>JAUCBN010000031.1:7500-5007500 GCA_035048815.1 Abelmoschus esculentus | reverse complement strand
AGATTGAGAGCATATACTAAGTTCATGGCCTCTGGAAAAAAGAATGGAAATGGTAGAATAAGCGAAGTAGAAGCTTACCATTCAGCATAATCTCCTGGTGCTATTGGTACTATTGCAGTAGACTGAGAGCTTGGCTTAGCAGATGAATGAACTCTTCCAAATTCCTTTGATTTCGGTTTCATTGCCTTTTCCTTGGAATTATCAACTGTTCTCCACTGATTTTCATTAGTTTCATCGAAAATGGAAATGTTTTAGACAAGTTGGTATACACATAATTTGTCCAAAACTTACCTGCGCTTCTAGTTTTTTTAAGTGAGAATTGGCTGGTTAAACGTATTCCATTAGAATGAGGCGCCCCATTTCTGCCATTTTCTTTCTTTAGCTTCTTTGTTTTTTTAGCCTCTTCCACTGATTGAATAGCGAATGCAGCGGCGGCAACTGCGGCTTCCCGTGAGCCTTGTTTCGACCGACTATCTTCGCTGTTTCCACGGGAAAACTGCTTCTGGAACCAGTTTTGTTTTCTGACAGAAATACAATTGAACATAAATGCCAATATAGAATAAGAGTTGTAACCTGAAGCAGCAGAGAATCTATACAAGAAATGTAATGAATGGTTAATTTTAAACATGGCTTTAACATTTTATGAATATATGCAAAAGATTGTAG
The DNA here is from genome assembly GCA_035048815.1 of Abelmoschus esculentus. NCBI lineage: Eukaryota > Viridiplantae > Streptophyta > Magnoliopsida > Malvales > Malvaceae > Abelmoschus > Abelmoschus esculentus. Next base: position 5,006,834 of record JAUCBN010000031.1, on the reverse strand, counting down.
CTGGCTTCTCCTTTCCTAGAATCGGTCGGCCGGAATTCGGTCCTCCGGATTCTAAGAAGAATGAAATATGATACAGAAACTTTAAAACTAGACTAGAATATGATAGAACAATGGATTTCTAAGGTAGCTTTACACTTGAATAAAATTTACAAATTGTAGAAGGAACATTGAAAGATGCAGGCATACCTGTTTTGATTTTCCATTTTCAGACAAACGCTATACCGGAGAACTCCCCTGTTTTGTATATGTAAAAAAATGTGTGGTTGGCAAAGAATACTCGCTAACAACTGGTATTTATAGTTTCTTACAGGGAAAAGGAGAAGTGAATTAAGTCAAATTAGACAAAAGCTGGGTTGACTTTCTTGCATGCATGCACATTTTTTCTATGAAATTAAAAAAATAACCATGTCAGATACAAGGATTGACCTAAGCGTGTTGGACTATATCCCCTAAAAATTTTAAATTTTTCTATATTTTATATTTTTTTTTTATTTTCTATTGATAATTTAATTATGTACTTCTTAAACTCTTATAATTTTGTATTCTTACATTGATAATATACATTCTTAATAGTTTGCACTTATATAAAATTTTGAATTAATGCCGATCGAATCTATATTTATATCTAATACTAACTCATGTTCGGGTTAATATATTATTAATTGCTTCGATCTTTACCCTATGTGACAAAAAATAAAGAATGGACCCAATTCATATTCTCTTTGTTTTAACAGCTACATATTCCTTTAGCCTCCATCACCGTTCAATAGAAAAGGCAAGTAAAACGGGAATGAATGGAATCTAGGTGTCGGCAGGGTTTGAAAACAAAATCAAATCCCACATCGTTAAAAAATTGCTTTTGTTTTTCAATGCAAACTAATACTGCATGTGTTTCTATTCATAGAATATTTATATAAAAATACTAGGAAGAGAGTCTACGGCTATGTTTTTATGTTGTATTTTACGGCTACTCTAGCTTAAAAATATATATTCTGACATAAAAATCTTACATGCTACTCTAGCTTTCTAAAAGCGAAGAATTTCTCCTGTCGAAAAGCTTGTTTTTCCAGTTGTTTAAATCCCATTTTCAATTTCTTTTTCTTTTTTATTGCTTCACAACTTTAACCCATCTTTGTATTTTTTAATGATGACAAACTCTATGACTAAGAGAGTAGAATTCAAGTACAAGCTTGAGGCTCAGGCTCAGCATCCACTTTAGTTAATTCAACTAGACAGATGTGGTGGAGTTCGAATGGTATATGTTTCAGATATTTTTATAATATATTTTATATTTATTTAATTAATACATAAAAAATATATTATATGTAGGTAAAGAGGATATTAGGTAATATACTTACAAAAATTATAGATTAGTTCCTAAAACTTATAAAAGTTTTAAATTGATCCTAAAAAATATCATAGTATTGTATCGAAACTCTGATGATATTGAATTGCTATTGTATTACCAAACCACCAATTATTGAATAAAAATATTATATTAAACATTGTATCGAATATTGATAATATACTCTGACACAGTTTTTTACTAGGTTGAAAAGGGGGTGTTATAATTTTCATAATATATTACTAAGCATATTTAAAGAATCTATATGTAATTTTATTATTTATATAATTATTTTTAATATTATTTAATTAATTATTAAATTTAAATAATATTTGAAGTATATATATATATTAATATCATATATATGAAAAAAAATGATTATTTAAATTATATACGAGAGTATATTTCACTTAAAAATATATGTGAATTGTTTAAATATAATATAAATATACGAGAATAAAAAAAAACAAAAACAAAATATTATCTTACAATTTACAAATATCATCATGTACACAATAAGAGAGTTTGTGTACTTATTTTGGCTTTAAGCCTCCAAATAAAACCCAAGTCCCATTGCCACGTGTCAGAATCCCATAGGAGAAATAGTTTTCCCGTTATTTTCCCCAATTTCAAATCCGCTCCCCTTCGTTTTCAATATCCTATAAACCCTCCTATCGAATCAAGAATTCAAGATCCCAAATAACTTTCAGTAATGGAGCTCACAGAAGAACAAAGAAAGCAAGCAGAAGCGAACCGGTTAGCTGCGATCGCTAAGAGAAAAGCGCTATCTCAATCATCAAGTGCCAACATTCACTATCAACAAAATCTTTCTCATTATTGGAGGATTGCCAAGTGCCCTAAACTCGCACAGGAAAATGCCTGTATCCCAAATACATCTCAAGATTCAAGTACCCAGTTGTCTAAAAAGTTCCAGGCCAGGCTGGAAATTTGCTCCCCTGACTCCTTCTCGATTACCCCGGCAACGCTGCATGGGTGTATTTACCAGGGAGATAAAGAGTGCTTGCAAAGATTGGAGGATATTTTATTTGATGTGAGTTTGTTTTTGGTTTCTAGTTTTTGGTTCCTTGAATTTTCCTGTTTCGTCTCTTTAGATTCATATGGGTCAAGATTTAACTTTGTTACCTTGTTTATTTCTTACTAGCAATTAATTTTAAAGTTTTATTTCTCTCTCTCTTTTCTCTTCATTCTCGTTTCTTGAAATTGTTTAAGTTTAAAGAATCAATAAAGCTCTAGGTTCTGTTGTATTGTTTCCCGCATTTGACATTCTGTTGGATATTTTTGTGTCATTTTTATAGGTTATGCCGTCACATTACACCCAAGATACTGGAGGTCGAAAGGCATGTGTTTATAAGCTTAGGGATTACAGTTCCGTTTTGTCATGTTTAAGGAAATCAAAGGAGATTGAAATCAAGGAGATACCTCATCTAACACTCAGAGTTGTTGAAACATTTTCACGTTGCTTTATTACTGGGAAATGGAAACCCGTTAGACCAGAACATTTAACTGAGGAGGATGTAAATGATTTGATCAGAAAGCTCCCAGGAACACTATTGAATGCGCTGTTGCCTTTTCAACTTGAAGGTCTCAGATTTGGATTGCGAAGGGGTGGCCGGTGTCTAATTGCAGATGAAATGGGGCTTGGCAAAACACTCCAGGTAATTGTATAATGATGTTCTACGTGCTTTTAATATCTTGGCAGATGAGTTATGACTGTGGCTTCATTTCTGCCCTCTATGTTTGAACCCCACCCCACCCACATCCACACATAAAAAAAACAAAAACAAAACTGCACATGGTTCCATAACAACAAAAATCATTGTACTTATTTTGTGCGGTACATGCTATCAATACATTTGGCAACCAGCATGCAAGATTTTCCTTTTAAGTGCAATGGACAGTATATGTAAATTTGAGAAAGTATAATTCATTTGTATTGTTTATACATGGAAGATGGTTTCACCTTAGGTTTTGGTCTTCTGTTTTCAGATGGCATAAAAAATAAATTTTGTTTTATGTATCTGATTTGTAGGCTATTGCTATTGCTGGTTGTTTCATGAATGAAGGTTGTATTCTCGTTGTTTGCCCTGCTGTTTTGCGTTATTCATGGGCAGAAGAGTTGGAGCGATGGCTACCCTTTTGTTTACCCTCTGATATACATCTTGGTAATATTTGGCATACATTTCATCTTCTCCAATTTACTTTTTTTTCCTGGTTAGGACTGGAGGAAATTGGGCAGTTATTAGGAAAATAAATAATTGAAGATATATTGAAGGAAACTTTCATTTCGTTTTATTCTAGCCCAAAAAGTCCGAGTGATATGGTTGATAACCGTGAAAAAAGAACTATATACAAACTAAGCCCATATAGGATATGATTGTAAGTCAAGCATGGTGACGCATATGTGATCCATATAGTTGACCTTAAATAATGTTAAAAGGCTTGTTTTGGTAGTTGAAAAAAGGTTGATGTAATATTAATCTCTTTTACTTAATAATTATGTTACACTTTTGCCGATGCAAAATACTGATATTTATGTTGGCAAGTCATTGTAGCACATTTCTTTGTTTCTTCTACCTACTTTTTTGACATCTTGAAATTTTGAATCTCTATAGTAGGACTAATGTTTTTAATTTTATCACTATATTCTATTTGACTTCAGTTTTTGGTCATCGGGATAATCCTGCATACTTGAGCAAATGTCCTCGAGTTGTGGTTATTTCTTATACAATGCTTCAGCACTTGAGAAAGACCATGCTTGAACATGAATGGGCTTTATTAATAGTTGATGAATCACACCATCTACGGTGTTCACGAAAAGCATCAGAATCTGGAGAGGTAAATGGCTCCCTTGCTTTAATCATGCAAATAACTTGTAACATTATGAGTGCTATCGTTTGCTTATTGTAGCTTTAGTGCTCACTTGTACTGAATATTGGCATGTATCCTGTATTAACAGATTCAAACAGTTCTTGATTTGGCAGAGAAGGTCAGACATATAGTTCTCTTATCAGGAACACCTTCTTTATCAAGGTTGAAGCAAAATAGCACCATCACAATCCATTTCATATTAAGTTTAGCATGGAAATAATATTTATCCAATCATTTTCAGTTGTGATTCTACCTTTCATAGCTTTCTTATCTTATTGTTGTTTTTGTTAGCACATTCTAATATCCTTCCTATACTTTCCAATATAGGCCATATGACATTTTTCATCAGATAAATATTTTGTGGTAAGCTTTCTTTACACTTAACCATCTTGCCGTTTTTCTAGGTCTGTTAGAAATTGGCTTACCATGCTTCTGTTGTATAGGCCTGGTTTGTTGGGAGAGACCAAGTACAAATTTGCTGAAACTTACTGTGCTGTCAACTTTGCTCAGACCACTCAAGGTTTTAAGGTAACATTCGAGCATTTTTGTGTGTCTAAATTTGATCAGTCTTTCAAGAACACAATTAGTTTCTTCCATTTTTTTCTTCTGTGCTTGGGATTAAGACACTGTTGCTTAATCAATATCCCTGAAAAAGGTCAATTGCTTTTGGTATACAGTTTTGTACTTTTTGTGCAATTTTGTTCATAGTATGCTGGTTCAATTTTTTTTCTTAAAAGGTTTTTATGTGGAGTATCTCTATAGCCCAAGTTTCTGCATATAACAGTTTGTTTTGGTTGACTGATTTGTTAGCTATAGAAATATTATGGCACTATGTGCTGAGTCCTAAACGCCTATTTGAGCCTAGGCGGGGACCCTTATCGGCTATCGCTTTTGTGTGCCTTGTGCCATTTTTAACATTGATTCATCAACATTTGTTCTTTTGGTCTGATTGTTAGCATGAAAGTCTAATACATTTGATGGAGCTGTCCTGCAGGATTTCTCAGAGGGTGTTCGCTTGGAAGAGTTGAATGTGTTACTTAGCCAAACGGTTATGGTGTGTCTTTGGTTCTCATGCACTTAAATTATACCTTATAGTTCTTTTTTTATATGATTTCACCACTGCTCTATTTAGGTTATTAATTGTTCAGTTCACTCATTTTATTAGAATAAATTTCTTTTGTTGTAGTATGAGTTCAATCTGATTCAGTTGTAGCAAGTGTGCATTAAATATGGGCATTGGCACAAATTTGGCTTATACCATCTCTCCAAATTTAATACATTGGTTTCATCCTACACTGTAGTTCACTTATATTAATCTTACCTAATTCACAATTACTATTATAGTATTATACTTAGTAATGCATGATATGATGCTTGGATGGTAACTGTTGCTTTAAATGACAAATCAAATTACAGTATAAATATTTGTGACATTAGTACTTCTTTGGCCTATTTTTCTTAAGTTGCTCATCTGGAGATAGATGCTGACCAATTGCAGATAAGACGTTTGAAAGAGCATGTGCTTGTCCAGTTACCTCCCAAGCGTCGGCAGCTTATAAGGTTGCATTTGAAGAGATCAGATATAGCTTCAGCCAAGGCAGCTGCCAGTTTTTCCAATGCTGATGCTTCTGAAAATAATGCTTCTAAAGATATAGGTATAAAAATACTGGATGGAAACCATGGTAATTGTGGACCCTTTCATGTGTTGCATGTGAGAATATTTGATGTTGTAAGGCAATCGTATATGTTAGTTTTCTATCTCTCTATGCCTACTTTTGATAGAGTCAAAACTTCTGAAATATTGATGTCAGTATTATTTGTTAATTGTTGGATATGCCAAAACCTAGCTCATTTCAAGAAGAAAATTAGACAGTATTTTGCACTATTTAAGCCACTTAGGTTCCTCTTTATTCATTTTCTGCTTTAGCAAACACATGTTGCTTGGATAAATGATTGAAAATTTTATCTACATGACTTTTGCGCATTTTTTGTTGCTTATGCCTTTGGAATATGCTGAGTATGTCATGTGGATGGAATACGATTATTGCCTGTAATGTATTAACTGTAGTCCCGAAGGTGCATTACAGATGTTTTCTATACTAGAATTGAGGCACTTTCTCATGTATTCTAAGAATTAGTAATTGGATTTGGTTTCACCTATAGAATCATCATCTAAACCAAGCACAGGTGTGTTCCTTTTCTTTTCCTGTGGAATCTTGTTGATACATTAAGAGTTGTTTTTCTCTGTTCTTGTGTCTTCTTAATGTTGGTCACTATAGAGAGATTGAGATTTGAGTGATGTATTTTTTTCCTGTTCTTTCCAAACTGTGTGGTTTTATTTCCAGTACAGATGCTTTCTAGTCCTTTTCAATTTAGGATGAAATCTTCTATTCCTATTTTTCTCACTGAGTTTTGAAAATGTTCTTGTTTATAATGCAACCAAAGCTGTTTAGTGTGCATTAACTGTAGGCTGTGTACTCTTAATTTATTTCATACCTTAAGATCATGAACTGCTTATGATTAGAGACTATTTAATTAATCTTATATTTTCTTAAGAAAGGTTGTTAACTAGTCTTGTCATGTATAATGTATAGGAGTTAGGAAATAGCCAATAAAGACCTATGTTAGTCCTATGCTTGAAAAAAGATGTAGAAATTTACCTCAAGTCTTCAACTTGTAGAATATTTTCAACATCTTTGGTTTTCATATGATTTTCTCTATCTTTTTTCTTTCTGCAGCATTATGTTTATAAAGACAAATTTCTACAGTTGATATATATTTTGTAGAATGCATACTTAGAAATCCTTGATTAATTGAATTGTTATGTGAAAACTTTCATGAATAGGAAGTGGGTCTAATTAATTTCTTGCTTGGTGTCGTGCGCTGATGTTGCAAGTTTTGCTTGTCGTTAAGTATCTATATCGGAGTATAGTTTTTTAGTTGTTTGTTGCCCCTTGTTGCTTCCAGATGCCATTAACAATTGCAATGCTGGTAAACTTTCTTATCAAGAGCTTGGTGTTGCAAAGCTTCGCGGATTTCGCGAATGGTTTTCTATTCACCAACTAACTTCAAATCCAGATGGCGTGGAAGAATTTGATTTTAACTCCAGTTCTCATAAAATGATAATTTTTGCCCATCACCATAAAGTTCTTGATGGAATACAGGTAAGAGACCGTCTCGCTTCCTTAATTGGGGAAAAATAACCATCAGGACTGATAAAGACGCACACAAAAAAAGAACTGATTATATCTTTAAATGATGAACATGTGCACGATAGATTTTTTCTGTCTTATTATTGATGATGCTACAAAATCAATGTACAAAAATTAAGAACAATTCGGTTGTCAACATGGGATTAAGTACGTAAATCACTTTCAAGTTTAGAATAAAAATGGAATTGCAATCTTTTGTCAAGATCTAATTCTGAAAGTTTTGAGGGATGTAAGTCAAATCTTCTTATGCATAAAAGATTTTTGTTTCAATTTTTTCTTTAGTTTGTAGCCATCTGAATACTATTGTGTTCGCAAATTATATTCATGATGACACCTTATTAACTTAAAATAAATGGTTTTTAAGCCTACCATCTTTTTTTTTTTTTGCCTTTTCCTGACCATTCATGTGAAAGTTTGTTGTTTTGAATTATCCAGGATTTCATATGTGAGAAAGGAATTAGTTTTGTCCGGATTGATGGAACCACGCTTCCAAAAGATCGACAGTCAGCTGTACTGTCATTCCAATCACCGAATGGGGTTTGTGTTACATTTTTGTTTTTGTTGATATATTCCTTTTGTTCGTTTAAGAATTTTTTTTGGATTTTCTATATTGAGCTTTTTGTTGTTTGAGGTTTGACATAATTGTTAATTCTTATCTAGTTTATAGACGCCGAAAAGATTACATTGCATGGCTCATGAATTTTGAAAATTGTATTCTCCCAACCTGATTATATTGCTATGAGATTTTCTGTGTCTGATTAATGCTTTCCTTTTCTTTGATAGTATGTGTGTTAATTAGGTTTTGATGCATGAATTTTTATATAGTGGAGAGACTAATTTAATTTAGCATTCTATTTTCTAACCCAACGATGTTTACTCCAGTGGTCTATCCATCCATGCAACATATTTTATGTTCTGTACTTCCAAGGATACTTAAAATACTGGCCAAAATCTGAACAGATACGATCTTATTCATGTATGTCCTATATATCCTATATATTATTTTCTTGTGTGGCAGACGTTACTTAAGAAGCCATTTTATGACTTGCAGCCAAGCATCTTTTACTTGTATTAGACTGACCATATTCAGCCTCATTCATCAGGTAAAAATTGCAATAATTGGAATAACCGCTGGGGGTGTTGGACTTGATTTTTCATCAGCAAAACATGTTGTGTTCTTGGAGTTGCCTCAGTCACCATCGTTGATGCTTCAGGTTTATGCGTATCAAAATTTGCTAGTTTTTCTTAATTATATAGTCTCTACTGGCACTCTTTAAGAAATCTAATCTAGTTGAAATATTGAATGCACTGAATTATATATTCACAAGGGTACTGTGTTAACACTGTTTTTATTAATGTCAGTAGGAGCTTCAGATTTCTGTGGTCCTGTTATAAATTACCAACTGGCTTGTTATTCTCTTGTTTTCCCATTTAGACCATTGATTTTGCTTTTCCAATATATTTTTTATTTTATTTTTATTTTTTCTAATTGGTCAAGACCGATTAAAATAAAATTGAAGTAGATATTTTATAGGACAGTCATCCATTCCTAATGCTTGCTAGATTATATATGGCAGGATGATTGATGCAGCTAAAAGAACTGAAAAAGTGATGATATGCGTAACAAATTGTGCTAGATTAATGTGTCAGTTGAAGCACAAAAGTAGTTTATCTTTTCTGCATATTTCTTAATGCTTATGTTCAATGAGATTTGTTGCAGAGAGAGAGAGAAGCAAAGAGAACTGGATTCTAGATAAGATTATCCTTTTGGGTGCTTCGGTTAAAGTCTCCATTCCTGAGTTTACAAATGCAATTCTGGAAATTGACAATGAAAGCTCTGAAAAATTATGGTTTTGGAATTGAAGTTTTTTTAACTTTATTTTCGGTGCACCCTATCTGGGGAGGAGGGAGGGGGAAATAGAGAGAGCTCTTACCTTTTAGTAGTTCATCTTATATTAATTCCATATTTGCTAAGTAGTTATCTTCTCCAGTTCTCCTTAGCTTTATAAACAAATACTTATTCAAATACGATCAGTTGTCTTACTTCCTATTCATCCTTATCTTTTACAGGCTGAGGATAGAGCACATAGGCGGGGACAAACAAGCGCGGTTAACATTTACATCTTTTGTGCAAAGGTGTGCATATATTATGGCAGAAATTTCTTCAGATTAATTTTCAGTTATTAATTTTTATATAGTTTCTAGTTTTCTCATGCTACAGGATACTCTGGACGAGTTACATTGGCAAAAACTAAACAAGAGCCTGCACCGTGTTTCATCCACAACAAATGGAAAATATGATGCAATGAAAGAGATAGAAGTATCTACTCTCTCTCTCTCTGCTCCTGTGTTTACCCACCCACCCACCACCCCTCAAAAAAAAAAAAAAGTGGCAACTTATTATGAAAGGAATTATTTTTACTATATATTTTTTTGTGGGATAAATTGCTCGGAGCCTAGATTCTTCTTAAAATGTGATGGCAAAGATGCAGGTGTAATTGACATTGTCTTGTTGCACTGATTTTAAGTTCTCTCTACTTATTCATAGAAACCCATCACATTTCTGACTATATAGTAAGGAGATATCAGGATTACATGATTTTTGTTTTAATTTCCCTTGCCTGTTAAAAAGCACATATTTATGGATATGTTGGTGACTGCTGATAATTATTGTATTCAATAGATGATTATTCATCGGGATTGCTTTCAGTATTTACCAGAGCTGAACTTGTTTTGAAAATTTCACCTGATTGGCATGTTGCATAGAAATATTTTTTTATCCATTCCGGACACAATATTTCCGTGCATGTGCATATCTGGTAAAATACACTATTTTTGTGGTTTGTTTTGTTTAGCTGGCATCATATGGTTTCATAATTCTTTTCTAAATGATCAAACTCTATTCTTGTGGTTTTGGTAGGTTGAAGACATTTCTTATCTGGTAACACCTGAAGGAAATTGTAAGCATAAAATTTTGATGAAAGATCCACCTAGAAAATTCTCACTGGGCTTTGAGCAGCTGCAAGACCCTGAACGTTCCCAGGATTTGTGGCCTTCAGAAACGTTCTCTAATGTCACTGTTGAAATGAATGACAGATCTGACACAATGAATCATACTGGTGACAGCTACAATCATAATGACGTAAACTTCAACATTACTATTAGAATACAAAAGTTCATTTTCTGTTATATTTACTAGTAGCTAAAGTAGAATGGTTAACCTGCATGCTTGAGCTTCCCCTTGACCAAGAACATGCAGAAAATACCTAGATGTCAGTTAACCTAACCCCACACCATAAATTTGCTGCTTCTGTTTACCTGATCAAGTGAATTAGTTTTTTTTCCTGGTTCATTTTTGAACAATGTTCCTGTTTATTACAAGCTACCAATGCTTCTGTTGTTATATAGGTTGATGTAGTTCTTGATCTACAAATAAACCAAGATCTTAATTCCATGGGAGACGAAAAAGAATTGCATCCTTCTGTGGATGATATTGGAATTTGTAGCATATCCCCTCCTATTAAAAAGGATAACAGAAGTGAAGATCATGATCCACTGCCAAATGTACTTATTGGAATTTTCTCTCAATACAAAATGATTCCGTTCTTTAAATTTTGGCTTAAAAATAACTAATTCAAATTTGGTGCTAATGCAGGAACAAGTAATCACAACAGATGACGGTGCACAGGTTCAACCATCAAATGCTGAATGTTCTTCTATTGAAGTCAGTTCTCTGAGGTTTGAGGTAAACAAGCTATACCTGAATGTAGACTGGTTTAGTTTGTATTAAGCAAGTAGAGTTTGCTGCTTATTATATTGGATAAGTTCCTAACTCCCAGCATAACTATGTAGACTGATATGGGCACTTTCAAGTTCCTAACTCACGACATATCAGTCTGCATCAGTTTGAGGTAAACAAACCCATTTTCAGATGGGATCTAGTCATTTTCCAATGCATCTTAAAACGCATCAATCTAATGTCGGGAGCTCAAGTTATGTTTCTTTTAGAGAAGATTGTTTCGTTATGTATAGAAATTTCTGCTCGTGCAGTCTTTTCTAAAATGGACATAACTTGATTTCCCACCATCATGTCAATGTGTTTCAAGATGCATTGGAATGTTAAGCGACAACTGGTGCATTCATAAGAAGACATTTCAACCCAGAAGTGCCTAGATCCCATCCAAAAATGTGTTGCATGTTGGCTGATGTTCCGAACTTATTGATTTTGCTTCCTAGGCTTGCATCGGTTTCTTGTCTGAAACATTGATATAATTGCAGGTAAGCCCATACACTGGAAGAATCCACCTGTATTCCTGCATCCCAGGGAAAGATCTTAGACCAGTACCACTATTTGAGAATTTTCGACAGGAGGAAATTGAGTTAGAAAATGCTTTTGCTTGTGATAATAAAGAAACTGTTTCCAAACATTTCAAGGACAACCCATCCTTTAGGCATGCTCTTTTATCCTTTATTGATGAATGGAATAAACTAAGACCCATTGAACAAAGAAAACTACGCGGAAAGCCTTTGCAGCTCCCTTTGTCTATTGAATTATGCTACTTGAAAGAAAGCATTAACCATAACAGTGGGGTATGTCTGAATGAACTTTTATTCTGCTCTGGTATATCTCCTTTGTTTCATTGTGAATGACTTAAAGTGTTGCTTTGTAATTCTATTGCAGGGACTGCTGAAAGGTGGGAGCAAGCGGCGTACTACTCCATTTTGTGAGATAAATGTTTCTTTACCTCCTAATGCTGTGTGGAAAAAGGTCTATCTACGGCGGAGTTACAGTAAAAAGGAGAAAGAGTATACTCAGGGTTGGACTCTGACTGATGAACCACTCTGCAAATTCTGCCAAAAAGCATGCGAGTAAGAACCAATTACTCTTCTCTTGCTTTACCATTTTCACCTATGTCATCGGCTTCCTTTTCAGGGGGAGAAATGCCAAGATTCCTGAATATTTTGAGGATCTTTTTTGTAATATTGGCTGCTACGAAGAATACCGCCTAAGAACTAGCAACAGATTCCTCCGTGAGGTTGGGTCATAATGTTTCTTTTCTACTCAACCATTTTATCTATATTTTGATTTTCCCTTTTAAGTACGTTTTTCATAATGTTTCTTTTCTTCTCTTGCTTCTACTCAACCATTTTTCACCTATGTCACCGGCTTTCTTTTTGTTTCTTCTCTACTCAATTTTCTCAGGAGCTTTTTCAACTTGAGCATGGTATCTGCACAAATTGCCAATTAGACTGCCATAAACTTGTGAAGAACTTAAAACCTTTATCATTAGAGAGGCGACGGGAGTATATAAACAAAGTAGCACCAAAGATTGCAAGTCAGAAGAGATTGTATGTCATTCAGGATAAGTTATCGATGCTAGTTTCCTAATTACTGCAGAATTCTTTGTTGTAGAAAATTATGGAGTGACAGTTTGAGTTTTCATGTAAAGAAATCTGGTAGACATATCAAATATTCAACTACTTTGTGGGAAATTGTCCACATAAGTTGATCCATACATTAGCACTTTCCAAATCACAGAATTTTCTATGAACCGTTTTCCTAATTTACCTTCTGCAGGCTTGACAAGCTTGTTAGTGATCCTTCCGAGGGTAATGCATGGCATGCAGACCACATTGTCCCTGTTTATAGAGGGGGAGGTATATTATCGTTCATGAACATACTTTTCCTAGGGCTTTCTTGTTCTTGACTATCTTGTTTTACAGATATTCTGTTAAATTGAGCCTAATTTCTGTTTTCATGCTGTATCCAAAATTTCAGGTGAATGCAGGCTAGAGAATCTGAGGACTCTTTGTGTGTCTTGTCATGCTGTTGTTACTGCAGAACAATGCGCGGAACGACGGTCAATGCGGACCAAAGCAAAGAAAAAACTTAACGCCATCATGGCTGACATCAAAAAGGCAGAGAATATAGAAAACAATGCTTCTTGTGGAAAGGTATTCGGGCAAGGATGAATATTACACTGCTTATGTAGCTGCTGCCTGCTGTTCATTTCAATGTTATGACATGTTCCAACCTGAAAAAAAAAAGTTTGTAAGATGATGGTTATGGTAATAGCAAAAAAAATTCGTATTTTAGGTGTTATGCATTTACAATTTGGCTTGTTTCAGGATTATGGACCCTCACAGATAATCGAGGAGATACCTGATGATGAAATTCTAGTCAATGTCCCTGGGAGTGCCTATTCTGCAGGAATAAACAGCAGCCTTCAATTGAATTCCCAAAATCTTGATGATCAAACTTAACAGTGAAAAACCCACCTCCATGTTATCCTATCGCGTCTTGCATTATGGATTGGGCTTGAACTCATCCCCACCAACCTACAGAGTAAATTTTGCTGACTACAGCATACACATTCTTCCAACAAAGGTATGTATCTGAAATTACTGCTCCTAAGCTTTTCTATGTTTTTGCCTGTTGATGATCTAGTAAAATACTTGATGAATTTTGTATTCTTGTGATATGTGCGCGCATGTGTGTGTATATATATATATATATATATGGCAATCCCCTTCGAATGGAGAGGGTTTGTTTTTTGGGAAGTAGAGGTGAGGATATATGTATTGTATATGATTGTCATGTTCCAATTACTGCAATCCATTTATTTGATACGTTCTGCTTTCCTTTATTGATACATACTAGGATGATTATTTGTTCTAATGAGTTAAATAAAAAAATTCAAGTTAGTCGAGTCAATGAGTCATTTTTATAGCCGAGTTGTTTTGAGTTTATTTGTCAAATTTAATTGAAGAAGTTTATAATGTTATTGTACCAATTGACTTCTTTTTAAATAACTTTTTATAACCATTTGTGATGTACATATATTCTTGTTATGTTTTTCATAAGTATGGATTAGATTTGTAATGTTATATAATAAATCAAATATCATCTAAAATAATATAATATATAATATTATTTTTTTAAAAGAAGGAATTTTTGAAGGAAAATATTAATGAGCGTATAAACGAGTCAAAGAATTGATAGAAATTTTTTTTTATAAATAACTATACTGAGAAAGGGTTTAATTGAATAAAATACAAAGTTGAGAGGTTAATTTTCAAAAAAAAAAAAAGAATATTGTCTTATTGGCGTAAGTATTCGTCAAAGAGGTTCTTTGTGGAGTATCGAATCTGTCGAGATTACCATACTTAGCCTATCACTTAGAGAATTAGGTGAGATTGTGGAGGAATTTTATCACATCTGATGCGATTGCAAATACTTATCTAAGGAAAAAAAATTATTAATTGATGTGATTAGATGAGATTTGGTATATTTTTTTTAGATCAGAGGATCTTGAATAATTTGAGTTAATCTTAATCATCAATGTAAATTTATCTAGGTCATTGATTGTGTGGGAGTTCAATTATAACCAGAGAGACTATCAATTGCATCATGTTGGCTCATCCACTCTCACTTTGAGAGAGTAAGTTACTCTATTCATTCTTGTTACTTTTGTTCTCTTTCTTCTTGTTATCTATCTCTTAGATGCTAAAAGTAGTCACCTTGGTGTTTAAACTTTTGCAATCATCAAAGCCTTAAAACTTGTTCGAGTCCTTGACGAGTTTAATTTCTTACAAGGCGTGATTTAGGGCTTACTACTTAGTTGCATAATTGATTAAGAAGCGTTTAAGGTCGTACATTCCGTTAGACTGAAACTCTAAGGATGTGATGATATCAAAGCAAGTTGAGAAAACTTATGTTCAAAACAACTTGCAATTGTAGTCAAGCATGGTGAGAATTTGCGTTCGGGCTAGTAAGGGTGATCAAGCTAGTTCACGACAAAGAAGTGATCAAAATGACGCAACAAAGAGAAGATGTTTTTGCAGAAAAGACAAAGAGTGTCGTGGTGGGAACCAGAAAAGAACATTGTCGATGGACCAAGTAAGAAATGTTTCGATGAATTTGATGAAAGGAGTTTCTTTCTCAAATCTTAGGTGGAAGACCTATTAGAAGTCTCAGCGTTGTTGATGGAAAGGGTTGGTAGACTTGAGGAATCTAGAAAGGAGGCAAAAGAGACTTAATCTGTTTCCGAGTCTCGTCTTGACAAACTTGAGTCCGTGGGAGTAATGCTTGTGAAGTTAAGATAAAGGCTTCGAAGAACGAGGTGGATAAGCTTAAGAGAGAGCTACCCAACTGTAAGACTATGACGAGTGAATGGGGAGCTCAAAACTTTCTTAGAGAAAACTTAGACAAGGGCGAAGCTAGCACTAGAGTAGAGATTCCTAGAGACTTTTAAAAGCCATAACTGTAGTTGAATCGTTGGTCGAGCTTCTGGGAGACAAACCAACTATCATTGAATGTTCTAAACCCACATTGAGAGATAATGTGGATGGTGAGGTTAAGTTTGTATCAGAAAAGAAGTTGAGCAAGAAGTTAAAGTGTTACTTTTGTGATGATCCTTATGTGATAAGTCGATGTCCAAGAAGAATCGTCTTGTTGTTATCATCAAGATAATAGAAGAGTGATGAGACAAAAGAGAGACGTGTGATTATAAATGTCAAAGTAGTCAAATCATAAAAGAGACCCGATGAGACAATCAATGATAAAAGTTGTCAAATTGAGGGTAAAACAATTAAAGTACTACTAATGTAAGGGGGCTCAAGTTGCAAGAATGCTGACAAGTCTTGCCAAGGCAAATGAAGGTCGAAAACAAAAAGAGTTGAACATGTTCAAGAAGGCTACCAATGAGTTGATCAAGCATGTTCGTGTCAAGAACATTGCTTCAGAGACAACAATGGGAGAAAGGTCAAAGGGAAAGCTTTCTAAGGATGTTCTTGTGGAGAGGAACACCATTGCTTCACAACGGTGTTTGTATGAAGAACATTTTAAGATACCATAATTAGAGAGTGGTCAAAAGTTGTTGAGCCATTGAGGGACATAATCGTGGAGACACCACCCATAGGTAAGGTGGGAAAGAACCAACGAATTTTGAGTAAGGCAAAAAGGGACAATAGACTTTAAAGAGGAAGAAAAAAGAGTGCCAATGTAATTGGGATTACATTTAATCATATTAGAGCTCGGGATTCAGCCCTCGACTTATGTAACTTATCACAACGATTTTTAAAATATTTTTGACTTTTACATTCATCTGAAAAATTTTGGAAAACTGAAATTTTTGGAAAGACTTAGATCTCAGTTGAGTATACTAAAATATTTCAACATAAACAAAAACACAACTCATTTACCCAACCGAACTCAAATACACAAGGATGACATAGCGAGATCTGGAGAACCCAAACCGAAGAAAAGGACAAACCGAATGACAAGATCAGACGACGGCTTAAACCCTAAACCAAACGATTCTAACTCAGATTAAACACGAACAAAAACGAGAAGAAAGGGAGTTCTATCGAGGCTGAAAATAACTCAAGTGACGGAGAGTAGAACAAACCGTGAACTATGGATGACAGGATGATCGCTAGAACCAAGAAGGTTAGAGAAAGCTGCGCAAGAGGGAGCGAGAGGGAGAGAGGCAGAGGAAAAAGAGTAGCGTGCGGCTGGGAGGGTTTTTCCAAAACTCTTATCTGTCGTAATTGGCATTTTTTTTTTTTGAAAATGAAATTGGCATTTTAAACATAAGAGAAAAGGGAGAAATTACAAGGAAGATCATTGTTCTTTTTAGGGTTTACGAACAAGACCCAAAATATTAAATTAAAACAATTTGATCCCAAAATAAAAATTAAAGTTTTCAACCAAAATTCTCAAATTATTAGAGTTTCAGAAAATTAAGAATTTCAAATAGATTTTTTTCAAATTGGGGAAAAATTCAAAGTATTACAACCAAACTTCAAGCCAGTAGGGAAGATGCAACAAGGGACATCGAACATCAATGAAGAAGGCTAATCTAAAGTGGAGCAACAAACTTTAATGAAGAAGGTTCAATGCAAGGGATGTTAGATTTCGTGCAAAAAGAAGTGTCGACACATTTTGAGTAAATACGATCGAGAGAAAGGTACATCTCAAACACAATCATAATATTTTTTTGAGTTTGATTTATCATCTTTGATGAGTGCAGGTCATGTAAAACCTAACTTTTAGTGCAAAGAAAACAAAAGTTGAAAGGGACCTTTCAAAGTTTTAAGGTGTAAGCCGGATTGTTTACGGGTTTGAAAGTTTGTTCGGTTTTCAATGTTGTTGAGACTTTTGAGACTTTGCTACAACACCAAGAAGGTCTGAGTTGAAGAAAATAAGACATGTGGGAGAATACTTCTACAATGAAGATGTACCCAAAAGTGTGTTAGCATGCAATGATAAATGACGATTTGAGTTGAAGCACGAAGAGCATAGAAGGTGACCCAACTCAGGATCGTTCTAGTGAAGTGACGAAGGCGTCGTTAAATTTAATGGGGAAAATATCACAGCTCGTACATTTGGGTTCGAAACATTAGCTAAGTATCTTCCAAATAGGTTTTGTGCATGAGTATCGGGCTTTACGAGACCACCAGATACATCTCATCACTTGGAGAATACTAGAGAGTTTATTCACATTAGCTTTGTAGAAATGGTCAAGTGAAAAGAAATCAGAGAGATTGTGAAGGAATCTTGTCATATTCAATGCGACCACTTATTCAAGGAAAGTTTCCTACTAATTGATGTAATTAGATAAGATTTAATATCTTTACACTAGATTAGGGGATCTTATATAATTTGTGTTAATCTTAATCACCGATATAATTTAACCTAAACCATTGATTGTGTGGAAGCTCAACCCTAAATAAAGAGACTCCACCATTTGAATCATCTTATTTTCCATCCATTCTGCCTTTGAGATAGTAATAAAATACTTAGCATTATTATCTTTTGTTACTTTTGTTCTCGTTGTCTTTCTCTTAGTGGGTAGAGTAGCCCACCTAGATGTTTAAATTTCTATAACCATAAAAGTTGTTAGGATATTTGTTTTGACATAATAATAAAAAAAATATTTTTTGGTTTAATTTGAAAAGATTGTAACTTAAAAATAGGTTAGAAATATTCTCTAAGGCTTTCAGCATGTTTTAAATCAATTTCAATTAGCCAATTTATCTATTTTCTAATACTCGTACTGATATGGTTGTGTATCGTACCGATACACGTGAGGGTTTCATTGATTTTCTAGTACTAAAAACTCGTACTGATACATGTTCAGTCATACTAATATGAAGATGGGAGGGCTAAAACAATGCACTTTTATTTCTTACACATTCTTTTCAAATATTTTTAAATTTTTAATTCACCCACTGATACGTGGATACGTGCATGGGAGGACTAAAACAATGCACTTAAGTCAAAAAGTCAAAGTTTTTTTATTAGTTTGAAATTTCAGCCGACTTGCACTGAATTTTTGAATGTGATACGAGTAATTTTGGATCTACATATCTTCTTCAAAAATATTTGCATGTCTCTTAGCTTTCGGACACATCTTCAAACGCATTAATCTTGGAGTTTAAGTTATATTTGTTTTAGTGAAGATTATGCGAGCAGAAAACTCTATACGAGTTTAATACGAAAATTATTATTAATTACGAATTTTGAATAATTTTATTGATTATTTATTCTTTAAATCAATTTACCATTTTTTTATAAAGATATTTATATGATTAGGATTAGATTTATTACGTATTTATTAGTTTTTAGGTTAAATAAAATTTATTTATTTATTTTATTATCTTTACTTTATTTTTAATTTAAGATGAATTTTTTATTTATAGCCTATTTAAAGGCATATTTGCTTCATTAATAAAAGGGAATAATATCATGAATTCTTGAGTAACAAAATCTTTGACCATATGCCATTTTATTTGTAAGATTGATAGTTTTTCCTTTTTTTTTTATATCAGAAGTCTTCTTCAAAATAAGTTCGATTTGTTCTTGTGATGGAGATCATCTTCACATTCTTGCTTGCCTATGTAATTGTATCTAGGAGGGTGAGTTAAAGCCGCTTGAGGTTGTTTGCTTAGATAATCACGTCTAAGAGGGTGTCGAGGACAACAATATCAAGGATATAAATCTATCCAACATCATACCACCACCACCAATTATCCCATTTTCTACATTAGAATCATGTTTTCTTGTCGATGTATTGAATTTAAAATTTAAGGTTTTCTACGATCATATTAGTGAGTTTGCTAAATTAATTGCGATCTATAAAGTTTTTAAATTTTGAAATAATTCTTGAATCATGGCTTCCGTATCACTCACTCTTTCAATTTTCTTGATTGATCAACTCAACACAACCTCTGAAAATATTGCATGTATTTAGGCCTTCCAACAATGTGGGAGAGGGGGAAATGAGGTTTTATCCTTTATTCTTGGGAAAATCCAATCGAAATATTGAGAGTAGAAAGGCAAGTTTCTCTCTCCAATAAAAAAAAATAGTTTTTAAAGCATTGGTGACTGCTATCCCCACCTATATAATGCAAAGTTTCCTTCTCCCTTCTATCTTTTGCAAATTTTGGTGGTCAAAATTTGATGAAAAATCAAAATGAATTCATTATATCCAGTGCCAGTGGCATTCCTTAACCAAAGGGAAAGAAAGATCAAGAATACGTTTCAAGGATTTCCAAGCTTTCAACAAAGCCCTTGTTGCCAAGCAAGCTTGGTGAATCATTAATAATGCAAGCTTTCCTTAGGCACAAATTCTTAAAGACTCATAAGAAAAGAAATAATCTCTAATGGGCATGGTTCAAAGTACTCTCTAGAATTTAGAAAATTTAGAGTAAATATACTCATCAATTAAATAATATAATAATAAATAAAATATCAAACCCACAAAGATTAGAGTACCAAACTTAAAGCAATTACATTTAAGAGTTAGCTAAAATAATATTGGTGTGATGATAGTATAATTAAACTAAAAATAAGAAAGAAAATTGTAGCTATGAATAACAACAAACGGATAATGTAGTAAACATTTAGATAATTATATGTGTTGGGTTTATTACTTAAGAATTATGCTAATGAAATCTTAAATTTACGTTTAAACCTAATTAGAATCTAAATTAACAATTTAAGCTCCATTGTTCAAGACCTGACAACTCTTACAATAATTATGTAAGAAAAATAATAAATATAATAGATAAAAAAATGCTATAACAGATATGAATTCTTAATTTCTAAAAAATACTTTAAATAACACCTGGACAAAAATTAGAGTACAAGTAAAACATACGTAGTTTAGGAGTCATTAAAGTATTTTTGACGTCCAACCATTACTTAACATATGATTTATTTTCATTTTTTATTTTTTTAAATAAGAATTCTTAATTTCTAAAAAAAACTTCAGATTCCTACATCTCTTCTCTATCGTCACTAAATGATAGTTAATAATAAAGTATAACGACAAAAGGGTGATTGGTTCAACAATAGAAGAGAAGAGATTTATGGTTTCAACGTTCATGAATCAAAGCTTTATTGTCCTTCCGATTTTCAAGACTCGTATCGATGAATCTTTTAGCGGAGATTTTTACACATACAACATCTCAAATTCAAGTCTTACTTAAACAATAAAATAAAAACTTTATATGTTTTCTTAATAAATTAAAAGAACTAAGAAATACATGTCATGTACTTATAGGGTGACAATTTTTCTAACCATTATCAGTTCAGCCTTAAATATTTAAAAGAAAAATTAAGTATAATTTAGGCATTTATTTATAGTTAAAGCCAAAAAAAAAGAGTTTTACTTATATTAAACCTAAAACAGGCCATATATCCAAAATGAAATATAAAATGAATCTTAATACTAAACTCCATTGCTAGGAACCTTATACTTAAAACTATGCATTGATCCTCTGAAGATTAATCTATCATTTTGAGTGAGAGAGAGGTCTCCATTCATAAAATAACTTGATCAATCTTATCCATAATCAATCCAGCTTCTATTTTTCGTTGATGAATGAGCCTACCGATTCGAACCAACACAACAAATTCCGATGATCCTTTACATACAACCATGCTTGTAGAAATGGAAAGAGACTCTCATTCACCCCTCGTTCTTCTATGAAACGCATCCCTCGTCGTTTCATCAAGTTCTCTGCCAAAAAGCATAGAAATGGCTTACCAAGAAGCAGACATTTTAAGAAATGACAATTGGTTTAAATAACAATGACAAAAATAAAATAAAATGAACCGAGTTTTGAGTCTTAACCGGTTAGTTTATGTAGTTCAACTGCATCCCTGGAAGGATGCTTGAGCTAAAAGTAAATATATAATCAATCCTATAACCTACCAAACATGAATATGTTACTCAAACTCTTCACCTTTCCTAAAGTACCCTAAGTTCGGCAATTGTGTCCAGCACATATTAAAGTTGGATACGGGGAAGTGTCTTCCATATGAAAAAAAGCTAGTAAACATTGAGTATATCTGTCAGAGTCATATGTGTATCCAGCACTCAACCCATAGTCTAGGTAATATATGATGAATGTAAGGGTTTAGGGAGCCTTATCAATTGTTCAATCCGTACACTCCCATAATCCATTTTCTCTCCGGAAAATTCCTTTCGGCTATTCATGCCATATCAGATAAACAAGACAATATAATGTTACATACTCTAATCACATGAAAATCCATCACCTACTCTTATTCTACAGCCCTAATTCCTCCTGTTTTTATGCATGATAATGGAGGAAAGTTATACATGATCACCTCTCTCAGCTAACACACCATTCATCACAGAAATTTATGAGGAAAACTAATCAAGAAGTGTCAAATAATAAATTTTAAACTTAAGCATATTGAATATGATGCGTTGATGACTCACTCGAAAACAGGTCCGTTATACATAGACAGAGCCACAGCATCCACAGAAGAGTCGACTTTTGGCCTCATTGAAACAGAGTGGATTCCAAGTGCATCAGGATACAATCCACATAGAAACTGTAAGGAGACTTCCTGTCCAGGTTTTGACACATTTACATGAAGGAACAACTGATTAATTCCATCTTCCTCAGGATCATCACCTTCACCACGAATAATACTAGCCAACCGCATCACAAAGATGCTAATTTCCTCTTTGCCATAGGTTCGCTTGAGAACAGGGCCATTAGAATCAAGCTCACCTTTGATAATTGTAAATGGTGAAGGAGGGTTAACCTTCTGTCAACAATATACACTCACACTGACTGACAAGCTTATTAAAACATCAAATACACAGAGAGTAACATATACATTAGTAGTAAGCACCTTTAATGTACAGCATTAGATTTACCATAAAATTTGGCCTGAAAATCAACCGTGCAATCGAGGAATTGTTATGCATATATTCATTACAACAAAGACCTAGGTAATTTTCTACCATATATGGTTTTACAGTGGTTTAACAGACATTTTTTTTTCTTTAAAAATGATCACTCAAGTACTAAAAAAGCAAAGAAAAAAAGATGTAAAATCTACTAGTAAAGAGGTGAAAATGAAACATACAGGAGGGGGATTCATTTTGGAGACTTCAAGATAGTGTTCTTCGAGTGAATGGAGCAATAGCGAATCAACGGCCGTCGCCACCACTGATGCCGGTTTAGATCCCCGCGTGCCGCTACCGGTGGCGGCACCTCGTGTTGCTATCATCCGCCATAATTGGCAAGCTTTGCTCTCTATCAGTGCTCTTCCCAACATCTCTTAAGGTAACATTACTAACAATATATTAGGTCTCCAAGAAAAAATCATATATAAAAATTATAATTTAAAGCTTAAAAAATTATTAAGGTAACATTTTCTGTTATAACTAAAATTATTATTAATTTTATAACTTTTTTAAATAAATATATAATATTTTAAGTTAAAATATATATATATATATATATATATATATAAAATCTTTGTATGTACCTCAAAGGTGTCAAATTGTATCAATCTGACAATACTATTATGTTCCTTACTTTCTGATTAACCTCATGATCCATAGTTCTGAGTAACATTAGTGAATCAAGTGAAGGAAAGTGAAATGAAAAAAAAAGTTTCATATACTAGTCAACCTGTCTCATTCACATAGAATCTTGGTATTAAAAAACGAAGAGATTAGAAGTTCAGATCTCGTTCAAAAGTTTAGAACTCAAAATTCAGTTAATATGAATGACACAGGTTGCTAGCATACAAAACTTTTTTCCACTTTGATTCCTCTCACTTGATTCACTAACATTAATTAGAACTGATTTGCATCTTCATTATCTGTTCCAATTAGCTGCAATACAAAAAAAAAGTTATATGTATGCCACTTTTTACGAATAGATTATTCAATTATCTACTCAAAACTCTTGAGAGGACTAACATTATAAAATAATACATATACATAAAATATACGATGAAAATCTTATGCTTCTAAGACTGTGTTTAATGTCAAGAAAATGTATGGTGTGAGTGTTATTGTCACTGATAAAAAAAATATTCGACCTCTACTTAAAGAATGAAGATAAAATTATTTCTTTTCAAATAAGTTGGAGGATATTATGTTCTCTGCATCCTACTAATATTCTTCTCTATCGAAATTCTAGTTTAAGAAAATATAAACCTTATCCCTATTTATTAAAATAAGAACATGCCTCAACTGTTATCCTACTAACATCTTACAAACATGGGAAGAGTCAGAGATGTTTGAATTACTTTCTCCTAAAACCAATCCAATAGTAAAAAACTAAATGGAATTAAAATCATGTTTAAATACAATCAAATAGAACATTTTGGTTTTTTAACCCGACTGTGATTTTTCTTTGCACGGAAAGAAAACTAAAATTAAGACTCTAATTAATAAAAGCAATCAACTTCCGGGGTTCAAAGCAACTTAAAGAACGAGAAAAGATTCATTCTTTGAAGTAGAAATATTTTTCTATCAGCATTCAACCCAGAATTTTGTTTTATATTTTTATTCCTCCTCACATGACAAGAAAGTATTTTTCTTTACAAGAAACTAACTTATTAAGATGCAAACCATTCTATTTTTGAAGTTAAATATAAATTTTTGATGAAGAAAGAAGAGTTTATGTTTTCTTTGTTCCTTTTCTTTCATTTTCTCAGTAATCAAACAAAAGAATAAAAAAGAAAGATTTTTGAAGAAAGATAACAGAAGAGGACCTTGAGAATCCAAATGCAAATTGAATAAAAAACCAACCTCAACAAAAAGATTGTTCTTGATTTGAGAAGACGAGGATTTGGAGTCGGTTCTTGCTTCTCTTAGTTTCCCCTCCTGCCAGGTTGCTTTTAAGATGATAAACCTAATTAAACCTCGCCGTGATTTATACAAAAATTTTGTGTAACTTTTTCCCAAAGTTACAAAACAAATAAATTTTTTTTAAAAAAATGTAGATAAAAATCTCTTACCCTTTAATCATTCTTTCTATTCCCCTATTTAAAATGTCTAAAAAATTAAAGGGTAAACTGCAATAGAGGTCACTTAATTATAAATAAGATTATATTTGTATCACCTAATCTCGTATCGATACTTGTTCAAAGAAAAAAATTCATTACTATTACAAAACATTGGTATGCTACGCTATGTATCCGTACAAAGTAAGAGATACTAGTACGTTAAGGGTCATACCGATATTATAACTATATAAAATTCATCATATCGGTACTCACTACATTTAAAATATTTAAAAGCTTTAGGGTTTAACGTACAGAGTCCATCATATCTCCATCATGTCGATACTAAAAATCTATTCATATTAAAAATTATAAAGATCGTATTAATATTACCTAACCATTTTTGAAAAACAATATTAAAAATCCATAACAATACATATAGAAGTTGTATCAATACTTTCTGATCGAAATGGTCTCTATGAATACCAAAACATTTTATATAATATTGAGACTTAAAAGGATTGACTTATGCATAATTCTTAAAAGTAAGTCAATTTTAATCAAATACTTATCACTTTTGAGTAATTTTAAATATCTCAAAAATTTATTTATTTGCTTAAAAATTCTTGTTATATCAAAATCAAAACATAAATTTTACAATCTTCCTTTTTTTATGTTATAAATTCAAATAAATTTTTCAATATAAATGTATAATTTTAACACTTAAATATTTTTATTTTATTTTATTTTTCAAACTATAATTTCATTGTTGAACTCTTAATAACATTTTGCAATAACTTATTTGAAAATTTTAACGCTTCTAATTTACTAATTTTTAGGCTTAACTCAATAATAGGTGCCCAAAGTATACATCTTTTCTGAATAGGTGCCTAATGTTTTTTTGGCTGAAATAAGTGCCTAAACTATATAATTTTTCTGAGATAGGTGCCTAATGTATTTTTTGGCTGAAATAGGTGCCTAAAGTTGTATTCCCTTAGTGTTTTAAGGTAACAATGTTAAAAGAAAATTGTTTAATTTATAAATAAGTACCTAAACTATATATTTTTTAAAAAATAGGTGCCTAATGTAATTTTTATTAAAATAAATACCTAATTTTTTCTTATAAGTAATTTATATTTCTTATAAGATATAAAATTAGTTATATCTTAAATTAATCATTTAACCTTTTAAATTATGAGAAAAAATTATTTTTTAGCAACACTAAAATAAAAAATAATTAAAATTTATATAATTTTATATTAATATTTTTTATATTTTCCACAACAATCATCAATAGAACAAATCGATTCACTTGCAAGGACATGCCGCCGGTTCACATGGGGAATATATACAAAAATTCTTATATTTCTATTATATTTATAATTGTATCGAAAAAGAATTGGAAATATTAATATAAAATTATATAAATTTAATTATTTTTTATTTTAGTGTTGTTAAAAAATATTTTTTTCTCATAATTTCAGCTACTAATCAAATTTAAATAAATTATTAATCAATTATAATAAATAATTTAATAGATTAAAACGATGATATATAAATAATTTTACATCTTATAAGAAAAATAAATTACTTATAAGAAAAAAAATTAGGCATTTATTTCAATAAAAATTACATTAGGAACCTATTTTAAAATATATATATAGTTTAGGTATTTATTTATAAATTAAACAATTTTCTTTTAACAGTGTTACCTTAAAATACTAAGGGAATAAAACTTTAGGCACCTATTTCAGCCAAAAAATACATTAGGCACTTGTCTCAGAAAAAGTATATAATTTAGACACTTATTTCAGCCAAAAATACATTAGGCACCTATTTCAAAAAAGGTATATAATTTTGACGCTTCTAATTTATTAATTTTTATGATATAATATAAATTAAATATGTTTCTTTAAGGTAAAGTTTTCTAATGTTAAGTTTTTAGATTTGACATTTTTTTCTTGATTGGATTTAG
The DNA here is from genome assembly GCA_035048815.1 of Abelmoschus esculentus. Taxonomy (NCBI): domain Eukaryota; kingdom Viridiplantae; phylum Streptophyta; class Magnoliopsida; order Malvales; family Malvaceae; genus Abelmoschus; species Abelmoschus esculentus. Next base: position 4,980,120 of record JAUCBN010000031.1, on the reverse strand, counting down.
GGGATTACTTTTATTAATATCAAAGTTAAATTCAACCCACATACTATAAGACGCAAAAAAATAAATTATTTTCAAAGATTTTTGTATGCATTTAAAATATTTTGGATAAATGGTAAAAATTTTAAATAATCTATTATTTAATTAACATTTTCAATTTTTTTTTTTAAATATGAGAATCTGATGTCAATTTTGATATTCAGGATATCATCTTTTGTAGATAATTAACTATGTCACCTTATAAAAGTGTGTAACTTCTTTGAAAATTCTACAACTCCTTCTTTCTTTATACGTCTCGTTTGGATAGAGACAAGGAGATTCAAGAAGCTTCTGAATTTTATTGGTATGCTTAATTCCATAAGAATTTTATTTTTTCTGATTTTTGGGTTGTAAAATGTTTGGATTGTTTAATCCAATTTTTTACTTCTTGAAGGCGATGTAATTATAATTTTTATGGATTTAATAAAAATTCAGTAGCATTTAGCAAAAAAAATTATTAAGGTAACATTTTATATTAATCGCTCAATCATTAGGCTGACATTACTGATGCTCGAACCCGTAACCTCTAAGAATAATAATCGTTCCTTTTACTACTGAGGCTAGACGACTAGAGCTTTTGTAATATATTAGTTACATTAAATTAGTATTATGTAACTCAATGTATTCTAACTATATAACATAATTAGTTTATAACATTAAAAAAAAAAAAGAAAGCAGTTGAAAGTAAACGAAAGAATCGATCCATATTTTGAATAAAATTTGAGCAAATGAGTAATCTAGTTAAATGTATAAAGAGATAAGACAAGAGATATGAAAGTGAAAATTTCTTAAACATTTATATACAAAACATGATCAGAGTACGAAAATGAGACAACACAAACGTATTTTTTATAGGATTCTCAAATTTTATCCGAATAGATTATAACGTTTATTGTTAATGCTATGTTGTGTTACTAATGTAACATCGGTTTCAGTAGACATATTTTAACAATAGGTTTTGACAAATTTTTTAGACTTTATAACATTTAATGCGATATTTTCTAAATATTAAACGGTAGAATATTTTCGAACATTTTGTTTTACAACCTTTTTTATGTTTTTTTTAATATCTCGAATATTTTATTCAAAAAAAATAAAGCTTTCTTCTAGCAGCATTAATGTCTCTTTTGATTTTTTAGATGTACGAAATTTTTAAGAGATCATGTTAACTTTAAGGTGTTCGTAAATATGTACTTTCATTGCCTTGAATTATCTATTTAGGAAACTAATTGCGCCAAAGGTATAATTTTAAAAACATGTTCACATATCATATTTATAAATATAATAAAACTTTTAATGAAAACCTAATTATATTATTTAAAAGTTTAATCGTAATTATTTTAACTAAACTACAACATAAGTTATTTAATAATGAGTAATATTATATTTGGGTCACCCAATTATTAAAGATTATATGTGAATCATTCAATTATGGGTAAAATTATGTTAGAATCACTCAAAGTAATATTATATTTGGGTCACCAATTATATATATATATATATATATATATATATATATATATGGAGAGAAGGGGGAGAGAGAAATATATTCGAGGATAGGTAAACTAAATCATTCATCACTTAATTTTTTTTTTTATGGAGAGAGACATTGGGAGAGAGAAATATATTCGAGGATTTCTTTTAATTTAACCATTTATTTTTTTAAAAAAAATCATATTTAAATCACTCTATGATCACATGAATTATATTATTAGTATTGAGTCATTGACAAACTGTTCTTGATAACATCGACAACAAAAACAATGATATTATTTTTTATTGAATAAACTATACAATGATTACAGTAGTATCTGTTCTAGTGTATACTTTCAGCCATTGGACATTGATCGCTCAATCGCCATATTGACATTATTGGTGCTCGAATCCGTGACCTCTAGGAACAAAAATCGTTCCTTTTACCACTGAGACTAGATGACTAGAGCTTTTGGACTATATTTGCATACAGTAAATTATTATTATGAAACTCAATGTATTTTATATCTTTATAACATGGTTAGTTTATAACATAAATGACCAATATAAATTGTCCTGTACATTTATTCCATAAACAAACCTTTATAATTTCTTTTACTTTTATATTTCTTTATATCTCCCGCAAATAATTTTATTTCATATATAATAATAATTTTTATTATTTTATTAATTATTTTATTTTATTGATAATAAACGTGACATAAAATCATATATATAACAGACAAATGAATTTTATTTATAGACCAACACTCTTTGTAACAAATACATTTCGAAGAAAACCACCCCTCACATTTTTCACCGTCATAAGACTCCTTCAACGCGCAATAAGCTGAACATAATGAATCATTAGAGTACCACCACCACTTGAATGTGTCACTTGGATGCTTGCAAGTTCTATCCTCCATCATCATAGACCCTATTTCAGCTTTATTTTATCAAAAAACTTGAAAAATAAATAAATTAAAGAAATTTAAGTATTTAAACATGAGATTATAAAACTATAGCGAGAAATAGGACAAAAGGTACATTATTTTTAAGAATAAATATCAAATACGAATATAAACAACTTTTTATGTATACATACATCTTGAGTTGTTATGTTAAATGCTTTACTAAAACCCTAAATTCAAAGAGAATGAATGATTAATTTAGAAGGTAAAATGCTAAAAAATATTAAAGAAAAAAAATATTGTTAGAAGAAGCATCAAAAGAAAGAAACCAGTTGAAAGTAAACGAAAAAATAGATCCATTTTTTGGATGAAATTTGAGCAAATGAGCAATCTAGTTAATGTATAAAGAGAGGAGATATGAAAGTAAAAAAATTTAAGACATTTATATAAAAAACAAGATCAGAGTAAGAAAAGGAGACAACACAAACATATTTTTCATAGGATTCTCAAACTCTATCTAATCTGATTGTAACGTTTGTTGTTAATGTTATGCTACGTTACCGATGTAACATCAGTTTTAATAGGCATATTTTAACAGCAAGTTTTGATTTTTTTTTTCCAAACTTTTTGTCATTTAATGCGATATTTTCAAAATATTAAATGGTAGAATGTTTTGGAACATTTTGTTTTACGAACTAATCTTCATGTTTTTCAATATCCGTCAAATGTTTTATTCAAAAAAATTTAAAGCTTTTTTTAGTATCATTAATGTATGTTTTGATTTTTCAGATGCTTGAAATTTAAAAGAGATCATGTTAACTTTAAGGGTGTTTGTAAATATGTACTTTCATTGTCTTGAATTATCTATTTAGGAAACTAATTACGTCAAAGTTATAATTTTAAAAACATGTTCACGTATCATATTTATAAATATAATAAAACTTTTAATAAAAAACTAATTATATTATTTAAAAGTTTAATCGTGATTATTTTAGCTAAACTACAACAGAAGTTATTTAATTACGATTTATGAGTAATATTATATTTGGGTCACTAAATTATTAAAAGTTATTTTTAGGTCACTTAATTATGGGTTAAGTTATATTTGGATCACCCAATTATTAAAGATTATATTTGGATCACTCAATTATGGGTAAAGTTGTATTAGGATTACTTAATGAAATATTATATTTTAGGCACCCGTTATATTTAAAAAAATAGATAGGTAGATATTCGAGAATTTCTCTTACATAATAAATTTTTTAGGTAATCTAAATCATTTATCACCTAATTTTTTATTCTTATTTTGGTCACTAAAATTTAAATTTCTTTTAATTTAATTTTTAAAATTTTCATATTTTAATCGCTCTATGATGACATGACTTATTTTATTAGTATTGGATCATTGACTAATTATTCTTGATAACATCAACAACAAAAACTATGGTAGTAGAATTTAGGATAGTGTTTATGGTTACATTTATAGTAGGTGGGATGAAAAGGACAAATTCTAATTCAAGTTGTTCGAAGAGGATGAAAGTTCTTTGAGAACATCAGTAATAATTCTTTTTACCGAACGGATCAAGATTTAAAAGATCTAGGATCAATTTGTTTACTTGGATCAACATTAATAATCCTTTTACCACGGAGGCTGGATGACTAGAGCTTTTGCAGTATATTAGTTACATTAAATTAGTATTATGTAACTCAATGTATTCTAACTATATAACATGGTTAGTTTATAACATAAATGACCAATAAAAAATTATCATACACATTTATTCTATAAACAAATATTTATAATTTTTTTTGTTTATTTTTGTATTTTCTTATATCGCTCGCAAATGATTTTATTTCATATATAATATTATTTTTATTATTTTATTAATTATTTTATTTTATTGATAATAAATGTGACATAAAATCACGTTTATAATAGATAAAGGAGTATAAAAAGGAGGACAAATGAATTTTGTTCATCGACTAACACTCTTTGTAACAAATACATTTCGAAGGAAGCCATCCCTCACATTTTCCACCGACATAATGCTCCAAATCCACGCAATAATTAGAACATATTGAATCATTCCAGCACCACCACCACTCAAACGTGTTGCTTGGATACTTGCAAGTTTTACCCTCCACCATCATAGAACACATCTCAGCTTTATTTTAAACAAAAACATGAAAAATAAATAAATTAAAAAAAATCTAAATATTTAACTGTAGAGAGATAGAACTAAAGGTACATAATTTTTAAGAATGAATGTCAAATATGAATTTAAACAACTTTTTATATATACATACATGTTGAGTTGTTATGTTAAATGCTTTACTAAAACTCTAAATTTAAATAGAATGAATGATTAATTTAAAAGGTAAAATGTTAAAAAGATATTGAAGAAAAAAACCTGTTATTAGAAGAAGCATCAAAAGAAAGAAAGCAGATGAAAGTAAACGAAAGAATCGATCCATATTTTGGATGAAAATTGAGCAAATGAGTAATCTAGTTAATGTATAAAGAGATAAGAGAAGAGATATGAAAGTGAAAATTTCTTAAACATTTATATACAAAACATGATCAGAGTATGAAAATGAGACAACACAAACATATTTTTCATAGGATTCTCAAATTTTATCCGAACAGATTATAACGTTTGCTGTTAATGCTATGTTACGTTACTGATATAACATCGGTTTCGGTAGGCATATTTTAACAATAGATTTTGACAGTTATTTTAGACTTTATAACATTTAATACGATATTTTCTAAATATTAAACAGTTGAATATTTTTGAACATTTTGTTTTACAAACTTTTTTATTTTTTTAATATCTCGAATATTTTATTAAAAAATAAAACTTTCTTTTATTAGCATTAATGTCTCTTTTGATTTTTTTAGATGTACGAAATTTTTAAGAGATCATGTTAACTTTAAGGTGTTCGTACTTTCATTGCCTTGAATTATCTATTTAGGAAATTAATTGCGCCAATGATATAATTTTAAAAACATGTTCACATATCATATTTATAAATATAATAAAACTTTTAATGAAGACCTAATTATATTATTTAAAAGTTTAATCGTAATTATTTTAACTAAACTACAACAGAAGTTATTTAATAATGAGTAATATTATATTTGGGTCACCAAATTATTAAAGATTATATGTGGATCATTCAATTATGGGTAAAATTATGTTAGAATCACTCAAAGTAATATTATATTTGGGTCACCCGTTATATATATATATATATATATATGGAGAGAGGGGGAGAGAGAGAAATATATTCGAGGATTTCTTTTAATTTAACCAATTATTTTTTAAAAATTTTCATATTTAAATCACTCTATGATCACATGAATTATATTATTAGTATTGAGTCATTGACAAACTGTTCTTGATAGCATCGACAACAAAAACAATGATATTATTTTTTATTGAATCAACTATACAATGATTGCAGTAGTATCTTTTCTAGTGTGTACTCTCAGCCATTGGACATTGATCGCTCAATCACTATGCTAATATTATTGGTGCTCAAACCCGTGACCTCTAGAAACAACAATCGTTCCTTTTACCACTGAGGCTAGATGACTAGAGCTTTTGGACTATATTAGTATACAATAAATTAGTATTATGAAACTCAATGTATTTTAAATCTTTATAACATGGTTAGTTTATAACTTAAATGACCAATAGAAAATTGTCATGTACATTTATTCCATAAACAAACATTTATAATTTCTTTTACTTTTGTATTTCTTTATATCTCCCGCAAATAATTTTATTTCATATATTATAATAATTTTATTATTATTTTATTAATTATTTTATTTTATTGATAATAAACGTGACATAAAATCACATATATAATAGATAAATGAATTTTATTTATAGACTAACACTCTTTGTAACAAATATATTTCGAAGAAACCACCCCTCACATTTTCTACCGATCATAAGACTCCTTGCACGCGCAATAAGCTGCACATAATGAATCATTAGAGCACCACCACCACTTGGATGTGCCGCTTGGATGCTTGCAAGTTCTACCCTCCACTATCATAGACCCCATCTCAATATTAAATGGTAGAATATTTTGGAATATTTTGTTTTACGAACTAATCTTTATGTTTTTCAATATTTGTCTAATGTTTTATTCAAAAAAATTAAGCTTTTTTTAGTATCATTAATGTTTGTTTTGATTTTTCGAAATTTAAAAGAGGTCATGTTAACTTTAAGGGTGTTTGTAAATATGTACTTTCATTGCCTTGAATTATCTATTTAGGAAACTAATTTGGTCAAAGGTATAATTTTAAAAACATGTTCACGTTTCATATTTATAAATATAATAAAACTTTTAATGAAAACCTAATTATATTATTTAAAAGTTTAATCATGATTATTTTAGCTAAACTATAGCATAAGTTATTTAATTATGATTTATGAGTAATATTATATTTGGGTCACCAAATTATTAAAAGTTATTTTACGTCACTTAATTATGGGTTAAGTTATATTTGGGTCACCCAATTATTAAAGATTATATTTGGATCACTCAATTATGGGTAAAGTTGTATTAGGATCACTCAATGAAATATTATATTTGTGGCACCCGTTATATTTAAAAAATAGATAGATAGATATTCGAGAATTTCTCTTACATAATAAATTTTTTAGGTAAACTAAATCATTTATCACCTAATTGTTTTATTCTTATTTTGGTCACTAAAACTTAAATTTCTTTTAATTTAATCATTTAATTTTTAAAATTTTCATATTTTAATCGCTCTATGACGACATGACTTATTTTTTTAGTATTGGATCATTACTAACCGTTAACATCAACAACAAAAACGATGGTAGTAGAATTTAGGATAGTGTTTGTGGTTACATTAATAGTAGGTGGGATGAAAAGGACAAATTCTAATTCAAGTTGTTCGAAGAAGATAAAAATTCTTCGAGAACATCAGTAATAATTCTTTCTATCGTACGAATCAAGATTTAAAAGATCTAGGATCAATTTGTTTATTTGGATCAATATTAACGATAATATTTTATTTTGTTTCTAAATTATAAAAAACATTAAGTATTAATATAAAACGAAATTGTTAGTACTAAATGAAAATATTAAAAATTAAACATATTTTTAAAAATCTAGGGATAGTAGATTGCAAAGGTTTTTATCTTATTTACTTTTTAATATCATTATTCTTCTTTTATAATTTTTAAAGTGATAAAGCTTTATTTAGCCACATAGCGATAAATGTCTAATGGTTGAGAGGTCACAGGTTTTAGTGTATACTCTCAACCATTGGACATTGATCGCTTAATCACTATACTGACATTACTAGTGCTCGAACCCGTGACCTCTAAGAACAATAATCGTACCTTTTACCACTGAGGTTAGATGGCTCGTGCTTTTGGACTATATTAATATACACTAAATTAGTATTATGTAACTCGATGTATTCTATCTATATAACATGCTCAGTTTATAACATAAATAATCAATAGAAAATTCACATACACATTTATTCTATAAATAAACATTTATAAATTATTTTTGTATTTCTTTATATCTCCTGCAATTAATGTTATTTCGTATATAATAATATTTTTTTGTTATTTTATTAATTATTTTTCTTTTATTGATAGTAAACGTGACATAAAATCACATATATAACATATAAAAGAGTATAAAAGGTGGACAAATGAATTTTTTTGGACTAACATTTTTGTAACAAATACATTTTTCGAAGGAAAATAACCCTCACATATTCCAAACTCAGAATACTCCTTACCCACGCAATAATCTAAACATATTGAATCATAAAAACACCACCCCTCGAACATGCCACTTGGATACTTACAAATACGACCCTCCACCATCATAGGAGGTCCTATCTCCGTTTTATTTTACAAAAAAAATATAAAAAATAAACAAATTAAATAAATTTAAAGTACTTAAATATGAGATTATAAAACTATAGAGAGAAATAGGACTAAGGGAACGTTATTTTTAAGAATAAATATCAAATATTAATATAAACAACTTTTTATATATACATACATGTGGAGTTGTTATGTTAAATGCTTTATTAAAATCCTTAATTCAGAGAGAATGAATGATTAATTTAAAAGGTAAAATGTTAAAAAATATTGAAGAAAAAAACTTGTTAGAAGAAGCATTAAAAGAAAGAAAGCAGTTGAAAGTAAACGAAAGAATCGTTCCATATTTTAAATAAAATTTGGGCAAGTGAGTAATCTAGTTAATGTATAAAGAGATAAGAGAGAAGATATGAAAGTGAAGAATTTTGAGACGTTTATATAAAAAAAACAAGATTAGAGTAAGAAAAAGACACAACACAAATGTATTTCCTATAGGATTCTCAAACTCTATCCAACCAAATTATAACGTTTGCTGTTAATGCTATGCTACGTTTAATAGTATACAAAACCTCTTGAAAGGGCTAACATCATAAAATAATATATATATACATAAAATATAGGACGAAAATCTTATGCTTATAAGACTGTGTTTAATGTCAAGGAAATGTATGGTGTGAGACTGTGTTTAATTGTCACTAATAAAAAAATATTCGACCTCTAAATTAATCATACTAATATTCTCCATATTTGTAAGAAGAGTTTATGTTTTCTTTGTTCCTTTTCTTTCATTTTCTCAGTAATCAAATAAAAGAATAAAAAAGAAAGATTTTTGAAGAAAGATAGAAGAGGACCTTGAGAATCCAAATGCAAATTGAATCAAAAAACCAACATCAACAAAAAATTGTCCTAATCATAATTCTCTACGTCTAAAACTTAAAAAATATACCATACTCTTAATTTTTTAAATTTTATCTATAATTCTTAACTTTAAACCATAAATCCTAAACCCACTAATTTAATGTGAGGACACAAAAGAAATATAATAAAAAAGACGATTTACACCCACCCACTAAATACGCATTTACAATATTTGTATTCTTTCTCAAACCTCCAAACACTTGATAATAAATTGATACAATAAGAATATTTACTAGAAAAGATATGAAAACAAATCTAATAAAATATTTACAATTAATAATCGGACTTTCAAAAAAATTCAAATCAAATCTAATAAAATATCTAAAATCTAAATCTAAAATTTCAATTCCAATTATTTTTTTTAAAGTAACAACTCAAATAAATATCTTTAAATAAAAAATATTTTTATCAAACAAATATTTCTAAATTTATAGCACAAACAAATCTCAACAAATATTACAATCCAATATAAAACAAATTAAAGTAACAGCTCAAACTTTTTAAATATAAAAAATATAAATATTTTTATTCGGGTTTATATATGGATCAGACTCATATCGGATATAAATTTGGATTGAATTCGGATCAGATCATGGTAATATCCATATCCGATCTACCTCCTATTAGAATTCAAACATTATATTTGGATTCAAATTCAAACTTTTTAATCGAATTTAAATTATTTTTTTTTTCAGATCAAATTCACATCATATTGCTATCCCTAGCGAAAAAAATTCACTTTGTTACCGTATAACTTCATATGTATCATTTGGAATATAAATATGGAATAATATTAATATTTTCTTGGAGAAAAATAAAAAAAGAATAAGAAAGAAAGAACGGCGCGTGAGGAAACAATCTCTTATGTGAGTGGTGATATAGAAATTCAGGGAAGTTGCGAAAGGAAGCTCCTCAAAATCGGATGTTTAAGAAAACGTGTCTAGATTCTCTAGAAGTTTCTAAGGAAAACTTCCATGACTTTCCAGATCTTTCGCATAGCTCAACAAAACCCCAATCTCCTCCTTCTTCCATCGCAATTACAACGCAAAATCGAAATCATCAATCACATTTCTAGGCAAGGATTCTCAGATACCAAACAAAGGTTTCTTACTTTCTTTCCAGAAAGAGGAGGAACAACAACAATGAAAAGCCAGAGCAAAGCACAGAGAAAGAAACTCCCTGTTCTCACCAAACAAAGGTTTCATTTTGTTGATTTTGAGCACTAGGTAAGAAAGAAATCTCTTCTTTGTCTTGTTTAGAAATAATTGTATACCCGTTTGTTGAATAGTTTTGAGTTGTATGGGATCAATTCTGTTTCTTGTGTTCTATTTTTGTTCTTGAAGATGTTTGTTTCAGATTTCTTTAGCATTTTCTCAGTTTTCGAATATGAAAATCCCATGTTTCTTCTCACTTATTTATCAACTGTTTCTTGAAGATTTTGGCTTTGTATTGAATAGGCTTGGGAAATTTGATCTTTTTTTGCAGGTTCTTTAACAACAAATAAAGATAATGAATCCTGATAAATTCACGCACAAGACAAATGAAGCTCTTGCTGGGGCTCATGAGCTAGCAATGAGCAATAACCATGCCCAATTCACTCCCCTCCACCTTGCAGTTGCTTTAGTATCAGACCCCAATGGCATCTTCAATCAAGCAATTTCCAATTCAGGAGGTGTGAATGCCGCTCAATCTGTAGATAGGGTATTCAACCAGGCATTGAAAAAGCTTCCATCACAGTCACCTCCACCCGATGAAGTCCCCGCTAGTTCTTCTCTTATCAAGGCAATTCGCAGAGCCCAAGCGGCCCAGAAGTCACGTGGTGATACCCATTTGGCTGTTGATCAGTTGATTCTAGGCCTCCTTGAGGATTCTCAGATTGCTGATTTGTTGAAGGAAGCAGGGGTGCCACCAGCAAAAGTGAAATCCGAGGTCGAAAGGCTTCGAGGAAAGGAAGGGAAAAAGGTGGAGAGTGCATCAGGAGACACTACATTTCAGGCATTGAAATCGTATGGAACTGATCTTGTTGAGCAGGCAGGGAAGCTTGATCCAGTAATAGGCCGAGATGATGAAATTAGAAGGGTTATTAGGATCCTCTCGAGAAGAACTAAAAACAACCCAGTTCTTATCGGAGAGCCTGGTGTTGGTAAAACTGCTGTGGTAGAGGGTTTGGCTCAGAGAATTGTGAGTGGAGATGTTCCCAGTAATCTTGCTGATGTTCGTCTCATTGCTTTGGATATGGGAGCATTGGTTGCAGGAGCAAAATATAGAGGAGAGTTTGAGGAAAGATTGAAGGCAGTTTTGAAAGAAGTTGAGGAATCTGAAGGCAAAGTGATTCTATTCATTGATGAAATTCACTTGGTACTTGGTGCTGGTCGAACCGAGGGTTCCATGGATGCAGCGAATCTGTTTAAGCCTATGCTTGCTAGAGGTCAACTTAGATGCATTGGTGCTACTACTTTGGAAGAATATAGGAAGTATGTGGAAAAAGATGCTGCATTTGAGAGAAGATTTCAACAGGTTTATGTTGCCGAGCCTAGTGTTCCGGACACTATTAGCATCCTTCGAGGCTTGAAAGAAAAATACGAGGGGCACCATGGTGTTCGGATTCAAGACCGTGCCTTGGTGATTGCAGCTCAGTTATCAAGTCGATACATAACTGGTATGTTGTATTTCTTTCCAGATGTTTGATCAAGTGGCAACATATCTGTTTCAAGCATATATTTGATTTTCTTTACTGAGTTATACATGACACTAATTTGTATTTGTCTCAGGACGTCATCTTCCCGACAAGGCAATTGATTTGGTTGATGAGGCTTGTGCAAATGTGAGAGTTCAGCTTGATAGTCAACCTGAAGAAATTGATAATCTTGAACGAAAAAGGATGCAATTAGAAGTTGAGCATCATGCATTAGAGAAAGAGAAGGATAAAGCTAGCAAAGCTAGACTGGTTGAAGTAAGTATCGGCTCTCAAAAACTAATGAATTAATCTTTTATCTTTGTGCATGCATTGGATCTGTAACTTTTTTCCTCTTTGTTTAGGTCCGGAAAGAGCTTGATGACTTGAGGGACAAGCTTCAGCCACTAATGATGAAATACAGAAAGGAGAAAGAAAGGGTGGATGAGATTCGACGACTGAAGCAGAAGAGAGAAGAGCTCAATATTGCTTTACAGGAGGCTGAACGGAGATACGATTTGGCAAGAGTTGCGGATTTGAAATATGGAGCGATACAGGAAGTTGAATCTGCAATAGCCCAGATTGAAGGAACAGCAGATGAAAACATAATGTTAACAGAAACGGTTGGGCCAGAACATATTGCTGAGGTTGTAAGTCGTTGGACTGGCATTCCGGTCACGAGGCTAGGACAGAATGAGAAAGAGAGACTAATTGGGCTTGGGGAGAGGTTGCATCAGAGAGTGGTGGGACAAAACCAGGCAGTTGACGTTGTTGCAGAGGCTGTTTTGAGGTCGAGAGCTGGATTAGGAAGGCCGCAACAACCAACTGGCTCATTCCTTTTCTTGGGTCCAACTGGTGTTGGCAAAACGGAACTTGCTAAGTCGTTAGCAGAACAACTCTTTGATGATGAAAATCTTCTGATCAGGATCGACATGTCTGAGTATATGGAGCAGCACTCGGTTGCACGACTCATCGCGGCACCACCTGGATATGTTGGCCATGAGGAAGGCGGACAGCTTACAGAAGCTGTGAGGAGGAGGCCTTACAGTGTTGTACTCTTTGATGAAGTTGAGAAAGCACATACCTCTGTTTTCAATACTCTACTTCAAGTCTTGGATGATGGTAGGTTAACTGATGGCCAGGGCCGCACTGTCGACTTCAGAAATACGGTGATTATCATGACATCAAACCTTGGAGCCGAACATCTCTTAGCGGGACTTAGCGGGAATTGTACAATGCAAGTGGCTCGTGATCGAGTAATGCTAGAGGTAGTTAAATAACCTATTTCCTACACTAAATACCCTTATCATGTGATGTTTTGTAGTCGTGGAATGAACATATGGTTTGGTTTCCGACAGGTAAGGCGACACTTTCGGCCAGAGTTGCTCAACAGGCTTGACGAGATTGTCGTTTTTGATCCTCTCTCACATGACCAGTTGAGGAAAGTTGCTAGATTGCAAATGAAGGATGTTGCAAGCCGACTTGCTGAGAGGGGTATTGCAATGGCTGTAGCAGATTCGGCACTGGACTATGTTCTTGCCGAGAGTTATGATCCATTAAGTATCATTATCATCAGTGGATATCCAATCTGATTGTTGATATGGCGGATAAGTGACTCCATTTTATTTCTACTTTTGTTATAGGTTTATGGTGCAAGGCCTATTAGGAGATGGCTAGAGAGAAAGGTAGTGACTGAGCTATCAAAGATGCTTGTGAAGGAAGAAATCGATGAGAACTCCACGGTTTACATCGATGCAGCTCCCAACGGCAGCGATTTAGTATATCGGATCGATAAGAATGGAGGGTTAGTGAATGCATCAACTGGACATAAATCAGAGGTCTTGATCCCCATTCCAAATGGAATACGTAGTGATGCTGCACAAGCAGTGAAGAAGATGAAGGTTGAAGAGAGAGCCGATGAGGAAGATGATGAAATGGAGCTATAAACATATCTGATTTTCATTTCCTTTGTACTCATCATGTTGAATGTTGAAAGAGTGGAGGGGTCCGAATGTACCCTGATTTAGTTCACTTTCTATTATATCAGAAAAAATTATATTTTTATATCATTCCATGAAAAAATTAGATTAATAGATTATTATAAAAAAATATTTATTTATATGATATTATTATTATTATAACATATACTATCATATAAATTTATTAAATTATTTATCATTAATTAATTAATAATTTTTATTTGTAAAAGGATATTTTAAAGATCTCAACGACTGACGTTAAGAACACCCAAACTCTTCAACCAAACCAAGGCACCAGAAACTAAAAAGAGTTGATAATTACGATTTTGTTTATACCTATAATAATTGAAGCAATAGTAAAAGCAAGTTTATAATCGTTGAGTGAAATAAGACATTATATTTATAAAATAATGTTAAAATTTTGAATTTTAATGTCGTATATAAAATAATTTAAATTATAAATAATATTATATATATATATGAATTAATTAATTAATTATAAAGCATTATATAAAATTAAAGTTTAACAATAATTTTTTTAATTCAGTGCAGGACAACCAAGATGAAACCAGAACCATGTGGGCTCCATTTCCAACCTGGATGGTAACTACGATTATTGTCTCAATTAGATTCGTGCAGAGCAGGGTTGAGCTTATATACGTACATTAATATTGACAATTTTAAAGTAACGTCTTTTTAGTATTTAATTAAAAAAATAACTCTAGTTAACATTATTTTAAAAATATCATAAAAACATTAGTAAAACGAATTCGATTTTTGTAAGACATGAGTTTAAAATTTATTTTTAATAAAATTAGATTTTTATATTAAATAAATTGAAAAAAAAAGAAAATTAATATTTTTGTATTTTTAATATAAAACTCATTTTTAATAAAATACTAATTTTAAAAAAAATAGGACGCTAATTTATCTTATATAAATTGATATAAAATTTCTTTTTGAATAATTCTAAAAAGGATATTCTTTTAATTAAATAATGAAAAAGAAATATTGATCTAAAATTGGCATTAATATTAATTTGACTTCCTATCTTATTTTAGTATATTAGCTTTGGATGTACTTCGGATTCGTTCCCTACTTGTTGTCCCATGTCCCAATTACTTCTTTCATTTGAGAAACATTTCTCACACTTTGTGAGAAAAACGAGTTTATTTCCTCTAATATTTTTTAGTATTTTTAAAAGTAGTTTTATTTTTTATTTAAAAAAAAATTAATGTTGTTGATTTCGATTTTGAACAATATCAAATAAGAAGAAATAACGGTTTGTGGAAGTTATAGTCGATAACAATGTCGAGAAAAAAAATTAATGATGGTTGGTTCATTTGTCAAAAAAAAAACAAATTGAAATAAAAATCGAGAGTCACGAAAGATATGATCGATCATTGAATTAGATAGTTTACCCTTAATTGATTTAGGGTTAATAGTCGATAACAATGTCATGTCGATAACTAGAGTCATTTAAAAGAAGAAAAAAAAAGTGATCGTTGTAGAATAAAGGATGATAACTCTTATAAAAGGTTGAGGGAAAGTCTTCTTTGTCTTCGTTTTTGGAATATTTATAATCTCTTAAAGTTATGAATGACAAACATTTGACAAGATTACATTAGACCTAATGATGATTGTTGGTAAGTCAATAGGTTGCATCTAGGCGGTTAGAATTTTGTGCGTAAACGAGATGAGTCGAGTTTGAATAGTGTTAATCTCAATTCGGTTTGATAATTTTAAACGATCCTGAAAAATCTAAGTTAAACTCAACTCGTTAAGAACTCGAATCAAGTTTAAGATTTTTTCAAACTTAATCGAGTCAAGTGTTGACTGATCTTTGACTGTGTTAAACTCGAGTAACTCTTATTGCCACGTCTCATTTAAAGCCTAATGGAGAAAAAAATTTAATACACAAGTTTTGTAAACTCGAGCTTGTTAATTTTAGGGTTTAATGTGTTAATTTAAGGTTTAAGACTTATGTTTAGGGTTTAAATTTTAGGGGTCTAAGTTTAGAAATTTAGATTTTTAATCATAAAAAATTAAAAAAAAACAGTATATTTATATTTTCGAGTAGCTCATGAGTTTTTCGATTCAGATATTATGTAACTTGGCTCGTCAAAAACTCAAACCGAGTTTAATAGGATCAAATTTTAATCGAATTAAACTCGAGTAACTTATAATCTGTCTCATCTCATTTATAACCCTAGTTATACTCCAAGTTGAGTCCAACTTAATGTCTGTCTCATCGGGATGTATTGGTAAAGAAAATAATCTCTATACTAATAAATGAGTTTAAAAGTGTGGAAAATGAATGGTTCTGATTGTTTAAAATCACAGATAACGTGATAAATAAGGTTTACTTAAGAATTTTTCCACCAAAAGAGTTAACACAACCAAAAGGATCTTTACATTTTCACATTAATTATTAATGTCAAAATGAAAAACTCGAATCGATTATTAAATTTTATATGTTGGACACATAAATATCATGTAAAGGCGACTATGTCTTATCCATCGACGACTTTGAGGTAGGGTGATTAAAATTCGAATCGATTAAAAGAATTGAATAATTCTATTTAACTTAAGGTAGAAATATTCGATTTGTTTTGATTCGATTTAAAATTTTATAAACTCGACTTGACTCAAAAAAATTTAAATAAAGTTTGAGTTGTAAAATAAAAATTTGAGTAATTCGAAACTTTTTGTAATTATATGATTTATTTTTATGTTTGAGACGAATCCCTCAACTTTTTATGATATATAGAATGATTATAAAAAGATGAAGAAATATTGTCGCATATAAAAAATATGAAATATATATATATCTATCTTACATGATTAGTGAAAATCGTTTAAATTAAATCAATTCGTATTATAACAAAATAAATAATTAAAATTAAATTTTATAAAAACTTAAAGATTCAACTTAAATTTTTTACCTCGATTCAATTTTTAAAAAATAAAATAAAAATTTGAATAATAAAATTAAACTCACCCCTACATGGATCTAAAAATATTAATCTCTAGAGTCTACCATCTAAGAGGTAGTTGTTGTGTACCAACTTGAGTGCTAACCATTTCTGTAGGACTCAAATGGTATTTGAAAATTGTGCTAACCATTTCTGTAGGACTAATTTAATATTAAAATATTTAATTTATGTTTATTAAATATTAATATAAAATAAAAATATTATTATAATAATAAATATTAAATTAACTTATAAAATTTAAAAATGAATAATTATTAATTTTACATAAAAATTTCAATTATTAAATTAAATAAATAATAAACCTACGATACTTGATATAATATTTATCTTTTTAGTTAAAATTATACAAATATACTTATTTGGGTCGAGTGAATAGTACAGTAAATGAAGTTTGGAACTTTATTTATTAACAAGACTTGAAACAGTAGTTTTTAGTATTTAAAATTGACTCGTGTTATGTGTTTTTTTAGGTTTTCTCTCTTTATGTCTTAACTATTTAAAGACGGTTATTTTAATTATGTAAATAAAATTAACAAATGAATTTTTGTTTCGATGGCTCATCGTTAAAAAATAATAAATACATATAATTAGGAGAGAGAGAATTATATGTTAGTTTATCATATGTGAATCCTTAAAAATTATGAACATACTATCGTATAATCATATTGATTATTAAATAAAAATTAGTTTGATATATCAATCTTTTAATTTTAAGGTTTATGTATTTAAGTTAGGATTTAAAATTTAAAAACTTAGTATGTAGGGAATAAATTTTAAGATTTAAAGTTTAATATTTAAGTTTTAAAAGTGAAATTTTATATTTTATACTTTACGATTTAAATATAAAGATTTATAAATTATTTTTATATAATTTATATATTAAAATATAATTTTTAAATAAATCCTACATAAATTATTTATGTTACCATTGAGTATGAAATTAGATTCCCTTTTCATTATCCCCGTGTAACTGCAGTAAGAGATTTTGAAAATGAGTACTCATCCGACAGTCCATCTTCGCCCCCACCATCAAAATCACTGTGCCCTGCAGGCTGCAGCTTTCATTTGTCTTGTCTCTACTCTCTCTCTCTCTCTCTCTCTCTCTCTCTCTACTTCCTTTTTAAGTTGTCACTTGCCATTGGTGTCTGCCTTCACTCTCTTTCTTACTTTCTCGCTCTCTTGGTTTTCTCTTCAACCATGTCCATGGCTGCTTCAGTGCTGCTTCCAATGCTCCTTCTGGCAGCCATGACTGCCCCATCAAGTAAGCCCTTTTCACTTTTTCTTCTCCTTTTCTCCTTTTTTTCTCTGTTTCTAGATCTTGGAATCTCCTTTTGGCTTGTGTGTTTCCTTTTATGCTCTGCCCCTTTTACCATACTGAAGAAGGAGAAGAAGAAGAAGAAGAAGAAGAGCTTAAATAAATCTGCTTCTTTAAACACCCCTGATTTCATTTCCATCATCACATTTGCTTTTGTACCTTTGGATCTCACTGTTTTGCTCCATTTTAATCTGTATGTAGCTTTGTTTTGTTAACAAAAATGGCCTTGAGTTTAATATTCCCTCAAATACACACATTGGAAATAATAAATGAAGTTGTCTTTAATATTACATGTGCTAGATATTGTTATATAAAGAATTCTATGCCTTTTCTGGACATGCTTTGCCTTGGTTGGACACACATGCTTCTGAATAAAAATGTTGTGTGTTTTTAGAGTCTTCATACTTTCGAGTTGGTGGGGTTAGGATTTAGGGTTTCGAGTGCATCCAAATCCGAATCCGAATCGGGTTCTGTTGTTATGCATTGACATGGTGTCTTGGTGAGTGAGCAGGTTGCACATGGTGTATATGTAAGGATGGAGTGAGTGATACATTGTTGCAGAAGACATTGGATTATGCCTGTGGACAAGGTGCAGACTGCAGTCCTACCCATGTCAAGGGACCCTGTTTCAACCCAGACACGGTTAGGGCACACTGCAATTATGCAGTGAACAGCTTCTTCCAAAAGAAAGGACAGGCTCAAGGAACTTGTGACTTCGCCGGAACGGCCACTATCACCAACTCCGATCCAAGTAATTCTATCCTCCTCCTCCTCGTTTTACCAAATCCCATATCACTTGTTTAATTCTTTGCTGCCTTGTCTTGCTCATTTACAGGCTACGCTGGTTGTCCCTTCCCTGCTACTGCCAGGTATGCTCTAACGGTCACTTTTCAAATTTCAAAAAGTTTGGTACATCACAGTATTATTTCATGCTAATTCAAAAGTTAATATCAAAACATACGAAAATGAAAACAACATATTGTTTTAAACATTAAACTCTAGGGGTAGATTCAGTTAATTCAGATAGTGGTCGAATTGAATAATATAACTGAATTAATCAAAAAATTTAAAACTTTAACCGTTAATCAAATCGAAATTATTTTAGTTAATTTGGTCGATTTTTAAATTAAACAAAATTTGTTATAAAATTTTAGGTAAATTACATAATAAATCACTAAATTGTGTTAAAATAATCTTTTAGTCGCTAAACTTTTATTTTATGTTAATTTGATAAAAGTTTAATGATATTTTATAATATATCAAAAAATTTAATAATTATTTTATATTTTTTTAAAAATTAATAAAAAATTAATCCAACCTGTTAATTCTGTTGAAATAAATAATGCACGCCCTTAATAAACTCGGGCGTTAAAAACATTTATGATATTTTTGTAGCAAATTTGGCCACGGTAGTATAGTTTGACGTGTGGGTCACGGAATATTTATATTTATATTTCGTTGGTCCACATTCAAAAGCCCTACTCAAAAAGTTCATAAGAAGTTGGACCACCTAGATAAGTAATTAATTATCTAAGTATATTTAATATGAATTTGAAATTTACTTCAATACGTAATGACTTTGAATCCTAAATAAGTTAGACAAATAAAAGTGACACCATATATGTAAAGTGATACTTTTATTAAATTGAATGCTAGAGTAAGGGTTTAATTTTTAGAAATTATATATAATTTTAGGAGTTTATTTTTGAGGTTGGGTAATGAATAATAATGGGAAAATTATTTGGATTAAGTTTCATGTATCTTTTATTGTTTATTGTTAATTTTAAATATTAAAAAAACATTTATTATAGTAAAAAGAATAACCTAACCTATATTCTAAAATAAACTTTTGAACATAATTGATATTACTTATATTTTAATATTTATGCTATCGTATTATGTATTTAGAGTTTATATAATATAAATTTTCTTAGATTTTTATATTTATAATGTGATGAAAATATGTATGTAAAAATTTGTTTTTCCTTTTGTTTTTGCTTAAAGTCATCTGTGCCTGGTTTGTGATTTTGTTTCCTTGTTTCGCCAGTGCTGTCGGCACAACCACTCCTAAAACCACCACGCCGACCGTGAACCCGATCAATAACACTCCAACAAGCACCACACCGTTCGGCTCAACCACGCCAACTGGGGTTTTGGGAGGAGTCGGCAATGGGTTAGGGCCGTCAGGAGTTGGGATCAACCCAGATTACAGTACTGATGGAGGAGTTAGGATACAATATTGCTTCTTGTCCTTTGCAGCACTCTTGTTTTCAGGGTTGATCACATTCTGAGTGTGGAAGGGAAACTCCTCTTGCGGTGGTCGGCGTTGTGGGGATATTCCCAGGACACGTTAATAGAATGTAAAAGTAATGGAAACTCCTCTTGCGGTGGTCGGCGTTGTTGTTTTCATTTTAATTTCAGACTTTTATGGTTGTGGTACTACTTGAGCTGAAAGTTTGATGATTATGTATCGATTTAAATTAAAATTAAGATTAAATTAATAGAATATAAAAATAATGAAAATTAAATTTATAATTATATAAATTAATTTAATTATCACGTTAATATCTCAATTAATTTTTAATGGTTAATGATTTAATTGATATTATTTAAATAATTGAATGGTACGATGAATAAAGTTAAAAGATTTATAATTAAAATAAAATTGAATTAATAGTTTAATAAAACAATTTTAATTAATATTAAACATTCTTTTGATTTTTTTCTTCAACTTTTTCATCTAATTATAAGCATTAACAACTTTTATAATTAAACATTTTGTTGATTGCAAAACTTTGAGCTACTCATGATGGATTAGCTCAAGTATGGAGATTAGGTTATCGCCGTGTGAAACTTGAAATGGATAATTTAACAGTGGCACAAGTCCTTGAAGGTACTTCGTAGGTTTTGTCGGACAACGCTCTTGTGCTTAAGATAAAGGATCATCTTCGTAAGGATTGAAGGGTGTGAATTACCCATATATGTAGGGATGCAAATTTGATCGCGGGTGGTTTGGCTCGGTTGGTTCGAGGCATGACGGTAGGAGGAGTCTATTATGATCAAATATTGATGGAGGTTCTAACTCTAGTTTTGCCTGATCAAGTTCTGTCTTGATATTTATTTTATCATGGTTTAAGTTTATTAAGTGATATAACTATTACCATGAGTACTCTTTTCTTCCATTTAGGTGTAGAGAGGTTTTTAATGAGGCTTGTGATAATAGTCCTTTTTCAATAAAAAAACGAAAATTAAACAGAAATCGAAAATAATGGAGGTAATTAAACTAATTTAAGGTATTTAGGGTTTGTGGATAATATTTTAATATAAATTAAAATGTTAGATTAATGAGTATAAAATAAATTAGATTTTAAAAATAAAATAAGAAAAGAGTTGATCTTTTATTTATTTTAAATATGGTTAATTGTCCACTGAACCACCAATAATTGTAATATTCATTTAAAACACATTAAAAAATAAGTTATTGGAATTGTCACTTTTAATTTTTATTTTTTAAATATTTGCTTAATCGAGTATTAATTGTCATCAGACAATGAAAGCATATTGACTTTATATAATAAAAAATATTAAATATTTATTCAAAATATTAAAAATCAATACGTTATCCGTGTCTAACAATAATTAAGACCTGAATATTAAATATTAAAAAAATAAAAATATAAGTGACAATAAAGAACAAATTTTAAAATTAAATATTTCTTATTCTTATTTTTTTCTTTCTTTCGAATATAAAAAAATCACAAATAAGACTTAAACTAAATATAATAAAATATTTATTCATTCCTAATAGTTATTACTTTAACAGACAGATAAGAGCATACTCTGGACTAGAATCATGAGGTGTACAATTTAATTATTTCTACGAATTGAAAGCTTTAGTATTTTTTTTATATTATCTAAAAATCGCAATAATTTATCTTAAAAAATAATGATAATTAATATTATATAATATTAATAGTGTTTAATAATATGTATCACCTATTTTAAATTTGTTTTATTTTTTATATTTAATTATAATTTAAGTTGATATATTTTATATTAAAATTTTAAATATTAATATTTTTTAATTTATAATCTCAATGTGAGGGTAGGTATTCAATTAAATAGAGTAAAAAAATTTGTATTAATCGAGTTAAAATTTTTTTCTTTATAATTCAAATTTTATTTAATTTTTTTTAATTGAATAGTATGATGTTAATTATGATACTAATTAATTATAAATATTTATATATTATGATACTAATTAATTTTAATTTAATTATTTTTTTAATTGTACGAACCTTCTAGCTTAAGTGGTTAAAAGAATGGTTGATGTTCCTAGAAGTCGTGGGTTTGAGCACCAACGATTCTAATAGAATGATCGAGGGATCAATGTTAAATGGTAGAGATTATATTGTAGAACAGATACTACTTGTAATCACTATTAATTTGATACAATACACATTTATTTTTATTATTTTTTATATATGATATATATAATATAAAAAATTAAAAAAATCGATTTAAACTTAAAAATTAATAAATTAATTACCAAAAAAATTGCATTATTCAATTTTTATTTTAAATTCTTAAATTAAAATTTTAAAATTACGAACGAATAATTCAATTTTTAGTCGAGTTTGGACCCTTAATCTTATATCTGATAATTTATCTTCAAAAAATGGTAACTTATCTTAAAACCCCTTTTAGATTTTAACATTAACCAATCACTCTGCAGAAAAGGGAAAAACAAAAAGGAAATGTATTCCCTTTTAAAGCCTTCCCAAACAAAAGGAAATTTAAAATTTGAACTCGAAATTCGCTTTGTTTGACGATCTCTCTGCTGAGACTGTGAGCCCAAGAGACGATGGAGGTGAAACCAGGTGAGGACAATAGCAACTGCAATTGCGTCAGCGACTCAGGAAATGAACGGCGAGTAGGCTTAATTTTCGATCAGAGGATGTGTAAGCATCGAACTCCGGATGGGGATGATCATCCCGAGAAACCTGAACGAATCACCGTTATCTGGAACAAGCTCGAACTCGCCGGCATCCCTCAAAGGTAAAGTTTTGAGCCAGTAATCTGCGTATTTTCCCTCGTTTTCTCCTTTGTGCCCGCTTCTTAGAGTTGGCTTTTGAAATTGCAATCTGTCTCTGGCTCCTCGCTTTGAACTCAAATAAGACCTTCTTTTGGTCGAGTGACTTCGTTCCTGGTCTTCATATTCCCTTCGCTTCCCCAGCCGCTGGTTTATTTGTGCTGAGAATTCTTTTTAAGTTGTTTTTTTAGAATTAATAAATGAATGAATATTATGTATATTCTAAAAGGGTTATATTTCGAATCTTCAATGATCTATATTATATGGAAACCGACTGTTACCCTAAACCCTAGAATCCTAAAATTTTCCTCACATTTCCCTTTTCGACTTTATGTTTCAGATGTGTGATTTTAAATGCTAAAGAAACCGAGGATAAATACATTTGGGGTATTCACTCCAAAAACCACGTTAATCTGATTCGTAATATCAGCTCTAAACAGTATAATTCAAGGCGAAATCGGATCGCATCCCAGTTTAATTCTATTTATTTAAATGAAGGATCATCTGAGTCTGCTTACCTCGCTGCCGGCTCTGTCATTGAGGTATATTATAAAAGTATCTGATAAACATTAGATTCAAATTTTAAAGATAATATTGTCAAAACAGATTTAATTATTTTTGGTCAAATAGGTTGCTGAGAGTGTGGCAAAAGGGGAGTTGAATTCTGCTTTCGCTATTGTTAGGCCACCTGGACATCATGCTGAATACGATGAAGCAATGGGATTTTGTTTATTCAACAACGTGGCTATAGCAGCAAGTTATCTACTTGATCATAGGGTGAGAAGTGAGGGTTAATTTCCTATTTTACAAAAAAAAAAAAAAATGCTAAGTCTTCTTGGAAAGTGACAATATTGCATTTGTAATTGATTTGTGTTTTCTGCTTTCAGCCTGAACTTGGTATAAACAAAATTCTGATAGTTGATTGGGATGTTCATCATGGTAATGGTACTCAAAAAACTTTCTGGAAGGATCCTCGTGTTCTGTTTTTCTCTGTTCACAGGTACATAACTATTATGAGCCCATGACTTTTTGTATCAGGTTATGAATGCTATTACTTTTGATTTCTTAATGCAATGATAGATGCTCTCAGTCACTTTTAATATTTTTAAGGATAAGATTACTATTGTTCATCTAATAACCTTTTGTTTGTTGCTATGTTTGTTCACCCTTTTTTTGGATAAAAATTCCAGGCATTCAAATTGAATATAGACATATGACATTTAATGATATATTGTTGTTGGCACCTGACCTCTATGGCCACTTTAATTTGTTTTCTCTTGCAGGCATGAATTTGGTAGTTTCTACCCTGCTAATGATGATGGGTTTTACACCATGATTGGAGAAGGACCAGGTGCAGGATATAATATAAATGTCCCTTGGGAGAATGGCCGGTGTGGGGATGCTGACTATCTTGCAGTTTGGGACCATATTTTAGTTCCTGTTGCCAAGGAATTTAATCCCGACATAATTCTAGTATCTGCAGGATTTGATGCAGGTTTGATGGTTATAAATTAACTTACCTATTGAGATTGATAATTATTGATGTTTCATTTGCTTTAAGTTTATCCATCATCATGAATGTTGCTTATATGTTGTTTGTAACAGCTGTTGGTGATCCTCTAGGGGGATGTCGGCTAACACCATATGGATATTCGGCTTTGTTGAAGAAGGTTAGTAATTAATATTTTATCATTTCTTTGTAGTTGATCTGTAACTTTTATGTACTCATTCCTGTTCGTAATATTTTGAAATGAAATTTACTATACTGTATCTTCTTTTATTTATCTAAAAAGGGTGTTTCTATATATTTCACATTTAATGTATCTTCTTTTTTCCAGTTGATGAATTTTGCTCAAGGTAGGATTGTTTTGGCACTAGAAGGAGGATATAATCTTGATTCTATTGCAAAGTCAGCCTTGGCTTGCGTGGAAGTTTTGCTAGACGACAAACCTATTTCTGAATTAACTGACGCATATCCATTTGAGTCTACCTGGCGAGTAATAGAAGCGGTAATAATCTGTTAAAATTGTTGTTGCTGAGCACTCCAACCACTTCTGTTGTGAGTGGTGTTAACTTTGTTTCCTTATTAGTTGTTACCAAAATGTGCTTAGCTCATAAGGAGGGTAAAACCTGAACCTCCTGATGGATTTCAACCCAATTCGATCAGAATGGAGAGGGTTTGTTTTAAAGTGGATGTTAGATTTTTTCTTGGATAGTGGGCCTGGTAATTGCTTGCCACACTCCACCTGTTCGAATGAAATTACCATTTTTCCTTATATATAATTATTCAAGTGGTAAAAGTATAGAACTGCATTATACGAATCCTTTATATTTTCTATTAGACAATTGTGAAAAATGTTATATTTTTTATGTTTAAATAATGTTTTTGAAGAATTTTGCATATACTTTCCTTTAAAAAGTTGAACATTTTAGAAATAACTTTCCAAAATGATATAAAGGTGAGGCAGGGAAAGAAGGGGATGGATGTATCCAACATCTATGTAAATGGTAGTAGTTTTCAAGATTATACATCCATAGTGGATTGGGAGGGTGGTGTTATATTGCTTGCTAACTGTGGAGTAGTGGTAGATTTGACAACATCCGCTTGTGCCCCACTCCATTACCATCACTATTAGTTTAGTCTTTTCTTCTGCTGAGCCATCAATTACTTTTTGCTAGGTTCGTCGGAAGTTGTGTGCATTTTGGCCAACACTTACAGATGAACTGCCAACAACATTGACCGATCAAAAAGCTCCTCCTGTAAGCTTTGTTCATTTTTGTTGTTGTTGCAAAATTACCATCATGCTTTCATCATGTCAATTTGGACAGTCGTTATTGGTATATTAGCCTACATTGTTTTTTATTAAATTTGTCTTATTTAGGTAATTTTGAAATTCAGTAGCATAAAACATTAACAGAAATGCAGCAATTAGTTCTTTCTCCTTTAACAGCTAAAGAAAAAGAATCATATAAAATCATGTGGATGGTTCTTGATGCTAAATCATTGTGAATCTTCAATACCTGTAATTATATTTCTGGAAAGAAGAGCTATGTTATGCAAAAATATGCAAGGTGAATGTTTTGGGGTTCGTGTCATCAAGGATGAAGCCATGGGGAGAACATGCATCTTTGTGAGATCGTATTTTAGGGTTCTTGTAAAAGTTTAACACATATAATGTTGCCCCTGTACATCTTTCTAATGTAGTTGTTTGCAATACAGCATGATTTACTGTCAAGCTCTGATTCTGAAGATGAGGTTGATGAAGCTTCGAAAATCATATCACAAGACCTAGTTCAAGCTATTGAGGATGTTGTAGAACCCCTTTTAAAGTTGAAGATTGACAATTCTCATGGTAATAAAGTGAAAACTACTGTTATGTTTCGCTTTTTAGGCTCCATTTGTTGGCATTACAGGCTTTCTGAAAAAAAAACTGACTTTTGTATTTTTAGATGGTTCTTTGACTGACAATTAAGTGGTTAAAGGGAAACCACTAAACTATTAACTGAAAGCAAGATTTTTTTTTTTTTGTAAAATTATACAATTTTCACAAATCAGATGTGATAACAACTTTTCTATCGCCTTGTTCAGAGGGTAGTGGAGCAAATAGTGGAAAATCTTCTTGTCATGCTAGGTGTTATCACCCTAGCATGACATCCGACACTATTTGTTGCATGGACAGTTGTGGGCTTGCTCTTTCTTTGGGACTTAGCTTCCTCCTATATTGGTATAACATTGCATGTCCAATGATGGTGGGCCGTTGTTCAATAATGGTTCGAGGCTGAGTTTATCTTGACAATAGTTTTAGGTTGAATCTATGCTCGAGAATAGTGCATCTAGTTGATTTTTGGTGCAGGATAGAAGGTTGAGAGTTCTATCATGGCCATCTAGTCCTCTTTTGGCAATGTTTAGATTGCTTGAGTTGTTTGGCAATCTTTTTTTCCGTTACTTATGCCTCACAAAAGTTTTAGTTTAATATTAATATTTTCAATTATGTATAATAATAAAATTATTTTGAATAGTTTTAAACATTTTAATATGTCAAGACTACTATTTGACAAATGTGCAAACTTTTCAGAAAATAACTAGATAATAGATATGATTTTTATCAAGTCATCTATATATTTTAAAATTCTTGTTCGAAAAATGCCATTTAAAAAATATCTTTCTGAAAGCCTATTTTCACAAAAGTGGCAAATCTTAATTTTATTTGAAGTAATAAACTCTATGTTGAATGCAGATCAAGTAACTAATGCATCGTGGAGATCAATGCTGTCCAAGATTGACATTTGGTATGCCAGTTTCGGATCAAATATGTGGAAGTCAAGGTTCCTCTGCTATATTGAAGGCGGGCAGGTTCGCATTTTGTTCTAAAGATGGATAAATCCCTGCATACTAAATCAATATGTTCTTAGTTTTGGTTCCCTCAAGACATTAACTAATGTCATAACCATGACTAAACCTGACAATTCATGTTTCTGTGTTGTGTTTGTGTATTTTCCTTGTTTAATCGTGTTTAAGATATTTTTGTTTATATAAATTTGGATATGGAAATACTTCATATTATATAAAATTTGAGACATTCATGTGTGTTAATTTTTTTTTGCGTTGTGTATTTTGCCATGTTTAAAATTTTTTTTCATGATGGCTCTAATATTTACGATCTAGGTATTGTCCTATGCTCAGTTCTCATTTCGCAGGCTGAAGTTGGAGGAAAAAATGACCTGTTTCTTTTATATATATATTATTGAAGTATGCCTTTGTCCAATACCTTTAGAAGTCCTGCATTGTAATCATGTAATGTTTTCCTGATGTACATTCATAAGGTTAGCATAAGAGTAATGTGTCTCCATTTTAGCTTCATTTCATTAACTCCTTTCACTGGGAAACATATTGGGGTTGTTGTTAACCTGGATCTAAATGCTTTCCAAAGAAGAGCATAAGATTTGTTTATGGGAATGTCTGTCGCGTTAGCTTTTGCTCTTGATTTTATTTATGATTTGATGTCCTTTGATATGGTACATGGACTTTGTGCGTGAATATTGGATATGGGTATATTCAACTTTTTAAAAAATATTTAAATGTATAAGAGGTACCATTGGGCGGTCATCTCCCTATATACATATCTGTATATTGTCGACTTGAATGCTTCAAGAAAAATGAAGAGTTAAAGCAACATAGGTCCTTTGTTTTCTCGAGCACCATGTTTTCGTATGGGAGCATCATTTCTCCTCATTTTCAGACCACTTCTTTCCCTCCCTCTCTGTTTCCTTTGCCTATCCCACTTTAATCTATTTAATGTTAATCAATATATTTGTAAATATGACACCAGGTCGTAGGTATGAAAAGGCCTTGTTCTGGTTCAATGGATAGAAACCCTCCAAAAGAGACTCGTTGGAAAACGTTTCCTCACCGTCTTTTCTTTGGTCGTGATTTTACACAAACTTGGGGTCCTGGAGGGGTTGCTTTTGTTGATCCTCGAAGCAACAGTGAAGATAAAGTATACATGTGCCTCTATAAAATCACGTAAGTTCTTCCACGTTGTACTTTTCAAGTTCAAATTCCATTCTCTTTAGGTGGATTGTAACTTTAATCTACGGGGCAATTCTTAAGAAACCCCTCTTGAATGCATTTGGATTAGCCTGCTTGAGTCATAAGTCGTAACCCTATCGAAGTTGCCTTATCTTTTGCATCTTTAACAGGTTGGAGCAGTTCAATGATGTTTTGCTGCAGGAAAATGTTCCAAATCTTGATATGAATTCTCCTTTATTTGATCTAAATGCTTTAGACTCAATTCTGAATGAAGGTTCACTTGTTGTGGAGACTGTCAAGGTAATCCAGACATCTGCTGTCAATATTTTTGGGTTTATGCTGTCTTACAAATAATTTTGTTGACCGTGCAGAGGGGTTGGTACCATAATGTTGTTTACCTCGGAAAGGAAGATGATATACCTGTACTGACTATGACGTATGTTTAAACACACTTTTCAACTCGACTTTCATCCGCCGAACTTTACCTTTGCATAACTTGTATAGTATGTGTTTACATTTTTGTTTATGTTCAGGTGTCCACTCTCAGCAATTGAAAGCTTTAAGTCCGGAGAGATTCCTTTATGTGCTCCTAGTAAAGGTTATGCCGAAACCTTAGTAAGAGGCCTCGTCGAAGGCAAGCAGCTATCGGAGGAGGAGGCAACAACTTACATTCAGGTAGCATCTAGTAAGTCCTTATAATTGGTAATTGCAACCCCTTTGTTGCCATATTTTAGATGCAAATTTGTGAAGTAATTAGCCATCCATGTTACAGAATTTAGCAATTCTTGTGTCCAAAACAATTAACAATAGATGGTATTTGATAAGGGTAATCTCCTGCTGTTGCGTATGATTAATCCATTTTGTGTACTTGTTAGTATTCAAGGGGCTGGTAACTAACAAATCTTTAAGCCTATGTTTCCTGAATTAAAGTATTCGGATATGGTTATGTGTTTGATATTCTTATTCTTATTAGATTTTTGCATGTATGGATGATCCTTGTATTTATATTTGAATGTGACAACTACATCTGTTGGGTAGATGGGAAAGCTATTATACTAGCTTAGTTCCAATATTCTAATATTTGACTCAAGTTGCTTATAGGCTTAATCATTTTCTCTATTTTTCATAAGTATTTTAAAATCAAATTAAGGTTAGATTTGAGCTAGTGAATATGTGCTATAGATTCTCAGGTTAGATGTAAACAATCAAAATTGTTACTTTTCTATTTTGATTTATTATAGTAAACATGAGAAAAATATGTAAAAAATGCATTTAGAAATTAAATTTAAGGAAATAGGGTATATTAGAGTATATTTAGGATTTTATGGTAATTTTTATAGTGTAAGGTGAAGACGTGGTGTACACAGTGAAGACGTTACTTGTATATTGTAATCTTAATTTTTTTAATAATCTTTTACATAAAATCATCGAATTTGGTGAAGACGCTACCTGCGCATAGTAATTTTGAATTTTTTAATAATCTTTTACATAAATGTTCATGTGCTTGGTAGTTTTGGAAAAAAATCATTAAAATTTTTAGAACGTTGTGTACAAATGATTTTTTTTATCCAAATCGTTGTGTGTAGATGATATCTTCATCCTAAACCGTAGAATTTATCATAGGTTCTTAAATATAATGTCTTCATCCTAAACCGTAGAATTTATCATAGGTTCTTAAATATAATGTCTTCATCCTAAACCGTAGAATTTATCATAGATTTTTAAATATAATTTAACGTACCTTATTTTTTTTAAAAATTAATTTTTAAATGTTTATATATATAGATAAAGTCTAATAAACAAGATATGACCAATCTCAGCAATTAGTCTAATAAATCTGTCGAATCAGGCCCATATGGATTACGGATTACTTTAATCCATACAAAAAATTTTCAACATGCATACTTTGTGAACTTCCGAATCCTCCTTTGATATAATAAAAATCATTAATTTCATAAGATTAATCAACGGATTTCGATTGCCCAAAAAACGTTTATAGAGTGAGGAAAAATGATGTGAGAAGATGACGAAGACAAGGAAGATGGGTGGTGGGTAAATAAAAAAAATAGTTTAGGGATCAAATTAAAATAAAGCTTAAATTTTGAGGACTTAATTTTCTATTAAATCAATTTTATTGATCATAACATCATCAACCGTTAGTTTGTTAGCTTTTTAGATAGGGATGACAAGATTACGTGTACTTGACGAGTTCTTTTGATATTTTTATCTAAATTAATTATACTTTTATATATTATATTTAATATATTTATTACTTTTAAATTAGATTAAATTTAGTTAATTTTTTTATTAAAATACTTAAACCAGGTTGAATTATATTTTTTATTATATCAGATCAGATAAAATTAAAGTAGGATATATAAAAAATTAGAGTGGAACAAGATGAGTTTAAGTATAATAATTTATTTTTTGAATCAAAGTCGGGACGATCAAAAACTTTCATTTATTATCATCTTTATTTTTATGTCAAACATATTTATTTTTTAAATAAATAAACTTTATTCATTTACGCAACTTCAAAATACAAATCAAACAAAAAAAAATTTTACTCCCTTAAAAAAATCTAACGAGCTCTCAATTTTCAACTATACAGACGCACATTATACTCTTGTCATAAGTAATAGTTAAAATCATTCTATACGAATTTATTTATATATTTAAATTAAATGACCATTTTATAATTTTTTAAGTCTAAAAATTAAAATAATAATATATAACTGAAGTACCATTTTTTTAGTTTACCCATAATATAAAGATCTCCGTGTTATGAATCTCCTTATGTTAATAATATTATTAAAAAACTTCGGTTAATAATAATGATTACAACAACATTTTTAACATAAAATAATAATAACTGAAGAGTATGATTATTATGTAACTATATTAATTCTTATCTTATTTCGAGTAATTCCTAAAATATTGTAATTTGAGAAAAAAAAATCCCAAATATTACACTTTTTATTTTTTATTTTTCAATCCATTGAACTTTAGACAGTGTCCTTAGAAGTTGAATTAAATATATGCCAATTTTAATATTAATTTTAAAATTTTAGATAAAAGTATATCGATTTTACTTTCGTAGTTCACTTCAAACATAATAGAAAAAAAAACTTTTTATAAAATCGAATGAAATAAATACTAATTTTACTTTTTAATATCTAAAATATTATAAATCATAAACTAAAATAAATCTTAATTTTTATAACTACAATATCTAAAAAGAACCTCATCCTAGGAATTAATAAAAAAAATACAATTGATTTAACGAAATCAACTTACATTTAAATTTAAATACTAATAAATAAATAAATTCTATTTCCTTATTATTAAACTTTTTAATGGAAGAAAATTTGTAATTTTTAATTGATTTCTCAACAAGTTGGCAGAAATATTTCACGAGCCGTAGGAACATATTTTATTTCTTTTTTTGATTGGATTAGAGCAAACAATGGCGGCCTCTCAATTCTTGTGAACTTCAATGAATCTATAAGGAATATCTACCTTCGTCTCAGATTCATCCCCTCGCTCTGTTAATTCACATCTCAATCTCTGAAATTTACGCAGGTTTTTCAGGTTTGGATTAATTACATTCCTTTTGAATTTCTAGGCTTTTCGTTCATATTAATCAAATTTTCTCCTGTTTTATGGTTAATAATCTGGGTTTTTTATACGTTTAGTTGATTTGTTCAATGCAAATTTATGGATTTTCTTTCTGAGTTTATTGTATTGGAATTTGTAGTCATTGGGCCAAGTGAAAAGATGGAAATTGGTAAGAATAAACCAGGGGATTTTTCTACGGATTTTGTGATGGCTGGAATGGCAGCTATAATGTCAAAGAGTGCAGCAGCCCCCATTGAAAGAGTGAAGCTTTTGTTGCAAAATCAAGGGGAGATGATAAAAAGGGGACAGCTTGATGGCCTTTACAATGGTGTTGGTGATTGCTTTAAAAGGGTTTTAAGGGAGGAAGGTCTCTTCTCTTTCTGGAGGGGTAACCAAGCCAATGTTATCAGATATTTTCCTACTCAGGTTGACTCACTTGACATTGTTCTGTTTTTCATTGCGATGATTTTATGTTCCATTTTATTGGTCCTTAACTTTGGTGATTTACTTGAATAATATTGAAATGACATAGTTTTCTTCTTTTCAAATGTTGAAGTTGTTTATGAAATGTTGCAATAATAAATTTGTGTTAAAAACTACTTTGTGAGCTTTGGCCAACATGTGCTTCCTGCTCCAGAATAATCTATACAACTACTGGAAGATAACAATAGGGGCATCATCCATGTAGGAAAAGCAGTTATGGTGCTTGACTTCAAATTTCTTCAGATGGTGAGAATTGAGATGTTATGTGTCATGGATTTAAGATTTTCCTATACTTCAATCTTCTACGGGTAATAGATTGTTTGTGTGGAAGGTGCTCTAAGCTATTAGATGGATTACTTAAAGAATCGTTTTTTGTGATGTACGTTTGATGGAATTCTAAGGACAGAAAATGTCGGCACATTGTAATTGAAGGATACTTGTTTAATGTTACTATTTAGACACCCAAAACCGACGAACAATTGGATTAGGTTCTTCCTGATGTAACTACAACAACCAGTGAATTTTCCTCATCCTTGGTACAGAATAAACAAACGGTGGTTAAGCCCGAAGGTTCTAACAAAAGAACTTCAGTTAATGCCGAGAGACTTTATCTTCTTTTTACATAGGAGTTCAAGGCATAGATAGAAGCTACGTGGAAGAGTAAGAAAGAAAAGGAGTTAAAACTTTTTGGGAGACATTTTAGTTTCCTCATTTGTTTGATTCTGCTTCTTCAGCTTAAGAAATAGTAGATCAAACTTTGTTGATTTGAGAATGGCTCCTTACCAAGCCTTAGCTATATGGTAGCTTTGGGGCTTATGCTTATAGAACGTGTGAATGCTTTGGTCCCCAATCTGATATGGCTGTACTGGGATGTATAATATCTTTTTTTGATATAACAGAACATCTTTTTCTTTATTATTACATTTTAGATTCACACATCACTTAACTGATGTTTGGTTATCCCTAGGCTTTCAACTTTGCATTTAAAGGTTACTTCAAAAGCATATTTGGGCGCTCGAAAGAGAAAGATGGTTACATGATGTGGTTTGCTGGAAATGTTGCTTCAGGGAGTGCTGCTGGAGCAACTACATCATTGTTTTTGTATCATTTGGATTATGCGCGTACTAGACTTGGCACTGATGGCAAAGGGTGCTCAATTAATGGGCAACGCCAATTCAAAGGGCTAGTAGATGTTTACAGTAAAACCTTATCAAGTGACGGAATTGTGGGCCTATATCGAGGATTTGGTGCTTCAATCATGGGGATTACTCTATACCGTGGCATGTACTTTGGGATTTATGACACAATGAAACCTATACTTTTAGTGGGCCCTCTAGAGGTTAGCATCAGATCCTTTCTTGTATAACCTTATTCTCACAATAGCTCGTATTCCGAGGGAATGAACGTTGCCGTGGGTGTCTAGAGCTTTGTAGACTATAACTGGTTATGTGAGCTAACATATTTGATCATATGTTGCAATAATTTAGATGAGCAGATAGATGATTATGAGCTATAATTTCATGACTTCTTAAATATGATTCTTGGTATCTCGGGGTCGAGGATAGATATAAGTCACTGGCCTTTACAACTAAAGCAGTAATTATCATATGACAAATTCTCTTAAATGCCGAGTACATAAAATTACTGTGTCGTAACTACTTGAGATGTGCCCAAACTTCTGATGCCAATCCCCTGTTTCATGGCAGGGGAATTTCATTGCTAGCTTCTTCTTAGGTTGGAGTATCACAACAGTTTCTGGCGTATGTGCCTATCCCTTTGACACGGTTCGACGCCGAATGATGTTAACATCCGGACAGTCCTTGAAGTATCGTAGTTCTATCCATGCTTGTCGTGAGATTATTCATCTTGAGGGTTTTTCAGCTCTATTTCGAGGAGTTACTGCTAATATGCTTCTCGGTGTAGCAGGAGCGGGAGTACTTGCCGTCTATGATCAGTTACATCGAGTTGCTCATCAACGAGGTTACAATTTTGAGTCTTATCAAGGTGCACTAAAGAGATAGCCGTAGTCTCATGTACATAGAAGTGTAGCTATATTCATAATGATTTTATTGATCCGAAAAAGTAAAGTATCTTGTGGAGGAAGTGGGATAGAAATCCCCCCATGTATGTTTTATGTATACTTTGTACAGTTTCCTAACTTTCCATGATTTATTTGTGATGCAATTTCTGATGGCAAAGTTTTAGTTACAGCCTCGACTTGAGAGGAATTCAATGAGTTTGAGAAGATGCCCATGTCAAATTTGGGCCAAGTAATAGGTCATGGGTTATTAAAGGCTCGACTTAATAGACTAGATGAATATGGGATGTCCCGAATCGAGTTTGAGCTTAATGTAAGTCTGAAGAGTTGAAGTTTTGACCATGGTTTATGAAGAAATGAAAGGTTGACTTACAAGTTCCTACTGAGTTTGATATGCTTCTTGGTCCAGGCCAATCTAGGAAGAAGTTTAGGATTTTGAAATTCCCTCATCTGAAGTATGAACCAACACTGAGCCTTATAGTTGATTTCTCGATCTGGAAGGATCCTAAGATGCTCTGAGGTCGAGTATGGGCCAAGTATAAGTCTTACTGTTGACTGCTTCACTTGAAATGACTCAATCGATACCTCTCAACTTGATAATTGTACAAGTATCGACATAGGAGCCGGAGGAGTATCTATTGAGGATGAAATACTATACCTAAGGCTAAGATGTCAAAATCAAAACATGTTGGTCTTCTACTAGTCTTGTGTCCTAGGCTAGGAGGCTAGGACTGGTTAAGTGGTCTGTAGACACTCAGACTTTTAGGTTAAAATCTCATCAAACACATTTTAATTTGGTCATTAGATTATATGATTTAATTGGGCATGATTTAGTCCTTCACTTTCACATGCAGACTCCCAAAATTTTGAAAACTTGTTATTTAGCCCTTGAAATTCTTTAAAGTTTCAATTTAGCCCCTTAAAATTCAAAATACACTTATATTTTAAAATATTTTTAATTAAACACCCTAGTATAATTTGTAGAAGTTCCCATTAAGTATTAATTTAAAAAAAATAGTTAAACCCTGAACTAAATCGTTCGTAATTTTTAAAAAAAATATTATTTTAAAAAAATTAAATAAGCTCCCTCAAACATCACCGCTTATATTTACTTTACTACTCAAAAAACCTTTCCAACTCATATTCATACTTTGTATTAAGTTCATACTTCATAACAGTTTGATAAAGTTTAATGATTATTTTAAAATATTTTAATAAATTTAATAATTATTTTATAAATTTAATTAAAATTTATTTTTATTTAATTTAGTGACGTTTATGACTTTTCCTATTATATTTAAACCCTTAATATTAGACCGTCGAGCTGTTTGGATGCGCAAATTATAACAACTTGTAGGATTATTTTGTTGACGACCAACTAAAAGACAAAACAGTAAAACAAGTTGTATATGTTAATCAATAAAAAAAAAGATGGTCAGAATATTATCTTTTATTTATTTTTAATTCAACAATATATCATGAATCACAAAGTAATTTGTTATCATTTTTGTCTATCAGAATTAGATTTGAATCTGTTTCGATTCGGAAAAAATATCCAAATTTGATTAAAATAAGTTTAAACCCGAATTCGAATTTAAAAAAAGTTTATGTCCTAATAAAAAATGGATCAAATATGAATATTGTCATGATCTAATTTAAATTCGATCTAAATCTATATCTAATTAGAGTCTAATCCTTATATAAATTTGAATAAAAATATTTAAAACTTTTAGATTTAAAATATATATATATATATATATATATTGAAACCCTAATTAAGTTAAATTGAAATTATGTATATTAATATCTTCTACAATTTCTCTAGTATTTTCCTCTTATTTTATAGGTTTTTATTGAGCTTTATTAAAATAATAGAATTTTGGTGGTTAGATTTTTTTTTTCTCTATGTCACATATTAAAGTTAAAACATTTTGATTATATTTTAATTTATTTCATTGGATTGTAATATTTATTAGACATTTTTATAATTATGATTTATAAAGTAGTTACATTAATAGATTAGTAAGACAATAATAGTTTATATAAGAATAATTTTTTTGTTGTTGATTTTTTTAATTAAAGTTTTAGTTGTTAATTTAATTTATTTTATACTGGATTACAATATTTGCTGAGATTTGTTGTACTATTAGTTTAAATATATATGTTTGGTGAAATTTTTTTATTTAAAGATATTTCTTTGATTTATTATTTTAAAAAAAATAGATTTTGACTTTTAAATTTGGATTTGAATTTTAGATATTTTATTACATCAAACTTGAATTTATGTAATTAGACTTGAATTCGAATTTTTTTAAATCCATTTATTAATTGAATTGGACTTGAATTTTATAAAATACAATCCAAGTATGATTCACTATCATCCCTACTAGAAAATATATTTTTTTTAACAACACACTAAATAATTATTCTTCTAAAATATGAATGAATATTATGAATATTTATTCATGTGTATGTCTAGATAAAAATTTTATTAAGGAATTTAATTTACTTTATCATTAAAAATATTATTTTTATTAATTAAAATTTAATGTGTTATATATTTTTTATGTCTATAAATAGATGATTTGATGAATATATTATACAAAAGTTAATATTCAGATTTAATATAGATCTTCCACTTTTTATTGTCACTTTATTCTTGTAATGCTTTTTTATTTTATTTATAATATTTTTTAGAACGACGTCGATCGTTCGATTCAGGGATTTTGTTGGTGATTTTCTAAAAGGATTTCAATTTTGATATTGATAATTACATATTCAAGTTAACTTTAAAAAGATTAATGAGTTGCTTATTTATATATCAATATAGTAATTAGTTATTTTTATTCTTTAAATTATGTTTTTAAAGTTCCATAAATTACAGTAATTTTAAATCTAAAAAAAACTGTTATAAAATTTATATTTGTTTGAAAACAATAATTCTTTTATGCCAAAAAAAATTGATTTTATTTCTAAACTTCTTTTATTAATTTTTTTGATAATTTAAATCAATATTTTAAATTTTAAATTTAATAATTTAATTTTTTTCTAAACTTCTTTTACGAATTTCTTTGATTTTTTAATTCAATATATTATGTGTTACGTGACGAATTTTAATGAATAATATAGGTCGAGAGAATGTACATTACTGTTGGAAATAAATATTATAAATCATTTTTATATTTGACTTGAGGTGTTGACTATTAAAATAGCTAATTTTTTTTTTAATTTTAATCAATTTTTTCTCTAACAAAACCATATCGTTTGTTGTAAAATCCTTGTCTGAACTATCCTGTTGGCTGTTGCAGATTTAGTTTCCATTTAAACAATGAGCGACGTTGGTAATGGAACGTAAAGTCAAGACAATGATTTAGCCGTTACCAGTTCACAATCCCAAGAATAAATAGATACTTTGGTTGGATAATTAGGGTTCGAATTGAAAGTTAATTTTATAATTCATGATTTTAAATAATTATTGTATATTTTAAATTAAAATATTATTAAATATAGGTAATTATAGAAAAACCTCTACTATTAAACTAGTAAAAATATCTTTATCTAAAAAAATTATTTCATATATTTTTTTTAGTGTTAGTTTTCATCTCAAGTCTTAATTAATAAAAGCCGTCCATTTATCTTTTTTATATTATTTTTGGGAAAATTCAATGGTGAATCTAAAAAATATTTGAGGTGGTACACTTAAAATTTTAAAATTTCAGAACGAGTACAATTTATAAATATTAAAAAATAAAAATTAACCCATAAAAATTTTAAAAAATAAGACAAATATAATAAATTTAGAAAATTCAAGGTAAACCTGTACTTACCTTACATTATACATACATTCGTTATTGGATAAATCTTTACTTATATTTTTCTATATCGATCTTTTTAATATTTTTTAGGAATTTTAAAAAATTAAATAATTGATTTATTATTTTACTTTTCATATTTTCTAAAATTTGTTTCTTATTAAAACTATAGTCAATTGACATATGAAAATAAAATACAGAACAATGAGTAATAAACGAACAAAGGGAGTAGTAATATTAATTCTGAAACTTACAGTTGAGTAGTCATCGTCATTACATCAGTAGGAGTTAGGATAGTTGACTTCAATTGTACCAAGCACTCTCGATGGTCAGGTTCTTAGCTTACTCGAATTTAATATTAATATAAATATTTTAAACTTAATTTAACTCGATTTAAACTTGAGTTTTTATATAAAAAATTAACCTTGTCGATTCGATTTTAAAACTCTACCTAATCGAATAAAAGTCCCATCCTAGCACCTACAACTATGTTATGCTTACGCAATGAAATAATATTCAAATTATCACTCTTTCACTTAATATATAAATAAACAAATAATAATTAATTTATTGAAATAGTAATTATTGAAAAATTATAAAAATGAGTAAAATTGTAGGATAGAGAAGTTGATTTTTCCCTCAAGAAAAAGTGTAAAATATTACTTTTGACAATTAAATTGTTGTTTTAGGTTATTAAAATCACACACATCAAACATTATAAAATTTAGGTTTTGAATACAAATTTTTGTATTTATTCAATATCATCATTTTTAAAAGTAATTAAATTTTGGGGTTCATGAACTCTAATGTATTACATTATCATTTAAGCGATTCTAAATTACGTCGATCCCATAACTAATTATTATCGTTTGAATTCGATTATCAAAAGAAATAAATCGTCATAAAAATCCGAACACACCACTCCAAATAGTTAAAAAAACAAAAGTGTGGAAATAATTAGTTTGGTAGATGATTAATTAATCTCAAAACCAGTTCAGAATCAAGTTTAAGCTGTTCTGTATTTTTTTTTTAAAAGGCCTAACGACCGTTGGCAGTTAGAATGTTGTGCTCAAAATATATTT
The DNA here is from genome assembly GCA_035048815.1 of Abelmoschus esculentus. Classification (NCBI taxonomy): domain Eukaryota; kingdom Viridiplantae; phylum Streptophyta; class Magnoliopsida; order Malvales; family Malvaceae; genus Abelmoschus; species Abelmoschus esculentus. Next base: position 4,940,266 of record JAUCBN010000031.1, on the reverse strand, counting down.
GAAATAAGTTCCTATCCAATAATATATTTACATATACAGAAAGACTTGAATATATATATATATATTTCTCTCAAAAACCATTACATTCATATACAGAGACAGAACTCACTACCTGTTCTAACATTGCAGAATGATGTTCCACAAATTCGCCTACCCTCTGGCCATGGCTGGTTTCTTGGCTGTAATGATTTCTCAAGCAGGTGAGTTTCGTGTTACTTTTACGTACAAGTTAAAAATATTTGTGTATTCGTATCGTGTTGATAGATTTTTCATTGTTGTATTAAAAATGATCGAATTTGACTCGATTAGCAATATTTTATTGTCTTTTTTGTACTGTGTTTATAGGGGCATATGACCCGTTAGATCCTACTGGGAACATCACAATCAAATGGGACATCATATCCTGGACTCCGGATGGCTATGTAGTAAGTATAACTTGAATTCAGTGCCGTGTTTATGGAATTTGAACTTAATTTGGTCGGTTCATGTTAGGGGCACTTTGGAATTTAAATGCAAGCTTATATATTTGTATGATTGATGTACACAGGCAGTTGTAACAATGACCAACTTCCAAATGTATCGGCACATAATGAATCCTGGTTGGACCCTAGGCTGGGTATGGCCCAAGAAAGAAGTGATCTGGTCAATGGTGGGTGCACAAGCCACCGAGCAAGGAGATTGTTCAAAGTTCAAAGGAAACGTCCCACACTGCTGCAAAAGAAACCCCACCGTCGTGGACTTGCTCCCTGGTGTACCCTACAACCAACAGATCGCCAATTGCTGCAAAGGTGGTGTCATCTCATCGTGGGGACAAGACTCATCCGCCGCGGTTTCCGCCTTTCAGCTCAGTGTTGGCCTCGCTGGAACTTCCAATAAAACAGTGAAATTGCCCTTGAACTTCACTTTGCTTGGCCCTGGTCTGGGTTACACTTGCAGTCAAGCTAAGAAAGTGCCGTCCACAGTTTTTCTCTCCGCCGACGGTCGACGGAAGACTCAAGCAATGAGTAAGTTTTTCATCATTTGTCCGAAACATCTTCTTCATAAACCCATCGTTTAGGACCGACCGACCGAGTATCATGTGTTGTAATTTGTGTTGCAGTGACATGGAATGTGACATGCACATACTCTCAGATCCTGGCTTCCCGATACCCAAGTTGTTGTGTCTCAATGTCTTCTTTCTACAACTCCACAATCACTCCATGTCCAACATGTTCCTGCGGCTGTCAAAACAACAAAACATGTATCTCGTAAGCCGTTTTTCTCCACTCTCAACCTTAGAATTCACAAAACTAAACACTTACAATTCGGAATGCGGATTCGAATCTTATAATGAATTTATGTGAAATTGTAGGAATGATTCTGAGATCAAAAGTGTTGTGGGGAAGAACATATCAACGAGATCGAGTGGACATACAGGATCTGCCATAAAGTGCACGAATCATATGTGTCCCATCCGAGTACATTGGCATGTGAAGCTGAATTACAAGGAATACTGGCGAGTGAAGATGACAGTCACCAATTTCAATTACCAAATGAACTACACACAGTGGACGCTGGTGGCTCAACATCCGAATCTCGACAACATCACCCAAGTTTTCAGTTTCGATTATAAACCTCTCGTTCCTTATGAATCCATAAGTAAGTTTAGAGCTTGGAGAAGAATATAGCAAATACATGCGTGGAGGATATTCATTCCTAGACTGACTAGTTTTACTTTGAATGATGTGCAGATGACACAGGTATGTTCTATGGTTTGAAGTTCTTCAATGACGTTTTAAAGGAAGCTGGGACAGATGGAAACGTTCAGACAGAGTTGATCCTTAAAAAAGACATGAATACTTTCACGTTCAAGCAAGGTTGGGCTTTCCCTAGAAAAATATACTTCAATGGCGATGAGTGCAGGATGCCAGCTCCTGATGAATATCCTTATCTGCCCAACTCTGCAATTTCAAACGTAATTTCCTCATCAACCGTGGCATACATTTTGATTATGGTTGTTACTAATCTGTTGGTGACAAATTGAAGAGAGTGGTGAAACAAGGGAAAAAGTTGAAAGAAAATGGAATTTTTTGGAAAATATTTTTACCTAATAAGCCAGTTCGGACCGGGAAGGGACTGATTTTTTTGTAATTACGTTTCAATATTTCAAGTTACCATATACAAAGTGGGACAAAGAATGTAGCGTTTGGACAAGTTTAATATTAGGGTAAACTATCTTACCAACCATTCATTAGATTCATCTTATTTTGATCGTTCAATTATTAGATTTGTCAACTAAAAATCTCATAATTTGATAATTGAATTATTTAATTAGTCTTGATCAAACTATCAATCGTTAAAATTTAATGAACATGTGACATGACAGTTTATAAAAATTTGTGTAATTATACATTTGATCTTTGTTAATTACTTATCGTAACAGTTTGGAAACTCTTTCTAGCATGCAACTAAAATTTAAAAAGAATGAGAAATATTGATAGAAGGGACCAAATTGATATAATATATAATTATTAAGGATCAAATATATAATTATATAAATTTTTATTAACTGACACATTACTCCTCCATCAGATTTTAACGGATAGTTTGATTAGGATCAACAAATAATTTGATTGTTGAATTTTTAATTTTTTTAATTAATGATCAAAATAAAATAAATTTAATAATCGAGTGATCACCCAGATAATTTACCCTTAATTTTATGATAGTATACACAAAAAATTGTTAGTCTTCGGTTTGACAAGATGAAATATAGTTATGTTATTTCAATTTTTAATGTATTGTACAGATACATACATAATATAAACCAATTTAATTATTAATATTTTTTAAATATATACATGAAAATTGATATTTTAACAAATTGCTGGGAAACGGTTAATCATGCAATGAAATTAATATGGTTTTAAAAATGTCCTTTTCTATTAGGTAATGTACCAAGTTAATAATATATTTGAAAAGCATTTCTCAGCTTCCGGATGCTATAAAAAAAGGGTTACCCCATCTTCCTGCATATTTAATTATGAAGTTGAGATTTCGTTGCCTGATATGATTATTTTTGCAGATGAGATGTCTATATTTGTACACAAGTATTTGGATGATAATGGAAGTTTGGAACAAGTACAAACAACTTCATTTCTAGTTTTTATCGATAATTTAATTTTATTTTTAGACTATTTTAAAAGGGCGTGTAAAAAATTGATTCTATCGAAAATTCGATTAAAATTGATTTGAATCTAGATTAATTATAATATAAGGTGGTGATGATTTAAACTTACTTTGAGTTCTGATATCATGTTAATCTGAACTCTAATTGAATCTGATAATATGATAATATCGAACTTGTTGTACCCAACTTGATATAAAAATAAATAGAAAAATAAAACCAATGATTAAATTGTAAAACTATAAAATTCGGTTTTTGATTTTTTTTAATTTTTTGAGTTTGACTAATTTTAACTCAAATAGAATTTAATTTTTTTAATTACTCAAATAACTCAAATTTAAATAATAATATTTTTTTCCGAATCAATCCAAATTTTACACCCATAAAAGAGAACTAAACGACATCCTTTCAATTGATTATTAAATTCCCTATTTCGAAAAGGCTTAACTCAGTAATAAGTGTCTAAAGTATACACTTTTTCTGAAATAGGGTGCCTAATGTTTTTTTTTACTGAAATAAGTGCCTAAATTATATATTTTTTCTGAGATAAGTGCCTAATGTATTTTTTGGCTGAAATAGATGCCTAAAGTTTTATTCCCTTAGTATTTTAAAGTAACACTGTTAAAAGAAAATTGTTTAATTTATAAATAAGTACCTAAACTATATATATATTTTAAAATAGGTTCCTAATGTAATTTTTATTGAAATAAATGCCTAATTTTTTTTCTTATAAGTAATTTATATTTCTTATAAGATGTAAAATCATTTATATATCATCGTTTTAACCTATTAAATTATTTATTATAATTGATTAATAATTTATTTAAATTTGATTAGTAGCTGAAATTATGAGAAAAAAATATTTTTTAACAACACTAAAATAAAAAATAATTAAAATTTATATAATTTTATATTAATATTTTTAATTCTTTTTTGATACAATTATAAATGTAATAGGAATATAATAATTTTTGTATATATTCCCCATGTGAACCGGCGGCATGTCCTTGCAAGTGAATCGATTTGTCCCATTGATGATTGTTGTGGAAAATATAAAAAATATTAATATAAAATTTATATAAATTTTAATTATTTTTTATTTTAGTGTTGTTAAAAAATAATTTTTCTCATAATTTAAAAGGTTAAATGATTAATTTAAGATATAATTAATTTTATATCTTATAAAAAATACAAATTACTTATAAGAAAAAAATTAGGTATTTATTTTAATAAAAATTACATTAGGCGCCTATTTTTTTAAAAATATATAGTTTAGGTACTTATTTATAAATTAAACAATTTTCTTTTAACACTGTTAACTTAAAACACTAAAGGAATAAAACTTTAGGCACCTATTTCAGCCAAAAAATACATTAGGCGCTTATCTCAGAAAAAATATATAGTTTAGGCACTTATTTCAGTAAAAAAAAACATTAAACATCTATTTCAGAAAAAATGTATACTTTAGGCACCTATTATTGAGTTAAGCCTTTCGAAAAAGTTTCTTTGCAACTCATAATTAAAGAAATCTCCAACTCTGTCAAATATTTTCAATTCTCTCTGCCTCTTTTACAGATCTAGCTTAGAGCATTAGACGATAATGTCAGAAAAAGATGGGTAAAGACAGCTATTGCAGGTAATTAAGACAGTAATGATTGTAATGGTGCGCGTGACGGACACAACGAACTGAAGAGTCGCGCGTGATAGTCACGCATGGATAAAGGAGAAAGGATAAGGGTGCGACGATAGTGGGGAATAGGGATATTAGGTTTAGGTTATAGTATTTTTAGGGTTAGGGTTATTTAATTGAAATGGGTAAATGGGTCATGGGTATTTGGGTTATTTTGTTTGGGTATATGAGTATGAGTTAACATATGGGTCTTGGAATAAACGGGTCGGATTTTGTATTTATATTAGATATGGGTAACATTATAAATATCTATAATTAAATTTAAATAAAAATTTAAATTTAATTCAAATTTTATAAATTCAGATAGACTCAAAAAAATTTATACTATAAAATAAAATCCTTTAATTAACTCGAAATTTGTTAACTTGACTTAATTCAATCGAATATTGTTCATTCTTTTTACGTCACATATTTTATAAAAAAAATCCTAAAATTATATAAAAAATTAACGATAGACATAATTTATATGACGAAGGGAGTAATATGTTTTAATACTCATTGCTCTATTTTTCTATATCTATTTAGGTCATTATATCTTCACTTATATTAGAATTTGTGTTGGATTCAGAAATACCCAATTCTTATATATAATTAAATCTTTCTTGTTTTAGAATATGTCGGATTTAGAAATACCCAACTCTTATCTAGTGTGCCATTAAAGTTACAAAAACTTAAACATGTTTGGAGTAAAGAAAAAATACCGTGTCTTATCTTTTTCGAATAAAAAATATCCCTTTATTATACTTTTTCTATATATCTCATCTTAAAAAAATAAAAGTTAGATTCTAAACCTTAATTCTAATTTTTATATCAAAGGAGGCTTAAATAAAGGAGCAAACAATTTGCATCCACCTTTTTCTCTTAGTTTTTGGGTACTTTGCTCTTTTATTGTGTTTTTATTGGTGTCGCGCTTTAAAATAGTGAGTTTAGGGTTCAAGGTTAGGGTTTAGCGAATTTAAGGTAGGATTTATTTTTTTAGGATATATGATTTAGGATATAAAAAGTAGGGTTAGGATTTATAATTTAATTTTTAAGGATTTTTTAAGGTAGGACATGAAAGGAGACATGATTAGGGACATGAGATTTTTATTCCTAATTTTCTCCCCTTTTAATGAAACAAAAATCTTCTACCCTTAGTTAGCTATGCTCTCTTTACGTCCTCACTAAAAAAAACTAAAAAAATAAAATTTAAACCTTAAAAATACACAGACTTCTAATTCTCTAAACACAAACTCTTAACTTTAAATCTTAAACTCTAAACTTACTTTAAAAAAAATAAAAACACTAAAAAGACCTAACTACTTAAAAGAGAAGATGAGCTAGATGATACACATTTAAGTGGTTCATTAAGAGGTTGTCTGAGGACACACATGGATGGATACATGACACAGCCACCTTGTATGTCCAATGTTGTTTTTCTAAGCATTTGTCTTTAAATTAAGCTGAGATATCACGTTCATGGACAGAGATATACCATTTGCATTCTTGTCTCGATGGGATGGGGAAAAATAGATAAAATGTGCATCGTTGTATATTCAGCTTCATGCAAGTGGTTGAAACATAAATATATATATAACCCCTTGTAACCAAAACAAGCAAACAATACTATCATTTCAAGAATAAATAAGAAAAAATCTAATTTATCCGGCTAATCATTAAAACATGTTTAGTAACTTAAGATATTTAATTTTTTCGACTCAAACTTTAAAATTAAAACTTGAATCAAAAACCGGAAACTCAGAGAATGAAAAGCTTGAGGTACGTAGAACATTATGTTATAAACAGACAAAAACAAAACAAATTATTTCAGCAAGTGATGGCAGATAAATTGTTTTGAAATGTCTTCTTTTCCGACATAAATTACTTCTCCACCATCCTTGTCAAGGTTTTGCTTCAAAAAGAAAAAATAAGCTTCAATAAGAAAGAGAGAGTCGACTTGAAATAAAGATGAAAATATCCCATGAAATGTTAGCAACCAGTTGGTAAGCCATTTTCGAAGCAATATTCCCCACCAATATATATATTTTCCCTCCCTTCTCCTTTCCTCAGAGTTCATGCCAAGAACTTTTGATTTCACTCAAAGTTCTGGAAAAAGAAAATGGAATTCGACCAATCTATCAAAACATCTTCATGTTTTTATCAATGTCTGAAATGCTTCTCATTTCAGGAAATGAAGTTCATATTTGGTGTACTTGTTGTATTTTTTGTCATGCTTCCCCATGGTGGTAAAAGTTCTTTCCCAATATATCAGATTCAAGTTTCAGTTACTTCTTACTTCATGTATTTGTTTTCTGACTTCATCTCGTCTGTTTCATTGGTTTTTTAGGTGCTTATGATCCACTGGATCCAACTGGAAACATAACAATAAAATGGGATGTTGTCTCTTGGACAGCAGATGGATATGTGGTGAGTTTCACGTGTAGAGTTTACTTCGACATACATTTTTTTGGTTTAAGAGTATCATAAGTTATAAAACTATAAAAAAAAATATATCTATGAAATCTTTAATCTAATTAAATTTTTATACTCCAAAATTTTATCATTTCATTTATTTGGCCAATATTAATTATTAAATTTAATATTCTTCCTATCTCACAAATTTTAGCCTTTAAAAGTTAAAGTTTGTTTTGTTAAATAAATAAAAAGAGAGTAGAAAAATAAATTTACCTAATAAAAAAAGAGTAGAAAAACTAAAATAAAATAATTTAAGTGGGATAATTTTAAAAAATAAAAGAGATAAGTTTTATAAGACAATGAGAGATTCTTTTGGATCAGTTGATGCACTGTGTATGTTACAATATTGATATTTTCAGTTTTTTATTTAATTTAAATTTTTTTAAAAGTTCTAAAAAATTATAGAAAAAATAATTTTTTTAAAAAATATGTAAATATCACATGAAAGAATTGTAGTGTATTACTGATAATAATATCATACGAGAAAATCGTAAAAATGATGGTTAAAATCAGTTAAAGAAAAGATTAATTGATTCAATTTATTAATTTAAAAATTTTATTAATTTTTTTTTATAAAATTTAAGTACTTGCGACACCCTTAGTTTTTTATTTCATGTCTTAATAATGGTAATCCCCACATGATCATGTTGATTCATCTGATAAATGGTATACCAGGCAGCAGTGACGATGAGCAACTTCCAAATGTACCGTAGCATCGTAAGCCCTGGGTGGACCCTGGGGTGGCAATGGGCTAAGAAAGAAGTGATATGGTCCATGGTTGGGGCTCAAACCACCGAGCAAGGTGACTGCTCAAAATTCAAAGGAAATGTGCCTCACTGTTGTATGAGAAAACCCATAGTAGTTGATTTGCTCCCTGGAGTTCCTTACAACCAGCAGTTCTCAAATTGTTGCAGAGCCGGCGTTGTTTCTGCCTGGGGTCAAGATCCTTCAGGCTCCGTCTCCGCCTTTCAAGTCAGCGTCGGACTTGCCGGAACGTCCAATAAAACAGTCAAACTACCCCAGAATTTCACTTTGCTTGGTCCAGGGCTAGGCTACACTTGTGGCCCTGCAAAAGTTGTGCCTTCTACGGTATACTTTACATCGGATCATCGGCGAAAAACTCAGGCATTAAGTAAGGATTATTTCAGTTTCTAATTCTTTTTATGCCATATTTAGCAATGGCGATTGATCATAAAACTGTCTAAATGCAGTGACATGGAATGTGACATGCACTTATTCACAATTCCTTGCCTCAAAGAACCCGAGCTGCTGCGTTTCATTCTCCTCCTTCTATAACCAGACGATCACGCCTTGCCCAAAATGTGCTTGCGGTTGCCAGAATAAAAACAACTGTGTTGTGTAAGTTTCTCCTTCACTTTCTACCCCAATCTATCAGAAATGAAACGTGGGATGATTTGGTATTTCAGGAGTGATTCAAAGCAGTCGCACAGGGCAGGAATAAACACACCAAGGAAAGACAATGCGCCATTGTTGCAGTGCACGCACCATATGTGCCCTATCAGAGTGCATTGGCATGTGAAGCTCAACTACAAAGATTATTGGCGTGTCAAGATTGCCATCACCAATTTCAATTACCGGATGAACTACACGCAGTGGACGCTTGTTGCTCAGCATCCCAATCTCAACGCCGTAACCCAAGTTTTCAGCTTTGATTACAAGCCACTGGTGCCTTATGAAGCCATAAGTGAGTTTGAATATTAATTTCGAGCTATGAACAGGTCTATATAGGACCATTGACACCTTTGATGGACTTGTGCAGATGACACTGGCATGTTTTTTGGCATGAAATTCTACAATGATCTCCTGATGGAAGCAGGTCCCCAAGGGAATGTACAGTCGGAGGTGCTGTTAAGGAAAAACAAGGACACGTTCACCTTCAAGCATGGGTGGGCATTTCCTAGGAAAGTATACTTTAACGGAGATGAATGCTTGCTTCCTCCTCCTGATGCCTACCCTTTTCTTCCCAACTCGGCCGACGTACACGGCGTCGTCATTTCCAAAATGGCTGTCTCCGCCCTCCTCTTTCTTTTAATCGTTTAATTATCATATATGAAGAGAGAAATTCAAAAACTATTACAACATGATAAAGAAGACTTATTTTGTTTACGTTGGAGCTTCATTTCTTACAAGTATATATCAGAAATTGTGTTTTACGATGTAAATTCTACCTTTTATATATAAAAATGACTATTTCAAAATGTTTATTTTTATTCACTCGACTTTCAAATGGTATAAAATAATCACTACAACCGCCACCAATATTGATTCCTTACTGTTGGATTTGGGTAACAGTTGGTACTCGTTTAATTTTTGTTAATTATTTTTAGATAGTTTAACTCCCTTAATGACGACACTAAACATGATGAATCACACAAACCATTTGTATATTTATTGCCTCAAGGTGGTTACTGATGCATGATACTGAATCTGCTTAGTTTCTAACAAGTAATACGCATCCCACCAGTGGTTTTCCCCTGACCTACCATGCAGAGAAAGCTGATTCTATCCGAGAACAGTGCATATTCGGGTTGTTTTCATGTAACATTTTCGGTTTGGTTCTCTGGAATGATTTTGGAAACTATCTGGTCTCATTTTATGGTAATCCAATGGCTTTGGTTGTTGCTGTGTGTGATCTCACATTATGGGTAGGTTTATATTCATATTTTCTTGGTAATGTAAGATTATCAAGAAATTTTAAATTTTAGACTAAATTACTCCTTATTTTAATCATCATAGATTTTTTCAAATAGTAATTTTTTAGTTAAAATATTAAAATTGTCTCTTAATTATAACATTTTTGTTGTTGTCGTCGTCGAAAAAGATACTTATTATTAGGTTCTAAAATTATTAACAAATTAATTTATTAGTTTTTATTATATATGATACGATAATTAATATAAATTAGTATAATGATATATTTTGTTCTCTACCTTGTTCTTCTTGCGATGAACAGGCTGTAAACGGATGTTCGGTCATGCTCTATCAGCTCCTGAATATGGTGCAGCAAAGTAATGGTTTCTTGTGGATCCTGTCCATGTTTTAACAACCGTATGGCACTCAGGCTATCCATCATACTGACAGACGTCTCTTTCTGAAGCATATATTAGACCCATATATACTCCTCACTTAAGTGCATGGATACAGATAAGGGTACGGGTACAAATTCAAATACGGATGTCATTTGACCCACCTTTACAAAGGACGGCTCCGCCCATGCTTGTGACCATGTAAAAGGATTTTGAATCTAATGTTGGCAAGACAAAATCGATTACCATGAACACAGTAGTACAAAAGAGTAATAATAGCATCATATAGATGTAAAGTTGATAATAAGTTTAATTTAAAACCAACTGAATCCATCATTTACAAACTACTGAGAACTTGTCATCTTCTTGATATCTTCCAGCAAATATCTGGATTCTTCAGCAAAGTTAATTGGAGCAACAGCCCTGACTGTTATCCTTTGCCTCTTCTCATTGTTATACTCATTTTGGGTCACACTGACTCGAAACAGATGAGGAACCCATGTAGCTTCCTTCAACTTTTGTTGGTATCCTTCAATATCTCCTTGCTGAAAATGCCAATTTTATGAGTCAATATTCTATATATACGCATAAACATCAACATATCTCATCAGCAGAGCAATGGTTTTACCTCTGACTTGAGTTTATCAAGTTCCTCAGCTGAGCATCCAACAATTTTCTCTGCTTCTTCATTGAAGGCTGAAACCCAAGCTTCACCTCTTGTATCAGAGATCTTTGACACCATTATGTATCTAAGAAATGACAGAAATAAGAAACATTAGAAATGCCAGCTTAACAATAAATATATATCCCAATATCTCACCTTAAATTGCATTCTTCATCATTTTTCTGGCATCCTTCACACCAATAGCCTGATCCTAAAGCTTCAGTCACTTTCTTGTTGCATGTTTTGCATCCACGGTACCACATTGCCTGCTCAGGCTTGATCAAGCTAACAAATGCTTTAATGCTGAAAAATGCAGGCTGCCCAAGAAAGATGTTCAACTATCAGAAGTGTCATCATAAACAATAATAGCATTGGCAAAATGCAAAATAGCATGTTGAACTGATGCTATACCTTTTCATCACCCAAAGAAGGGTTACCAGTTATCTCAGAAAGGGAAACCCTGTCAGTATACATAGATCTTGCTCCAGTCCTTGATGGAGTCAAACCCATGCCAACATTTGCCATGGAACTCCCTTTCCCTTCAGAATCATACCTGCATGGATATAAGCTTTTGTATCAGAAATGTAACTTCAAAAAGGAATAATGCATCCCACTAACCATAGCTTACCAAGATCTCAACTTCTTTGCTTCAGCTACATCTGGATTAATCAGCACAGTACTTTTACCCAATGTTGACAAAGATACACCTACAAAACCAAAGCAAAGATATAAGTATTTTAATGCAAGATTTCTAGTTTATTCCATTAGAGGCTCCAGCTTTATAGTACCTTGAAAATCACTAACTTTAAGTGATTTGATTGCAACTATAGGAGATTTATCAGCAAGGTCAAACAATTCCTGACCCACAGTATTTGCAAGCTCATTCCACAAAGAAACCACCACTGTCTTCTTTCTGGCATCCAAAAGGTCATGCCATTAATATATCATGATTAATTAAGGAAAAACATATAGCATACTAGAAGTGGATATTTACGTTTCATCTGCAACAATCATATCCCTCTTTGGAATGTTCTCATTGTCAATCTTCCTTTTAATATTTGATACAGCAGTGACACTTTGAATAACTCCTATAATATCTGGAATTCAATGTAATAAAAGCAACAGTAAGAATCCAAAGCATTGAAGGACTAAAACAAACAATATTCTGAACTTCTAGGAATGAGTACTTACCAACAAGCTCCCGTCCATTAACATATGGGCCTAACTGATCAATAGGGACAAAGTTGAATTTAGCTTCAGGAATAAATGTTTCTTCACCAGAAGCCTCTTCCACCACAGAATTATCATTCAAAGTCATTTCATAATCATTTTTAACAGTCTTAAACTGTTTGTTAGCTACTTTTAATGTGCCTCTTGATATGTAATAAACCTTCCCCAGATGAAACTTTTCATAAAACTTCCTTGCAGCTTCATTAAACATTGTGGCTTGAATTTGTGTTCCCTGCAAAATATCAATGAGAATTGGGAAGTAATTAAAAGGTTACTCCACACAACACACAACATGAGAAAAGCACGAGTTATATAACAGCTTACATCTTCATCTGTTAACTCTACATTGAAAACACAACCTTCTCCTCTAGCATTCTTATAGGTACGCATGTTTCCCTTGCTTGTGAGACGCACTTTAATTGTCCAATTCCCTTGGTAAGGATTCAATGAAACAAGAGGATGCACTCTTCTTGTCATTGCCATCCGGGCCAATGGAGCCATACTGTAAATTTAAGAACAATGTAAAACATTACTAAAAAAACAACCAAATCTTGTAGACAATAAGAAAGAAGATTGAAACTTTAGAAAGATCAAAAGAGTTTTACTTTTCTCGCTGTTCATGAACTATTTGTGCAGCAGACTTTGAAACCATTTCTTGCTTTGGCTTCAAAATAATACCAGTCAAACCAGTAATAGACTCATTTTTAACCTCATTTTCAAGCTTTGGCTTCTTCAAAACAATGCCAGGTTCCTCAGCTTTGATTTCTGTCTCCAGAGCAGAAGATACTACCTCACATTTTGTGACAATCAAATACCTGAAACCCCATTCACATTCCAAACATCATGATTAAGAAACCTTCAAGATAAACAAACAAATAAACAATGAAGGGCAATCAACAGTTACTTTTCTGATTTGTTGGGGATATCGTTGAGAGTATAATCAATAATTTTAACGAGACCCTTGTTCTGTACACTGCCAGTAATGATGTCAGATGACATGTTTGATGGAAATATCGCTCTCAGTTTCATCTTCCCATCACTTGCATTAAACCTTCAAAATCAAATATTACACAAAACAATATCAGTCAATATATTTTCAATGGAAAACAAATATTTTTTTTCAAACAATAATTCATTGTTGGTGTTCCTCTTGTTGCTGAAGAAACAACCAAACAAGAAAAAACGACATAAAAACAAAAAAAAATGGCACTAAACTAGTTTCTCAACTAAATAACGCAGATCTAGAAAACCTATTAAGTAAATAAACCACAGCCTATCGACAGGTTGAGCTCTAAACTCCAAAACCCAGAATCTGTTTTACTAAAAGCACTAAACTGGTTCTCAACTAAATAATGCAGATCTAGAAAACCTATGAAGTGAACATATAACATCATAATTAGTTTTGCTATTGACAAGTTGCGTTCGGAAACACGAAACCCAGAATTTGTTTGACTATTATTAGAGTAAACTGAGAAAATAAGACTATATTGAAAAATATAAATAAACATACGTGTAACGGTTTCCGGTGAGCTTTAGATCCAAGACCTGGACGATGATATCAGGAAGATCTGAAAGAGAATCTGGAGATGGGTTTGCCAATATCATTGATATCGCATCTTGACTCACCGAGTTTTCCATTTCCGCTTCTCTCTTTTGTTTTTGATTAGGGCCTACGGGTGCAGTTTGGTGGGTGAGAAAACCTTAGGGTTGATTGATATAAGGAAGGGAAGAGGAGAAAAAGGAGAGATTTTTGTATTGAAGAAATTGGGAGGGAATTTTGATGTTTTGAGTGAGTTTCCCGCTAACAGCTTTTTTCCCTGCTAAAAAAATAGTATTATATTCCCCTTTCAGTTTAGCGGGGTTTATCTGTGTCGGATTTTCTTTTCAATTCAAAACGGTGGAGTGGCGCCAAACGTATTTATTTGTAGGATTTTCTTAAGTACACCTTTGCCCGTAGGTTAAAGTAAGATGATTGCACGAATTATCTAGCCTCATCGGTTAAAGTAGTGGTTGTTGTTTTTGAAGGTCATGGGTTCGAACACTAATACTGTTAGCATAGTGATTGAGCGATCAATGTCCAATGATTAAGTAAAATTTTTAAAAAAATGATTATTAAAAGTTTCATCTGGGGAAGTTTCATTAAACATTAATACTGTCAGCATAGTGATTGAGCAGATACTACTACAATCATTGTAGCTAAATCAAAAAAAAAAAACTAAGATGATTGCTATTAGTAGGGGTGGGGAAAAAAATCCTATTACCTGGTTTCAGACTTAGTAAAATTTAATAGATTTTTATTTGGTATTAATTTTGTGGGACAAGGACTAAATCCAAAATTTCGGTCTCAGTCATAATCGGGACCAAGACTGAATCTTGATTTTTTGAACTCGATGTGATTGAGACCGAAATTGATTCCAATTTTCAGGAATCGGTAGTTACCAAAATCGGACCAATCCTATTCAAATTGGTCGGGTACCCGATATTACCCACCCATAGCTATCAATACTGTTTAAAATTATTGGATTTGATTATTTATTGATTTGATCTAAAATTTTAGATATTTAATTTGTTTTTTTTATTTTTAGATCGAATATTTGATCTGATTTTGAATTTTTAGATTAAATATAAATCTAATATTTTAAGTTTTAATTTATCCAAAAATTTAGATTTTTATAAATACTATTTTTTTATTTTTAACAATTTGGTACTTATTATATCTGAAAATTAGAAAAAAATTAAAACTTTTACATATATAAATCTCGTTAAATTTTATAATTTATTATTTGTTATATTCAAAATCCGAAATTTTCATAAATATGTCCTTCAAATTAGAAAAACAATTTAATCAAATTATATTTTTTAAATAATCGAATATTTGAATATCCAATCTGATATCTAAATATTTAAATATATAATTTTTTTAAAATTAAATATAAATTATTATATTATTAATCCAAAAAATTAAATCTAATTCGATTCCGACGATAAACCCCTCCTATTACTACTGTGAGCTCATAATAAACCCATGTTTTTTAGTTTGTCACCAACAAAAGTATAAACAAAGGAGTGGTGGTAAGATTAATTATTGTAATCATGTTTTATAGTAAGGAAATCAAAACTGAAAGTAAGATAAATGTTTGGAGTCAATCGAAGTGGTAACAATAATATATATGGTTACTAAATTTTGTAAAAAATATTTTTATAATCAAACTTTAAAAAAATTAAATAATAATAATTATATGAATAAATTTATTATAAAATAATCATTATACTATTAAATAATGTAACTAAGGACGGTAAAAAAATTTAAAGAGCCTATATAATATATTAAAACGATAGTCTTAAAGATATTTGGTTTAAAAAATATTACATTACTCTTAAAAATAAAATTCTTTCAATGATTCATTATCCGACACGTTATTAAAAATATTATATTATTTTATTTTGTTTGTTTGATATAAATGTAAAATTATAATATTTAATTGATAGGTTATAAGATTATAAGAATATATATTTCACAAAATTATCTTTATGATATATTTTCTTTTCAGCAAGTCAAAATTTTAATATTAAAGTGGAAATTTGCTAGAAAATTAATAGAAAATATGTTTTCTATTATTTGTAATTTATATACTTTTCTTTAAAAAAATTCTTACACAAATAATTTAATATAGATTCCAATATTATAACAAAATATTATATATTCGAATATATGTCTACATAATTTATAAATTAATTATAATGATGTAACACTTTTTTTTTAAACATTTAAAATATTAATTTTGAAATAAAATAAGTATATAAGAATATATATAAAATAATAATAATAATAATTAGTATACCTTTTTGAAACCCTATTAGATTCAAAACCAAAAAAAAACCTTCTTTATTCTCTCAAACCCCGACCACTGCCGCTCTCTCTCGCCGTCGTGCCGTGGTGCTCACCGTCGCCGCCGTTGTGTCCGTCTCCTTGCCCCGACCAAAACCCCCCAAACCACGCGCCCGTCGGCCGCCGCGAACGTCCAAGATCGAGGTTTGAAGCTTCGCCGAACTTAGGGTTTAAACCCCTACTGTTTTCGCTCGATCCGGCCACCACCGATTCCGATACCGGAGCGTCACTTGCTCCGTTGTGCTCGTCGTCGAAGGCCGAGCAGAAACCCTCCCTCAACGCCTCCGATCGTAACCGGTAACACCCTCGTCGGAGTTGTCTCGGCTTTAAGGTAAGTTTCTCCCCCTTTCGTTTTCCTTTTCCTATATGTTGGGTAGAATTTAATGTTTTTGGTGAAATCGGTATAAGATCCGGTTTCTATGAGTGTTTTCCGGCAGTTTAGGGCCGCGCGTGGCCTCCATGCGTCGCCAGGACGTTTTTCGGCAGCCCTGGACGGTGGCCTAGAGTTGGCCGGTCCAAAACCGGTCCGAGCCGACCTTGAACCGGCCAAACCGAGTCGAACTAGTCTTGAACCGAACCGGTCAAACCCAACCCGTTGACCGTTGACCAACCCGACCCATTGACCCGTTGATCGTTGACCATGACGTCAACGTTGACCGTTGACTTTGACTGCTGACGTCAGCGTTGACTTTGACTGTTGACATCAGCGTTGACTTTGACCCAAAAAGTCAAAATTTTTAAAAACTCCTATTTTATGTTTTTCGACGTCCTGAGTCCATCCATGAAGTCTGTTTTTCGAAATTCGAACCCGAAAGCCTCCAAATTGGACTTTAAAGTCTCGAGTCAAACTTTTCTTCTAAGTTAAGTTAAGTCCAGAGTTTTATCTAAGGTCTAAAATTGATATCTGTTTGTTTGTAGGACCTCATAGTTCTCCCGATCGTGTACCGTCCCAGCCCAGTTCCTCCCGCTTTGATTGATCCTGAGATCCGATCGTGACCCGTATGCTTTTAATACCCATGAAAAATCAATTCAATATTTAACTCCAGTATTAATAAAAATTCTATCTTATATTTTTAGGGTCCAGTACAGCAACAGAGCGAGGCTCGAACTAGATCACCTGTCTGTTTCTGCCATTGAGGTGTGTTCCTTGTGTGCTATATAACTGTATTTTACCGTTTTATGTTTTAAACGAATCAAGTATGTGCACATGACTGTTTTCTGGGTTTATATAAACACTTGCTTTGAATCTTAAGATATATCATTTTATGATTTACTGTATGTCTGATATGTCCTGATTTATGTATACACACTGCCTATTTAATTCCTGTTACTACTATCATGATTCCTGTTATTTTTGCATGTCTGTCATCTTAGTATTGGGATGATGAGTAGTATTTAATATCCGGTTCAGCCTTGATCCAGCTGGTAATTCCGCCTGTTTACGGTTCCTAACCTTAGTTAGGGTAATTCCGCCTGTTATCGGTTCTCGTGCATTAGCCGGGGTAATTTTGCCTGTTCCCTAAGGTAATCCCTTAGGTCGGTACCTTCGCCCTAAAGGCTTAGGTTAATGCCAGTATCAGATACTCGGGGGAACTGTATCCAGGAGTTTGGTTTGTGGGTAGCTTGTCATGCATATACATAATTTGATTTTTCTGAATTACTGTTTTATAATTTTATCCGTATTTTGTTTGCACTGTTGGAACACATTGGGCTTTATAGCTCATATATGTTTTTCTTCCCCCTTTTAGATACCCGTAGATAGACATCCCGGACTTGGCATTTGGAGGATCTACACATTATCTGGTTACACATTGATGTAACATTCTTTTTAAAACTTTTTCCAGTTTACGTTAAGGTGACATGTGCCAATATATACTATATTATTGGTGTTTAAACGTATTATTTTGCTATTGGTTTTACAAATTATTTTGTGAACATTATTTTCCAGTTACCCTGTTTGGTGACAATTTATATATTTTAAATTGTTAGACAATATTTATTTTTATTTGCTTCAGTTAAATAATTTTTTTATGCCATATGTTTTGTAAATAAAAACAATGTGACACTCTAGTCGGGCTTCCCGTATAGGCCAGTTTAGGGGGTTACATTTAGTTGGTATCAGAGCTTTTGGTTTTAAGATTCTCGGACTGTGATGGGTCCTAAATAAATATTTTCTGTTAAACTGTTATGAATTTATATCTGTAAGGTCATGTCACCTATATTTTTTGTATTGTGTATGGTTCTCCGGTGCCAAATTCTAATCTCCTAAATTTTAACCTTGTAGATTTTCTGAATACTATGAGTGCCAGTAGAGCTCGTCGATCCACCCGAGGGCGTGGTCGAACGACCAGTTTTGCTGATCCTGTAGAGGAGCCTATTAGTGATCCTCCACCCGTCATTTCTCCGGACCCACCTGTTCCCACAAGTACCACTGTACCGCCCAACCCTCAGCCTGCTGCTGGCATTGATATGTCTACCCCTGTCAGAGGGGCATCAATACCGAGCACCGAGCCTACTGTAGTGGCTGATGATACTCTTAGTAGGCAATTCCTCCAGTTATTACAAGGAGCTGTTAGAGCTTCGGGTGTGATGTCGGATCCACCTATCTCCCAGATTCTAATCGCCAATAGAGTAAGAACTTTCTCTGGATCTTTGATTGGTGCACCTTCAGATGCAGAGACCTGGTTGTACGATACCGAGAGACGGATGGATCAGCTGGGTTTGGAACCAGCTAAGAGATACCTTGGAGCTGTGTCTATGCTTGATGGTGGTGCCCACATCTGGTGGGAGTCTGTGGTTAGTAGTGTATCCTCCGATAGGCTGACATGGGACTTTTTCAAGGAAAGGTTCAAGAACCGTTATCTGGGTGATCGATATATGAGAGAGAGGCGTCAGGCCTTTAGAGACTTGGTGTAGGGTACTATGACAGTGGCTGAGTATGAGCTTCAGTTTTTAGACCTGATGAGGTATGGTGTTGGGATAGTAGCTACAGAGAAGGATAAATGTGATAAGTTTCTAGAGGGTCTCCGTATTGGTATCCGAGACCGAGTTGTCACACATCATGATATGGTTTTTGAGGACCTGGTGAACCGGGCAAAGACTGCTGAGGACTTAGAGAAGCTTTATGATAGTCAAGTTATGAGGGATCAAGACCGAGAGCGGAACAGAGACAGGGATCGTAAGAGGGATCGTGGTCGATCTGGAGGACATTTTAGCCATGGCGAGTCTTTTAGTCGTCCTGATAAGAGAGCTCGATCTACACCAAGTCAGAGAGGTGGTTCCTATCATCAGTCTGTGGCACCTCAGGGCTCTTCTGTTAGCCGGGGTGGTTCTTCAGGGATCCCATCTGTACCTGCGTACGACTTTTGTGGTAACATGCATAGGGGAGAATGTAGGAAGAAGATTGGAGCTTGTTTTCGATGTGGGTCTTCAGAGCATTTCATGAGGGACTGTCCTCATCCATCTTCTGTCAGTCGACCACCGACTCAGACTCCAACACGCTCTCAGACACCATCCAGATCTCAGACATCCATATAGACACCCGCTACGAGACGTTATCAGGGTAGAGCCTTTGGGTCTGCTGTTAGATCTGATACCAGGGTAGAGCCTGATGTTATCGCAGGTACTTTTACCATCTTTTCTGTTCCATATTTTGCTTTGCTTGACAATGGTTCCACACACTCATATATATCGAAGTCAGTATCTGGACACCTTTCGATCTCAGTTGAGAACACTAAGAGTGTCTTTACCGTTATGAGCCCAGTGGGACAATCCTTATCTGTAGATAAGGTTTTCAAGAGATGCCCCCTTGTTGTGGAAGGGGAAGTGTTTCTGGCGGATCTTATGGAACTTCCTTTAGAGGAGTTCGATCTAATTCTAGGGATGAACTGGTTGTCTGAGCATCGTGTTAATTTAGACTGTGAGGCCAAGAGGGCCACACTAAAGACTTCTGATGGACGGGCTGTGGTCTTGGTTGGAGAACGACGAGGTTTTTTGTCCAATGTGATATCAGTTTTGTCTGCTGACAGAATGATCCGGAAGGGATATGAGGCCTTTATTGCTTGTTTCTTTAACACAAAGGGGTCTCTATATAAGATCGAAGAAATTCGCACAGTTAATGAGTTTCCTGATGTTTTTCCTGAGGAGTTGCCTGGTCTCCCTCTGGATAGGGAGGTTGAGTTTGAGATTGAAACTTATCCTGGATCAGCACCAATTTCTATGGCTCCGTACCGTATGGCTCCAAAAGAGTTAAAGGAGTTGAAGGTTCAGTTGCAAGAACTTCTTGACAGAGGGTTCATCCGACCTAGCTCATCACCTTGGGGAGCTCCAGTTATCTTTGTTAAGAAGAAGGATGGTTCTCTTCGGTTGTGCATTGATTACCGAAGGCTAAATAAGGTGACAGTGAAAAACAAATATCCCCTACCCAGGATTGATGACTTGTTTAACCAATTTTGGGGAGCTACAGTTTTCTCGAAGATTAATCTTCAATCTGGGTATTATCAGTTAAAGGTTAAGGGCTCTGATATTGCAAAGACTACTTTCCGTACCCGGTATGGTCACTATGAGTTTTTAGTGATGCCTTTTGGTTTAACCAATGCCCTTATAACTTTTATGGATATGATGAACCATGTCTTCCGGCCCTACATAGACCAGTTTGTTGTGGTGTTTATCGATGATATCTTGGTTTACTCTCGCTCAGAGGACGAGCATGTGGGGCATCTGAAAGTTGTGTTACAGACTCTCAGGGAACATCGGTTGTATGCCAAGCTAAGTAAATGCGAGTTTTGGCTTAGTGAAGTGACTTTTCTCGGACATGTCGTTTCGGCTAAGGGTATCCAGGTGGACCCGAGTAAAATTGATGCTATCACCAGTTGGAAACCTCCCAAGAATGTTTCTGAGATCCGCAGTTTTCTAGGCTTAGCTGGGTATTATCGACGCTTTGTCGAAGCTCAGCAGACTAGTTTTTCCATTATAACTGCCCCTTTGATGAAGCTCCTGAGGAAAGATGTTCCGTTTGTGTGGTCTGAGGCTCAACAGACTAGTTTTGATCAGTTGAAATCAGTTTTGACCCGAGCTCGAGTTTTGACCCAACCTGAGTCAGGAAAGGACTTTACAGTTTACAGTGATGCTTCGCATTCTGGTCTTGGTTGCGTCTTAATGCAGGGTGGTAAGGTGATCGCTTATGCGTCACGCCAGTTGAGACCACACGAGCTTAATTATCCTACCCATGATCATGAGCTTGCAGTTGTGGTTTTTGCTCTAAAAATCTGGAGACACTATCTCTACGGAGAAAAGTTTTACATCTTTACCGATCACAAAAGCCTGAAGTACCTTCTTACCCAGAAGGAGCTAAATCTGAGGCAGCGTCGTTGGTTGGAGCTTCTTAAGGACTACAATTGCGAGATTGAGTATCATCCGGGAAAAACAAATGTTGTGGCGGACGCTTTAAGTTATAAGGCCATATCGGACCTGAGATCCTTATTCGCCAAGTTGAGTATTTATGATGATGGTAGCTTATTGGCTGAATTGAGGGTTAAACCGACTTTGGCTGAACAGATTAGGGCCAAACAGCGGTTGGATGATTCTTTACTTCCTGTTATGCAACAAGTGGAGGAATGATCCACTTCTGTTTACTCTTTGGATCAGGATGGAGTCCTTTGCTTTAATGGTCGTTACTGTGTACCCAACGATCCTGAGTTGAGACAGACCATTCTCAGTGAGGCCCATAGTAGTCCTTATGCTATGCACCCTGGAGGAGATAAGATGTATCAGAATCTGAAACAGAGGTACCGATGGGTAGGTATGAAAAAGGATATCTTAGATTATGTGTCCAGATGCCTGACATGTCAGCAGGTGAAAGTAGAGCATCAACATCCCTCTGGTCTCTTGCAACCCATCAAGATTCCAGAGTGGAAGTGGGAACGAATCACGATGGACTTTGTTATCGGGTTACCTTTGACTCCGTCTAGAAAGGATTCTGTCTGGGTTGTG
Source organism: Abelmoschus esculentus (assembly GCA_035048815.1). Classification (NCBI taxonomy): domain Eukaryota; kingdom Viridiplantae; phylum Streptophyta; class Magnoliopsida; order Malvales; family Malvaceae; genus Abelmoschus; species Abelmoschus esculentus. The sequence goes on along the minus strand of JAUCBN010000031.1, from coordinate 4,918,135 downwards.
GTCGATAGACTCCCAAAGTCAGCTCACTTTATTCCTGTTCGGATAACTTATTCTCTGGAGAAGCTGGCTAGACTATATATTTCTGAGATCGTCAGACTGCATGGAGTGCCCTTATCTATCATTTCTTACCGAGATCCGAGGTTTACTTCCCGTTTTTGGACAGCTTTACAGTCTGCTTTGGGTACTCGTCTGAATTTCAGTACGTCTTTTCATCCCCAGACAGATGGTCGGTCTGAGAGAGTGATTCAGATTCTAGAAGATATGTTACGGGGTTGTGTTTTAGACTTCCGAGGCAGTTGGGAAGACTTTTTACCGTTGACAGAGTTTGCCTATAATAACAGCTATTAGGCTAGCATCCGTATAGCACCTTATGAGGCTTTGTATGGTCGTAAGTGTCGTACCCCTATCTATTGGACTGAGTTGTATGATCGGAAAACTCTGGGTCCCGAGTTAATACAAGAAACTGAGGACACAATCAGATTAATCCGGGATCGTCTGAAGGAAGTTTTTACCAAACATAAATCTTATGCTGATCGGAGAAGAAAAGATATCGAGTTCGAGGTTGGTGATCAGGTTTTCTTAAAAGTCTCTCCCTGGAAGAAAGTTTTGAGGCTTGGGCGTAAGGGCAAGTTGAGTCCGAGATATATTGGATCATACCGTATTCTTAAGAGAATCGGGCCTGTTGCATATCAGCTTGAGTTGCCTCCTCAACTTAGCCGCATCCATGATGTGTTTCATGTGTCCATGTTGAAACAGTACCATCCGGATCCGAGTCATATTATTCAAGTTCAGGATGTTGACTTACGTCCAGACTTGTCTTATGAGGAGGAACTCGTTCAGATCCTGGAGTTTGATGAAAGAGCTCTGAGAAGAAGACGTATCCCTATGGTTAAAGTTCAGTGGAGGAACCATAGCATTTCTGAGGCCACTTGGGAGATCGAGGAATCCATGAGAGAACAGTTTCCGCATCTGTTCAGTTCAGGTAAATTTCGAGGACGAAATTTCTTTTAGGGGGGAGAGTTGTAACACCTTTTTTTTGTGGAAACATTTATGTATACACACTGCCTGTTTAATGATTTACTGTATGTCTGATATGTCCTAATTTATGTATACACACTGCCTGTTTAATTCCTGTTACTACTATCATGATTCCTGTTATTTTTGCATGCCTGCCATCTTAGTATTGGGATGATGAGTAGTATTTAATATCCGGTTCAGCCTTGATCCAGCTGGTAATTCCACCTGTTTACGGTTCCTAACCTTAGTTAGGGTAATTCCGTCTGTTATCGGTTCTCGTGCATTAGCCGGGGTAATTCCGCCTGTTCCCTGAGGTAATCCCTTAGGTCGGTACCTTCGCCCTAAAGGCTTAGGTTAATGCCAGTATCAGATATTGTTCGGGGGAACTGTATCCAGGAGTTTGGTTTGTGGGTAGCTTGTCATGCATATACATAATTTGATTTTTCTGAATTACTGTTTTATAATTTTATCCGTATTTTGTTTGCATTGTTGGAACACATTGGGCTTCATAGCTCATATATGTTTTTCTTCCCCCTTTCAGATACCCGTAGATAGACATCCCAGACTTGGCATTTGGAGGATCTACACATTATCTGGTTACACATTGATGTAACATTCTTTTTAAAACTTTTTTCCAGTTTACGTTAAGGTGACATGTGCCAATATATACTATATTATTGGTGTTTAAACGTATTATTTTGCTATTGGTTTTACAAATTATTTTGTGAACATTATTTTCCAGTTACCATGTTTGGTGACAATTTATATATTTTAAATTGTTAGACAATATTTATTTTTATTTGCTTCAGTTAAATAATTTTTTATGCCATATGTTTTGTAAATAAAAACAATGTGACACTCTAGTCGGGTTTCCCGCATAGACCGATTTAGGGGGTTACAAATGATATATTTTAAAATATAGAAAAAGAATCGTAAATCTATACACTTCTATAATAATTATCATATTCGTCACTAAATCAAATATAATAATAACTATTAAATAGTATTATAACATCGATAGGCATTTAAAGTAAAAATTGAAAAGCTTGATGTAAATTTGTGTAGGATGCATTGGTACGATATAAATAAGTATTGTTACAGTTACATTTTGAGTAATTATTTTGTTTTCAGCATATCGGTGTGTTATTTATTTTGGGTTTTACGAACAGAAAATAACGAAGGAAAAATAAGATACTTTTTGTTCTTCATTTTGCTTGGTATATTGGAACAATGGATGGAGCCAAGATTAGAAGTTAAAGAGGGTAAAACGTAAATGTTTAGAAGTATGAAGAGCAAATTCATAAAAAAAAAAAAAATTAAATAAAGAAAAAAATCTTCGAATTTGGGGACAATTATCTCTCCCAGCTCTATATAATTTCGTCAATCAAACACTAAGGAAAAAGAAGTTTGTCGGTCTTGAATTCTTGTGCCATTCGAATGCTTGAGTAGAGAGAGAGACTTGTTGTTTATTCTTCAACTTGTTACCTAATTCAAATATAACGTCAGTAGGGATGGGCACGGAACCCGAACCCGACGGGTTTCGACCCGACCCGGTCTGATCGGTCGAATTTTTTGGTAAAAAATTCGGGGTCGGGTCGGGTAAAGGGTGGAAGGTGTGATTTTTCGGGTCGGCCGAAAATCCGACCCGACCCGTGCCCATCCCTAAACGTCAGGCATTCGGCTTACTTGCTTTGGTGCGATTCATCCTCGTAGAGTTCAGGGGTCTGGGTCGGAGAGATTATATCATCAATCAACTCATTTAAAATTTTGAAGCGCCACATTCACTACGTAAGGGTTTCTTCTCAGAGGTCGAACCAAAGGAAGCACTTTAATTAAGCTAAATGAATTTTGGCACGTGTTTTAATGATTCTCTTCATTTTCCATCCCTTTCATTGTAATACAATTCTATATCAATTTATTTAAAATCTTATTTAAAATAAATCGCATCCAATCTAGTTTTATTTTTTTATTAATTTACTTGTGATTATTTATTACGTTATACCCCTCCTTTTAAATTTCCTCATAAGTCATATCACGCGGTAAACTGGTTGTACCCAATGTTTCTATTCATTTCCCTACTCTCCTGTCCTGTGTCTCCAACATGAAATCATACAAATACACGTGATTTATGAAGTACCGACATGGGAGAGAAACATTATCGGGGACTTGTTCTATGTCACGAAGAAGGCATGAAACATGCGCAGAGAATTTTGTGACGAAGATTTTTTTTATTCAATTACAGTGGTTATAGTAGTATCTGTTCTATAATATATTTTTAATCATTGGACGTTTCATCACTGTGCTGTCATGCATTATTGATACTTGAACTCGTGACCTCCAGGTACAACAACCGTTTCTTTAACCGATGAGTTACGATCGAGGATGAGGGGGCACAATCACGATTGGCGAGGGATTCATGAGGAAGAAAGCTGAGAATAAAATTTAATTCAAAATTAAAAAAAAAAAATAATTGAATCGAATATGTCTAAAATGAATTTCAATAGAATCAAATAGATTTGAATTTATTTTACTCGAATTGAAAGCATATAGAACCAAAGACAACCGAAATAAATAAAAAAAGAAAGAAAGAAAAATGCAATGTAAATAGTTTCATAGTTCACTAAAAAGTCAAATATTCATACTATGTAATGTCATATATATGGTTGAAAAACTTTGTTCAGCTCGAAAACTGATCGATATCCTATTAATCTAATATTAACATGATCCAAAATCAACGGACCTTACATTATTTAAATCGAAAATCATCCGACTCAACCTAATACTCAAATTAAAATTACCATAAACTCTAACTAAAACTAAATTAGATCTAAATTTACCTAAACTAAATTTAAATTAAATATAATCAAACTCATAATAATACATATAAACCGAAACCGAACCGAATAATTCATTCATCGCCTCCCGACACAATCAAATAAATTAGGGTACAGAAGAGCAGAAGCATACAGATATTTGAACAGCTTCCTTTATCTCAGTACTCTCACATGGTCTCCTTCGTCTTAATTAAAACCTAAACTCAGGTCAGTTGGTACACTATTTGTAATATAAAATATAAAACTTAAAAAAATCATTAATTATATAATAATTAAAGATATTCATAATATCTAATCTAATTGAAAAAATATATAAACCCTTAAAAAGCTGCTCACGTATTAATGAGAGTCTACAAGAAAATCGAAACTATGAACAGTGTTTGTCCAACGAAGAGATATTGTTGTTCCACTTCTCCGACCTTTATTTACAACACAAACAAAAGTCTTGTCTTCTGCTTCCTCCTCCTCCTCCTCCTCTTCTTCTTCTTCTTCTTCTTCTTCTTCTTCTTCTTCTTCTTCTTCTTCTTCTTCTTCTTCTTCTTCTTCTTCTTCTTCTTCTTCTTCTTCTTCTTCTTCTTCATGGTTTTATTACACTCAGACCCATCTGTCTTGGCATTAAAAGCACATCCCTTTTGAATTAATGGCTCTTGCAGAGAAGAAGATTTTGTGTATTAAAAACTAATGACTCCACCCACCCTTGTCCTTTCAAATTCAAGAACCATGAAACCCTTTGCTTTTTATATTCTTAAGATGCATTTCACTCTCTTGTAGCAGATTCTAGGGTTCTAGCTGTCTTCTGAGGATTCAAAGTCAGAGAATGACTGGGTCTAGTGAGTTGCAGGAACCGAGTCACGTGGGGGTAAACGTAATCAATGTAGAGTAAACTTGTCAATTAGTCAATGGAGTTGGTTTCGTTGTGGTAGATTGAAACAGGGGTAATTGAAGTACATCAAAATTCTAGGGTTTATTTTTGGTTTTAGGGTTAGGTTCAAAGACAAATATTGAAATCAGAAAATAGTATTTGAATTTAAATCTGGTTTCCATCCAGGTGGTGAAACTATACATCCTATCCTATTCCTAGGCAATTAAGATAGATAGAGTTCCTTTTGTCTTCCCAGCTGCTTTTCTGTATTTAAGAACTCAGAAGCTTTCAGAATCTTATTCACTCTTCAGCCATATCCATCTTTGCTTGTTTCTTTCATTTGCTTTCTCACTCATATGGAGCCTTACAAAATCTTTGGAGGCGAAGAAGAATGCCAAAGCTGTGAATCGGGGTGGACAATGTACATTGGCGACACCGCCGATGAAGAGGCACAAACTGAAGCTGACGATGAAGGTCATGGTACTCATGCAAGTGAAACAGATGAGGACAATCATGGAGCTGAAACTGATGATTCAATGGCTTCTGACGCTTCTTCAGGTCCTATACAACAAGGTCAAGGCAGGTTTTGTTCCAAGCATGGGGAGGAGGAGGAGGACTGCAGCCATTGTTATTCAGACAAGAAAGCTAAGAAACCAGCGGTGGTTAAGCAACAGAAACATGACAAAGAAGAGAAGCAAGAGATATCATTGAAGACCAACGAATCTAGCACTCGATCTCCAAGTGTAAGAAAAAACATGTGGTTCAGAAAAACAAAGTAGAGCTTTCTGTTTTCTCCATTTTGTGTGGGAAACGTCCGTATTAGCTTAAGAATTCTAATCTATGAAGGATCTGGTGTAAGATTTCCAAAATTACCATCCTTTTTGCTTCCTGCAACACTGCTAACAAGCTTCTACGTGTTAGTGTACGTATTGTCGTATTCCCACATGCAGACAGAAAATAATATTTTGTATACGACGTTTGTATTTGAACCTATTTAGATGCAGGATTATATCCACCAAGCAGACATAAAATAATATTTTTGTAATTCGAATGGATGGGTTTCAACTAAAATATCATTTACTAATAAAAACATATAAATATTAACGTGAAAACATTTTATAATATTTTTAGTATTCAATACATGTTATAAATTCATCCCAACCGCAGGCAATAACAAAACATCCTTGTGGATCCGACGGTGAGTGTTGGCGTGAATTCTCTACGGCCTTGGAGAGTTGAGGCCAACTCATACCTCCACGTGTTCAACTGTGTCTATGAGAAATTATATCATGGGTCAATCCCACCACGTCATCCATGGACCGACCAATTAAAACTACCCACCTCATTATTTTTTAATTTTTCAAGTGAAGATTCACTTTGAAAAAAAATATGACACGAAAAAATTGATGAGGTATATAATTTTTATTGGTTGATCCCATAGACACGTGGTGAAACTAACCCATGATATAATTTTTCATCAATAAAGGTACAATAAACCTGGGTTGATTGCCTTTATGTGGCAGAAATGTTTGTATATACTTTATATATATCAAAATCTTTAATTTTTTTTAAAAAATCGATTCATATACCAAAATCTTTATACTTTTCGTAAGAAATTTAATCATACTATAATTTTTATAATTTTAATAAAAAAAATCTTACGACCATCTTTTAAGGTCGACATTTTCTAAAACTATCTCAGCTTGAGCAGAGATGGTTGTAGAATTGTATCCCAACAATACAATACATCATACCTTCTGTTTTTCCTACAACTATCTGACTCAACACTTAATCATCACATGTGCATACGAGTAGCTCAACTAAAACCCCATCACTTTACAGGGAAAAGATGGGGTGAAAATGAAAAAGAATGACACAAATAAATTGCATTAAATATTTTAGACTTAAGGGTAGTTATAATTCTTTGATTTTTTTTAAATGAAGTCTAAGCCATAACAATAATAATAGGGAAACTATGCCCATCATGGACAACCAAAGCAAGAAGTTCCACCGGAATGTATTGGAATGTAGTGAATCATACAACGTCGATTTGACTATTCTGTCTCACGACAAACCTATAGAATATCAGTGAGCAATCGCTAGTACTAAAGAATGGCATTAGGGTCTTCAAGTAACTTAAAACACAAATGAAATGGAACATGTCAAAAGCATATAAATATTCACGACTTTAAACACGACAGTGATAAGGCCAAAAACTAGGCTTTCGGTCTCAGCAATCCAATCGAGTCGAACCAAGGAGACAACAACAAATGTCAAATATAAGTTGCTTCAGACAACATCAAAGTGAAACCAACCAAGGAAACCCAAGCAAGCTTTTCACATCACTTTGGTTGCTGCAACTCCAAGTTTTTCACAACACTTTCCAGATCGAAATACAACATGAAACTAGGAACAAACTAAGAACAAGCCAAAAATTCTTCACACCTCCCACAGTTTCTTTCTCATTGAGTTATCAAATACCCATTTCAATCATGTACGGCATACTAACTAAGAACAAACCAAAAATTCTTCAGCAAACTTGAATAAATTAACAAGATCCATTTCCGATTCATGAACATAGCAATCCAGTTTATAGCTTTTCCTCTAAACTATGGTATTAGGAAAAGTATAGAGAATCTTAAATTAAATAATAAGAAATAAAACAAAATCACAACTTCCTAAATAATCATGTATTTGAGGTAAAATAATATAAGACTGAAGAAAAATAATCTCTCTAGCAGGCAAGAAAAATACAATCAAATATATAGGATTGAAGCAAAATTATAATGGATGATTGTTCCAACCAAACAAAAACCTCAAGGAATAATTGTCATTGAAAGTTCTTATACCACAAAAGAGATTAAAAAGAACATATTAAATACTTATAAATTTGTGAAGAATGACATGGCCCTAAAAATCCATATTGACACTTCCCAAAAACAATATCTACATTCTTATCAACCTAATGCTAAACAAAGCTTAAAAATCACACATGACCATAAATTACCCTGAAAGTGCACGTCCAGCTCTTACGGAATTTCTCCTTTCATATTCAGCATCATCTGTTGGCAACTCATGACGACAAACAGGGCAGGTATTCCTTATTCCCAGCCAAGGTATAATACAATCCTCGTGATAGCGATGAGCACATGGAAGCTGCTTCATCTTTTCACCAAGGTTAACCTCATCCTTACAAACTGCACAAAGCGCATTGTGATTCGCCACATCCTCGTGAGTCACAACAACAGAAGGAAGATTCTCAACTACAGATTTTGAAGCCGGAGGCTTCCCAATAGATGCATTCTCATTCTCAGCAAACTGTCCGAACAACATTTCATATTCTGCGGCATCAATATAGTCATTATGATCAGCAAAAAATGGCTCGTTGTTCTCATCCATTTCAGGGGTTGTTTCCAAGTTATTAGCATTCAACAGAACCTCCCACTCCAAAGTCTCCAACACAGATTCCCTCTCGAAACTAATGACATCTTCAGGTGCTATCATAGGGGAAATGGAGAGAGAAACCGAATTCATATCATCTTCACCATCAACAAACACACTTAAAACATCCCTCTCATCAACCCTACCATCCACTTCCTCCCACTCAAAATCTTCAACCGCCTCTCGGCGATCCTCCAACTGCAGTGAATCCCAGAAAAGTGGAATACTAACACTCCCATCATCATCAGCCTCAACATCATAACAATCATTAACAGGATCATTAATTCCATAATCATCCCCGGAATTCAAATCAATTGTCAGCGCCCGATTAACATTCTCGTTCTCATTATCCTCATCATCCTCTGAATCGGACCTAAGCCCAACAATCCGAATGCTATCCCCAAACCTTTCAATGCCACTAAAATTAGAAGCGGCCCCACTAGCACTCAACCCATCAACCCTCCTTTCCACAATGAAATGGCCGTCATCATATTCGCCACCCCCAATCTCAATCTCAACATCACTCTCATGAGTATCCATCGAATCAAACCCTAACGCTAACCCTAAATCCAGATCATGATTCCCCTCGATAACACCAAAACCCGAATCGCTCAAAGCATCATAAACCAAATCAACGGCATCATTATTGCTAAAACTATTCCCATTGGGGCTACCAGAATTGCAATTGCTGTTATTGGGGGTATTGCCGGGACAAACCTGAGATTGTTCGACGCGTTGATGGAAGAGATCGATGACGAAATTGACTTGGTTCTCGCGGCGATCTAAGAGATCGGGACCGTTGATAATGAGGGAATCGGGGAGCGAAACGTCATCGTCGGGGTGAGCGAGATCGGAGCAATGGAAATCAGGAGACCAGTAAGGATGAGAATCAAGGGTCAGGGTTTGGTCGCGGTGTTGGTTGTCGCGAACGACGTCGTCCTCTGGGTCGTGAAGGTGAAGGAAAGTAACCGACGCCATGATTTTTTTTCTAAGTGAAAGGAACAAAAAAAACCAAGATTGAACTGAAATGGTAATGTCTTTATTTTTGGGTTTCATTGTAATGGCGAGGGAGTAGTGTGGTAGCGTCAAACATGGGAAATTACATTTCCGTCCTATAATCAACGATACTCCAAAAAAATCAATAAATTAATGGCTCAAATGTTTTTCTTTTTTACTTTTAAGGTATAAAATATATAAATAATCATCGATTAATCTTAAAATATAAAATAATCGTTAAATTTTAGTTTATATCGTAAAATAATCAATGAATGGTTAATAAATATATCATTTATATTTATATCAACTATTAATTAAGTCCTTAAATATTTTTCTCAAACAAACTCAACCATGTATGTCCCTCTTTCAATCTTTAAAAAGGCTATTTTTTATCAGGGTCATTTTAGAAATTCTCGCTTTAGCAAAAATTAAAAATTTACCTTTTTTTTATTATTTTATTTATGTACTAACAATAAAAAAATAAATTTAGAGTTTAGAATTATGATTTAGGATTAATGTTTTAAAGTATTCGTGAAATATTTAGAATTTATGATATAAAATTTATTTTTTTAGAGTTAGACATAAAAAATGATATTGAAAAAATAATTTATATTCATCTCATTAATTCAACCATTTAATTTAATATTTCAAATATATTATTTTTATTGTTAGATTTATTTATTTATTTATTTAAAAATAATTTTAATTATTAAATTAATTTATTTAATAAATTATATAAATAAAAATTAAATTTAGGACCTAGGCTGATCGAGGGTCCTGAACGACCGCTCACGATACTTCCCTCACACCCGACCTTTATATTCATGCACTTTTTTAATTTCTTTTAATTCGAGTCTTATTTATTTATATGTGTTTATGTTTTTTCATATATTCTTGTTTCCTATTTATTTATTTATTTATTTATACATTGTATTTATTTTTGGCATATTATAATTGTCATACTTCAATTTTGTTTGGATTTATACTCAAATAAGATTAACTTATATTTCCGTTTAATACTTAAAATCTTGTAACCTACCACAATATTGTACACATGCATTATTATCTCTTAATTAAAATAAAAAATTATATATATATATATTAAATAAAAATCCTTTATTAAATATAAATCTCATTTTATAAACACAACATGTAAATAACTGGTCTCTATTATATATAATTTTATACATAGGGATGAGACCAAATTATAAAAAGAATTTAGATCTTAATTTTTATTTTTAATTTTTATTTTAAAAGGACAAATTTAAAATCTTATAAATACTTTAATATTAAAATCTAGATCTTATTTTCATTCTTATAAAATACCCTTCATTAGCCTATATATAGGGATGAGACCAAATTACGTCATATAAAATTTAAAGAGTTTTATATCAATTCATAATTATTGGACGAGAAAAATGAATAAATGAAATTAACAATAGAAGATATAAAGATTATCACTTGAATAAAATAATAAATAATCTTAATCATTTAATTACTATTATCTAACAGTTCAAAATTAATATAAAACTCATTTAATTTTATATGATATAAATTGATCTATCTATATATATATATATAACTTAGTCATTCAAAGGGGACTCGGTTTCACTCGAAATAAAAATTCCTACATGTCATATATGTAGTGTAATATTTTTACAATATGATACATATATTATTATAGTATAGCTTTTACAATATGATATAGATTATAGAATATTTTTATATATAATATAAATATTTTTTTTATAAAAACTATGATTTTTAATATAATATATGTTATAGTTCCATAATATAATATATTTGTTTTAAATTTTGAGATTTCATTTATCATATATTTGATTTAGGATTTAACGTGATATATTTACTATATGTTTTTATATTATTATTTTTTTTTTGTTTTTATTTTATGTGTGTTTTGGCTTTTTCGATTAGGTTTAAGTTTTTAAATTGTTTAATTAATTTAAAACATACTTTTAGCTTAATGGAATGTGTTTAAATTAATTAAATTAACTTTGGTTTAGCCTTTAAGTCAGTTGAAGTCTTAGAGTTAAGTTTAAACTGTAATTTAATTAATTTAAAGCTCATGATTTTTAAGGTATAAATTAGATTAAATTTAGGTTTTAATTAGACGAAACTTTTAGGTACATGGTTCGAATTAATTTAATTTTTTTATTGGGAAGAACTTTAAATTAATTAAAGTAGTTTACGATCTCTTAATTATTTAGGATAAAATTGATATTTGACTTAGATAAAAAAACTCAATTAAGATTATAATTATTGATTTGATTTAAATTAATCAAATTAATTATTTTGATTCAAGATAAATCATAAAATATTAGATTTTTTAGATTTTAAAATTTAATTAATCTAGGGTTAATATTAAAATAACCTGACCAATAAATAGATCATTAATTATACTTTTACTAATTTGGATAAACTTTAGTGGGCTTTTGTGTGTTTAATTAAAGTTCTTTTATTACATTCTTTTTTATTGTTAATCATATCATCTTTATTTGATTGACTAATTATCTTAATAATTAATTAATCTTAATCATAAAAAAAGGAGATATAAATTAATTTTAATATTTGTATAGTAACATCTTAACTTAATTGATATTGATCAAATATTCGAATTAATTTTTATTGTCCAAATATAAACTTTAATTTAAAATAAAATTAGACAAATTATGACATCATAATTAACTACTTGCATCATGCATAAAGTTGATATACTTAATTTGAACCATAAATTAATACGACAATCGATTTATTCAATATTAATTTAATTTATAGTTTGATATATAATTACTCTTATTAATTAAATACTTAATTAATTTAAATCCATCAATTTAATAAATTTCATTTAATTATAATATATATCTAGTAAAAGTAATATATAATTTAATATCGATCGAGGTTGATGGAATTGATCTTGACAGCTAACTTGGCTTGTATCTTAGTATAATAGTGGAGTTGCGTGTCTTTTCTAATATCTGCAATGAATCTGGGATTTCATTGTTAACGGGAAAGAAATGATATTAAGATTTAAAAAATTAGAGGTAAGATGTATTTTTAAAAAATATATAATTTATAATATAAAAATTGAAATTGAAATTTAAAATTTAATTTAATTTTTTAAAATAAAACTCGAAAAAAAATATAATGAAAAGACGAGAATTTTATTCTGTAGACATCGGAAACATGCAATGTGAGTTTAGCTCCAACGGATTTTAATTGCAAACGTATAACTCATACCATTAAAACTAACGCCACAATATTTCACGGCGTTTGTTTGAGGAAAAAAAACCCGCAAGAAGCTTAAGGCTTACCCTATATTTATAAAACCAAAGACGTAGGGTCGCAAGAAACTTTATAAATATAAATATTTAATTAAACCAAGCACATGATACTTTTATTTAAACAAAAAGTTATAAATATTTATTTATTTAGTATTTTATATTATCATACACTTCCTTTCTTCATAATATAAACAAAAATAAATTATATTTAAGATTAAATTAATTATCCTGATAATTCAAATTTTCACGTAATTAACAATTATTTAAATAATGAAAATTTTTCATAAGCACTTTTTTTACACAATTTATAAAAAGGGTGAAACAATGGTGTCTTTAATTCAACGGGTAACATGACATCTCTTGATGCAAGATGATGCCCGGTTTCACCTTGGTCTAAGACTCGCACAGACATCGCTTCTCATCATCCTAACAATGAACTTCACTTCACTGTCGACTTCAAAAATGGATTACTAGGACGATGAGATGGAAGACCTGTTGATTCTCCTACAACCTTCTTGGATTCATCGGGTGTAGACTTGGGAAGCGGATTCCATGGAGCTTGGCATTGAGATCGACTCACTTCTGCATCCTTATTTCCTTCCCTATCATTTGGTAACTTTGAAAACAATTTCTTCACACCATTCACATGCCTACAGCCACCATTATTCTCTGTATCCTTAACCTCCTTGCTGGCCTCTACATTTGCAGTTTCATCAACGTCTGTTTTTTGCTTTCCAAATTTATCACGATCCAAAGATTTTACTTTCTTTGTGAACAGAGGGGCTGAGAGTTTAGCAGAAGATGAAGCATTTGGTTCAAACATTTGGCTTCTTTCTGTTGCAGTACAGGGCTGTTTTGAATGGAGAAGACTGGTGTTTGAAACCTTGGTTTTATTTCTCAATCTTTCCTGTTTATAAAAAGGGTATTAACAAAAAAATCAGAATCCAAATCTAGCAATTTTAGAGGTTAAATTTCTTTAGATGTTCAGGGCGGGCTAACCTCCAGTATTTCATTGAATCTTTCAGCCAAAACAGGAAGCTTCAATGCAGTGGCAAGTTGTATTGCACCTCGAACTGATTTCTCGATGGATAAAAGCTTCACAAGTTCAATGGCTCTCACAAGTTTGTCACCTGCAAGAACAGCCAGAAACGAGCACAACAGATTAAGATAAGTACATCAAAGGGTTAAATGAATTTCAAAGACTCACTGTTGCAGCAGGATGCAATGAGCCGGAAGATGCATCGATCTTGTGCTGCCTCTACGTCAAAAGCCTTATCATCAAGCGAAGTAGTGTCCAAGCCATCACCAGCTGTAGCTTCTATTTGTTTCTGAATCTGCAGGTTTACAGACAAATAGTTAGCTAACCAACGTCCCTGATCCAAATTTAGGAACATTCCATCTAAGCTAACACAAGAAAAATCTGGGTTGGTACCTGTGAGAGATTCAGGTAATTCAGCATAAACTCATTTTCGAGGGCGTCTTCTCCAAGATCAGAGGATGCAAGAGGAAATGACAGGTTTAACAGTGTAAGAACTGGTTTGGGAAGCACCTGAAAAAATAAAAAGAATGGCAGTAAACCAGTGATTTAAAGTTTAAACTATAAGGGAGTGTAGATGATCAATCATAATACCTGTGGGAATGCATCTGGATTCTTACAAACAATACAAAACAACTTGCTTGCATTCAAACCGACCACCCAATAATTCTCACCAGATTTCCTTTCTTTACTGGCACTGCAAAATCAATGCACGTTGATTGCACAAATACTATAATGTTTAAAGTAATTTGCAATATTAATAAAAAGATCCTTCTATGTCCTTGAAAGAAGAATATCAAACCTGAAAAGGGGAAGCCAGTTGCCACCATATTGGCTTGTGAAAACCCTTAATACACCCTGCATTTTTTTAGATTCAATATCTAAAATAAACGTAGCTATTTTGATAAATTGAAAACAGAGTTCATAAATACCTTTGAATCGTAACTGCTTATCTGGCCATCTTCACTAAACCCAAACCATGTTAAATATGAACCAGGAGTTAATGGAAGACGACCTTTGAAGACTTGGGTTCCTTTAGATATGTTCAATAATGTAAACTCCAGCATCTGCATGTTTAGGTAAAAAAGAACCATATAATATGAAGTCAAAACCTCAAAGGAAGCTTCTGAGTTTCACCAACTATTTCTGGTTACCAAGTCCCCCGTAGCAACTTTGATATTACTTACGTTGCTCCAACACCATTTTTCTTAAAGTACTTATGTCCAAAACCCATACGGCATGTATATGTGAAATGACCCTTGAATACATGGAATAGCTTAGAAAAATAAATAAATATACATGTATCAAACACATACTAATACTCAAATCTGAGTCCATGTAACATAGGATATTACCATGCTAATGCTAGGTGAATCATTTGAGGCATGGAAGTAAGAAATCATAGCAACAGTAACATACCTGTTCATTAGATGGAAGGCAATCAGAAACATGGGTGACAACTGCTAGCTCATCATGGAAGCCTGCAGCAGTCACCACAGGCCCATTAAGTGAGAGAATATGTTTCTGCAATAAATATTGTAAGAGAAAAACAAATGAGCACTGGCATAAATCTCAAATCCATTGTTATTAAGATGATTTGCAATCATAAGCAACATATATGGGTTGCCATCAACACTCCTATTCTGTCATTTTACTTATTCATCTATTAGTTGGTTCTAACAATTGCAAGCCAATACAACTTTTTTCCACGAGGTGCCATCTATTTCTATGGTTTGATGTTAACGTGAAACACTAAAACCCTACTTTACTCTTACGCAAGCATGAGCGTCAGACACGGGAACCTGTCTAACACATCTATGTACAAGTTTTACCATGATTTTCATGTATTTGGAGAGTCCTTTGAGGATCATATCAAACAGACACTTTATATTTGTTAAAATTTAAATTATAGTTAACATTACTTGATTACAGATATCTTTGACATGCAAAAAAAAATATATATATATGCAATGATGATTTTCCAAGAAATAACTGTTCAGAATAATGGATAATGAATAGACTAACAAACTGAAAAATGTTTAACACTTTTATTTATATCATGAAGCATGAAATAAATGATATTAAGAGATAAACCTGCAAACCACCATTAGTGAAGATTCGAAGAAAATTAAGGCTTGTAATTGCAGCTACCCATGTTGAACCAAGTGCCACTGCTCTTACTTCTTCGCCTTCAAATCTCATGTACCACTGAGTTCACAAACATGTACCAAACAATCATCACATTCTGAAACTCATCAAATGTATCAATGTGAACATTTACAAGATTAGCTTTTGTCCAAACTAGAGCATAAAAGTAAAGCATCAATTTGTTTTCAAGGAAACTGCTCTAACCTCACTGTTATTTGCCCAACTGCTAAAAGGACGGTACATGAGTGTACTTATGTTCTCACTCTTGCATGGATTTGCAAAAACACTTCCACTTTCATTTAATGAAGCCATTGTGAAACCATAGTGATCAGTCATTGGTGGAACTCGAGGACCTGTGCTAGTATCATGAAAATCTATCTGCATCAGACAAGCATTTACTATCAGAATGCAATGGTGGAAAGACGTTCATTCAAGCTTGCAAACTCAATTTTTAATAGATCACAAAATTAATGCTAATCATCCAGCCTCGAACAACTTATCACAAGAAAAAGTATGGATTGAACCAAACAGATGACATAAATACCTCTATGTGGGAATATTCATCATGTTTGATTGTAGTTATACTTCCAAGCATATTGTAGCACAAAAAATGCCTTTTTCCAGGTTGCACGGGTGTCGAACCTGGCTGAAAAGCCTCTTGCATTTTTGGCCTAAACGCCATCATGTTTTTCAATGCATCTTTTTCTTTTTCTTTATCTGAATTTTGTTTGTTAGCACGGTGCACTTTTCTCTGGGGTTCAGCTTTTGGATCCAAACTTAACCCATCATAAACATCTTCATGCTGATCAAATTCAATTGCCGTTTGTTTCCGCAATCTTTTTCTGCTAGGAGGCTCAGACTCACCATGGCTATCCTCACCAAGATCACTTAAACTACCAGACATGCTGAGCTCTTGATCTTCCTCATCAAAAAACATGAGGCCAGTATTGTTCCTTGACTGAGAATTTGGTATGTCTTCTGTAGGAGACTTCATTGACGATGGAACAACCAATTCCCACACTCCATACTTTCCCATGACATCAATGACAGCCAGTGCATTTCCAATTGGTTTCCATGCCATACAACATATTCTGTCATCAAATTTCTGTCTGTCAATATCTTGCTTCCTCTTAACATCCCAGATCAAAACTTGATTATCCAAACTGGAAGTAGCCATGTATCTCCCATTAGGCGACCATGACACAAAACATATCGGCTGTGTATGGTCACCTCTCAAAGTAAACAGCTTTTCAGCCGTGTCCCTATCATACATCACTACGTCATTTTTCAAACCAGGGACTGCTAAAGTCTCTCCATCAGGACTCCAGCTAAGTACATTTAAAACTGAAGTATCCAAGCCAGTATCAGGAGCTACACCTTTGAGGGTATATAATGTTTTTCCAGATTGAAGTTCCCAATATATGACAGTTCCAATTGAATCAATTGATGCCAAGTATTCTCCATTAGGATCGAAAGCTAAACCTGTAACAGACCCTCTATGCCCTTTAAGAACCCTAGCAATTGAGCCATCAATTGTATTAATAAGTTTAATTCCCTCATCATCACCAGCAGCAGCCAACATACTCCCTGATTTGTTAAAAGCAAGTGCACGAATTGGCAGTGTGAATCTGGTAATATTAGTCTCAAACTCCCCTCCTAAGAAAAAAATAAGAGAACCGTTAAACCTTGTTCTTCATGCTTTACGTATCAACCAAATTCTACAGATAATTAAACCGAATAATTCTTAATGCTAACAAGTACGCATATAAAAAGGAGATTAAAAAAGCTACTAATCGCACAAAAAAGGAATACCTGGGAATTTATACAGCTTAACCGAATGATCAATAGATCCAGAGGCAAGACAAGTTGAATTTGAGCTAATCGCCAAAGCCGTGACACCATCTCGATGGTGTCGAAGAACCCGCGCCGGATGCGAAGGAAGAAGGGGATCGTGAATGGAGATAGATGGTTGAGACGATGAAGCAGTGACCAAGTGGTGGGCTTGTAGATCCCACAAGATGGAGCAGAAGGAAGGATTTGAACTTCTCTCGTGTGCTTCCCTTAGCTTCACTGATTTGATTTTCATGGCGTAGAGTTTGGAGAAACGCTGGAAACGTAGGGTTTTTCGGTGCGTTTCAATTTCTTCTGCTTTCTTTGGTGGGTGCTTTAGTTTACACTGAAGTCATGTATATATGGTTTTGGCGGGAACTTGAAGCCATGAATTTTGGATTTGGCGGGTGGAAGTGGGAAATTGGAGGGAACTACTTCAATGAAAGAACCGATTTCCTTTGGGTTCAGGCATCGTCCGGCCCAACTGCTTATTTTTCATTGTATTCAAGCAAGAATGACCACCATAAATAACCCAAATCCAAATTATCCTCTCTAACTCGTGTTAATGAGCAGAGTTCAGTTCGAGTGAAAACTTATACGTAGAAGTGAGTAAAAATCGACTCAATTCGAAAAAATAGAATAATTTGACTTGTCTTGAGGTAAAAATATTTGATTCGTTTTGACTCAACTCGAAATTTCATAAACTCGAATAACTCGAAAAATTTTCAAATAAAGTTTGAGTTCTAAAACGGAAATTCGAATAACTCGAAATTTTTTAATAATTAAAAGATTTATTTTTAAATTCGAGACGAGTCCCTCAAATTTTTATAATATATTGATATATAAAAATATGAAGAAATATTACTACACATGAAGAAATATATATCTATATACATAGCTTATATGATTAGTGAAAGTTATTTAAATTACAATCAAATAGTACTATAACATAATAAATAATTATAATTAAATCTTTAAAAGAACTCAAAACTCGACTCGATTTTTTTTTCAATTCAACTCAAATTTTTTTGACTCGACTCGATCAAACGCTCACCCTTACTTATATGTATGACATAAATATTACGAGTAGAAATCTTATTTCTCCTAATCGTGTCCTCTTATATGTTCATGTTAAGAAATTTTAGAAAAAAATGAATTCTAAACTTTAATTTTAATTTTTTACATCCTAAACTTTAAACTCTATATATTAAAAAAATACATTACACCGCTAATTCTTTAAATCGTAACCAAAACCATTAACCTTGAACCTTAAGCTCTAAATCTACTACTTTAAAGTGGGGTCACGATTAAAGAACAGACGATTTTTACTCGAATATTATATATATTTAAATTTTTAATTCGGTTTAAATTATAAGATAATATTTTAAACATTTTATATTATATATTTTGAAAGGTTTAAATGAAAAATCAACTCTTGAATTATATATTTTGTTGGTTTTGGGCTCTTAAATTATATTTTGGTGAAAATAAATCCTTAAATTATTTATTGGTTAAATTTTTTTATGATGTGTTAATATCTAATTGATCGAAATAATTTTTTCACTTAAATAGCTAGCATATTTAAAATGATCAAAAATAATAATTTAAAGATTAATTTTGACCAAACAATGATTTAATAACTAAAAGCAAACAAAAAGTATAATTTAGAGGTTGATTTTCCATTTAAATCTTTTATTAATATAATCTTTGATGATGCAAAAGCTTAAAACAAGAAGGTGATTACTCTTAAGACGCTATGAAAGACAACAAGAGCAATGAACAATTAAAAAAACAAGCAAAGTAAGCAAATGTCTCAAAATATTTATTACTCTCTCAAATGAGAATGGATGGTTGGATGATACAAATGAGGATAAAAAGTTTTTTATTTATAGTTGAGTTCTCACTCAATGATTAAGATCGATTTATATGGATGATCGAGATTAGTTCAATTAAATACAAAATCTCATAATCTAAATTTTTTTATTTAATTACATCAATTAATAAAAAAATGAATATATACTCGCTCTCGATATGATAAGTTTTTTTCATCTTTTCTGAATTATAGTCACTTGTCATTTACGAAGAGAGCTCTTTATTATTTTTCAAGTATTAGGTTAAGTTTAATGATCTTCGCAAGCTCAATGAAATCATTGTTCCATACCCTTGCTTCACTATCTCGGATTAAAATGTACAGTTTGTAATATTTTCTCTCATTAAATTTAGTGATGCACTCATTATTTCACTAAAACGATCCTAAGTTGGTCCGTCTTAGATGTTGTTACTTGTTGTCCCGACTTTATGCGATTCCCATATCAACTTATTACTTTCACTCTTGTTGTTATGGATTACATCGATCATCTGCATCATTCATTACTTCATCTTTCGGTCGGTCTTATTTATTACGGTAATTAAGTTTTCTTAACAACTAATTGTCTTGATAATCTATTCGAACATTACACCATTCTCATGGTAATCTGGTCTACTCTCTTTAATTAATATTTTTTATTTAATTTATTTTATTCGATACTTATCTAGAAAAATTATAGTTCTATAAAAATCTATATTAATTTGATGCATCATAAACCAAACTCTCCTCTCAAAATTAGGCGTATTCAAAATATAGAAAATAACAAAAATACAACTAAGCAAACTCCTTAAACAATCACCCGTATATAACTTCGAACATTAGGGAAAAAAAATTAAAAAAATTACACAAAAAGAAACAGTCCATATCTGTTTCTTTACTTTAAGCTTCGAGCCTGACTTTGAGTTTCTTTTTCTCCAGTTTTTTTATTTGTTTCATTTTTGGTTAATAAAAAATTTAAGGAGCAAAAAAGGGAGAGAGATAATTTACGGTAGATCCAGGGTGGGATCATCTTGATCAGCCGTCCATTGACTTTGACTCCAATATGTTTGGTCAATATCGCTAGGAAGATCAAACAGCCGTTGATCTCCACTACCTTCCCAATCCAACGCTCCAAATCCAATCTCTGCACCACCATGCAAATTTGAAAGCTCGACCGGCACCGTCTGATCAACCAATCCTCCTGTGATTTCCTCAATCTTTTGGTGAGGCCACTGTCCTTGCCCATTAAATGACGTACTGAATTCAAACGGCAACGTTTCATTATTAGACGAAGTAAAGCTCCCAATCTCCGGAAAAATCCCCGGCTCCGATCCTTGTTCCAGTATCCCTGCCTCGTATATTGAATTATTAGGGTTTCCGTACAACTCCGATTTGCTTACGTTTACCTTGTTTGGATAAGAGGTTACCGCCGATACAGCCTCCGCAGTGCCACCGGTATAACTAATGTTGTTGTTTGTCACTGCAACGTTAGAATTAGCAGCGATAAGACACGAACTCTCGCTGCTAGAATGAGAATTCGAATCACGCTGATCACCATGTTGCTGCTGTGACGGTGCAGAGGCTGCGGCGGTGGCAACTGTAGGGGATTCAGATGAATGTTTAGTTCTCGGACGCTTGGCTTTACGGCAGCCACCTCCGACAGGGACGTTACGGAGGACACCACCTTTCGTCCAGTAACGACGGCAGCTCTTACAGAAATGACGTGGTTGAGAGAGGTTGTAGTTGTTGTAGTAACAGAACTTCGTATTAACTGAACCGCAACGTGGGCACTTGACTGTCTGGTTGTTCTGCTGGTGCTCCGATCGTAACATTATATCTACTCCTCTCCTTCCGCCGCCGCCGCCGCCATCTCCGATCGAGTGGATGTCTTGCATTCCAAAATTAAAAATAATAGCCGAGAAACAAAATTGGAATTTTGAAGGAAAAAAAAGAATCTGAAGATCACAGAGGAATTGGTTTGAATTTGTAACAAATATCCCTTTGCAAATCAAATTTACCTTATGAGAAAACGAATTAACGGAAATTTAGTTGTAGATTGTGAAAATACGAAAATAGGGTTGATCAAATGATTTTATGATCTAAGGATTGGAGTTACAGTGGTGATAAAGAGATCTGGACCGTTGGTAGATGACACGTGAAGGATTGAAAGTGGGATTGCATTGATGTCCACAAAACAAGGTATCGAGTTGTCGGCCACCTCCCAGTATCTGCGTGGGACTATTTACTGTTACGACAACTGGTCCACAGACGACCACGTTTCTATTTTTCATTGGTCAGTTAAGAAAACGTGTAAACGACAACGTTTACTGTGTCTCTGCCAGTAGTCACGTCACTCGCCAGTTCCATTGTATTGTGAAACGCATTGTAAATTTGTAATGGTAAAATTAAATTTAATTGAAATATTTTTTCAAAAATAGTATTTGAAAAAAATATATCCTTCAATTTATATAGATTAAATTCGATTAAAAACTGAATTTAAAATTTATGTTTGATTAAATGTGAGTTTTAAAAATAAAAAATCATATTTGGTTAAATATAAAATTTAAGCTTGTATTTAATTAAACGTAAATTTAACCTACATGAACCGAAAAAGAATATTTTTTAAATACTACCCATTGTTTTTAAGGTTACATGAAAATTCATAGTAAATGATTTTTATCTCTCGTTTTTCTTTTTTAATATTTATTTTCCATTAATTCATATAAAATCAAATCGTGTTAAATCAATTTTATATATTTTATTTAACTAACAATATTTAATTTATTTGTTGATTAATTCAAATTAAGTAGAACCATTTATTTACGTTTAACTTACTTATTTGATTGTTAATAAATCAAGTCATTAACTGAATTTAACCATTCATTTACGTTTAAATTACTCATTCAAATCGAGTTTAGGGCTAATTCATGGATAGATCTAGTTGTGATGCCTCTATTTACATATACTTATTACTTGGTTGTGTTTTCTTAACACTTAATTTCCTTTAAACCCCACTTATCATAAGACACCATTGAGTTAGGTTTGAATGCAATGTTGTTGTCCATGCCATTATGTTGCTTCCACCCCACTTTGGTTACGAGTCTCCATACACGTACATCTCAACTCAAACAATGAATGTGACAACGATGCCATTGCACCACTCGTCATATTAATGTCCTTGTAAAGAACCCACCGAAGATGTAGACAGATGAGGCAGACATACTTCATTACAGATCTTATGTAATAGATTGAAGAGATTAAGAAAGGAATTAAGAAGAAAGACTGAAGAATAGAGGAAGAAGACAGTGAAATTTCGTTGATGAGTGTAAAATTGACATATCGGCTAACATTTTTGCCCTACTATTTTAGGGTACACCAACTTATTTTTAGACAGGTGTCAATACTTTGCCTAAACAAGTGGCAGCTAATAAAAAGATAATATTGCATAATAAAAATCAATAACAATTTTCTCCGGTTCACTCCTCTTTTGTTTCTGCTTCCAGTTCATCCATCTCCCGGTCTGCAATACCCACTTTAATACTATTCGAAACGGTGTCGTTCAAGTCTTTAATTGGAATATCTTCAATTTCCCCCAAATTGGATGGTACGAACCCTTCCACACCTTCGGCCATGACATCTTACCACCAGTTTTATTACATGTCTGTCGGAACACAGGGTTGGTCAGAGTTTCGTGGTGAGAACGTTCATGACCTCGTGGAATCATTGCTGGACATACCAAACAAAGGGTTAAATGTAATTTGTTGAATTTAATTTGATCTAGTTTTTTTTAATTAGAATATAGTATCTAAGTTAAGTTTTAAATTTGAATAAATTTACACACGCTTATAAATTATGTTTTTCGAATTCAAGTCGCATAAAAAGATTATCATTTACCACTAAAACCATTCAATAGGTTCTAATTTGAATAATATTTTAAATATGTTTTGTTAGTCGTTTTTCAAGGTTAATAATCAATCTTGAAAGTAAAAAAAAAAAAAAAAAAACTTTAAACAGTGAAAGTTTTTTTTTTTTTTTTTAAAATTTTAGTTGAGATTTTTAGTTTAATGGTAAATCATCAGATCAACTAGAAGCAGAATTATGTTTTTTTTGGAAGAATAACTATAACTTTTAAAAGAAATTATTATTCTGTTGATCGAAATTATAACTTTGATAATAATTATAAATTTTTAAAAAATTAAGGTTCTTTTTGAGAAAAATACTCTAACTTATTATATCAATGTTTCTTAACGATTTAATAATATTACAACAATGACCATTATGAATTTAAACTCCAATAATAACCATCGTAAATTAAAACACCAATAATGATCGTTATGAATTTAAATTAAAAGTTTAATAATTATAATATAAAATTATTAATTTCGGTGATCAAAATAAAAACATCTTAAAAATATAATTATTATCAAAACAATTTATCTTATTTTTTTAATGATGGGTCATGGTATATTTGCCCTAAGAGGGTGGGTCCAAATGAGTTAGGAGAAATTATATCACAGATTATTTATGTCACTCATTTATAAGATCAACCAATTAAATGTATTAATTTTTTATTTCATCTTTTTATCAAATGAATATGCATTAATATTTGCTATAAATTAAATTCAAAAACAATTTTTACCAAATAAAAGTTTATTTAATAAAATAAATAAGATAGAAAACTCAATAAAATTAATAAATTTTATTAGTTGATCTTATAGATAACATGATGAGAATAACCCATGATATAATTTTTCCAGTAAGAGATTAGGTTCCTAAAAATAAAAATAAAAATTCAATTTAATTTGATTGAGAAATGTGAATTTGTATGTACATTCTCCCTCAAAATTTATAATTCAATTATAGTCTTCTAAAAATAGATTCTAGTTTTTTCCTTAGTAAAAAAAAACACGTTACTTTAAATTTCAATTTTACATGGTCGATATAAGGATCATTTTCATTTTTTCTAATCTAATTTGCAAATTTCATAATATTATTTTATCCCAGAGAATGTTAAAACTCTCGTGTTTCCATGCTTTAAATCTTAATTTATTTTCTATATTTTAACCTATTTGATTCTCTATTCGTCCATAAAATTTTTATAATTACTTAAATTGAATTATATATTTTTTATTTATTTTTAATATTGGATTCTGGGGTCCAAAAAAGAAATGGGTGGGTTTCTTTCTCAATCCGAGTTATTGGAAAAGATCTGTGTTCGTGTTTTTAGGGATGGACGGGTCGGGGTTTCGACTGCTCCGACCCGATCCAAAAAATTAAATCATTCGTTTCGATCTTGATTTAATCTTAATATATATTTTTTGATTTAACCCGACCTAAAATAATAAAATCTATGATCCGATTTTGATCTCGATCTGATCTCGATATATTAATGAAAAAAACAATTAAATCTGACACAATCAAGAAAAAAAATAAAAATATTATATATAAAAATATAAGAATATATTGGGTTGGGTCGGGTAGAAGAATTTTCCTCTAAACTCGACCCAATCTTATTTTTAAAATAATCTGACCCAAACTTAAACTCGATTTTTTAAATAAAATCCACCCTTATCAAATCAGATCGGGTTAAAACCCGAAAAAACGGGTCAAATTGTCGTCCCTACGTGCTTTGAATGAATTGTGAGTTTTCATTGTTGTTTGTTTCTTATGGGAGTTGAGTCCTTGTTGGTTTCTTCTCATTTCTCTCATGGGATTGGTGTCATTGTCCTAACACACCAAATTTGGATTCAGACCTTAGGTCACACCTATCGATAGAATATGTCTGGGATTGGGTTAATTTGTTAGGCTGTTTAGAAATTTTAGATATATATTTTTTAAAATTGAACTTTTTAAATATTAATAATTGTTATTTTATTAGAACAATAATAACGAGATGTGAAACATTCCCAAGCGTAGAAAAAAGTAAACACAATAATTTATATAAAAAAAAATATTCGAGAAAAATCACAGCTAAAAGAGGAAAGACTTTTAATATATTGAAAAAATGATAATATAACTGATGATTTTATGTCCAATTCTTAGTATTTATTTATAATGATAGATTGCTTGGATACAAGAAAAAACTTGAAAAGAAAGAAATTCTACTTAAACGGAGGTTCTTACTCCTTAAAGTATATTCGAAAGATGAAGTAGAGTTTTACACATATTAATAAGTTTTCGATTGTTTTTCAAAAATCTTTTAATGGCTTAACGAGAGTTTCTTTCTTCTGACTGTAATATTTTATTTTCGGTCTGATAGAGAATTGGTTAAAATAAGTTATGTGAAGACAATTAGATGTTTGATATAATATTTTATTCATTAATCTATGATTTATGAAGAGTTTGGTGTTGAATTGATACATTATTATCATGGTAAGGTCAGTAAATCAATATACTACTGGTCATGTCATTTCTGATTAATTTTAATTTTTTATAAGTTTTAGGGTCTAAAGCGTAATCCTTATGAATTAAGGATCCTTAACAAGATTTTTTTTACCCACTTGAAATTAAACCTATAATCAATGGTCATGTAAATTTTCAATACAATAAAAGATTATTTATCTATCTAATTTTATCATAAATTATTCAATAAATCTGTAAAGTCTAAAAACTTATTTTAAACACTTCGTATCGATGCACCTTAAGTCGTATCAATATGGCTTGATAAAGTTTGAAGGACTGTACTGATATAGGTCTTACTGTATCGATAAACTAGGTTCAATTTTAATATTCTAGTATTTTAGTAATATTTATCTATACTGGTATAACCTATACCGTACTGATTACATCTACTATGATCATTAAAACGATTAAATCTATACCGATACTGAGCATTAATATGCGTAGCCATCAAAAAAAAAATATTTTTAGACTCTATATACCGTACTGATACACTCCTAACCTTATCGGTACAAAAGTGCTAATAAAATTTTAATATAAAAAATCCATATCGATGTGCACTATGTAGCATCGATATCCCCTTCAATTTAAGTTTAATAATGTAATCCCGTATTGATACATCATCATCCATATCGATACGGATGAGTCTATAATGATATTTTTCTTTTAATCAATTTGATCTATCAAATCATGTCTAAATACAATAAAATTTTATCAGCATGTTATTATTAAACATTTTTACTACCATAATAATTTCATAACGTTCTAAATCCGTTTACGAGATTTTTATCTTTTTAGAAAAAAAAATATATCACTTTTATCTCTTTTAGTTAATTTCAGAAATTTATTTTAGGTATTTAGGCCTACTTATCACACACATATCATACATGTATAAAAAAGGTTAAAACTTTTTTATACAATAACTATACAACCATTTTAGAATTAGGTAGGATAGATATACTGTAATGACTCGAAAGTTTAATTTTGAAATTGGGCTTTGGACTCATATATCCAGTCTTTATGATGGAAGTCCAAAATTAAAATTGATTGGATTGGGCCTTGAGATAATTAGTTTTTGAAAGATAGGTGTTTTATAATTTTGGGATAGATAAATAATTAAACAAGAGAAAGGAAAAAAAAAGAGAGAGAGAGAGAAAATGAATTTTTAAATAGGTGGATGATGATTGAAAAATATGAGATGATATGATAGAAGAGAGAGAAAGTGAAAAAGATGAGAAGAGAGAGAAGAGAGAAAGTTTAAAAAATTAAATTTCGATTCAGAGAGATTCAACTATTCGATTATAATACTATTAATATCATTGTGTTTATATCGTTGAGATTAGTTTTTCAGTCCCATGATATCACTATGGAATCTATCGTTAGAGGAGGTAAGAGAGAAAAAATTTTAAATTATTGAATTGAAAGGGATTAAAAAACTCAAATAAAAAAAAGTTATCATTATATTTAAGAGGATCGAGTCAGTCAATCGATGAAGTTTGATCGTCGAAAATCGCCAAAGCAACCGTTGGACGCTCATAGTTGCTTGACATCCTAGAAAGCATAGAAAAGTGACTCGATTATAACTAAAACTTTAATTAAGTAGTAAAAATTATAATGTTTAATAATTGAATAACTCAAATATAACATCACTAATAATTGAATGACCTCCAAGTCAATTTACCCAATAATTAAATGAAATACTCTCAAGATCCGCCATTTGTCCCTTTCCTAATTCTAATTTCTAACAACGCCAAACAAACACACGCACGAGAGCTTGAAGATCTATATATCTTTTTCTAGAGTTTAAAGCAAAAGGGAGCAATAATGGGGTGTTCACTTTCAGGTTTGAATGCATGGTACGACGCCGTTCATGGCGGAGGGGACGTCTGGATCAACGACAACAGGTTCAAGATCGTAAGGCAACTAGGTGAAGGTGGGTTCGCCTATGTTTACCTGGTGAAGGAAGTCATATCGGATTCCTCTTCAGCTTTGGCTGGTGGCTTAGCCAAAAAAGTTAAGGACCCTTCACATCTCTCGGGTTCGTTCTCCTTCGAAAACTCCTTTTAATTTTTGGAAGGATTTTATAATTTGGATATTTCTATTTAATTTGTTCTTGATCTGGGTGTTTATTTAAACCGTAATTGATGATTGCGTTCGTTTCTCATATTTAGTTTGAATCTTCTGTTCAGCTCTTTGTTGTCTTTTTTTATTATTATCTTAATGTGACTGAATGCATGGTTTCTTTGATTGAAGTTTGGTGGTATTATATGGCTGTTGTATAGGAAATTCGAGTCTCTTATCAACTGAGAATTATATCCTTTTATAGTACAATTTTGGGATTATTTTGTTTTGGCTTATTCATTAGAATAGCTATGGATCTGAAGTTATCATCCTTGTTCTTCTATGCCTTCAAAGTTAATCTAATAATCTCATAAAATTGGGTTATAATTCATGTTGTGAAAAACGTGTATTTTTCTATGATTATCACATTCCCACTGGAGTTATAGAAATAAAATCATGGATCAGTTGAAGGTTTGATATCAGCTTCTTATACGAACCAAGACATTTGGCTTAGAATTTTTTGCATAATATGGAATTATCTTGTCTCTGATGTATGATAGTTTAACTTCTTTCCTGTCAGATTTCACATTTATGCAGTTTGTTCTTTATTTTCTGAATTTGCATCTTAAAGGATGGTGACCTCTGCTATGCTGTTTGCAGGATCAACTTTGTTTTAGAATTGTGTACTCATAGGCTCAATATACAGTTAAATTGGTTTTAGAACAAACATAAGCTAGGTTGCATTTGCAGATGATGGAACTTATGCAATGAAGAAAGTTCTCATTCATAATAATGAGCGGTTGGATTTCGTTCGAGAGGAGATCCGTGTTTCATCCTTGTTTAGTCACCCTAATCTGCTTCCGCTTCTTGATCATGCTATCATTCCTGTTAAGGTAATTATGCAGATCTCTTATTTTAATTAATCTTGAAAGCTGTTACATGTTTCTGAAATTTGTTCTCATTTACCCATAAATTTGGTTTAAAACTTGCAATGGAAACTAGTTTTCAAGATTCTTGCGTGTTTACTTCATGACTTTTCTCTCATATTACTTTTCAAGTAATCATATTCATCTAAAATATTTTGAATTCATTTGGCTAGCGTACACAAGAAGGATCATGGAATCATGAAGCATATTTACTATTTCCTGTTCATTTGGATGGAACATTACTGGACAATTCCGTAGCTATGATTGCTAGAAAGGAATTTTTTTCTGCCTCAGATGTTCTTCAAATATTTCGGCAGGTGAGTAAGCCAATCTTATGTTTTTTTAACTGTTTGACGCCATTCCTTTTGTAATACACTTTGAATGGCCTGGAATCGCATTCTCAGTTATATGGCACTTATTAGCAGTGGATTTGATGCATTTATTTATACTTTTAACTTTGGCTTCTGCGTTCCAATGTTTGCTCTTTTAGTGTAATATAATTTCTCTTTATAGTGTTTTCTATATCCCGATTCATTGATGTCACAACTTATAAGAAATGGCCAGAAGCATTTTGACTGGACCAAATTGTTTCCGTAGTTGTGTGCAGGACTCAAACATATGCACAATCATGAGCCTCCATATGCGCATAATGATGTCAAGCCTGGTAATATTCTTTTATCCCAGAGAAAAGGCAAATGGCCTCTGGCTATATTGATGGATTTTGGGAGTGCTCGTCCTGCAAGGAAGCAAATTCGCTCTCGTTCTGAGGCACTACAGCTTCAGGTGCTTATTTTTCTTGATGTTTCTTCATTGCTTGAAAGTCTTCTTATATTTCTGTGCCCAGACCTTCTTTCTTATCTTTGCTGGAAAATAACCCCAAGCTCTTTTAGTTCCTTAAACCTGTACGCTTGATGTTCTACTTCCATCAACAAAGACGTGTACTATTTAAACACATAAAAATGATGTATAAATATGTTATTGGCTTATTTATATGATCCATTACCTTTTCATCAAATTAAAATATGTCAAAAAAGTTTTTTCTTGATAATAAATCCATATGTAGGAATGGGCATCTGAGCACTGTTCAGCACCTTTCCGAGCCCCTGAATTGTGGGATTGCCCCAGTGATGCAGATATTGATGAAAGAACTGATATTTGGTCGTTGGGTTGCACTTTATATGCAATAATGTAAGAATTAATACATATACATGCACAAATATAGTGCTAGTTATTGTATGGTAACCTTTTGTTTTTGTTCTTGAACTCTCATTTCATTATTGTTCTTTGTCAAACAATATGGTAAACAAAGTATTTGTGGAATCTTATAGCCGAATATTTTTATTTGTTTCCTTCTGGCTTAAACTAAGGTGTACATTTGAAGTATGTGATGTGAAAAGTTCTATAATGCAAAACAGTGTGTATTCTTTTTTTTTTTATGAATTTTTCCATTGGTCTTCATATGAAGAGTGATGAACTGATGATTATATGCAACTTGATTGATTGAGATTTGGCGCTCCACAAGGTGATTCATTTATATGCTAATCATTATTTGCCAACTTGATGACATGTAACTTATGTTTGTGCAATCTGGTAAATTGACATTATGGCACGCAGTAGTATTACAGAAAGGGTGGGTCTATGCCTTCATTTTTTATGATACTTGTGATAAGACTCTGTTTTTGGAGTTTCATATCCTTCCTCAAAGTCTTTGAACGAATGGACTCGTATTGGAGTTTCATTGTGTCTGGTTTGCACTGTTCTTTCCATACCTTCATTTATGCTTTTATTCTCTGCAGTGAACCATTTCAGTTTATGTAGTTAGCATCTTTAATTTATCTGCTTACGTTTAATTTTCATTTGTTATAGGTATGGTGTATCTCCTTTTGAGTACGCACTTGGAGAATCAGGAGGAAGCCTGCAATTGGCTGTTGTAAATGCACAGATTAAGTGGCCAGCCGGACCTAAACAGCCATATCCAGAAGATCTTCGCCAATTTGTAACTTGGATGCTTCAACCTCAACCTGCCCTTCGCCCTTGCATAGATGATATTATATTTCATGTCGATAAGTTGGTCTCAAAGTTTTCATCGTGATATCTTATGAGGTAAGAAGGAAAGGGCATCCAAGCACTAACGTACAAGTTTACCGATGCACACATTCTAGCAATTTTCATCACGGAGGTCTATTACTTACCGTTGTCCTTTAAATCCTTCCTAAGTGAAAGCATCTATGAAAGCAATGAGAGTTCCTTATTAAAACATACATAGATAACCCTTTCTGGTGAAGTTGTGCATTAGTTCATTTTTCATAATTTCTTAACTTCATGATCTGTAATATGCGGAAGCACAGATCCTACCCTGAATCCCAGAGCCTCAATAATTCCTGTTATCCATTCATTTCACATTACAGGTATCTCATTTTCTTTTATTTACAGACCATGTTAATAAACAATGCCTGCTTCAAAATTTTCTTACCAGTTATTTTGTTCTGCAAAATGTTTGAAGTATTTGAAAATGTGAAGCTATGTTGCTCGAACTTAAGCATCCATATTTTACACATTCAGATATGAGTATTGATGTATGATCCTTTTAAAACTCTTCAAATATATGTAAAAATTTTAAAAGATTGGTATGTGCTCATGTTGGACACATGCTTATTGATGCCTTAGGTGCATTTTTTTCTTCTTACGGTCCATGTTCTGGGCACAAGACCTGTCCCTTCTAATAAAATTATCTCCAAAGTTTGAACTTGTGTGTTTGTTCTTGGAGTATAATATGACTTGCCAATGCACCTATGACCTAACACTTGTTGGTAATTTGACATTATTTAAAAAAAAAAGTTTAGTAGAAGAGTGTTTTCTAAAAGTGTTTATGAATTGTTTAGTTTAAAATAGTAATGTTTGATATTGCTGTAAAAAAAAGTGCTTTAAAGTAGATAAAATATTTATTTTAAAATTCTTTTTAAAAATATAAAAAATAATGATATAAACAAAGATAAATGAATAATTATATTTAAAATTACTTAAAAAAATTAAAAATTAAACATTTCATTTCTAAAAAATACTTTTGACATCATTCAATCTAGTCTAGTGTGCTTTTGGAATCAAACTACATTTCAGCATTTTGTTGGATGGCAATGGATTGCAGATATTAAATTTGGGTTGGTTTTATTTTCCTTCAACACATCTTTATTATTATACTAAAGGAGTCGTGTATTTGTTGATGCTATCATTTTCTCAAATATCCCCTTCTCCACTACATCCATCACCACTTTGGGAACACAGACGTTGTCTGGTTTTGATTGGTTGTCTGGAATAATCACCAATTAGGCATTCTAAGATTTGCATGGTTATAGCATAAATTCAGTTATATTCTATATGCTCTGGTCCATTCACTTTGTCACTACTGAAAACTAGTGAATATCAAGGTTCTAAAGGGATTTCTTTATACCAACTTT
This sequence comes from Abelmoschus esculentus, assembly GCA_035048815.1. NCBI lineage: Eukaryota > Viridiplantae > Streptophyta > Magnoliopsida > Malvales > Malvaceae > Abelmoschus > Abelmoschus esculentus. The sequence goes on along the minus strand of JAUCBN010000031.1, from coordinate 4,885,982 downwards.
ATTGCCAGATAGTTTGTTTCACCATTTGTGTGTTATTAGAATGAATTTAAGCTTTGGGGGTTTAATTTCATGGCCAAATTCAGTGTTTGTGTTTCTAGCTGAAAGATTCTGGTAGATAAATAAAGGTGTGAGCCCCCATGCCCAAGGAATAGGCTGAAAACAAAAGATGTTGGCCACAAGATGGACGGGGCAGCATTTATTTGAATGCCACAAATCCATGGCGCTTTTCACTTTTTGGGATTCTCTTGGGGTCTTCGTCTCACACACGGTTCAGACTTGCAGTATCAAACTCCAGGCTCCACCTTCACTGGCTTCACTCTTTTACTCAAGGAAAGTGTGCTCAGTTATACACTTTATTGTTGGGGCCTGGGGCCTATGGATGTGGATTTGGTGAAAACACATACATTATAACTCCTCTCAATTAACTAGGGTGATAGTGGAGTTAACAATTCGCTAGCAGTTTGAACTTGGTTCGGTTAAAACTTGGTCAATACTTGATTTGAGTTAGTTCGGTTTGATCTTGAGATATTAACTAGTCAAGCAAGACACAACTCAATTTAATAAGTTCGTAAGTAATCCATTAATTATTATTTTTATAATACATTAGTTTGGCGTTTTTGTAGACTGTTATTTCGAAGTTTAGATTTTGGAATTGCTTCACACACTAGATTTTACATATATTAAAAGAAAACTAATATAAAAATTTTAGTAAGCTTAATAGGTAACGAGTCGAGTAGAGCAACGGTTTTTTGTTATGAGCACAAATCAACACACTTTTATCGAGCTTATTGAGTATCGAGTCGAACTGAGCACGAGTTGAATAAAAAATAATCGAGCTTATTAAGTATCAAGTTAAGCCGAACATGAGTAGAATAATTTTAGAGTGAATATATCACTATTCAATTTGTAACCAACTTATTCGATAAACACCACTATCCAAAACTGATATTTTCATTGCAATCTCCTTTATATATGATCAATTAGTGTTATTACAAATCATAACTTGCCCTTTTTAAAAATGTTCATTTTCACTTACAATCTCCTTTATATGTACATCATAGTCGAGTGTGAATCTTTTGGCTTTGAAATCACGTGGAACTTTAATGAAAAAGTGGGAACTTGTGGCTAAAAAACATAGAAAGTTCATTAAAAAGATTCTTTTTGATTAACTTTACTAAACATGCTGTTTAAATCATTTGAATCTTCATCACTTTAAAAACTATAAATACTTGATATACTGATTGAGAAGCACCCCAAGATTTTTCCTCTTTCCCAAACTACAAACTTTTTTTCAGTCTCGGGATATTTCAAACCTTGTATAATTCACCCTTTTTCTGACATGTTGATGTTTCGACCCGACATGTCACAAGGATGTTGAAACTGAGCTCTGCTGAAGATGGTTACCTTAACAATTGGATTCATACTTGTGATTCATGCCAAGCAACCACCTGCACACTGTATTGCCACACTGACTCGGCTTTCCTCTGCGATGACTGCGATAAACGTATCCATGGTGGCAATCCTATGGCCTTGTCACACCACCGTGTGTTGATTTGCGCCGCCTGCGAGACTGCTCCAGCTGCTGTCACCTGCAGTGCCGATGCAGCGTCTCTTTGCATCGATTGCGATATCCAAATACATTCGGTGAACCCTTTGGCTCGCCGCCATACTAGGGTCCCTATACCTCCACTGTCGGGTCTACACTGTTCATCTTCAAGTGTTCACCATGATCAGCTGCCATCCACAATGTTTGAACCCCCTACTACGGAACCAAATCGAGAATTCGACGAAGATGAAGCAGATTCTTGGTTATTGCTTGAGCCTGAAACCACTGACAACCAGACCATGAGTGGACTTGCCTATGGTGAACAACTTGAGGAGTACATCGACGTTGTTGATACATGTACCCAGTCATACGGACAAGAATGGCCCATCGATCAGCAGCAACTTGTGAGTTTGAATTGTCCAGAAGATAGTGGAAATGATAGTGTTGTTCCTGTTCAAACATTGAAAACATATGACCAGCCATTTCAAGAAGAGTTACCATTGCAGGAACAGCAACTACAGAGTTCTCACTTCAATTCAGACCATAGGGGATCAAAAGCTGCATTCACTAATCTCCCATCAAGCAGTCTAAGCGTAAGATCCTACACATTCTTAACTTTACATGTGTTTTTATGACAGCAACTTCTGATTTGTCTGTTCAAAATGTTGAAATTGTTGTTGTTGGGGGTGAAATACACTCAGGGAGCTCAACCGCATCAAACTAATGGCATTTATCATATATATGTAAGTCCATTCCATTACTCCAAAGCTCTCTGAAGTTTCTCACAGACCAAACACACAGCATCAGAATTGAAAGATTATTACAGTTTCTGAATTACTAAGAATTCACTATTATGATATCATCTTAAGCTTACTAAATCTATTTCTTACTCCATTTAGGTCCCCATGCCTCTGTTCATTGCTGGGATCCCAAATTCATACACCAGATTTCCATCAGCAACTGAAATGTTCCCCAATCCTTTGGTTCTACTACCCCTGCAATCCGCAGCAATGAATAGGGAAGAAAAGGTTCTAAGATACAGAGAGAAGAGAAAGGCAAGAAAGTTTGAGAAGAAGATAAGATATGCATCCAGGAAAGCTTATGCAGAGACCAGGCCTCGAATCAAAGGCAGATTTGCAAGGAAAACTAATATGAGTATTGATGGTAATAATATGTTTCCCAAGGATGATTATGGATATGGTGTTGTTCCATCATTATGGACAAGTAAAATAAATACGAGGCTTAGATTTGAAGGGAACAAAAAAGACTTTTGATATAGAAGATTTGAGTTAGTGATCTTTGTTGTCTACTTCCTCTAGTAATGTATTTCTTATATATATATATATAAAGAATGCTTTGTTTGATTTATTCTTTCGGTCCACCATGTTTGCTCTACTAATAGTATTGATGTTAGGTTTCTAATTGTGTGAACCTTATCAATAGGTCAACAATACACCAACATCTTCCTACAAACATATTTTTCTATGATACTATTTTTTATAAGAATAGATAGAATACATATGTTTGTGTGAACCCTAATAATACTTTCATCGGTTTAATTTTATAGTTTTTAGTTGTTTAAACCCTACCTTATGTACAGGGACGGAACTACATGGGGTGGGGAGGGGCAATCACCCCCACCCGAAGATTTTTTTTCCACATTTGTCCCCTTATTTATTTTTTTTAAAATTGTTTTTTATGAATTCGCCCCCTACTTCTAAACATTTATGTTTTATCCCCTCAACCCTAATAACATTTATGTACAAGAAAAAGTTAGAACATAAGCTTGAACGCCATTGTTCATCCTGTTTAACTTAATTCTCTCAAATATCAAGCCACAAATAAAAAATTTAAGTCTCTCTCCGTAATTTGATAAATCAAAGTAACAAGAACTATGAACAAAACAAATGAGCAACAGAAATGATATGATATTTAAAGGCAATTAAGCATAAACATTCCTACAATAAACTTAACTAAAAGAGTATTTAGCTTATGTCTGAGAAAAAATCATCAATCCAAAAGTATTTAAAGATTATTTAACATAATTTAAAACTACATGAAAGAAGAATCAAAGAACCCTTGCTTGGTGGTGAGCATTGTTGCAGCTTTTCCAAGCCTCTCTCGAATGGCTTACATTGCTAGAGAATCTCTTTTCTCCTCAACAATGGCGTTTTACCACTAAATAAGAAAAAGAGACAACTTTCTTTAATTTCGGATCCTTCAAAAAAAAGTTGTCCTTATTTGCCTTTTGTAGTTGGCCCCCTTCATAGTTTTTTCCCCTAAGTTTGTCTCTAAATCCAAAGGAATCATCTTTTCTTCATGTGCAGAATAACGACTTCATGTTAGGTGGACCATGTGTTGAGTGAATTTTTTGATCTCTAGCTTCCCAAACATGTTGTGGCATGTGTAGTCCTTTGCTAAGAAATGCTTCAATGTACCTTTACCTCCTTTTTGAATATAGAATCTACATGCACGAATCATCTTACCTCAATGGTTAAAGGAATAATTGTTCTTCCTAGAGGTCAATGATTTGAGTTAAACACAAACTAATAACAAAGAATATATAGAATATAAGTTCAAAGTTCCTCTCGGATGCAAGCCTTACATTGACCATTGTTGTAGGTATTGATATTGATAGGCCAGCTCTTCGATCTATTGTAAAAGTATTTGCATTCAATATTTATATACAATACATACTTATATACGAATCATTGGCATACGATGTTTAAAATACGAAAGGAAAAACTATTATATTCAATATTTTTTTCTTGAATTCAAGTAAACCTATGACTCAATACAAAAAAAATCTAAGCTCCAACCTATATTCTAAATCCTAAACTCTAAACTCTAAAACTACACCCTACCTTAGTTCCTTAAACCCTATTTATAAAACCTATTTATAACGGTTTCGGATGGTACTGCTATTGCTATATAGCAGCCCCTATGCAATCACGGATCACTATTTGAATCCTTGATTTCATATTTAACACTTAAATCGGAATGAGTTGATGAAGCTAGCATAATTTGAGAGGCTACTACTACTACTACTACTACAAAGTTCCATATTTCCTTCAATTGATTCTTTCAAGTTCTTATTAATGTTGAAGTCAAGCAAGTTAACATTTTTATTTGATCCCTTCTATTTTATTTTTTGTTCCTCTCCATATCAATGCAATGGTCTTCCAATATAGTATCTAGTGGATCAAGCTTGAGTAATTTTACAGGAAAGAGAAGTGAACTTTTTCACTTTTTCTAGTAGGAACAGATATTCACTAAGTGGAAATAAAGGTCCACAGCATATAAAAGGAAGTGGGAAACAAAGGTTGTGGTGACTGCAATGTGAATAACTGGAAAAGTTCTGAAATACCTTCTTATCCACCACTGAAATAACCCTTTCTGTGTGTGGTTTTTCTTCCATGTTTTTTGGCTAACATTTATGGCTTCATTTCACTGAGTTAAGTATCAGTTTCAAGCTTTGTATTGGTTGTCTTTGGTACTTTTAACCCCACTCAGACAAAAGCAATCAAAACCCAAGATTCCCTGGTCTGATTTTGATGAGTTTAACATTTCAAGCCACTAAAGTATGCCAAAATGAAGAGCATCCATAATCCCAAGAAAAGTTGACAAGGAAACAAAATAATATATTCTCGACTGAGAATAACTGACTTCATGTTTCAATCTTTCTTTCTTTCTTTTTGGTTATGATTGAGAGTTTATGCTTTTATTTTTGTTCCTGTAGGTAAAGTTTTTCAGGTTTACATGTGTGTATACTTGAGCAATCCCTCTTGGATGTGGTGGAGTGTCTTTATTCCAATGGCAAAAGCATTTTCATGAAACCCCATATTCTTCCATGGTAGATAATGGAAGTCAGCAAGATAGACAGATCCAGAGATATTCTGAGAGATGGGTTTGAAGCATAAAGTCTGCTTGAATGATTTAAATATTCTTCAACATGAATTTCAGACCTCATGCTTCTCTAACTCTATTTTTTGTTACTTTTTTCTTTCCTTGAGCAAGGAAAGGGATTTCGGTTGCAGGAGGAAACTAGCAAGAAAGAGGTGGAATAGTTAGACATCACAGACGTGATTGCAGTAGATATGATCAGAGTCGTCTATGAGTATGGGTAAAAAAAGACGTTTGAGTGGAACTTAATTTTTTTTATAGTATTTTTATAATCATCTAACTTTTCAATGTTTATTATTGTAGTTTTACTTTAGAATTTAGGTTTTTTTTTAATATCTGTTATCATGATTTAATTTTTTTTAATATTTATTATCAGGATTCAATTTTTTAATATTTATTATTATGAGTTCGTTTTTCTCAATATTTTTTTTATTAGAGATCTACTTTTATAAAAAAAAAAAATTGATAACTGTTATTAGATATCTTTTTTTCCTGTACTTATTATTAAAGGTCAATTTTTTTTAATATTTATTATTAGAGTCTTATTTTTTTAAGTGGCAAATTTCCTTTAATATTGAATATGGAAAAAAGATTTCCCAAACTATTGAACATGGGTTTTTATTTCCAGAAATATTGAAGAAGGAATAGTAAAAATGAAGTCGGATCCTTTAGATGCCGACTTTAAACAGTGCAACAAGAAAAAACGGTAACAAGAGGTACCGACTTTGAGGTTGTTTCATGTGAGTGTGCAGATTAGTCTTTGAAACACTGTTTAAAATCGGCATCTAAAGGACCCGACTTTACCTTCAATGTTCCTTCCTCAATATTTCTAGAAATAAAAACCCATGTTCAATAGTTTCGGAAATCTTTTTCCCATGTTCAATATTGAAGTAATTTTACCGAGGTACATACTCTTAAAATCTAATTTGTTTTTCAATACTTATTAAATACCCAAAATTTTTAATATTTATTATTGTGGTTGTAAAATTCTTTTTTCTATAATAATAATTATTATTAGGGGCCTAATTTTTAGCTCGGTCTGATCAATAAAATCTTAGTAACGCTATAAAATCTTAGTAACGCTATGCTCCTTATCCTTCTGTAAACAAATGATATTCTTTGGTTAAACATTAGTGTGTTCAGTTGGTGCATGGAGAAGAATTTTGATGAAGTAAATGATGCTTTAAAATGATGTAAACCGACTTAAAAGATTTGAATTAACCATCACAAATGCAAAGGAGTTTAGACATTTTTTACCTCAGATTTCATATATGAAGTCGATTAAAACCCAACTCCATCTACCTCATGGATATCCCTAAACTAAATACATGTAATAAATGTTTTAACAGAAGAAATTAAAAAAATAATAACTAAAGATATTTTGGAAATTTTCAAGGAATTCAAAGAAATTAATGTAACCATGTAAGGTTTATAGACCCTACTACTTATTTTCTTGTGTAAAGACAGAAGGAACACCTGAACAATAGTTTGATAAACCATAAACCAATGCAAACTGCATCTTTTATCACATAAAAGACTCCAACTGAAGAGTCTGGTACTAGAAAAACATGGTTACAAGGCTCAGAAGAATCACATTTAACAGACTTCATTTCACACTCAAGTCTCAAAACAAAACTTGAATTATTCAGATACCATAAAACTCAAATCCTACAACATTCGAGTAGCCTAGTTGATTAAAGGATGATTTATTTTTCTCTTGAGAAACTCCTAGGGTTCTGGAAAATTTTCAATAGGTTGGCCTTAGTTTACCAGAGCTTGTAAAAAAGTTTCACAGACACTAACTTGGTAAACTCTTCTAAGGAGATCTGAAAGCTTCACCAGCATAGCGGACATTTCCGAGTTCCTCTTCGATGCGAAGAAGCTGCAAGAAGTGTAGCAGAAAGTGAGATGATTCCTTCAAAACTATAGATATACATTCTGAAATGTGTATGTTCAATTGTTTCCAAAATCATTCTCATGTATTTGACTAATCTTCACCTTCATATCAAACAAGGGTATTAGTTTAACAATGTGATGATTGATGAACTATCATCAATTCGGATCAACTAGAAGATTCATCATATTCTCACCCAAGAGGATTTAACTTATTTTGTTTCAACATTGTGATAATGAAGTTTCTTCCTTTTTATTGTTTAACTCTGGAAGTTGTTTAGCCTCTAGACATGGTAAAAGTCCAAGGTCTGAATCCCTTTTCTTCCATGTTCACGTTAAATTATACCAACAAGAAAAGAAATCAACAATTACCCTGGAAATCATTCAATTTTAGGATCCACATCAGAAACATCATGTCATAAGTATAAGAGCTACAGACTTGGACTCAGTTGTGTCGAATATGGGGTGCCCAACACAAGTGTATTCAATTTTGCCAAGTTTTTCGTGAACTTGGGGGTCATGGGAAACTCATATCTTATACCCAAATTCGTGTCTGACAGGGTGTCTGACATGGATACTTGAAGAAAAATGAAAAGTCTGATAAACAGGAAGAACTGAGGACAAGAAAAGCCCAAATATTACCTGGTTGTATTTGGCCAACCTCTCACTCCTGCAAGGTGCCCCAGTCTTGATCTACACAAAAGAGAACTATCACTCACCTTCTAGCACTAGAAAAAATGACAAAAATGCATTGCTGATAAATTGCAATCACAGATTAGCGACTTCCAATGATGTACCTGGCCGCTAGCCAAACCAACAGAAAGGTCAGCGATGAAGTTGTCTTCTGTTTCACCACTTCGGTGGCTGACCATCACTCCCCATCCTGCAGCCTTAGAGTCAAGTGCTGCTTGGATAGATTCTGTCACTGTCCCGATCTGGTTAACCTGTCATACACAGTAAAAAGATATCGTGTTGCAAATGTTAAAAATGTTTTTGCTTATTTTAGTTAACAATCCCAATAATCAACCATGTCATTGCATCATGCATGCTCATTATTTGAACCCACTGATTCATTAATTGAACCAAGGACCATAATTACATTAGTGATTAAACACAGCCTGGCTGGTATATAATATATATAGTGCAGCAAATTTTTTGCAATGGTCAGTTAAATTCTATAAGATACAGAATATTATGTATTATATAGTATATTGAATTTTAAGCATGTCAAATCTTGATATCAATGGTATAATTTATAATTCTAATGCAAACTGAATTTTATGCATGCAGATCCTGATTTCAAATTTCAATAGCATAATGTATAGATTCTATCAATGCAAATAACACTTGGTGTGCAACATTGATGTGTGAAATTGGGTTATATTCTAAACGAAGATTGAAATATTCCCTAGGCCAGAAAGGGAGAAACTGAACAAGGAAGAATGGTGTTCTAAGAACTATGTAAGAAAAAATTCCAAGATGGGGTCATGCTAGCTTATATGGTTACCTTCAGAAGCAAGGCATTGCAAGCTTTCTTTTGAATAGCTTCGGATATTCTCTTCGGATTCGTGACTAACAAATCATCTCCAACAAGTTGGATGTTGACCGAAGACTGAAGGGAAGCCCATGAGCTCCAGTCATCTTGGTCAAACGGATCTTCAATTGACACAATGGGGAAATCTTTGACAAACTCTTGGTAGAGTTCACTCAAGCTCTGAGGTGAACGCACATGTGCTCCATCATTCGGTTGATTCTTAAAGTTTAGGTCATATTTCCCATCTTTTGTGTAGAATTCCGAGGCTGCAACATCCATTCCGATTTTAATCTGCGGTTTTTAAATTTTGGGTCAAGTTTAGCATACGGAAAAATAATAAAAACTGAAAAGAGAGGTACGTCTCCTACCTTTCCGGTGTAACCGGCCTTCTCAATAGCATCCATTAGCAAAACCAATCCCTCTCTATTGTCCTGAACATTAGGAGCAAATCCCCCTTCATCTCCAACATTGCAAGCATCTTGTCCGTATTTTGCTTTGATAATACCCTTGAGCACGTGATAAACTATATCCAGAAATAGATTAAAAAAATAAACCAAATCATAAAGCCAAATCATAAACTTGTAAGTTATACCTTTAAAACATGAATCAAACTTAATATCAAATTCTCAATTTATAAAGGACTGTTCCAATGAAATGCAACTACATCAATTAACATTGACAAGGGATTACTTAGCTACCTTCACTACCCATTCGGAGGGCCTCGGCAAACGAAGTTGCTCCAACTGGTAGTATCATAAACTCCTGCATTGCCAAATTGTTTCCAGCATGACTTCCACCATTGATGACATTAAACGCTGGAACTGGCATAACAAGTTCCTTTGTTCCTGACAATTCCTGAATATGCTTATACAATGGCATCCCTTTTGCCCCAGCACCGGCTCTGCATACACTCAATGACACTCCCAGTATTGCATTAGCTCCAAGCTTTGACTTGTTTGGAGTGCCATCGATTTCCAGCATAACAGCATCTACATTCGCTTGATTTCTTGCCAAAGAGAAAAAAAAAAAAAAAGTCCTAAGTAATTGGTGAACTTCAATGATTAGAAAAGAAAAACATTATCTTGTTATTGTGTGTGTATGTATATAGGATTGATTGAGTACATTCCAAAAGCATAGAAAAATTAAGAAAAAAATTGAACATACTTGAGCCAGATTCATGATCAGATAGTCGGTAAGTACACGGTTAACTTCACCCTTCACTAAAAACTATTCAACTTCTACCCATATTGGAACATGGTTATATGAAGAAATTTTAAATTGAACAATTTAAATGAAAATAAAACTTAGAAAAAAAATTGAATTCGGATACTAATTGGGCAAGTTATATATTCCAACCATTAGGTTTGGGTACTTAAGCTAGTTGCATAATTTGCTTCCAAGAAAAGGTTGTTTTAGGTTTTACCTGACATCAATGCCAATAAGCTTAGGACCCAAAATTTCATTGATGTTTTTAACGGCAGACATCACACCTTTGCCTCCATAGACGCTCTTGTCACCATCTCTGAGCTCCAGCGCCTCATAGATCCCAGTAGATGCGCCGCTAGGAACGGCTGATCGATAACAACTATCTGTGATCAGATCAACTTCGACCGTGGGATTACCCCTGCTGTCAATGATCTGCCTAGCCTTGACCGATTTGACCTTACATTCTTTGGAGGCCGTCACCGCTGCAGCCGGGGCGGAAGCAACGGAGCAGCTGACATAAACAGGACGGTGATTTCGAGAAGTGTGGGAAAGCAACGGCGAATGAAGGAATTGTTTTTTAAGGAAAGAAGTCTGTGTTGTTAAAGCCATGATTGATGAGGAAGTGTGAGTGTGTGGAAAAGTTACAGATGAGAAAGAACGAATAAATAGGGAAGTACGTTGAGAAGTCCGTCAAGCGGCGATGAAAACCAGGTCGAGAGGAATGAATTTGTGGTAGGTAAGAGAATTTGAGCACAACATTTTTGCATTATTTATTTATTTCTTAGTTTGCATTAAAATAATGCCAAATGTGTTACTGTTTGTAGATTTTGTGAGCATGGCAGTGGTGGGTTGGTTGGGGCAGCCATGGACGCAGGTGGTTAGGTCAGACATGTGTGGTGCGCTGCGCTGCGCCGTGACCATATACACGTTGAAAGCTTTGTTTCATATTTTGAAGAAGAAAAAATTAGTTAAATGACCACTTAATTATAGATATCATACTTTCAATTATATTATTATTTAAATAATAAAAATTAAATTATATGTTATTAAAATCTAACAAAAAAATAATATAAATTTGTATAATTATATTTTTTATTTATATATTTTATCATTGTAATTGTAATTTTAGGTCAAATGTCTTTTATGAGAATTATTTTCGACATCTATTATGTATCTTAATTCCATTTTAAAAAAAAAATCTATTATTTATCTTAATTCAATGTAATGCCAGGAAAAAAGAAGAAGAAATAAACCCTTCTTTAATTGCTTGTTTTCATGCTCCCTTCACCACTGCAACTACAGAGGGAAAACAATGGGTCCATACTTTTCACATTTTATTTGATTTTTTAAAAATTATACTTAAAGATATTAAAAAAATATCAAAATAGATAATTGAGAGACCATGTGATATATTATTCATTAATTCAACATGTCACATTGTCAAAACATCAGTGATTAGACTACAACAAATGGTTTAGAAATCATCTTTAAAACCAAATCTGAGTTTAATGACAATTTTATAAGATTTGAAAATTGATTGACCAAAGTGATTAATTTAAAGTCAATTTTAAACTTTATCCTAAATTTTAATATTACCTTAATGGTCGTATGTAGATGTAAGTGTGAGGTTCAAAATTACATAAGCTAAGTTTTGAAATAATAAAACCAAACCCGGACCCCTAATCATATCTCCTTCTATTCGTTACCTTCAAAATCTTAAAAAATTAAATTCTAAACCATAACTCTAATTTTCATATCCTAAACCTTAAACCCACACCTTGAAAAATACATCTTATCCCTAATTCCCTAAAAACCCTAAATATTGCAATCTCTAATCCTGAACCTTAAACTCGCTATTTTAAAGTGAGACACCAAAGACGACATGATAAAAGGGTAGACAATTTGTAATGTTAGGGTGGACCATAAACACCCATACTCTGATAGCATACCCAAATGCTACTTCACAATAAGTATTGTAATGATCGAAATGAAATAAAGTAGATTAAATGTATGTGTAAGAAAATGTGGGTTCAATCTAGTTTCAAAACTAACAATAATGATTTTGGACCTTCATTTGAGAAAAGTACATGCGAGAAACAGGAAAACATACGCCACCAATGAAGTCAGCAATTCCAGTGTCCATGTTGGGTGAATTAGAACTGTTGGAATCATTGGAACAAAGATGGAACCACAGATCCACCCAGTTGCAAGAGCACCGAGCCTGCCATGCACGTGAAAAAAGAACGGATGAAGAAAGGAAAACATAACACATGAAAAAGAAAAAAGGTGGAAAATTTGATTGCTTACCCAATAACAAAAGCCCTTCCCAAGCTCTTTGTTTTTTCATTAAGGAAATATATGCAGGCTGCTAAAGATACAGCTACCTGCATATAGAAATAACAAAAAACAGACGATTTCTGAATATTTGTTCAGTATAACAATGAAAAAACGAAAGCTTCAAAAGATGGAAACATATAAGTTTACAGAAGTTGGAACCTGACCTATTTAACCCTTCCCCACTCTTATAATCGGGGGATATTGAGCATCTAAGCAAGCTTAATCCTTTTTTATTTCTTTTATTTACTACCATTACTATTATTCTTTCATTTTTCTCTTTTGGGGAGGAACCAACTAGTCATCAAAACCATGATAAAGGAAGAATTTCCAAGCTTCCAAGGAACAAAGAGAATAGATTCATACTGAAGTCTCAACAAGTTTCCATCAAGCTGAGGGTTAACTTGAAGCCTGTGTCAACCAAACTCGGGTAGGTATCAGTTACGACTATATCTTACACAGGACATGCTTAAATTTTTATTTGTTTTAGGTTTTCCCATATCTGTGGAGAATAATACCACCAAACTCATGTCCAGATATATGTCCGATACGGGTATCAAACAAGGGTACTTTAGAGAAAATGAACAACTGCATCACCATAGCTTGAAACAGATTTAAAAGATTTAAATCATTAAGGTGAAGGCAATGAAAAGAAAATGTAACGAACCTGAAAGGCAGGTCCACCCTCAGAAGAATTCATTATACTCCAGCCACCCATGAAGGCAAATAGGAACAATCTTCGGAAAATAACTTCCACTGGAGGAAGTTCGACAAAATTGAGCAAGTTTTTAATCCAAGGTGGAGACTCCTCTACTTTCTTCTTTAGCCGACTTTTCAAGTTAATCTTTGTTTTCTTTCTATGTTGGAAGCTGGCCATAAGTAGTTTCTCAAACGCAGCTTCAATTGATTCTTCACTTCTCTCATGTCCGGCATATTGTTGTAAGAGAAAATTGCGTGCCGACCAAATTTCCTCCTCTGAAGCATATGGACTAATACCAAGCCGTTTATAGGGATCCCAAACTCTAGTTCGAGGAAAAGTCGGAGCATTCTCTAAAGAGGAAGGAAAAAACACATTTGAAATCCATTCTAAAATAATATTAAGTCACTGAATCATTTTCCAAATCATGTCATAGTTAAGGGTGGTTCACATTGGGAAACAATGAAACATTTACAACATCCAAAATAAAGCCTGACGGAGGAGGCTGGAATAAGGAAAGAGATAAGCAATAACAACACTCACAATGCAAATGGTTACGGAATGATTGTGGCAAAAAGTTATTAGCAAAGGTAAGGAATCAATGTGCACCACCACCATCAGGTTAACATACATAAATTAAATTCCAAGTGCATACAACAAAAATCATCAACCCATGCTTTGACAGGAATACATAGATTATTGTGTTCCAAACAATTGTCCTTCCTTCTTATAGATCATCAGACTCGTGAGCCACATCTGTAGCCAAAGATTATACCTTCAACCTGTAATAGTCGTGAACTAGCCACCCTATTTCTACAGGAAAAAGATGATGCCAAACTATGCTACTCGTAAAGGTGTGTGTCCTATCAATCTACAACGAAGGCGTCCGACATAGGTACTTAAAAGTTAAATGAAGGGTGGAAGCAACATATATCTCAAATATTAACAAGAGCAAATGAACAATCAAATACTGAGTACCGCTCTACCTATATCAGTTTCCAACATGAGCTTACAACAATCTAGCCGATAGACGGTTTAAGTGTTCAATGCTAGATAGGTATATTTACAGTAAATCTTTACCCTAAAAAATTGAGCTGAAGTGACACAAAAGAACGTTGGCGTAATAAGTATTAAAAATTTGAGGATTCAAAAATAATCCAGTGAAAATCGGGACATGTGAATCATTATTAAGCAAAATTCACTGCACATCTAGGGCTTCTACGTCTTCTGAAAACGGGAAAATAAGTTATCCCATTCTTCTTAATCTGATTCTGACGACTGTAAACAAAATTACCCAAACAATTCAACAAACAAACCGTAACCTAATTTTAAATAAATTCTTAGCTTAAAACAAAAAAACAAACGAATTAAATGCCTTACAGTTTGTGGCCAAGGAAAAGAGTGGAAAGGGTTGGATTGGAGAGGGATGTAGACGACATTAAAACTGCTTTATTTGATAAAATTGGAGAGGGATTGGAGAGGCTCTCCAGCATCAAAAATGGCTTTGTTTGGGGATAGCTGCTGGAGCCTGGAAGGCAAAAGAGGATCGTTTCGACTGAAATTTGCGTTTTCTATTGAGTGGACAAGGACAACGGTAAGGATGGGCATTTAGCCCAAATCCCTATAAAAATCGTACCCAATATTTGGTGGGTTTCGATTTCGGTCTGGTCCAAGCAAAGTTTTGAGAAATTTTATCAGAGATTTCCAACAGACCCTTATAGTTGTTTTAGGATTTTCTTGTAAAATGAGTTTGGGGATGATAAGTTTTGGAGGGATGATTTCATCCAAATAAATTGTGTTGATGAGGGATGATGATGATAGTGTTTGTGGGTTAAATTTGTATAATTTTTAAATTTATAGGATTAAAGCTGTTAAATTATTTTAAATTTGGATCAGATTGATAAAATTTATAAGTATAAAGATTACATATGTTATTATACAAATATTTTAATTGTCATATTGACTACTCCTAAATTCTTACCGGAACACTTAAATATTAAAATTTTATATTCGATATTCAAGTGATGGAAATAAAAATTCTTATGAGCTCTTTAATTTTAGGGTTTAAAGTTAGAATTTAGTATTTAATCGATAAAAATTTATGTTTAGTGTTTTAGAATTCAGGGTGAGGTCATAATTTAGGTTTTAGGTTTTGGATTTTAACTTTGAAATCCTAAATTCTAATCCTAAACCTAAAATTTTAACCATAATCCATCGATTCTAAATCACTAAACCTAAAACACTAATCTCAAAACTTTAAAATCCAACCTTACACCCTAAAATTAAGGTATTTATGAAAATTTTAATTCTATTGTTTGTGCATGGAATAATTACCTAAATACTAAACCCTACATTAAGTCTCTAAAACTAAGACATTTGTGAAAATTAAGAGTTAGGGACATAATTTAATTTTTAGGAATTTAAGTGTATGCATTCAAAACTCATATACTTAAATCCCTAAACATTAAACCTAAACAAAATTCTTAAACCCTAAAATCAAAATGTTTGTAGAAAGCTTATACATGAAATAATTATAAAAAGAACTTAAAGTGTCTATTGAAAAAAAAACTTTGAACATTTATTTTGCAATTAAACCTATTTTTTTAAATAGTAAAAAAACTTTTATAATAAATTATGCATATCAAATTAAATTAAAAATATTTAACTACTTATTCAATAAAAATCTTTAAATTATTTGTATTAAGTAGAGAGATATACCGGGATGAACCTATATAATATTCTCATCTGCTAGAAGAAAAGAAGAAAGAAAATATCAAATCGATTTGAAAAGCAAGTACAGCTGCTGCATTGCAAAATCCCATTATTGTTACAATGTCAGAACATCAAATCTCTTCTTATTTCTGTTCTGCTATTACAGTTTAGAATTCTGGTCAAACTCCTTCCTCAGAACCCTTCTCATCACCTTATTAGTAGCTGTTCTGGGAAGAGATGAGACAGACTCAACTTGAGAAACCTACAAATTTAGAACTCGGAAGACTTGGGTAAAGATCAACCATGGAATATAGATGAAATAAGAAAAGAAAAAGACAGAAGAAACTGACCTTAAACAATGGATTGAGATTCTTCTGGACTGCTGAATTAAAAGATGTTCTCAACTGATCCAAGTCTGTTTTTGAGTTATGTGGATCCTTGAATACTACTGCAATTACCAGACGCTCAGGGCCGCCTCCTGCTGGGGGGACACCAATGGCGGCGGTCTCAAGTACACTGCTATCAGCTGCATTGCAGATGCGTTCAATCTCAACAGAACTGACCTGTTCAAACAATTAGCCACTTGAGCATCAAGATTGAAAAGAATGGTAAGAATTTTTTTCTAGGAAGACAACTGTGAGAATGACACAGCTTCATAACGGGTGTAATTCAACAAAAAATTCTAAGCCCCCAATGAAAATAATTAATCAATTCATGTAATAACTGAGATTTGGACGTCTACGGCAAATCACCACATGAACCATAGTTTGGTAACCAAGAGCCTGTCTTTGGAAAACAAAACCTTGAGGGGCATGAGGGTTCCCAAAGGAATAATACTTCGATGTATGCATATGCAAGAGTGACGACCAAATCCCTGTTTGGTTGGTAACGTGAATTACGGAGATAGTTGCTTGGTGAAAATATATGGAGATCTGTATATAGTTGGAATACTTAAACTTCAAACCACATGTTTATATTTCATAGGATCAAACAAATACCTTGATACCCCCAATGTTCATTGTATCGTCAGCACGGCCATGTGCACGATAGTATCCTCTAGAGGTGCGCTCAAAGACATCTCCATGCTTTCGGAGAACCTGCAAAGGTAAATTCAGACATAGGTTTTACTTGCAAGAGATTACGATAGAATGAACGCATGTGGGGTAATGATAATTCGTGGCTCTATTTTCCAACCTCTTCATTTTTTGTTAGGCATTCGTAATCCACGTATATGTCACATTCAGGTGTAAATATGGGGGTATAATCCTCCAAACATAGATTGGTTTTACTCTTTACATTTTCAAAATCCATTAACTAAAAATGTATATGTACAATCAAAGCATTTTCCTATTGCACTGGGTCGAGCATTTCGAATAAACTTGAATCATTAAGACTACATTAGAACTACAGATGACACCGAAGATAATGCACCCAAAATAAAAAATTTTAAATGTTGAGAGCCACAGATTTCTCACCAGTCCATTCCATGTAGGCATTCCTTTAAAGTAAACATCGTAGTGGCTGGCATTTAGTAGCGTGCTTGAAGACCCAAACATAAGAGGGCCAAGGGCCAATTCGCCCATCCCCGGAGCATCTTCAGGCTAAAAATTAAACAAAGTTCAAAAAATTAGTTGCATTTTATTTTACATTTTCACTTAATACTTCCCCATAAAGTACTTCATTAACAAGGGTTGGATTGGCGCTTACAATAGGATGGCCATCGTCGCCAAGAATAAATAAGCGACAACCCATAACTGGTGTACTGAAAGCAGCTAATGATTGGGGCTGTAGAAATGACCCAGAAACAAAACCACCACCAATTTCAGTGCCACCACAATATTCAATGACAGGTTTGTAGCAAGCTCTCCCCATCAGCCATAGGTATTCTTCTACATTAGAAGCTTCACCAGTAGAGCTAAAGCAACTGCCGGTTTCAGGAAAAAAAACAGCAGATATAGCAAGGAAGAATCAATATTGGATAAAAATTAGAAGCAAGTCTACCTTCTAATAAAAAATGTAACCAAAGCGAATGCTTACATCGTTGCTAGTGATTTGATCATCTGAAGAACAAACAAGCTTGAGTAAATATGAAAACTTACCGGATGGATGACCAATCATTGCCAGCAATGCAGTTTGTACTTTTCCAAGATCGAACAAGGCTAGGGACGACACCAAGCATTGTTACTTTTGCATCCTAGACAAGAGTAGTGAAAATAAGTAAATTCCAAGACGAATCTGATTTAAACTCCTGCATAATACTGCCTTGGCATATGTGTGCGAGCGAGCGTGCATGCATGTGAAGATTCTATAATCTGATTATACAAGTCAAGGTTTGTCATTCTTTAGAGAAACAACTGTGCAAAATACCATTATGAGAATATTGACAACAAATTAATACCTGTACAAACTTGGCAAAGCCAAAACTAAGGGGAGATCCATTATATAATGCCATTGAAGCACCATTAAACAATGATGCATATACTAACCAAGGACCCATCATCCATCCAAGGTTTGTAGGCCATGCAACAATATCGCCTCTGCGGATGTCCATATGGCACCATGCATCAGCAGCAGCTTTGAAAGGAGTCCCATTAGTCCATGGAATTGCCTTAGGCTCACCTACGAAAGAAATGGGCTCAATTAGCCAATCAATTTCATTTTTTCTGACATTCAGCCAGATTTAAATTATGGAAATTTAGTGGAAAATGTGAATTTAACTTCTTGGTCCTACCCTCCGGTTCTTTGATTTAACAACTTTGACAGTAGAATAACTAACAGTTGACTAAACTTTTAACATTAGTTTACTTTCCCTTCATGATATTTGACCCCTAATTTGGCAACCAGTTGCCTCTTATAAAATTGTCGAGCGAGATTGCTTGATTGAACATCAAGCAAACAAAAGAATTACCATTAATTTACCTTTAGTACACTTCCCAAACATAATGACAACAATTTTGTTTCTTATACACCCATCTGGAAACTTTCTATCACAAATATGTGATGTCACTATGCTAAGACAAACATTAGGTTGTTTTTAATTTATTTATTTATTTTTAACTGAATTAAGCTTATTCCATTCTGGACTTAAAAAACAACACTATAAATCCACCCTTTCCCATGAAATGCTATTTTGTTTGAAACAAATGAATGACAAGAAATAAGAAGAGTTTTTGAAGTTACCTGTTGTTCCTGATGAGAAAAGGATATTTGTAAATGCCTCTATCGGTTTTTCTACTGCCTTAAATACAACTCCCCTGCAATTTGAGATCAAAAAGAAAACCAAAGGTTAGATACAACTTAAAGTTTTGCAGAGATTTTGCATGCAATCAAGTGAATTTCCGATAAATACAATTGTATGTAAGATGTTACAGTAATATCAACCACTTAATTGTCCAATATGAAAATTGGGCGAGAATTTGGTTAATTTGATCTACTTTGTCTCGATAAATATCAATTTTATAGTATCTAAAGTTTTTCATTTCCATTGACATTATTTTGAGTGTTTGAGATGACCATAATTTGCAAAACTTTAGAATATGGAATTTCAAGAAGCTACTAGAGAGAGTTGCCTCTCCCTAACGAAGATTGCTTTAAAATTATCAACATCCAAATATGCCCATAGCTTCTGAAGATTGATACTAAGGCACACTGCATTACTACCCAAGCCATAAAATATCACTTCCACCATTAAAGTAAATATGTGTGAACAATAGTGATTTTGAGGCAGAGAAATAATGTTTTTCTCTGTTTTTCTTGATATTTTATTGATAACAACAATTCCTATTTATAGTTTACAAGAGAGCCTAATCTAAGGAAAATTTACACAAAAAATCAGCAACTATATCTGCACCTATTACACAAAATCAGCAGCTAAATATCTATTCATATTTAGTGATAAAATCCTAAATATCAATAGCTAGTTATTTAAGAATAGAATTCTCTAACTTTCTGCAATTTCCATTAATAGATCATGTATGGTTTCAAAGCAAGCTATACAAACTTTCATATATTCTCTTCAAGAAAAATTAAGGTAGAGGGATATGGAGAATGACAACGGATGACTATTAGCCAGAAGCAATAGAGAGATTACTTGAATTTTTTAACTCTTTCTAGAAAATCAGGCCATGAAATATCATCATCACGCAACTTGATGCTGAAACTAGAGCTTCTAGCTGGGATAACAATGGCCATAGGTGCCTGAGCTTCCACAACTCTACTGCAGAATGAAAGCTACATTTTGAGAACTTTTTATTATAAATTAGAAATATAAAGAGCACACTGTCTTAAATGGTTCTGGACAAGGATTAAAGAACTTCACCTATACAAAGGTAGTCTTTTTTCACCACGAATAATAAGATCCTGAAGTAGAACCACCAAAGAATTAAACTAAGAAGACCGAGTAAATGTACTTAAGTGAGGGTATAGAAAGATTAAAAAATAACAAAAAACTAAGGACTAAGTCAGAGATAAGAGACTCACTAAAGGAAGGGCCACAAAGTAATCATAACAGACAAGGTTGTGAAAACTGTTCTAGATATAACATCAATAAAGATACTCTCGTTTAAGATGAATTATCAAGAGATAAAACAAAACAGAAAAATAAAGGGGGAAAAGTGTTGCTAACCAATATAATTGATATGTTGGACGAACTTCACAATACAAAAAAAAAACATTGATATTTAATTAAAAATTGTTCCTTAGAATATGCCTAAAATTTGATCTCTTAGTAACATAAGAACCATCAATGAGGTGTAAGTTATTCGAGAAGTGTTAAAGCTTGAGAGGGAGTGTAAGTTGACGATGAGTGTTAGAATTTTATTTAATGTATAATTAGAGTTTATTTCTAATTAGTAGTTTAGATTTACTAGAAGTCTTAGTTTTAGTTATATTAAAACTCTATATTAACCTATTTAAAGTCTTACTCTGTATACATTTGAGAATTAAGAATAATAAGAAAATACAGAGAAACACATTGCTCTGGAAAATAGAATGTTCATCTTCTTCGAACAACAAATCCCTAACTACCAATCACACACAAACCACTATCAGTCATTGCATCTCCGGCCACCATGGCCCCTTTCTCACATGAGGTGCCACTGATATGCATGTGCATGCAGCAGAAGCTAGCACATACTGTGGACACAATGTCTAATTAGATCAATGAATGTCGAACACATTTCAGACGCCTGACAGTATTTTCCTGAATCCAATTAAGGATTATGATGTAAAGCAAGGAGGCATAATTCATCATGCTATTTATGATCTGAAACATTAAGCTTCTATGTAAAGGTCGTCTAAGTGACTTTTACAACAATCTAACCCAATAAAAAAGAACATATCAAGCCCTACATTGCACAGAACTAATTCAATTTAACAAATGTCATGTAAGTACGATAAGAGCATGAGCTGCAAAAACAAAAGTTGCAGGCATGCAGAAGTGATTGTAAATACAAGAATTAAAAGATTCATAATCTGCTGAAAGAAAAGAAGGAAAACAACCTGAGTAAAAATGGCTTTTGCTTCTGATATTTTAAGCCTTGTTGATATTTCAAGTGGAGCAAAACTGTCAGCAATAGATACAACTACATAACCTGCTAGAACAATTGCAAGATAGATAATCACAGAGTAGACATTCATTGGCATATCAATTGCAATTGCAGATCCTCTGTCCAAACCCAGAGCATTGAGTGCATGTGCAACTAACCTACAAATTAGAACAAAAAGTATTGTTGGTTACAATGATATCAAAAGTTAGTAGATGTACTAAGAACAATAATTTTCATTACAACATCAAGACTCTTCGTCGATCACATGAAAATTTCTAAAGTACATATAAGACTATTCCCACACACGTTAGTAACTTGAATCATCCAACAAAATTAAAGTATATTTTTTTAAAGATTATCTATTTCTAACATATGTTTAAACATATATGTTCAAAATCACAAGAAATAATGTGCACAGAATATACATATCATTGAAAGGCTTCAACGAGAACACCAGTTCAGCTAAAAATCCTTCAAAACTACAAGACAACTACAAGAACAAAAATTGTCATTCAGCATAAAACACAGAACTTACGAGACAACTGATGTTTAATCTTATTGTGGCTTACTGGGAACTAATAAAAGACATTTCTACTCAGTACCATTTCTGTTTCGACTTGCTAACACTTTCCAAACTTCAATGATGAATGTAAGGATCTGGTAAAACCATTTAGTTAACTCTAAACTTCACAGTCATTTAGTCTGAATTAATTGTGCTTTTAAGATTTTGAGAGAAGATTCCATGACAAACTATCTTAACTGTGATTATGCAAACCATCAGAAAATAATAATGATAATAGTAGTAGTAGTAGTAGAAGCAACTATGAACAAACACTGTGTCTATGGGATGAAGAACAGCATACCAAACCTCCGTCTGCAATTCCTCAAGCGTCATGGTTTTCACAGGCAGATCATCATCTCCCTCATCACGCCATCTTATTACTACATCATCTAAACTTCTCTTACTATTAACACCCAAGCAGTTCTTCACAGGGTTCACAAAAGCTCCAGGAAGCCATTTTCCACCTGGATTCGATAAATGGTTGTCTTCAGATGGACTCTGTAAGATACAATCAGGAGGAACCGAAAAATCTACGCACATTTCATCCAGGACAGTTTTCCAATAAACCTGGCATATCAAGATATAGGGAACATATTTGTTTACTAATACCAAAAATTCAAAATCTTCAAATACCATTATGTTATGTTTTTAAAAAATGTGACCTTGGAATCATACCAGTCATACCTCAGGGTTTGAGACCGAAAATTCCTGAAGATGAGAGAAACTAGATATAGGATCGCTGTATTTGGAGCCTAAGAACTCTTTTCCACGCCTCTCCAATAGACGCCCAACATTTGTTAACGATGCACTCTCCCTACCCATACATGATTTGACAAAATAGAACAAAACATCAGAACTAATACATAAACCTCGCGCAATTGAAAATTCTTCCCAAATTAGGGTTATACCTTTTGATTCAACTAAGCGACAAGTTAAAATATTAATTGAATCAGTGCATCATCTAGTTGGAGCTATTCCAGGCTAGCCATTAGAGAAAAAAAGAAAGAAGAAAGAATCCTTACGGGTCGGGAATCCAAGCAGGGGGGTCGGGTCCGTAATCTTTGTAACAACCATAGTACATCAGTTGATGAAGAGAGAAAGGGAGATTAGGAGTAAGGACATGTTTGGAAATCCGGTCCCAAGTCTCCGGCGAGGCAGATCCATAACTACGAACGATCTCCGCCACCTTCCGGAGAATTTCTTCGGCAAGTTCATCCGATATCCCCGACTCCGTCACATCTTTAACAGATAGGGAATCCAAAGACTTGTACACCATTTTTTTACTTTTCGAGGTTACTTTTGTTTGGACTCGAACGTGAAAGAGATGAGACAGAGATTTCAGTGAAGAAAGCGGATGAGCTTTATACTTTCAAAGTTTTTCTTACGTAAACTCCTAAAACAACGTCGTTTTCGGTGTTTTATGTTGAGATTGGTGAAATTCTACAACTACTCCCTATACTATAGTGAATTGACGGATTTAACCCGTTTATTTTATTTTTTATCATCATCAACATCATTTATTCGAGTTTTCGAATTTTCTAATACATGTGAATCGTCAATCGGATATTTAATTGGGTTGAATTGTAGTGTCAACCCTTTTCCAATGCTCAAATATAAAATTTAATTCTTATAATTTGATTTGATATAACTTTAAATCACCTGACGAGTGATATTAACGATTTGATCAGGTGAAATTAATTTAGAAGGACTAAATCTGCACATTGACTAAAGTAAGAGGATGAATTGCTGAATTTAACCTGATTTTTCGGATGAAATGTCAGGTCTGTCTAACTTATCAACTTTTTAATTAAATATTTTTTTATAAGAATAAGGTTTGTTTTTAATCGAAATTACGTTTTTATGTAAATCAATTTAAAATACATATTTTTAATTTCCAAAAATATTTACAAACTTAATTATTATTATTTTGGCATAAAGATAATTTTAGCTCTTAACGTTTAAATTTTTTATCATTTTGACCCTTATTTTTTTTGATAAATGTAGCCCTTGACCTATATCTTTTTGACAAATAGCTTATTTTTTAACTACCATGATAACTTGATTGTTAAAAATTTAACGATAATGACATGTTATATGCATATAATAATATATTTTAAATGACATGTCATATGCATATGATAATATATTTTAAATGACATGACATCTAACATATCAAATATAATATATATATATATATGAAATATAATTTTATTCTAATATAAAATATAAAACAATTAAAATTTAAATAAAATATTAAAAAAATATGATTAATTATTTTTTTAATATTCAAATAAAATATTAGAATAGTTAGTGAATGTTTAGTAGTATTTTATTTTAGAATTAATTATTTTTTTAATATTTTATTTAAATTTTAATTGTTTTATATTTTATATTGGAATAAAATTATATTTTATATATATATTTATATGTATTTGATAGGTTAGATGTCGTGTCATTTAAAATATATTATCATATGCATATGGCATGTCATCATCGTTAAATTGTTAACGACCAAGTTATCATGGTAGTTAAAAAATAAGCTATTTGTCAAAAAGATTTAGGTTAAGGGCTAAATTTATCCAAAAAAAGAATAAGGGTCAAAATAATAAAAATTATAAACGTTAAGGGTTAAAATTATCTTTATAGCTATTATTTTCACGCTTTGTTAATTTATTTTAATTAAAGATATTTTTACGGTATAACATAATTTAATTATTTTAATTAAAAAGTAGATTTGAATTTATTTTTTATAATATTGTATTTGAAAAAAAGATTTTTCAAAATATTGTTGATCTTATCGTAAAAGTAAAGTCAGATCCATTTGAATCCGACTTTAAATAGTGATTTATTTTGTATAGATTAAAAAATTAGAGTCGGTAGCATGAGATTCTGACTTTGAATAGTAAAATTCAAAAAAAAAACTCGGTGAAAAAAACTCTAACTTTAAATAATATTTTTATTTTTTAAATTTAGTCACTGTTCGTAATCGCAATTCTAATAAATTCGAATTCACTTATATCATTTAAAATATAATATTTTAAAAAATAAATTTGCAAATATAATATTATGGGAAAAATTTTCAAACAATACTATTTATAAGATTTATCCAAAATTAAATACAATAAAAATATTAAATGCAAGTATGTTATTACCAGTGGTTGGCACCAACCAATGAATTCTCTATCCCACCATTAATTTACTCTTATAAAGTTACAGAAATTTGGCTTATCCCGTAGATTCATCTGAACTTGTATTATTCTAATAAATATTTAAAAAAATAATCAATTAAAAACTTAAATTCATTTTGTTTGGATTATAGACGTTAACATCGTAACAAAATAAAAAAAATAAATTATATGTTTTAAAAATTATATATTTAATTATTTAAAATATAAAAATGAATATCATGTTTTAGGTAAAAAAATAAAAAATGTTTGATTTAGATATTTAATATCTTTTTGTTAAACAAGAAAATCTAATAATATTTTTTTATTGAGAATCTTTTTAGAAAAAATTTATGTATCTTTAAATAGATATACAGGTTCTTGAATTCTTTGAATATAATAATATTTTTGATAAAATAAAGATCTCATTTTAATAAATTGTACAAACCTCTAAAATCTTTGAACCGCCCTTAATCATACCACCATGTCACCAAAATCTACAAATGAATGTTTAGTTCACAAAATATAAGCTTATCTTTAGGAATAAGATTATCAGATTATAACATTATTTAACATATTATTAAAAATATTATATTATCTTATTTGAT
Source organism: Abelmoschus esculentus (assembly GCA_035048815.1). NCBI lineage: Eukaryota > Viridiplantae > Streptophyta > Magnoliopsida > Malvales > Malvaceae > Abelmoschus > Abelmoschus esculentus. The sequence continues at coordinate 4,860,277 of JAUCBN010000031.1, read as the reverse complement.
TTAATTAGTAGGAATATAAGAAGATCGAAAGCAAACTTTATCCATATGTCCTTATGTTATATTTTTTTAACAAATTAAACTTTTAATTATTTAAAAAATATATATTTATATACGTTTACTCGCTTTTATTTTTTAACAACAAAATATTAAATGTTTAATAGGTTTAATTTTTTTAGTATTTTATTATATTTGACCATTTATTAAATAATTAAAACAAATAAATAAATAAATATAAAAATAATAATAAATAAATTAACCTATTTAATTTTTTAAGATTAAAAAATATCTTATAAATTAAATAATAAAATTAATAACATATGTATTTTATTTCATGCAACATACAATCTCATCCTATAACCTTAAAGGTATCATGAATATAATATTAATAAAAATATATTATTAAATATTATAACATTATTTAAATATATGCAACATCATTTATTTAATAAAATAACATTAAATAAAAATATTAATTAAATCATAAATAATTAATCAATTAAAAATATAATAAATGGTTAACATAAATATAATTAAGGATAAAATTGTTCAAAAAAAACATATAATAATTAAGAAAATAAAAGGAATAACATTCTTACCATTTAAGGAAAAGAGCCATTATCGAAAAAAATAATACCTTCCGATGTAAATACTCTTAAACCTAACGTGAGAATTTAAATTTTAAAAAATTATTATCCTTAATAATTATATTTTTTATAAACCAAACCCACTCTAAAAATATTTATTTACGTATTTTTTTAATAGGAAGATGAGGGATGAACAAAAAGGTAATTCTATTAAAAAAATAAGGGAAAAGTTGTTGTTTTTCTCATTGATTTTCTGTAGAAAATAACTTAAATCTAGGATAAACTAATAACTCATTTAATAGTCTGTTTTTACTTTGATTACTGACTATTAATAATTTAACTTTATCATTAATATTACCAATATTTTTATTTACAAAAATAATAATTTGATATTTATTTAATTGATATAATAATATATTTAATATATAATATTTATGTATATTAATAATTTAATTATTTAAAATATTTTAATAAATTTAATATCTTATATCTACAAATTATATTAATTCAATCATCAAATACATTATCGTCGTCGTAAAAAAATCATTGACAAACTATGCACCATCACCTATCATAATGCAACACATAAGGGTAATAAAAATATTAAATTTTAATGAATTTTGATCTGATTTGATAAGATTAATTTTTTTTCTTAAATTATATTTTAGATTCGATTGAATTAGATTTATTTAAAAAAAATTATATTCGAATTAAAAAAAATTATACTATTTTTCGTGTCCTCATTTCTACTGCATCTTCCCTCCTCTTAGTTTGGGTAGGTTTTTTAGTTTTTAAACTATTTGAATAGACAGAATTGTAACATCCTAACTTTGATTTAACGAATTTAAAAGATCTAAAAAATTATATTAGGACACCAAAGTGACCAATTGATATTTTTAATCATTGAACTAAACTGTGAAATATAAAAAAAGAATGAGGACTGATTTAAGATTATATTATAAAATTTAAAAAACAATGGGTCAAATTTAGTGTTCAAAACACTTAAAAGTTTAAGGGTGCATGAACCTTTTTAAATTTTTGGAGAAAAAAATCAATTAAGTCCTTGATTTTTTTTACCTAATTAAAACTTTAAATAATAAATTAAATCAAATAAATTTTTATCAACATTGACTGTTAAATTTATTTTTTTATCAATTGATATTATATATCGTATCACAGTATTATCACTTAATATTTTTTATTTTATTTAAAAAGTTAAAATACTTACAAAATTATAAAAAATATTTTAAAATAACTTACAAAAATTATAAAAATATAATTTAAAAAAATCTATAAATGTTACCAGATAGAATAATAGTTAATCATGTGACAATAATATCTAAAAAAAATCTCTCAAGATTTAATGATAAAAATTGATCAAATAACTTAATTCATTCAATTTATTGGTTCAATAACTTAATTGAGTGCCAAAGAATTTAGAAACTTAATTATTTTTTTCAAAAATTAAAGGACTTGCACCTAAACTAGAACAGAGGAAACAATTTGGAAAATGGAGGGAATTATTTGGAGATACTAATGGTAAAAAAATGAAGTTGAAAAACAAGTATACGTAAAGGCAAAAAAATATTAAGCCTTATACCAATTAAAAAATGCCACGTCATTATTTTTTAATGATTTAAAAGGGCAACCGAGAAATGATCAATAATATTAGAGATGAAATTGAAATTTTTTAAAACTCAATGACCAAAGTAATAATACACTAATCATTTGATGACTAAATGTGTAAATTTCACTTAAATATAACCTAACAAAATAGTATAGACATACAACACGTTCGAAAACTGAGCTATCTCTTTAGGCCAGGGGGGAGGCCTTTGGCAAGAAATTTCTGATTTAGGTCAACCTGAATTGCCATTTTAATAATAAATTTTAATTTAATTATAAAAGTATATTAATGTTCATATAAAATGTTTTTTAAAATAATAAAACGGGGAATTAAGGTAATAATGGGGTTCGAAAAAATATTAGGGTAATAAGTTCTGTATTAAAATATTTAGAAGAATGGACCAAAAGAAACTATATTCTTTAGACCTCACCATCTGCCTATAGCAAGATACTTGGACCTTACTACCTTTAAATGACGAGGTAAGTGTAAACCGTTAGATTAAACTGAAAACGTAGTGATTTTTTATTATTTCAACAGTTTACCCACATCTCGCCATCTGGAAGCGACGAGATTCAAGAAACACTATTTCTTTTTTGGCTTATTTCCCAAATATTTTCATACAAAACATATTAATATTTTTTTAAAACCCCATTATTACCCTAAGTTCCTCAGCTTCTTCATGTCAATTCAAGCCCAGTCTAAATGAACTGGGACAAAGGGTGTCAAAAACTTCGATGCTGTGACCAAGACAATGAACACTCTAGTTAAGATGATCCAAGTAAAGATCCACCATTATAAAGTGCAACACCAAGCAGTTCCTCAATGTACCATCGGATAATTGGAATACTATTATAGCAACCATACATACATGATTAAACTGCGGAATGGCAGAACATTCCGAAACCATGGAGCACGAAAAGGTTGGGAAATTATGGCTTCAAACCGTTCCAATCAAACATTTCATGCCTTCTGTGATACAATACAAGGGATAGTCATTAGTACTAAAGATACCGAATAAATGCAAATGGGCCTAAACTTCCAAATCGATGAAATTACATTTTACTCTTACCTGCATTGGGAGGTATAGCTTGAATTCCAGTGGTAGTTCCTCTTCCGAGTACAAGCGATCGGAGAAATATATCCTCCGTAGCCGGCAATTCGCATGTACCTGAACACGTAGAGTCTCAACATAGTTGGTGCCATAGGCCCTTCGTGTATAATCAGCCAGATTCAACTGAATTTGATTCCAGCCCTCATCCAATCTCAGTGGCATGGTGCATATATATGGCTTTACTCGAGTGACAGCCTAGAAATACAAATAAAGGTGAAAACAAAAGTAATTAACAATAATAATATGCAAATGCATGTTTTTCAGAGCATATCAGTAGAAACTAATTTACTCGGTCTCAGGTGTAAGGTGATTTTGGGCATATGTATATGCATGTTTATGGATATAAATATGTATGTATAATATAAGCTCCAGTTTATGTATAAAAATTGCAATTTTTGTTGGCCAATATGCCTAATTTCCTTATGACCCTTATCGATTGTTGAATACTACCACACACTTTCTTCCTTAAAGTCACCTAGGTGCACCAGGTGTGTTCGCCTTAGCTTGAAAAGGTCTAAGGCATTTTTGTTGTCTAGCCCATTAACCAAATATCTATTTAGTCATCTTAGGGATCGACACTAGCAGAAAATCAATCGAAAATCAGTGTCTAGTTTAGGTAAGTGAAATGGTGTTGATTTATGTTCCATCCTTCATTGACTATCATCGGAGATTCTCGTATGATGAACAACCTATACGGTTTCCAACTCAACAACCAGTACAAGGACACACAACGCATTGACGGAATATTAAAACAACTCTATTTTCATCTCAACACAATATACACCTGTCCGAATAATAGAAGCGGGGACATAACAAAGGCTTCTAAACACCAGACTATTTGTTAATCATGATATATTTCTCGATCAAATTCATATTGAAAGAAACATGTCACATTTCAATCTTACACAACACTGATACGATGGCACACAATAGAAACAGAGCTTACAGACCCAACTCTATATTGACCACCGTAAATCGATTTGCTAATTCATAACTAACAAAAAAGCATATACTGATGTTTTATAATACTAAAACTAGGCAATATTGATAGGCTACCAGCCTAATATACGAGTAATGCTACTTTCCGAATAAAATTTGAATCAACAATCCACACTCTCAAACACTGCTTGTAACTATCCCCGATTCAACAATACAGCCTACTAAATCATGGGTGATTCTTAAAAGTTCATGGACTTAAACCACTAAATTATTACCTTAAAAAACCCACTAAACTGTTATCATACCAACTAAGAGTGATGCAGCAGATAGCATATTTTCTGATTCAACTATCCAAATACAATGGAAAAATTACATAATCTAAATGCATATAGTATAAGAAAAATTAACAGATCACATACTTGAAAGTTAGAAGCACGGAAACGCCGTCGGACATTCTTATCATCGAGAACTTGAATTTCGAAAGAGAAATATTTTTTCAAGTTCTTAACAATCATAACCAAGAATGGAAGCTTAATACCAAGCGTTGCAGAAGGGTCAGCTGGACAAGTGATAAACGTTGATTGAATATTTGAGCCAATTATTTCCAGCACATCGGATTGTATATCGTCATCATGAGGTCGTTTAACATGCCCATTTTCAACTGTAAAACAATTCCCAGTAAGTTAAAAATGTAAAATGAACCTAACAAAATCAAGTAAATCAACCTAACAGAATCAGCTAAAGCTTAAAAACCATGCAATTCGATGATGAGGGGAAAAAGGGTTTTCCTTTATATATGATTTTACTGACCTTCTTTATCCCAGATTTGCAGAGGTTTGCTCCTGTAAAAGCCCCAAAAAAAGCACAAAGATGAACCAATACTATTCAAAAGGGAAATATTTGTATATCGTAAGAAGAAATTGAAAGATTAAAAACATACCCTAGGCTGTATAAGATTGAAAGAAACCCAGATTGAAAGGTGTTCTTGAACATGTTTAAAATCAAAGGGTTCCCCCCTCCCCCCTTTTTTTCTGTGTAGCGGAAGGAAGATTGGAGACGATGTTAAAGGTTAAAATCCCTATCGATCAACAGTCTACGTAAATCGGACAGCAATACATCCCTTGTAAAATTATAGGATAAAGTTCATATATACTAAACCGTCTCAAAATTCATTCAATTTTTAAATATTAAATATATATTTTTCAATTTTTATTATAAATTAATTATTAAACTGTTAACAATTATTGAGGGTTGACATTAAAATTAATAAAATTAATATATTTATTTTTATTTATATATTTAATTAATTTATTCTCATTAGAATAATGTGTGACACAACTTGTTCCGAGCTTCCTAGTTCCTTGTGCATGCTTTAAATTTATGAAATTTTGAGTTAAGTTAAAAATAATTAATATATTTATTTTAATTTTTTTTTAAAATCAAATCAAATTTTGATCGATAAATAGTTTGACGGATGACGTGAATCGCCTTCCTCTTTTTGTTGAAGGGCTTTGAGTGTGCTGATGGGCTTGTAGTGGCCCTGGAGAAGCGATCGTCGAGTTTGGGCTTGTTCGGTCTGGTGGAGGGGAAAATGTTGAGACCAGGTGCTTATTTCTAATAAAAGAAAAATTACTACCCCAGTGTACTCTAGATATGATTTTCAGTGAAATATCAATTTTGACTAGGGATGTATATTTTATCCGGTTTAATTGGGTTTTAATTTGATTCAGTCTGATTAAGTTAGATTTTTAAATGAAAAATTGAGTTCAGATCGGGTGATTTTTAAAGTCGTATCGGGTTGGGTTCGATCCGATCCTCTATCTATATTTTTATATTTTTTGGGATATTTATAATAATGATCCTCTATCTATATTTTTTATAATTAGGTCTTAAATTTTTTATTTATAATTTAGTCATTGAAATTATTTTTTATAATTAAGTCCCTAATTTTTTTTTACAATTTAGTCCTTAAATTTATTTTTTTCTATAGGTCGGTTGGATTAAAGTCGGGTTTAGGTATCTGTTTTCATGTCGGGTTGGTTCGAATTTAAAAAAATATTTTAATCGAGTTAGAGTTAGATTTAAGATATTTATTTTCGAGTTAAATTTGAAGGAACTGAAAATCTGACCTGACCCGATCCGTGCTCATCTCTAATTTTGACTCTAATTTCCCATAGCCATTTTCATTTCAATTACCAGTGGCCTTAATAAAAAAATAAAATAAAATATTTTATGTTTTGTATATTTAAAATTAAATTTGAGGAACATCTTTTAGATATGAAAATTTTAGAGAAATTACTAATTCAAAATTAAAATATTTAATTTAATTCATTTTTAATAAATATCAACATTTAAATAAAATAATATTATTAATAATTAAAAATATTAGATTAAATTATAAAATTTAGAAATAAATAAATATCAACTATAGATCTAAATAAAATTTTTAGCGATTAAATTAAAAAAAATAAAGATTTAGCATGATATTTATTTATCATTTATATTTTTTTTATTCAGTTAAAGTGGTTAGTAGTATCTGTTCCGGAGTATATTCTCAACCTTTTAACATTGATCGCTCAATCACTGAGCTGACAACACTGGTGCTCGAACCTATAACCTCTAAGAACAACAATTGTTTCTTTAACCAATGAGACTAGATGGTTAGTGCTAGTATGATATTTATTCTATCAATAAAATTAGATAAATTAACTTATCAAAAAAGAATTGATACGATGTGATAACTTTAACTGAAAATATTAAAAATATATTAACATAAAACAAAATGAGTAACGATAAAAACGTCAGGGGACACATAAGCCTAAAAATAAATTAAGTAAAAAAATTAAAATTAAAATATAAATTATACATTAATGTTCTAAAATATACGTTAAAACTTAAAAATATTATTTTTTAGAGAGAATATATATGGGATGAATCTACAATGAGTGTGGAATATTGTTGAACATCACTAATATTAAACATCATTGAATATTATTAAATTAATTAATAAAGATTAAAAATTTTAAGAATTCAATACATAATTATTAATATATGTTGAGTCTATCACTCTTTTATTAATTATATATCGAGTTTTAAAATTTTTATTAATTAATTTAATGGTATTCAACAATGTTCAATATTAGTGATGTTCAACAATTTAACTTAATAATTAACAAGTAAAAAATATCTTGACTCTAATCATATTTTTTATATCTTTTATCTTAAAAAAAATAAAATTAAATTCTAAAACATAATTTTAATTTTTATATACTAAACTTTAAAACCTTAAAAAATACACTATACCTTTAATTTCTTAAACCCTAATCACAACATTTAATCTTAATCTTAAATCTATTAATTTAAAATAAAATCACAAAAAAATATAATAAAAGAATAGACGATTTGCACCCACAAATAATATCGTTAATAATAATAAAAATTAAATATCGTAGAAGTTTCAAATTTGTCGTATAAATATTTTTTAACATAATTTGCCTTATATTGTCATAATTATTTTTTAAAATAAAATATAACTTGATTTTTTTTGAAAATTAGGGTTGTTTAATTTATTTTTTTTAAAGAAGAAGTCATACGATTACTTTAGTAAATAAATAATAATAATAAATTAAAAAAACAAGGCTCAAAATTCAATCATGTATGAGATTAAATTCTTACTAAAATCACTCGAAATCAATACATTTAATTTTATTTATATTTTAGTAACATTTTAGAAAAATAATTTAAATTTAATTTGAATATTAATTTATAATAAAAAATATTCTTTTTAATAAAATACGTATTTATTTTGAATATAAAAATATAAACATCCCTATACAGCCAATATTTCACCATTTATATTTCAAAAATATATTTTATTTACGAAATTTCTTATACATATATTAATTATTGAATCATTCATTTTAAATGAACCCATGACCTAATTTAATTATTGAAATTAAATAATATTTATATATAAATTTTGTTCTCCCCTAACTTCAGGTACTCAAATTCGATTACACAAAAAATAACACCCCTAACGATGCACACTTAATAAATACATCTTATAAATGTAAAATTCTTAATCTTTATAATTTCTTTCCCCACCCTCGAGTTCAAACCTTTCATTAAAAGTACACAACCCCACGTGTAGTAACAGAGCTAATATCAAACATATGGGACAAAAATCTATTAAATTTTTAAATTTTAAAAATTAAGAGAAATAAACTTACTTTATTACTATTTAAATTAAAAGGGACTTTAAGTGTAATTATACCAAAATTTTTCGGGATGGGCTCTTAAGCATAGCTTCATCCCTGCCCACATGTTAAAGACTATGCAATGACAATGAAAACAGATACCTTTCTTCCCATTACAAAGACGTTAGAATATCATATACAGTTGGTGGAAAAAAATTCAACCTAACAACAACAAAGAATAAAATACAAACAAACAAGAACAAAATATACTAACTTACTTGGGTGCAAATCGTCTACATCTTTTTCATATCTTCGTTTTAAATTAGATGGTTTAGAGTTCAAGCTTATAGATTATGGTTAGGATTTTAGGAATTAGGGGTAGGATGTATTTTTAAAGATTAAAGTTTAGAATTCAATTTTTTAAGAATTTTCAATAGGAGGCATGAAAAGAAGCATGATAAAGAGACATGATTTTTACTCAACTTGCTTATGTACCCCTAGATTCTTTCCTTTTTCGTTTAGAGCTCACATTTAAGCTCTCTTAAGTGTAACTCACCATAACCAACCTTTTGTAATGATACTTGGTAACACTAACACGTAGTGACAAGGAAAAAAATAAACTTGATTTTATTTCCACTATAGGTTGGATAGATAGGATTTTGATACCAGATTCCATTTGTTCACATGAAAATAGTAGATTCTTCAACAACTTGCTATCTGTACCTGTAGTTTTCCCGCACTTTCATGCAGCAATGACGAAGGTGTGTGTGTCCCCCACTTGGTAACTTCTTTTTGGAGTTTTTGACTTCATCCTCAGAGAAAATGACACATATGGCTGCAAATTAGTTCCCTGTTATTTCCAGTAAAGTTGCACCACTACAAAACACACTTACAGAAAGGGGTATATCATCCCTTTTGGTTTAAATGGTGGGTTCCCAAGAATTCTCAAATAAATAATTAAACATACCCATATCCCATATGTCCATGTATGAAAATAGAGGTGAGTCTACAACTATTTGTAACCTAGAAGGGAAGACTTATTGGCATTTGGCACTTGGACCACCTGGAGAATCTCATGTCATAGAAACTTGAATCAACATAACACAAGATTCTTTGCAACATTGTGAACTTCCAAAACAGCCCACACCAACCCATATCTAAGCATTACTAATCCCAGAAAACAATGTTGACTGTAACTATTTGTAACCTAGAAGGGAAGCCTTATGGGCACTTGGACCACCTGGAGAATCTCATGTCATAGAAACTTGAGTCATCATAAGACAAGATTCTTTACAACATTATGAACTTCCAAAACAGCCCACACCAACTCATAATTTAAGCAATACTAATCCCAGAAAACAATGTTGACTGTAACTAAAATGAGCAATCAAAGGGAGCAATTTCTGCAGCATGTTTTTCATTCATATTCAATTCCCTATCCTATAAATGGCAAAACATCAAGGGGGGAAAGCCCCATTGATCTCTCTATCTCATTTAACAACCTTGAAACAATAAATAGCATGCTCAAAGGCAATTATGGATAGTGGCACAAATTCAACATGAAATAAAATAACAATAAGCAAACTTGGTTTCAAATGTTGACAAGATGAGATCAAGAACTAAGTCACCGGTTAACAAGGAAATCAACAGGCAGACAATGGGTACCAAATCTCACACCAGTTTGGCAATTTATTTACCCACTATCCAATCACTTCCAACTAAAACATAAAATAAAAACAATAGCATAAATGAAATTATTATAAAAAAGCTGTAGAAATTGAATAAGAAAAATGCTAAAAAGAAAATTTGTAAGTTTTATTCGAAAAATAATCAGTAACCAGGTAGGGTCGACGACAACTGGGAAACGATAACGTAGCCCCTTCCGCTTCACTGCAGTCACCAACCATTAGTCCATTAAGAAAAATACACACAAAAAAGAAACTATAAGATCATAGAAATTAATGGAAAATAAAAAGGAAAATACTACTTATATCAAGATCTCTGGCCTTTTTTCAAAAATTTAAAATCAAATCTCAACACCCAAAAAAACAGAGAAACAAAAGTAAAGGCGCTGGATGCAGAGGTTTATCGATCGGTTCATGTATCTGTGTTATTCTCACAACAAAATTCCCAGGAAGAGATCGATGAACCGCTGCCTCCAGTGTCTTTAACCCTTCATTTCCTTCATTTTTTACCAATAATATAACTATTTTTTTCCTGTTTCTCTTTAAAAATCAAAACCAACAGGAAATCATACAAATCCAACAGATCTGAATAAATTAAACGAAAATAAAATCTTTCCAATGTATTTCACAAATAAGGATTAAAAAATACAATTCATAGGGAAAAAATGAAAGGTGAGGAAGAAACTGAGAGATTTCATAGTAGTCTCGCCATTGCCGTACGCTTTCTCTCTCGCGCTCTCTTGTTCTTTTACCTTTTTAGAACTTCATTTAATAAATTATTAATTTCCAGTCAAAAATGAGAGTATCTTGTGGAATCACGATTTTAACCCTTATGGTAATGAATTTTATTATGATGCACAGGCCAAACGAGGGTAACGAAGGGCCACTAAGAAAATAATAATAATAAACAAAATTACGATTACTTTTTTAAAATTTCAAAATTACGATTATATAAGTTAAAGTAGGGATATGATTTTAACCGATTAAATCGGATTTTGATTTGACTCGTTTCGATTGAATTACATTTTTAATAAAAAATATAAATTTAGATTAAGTCAAATTAAGTCTTTATTGAGAAAAAGATCAAGTTAAATTAAGTTTTCTGAGAGAAAGATTGAGTCGAATTCGATTTTATGCTATAAAATATTTTACTTGATTCAAAATTAATTATAAATAAATTTTAATTTTTAAAGATATTTATAATAATATTTTTTATTTTTTTTTATAATTTAATCCTTAAAATTAAATTTTTATTTATAATTTAATCCCTATAATTATTTTTTATAATTAAGTTCTTAAAATTATTTTTCTATAAGTCAAAATGGGGTCAAATTTAGTGTATTTATTTTCGGGTCAGGTTGAATTTTTTAAGAAAATATTTGAGTCAGGTTGATTTTGGGGTGTTTATGTTTGTGTGGGGTTCCGACGGACCAAAAACTTGACCAAACTCGTACCCATTTCTAGGTTAAAGTATTTGTATCAAGATTAATGAGGTTGGTTTAAGTGGTAAGCATTTTGATTTCATTTAAATATATTTCGGGTTTGAGGCATTATATATAAAAAAATTATTGTTGAAAGATTCACTCACTAAAATTAAGTGTGCGACGTGGATCGATCAAAATTAATCAAGTCAAAGCCCTGAACCAAAAGAATAATAAAAAATAATTATAATACCATTGATAGATTTTTTACGAGTGTTTTATTTTTAGAAGTTAGAATTTTAGTGTTTGATTTTGAGTTTATGAGTTTTAATATAATAATTTAAAATTTAGAATTTATGATTTATCATAAATATTTACGCATAAAATAATTATGGTTGTGTTTATTATACTCAAAATTCATTTTAGTCTTAATATAGAAAGAAATATTTTAATCTATGTATTAAATCAAACAGTTTATTTTAATCTATTTACTATAATAATAGATATTTTAGTTTTTTACATTTAAAAATAATTATTTTAATCTGAAATTTTAAAATTATAATTAATTAAATTAAATATTTTAAATTAAATACTCCTTTAAGTTTTTGTCTATTTTAAAATTAAGTAAATTAATCCTTTTAAATAAAATAATTTATTTAATTGATATTTTAAAAATGAGTAAATAAAAACGACACGTGACAGTGTTAAAATTTTTCGTCAATACATTATAGTTTCAAATTGCGGTTGAATTAATTTAATAAAATAAACCATATATATACTTTTATAATATTTTCACCATTTTGAATGTTTTTGGACATTTTACTGAACATTTATTTTTTTTAATGATTTTTTTATCACTCTGCTGACATCGTTAGTACTTAAACCCGTGACCTTTAGAAACAGCTGTTCCTTTAACTACTTGTACTAAAAGGCTCGTGCATAATTATAATATTATTAAAAGCGAAGATATAAGAGTTTGTGAATTAACGGTAGAGATCAAAGAAAGAAATCATGAACCATGGACTTGTTATTCATGATATATGGGATCTCATTAAAAATATTGAAAATATGACGGATCTAAGAACTCGTTGCGAAGAATTTAAGATTAATAATTAGTATTATATTAACTTTTTAAGTTGATTATTTTTTAGTATATAATAATTTAATGATTATGTCAATAATATATTATTTAAAGGATAAAATCGATTATATACTATTCAGACAATAACAATAATCATATATTATTTTAACGATATAATAATTGATTAAGTACATTAAAGAACATTTAAACTTAATAAAAAAAATTAATCACAAAAACAAGTACTTCTATTAATACACAACAAACTATAAATATTTACCTAACTAATCAATTTCTCTACACGGCTACACCCATGACCCACGTACCCTCCCTTCTTTACTCACTTGCACAAACCACGTTAATTATGAAAAATTATTAGGTAAATTATTTTTATTACGTTATTCGTTATCTTAATCAATCAGATTTATTTATCTTGATTTTTTAAGATGAATTATTAAGTCTTTTTTATATAATTAATAGATCAGTAATTATTAAATAATTATTTAAAGATAAATAATTCTGATTACTTAGATCATTAATAACGTGATGAACAGTTTCATGTAGGGGTGAGCAAAACTCGACTCAACTCAAGGCGAAAATACTCGACTTATTTTGGCTCGACTCGAAATTTCATAGACTGGACTCGGCTCGAAAAAATTTCAAATAAAGTTTGAGTTGTAAAATGGAAACTCGAATAACTCGAAATTTTTAATAATTAAAGGATTAATTTTTAAGTTTGAGACGAATCTCTCAAGTTTTTATGATATATACACATTGATATATAAAAATATAAAGAAATATTGCTACATATGAAAAAAAATGCATATCTTATATGATTAGAGAAAGTCGTTTAAATTGAAATTAAATCATACTATAACATAATAAATAATTACAATTGAATATTTATAAAAACTCGACTCTATTCGACTCAACTCGAATTTCTTAAACTCGACTCGATTCGACTCGAATTTCTTAAACTCGACTCGATTCGACTCGAATTTCTTAAACTCGACTCGAACCGAAAAATTTTAAATAAAGTTTGAATTGTAAAATATGACTCATCAACTCGAATAACTTAAAAAATTTTGATTCGACTCGATCGAATACTCACCCCTAGTTTCACGTAATACTATCGATTTTAGCATATACACAACCAATTTATAGACTCACTGTGTCGGTTTAGGCACTAGATATTTTATAATATTATATTAATATATGACATTAGACTTTGCAGGAATCTACAAATATTCAGATAATATTTTATATTTGGATGTCTCTAGAATATCAAATTGTTTAATGTTTAAAAGTTGATGACTCTATCAGTAATCATACCAATTTTTAAAGTAGCCACGTCATTATTTTGATACTCATTTAACAGAGAGTGAAAGGAATATATTCGAAATAATAGTGACTAATTTGTATTTATTCATAATTGGATGGTCAAAATAGAAGTTATTCATACTTGGATGATCCCGGTTATATTTTAAGGAATTATTATTATTATTATTATTATTATTATACAAGTTTTGTTCTTTTACTGCACTTCCTTTATTTCTTTCTCTTTTGTCGTAGGAGTCAAAGTTGCATACGTGTTTGATTCCTTCTTTTGTCCTGACATAAGCCGAATAGGAAAAGCTCCGTATATGATACAAGCTATTTTTTTTTAATATATTGTATTTTTTACAATAATTTTAAAGTCGGAGATTATTAGGGATGCGCACGAGTCGGGTTTGATTTTTTGGTCTATCCGCATCTGATCCGAAAAATCATACCCTCCACCCGACTCGGGTTTAGGATGAAAAAACCGACCCAACCCGACCTGAATCATTGAAAAAAATTAAAATTTTAGGGATTAAACTATAAAAAAATAAAATTTAGAGATCTGATTGTAAAAATATTTAATTTTAGTGACCTAATTGTAAAAAAAATAATTTTAGTGATCTAATTGTATAAAATATACATATAAAGAGGATCATTATTACAAATATCTCTAGAATATATATGGGAAAATTACAATATTAGTCCCGGGTCGGGTCAGGTCGGATTTTTTTACCCTAAACCCGAACCCAACCTGACCCGAGACCACCCTTGAAAAAAAAAACCCGACCCGACCTGAACCCGAATTTTTCACCAAAAAATCTGACCCGTTCGGATTGGATCGGGTCGAAACCCGTCGGATTCGGATTCCGTACCCATCCCCATATATTATGAATAATGTAAAAAAATTGGTTTGAAATCTATTTTACTTAAATTCGATTTTAAACAGTAGTACATAAAATTTTAACAATTGATAACATGCGTCACCGTGTCAGCCAACTTTAAAATTATTATAGAAAATACAATATATTGTAAAAAGTGAGGTTCGATTAAAATAAATTTAAATTTTGATTTCATATGTTATATTACGGTTTAAAATGATTTTTTGCATATGTTTTTTTTAATTATCAAATTGATTAATTCTCAAAATATTTTATCATATTTGCATGTGTGAATTGTATAATCCGTTTAGTACTACGTTCGATGAAATTATATTATTATACTATATTTATTATAAAATTGATGAAATTATAAATTCAATTAATATACTTTTTAATAATAAATGAAATGATATATTTTATCGTAAAAAATAAAAGTTAACCATGCGAAGCAAAGAGAATAGTGTAACAGCGTGGACATTTTAAAGTATACCATAACCACGCCTTTCTGATGCAAGCAAGCTCCTTTCCATGTGGGTTTTTCCATCTTTATGGCCGCTTAAAGTGGTTCAATTTCTTCAGAAGATTCTCTTCAGTCTTAATAAATGCCATTAATGGCCTTCGTTTCTTGCTTGTTATGCAAACAATTACAATGGCATCTTCGCTTTCATCAATGCCACTTCAAGCGCAAGAACTCGATGCAGCGGGAAGCAATGCCTCGTCGACGTCAGGGTCTATAGGACCATTCTTGGCGGTGATCTCGGTTCTGACGTTTCTTGCTGTACTTTCTTGCGTTGTGGGAAGGATTTGTTTCCGACGTCGGGCGATGGCGGGGGAAGTGGCGGTGACACCTTTGGATACGATCATGCATGGAGGGTGTTTGGGTTGGTTGAAGATAAAGTGTCGGCGTTGTATGGCTGGCGAGGTGGTGGAAGGGGGGTGCCAAAGTTATGTCTTTTGGTGATGAAAAAAGTAATGATAACCAGTCCCATGCACCTCCAGTTTGAATTTCATATGAGCTTCAGTATCAATTTAGCCTCGTTTTTCTTAAACTCGGGAGGATGTTAACCGAAAATTTTAGCTATTTATTCTAGAGATTGTTGACTGAAATGTATTTTTTTAGATGATTGTAAATGCGTCTTAAGAATTTTCTTTCGATAGAATGACGTCGTTTTAGGTTAAATTAAACTTCAAGACAATTGCATTAAAATAACGTCGTTTTGACTTAACGGGTATTAAAAATTAACGTCAGAGTGGTATTTTCGAGTCGTATTATTAAATTTCAGTATTAGTTTTGAAGTTTTTAAAGCTCAGTGGCATTTTCAAGTAAAAAGCCATAATAGAATGGTAAGCGGGAGAGTCGTGCTATGAGTGGCCATGTTCTCGAAGCATTTGACTCGATCAAATATTCACCCTTGTTATTTAAAATGTAAAACGATATTGAAAGTATATTATATTTTTTATAGTTAAATTAAGTATTTTATAGTAATAAATCATTGGAATCAAATCAGATCCCATTAATCCCTCCACCTTAGAGAGGTATACTTCTTTCATTCTTCATGAAAATTACTAGTTTAGCTGCAAAATATCATATGGCCTTGGAAATACAACTCAAAACATCATATATTATGATACATGTATGTACATTTGAAGTAATACATAGCTATTCTATCTTTCAGCAGGGAACTAGTGACAAGGTGATCACCAGGACTTGAAATATGCATCTGTGTTTCAGCCAGCGGAATCGTCAATGATCCTGACCTCTCTCTTGGGATGGTTTCAATTTTGCTTCAAAACGTGCCGTAAAACCTACTGTTGTCGAACGTAACGATCTCTGTCTCACCATACGACAATACTCGGGGTCATCAGAGTGTCCATCTGATCTAATCCACTGGATCATCTGGTGATACAATGGGAAGAACTGCATTTGGATAGCGGAATAAGCAAAATACGGTAGCAATGAGGCGATTAGCACGAGGAGTGTGAGAAGCCAATACGACCCGGCCGGTGCACAAGCTTCGACAAAGACATGGTAAGCTGTGGTCGATATGTCCGGATCCATGGCTCCATAAGCAATGAGGAATATGTACCAACAAACAATGCCACCCCAGATGAAGAGATGTTGTATATATGTAAAATAAGAGATGGATAGTGCCATTTGACAGTTAACTACCCATACCACACAGGTGTACATTGTAGTTCCGAGGACCTCCAAGCCAGCGACTTCCCCACCTTCGCGGAATGCTTGATGTTGCATCGCTCGAATACAAAGGAAGAAGATTATGGTAGCACTAAGCACTCCATTAAATGACCAGGCAAGGATTCTAATCCAGCTGAAGAGGACATTCTGTATTCCTTCTTGATATAGAAGAGGAAACTGCAATGAGATATAATCATCACAATCACATTCTATCATTGATATCGAGTATTAGAATCGAAAATTTAGTAATGTCATTCAAAAATCTATAATACATACCTTAATACATAAACGGGATGAGACGTCCTGGTCGAAAACTCCCAGAGCAATCACTGGAAGTGATGTGAAGAAGACGTTATAGAGGGACAGGAACCAATCATTGTATATGGCTTGACCAGAGAACGATGCATATATCTCGTAGAAGAAGATTGTGAAACCAAATGCAATGTTCTTGTAAAAGAAATAGCATATCTGCAGAGGAGTTCCATCATAGAGCATTAGTCAGGTTTCAATTTTCCAACATAGATTAAAGCCGAAAATCGAACAGGCAGATACTACTCATATTGATCATCAATTCATTATTGGGTTGCAGGTTTTGGTTAGCACTTCAAATTTAACATCTCGGAGTGACTTATATTACCATTGATGAAATCCTTCTATAACACCATTGTCCATGCACAAGAAGCAAGCGCTCCAAAAAACGGAATTGGGCAATTGCAATGTCACTGGACATGACAGCCTGAAAATTTGAGAAGCAGCTGTTAGAAACGTATGCACCATCTTTATAGATGGAGCAATCTGTTTAGAATTTACTTGCATTCCTTCTACACCACTAATACCAACTCCGATATCGGCTTCTTGAAGCATACCGACATCATTTGCTCCATCACCAATTGCTAGGGTTGTACTACCTGTTTTTGTTTTAACCAGCCTTGTAACCTGCAGTGGTTTTTAGACTTCATAAGCTCAAATTCTCCTCAGAATTTCTAGAACAAGTACTTGTTTGTCGAGTTGATATACAACAATTTTCAATCATTCGTTGAAACTGATTCAATCGTCCGAAGTTCACATATGACTTAAAAATACCATTTTGTGCTTAACAAAACAAAATAAAATAACCTCTATGTAGCATTGAAGGATAATCTAACTTACTAGTGCCTTCTGTTTAGGAGATGAACGGCAGCAAATAACAGATGCACAACCAATGGCGAGTTCTAGGAAATCATCTCTGACATCATCTTCCAGAGCATAAATTAGTGACTTGCCATCAACAATTAAAGCCACTGCCTCGGAGTTTTCCGTTGATGAAGAAAGCAACTGCTTTCCTTCAGCTATCTGCTGGTGAACGCTTGCCTTAAATGCCTAGAAAATCAAAAGGGTCTCATCAAGTTCACAAGCACACTCGAATTTGAGATTAGATTCATTAAAACTAGTGTATACTATATAACTAATGTCATGTTTGAACAGATAAGGCAACCAGCACGGCGCCGATTTCTTTCAGTATGAATAGCCTGAGGCAGTGCATATACGACATGTTGTCGAAACAGATTTGAATTAACTTAAATCTTCACAGTAAAAAAGAGGATGTAATGGTTGGGGCTGGTTCATTTTACCGAAATGTATGAAATAAATGATTAATTTAACTTGAATATAAAAGGAAAAAGTTGTGGAGGTTTTTGAGTTGATAAGCCATCAGAGTTCAAAACGGTAAGAAATCTGAGAAAATAATGATTTCAAAACACGTTTCTTGTTAACATGGCATGAATAGAACATTCATAGAATAGATGTTTACCACTGTAGCTGCGGATTTGTCCAATGCCTTGTTTTCAGGACTCTCCGAATTTATTACTATTTGCTTCATTCCTTGTCTAAGCAAACTACAAGCAAAACTGCAAAGTTCAACAAAAACAAGAGAAATTAGAACAACTTCACATCAGATTATATGGTATCTGTAGTAATCCTCATACCCAATATTTATTGCTGTCTCCATCTTATCTCCTGTTAAAACCCATATTTTGATCCCAGCTTGTGCAAGTTTGTCAATGCATTCAGGAACCTGACCGGTAAGTTGAAATACTCAAACATAAATATTATTAAAAGTGACTCAACTCTCCTGCATGTTGCCTCTAAACTCACCCCATTTTGAAGTTTGTCTTCAACAGCTGTAGCACCAAGAAGAATCAAATCCCTCTCAATGTGTCCTGCAACTTCCTCAATCCTCTCTTCACGATCCACACTCACTTGGTTTTTTGCTTCTTTGAACTGCTCATTGAACTCAACATATTCTTCTTCATCTATTTCACGATAGGCAACTACCAAAGTCCTCAAACCAGCATCAGCATATTCGGCAATGTGCTCCTTGGTTTGCTCTGCAAATTCTTGTCCATGTTTTGCAAGTCTTTCGAACATGACGCTGCTTGATCAAAGAAAGAAAATGTACTCAATATAATTAGTTTTCAAGTTTTTGTATGCTAGAAAGTATTACCAAGCAACATAATTTAGCCAGTCAAGAGTTATACAATTGCTCCCGGCCCTCCCTCATATATGATAGAAGAGACATTCATCCTTACTCAGAGTCTTGGAGATAGAATGATCCTTAGTTGTTAGTTTTTGGTGCTATGTTCATGATTATCACTAAACTAACTCTAACTAATCTTATTACACATTAAGCGTCTGTCTCAGGTTACGTACCTGTCGGCACCCTTACAAAGTAGCAGGAGCTTTCCCTCCTTGTCCCTCACGATCACTGACATCCTCTTTCTGGAGCTACTAAAGTCCAAGATGTTCAATAGATCATAAGATCTGCAAAAGAGAATGAAAATGTTCTATTATGTTCAATATACATATGAAAATACCATTAGCTACTAAAACCTATGTATTCTGCCTGCAGCTAAAGTTGATGCAATAGAAAACCTTGGAAATGATTTATTAGCTATCAAAGATTATGACCTTTCAACTCTTTTTCCGGAGACTGGATCGAACTCGTATAACAAAATGCTTGCTTGTGTCCTTTCATAGAATTCAAATCCCAGTTGTCTAGCTGCAACCACAAATGCAGCTTCATCCGGTGATTCGGCTTCATATGAAATGCTTCCTGTTTCTTCATCTACTTCTGGTATTGCAGTATGACAGATAGCCAATAGTCGTAAGAACTTCTGGATTACATCTGCACGAGGTTCATTTATCCAATTACCATTCGTGATTCTTTCATCCACAAAATTAAACCCTTTGACAGACAGTTTTTCTTCCTTGAACTCCTCTATTTGTCCAACCTCCATCACCTCTCGAGCCAAAGGCGAACCCTTTTTCCAAGCAAGAGCTCTTTCAACTTCAGTAATTCCATGACCATAAGATGTTCCACCCACAGAGCATTTGATAAATTCCATGGAGTTACAAGTCAAAGTTCCGGTTTTATCAGAAAGTATAGTATCAACCTGGCCGAGTTCTTCATTTAGATTTGAGGTTCGAGCACGTGCTGGCTTGTCTGCTTCTTCATAGTACATGTGCGGATCTTGGTTGATGAAAATACTCTGAAGAACTTTGACAATTTCAATGGATACATACAAGGAAATGGGAATCAAATACGAATACAACATCAGGGCCGTCAAGAATTGCAAAATTGCTGCAACAGTTGCTTGTTCTGGATCATAGTAAATTGTAGTCTCATCTGGTCTAAGATACCATCTTGTCATTTTTCCATTTTCCAGGTCCTCCCTAGTTGTTATTCCAAAGAAAATAGACCCGATAATCGACAGCAAAACGAGGAAAGCAAACAGAAAGTACACAATCTTATCCATCCTCTTCTCAATCTTGCTTCTCTTCGAAGGAGGTTCGGTTGAATTCTGAATAACCTTTGTGTCATGGCCTGTGAATATAACTGCACCGTAAATATAATCAGTGTTCCTTAATTTCGAGTCCCTAAGTAGAAGCGGCTGTGAAGATAGAGGATAATGTTCTCCGAATTCCAAACTGCCAACAAAAGAGTATAAATTTGCATTTGGATCTTCACATCTGATGACAGCCTTGAAATTCTTAAAGCTTGAATCCTCATGTAGACCTGAAGTCGCTTCCGATGCTTGTTTTTGTTTCAAATTGGTTTCCCCATCAAGGTTCATGGTTTCGACATAGCAAATAGCTTCGTCGTAACTTGATGACAGCAAAATAAGATCAGCAGGAAAGAATTCATCCTTCTCCACCATGACTATATCCCCAACTTTCAAATCCATCCATTTCGTATGCTCGAAAACACCATCACCTTGATGCACTTTAACTTCCCTGTTGTTAATTTCAATGTCCTGCAATGTCATCAACAACTAGTTTATGAACTCGAGAAACATAGACTAACGTAATCGGATTAAAGAAAAAGAATCAAAGTGAAGAATGGAGATCGAGAACACAACACAAGAAGCATAAGGGAATAGCATCAACTCTACATGCTAAAGAAGCAAAAATTTATACTCATGTATGTAGCATTTCCATACACATTTCAGTATCATTTGAAGGGACTTAAACACTTTAAAAGATGGACAATAAAGCTACTGAATCTAATCCAACAGATCTATAACGCATCATCGGCAACCCGTTTCATGCTCTACCACCATGTTTCTCTGTCTCTCCTGCAAGATAACCGCTACCAACCTCCCACAAATCTGTTATCTATTAACATCTATGAAGTATGTTTACTAAAAAAATCATATCCAAAACAGACTAATTTTGTGACACTCCAGACTTGTATGTTGCATACCCCAAAATTCAGAAATCTACTGCACATCCTCCTTAATTCATACAAAAAACACTGGAAATTTTAGTTTAAGAAGTGTTGGCAGCTGTTTTGTAGCATAAAAAATCAGAGACACAAGTCCAAACCTACAGTTCAGACTCCAAGGCGGTATCGGTTTTCATTAAGAAAGCTTACCTGTTTTTTCCGCTTCCAGTCTTCAACAGCCTCCTTTCCCATGGTGGCTCCAATTACAACAACCAATGGAAGAACATTACTGACAGGAGAGTAAGGAGAGAGTGATGTAAAAGACAGAACAGCACAGATCAGAAAATAGAAATTGGCAACCCTCCGGAATTGCTCGAACAATGATTTTGGGAAGAATGTGGCAAGCGTGTACTTTGTACTTCTAACATAATTTCCACCATAGTTAAGCAGACTTGCTTCAAAACATTCAGGGTCATTGCAATACACTACTCTTGAGAAACCAGGCCCTCCAATCAATGAATGATCCCCTTTAAATGATGCTTTCCCACATGTGAAGGCATGAATCCTGCTGAAACGTTGTTTTCTTCTCCTTCCACCACCCATTTCTTCTACACCAAAACTCAATCCAATCCAATTGGTTCAATCTTCAAACACAGATTAAAGACCACTAAGTTGTACAAACTTCTACAAAGAAACTGCACTCTTCAAACAAGATCCAGAAATCAAGCAAGCAAGATGTTCAGTATAAGATTCTGTATTTATTAAAAAGGCAAAAATGAAACAAGTCAATATATCAAACACCTGTAGTGAAGCCATTAGCAGCCACAAGAACCATAGAAAGTTACACTTTAACAACTAAAACCCCATTCCATAAATGAAGGTTCCAAGAAACAACGAGAAAAAGATTGAGAAGCAAGTTTTTGTGAACAGAAGACATTGTTTGTAGTTTTTCTCCTTAAATTAGTTTAATCTTTGGTAGAGATTGTGGACCAGGCTGCCATGTTTCTACTTTGACTTTGAGATAGAAATAAACAAACCACATTTAGTTCAACTCAACTACTTCATTGATATTAAATAATAAAATAGAATCCATGAAACAGTAAGATATCAGATAAAAATGAAAAAAACAACAGCTTTGAATCAAGTGTCAAAAAAAAAATGTGTTTCAAAGATACCCCAAAGTGTAAAACTACTGTAAATGAACGCTAAAGACTGGAATTATAATTATAGGCAAGATGGCAATAATTGATCCAAGGTGCAGTGCTGAAAACCCCTCAAGTCTTCTAGAAAGTCAATGGAAAACAAAATTGTAAGAGAAACGTGAAAAAGAAAAAGAAGAATTTGTTAAAAAAAAAAACAAATAAAAAGAATTTCTAAGAAAAGGGTTTAAACATGGGAGCAATGCTATTTAAAGAATTTAGAGGTATGGGTAATTTATTAGAATAGGGTCATTAATTTATAATAGATTTATAATAGAAAGATAGGTTTTTAATTTAATTATTTTATCTTAATATAAAAAATATTAGTATTAGATTATATTCTTAAATATTAATAAAAAATTAACTTATAAATATTTAAGGGATATTTGATTTATTGAAAAGATTATTATTTTATTCTCATGTTTGGTTTATCTTTATTCTTATATTCCGGAAACGATTATTACCACCAATAACACTTATTTCGGGTTGAAAAATTGGTCACGAACACTCATTAAAAACTAGATCATTATTAATAAAATAATATTCATTCAACAAAAAACTATAATCCTAGGATGAGTTTTTAACTCTAAACTATTTTTTCTAATAATTTATATAATTATTTTAATCACTAAAAATAAAATATCAACTTAATTTTTTATTATATACTATGATAAAATTAAATATAATATATATAATAATTTATTAAATATTGTTTAAGTTATTAATTTATAAAATGTTAAATATAATATTTTTTTGTTAAATTTAATTGTTGTAACAAAAATAGTTATATGCTTTTTAATACAAATATTTTTAATTTAATATTAAAATTTTAAATGATTCAAAATAAAATATTTATAAGAAAATTTTGGTTAAATTTGTTTTCAAGTAATCTTATATTCTATCAACCAATTATTATCGTCTTATATCACTACCAAATAAACCGTCTAAAGCAAGATAATATTCTCAATAATATGTTAAGTAATGATATATTCCGAAAATCTTATCCTTAAAGATATCTTACATTTCATGAATCAAATGTACCTTAATAATCTAACATTTAACTTAAAAACTATTGTTCTTTTTATATGCTTTTAATATCAACTTCTTTCAAATAATAATTCTCGATTGTCATCAAAGCATGATCATTTAATTTTTCTTGCGATATAATTGTTAGTATGTCTTCAATAATTTCGATTTTAAAAACTTGTGTAAAAACAACATTAATAAAAATAGTTAATAATATTCTATAAGAAATCATAGCATTTGGAAACAACTAAAATGTTCTTAAAATCTCAATAAATCTATTGTTCCTACTATTTTTATAATGTTTGAAAAATAAAATAAGTGTTTCATCTCATTAATAGAAATATCAATCAATATGTCTTTTGAATATAAATTTTATTAACTAAATTCACAATAAATAAAATTTAATGCTAGATGATTATAGATGGCTAAAATTTAAAATTATTGAGTTCATTTGTTATTAAAGATTTAACTTCACTTAATATTTTATAACCATTATCTATATGAGTTACTTGAAATAATATTCTTTTATTTTAGTAATTTAAAATTTTATCACCTACTTCCAAACAACTTTTTTATCGTCACAATAATTTAAGAGTTAAATCATTCATATTTTTTTTTAATATATCTCGTCTCTTTGTAAAATTAAGATTAGATTTATGGGATTATAAAATATCAGATTTTTGAATTTATAAAATATTGAATTTATAAAATTGTGCTACTTGAATTTTAACTATGAGATTTAAATTTTAAAATCAACTTCATATCATTATGGCTATATGTGTTGAGATTGTTCGGGGAAATTCAGTGATTTTAACTTTGGGTTGAATTCCACTTTGGATTAATGGTTTCATCTTTCAGGTTAAGTTTCACTTTAGATGGTGATGACGGAGGGAGTAGATTTTGGGAAACCTTACTCTTCGAGTTATCAGATATTCAAATATTGAATATACATCGATTATTATATCATCATGATTTGAATTTATTGTGTTTTCGGTAAAGGTTTATAAAAAAATATATAAAATATAATTTTGTTTTGTGATTATTTTGTATTTTTAGAGATATATTTAGCTCTTTAACTTATTCTCTTTTTTCTTTCGGATATTCAAATTTTTTAGGTGACTTGGTATTAGAAATATCTCACTTTTAATCGAATATTTTATCATTCAGTGTGAACCCTATTTTGAATATTCCAAACTATTGTTTTAACAATATTTTTAGAACATTTATGCAATATGGACTTTTGAAACCGTTTAATATTTTAGATTTCTGAATGTATGCACTTAAAATAGTATTTTTGGATACTTATTCAAACTATCAGCACAATTCTTATATGGACGTATTCTATATTAAATGAAACTTTTATCGAGAAATTTTACAATAATTGTTATTAATTAATAATAAAGTAAAAAAAAACTAACTTAATTTCCAATATT
The DNA here is from genome assembly GCA_035048815.1 of Abelmoschus esculentus. Lineage (NCBI taxonomy): Eukaryota > Viridiplantae > Streptophyta > Magnoliopsida > Malvales > Malvaceae > Abelmoschus > Abelmoschus esculentus. The sequence goes on along the minus strand of JAUCBN010000031.1, from coordinate 4,834,881 downwards.
TAACTTTAAAAAAGGGTTATATAAACCAAGTTAAAATTTTTGTAGTGTTAAATTAAGCTTGAAGCCCAAGAAAAGTCTAGTGTTAAAAAATTTGCTTCTTTTTTATGTTTTTATTCGTACTTTCACTTTAAATTAAATGGTTTAGGGTTTAGGAAATTAGGATAGGGTGTATTCTTTAGGGTTTAGAGTTTAGGGTTTAGGATATAAAAAAATCAGAGTTAAGTTTTAAAATTTATTTTTTAACAAGAGTCACAAATGAAAACATAAAAGAGAGACAGACGATTTCTACTCGTTAAAAAAGTGATTGGCACTTGGGATCGTTTCATTTTCAAAAATAAATCTTTTTTTTGAAAAACTCAATTGAAGGGGAGAAAGGAAAAAGATGAATGTATCTCAAATATTAAGCATTCATTGGGAAAAAAATTACTTAATGGTGTGATGAAAACAAATTAAAAGTTAAGCTCATACTTAAAAGAAAAAAAACTTTAAAACTTAAAACAAAAACTGTATAATATAAACATTTATTTTGTAATAAAGTCTTATTTTAAAGAATAAAATTTGATTAAATTATAAAGAAGTAAAAAATTGACGAAAAAATAATTTAAATGGAGGTACAACTCAATGATTAAATTAGTCTATTTTGTTCATTGTCGTTAAAATTCAAATAGAATGATGAAGGTCAATGACATGATTGTTAATAAAATTTTAAAAAATTATATATTTATTCTCTATTATTTATCTATTAAATTAAATTAATTCTAATTTTAATTAATTAAATAATATCAATCATCCAATTGGGTCATAATGTGTCATTATACAATTGAGCAATTAATTTTTGTTTTTATTTTTTGCTTATAATATTTATTTTTATTCCGATCGGATTGTGACACGTGTCTCAGCTAGATAAAAAAATAAAAAGGTTAAATATTTTTAGTAGAATTCAAACTTATGACATTTTGAATGTATAACAAATATCCTTACCGCTACACCAACTCACCTTTTATAATATTAAATGCATCATTTTATATAAATATCATATAAGACAATAAATATTAGGGAGAAAAATAAAAAATTAAAAGATGAATTGTTTTATTTGAATATTAAATATTCGAATAAAAATATGAAAATATTAAATATTTGAATAAAATATTTGGATATTAAATATCCGTAAAAAAATATTCAGATATTAAATATTTAAATAAAAATATGTAAATATTAAATATTTCAATAAAAATATTCGAATATTAAATATCAAATAAAAGTATTCAATGTTAAATATTTGAATAAAAATATTCAGATATTAAATATTTTAATAAAAATATTTAAATAAAAATATTAGGATAGTAAATATTTGAATATTAAAATATTTAATATTTAATATTCTAAAATGGTTTAAGTTTGATTCATCTTTCAATTATTTTTAATTTTTCCCTAATATCTATTGTCTTATAAGATATATACGGTGCATGATATATCACAAAGAGAGGGTTGATATAATGGTGATACGTATCACAATCGAATTGGAAAGAAATTAATAAATATAAAATAAAATAAAAATTAGTTACTCAATCAAATAACGATACGTGTTTTCATTCGGTTTGATATTTAATTTTATTTAATTTAATTAAAATTAAAATTAAAATTAAATTGATTTAATAGTTAAATAATAAGGAATAAATATATAATTTTTTAAATTTTAGTTAACTGCCACATTATCATTTCGTTACTCTTACGTTTAGATTTTAATGATAGTGACTAAAATAAATCAATTTAGTAAATTTGATAATTCGATAATCAAAATAGATATCTTTAATTAATTGGGTAACCGCAAAATAATTTACCCTAATATAATGATATTTTTCTGGTATAATCCATCCATTTGTGGACAAAACAAGCACATCAAAACAAATGACAATTGTGATCAAATGATAATTTTTTTTTCTGGTTGCTTCCTTAATTTTCTCTTTTTTTGGCAGCTTTTTCTTAGTTTTTAATATCTAAAAATTATTACATATTTATATAATTTAAGTGAAAAAAGACAGATTTGGTATGCAAAACGTACACGTAGTTGGATTGAATGAGGATTGCGTGACAATCAACCACGCCATTCAAAGAAAATGGACGTCATTTTTAGGCACAATTATTATTAAGAGAATAATTATTATTCCTAAAAGTTTGGAATTCGAATATCAATATTTACAACAAAGTAATTAAAAGATCGAAATACAATGATTGAGAGTATATTTTAAAACGGGTATTATATTTACTGTCAGCTAATTCAAAAAAAAAAAGGCAAATCAGGAAATAGGTGAGGTCTATTTAAACCCAGAACCAGATACGCAACCAACACTTTTGGGATGCAGCCATAAAACATCACCACTCACAGGATACGATGGCAGTGAAATGCCTCAAACATGAATCCATATGACTAACCTAGGGGCTAGGGGGGGAAGGAAACTAAAAATAATACATGCTATGCTACTACAAGCAAATGGTTCACAGATTTATTATTAGGAACCCAAATTCATTGACGAATTGATTTCAAAAGTAGAATAAAAAAGATACCCAAGTTCATACGAGTATACCTCCATGGATCATACCTCAGTCACAAGATCCGGACGAAAAAAAGGAAGCTCTGGCATAAGCATCATGCTAGGAAAGGATATCACAATCAACATACCCCCGGAAATTTCTGTGGAGATAGGAAATGGAAACAAATTATAGAGGTTTAGGTTCAGTTCCTCCGTTTTCTTTTCTCTTTCCTGGATTCTGAATGTTCCCTCTCTGAACCACGATGGGACCTGCGGGGAGAGTCCCTACTGCGTTTATGATGTTTTGAGTGTTTTCTGCTGTAACTACTCTTTTCCCTGGATGATCTTTTCACTTTTCCTTTTGACCTAGAACGGTAGTGTTCACGATCATCACTGGATGAATCACTATATGAATCACTGCTATAACGATGTCGTTTGGAATGTTTTCTACTCCTTTCATCTTCTGATGAGGAACTGCTGCTCCAACTTTTCCGACGGCTGGAGGGTGATTTGACTTTCTTATCCTCTTGAGCAAACTTAGCTTCGTACACTTTACCAGAAATGTTCGATGAACCAACAGTGTGCTTGCTACTGTTGGTGTTGGGAGCCACAGACCTTCCTGCAATGGATTTATTTTGTTGGGAGGCACCGTCTTGAGCAGTTTCATTTTCAGGGTTTAGATAAGTTCCGGTGCTAAGTTTAGCATTTCCGGAGTCAATGTTCGTTGTTTCTATCTGAAGAGCGTTGGCTTTAATAGTTGAGTAGGGTGTGTCAGGGGGGACCTCAAAGCCCAGTTCTTTTCCCAGGGATTCTAGAAAGTCGCCTGCTATCAAACGGTTCAGTGTCGTAGTTGCCACTTCACTCTTCTTCTCTGGGTCCTCCACTTTTTTGGTGTTTGAATCTTCTACATCATCATCAGAATCATCAGAAAAAATTGCCTGCATGGAACAAAGATCAATGCAAAAGAATTAGGTGTTCTGTTTATATCATTATTCAGCAAAACAAGTTCATGCAAGAGACCACACTTATGACACCGAAGGAAACAATCATCCTCGTTGCAGTGCCGTTACATTAAAAAGTGAGGGAAATTGACGAGCTGCAAACTAAAATCCCATTTTTTCTGTAACATAAATGAATTAGGAATACGTGCCAATTTCCTAGAGAAACCAACTGTACAAAATAGCAGCAAATAACATTGTAGCCAGCAACTAACAGTATAGAGCGTCAGTGATCAACTATAAAAAGAAAAGAAGCCGAGAAAATGGGATCAGCTGGATAAATAAGTTCATTACAAATTTTGAGGTTAACCATTTCTAATTATAATATCCAGTTTGTATCATGGAGAAAGGACTACAACAAGAGACAAAATTAACTGGCACTAGAACCAAAAGAGATGTATACACCAACTTTGAATTAAATGCAAATCACACCACAAATAGATTTCAACTGAACAAAGAATACCTTATAGAGATCAACAGGCCTTTCAACATTTTCAGCTACAATTTCAATTTCCTGTTCAGCTACACCTTCAATTGTCATTTGAGCACCAGTTTGAGCGGCAGGAACATCTCTATTTCTAATAGCATCTTCTTCTGGTTTAGCACCTTTAACAGAATCTGGAATGAAAAGTAGAGAATCAATCTTACTTCTCACGCGTGGAGCTGGTGGTGGCTGCAAACAGAAATATTATATTCTTAGAACAGAAATTACAATTAATATATTGAAAGTTTTGCAATTGTCTCCTCATTTAGAAGAGAGAATGGTAATCGGAGTAAACCTCCAAGAAAATAAGTAAAATCTGCAAAGATTTCTCACCACAAATTTTAGTTTGGGTGGGTGGGCAGAAGGAGCCACACACGTGTTTGTGCATACAAGCATGTTAATACATCATAAGATCTTCATAAACTGTTTCTACTAACTCCAGATTATGAATAAAAAAAACAGCAGAAGAGAAGAGAGAATCTAAAGATACCTTCCCCATAAAAGGATCAATGAGATCAAAGCGCTTGCATAAAACAGGTGAAGGTCGCCATTGAAACTCCTCCCTTCTAGGGAACATTTTCTTTGTCACCAAATCTTCAGCATGAGCATCTCCAACTTGCTGTTAAATTTATGAAATGTGAAAATCCAGCATAAAGTTTCAGTAACTAAAAAGCCACCACCTTAAATATACCTCTAGTGCCCCAGATGTGAACTGCATTCCACCGGCTAAAAAGTCCAATGGCTGTGTTGAAGTCATGCTTTCCTTTCCCCGTTTTCCTTTCTCTATTGCCTCAGCAGCTGCCTCAAAGTCCAATTTTTCACGAGCACGGGCTGCTTCTGACATATTACTGGCCACAGTAAATCCTGTGGAGCGAAGGCCTCCTTCATACTTTTCCTTGAGATATTGCTCAAATCTTTCTTGCTTTGCGGGATCATCTTTGAATGGTTTTGCAACTTCTGGCAACTTATTCTACAATAGACAGAATAGAAGTCTGAATTAAACGGCGTGTATAAATGATATGGTGAAGTGTAAAAAACAGAATGAGAAAATGAAAGAACCTGTTGGAAAAAAAAACACGAGAAACTTTACTTGTATTACTTTGTTGAAAACAGAGATAAGCATAAATGTATGGTGCTTACAAATGAATCAGGTTTTTTAAATGTATCAGAAAGATTGAATTGAAGTTGAAACTCCCCAGAAGCAATTGATGAACTTGTGGTCTCTCTTGAGCTTCTTTCCAAAGGTTTTTCTCCTAATAATTTCCCGCGGCTCTCTGCCGTCATCTTCTGCATACTTGGTGAAAGTTTTCCATCCAATAACAGATTGGCTTGATCACCAAATTTCTGATGCTCCTCCCACAGTCTCCTTTCATAATATTCATGTCCATTTCCTCCAGAAAGAAAACTGAACAATGGATTTGACTGGTTCTTCTTTTTGGAGAGATCCTCAAATAATTTACCACATCTTGCTACTAATTTTGCAACCCCCTCAATTAAGAGCTTCAGATTACTATCATTCGGAGGAGGAACTTCTGGTGGAGAGGGAACATCGAGCTTCTTCAGATTCTTGAGAGGTCCAGGAAATTTGTGGTGTGGAACAAAATCCTTTGGGATTACAGGAGGATCAAACCTGAATAACAATTTGCAAACTGATATTAACAATTCTGTCAAAGAAAATTACAAAGAACTATGACAGTATTCTTAATCTCTGATATCCAGATTAAGCAAAACAGGATTGCAAGGAAATAGGCTTAATAAGAGTATCTACTAAATGACTCAAACAACAGTTAAGCTACAAGCAGATTAACATAAATATTGACATGGTACATGTTATGTGCATCAAGTATGTTTACTATCATCATGTACATGAGTATCTTTATTTTTTTCTGGGTTTATTCACATTTAGATATTTGGTTAATGTGACATGGAAAAACTAACTATTGATGTAGGAGTGAGAGAGCCTAGGTCCATATAAATACCACTAGGAAACCAATATTTTTCCCTGTGGAATCCAAGTCCCATACCTTGCAATTTGACACATACCAAGCCACCATGCTTCACAGTCAAAGTGCCCATGTGGGCTTACTTTTCGCTAGCGTAATCTAGTCACAAGCGAACACTACAATATTGATGTCACCACCAGCACCGCAGAATCACAACTGAGACATGATGACTGGCTCTAATACCAATTGGTACGGACCTCTGGATAACCATATAAGCCCCACAAGAAAAAAACATACTTTTCCCATGGACAATCCAAGTCACATAGCTTGCAGTTGGACACATATCATAATGAGTTTGACTTAAAAGCTAATATTTAATTTAACGTTCATTCTCTATCATTGCAACATTCCCCTCACCAGAAACATTAAACATGCTAGACAGCTTCTGAAGCTATCCATTTGCTGCCTGGTGAAGTTGCTAAAAACAGTTTTACTTGCTGTAAAAGTTAGTTGTTAGTAGTTTATCTGAGTTAATCTTCTAAGAGGATTATAGTTACGTCTATTGTAAGTAGGACTCCTTAAATGTACTAAAAGTCCTATTCTTTAGTCTTTAAATATTTTGGAAACTGATTGAAATTTAATTGATTCTCTCAGCAGAATTCTTTTAATAACAGAAACTACTTTTCTGTTTTTTCTTCTTGTTCAGTTTCTCTATACATCCGAGTCACATAGCTTGCAGTTGGACACATATCATAATGAGTTTGACTTAAAAGCTAATATTTAATTTAATGTTTATGTTAATGTTGTTCGATATATGTTTTCTTAGCATAAATATAAATGAAGAATTCACACCTTTAAGAAAACTCAAGTTCCACTGGCAGGCTATTAAAAATATCCATCACCTATCCTTCTAATTCATTCATGTTTAATTAGAACATTATTTTCACATGCCCTATTTTATTTTCCATTTGCCACGTACTCCAATATCATCCTCAGATTTCTTAAACAAAAAATCTACAGATCAATGACATAAGCTCCAAGAACATTCTTAAATCCAATTTTATCTACTTCAATTTCAGATACAAATCCTGACCTGCATAATCCCCACCCTCCAAAAATAAATAGCTTTAACTTTATTTCTTCAGTATCAGTATTAAATTAATGATTCTAGCAATGCATCATAACCATCACTCTACCAGGGAAGAGGATAAGTGAATGAAGAATTTCCTTAGTTTCATAATGCTACAGGAATTACACATGACATATTTCTCAAGCTAAAAAAGGCAAAATTACAAATTCAACACAATGAGACAGATGAGGTATCACGCATGCAACATCAACTACTTTATAATTACCTTTCTAACTGGTAGTCATAAACTGATGCAACTTTGAAACCAGGCAGAACACCCTGATCTCTTGCAACCACCTTTTGTTTACTCTCTATGCTCAACCTTGCTGGTTGTTTACTCTCTATGCTCAACTTTGATGGCTCTTCGTCATCCTCGATGCATGTTTCTTCAAAGTCATAACCTAAGATAGAAACCCTACCTTCAGCTTAAAACTTAAATTAAACTAATAAGTAATAACCTCAGGACGAGTAGGCAAATTAATAATAAAATTAATCCCTGTGAACACTAGCAACTAAGGAAATTTTTTGGCACTTCATGATATCAAAGATAGGAAAGAAGGGAAAAAAAAACTAGTTTAATCATATGAACAACCCAGACAATGAGGACACTAATTAATCAAAGTCGGTTGGTACTAGGTATATCAACAACATCAATTAGAGAGAGAGATTTTCATCACAAAATGAAAAATAAGAAACACTCCACCAATAGAACCTTATAGAATAGTTTTGAACTCAAAAGCAAAGATAGATAAGGAAGGTAGTAGCACATTCAGAAGAAACATCTCCAGTGAACGCATGCAACTCCAAACCTTTCATTTGAAAAGGTAAAAAATAAAAAATGAAAACAGATATGAGTTCTTGACTCCCACACGGACCAATATGACTGTTTTCTTCATGATGGTAGTATTGGCAATCAGTTTCTCTAAGGAGGATGAAAGCAGACAAATTATTACAAGATGCATTCTCACAAAAAGTGAACTAACCAGCAGCATAAATATCCTCATCTTCAGCATCATATTCTTCAAGTGCGCCAATTCCGAATCCAGGAGCAGCTTTTCCTGCTGGTGTTGAATCAACTTCTATTAAGAAACAAAATTCATGCGTGCAAGGAAATGTGGAGAAAGATGAATCATTACAAAAATGCATGCAAAGGGACTTGAAAAGACATGCTAGTAAGAAATTAGAACCTACACTTGGAACCAAAGAGACTATCTTTTATTGACATAGCTGTCCTGTTCCCATGCTGCTTATCATTCAACAAGTGCAATCTCTTCTTTTCTGAAAGCATTTGCAAACAAAAGAAATAAAACCCAGCAAGAAACGATGCTTCTGAGAATGATTCAAATAGTTAATAAATAATGGTCCTTCAAGAAATAACATACCCCTGAATTCAGGAGCATGCTTGAATGGATCATATCCTAAACCATGTAAGTCCTGCTTAGGGTTGCACACAAAAGCCTGTAGCACAAAATTATTAAAAAAAAAAAACTTGATTGCTTTAAAGGTATCAAAAAAATGATCTCTCACTTGATGTGGTTTAAGAGGGAAAACAGTTGCAAATCAATAGAATTAGGACTGAACAAACGAGTAAGAAAGATGGCACTTAGTTTCTATTTATTCAAGAAAATAATACGAATAATCATGTTGAATGTAAAGCCTACACCTTATTTATGTAGGCTTTCTTGAAAATAAAGTTTTAATCCTAACCCTAGATTTGAACACTAAAGATAACTAAGAACCCTGAAAATATTTAATCTTTCTAACCTTATTATCTGTCTATGATGTCTATAATAATTAATAAATATTATAAACAAAACAGATATAATAAAATATCATAAAATAAATAAAGCTCCTACAGCTTTCTCCCGGGCTTGATGAACGCAATTCAAACGAGAAAACTTCCTTCAGCATAAAATTTTATCAGACACTTTCATCTCACCAACCACCCAAGAACTTCGACTAGCTGTTTTGCCTAACCATGTAACCAAAAATCTCTTATGTCGGTTGCCCCTTCTAAACCTAGCTTCTTTAACACTGACAACATCTTCCATAACCTCTGTTTTAGGCTTAGGAAGCTTCTTTAACACTGACAACTTTCATGTTGTTTGCAAGTAGTTTTCTCTGAAAGACTGCATCGTCTTCTCATCATTACTAGGCCTTCAAGTACTGTTTTTTCTTGAGTTCTACATTGAATTCTCTCTCGACAAAATCTATTTAGGTTGTAGAAACTGAATCAGATCTTTTTAGTCCACAACCATCATCTGAAGTTGTGTCCTTTGAGACGTCATAAAGATTTCTGACTCGCCTCCAATCCTCCCCTTGTTCTGAGGCTTTGGTTGTCCTTACTATATGGAAAACCAAAGACGCTCCTTAAGCCAAATACACATCAACTTCTTTTGTTTCCTTAGGATATTCATCACAGATCGGTTCTAACATATCATAATCTTTCTCATACCCATGCATCTTTCGATTAAAAGCATTAACTTTAATGTTGATTCCACACTCGTTTAATTCAAGGTCACGCACTAACTGCCCACCCAATCTATCTCATAATGCACGATAGAGGAACCAACTTCATAGAAGGGGTTTTCTTCGTCACCAAAAGCAGAGTTATCAACAAGACTACCTTCTGGTTGTTAGTTATCCAAGAAGTGTTAAAGCTTGAGGAGAAGTCTAAGTTAACGAGGAGTGTTAGAGTTTTTATTTAATATTTAATTAGAGTTTATTCCTAATTAGTAGTTTAGATTTATTAGAAGTCTTATTTAAATTAAGAATAAATATTATTTAAATTAGAGATAAAGTATAATTTTAGTTATATTAAAACTCTATTTTAGCCTATTTAAAGGCTTATTCTGTAATCATTTGATATGGAACAATTATAAGAAAATACAGAGAAACACATTGTTCTCTCTGGAAAATATCTTTGTTTATTCAAACAATAAATCCCTAACCACCAATCACACACAAACCATCATCTACAGCCACCATGGCCCCTTTCTCACATGGTATCAGAGCCAATAACAGTCTTGATATTGTCACTATTGTTGTCATCTGTAATCAGAAACAAATCGATGATTTGATTTTTCAGATACATATCTTTTTTTTCGTTGCTATCATTAGACCACACTCGTTCATTGGCTTCTCCCTCATGAAAATCTTACATGTCTGGTGAAATTTTTACTCGCTTAATTTTGTTGGTTCTTTATTTAATGGTTCTATCTTAGCCAATTAAAAAGATAAGAATAAAGGTTATAGTTTAGTCTTAAAAAACTATTTGGTTCTATCTTAGCCATCTGTTTCAAAAGATAGGAATAAAGGTTATAGTTTAACCTTAAAAACTATTTGGTTCTATCTTAGCCATCCATCTTCGGAAAAAGATAGATGAAAAAGTTATAATTTAGCTTTGAAAACTAAATAATATTCTTTAAGGATTCTACATCAAAGATCCAAACTGAAACTCTAGTCTGTGTAACTATCAGCTTGAGGGGGAATGTAGTTTCTTTCGATCACTTCGTACATCATTCACATCAGATCTTTTAATCAAAACCGCATGCTGGAGCATCTAAATCAAAGACTCCTAACCCGAGAACAAGGAGTATTTTTTCTTGAAGAAACAAAAAAAAGAGAAAAGAGTAAGGCATTACATCCAAGATCCAAGCTGGTGCTTTACTACGTTTGTTCACCAGCTTGAGGGGGAGTGTTAGTTATCCAAGAAGTGTTAAAGCTTGAGGAGAAGTCTAAGTTAACGAGGAGTGTTAGAGTTTTTATTTAATATTTAATTAGAGTTTATTCCTAATTAGTAGTTTAGATTTATTAGAAGTCTTATTTAAATTAAGAATAAATATTATTTAAATTAGAGATAAAGTATAATTTTAGTTATATTAAAACTCTATTTTAGCCTATTTAAAGGCTTATTCTGTAATCATTTGATATGGAACAATAATAAGAAAATACAGAGAAACACATTGTTCTCTCTGGAAAATATCTTTGTTCATCTTATTCAAACAATAAATCCCTAACCACCAATCACACACAAACCATCATCTACGGCCACCATGGTCCCTTTCTCACACTGGTATGCCAAACTGGTTGTGGGTAGAGGTGTTAATGAGCCTAACAGGCTTGCAAGCTACTCGTGCTCGGCTCGGTCAAAACTCGACTCAAGTGAGCTTGACTCGCGCTAGTGTTCGGCTCAAGACCTAAACAAACTGAGCGGAGCCGACTCAAGCTCGGCTCTAAAAGCTCGAAATAATTATATATATAGGCTCCATATACACTTTGTATGTTTCAGTGTTATTAACTTGTTATCATAGTTAAATACTTTAAATTTCTTGACAACAATTTCCTCTTCCTCAACAACTAACACATCCAACCTTAGCGTAAAAGCAAATTCAATGATCTAATTATGCTGAGGTTTTCGGATTACTAGGTTTCTTCCAAATAAACTTCTAATTCTAACCCTAGAATCTAGATTTAAACCCTAAAAATATTTAACACTACTAGCCTTAGCCGGTCTATCCTATGTCTAATAATTAATAAATATTATAAACTAAAACCGAAATAAAATAAATAAAGCACACGCATCATCTTTTCTCATTCAATCCCACAAAAGCAAGCATATTGACAGCTATTTTAACCTCCAAAGCTTAAGAAGATGCTAATTGCAAATTCTAATATACATATGGACCAAGCTAAAACACACTACAAAAATTCTCTTCCAACATTACCAAAAAAATATCCTTTCACTATTTCAACATTCCCATAAACGGAGCAAGTATTAAACTATTAATGAGGCAAAAGAAATTCATTTCATTACTATAAATGACTTTCATTGTTAGGTAAAGGGTCATAAAGATAAAAGCAAGAGTAATAATATTGGTAACAACTAACAAGGAGAACTTCTCACAGGTAAGCTTCGAGAAGACTGAGTATCATTGTCGGCAGGCTGCACGGTGAAGCTTTCAGGTTCTTCAACAGGCTCATCTGCAGGACATGGAGCCTTAGCATCCTCAGAAGCAAATGCCAATAAAGCTTTTCTAGCTTCTCTACGAGCATCTGTAGTAAATATAACATAAGAATATTCAGCCCAAAACTTATTCCCTCAAATACAAAAGCATCACACAAAGACAAGCATATAAATATCAATGTTTGCAATATAACCATAATGGAATTGGATGTTATAAATGAAGAGGTTTCCATCAATAAATAGATCATAATCAATATAGTTATTTTTTAAGAGGTGTGATGATAGCAGCTTAAGATTGAAAAATAGTAAAGAACGAGCAATTGAAAAATCTAATAATTCATGATATAATCATAGAACATGTGGCGTGAAATATTCAAATTGTATGTTTAATCTGTCTTGCTTGGACTCAAGCATCAAGAGGACACGGGTACACCGTACAAGGACTCCTTTTATATGTACTTAAATATTAAATGTCTATAACACATCAATATTTTAAGTGCAAAATTATTTTTTATATTTTGTATTGGATTTAATTAACGATCTTTTGGGTTTCAAACACAAAAACTAGGAGGTTTTAACATTCTATTTTTTTTACTTTACTTTTTGCTTTTTATATTTTACATTTTATACTACTCTCCACCTTGAAAACCAAGACTTTAATCTATACTTATCTCTTCACAACCAATCACCAAGAATCAGACGAATCTGATTCTGAACCATATCATGTACCCTTATCTTATCCTTGTCGTATTGTGTCAACATAGATGCAGTTCCCATTTTGTAGAGCCCGGGCAGCAGAGGGTTTAACATAAAACATCTCTAATACATTCTGCCAAAAGGGCTAAAAATCGGAGAAAATGAACAAAACCAATGTGACAATAGACCAAATTACCATATAATGAACTAGCACGCGAGTCATTGATCGCACGGCCATGTCTCCATCCCATCTTCAGTAGCAATTTTACACCTAATCAGAGAAGTAAGATGAGTCTCTAAGTTGCTAAGCTTCTACAGATAAACTACTAGGTGGCTAAGACTATAAATTCATAAATCAAAGCAAACCTATAGACTCAGAAGCTGGAAGGACAAGTTCATCAGGAACAGGTCCAGGAATTGCAGATGGCCTACAGGAAACACAGAGAACTAATAAGTCGGTATATAATTTAAAATTTCTCTAGAAGTACAAAGGACATGCAAATAAAACAGTTTGCAGGTGCATGAGTGCAGATGCCATGAGAAGCAAATGCATGAGCTGACAAGTCCAAGGTGAAGAAGAATATTAGATAATAGAGGTGAGGTGATCATAAGGATGTTGAACAACGATAATAATGATCATGGGAATGAAAAAAGATGTCATCAAGAGTCCAATATCAAATATTGTAGTGATATGAGACATTGACTGCCTTAACTCAAGAATAATAGTAACCATAAGCAATGTTTTCATATCCAACCAAATGAGTTCAAAAGTCTTCTTCAGCAAAAGAGAAAAAATGAACAAGCAGTGATGTATCATGTTGGTTGGGTTAGACTCAATAAATGACAATTAATTTTTTTTAATATGAAGCCAAAAAACTAAGCCATGCTTGTGGCAAAAAGCCAAAAGTCCTTTAAGAGCACTTAATTTTTAAAATAAGAATTTCTATTGAGAACCAACACTCTAAAATTATCACTGATAAGATGAAGCATATACAAACATTTGACAGACCTTTTCTTTTGCTCCTTATCGGCTTGTTTGCGAGCATGCTCAGCAGCTGTAAATCCAAATGTGTCAAACTGTGAAGATGTCCCCAAAGTACCTTCCAGTTCCTAAAATACAAAAGAATGAATTATCATGAAATAAAGAAATGATCAGCAGCAGCAGCAGCAGAATAATAATAATAATAATAATAATAATAATAATAACTCTAACAGGTAGAAACAAAATATGAAAACAAAGTAAACCCTTATCATCTATCTATAAATTATAGACGAGAGGATGATATAATAAACAGATTCTTGTTCCAACACCAACAATGCCTTAAAAGACAAAATATTGAGACACATATATAACAATAATCAGTTAACACATGGAGTAGGTAGTGAAACTACTTTCAAAGACTTGTACATAGGAAAACTCCATTATGATTCTTATCGAACTGTTGTATAATGAGGCATGAGCTACAGAAAATATCATGTAAATATATCTGTTAGAAAACTTGTTAATGGACGCAGAGAAAGGATGTTTTAAAACATATCTGAACTGGAATCATGCTTTAGCATTAATCATCCCTTCTTCCGATGAAAGGTTTAAATGGTAATTTAAAGAGAGATACTAAAAGTAGGTACACTATACAGCCATATGTGCATTTAATCGGAAGCACATATGAATTATAAAGAAATCGTGCAACTCCAGATATGAAAATATCAGACCAATACATATGATATAAAATCTTCACAGTGAAATAACATTACCCTAAATAAAAATCCAAAAATATACATTGCAGAAAAATAATAGGACAAACATATTTCCACAACTAAGCTTCAAAATCATGAAGGTCTAAATCTTTATTAGATGCCACACAACAGAGCAGAATTTCAGATTTAGCAAAGGCATCAAGAATTTGTCAGAACATTTTTAATCTAGAATACTAAAAGTCCAAGCAACTGAATTGTAAAATATTAAGGAAATAAACAACTATAACCAAATGTAATTTTGGAATAGAGCATGTCAAAACCTAACAGACACGGCAACGTCCCTATCCTGCAGTCCAAGAAAATCATAAAAAGTGGGAGAATGGGAAAATACAGCTTTCTCATCTTCATCTAAAAAGTTGAAAATGCTCTGCTGTTTGACTTCAGCTCTGTTCTTTCGTGATGATGTAAATGACTGTGGAGCCCAACCTGCAAATATGTTTCAAAACCTATTAGGCATGCTACATGATATCATTGCAAGTGAACGACAGCAATCTAGTTAAAATAAATACAGAGATATACCCTCTTTCGTGCCCACTGTATTGAAGTAACCAGCAGAAAATCCACCTGTAAATGCACCATGGAATCTTCTACGTCCTTCTTCATCTCTAACCTAAACAAATATAATTCAAATATGATAGAAAGAAAGACTACTGACCATGCATAACAAATAAACACTTACATGATTACATAATATACGAACTATAGAAGTATGGATACCACCACAAAAGAAACACATAAATGTTCGCTTAAAGCAATTCCAAGACAATTTGTTTAGAATCAAATGGAAGGAATGTGGAATCCATCAAAGGCTTCCAGCCAGTTAAGGAACTAATTTAGCTTCAAATACTACCTAAAAGCGAGCAATTCACTTTGATCATGACATGGATCCAATTTATACAAAGAAACCTCAAAAAAATAGCGTATATAAAAAAATTGTTTATAAAGAAAAGAAAAAAAAAAGTTACATCCCCTTTCATCCCTGCTTTCTTTAATTTTAACTCCCCCCCCCCCCCCCAATTTTCATGGAAACCAAACAGTGTCTGAAAGCGAAAATTTCAACCTTAAGGGCAAAAGAAAAGGAGAACTCAACCTGGTATAGGGTCTAGGGAAGTTCAAATTTCTCACTTATAATCTCAGAAACAAAAATGAAAAGAAAAACAAAAGAAAAGGACGAAAGTGTATACCTCTTGCTTCCAGGGAGGGAGGGCGCGGAGGTTACCAGAAGCTTCAGCAGCGGCTTTCTTCCTACGGTTGGTGATCTCTTCCTCCCGCTCAATGGGTTTACCGAAGAACACGTAATCCTCCTCGTCTGAATCCATGATTACCTTTCCCTAATCTATTGATTGAAGTGTCTAAATGGAGAGAAAGGGAGACTAAAAGGACTCGGGAAATGGCGGTTGATAGATTAAAAAGGGATTTATTTCGAGGGATTTGCTGAGGTCTTGAAGCTCCGATTGCAGTAGGATCCGAAGGCGAGAAGCCAAGTCCGTATCCTGCCCACACTTATGAAAGGCCGGGTCTTTTACATTTTACTTTTCGAGTTTAAAAGCTTCTTAATATTAATATTTTTAATCAATTTTAAATTTTAAGGTTTATAAATATAAGTATTAGTTTTAAGGTTTAAAAAAATTTAAGATTTAAATTTATTGGTAATAGTTTTTGAAATTAGGGATATTGATAGAATTTTAGGTTTAAAATTAAAATTTAGAGTTTATATATTAAAACTTAAATCCTTAATTATATTATCTTAAATCTTAACCTAGACCCTAAATTCTAACATAAAACCCTAAATTGATACAGATAATAATTTATTTTAAAAATATAGATTAATTGTCATGGATTGTTTCAAATTAAGTTCTCAAATTCAACTCCTCCGAAATAGGAATACAACAATGTTAAATATTTGTATATAAAAATTGTTGGCTAAAAATCGTGTTAAAAAACAGAAAAATAAAAATATATTTATAAAATCATTTATTTATAAAATATATGACCCTTCTATAAAAATATTTATCGTTTTTATTAATTTTTATATTTTATATTAGATACCAACTCAAAATGATTATAGAGGTTTAATTTTATGCATATCATTTATCAATTATAGATTATTGAGTGGTAATTGACCCTCTAACAGTGGAAGTTGTCAACAATTGGCCATTACCAGGGTCAGAGCCCCAAGTTATTTTTTTTACCTTTATAGTGTAGATTTTAAAAAATAATTAATTGTACATTTGCTTTCTTATTTTTTTAGAAATATTTAAATTTGTCCTTGAAACCCAAATCTTATTTCCGTCCGTTATTAAAGAATTTGAAGTCTTTAACTGATATGCAAGCTTACCACAAATAGAAATTTGGTAGGGTTCTTACGCCTACCATGCTACTGTGGGAAGTTTTATCAGAAACTTGCTTTGCATGATTTTTCTAAGCTATTTCAAATAGAAAATGATGCTAACTCCATAGGAGTAGGAAGGAATACCCTTGCCATATCTCAACACAGCTGTAGGTCTTAATGTAGCAACTCAAATAAGAATTGTTCTCCCTATGTCACTTATGTACCAAACGTTACATAAAGATATTGAAAATATGCAATAAAATATAAATGAATTTTTGGGTCTCAAGATGCTCCAAGAGTTCAACTTGAAAAAAATGAACACATTAATGGAGTCATAGCTAGTAACTTTGATGAGAAGAAATCGAATAAGAAAAAAGAGAAGCAAAGAATATCTCTTACACCACTTAGCAAACAGCATTCAGTGTGTTTAGAGAATGGATTGGGAAGAAGTGCGTAAAAACACAACTTCCTTTTAGTTTCTTTCCCTTTGTCGTTACTTCAGAGCATTGGATCTTTGTCGAGCGAATCCTGGCTGCATGATGTAGTCAGCGATGAACGTTAGACACAAACCAGAAACATGGACAAAGCAGGTAAGCAGCTAAGCAGCTAAGGATTGTGCTTGAAGGGTTACCAACTTTTGCTGTTGGCAGGTCAGCTGTACCCGCAATTCACGATTTTCCTTCTGCAGTTCAAGCAGAAGCTTTGCCTGATCAGTTCCGGTTTCAGGTACTTCAATCACCTCCTCATTTGCCTCACAAGCCTGTGCAAGTTCAAGGAATAAGGTGTTCAAAAACAGTGAAAGATTCAACACAGAAACACTTGGTTAAGTGGTATACCATGAAACCAAATGAACATAACTTCTTTATAAGAAAATGAGCAAAGATTGACTAACCTTGTTTTGGATTTCCTTTGCCCGGTAAGCCCAGTGTAGGGTATTTTGTGTCTCACCAAATGAGAGATTGCTTGGACTGACATTAGCAATCATTACAGTGTTACAAGCCCCACCTAATGAGTCTTTCAAAAGTTGAGTGAGTTTCGAGTTTCTGTACGGTATGTGTTTTTTACCCTCAACAAGGGCATTGATGCAGCTGCTCAGCGCAAGAAGTGACCGATTAATGTTTGCACCCTCCAAGGATCTAAGTGTTCTCTGATCCGTTGCCAGGGCTCTTTCAGAACCAGCAAGATCTATGAGTGAAAGCTTTCCAACTCTATTAATGATATTCATTGAAGCGTCTTTGACTTGATATTCAACAACAACCTACACGAAAAGCAACTCATATCTATAAGAAGGTCATCAAATTAAAAGAACAAGCAAGTAATTAGCTCTAGATCGTTACTGGTACCTGAAGAATTGCATGGGACCGTGAAGACGTTTCATTTGCCCGAGTTGGTTCAGTGGTTCGGTTTTGGTTTCCTCTTTGAAGCAATGCCATCACCTGCCACAGCCATGTAAAACTATTATACTCATTCCACTCAATCATCCAAACCTTCTAAGGTATCATGGTTAGTGAAAGTCAGAAGTTTACTTCATCTGCAGAATAAGCACTGTACTGTGTAATCCCTGCCGCAACAATTCCCTGCAATACATTTGAGTAAACACTTTTTGAGGTGAAATCAAGGCATTTAAACGAAGAATTAAACAAGAGATATAAGACTACTAATGTGTTTTGTAAAATTGTCCGTGTTTGCTTTAAATAGTTTTAAAAACAATAATATTTCCTTGTATTTAACAACCATTTTACCCAAAACATCAGCTATTCATATATTATGTAAGGAAACACAGCCGAGTACATTTCTTTCTAATCAAATAAGTGATGAAACGAAAATAGTAGCTCTTCTAGTTCGGCTAAAACACTTCCATAAGATCTTTGATGATCTTAGGACAAACTTTATTGACATACAGGACAACATACAAAGTTTCAAAAAACAATAATATGATATTAGTATACTAGTACAATGAAGTTTGTAAAGAATTCGATAATAATATATATGATCAAAGCAAACATTTTCAGATAATCTCATTTAATAATGGGCAATCAAACAAGTTAAGTAGGTAAATTTCACAAAATTGCTTGGAAATACAGCAAAACAATGGAAATGAACACCGGCGGATGTATGTGTAATGTAGGGTGGGCCTATGCCCACCCCTAGACCTTTTAAAGTTCACACATTCACCTTCAATTTTTTAAATTTTCTGAATTAGTCCTTGATTTTTTTTAATATTTATGACTTGTTGTAACCACCTAGAAATTTTAAAATTTCATGTGTGCCCACCCTCAAATATTTTTCTAGATCCACCACCGAAACTGAAGCAGTATAAATATCATAGAAGTTAAAAGCAAACCTGTTTATCTTCTCTTAGGACAAGAGGTCTTCCGGGTGAGAGTAAATCCTGTATGGTTTCATTGTAGACCTCGAGATAGGAGAGATGAACTGCATGGTTTCCATCAAAGCTCCTATGCCTAATATTTGTAAATAGATCTTTTATTGCCCAAACCATTACACCTGGATTTTCCAAGGTGCCTAGCATTGTATAAGTTTTCCCAGCTCCTGTGGCACCATAGCAGAACACCGAGCCGTTCTGTCCCTGTAAAACTGCTTCTACAAGCTCTGCAGTCCTGAAAGTTCAAAATTGATTGGTTCTTAAGAAGTTAATTCATTGGGGGGAAAACCTGAGAAACTTGTATTCATTCGATTCAACGAATGTTGAAACTTAAGTTGGGTTGAAGTTTCAAGCAACATTAACAGTAGCATTTTCCTACCTCAAAATCCTATATTTTCTTTCGGTTAATTAACCAATGCAGAATCTAGAAATAACACTACATTTTGTTAGTAACACGGATGTGAGTGCCAGGTAGTAGTAATGTAGTATATGTCTGAAACCAGTATGTATGTTTGATTTTTTCTAAGTTTGTCTATGTATTTGGAGGGTCATATCCTTACACCATAAAAAAAGGCATCACTTCTCTACAACAAGCACATTATTGATTAAAACAAGAGAAAACTAAGACACGAAGCCAAATTAAACCTCAACATAAGATGTATAAACTATTAATTGAAAACAAAGGACAATGGTTTCAATGCTCAGTCAGATTCACAATCAGGAAATTCAATATATAGATTGGAGAAATACCTTTCTAAATAGATGAAAATTTTCCTAGTCTATAAACAGTTAAACAGAAAAAAATAACCAAATGGAACGATGTCAAGGGTGAAAACTGACTGCAAATCCTATCAAAATGGATTAATGCATATAACTTTTGGCCTTTTCGGGCTAATAAACTTACGTGATTGAATAAACTTCATGTTGAGTAGTGGAATCGGGGAATGAAGCATCAAAACTAAAATGTCTGCCTCTAAGCCTCTTCAATCTAAGATAATCATTTTCATTAGCAAACTCAGTCAAGTAAACATCTTTCTTATTCACAATCTTGACACAACATCTTGAACCAGCTTCCTTTTCCTTCTTAGCCATGGGCCTAAGCCTTACAAACACATGAATCCTACTCTCATTTCCACCAGCTCTCCCATTTTTCTCAGTGTTGGCATTGCTATCCATTTTCTCCAATTCTTGAACATCCCTACCCCCCACCATTGACAGCTTCCTCACCACCACCGTCGGTTTCGCCTTCTCCATAGTTGTGGCGGATGTTGCCTTTCTTGCACAAGAAGAAAACCCAAGAATCCTATGAGTACCAACAGAAAGATTCTCTTTTGCATCATCCAGCGGAGGTTGAGGCAACACATAAGTTCTAGTCACTGTAGGATTTGCCATCGTAGGCAATGTTGGCACGGTGTTTTCCCTCATAACATAGTTGAATTTGGGATCTTTTTTCTCTTTCTCGTCATTCCTCTCTTGTCTTTTGCAAGAAGTGAGAAGATCAACACTTGGGTGAGACGTGAAACGCTTTTCTTGAGGATCAGGTTTTGGAGATGATGATGGGTTATTGTTTCTCAGAATTGCAGAAGCTTTCTTTTGCTGCTCATATAAAAGAGTCAAAGCTCTCATTTTTTCTTTCAATCCATGGTGTGGATTCCTCAGTGTGAAATTGTTAGTAACATTGTTCATCTGGGTTTCTTCTTTTTCTCCATTTGATCTTCTGCTTCTGCTTCTTTGTTGCTCTTCTTGGAAGCTGATCTGAGACCTTGTAGACACCGGCATTCTTTGATTTTTCTCGCTATCCAAACATACCCAAAGATGCAATTTTCTTCAGAACATACCCAAATGAGAAAAACTACAGAAAATTCAAGAACGTATGAAAGTGAAGGTAATTATTTTTTACAAGCTTGAAAAATGAAAGAATTTAAAGAATACAAAGCTAAATATGAACCCTTACTAAAACAGGAAGAACTTGAAAGAGAGGGAGAACGTCGACAGATTGGGGGTTTTGATGGCGATATCGACGGTGTTGATCTTTCTTTCTTGTTCATCAACGGTCGATCTTAAAGCTTGGAAAATCGATTCTTTTGAAACAGAAAAGGCTATCGCCACTCCATCCTACTTCATTTTTTAAGTTTTGATATTGTTCAAATTTCTTTAAATATTTTTATATAAGCGTTTTAATTAAATATTTAATGTCAATAATTTAAAATTAAAATATTAATTTAAAATAATTAAAAAATTTCAAATAAAACATTATTTTTTTCATACATGAGATACTTGGATTTAGGACATATCTAGTTTACAATAAATTTTAATTATTACGTATAATGCTAATAAGACATATAATTCTGTACAAATTAAAAAGTTTTATTAAATATCTCTTTTTATTTAAAAATAAAAATAATATATGAGATTTTAATTCATATCTATTAAATGGGAGTGGAAGTAGCAAAAATGTTGAGCGCATTGATTTCAGTATTTTTGAAAATGTAAACGGTCCACGGCCTTAAAACGGTCACAAATACTGTCAGAGGGGCCAAACGGTTAGATAATTTATAAAATACGTACAGCAAAGGTGTATTTTAGCTACATCGTTTTTTTTATTTAATTATATTAATACCCTCAAATTCTTTAAGAAAAATACTTATATATTTTTTAAAAATCGTACCTCTTAATATAATAATTTAAACACATCTATTTTTATTTTTTTAAAAAAATTAAATATTGTATATTTTCAAAATTAAAAATTTTATACAAAATAATGAAAAAAACTTACATTAGTTCAGCATGTCTGATTTTTTTCGTATTAATTTGACAACAATAAAAAATTAAAAAAAGACTAGTATTTTTTTTAATAATTAAAAAATATTATGTAATTATTTTATGCTAAATGAATACGAAACTTAGATATAATTATTTTAGACTAAATTAATGTTAGGTTAATTATTTTAATTGGAAATTTTGGTCAAACTAGTGTTGACGCTTTATAAAATTATTCCAATAAACATCATTTCTATTAATAAAATTGATCAATTTTATTTTAATATTCTAATTAATACAAGATTGAAAGTGTTGACGCTTTATATATATTCTATACTTATATATGAGTAATTTCTAATTTTTAATATAATAATATTTAATTAAAATATTAACTTCTTAATGCTGTTTTGAAATTCAAATAGCGAAGGGATGGATTAGTATTACTGATTTAACGAAGAATTATAATGAATAAATGAGATTGATTTACTCAAGCTAATATTGATTTATTTGGTTAGACGAAGAGATTTGGTTGTTACGATAAGAATATGATTTTAAAGGGCATTAATTTTCTCGTGCATTCTAAGCAAAGTTTTCTACTTTTCCGAAGAAGAAAGATTTTATTGACTTACTACTCTTCCTTTGGTTTTAAAATACTGATTATTTTATCTATTAATAATATGATATAGAATTAATTAATGATATTAGGATGAGTAAAATGAACGACATATATTATTATATACTATTAATATTATATATTATTGTTTTTAATAATTTTTAAAAAATTATAAGATAATATATATTCATATATCTTTTTAGTTATGGTATCATTTTTTTACGGAGATCACTTTGTTAGATCATGTAATTAGGGGTGTGTATTCGGTTAATCGACCGAACCAAAATTATTTTGATTAATTCGGTTGGTTAATTTTTGGTAAATTCGATTAAAGTTTTTTTTTTTTTGAAAATCCGATTATCGGTTAATTCGGTTCGAAATCAATTAATTAACCGGATTAACTAAATTATTATATATTAAATATTATATATATTATATATATTTACTTTTAGTCATTTAACTTTTAAAAAATTATAAAATGTTTATTAATTTTTTTATATTATAAAATGATCATTAAATTTATATTAAATGATCATAAAATAAAATTTAGTGAATAAAAACTATTTTAGTATAATTTAGTGATCTATTATGTAATTTGGTCAAAATTTATAATAAATTTCGATTAATTCGGTTAATTAATCAAAATAATTTTGGTTCAGTTAAA
Organism: Abelmoschus esculentus; assembly: GCA_035048815.1. Taxonomy (NCBI): domain Eukaryota; kingdom Viridiplantae; phylum Streptophyta; class Magnoliopsida; order Malvales; family Malvaceae; genus Abelmoschus; species Abelmoschus esculentus. The sequence goes on along the minus strand of JAUCBN010000031.1, from coordinate 4,811,624 downwards.
AATAATTCGGTTCAATTAACGGTTAAGATTTAAAAATTTTAATTAATTTAATTCGTTTCATTTTAGGCTTGGCTGAACTGAAAGATTATATCATAGGTCCAGTTCGTCAAGTTATCTGTAGTCTCTAATCAATGAAAATTATTTATTTTATTATTAATTATTTATGTCATTAATCTAACTTTTAAAAAAATATATTTTTAAATAAAATAGAAAACCAAAATTAATATGGTAAACCAAACCAATATCTTTATCTCCTCCTTCAACAGTAACTTTGGTAATAATGTAACGATCAACGATAAAAATAAATGATTATGATTGGATAACCAAAATTAATACGGTAAACCAAACCAATATCTTTATCTCCTCCTTCAACAAAATTAATACGTCTCAATGAACTAAATAAAAATATCCATTTTATTTTTTTTAATTTACCAAATAAATAATAAACATCCATTATCCCTTATCATAAAGCCCATATCTAAATTTCTTAATAGGCTCTTACCATAAAAACACAATCAAAATCCAATTTGTTAACCCAAAATTTGAGTTATTATAATTGGCAAATCCTAAATGACCATAATGCCCTTATAACTTGTAAAACATAATTTTTATACTTCCTCCTAGCTTATTATAGGAACCACTAAATCATTATTAGCTTCGAAGACTAATTTAGGAAATTAAATTAAAATATTTAAAATAACATATTTAAAAATTTAGAGATTAACTTAAAATAAATATTATAGTTATAAGCCCAAGAGTCCAATGTATTTCTGAGGCCTCTCTTGAGCCCAATTTCCACTGCGAACCCTACATCTCTACCGGTTTGTATATTTTATACAAGTATAAAACAGAGGTTAGGGTTTAAGGATTGAAGTCTCAGCACACCACCAATCGACCCTGGTAGAAGCTAAAACATCCTAAAGTTCCGGAAAATTTTGACAACTCTTAACTTGGCGCATCAGCAATGGCGGTGACGGACGAGAAAATCCCTAAATCTCCCTCTCTTGAAGATAGCAAGAAGAAAAGGAAGCGAAAGCGAAACAGAGTTAAGAAATCAGAGCTCCCAAACTCTGATAACAACTCGGATAGAGAAGGAGAGGAAGAAGCAAATGGAGATTTTGAAGAGGATGAAGCAAAAGAAGTTGAAGTTGACGCGAAAAAGAAAGAGAAGAAGAAGAAAAATAAGAAGGTGAAGGGTGAAGATGAAGAGAAACAAGAAGGAAAGGAAACTGATGAAGGAGAAGAAGAAAACGAAACTAACGATGAAGAAGGAGAGAAGGAAAAGGGGAAAATTCAGAGTGGGGGAAGTGGGATAATGAGCACCGAGTCATTTGAGTCCTTAGGATTGTCTGAGCAAACTTTTAAGGCTATAAAAGAAATGGGTTTTCAGTATATGACTCAGGTATCCTTTTATTACCCATATCTTTGTTTCAGATCTGTCATTTATATTGAATTCGATTGTTTAGTTTTCTACAAGCTTGCTTATGTTTTAGGTTTAGTTTAATTCAGAGTTTAGTGACACAGGATTTTCTAAGAAGCAGAGGAATATAGTGGAAAATTTCTAAAACAGACATATGATTATCTGTTATCGTTCTCGGTAGCATTTACCCTATGCCAATGGCTTAAAAAAGAACAAGGGTTTACTAATGTTTTCCACTATGTCACTCTGTCTCTTCATAATTTTGAAGAACCCATGTTTGGTGTAGATATAAGGACGAAGATGTGATTAATACAAATACGTTCAATCTTAGAAAAATTGTCTATACTGTGTCGAGCACATCGTCATATCCAAACATCACACACAAGCCTGGGTAACATAGGTCTTTTGACTATGTGTATATGCTAAGTTCCTTAATATCTCTTTTTACCCAAACGCACTTGATGGATTTTAGGTTATATATCAAGCTGTTGTTGGAATTTATATGCTACCATGTTATTTTCTTGCGTTTTTTTTTTATATAAGACTTGTGATCTTAAAATTGATCTGTCAAACTAAAAATTGCAGATTCAAGCCAGGTCAATTCCACCACTTATGATTGGCAAAGATGTTCTTGGGGCTGCAAGGACGGGTTCTGGGAAAACCCTTGCTTTTTTGGTACCTGCTGTTGAGTTGTTATTTAATGTTCGATTCACTCCTCGTAATGGAACTGGTGTTATTGTTATTTGTCCCACAAGGGAGCTTGCCATTCAGGTAAATATTTAAAACTCTTGTTCATGCTTGGATAACGGTGTTATCCGATGTTATTATTTGGGTTAAAATTTGTTTTCTTTTCCTGTAATTTCCACGTGCTTCTCATCAGAGCAATAGTAAAACTTTACTTCACTCTTATCCGTTTGAGTTGAAAATCAGTTTTTGAAGGAAAATAATGTGTCTAATCTACTTTTAGTTATGAAATATGGAGTTATGAACAATAAATTGATAAATCACTTATGTGGAAGATGCTTAGAGTGAAAAGATTATGGATTTCTAACATCTGTTTCTATGGTATTGAATGCTCACTTTTCTTAATAGCATGTACTAACTGCAACCTAATCTTATTATCTGGGAATAAAACTATTTTCTTAATAGATATTGAAGCATGCAGTTATGGGCATAAGTTGATAACACTTAGTTGGAAGATTATATATTTTTTAATGGCTGGTTGATGCAGGAACATTGAGTTTAGTTTAATTATTTAAAGTCTGATTTTTAAGTTAGTTTAAGACTAGATTTTGTGTTTTTTTTCCTTTGTTATGTGATTAGCATATACAGTTAGTAAGAATTTTGGTAGGTCTGTTAGCAAGAGTTCTTACAAATACCCTACTGCATGACTCAAAATTGTTTGAAGATCCTGTTCAATTATTGTCTATCTTTAATGTAATCTCCTTTGAAGCTAAGAAATGTAACCTTCAAAATTTCAGACTCATGCAGTAGCAAAGGATCTTCTCAAATACCACTCTCAGACCCTTGGATTAGTTATTGGTGGTTCAGCCAGAAGAGGAGAAGCGGAACGGATTGTAAAGGGAGTAAATTTGCTAGTGGCTACTCCAGGTCGGCTTCTTGACCATCTTCAAAATACGAAGGGATTCATTTATAAAAATCTTAAGGTAACATAAACATTTCTTAAATTCTGTAATATGTTTGATATTGTTTTCCTTTTTTTCTTGCTGACATTGTCTTTTATAGGTAATATAATTTAGATTTATAAGCTATTTTCTTAAACTCAATTTCCTTGATTTTAACATGCTTGGTAATTTGAGGAAGTCACTTTTATGCCTAGAGGCTATAAGTATATGGTCTCTTCCGTATGCTACATTCTTCAGACGCAACAGATAGGTGGCATAAACGGAAATCATCATACTACTTGTTCAAATTTGGTTCATGAAAATCAACTAAATTGTTCTGTATATATTTCATTACACTCTGGTTGTGGTATACTTGGTTAGCCCTACCGAAATTTACCTCAATCGAATGTCGTTTCACCAATGACAGATTCACTCAGGTTATTGTGTTTCTACTTTTTATGTACAATGATCAAACTTTGATGATGTACCTAGTAAAATTTGCATTATTGCACAATTTAAAGGATAATTGAATGAGCAAGTGGTGATCTTTGTTTAAAATATGAATCCACGATGCAATTGTTGGAAGTAGAACTTTGGTAGTTTTTATGATTTGATTATAGTAGTCGTGCGTAACCTATGTTTGCTTTTAATTTATTTCTGGTGAATTGTTATTTAACATTTAAACCAATTTAGAAACACATTAGCTTACAGTTCATGCTGATAACTTGAAAACCTTTTGCTCCCTAGCAAGATTAATCAAATTCAGATTTGTAATTATACATCATGTAAATTAATTTTTTGTGTGAAATTCTCCATCTGCAGTGTCTCATTATTGATGAAGCTGACAGGATATTGGAAGCAAATTTTGAGGAAGAAATGAAACAAATTATCAAGTATCTTCCTAAGGTGAATACCTTAGCCAATCATATTGTAGATTATTGTTTCATGGGGTATTTTATAAGTTTCAATTATGCCAATTAATTAATCTCTACGATTTATGAAAATGAAATGGATGGAATCCAAAATAGTGGTAGTAATAGTTTTATGCAATGATATTGCTTTTGAATGTTAAAAATTTACTTTGTGAACTAGTACATGAACAGGGTTAAAAAGCTTAGCTTTTTCAAGAGCTAGGTCCAGTCGCTCAACTTTTCTTAAAAAACAGTAATGGATCAAAATAATGTGTAATGGTAATTTAATAATTGAATGGAAGGGATAATTAATATAATGTTCTTTAATAGTTGAGTGAAAGGTGTTTGAAGTATTGCAATTTGCAGAAATGTAATGTATATCCAGGAGTAACAGACTTTGCTCTTTTAAAAAAATATTATTAAGCCCTGTAGCATATCTATATTTTTTGTTGTAATTGCAACCAGTAATAAATTGTTCTGAAAATGTTAGCAAGCTTTCAAACATTGGTGCATTTCCATACATGACAAATGATGCTAGGAGATTGTTTGAGCAGAACACGGCTTTAGACATATAAATGCCTCTTGCTTGAATTGCAGTGCCTTCATTTCTCACTCCAGTAGAGATCAATGAGCCTTAGATTTGGTAACTTCTAAGGTGTTTAGAACTTACTAAATTCCTCTTTGATTTGCAGGAAAACAGGCAAACTGCTTTATTTTCAGCTACCCAGACTAAGAAGGTTTGTCCTTCACTCATAGTTTTACCGTTTAACCTTAAGATTTATCGGTAATCACATGTATGGTAGTTTTCCTCAGAAAATTTTATACGTGCTTATTTTCTATTACATTGAAATGTCACGACTGTCATTTTGGAGTGAATTTCGGGGTATGTTTGTGTGACCATTTGAGGTTTCCTTAAATTTACAGGTTGAGGACCTTGCTCGTTTGTCATTTCAGACAACTCCTATTTATATTGATGTAGATGATGGTAGAAAAAAGGTAGACAGTCTGATTTTAATCTATAGATACACTTTCAACTGCGCTAGCCGCCTATCCTTTGACTTGACAACAAACTTTCATCACTATAGGTCACCAATGAAGGACTGCAGCAAGGCTATTGTGTTGTGCATAGTTCCAAAAGATTTATCCTTTTGTATTCATTTTTGAAGAGGAACCTGTCCAAGAAAGTGATGGTTTTTTTCTCTTCATGCAACTCAGTCAAGTTTCATGCTGAACTTCTTAGATATATTCATGTGGATTGCCTTGATATCCATGGAAAGCAGAAGCAGCAAAAGCGAACCACTACCTTCTTTGACTTTTGCAAAGCAGAAAAGGGCATTTTACTTTGCACTGATGTTGCTGCTCGTGGTCTTGATATTCCTGCTGTGGTATGTTCATAGTTTTAACTGAGTTCCCTATGCTGCCGGGTATTTGTGACTTTCTGTTTATGTTTTATGCTTGTTGTTGGAACAATGGTTTAAGCTTCACTGATTTCCTGTTTATGTTTTATACTTGTTTTGTTTTACTTGTGTATATGTTAATGTTGAGTACTTCAATCAATTTAAACTTGAGAAACAATCATTTTGACTGAATTTCTTTCTATTTTCACATGTAGGATTGGATTGTGCAGTATGATCCTCCTGATGAACCCAAGGTGTGTGTTGTGTATATTTTTGTATATATATATATATATATATACAATATCATGTATTTTACTCTTCTCTTATCCTTGTTGTGTAAACATTTGACTTCGGAATGTTTCTTTCAGGAATATATTCATAGGGTTGGTCGAACTGCCCGTGGGGAAGGTGCAAAAGGAAATGCTCTTCTTTTCTTGATCCCAGAGGAACTGCAATTTCTTCGCTATCTAAAGGTGCATTATATTTGTCGAATTATTCATTTTTACTGAGTGAGAGGAAGGTGGGGGCTGGGATATAAAGCTATGTTGCTCCAACTCTTCAATTTCTTTAAGCATCTGTGTAGGACATCTTTGTCCGATCGATATTTGGACATATGGGGATATGACTTTTCAATGACCCTATAAATCCATTAGATATCTTCATAAAATTGAATATACCTGTATCAAATATATACTGTTATCCGACTGTAACACCGAGTCTGATTAGCATAGGGATGTGGACCTTAGTATGTTTTTGCAAGGGGGTGCAGTGTGAAAAACCAGACTTCTAGAAATTGCTGGCTAGCAGTGTGTTTAACTGATTCTAATTTCTTTCTTTCTTCTCTAATGACAGGCTGCAAAAGTCCCAGTTAAGGAATATGAATTTGATGAGAAAAAGCTGGCGAATGTGCAGTCTCATCTGGTAGCCTTTTTACTAAGTCCCGTATAATTATCTTGATCTAATGAAGTTTGGTGGTGGAGCTTACAGTGTTTACTTGGAATGATGCAGGAGAAATTGGTGGCGAACAACTATTACCTAAACAAGTCGGCTAAAGATGCGTATCGATCGTACATCCTAGCGTACAATTCACACTCGATGAAAGATATATTTAATGTGCATCGCCTTGATCTGCAGGTACAGCCTCTCTTCCAGCATTATTAAAGTGGAGTCTACTCTATTCTTTGCATATGTCTGTGTCATTTGTTAGATTCTTGATTATTATCTAGCGATAGAATACCAAAACAATGAAATTACTCTTAGGTATGGATTTTTCTATATAACTATGTGTATTAAGCTGACCAACAAGAAACGGGACATTGTTTTTATGAGCAGGCTGTTGCTGCATCATTCTGTTTTTCATGCCCTCCAAAGGTTAACCTGAACATCGACAGCAATGCATCCAAGTTTAGAAAGAAAATGCGCAAAGTTGAAGGAGGATCACGGAACAATTTCAGTGAAAGCAACCCGTACGGGAGGCAGAAAAGCGAAGAGGATAATCGTCAATTTGTAAGGTATTAGCCAAGGTATGATTCAGAGGCTCCATATACAGAAGCTGTGTCAACAATTTTGAATCTGTTCCTTTTTCCCCTTGAAAGAAAGTCTTGATCAGGCGAGTGTTAAGATGTCAGCTTTGTTAGTTTTCCAAGAGTCTTAAGTTGAACATGAATTTTCAGATTCTTGGTTTGATGATGAATCACTGTTTACTTTGACTTGTTGTATGCAATTATTAAGTTAATCTCATCGTACAATTTGTAATGTAGCTCAGCAGGCAACAACCAGCCACCAGCCACCAGCAACCAGCAACCAGCTGAAGTTTAGTTTTTGGTTTTATATTGCAAGCTTTGCCTGAACAATACATTTTCCTAATTAGTATAGGGCCAAAATGCAATCTGCCTTGTAGAACAGGGGCATCTAGAGTAGTTTTACTCAAATTTGTTCCATGTTCGGAAGGTTTTTCTTTTTTCTTTTTTAATCCAAATCCATATAGTGACAGCAATTTAAAAGGAAAAGAAAATCAATCTGATCACGAGTTGGGTTGGATTTTTGGCTCATTCGAATTTGACTTGAATTTGAATATCTTAAATGTAATCTTGATCCAATTTAAATGCTTTCTTTAAAAAATCATATATAATCTAATTTGAAAATAAAAACTCTAAATCTGACTGTAACATGATCTATAGAAAAAATAATTTTAAAAATTTAATTGCAAAATATTTTGTAACATGATCTATAGAAAAAATAATTTTAGAAATTTAATTGCAAAATGTTTTAAGGGATTTAATTATTAAAAATTTATAATTTTAAGGATTAGATAATAAATGAAAAATTTAATTTTAAGAACCTAATTATAAAAATATATATAAAGAAGACTATTATTATAAATATTTATAAAATATTTAAGGAAAAATTATATAACTAGTCCCTTAATAAACCTCAACCCGACCCATTCTTTAATAAAATTCTAATCCAACCTGAATTTGATTTTTTTAATTAAAAAACTAATTTGATCGGGTCGAGTCGAAACCTGATTGAGTCAGGTAAAAATGTTCATTCAGGGACAGAGACAAATGGGGACGGAGAGGGATAATCACTTCTTACTCCGAAGAAATTTTTTATATTTATCCCCCTATTTAATTTTTTTAAATATTTAATATTTTTTATAAATTTATCTCACTTTTAAATATTTTTTTTTTATCCTTACCCTCAATTCTGGATCCATCTCTACGCTCATTGAGCGTAAAATTTGGGTGCAAAAATTACGTGCTTTTATGTTCATGGATTTATGAAACTCTTCACTGAAGTTTTTCGACGTAGTATGCAATTATTATAAATTTTGTATTTATGCAAAGTTTTTATTAAAAATATATAAAATCCTGGAAACATAAAAACATTATTTCCCTCAATTGAATAACAAATGTCAAGCCAGCCAAAGAATAAAATCTAAAACAAGACTATGTTTGGATCATTGGAAATTTAGGCCAACTCATTTTGATCCAAAACCAAACCATTTTGCCAGAAAAAACTTGTTTTTTCCACGAGATGCTTCAGGTGCTGGATTTTTAGGTGATGCACCAGGTTTTGCTGCAAAGGTTTAAACATGGGGTTAATGGTGTTTGAAGAACAAAACACCAGGGGAAATGTTTCAAACTCAACATGATATAACTTGTAAGCTTGTAACATTTCTCCAACATGTGTATAAAAACAAGACATCACCTGGTTTGGATGGAGACTTCTTAACTTTTGCAGTCCTTGCATCATTAGAATTTTTATCAGAATTTATTGCCGAAGCTTCAAGACGCGAATTAGAGGACGATTTCGTCTCCGAAAACATGTTCTCTGCCCCTGACCTAGTACCACCATCACCTATATAATCACCAAGAATTTTAGAACAATAGTATTTAAGAATCTGGTCCTGACCAAATGTAAATGTATATGTATATGTTTCTTCATTACCATCATTAAGAGGCATTCCATAGTTATGTTGCATTGCTTCAATGTAGGAATTGTCCCTTTCATCTTGCATTACTAAGAAAACAGCTCAGAAATTAGATGATTTCAGTTACTGATGTTATGGATATAGATAGAGGTGAAAGTTCTTACATTGATTGAAGAGTGAATTCCGATAATTCGGTGCCGAACCGACGAGAAGAAGTTGAACTGCCTCGGCATCTCTAGCCGTGGACAGTTTAGCATGAACATTCAGATTTTGTGTGTCTAAAAGAATGCCAGAAAGCTGTAAAGAAACCAGATTAGAATCCAAGACAAACTGTTCTGTTTGACAAAGTTGTGTGACTGTAAATTTACCAACAGCTTTTTCAGCAATGGGGTTTCCAGTAGCTCATAAGCATCTTCACAATAATTATCTGTTAGAATTGTACACTGAGATCCAACCTATAAAAAAACAACAGCGTGCTTGACCTCTTAATTTGGTGGAATTTCAGAGAAATATAGGGTTTAAGAATGCGTTATATTTTTGATATTCAAGTTGAGTAAAAAATATTATATGAACTTTTATATTTAAATTATAAAATCTAAAACTTAAAGTCGTTATTCCTATAAACCAAACACCTTCTATATCATACTTGTAAACAAACTGAACCAACGCGGATAAAAATAGTATGTTTATGTTCGTTCGTTTAATTTTAACTGAATAAATGAACGGATAAGAATAATTAAACGAACATAATTTCTAATTCGTGTTCGTTTGTTAAGGAATGTAGCTTGTTCATATTCATTCGTTAAAATGATAAACGAACAAAAAGAAACGAACATAAATTACATATATGAATAATTTTTTTTTTTGACAAATCATACTTCTAACTAGAGGAGGAAGGAGGAGTCCCTATGAAAAAGGGATGCTCCTACTAGATCTAGAAACTGGACCTAAGAAAAAGAGACGAGAGCATGTGAGCAGTTTTAACCAATCAATCAAATAACGCTTGTTCAAGAGATAATCAAAGAATGAACATACCTAAATAAATTTAATTTTTAAAATGTAATACTTTTGTGATGAAAAATAATATATATATAAATAAATATATGTGAATTAATTTAAATAAACATAACTGAATGGATTACCAAATATTCAAGAACGTAAATGAACGAAGAGTTCTTTTTGTGTGTTTTTGTTCGTTTCATTAAATGAACATAAAATCTTGTTTATATTCGTTCATGTAATAAAAAAAAACATAAATGAACTTCCCACGAACGGTTCATTGAATGTTTAGTTCATTTACAGCTCTGTACCTTACATACTAAACCGCTAAACTATAACTAAAATCTTTAAACCCTAAAATTTATGGATTATATAAACCATGCATCGAAGTTTTTTATTTTTAAGTATATATCCATTGTTACTATTACTGACCTCCCCATTTGTTTTGAGAATATCTTGGCCCACTACAAGGATGCTTAAGCGTCCAGCCATCATTAGAGTCTCCACATCCACCTGAGGAGTAGAGTAATAAACCACATCTATTCATCAGTCAACAAAGGCCACTTGAGTCATACTCCATTATATCTTGTTTTAGTCACATGATTTCAGACTGAAACTTGAGAGTACCTCATCGGAGAAGAGAAGCGAGGTAGCATCAAGGCCAAGATGGTGAAAGAGCCAAGCTGCCTGCCTTTGTTTCCACATTCTTCTCCTTGTAATATTCATCACTGGTACCATAAGGCTCCCACCACCATCTCCTCTTGTACTCTTCTTAGCCCTCTTGTCTAAGAGCCATGCATAACAAATAGCTGCCACCATTGAACTCGTACCTGGAAAAAACAACATAAATTTTCCAACATTTCATAAATATCGAGTATAAGACATTGGATACTTAACTGTTAGAAGGTCCAGAGAGGACGACGTTGGCTTTGGATTCAACCTCTCCATTCAAGATCATCTCAAACTTAGCTCTCTGATCTTTTAGAAATCCATTAAGGCTGATTTCTCGAGTTCCATCATCTTCCTTGGAGTTGGACCATCCATTTGGTTGAATTTTCTCTAAAGAACACGTAGACTTGGATATAGACCTCCTCTGAGCAGACTCCAACAAGTTCCTAGGAGGGGAAAGGGGCTTATTCTGCTGAAAAGAACACGTGGAAGACGATATCGACCTCCTGCGGGACGATTCAATGAGGTTTTTGGGAGGAGAAAGAATTTGGGTGTCTTGAGGTTTGAGAGTTCTCAAGGAGGGGATTCCTTGAGCAGATGGGTCTGCTTGGAACCGTGACCTGCGAAAGGTTGATTGCCTAGGCGGCAACGTGGAGGCTGGGGATACAGATTCATCATGTCTGGTTGGGGAAGGTGGTGTGGGATTGGTTGGTTTAAGGATGTTGGAGAACCATTTATGGACAGCCTCGACTGGGGATATATCAGTAGGTGAGTTGGGTGTGTCTATACTGTCTTGTGTTTCTGATTTGTTGCGGCTGTGTTTTGCTGATTTCGACAGAATTTCTCCACTGAATCCTTCTAGTTGCCTGTGCCTGCAATTCAGACACTCCACAGTCCACAGTCCACACACACAAACATGTATAATTGAAAAAGGAAACGTGAAGAAAAGAAATACCTTCTAGCAGACCGAGAGAGAGGGTCTCGGCGTTCCAATGATGATGAGAGGGAAAGCCGGCCTGGTTGTGCGGCTGCGAACCGAGGCGAAGAACCATTAAAGCGTGGAGGAGAATCACACCGAGAAGGAGATGATGAAGCCACCATACGCCTAGCTTCTTCTAGCCATTCCTCGGTTAACCTGCTGCTATTACTCCTTGTGCTAGAATCAAAATCTTGGTCCTCTTCGTCCATTAACTTACCACCACCACCAGCAGCAGCATTACCAGTTAAATTATAAATAGCTTTCTTGTCATCGTTGACAGTCCCGAAGAACATGTCGTTGATGAAATCAGTGAGGTCGGGAGCATGTTGCTGATCGGCTTTGCGTCGATTCTCCAATGCTTTCATTTGCAGCGATGACTCTCTGCTGAGTCTCCTATGATCCATGAGGGCAATGCCAGTGCTGGGATTGATTCGGTCACGATGAAAAAGAGGGTGTCATGTTTGTAAAGCTAGCTAAGCCTTGGTAATATCACAAGGAAACAATGTTGGCCGGCATTTTCAGACCACTTGATGTCTTTTTTCTTGGGCTGTCTTTGGATTGTCTTTTCTTTTGTGCTATCCAGGTTGACTGCAATCCACGGCAATTGGCAAACACTTCCGAGTTCTCCGGCTGTCCCATATACGACGGAACTAGAAAATTTAGGCTGCAGTCTAAAAAATTTAGGGGAGTTAATTGAGATCAACCCGTAAACATTTCAGGTTTGACTCATCAAAATTTAATCAATATTTAATTCGAGTTAACTCGATATCTTTATAAGTTTAGCGAAATCTAAATTATCTGACTAAATTTACAATTAACTTATTATTTTTTATATCTTTTATGATTACCTTAAAAAATTATTTTAAAAAATTTAAAAAAATTCAATAACTTACTATGCAATTTACAATAAAATATTTGATTTTAAAATTTCAAAACGTTTTATATTTCCTAAAATTAAAAAATTTAATTAATAAGAATTAAATTATAATAATTAGTTTTTCTTTTTTAAAGTCCTTCCTTTTTCTTTTATTATTATTTTAAGTATAAAAGTAGAAAAAAGGAGACAAAGTTTTTTTTATATAAAATTAAGAGAGAAACAAACTGTCAAGTGTATCGTTAAAAAATCCTCCTAAATCTAAATGAAAAGAAAATATTTGATAGTATTTACAAAACAATAAAAAAAACACTTATGTAAACATTAGAGACTTACATCCACATTGAGTAAGTCATAATGAACCAAAGTCAAAACTGCATCCGGTGGAAACATGAAAAAATAAGATGAGAAGTTCATCCCTTCAAAGAAAAAAAAAACATCACGAGATTGAATCATTTTAGCTAATCCATCAGCAATCTTATTCGTTGTCCGACAGATTTGATAAATTTTGATATCTCAAGAATTTATATTTATAAAATCTTCTTTCATTTGTTGTTTATGAAAGATGTTAAAAAATTAAAAAGGGTCTTACAATCCAATATCAATTTTATCTTTATCTCATTTATGACATTCATTTATTTATCTTCTTAATTTTTATATTTTTTTTTCTTTAATTTGTATGCTTATATTAAACTCTAATAGTATAATTAGATTTTACCTATATTTAAAAAATAAAGTAAAAATTTTAGTGAACAAAGCACTACTCAAAATTAAACAGAAAAATAATATTTTTTAACGAATATGAATAGAACAAAATTTTATTGAGTTTAACGTGTAACGAATCAAGACAAATAACAAAATCTTTTAATGAGCGTGAATAGAATACTATTCAAAATTTTATATTTTATCAAAAGCGAATGAATAAAATGATAAATGTCAAGTTTTTATTTAAAATAAACTTTAAAAAACCTATTTTTCTAAATAAAACTCTAAATACCTTATATATCTAACGAAAATAAAATTTAAGTAAGCGTCTCTTTACCATGTTAAATGTTTTTGTGCACGATATGATAATTCTTTGACTAACACTAATAGTTGTATTTGTAAAATTATGTATGTCTGGTTATTGCGTGATTGATTTTTAAACTCTGTGTTTCATCAAAAATTATATCATGGGTAAGTTCCATCACGTATCCAAGAGACTAATCATTAAAAATTACATATATCGTCATTTTTTTCATGTCATATATTTTTTAAAGTAAATCTTCACTTAAAAAACTGTTTTTAAAATGAATTAACAGTAAATATGAGTGAAAATTCACTTTAAAAAATATATGACATGGAAAAAATGAAAATATAGATGTTTTTTAGAGATTGTTCTCATAGATGACGTGGTGGGACTTACTCATTATATAATTTTTCGTGTTTCATTGTCTATCGATTATTGTTACGTCACATAATGTACAATCTATGTGTATAAACCGAACCGTAAAAATATGGTATTGAATTTGATTAAATAAAGTGTATGTATAATTTTTTTTTATTTTTTTAAATAAATATGAACAATGTGGAAATATGTATACATGTTAATTAAAATTGTGTTACCAGCACAATCGTATACTATTCTGCATAGTTTATAGTTTGATATCGTGGGGTTCTGGAAAAAAGAGAGTCCAAAATTTTAATATTTTATATTTATTAGATGATGTTAATCTAGAAATTTATTGTAAAAATTTTAAAAATGATCTTAAAAAATATAAATTATAATAGTTAAAACGTTATATTTATTTTTTAAATACGATAATTGATTATAAAATCTTATTGTTTATTTCTATTACTATTGTTCCTATAAAACCAATTAGATTTCAGATAGAAGCAATAAAAGAGACCATACAGGGACCTTAAAAAGGATAATTGTTTTTAAGGATCACATTTTTAGAACTAATGAAAGTTATAGATAATAACTTTTAAGGTTCACGTTTTAATGAATTACACAGGATCCCAAAATCTTTGAACCGCCTTGGATATCTACGTTACTGCTCTAAAATTACTATATATTTATGGAACTGATTATAATATTGATTCATTTGAATGACATGGCTACTGTTCTATGGGCAAAAAATAAAATAAAACATTGCCGTCAACTTGTCACCAATTTTCCTAGATGACAGCTACTTAAAAACAAAGTCAATGGAAGCCAAAGGTCCAAAAAGCTATTAATCAGGTTAAAGGGACAGTACAAGACTATTTAATTACCAACAACAATCGCTCTTCAAATTCTTAAGAAGCCTTATTGACTTTTCCTGGAAACATTTAGTGCAGAATTGGGTGTTCTATATAATCCAACACAGATTTCAACTTGGTTCATCGTCAAGCAAATTCCAATAGCAATGGCAATGGCACCTACAACTCTGCTTCTGGCTTCCTTCTTTGTTTTAACTTGCTTTTCAGAGACTGGTTTTGCCATCACCACTTTCTCTTCACTGCAAAGATCTCTTGCTGTCACTGCTTCTCATCCACAACGAAGTAAGTAAATCCAATCCACCCTTCCCCCCCCTGAGATTTTCTATCCATTTCTATGCGAATTCTCTATTAAATTATGGTTTAAATTGTGTAGTTTTGAAAGCTGGGGAAGACAAAATCACAGTGACATGGGGGTTCAACCAAAGTCTCCCAGCAGGGACCGATTCAGCCTATAAAACCATCAAGGTCCAGTTATGCTACGCACCGGTTAGCCAAGTCGACCGAGCATGGAGGAAAACCCATGACAATCTTTCTAAAGACAAAACATGCCAGTTCAAGATTGTTAAAAGACCCTACACCGCCAACAACCAGACTTCGGAATGGACCATCGAGCGAGATGTGCCAGGCGCTACATATTTTGTTCGAGCCTACGCTTTGGATGCCGAGGACAAAGAAGTGGCTTACGGTCAGACTACCGATGCCAAGAAAACTACCAACCTGTTTGAAATCCAGGCCATCACCGGACGTCATGTCTCGCTTGATATTGCTTCCGTTTGCTTTAGCGTTTTCTCGATCGTTTCCTTGACGGGGTTCTTTTTAGCTGAGAAAAGAAAGGGAAGGAAAGCTCAACAGTAGTTGTCGGGAATATGCAACAGGAAAATCGAACCAAACCTTCAGATGTGTAGTTTGTATGTTTGATGTTTTAGATAGTTTGTGGCGTTATAAGCTTTGAAAACTTCCTAGGAACTTCTTCTTCTGTTACTTGGATTTGTACCTGTAAGACCAATGTGGATGTGCTTAATTTCCTCCAATATATTTATTATGTATTTGAATAAAAAAGTGAATATACTCATATTTGGATAATATATACATATAATTTAATTAATTTTATATTAATTTATGATTATTGAAAGAGTAAAATAAATAAATTTAAATATAACCATATTGATTTTTTTAATCAATGATTTCGATAGAAATTGATTTAAAATGACATTATATGTTAGTGGTTTTTTATTTATTTATGATATGAATTTTAATTTCTTTGGATATATAATGATTTATTTATTAAAAAATAAAAATATTATTATTAGTCTCGTTAAAAATCTTTTTAAGCTTAGATAAAAGATAATACTTTTGGTAACATATACAAAACAACTGGCACAATCCAAATAAGACAATTGAAATCAAACTATAGTAAAGCCTTCACTCCAGCCTAGTAACATAATAAGTATGTAACAGCATTGTTTTTTGAGTCTACATATGTGATTAGTAAAAAAAAAATTCAATTTTAATTGTCACTGCAATAAAAAGATTTTTGTGATGTTTTTAGTCTTATAACTACGATTTTAAATGCTATTAAAAAAAATTTTGATGCTAGAAAAATAACATAAAAAGTGTCGTTAAATCGAACACTGTAATAATTAACAACATTTGTTAACAAAAAACATTGCAAAAGATTGAGTAATATATCGGCATTTGTTAATAAAAAAATATCGTAGAAGAATGAATTATATAGCGGAATTTGTTCAAACAAACGACACTAAAGACATAATCAACAATGATTTTTAATCATAACAAAGACTACTAAAATCTTGTTTTTAGTGTCGTTTTTTCTTCTAAAAACCACTATTGATTATGGTTTTGGTGATATTTTTATCTCTAAACGTTTTTATTAACAATGTATCTTTTATCCTTAATTCATTACTTAACTTGTCAATTTATATTTATATTCTGTCTTTATAATATTTGAACAAGATATAAAATAAATAGATGTGGGTATAAACATTTAAATCTAATTACACCGTCAATAAACGACACAATATATTAGTCTATAATGGTGTTTATTGAACAAATGTAATTAAATATACAGATTTAACTACATTTACTAAGAAACGTCGCTAAAAGTCTCTAATGTACTTTTATATTTTTAAATATACTTTAAATAAATTATATTAATAAAACATGTTATTTTATTTAGAGGTATTCAAACGGTTAATTCGGTTAATTGATTAAATTAAATTACTAAAAGAATATAACCGATTTATTTATTATTAATTGAATTGATTTTTTTTAAATTTTTAATTCAACATAAAAAAATCAATTAATTCAATCGTTTAATTGAATTAATAAAAAAATATTATAAATTTCGGATGAATTACACAAATAGTAGTTAAATTATATTAAATAATCTTTTTAACTACTAAACTAAGTTATAAAATTATTACAAAATATCATTAATTCATGATATGTTATAAATTATTAGTAAATATTAAAATTTTAATAATTATTGTATTTAATGATCATTACTATTTTATAATATATAAAAAATTTATCAACAATTTATAATATATCAAAAGATAATTAATGACTATTTTATATTTTTAAAAGTTGGATAATAAAAGATAAACAATATATAAAAATTTTAATTAATTAATTAATTTTAAATTGAATTAAATAATAATTAATATTTAAAAATATTAATTGTTAATCTATCGAACCTAAAATTAATTCACTTATTAGATGAAAAACTTCGGTTGTATTGGTTAACTAGGTTAAGGAAGTTTTTAACCCAGTTTTACTAAACTAAAAAAAAATGCATAGCAGATTCACCGTCCTGCCACCTGATCACCGGGAACCACTATGGCTGAGAGTGGCTAAGCCCCCCGTTTACCTCTATTTGTTTTTTAATCTATCTTTTGCTGATTTTCACTGTTATTGAAGGTTATGACTTATGATTTGGGCTGAGTGAAAACGGTGATTGACTAATGGGGAAATGGTGTTGGGATGAAGGATCGGTGGGGGGATTATGACTCCAATAGGTGGTCTCGGGTGAGGGATCGATGATGGAAGAAATGGTGAAGATTCAAGCTGGTGTTTTTTTTTGTGGGTTAAAATAATGGTTCGATTGAGATTGGGGTTGAGCTCGGTGTTTAAAATGGTGATGAAGATGGAGGGCTCGGTTGAGGTTCGGGAATTGACCGAGTTGAAGGAATGATTCCCGGGGATTAGGAGCGTGACAAAAGGAAGCGAAGATGATCCAAAAATCTCTGGGAATTTATGTTTTTTTAATGGTTGCGAGTTGAGGGTATGGGTGGCGTGGAGGTGAGTTACTTGGGACATGTGGAATCGGAGTGGGTGCTGGGCTGCTGGCATGGTTAGGGGAAGCTGGGGAATTTATGAATTCAAAGTTCATGGAGTTGGTATAAATTCAACAAATTGTTCAACATCGTTCACAAGAAACGGAGGTTGAAAGTTGAAACTTTGGGTTTCATGGCTCACAAAAATCCAACAATCTGAGTCAGATAATTAATAAAATCTTCAAATTTACTGTTTCCAACATGTAGAGAATATATTTTTCACTTCCTTCGGTGCGGTTTTCTTTGTATTCATGTTAATTTCTTGTCTCATCCATTCTATTTCAACTGGTTTGCTATATAATGGTCGATCCCCATTATTACTGAACATTTAATATATGCAATAATCTCAACCTTCTCAGTCGGAAAAGAAAGTGAAGCAACTTAAGGAAAAGCCATGGGAAGTAACGAAGATGTTA
Organism: Abelmoschus esculentus; assembly: GCA_035048815.1. NCBI lineage: Eukaryota > Viridiplantae > Streptophyta > Magnoliopsida > Malvales > Malvaceae > Abelmoschus > Abelmoschus esculentus. The sequence goes on along the minus strand of JAUCBN010000031.1, from coordinate 4,793,298 downwards.
TGATTACTGTTGAGCCTGGTGTTAAAGGTGGTTCGTTATGGTTTTCGGTACGGCTGTTTTAATTAACGTTCCGGGTAACATCATGATTACACCAAGCATCGACGGTTCGGTTTTCGTTGGAGCCACTGCAACCAGTTCAAGTTCTCTTCACGTTTTCAACCTTGGAATCCTCCAGTACGTGTCTGCTTTTCTCTTCACGTGTCTGCTTTTCTATGGATGTCTTTTTTAAGAGTAATTGCATAAACGAATCGAATTAAACTTTGGGTTTATCTTACATTTTGATGTGCATTTGGTATACTGTAGGATGCACAGATTGGTGTGTCTCTTCCGGTTCAAAATCTGGTGGATGATACCATGTTTCGGAACATCAGGCAGTGATATTCCGGCTGAAACTCAAATGCTTCTCCTGGAAAGAAGAAATCAAGAGACAAACATCCAAGAAACTGACAACAATTTCTATGTTTTGATACTACCTGTATTGGATGGTCAGTTTCAGACAAGTTTGCAAGGGACGCCAGACAACGAACTACAGTTTTGCATTGAAAGCGGTCGATTAGCCTCTTGTTTCTCTACTTTTTTTCGAGTTCAATATGAAACTCCTTGGTGTTCTTTATCTCCGTAGATTATCCATTGTTTCAGGAGATCCTGATGTTCAAACCTCCAAGATCAATGAGCCAGTTTTCGTGAACTCAGGGAACAACCCATTTAAGCTCATCAGGAATTCTATCAAATATGTGAGCGCATAGGATCAGTGATTTCAGACAAGTCAGTTGATTTTCTGATCATGTTTTGACTTGCTTGTAGGATATTGGAGAAGCATATGTGTACCTTCAAGCACATTGATAACAAGCAGGTAAAAGAACCAAGAATCCATGTTTTCCATGAAAGTTTCTTGTTTGACAACTTCCATCAATGAAAATCTGTATTTTTATTTATTACAGAAGCCGGGACATATAGATTGGTTTGGATGGAACACATGGGATGCATTTTATTATAATGTTGATCCTCAAGGAATACAAGACGTACTTGAAAAGTAATAAAAAAAGTGTCTGGAGACTTCAATTTCTTCGTTCATAATCATTTTTTTGTTTATTGATTTTGGTTCAATCTGTAGTTTCTCAAATGGAGGTTGTCCTCCTAAATTTTAACCATTGATGAAGGCTGGCAAAATATTTTCCCTACCTATGAGGAGAACACGACAGGGTAAGGCAATTTATTTAACAAGTTTTCACCATGAAAATCTGGTTATCGTTTTCTTGGACTCATTTTTCTTAAAATTATCAGCATATCGGACATGATATGTTTGGATGCATACCTGTAGCTTTTTTGAACCAGTAGCTTAATCTTAGGGAACTCTATGAACAATTTTTCCATGGAGTTCTGGTTATCTATAGTCCGTCTCTTCATTTTCTTTTCTAAAATATTTGTATCCTACACATTCAAATCAGATATAGGTATGATCTCTGTGGTGTGGGATACACAAACATACTTGTGTCTGACTCGAACTGTGTCCAGGTAACATAGGTATTTGCATCAGTAGAGTAACTCATTCCATCTGTTGGTTGAAGGGAATTGGCAAGATTACTTAATTTTGAGGAAAATGCAAAATTCAAGGCCTCAAGCTTAGGAAACAATCTCAGAGATTTCATCAAATGTATCAAGCAGAAATAGGAATTGAAGTGAGTTCTTTTTCTTTCTTTCTTTCTTTGAAATCACTATAGGTTTTTCTTATTATTCATAACAGTAATACTAACAATTGCAGATATGTATACATGTGGCATGCTCTGGTTGGCTACTGGGGAGGGATTCTTCCAGAATCTAATGTGATGAAAATTTATAACCCCAAAATTCAACCTGTAGTTCAGTCCCCCTGTTAATTTGTCCCATGTTGTATGTTCAACCCTGGACAACATGCAGGAAATGGGGATTGGGCTAATTGATCCGTGATTTTTACAAGGATTATCATAGCTACCAAGCAAGTTGTGGTGCTGATGGTGTCAAGGTGGATGTTCAGAATGTGTTAGAACTCCTTGGTGCTGGCTATGGTGGTCGAGTCTCACTAACTAAACAATACCTAGGAGCCCTTGAAGATTCTGTTATTGAAAACTTGAAAGACAACAACTTAATTTGCTCCATGAGTCTGAATACTGACTTCTTATACAGGTCTGCCAAAAAAAATTATATAAGTTTTGTGATGAGATAGCAATATGAAAAAAAAAATCTGGTTTTTATGATGAACATTTTTGGTTGCTTTCAGTGCAACGAAGGCTGCTGTAGCTAGAGCAACTGAGGATTTCATGCCAAATGAGCCTACATTTCAGACATTACATGTCACTGCTGCAGCGTTTAACTCTCTTCTTATAGGAGAGATTGTTGTTCCGGACTGGGACATGTTTTACGTAGGTTCTTATGCATTTTCATGATGATCGACATGAGTTTGTTTTTCATTTCAGAGTGATCATGTTACTTCAGAGTTCCACGGTGCAGCGAGAGCCTTGAGTGGTTCTACAGTGTATGGAAGGCATGCCACTTGTTCTAAATGCTAAATTCATATACATCACTATATATATTTTTGTATTAATGTCGTGGATTTTCTTTTCACCAGTGACAAGCCAGGCAGTCATGGTTTTGACATTATTAAGAAGCTAGTTTTGCCTGATGGCTCTATCCTTAGAGCTCGATATGCCGGCCGGCCGACTCGGGACTGTTTATTCAATGACCCCGTCACAGATGGGAAAAGGTTAAGCACTTACAGAAAAGAATGATGTTACTCTTCTTCAAGAATATGTTTCCCTTTAGGCTTCTGATTTCAATTTTTTCACATGGCACTTCCTGACTTCTTTGCAGCAAGGAAGCACGGGGTCTGTCAGTTCAGGAACAATGATCACAGGGTCTGTCAGTGCAGGAGACGTTGATGCACTTGAAGAGGTTGCCGGTTGGAATTGGATAGGACATTGTGCTGTATATGCATACCTTTCAGGTAAATCATTTTTAAGACCCTGTTGGCATATTTTACTTGGATTTTTGTCTCATGTTTGTTGGCCTTCTGGTTCTTTTCATCTTCTCCAAAATATAAGTTTTGAGAATCTATGTTTGATGCACATACACGTGTCAGGACTCGAATATCTCAAGAAAAATGAAAAATTGGAGTAATATAGTCCAAAAGTGTTTCAAATTCGAGTTTCGCCTAGAGTTTATCATATGTATTGTAGGTTCCCTCAAGACACTGCTAAAGGATGCAAAATTTGAAGTTGCCTTGGAGCATTTGAAATGTGAAGTCTTCACTGTTTCTCCTATCAGGATCATAAGTTATTCCCCTGAAAAAATGACTGTTCATTTTAAACAACAACTCTGGAGGAGCACTTGAAGCTATCAACTCCGAAAACAATTCGTTCGAATGTAAGATAAAGGTTAGAATTCGTTCGAATGTATTCGAATATGAAACCGAAATGTTGTACTGTGAACCATAAAGACCAGAACTTCATATACAACCCCAAAGATGGACTTGTAACACTGGAGATTCAAGGTGCCTGCAACTCGAAAGAACTAGTTTTTGTGTATTGAGATTAGCACTTTGCCAATCTGCTGCATCCAGAAGCTTAAACAAGTACGGCCATTTTCTAGGAAAAGAAACTCTGGGCTTAGTTAGATTTTACAGTCTAGATGTCTGAACTGCATGAAAGTTGTCTGTCGTGTGTAGCATCATGTAAGCATTGCTTTCTGTTTTCCTTCGAAGGCAATGACGTGATGGGCGGCAATCAATAGAGAAATAAATTATATTTAAAGTGAAAGGATAAAGAATCATATCATAAATATTAAAATTTAATATGTAAAAAAAACAAAGAAATTTTAAAAAGCATAAAAGATATTAAAATACAAAATATATTACTTTCAAAGATCTAATAACTTTTAATAAAATTTAGTAAAATTACTATTTTGATTAGAATACTTTAGAAAAAAAAATACTATTTAATTTTGACATATCGGTAAAATCAGTTTTAGAGATCATCGATTTTATTATTAATAACGTCCAACTAATATTTGTATAATGAATATTAAACTACAATAAAATAAGTAATATTATCAAAAATCAGATAAAAACAGGTTTAGGGTCGATTCAGTCGAGTAATATCGGTTATCTGTTAAGTTAGATTCGGGTTCGGGTTTGTTTCAATCGGATGTAAGTTGGGTTTTTGGGTCCACAGTAACAGGTTGAAATCGGGTTCAGGTTATTCTCGGTCGGATATATTTCGAATTCGGTTATGACAATAACATGTCCAACTCGGTTCGGGTCAACAATAATCGTATACAAATCGAATTTAAATCATTACATCCCGGATCAAACTAAATTCTAACTCGAACATATTTCAGTCGAGTTTTTAAATCGAATTAACTTTTTACATCCCTATATGCAACCCGACAAAAGTTTCGGAAACATTATTGGGCTTGAAGACAATTCAGATGTCACGACATCGACTTACAAATACAAGAAAATAGCTTAGGGGAGATAACAGGTTCGTAACTAGACAACAAAATTGTGGGTTCCGGTTTGATTTTTTTTATCCGAAAAATATAAAAAAAATATTATAAAAAATTATAATATGACACTATTATATTTATTTTAAATTGAAAATGAAAATTTTTAGCTTATTGCAACTCAAATTATTATGATATAATAAAAAATTACATATTTATTTTAGGGTTATTGTACAAATAGGTATTTAAATTTGAACTTTTTTTCCATAAACTTGTATGTGAAATTGGAAATGATTCTCAAACTGACATTTAAACTGTGAAAAAATTATAGTCGGTACATGGATAGGATAAAGTACGATTGAATTATAAGAGATAGATTGATTAATTCTAAAATAATAGGTCTTGAAAAGGTAATTAAATCGTAAAAAATAAGAGAGTTTAGATTTTATTTTATAGATTTTAAAATTGAAAGGTCTTAAAAAAAATAATTAAAGTAGAAAAAAAAGTCAAAGTTTATTTTTATTAATTTTAGATTATATTATCCTAATAAAATAATAAACCATAAAAACTTTAAGGGGTAATTAAGAAAAAATGGCTTAATTACAATAGTTTTAAAACTAGAGGGCCTGAAATATAATTAACCCAAAAATTTTGGGAGAGGCCTTCCACAATATATATAAATTCTTCCTTGTACATATAACTAATGTGCTATCGTAACAACCAATCAAATTGTAACATGTGTTATCATTTTGACCAATTATCATATTGATTGATCATTGTAATACTAACTAAATAAATATATCAATTTAAAAAAAATAATATTATGATCCGAATTTACTACATCAGTCATAGTCTCTCAATAAAATTATTTAAATTATTATTTTTTCCGTATCATAAAATTAATTATATAATTTCTAAAAAATGTTTTTTCAAATGACATGTAAAAACATGTTAAAATGGTATATAAATTATGAATTCTAAGTTAATAAAATTCTTGAATTTGAAAAAAAAATAATGTTTGCAGCAACAAAAATGGTTGTCTGAGTGCTTTTAACGTACAAGTGTTGAGTGCCCATCGTCTCACGCCACTCTTCTTCCAAGCAACTCATTTCCCTTTGTGTCTCGGTCTCACCGCTGACTCAATCCCTTTGTTTCCACAGGTCTATTTTTATCCTTTCATTCAAAAACTTTTCTCTACTTTCAGACATATTTTCATATTCCAATCACAATTTATAGATATTAATTTTTCATATTATACTTTTAATTTTTTTTCACGGATATTAAATTTTAAATTTTTTTGAAACTGGTCAATGCTCGTATTTTTTATAGATGGTAATTTTTATTATAAATTTAAATAGAATATACATCGAAAAAATTCTATAAATAAAATAAATTATTTTATCAAACCAATTATTTTGATAAAAAATATATATATCTATAAAATTATTATATTTGAATGGAATTTAAAGGTTTTTAATTTTCCTATTATCTTTTTAAATTTTTATAGATATTAAAATTTTGAAATATTTAAACCCGTTACAGATATTAAAATTTTCTTATTATCATTTTAAATAAAATATATAAGTAACAACTTATTATATCTAAAAGCTTATTAGACCACATTTTAAGTTATTTTATCAAAAAAAATTATTTTGATCTAATATATATTTATCAAATTATTATATTTGAATTAAAATTTACAAATATTAGTTGTGAGTTCAAATCAATTTAAGTTCTGGTTGAGTGAATTTGGGTTATTGATTTTAATGGTGAAATTAATGGAATCATAATTTTATATTATATTAGAATCGACAGGTTTACATGTCAATTATATTCTAAAAAAAATATTGAAACAGATCCTAAATTCCTACGATTAAAAAAATAAGTCTCTAATTTTTTTGATTGTCAAGCATATTCGGTCATTTCTCCCGTCATTCTATCATTGAAAATCGATGAACGACGTGCTAATCGAACGACTATTCAAATATGTCGCTCATGTTCTGTTGGCACATTGTTTGCCGGTTTTTGGCGATGACACAATGGAGAAAAAGGTCGGTTGAATTCGATGATCGAAAGAGTGAGATTGACGACGACATATGGTGGCAATGATGAACATTTTGTGTTATGGGATTTAGGGACTATTTTAAAAAATTCAAAATTTCAAGATTTTTTTTAAAATTTTAAAATATTAAAAAAATTAAAATAAATTATAAATTAAAACATGAAACAAATTTTATTAGTTACCAAATTTTTTAACTACAATTAATTATCAGATATCTAAAATTATAATGATTAAAATTTTATACACATATTTTTTAAAAAACATAATTTAAACACATAAAATTTGGATAAACGTTTATTTTTATATTATTATCATTATTATTATTATTATTATTATTATTATTACGAAAAATGAATTGTTTTCTTGAGGACTTAAACCTTCTAAAGCTTGCAGGACAAAGCAACAGTTATGGAGGAGTGTTCTCAAAACCAGCAGTTAAAGGTCCAAATCAACCTTTCAATTTAACGTACAATATGCTTGTCGAAGTTAATTTAAATTAAAAAACAAATATATAATAAAATATTAAGAAAATTAAATATCGAAACTTATTGTACGTTAAATTGTTTAATTATATATTATATGGTGATATTTTATTTTCTTAATTATTTATTATAGGATAATAAGTAAAGTTGGATTCAAATTCACGACACTATAGGATAATAAAGTGAAACAAAAATTATGTCCTTTTCTTAAGCTTTTTTTTTACCCTAAAAAATTTAAAAAAATTAAATATTAACTTTAATTGTTATACCATATACTCTAAATCAATGACGGATTTACATGGGAGGGGAGGGGCAACCCTAAAGATTTTTTTTCGTCCCTCTATTTATATTTAAAAAATAGTTTATTTTTAAAATTTCCCCCATTTTTAACATTCATGTTTTGCCCCAACCCCAAATTTTAGACTCGTCCTTACCCTAAACCTTAAATCCTAAAATATATTTCACCCCTAATTTCTTAAATTTAATCATAATCTTTAACCTTAAACTTTAAACCATAAATCATAAACCTATTATTTTAAAATAAAAATACCAAAAATATATACGATTTACACCATTAAAATGAATCATATTATATAAGTAATATAGGATAGTAACTTTATACAATATGCTTGTTTCACGTTAAAATATAGGATAGTTACTTTATACATTGGATGGGAATGGGAATAAGTAAAGTTTGCCATGGAATTTGTTTGGCAGACAATCATTGGGATTAGAGCCATTTCCCAGGTTGTTTCAGTTAAAGGTTTAAAAAGGCAAAATAAGCAGTTACGAGGTTGTTTTAATAATTATCCCACTTGCACAAATATCGTGTCTCCATCCCCACATGATCTACGTAACCCTATGAACATGACTTATTTCCCGTTTCATTGCTTAAGACATACAGCTTTCTTTAATCACTAGCTTTGTGTTAGTTGATATGTAGAAGCTTAAGATTACTTCTTCATCACTCTCAAAACCTAATCTCCATGAATCTGTCATCTCCATTATAACACGTTGTTCATGGCCACAAGTTACATCTTCTGTTACTGGACTTTTGGATTTTTCTACTTTAACATCTATATAAACCATTGATCAGCCTCTCTCGATTCATCATCCTTTCTCCATACTTTTATAACAAGTTCCAAAGAATCAAAAATGAAGAGTTTTGGTGTTCTGCTTGTTGTCTCACTGGCTTTGGTTCTCGGCATTGCCGAGGGGTTTGATTTCCATGACAAGGACGTAGCATCGGAGGAGCGGTTGTGGGATCTGTACGAGCGGTGGCGGAGTCATCACACGGTGTCGAGGAGTCTCGATGAGAAACACAGGAGGTTCAATGTGTTCAAGCAGAATGTTATGCATGTTCATATCACCAACAGAAAAGACAAACCTTACAAGCTGAAGCTCAACAAGTTTGCTGACATGACCAACCATGAATTCAGGAATGCGTATGCTGGTTCCAAGGTTAAACATCATAAGATGTTCCAAGGGAAGCCCCGAGGCACCGGTAGTTTCATGTATCAGAATGTCCGCGCCGTCCCGCCGTCTGTCGATTGGCGTAAGAAGGGTGCTGTCACTGATGTTAAGGATCAAGGCCAATGTGGTATGGATACATTTCTTTTATTTAGTCTTCAATAATCAAGGGAAAGGTTCCATGTATTCTAATTTGTGTTTGATGGGATGTCTCATTCTAAACATCATTGGTCTATAATCTTCTTCAACAGGTAGTTGCTGGGCATTTTCAACAGTTGTGGCAGTGGAGGGAATTAATCAAATCAAAACCAACCAATTAGTGTCATTATCCGAGCAAGAATTGGTGGATTGTGACACAGAGGAAAACCAAGGTTGCAATGGTGGTTTAATGGACATGGCCTTCGATTTCATCAAGAAGAAAGGTGGGATCACGACCGAGTCAAATTACCCTTACAAAGCTGATGATGGAACGTGCGATGTTTCCAAGGTTAATTTCATCACTCATTCCCATCTGTTTCTGTTTTTTGGTTGATTGAATTTTATGAAAAAACAACCATGGTGGCTTTGTTTATCTGTTTTGTAGGAGAATGCGCCGGTAGTATCTATCGATGGGCACGAGAATGTGCCAGAAAACAACGAGGATGCTCTGCTTAAAGCTGTTGCTAACCAGCCAGTTTCAGTGGCTATCGATGCAGGGGGTATGGATTTCCAGTTCTACTCGGAGGTAAACTTTCAAATATACAAAGATAATTCATAAGTTTTCTTGGCATGAATTCTACTAGGATAAACTAATTTATGTGTTTGATTTGGAATGCTTGCAGGGTGTATTCACCGGTGACTGTGGAACAGAGTTGAACCATGGGGTTGCAGCCGTGGGGTATGGAACCACCCTTGATGGGACCAAGTACTGGATCGTGAAGAACTCGTGGGGACCAGAATGGGGTGAGAAAGGTTACATAAGGATGGAACGTGGGGTTAGAGCCAAAACAGGATTGTGTGGTATAGCAATGGAGGCTTCATATCCCATCAAGAATTCTTCCACTAATCCTGTTGGAATTTCTTCGTTCTATCCCAAGGATGAACTCTAAACCGAATCCCACCTGTAATTTCTGGTTTCGGATGTGTTGTTTTACTGTTTCTTAAACCTGTCTGATGCATTCTGTAACATTGATCATGATTCAATAATATACACTTCTGGTTTAGCTTCAATTTTAGTCGTATCTTTTATGGATTCACATCCCACATCGGTTAATTTTGAAGTTAAGTTTCACCTCTCTGTGTTACGAATGGTTTAGTTTATCAACCTTTCAGAAGCATAAGGGGACATTTCTGCTAAACATATGGTATATGGGGACAAAATATCTGAAATTGAAATTTATTTTAAAATATCTGGAAATAAATTCTTATTTAAATTCATGTTATATTAACTTGTTTTTTTAAATAATGAATGTTGAAAAAGAAAAAATATATAAAAAATCAGAAAATTCTTTTTAAAATAAAATAATAATTTTATTAATAATTGATTGATCAATTGTAATTTTATTATTAATTGATTCTTTTAATATAATTTGCTCTGAAGTATAATAGAAAGGTAAATCATAGATTAATAGTTTTGATTTGTTTATAGAGAGATAAGATTAAGTTACATAATGTAAAAAAATTGAAGTTTTATATGTTTTTTACCGTTAGATGATTGGAACGGATGAGTTAAATTAATTTTTTACATTTTTATCAAGTGAAAATCTTTATATAACTAATTATTAATTTGAGTCATTTATTTCAGTCATCCAACAATAAAAAATACATAAAATTTAATTAATTTTATATCGAATAACTTAGTCCGATCATGTATATGTATTTAATTAAGGTACTTTGAATCTGCAAATCAAGATCATGATTCATATGAACATGTGCTCTTTAGTTCCATAAACTAGACCTTGTCATACTTTTTAACCAACACATTGCCCTACTTTACTTTATTTTTTCCCTATAAAACCCTATACTTCACCGCATAGGAACACGTACCCCTTATAATGTAGAGCTCATCAAAACCTACACCATCAGCCTAGAATCATATTTGATTGCATAATCAAATAATTAATTAATTAACTTAAGCAACCCATTTGATTAAGCTTCTTTAACCACCTTTTAGGGTTTTAAAAAAATAATGTAAGGATTTGTTAAATGGAGTATATTGTAAGGATCCAACATCATATATTTCCTTCTCAAATTCATTTGGGAGAGTTAAAACTTAGAATTTTAATTTTAATACTAGGATGAATAATACTTTTACCACTAAACTTGTGAGTATTGTATATATATATATATGAGTTTTTATTCGATCCGATTTAAAAAAATTAAATATTTTTTTAAAAAAAAATAGGAAGAATATAATCAAAATTAAGTTTAGAGTAAAAATATTCTACTTGAATTAATATTGATGTAATTACAAAAATCCCCCCACTTATATGTTAGGGTTTTTTCTCCTTTATAATTCATTTATTTTTTCAGCAGTGATGTCTTAGTTTAGAGCGGTAAATGAGACGAGACAAATTACGAGCTATTCGAGTTCGATTCGATCAAAGTTCGACTCGATTGGACTCGGTTCGAGTTCTTAAAGAGTCAAGCCGAGCTACATGATACTCAACTCGAAAAGCTCACAAGCTACTCGAAAACATAAATATACTATTTTTTATTTTTTTATAATTTAAAATCTAAATTTCTAAACTTAAAACCCTAAAATCTAAACATTAAACATTAGTCTTAAACCCTAAATTAAGATACTAAAACCTAAAAGTAACAAGTTTGAGTTTACACAACTTGTGTATAAAAGTTTTTTCTCCATTAGACTTTAAACGAGACGCGAGAGATAAAAGTTACATGAGTCTAACACGGTCAAAGATCGGTCAATACTTGGCTCGATTAGGCTCGAAAAAAGCTCGAACTCAACTCGAGTTCTTAATGAGCCGAACTCAAATATTTTAAACTCGTTTAAAATTACTCAAATTCGAACTCGACTCAAAATCTTAACGAGTCTAACTTAACACTACTCGAACTTGACTCCTCTCCAACTTCCTACTTCTTTTTTAGTTCTAGTACCTTGATTCTCGTTTTGTGTTTTTTAAGTTAGAAGGTGACCTCTATGATTACCTGCTTCAGGGTCCACGGAAGATACGTAGACCTCGCCAACATATCAAATTTTGGTGGGACCCGCCATTTCAAAACTGGCAAATATCAAATCTCAAATCAACATTCTCCACGTGTCCAGCGGAACCTCTCTCACCACTTATATATATATAAACACAATGGCACAGCACTTTTGCATGGACTCTGCTACACAGGAAAAAGAAAAAAAGAATGTCTTCTCAATTGAATAGTAGTAAATTTTTCTCCTTTCAAACACTGAAACATCGTCGTATCGCCACTCTCAATACCCCGAGTCACCACATCAGCTGCCTTGCCGTCCACGATAACCTCCTCTACGCCGCCGCCGTCAACGAAATCAGCGTCTTCGATCTATCGAACCACTCCTTTATGGATTCTTTCAATGACAATCACACCACCGGGTTTGTCAAGTCCATTGCATTCAATAAAACCAAAATCTTCACAGCTCACCAGGACGGAAAGATCAGAATCTGGAAAATCAACACCCCTTCCAGAAAACACCACCTTGTTTCCACTCTCCCCACTGTTAAAGACCGGTTCCTTAATTTCATGTTGCCGAGGAACCATGTTAACGTACGGCGTTACAAAAAGAAGCTTTGGATCGAACACTGGGATACGGTCTCTGGTTTGAACATAAACGAGGCAAAGGGGATAATGTATTCGGTTTCGTGGGACAAAAGTTTCAAGATATGGGAAGTAAAGACCCAACGTTGTTTAGAGTCCGTTAAAGCTCACGATGACGCCGTTAAAGCTTTGGTTGTTTCCGGCGATGGGACGGTTTACACGGGTGCCGCCGATGGGTTGATTAGAATCTGGGAAGTGTCGGGAAGAGAGAGACGGCATGGTTTAGTGGGAACACTGGATAAGCATAGATCGACGGTGAATGCGCTGGCTTTAAACGGCGACGGATCGGTGTTGTTTTCTGGAGGTTGTGATGGTTCCATCGTGGTGTGGGAGAAGAGAGATGGTAATCAGGTGGGTTTTGTTGAATCATTGTGGGGTCATTCAGGGGCGATATTATGCTTGATCAACGTCGGGGATTTGTTTGTGAGTGGGTCATCTGATCCGACGGTGAGGATCTGGCGACGTGACAAAGAAGAAGGTGGGTTCCAGTGTTGTTTAGTTCTTGAGGGACATGAAAAACCTGTGAAGTCGTTGGTAGCAGTTGCAACAAGTGTGTTTAACGGTGTCGTTTCAATCTGTAGTGGAAGTTTAGACGGAGAGATTAGGGTTTGGGAGATCTCAACATGTTCGAACTTCAAAATCTGTGAAACAAATCTCATGAATTCAACAAAAGCTTCTTGATTGTTTTACCTTTACCCCGTTTACATTTATATGTCCGTTTTTGTGTTTTTATTTATGTCTCACGTTAAGAATTTAAGTTTATTTAAGGTTTAGGGTTTATGATTAAGATTTAAGCAGTGAGGTTAATCTCGATACTCATTATAAAATTTTTGAAAATGCTCGAATTATCTGATATTAATAAAAACAAGTTATTTGTTGAGTTAAAATTATTGAGAGAGTTTTTACATAAAGAAAAATTGGGAACAATGATTTATTAAGATTTTTAGAGCGTTATAATTGTTTCTCAAATATAACAATTATTTATAAAATCTTATTGATTATTTTTACTATTATTGCTTTCATAGAACAAAGCTAATTACAATTAAAGTTGTTGAAGTTTTAGTTATGAACAAGCATATCATAAAAAAGATTAAATGAACTTGTTTTGATGACAATCGAAAATTATCTTTTTAAAAAAATCGATATTAAAAGTATCGTAAATGATTTTTCTTTAAAACATATAAAAAGAACAACACTTTTTAAGCGAAAATATCTTGTTTTTAGACGTTTATAAGTCAAATTTTTGTTACTCGAGAGGATAATCTAATAATATATTTTATAATATAATATTTTAAAAAAATATCTTATATCTCCTATCAATTATAAATTAAAAATTCTATTTTAATAAATTTAAAGTTAAAATTTAAGAAATTAATAGTAAAGTGTATATTTTAAGGTTTAAAAATTCTTGACAAACTTAGATTTAATATCCATTTTATGTCTCACATTAACTAAAAAAACATGTGATAAGTCTGTGTAATTTTTTTAAAATAATAGTAAATAAATTATTGTCTCCTTAAGCCTGATGGATTCCAAAAGTTTCACCCACATGAGATATGTTTTGTTTGAAATCATATTGTCGAGTTGATTTGCACCGTCCAAAAGTGCTCAACAATCTCTCCTGTCCAAACATTTTTCCCTTGGGCAGGCAACACTGGATATTATAGTATTTCTTACAATATTGTCAGTTTAAGACAACTTCAATATAAAGTTAAAACAAATAGTCGACTCACGTGGACTACTTCCATTTGGTTTTGGAAATGAAGCTTGATTAGAGGTTTAATAATTAATTAAATTGGAACCCAATAGTGAGTGGATCTTGATGTCTGACATGAATCTTTGTCTCTGAAATGCTTTCAACATGTCTGAACTGGGTAACAGGACATGAAGACAAAATCATACACTTAAATTGTTATTATTACAGATGTATATGAGCACCAGTACCTAATATTTAGGTATATAAAAAAATTCTCAAAAAATGTATAAAGAACTTCATTAAAATGAATTGAATCGTAGTAACATCGAGACTCGAGACCCTGAATAACATAAGCAATTGAATTTTTAAAAAATTAATTAGAATTTTAAATTATTTTACATTCAATTAAAATTTTATATTCTAAAATTTCATTAGTTCAATGTTAATTATTAAATCTAATAATTTTTTACACCAATTGACATAATATGTCACAGTGTTTGTATTTGGTATTTTTTAAATATTGTATTTACAAAATTCTTTAAAAAATTTATTTTTAAAAAAATTATAAGAAATATTTTTTTTTCAAAAATATGTAAATATTACCCGATAGAATTATTGTATATCACTTTACAGTAATATTTTAAAGAATAAATTATTAAAATTTAATAATAAAAATCATAATTAATTTAATTTATTAATTCACAAACTTAATTGTGTATAAATAAAATCTAAGAGTTTAATTAATTATTTTTCAAAAATTTAGAAGTCCTTCCAACCTTAAAATTAAACTGAAAGTGTTTGTAGGTTGTGAATGAAGCTCGGGTACCATCGGTGGTTGTGGACCACAAGGTCAGCTTTTAGTTGCATATACATTATAATTTCATTCCAGATTAGTGGGAGCATGGGAGAAAAATTTCATTATACATTGCTTAAAGCATATGCTAATATTTACGTAACGCATGTCTTTTGGGTCAATCCCACCACGTCATCTATGAGACTAACAAATTAAAAAAAATTATTTAATTATTTTTTTATCTCATTATTTTTACTAAGTGGTGAAGTCACGTGGTGTGTGAGAACTAAAGAGCCTCAGCGTGCACTGCACGCGCATGTGGGGAGGTAACCAGCTCAAGATAAATGAAAGTGCTTTCGGGGTTTAATTTTAGTTATTAGATCTGATTTGATCCAACGACTCTCTTTTAATTGCGTACAAAAAGAGTTAGGGTTTAGAGTCTATTGAAGTCGGAATTTGTTCCATCTTACGACAACTAAATCAACCAACAAATGAATCCCAAGCTTTGAGACCGTTCCTTGATGGTTGCTTCATGAATATTTATTTGTGTAGGGTTGGGCTTTGTGTTTTTCCCTAAATATTCCCCCTCATCAAACATTAATATTATTACCAATAGGGTCGTAAATGAGATGAGACAGATCACGAGTTATTTGAGTTCAATTTAATCAAAGTTTGATCAAAATTCAATTCAATTGAACTCAACTCGAGCTTGAATTAGGGTCGAGTTTTTGACGAGTCGATCTACATGATACTCGACTCAAAAAGCTCACGAGCTACTCGAAAATATAAATATATTATTTTTATTTTTTTATAATTTAAATTTTAAAATTTTAAACTTAAAACCCATAAATCTAAACCCTAAACATAAGTCTTAAACCCTAAATTAACACATTAAACTCTAAAATTAACAAGCTTGAGTTTACGTAATTTGTATATCAAAGTTTTTTCTTCATTAAGCTTTAAATGAGACATAACATATAAGAGTTATTCGAGTCTAATACGGTCAAAGATTGATCAATACTTGACTCGATTAGGCTCGAATAAAGCTTAAACTCAACTCGAGTTCTTCACGAGCCGAGCCGAGCTCAGATTTTTCAAGCTCGTTTAAAATTACTCATGCTCAAACTCGACTCAAAATCTTAACGAACCAAACTTAACACTACTCAAACTTGACTTGTTTATATCCCTAATCACCATAAAACCATTTCCCATCCGTGATGAAATAGGATAATAATTTTTTGATATCCAAACCATAGTTTATTTCAATCACCTGTACTAATTACATGGATGTTATCAAATTCGAGTAAATATTTTATCGCAAATTCACTTATTTTTTGTCACAACCTGCTATATTTACTTATATTCTATTAATTATTTTGATTCTATCAAATAGGATTAAATAAAACAGTATAATTCAAACTATTCTAGAAAAAGATGTTCAATTTTTGAGTTTTCCAGTTTTGTCCAGGCCGCATCCTGAGAAAGTGCCCAAAATGGGCCCAAAAAGGTATATAAATTAAGCCTATTAAATATCTATGACTAAAATCAACTTACATATATCTATAAAATAAATTAGGGAAAACTACCTATTTAGGGCCAGTTTAGCATTATTTTTGAAAAGTGCGGTGGAAAAGTATAATAAAAAATTCTTTTAAAATTTTTGGTTTGATATATGTATTTAATATTGTTGTCAAAAAGTGATTTTGAGAAAATAAATGACTATTTTAGACATAATTATATATTTATAAAAATTAAATTATAATAAAACATAGTAAATGAAGGTTAAAATTGTAATATAACTCTTAAAAGTACTTTTCCAACCGTAAAAATTAAAAATTTTAACTTTTGCATTTGGGTTAAAAAACATTTTTCAAATGCAGTTTTTCCCCTCAAATTAACTTTTTAACATTATATAGACGTTCTAAATTAGCTTTTGGCCCAAAAGCTGTTAGAATGTTACGTTAAACACAGTCTTAATATACAATATATTACTGTGTTTTTTTATCCCATTTTTTTGATAAAATATTATTTAATATTATATTTTTGTTTTGATTTGGTACATGAATGTAACCCTTAAACTATCGATCCCAAACACTCAAAGCAATTAAATAAATCCAATCGAAAGAAAAAGGTTAATTTCCAATTTTACCCCAACAGTTAGGATGTTTTAATTGATGAATTTTAAATTAAATTTATATAAAATATATAAATATTTTAGACTAAAACTATAATTATATCAAATTAAGTTATAATCTTCGTTAATTTTTTATTACAAAACAAACGAATATTATAGTTTGGGATCCACAAACCAACATTGACATCACAATATCTATTACAAAACAAACAAATATTACGCTTTGGATCAAACCATGTAAGATTAAGGAATTGGGGTTAGTAGGAGATGATTCAAAATATTGGTGTTAGGTATTCATTTTGTTTAGGATTAACAAGTAAATAAGTAATCAAATTATACTTTTTTATTCATATAAGTAGTTGAATTATATTTTGGATCAAATATATATCTAATATTTTATTTTATAACTTATTTAATTTTTTTTTGTGATATGTATTTTTTCACGTTATACAATAAAATTTAAACACGTGGTATGAGGGATATTTTTTGAAATTAAAATATAAAAAATAAGAAGAAAAAATAATTAACCCATCATTTTATTTTCTCTAAAAAAATAATGTTAACCCTAAATCTCTAAATTCATATAATTCGCTCTTTGATTCAACCAACAATAACCATTTTTATTTTCATTGAACGTCCTCTGTTGAAAATCTCATCATCTTATCGTCAAAAATTAATTGAAGAATCGCTAATTGCACTGTTGCCAACACCCAATAATGAACCACCGGCTTATGAGGACCGAGTAATCTAAATTGGTTTAACTCGAATAAGATACAAAGTTTTTTTTTTTTAAATTTTTGAATATCTTTTTTTTTATTCCGGGGGTGGGGATTCTTATTTTCTCCATCGCCCGTTTGTTATGTTAGTGTTATAATAATTTTTAATTTGTTATTTTTATAATATTGAATAAATAATAATAATAATAAATAATAATTTTGATATTTATACTATATGGGAGCACATACATAAGAGCTTTAATTGGGCTGTCAAACTAATCTATTAAATTAAAAATTAAGTTTTAATTTTGTAATTTTATGAATCACTGTTTCTCTCAATTATTATATATCCTTCCCTTGTTTTCAACCCAATTGAGAAAAAAAAACCTTTCTAATTTAGTAGATATACAAATAATGTATCAATTTTAAGTGATCTAAAAAAATCCTATGCTTGTATAAGAAGATGAATCGAGATATATTTTTAGAATTAGATTTTTGAAATACTTTTTTAAAGTATAGTACAATTATGACAGGAATCGAAACGTTTTTATATAACGTAACATGTACAATTCAATATTTAGTTGGTTTGATAAATCCTTAAAACGTAAAGTCCTAACGATTAATACAAAGCTATCCAAATTACATAAATCTTTTGAAATCTTTTGTAATTACATAAATTACAGACTGAAAGAGATGTGATTTGGGGATTTAAATGAAAAAAAAAATTTAATACCTTTTAAAATAAGTTTCTAAAAAAATCATATATTAGAAAAATATGCTACATGGTTAGATAACAAAAAGAATTTTAACGATTATTTATAAAAAATATTAAATAAATTGCAAAATAAAAATATTAAACAATTATTTGATCTAAAATATAATCTAAATATTTATCTAAAATTATATAATTTATTTTTTTTTAATTAAGTCTTTTATTTAATAGTATGTATTGCACATAATATTACATAATGCAGTTGTAAAATACTGAGCGTTGAGATTTGATGTTCGAATTTAAGGAATGTAATAATGAAAGTGATGGATCATCCTTATTTCGATTATAATTTTTTTAATAACGAGTCTAAATTTTATCAAATATTATAGAAGATATTATAATATAATGTATAAAAAATAAAAGACTAGTCTATTAATAATCGAATTTAAAATATAAAAAATAAATTATTTTACATAAATGAGTATATCATTAAAATTCAAAAAAAATCATGAAATTTTGCCTTTAGTCAAATACGATATTTTATGAGATAAAAAATAAATAATGAATGAATTAAATTATCAGTCAAATTATTTTATTATATAATTTTGATTACATCGATAAACATAAAAAACACGTTGTAAAGGTAAAAAAACATATATCACAAGAATAAAATTTTTATTAAAATTAAAAAAATAAAACATAAAAGAGGAAAAAAATAATAAACATCAATAATTGACAATCAATAATAAAATAAATTATCCTTACAGATTAAAAGAAATATAAAAATCTTACCATGACTATAAAAAGAAAATTTTATTTATTTAAAAAACTTTTCGATTATGATCGAAGCTATGTTTAATATAAGAGGTAATTTTTTTGTATAATTATACTTAAGGTCTCTCTCAATTTAAATAATAGTAAAATAATTTTTTTACCTTCTCAATTTTTAAATTTAAAAGTTTAATAAACTTTTACCCCTTTCAATATTTGATTTAACACCGTCTCTAATTACATTTATTTTTCTTAAAGCAAGGGTATATGGTAAAATTTTATTACATTCAACACTTATAAATCCTATACATAATTACATATTTTATTTTAGGATTAATATTTAGTGTATTTATTATGTATAATTTTATGTATCATTCAAAAATTAAATAATAAAATATATTTTACAGCTAAATTCTTTTATATATTATTAATAATTTGTTATCGTTATTTTTATTAAATAAAATTAAAATAAAAAATTATTAAAAAACTATATACCATTGATATATAAATTTATGATTTATATATTTATTGATATTTTAATGACTTTTCCCCTATTTAAATTTTCTCCTACTCAAATAAAAATATAGAAAAGTCTTCCAAATATATGATACTAAGTTGAATCTCAGCTTGGTTGTCGGCAACTTTCGCAACCCCACAATAAAAAATATATATAATTTTCTTTTCTTTACGACTTTCGTGTCCACACGACTTTTCTTTCAGAGACAAATATCACAGGTTTGATTGGGTCAAAGCTTAACATTAGGGATAGGTATTTTACCTAGTCCAATCGGGTTCTAGTTCGATCCAATTCAATCGATTAGATTTTTTAATAAAAATATAAGTTCAGGTTGGATCGAATTGAGTGATTTTCTAAAGTGACATTTGATCGGGTTCGAGTTTAGCGTGTAAAATATCCGACTGGGGCTAAATATATAATTTTTTTATAAATTTTTTAGGGATATTTATAATAATGGTCTTCTATCTATATATTTTTTTATAATTAAGTCCTTAAAATTAATTTTTTATTTATAATTTAGTCTTTAAAATTATATTATTTATAATTAAATCCCCAAAAATTACTTTTAACAATTTAGTCCCTAAATTTATTTTTTTTATAGGTCAAGTCGGGTCGGGTCTGATTCGGGTTTAGGGTATTTATTTTCGAGTCGGGACGGATATTTTGGAAAAAATATTCAGGTCGGGTCGAAGTCGGGTTTAAAGTATTTGTGTTCGGGTCGAGGTCGGGTGAGTCAAAAGTTCGATCCAAGCCGACCCGTGCCCATCTCTACTTAACATTTTTTTTATTAAAATTAAGGCTGAGGTGTAATTTTAATTTTTTTATATGAATTTATATCAAATAAGAAATTTAGATTTTTATTAAAAAAATCACTTAATTAGGCATACAAATTCTCAAATAACATTAATTTTTATTTTGATCCACATTCGACATAATCGTTAACGATATTAATATGATTGTTTATTTTGCTGATATAATAGTTCACATTCGATGAAATAATATGTAGATAATATAAATTTTATATTAAAAAATTTAAGGGTTTAATTATTTTTAATTTTGAAGGTTTAATCGATTGTTTTGTAATATGTGAAAAAATAAGAATTTAAAATTTAAAAAATATATTAAAATAAACTCAGATATTAAAATATTAAAAATGTTAAGGAATAATGAAAAATTATTAAAAATTATTAAGATTAAAAATATTATTAAAAATTAAGTAAAAATATAAAATTGTAAATTATTAAAAAATGAAAAAATTTGAGTTTTTATATAATTATTTAGTCGATTGTAATTTTTATTATTTTATGTGTATATATAAATACAAATTTGGATTTTATTGTGAAAAATCTAAACCAGCATATTTTGTTGCATCAATTGCACATGAGAAATCAAAACTTAAGATTCAAAATAAGATTCATGAATATCATTTTGGTGCAATTATATCCAAATAGTTTTAAGGATAAACTATAAAATATTTAATTTGATGGTCAAAATATGATCAAATTAATAATTCATTGATTACGGAGAATGATTGGTTCGTGAGTTATTCGGGTTCGGTTCGGTCAAAATTTGGTTCGAGTGAGTTCGATTCGTGTTCAGGTTCAATTCGAGACCTTAACGAGTCGAGTTGAGCCTACCTTAACTCGGCTCGAAAAGCTAGTGAACCTGTTCAAAATAATAATATTATAAATATGCTACATATATACTAAAAATAATCTATTTAACAAAAGAAAAGCAATAAAATAGTAGAAATCCACTAAAAATAAATTAACTAAAATAAACTGGACATTTTTTTCTTTTTCTTAATATTGAATTTTGTTTCGGTGTTGGTTATAAAGAGGGGTTTTAATGAGATTCTATTTTTTATAGAAAAACTATAACAGAATTGTCTATTTTTAGTCGAGCCAAGCCGAACTTGAGCCGAACCCAATAATACTATTTCCGAGCTAAACTGAACCTGGCCAGATTCAAACTCGACTCGACTTGTTATCACCACTGTGTGTATAATTTATCTTAGTTTTAAATGAAAGAGAAAAAAAAAAACTTAGATTTAATTGAAAACATGTTTAAGGAATAATATTATGTTTTTGTTGACGAAAGAAAATCAGAACTTTTTCAAACAAAGCATTTTTTTAATATCTTTTAATAACTCGTCATTTCTTATTTTATAGACCGATATTTTTAATGTTTTTAAATTTAATAATATTTTTGTTTTTTAGTAATTTTTAATATTTTAGTAATTTTATTATTTTTATTTTTAATTATTAATCTTTAAAAAAAATTAGAAGTATTATTTAAGTAATTTATTATTATCATGTTTCACGATGTTAGTGGCCCTGCCCCAACTCCATTTCCAAACTACCAATGCAGTTCATTTCTTCTCTCCCAAACAAATAAACAAGACGACCCAATTGCAAAATTATCTATGTAATATAATTTTTTTTGGATAATTACGTAAATGCCCACTAAATATCGAGCTATATTTTTAATTTTATCGATAAAATCACTTAACTATTTAAGAAATATCAATCAAGTCACGTACAGTTAAAATCTAATATACATAATAATTAATATAATTATACATTTAATCCCTATCACTCGAACATTCTAACAATTTTGTTGAATGATGTTGGCTAATGTAAGAACCAATTAGCAAAAAAAAATAGACTTGGTGAACCACAATTGATATGCAATTTGACCAAGAAAAAGTGCAGGCTTAGTTTCTAAATTCAGTAGGCCAAGTCCAAAAGGTGGATTATATTTCTTACAATCTTACAAATAACTGGTTACATAACATTATAGATCAAATTATATGCAGAAAAAAAGACAAGAAATAAACATTAAAACATAAACTAACAATATGGAAACATTCTAAACGAGTACAACGTTATTTTAAACATTGTCCGCCATTGATGTAGGCACCTTAAACTTAGCACTTGATTTGATACAACATGCATCGAACATCTTTACTGTTAGGTCTCTCTTTGGGATCATCCAGAGTGCAGAAATAAGCAATCTTCAAAACCAGGGTCATTTGTTCTTCAAACCCTTTTCCGATAAGCTTAGGATCGATGGCTTGTATCGGATTATCGGAGACCATGATGTTCCTCATCCATTTTACCAAACTCATCTCATCGGTGTGTTGAAAGAACTCATCGGATGGAAGTTTCCCCATCACCAGAACACAGAGGATAACCCCAAAGCTGTAGATGTCACATTTATCGGTGAATTTGAGTGTTTGATGATATTCGGGTGCTATGTACCCTACAGTTCCGGCCAAATTGGAAGTGGTCACATGTGTGTATGCATCAGGCATTGCCTTTGCTAGCCCGAAATCCGCAATCCTAGCTTCCATTTCGTCGTCGAGAAGGATGTTTCCTGGTTTGAGATCTCGATGGATGATTCGAGGACGATGGCTCAAGTGAAGATATTCGAGCCCTGCAGCCACTCCTTTTGCAATCCTAAGCCTAGCAAGCCAATCCAGCTCCCTTAGACCTTGTGAAACTTGATGTAAAATATCCTGCAAGCTTCCATTTTTCATGAATTCATACACAAGGTAATGACAATCGGGTCGAGAGACATGAGCCAACAGAGGAAGGAGGTTCCTATGTCGGATTTGGCCGACCGTGGTGATTTCTGATCGAATTTGTCGCATTTTCTTGTTGAGAAGCTTGCTGTCTTCGTCGGTTAACTCGGCTGCATCTTTAGGAGGCTGAATGACTTTCTTAATAGCAATCAATTTGCCATTACTTCCTGGTAATTCAGCTTTATAAACTTCACCACACCCGCCTTTCCCTATGATCTCCAATGAAGCCAACCCATCTTCTTTCTCCAGAAAGGCTAAATCCTCAGCTTTCTTAATCATTGGACTGAATATGGACGGACCAGGGTCTTTTGCGGCGCCTCTAATGGTTGCCACCAGCAGTTTAAACGTCACGGAGAAGATAAACCCAGAAATTCCCCCACCTATAGCTCCAGCAAAGAATCCCAAGATCCATTCCAATGCCCTTTTGCTCTTGTGCTTGTGATGTTCTCCTGGTGATGAACTGGGACCTCCAGCAGTTGCAGATTTGCTTCCATTTGGTGATGGAGCTTCAGCACTACTGCTTCTGCTGCTGTTTGTTGATTTCTTCTCAGCAAAAATATACCGTTTGGGGTGCTGAGATTCTGCCAATTCATCCAGTTCGTCCATCAATGGAAGGGAATTGCCTTCCAGAAAATTGTTCCCCGAGAAGTCAAAGAACCGAAGGTTTCGGAATGAACGTATAGATGATGGTATTTTCCCGGAAAACAGATTGTTTGCAAGGGAAATGTTTTCCAGGTTGGGAAAATGCTTCAAGAAACTCAAATCACCGGTGAACTTATTGGAAGATAAATCGAGAACTCGAAGGCGAATCAAAGAAGACAAATTCGACGGTATCTCCCCGGAAAGCATGTTGTTTCGTAGGTCAAGGATTTCGAGCTTTTTGCAATGAACAATTTCCGGTGGGAGTTGATCGGCGATACTGTTGTGAGAAACCGAGAGCTCTTTGAGCTCCGAGAGATTCCCAATTGCAGGAGACAAAGACCCACCAAGTTTTTGGGATATAAACACAAGCCTGGTGACTTTAAGAACATAAGTGTTGTTGTCTGAGAGTCTTCTCTCACAGGAAACTCCGGCGGCGCTGCAGGGATTGGTGGCGGGGAACCGTTGACCGGTGATGCCCAAGTCTTTGAGAATTGTGGAAAGAGCCTTTGAGTCAGAACGGTCGAGAGTTAGCCTTGCGTGAGAGATGAAGAAGAGAGAGAGGAGAGTGAGGAAGCGAAGGAAGTGGAGGCGGTGGTGGTGGGATTTGGCCGGAATGAATGCCATTGACGGCGGATTAAGGCGCTGGTGGTGGTGAAGATTACTAGTCAAACTAATGCTGCCACTTAGTATTGGAATATTTAATTTGAGTTTATAGGCTAATACCGTGTGGAAAAAAAATGAGGTCTCTGCCTATGTGGAACTCATTTTTTATTTTTTAAACTCTTTAAATTTAATTTATTAATCGATTCATAAAAATCAAAATTTTATAAAAATTAATATTAAATAATTTTTAATCCAAATTTTTAATTATAATTATAATTTTTAATTTTATATAAAAAATGACTTAAGGTATAAGAAACTTTTAAACTTTTGAAAAAATAATTAAGTCCCTAAATTTTTTTACACTCAGTTAAGCCCATAAATCAAAAACTTTAATCAATTAAACCTTTAAACTAAAAAACTAAATCAATTAAGTTGTATAATCAATTTTGACTATTAAATCTTAATAGTTTTTCTTAAGATATTATCGACACATGATACAGTACAATTTTATTCGTTTTAAAAAATTAAAAATTATTTTTTTTATAAATTTTATAAGGTTTTAGAAAATTTAAAATATTTAAAAAAATAAAATAAAAGTTCTGAAAAAATCAAGTGAAAACAATGTCACACGAGTACTGTAACATTAAATCAAAAAATATTCAAATCAAAATTGGTCAAAGGGTTTGACTGACTCAATTTTTGAATTCAAAGATTTAATTGATTATATTTCTTGGTTTAAGGGCAGCTAAACAAGTTTAAGAACTTAATTAATTTTAAAAAAAAATCAAGATTTTTATTAACCTTTAAACCTAAAAAACTAATAAATTATTTTAAAAAATTAAATAGTAATTGATAATTTATTTCTAAAGTCGAATTCCCGTTCAATTATATAGATAATATTTTTTAGTTATACTTTAATTAATTAATTAATTAATTATTTTTTTAAAAGTGCTGATATTTCTACTAGATGTCTTTGTTATTTTCCTGGAAACGATCCTGCAAATTCCCCACTATTTCCCCAACGTTTCCCACACGCTAGGGAGAAGACTTAGATAGACCTAAAATGTCACACTTCATTAAATAATTATTAAGATGGACTCATGGGGTATAATCGCATATTTTTCAAATTTCAAATTTTATATAATTTTTAATTTTTAAAAATGTATTATTTTATAATTTGTTATTGATGATATATGTTTATATTTTCTAAAATTTTATAATTGCGTAATCTTAAAATTTTTTATATATTTTTTTTACCGTTCATGTATTTTTAATATAAAATTTTGTATATAATCTTGATTAGACAAGATAATGGATTTATACTCACCTGTAACAGAGAAATTATATCATGGGTAAGTCCCACCACGTCATCCATGGGATCAACCACTAAAATCATCCATATCATCATATTTTACATGTTATATATTTTTCATATCATCGTATTAACACTATTGAAATTTTGAAAAAAAATGTAACTTTTTTTAAAATGTCACACGCATAAATAAAGCAAAAGAAGAATAAAAATAAGATAAATTTTATTTAAGGATCAATACAGACTCCTATGTATTCGATACTACAAGTCACATATCGGTTCAAGATTTTGTTAACAAAATTTTATTTGATCCTCTGTACTGTATAAGATCTCGAGCACCGTTAATTCGGTCAGTTAATTCAAAAACATTCTTAATTTTTGTAGCTTAGTTTTGGATTCTCTTAGTGAATGGATACGACTTTCGTCACTTAAGTTCAATCCTTTTAAATCGAGTGATGGATGCTACAAATAAAAAAATATATGTTAAATTTTATTTAAAATAATGAAATGTTCGATAAATACAACATACCTAAAAATAATGAGATTTGGTATGTCCACAAAAAAATTCATACTTATATAAAATAAAAATGGCATAAAATAAAAAAATATCTCAAATATTTGATATTTTATTGAATAGTCACTTTGGTTCATATTATTTTTGGGTCAAAATTACTCCTTTACAGATAAAAATTGTTAGTTAACTAATGGTAAAATATTAGAAATGAGTTAATAGAATTATACATTAGTAGAAAAAATAATTTTATATAATTCTTAAAATTATTTTTTGATCGTATGATATTATTTCAAGACAATATATATATATATAGCATTGTCATATCAGTGTCCATTGTTATGTAGCTTTGTCACATATTTGTCGCATCATTTCAGGTCATTTATCATTAGTTGATTGATAATTTTTATCTATGCAAAAATTATTTTGATCCAAATAAAACATTAATGATTAAATTACTTAAAAATAATAGAAACTAAAATTACTATTTAATAAAATGTTATGAATATTTTTTTATATTATTTCAACAACAAAAAAAATAAAAAGTATAAAGAACATCGAAATCTTATCTTAAAATCATTAGAAATCCAACAATCAATATAAAATTAACAACATTAAAATCCACCGATAATTAAATAAAAAATCAAAAACATTAACATCTGTTAATTTATCAAGTGAGATATTTATATTATTTTATCTTATATAAATTTAAATTCTAATATTTATCTTAAAAATATAAATATTTTTATTTAAAAAATCAATAATATCCCTCCATCTTGCGAATACAATATCAGAAATACTATCATAGGTGGGAATTAGACTTGAGTTAAACCTAGAAATAATTTCATAAACAACAAAATGCCCAAACTTTTGTATCATTATTGGATCCATGAAATAATTATCAATTATAAAATTAAGCCCAAAGTATTTTCTTCAATGTTGGGCTAATCACATGACTCAGTTCCCAGCGAGCAAAGTCCATTAGGACTCAAGTATGCTAATGGAACGTGGAACTAGTACCTTCCATCTTCAACCTCGCTTTGGTTAGTATTCAGTCTATTATTAGATTCTTCCTTTTGACAGTCTTAAGCTCCCTAACATCACTCTTCTTCTCAGGGATAATTCTGTTCTTCATGATGGAGGTGCCTTACTCTTTCCTCCTCGGCCCTCTCTCCCTCTTGACTTTTATGCTTAATTTCTGGGGGTTTTAAGAAAAAATTTCTGATTATGGGGAAATGGGGTTTTCCAGTCTTCTTTTGTTATTTACTTAAATTTTGGTTTTGGGTTTCAAGATATGATGAATTTTTTGACTTTTTGGTAAAGAAAAATGGGAATGAATTTTACAAAATCAGACAATATCTTGGAGTTGTTTGAATGGAATTTCAATGAAATAGGATCAGTTTCTGAGAATTGTTAGATCAATGAATGCTTGAAGAACTATGCTTCTTTTGTTTATTTAGAAATGAATGGCGCTTACTTCTTGCATTTGATTGGTTAATTGTTTGAATTATTGAACATTTTTAGGAATTAACTAATATAATATGTATAATTGGGATATTCATTTATTTTCTATCTTCAATGTATATATGTATGATTCATAATCTTGGAATTGAAACAAAATAGTATAGGTCGCAATTTCACGTTCTGGATGTAATTTTTGGTGCAAAACACATCATTTGAGGTAGTTCCTGATACAGGGTCTGGTATGTCGAGTAGCCTGGAGATGCTATGTTCTATTGGCCATTTCCATTGGGGCTCATTGTACCATGTCTAATGATAATATAACATTCCCTTCGACCTTGGACCCACAAACTCGGCCTGTGGCTGCTGCCGATGTGGAGGCCAATGGACCTGCGTTGATGTCTATACCAATGATTGCTTGCTATTCTTCTCTGTCAGAGGTTCCTTTGTTATTTTGTGACTTGCCTTAAGAATAAAATTAGTTATGGCTATAGGCGTGTTCTGATTTGGTGGTAATAATGTTTTATCTGTTGATTCTTGTAGATTTTAGTAGTTTTATTTCTGTATTTAAGTCTCTTTTTGTTTGTTTTGTTTGATATGATAGAAACTTTGTGCTAAACATTTTTTTGTGACGATTTGTTAGCGCAACTCGAGTGGAAGTGGGATTAACAAGAACAAACAACTGGTGGAGCAGTTGCAGCAATATGGTGTGTTCTCATCGAAGAAGGTTGCTGAAGTAATGGAGACTGTTGACAGAGGATTATTTGTAGCCGATGGGACCCCAGCTCATGTTGATAGTCCCATGGCAATAGGTTACAATGCTACTGTTTCTGCACCTCATATGCATGCCACTTGCCTTCAATTATTGGAGCAAAATTTGCAACCCGGCATGCGTGCTTTAGATGTTGGCTCAGGTTTCTTTTTACTTTGTATCATTGTATATTTGGTTTTTAGGATTCCTGCATACGTGTAACGTTTTCAGAGTGGTGGAATATCAAATCTGCTGCATTTTTCTCCCTTGTTAATCCCACTTTGTCGATGGTCGATCATACTAGTTGATGCTTGCATCTAATTGACCTGCGTTTTCAGTAAATGTTTATGATTTTATGGTTCTAAAATAGGGTTGTTGGATGAAAACCGATGGGGTTATTAAATTTCAAGTGTCCTTGGGTTATTATCTTTACACTTGTGGCATAATTTGGCCATTGCATGCAGTCTAATAATTTGATGGTCCTTTGTAATTGAAGGCTTATTTAGATTTACATGCAATTCTTTTGTAGGATCGGGGTACATGACTGCTTGCTTTGCAATAATGGTTGGATCACAGGGTCGTGCTATTGGTGTGGATCATATTCCCGAATTGGTTGCTTCTTCCATAAAAAATATTGAGAAAAGTGCTGCAGCTCCATTATTGAAAGAAGGATCTCTTTCAGTGCATGTTGGCGGTACGTACTCATTGAAAGTTCCTATATCGAATATAATGTGCTCTAAGCGGTAAAACAATTTCTCAGTTGATTCGGTCTTTAGAAGTTTTTGAATGAAAACTGATGTTTTGTGACGGATGTCTTGACCATATATGTTATCATAGATGGAAGAGAAGGTTGGCCGGAGCATGCACCCTATGATGCTATACATGTTGGGGCAGCAGCACCGGAAATACCTCAGCCTCTCATCGATCAATTGAAGCCCGGTGGCCGAATGGTGATCCCCGTGGGGAAAATGTTCCAAGATTTGAACGTTGTGGACAAAAATTTGGATGGTTCGGTTAGCATTCGAAGCGAGATTTCTGTTCGTTACGTTCCTCTGACCAGTCGTGATGCACAGTTGAAGGGTTATTAAGTTCTAGCAAGTATGATATATTCGCTTGTCTGAAAGACTATTACTATCATTTAAAGGATGGTGGTTCTCGTTTTGTTTATGGTGAATATCTGACTTTATTTAGTGTTCTTTCGATGTGGGATTTTACTATTACCTCTATAATTACTGTAGATATCATTAAGCAAACTAGGACAAATATAAAAAGTTAATGTCATAATCTGAATTACAAGTTGGATTCAGTGAAGAGCAAGGCAAATGGGGCAAGGAAAACTAAAACAATTCCCTGCAATTATTTTGCAAAATTTTAAAACTTTAATATAAACATTAAAAAAAAAAAGTTAATTCAGAGGAACAAAACACTAACAGATTTTAGATCCAAACTTTCTGGTATGAGGAACACTTGCATGTATGATCAAGAAGACTAAATATAATTGTCAGTGAAGCATTTGCATGCATGAAAAACATGAGTTCAATTCATAGATATTTCAAGTTTCACCATTTTTACTCGATTATTTTCTTCGAATAGAAAGAAAAATAAGTCCAGAATGAGAACAATCCCTATTAAAACAGAGGTGGGAAAACTAGCTAAGCTAGTCCTTCTAAGCCTTCTTAGAGGAATCGGTCACAGAATCTGGGAAATGACTAACAACAAGAGGGGGTCGTAGTGCTCGGTGTTTCACTTCATTCTCTTTGCGTGCCTTAAACATTTCTTCTGTCTCAACCGCAACCAACCTTTTCACCTAGACATAGATCACCTCAATAAAAAACCCAACTACAAGCACAGAACCTTAGTTTATGTACTATATATCTCTTATTTGAGTTCCGAAACACGAAAGAAGACAGAACATAAATCAGATAAGGGGTTTTATTCCTATACCTGCTGAAGCATTCCCCTGACAGTGGGCGTGTTCCACCGCATAACAGTGCGGTTACATTTGCGTAAACGCAGTGCTTCCAAGGTGCGCCTATGAAGCCTTCTGGTGCCAGGAATTCCCCTCACAAGGGTAATATAGAGGTTAGGGCTCCAGGCGATGGGAACACTAGTTTTGAACTTGTTGAAAGCACTCATTTCTTGCACACTGCACTAAACACAGCCTAGAGTACAGTAAACCAACATCCACACAATACGATTGGCAATAACAAGCTATCATGTATTTACATGTTGAAATTATTTCAGAGTTCCTATTTCAAACCACTTAGTAAGAACATAATCATTACATTTGAAAATGTTGCATGTAAAAATCAAAGCTGCAGCCTGCAACTAATACCCCCATGGTCTTCACCTAATACCATGAGCTCCCTCCCCCATTTTCTAAGATTTACTACCATCTCAATCGTAACTAAGATTTAAGAATTAATGAATACCATTAATACACCTTAACCCACCCGTATTGCTAATTTCTAGCACCGCCGTTCCTACAAAACCCTAATCAAACCAAACAAGCCCTAGTCCTCAATAAATCAAATCAATCAATGACCTCTCATCGAGTTGTAAAAAAAATCTACTTCTCAACAAAGAAAATAACAAGCAGTAGGAATGGAAAGCAGAAAATTAAGTGATGCAGAGCCAGAGACCAGATAACAAAAACCAACCCATAAGTTAAAATCTTGAAGTTAACAAGTTTAGGGTTTAATAAATCACCTTATCTGATTTCCTGGTGTGTCGAAAACTTGAAGGGAAGAGAGTAGAGAGAGCTCGGGGTCAGACGAGGCTTGGACTGTGGTTGTGAGAGGCTTGTTTGGCGGAGAGAGATGGGAGTGGCCGGAGAATTTTCAATGGAAATACATTATATAGAAAATAAATAATATAATTAATTTTCATGGTTAAACTAGGGGAAAAGTCATTTTTTAAAAGAGATGGAAATTAGTCACGTCAGAAATTATTTATTTATTTTTAATTTACGTCAGAAATTATTTAAAAAAACTTAACAAGTGCTTAAACTTTTGAAAAAAAATCAATTAAGTCCTTAATTTAATACTATTATTATTTGTGTGAGGTTGAAATTATTTAGTTTTAGAATAATATTACAATTATTAGAGTAAATTATAAAAAATATAAATGGAAGTTATCTTGAAACGGACATTATCTTCAAAATTAACATGATGTTTCATATTCGTATCAATATTGTTTTTTTTTTCTAAGGTTTCGTTTAGGATTGTTTTTTAAACCAGCTTTTGGACCGAAAGTTGGTTTGAAACGCAGAAGTAATGTTAAACAGTTAATTTTTTTTTTTGGGGGGAATTGCATTTGAAAAGTGCTTTTCAACCTAAACGTAAAAGCTAAAATTTTTAGTTTTTACGGTTGGAAAAATGCTTTTAGGAGTCAGATTACAATTTTAACCTTCATTTATTATGTTTTATTATAATTTAATTTTTATAAATACATATTTATATTTAACATAAATTATTTTTTAGTTTAAAAATTATATATTTTCTCAAAAGTACTTTTGAAAAGCACTTGAAAAAATAATTTATGTATTATTTATTAATATTTTTATATTTTATCATAATTTAAGTTAAAATTATAATATAAAAAATTTAATTATCATTTAAATATATATTTTTTAACTTATAACATTATGTCTAAATTAATCATTTATTTTCTTAAAAGCATTTTTTGACAGCAATACTAAACACATATATCTCAAACTAAAAATTCTAAAAGAACTTTTCCACAGCACTTTTCAAAAGTAATGCTAAAAATAGATTAAGAACTTGTCATAATTTCCGGGATAAAATATTCCATACAAATATCTTTGCCAAAATTCACAATTGTAAACTTAATAAAATCAAGAAACAAAGCTAATCAAAGAGGAAATGGGGAAAATAAGATTTTGAAACAGAATATAGAAATCCAACAGCATCAGATAGTCTTAATCTAAATCATTTCAGCTTAAAAGCCTCGCCTTGGTCTTTGCTCTGCAACATTTACTCTTAGTGCTCTTCCATCCAGACTCTGCAACAATAGGGGAAGGGGACACATGAAACATGCTTAAAATCCAGAAATCTATGCTGCTAGATCATGGGGAAGAAGTTTTGGATACAGGTAATGTAAAAGAAAAATGCATTTCCTATGAGCTCAAGAAAGCAAACGAATTCCGTGTTGCATGTTAGTGTCTGGGAAATTACAAGATTCTAGGAAAAATTGTAGCGAAGACACTGTAATGTTACCTGTCCATCGAGAGCAGCAATGGCATCATTCAATTCGGTCTCTGAGGACATAGTCACAAAACCGAAACCACGTGAACGTCCTGTCTCCCTGTCATATACCACACGAGCTTCCACTACTTTACCGTGTTCACTGAAAACTTGCTCCAATCGAGCATTATCCACATCCCATGGAAGGTTACCCACATAGACTCGAAGAGCTTGTTCATAAACACGAGGGGGTCGTTCAACACGTGATCCTTTAGGAGAAGCCTTATTGACGGTCAATTTCCTTCCATTAAGATCCTGTTTGAAAACAGCAATTTTTAAGCACAAGCACCTAATACAGACTTCACTTCAGAGCACATTAAGACACTAATAAAAGGAAAACGGAGAACATTCGAGGTCAGTATGTACCAAGTATCTCAGACTCATACTTCTATGAAACAATCTCATATGACATAGAAAGAAAGTGATTAAGTTGTTACTGTAAAAAATTGAACAAAACACAAAGCTTTCAAATTAAAATATACCTAGGATATCATAAACAAGACATCGAAAAAGTTTCCCTAACATTTATAGTGAATACGATTGGATAGTTAAAGGTAAACTAATGGAAGTTTTAAGTCAATATCAATTTATACTTTTCTCTAATTAAACCCAAAATACCATCTACTGAAAAGGGTCCGACGGTCATGGCTAAGTCGAAACAGTTAACTTGGTGTTCGCAATCATCTATCAGTGCCTACAAATCAAGCATGAACTAACACAATTTCACACCTTATATGGATTATCACATGCAAACAACAGATATCTCTCAGAAAAAAGTCATCATGCTTATAATTTCCAGTTGATATCATATATGAAAACAAACCATAACTGTAAAGATGTGCCTTCACTTTATGTTAATCTTGAGAATTAGACAGTCTATACAAACTTTGTCTTGACTACTCAAAACAGGGACTAAACCCCTAAACCTTCTACAACTGTTTTATTCTAAACATCTACTGTAAATTTGAGAAAATCTAATGTTTTATTAGTCCAGCTCCAGCAATAGAAAATTTGAGCCAAACAAGTAAAAGAAAAAGCTTACATAACCATTGAATGTTTCAGCAGCTTTCTCAGCTTCCTCAACGGAACTCATAGTTATAAAGCCAAAGCCACGACTTTGGTCCGTATCCCTATTGTAAATAACCTGCAATCCGGGGGAAAAAATCAACAGTTTATGATCCAATAAATAAAATAAAATAAAAAGAATTTCAAACAGTTTCAGAGCAGAAAACTTGGTGATAACCTCAGCAATTTCCACAGTTCCAGCTTTCCCAAAGAGCATAGCCAAGACTTGGCTATCAACATCATAAGGCAGATTCCCAACAAACAACTTAGCTTCCTCATTAGGCTCAAAATCCTCTTCTGAACCACCATCACCACCAGCCTCTCCCTCAGAAACATCGACACCGCCCTCAGGTTCCCAATCCAACAAGCTTGCTTCGGCGCCATCAGTTTCTTCATTTTCCCACGATGATTCTCTCCCCTCACTATCATTTCCTTGTTGCTCTTCTTCTTCATCATCAATGGTGATGGTGGTGTCGTTTTCTTCCCCTTGTTGAGCCCAATCTGAAGTCTGTGCCACAAAAGCAACTAGAGAAGGGAAATGGGTTTTGGCTCTGAGGGAGGAAAAGGGTGGATAAGTCGAAGATGAGAGGATAAGATTGATGGGTTTTGAAGGAAGCGTGAGAAGAGATGGAAGTTTGGTAGGAGTGGTGAAGATTGAAGGCACAGAAACGAGGCAAGATGAGTCAGCCAGGGACACGGGTTTCATTACAGTAGACATTGTTTTGTTGAAGAATTGGAAAGGATACAGAGAGGAGGAAGGAGAGCAGAGGAGCTGAAAGGATAAGGGGAGGCAGAGAGGAGAGGAGACGAGGATGTTTCTACAAAATAAAAATAAAAATCAGGCCTTTTGTGGGTGTGATTTATGGGCCTTTTTTGGGGATTTTTTTTTTTGTTCAGGTCAGAGCCATGGATTTTGTTGGTTTCTAATAGTTTCACATAAATAGATATTTTTCACTATCTCAAATTTTCATAATTTATTTATGTAAATTATATATGTTTAACTAAAAAAATATCTTTAATTCAAAAATTATGAATAAAATCCATGATACTTTCTAGAGTTTTTATTTTGTGAATTTTTAAATATTTTTACTTATCTAAAAGTCATGTTTATTATTATGATGTATTAAATTATAAATGTGTTATAAATTTTAAACAATATGCCTTAGAATTCATTTGGTTCGTATACGTGATTTATAAACTTTTTTTTCCTATAAATTAGACGCTACAAGTACGATGAATGACGATGACAGTAGGGTTTTAATTCATAGTATTATACTGGTAAAACTTCTAAATTTTAAACTCGTAAATGTTGATCATATAAAATATTTTACGGATGTTGAACATAGTAAGATATAATTTATAAATGCTTAATATGCTTGATGCTTGAACATAGTTGGATATAACATATAAAACTTATGGACCTTGAACGAGAAATTATATAATTTTTACGGAATGATATTTACTTGAAAAAATTATTTTTAAACTTAATTTACAGTAAATATTAATAAATATTCACTTTATAAAAAAATAAGGTAGAAAATTAATTAAATAAATGTATTTGATTGATTGGTCTCATGGATAACGTGACGGGAATGATGTATGATATAATTTCTTCATTCGAACAACCTTTGGTTTAATTTTTTTTCAATCGAATACTAACACATGTCATTGTATGATTAAATAAAAATTAATTAAAATAAATTAAAATTAAGAAAAATATTTTTATAATTTGATGATAAATTAAAATTAAATTAATAGAATATGTAAATAAAAATAAATATATAATTACGTAACTGTCGCATCACCTTCTTCTGTAAATTTTTAAAACAAATGATTTAATTGCTTATAATTTAGGTAATTCAGTGAACTAATTTACAAAATTAATTGATTGTTAATCAAATTGAAAATATCTCATAATTAAATGGTCATTTACGTATTTTACCCAAATATATTACATGGATAGATAGATTTACTCGATCAATAATAGTCGGTACTCACCGTTTTTATTGGGACTGGTAAATCTAAAAGTCTGGAGCAACCCTAAATGGCTAAATCCCTAACATTTCTTCCATTTCCAACTCTCTGATCCTCCTTTTATCAGTCTTTCACCAGCGGCGGCAGAAGTAGCAGCAGCGACGCCTCAACGCAGACTCTTCAGTACCCACCACCAAACCTGCAACCTTCTGCGTCAGACTCTCCATAATCAGATCACTGGTGCCGGGTGGTCCTCCCTTTTTACGCATTACTCGCAGAACCAGAAACAAAACTCACCTTTCTATTAACAATAAAGAAAAGGGCTACTGAATCTTGGATTATTTAACCTCCATCTTGAATCTTAGGTAACTTTCTTCAAATCTAGTCTATTTGTTTTTCTCTGTTGCTTTTGAAATTCCAGCTTTCAACTCTCTTGTATTCAATATTGGTTATATATTCTGATTGATTAAGTCCCGGAAAAAAGAACCCAATTTTATATTGAAAGAGCTTGTGATTCAAGATTATGTAGAGAAATACTGAAATGGTTATTTGTAAGCAATCAAACTTTGACATCCCATGGCATAGATAAGAATTGTCGGTTGGATTGGTTAAAAAATTGGAGGACAGACTTCACCAACCAACCATGTACTTTAACCAACTAACACACAGATTTAGGTCTCAAGCGACCTAATCGAAGTATCGAACCTGACAGACTTAGCATCCAGTTAAGTTGGATAAACTGTTTTTTTTTTTTTCCTTCTCTTGTTTGTTCCAAGTATGAAACATAATGTGGATTTGGATTTTGGTTAAAAGCTTATGAAGTATATATTTATTGTAAACTAAAAATAATATATTTATATTAGAACTCGGTTAAATTGATTTGATAACTGACCAAATTATCTATCATAACAGACTTGGCCTAGCTGATTTGATCAAAGATTAGCAGTGAAGTCAATTTGAACGGACTTCTGTAGCATTGTAGGTCTCCATGCTTGTGAAAGAAGACAATGGCTTATAATCTCAAGATCAAAGAAAAAAAGCTTATAATCTTGATAATTAGCTTTCAAATGCTTTAATGCCATAAATCAGCCTAACCAAGGAGAAAAACAGTCCTTCATGAACTATCAGTTATGGCTGTAATTAAAAACTTCTTTACAAGAGTTAATTGAATGAACTGTTATTTCTTTGTTGCTTTAATACCCTTTCGCTGCTCTTCAATGGTTCTTTAATTATTTGTTTCTTGGAATTGAATGTTTGTTCTAGCTAAAACAGTGCTATTTAGGATGAACTAATTTCTTTTATTTTACTGTTAAAATTTTAGTTTACAAGACATTTAGACCTGGTGAAGAGTAAATGGCCTCAGGCAAGGGATTTCTTACTGATGAACAAAGGGAAATGCTGAAAATTGCGAGTCAGAATGTGGAGACTGCTTTACCATCCCCAAGATTGTCATCATCCCCGAAATCCCCGACGTCTTTGCTTTCTGATCATCAATTGAAGGTTCCTACGGGTGGCAAAGCATCGACTGGTGGTATTGCTGTGAGGCATGTCCGCCGGTCTCACTCAGGGAAGTGCCTTCGTGTAAAGAAGGGTGAGCCTTGTTATTCTTTGAATTTTTCAAGTCAATTCATTTTTTCTTCTTCTCACCTCGTTTGGATATTTGGTTTATACTTTCTAGCCTTGAAAATTCTATTTGCTTTATAACTGACTTGCTTGTCTTAGCACATTGGTTGAACAAAAATGATCAGCCAGACAACAAATGTGCTCAAAAAGGGATTTATTTTAATTTAATCCTTTATTCCTAATATATCTACATCATCTTTAATCAATATCACCTAGTTGTCCCGCTGATTTATTGTGCTTTGTAATATTTTGAGGTTTAACGCAA
Organism: Abelmoschus esculentus; assembly: GCA_035048815.1. Taxonomy (NCBI): domain Eukaryota; kingdom Viridiplantae; phylum Streptophyta; class Magnoliopsida; order Malvales; family Malvaceae; genus Abelmoschus; species Abelmoschus esculentus. Next base: position 4,755,622 of record JAUCBN010000031.1, on the reverse strand, counting down.
TCAAGCTGTTAGGATCATAGATCTTTAAATTACTTGTAATTTATTTTTCATTTAAATAACATGCCAGGAACATAATACTTTTGGTTTGGTTGACTTTTGGTTTGAGTTCCTTTCTAGATGGTCTTTGTAATATTAATGTGCAGTCAACTTTTGAAGTATTTGCTTTATAAATCACAGGGTATATGTATGGGGTAAGGAAAAATCCATTATTTTTTATCCAGTGCTTTCTAATACATGAATCATCACCTTTCATGTGTAAGACCTACTCATAAATTAGTTAACTCAAAGCTTATGAATGGTGATTAAACTTGTATTGAATACTATTGGATAAAAAAGTAAAGGAATGGAGCTTGATCCATATTTATTAATCTGTAGTAATATGCTGTGCGTAATCAAATTCAATGGGTAACTGATAATCAAAGTTATCATATTATCAATTATTTTTGCTGCTTCAGCCAGGTTTGGCCTTTAAATTAGCTAGTGATGCTTTGCATCTGCTTTTCTGTCAAAAATTTACTTTCTACTATGGAAGAGTGCACTACAGAGTTGTTATATGTTTGTTCTTATTGATTAATTCTTTTCCCTTTAATAATGTTAAATAGATGGTGCTGGTGGTAAGGGTACATGGGGGAAACTCCTTGACACAGATGGGGTATCACATATCGATCGGAGTGATCCCAACTATGACAGTGGAGAGGTACTTGTACCTTTTTTTTTTCTAACTTTTACATACTTGCACTTTACAATTTCTCCAGTGGCGTACTCATTTGTTAATAAATTAGTGTTGCTTAATTTCTTTGCCTTGCTTTGTCCAGGAACCATATCAACTTGTTGGGTCAACCATTTCTGATCCCTTAGATGAGTACAAAAAAGCTGTTGTTTCTATTATAGAAGAATATTTTAGCACTAGTGATGTGGAGTTGGCTGCATCTGACCTCAAAGATCTTGGCTCAAATGAATATCATCCTTATTTTATTAAAAGGCTTGTTTCCATGGCCATGGACAGGCATGATAAAGAGAAGGAAATGGCCTCAGTTCTGCTTTCTTCACTGTATGCTGATGTCATCAGCCCACACCATATTCTGGATGGTTTTGTGATGCTTCTCGAGTCTGCTGACGACCTTGCTGTGGATATACTGGATGCAGTCGATATCCTTGCTCTGTTCATATCTCGTGCTGTGGTTGATGAGATATTGCCTCCAGCTTTCATTACAAGGGCAAAGAAGACACTTCCTGAATCTTCCAAGGGATATCAGGTTCTCCAAACTGCTGAGAAGAGCTATCTCTCAGCTCCCCACCATGCCGAACTTTTGGAAAGGAGGTGGGGCGGTAGCACTCATGTTACCGTTGAGGAAATGAAGAAAAAGATTGCTGATCTTTTAAGGGAGTATGTCGAGAGTGGTGATACATTTGAGGCCTGTAGATGTATTAGGGAGTTGGGTGTTTCGTTCTTTCATCATGAGGTAGTTAAGAGGGCATTGGTTCTTGCTATGGAAATTCAAACAGCTGAACCACTTATGCTGAGACTTCTGAAGGAAGCAGCCGAGGAAGGGTTGATAAGTTCGAGTCAAATGGCGAAAGGGTTTGCTCGGTTAGCTGAGAGTCTCGATGATCTTGCCCTAGACATTCCATCTGCAAAAACCTTGTTTCAGTCAATAGCCCTGAAGGCTATTTCTCAAGGATGGCTTGATGCATCGTTCGTAAAATCTTCTCATGATGACGGAGAGGCTCAAAATGAAGACAAAAAATTGAATCAGTACAAGAAGGAGATTGTAACTATAATTCACGAGTATTTTCTCTCGGATGATATTCCTGAGCTCATTCGAAGTCTTGAAGATCTAGGGATGCCTGAATTTAATCCGATTTTCCTAAAGAAGCTTATCACACTTGCCATGGACAGAAAGAACAGGGAGAAAGAAATGGCATCTGTTTTGCTCTCTGCTCTTCACATTGAGATCTTTTCTACTGAGGATATTGTGAATGGCTTTGTCATGCTTCTGGAGTCGGCAGAAGACACTGCCTTGGATATTCTGGATGCCTCAAATGAGCTTGCTCTTTTCTTGGCTAGGGCTGTCATTGATGATGTGTTGGTTCCGTTTAATCTTGAAGAGATAACCAGCAAGCTGCCTCCGAATTGCAGCGGAAGTGAGACTGTCAGGATGGTTCGATCACTTATAACTGCACGCCATGCTGGTGAGAGGCTCCTTAGGTGCTGGGGAGGAGGAACTGGCTGGGCTGTAGAGGATGCAAAGGACAAGATAATGAAGCTCCTGGAAGAGTATGAAAGTGGGGGTGTTGTGTCTGAAGCTTGTCACTGTATCCGTGACCTTGGAATGCCATTCTTTAACCACGAGGTGGTGAAGAAAGCACTGGTGATGGCCATGGAGAAGAAAAATGATAGGATGCTGGACCTGCTGCAGGAGTGTTTCAACGAAGGTCTAATCACTATCAACCAAATGACCAAAGGCTTCAGCAGGGTCAAAGATGGACTCGACGACCTATCTCTTGACTTTCCAAATGCCAAGGAGAAATTCAATTTCTATATGGAGTATGCCCAGAAGAAAGGTTGGCTTCTATCATCATTTGGTTCATCTACAACCGAATCTCTTCCCACTGCTGCAGCCTCTTGAGATGTCAACATGTGGAGTATCTCATGTATGATGTCAACATTCCAGTGCCTATGCCTATGTGTTCTTATCAATCCTCCAATGGCATATCATATGGATAGGATAAGGTGTGGGATGTTTGTATTCCTTCTTATGTTGTCTGATTCTAATGTTGTCATAAGATTGGAGATTCTTATGATCCCGATCTCAGGTATCCCTTGTATAAAGTTGGTTGTATTTCTTATAGCCTGCAGCACATATCACAGCCAGCAGCTCCGCTTGTTTAGGTGCTCCCTATGTTGCTTACTACATATGATGGTAAGAATGATGTTGTTTACATGAAAAATCACAGATATTCATGCACATTTGTTGTAGTAATTCCAGTTTGTTCTTCTTTACTGTATACTGGTTATCTTTTTGGGTTATCCAATTTCTAATTTGCATCACTAAGAGTAACTTAAGATTTAATTTTGATTGATAATTTTAGGCACTTATTTTAAAAAATGTATATAGTTTATGTATCTATTTATGAATTAAGTAAAAATTTTAACGGTGTTATTTCAAAAAATACTATTAGAATGAAATTTTAGATAATTATTTTAATAAAAAATATTAGATATTTATTTTAAAAATTATATAATTTAGATACTTATTCTTAATTTAAGCCTTTAATTTTAAAGAAAGTTGAAGACTTTAGATTAAATTTATTAAATTCAAGACATTTTCCTGAAAATTAAATCTATGTATCAATATTTTATTTAAAAGTTAAAATGATAATTTGTTTAAAATTTATGGATCAAATTAGTATCATATATAATGTTTAGGGGTCAAATTAAAATTAACCTCTTCACTAACATGACACATCAACGTACTGACTTTCGTTAAAGTCTCAACGATAAAAATATAACAAATCGATATGATAAGCGATCAAGATATAATAAATCAATAATATACCTGAGCAAAATGTTACGTTTTCTAATTTGATAACTAAAATGAACTTATAAAACAAAAAATAATTATTTAGATAATTTGTCCTGTAAAAATATTATAACATAGTATATATACAAATATTATAGAGTAACGTAAATTATCAATAAATTTTCTTTTAAATTTATTTTGATCACTAAAATTTTAAAATATTTGATTTATTCACTAAAATTTAAATATTAAATTTTTTTTGTCATTATAATTTAAACATTAAATATTATTTGTCACTCTATTATTTATCATTGTCATCATTTGATATAAATTTCACAAATCGCTTTGTGATGTTTAATAAATCTAGGGGTGTAAACGAACCGAGCTTGAACGGATAATGGTATGTCCATATTCGTTTATTTATTTTTGAAGGTGTTCAAACTCTATTCGTGTTTGTTTAAATTTTTAATGGTATGTTCAAGTTCGGTTCGTTTAACGTTCACGAACGCGTTCGTTTATATGTTCGATAATTTGTTCGTTAAGCGTTCGCGAATGAGTTCGTTTGTATATATTCATCAACTTGTCCATTTAACATTTATGAACATGTTCGTTTAGTGTTCACGAACATGTTTGTTTAGCGTTCGCAAACATGTCTGTTTAACGTTCGTGAACATGCTTGTTTATGATTTTTACAATTTTAATTAAACAAACATACGTGAATAAAATAAAATAAAATTAACTAACATAAATATTTGTTTAAAAACATAAATATATAACGTACTACAACAACAAAATAAAAACATAAACAATCTTTATTTTTAGAGAGATTTGAAAGAGGAGTATGGCTGCAGAAAATTAGAGAAAAAAGGTGATTAAGGTTCTAATATGATTTATATACTTTGAATTTAGGGTTATTAAAGAACATAAATGAGCTAATAAACAAACTTATAAACGAACATAAACGAGTATATAAGCGAACATAAACAAGCCTATAAACGAGCTTATAAACAAACATAAACGAGTTTGTTCGTGAACATAAACGAACCGAATGCACTTATATTTGTGTTCGTTCGTTTATTAATCGAATATAAAATATCTGTTTATACTCGTTTATTTAACTTAATAAACAAACATTATACAAACGATTCATTAACAGTTCGATTATATTAAAAATGAGCTCTATCTTAATAGAAGAGAGATAAGTGAAAAAGAAATTAAAAGAATTTTGTCTAATTTATGAATTTAATCATCTTTTATTTTATTGAAAAGTGCCATGAAATTCATAAATTTGACAAAAATCTTTTAATTTCTTTTTCACTTATCTCTCTTCTACTAAGATAGAGCTCATTTTTAATATATATTTTTTGTATTAATAAAAAAAATTATGTTTTAAATTTTAAAGAAATTCATTTGTTTTTGAATAAATAGATATCATAAAAAAAATATAAAAAATCGATGTTAAACCTTAAATGAATAAATTAAATATTTTAAAAATTAAAATTAAAATTCAATGATATTTACCTAATTAGCCAATATTATAACATCAACTTCCTGGGTTTAAAGTTGAATCCAAGTCCTGAGTCTGCGCATTGTAGTCCATGGAGAAGAACAATAGAAGCATACGAATCGAGTGCCCTAAGCTGTTGATCACCCGAAACGAATCAGATCTACAATGGCTAATCGGATCCCCATTTTTCCCTCCGCTGACTATCATATCCACCTTCAAATGCATCCATTCAGGTTCCTCCGGCCCGGATTACCTCAAGGAATCAGGTAAACATCAAAACCTTGTTTTTGAAAATCTGAGATTCAGTTTTAATTTGATTCCCCATTGGCAATATCCCTCACTTTATTCCAACCGAACAGAAGAAATCAGGACTCTACTCTTGAAAGGCTTCGATGTAATTGGAGCGTTAATCGTTGGAAAATATGATCCCCAAAAGACAGCATTGATGGCCGTTGGAGCTGCTAGGAATTTGAGGAAAGTTTTATCTGGAAGGGCAAATTTGGAAAATGAAGAGATGATCGGAGCAGTTGCTGATCCGGATACAGGGGATATTCGTTTCTTCGTATCGGAGAATGAGAGTTCGGCTACCCTATACTTGGTTGATTCTGTTTCGTACGATGATAATCCTGAGAAATTCTTGTGGGAAAATGGTTGTTTACTACTCTGTCAGCTTCCAATTAAATTGCCCGTCTGTTTTCCGGTAAACAAGCCCTCTGGTAGGTTCTTTTCTTTATGGGATTTATCCCTGTTTATTTTTGTGAAGGATATTTATTCATGTTTAGCTCACATATTAACTAGTCATTCTTTTGTAGTTGATGTTATTAAGTACTACTTCTTTATGATATTTGAATGCTTGTCAAATCAGCTAAGCAGTCTATGGCGGTTTGAAAGTCTATTGATTTTGGGGTTTTGGTAGTTTCTGAAATTGATAAACGCGTCCTTAGAATTTTTAATAATTGAATATTTTTTATTTTATATGGAATGCAATTAGCGCAAATCATACTATCAAGGTATTTGGGGTAAGTTAAGTATTTGTCAAATTTCAAGGTAACTGCTGATATTTAGATGGAGATTCTATGTGCTATATATATAAGCTATGTTTCTACTTTCTACGACTCTTCATTTATATTGAAGTACCCATTTCTGATATTCAAGATATGCATATGGGGCTATGACCCTCTAAATAAACATGAAAACTAACATGTCTATGTTGAACTCATTGTTGTATCCAACTCTAGTCCTAGTAATGTAGCGTAAGCATTTAGTCATTTAGTGAACTACCCTTAATTTGGAAGAATTTCTTTAGTTTGGTTTTTCTGCCATGTTGGTTGCGGATCTGGACATGAAATTCTTCATGTGTTATGTACATGTGCTTCTTGGAAATATCCCTGTGATTAGTTTCCTTTTAAATTTTATGCTTGGACTTGTTGGGTTATATTCTTTTCTTATTTTAATTGTCTAAGGTTCTTAATGTACTTCAGATGTAGAGTGTATCTTCTCGCGTGCAATTGAAGCAGTCATTGCTAAGTTGAAAGATCCGAATGTTGTGTATATGGTGGAAGCATCAAATAAAGCATCTTTAGATGTGGTTCAACCTGTCATTCTTCGTGGTGCAGATTTGGATTTTGACCCAACTCCCCCAAACATTGAGCTTTTGGATGAAGCTGCTCATAGTTCCAAGCAAAAGCTTTTACCATGTGCACACTTTTGTTTGAAAAATAAATCTACTTCACATTTGTTTTCTTCCAAGGTAAAGAAATTTTCCTTGCTTATTAACAGGGTTGTTATTGTTTTTTGGGTAGCTTGTTATATTCTGCATTTCAGTGTATCTATTTTTGTGGCAGTTAGCATTAGTTTTGTCAAATGTGTTTCTTCTTAGAATGCAGATATAATCCAAGTAAGTGTTCTGCTTAATAGATCTGAAAAGTCTCCCAAATGCCGTGCACCTACTGTAGAATACTTCCCAGGTATTGCCGTCAATTTCACAAATGTTGCTACAGTGTTTGTTTATTTCTTGCAAGTCTGTTTTATTTTCACAAGGTCCTTGTGAAGTTTTTGTCTCCTTACCATATGCAATTTCTTCTATCAGCTATGGATGAAACTAGACTTTTGATTGTGGATTTCAATCTGGAAGTACTCTGTTATGCAGTCCAGGGCATCCCATTGATGCATGCCATTTCAAAACTAATCATCCCTGGGTTAATTGACCAGTTAATTTCTATGAGGCAAATGACCTTGCCTAATTTGTTAACACAACATCCGGAGGTAAGTTTTTACATACCATATTATAACAGGGTCTTCGTTACTCCTTGTATCTTCTTCAGAACGCGATATGTGTTGGGTATTTTTTTACCTTTACACCCACCCTTGTTTCCCTGTTTGTCCTCCATTAACGTGTTGTAGTTTAGTCAATATTGATAGGTTGGAAATATTGGTTCATCAACTCTGCCTTCTGGTTGATGAACTTGGCTGCAGCTTCCAGTTTCACCATCTTTCTTAAAGAGTCTCTAATTCACTCTAAAACTTGTTTCTATTTATCTATAATCTACATCCTATATATCATCTAAATTTCTGAATATCAATTGTTAAAGAGCCACAGAAATTTTAACCTCAATAGGCTGTAAGATACACTAGAATTCTCTACAACTGAATGGAATTCCGAGCCACAATATGTTTTGACACCAGGCACATCTTAGCCTAGGAAATCTTGAGTACTTTAGCTTGGTATTCAGGTTCAGAATCATATGTTAAGTCATTATTTTCTACTTAAGGGATGCAAAATTTTCTATTTAGCTCTGGTACTTGATAACACTTTCGGCAAAGCTAGGATATAATTTCATGTTGGTAAGGCTCTTTGATTGAGTATTCAATTATATGATAATGATTAATTAGGGTTGCTGCAATGTTTTTTTTTAGTTCCTAAGATTTTTATCTAAGAGATCTTTATTCTTTAATTTGATCTTGTTCTACAAATAACTATAACGTGAAACTAATTGCATTTTACAGCTACATCCATATCATTTTTGTCCGCCTGGGATAGCGCATCCAATAACTGTTATCTATGAACTTAGTTATGGGGAGACTGAAATGAAGCAAGGTACTTGATAAATGTTAACCTTTGTTTCTATTGAAGTATTCATGTATTGTATGTGGGGGATTGCAGAAAATCATTGCCACTGGAAAATAACTATTCAGGGGATGTAAGATTCAATACTATCAACTAGCACAACTATTACCTTCTCTCATCTAGTATCATATCTGCAAATAAAGCTACTTCATTGATTGTCTCTGTTGAATTATTTGAGATATTTGTGTATACAACTCAATAAAACCATTTTTATCTCGAGAGGTAAAACTGACTTGTTTCTGTGGTACATTATTACAATATCTTGCAAATATGGGTGCTGGCATTGAACTTCTTCAATACCTTGCACAGGAAAAAAATATCTTTGTACCATCAATATTATTTCTTTTTTGCTAACATAAAAGTATACTGTTTTATAGAAAGTTTTTTGTAAGAAACAAAGCTACTAGTTCATATCTTGATTTTGCATAGTTGTAATTTGTGTTTGGCAGTTGATGCTAGAAGGTCCCTACATTTGAGGCTGGGATTGCCATTTGATCGTCTTCTCCTAAGAATTGCCAATTCCCTGGATTTGTCAATAAAAGAACGCTCAAGTAGGAGTTCAACAAGAAAAGGTAATTGTTGAAATAGGACGTAATAGGAATTTAAGCATTTTTATGCCTCCTTTCTTTCTTTATGTTTCCTTTGCCATTAACTTCGTCAGTTGATATTTGGGATAATAGCAGGCTCTTCTTTGCTTAAAGATGTTCATATTGGGATTCCAAGTAGTGGGGGTTAGTGGCTATAATTTCTCCCTCTCTTTTTTAAAAAGAACCTTTTACCCTCTTTTTTATCATTGTTAACTTTTTTTTTTTGAGAAAAGATGATGTTTTCCCTTTTTTTATGCAGTATCAGGAGGCATTGTCTCTCTAGTTCAAGGTTCTTATGAGTACTATCATTATCTTCAAGAAGGATTTGATGATTCAGTATGGACTTTCTTCTTTTTAGTATCTTTTATACTTCTCTTGTGATTTAGTCGCTTTACTTTATGCTTTATAGAAGTACCATGCATCTAAGTCATCTGTTAGAACTTAGAATATTCAGTCACCATTGGATGATATGCATACTAAGAAGTATAATTCTTATCGAGCAAGCAAGTTCTTACTTGGTTGTGCAAGTAGAAGTATTCTTTCTTCATTAATTTCTAGATCTATTTTATCATCAATGATGTTCATTCTTATCTGCCTAATCTTCCACTTTTCCTAGCACATTTTGTTATTTGTTGCGTCTTCTCTTCTCTTACTATTCTGATGATGTCAATAAACTAAAGGTTGTTTTCATTTTGAAAGTGATTCTCTTTTTTTTTTTTTCCATGGTTTTCAACTGACACATATGTATATATATGACTTTATAGGGATGGGGTTGTGCTTACCGTTCGCTTCAGACTATTATTTCATGGTTCAGACTCCAACATTATTCATCCGTAGATGTTCCTTCTCACAGGTAGGAAGTAGGGCAAGCTAAGGTTTATACATTCTAAAGCTTTATTTCCATTTCTTTTTGGTAATCCCAAGTACATATTTGACACTTTGCTCATTAGCATCCGACTAGAAGCCAAGGTAATATTTCATGTGGACCGATTATAGACAAGTTTAGTGTCTGCTTAAATGAATCATTGCATACCTTTCTTACCTTTAGAATTCCGGTGATGAAATTTTATCAATAAACGTGGAACCTTTTTATTAGGGAAATACAACAGTCGCTTGTGGATATTGGTGACAAGGATCCTGCTTTCATTGGGTCACGTGAATGGATTGGTGCAATTGAACTGAGCTTTGTCTTGGATAAACTTCTGGGTGTAAGTATTATAGTTGAATCCTGTTCTGTCCTTTTTAATTATGCTTTTGTCACTACTTATTCATATGTTTGACAAGATGCTTCGTTTAACAGGTTAGCTGCAAAATCATAAACGTTAGGTCAGGATCTGAGCTTCCCGAAAAATGTCGAGAACTGGCATTACATTTTGAAACTCAAGGAACACCAATTATGATCGGTAATCAATGAGAATACCCTCCCCCCCCCCCCCCCCCCCAAGTGTTATTGCCGGCTTTTCGCTGCTAAAGAGAACCGATTGTTTGATGCAGGTGGTGGTGTTTTTGCATACACCCTTTTAGGAGTCGATTACAACGACACAACCGGAGAGTGTGCATTTCTGATACTAGATCCCCACTACACCGGAAGTGATGATGTGAAGAAGATCGTGAACGGTGGATGGTGTGGATGGAAAAAATCTGTGGATAGCAAAGGTAAGAGCTTCTTTTTGCAGGATAAGTTCTACAATCTTTTACTTCCACAAAGGCCTAACATGGTTTAGTTTTCAGATTTATTTAAAAGTAAGTTGGTGTGAATTAGCCTTTAGAGGTTCCAAAAATTTTCAACAGTAAGAATTTTGAATATTCAGACAATAAACTCTGTTGTTCGTTGCCATTTCTCTGTGTTCCGTAGTCTGTAACAGAAATTCAGTCTTCAAGTGCCTAGAAAAGGAGAAATTATATCATGGGTAAGTCCCACCACGTCATCCATAGGATCAACCAATAAAAATCATCCATATCATCATTTTTTTCACGTCATATATTTTTCAAAGTGAATCTTCACTCATATTTACCGTTAATTCATTTTAAAAACAGTTTTTTCGAGTGAAGATTCACTTTAAAAAATATATACCATAAAGAAATATGATATGGATGATTTTTATTGGTTGGTCCATGAACACGTAATGGAACTTACCCATAATATAATTTCTCAGAAAAAAAGTTATTTTCCCATCTTCAGGGAGGTTCTTCTAAATCATGATATTAAATTATAAATCTTAAAGATTATCTATTTTTAAGCCTTAATTCTAAAACATAACCCTAAAATATAGACTTATTTTTTTAACATAATAATTTAGATAGAGATACCAAAAAAAGACATAATTTCTTTTCTATGCAACTTGTTTTTCCCCCATTATTATTGTTGGTTTTATATTTGTTTCTGGACATTATTTCCCTGTCTTTTAATTATTAAAAGTTAATACTTTGTAATATATTAGTCCATATAAAGTTAAACACTAATTATAAATTAAAAAAAAATAAAATCTGATGACTCAAATTTATTTAAATCTCATTCAAATCGAATATCGCTACAAATCTAATTATATCTTTTACATATTTTTATTACTTATTTTTAATATCATTATTTAAAAAAAATAATTATTATCATAACAAAATAATCATAGATTCTAACCTTTTGAAAATATTTAAAACTCAAAAGTTGATCATCAATGAATTCATACCATGAGTGTTTATCAAACGAATCAATCGTAAGTAAGTCCGCTTCTTAGATTTTAGTGGCCTAAAAGCAAATTAAAATTTTGTCCCCTTAAAATATTTATTAAATAAATAATTTTGAAAATATATTAAAACAAATTAATTTATTTTTAATTTATTTTTTATTACTATTGATAAATCATCTAAAAATATATCAAAATTCAAATAAAAACATCAATAAATTTTATTCAACATTCAAATAGTCACACAAAACAGTTTCTACGTGCATTTCTAGATGCAAAATCACTAATGATAGTGTCTACATCAATATGGTCTAACATATTTTTCTCAATACATAAAATGGTTAGACTATTTAATTTTTCTTGCGACATTGACGACCTCAAGTAAGTTTTCAACAAATTTAACTTCGAAAAACTTCTTTCAGCAGATGCAACGATCACCGGCATAGTTAGAAGGATTCGATAAGCAATTGAAACATTGGGATAACAATATACCTTTTCGACAAACTTGAGAATTTCAATTGCCGACATTAACTCATCCGACAAAGTGTTTGCAACACTTTCAGTTCCGAAAAAAGATCATCTGCATCAACATCAGATAAATCATTGTGAGAAAAAGTAGTTTTGAAATTCATGCAAAATTTTTGTAATTCGATATTATTTAAACATTTTAACCTCTTAAAATCAAATAAAAATCTAAAAATATTATCAAATAACTCTAATTGTTCAAATCTATTTTTAAAGAAGTTATAGCTAAATCAACAATCACAAGAAAATAATTGACTCTAAAAGATTATTCGGGTGATTGTACTTCTTCACCATCATTATTTTCGTCAAATTGTCTTCTTCTAAATACATAACGTTTTGTTGAAAATGACGGTTCTACATTCATATCATGTAACCCCCTCGACCCGGTCTAGACGCCACTCGACTTGAACGAGCTACACGGGGAATATCGAGGTTAATCCGGAGACTCGCCCTGATAAACAACCCTAAAAAAATTATCTTTTATCTTTTCTAAATGCTTTAATTAGATCCTACATGTTCATGCAAGGACTGAGTTCATTTGCAGCGGAAAGAGATGTGAAGTGAGTCCTAATTTAACCGAACAAGTAAGGTTCTCTAGATGCATACAAGACCCTAAAGGCGTAATCCACACTTCGAATATCATCCCTAGATGCAAATTCACCTAATTCAACACGCAAAACATATAATTTATAAGCATACTTCAACAATAACAAAATGGTATATCATACTTTAAAATTAACCTATAATAGATCTCAAAATACCTCGTTAACATAAAAGTGTATCATTTATAGTATTCAAGTCAGAATATCCAAAAACACATAGATTCACTAAGCCATATCTTAAGCAATAACAATGCTGATAAACATCAAATATATAAGCATACGACTACAATAAGTCTTATCATCATATCAATAATCTTAACATGACAACTCATCCCCATTGCTCTCTCACTACTACTAATGTTATAAAGACATACTTGAGCTTTCACTTGGCGTTTACCTGGATCCTTGCTTCCCTTCGTTGTCTCAACATTATTTACTCTGCATTGCAAGGTAAATGAGATGGTAAGCATAAGCTTAGTGAGTGAATAAAAACAAGTATAAAAATACCTTGCAATGCAGCCCATATTAAACCAACTTCATCAATTTAAAATAACATGTCATGCTCTTTATAAAACAAAAACAAACATGGCTAACAACGTCACTTTTAAAACTCAGTAAGTGTCATCAAACCATGGCTAACAATGTCATCATTAAAATTTAGTAAAAACCTTTTTAAAATCACAAGCTTTAAAAGCTAAAACACAAGTCTTACATACTATTCACATAACAATGCTTACATGTGCATCTCAATGCACAAGCTCAAGTCTTACATGCTATCAACATAGCAATGCTATAATCACATGCATACCAATGCATAAAACCCAAGTCTTACATGCTAACAACATAGCAATGCTCATATCACATGCATACCAATGCATAAAACCTCGCATGCATAATCTCATATGCAATAAGTAGAAACCATGACACTTACCTTTAAAAAGTAAAAACATATATCGATGCTAGTGATCCGATTTGTACTACTCCAAATCGTTAGGATAAACGGGCAACCACATGTTAGTCCTACTCCCAGAGCATGCGCATGTTGATACTACTCTCAACATAAATTATCTCACCTTGGTGTCCGGTGACAGTACTACTCCGATCAACTCGTATGTGACAGTACTACTCCCATCACATAGCATTAGAATAAAAGGCAAAATGCAACACACAAGGAATTTATACACGTACGACTTTTGAATGTTTATTGATCGATCAACTTATCCCATAAGGTTCATCACTTAACTAGCCAATATATTTTCAAAAATTAATGTTCAAAACTTAATTCAAAACAGAATTCAAATCACATGTATCCCACTTTTCACGCATCACTTGCAAAAACTGATAAAACCACTTTTATCTTATTTTTCAAAACAAAACCGTGGGAACATTGAATGCATATAAAATCTCTTTAAAAACAGTTTCATGAGCATTTATATACATGCATAATCACATATGCACAACATAACAAGAGCATGACAAATAACGTTGTAAAAACAAGGCATAATATGAGAACCTTTAAGAAAGCAATACATAAAACTTACTTCCGAGTATAAGGAGGTTTTCACACCTTCCCTACACCCCCAAACCTTTGAAAATATATTTAAAAACATGCCAAATCGGCAGCCCTCATAATCCACTCACCAATAACCGAAACTTACTCGACAAGTCACCGATTTGATCCAAAACTTCTTCAAATGTGATCACCAACTTCTTGTCCTGTTTCAACCATCAAAAACTAAGGATTTAGTGCTCCTAATCGCACACAACAAACCCCAAGTCGGACCCCCATTCAACAACCCTTAAAAACTATCAAAACCTTAACAGAAAACTTTCTGAAAACTACCAAACTTCTCCTAAACCTATAGTCCGAGATTATATATGTTTAAAACATGTTATAAACATTATAATACATTCAAAATCATGAATTTAGGATTCCAAAACAGCGAATCAAAAATCCTTGAACGAAAATTATGATTTTTAGTCGAAAAACCGATTTTTATGAAATTAAAGAATTAAAACAAAAACTCCAAGCCAATAACTTGGGAATTTCAGTAAAGAACTTTATTGTTCTAGAGGATTGATGAAATCTCACCTCCAAAACTGATCCAATCGCTTTCCGGGTTTTAAAACGAGAAAACGATGAGAAAACAAGAAAATTTAAAGAAGAAAAGTTATTATAATTATTAGAAACGAATTTAATTGAAAAAGAATGAGTTTTTACCTTGAAAACTTGATGAACGGCAGCCTCCAAAGAGGGAAAACGAAAAATAGAAAAATATGTGATGTTTAGGTTAATTAAAAAGGGTTTTAAGAGTTTAAAATTAGGTTTAATTAAGTTATTTAATTTAAAATAGGTTTTGTGTTTAATTAATTAAAATTTGGAAAGCCTAGACCAGCTAGGATTATAATTGGATCAAAGCCCCTTAAGGATTCAAAGTTTTGGCTTGTTTTATAAAATTGTCCTCAAAGTTTTCAATTTTTACAAAATGGTCACCAATTTCTAAATCCTAGGGATTTAAGGGTAAATTTTCAAAATTGATTTGACCAAAGTCAAATATATGTTAAATAAGAATTTTAGGATATTTTCCCTCAATTTATTTTGATTAAAAACTAATTTTTAAGTATTTAATCCCGAACTAGGCTAAACCGACTCACTAACTTCTAAGCCCATTTTTGGGGCGTTACATATCAAATGCAAGTGTTTTGGCAATATTCATGCAAGACTCAAACCCTTCCTTTCTGTATTTCTCAAAGAATAACATTACACTTTCTATTTTATTAATTTTAGCTCCAATACACATAGATTTAGATTGTAATTTTTTACTCACTTTATTAATAATAAATAAAATATCATATCAAATTATCAAGCTAAATAAAAACTCAAAACTTGCAAGAGAATTAGCTAGACTTTCTGCTTCACTTTTTGTTTTGGCGTCTTCACTACTAGAATTGTATAATGCTAACAAAGCTAATTTTATTTGAGGTGCTTGAAATCTAATAGCTTTAACACTTTTTATTTAACTCTCCCATCGAGTATTATACGAAGATTTCAATATAAAATCCTTAACATTATCAACTAAGATTTTTCATTTTTTAGTAGAGCTTGCAAACAATGTGTATATACGTTGCATAATTCCAAAAAAAGAAATAGCTTTCGTACAAGAATGTGTCATATCCGATAAAGTAAGATTAAGACTATGACAAGCACATGACATAATTTCAAGTAACCTCCTTTGAACCCCTTGGTGTTTTCCTTTCATATTAGAACCATTATCATAACCTTGACCTCTAATATCATTAACATCTAAATCAAGTAATTTACATGCATTTAATAATTCATTAAAAAGTCTTAATCCAGATGTATCATTTACATTTAAGAACTCCAAAAAAATTCCTCTATTTTTATTACATTACTTGACACATTAACACATCTCACTATTAAACTTATTTGTTCTTGATGACTCACATCTGGGGTACAATCAAAGATAATAGTAAAATATTTTGACTCTTTAATAATTTTTATCATAGAAGTTCTAACATCGTGTGCCAAAAGAGAATCAATTCATTTTGGATTTTAGGACCAAGATAATGATATTGAATTTCTTAACTTTGGATATGTCTAACACAATCTTGCATTATTAAATCAAATTTAACTATCATTTTTATTAAACTTAAAAAATTACCATTACTATCCTCATAAAGTTTTTCACTAGATCCACTAAAAGCAAAATTACTTTTAGCAAGATATTTTACAATTGATATTTTTCTTATTAAAACTTGTCTCCAACGTTCTTTTTTTTTAAATTCCTTCTTGCATATCTTTATCAATACCTTTATTCTTTTTTAATCTAATTTTTATTTCGTTCCAAGTATTCATATTAGTCATATGCTCAACACTATTCTCATGTTGTTTGAGTCTTTCACTCAAATGCTTCCAATCATACATTCCATCATTTACTAAAATATTTTTGTTAATTTGAGAAGTGAATAATTTACAACAAAAACAATATACTTTATTCACATGTCTAGAATAAACTATCCATTTTCTATCAAGAATTTCTCCATTGCTCAATTTTTTAGAAAAATAGAAATATGAAAAATGTCTAGAAAGATTATCCTTAGGAAATGTGAGATTTAATTCCCTAATTGGTCATTTTTCAATCAAAATATCTATATTTTTAGTATCAAGAGTACCCCAATTTCTAGGATCATATATATCAAAAGGAAAAATTATATGTTCTTCAATGTCGACATCAACATTTGACCTATCAAGTACATTATCATGCTCATTATTTAAATTAGTATCGGTATCATCCAAATTTTCATTAGAATATTCAATATTATTTTCGTCTACACCCAATTCATCACTATCTAAAGGTTCTTCTACTCGTTTTGGAAAAAAATTATCTAAAACACCTTTTTGTGATTTTATTAATTCTTGTGTTTTTTTTACAACCGGAAGCATATTTTCACGATATATTATACTATAAAAATTATGAAGCAAAGAGGTATAAAATGATAGTACCTGGATTTCTGTCGTTGAATTTATGCTTCAAATTCGATTGTAGTATATCAACAACAAATCATGTAAACCGTAATCTCCTTGAATATATGAGTTCAAATCAAAATAATAAATAAAAAATTTAAATCAAAATGTAAGAATATAACATAAGAAAGAGAGAAAACAGAAGAGAAATAGAGATGTAAAACGTAAAAATATTGTAAGGATTATTTATAGGTGTATTTGAAAATTTTAATCTTATTAAAAATTTAAAAAATATTAAATTATTATTAAATTTTTAATGATAACCTATAAGTCTAAAACCTATTAATTCCTAGATTAATAGAATAAAAATAATTTAATAAAAATTTAAACGGTTATACATTAATTAGTAGGACGACAAATTAATAAAAAATTTTCCAATGGCTATTGCATTAATGGTGGCAGGTTGTAGCCGGTAAAATAAATTGTGGGGCCCACTTTTTATTATGTATATATATATATATGTATTCATTATTTTTAATAATATATTTTTTATTTTATTTAAAAGTGGAGCCCAGACAATAGTGTGGCCGACGCCCTTATTGTCCGAGCCCAGGTACAATCCTGATCGTAAGTTAAGTAGTATTCGATTCGTGATTGTTAAAAATTTTTATTGTTCGTTAAGTTTGATAAAATTTTGCTCGACTCATGTTCGTTAAAAAATGTTGTTAGACTCAACTCGTGCCTTGTTAAGCTCGTCAAAATATTTACCTTGTTTTTTTAAGTATAGAAAAATCTAGTAATATTATTAGAGCTTAATATAAACATAGAAGTTTGGAATAAAAAACGTGAGGTCTTTAAGAGATAAATAAATGAACCTGTCATGATTTAACTAGAGATGAAATTGATGTTCGAGTGTGAGACTATTTTTAATTTCTCAACAATTTTTGATGAACAATAAAAAGAGAAAATACCTTAAAATTTTTGAGATTTTAACTTTCAATTATAGTTTTTTATATAAGAAATAGAAATTAAAAGCATTTTTATTTTTTATACATAAAGTTATAATAAAAGAAAAATTAAAAACTTTAATAAAAAAAAAAGAAAGACTCATTATAATTTAATTTCTCACTAATATATATTATTATTTTTTTAATTTACGAGAAATATATAACATTTTAAAATTTTGAAACCATAATTTTATAAGTAAATTATCTAACAATTCACTGATACTTTTTGAGTTTTCAACTAATATTTAAAAAATTTTAAATATAATTTTTATGGTGACTACCCAAAAATAAAAAAATATATATAAAAAATGAACTTCTCGTAAACATATTTTGTTAAGTTAAATTATGCTTGACTTAATTCACTAAAATCTTAAATCAAATTATTTTAAATTAAACATTAATCAAACTTAAATTATTTACAAATTATTCAATTCAATAATTACCCCTAATCCATCCCTTTGTATAAAATGTAACGGCAAGACATTCATTTTGCGTTTTCTTCTTTTCTTAGTTCTCCCAAAGTCACAAAGACTTATTCTGTTATTAGTTTGTTTAAATTCTCAACAAAAATTAAATTACCATACGAATTTAAATTCATAAACAATAAAATTATACAAAGTAAACATAAGAATAGTTTTATATACTATAAAAACAATTAAAATGAGGATTGTAAAACATAGTTAAGAATGGTTCTAACTTAAATTTATATTATCTTGTAAATTATCTTTTTATTTAAAATCGAACTTCTTAATATTCTATTGTTAGAAAAAAAACTTAGACAATAATATTTGGGTCAAAATTCCGTCATTTTGTAGTTGATTATATCATGACCAGAGACGAAATTAAGTGGGGTGGGACAATCGCCCCCACCTCCAATTTTTTTTTAATTTTGTCCCCTATTTATTTTTTTTTTAAAATTACTTTTAATGAATTTGTCCCAACATTTATGTTTTGCCCCCTCAACCTTAAATCTTAACTCCATCCCTGATCATGACATCACTAGGGGTCTTAAATAAAAAAAATTAAAATTTTAACTTGATTCAAGCCAAAAAGATTTACAAATAAAGAATAAATATTATCATGTAATCACTATAAAATATAAAAAATATATAATATATAACATCTTTATCAGCGTAAGAAAAATAATCAAATAAAATATAAAAAATATTAAATTTAATAGAATATTTATCGATATCTTAACTAAAATATATTTAATTTATTCATAAATGCACAATCCATTTGTAAAGTACACAAAAATTCTCAATATTTGTTAGTTTCAAAATCCCTTTCCCAAAAAAGTTGAGATGGCAACCTCCAACTTCTTCATTGTTGTCCTACTGCTGATTTATATGGTCTCGATCAACACTTGCTGCAGCGCCACCACTATGGCACCACCACCACCACCAAAAGTGCCGGCGATTATCATCTTCGGTGATTCAACTGTAGATGCAGGCAATAACAACTACATCAACACAGTGGCTAAAGCTAACACGCCTCCCTACGGCATAAACTTTCCCGGCCATGTTCCAACAGGGAGGTTTTCCGATGGAAAACTTGTTACCGATTTCATCGCATCGTTTCTAAGGATCAAAGACGAAGTCCCACCGTTTCTGAACCCAAATCTGTCGGAAAACGAGCTCAAAACAGGCGTGAGCTTTGCCTCGGCGGCAACAGGGTTTGATGACGTAATTACAAAGCTATTCAATGTCCTTCCATTGTCGAAGCAAGTTGAGATGTTCAAGACTTATATAGACAAGCTTCAGGGAATTGTGGGTAAGAATCAGACGAAGAACATCATCGGCGAAGCTCTGGTAGTAATCAGTACCGGAAGTAACGATTTTCTTTTCAATTTCTTCAATATTCCGATCAGACGACTGGAGTTCGACACTGTTGGATACCAACGTTTTCTTCTCCAAAAACAACTAGATCTTCTCCAGGTAATTACATTTACATATTCATGGTTTGATCTAATTCAAATGCATTAACCGATTCAACCTTTAAATTTTGTCTGATTGAATTTATAGGAGTTATACGAGCTAGGATGCCGGAAAATGGTGGTAGTTGGGCTACCGCCGATAGGTTGCTTGCCGGTTCAAATGACGTTCAGATTTGGGATTCAAGCAAATCGAGAATGCTTGGAAGATGAAAACTCCGACGCTCGATCTTATAACAAGAAGCTTTCCTACCTGTTACCTGAATTGCAGGCAAAGCTTCATCGGAGCAAAATTGTATACGCAGACATTTATGAGCCATTGTTAGACATGATTGTTCATCCTCAACGATATGGTAATCTTTTAAACCATTTTGCTTAACAGGCGTTAAATAAGTATTCAAATAGTATATTTTTTCGAAAAAAAATTCTCTGCTTTTTATCATTCATCATTTCGTATTTTTTTTGTTTGAAATTTTCTAAATAATTGAATTTTAAACCCTAACTTTTATTTTTTATATCCTAAACCCTAAATCATACCTCTAAAAAATACACCCTACTCTTAATTCCCTAAACCCTAATCACAACCCTAAACCCTAAACCTTAATCCTCTAATTTAAAACGAAGACACAAATGGTTACATGAAAAAAAGACAAACTATTTGCACCATATTTTTTAGATAAGTAATTAAATTATATTTTAGGTCAAATATTTACTTAATATTTTATTTTACGATTTATTTAAGTTTCTCTCTCAAAAAACGCTAAAATAATTTTTTTCATCCAATCAAAACATGACATATAATTTTTTATTTTTATTTTTTTTAAAATTTCTTTAAAATTTTAAATTTCTTTTAAAATCAATAAGTTTTGTTTTTTTAAATCACTTTCAGATCACATTTCTCTTATCATCTGGTATTCTCCATATTTTAATGCTTCATCATTCATCGCTCAAGTATTAGATGCCTCACCATTCGATATTCCTCATCCTCTAGTCTTCGACCGAAATCCAATTTACTTCTTTTGTTGTTGTTGAGTGTTCATCAACATTCCCCATTCTTTAGTTTTAATAATTTTAACCATTAAATCTTAAATTTTTGGACATATTATTACAGTGCATCCTGTTATAGTATTTCCACCTGATGTTTTCAATTTTTTAATTTAAAATATTCTTTAAATTTTCTATTTAAAAAATTATAAAATTTATGAAAAATACATTCTTTAAAAAATTTGTAATGCTACCTGATAGAACAATAATATATCATGTGTTACTAATATCTAAAGAAAAACTATCAAGATTTAATGATTAAAAGATTGGTCAAATATTCAATTGATTCAATTTTTAAATTCAATGATTTATTTGATTTATTTCTTTGATTTAAAAGCTTAGTTAAATAAAAAAAATAAGGGTTAATGGATTTTTTTCTTCAAAATTTAAAGGGCTTCTTACTCCCTTGGAATAGATCTAAAATTAGCCATGGACTCAACAAAAAACTGATTTTTTCTTTTTTACTTTTGGTCAATAGAGATTAAAGGTGAGTAAATTAGATTCGATTCAATTTTTTTTTGAGTTATTACAATTAAGGTGTTTGAGTTATTCGAGCAACTCAAAAAACAATTTGAGTTCTGTCAAGTTGAGATTAACAATTTGAGTTCTGTCAAGTTAAAATTGCCTAACTTTATATGATTTTCTCATTTCTTCAATTCTTCCTTCGTTTTAAGTCAATTTTTTATTAGATTTATCACATGCTCCTAAACCACTGTATAATATCTATTTAGGTAGAAACAAAGAGAGGGTGTTGTGGTACGAGATTCCAAGAACTTTCATTTTTGTGTTATTCGTTAACTCGAATTTATAAAAATCTTTCATAATTTTGTGTTATCCGTTAAGTCGAATATATAAAAAATTTCTAAAACAAAATAATTACTTTTACATATATTTTCCCTCTCTCTCTTAAATAATTTTTCGAGTGTTTTCAAAGCTTCTTAAAGCCTTATATAAGTTTTCTTAGAGAAGTGTAGTACTGTCAAAGTTTGCTCCATATTAATCTTGAGATATTAATTCATCCATTATAGCTATTATACAAATTGATATAAATTCACTTTTAGTAAAGCGTTTTTTTAATCAGCTACAATGTTATAATAGTATCTGTTCTAGAGTATACTCTCAATTATTAGGTATGAATCGCTCAAATATTGTGCTGACATTACTAATACTCGAACACATGACCTCTAGGAACAACAACCGATCCTTAACTACTAAGTCTAGATGGTTCGTGCTAGGTTTACCATCGCACTATTGTTAATTTTTTTTTTATTTTAATTATTTTAATTATTGCTATTCTGTTAATGCTAACACCTCATTTTACAGTAATATTTTATGAATCATCTTTTTGTATGCATGGATGTATTCTTATTATACGGTGATACAGGTTTTGTTGAGACCAGTCGAGGTTGTTGTGGCACAGGATTCTTTGAAGCTTCATTTCTGTGTAATCCCTTGACCGAAATCTGTAGAAATCCTTCAAAGTTTGTATTTTGGGATAGTTTCCATCCCACACAACAAGCATACAGTTACCTGGCAGAGTACATGGTCAAGCAAGTGCTGCCTCAGTTACTCCATTAAGAACTTATATATTTGTATATTGATTCAATATTCCTATTATCTTGATCGAAAGTATTTACTTTTTAATTGTCTGTAAATATGTTGAATTAAGAATTCGTGGAGTAGCCCCAAGAATGTAGAATGATTTATTTTATTAAGATGATTCGGATTGAAATAATATGTAGGTACGGTATGTGTATTATTAAAGAGTTAAAAAAATTTAACAGATACAATCTTGTTACATCAACATATTAAAAAATATTAAATTAAAAAATTTAAAAATTATTATGAATAAAATAATGAGTAAGAACAAAATAAATGAACAAAGATGAAAAACAAAAGAGAGAGATTTGTATTATATTCTCAAAGTAGGATTGTACAATGTTTTTTCCAAAAATCTATATTTATAGGTATAAGATGGAAGTCCTAATTCTTATTAGAATTAAACTCTAATAATAAAGTACATTAAAATATTATTTAATATATAGATATCCACTATAAATAAAGATATTCATAACAAAAACTGTATAAATATTAAAAAGTCTTTCAACTGTGAGATCAAAGTGTTTCAATAATTTTGTAGATTTTTTTATAAAATTTATATTTTTAAATGAATTTGTATTATTTTTCAATTTTAAAAAAAATACAAATTTATATAATATTTATTCTAATTATATATTATTTTAAAATTCTAACAAAATTTTTATAATTTTTAGAATAACTCTGCAATATGTTAGAATTAAAAAAAATAGAATACAATCTTCATAATATTTAATATATTTATAAATTTAAAATAAAATTTTAGAATTTTCAAAAAAATTAATATAATTTTTAATTATAATTTTTTTTCTTAACAGATAATCAAGGTGGAATCTAATCCGTATAAATTAGTAAAGGTCTTCTTCAAGGCTAAGTTCATCTGAACGTGTCAATATGCTGATGTGCTTCGAAATTTATTTTACGTTTTCTTTGTTTTCATTCTTTCGCTTCCAAGTCACAGTTGCTGAATCACCTAGGTTTGTGTGGACGTTTTCAAGTAAATATGAATTATTAGGATATAATATCAATATAAAATAAACTCACATACTATGATAAATAAAAATTTAACAACATATTTAGTCATCAATTTTTTTAAAAAAATCGTTATAACCCTTAATTTTTTTCTCTTTTTATTCATGATTTTTATTTTATTTTATTTTGTTAAATTGATCCAATTGTAAAGATAAGAATCGAATAAAGAATTTATTGATTCTTATTCTACTCCGTGAGATCTTTATAACAATATCTCATAGGGGTGCTTATCGAGTGAGTCGGTCGCGAGTTGGGCATTACTCGACTCGTGCTCGTTAAAAATTTTTGTTGCTCGACTCGTTACTCGTTAAGCTTGTTAAACTTGTGCTCGTTATGCTCGACTTATTGTTCAACTCGACTCGTTGCTCGTTAAGCTCATTAAAAAACTTACCTTATTTTTAATTAAAAGTAAAATTAACAATATCATATGAGGCTTAATATTAACATAAATTTAACCAAAAATATTAATAGAATGTATAAAACATTTTTAAAGTTTAAATTCAAAAATAACAATTCATAAATACAACAAACTAACGTATTAAAATTAAAATAACAATTCATACATTAATAATTATTATTTAGATTTATTTTTTGAATGAAAATATTTTAAAATAGTTACTAAAAAATATTTTAAAAAATTAACAAGCTGCTCACGAACTTATCGAGTCGAGTTAGACTTTACTCGATTCAACTCGTTAAGATATTGAGTTGAGTTCGAGTAGAACTAATCCGAGTCGAGTTCGAGTTGCTCAACTCGTTAAGCACCCCTAATATCTCACGTGCTCAAAATGGATGAGTGATGAATGAGAAATTAATGCTCAAAGTAAGAAGGTCAAAAATAAAATAAGGAATGAAGAACCCTTTATCTCATATTGATGAGATAAATGAAGTGAGAGGTGTTTATATATATCATGCCTGTTGTTGTGAGAATTTTTTCTTAATTTATTTATTTTTTAATATCCAAGAAGAAGTTGAATTTCCCTCTTGATATTAACCAGATAATGCTAATTATCTTTTCGAATTTAATTCGATTTAAAACTAGATAATGCGCATTATCTCTTGATTATTCGAATTTGATTCGTTTTAAAATTCTCACTTGTTGCCCTAATTTTCCCTATAAATATGAATTGAATTCTCAGGTTTCAAACCATCTTAAAAACATTTTCTCCCTCGTTTTTTCTTCTGGTGATTGACAACTCAGGTTTCAAACCATCTTAAAAACATTTTCTCCCTCGTTTTAAAATACGATTCCTACTTATCGTTTTAAATTGGTTTGCGTTTCTATTTATTTTATTTTGAGATTAATAAAATTCTATTTTGATTTTTTATTGTCTAGATGATTACTTTGTAACAATTTGTTTTACTTATAAAACACCCAAACAATTGCAGTTATAAATACTAATCCGTGATCCAATGATAAGGTATTTAAATATTCTCAATATTCCTCAGTTACAAAGGCCCTTCTTGTTAAAAGAAGTTGATATGGCAACCTCCATAGTCCTACTACTCATTTGTATCTCCTCCATCAAGGCTGCTGTCGTCGCAACAACCGAGCCACACAATGTGTTTCCAGCCATTATCGTCTTTGGTGATTCAACTGTCGATACCGGCAATAACAACTATGTCAATACATTGTTTAAAGCCAACATACCTCCCTACGGAGAAAACTTTCCCGGACAAGATCCGACAGGAAGATTTTCTGATGGAAAACTGGTTCCCGATTTCGTTGCATCATATCTAAGGATCAAAGACGAAGTCCCGCCGTTTCTGAAGCCAAATCTGTCGGAAAATGAGCTCCTAACAGGCGTCAGCTTTGCCTCGGCAGGATCAGGGTTTGACGATTTAACTACAACGTTATCCAATGTGATCCCAGTTTCAAAACAAGTTGATATGTTCAAGAGTTACGTAGACGAGCTGAAGGGAGTTGTGGGACAAGACAAGGCGATGAACATCATCGGTGAAGCTTTGGTGATAATCAGTGCTGGAACTAATGATTTTGTTTTCAATTTCTACGATATTCCGACCAGACGATTGGAGTTCGACATTGATGAATACCAAGATTTTCTTCTTCAAAAACTAGAAGATTTTCTCAAGGTAATTATATAAAAAATACCACTTTGTAACCACATCTGAACCATTAGCCAATCTGAATTTCCATTTATGTAATCGTATTCTATGATTAACCATATAGGAGTTATACGAACTCGGATGCCGACAAATGGTTGTAGCCGGTCTCCCTCCCATCGGTTGCTTACCGATTCAAATGACAACCAGATTTGAAATTCTGACAGATCGGATATGCTTAGAAGATCAGAACTCCGACGCTCGATCTTATAACACGAAGCTTGCCAATCTGTTGCCAGAATTACAAGCATATCTTCCAGGGAGCAAAATCATGTATGCAGACGTTTATGAGCCAATGTCTGACATGATTAATTATCCCCAACAATACGGTAATCCTTTAAACCAGTTTCCAAATATGTTTTACCTAGTTTGAGTTGTCTGGAAGATAAAAGAATCCAATGACGTATATGTTTGTAGTTAGGGATAATTTATATTTGATATTTAGAGGCAAAATCTATATTTTTATTATATATTTTATAAATGAAATTTATATTTATGTATATTGATTCAATATTTTTTAAATAAATATGTTTTTCTATTTATCCAGTAACTATAAGTATATATTATCAGTCCACTCTCTACTCGAAAAAAATAATCACATTTATGCTTGTTGTGTGTGCTTTTATTGAATCGATATTTCTATTATATAATTTTAATTGTATGTAAATTTTTTTTATTATATATTTCAGACTATTCTTTAATTGTGAATGTTTTGTTTTATATATATTCGAATCTTAACATTAATATTGAGAATATAATTATTTTTTTAGTTAATAAAAATTAAAAAAAGAAGGCGCATTTATGCACTAACTAATGGTTGAGCCACGGGATTTGATGTCAATTCTTTATCTGAAATTAATCTTTTGTTTAATTCTGAATAATTTTATTTGTTTCCATTTATCATAATAATAGTAATTGGATTTTATCGTGCCAACGATGTGGGTAAAAATTTCTGTATAGAATATTATTAAAATTTCTAAAACAATACAAAGATAGATTTTATATAAAATTTATTAAAAATAATGAATATTATTAAAAATTTAAAAAATTAAAATTTCTAAAACATTACAAAGTTATTTCAAAACATTAGAATATTATTAAAAATAAAAAATAGTTTAGTGATCATTTGGGGTACTTTACCCTATTATTTTTACAATTTTTTAATTATACTATTTTAATATTAAATTTTAAAACTGAAATAAAAAATTATCGAATCAAGTTGGATACTCGATTAAGTCTAATATTTCTGCCCAAACCCAACCCATAAATTTGTGATATTTAGTGGGTCAAATATCCAATTTGATTTTTTTTAAACATATTTAATATTTTTTTCAAATTAATATCATTTAAATCATAAAGTGATCAAATTAATAAAACTAATAGATTACTGGTCAAATTAGAATCTCTCAATACTTAAATGGTCATTCATGGGATTTACTCGATAGTCGTTACTCGCCGTTTTTATTGGGACAGGTAAATCTAAAAGACTGGAGAAACCCTAAATGGTTAAATCCCTAACATTTCTTCCATTTCCAACTTTCTGATCCTCATCCTTTCCCCCTTCCTTTATCAGTCTTTCACCAGCGGCGGCAGCAGAAGAAGCAGCGGCGCCTCAACGCAGACTCTTCAGTCCTCACCACCACAGCAGCAACCTTCTGCTTCGAACTCTCCATAACCAGATCACTGCTGCTCCTCCCTTTTTACGCATTACTCACAGAACCAGAAACAAAACTCAACTTTCTATTAACAATAAAGAAAAGGGCTACTGAATCTTGGATTATTTAACCTCCTTGAATCGAGGTAACTTTCTTTAATTCTAATCTATTTGTTTTTCCCTGATGCTTTTGAATTTCCAGCTTTCAACCCTCTTGTTTTCAATCGAGTTCATGATATGTTGAATATTACCACTTTTTTAGTTGACCCGCGTCGGATCCTTTATGGGTTTTGAATGAACTAGTTGGTCATGGTTATATAGTCTGATCGATGAAGTCCTGAAAAAAAAAATTATTGAAAGAGCTCTTGGTTCAAGATTATGTACAGAATATAACCGACCTGGCTTAACTGTTTTGACCAAAGATAACTAGTTAAGACAATTTGAACTGACTTCTGTAGCATTGTAGGTCTTTATGCTTGTGAAAGAAGACAGTGACTTATAATCTCAAGATCAAAGAAAAAAGGGATTATAATCTTGATAATGAGCTTTCAAATCTGTTAATGCCATAAATCAGCCTAACCAAGGATGAATGTAGAGTCCTTGATGAATAATATCAATTATGGTTGTAATTAAACATTTCTTTTAATCTTATTTGTAATCTACAAGAGTTAATTGAATTGAACTGTTATTTCTTTGTTGCTTTTAATTCCCTTTCGCTGCTCATCAATGGTTATTTAGGATGAACTAATTTCTTCCCTTTTACTGTTAAAATTTTAGTTTACAAGACATTTAGAACAGGTGAACAGTAAATGGCCTCAGGCGAGGGATTTCTTACTGATGAACAAAGGGAAATGCTGAAAATAGCGAGTCAAAATGTGGAGACTGCTTTACCATCTCCAAGATTGTCATCATCCCCGAAATCCCCGACGTCTTTGCTTTTTGATCACCAATTAAAGGTTCCTACTGGTGGCAAAGCATCGACTGGTGGTATTGCTGTGAGGCATGTCCGTCGGTCTCACTCAGGGAAGTGTTTTCGTGTAAAGAAGGGTGAGCCTTGTTATTCTTTGAATTGTTCAAGTCAATTGTTCTTTTCTTATTCTCTCACCTTCTTAGATATTTGGTTTATACTTGCTAGCCTTGAAAGTTCTGTTTGCTTTATAACTGACTTGCTCATCTTAGCATATTGGTTGAACAAAAATGATCAGCCAGACAACAAATGTGCTCAAAAAGGGAATTGTTTTTAATTTAATCCTTTGTTCCTAATATATCTATATCGTCTTTAATCAATATCACCTCATTGCCCCCACTGATTTATTGTGCTTCGTAATTTTTTGAGGTTTAGCACAATCAAACTGTTAGGTTCATAGATCTTTAAATTACTTGTAATTTATTTTTATTTAAATAAGATGGGGATCATAATACTTTTGGTTTGGTTGATGGACTTTATAATATTAATGCCCCCAGTCATGCTTCTGAAGTATTTGCTTTAAAATTCACAGGGTATATGTAGGGGAGGGGTAAGATCTAATCCATTGTTCTTTTATCCAGTACTTTCAAATACATGAATCATCACCATTTATGTGTAAGACCTACACATAAATTATTTTAACTCAGCTTATGAAGGGTAATTAAACTTGTATTGAATACTAATGGATAAAAAAGTAATGGAACGGAGCTTGTTCCAAATTCAATGGATAACTGATAATCAAATTAATCCTATTATCAATTATTTTTGCTGCTTCAGCCAGGATTGGGTTTTAAATTAGCCAATGATGCTTCGCATCTGCATTTTTGTCAAAAAATTACTTTCTACTATGGAAGAGTAAAGAGTTGTTATATGTTTTTTCTTACTGATTAGTTCTTTTTCCTTTAATAATGTTAAATAGATGGTGCTGGTGGTAAGGGTACATGGGGCAAACTCCTTGACACGGATGGGGTATCACATATCGATCGGAATGATCCCAACTATGACAGTGGAGAGGTACTTGTACCTTTTTGTTTTGTTTTTTTCTTCTAACTTTCACATACTTGCACTTCACAATTTCCCCTGTGGCGTACTTCATTTGTTAATAAATTAGTGTTGTTGCTAAATTTCTTTGCCTTTTTCCAGGAACCATATCAACTTGTTGGGTCAACCATTTCTGATCCCCTAGATGAGTACAAAAAAGCTGTTGTTTCTATTATAGAAGAATATTTTAGCACTAGTGATGTGGAATTGGCTGCATCTGAGCTCAAAGATCTTGGCTCAAATGAATATCATCCTTATTTAATTAAAAGGCTTGTTTCCATGGCCATGGACAGGCATGATAAAGAGAAGGAAATGGCCTCAGTTCTGCTTTCTGCGCTGTATGCTGATGTCATCAGCCCACACCATATTCTGGATGGTTTTGTGATGCTTCTCGAGTCTGCTGACGACCTTGCTGTGGATATACTGGATGCAGTTGATATCCTTGCTCTGTTCATATCTCGCGCTGTGGTTGATGAGATACTGCCTCCGGCTTTCATCACAAGGGCAAAGAAGACACTTCCTGAATCTTCCAAGGGATATCAGGTTCTCCAAACTGCTGAGAAGAGCTATCTCTCAGCTCCCCACCATGCCGAACTTTTAGAAAGGAGGTGGGGTGGTAGCACTCATGTTACCGTTGAGGAAATGAAGAAAAAGATTGCTGATCTTTTAAGGGAGTATGTCGAGAGTGGTGATACATTTGAGGCCTGTAGATGTATTAGGGAGTTGGGTGTTTCGTTCTTTCATCATGAGGTAGTTAAGAGGGCATTGGTTCTTGCTATGGAAATTCAAACAGCTGAACCACTTATGCTGAGACTTCTGAAGGAAGCAGCCGAGGAAGGGTTGATAAGTTCGAGTCAGATGGCAAAAGGATTTGCTCGGTTAGCTGAGAGTCTCGATGATCTTGCCCTAGACATTCCATCTGCAAAAACCTTGTTTCAGTCAATTGCCCTGAAGGCTATTTCTCAAGGATGGCTTGATGCATCGTTCGTAAAATCCTCTCATGATGATGGAGAGGTTCAAAATGAAGACAAAAAATTGAATCAGTACAAAAAGGAGATTGTAACTATAATTCATGAGTATTTTCTCTCAGATGATATTCCTGAGCTCATTCGAAGTCTTGAAGATCTAGGGATGCCTGAATTTAATCCGATTTTCTTAAAGAAGCTTATCACACTTGCCATGGACAGGAAGAATAGGGAGAAAGAAATGGCATCTGTTTTGCTCTCTGCTCTTCACATCGAGATCTTTTCTACCGAGGATATTGTGAATGGCTTTGTCATGCTTCTGGAGTCGGCAGAAGACACTGCCTTGGATATTCTGGATGCTTCAAATGAGCTTGCTCTTTTCTTGGCTAGGGCTGTCATTGATGATGTGTTGGTTCCCTTTAATCTTGAAGAGATAACCAGCAAGCTGCCTCCGAATTGCAGTGGAAGTGAGACTGTCAGGATGGTTCGATCACTTATAACTGCACGCCATGCTGGTGAGAGACTCCTTAGGTGCTGGGGAGGAGGAACTGGCTGGGCTGTAGAGGATGCAAAAGACAAGATAATGAAGCTCCTGGAGGAGTACGAAAGTGGGGGTGTTGTGTCTGAAGCTTGTCACTGTATCCGTGACCTTGGAATGCCATTCTTTAACCACGAGGTGGTGAAGAAAGCACTGGTGATGGCCATGGAGAAGAAAAATGATAGGATGCTGGACCTGCTGCAGGAGTGTTTCAACGAAGGTCTAATCACTATCAACCAAATGACCAAAGGCTTCAGCAGGGTCAAAGATGGACTCGACGACCTAGCTCTTGACTTTCCTAATGCCAAGGAGAAATTCAGTTTCTACATGGAGTATGCCCAGAAGAAAGGTTGGCTTCTATCATCGTTTGGGTCATCTGCAACCGAATCTCTTCCCACTGCTGCAGCCTCTTGAGAGGGAACCAATACCATGTCGAGTATCTCATGTATGATGTCAACATTCTAGTGCCTATGCCTATGTGTTCTTATCAATCCTCCAATGGCATATCATATGGATAGGATAAGGTGTGGGATGTTTGGATTCCTTCTTATGTTGTCTTATTGTAATGTTGTCATAAGATTGGAGATTCTTATGATCCCAATCTCAGGTAGCCCTTGTATAAAGTTGGTTGTATTTCTTATAGACTGAAATAACATTATGGTAAGAATGATGTTTACGTGAAAATTCACAGATATTCATGCACATTTGTTGTAGTAATTCCAGTTTGGTCTTCTTTACTGTATACTGGTTATCTTTTTGTGTTATCCAGTTTCTAATTTGCACGACTAAGAGTAACTTCAGATTTAACTTGCTACAAAATCCTCAACAGAAAGAAGGAATTGCCCAGTGGTCAAAATATTTATATTTTTATGATTAAACTGATATAATGTCTTTAACGGGAATTAAATATTTATATTTATACACATTTTTATTAAATGCGATCTTTTCGTTAGATTTTAATTTTCCATGGTCAAAATAAAAACACCCTTATAGTTCAGATGAGTAGTTTTTCCTATTTTTTTAACAACAATGATTGTAATAATTCGGATTAAAAATTTATTAATTATATAATTTTTAAATTTTAATGATCTAAATGAAAAGCACCCTAAAAATTCAATAACTATTAAGGTAGTTTCATGAACATAGTTTTTTTAAGAAAATGAAAATCCAGGCATAAATTATTTTTGTTCAAAACGAGTATTTAAATTATCGTTCTATAATTATTTTAATTATATTTATTAATCTCATAAAATTTTGGTTAAATATTAAATAATTTAACTAACATTTTGATTTAATTTTTTTTTAAAATAATTATAAGATAATTTGAATAAAACTAAGATTTATTAAAATAATTTTAGTTCTCAAATAAACATATTTACCTTTAAAAATATTTTTCTAATCATGTTATCTTCGTTTGAAAAAAATCTTCTAATTCAAACCATTTTAAACATCCTAAATATTTAAAACCTAAAACGATTATCCCTTATCATTTCCTCACATCACTCTAAATTAATTCCGAATTATTACACAAGTGAACTATCATGCTTAAATTTTGGAACTACCTCTATTTTAAAATATACGAATCCTCTTATTTACTCACTCTCTCTTATTAGTACTAACGATCCATTTTGCATTACATTTTACCACCAATTATAGCCACAATTTAGCTTTGGATCCATTGGCTTTACCTCAATTGTGAAAATCCATTTACTACATCCCTTCTTAAGACCATTTATTTATCACGAATCCATGATTTCACTAAGCACATCACCATCTCTTAATTCTAGTTAATAACTCGTATTTGATTTAGATAATCACTAAAACATTTTTTTTCTTTCAAAATCATACTAAAAATTAAAAAAGGAGTGGTGTTGTTTACCTAAAAATAAATACATGAGTTTTCAAGGAATAATCATGGACAGAAATAGTTTCAACAATATGTGCTACAAAAACAAATTAGAGGATAGAGCAGCAAGCAAGACTGACCTAATCTAAAGGTGGTGTAGAAGAAATCATGTCTCCACATTAGCTTTGTTTCCTGCAAGAATGAGAGAAATCTCCAGACCACGGCTAAAGGCTTGGTTAAACAGAAGCCGAGACTGGAAGGTTGAGATGAAGGGGAACCAAGACAGCACTGCTAAGGGTGCAAAGATGATGGTCCCCATTCCAGCATCGTAAAATCTGGCAATTTCTCGAACAGAATCCCACAAACCCAAACTCCGGACTACCTTCTTCCATGTTACAGCCAGCTGAACGCAAACAACACGAATATAGATCCAAGATTGTCAGAAACAAAATCCAAACTAGGAGAACCAGGATAATGAAATGGAGAAAGGCACTTACACATAATATGGCCCATCCAGTCGGAATGAAAGCAAGGGTGCTTGCAAATAAGTCTGCAATTGATAAATTAGTAAAGGCGACAATAAGGCAAAGGGCAACAACAAGTCCTATGGATATAACCCCTTGCATGAATCGCATCACCAGTTGTAAGTCATGGGACTTCTTAGGGCTGTAGCTGAGTATCTGCGACCAATAGATGATCAATCATCAAAAGATGCCTTTTAAACAAAAGGCAGTTACATTAAAGAATATTTTCCAGGGGGAATTTTGCAAAGTTTGCCCCCTTCAAATGATAAATGATACCTTGAACAGGAGGACAAATCCAACCAACACGATCCAGGAATATCCATAAAGCTGGGAAGCAAAATGAAACCATCAATTAGAAATTATAAGAACTTTTTAGTCAAAGAATATGAATATTCTTGAATAATGATTATAATACAAAAAATTGACACAAGCAAATAGAAAGCTCATTGATTATACGAAATTGTTCCACCGGAACTCCTCGCATTTTCGACATAATTGTGTTAGCTCCATTCATTCAATTTGGCTCGATTATAACTCATACAGGTATGCGCAGAAATGAAATTCTGAGAACTTCCATCCTCAGGTTCTATGCTATGTTATTATCTTTCTCATACTTATGGGTAAAGGGTATTCTAGGTATGTATGTTTGATATGAAAAAATAAATAAGCAATTTCTCTTTAAAGGAGATGAATAAAACAAAAGGAAACATATATCAAACCCTAAAGAGATTTGAGCCTCTTTCATTCTAATAACTTCCCAACTTTCAAGCACCCTTTGATGAGCTTGAGTAAACTAACAGAATAGGCTGAACAAACAAGAACAAGGGAAAGCCCTGCTATTCCCATCCTCGATCCTAATCTCATAGTCATATCATTTTATATTAGAACATTGGGTGGAAATGATTTGATAACTGATGAAATGAGACGAAGCAAATATTAATATTGCACGGAGGAAAGTAAAGGGAAAAAGTTTCTCTGGCGTGCTTCATTAAATTTTAGAAACAAAAGCAAATGTGAAACATAAAATTAGAAGGGCAAGAAGCACACCGCAATGGATGTATCTTTTCCAGTAAGATGGAGTTTGTACACAATGCCATACTGAAATATGAAGAATCTCAAGCTTAATATTGTCTCCAATATGCGGCCTCTCAGTGTCTGGATATGCATCTGCAGAACAAACGCATTTATAAAGAATCACAATAAGGCTCAAATCCCACATGCTTTGACAACACCGATCAAATGCATTGATAAAACTAAATGATAATTAAAGAAACTAATCAGCATCTCAATGACAAACCTGTTCTTCATCCCACCAAGACTCCCAGCTATCATCTCCTTTCACCCCAACTCCACCTTTATAAAGAAGCCAACTGGTCCAATCATCAAAATCTTCTACAGTCCTGTTCATTAAAAATGTGGTGAAGTTGCAGGCTAAGACTTGCAGTCTTAGAATCAATTCTGAGAAGTTTTAAGATAAAAGCTAAAGCAAAACCAAAGTGCCAACACACTTACTTTTGCCATTCAAAACCTGATGGATTAAATATATAAGGGGCAAACAACCATGAGATGACAAGGAACCAGCTGCTAAGAGTAAGCAAAACAAAAGAAACAGCACCCCCGTCCGTGTAACCATATGCAATGTATACTATGAGAAGCAATGCCACTTCAAGCCTGAAATATTAGGTTTGAGAGCTTTAAAATAAAATCAGTATTACTTTTTTTTTTCATACAGAACATGTCAAGCCAGCTCAGTTCTAACAACTGCTTCAACCTTAGCTGGTGACAATTGAAATTAACAGAGAGTATCGCTTACGCCTTAACAAAATGGCTTCTTGAATAAAGCCTGTAATTTTCAGCAAACTTGATATGACGCACCACAAATCCTCGACCAGTTGCTCTATACTGTTGGCTCAATTGCGAAAGATGGAAGTACATCAATTATATTTGAAAAAGGAGAAATGAGAATTATTGAATATGTCAACTAAAAGATAACCCATACTTTTGCACCACCATGGAGTATAGTTCGTCCAAAATAATGAGTTCTAGTCCCCAAGGAGAATGTGAAGAAGACAGAACATAACTGAAGCTGCATTGTAATAAAACTGAATACAGCCTGCATAGCAACCGAAGAAATGATAAACAGAATGAAAAAAAAAGCTATAAGGAATAGTGCAATAAACTTATTATAACAGGGGGGGGGGGGGGGGGGAAGAAGCGTAGCAAAGACGGATTTTAATCTGTTAAAAACTTTAGTGATAAGTTTGCTAAACCATGCCAACCAAACTTTGCAATTCATAGAAAAAAGAATAGAAAGTTTCTGACAATAATCAGATTGACAAACCTTCAGCAATCCCAATTCAAGTATAAAACCCATTATCATAGGGACAGCAGTAAAAACTCCAATCTGAACCAAGAATTGAGTATTCAGAGCTGCATCCAATGCTGTGTTACCCGACATCCTAGCCTGCTTCGCAATTGCCTCATCAAGTCCAGAGAAAGCCTGGTTGAATAGGAAACAAGTTGACAAAATTATTATTTTTCAGAGGAAGAGTTGGACTGTATCATGTGATTGTGTCACAGCAACTTAAGCCCAAGTTACAGTTGAAAAAACAATTCATGTTTCTACTCAAGTGGCTATATATTAAAATAACATGCCAAACCATTGTAAAAAAACAAAATTATATGAAGCACTTGCTAGCAAAAAGAAAGGAGATGAAATAAGTTACACCATGCCAAACCATTATCACGTCCTAAAGAGACGTATATTAATCTTACATCGGAAAGGAAAGGATGGTTTTGAAATATAAATATGTTGGTACTGCACATCCTACTAGACATGCCTTTTAGGATAACGATAATAACCCCTTGACACCATGCTTAAGCTAACTCGGGCACGGATGTCAAACACGAGTAAGGACCTAAGTGCCAGACATGCCAATTATCTTAAGTTTAGAACTTGGGATACGGCGAAAAAAGGTTGGAGAAGAGGACAATGATTTGGGGATTCATCAAACAACATTTTTACAATTTTATTTTATAGGATTATCACCAAAGACAACAACTTAACATTTAATATAGTGAAAATACTATTTTTTTAGCAAATATACGATGCATTCATATATGATACTAATATTTTAATTTTATAATCATTATCAGATACAAATACTTTTAAAAATAAAATATAATCTAGGATATAACAATCCACCATTTAGATAGGATTTGTACAATGAATTACATATATTTTGGGCCACAAACCCACTTCTATTGGGAATAATTGTTAAATTGTATTTTGTTTAAAATATAATATTATCCAAGTCCAATTAAAGAATAGGCCCAAAATTCAATCCGTCCAAAATAGATTTCTCTAAATTTAAAATACCAATTTAAAATACCAAATGTTGCACAAGGTTCTTCTCTGGATTTGCTACGTTGTCATCTTATTTTACCATTTTTCCTCTTTTACTTCTAATTTTTCCATGTTTGGAATACCTCAAATATTTTCACTCTAAGCATGGGTTGATATCTCCTTAGCTTGATTTACTAACCATGGGAT
The DNA here is from genome assembly GCA_035048815.1 of Abelmoschus esculentus. Classification (NCBI taxonomy): domain Eukaryota; kingdom Viridiplantae; phylum Streptophyta; class Magnoliopsida; order Malvales; family Malvaceae; genus Abelmoschus; species Abelmoschus esculentus. Next base: position 4,718,759 of record JAUCBN010000031.1, on the reverse strand, counting down.
CAAAGGTAGGTTTTATTTTGGTCATAGATCCCAGGTCCTATCCTGGGTCATGTGTGGCAACATGAGTACTTAAGTGTTTTTGGAGAGCCGGAGTAACAAAGTGCTTAATGTTAGGGGTTAAAGGTCTTAAGACAAACCTCGTCGAGTGCAAGATTACCATGACGAATAGAGAGACAACTATTATGTCCAATCCCATAAAAGATGTCCCAAAGCCAAAGCAATTTAAAGAGACTCGATTAGCACAAGGCAATATTTTTTGAGTTACAAACATCATCGAGAATGATGACAAGATAACTATTGTGGGTGTTTAATTAATTGGTGTCGTTCTACTTTGATGGGGTCGTAAGTGCTCTGATGCAAAACAAGGGCACTACTATTGAAACTTGGAAAGAGTTCCAAGTCGAGTTAAAAAAAATAGTTATATCCAAGAATGTTGAGGAGAAGGCACAATCCAAGCTTAGAAAACTTAAGCATGACAAATCAATTCGAGAGAATGTTCAAGAGTTTAGTGAATTACAACTCCAAATCTCAGAGATGAAAAGATTTGCAATGACAGCTTTTTGGATGGGTTGAAACCATTAGCCAAGATCGAGCTACAATGAAGGTATATGCATAAACTTTCCAAAGCTATAGAAGTTGTAGGGTCTTTGACCATGTACAATGGCAACTAGTCCAAAGACCGAAGTCTTCTAATACTGGAGGAAACGAGGAGCATGAGTCAAGTGATGGCGAGGAGCCATCAAGTGTCTGCAAGACCAAGTCCAACAATCAAAGAAGAGACAAGAGAGTCCATTAAAGTGGTTTGTGATTGTCCACATCTAAATAAGGATTGTCAGAAGAAAAATCATCTCAATGCGATAAGTGACGATGAGTCAGTTAAGGAGCTAAGATTTGGTGGGATTGCTTCGTACAAGACAAGAGTAATGAATCAATGTATTGCTTCGTACAAGACAAGAGTAATGAAGAAGTAACTAAGTGCTATCAATGCAAGGGGGCCACACATGTTACGAGATTGCTCGGTTCGATATCAATTAATCTAGAGTCAAGATGGTAGATAAAGGTGTGTGCCTTTCGTAGTTAAGATGATTCTTATATTAAATAGTATAAATATTTTTTATATTAATTTAAATATAAAAAAACAAATAAAATACAAATTTAATAAATTTTTAAATAAGTGATGAAAAAAGACAAGTATATATTTGTAATGATTTTAGATGCATAAATCAAAATACTAAATTAAATGTAGATTTAAAAACTATTTAATATAAATATTTTAATATACTAATAAATTTATATTACTTAAATATATAAATTTTAATATTTTATTTAAATTATTAATTAGAAATAAAATTATTTTATTATATTAATTGATATCGAGATTAATATTAAAATATTTTTCTTAATCTAGATTAAGTCTTTGAATAAAAAAATTAATACTATAGTTATTTTCATAAAATAATAATGATAATAATAATAAATCCTAAGAAAAAGTTAATAGTAAAAAAACTATTTTTAATGATAATAAAATGAAAGAAGAAAATGGCAACAGTTCAGTGAACCATAGCACCAATACTATATAATTAAAACATTTTCATGGTCCCACAAGAGCTATAAATAACAATTAAATAAAATAAAAAGCTTTACTTTTTACATCAATTGTACCACAATTATTCAAAAAATTACTTCTTTTTAAACATAAAGAAAACAAAAATTAAAGGACAAAGGCAAAAGTAAATAATCAAAGAAATACCCAGATTTTTTTCTTTCCCTAAAACGTAAAAAGCATTGCATCCAGCGCCTTCAAAAAAACACGCACCTACTGACGCCTATAGTATCTTGCTACGCTTTTACAGGCAGACGCATTTTTCTCGGCGCCTAAGGTGCGATTTTTAAAACAAAGGTCCACTATGAAAGAGAAAAAGCACAAGTACAACAAGGCTTTGAAGCTTAGTTCGTTGTTGTTCAGTTTTGCCAAGGCAATGAACACTCATCCGGAGTAATCAAAACGTTAATTTAAAAGTTGTTCCAACAAATGGAATGGTTCAAGGCATAGAGTTACGCGTTGGATAATGGAAAGGTAAGAAAACATTCAAGATAATGCACCTAGAAGACGAGGACTTCGCCATTGGTTTAAATTTTTTAACCTACTGATCCATCAAGATGACCTTAGAGCCAAAACCTTTCAAAAACATGAGATCTATAGAGGGACGAGCGAGAACAAAAAAGAGTCTGGGAGATGAGATGTTGGAATTCAAGGAAAAGGGGTTGATGAACTAATAATTATCAGAGAGCGATGGTGCATGCAACTTCATTGGCCAAAGATTGATGCTCACTAGAGTAAATGCTACTGAGAGAGGTACATCTTAAACATATCAATCATGTTTTTCAATTTGATTTGTTGCTTTTACTTGGCTAGGAAAGAACACGAGTGCTTTTAGGACACAAGTGCTTTTAAAGTTATAAGAGTTCACCAAGTGTTTTCAACGTAATAATGTCAACCTCCAAGCCTTTATTCCAAAATCATAAGGGTACGTGTTGAATCAAATCACAACTTGTAAGAGGGAGCTCTTATGATTAAAATGTACGCAATGATAATAAGCAAGATAATATGACATGACGATGAAATCTAGGTTGCACCGGTACATATACTTGTATGGGAACTGAGACCAAGACAAAAATCAACAATTTTCAAAATTATAGGATACGGGTACGACAAATATAAAATATTTTTTTATAATATATAATAATAATTAAATAAATCAATAAAACATACTAATAAAAATTAATATTGAAAATAACATTATATTTTAAAAAAATGCTGATAAAAATTTAAAAAAAAAGCACCCATAATTAAATAAGCATTAAACAATATTACTTTTAATTTTTTTGGGTCCCACAAAAATTAATATATTTTATTATTTGAAACCTCGTAAAACAACCCAAGTAATGTTCATCTCCTTTTTCTTTACACAGTTCTTTACAAAGAACGGGTTTCCCGTAGGGGTGGGCAAAAGAACCCAATTATCCGGTTCTGAACCCGGTAGATTTTTATCTGTTATTGGTTCCGGAGGGACTGGGACTCGGATCCAAAATTAGGTCTCAGTCATAACTAGGACTGAATCTTGATTTTTTGAACCTGGTACCTGGTGGGTACCCAATAAGATAGGGACCAATACAAAATATTCAATATTGTTTTTTTATATTTTTTATCAAACTTTCTTTTTATGTATGAATATTATGAGTATGACTAGTTTTAAAACATTAATTTTCAAGCTTATAATATTCTAATTTTATTATTTAATATTATTATTCGTGGTTAAATTTTTTATCTAATTACTCGATTTTTTTTAAGAATAAACTAATTGACCGGGTACCCGGTATTAGAACTGATTCCTACCAGTAACGGGACCGGTTCTTAAAATTTAGGACCCGATATGACCAATACCGGAATTGGTTCCAATTTTCAGGAATCGGTGGTTATCGAAACCGAGACCAATTATATTCAAATTGGTCGGACACCCGATCTTGCCCACCCTTAGTTACCAGGAACATTGTACATCTTTTTCAACCCATCACTTAAGGGCGCACATGAAACTCAAAATGTCATCCCCGAAACATCCCCAAAAATATCCTAGCCGTCCCCGATTATTTTCAGTCATATCCCGTCAACTTGAAGCGTCCTCAGTACGTACCCAGCCGTACCCATCCCGTACTCGTTTCGAAAACGTTTCGGGTACTTGATACTGCATGTGATTGTCGTACTCGTGCTTCATAGACGATAATGACCAAGGTGAGTAATCCTTATAGGGGACAACTTAGCCTTATTCCAAGTTTAGGGCAAACCAAAGTTCAAAGAGAAATCCAACCACGCCAAGCTTAAGTTAGTTTTAAGAAAGTTATTGGATTGAATGGGAAAGAATGTCACGTCTTGCGGCTCGCAACCGAGACATACACAGTGAACTACCCAAGAGGTTCTTTGCAAAATCTTGAGCTTGCCCAAAAGACCCACGACTTGCCCAACTATTGGAGAATGATAAAAGTCCCGATCACAATGAAAATGATAAATTAATCAATGACATCTTATCGGGGTATAATCCAAAAGATAGGAATATCTAACAATGTAAACATCAAAGAGAACATGAACATAAGAAAAAAAATTTAAAGGGGATAGATTTTCGAATTTCGATAGTCATCTAAAATGTAATTGGTAGTTTTCAATTTAAACCATATGTAAATCAATTTTAACCATTAATCATACAAGGATTCAATTATAAATAAAAGATCCCACTTAAAACGATTGAGTATTCTCCGTGCCTAATAAGAGTTTAAACTCTCCAAGAGAGAAATCGGTTTGACTTAATCGTTTGTCTCAAGAATATCTATCAAGGTCGCATGATTCGTTAGGTAAAAACTCTAGCCCCATGACTATATATTATTTTCATTCCAAAACGCATAAAACTTTACGCTGATGAATGTATTTTAATTCTGTATGATGCTTTTATCGAATAAATTCTTTTCAGTGTCCTATATATCCAAAATTCTATAAATAGTTATAAGAGAACTCAATAGGTACTATATATCCAGCATAACAAGATCTTCATGAAACCTTGACTGGATGTCGACGATTAATCACCAAGCCAAATTTTAATTATATATTTAAACATATCCTCAAAATGAATTAATTGGCTGCCAAGCTTTTCTTTATTTTAAGGATTTTCATGGCGGAGTTTAAAAGGAACTATATAGAAGCTTATTGTCAGGAAATATGAACATAAATTAGAGATTTTTTTTATTTAGACAGGATCCTATAGATTTTTGTTAGAATCCTATAGAACATTGTTGGTGATTACAATCCCTAACTTTAGGGGATTTTATTTTATTTAGAATAGTTTATTTCCTAGTTTAATAGTTACCTAAGTTAAAAATGTTGTATATAAAGATGTAAGTTGTTGTTCTGAAAAACACAACAAAGAGTTTTTTACAGTAAATCTCTCTTTTTGACATGGTATCATAGCCTATTTAACTCTCTTTTTAGATATGTCAATCTCGATTAAAACCTTTCTTTTCCCTTAAAAATCCTCCTTAAGAGTTTAGTGAAGGATCACTGTTAATACAACAAAAATATGGTTGATGTGAGCAGTATCAAGATTGTGTAAGGAATCTCGTCTCCCAAGAAGATGAATGAGGCCCAAGAACAGTCCTTTGAGTTCAACAAGGAAGAAATAGAGAGGTTGAAAAGTTTACTTGGATCCCTAGAAAAGCCTTCAAGTAAATATAGTCTGGATTTTTCAGGTATATCCTTTTCTCAAAAATCTAAAATCTCGGATTTCCTTACCCAAAGCTCTTGGGTGATTAACTCAAGAGCAACAGACCAATATGACCAATTTCTCTCTAAATTTTATCAATTATATTCCATGTCCTAGTAATAAAAAAATAACAGTTGCGGATGGAAGTAGGACAACTGTGGCTGATCAAGAAGATATTGTTATAAGTAACACCTTGACACTTAAAAATGTTCTTCATGTGCCTAAATTGTTCACTAATCTCCTGTCCATCAAAAAATCATCAAAGAGACTAACTATTGTATTATCTTTTATCCTACCCAATGTGTTTTTCAGGAAAAAAAAACGAGGAGGATGATTAGGCATGCTAAAGAAGAAATGGATTGTATTATCTTAAAAGTTTCAGTGGACAAGTTAGTATTCCAAATATTTCATCTTTTTCTCGTGTCAAATTCTAAAACCACCAAAGACCAAATATGGTTTCATCACCTTTGCCTTGGTCATCCTTCATTTAAGGTTTTAAAGTTTATGTTTCCTTCCTTGTTCAAATCCTTAAATAATAAAGAATTTCATTGTGACATATGTGAGCTTGCCAAACCCTAACGTGTCCCTTTTCCCATAAGCAATAAAAAGGCATCTATACCTTTTTCTCTCATTCATAGTGATGTTTGGGGACCATCCACAGTTCCAAATATAACTGAGGCTAGGTAATTTGTTTCATTTATAGATGATTACACTTGTGTGTCCTGAATATTTCTTCTAAATAAAAAATCTGATGTTAGTTCTACTTTCAAGACCTTTTTCACCATGGTTAAGAATCAATTTGGGGCTGATATAAAGAGAGTTAGTCAAACAATGCTAAAGACTACTTTAACCAAGTCTTCCTACTTCAAAGAAAAAGGCATCATACTTGAATCATCTTGTGTGAACACCCCTCAACAGAATGGTGTAGCCGAGAGAAAGAATGGACATCTCCTTCAAATAACAAGAGCCTTGTTGTTTCAAAGAAATGTTCATAAACACTATTGGGGGAAAGCTGTGTTAACTGCCACCTATATTATCAACAGACAACCAACACAGGTTCTTGGATCTCAAAGTCCTATTCAAATCCTAAATAGTTTCTACCTTTACTTTAGCCCTTCTTTTCATCTTGAGCCCAAAGTATTTGGTTGTGTTGCATTTGTTCATATTTATTCTCAGAATAAGGGTAAGTTGAATCCAAGGGCATTGAAATGTATCATTGTAGGTTACTCATCTACTCAGAAAGGGTATAAATACTACCACCACCTACACGAAAACATTTCACTTTTGTTGATGTCACCTTTGTTGAAAATGAAGGCTATTTTTAATCATTCTTACCTTCAGGGGGAGATTTTGTTCAGGGAAGATAAGGATAGAGATTATTTCCTTCTTCAACCTATCACCTTGTCTCCACAAAATCAAACAGAACTTATTCAATTTATCTAACCTGTCCAGAATCATCAACTTGATCCTCTACAATCTGACGAATCTGATTCTCAGCCTTTATTATTACGAAATTGATGTTTAAATCTTTTGATCTTATCTATAATTGATGTTCGTCAATTTCAGTAGAGAATGATCCCTTGATGAATTGATTGAATCCAACCACGTTAACCTAACAACCAACATCACCGTTTTCGTTTTCCATAAAACGGAATAAGCCTTCCAATAAAACAATTTCATCATCTTTGCTAAACACGCGTTGAAACAATGGTTTTTTTATCTTCTTCATCTTCAACTCTAACCACGTTTTTCTCTGATTCTTTGTTCTTTAGAGGTAGAGACTCCAAAAAATGATGCAGAGAATGATGAGTCGGAATCGGAGAATATATCTTCCTCGAACATTCTTTGAGTGGAAACAACGATAGGTTTGATTACTTTCGTCTTCTTTTTTAGATTGATTACAGAAGAAGAAAGCAAACAAACTTATCGTTGCTTCCACATAAAGAAGGTCCGAGGAAGATACATCCTTCGACTCCAATTCATCATACTCCGATTCATCATACTCTGATCATCATTTTTTAGTGTCTCCACCTTCAAAGAACAAAGAATCAGAAAGAAACGTGGTTAGAGTTAGAAATGAAGAAGAGGGGAAAAACTATTGTTTCAACGCGTGTTTACCAAAGAGGATGAAATTGTTTTATTGGAAGGCTTATGTCATTTTATGAAAGACGAAAACAGTGATGCTGGTGGTTATATTAACATGGTTGGATTCTATCAATTCATCAAGGGATCCTTCTCTACTAAAATTGTCAAACATCAATTGTTAGATAAGATCAAAAGATTTAAACGACAATTTCGTAAAAATAAAGGCTGAGAATCAGATTCGCCAGATTATAGAGGATCAGGCTGATGATTCTGGACAGATTTGATGGATTAAATTATGGTTGATTTTGTGGAGACAAGGTGATAGGTTGAAGAAGGAAATAATCTTTATGCTTATCTATCCAACTTGTCCAGAATAGTCAGCCTGATCGTCTACAATTTGGCGAATTTAATTCTCAACCTTCTTCTGATTCTCAACCTTCTTTTGACCCGCAACAATTTGAACCTACCACACCTAAAGAAAGAAATCAAGATAATGCTCGTCCTCTTCAAGTTTACTCGAGGAAAAAAGGACCAGTGCATTCTCAATCATCATTCTTATCTCCTCCACAAACCGAGATAGTTACTAAACCTATCCTTGGTTCAGATAATATTGAAAATTCTAATTCTGATCATAAGGATCTTGAATTCTATATTGCAATTAGAAAAGGAAAAAGAACTTGTACTACAAAAAATCTTCTTTATCTGTTTATGTCCTACAAAAATTTGTCTCTCAACCATAAAGCCTTCTTTACTAGCCTAAATTCCATTGTCATTCTCAAAACTGTATCCGAGGCTTTTAAAAAATAAGAATTGGAAGAATGCTAAAAAATTGAAATGGAAGCACGGAAAAAGAACAAAACTTGGGACTTGATGAAGTTACCAGAAGGAAAGAAAACAGTAGGATGTAGATAGATATTCACAGCGAAGTACAAGTCAGATAACTCCTTGGATGTAGATGGTTAAGAATCAATTTGGGGCTGATATAAAGAGTTAGGTCAGACAATGCTAAAGACTACTTTAACTAAGTCTCCCTACTTCGAAGAAAAAGGCATTATACTTGAATCATCTTGTGTGAACACCCCTCAACAGAATGGTCTAACCGAGAGAAAGAATGGACATCTCCTTCAAATAACAAGAGCCTTGTTGTTTCAAAGAAATGTTCCTAAACACTATTTGGGGAAGTTGTGTTAACTGTCACCTATATTAGCAACAGACTACCAACTCAGGTTCTTGGATCTCAAAGTCCTACTCAAATCCTAAATAGTTTCTACCCTAATTTTAGCCCTTCGTTTCATCTTGAGCCTAAAATATTTAGTTGTGTTGTCTTTGTTCATATTCATTCTCAAAATAGGGGTAAATTGGATCAAAGGGCATTGAAATGCATCTTTGTAGGTTACTCATCTACTCAGAAAGGGTATAAATGCTATCATCCACCTACACGAAAACATTTCACTTGCGTTGATGTCACCTTTGTTGAAAAAGAAAATTACTTTAATCACTCTTATTTTCAGGGGGAGATTTTGTTCAGGAAAGATAAAGATATAGATCATTTCCTTCTTCAGCCTCTCACTTTGTCTCCACAAAATCAGCCAGAACCTACCTAATCTATCAAGCTTGACCAGAATCAGCATGATCTTACCCAATCTATCCAACCTGTCCAGAATCAGCCTGTTGAGTCTAACCATAATCAACATGATCTTACCCAATCTATCCAGTTAGCCCAAAATCAGCATGTTGAATATGATCTCAGCCTTCTCAGCCTTCTCAACCTTTTTTTGACCAACAACAATCTGAACCTACCACACCTAAAGAAGGAATTCAAGATAATACTCGTCCTCTTCAAGTTTACTCGAGAAAAAAGAGCCCAGTGCATGCTCAATCATCATCCTTATCTCCTCCACAAATCGAGGTAATTACTGAACCTATCCTTGATTCAGATAATATTGAAAATTCTAATTCTCATTCTGATCATAAGGATTTTGAATTCTATATTGCAATTAGAAAAGGAAAAAGAACTTGTACTACAAAAAATCCTTTGTTTATGTCCTACATAAATTTGTCTCCCAACCATAAAACCTTTCTTACTAGCCTAAATTCTATCGTCATTCCTAAAACTGTATCCGAGTTTTTAGAAAATGAGAATTGGAAGAATGCTATGAAAATTGAAATGGAAGCACTGGAAAAGATACAAAGCAAGGTTGGTAGCTAAAGGGTATTCTCAAACCTATGGGATAGACTACCTTGAAACTTTTGCCCCAATTGCAAAAATGAATACGGTAAGAATTTTGTTGTCATTGGCTGCCAATCAAGGATGGAGATTACAACAGTATGACATCAAGATTGCATTTTTACATGGTGATCTTGAAGAGGAAGTTTACATGGACATCCCACCTGGATTTAATCCAAATTGTGAAGGAAAATTTGGCAAATTGAAAAAAGCCCTATACAGACAAAAACAATCTCCAAGGGCCTCATTTGGAATGTTCACTAAAGTGATATTAAAGCTGAGTTACAAATAAAATCAGGGTGATCATACATTGTTTGTAAAACATTCTTCAAGAGGAGTTGTTATCCTAATCACAGGAGGTGATTCTAAAAAAATTGACAACTTAAAAGAGGTGTTTGATCAAGGAGTTTGAAGTCGAGGATCTCGAAAGACTAAAATACTTTCTTGGAATTGAAGTTGCATATTCACAGCAAGGAATCTTCTTATTTCAACAAAAATATACCCTGAATTTATTGACAAAAACTGGCAAACTAGGATGTAGAACAGCCGAGATACCAATAAAGGTTAATCACAAACTTTGAGGTGCAACTGCAGACAGAGGGTCTAATCAGAGACTTGTGGGAAGATTGATTTACCTATCACACACTAGACCAGACATTGCTTATGCAGTTCGGGTTGTGAGCCAATTTATGCACAATCCTAAAGAATCACATCTAAGGACAGTGAACTAAATTTTACAGTATTTGAAGAGCACACCAGGAAGAGGAGTTTTATTTAAAAGGGAAAAATCTGACACTAAAAGTTTACACTGATAGAAGATCAACATCAGGCTACTGCACCTTCTTAAAAGGTAATTTAGTGACCTGGAGAAGCAAAAAACAAAATGTTGTAGCCAGGTCTAGTGCAGAAACCGAATTTAGAGCCATGACACTTGGAATTTATGAATTATTGTGGCTAAAGATTATCTTGGATGATTTAAAAGTCAAATGGGAAGGTCCAATGAAACTATACAGTGACGATAAGTCGGCAATTAATATTGCTCACAATCCAGTTCAACATGACAGAACAAAACATGTTGAAGTGGATCGGCACTTCATAAAAAAAAACTTGACAGTGGTCTAATTTGTACTCCCTATGTATCTACTAGTGACCAAGTTGCAGACATACTTACCAAGGGGCTATCTAGAAAGCATTTTCAGAAGCTAACAAACAAGCTGAAGAGGGAAGACATCCATTCTTCAGCTTGAGAGGGAGTATCAAGAAATATGAACATAAATTAGAGATTTTTTTTTATTTAGACAAGATCCTATAGATCCTTGTCAGTGATTACAATCCCTAACTTTAAGGGATTTTATTTTATTTAGAATAGTTTATTTCTTAATTTAACAGTTCCCTAAGTTAAGAATGTTGTATATAAAGATGTAAATTGTTGTTTTGAAAAACACAATAAAGAGTTTTCTACGGTAAATCTCTCTTTTTGAGACTTATATTAGATAGCAATTATTTAATTTGCTTCCTTTTTGAAGAATAAGTTGAAAGAAAAGCGAATGATACATCAGAAATACCGAAAGGGAAAAGAAGAAAAGTTGCTTACCAGATAAACTCTTCCGTATAAGAATATATAAACTGTAAGGACAGTCATCTGCGATCATGGAAAACTAATATTAGACGTATCTGGAGACCAACAATGTAATCTAAAATTAAAATGAGATAGAGATAATACCATTGTGCAGACATAAAAACCAACAGTTGTGAAGAAGAAAGATAACATTCTAAAGAAATCAAAAAGTTGTCCAAGTCTGTACACATCCCTACTTAGGACTTGCTCTCCATTTCCTCCAGCAACTTTCCCCTCAAATAAAGCAATTTGGTTCAATCCAACATCCCTTCCTTTTCCAACCTGCATTAGAAAACAGAATCCCATGAAAATATATAAACATAGGTCCAAGAGACTCGGGGAGGAGATGGAAGAAGCAAACCTGAATGTATTCATGATGGGTGATGTTACCCTGTCTCAATGTGGAGTTGAACCCTGTAGGACACATCTTTAGTCATGAAACAAGCTGAAAATATGCTTTAAGCAACAGCTTTGTGCTGCATTTTTTCTGTTTGCATTGCTTCTTGGTAAAGATTTAGATTTTGACAAAATTCATACTTTGTTTACAAGCTCTAGTGTTTGTTTCGCCTGAGTGGTCAGCATGTCTATAGTTAAGTGCTTTATTCTCAAATACCTAGTAAGGAAGTTCTGACGAAAGAAAGGAATTGTACGGTTCACGTTCAGTACCAGTTACGATAATAGAGAATGGAATCAGATTCTATCATTTCTATCTAGAATAATCTTCTCAAGTTCCTACAAGAATTTTCAGATGGTTTGTGGTGTCTACTTTTGGAGTACACCTTTGTACTGGGTATATTTGGCCTTCAAAAGTAACTCCAAAGAAATGAAGAAAAGAAAGTAGCTCAAGTAGTTGAGTTGAGAATATTAATTCACTTTAAAAACCGGAAGAAGAAAAAAAGTTCACGTCATCCAAGCTTACCTGCATATATGTCTTCACTAATATTTATTACACGTGATGCCTTACTAATCCCTCCTCTAGTTATATGAAAGATTCGGTCAAACACATCAGGGTGCCCATAATGCATACGAACTCTGCAATTTTTGCACATGAAAATGGACATAAGCAATGCACTACAAATATCCCTTACAAGGACAACAGATTAAATGCAGACTGAAAAACAAGTTATAAATCCTATCGCAATGCTACAAAGTAAAGATCATGAAATCAACAAACACTACCCTTCCCAAGCATTGAACTAAGAATTTATACATGAAAAATAGAAACTAAAAACGTAAAAGTGTAAAGACACTTTTCCATTGAAAAAATAACACTATGAAGACAAATATTATGTGTAAGACAATTCTTCCCTGGAAATCAAATTTATGAAGGCAAATAAATAAAGTTGAATTCTACGAAATCTTCAACTTCAAATCTAAAAAGGGAACAAACAAAATTAAATCAGCAAAAGTAGACATGGCAGCTATTCTTTTGGGCTCCCTAGTGTCACACAAGAATCATTGACCATTGTGAAAAAAAAAGGATTGTACAATTGCAACCATATAACAGAAATGTCTAATATAATCCTGTAGCTAATGTCACGGGTAGAGATCCAGACATTGGCACCACATGGTGCACTTATGTCTGTGAGAAAGGGGCCATAGTGGCCGTAGATGCAACAGATGATATGGTTTGTGTGTGATCGGTGATTAGGGATTTATTGTCTAAATAGGATGAACAAAGATATTTTTCATAGATAATAATGTGTTTCTCTTGTATTTTCTTATTATTGTTCAATATCAAATGATTACAAAGTAAACCTTTAAATAGGTTAGTATAGAGTTTTAATATAACTAAAACTATACTTTATCTCTAATTTAAATAATATTTATTCCTAATTTAATTAAGACATCTAATAAATCTAAATTACTAATTTGGAATAAACTCTGATTACATATTAAGTAAAAACTCTAACACTCCTCGTTAACTTAGACTTCTCCTCAGGCTCTAACACTTCTTGGATAACTAAGACTCCCCCTCAAGCTGGTGAACAAACGTAGTAGAGCACCAGCTTGGATCTTGAATGTTATGCCCTATTCTTTTTTCTTTTGTTGTTTCTTCGAGAAAAATGCTCCTTGTTCTCGAGTCAGGAGTCTTTAATTGAGATGCTCCAACATGCGATTTTTTATTAAAAGATCTAATTTGAATGATGTACGAAGTGATCAAAGGAATCAACATTCCCCTCAAGCTAATAGTTATACAGACTAGAGTTCCAGCTTGGATCTGTGATGTAGAATCCTTAAAGAATATAATCTAGATTTTAAGATTAAACTATAACCTCTTCTCATATCTTTTTGGATGATGGTTAAGATAGAACTAAATAGTTTTCAAGGCTAAACTATAACCTTTCTTACTATCTTTTTAGATGATGGATAAGATAGAACCAATTAATTTTTTATGGCTAAATTATAACCTTTTCATCTATCTTTTTGATTGACTAAGATAGATCCATTAATAAAAAATCAACAAAATTAAACGAGTAGAAATTTCACCAGAGATGTAAGATTCCCATAAGGGAGAAACTAGAGAACGGGTGTGGTCTAATAACAACAGCGGAAAAAAATAACTTGCATCTAAAAAATAATATTTATTCTTAATATAATTAAGACTTCTAATAAATCTAAACCACTAATTTGGAATAAAATCTAATTACATATTAAAAAAAACTCTAACACTTTTCGTTAACTTAGACTTCTCCTCAGGCTCTAACATTTCTTGGATAACTAACAATGTCTATCCAAGTAATTCCAAGGAAGATTTTGGGCGTGAGAAGACCACCAACGTTGGACCAATCCAAGGAAGGTGACTCATCCATTCATCCTATGTGAACACACAGTGTGAACATAAAGATTCTTGTCATAGTTAGTTGGGAATATTCCCAAAAATATGCTTTGTAAATGATAGGTTGTATCTTAGCCATCGGTCTAACTCTGTATAGACCGTCGGATTAAGCGGAACTCGAGTATAAATAGAGGAAATCCCCATCTCATTTGATGTATTAGAGTATTTCAAGTGTCCAAGGAATAAGGAGGGCATTTACTCTAAAATCCTTTGATCGTTCCTTATTGTTCTTTCTTTGCTTTTGAGAGTTCTTTCGAAGTTCTTCATCGCTCACCTCATATGATATGTTTTCGTTTAGAACGATTCACGTTTGTCGGTGTTTTAGAAGTTTGATCTTCCGAAAGTGTTTAAAAAACTTACTTAGGCGTTTGTCTTGAGTCACATCGCCTAATACCGCACGGTGTGTTGGTTTAAAAATCTAACCACGTGACAAATGTTATCGGAGTATTGTTCGAGCAACGTTTAAACCGTTTGAGGTACGAAGCATCGAGTCGACATGAAACCAACGAAGGAGAATGTTGTTGCTCCAAGCCAGAAGGGTGTGGAAACCCCAAGCTAACAAAAAAGTCGAATAAACTCAAGGAACAAGTTGTCGGCATTTGAGACAAGGTTATCAGGCTTGAGGGGTTTGTGAAACGACTCAACGTGGTGGACACACATTTCGAGAAACTAAATGACCAAGGTGATCAGCTAAAGGGATCAACTAGAGGTGAAGAGAGAAGCTCTCAAAGCTAAGTTTGAGGCATTGAAGTGGAAATGTTGAAACTCAAAGCAGAGGTTTTGGTTTATCAGGCTACCATGAGGAACGGTGTGTTTAACCCAACAACACCCAGACCAATGAAGGGCATCCCAAAACCAAAAGAGTTCATGGGAACCTGATTGACGAAAGAGGTCGAGAACTTAATTGGTGCATGGAGCAATACTTTCGGGGGATGAACATCACTGACAATGTTGAAAAGGTAAACATTGTTGTTTATTTGACTGATATTGTCTTGTAAATGGATAAGATTGTATCTTAATCGTCGATATAAATCTGTATAGACCGTCGAATCAAGGAAAACTCAAGTATAAATAGAAGTCTTCTCACTTCATTTAATGTAACAGAGTATTCTAAGTTTCTAAGAAATAAAGGCATTTACTCTAAAATCATCTAAGTGTTTTTACTGTTCTTTCATTGTTCTTGAGCGTTCTTTCATTGTTCTTCCTCGCTCATCTCGTTTGATCCGTTTTCGCTTAGAGAACGCTTCACTAATCTCAAGTATAAATATTTTCAGTTTTTTGTTTTTCTACTATGTTTTGGGAGATAATACAAAAAATAAGTTTATACAGATAATCATGAATAGCCTTTTATGGTAGATACACTCACTTGAGAGGAAATGCTAACACACGCTGGCCCAAAGTGACAAAACTGGTCTCCTGATTAGACATGAACCATGCTAGAGATGAAACACTGCATATACACATCCGCATCATATGCCTTAGTAACATAAACAGAGAAATAAATTTGCAGGAATGATTATTTCAATGAAAAAAGTAACACAAACCTTCCGGTAAAAACATGCTCTCTAACACCAAGAATAGTTGGAGGTCGGATTCCATGATTTCCTCGAAATTCCTCAAGAAGATTTCTCATTTTCATTGCCTCCTCAAGGTAGTTGTCCTACACAACAAGACAACGGTGGCTCAACAACCATTATTATAAATGATTCTACATTGCCACAACATGGACATAATTTATTGCAAAAAATTAAAACCAATGAAACATAAGAGGTACAAGGCACCCATATAAGTAAACACAGCACTTAATAAGAAATACTGAAACACATTAGAAACAACAAATGAAACTAAAAAATGGATATTTGAAATGCTAGACATCCAACAAACCCAGAAATATTAATGTTGTCTTCCCCCAGCTACATCTACTAGCAGCTTATCGGTATAGATTCCAGGAAGCCAAACAAGCATGAAAATAGAACATTTCCAGAAGGCAGGCAAACATGGAAACCAAAGCAAACAAATTGAGCACAGAATAGTACCCCATTTGCAGAATTTATTGATGTTCATTTTTCTTTGGGCCATCTATTGATTAAATTGTCTAAAAGAATGAAAATATTAACATCATTTAAAGTAGACCTTCAGATCCAACATCCACAGTCTAAAAGTCCGAGCAGACACAAGTTTCATATTAGAAACCAGCATTCTTGCTACCTGAGGTTTTATAATAGTGAATGAACCAAAATAATATAAACAAGACAAAACCAACAATAATGCATGCTAACTAATCAAAGATCTAAAAGTCAGCAAGCCTGGAATGTTCACTAACCAAAAGACCTCCACTTCATTTTCGCTTCTACTTAAAATGAATTATCATGTTAAAAATATCAGAAAAGTGGAACTACTCAGAACAAACTATAACCAAAGAATATGAACGAACCTCTTTTTCTTTTTATCTAAAATACCTGATTCATGTCAATAGTTTGTATAGCTTCCCCGCGTGTGAAAATTATAGCATGGTTCTGATTTTCAGGTTTCCCTTCTCCAAGCTTCGGATCTCCAGGAAGTTTAATTGAATAGACTTCCTGAATAAAGAAAAGAGAGATGAGCCTCTCCATTTATCAAAGTAGTAAAATAACAGAGAGAATAAATCTCTTGTTACATTTTAGGACAGAACCAAACAAATAAATATAACCATCTAAGCACCAGAAAGAAAAGTTATGGCAATTAAATGGCAGTAGCAGTTAACTCCATGAAAGTAAAGGTATATCCAACGTGAACCCGAGAGAAGTATAGAGACTTTGTGAAACAATCATCTGTGACTGCCGGGGGGAGGGGGGCAATCAATAAGAAAGAAGTTTATTATTCCATAGCATGCGTATCACCTCTAATGCTTAAGCAGTTCAAGAAAGATACATGTATGTATATTGTTATTAAAGTTTATTATTCCTACAACAAATCATGGCCCAATCATTGCAACAATATATCAAAGTATAATATTAAAAGTTGAAACAAATTCAAACTTTAACATGCGTGTATGATATCAAATCTAAATAAATAAAAAATTGATAGCCCACTGACAAGGCCAAGAAATGATAAAGCATAAAGGTACTTGTAAAGCAAACAGAATGAAGCAAGATCACATTCCAACAAACAGTTATTTTTAAACATTAATAAGAGCATATTATAGCACGTTCAACTTGATGTCTTTCCACCAACATTTGAAATTTGATTTCGACCAAGGAACTTTATTTAATTCAGCTAATGTGAAAGAATGAATGCAAATGCACATCACAAGTAAAAGGGCATCAAGCCGTAACAGATATTGCACATTGAAATGCTCTCACCTCCCCCCACCCACCACCCACCCCCGCCCCAACACATGCACCAAAAAAGAGAAATTAAATATAGCTATCCACTACTTGTTTATTTACTTAGAAGAACAATGTGTGGCCATCAATTATGGTCTATCAAGGACTTTTAACAAAAACAAGATAAGTAAATGTCAAACCTGATCTTTTCCATTTATATCAGCTTTGACAAGCTTCGAATAAAATTCCCTTTTCCCCTCTGCTCCAACATTCTCCTCAGCATGTATGAATGCAACTCGAAGGGCTTCATTCCTAGAAAGGGAAACAGAATATCAATGCCATAAAAGCCGTAAACATGGTACAACAAATCAAGGGCATACCGATATCATAAAAAACATAAGGCACAATTAATCATGGATCTCAAGTAAATTACACATAAGCAAAAAAGTATCAACACATGAAGATGGTAAAGCATTTATGAAATTATATTACTATAATGCTAACAGAAAACAAATTTATTGCAAGGAATGGCACTCAAGTGTCTGAAAAACAGCAAGTCATATGCTTAGCATCGAAGCTTCAGCCACCCAAACATAGCTCACTACTTGGCAATTGAATCTTGAAGCTCAGTTATCCCCCTATATCAACTTTTATACTAAGGCCAATTAGATGTTATTATTCTGTTTCCAAATAATAAAAGGATGACAGTGATACCTCTGTAACAAAAGACCAATATCAGTAGCTTCGGGTCTCTTATTCTGCTTCTGTTGACCATAAATTTGACATGAAACAACATAAGTGAACTTTATATCTGCTTGTGCTCGAGCTTCACGAGACAATTCAAACCCTTCAGTCGTCAGGGAGTCAGTTTGAGAATATCCATCCACTATCAAACAAGAAATATAGTATGAGCATATTGATAGCTTATCCTTAAATAAGACATGAGGTTAAAGTGAATACCTCCCAAAGATCTCCTTTCTAGGTAAGTTTGTAGCATTAATGCCCTTCTATAATACATCATACCACGAACTGCATTTCAAGATTAAAGAGAGTGATCATATTGAGATAGTAAACAGCCATTCAGCTTTTCACATAACACTATATTTGACATATAAAGTAATTCAAAAGGAAATTCATAAGAAAGAAACAGAAGCTAACCAGTCCTGGCTAGAGTCTGCCCTCGATAAGATGCCCAAAACCGAAGTTCCAAGTCGCTATTACTTTGTTGACCTTCTACATTCCCAGCAGACTTTCCATCATTAACCCGCTCTAAATAATTCTCCCATTCATCTAAAGTTAAAAGAAGAGAGACAATTAGTATATAAAGATATCACCCAATAAAAAAAATAAGCTCGCGTCTACAGGCAAAAAATGTGAAGCAAGAAAATTTCATAAGTCCCCAAGTATAACGAAACTACCACAAATATGGATGACAATGGGATATATGTTTGACGTAGGGATCATAAAACCCCTTATTTCTGGTCCCACTTCCTTACCTGAGCAGTCGAACAGAATATTGTCTGCCTCCCAAATCCAACTACAAATCGCACAACAGTGCAAATTGTTTTCCCACATTTTGAAGAAACTTCTCTATTGTTTTCTATCAAATTTCTTAGAAAACCGGTAATGTTTCAAACACGGACATTCAAAATGCGGAGAATCATCCATCATAGAAAATAAATTGACCAGACAACAATGATTGCAATTAGTTTTAATCCTCTTTATATGATATACAAAAACGTATGCTGCAAATAATTCCATCCAACTTGGCACACTATAAAACTTGACCAGGAATGGGAGAAAGAACACTATTCGGCAACAAATAGCAGGTAACAAAACATTTGATGCCTGGATGCAAATAAAGACCTTTGTATATTTTTTGGAACACGTTATAAGTAAGCGAAAGCTTTCCTCGCCAGGCAACAAACAACCAACTAAATGAACAATAAGAAAGGCAACCATTATTTTGCCAAAAAGCCTCCAGCATGTAACAATTTGCAGCTTATATAACCAGAAAGATAAGATGCTAGCCCGTGCTCATATATAGGAAGGAAAACAATAAATCGACGTACTTTAGAAGGAGAAAAAGGATGTATTATGGTATTTTGTTTGGATAAGGTAATAAGAGTACGGTAAAGGGAAGGATACATGAATCTAGACTATCACATCAATGCTCTTTTAGTGTATAAATCATTAACAGAAAGACGAAAGAATAATAGAACAACTGTCATTCTCAAAGAAAATTTTCGACCCCATTCCACTTCTCTTTCCACATTTCGGAAACAAGTGAGGTTTTGAGGCTAAGAGAGGAATGATTGTATTGCTTCCTTTTTATGTATCGTAACCAAATAAGAAAATGATGTTTCCATTCTTTCCACCTCCAGCCCCCTTAATCCAACTTCCAACTAAGATAGTACCCAAGAAGAAAGCAACAAATGAAGAATTTTAGGTATTCAACATCAAAACTACA
Source organism: Abelmoschus esculentus (assembly GCA_035048815.1). Lineage (NCBI taxonomy): Eukaryota > Viridiplantae > Streptophyta > Magnoliopsida > Malvales > Malvaceae > Abelmoschus > Abelmoschus esculentus. The sequence goes on along the minus strand of JAUCBN010000031.1, from coordinate 4,698,909 downwards.
ACAGTTACATGGTAACATACACTCAAAAAGGTCCCACTAAATCAGCCACTCACTCAGTCTGTTGTTTACAGTGACATTGGAGCACTCATCAACAGCTTTAACAAAGGACCAAAATCATCACACGGAACGTAGACTCTAAATAAACATCATTCAGCAAAACAAGAGACATGCAACAGAAAAAGCAATATACACTCCTTTCATGATGCGGGAACAACAGTAGATTCATTCGCAATCAACTGATCGGGATTGGAAGAGGCACAAGTCCGACTTAGATTAAACATTCAAGTCTTGGCAAACAACAGCATTATGATACAATAACCTCACTTCTGATAATAACGAAATGATATACCTGGAAAGATTTTCTGAAGATAGAAGAGAGTAGATATTCCATCCTCATTTTCCTCTCGCAATTCTTTGGGGCTATAGAGCACAGTCTCACTGTAGTATGGGGTGAAGACGCTATACTCGGCCAATTAAAAACTACTTAGTTCAACAGACGGATAATAGCAGAATCAAATTTAAGTCAGTTTCCAGACAAACTAATATCTACATACCAAAATGGCATCATTTCATAAACTGGCTTAGCTGAAGGCATGTCCATAAATAATGAATTAGTGAAAAATTCCAGTCTTCTCCTTGCCTCCAGATTCTTAGGAATGTTAGCTGCAGAATCCTTTACAGTTAGAAGAAGATACAGCCGCTTCACCTGCTCCCTCTGTAAGAGAAAAGGTTGGACACACAAAGTAATGATATAAGGGTAAAACAAGAAAGGGGGTAGCAGAATCTATCAAATTCAACAAAACACATACAATTTCGGGATCCTTTGGCCATTCTATTCTAGAGAACAGACGACCTTCATTTCTTGCTCTAGCCAAAATGTTCCATGTATCAAGCTGCTCCCTGGTGTCTCAAATCAAACATATATTTCAGAAAGGAAGATTTAATTGAACTATAAGTTGATGCACACTAAGAAAAACAGTATGTCATGAATCCTACCTCAAATCAGGCGATAACAGATCATGTGTAACAACCTCATATAGTTGATAAACAGCATTTGCAGCACCTTTCTCTTCTGGTTTTTCGTTTCTTAGCTAAATAAAATGGTTTATTATCAGAATAAGTTGAGCAACAAAAAGAGCATGATGTACATCTATATAGACTTCACTATATACCACTAACAGGCACATTGAAAATCATTTTGTTATGCTCCACATCTAGTTGTGAAAAAAAGAACATCAACATCTAAATCAATGTATTACGCGTAATTTCTAATTATAAAGAAACACCAACATTGAAAACTAATTTCTTTTGCTCAACATCTAATGAAGAAATAAAAGAGCAATCAAACATATAATACTGCAATATCCAGAAATTTGCAAACATATTTTTTTAGAAAGAGTAATGCCAATAAACCACTCCAACTGTGGGGGGCTAAACAAGGAAAGTAAAAGATGAAAAAAGAAAATGAAACAAATAAGGTCCGGAATTTGTACAATAACTTTAGCAGTAGAGATTGGAAGTATAAAAAGATACAGTTTCGAGTATTACCAGCCCAAGCAATGCAGTCAACTTTTGAAGAACCACAGGAAGCTTCTTCAGAGACAAGGTTAAGACAAGTGAACCCTCTGATATACTGCTATTAATCTCACGGTATATCCTTTCAACCCTATCACAAACAAGGGAAAGGGAAGCTATGAGCAGGCTCTTAATGATAACACATGTAAATTAAAGCAATGCAACTGCCACAAACCAGAGTCTCCCTTCACCATCAACCAAGGAATGTAAAATTTTTTCAATGCTGTAGTAACACTCCTGAACTGCATATGCCATATATTCATCTTTGCATATTCTATTCCAAAGATCAGCCTGTGTATCTTTGCAGTCAATAGCCAGATCAACTGCCAATAAGATCTGATTATATGTTCCCCACGAACATGAAAGAAATCAGTATAGAATCAAAGTCTGTCAGGAATTATATATCTTTATAATTTAACATGTCGCACCTTACTGCTTAGAAGAAACAAAGGCCACTGAACTAATCTTAGACTACCTCTGTTGCTGGGAATTAAAAGCAAATCCATCTCCCTTAAATATAAAAAAGTTGACAATGATCAGTGAGACTAATCTCAAAACGAACAATGGCATAACAACAGTAAAACCCAACTTATAAATTTACCTGTTGCTGATATAGTCCTCTTCACGCAAACTTTTGATTATCTCATTCCAAAAAGGAGAAAATACAGCTGCATCTGTCTTGTTTGTTTCCTGAGAAACCTGCTCAGCAGAAACGCACAAAGCCAACAGTAACTAACAAGCACTTTTAAATACAAAAATAAGAATTTTTAAAAAGTTTGACACTTTTATACAGCATAACCCTAATAAGAAGTACAAGACTCAGACTAAAAGAACTGAGGCAGCAAACAAGCAAGAACATGCTGGGTGATTTGTTGTTAACAATAAGTCAATACCATCTTTCAAGAATTGTGATGGTAACACCATGAGAGGGCTGACAAATAAATTAGACATCCACAATACTAAGTGTAACAGGGAAGTATTTAAAGTCTAGCCTATATGTCATTGACATAAGTGTATATCCAACCAAACCAGTCATGCAATCTAAGCCAAAGATTTGCAAAGATACAAACATATTAATGAGTTTTAGAAAATTAGAATCAGAAGTTAAGAAATATGAATCCCACCCACCTCAGTTGCTTGTCTATCAAAGGCCATCCTGCAAGAGCAAAAACAAGGTAACAGAAAAGGAGAATTAAAAGACATTTAACAGGGAAATATATATAAAGAAAATATATTAACAGGGAAAATATTCTGTCATTGTCAAGCTACGGAGTTAGTTAAGAACTGCGGAGTGTTTTATATGCTACTCACTTTATTTTTGTTTTAGAAGGGGGGGGAGAGGGAGGAGTTTTGGTATAGGAAGTTCACCAAATATGGAATAACTACATAAACCTTATTCTTTTCAATGCCAAATTTCTTCCTTGGAATACACAGACCTAATAGCAGGTGTATGCTCAAAAGCTAAAGAAGAGAGAGATGGTAAATTTTGATTGATTAACTAGGTAAAATAGTCTCAAAAATAGTCCAGGCCAGGGAAAATTTAATTATGATCATTCTAAAACATTTAATATAGAAATAGTCCATTTCCCATTCTGTTTTCTAGCAAGCCAATATGCCGTCTGCTGCCAGCTAAGATGAGTCTAGCCATGGGCCACAAATTGAAAGAAACATAATGCACCATACATCTCTGTATACATATATGATGCAGAAAATTAGTTTCACTATATATATCGAAAAAATACAGTTTCGGAATTAAAATAAACAAAAAAATATAAGAAAGATTGATTGCTGATCAGATTTACTAAAAGAAAAATCAAATCTGGTACACTTGCATTTGAGCCCAAAAGCTTGTATATAAAAATGCGGAGATGTAAACAAATTACCTCTTGGTTTGGGGTGAAACAAGGTTCTTGGCAAAGGCTTCAGGGAAGTTCTCAAAACGTTTATGCATCATTTCAGTGGAGCGTATCTACAATATCGAAGAGTAGCAGAAGTAAAAAAGGAGCATTGGCTAGAAATTTCCTAAAATAGACAAAATGCCAATGTAGTACCTCGCCTAACCGAGCCCGTGCCCCCATGACACCACCAATAATTGCTGACAATAAAGTGTACCATATGTGAATGTCCATGAGATAAATCTGGAGAAAAGGTAGAGAAAACAATACAGGTTAAACAAATATATGTCAAGAATTTTCATAATAAGTGAGCTTATAGACAGTAATCAGCTGAAATAGGGAAGAGCAAGAAAACTCTTGTAGAGACCACAGCCCAAGTCCCAAAGCATTTGAGATGAACCAATAACCTACTTGTTTTAAAGAATTTTCCATGTTCAATTAGGCATATATATGTATAGAATGTATGCATGGAAAGTTAGTCAGAAAGCCAAAAAGCTGGCAGGCACATAAGATTAAAATAGATATGCACTCACAGCAATAACAGGAGCCCACAAGCTAACGATGGTCAAGACATTATTATTATCTGCAGAAAAATATTACAAGAATAGATTAATGGAACTTCAACTTGAAGAACAGAACTCAATGAAACATGAGTAGGTAGCAGTCATAGCTTTAAAGCAAATAAAGATCATAAAAATTGTATTCTATATTGCGCTTAAATGAAAAATCAGCCCCTAAACTATGTCATTTATCTGCTTTTAGTCCTTAAATATTTTTTGGTCAAAACAAGTACCTAAACTATTATTTCTGACCAGTTTAAGTCTGGCCTCTATTTAAGTTTTAAAAAAATATATCGGCCAATTAGAAGTAGACACGTCACATGGATTAGGTATTTGTTTTGACCCAAAAGATAGTTTATGGATTAAAAGAAGAAGAAAAATCATAGTTTTAAGTAATTTTTTTACCAAAGAACAGTTTAAGTACTTAAAGTGGTCAAAAATAATAATTTAGGCACTTGATTTAACCAAAAATAGTTTAGGGACTAAAAGCAAAAAAAGACGTAGTTTAAGGGCTGATTTTTCATTTAAACCTATATGTTAACATAAATCTAACAGTCCATGAGAGCCCAGAGGACTATAAATATAGAAATGTTTTCTTGCCATGAAGCAATATCAGGATATGGCCCAAAAAATAAGGAAATGCTTTGTTACCATGAAGCCATATCAAGATATGAGACATACGGCTTGGGGACATTAATGGAAATGTCTTCTGAGAGTAGCTGGAACCAAGTCTGATCTAAAGGATTTTATGATTTTACATTTTAATAATAACCCCACCCAAAAGTAAAACATAACACTCTCGATCAAAATCAGCAGGGATTTCATCCCTTATTCACCTAATTTGACTCTAAATTTATACAGTTAAGTTTGTGGATAATTTAATTTTCATCATCCAAGCACAGTAATAGCCTAACTTTATCTACAAAACAGTGAGAAATATGGTTCATATAATCTAAAGTTCGTGCTTTACAAAACCAAGCCTCCAAAAAAGGGGGTATATAAACATACTCTTCGAGACGAGATCATGCCATGAGTACTGCAATCGTGGAAGATCCATAATGGTATTTGTAGGGGAGACAAGGGGTCTTATCTGTAACTCCCCGCAAGAATAAAAAATGATGGCGTCAGATATTTAAATGTACATCTTTGAGAGCTGTCGGCAATAAACTACAAAAACTATAGAAAAAGGTAAAATAGCAACTTGATTACTTGCCTGTAGAAAGTAAGCGAATGTGAATTTACAAAGAAATATGACCAACCAGTACAGGACATATCTGTAGCAACAAAGAACAAAATTAAGGGGGTAGAGCTCACTAGCACAGATAAATATTTGTGAACTTTGTTATTTCAACAAAATAAAACCACAAATTAACATGACTTTATCATACAATGCAAAAAGCATATACAGAGAAAATTTCAATGACCAGCAATCTATCAGGAACTTCCACACGAATTGTATCATTAATAAGAAGTATAAACTCCTGCTGAACATGACAAACAAACCACTGCACCATTTTCAGTAGAAGTAATGAAAAATAAAATAATTATACCCATAGATAAACCCCACACAAAAAATGCAAGTTATCCGAGAAGTGTTAGAGCTTGAGGGAGAGTGTAAGTTGACGAGTGTTAGAGTTTTTATTTAATGACTAATTAAAGTTTGATAATTGAGAATAATATAAAGAAACACATTGTTCTTTCTGGAAAATATCATGTTCATCTTCAAACAACAAACCCCTAACCACCGATCACACACAAACCGTTATCATTCCTTGCATCTCTGGCCACCATGGCCCTTTCTTAAAAAAAACACCCCTTAAAAATCAAGGAACGGGATAAAAAGGTTTTGTTAACCCCTTGACAATGTAACATAAAAAATCATAGTAGTCAAATAGTCACAGTAAGCACAAAAGCCCAATTTCCATATAATACAAAAATAAAACCTGAAATAGTCAGTCATCCTTTCATAAAGACCACGGCCGACATAATAACGCTCCTGAAATGTGCAAATTAACTCATATGAATTACTAAACAGTCCATTCCAAAATCATTTGATCATATCAACTATTAAAAAAAAGTGAGCAAACCTGATAGATCCATTTGAAAAACTGAAAAAATGATTGATCTGACATTTCAGACAATGTATGACATGCAGGAAACTTCAGTAACAAGCCAAGAATCAACCGCACGGCTGCATAAACACCCAGCACAAGTATATATATCCGAAAATATAAAGAATCACTTCTCCGATCATTCATTTCCTCCAAAACCTTTCTGCAAGTATATATGTGTGTGTGAATCAGTACAATCATATAACTGATAACTACAAACTAGAAAAATAATTCCAATCACAAGAAGAAAAAATGCCAAAAACTTACACATAAACATAGGTCACAAATACAGAGGTCAAACCACACCAAAAGAATCGTATAACCAGCCTTGAAATTGCCATGCCTCTTGCAGTGGTGTAAGCACCAAACATAAGCAGGACGTCTAAACAACCTAGCTAAGAAGAAAAATAACCCATGAAAACATGATTAAGCACGAACATAAGCAGGTCATGCCAATTAACCAAATTAAAAGAAACTAAAACATCCATATACGAGAGAAAATTTAAGTAATAATTGCAGATGCATATCAATTAAGCCAGGAACATACTCTCTATAAAGTTCATAATAGCAAAAGTCGGACCAACACTAAGTAAAATCTTAAAAGTATCCAAATTAAGATCCCCTCTTCTGAATGCTATAATTGTCAATGCCTGCAAGAAAAAGGAAATCAATTGTATTTTATCTTCAAAGATGAAAAGACCATATGCAACATCAATAAGAATTTATGTGGAAGCAAAAATCCTACCTGGAACATCACAACCAGAAAGATCCAAAGACGATGAAAACTTCGATACAAGTGAAGGAATGTCCGATGCTCTACAAAAGTGCTTTTACCAGTCTGAAAAATCAACAGAAAAATGAGATAATTAATGAATTAAATAATTTTAGGTTAGAGACATTAAAGAGAATGGGCAAATTATTTAACTAATATTCATGTATTGCCTACTTCTTATTAAAAGAAAGAAAAAAAACGTAAGCAGAAAAAAGTCGAGAAAAAATGAGACAGAGCATAATAGGAATATGATGGGTCTGCAGGGATAAAAGAAACCCTGAAGATCAGAAAAGAAAATGTGTTTTAGCAGTTTTTTCTTTCTTCGCCTTCTATTTGTGAGGGGAGTAGGTTTAGCACCAAAATAAGACAACAGGCAAAAGGATCCTAATGAATCAGTATTCACAGCAAAGGATTAAGAGATTCAGCATACTGCAAGAGTTGCATGCAAAAGATTATCAGAATAAGTACAGCAGAAATATGTATATCCCTTTATAAACAACTTAACAATTCTTTCAACTAAAATATAAATTCAATATGAAATTCAATCCCTACATATGAATAACAACAACACACTTACTTTTCCTACTACATCAAGGTATGCTAAACTGATCAGATTTTACCATTAAGCACCCTTAGAACAGCAGCCAGAGTAATACTATCGATATAACACATACATGACCCTTCAGTTGTCATGATTTATTTTTCTCCATAAAAGGGACTTTCCAGTGTTTCCATGACTACCCTTACTCACAAAGGAGCGAACTTTCCATTCTATCAAAGGTTACCCTCAAAGGTTTAAAAATTAGAACTCCAGTAGGGAGACTCCAAAAAGATTTAAAGAAAAATAGAAGAATTATGAAATAACAACGAAGTTCAGATCAGAAATGTCCAGTGGAACTTACTCTTTTCCATTTCTTAGGCTTGAACAAAAAAGGAGACTCTCTCCGCATAGGCCAGCTCAATTCAAAGCAAGCAGGTGACCTGTCATATAAATTATAAATAAGAACAAGATTGTAAAACTTCACATCGGTGTGCCAAACTTCACCATATCAATATACTTAAAGCGACATTGTAACAAACCAAAAGTATTCGTTGAAATCATCATAATTACGCCACGATGAATGTGAAGCTTTCCCGTTACAGTTTCTAGCAGCCTCCTGAACAAAACACAAAAATCATATTAACAACGATTTCCATGAACATTTTTAACAGATAAAAAGAAAAAACACTCTGATCAGATCTACAGCCTTCCTATGAACCAGGAAGCATTGATTGTGACAAAGTGAGATATGAATGATTCAATCAGGTCTACAATTAAAGTTTATGATATTTTTTCTCAGCAAGCAAGAACCCCCAGAATGATTCTTTCACATAGGAAGAATTAATTCCAAAATGAAAAGTGCAAATCGCACACAAAAACACATAACTAAATAACAGAAGACCAAAAACAAAAGACCATAGCCAAATTTAATGGAAGCACTGAAGACAACTTCCAGTAGCAGGTTAGCAAATATACACCACAAACATGAACATAAGCCCTAAAGAAAAGAGGATGTATATAAAGTACAAATGGAACTAACCTCTGCCATTGTATCATATATAGGACATATGACTTGCTCAAGGAAGGACACAGAGCCACTCTCAGTGATACAGCTTGAAGCAGGATTAGCTTCTCCATGATCCACTATTGCATCCAACTCTCTTGCCATCTGAAACACCAAAATAAGAATATCACTAATAAAAGCAAATAAGAGAAAGTACAAATTAAATAGCAACTGAGAGCTGAACAAACTCACATGATGGAATATATAGCAAATACACTCGGGTAGAAAACGGACATTTGCAGCTTCACCCCAAATGAGAAAGTACAATGAAACAAAAAACAGTTTTCTGTCCCTATTAATTGCTTCCAAGCTGCAAGGAACAAAATTAGGGTTCAATCTAGTAAGTAAACTAAAAAAACTCAACACATCAAGACACAAAAAATAATTGTTTCAAGGTTGCAGTAGCAACCTATTCCAAGCCAGACGTATCCGCAAGTATTTGCACCATTTGATATAGTTATCCAGCACTTTCAAGAAAACCTCGTTGATTGCTTTCTCATCAATTTTCTAGAAAAATGGACATTTTGATAACAGAAAGAATTTCATCAGCAAACTGCAAGTTATATAAGACATCTATCTAGAAAAAATAAATAAGAATACAGTGCTTAACAAAATTAGAAATTTCAAACTACAAAGAACTTAACCAAACATACTATCCAAACAATTCATCCAATCACTTACTTAACATACTCTTTGAAAAATATGGTCAATATAAGGGCTTCTAAAATCCATAGATATGAATATATTGTAGGAATTATAGAAATATATTCTCCAGATTCTATAAATATCTTTTATTATTCTGTAAACATCTTTTATTATTACAATCCCTTATTCTAAAGGATTATATATCCTAGGATTAGTTTTTTCCAAAATTTAAGTTTCCCAAGATAGAGATATAGTTTGTATATAAATATGTAATATGTCCTATTGAAATAAATAAGAAAATACAGAGAATTACTCTGATTTCTTCAATTTCTACATATATAATTTCCTTAAAATGAAAAACAACAGTAATGAGAAATATCCTAAAACACCAGTCATCCAGGTTTAAAAAGAAGAGCTTGACAATACATAAAACTTAGCACGTTTGTACATAAATAGATAAAGCATCTCCAATAACTAGGCAGGAAGTAAAATTCTTTACATAAAATGCCAAGCTTCGTTTTTCAATGTTATTTAAAAGCTAAGCATCCAATCTTACATAACATGTAAACAAAACTGGTATTCTAGAGCATAGACGACCACATCAGGAGTTCTGCTTCAATAATCCAGCAACTACAATTTTGATGCGTGCAAATATGGCAATATTATTCTGATTGATTTTGTAAATCAGAATGACTAACAGAAAAACAAAAACAAAGAATGAAAAAGGTCTATACAATTCATTTGAACTTACTGGATCAGCTTCGATAGGTATGCCTAGTCGAGATTGAGCATTTGCTATAGTAAGAACAACATTCTCACGCTGGTTCCTTACATTGTCTTTCTGAGGAGGGAAAGAATTTTATGTAAATCATCAAAGAAATGGAGAGATAACAATGGGATGACGGTGGAATAAAGGAAATATCAAAACACATATTTAAACTCATAGCATAAGTAAATACAAATCAGACAATAATTAAGTATTCCTTGACAATTAAAATGGACATTAAAATTCTACAAATAATGCTCCAGGTTTACATCAGAAACTACCTATCCAATTATAAAACATAGGTCGATTCAGGCATCTACATCTTCATTGTAATTTTCAAATCAACCAAAATAGGTTGAAATGTGTGCCAAAAGACACAAATGAATAAGATAAAAAAAACAACAGTTCACTTATCATATATGCTAAAACTGTGAAATATAGAAGATATATCACTCAAATTCAAGTACGGGTTATAGGTACAGATATTGTCTAAATACCTTTCTTGTCAATTGAGTTAAAATTCAAGCATACAGCACAAAAGGATCCAAGAGGAGGACATAGTTTCCAAGACTCTTTTACGTCCTTAACTATAATACATATAAGTACGTCAAATTTAATTACATAACTATTGTTTTGTTTATATACCCCGATGATAAATACATCATACTAAAATGTTCAAGTAGTACATAGTACATTAGTTTTGTATATTTTTATTTTTGGAAAATTTTCAATATATCTAATTTCTTTTTAACCATACCATTTATAATTAATTTTGAAAAATAACATATAATCTAAATTATATTAATTTATTATTGAATTGGATTTTATTAAAAATATTTTGGGCCTTCAAACCTATATGCAGAGATGATGCTTTTTTTAACATTTTATTACTTTACTTTTTGTATTTTACTTATACTTTTTCCCTCGGTTTTCAAGATTTATATCTAATATTTTTTCCTTTCTTTTCAGTCACTCTTCTTCTCTGTTTTTCCCCATCTCCTTTCTCTTCCGCCACTAGTTTCTTTTTCTTCTCTTCTAACCCAGTCACAAGGAGTCTGACAGATCAAACCAACCAGTCATGATGTCAAAAGGCATCTCATCAGTCAATTGTTGCAAAAGACTATATCCTAATTAGTGACAACAGAAACAATACATGACATCCTAATCACCCCCAGAAGAAAGAAACATAACAGAAATGACAAGAACAACTCTACGCATAAAGCAAATTTTAAGCACAATTTAATTTGCATCAATGTACAGAATGTCTTCAGCACACAATCACAAACCTGAAAACCAAACACATACTCCAGAAGATCAAACATGTCAGGATCCCGTTGTCCAGAAATTGAAATACTTGAAGGAAGCCTGGGAAAATGTTCAGTGTATCTAATTGCAGATATTGCACCCCTAACCTGGTAAGATTAGCATAAAGAATTTTTTGAGCCATGTAGCTTGAACCAAAGTACACTGTCAACATAAATCATAGATCAAACGTAAACAAACAAAAGCAACTACAAATTTGTAACTATATGCCTTCAAAGTAATCAATTTAATTAGGTTCTGACAAACAGTAAGAGAAAGTTGTAGCATGACTGATTAAGGATTTAGACTTACTTCAGGGAAAAGTCCAATAGCATTTGTGAATGACGGTGCTTCTAAAGGGACAATATTGTAGGGTGTGAGTTCACCAGATATGGTTGCATCGGCATTTTTAATTCTTCGTAACTGAAAGAACACATTAAAAATCATTAAGTTTAAACCAAATAAATATCACTCATGCCTTATTTTAAGACATAAATGCATCTAAAATACAAGATAAAATGGCAAAGAACCGGAGCAATGTTAGTAACAGTTTCTTAGAGAACATCTTACAATATATATATATATATATCCTAGAAACCTCACTAACTAGTTATAAGCTAAATGTAGAGGCATAAAGTAAATTAAAACATGAAAATGGATAAGATACAAATATTGAAAATATCCAAGAAGCTCACTGAAGAGCAGATTCACTGGTTGTTAATCACATGTACCTCCTCCTTAATAAGCCTTCCAACCCCATCAGGATCTGCATCTTTGCTAAGTGCCTCCATGACCTCCACTAGGGCCCTCAAAGTAGCAAGGACCTTCTTCATTCCTAAAGCACTTCAGATTTCACAACAGAAAATTTTAACAAAATTAAAATCATGAAATAAATATATTCCAACCAAAAATGTAGATAACTAGCCAAGATGAAAACTTAATGAACAGATAAATGTTACATTAAATCTAACATAACGTGGGCAGGAATGCAGGATGCAAGTGGTTGATGCCTGATGTTAGATCAACAACTTTATAGTCCTTTAAAACTTTGTTCCAAACTTCTTAAATATTAATTGATGATAGCTTGCGAGACTGAACTTCAAGATAACTCATTAAATATGATAAATAATTTGAATAATTGGATTAATTAGCCCCACGATATTCTAGTCATGACAGATGGTTTGAGAATAGTACTTAATATGCAAAATCATAAGCACACAAATTAAATTACAGGGAAACTAATAGAGCACAATAAAGAATGCATACTCTCCAAAGTTAGTGGAAGAGAAGGTTCCAGATTCCCTCCATCTTTGTTCTTCTCTTTGGATATCATCAACTTTGTGCCGCCTCTTATACAGCTGATAGAACTCCCACAAATGTTCCATATCACGATTACGATCTATTCGGCCACCATCCCTTTTGGCAAGTTTTTGCTGCAGAAATCGGAACCATAATAAGAATTTAGAAGTAAATGATTAAAAAATAGGTTCAGAGATGCAGAAATAGTTGTTAGATTGTAGATTAAGAAAAATATATATCTACATCAAATCCACATCAATAACGAAACAATATGAATTATGAAATGCCATGCAATCATATTGTGATAATTAGAGAAAGTGAGCACATTCAATCATACGAAACACCCTCTAATGTTAGGGTCGGAACTGTGTGATATCTGAGTAGGATCTAAAACTGATCAAGGTCAATTATCAAGGAAAATTACTGCTATCTTCACGGGAAAAGCACAAACATGAAGCAAAATAAGAGAAAACTGCATAATATCCAAAGCTAACATAGTAGTACCTTAATTACAGACATCAAACCAGTCTTGAACTGAAGTACACCTCTGCCTTCACTATTTGGGTCTAAATTTTGGGCCATACCATATGCCTGCTCACATACTGAAATTCAAAGAATATAAGCATATCACCAACCCAGAAAGAAATTTGGATTAAGAAGTGTAATACATGTAAAAAATATACACATAGAAACCATTGATATCCATGTCAATGTACATCTAATAAGCCGGTGAACATGAAATATACAAGTTTATTACATGAAGATTTAGAAAGAAAAAATATATTCTCAATAAAGACAAAAGGATGGCCACTCTATCAAGATGCTAATTTGCTGCACGTGGATCCATTACCATGAAGTAATTTGGATTCCAAAAATATTGTAGCTAACATATTTATGCAGAATCATATTCAAAAACATAATAAACACATTGCACTCAAATGGCTATGAGCCTATGACTGAAGTACTGAACAACAATGTTATTGCAGTGAAATTCAAATTAACAACGAATCCAATATAACTTGATTATCCAATTTTTTGTCAAAATAAAAAGCAAAAGCATAGATGTAAATAACAAACTCAAACATTCTCATGTTATATCTGTCTGACTACCTTGTTTAACATTTAAAATCAATATGATCAAATCAGAAATCTGCATTACGAACTCAAAACAAACATCTGATTGGATTTAATCCAAGTTTTAAATGATTGGAACTTACAAACTATTAAATATAATACATAGAGAGATATCACATAGCCACATATATGTACAATCTCAAAGAGATCTAGAGATCATCCAATTCAAATCATGTTAGCCCATAACAGCCATTTCTATGATAAAGTGGTTTCCATCACAAACAAGCCTCTACTTTATTTTTGTTCTATAGTACTACTGTTATTGCTTCCCTAAATTCAAAATATACAATCATTTGAAGTTAATTGTTTTTATCCTACAATAAATCCATAAACTAAGTTGTCATAATGTCAGTTCAGATGGACGAGTAAACCAAACGCACAAAGAAAGAACAACACAGCAGCTAAAGGAACTCAAGAATACCAGTTCGTCTAAATTCAAAACTCCTTTCAGCACATAAAGGGAAAAGGAAAGGAAAGAAGTATTCAACCCCCAGCTATACTATCTCTATCAATACTATGAGCAAATAAACTCAACCATCTATGAAACTCCTCATAATCAAACACCACCTTACTCTCAAAAGTCTCTTTAAACCATTTGCACTGAAGTCCATAACATAAATTGCCATCAGATCACATGATTAAGTAACCACAATGATGTAGCATAACCAAGAAATTAAAAATAAAGATAAACGTACGTATCCTGGCAACGGTAGGGTCCTCCGCTTGAATCTCATCGGCGGCTTGAAGTATGGCATCGATGTTAGTGGCGCGACCGAGGGAGGGTGGGAGTTGAACCGCACCGGCGATCCCGCTCGGTCTTCTCTCATGGCCTCCACCCGCATCTCGGAGCTGCTCTCTTTCCAAGGTAGCACGCACTAGCCTCTCCCAGTTTTTGTAAACCCTAGCCATGAAATCTCAAGAATCCTCCAAATCAGTAGAGAAAACGAATTTTCAAAACTCTAGGATTACACATGAAAGAGAGAAAAACAAGAAATCAAAATAAATAGTACGATTCGGTTTGTAGTGAGGTGGATCTTGAAGAAGATTTTTTTCAGAGGAGATTTTTGAAATTGAGTTTTAACGAGTAGAAAGAAAAAGGAAAGGTAGACGCGGAGGGGAAAGTGGAAAAGGGTGATGGGCTGAATTACTGATAAACCCTCAGATTTTGAACCTTTTGATTAGATCAAATATTGACCAACTCTCAGATCAAATATGGACTCCGCAAAAAGACGCGTTTGTTATTTGGAAAGGTAGACGCTTAAGCCTTAAGAATTTATCAAGCCATGCTTTCAATAAATACAGGGTAAAGTATATACATCACTAAACTATTCTACAAATATAAAATAATTATTAAATTTTTAAAAAATATTTAATAAATAATATATTTTTATTATAAAATATTACTAAATTAATAATTATCGTTAAGTGATTGATGCGATAGTTAAAAAAATTAAATAATAATAATATAGTTAAGAAAATTATTAATTATCATTATTGATGTTTAAATTGTGTGTAAATATTGAGAATTAATATATTATTAATAAATTATCGTAACTGTTAAATCACCTAATTAATGAATTAATGACCATTTTATAATAAAAATTTAAAGTTTAATATTCTTTATGTAATATTCAAAAGTTTAGTGAATATTTTATATTTTTGAAATATTTTAACATGTATTTGTGTATTTTATTCAAAAATATATTATGTTGATTAATAAATATATTACTTAATTTATGTTAAGAAAACTATAATACTTATTTTTCTCAATACATTTTATCCGGGTATGCCTACTATAATATAATGCACAGATTTTCGAGTTAATAGGTGAGCATGTATCAGAACTTTGAGCTTGGGTAGGCTAAGCAGAGGTCTCTCTTGTAAAAAAGAAAGATAACGGAAAGGTCTCTCAATTTAGTTTAAAAATATTAAATTTGTATTTAATTTGATTAAATATCTGATAAATTTAATAATTTTTTGTTCGTTTGTGCTTGTTAAAAAATCTATTGATTGTTAAGTTCACTAGATTGTTCACTTTATTTTTAAATATATATATAATCTAGTAATATCATATAGAATTGATGAGTATTTAAAAGTATTGTTTTTATTACTCTTTTTTAATCAGATGAGTCGATCACGAGTTAATAAGTCCTCGATTTAATTTTAAAATTGTTAAATTCGTATTTAATTTGATTCAATATTCGATAAATTTAAAAATTTTTTGTACGTTCGTACTCGTTAAAAGAATCTATTGATCGCTAAGTTCACTAGATTGTTCACTTTATATATATATATAATCTAGTAATATCATATAAAATTGATGAGTCTTCAAAAGTATTGTTTTTATTGCTCATTTTACTCATATTATTGTTAGATTTAAGTAGAATATTAGTTACATTATTAGTTATTCATGCATATTTACATAATTTCTTTAAATGTTGCATTTAATTTGTATTTTGGTTAATTTCGTAGGAAAGATTGTGTTTCCTTATTTGTAGGATTTAATAAGATGTCAATTTGGAAGGAATCTCAAGTAAATTAAGTTGACTTCAAAAGGTAAAGAAAGATTCTAAGAGATTGGATTAAAGATAACAAATAAAAATTTAAATTATGTTTGAAAGGAAATTTCTAAAGGGATAATTATCTCTTTAATATTTATTTTCAAATCAAATTAATTTTCAAGGAAGACATGGTGTCAAAACAAGGGGTCGAATTAGGGAGTTGAAGAAGTGAATAGAATTAGAGAATAGAATTGGAAATATTCTTTGTATATTTTTAGAACTCAATCATAAAATGATGTAATTGTTTGGGTTATTTTGTTTTTTGGTTGTGAGATACGATTTGGATTTTATCTAAGTATTTAAGTTGTTATTAGTCAAAGTTTGCTTATTCTTGGCATCCTTATTTGGGTTTGGCTAAAAACCAACCGCTTAAAAAGCGGCTAAAAACGGCCAATAAAGAATAGCTGTCGGAAGGTAGGCCAATGAATGATGGCCGTTGGATTAAATTTTTTTATTTATTAAAAACAGGTCAACCGGCTACCCATTAAAAAATAGGTAAATTACACTAGTGACCACCCAATTAATCGGCAATACCTATTTTGGTCACCAAACTAAAAAATTAGTCAATTAGGTCACCAAACTTTTAAATTAATATATTTTAAATTCGTCAATAATATTAGATATTAAATAAACGAATAAAAATATTCGAATAAAAATTATAAATATTCAAATATAAATATTTGAATAAAAAAATATATGAATAAAAATTCAAATAAAAATACTCATAAAATAAATATTATAATAAAAATATTCGAATAAAAATATTAGAATAAAAAATATACGAATAATAAAAATTCGAATAAAAATATTTATATAATAAAAATTTGAATAAAAATATTCGTATAATAAATATTCGAATAAAAATATTCGTATAATAAATATTCGAATAAAAATATTCATATAATAAATATTCGAATAAAAATATTCTTATAATAAATATTCGAATAAAATATTCATATAATAAATATTCAATTAAACTATATACAAATAAAAATATTCGTATAATAAAAATTCGAATAAAATATTCATATAATAAATATTGGAATAAAAATATTCGAATAAAAAATATACGAATAAAAATATTCGTATAATAAAATTTTGAATAAAAATATTTGAATAAAATATATACGAATAAAAATATTCATATAGTAAATATTGGAATAAAAATATTCGAATAAAAAATATACGAATAAAAATATTCTTATAATAAAATTTTGAATAAAAATATAATAAATATTCGGAAAAATATTCAAATAAAAAATATTCGAATAAAAATATTCATATAATAAATATTCGAATCAAATATATATACGAATAAAAATATTCGTATAATAAATATTTGAATAAAAATATTCATATAATAAATATTTGAATAAAAACTATACGAATAAAAATATTCGTATAATAAATATTCGAATAAAAATATTCGAATAAAAATATTTATATAATAAATATTCGAATAAAAATATTTGTTTAATAAATATTCAAATAAAAAAACATAGGAATAAAAATATTCATATAATAAATATTCGAATAAAAATATCTGAATAAAAATATTCATATAATAAAAATTCTAATAAAAGTTCAAATAAAAAATAATCAAATAAAAATATTCAAATAAAAAATATTTGAATAAAAATATTCGAATAAAAAATATAAGAATAAAATTATTGTACACAAATTCCTATAACATATACACAAATGGTTGTGTATACTTTGTAAGAAATTGTGTACATACACAAATCCTTACCATTTTTGTGCCATATTATGTATACGCGTAAGAAATTGTGTATGCACATAAATCCTTACCCTTGGAGGGTCTACTTTAGCTCATGGTTTCAAGTCGTAAGGATTTGTGTACATACCTTTTTTCTTACGGTTTTCGTAAGCCGTTGTGTATATTTTGTAAGCAATTGTGTACATACACAAATCATTACCATTTTTGTGCCATATTATGTATACGAGTAAGCAATTGTGTATGTACACAAATCCTTACCCTTTGAGGGCCTCATTTAGCTTAGGGTTTCAAGTTGTAAGGATTTGTGTATATACCTTTTTTCTTACGGTTTTCGTAAGCCGTTGTGTATATTTTGTAAGCAATTGTGTATATACACAAATCCTTACCATGTTTGTGTCATATTGTATATACGAGTAAGCAATTGTGTATGTACACAAATCCTTACCCTTGGAGGGCCTCCTTTAGCTTAGGGTTTCAAGTTGTAAGGATTTGTGTATATACCTTTTTTCTTACGGTTTCCGTAAGCCGTTATGTATATTTTGTAAGCAATTGTGTACATACACAAATCCTTACCATTTTGTGCCATATTATGTATATGAGTAAGTAATTGTGTATGTACATAAATCGTTACCCTTGGATGTCCTCCTTTAGCTTAGGGTTTCAAGTGGTAAGGATTTGTGTATATACCTTTTTTTACGGTTTTCATAAGCCGTTGTGTATATTTTGTAAGCAATTGTGTACATACACAAATCCTTACCATTTTTGTGTTATATTATGTATACGAGTAAGCAATTGTGTATGTACACAAATCCTTACCCTTAGATGTCCTCCTTTAGCTTAAGGTTTCAAGTCGTAAGGATTTGTGTATATACCTTTTTTCTTACGGTTTTCGTAAGCCGTTGTGTATATTTTGTAAGCAATTGTGTACATACACAAATCCTTACTATTTTTGTGCCATATTATGTATACGAGTAAGCAATTGTGTATGTACATAAATCGTTACTCTTGGATGTCTTCCTTTAGCTTAGGGTTTCAAGTCGTAAGGATTTGTGTATATACCTTTTTTCTTACGGTTTTCGTAAGCCGTTGTGTATATTTTGTAAGCAATTGTGTGCATACACAAACCTTACCATTTTTGTGTCATATTATGTATACGAGTAAGCAATTGTGTATGTACACAAATCCTTACGTTGTAAGTATTTGTGTACATACCGTTTTTCTTACAATATTTGTAAGGATTTGTGTATGTACACAAATCCTTACGTTTGTAACAATTTATGTATATACCTTTTTGCTTACAGTGTTTATAAGAAATTATGTACATATTTCGTAACCAATTGTGTACATAAATGACCCGGTAAACCGGTAAGCTTCTTTTTAGCCTTTTTTAAGGGCCGTTTTCTAGAACTACCCTCCTTATTTGGTTTGCAAGAGAATTGAAAAAGGACCTCGTAAAACGATCCATTAATCTAGATTCGAGAGAATTAGATTTATGAAACGAATAAACATGGTTTAAACCAAGTGTGTAAGAACTAATCCGACTTAGAGATAAGTTGAGGATTTCAACGGCTAATAAGAGTTCATGTTTGGTTGTCGTACGCCTTTGATTGACGCAGGAATATCTAATCTATATTATTACTTGCGACGTGTACATCTACACCGTTTGCGTCGTTTGCGTTGTACTAAAATCACGCAACAAAAACTTAATATAAATATAAATTAATAAAAAATTAAAATATTGTATGAAACAATTTTAAAATCTAAACTTCAAAGTAATCGTCCACAAATACAAAAAAATAACGTATTATAAAAAATTTAACAACTTGTTGCAAATTTATCGAGTTGATTTAGGTGTTGCTCATCGTTAAAGTCTTGAATTCAAATCAAACTTTGTTCAAATTTTAATTAAATTAAACTCAAATTGTTCACGAGTTATTCAACTCAATTAACAATCCTGATACACTATTTATATTTTTATCATTGAGTGAAGATCAACTCAAATTAAAAAGTAAATTTATTAAATTATAAATAGTGATAGATTAAAAAATATTTTTTTAAAATAAATATATAAAATTTTAAATTTCCGGATACAAATTTATAAACGTTAAGAAAATGAAATTAAATATAGAGTTTAAAAAGTATAGGACGTGCATTTGCCAACCTGGATTTAAAGGTGGATTTATAGTTGGTTATAAAGTTTGCTTAGTTGGCAAAATTGAAGTCACGTGATTTTGACTGTGCAAGTTTGTATTTTTATGTTTAAATATGAGGTGTGGTTTTTTGAACGCCGGTCTTAAAAAAGTTGATTTTTTATTAAATAGATGTAAAATTTTTAATATATTGAATTTGTTATAAAAACTTTAAGGACTCTAATATATATCAACTTTTTTATAAAATATATAAAGATTTCGTTATATACCGAATTTCTTACAAAAAGACATGATTGTTTTTTAATCATTTTTAGGCTTTTGTTTTTAAAAGAATCCGATTTTTCGATAAATGAGGGAGGCGATGATGCATATACTAATGAGAAATACGATAAGATTTGAATACGAACTCACTAGATGTTATGGTTAAGAATGGCATCAAAAGCTTTAGAAACATGGCAGAGTTGAACCCTGATGCTATACTTTAAAACCATGCATGACAGACAAAGTTTTCCAGTGACTAAGACAACATTGTTATTCTGGTAAAAGAAATGAAGAGTTTTAAGACACATTCAATCCATCTGTGACCTTATAATTGGTCCAGTAACATAAAACCGACTAAGCCAGAAACCATGGCACACATGTTTTCATAGGATTTTTTAGCAACAACGATTTAAAAGTTCATTTTACCTTCCTACGCATCAACAGTGATGTTGGTATCAAGCAGAGAGAACTCCTGGAAGAAGGCCTTGAAATGTTCGTATGAATGCTTCACATCATCAACGGCACACATTTCTCGTATGCTATGCATAGATAACTGGGGAGCACCGACATCGACTGTACGGATTCCCACACCACTTGCTAGGATAGGACCGATTGTGGAACCACAGGGCATATCGTTACGCACCACAAAATCCTGTATGTATAGAATTTGCTGAAATAATCAGTTCATCCATTCCAACATTTCTAATAAAAGCATTTCATTTCAGAACCATTTCTAGCAAAGTTTGGGACATGATCATCTAAGGACCCTCAAAATATGAAAATATAGGAAAATCTAGAACATACACATGCTGGACATAGATTTGGATGACAGATTTATTTTTCAGCAAAAGATAACAGTTTTATTTAAAGAAATATGAGGATTACTGCTAGATCTTGATTCAATTCCAAAAGATCAAAAGCTCTTTTAAAGCTACATTTGTTACGTTAGCAATAATTATATTTAGGAAAAGAATATTATTATTTTAAGCATAAATAGTATATTGCGATTTCAATTTCTTGCTTTCTTAGAAGTACTTACTAGGAGACTTATTTCCAATGAGTATCTTATTCCATGCAACCTCTAAATAAATGGTTTCTTTATATCAATAAAAATCAAAAGTATTTTAAACCTAAAGTTGAGATAAGAAACATAGCTAGAAGGCGAAACAAGCAAATGACTGCCCAACACGGTCCTATTCAAAAGAGATAGACCAGGACAACTTAGCCTCAAAGCTAGGAAAAATGGACGATTTGAACAAATGAGAGGAATTCAATGAGTTCAAATCAGGCATGGAGTCGAGATTCAACAACTTAGAACCGGAGTACGATAAAATACTGTTAGCATTGACTCCCGATCAAAATTCAGATAAGGGAAAGGGATTGACAATGGTAATAGAAGCATTGAAAAAAAAGCGAGATTGTAGAAAGGCATGATTTTCCACGTTATACAAAGATTGATTTTCCAACTTGTAATGGGACTCAGAACCCGTTAATTTGGTACATAGATGTGAAAAGTTAATTTTTAATCAGAAGACGTCTGAAGGAAACAAAATTGGGTTAGCTACTTTCCACCTGACCATAAAAGCATAACTGTGGGTATTACCAACTGGAACAAGACAAGCCTGCTATTCCATTAAGGAACTGCACTTTATGGTTTGGTACCCCACTGTGCAAAAGCCCTTTGGGAGAGTTAGCAAAAGTGAAGCAAACAGGACCAGTGGAAGATTATCTCTGCCGATTCCAAGAATTGCTGGCCCGTGTAGACTAGATGAGAATGGATCAACAAATTACTTTATTAATTGTTGGGTTCTCGGATTAAATCTAAATAGATGTCAAGATGCAGAAAACTGCGGATTTGGTTCAAGCTATGAATCTTGCGGGAACCTTTGAGACAAAATAGAAGCTGACCCAAACCATCGACCTGTGAAGTACTACCTGGAAGAATCAAGGATCTAACTCTGAAGCAGAAAACCCACCAATTATCAAAAGACTGAATAAAGCAGAGATGGCTGACCGTAGATCTAAGGGTCTGTTATATTTGTGGCACACCCTATTTTGCAGGACATCAATGCAAACAATTATTCTGGTTTGAGGTAGCAAATGAAGATGACCCAAATCTGGATAGGGACAAAGATTGAACTGCGCAATCCCGAGCTTGCAGGCAAGCTCTTTTGGAGGAGGGGGTAATGTTACTGTAGCATTAGTTATTTTTGGGAAAAAAACATTATTATTTTGGGAGAGGGTATTATTATTGTTTTAAGCGGATATAATTTTATTAGGAGATATTGTGATTTTAATTCTTTTCTTAGAACTTAGAAGTATTTAAGGAGACAATTTCCTAACCTTCCAATGAGTCTTTTATTCCATTCAACCTCTATAATAAGAGGTCTTTTGATATTCAATAAAAATAAGAAGTATTTAAAACGTAAAACTTAGATCAGATGACTCTCTCCGAAACGAGTCTCGAGGTGGATTCTCCCTTTGAAGAGAATCGTAGCTAGGAGAAACAAACAAAGACCACCCAAAGCGATCCTATTCAAACAAGATCCAATACCTTGGACTGTAACAACAATGCATTATATAATGTTTTATTTCTTGTTAAATCCTGTATACATCAAAGAATTCATCGAAACTCTACTGTTAAGGATGGCACTGACCTGAATGGGAAGGTTATGCTTCATGGCTATTTCCCTGAATACGAAAGAAGTGACTGCATTGGTTGCATATCGTTGGTTTGCATTATGTTTGATAACTAGGCCCCCATGCAACTTAGGTTGATGGTTCTCCTCATGTTTGTCCTGTACATAACACCATATGACTGCAATGCAACAAAATAAAATCATCTAGCAAATGCAAGTTACGATTTGTCTACAACAATACCATATAGTTTGGGTGAAGGGCATGCGCCATGTCAGCAGAAACAAGGAAACTTCTCTGGATTGCTTTTGTTAGCATCTGGAAAAAAAACAATGCAACAAAAATGTGACAATGAGATGATTTTAATGAAAGAATGATTATGGAAAGTTTGTAGACATATAAAAGGTGGCTATGCCAATCACAGAAAACAATTGGAAAGTGATAAAAGTACAACATAGAAATTATAAAATACCATCATGGTCATTAGTGGGAAAAAGAACAAAAACAAAGGGGTAATAATGCAATGCGTGTGCTTCTGATTTTCAATTATCTATGTTTTTAAGACAAAAGTTATCCATATGCCATGTTTATGGGTAATGAAGAAAATATTCCGTACTTTAAAAACAATGTGCAATGCAAATTATTCAAGTCCATATGACAATTTTCACTCTATCTTCACAGACTAGTAGTCAGACAAGCAGCTATTTGAATAAAAGCGAATTCAGAAAATTGAGAAGTGGTAGACACCTTAGAATCTGAGGTGAAGGAGTTTGTTATTCGTGATAGAGCATCAAACATTGCAGGAGATCCAGCTCCTTGTGCTGAACTAGATCCAACCTCCTCATGATCAAACAATGCAACCATTCTAACACCACTCTCATTTTCAAGGTCGCTATCAGAGGATGTAGCATCAATCAATCCCTGGAATGAAATTACATTGTGATGAAGGGGTGAAGCAAACAATGTGCATACCATTATTAGGTTCAACATTACATAATTTCAAATGTTCCCCCATTTGGAATGAATAACACGTAAAATTTATCTACATATTACAGACTCGAGAAAATTCAAATGTAAACCTATAATTATGCTAACTAGTAAAATAAGAAAAAGACCTACTAATACCTTGAGAGAGCAAAAAGACATGCAAAGGTTGTCAAGCCTTCCAGAAAAGATAAATTCCTTTGCAGCACCGGCTACTATACTCGGTTGAGTATCACATAATTGCAACTCAAAATCACATATTTGATCTGGTTGACAGTCAAGCTTATTTGCAATCATCTAATACAAGAAAACAACGAATTTGTTTTTTAAACATTCCACAGCATTTGATAAAACTCGAGCTTAAAACTATCGAACCTGCAGTAGAAGTGCATGATGCCTTGGTTTGGTTATTGTCTTGTCAGTCTGGCCATTTTCAGCAACCTCTTTATTGAGCTCTGCCTGTGAAAAGCAGTGAAACAGATTTAGAACAGAAACAAAGAAAACGGACATTAATCCGGTGGAAACCAATGACATACAGAAATTTTGATGTTCTATTCAGTCATTTTTAAAACAAGTATCATTGAAACAAGCTTCAGTTACTCACTTTTCAATTAAAAATGTTCTATAATTGACAAAAACAAGCTTGAATTTCCAAGCTGAAGAACCAACTAGTCCAACTTCAACAATACGACTCATGTTATCAATATTTCAGTAAAAACTGTCATTCCCGAATTGGTTTTGGTTTCTTTAACAATATGAATGAATTACAAAATCATACAATATATTCATATGAATTTCTAATCATGAAGCATCATATAACTGAGAAGCAACTATCAGAACGCCAATGCAGACATTAATTGGCCTTCACCCATTTCACTGGAATAAAGATTTGAACTGTTATGGAGTTGTTGACACATGTTCACAACAATAAATGAACTTGGGATATGGAAATGACCACAACCACCATCTTAAAAATAGAAGCAATTAAGCATGGATAAAAATCTACCTTAATTGACGTTGCCAGGACAGGTAAAAGATGACTCTGTGTGTTGAACTTGAATCCATCATTAACACCCCTACTCACAAGACATATAATAAGAAAATAAATTTCTCAGTCTATAATACCAACAGAAAAGTAGTAAGAAATCAAAACCCTCAAAGAGCAAAGTGAGTTAAATCAAACAAAGCAGTTATCTATGTCAATTACAATGATAAAGCACTTTGGGAATTCATCTAGGAAGCCCACCTATCTAAGTGAATAGCCAGGGTAGGGATCCTCATTATAGGTTCTTCAATTCTAACTAGCCGATGTTCATAGGAAACAGAACCAGCTTTCTCCTTTCTAATCATCACCCTTCCTGCAACTGCCAAGTCGCGATCGAACCATGTATGCCACAAGCCACCTCCATAAGTTTGCACACCAACCTCCAGATAACCGGCTTTTTTTACCTGATTAAACCCACGAAATCATTTTTTTTTTTTTTGCTTTTTTCAATCATAAATTATTGCATGAGCATTTTAATTCAGTGAGGAAAAAGTAATGACCTCGGAAACAGGCTTCAATTTTAGACAAGGGCTATCAGTATGTGCACCGACTATATGGAATCCATTGCCAGCAACATATCTAAAAGTGCAAAATATTAGTGGATAAACAACTAAAACATCATATAATCACAATAAAAACATAAACTGTAAACCTATTTTATATAATAACTAGCTAACTATTCACAAATTTACTTCCAGTATTACCTCACAATTTTTTGAAAATCAAATTAAACTACAGAATTAAACAAATAAGTTACTAAAGAAAATAAAAAACATACTTTTTACCAATAGCAAAAGCAACAATGGTTGAATGATTCCTGGTGAAAAAGTATCTTTTCCCAGCTTCTAATTTCCAATCTTCTCTCTCAATTACTTGTTCATATCCAATGTTTTGCAAACGTTTTTTTGCTTCATCTGGGATTAAAACAAGAACCCAACAAAAAAAATTGAATAAATCTAGTAAGAAATAAATATACATGGATTATAATAGTAAATTACTTCGATTCAATGGGCTTGAATAAGTCGACTTTCACCAACAGAAAAACGAGAAGAAATATATTACCGACGGCGTGAAAGGCGGTGGGGGAAGCGTTTAAGAAGCCGATGAAATCAGACACAACGGAGCTCACTTCAGTTTTTGCCATGTCTCTCAATTCCTTCGATTGGATCTTAAACTTAGTTTAGGACTTCGTTTATTGTTCGATCTTTTTCAACGTTCCCCGTTTATAAATATATGAAAAGGGGATCTGTTTATTTCTGGATCTCGTTGCGTCTAATTTGCTAATTCCTGCAATCCAACATATGCTTTGGGCCATGATCCAAATTACCCATCAATATCTTTCATTCATACATCTATTATTTATTTATTTATTTATTTTCACAAATATATTTTTTAACCTTTAAAACCTGAATTCTACTCTCATCGATTATAAATTTTAAAAAATAAATTCAAACATATTAAACCCTTAAATAAAGGTAAATAAACAGAGCATTCGATGAACTAATTATGAATCGTTCGTATAACATTCGTTTATGTTCATTTATTAAGCTAAATAAATAAATATAAATAAAAAAATTATAAAATCAAATTAATGTTTGCTCCTAATAGGATGTAATGAACTTTATAGAAATAGATTAAGATTTCAGAAAAGAAAGTTGAGGTTTGAGAAAGGATGAAAATTTTCATTCATAAGAGTAAAGACATCCTGCCCAGCTCCTTACAATCCAAGATATACCTTATAGTTTTGGACACAATATTATTAATTTACAGCTGACATTTTAACAGAATTAACCGCCCTAAATATTAAATCAATTAATAGTCTTAATGGGTCGCCAGTTCCTCAGCTTGATCTGGGCTTCACATGACTGATCCAACTCCCATGGCCATTTGATCCAAGCCTGCATTTCTGGTTACACACCAAAAGACGTCGCTGTGAGCTGGGACCTTTAATTCCCCACGTGCGCCCAAGTCAGTAGATAATTGAGGAGTCAAACTCCTTCCTCGATCTCCTTCGGTCAAAATCCCCAAATGCCTCTCAGAAATCCCTAATTCCTTCATCTCTCGATCGTCGATCATAACATTGGGGTCATATTAATATTAATTAACCTAAACTAGGAGCTTTATTTATTTAATTAAAGAGATCTTTATTAAGGAAACAAAACTATGGGCTCTAATTTAAAGTAAAGATTCTAACTAACGAATTAAGGTTTAAACTCTTAAAGTTAGTGGTGAAAGTGATGAACATCAGATACACATAAAAAAACAAAGGACCGGATTAGATAAAAATAAAACTTAAAGGCAAAATTAAAATAAGGATAAAATTAAATAAGCTGGATCAAATTCTCATTTTAATTTATCCTTTCTAATCCGGTTTAACAGGGGCACAACAAGTTTAAAGCATCAGCTTCAAGAGTAATAAACTACTCAAACATAGATACTGAGCTTGCATCTGCTTCAACAGTAATAAACTACAATTCTCAACACATTTTCACCTATCCGAATGTAGTACAAGTATAACATTGGACAAGTATGAAAATACAAGTATTGTATTGGACATTTTTTCTAAGAACAGATACCACATTTAACATTTTAAAAGCAGTTGATGTTTCATTCATGTAAATAAATTGATTCAACAAAGTTTGGTAAAGGATGTTTTTGATTGAGGGATGTAAAACTCCTGCAGACGGTAATTTCAATATGAATAGCAATCCAAATGTTTTAAATTACTGAGATTGCTCCTCTGGACTATGATTTTCAGACTGGATTTTATGTCTTTTTTTCTTTGGGGAAGAATCTGGCTCATACGGGTTGCGTAGCAGTCGGCATTGCATCATATCCAACAAACGAGATTGCAAATGCTTGTTTATCTCCATTACATGCTTTGTCATGCTTGTCACCCATAGTCGATCGTCTACATACTTCTCGAGTTTCATTTGCAGCATTGCAGGTGTTTCTTCTACTTTCTGCACATCAAAACCAAACACACATAGAGGAAATTGCATTGTCAAATATCATCAAATCTACCTCACACAAAGGTTTTCACTAGTTTTGACATCCAACAACTCTAGTAATGTCTGTCACCTATGTCCCCCTAACTGTTCATGTCCCTAGTCCAACACATATTCAAACACGGAAACAAGAGTCCGATTAATACCATCAATCTACCACAAACCATGTTTTTCACTAGTTTTGACAACTACCAATACTCGTCACCTAAGTTAATCATTTTTTGAAACCTATGTGCTACATATAATTGGATATGGATATAAGGGTCTGAATAATGATCCTACAAGTATCTTTATGTCCAAAACAGAACAGGCTTGAGGGAGAGAGAGAGAGAGAGAGAGAGACCTCTGAACCAGATATTAAGTGGTCTAGCAAATTATTTCCATGATAACAACTGGGATTTTGCTTGTTATGGCAAGCCGGCGAAGAAAGGAACATAGTGATTCCTGTGCCTGAGTTGGAAGGCTGGGGATACTTTTGGAGCAAAGAAATCTGGAATTGATTAGGAACTCTTTGATGGTTTGAGATGGGAAGTAATGAGGATTGCTTAATCACAACCATGTTGGTCAATGCACCTGTTTGACAATTGAAACCAAAATTTAATGAGAACTAAAATTAAGTAGCAGGAAAAGGTAGGTGAAAGATTTCAGTTATTTATTTTTTTCATCTAGATTTTTACAAAGTATAAACATTGTAAAAAGTGACATTTCTATGCCTGTGCTCAAAAATACCATTGAGCATCCCCCTCCAAATCCAAAACAGAATAAAACAGTAACAACTGGATTCGAATGTCTCCCCCACATTACTACTGCAAGTATAGGGATTTGATGGTCACTCCTTCCCTAAGTATGCTTACATCACATCAAGTGTATTGTGCTCTTTGGGCACCTGTAGGCCACTTAAGGTTTTGTATGTGCATCTTCAGCGATTCTAACCGAGGCCATATCTCAGTCATTACAACCATATATAAAAAGCAAGAAGAACCCTTCAGGAAATGAAATGAATTAATATTTTACCTTTATATTATTGTTTTGAACCTTCCAACAACAAGAAATCAAATGCATTGATGTTTACCTTTCCTATTGTTGAATCTTCTGAGGACAACCCGATTGACTATGTCCCAAAGGCAGAAGGTGAAGTCCTCCGATGCAGATATCAGATGAAACCCACTAAAAGTCAATGCAGTTATAGATTCACTGCACATAAGATTCATATTCAAGTCTCTTGATGGGATTTACATTGACATATGCACAATACAAGTATTGCTACAAGAATAACTTTAATGCCAAATCAACAGAAGCTTTCAATAAATTTCAGTTTCCAATAGAATTTGAGAAATTTCAAGCACCATACATACACATTACTTGTGTCCTTTTAGCACGAATGCTTGATCTTCCTTAGTGACGAATGCATCCTCAACTGCTCCAACATCAAGCACGTTTACAAATATTTTTCCATTTACACTACCAGAAAACAGGAGATGCTCTAGCGGATGAAGAGCAACAGCTGTCACAGATGTTGGATAAACTAGAGTTCTTAAAAGCCTTCCCGAAATTAGTTCCCAAACCTGCTAATATGAATTTGTTACCCTTGCATAAGAATGTTGCAATGCAGCAGATACAATAAACCGTTGGTTGAAGTAATCCCATGTTTTACTGACCTTGCATGATCCATCAAGAGAGCTTGATACAAAAATGAAACTTCCACCAGCTGACATAGTTACTAACCCAGTTATGGAAGATCTGTGTTCTGACGAGTAATGCAGCAAAGAAGGTGAGCTTCCAGAATCTTCTTCGTCTAGCAAACTTTAATCAAATTGATTAGATTAGAGCATTGAAAGATTAGTTTTCTATTTTAACATGAATTATTTATTAGTTGATACTTGGTAGCAAACCGGCAAAGGAATAAACATGATTTTTTACCTAATCATAGACCAAACACAGATAATTCCATCAGTGCAACCACATATAAGAAGCGAATCATCATCGGAGAAGATCATACACTTCAAAGATTTATGATGAGCATGCCATGTTCTCAGCAATCTTCCGTTAGTAGCCTGATCAATTTCATCGTATCATAAAAATGCTGAGAATCTGAGATAGTTAGCTTGTTAGCCTTAATGGAGTTGCCCCTTTAGCTTTTAGCACCAAAATTAAAGATTTGATAATGGTCATAGATGATGATGACAAAGTTCAAGTAACTATAATTTCTTAAATAAAAGCTCCCTAAATCAAATTATTTGGATGAAATGTAGGATTGATTCTTTGCTAATTCGCTCTTATGGACAAAGAGGACAGAGGATAATGGTTACTTACTTCCCAAAGATACACATTCCCAGAAGGAGCTCCGCCTGCAATATATATGCCATCTTTTCTGCAAGTAACGGGGCCAATAGCCTCCATCGTGTAGCTCCGCAGTGGTGACTGAGGCTGACGGTATGAACGAATAATAAAAAAAATGAAATTTCCTATGGTATAACAGAGTTTAATATTGGTACTTGTTTTTCCTAACAGTTTTAAGATACAGAACAGCATATATAAGGGATACAAGAGAGACATACAAAATCTACAGCTATGTTACTCGACCTAGTCCAACATAGGTATATTCAATTTATTTCTTTTAAGTTTTTTCCATCACATGGATGTTCCTACTTCCTAGTGGGTCAAATTTCCATACAGATGTCCAAAAATGTGTCGGACACAGACACTGATGCTTCAAGAAAAATGAAAAGCTGGAGCAAAATAGATCTACAGAATATCAGTCGTTATCACAATTCAAATTTCCAACAAGGACCAATGTATGCGTACATCATACATGAATGGCAATACCAGAAAGGCAGAAACAGTATCAAATTCCATCTAATGATTGTATTAGGCAAAGTAGAAAAAGAGGATTAAACTCAAGGATCAGGCAAAACAAAGGAAATATCAAGTTTAACCTAGGATTTGGGATTAAAAACAGGAAATTAAAGCATTCGCTGTAAACAAAAGCGCAGTTGGAGATCAGGTAAAATTACCTTGTTCAATGGCCAAATAAAGATAGAGCCACCACCCAAAGATCCGTGCCTGTTAGTTTGAGAAGCTACAATGAACTGGTTTCTCAAACAGACGAGGCCATGAGGAACGGCGGCACAGGTGGGGATACGAAGGAGTTGTTGTCCAGTTTCCAAGTCCCACACAGTTATCCCGATACCCGTACTCTTATCACTACAAACCACCAATGCCTCCTTGTTCATGTCTTCTCCCATTCCCATTAATAATCATGAAAGTATTGCAAATGCAGAAGCAAGGGGTGGAAGATGCAGGGCTTTTTAACAAAATTGTGAGAAACAGACAAAGTTAGTTTTGGAGACAATAGTTTTATTTTTTTCAATTTTAATTTAAAATATTTTAATATCTCTTGAATATTTAGATAGTAGATATTTTGGTTTATATTTTTAAATTAAAAAAAACTAATCCTTTTTTAAAAAGTAAAATAATGTATTTGATATATAGTTTAAAAGAGAATAAATAATAAAAATAATATACGATAGTGTTTCAAACTTTAAATTGATATCGATATCGATGCGCATACAAAACATTTCAATACGAGTTCTTAATTACAAGCTCAATAGCTCTTTCTCGAAGAGGCTGTATCGAAACAACTATCACATGTTTCAAAACGCCTACACAAAAAAAATTGATACGGAAATCAGCTCCAAACGGCTTTAATTCAATGTCAATAGTCATCAACGATTACAAGTTCAATTGGGATGATAAAAGGAACCTTCAAGCACAAGAGAAACTAATACTTCTATTATAACAACAATATGATCAAAAGATCGTCTTAGTACAAAAGTTATATCTTAGGTAGACAAAACACTTGTGAGCTTAATTGTTAATATATGTTCAAGTGTATTAGGATTGTGTAAGTACTTTAAATTACAAACATCAACCTTGTTAGAAGAATTACTAGTTTATTAAGTTTTTTTTAGTGTTTTTTTAAAGTTCGATTTGTAAACTTTGAATGCTAGATTCGGGGAAGTAAATCTAAGTTGTAAGGTTAACCCTTTTCTTTTAATCTCAAAATGAAGAAATTCATAATGAATTTGAAAAATTTTTAGTGGGAAGCTAAAGTAATGAATGTAGGATTTGATTAGAAATTCGAATCACTCTAAAATCCTTGTGCAAATTATTCTATCTTTTAACTTTCACAAAATTCTACCAAAGTACTATTTCTCTAAAATCCTTGTGCAAAGTACTATTTTTCCACCACTTGACAAATTAAATCAGTTAGTATATCAAACCTAACAAAACTAATTATTATAATTGAATTAAATTATTAAATAACATAAAAATATAAAATCGAACAAATATTAATAGTGAATCGGTTAAAACCAGTTATCTGCTTTCATCCATCCCCTTAAAATCTTTTCTTTCTCTCTATAAAATTAAAAACAATCTTTATAAAAAAATTTCAAAATTTTGGATTGAAAAGCAAATTGATTCAGATGGATCTGTCCAAACCGATTTTTGCACAGTCGACTGAGAAAAAAAATTCAATCCACACGTGTGGAGAGAGCACACGTGGGAGAGATTTGTATTGTAACTTTGAAACTGATAAGCATGATATTTCTTGACCTTACAAAAAATCAGCGCAGTTTTTCAGTCACTCCAGTTCCCGCTTCAAAAATAAAGGCTCAATCATCTCTTTTAGTTTATCTCGCTAAACCCTGTAACATAAATGCTCAATCTTTAGGGTTTACTCTCCTCTTCTCTGTATTTCCACACCTGAAGAAGTCGATGCAGTTGGGGATTTTGGGAGGGTTATCTTCCTCTTTCGTGCCAGTTAAAGTACCAACTAAGATGGCAGCTTCCACTTCCTTCACGTTTTGTCCGTACAGATTCTGTTGCAGACCAAGCCCTAGAAATCCTCACATTTCTTGCTCCGTCGGTTCTCCTTCTCCTATAGGTACTTTATTTATTTATCTTCTTTTATAGGCTCTTGACTTGGATAAATAGCTCATATAGATTGTTGTTTTAAGTGATAGTGATGCCGTGGTGGTTGCTATTTTCTCTTGTTTTAGGTACACGAAGAACTAAAGTGCCACGTAAAAGTTCCGGAAGATTAGATGGGGCTAGAAAAAGTATGGAAGATTCTGTCCAACGCAAGATGGAGCAGTTTTATGAAGGACCTGCTGGACCGCCGCTTCGGGTCCTTCCGATTGGTGGCTTGGGTGAAATCGGGATGAATTGCATGCTTGTTGGGCATTATGACCGCTATATTCTAATTGACGCCGGTGTTATGTTTCCAGAGTAAGTATTGTGCATTTCACTTCTAGGAGGATTTTTGACTAAATACTTTCATGTGTAACTAATGCTTAAGGAGAGAGTTACTTTTATGTTCTAAAATTCCGTTGCCTTTTTAATAGAAATTTCCAAGTGTTAGTAGACAACCCAATTTTGATTAGGGGTTGATATTTTACTTGTGCAAATGTATGTCAAATGTGCTGATGCTGACACGGTTACTTTAATTTCTATGCTTTCCCTTTTTTTTATTAATGTTGCACTGCATTTTGGCATCATTTTCAGCTATGATGAGCTTGGAGTCCAAAAGATTATACCTGATACGACATTTATTAAAAAATGGAGCCACAAAATTGAAGCAGTAGTGATAACACATGGCCATGAAGATCACATTGGTGCATTGCCTTGGGTAAATACTTCTCTGTCAAGCCTGTTAAATCTTCTATGCTTACCTTTTCGTCACCTGTTAAATATTTTTTAATAGGGTATCTAGACTTCTTATCACTTTCCTTTTTCTCATGTATGTCATGTTTTCCATAGTGTGGTCTATATTGATGCCTCAGGCTTACTATTTTATTGAGCATGTCATGGTTTTTGCAGAAGTTCTTTCGTTCTATATACATTCCATTTGCTACTTTATGGTGTTGTCAAGGATAGTAATATTTGTGCATAGTGTAATGGTGCTCATTATGGTCGAGACTTGAGTGAATCAATTGTTCCCTCATTTGAATTCTTGCCATGCTTGGCAGAATGATTTCTTTTTGTGGAAATTTGGTGTTTTGTGTTTTGGACTTGCAGCATTTTTTTAGTTTCATTGTCTCTTGCTGTCATGAAGTTGTTTTGGCTATTTTCAATGAAATAGTGCATGTAGGCGCGAATCTAGACAAAAACAAGTTGTTACTCAAGTAGTAATACAGTATTATCACGCCTTCCTGGCTCAGTTTGTGGACCTTCTTTGTTACAGGGAAGCTGTAAATTGTTGTCAGAATTTTGTTCCAGTTCTCATTCTATTTAAAGCTTCACTGCTTTATGCACTGTATTCCAGTCATTAATTTACATTTGCTCAGTAAAGCTGACAAGTAATTAAGAATCACAAAGCATAACCATGTATGCTGCCTAGCAACGTTTACACAGGATTTGAAGCTTTCAGAGTAATGTATTGCATTGATCTGGGTTTTCAGATATTATGCTGCTTTTCTTGGCAATTAGTATGGTCTTGTAAATGGTAACATAATTGTTGACACTTGACACTAGAGTTTAGCATAGTTTTTATGTTGCATTTTCTTTTTAACATTATAATTTACATTACAAGTTCCCTTTCTGTTTCTGCAGGTTATCCCAGCATTGGATCCCCATACTCCTATATATTCATCATCCTTTACAATGGAGGTACTTCTAAGTTCTAATAATCAGACAAATACACGCAATATGAAATGCAAAAGGCTTATTATATGTTGCACATGCGACTTATTGGAAACTTACCTTATTTCATATGTGATTGCCCAGAGGTATTGACATAAATTACTCCTTTATGGATGCCGATATGAAGGCTATAAAATCTCTATAAGCATGACCCATATCAGAGTTTACGAGAATTGCTTCTTAAAAGTCTATCCCTTTTAATAATTATGAACGTTTGTTCTGGTAGCTCGGTAGCTGGTGGAAGTCATTTTCCTTGTCACCACAAGCGTTGTCTTACTATTGTTTAGTGTGCTAAATGATAACTTATTATTGTTCGGCTTCTTTATTGTCTCTTGCTGAAAATGAACTGGTGACTCTTGCACTCATGTCAACAGTTGATTAAAAAGCGTTTGAAGGAGAATGGGATTTTTGTTCCGTCTAGGCTTAAGGTATTTAAAATCAGGAGAAGATTTATGGCTGGACCATTTGAAATAGAGCCTCTCAGAGTCACCCATTCTATTCCTGATTGTTGTGGATTAGTTCTTCGCTGTGCCGATGGTACAATTCTTCACACTGGGGACTGGAAGGTGGGTTTCCCCCCTTGGCATTTCTTCTTTTGTTACTTTAACATAACTTTCTGACCACTTAAGATGTTAAAGTTGACAGATTGATGAATCACCACTGGATGGGAAGAATTTCGATCGGAAGTTTTTAGAGGAACTCTCTAAGGAAGGAGTTACACTGGTAAACTTCCTGAATCTATTCTTCTAACTTCTGTGAGAGCTTTTTAGATCAGGTTACATGGCTTACCATTGGGGAGTGGAGGTGAGGGTGTGACCGGTGTGTTAAAGTTTCATAAGGGACTTGGAAATAAACTATTAGTTCCATCTTCAGTAGTCTGTAACAGAACCTAGTGTTGAAATAATGATTATTTCAATGAATTGACTCTTAATTTGGGCATGTCTGTCTGCTCAGACAGTCAGACTTCTATAATCAACTAAGATGATTGTTTGAATATGATATTGCTTGATATTTGGGACTTTTTGAGTTGCAAATTCAAAGATGAACCCTGGCAGCTGACACTGGCATTTCTTATGTCTGTTCTTTGGCTTCTGTAAGGATTTTAAATGATCTTTTTTGTATGCATTGAATCTACAAAAAAGTAAAGCTATGTGTTGTCTCGATTCGTCTTGATCTTTTACCTAAAATTTTTATGATGCACATTGAGCTTGTAGCTTCTTTCAGAACTGTTCCAAGTACAAATGTTAGTGCATGTTGTCGGCAGATGATGAGTGACTCAACCAATGTATTGTCACCTGGGAGGACAACTAGTGAAAGTGCAGTAGCAGATGCATTGTTGAGGCATATTTCAGGTGCTAAAGGAAGGATCATTACTACGCAGTTTGCATCAAACATACACCGGCTTGGAAGTGTAAAGGCTGCAGCAGATTTAACTGGTAGAAAGTTGGTATGTTTTGTGTGACTGTAATGCTATGTTGTGAACCCAATTGTCACAATGATGGGGATGTCAGTTTTGATAGCTCTGGTTGTGTGGTCCTTGATCTAGGTATTTGTTGGCATGTCATTGAGGTCATATCTCGATGCAGCTTGGAAGGATGGAAAAGCACCTATTGATCCGTCAACTCTGGTATTCACACTTTTGAGACTTGGCTCTTTTTTTTTTTATCTGTATAGTATACAGTTTTCTCCTGGTAGCAAGTCTTTATCTTTTCCTTTTCTTGTAAGTTATAAGTTTGATGTTATCAGATTAAACTACTTAGATGCTAAACTGCCTTTGTCCATATTCTGCAGCTCTTGTTTAAGCTCATTTAATGTGAAGTAAACCTTGAACGAAATGATAAGATTTGTAATTGGTATCCTCTTTTGCTGGCCATGCCCCTTATCTTCCTACAAAATTATCCTATAAGACTTTCAAAAAGAAAGAAAGAAAAAGTAACTATCCTAGCTGGGATGCTCTCCAAGCACGAGAACGGATTGTTTATAACTGTTATAATGTTTGCTCCCTGACCTTTCTGTTATGATTATAGGTTAAAGCTGAAGACATTGATGCCTATGCTCCAAAGGATTTGATAATTGTCACAACTGGATCCCAAGTAAGTTTATCTCTCTGTATCCATTGAAAAACACTTTTAGCTGGCTATTTAGCTAGCTTGTGACTGTGCGCTCTATTATGCCAGGCAGAGCCACGTGCTGCCTTGAATCTTGCATCATATGGAAGTAGTCATTCCTTCAAACTGAACAAGGAAGATGTGATTCTTTATTCAGCTAAGGTAATGATCATGTATGATATGCCTTCATTTCTAGCTGAAAAGATTTCTATGAACACTTAATAACTGAATATTTGCTGATGGGAATAAAAATAATGTAGTGCAGTCAACATTTACTGTTCTTTCTAGTCTAACATGAGCTGTGCTGTATCCTATGCCATGGGATAGGGTTTGTTAATCTTTCCCCAAAGTCATTTATATGTTAATACATTAGTTCTTTTACTTTTATATCAGGTAATCCCTGGTAATGAATCTCGTGTGATGAAGATGCTAAACCGTATATCAGAGATTGGATCAACTATAGTGATGGGTAAGAATGAGGGGCTGCACACTTCTGGTCACGGGTATCGTGGAGAACTAGTAAGTTGGTTCAACATTGCTTTGAGTGATTTCAATTTAAAAGTTTCTTGTTCACTCTCACTTCATTGTTCCTTGAACAAACAAAATACAAAAGGATAAGGAAACATCACAACATTTAAACTCAGGATTGTATATTTTACTTTGTTGATGCATTTGTTTCTGGGGCCTCTGCTTGCAAGAATATATATTGTAGAAAATAAGAATTATAGAGAAGAGAAAGTAATTCCCTGTCAAATATTATTCATGAAATAATTCTACATAGGCAGAGTCCTTTAATAGACTTGGTACACGAGTTTGAGTTATAATAGACTACTATACATCTAAAGTTTAAACTACTGATTAGGATAGGATTTACAACAATAGAACTAAGCTTTTACACGCCTCTAACCTACATATATTATAGTAAAGGGTGATGTTAATATCACCTTTGACCTTTTCTGCATTTTCTTCTCTGTTTGGTCCCCATTTTCTCGTCTGCTCACTGCTGGTATAACATGAGTTTATATTTCTGTTTTCATTTTCCCCTTTTTTAAAGAAAGGGAATTTTATTACTTCAGTAACGGCTAAATAAATGGGGTTCCTTAGGAATTTGTTTCTTGATTTAGAAACGGATAATCTGGATTTGATTTGAATTGATCAAATCATCAAATCATATGTTTAGATTCTGATTCTAATATTACTTTCTCCTGTTGTCCTTGCATGTAAAACTCTATCTGAATGGTTTGATTTTGAAGGAGGAAGTACTTCAAATTGTAAAGCCACAACATTTTCTACCCATACATGGAGAGCTCTTGTTCCTAAAAGAGCATGAGCTACTTGGGAAATCAACGGGCATTCGACACACCACTGTAAGTTGCTTTTTTCATTACTCACGAAGGACTTCTTTATTTATTTTATAAAGTTGATTTTTTTTTAATTTAGTATATCCTGAGAATTATTTTTACTAATGAATGAAGTTTAATTTATAACTTTGTTTGGTCATGAGTTATCCAAGAATTAATCTGAACATCTAATGACAGCTACTAGGTCTAAGCTAGATGATTTTGATAAGGATACTTTTTCTATGTTCACAAAAGTAGGATTGTTTAACAAAGAAAGCTTGTTAAAAAATATCTATTACTGAACAAAATACTTGTTACAATTGAGTGACTAAAAGGAGAGTAGATCGGAGTTGGTGATAATAAAAAACATATTGCTAGGAGGATAACGAGATGCTTGGGGGATAGATTTTGATTCATCATAGGGATTGCTTCAACATTATCTATCATGGTAGAATATGCTGTGCACTATATTAAATTGTAATTCTTATTTATCATCTCAGGTTATAAAGAATGGGGAGATGCTTGGGGTTTCGCATTTGAGGAATAGAAGAGTTCTTTCTAATGGTTTTAGTTCTCTTGGGAAAGAGAATTTACAGGTTTGAAATCATTGAAACGTTTTTGGCAGTTCTTAAAAAACTTAATTGAGAAGGATATTCATGAATTTAGTCCTAAATTGCAGCTAATGTACAGTGATGGTGATAAAGCATTTGGCACATCAACCGAACTTTGTGTTGATGAGAGACTAAGAATTGCATCTGATGGTATTATAGTGGTCAGGTAGATAAGTTTTAGATGCTTAATTGGAGTCTATATATGTTTCATGTTTGTTCGTGCATGTTAATATATTCCTTTTGCAGCATGGAAATTTTACGTCCCCAAAAGGTAGATGGTATAGTTGAAAATAGATTAAAAGGGAAGATAAAAATCACTACACGCTGCTTGTGGTTAGACAAGGGGAAGCTTTTAGATACACTCCATAAAGTTGCTCACGTGACACTGTTGAGTTGTCCCGTGAATTGTCCTCTAGCTCACATGGAAAGAACTGTTTCAGAGGTACTGAGGAAGACGGTAAGGAAGTATAGTGGTAAGAGGCCTGAAGTCATTGCCATTGCATTGGAGAACCCAGCAGGAGTTCTCTCTGAAGAACTGAATGAAAAGTTATCTGGCAATTCCAATGTTGGTTTTGAGTTGCCAACATTGAGGAAAGTGGTAGATGAGCATCCGAAAAGGAGATCACCAAACAAGATAAAAGCAGATGACAGTACTTTGCATCCAGAGAATGCCTCGGAACAAAATTTGATAGGTTGGCCCTTGTCCTCTTTTTTGCCTTCCCTCCAATCTCTCATTTGTTCATTCATATTCTGTCTGCATGCATGTTTATGCATGTAGCTAGATATGTGATCAGATGTTTGTATTGGAATTGGTAATTTATTGAGGTGAATGGTAGTTTACTTTGTGAATTGTGATTTAAAGCACCAGTTCATTGATGTGTTCTATTCTGTAATGATTTTTTGAAGCAGATGGTGATGGTGAAGTTGAAGTGTTCTTACCTGAGGAAGACACCATTACATCTGGTCCTGACTGTGCAGAAGGTCATATACCAAATACTGATGATTCTGATGAATTTTGGAAATCGTTCATTAAATCATCGTCCCCTGTTGACAATTTAGAAACAGATAAGGTGTTGGTCCAAAAAGAGGAACATGAGCCAGAACTTGGCAGTGGTAGCAGTGGAGAGTCATCAAAACCTAAGCGGAACAAATGGAAACCTGAAGAGATTAAGATGCTAATTAAAAAGCGGGGGGATTTACATAGCAAATTTCAAGTTGTGAAGGGGAGAATGGCCCTCTGGGAAGAAATATCTACAAGCTTGTTGGAAGAAGGAATTAGTCGAAGCCCTGCACAGTGTAAATCTCTATGGGCATCTCTGGTTCAGAAATATGAGGTCGGTGCTCTTTTTAGTGTTTTTGTGGAACTCTTGCTTATATCTCTCTCTATTGATTTTAGGGTTCTTAGGCGTCATTGGATTATGTTTCCCGTGGCTTTAGTTTCATGGTCATTCATGTTGATCCCTATAGCTTCTCCTGCACATGAAGAATTGAAAACACTAGTTAGGAATGATAGAATCTATGTTTTTGCAACCTTAGGCTTTCCTTGAAGTACTTGTGTTTGACAATTGTGCCTGACCCATATCTAGACATGGGTACAGGAATATGATTTTTCAAGGACCCTCTAAATACTTGAAAAAGAATTGAACATGTCTGTGTCCAACACTTATACCCAAGTCTGAAGAACATAGAAAATGATAAAGAAATTTGAGATCCATGTGGATGCTTGAACTTGGATGTAACAATAATTTTTGCATCTTTTTATATCCTGTGGTTAGCATTGGTGTATTATGAGATTTAAATATCTGTTATTTTCCTGTTTCCGATCTCTATGCCGCTGCCTGCATATTCATTGAAATGGATTGTGCTAACATCCATTACGTCCATGATTCTGATAGATGCATCCACAACAGCAATCTAAATATCTTTGATGGAGAATGTTCAATTTGTCCCCCCACCCCCATCACTTGTTCAGCT
This sequence comes from Abelmoschus esculentus, assembly GCA_035048815.1. Lineage (NCBI taxonomy): Eukaryota > Viridiplantae > Streptophyta > Magnoliopsida > Malvales > Malvaceae > Abelmoschus > Abelmoschus esculentus. The sequence continues at coordinate 4,658,124 of JAUCBN010000031.1, read as the reverse complement.
TATTGAAAGCTTGTGCATATATTTTTTACAGGAAATCAAGAATGATAAGGAAAGTCGTAAAAGTTGGCCCTATTTGGAGGACATGAATAAGGTTTTATGTGATTTTGAGTCGACAGACACAAACTGACTGGTGTGTGGTGGAATTCTATTATAATTGCTGTGACCATGGGGTGAAGTTGGAGGAATGGTGGACAAGTCCATTTCTGGCGAAATATTTTTGTAGTCATAGACTTCCTGTAAAAAAAATTTAAGTTTATTAATACATTTGGATTGTTTTTGTGAAAATTTGCAAAAAAGTCTTTCATTTATTTTGTTCTTAATCGTCTGTTGTAACACCAGTCAATGAGGGTGATACTACTCCCTAGTATAACATTAACTGTGGATTATGTGTTTATCCAGCTAGACATGAAGTTAGCCATCATTTTTCTTAAATAAATTGACATAAAAGGTAATTCGAGTTTATACGCAATTTGATCTAATTCGTTTTAAAATTTTGTTGCTAACATCAAATTTGTTCGTAGGGTTATAGAAGTCTGCTGGTAGGGATAAAATTTTAGGAAACAATATAATTTTATCATCTATACTTGATGATTTGGATGAAGACATCATCTATAAAAAATAACTTTTTTCTAATTTTTTCTTGAATCGATAAAAAATATTAAAATATTTTAAATTAAAAAAAAAATCATCACCTACATCTTTACTTAAATCATCATCTATAAATATTTTTTCGTTGTCTTTCCTTGATTTAAGCAATTTGAATCCCCTGTCCATCCAAGATTGACCGTTGCCCAACCAATTCAGGCAATGCTGAAAATGTGTTACGAGCTTCTTTATGCCTAAATTTGACCTTCTTCAACTTGGTATAAAAATAATGTTGTATTGTTTAATATATTTGTTAAGATCCAATCATCAATTAATATATTTTATCAAAATTGAACTCCTCAATTCAATCCTTACACAAAACATTTACAATGTTACTCGTGCTGTATAATGGAAAAAATAGATGGTCAATCTCACTTTCAACTGATTAAAAATAGTTATCATTTCACACAAATATTTCTCTTCTTTCTTATTCTTTAAATTTCATGAACAAAGATAGTTCTTCATGATAACTTCAATTTTACCGAAATAACCTATCAACCCCACCGGTTGATATCAATGACTATATCTTTTTCTTAATCGTTCTCCATAAATTATTTTTTCTTTTCTTTTTTTTATATTAGTAAATCGTTTATAGATCTTGTTTATTTATTTGTACAGAATTGTAGGTTATAGTATTATTTTTGGATAAATAAAATGTCATTTATCAAAAAAAATCATTATCGATTGACATATAAATTAGCAGGTTATGCCAATAATTTTTAATAAAAGATAATACAAAAAATCAAAATAAAAATTGAATAATAATAAAAATTTAAGAATTTAATGATCAAAATAAAAATCTCTTAAAAAAATAGTGATAACAAATGTACTTTACCCTTTATTAAATTTAATTTTTAAAGTAATTATGTGAATCGTAGTATTTGGCGTACGAGATCAATTAAGAACCTCTCTTCAGTATTTGCCTTAATGGTTAAGGAAATAATTATTATTTCTAAGGTCACAAATTCAAATAATAATATTTATCAACACAATAATTTAAAAAATTAATATTTAATAATTAAAAATATATTTTAAAACAAACATTACTTATATTTATTATATCTGATTGAAAAAAATCTCTCTTCATATTATCCCATTGTAACCATTGAAGATTCCACATTTGTTTTGTGTCCATCCTATTTTAATATTGCTCTCTTACCTTATCAAAATTGGGAACTGGAACTTGTTCATATGAACAAGTAGATCCGCCGCCATTTTAAGATTCTAGAATACTTCATTATCATGATTCATGCCATACCTCATGACGCATTAGGAGACTCGGGATTCCATTCCATCAGACTCCACAACATACATATATTTAATGCATTTATTAACGATATTTTGGTATAAATTTATATATATAGATGGGTATTTTACCCGGTTCAATCGGGTTTCGATTGAATCCGATTAGGTTAGATTTTTTAATAAAAAAATCGAGTTTAGATCGGGTCAAGTGATTTTTTAAGGTAACATCGGATCAAGTTTGAGTTTAGGGTGTAAAATATTCGACCCTATCCTACCCGTGATTAAATATATAATTTTTTCTATAAATTTTTTTAAGAATATTTATAATAATAGTCTTTTATCTATATATTTTTTATAATTAAGTTTTTAAAATTATTTTTTTATTTATAATTTAGTCTTTAAAATTATATTTTTTATAAAGTCCCAAAAATCATTTTTTTACAATTTAGTCCCTAAAATCATTATTTTTTCTATAGGTCGGGTCGGGTCGAGTCTGATTTTTTGAAAAAAAATATTCTGGTCAAGTCGAAATCGGGTTTAGGATATTTGTGTTCGGGTCGGGTTCAGGTGGACCGAAAATCCGACCCAACCTGATCTGTGCCCATCTCCAGGTATATATCAAAATTTTAAAAAATATATAATTTTTTTTGATACCTATCGATTTTTTTATAAAAATTATAACTTTTTATATATAAAAAAACTGTATTAAAATTCTTACTATTTTTATAATAAAACATTTTTTTAGGTTACTGTTTTCTTAGAAAAACCCTATGCACGAACTCTCTGGCCCAAGTGGTTAAAGGAACGGTTGATGTTCTTAGAGGTCACGGGTTCGAGCACTAGTGATGTTAGCAAAGTGATTGAGCGATCATTGTCAATTGGTAATAGAGATTATATTCTAAAACAGATACTACTTGTACTAACTATTAACTTGTTTAAAAAAAAAACCTATAATATTCCCCAATCTATTGGCTTCTTTTTTTCCTTGTTTTGTGAAAACTATTTCGTTTTGGTCGGAAACAAAGAAGATTCTGTTTTGACCGTTAAAATAAAAGGGCTTTATTTTTATTATTACATTTGAAATTGTCCCAGACTGCGCCTCTTTCGTCCTGGTTTCCTTTCCCGACGCTATATACTCGCAAATTTACTGCCCATTTTCCATCATCTTCTTCTTCCTGTTTATCAGAAGAACATTCAACCACTTTCTTCTAACTTCTTCAATTATCAGAGTTAAACCTTGGGGTACTGGCACACGGTCTTCACGCTCTGCTTCCATCCTTATCTCTCTCTCTCCATATATAGTCATATTTGCTATTCTCCCAACACCCAGCCTTTGTTCTTCTGTTTGAAACCGAAATTTGTCCTTCTTACGATAAACCCTAAGTGGTTCCGCCATGAGAAGCGAAGACTACGAACGAGTTCTCAGATATTTCGACAGTGATGGAGATGGGAAGATTTCAGCTTCTGAGCTAAGCCATAGATTATGCCAGATGGGAGGAAAGTTGCAGTTAAATGAAGCCGCCGCCGCAGTGGAAGCATTAGACTCCAACGGCGACGGATTGTTGGATTTACAAGATTTAATAAAGTTACTGGAAGAGGATAATGGAGAAGAAGGGAAGCTGAGAGATTTGCGAGAAGCTTTTTGTATGTATGATGAAGATGGTTGTGGATTCATTACCCCTAAAGGATTGAAGAAGATGTTGAAGAAACTTGGGGAATCAAAGTCCATTGAGGAATGTAAAGTGATGATCAAGAAATTTGATATCAATGGCGATGGGGTTTTAAGCTTTGAGGAATTCAGAGTTATGATGATGTGATCAAAGATATTTTTTTCTCGTTTCGTTTTCCTTGTAACCATTTTCTTTCTGATTTCATCATTCATTTTCCTTGTAATGATTATTCTTATTCATGATTGTTTATATATTAATTACTTGAAATTTTCTAAAGTATTGGAAAGATTGCGTTTATGACAAGCCTAATTGCGTGTAATGATTTCTTACCGAATAACGTATTAATCAAAAATAATTTAAAAAATATATAAAATATAAAATTATATATTTTTTTATTAATATATCATTCATTCATTCATTAAAATCACTTACACTGTGTGCTATTAAAATATATATAAATGATGTTGGAGGGTGCGCATTATTCATATTTGTAGGGATGTGAATTTGGTTACGGATGGTTTGGTTCGGTTAGTTTAAGGCATGACGGTGGAAGAATTCTTTTATGATCATATTCTATTGGAGGTTCTACCTTTAGTTATGACTGATCAAGCTTTGTCTTGATATTTGTTTTATCTTGGTTTATGTTTAAGTGATGTAAATATTATCACGAGTACTCTTTTCCTCCATTTAAGCTTAGGGAGGTTTTTAATAAAGTTTGTAGTAATAATCCATTTCAAATCAAAAAAAAATTATGAGCTTTAACATTTATTATCATTACATTTTGTCATTTTCAACCATCATGATCTTCTTCCCGTTAATTCTTAAAATCTATATTTTCAACCATCATCATTAAATTCAAAACTTAACCTAAATATATTTTTATAAATTAAACTAACAAAACACTATCTGTACAAAATAAAATCAAAAAAAATTCTATATAAGTCAAGCTACTCACATAATTCTCATCTCATAGTCAAAGACCTATCAAAATTTTTAGAACAACAATCAATTAGTTTAAATCTAATATCACTCTTTTATCAACCAGAAAATTTCTAAAGCTTGTTGATTCTTTTTACCAATGAATACGACAATTACGTTTTATCCATAAATAATTGTTGGGATTACCCCAAACCAAACGAATAATGACAAACCTCGTAGTTTTCCTTTTTCCAGCCAACAGTATCCACTCTAAAAGTTCAATCCAGCAACTATGTTGAATTTGTAGCCCTAAATCTTTCATCAGTAAAGACCAGATTTACAATATATATTAGTACTTTTAAAGGTAATATGAATATCCGACACCAATAGTTTTATATGATAAAGAGCACAATCTGTATTAATTGAAGTCGTCAAAATTTTATTTATTTATGATCTATATAATTAAAATAATAACTTTAATATTTATATTTTTTTATTAAACAAAAAATTATATTCTAAAATAAATATTAAATTTGAATTTATTTAAATTAAAATAATATAAATATTTTTAATCAATTAGATCATATACATTTACGATTCAACTTCCTAGGGTTTCTTTTTTACCAAGAAGCAATGCACTGTAATTAGACCAAGTCTTTCCTTGACGTAAGCAATTTCAATTGACAATGCACATCCCAGATTGACCGCTACCCAACAAAATCAGAGAATTCTCTTTCCATAATTTATGCATAAATTTGACCTTCTTGAACATATAATAAAATTAATATTCCATGGTTTAAGATATTTGTTAAGCTTCAACCATCAATTGATTTAAACAATAACATATGCCAACCTACCATGATTGAGCTTGTCAAGTCAATCCTTCCAGAAATATTTACCTCATGCGGTCACACCTCCTATTGTAAAAAAATGATAGGTTAAATTTATTAGATTTAATTTTTGAAGTAATTATGTGAATCAAATTAAATATTTTATTTTTTGTGATAAATTAAGATCCTCGACTCATATTATGGATTGTAACCATTCACAAGTATACATTTGTTTTGGGTCAATTCCTAGTTTGATAGTATATTTTTAGGTTATGACTCATATTATGATTCCCAGTGTTCCTGATCAATGGAAAATATCTTGGCAACCCTGAAATTTAAGACATGAAAAGATTCTGTTTTCTTGTCGAATCAGAGATGTCCATAAAGTTAATGCAGTCGGGAACCAGCGAAGAAGATGGTCAACCCTGTTGCTGCTGTTGAGTAGCTTCTCCTTTGCTGCTAACTGCATGCAGAAACATTTTAAGTCATGGCAGGGAAAGATACTTTGCAATCACCTTCTAAATATCATCCGCAACCTACGCACTACTTCCACTTCTAATCGCACGAGCAGTAGGAACAGAAACTAAGCCATTCGCAGTACATTTCCAACCAGGACGGTCCTGAACCGAAGTGAAAAAGGGTGTCTTCAACTTGCGAGAGCAAGGGACGAAAGTCATTCTCCGACTGTAATCTTTATATGCTGCTTTGCCGAAAAAAAAAAATGCAACACTATCTCATAGAAGAAGAGGAGCCTGCTTTGCCGGAAAAAGAAAATGCAACACTTAAATGTTAAATATATCTATAATATATTTTTTTGATTATCCACTAAATTCATTCTCCGGATCCCGTGGCCCTGGTGGATCTCGTGATTTTGCTGGAAGAGGGCCTGCTCCTGGATCTGAGCGCTGCTTCAATTGTGGAATTGATGGTCTCTGGGCTCGTGATTGCAAAGCAGGAGATTGGAAGAATAAGTGTTACCGCTGTGGAGAACGAGGGCACATCGAAAGAGATTGTCAAAACAGCCCGAAAAAACTGAGGTCCTTCTCCTTTGAACTCGTATTTTGATCAGTTTTGTCCAAATAGGAGTGTTATTTCTATCGTCTATAACTTATATATTGCTTACTTGATAATTTTATTAATTTTATTGTTGCAGCCGTAGACCACGTAGTTACGCTCGCCTAGTATGGTTAGGGTTAGGTTTTTTTCGGATAACGATAAAAATATAAAGTTTTAAATTTTTTAGAGTTAAATTAAAGATGAAACAAAAGTATAATAATAGTTTAAAAACCATTTAAGTAAATTATCATTTTTTATTATACTAGATCATCTTTTCGTCAATATTTAACGGCACATGTTAGAGTGACCAGAACTTTACACCCCGAAAACGATAGTGACCTTACTGGTCGTTTTCCAAATTGGTAACTAAAAATATACTGGAGATAAACGAAAGTGACTAATACAGTAGTTTGCCCTAAAATAAATTACATAATATCAAAAAAAAAACATCTTTAACGTTTAAGTGCATAATCACTTAGTTTCGTATATTTTTTAAAGAATTTTAATTCTAAAATTTTATTTTAGGTCAAAATAGTTAGATAAAAATTATTAATTAATTAATTAATGATAAATAACTTAAAATAACACGATAAATTTACATGATAATACACACCGATATAACAATATATATTAACAAAAATGTTAATTTGATAAAATGAGACATCAATAAAAAATATTTTATAAATTATTTTTTATTGATATGATATTCTATTAAGCTATTTTAAACTATAATTATCATTTATTATTTATCAATTTTTATCAACGAATAAATAATTTCAATCTAAAATAAAACATTAATAGTTAAAATGCTTAAAAAATATGAGTCGCGATATTTAGTTAAGTTATGACAATAAATACAACATTACATATTTCTTTTAAAATACACAAATTATACATTTTAAAAATACACAAATCACATTAAATATATTTTTTTTCAAAATATAGGTACGAAATGTAATATTATCCCAAATAAAAATTCTGATAGAAGAATTCGATTGGCCTAACGGATCTTTGAGAAATTATTTTATGAACCAGTTCTATCATGTCATCTATGGTCCCTAACCACTAAAAATTAGCCAACTATTTTTATATTTTTTATATTATTTTTTTTCTAATTAATCTTTATGTAATTACTCACTACCTATTCATATAGTAATAAAAAATTAAATATTCACTCTTTAAAAAAATAATATAGCAAATATAAAAATAATTAACTAATTTTTAGTGATTAGAAACTATGAATAATATAGTAAAACTAATCGATAGAATAATTTTTACGGATCTTCGGAGGTTAGACATCCAAACCCTTTTCGTAAAGCTTTCTATTATTTTATTCATAGGAAAGATAGAAAATTTATGTTTGACCGTCAAACAAAAATATATTTTTTCCTTTTTAAATTGTAGGGAAATGGATTTATTTCCTGCTAGTTTCCTTCCAGCTGCTACTTCGTTGACATTTTCCAGTACCATCTGTTTCTTCTAGTTGAAGTCGGTTTAAGACTTGTAAACAAAAAAACTAATAATGGTCGGTTGAAGACGGCAACACGGTCTCAAACCCTTCTGTCTCTTTATATATAGAACTGGTTTTCGACTTGGGAATACCAATTTGGCAAAGCTTTTCAAATATATACTTTGCTTCCTGTTCTCCCAAGACCCAGCTTTTAGTTTCTTACTTTGTTCTTCTGTTTGAAACCTAAATTTGTTCTTCTTACGATAAACCCTAAGTTGTTCCGCCATGAGAAGCGAAGAATGCGAACGAGTTCTCAGATATTTCGACAGTGATGGAGATGGGAAGATTTCAGCTTCTGAGCTAAGCCATAGATTATGCCAGATGGGAGGAAAGTTGCAGTTAAATGAAGCCGCCGCCGCAGTGGAAGCATTAGACTCCAACGGCGACGGATTGTTGGATTTACAAGATTTAATAAAGTTACTGGAAGAGGATAATGGAGAAGAAGAGAAGCTGAGAGATTTGCGAGAAGCTTTTTGTATGTATGATGAAGATGGTTGTGGATTCATTACGCCTAAAGGATTGAAGAAGATGTTGAAGAAACTTGGGGAATCAAAGTCCATTGAGGAATGTAAAGTGATGATCAAACAGTTTGATATCAATGGCGATGGGGTTTTAAGCTTTGAGGAATTCAGAATTATGATGATGTGATCAAGGAGATTTTTTCTTCTTTATGATTACGATTATTCTTTATACATTATAAAATTTTTTAAATTTTATACGTTTTTTAATAGTCCTAAAACCGAAAAGTTTACATGCTTTTCGGATAGTTTGATGAATGGAAAGTATAACTCAAACTAACAATCGATTATGTGAAAATTACCACTTGAAAAAAAAATTTAATCTCAAACTCAGTTTTAAAAAATTGTGTAACTTAATCTTATCTTTTGTTTATATATTAAGTTTTATAGATCTTCCACTTAATTTTCATCTTATTTTTAATTTTTGTTATTCATCCCCTTTATGTGTAACGATTTAAGTTTATTTCTGTCATATCAGATAAAATCACAAGAATTAATAACAATTGCTTTTTTATATAATCTCAAACCTTTAATTATACTCACTTCAAAAGAATATTATGTACCTAATTTCACTTAAACTTGAACCTATAATAATTTTTATAATTTATATTTTGATTTTTAAACTATCCACTAAAATAAATCTAATAAATAATCATTCTTGTTCCGTAAGCCTATCCAAATCTTCAACAACTTACATGTGAAATGAATTATATTTTAGTATTCTAATTCAATTATAAGATAATATCTTAGTTCGGTTTTAAATTTGGATAAACTCAAACACATCTCTTAATTATGCTGCTCAAACTCAAGTCGTTTAGGAGGAATAAATAGGATTGTATTAAACTTCAGTTTAGATTGTAAACACGTGTACTACTGACTACATGCACAGCTTTGGGTCTAAAATCTTAAAGACAGTAAACTCTTCTAAATTTTAATCAACATGTTTATATAATTTAATCTAACATGTTTTAAATATGTTTCTCAGCAAACTCAAACTAATTCATGCTTAAGTTGATTATTCAACTAATGTAATGACTACTATTAATGTATTAAGGACTTAATTAAAATGTTTTAAAACTTAACAACTGATCCTTTGGATTAATCAGACGTTGAAATTAATAATTGATACAACTTGCCGTCGCTTGTTAAAATCAAGATACTAAATGAACAGTGTCGGGATCGAGTGGTCCTTGTAATTGCAGTTGTCCTAAACCGTTGTCTTGGAAAACACGGTTGTTTGAAATTGTAAGCAAAAACTTTAAATACGAAAGGAAAAGAGCATTTGACCAGAATAAAAACGGTTGCTTTCAGTTTTACTTTCTTTCTTAATCTTCTGGATGAAAAGGATATATATATAGGGATATCGAAAAGAAATCGAACATTTTTATTATATCGAGTGTGAATAATTAAGGTTTTATTTGGAAGAAAGAAATTGAAAAGATAAGTACTAGAATAAAAATAAATCCTTAATTTTTAACGTCACACTTTATTTAATGATGTGTCACGTTTAAATTTAAATCATAATTTTTTTTAATAAAATTATTCGATTAGAAATAATAATATAATTTTATTATAAATATTTAAGTATAATTATTATAATATATTTATCTTTATATTTTTAAAATTCTTTTTATATTTAAAATAAAAATAATTATTATAATGTCCCTTCTCTATATTTTGTTAAACTAATTTCCTATTTTATTAAATAAAAAGTTGTAACGACCCGGGTTCTCGGTTTTGTGTGTCGGGTTAACCCGAGAGTGTGGGCTTCGGTTTTGGGCCCGAGTGTAGTGATTTAGGCCTAGTTTGTTGGGTCTTGAGTGGTTGTGTTGGGCTTAAGTTATGGGCTGAGGGCATTTCGGTAAATGCCAAAATAAGTTGAATAGAGGGTTTTTGGGGTTGTTTTCTGCAGAGGTGAGGTCATAGTACAGGGGTTTTTCTTTCTCCCATCATCTTCTTCATCCAAGTTTAAGGTGAAAGGAAAAGGTAAGATCTTGGAGTGTTTGGTTTAAAATCTCGTTTTTAGGATGAAGAGAAAGTTGTAGAGCTGAGATGGATCTATAAAACAAAGTTTGGTTTGCCAAGTTTGGTGGAGGAAGAGGTTTTAGTGGGGGTTTAGGTTTCGGGAATAGGTTTTAGAGAGTGTTAACCTTAGTTTTTCTAGTGTTTTAAACTCTAAGAATCATCATCTTGGTGTCTAATTCACTTCTTATCTTCCCCTTTGTAGAGAAACAAGTGGAAGACCCATCATCAAGCTTGAGGAAGGAGAAACATTGAGGTTGAGTTTGGAGCTCGGGTTTGTGGCTTTGTTGCTGTTTTTGCTTAAGGTTGGTACTCCCAACTCATCCTTTCATCATTCATATCATGGTAGTATGCATGACATGTAGATTTTTGTGTTTGAATGCTTGGTTGAGCTTGCTATGTTTTAATGGTGGAAATTGTGTTAGTGAGTTTAATGGCTGAACAATGGTGTTAAAATGTGTTAAACATCCTTAAGAACTAATAGGAACACGTTAGAATTGATTTGATCAAGTTTGAGAATGAATCTCTAGAATTTTCTAAGTGCAGACCTACATTCGTGCAGGGGGTATCGATACTCGTGCTACTGGTATCGATACCCATTAGTGAAATTTGGCTTTATGGACAGGGGTATCGAACCCTGGTTCGATACCGGGACCTCCAGTGGCATAATGGCATCGATGCTCGCATCGATGCTGGAGGGTCCCCTTTTGTTGACTTTGAATTTCGTCAAAGGGTATCGATACTGTTATCGATACCCATGGTTCGATGCCTTCTTGGGTAGGTATCGAGGCAGGGTGGTTCGATACCCTATATAGGGGTATCGATACCATCGCGAAAACTTGACAAGATAAGCTTTATTTGAGGTTCGATAAAGGGATTAAAGACTATAATGAATCTTATAATTAATGAAATGGATGGTTAACACAAGATTGACGTATTAAACCTTGAATGACTAAATGATGTTAAGTCTTGATATGTTTTTATGTGAGGATTCTCGGTGGATCGCTTATGTGTGTTGAGTCTTTGATTGATGGAAATCCGGATATCCAAAAGTGTTGCAACACGTCGAAGGCCATCCGATGTAACATTCCGGGTGATGACTTTGAAGACCATTCCGGATGTAGGATCCCGATGCTGTGTGGACGCGGGCCTCATCTTGAGTATGGGATCCCGTTGCTGTGTGGACGCAGGCCCTGCTCGTAGTGTAGGATCACGATGCTGTGTGGACGCGGGCCTCACTACTTTGTGTTGTTGTTTGACATGTATATGCTGTGTGCGTCATTATACATTGTTTATGCCATGTGGTAGGCAAGCATGCTAGATCATCATATCATGCACGATATGCTTTACTGCTTATGATATGCATGATGTTGGCCGAGTTCGGCGTATCCACTGAGCTTTCGTAGCTCAACGTTTCGAAATATGTTTTCGTGCGTAGGTTAGGTGAAGCCGGTTCGTGGAACACCATCAAGGTTCGGATTTCAGCATCGACCGTGTTGTCAGAGTACATGTATTAGATTTAGTGGGCTTGTACTATGTCGAACCCTATGTAATGTAACTCTGTTTATTTTAATTTGGGTCGAATGTTTTTAATAGTTTGTAATATTTAGAGCTCCGTCACTTTATACTATTTGGGCTTGTGTTTCTAACTTAAATGGATTTTATGAAATCGTCTTTGGACTTGTAATTGATTTTATTTGATGGGCTTTAAAAAAAAATTTGGTTTACAGGTTTTGGGCCAGAGGCCCAATGTAACATCCGGGTCGGGTGCTACAAAAATATTTATATTAGATCAGGTTAAAAAAGTTTTTACCATAAAATTACTAATCAAATTAGAGTAATATAAAAATATCATCAAATATGGAATTAAATTAAACAAAATCCTATTCCAATAAAAATGTTTATTTTTTAATTAAATGTTGATCGACCAAAACACGATCCGTCTCCACCTATTACCCTAACGATACCCTTTTCCTAATCAAACAACAACGCGACTCATATACGAGGACCTAAACGAAGTGAAGGAAAGGGGAAAGGGGAAAATGCCGAAGAGAACAACGCACACGTACTCAAGCGAAGACGCAGCACCAGATGGACCTGACTCTGATCTTTTCGTATACTATTGCAAGCACTGCGGTTCCCATGTCCTTATTACTGGTTTGTTCATCCCACATGTTCTCTCATTCGATTTCACCGTTTAGTTGATTCTAGGGTTTATGTTAAACGTGTCTTGTACAGATTGCTACGTTACGGTTGATTCTGAATCTATATCAAACATTTTCAAACAATCAAACGTTTTCACTTTGTTTTTATGTGAGGATTATCAATCTTAATGCGCTCTTTCCTTGATATGGATCTTTTGTTTTTATTGGTAAAACATGTTTAAGTCAAAGTCAGGTGTATTACCATACGATAACAGTGCAATTGTCCAATCTTGCTCTCTTAGCCATGTTTAGGCTTTCTAATTGCCCATTGGCTTTGTTTCCCGAATCCATGACTATATGAGGAAAAAAAAAGAGTTGTAGACCAAATATAGGATGGCAGTAGAACTAGTTACTACGGGTATAGGTTGCTGGTAACTAGTCTATTTTGACAGACCTTGGTATGACTTTACATTGGGTTCAAAAGAGAGGCATTTCTTTGGTGTGAACTGCGAAGTAAGCAAGAATATATATATATATATATATATATATATATATATATATTAACCCTTGTCTTCCTTTTTTGTCTCACCTTTTCTTTCTATTATTTTCTCTTATCAGTTTCTTATGAATTATCTCATGTTGCTAGATAGGGTCGGCTTGGCCTGTACTAAAAGTTCTTTGAAATGTCATTGTAGTTCAATGTTGCTGTGGCTTTTGCAAAGATTAGAATATAAATGCAACCTTAAGGATACCTACTTTTTAAGTGATATCTCATGATCTAAACAAAAGATAATTTAGATTCTTGAATCACTTCATTCCTGGTACTATTGTTACAAAAGATTTCCTTTTTATGTGATTTTACATATGGACAAATAGTTACTGTCTAAATGACTACATGGGACTCATGGAAGTCATTTTCCTCCTAATGGAGCAGCCCACACCTCAGCCTTGATGTATAAGGCTAGTTGATTAATCTTTTATAGGTTGAATGCTTTAGTTGCTTGCTTGATTTAGATATCACCTTCCCTGTTGCTGAAAAATATTCGTTATAAGATACCCAATTGCAGAAAATGCCCAAGAGAAAGACTGACAAAGCTTATGTGCTTGACAAGAAAAAGCATCTTGCTAGGCTTAATGTTACGGAGGCTGGAAAAGTTCTCTTGAAGAGGCAAGTTTTTTTATATATTTGTGTTTATATACTTGTTGCTGTTGTGCAGTTGTGCCTAATTGTGGCTTAGCTTATTGATGCATATCCTAGTTTTACCTCAGATGCCATATTTTTCTATACATGTTCCTTAATTTCTTAACTTGATTCATTTTCTTGGAATATTGTACTCCTAGTTTTGGCTTTCGAAAAAGAGGGTGGGGAATGAGTGAGGTTTGCTTTAACTTCTAGTGTTTGTACCACTGTTGCACAAAGTTCGTAGTTATGATTTATGAGCTTGTTTCCTTCTTTCAGGGGAGAAGGGAAATTAGAGAAGCAATTTCGCATGAATTGTTTAGGCTGCGGCTTGTTTGTTTGCTATCGTGCTGAAGAAGATCTGGAAACTGCGTCTTTCATTTATGCTGTTGATGGTGCCCTTAGTACTGTTGCTGCAGAAACCAATCCTCAGGTACAATTATGAACAATAGTTCTTTTTTTTTTCCATCCATCAGATATGTTTCTTTACCCCAAGGACTGATGCACACATCTTTCTTTCTTTTATCAAATTCATTTCCAATTTAGTTTTATGCAAGGGGTCACCACTATAAATATCTTTATACTTCCTTTTCCTGGTTTCCTTTACTTTGTAGGATGCTCCTGTGCCACCTTGCATATCCCAGTTAGAGGGAGGACTTGTCCAAGTCGCCATAGAGGTGGAAGATCGTGCACAACGCTCTGCAATTACAAGTAACAGGCTCCTTCAATCACCATTTTATATTCTTTATGCTTGCTAGCCTTTGATCACCTTTATTTCTCGAATTATTGTTATCACACTTTAATGTCTTACTTGCCAAGTCAAATTCTTGTCGTATAGTTACATTTATTTTTTGAAGTAATTTGGAGATCTTTTTTCATGCTTAAGGAATAAGGATATCAATTCAGGCCTCTTACTGAATTTATCCTACTTCTCTATCTGTATAGAAAGAACCATGGGTGGTTTTATCCACAACTTATTATGGAGTTTGAACACATATCTTGATATTGACGGTATGGAAACACTAGCATTGTAGTGCTATGAGGGTACGGACAAATAACAATGGAGCTGGAAGATTAAGTACAATGGACATGACTTTTTCTGGATGGCATGACTGCAAACAAAATTAGGTGAAACTAAATTGTATAACATCCTAACTTGGATTTTTTTATTGTAACCCAAATGAGATAAAAAATCATGGTAAATCAATGATGTCAATGTTATTTACTATCACTAGAGCATTCGAAAAACATTAAGTGCTCTGATCATGGATTTTGATTCTTGAATAACGACATTCTAAGGGAATGGTAGCAGGAGTATGAACTGTGTTCTTTTTGTTGGTCTCATCCCCCACCTCTCATGGACTGGTAAACTCGAAAACCCCTGACATCACTATTTGTGGTAGGATTTCGAACCTCTGTGGACATGCTTCCTTTTGTGAAATCAACAAAATAAATAAAGTTGAAGGAAAAACCATACTGTATTAGCCGAGGCTTATAAAATACTTGAAAAATGATGTCAGAGCTGAGTAGATAATTTCTGCCTTTGCTGGCATAAACCATTTTTTTTCTTGATATCGTATCTGTTACCTTAAGGATACTTTACATGTTAGTTTTTAAAACCATGATGGATGAAGATATCTTCAAATAGTCTCGATCGAATAATTTTTCCCTGGCCTTTTATTCTCTCCAGGAGTAAATGCAGATGATGTACGTGTTACTGTGGCTGCACCTGCTGCCCGTGGTGAAGCTAACAATGAACTTTTGGAATTCATGGGAAAGGTTTTATTTTTCAATATTAATCTACAGCTACTCAATTAAGCTTCCTATACATGTATAATAGGAAAGCTGATCTTCAGTTAATATCATCACAGGTGCTGGGACTGAGACTTAGCCAGATGACACTTCAGAGAGGATGGAATAACAAATCAAAGCTTCTCGTGGTAAGTGAATTTGACCTTCAGTCTTGAATTGTTATTGCTGTCGTCCTTGCCTGTCAAAATAGATTTTTGTTTTTCTTTGCATACTTTGTGTACCCTATTAATGCTTCCGGGCAATGCTGTGAACTTTGATCCTTGCATCAGGTTGAAGATTTGTCTGCGAGACAGGTGTACGAGAAACTTCTAGAAGCTGTCCAACCTTGATGCATTTTGGTAATATCTTTGGGTTCAGATTCAGTGTTAACTTGATCCATTGCTTCAGGATGCCTCTCAATTGTTTAGCCTCGAGATGATTCGGATATATGCATGCTAATATATCCATTACTTGGAACAATAGAACTTCTGCATACACCTTTTTGAAACACAAAATAAGGCTGAGATGGTATTGTGCAAATTTGTAGTTATATGTGGAGCATTTTTTTCAATATATATATATATATATATATATATATATATATGAGTGTATAATGTATTGAAATGCATCAAATATTGCAAGTGAAGAAAACAAGTAAAAATGCACGGGATGCAAAACGGGTAAGGATATGTTTGTATTCGTTTTTTTGACTTTAACCAATAAAATAAATAAATATGAATATAAAATTTTATTTGTGTTTATCGAATATTTACAAACATAAATGAACGAACAAGTTTTTTTGTTTATTTAATTAAATGAACAAATTTTTTTTATTTATATTTATTTATTTATATTTATTTATTTAATAAATAAACGAATTTTCCGTTGAATAAATCACTAATCATTCGTTGAACATTTGGTTGATCTACGACCCTAACATTAATTGTTGAAAATTGAAAATAAGATATAAACATAGGAAATAAAACGACATTTAATGGGTTTAACAAAAAGAATGGAAAATTTATTTCATTTTCTAAATTTACAGAACGAAAAAGCAGTAAGAAAGAAGAGTCAGTGCACTTAAATTGAAAAAAAAAAACATGCTCTTTTTCATCCTCGTCATTCGACGTCCGAAAATACTTATGTACGACGACTTCTCTTTCAGACGGGAAGATAAATTTAAAAGTCTTTTTCATTTTTCATTTTTTTTTATCAAAAATCATAACCCAAAAGTAAAGCCCCAAACTTTAAAAATATAATCTAAAATTCCTCTTTGAGTTTTGGTTTAGAAATGAGATTTCATTTAAGAAAATCGTAAAACCCTATTTTTATTTATTTCTATCCTAGAGATTAAGGGGGGAAAAAACTTTTGGTTTATGCTTGGAAAAGAAAAGGGAAGAACCTTAATGCTATGAGAAAAAAAAGGACAGAACCAGAGAAAACATCTGCGATATGGGACCAAAAATTCTCAGAAGACTGATCAACATATTGGTTCTACTCTGATACTCCTATATGCATATAGCAGGGATAACAACTGAAGCTTTAATGACAGAAATTCTTATGCTTGTTACCCATGTTAGCTGGTCTCGGGTGAGCAGGATGTTGAGGCAAATTATATCACCTTTTAATGATAATGAACTGAACAAGTACTTCAAGAATCATACAAAACTTATGACAAGCCCAGCCTACAGGGTTACACGAGGGTGAGTTTGTGTAGTTTACACGGTGGTTTCTTATACCCAAAAAGGACAAGCTGGCAATACTGCCATAGGTATAAACTATGCTAATTGAACTTGAGAGCGAGTGTCGGATACAAATATATGTCTGACAAGGATGTGTTCAATTTTTTCTAAGGTTTTCCATGTATATGGAGGGATCTCCGAGATTCAGATTCCTATACCCATGTAAAGATATAGGTAGGATATTGTAAAAATGGAGATTCAAAACAACATACAAGCTAAGGGTGACCCCTGATATAAAATACATGAACCAAGACATTCAGACATGGGGCTACTATAGAGTATAGACTATAAATATGTACAAGATGCAATACATTAAGTACAACTAACTTTCACAAAACATGTGTTTATAATATCAAACAGACAAACTAAAAACATCACGTCATCAGATGCATATGAAGGCAAACTCTACCTCTTGCTCGTCCCTGATGAGAGCAAGGGCCATGCCTGTTAAACGAGTCCTCCTATGAACCCTTTCTCCTTGTGTGATGAAGAACAAGAGGCGTTCCTTCAAACAAGTCCAATAGATAAGTTTCCAGATCCTCTGCTGTATACTTAATGTATTTTCCAGAATGCTTTCCACTTTCTAGCTGACTCCCAAACCTCCCCTTGAAGGATCTGTAAGCTGGGATTACTTTCTCCGATATAGAAATTCGAAGCTCTTCACGGAGTTGAGGATCGGGGACCTTCCAAGCTGTCTGAAACCTATATATTTCTTCGAAACATGTATTGAAGTTCTTAAATCTTTCCTTCAAGGTCACCTTAGAGGCATTACTAGAGCTGCTACCAATTCCTTCATCCTTCAGACAATACAGAGCTTTGATCCAACAAGCTCGAAGATAACTTGTAGCATATTGCCGTACTTGTCCACGCCGCTTACGAACCCAATTGTCTCCCAAAAGATTTCTCAGCTCAGAATCCTTCACCTTTTGCACTATATAGAGGATGTTATTCATCAAAAATATACAATGCAATGCATCATCCTCGTACCATTTCGATTTCTCTTCGAGATTGGATTCCAGAGAGGACATCAACAACAACAACCGCTTAGCAAATGGAGTCCAACTCTCAAGCTCACCATCATTATTCTGCAATCCATCTGTTTCATCCTCATCACTCTCCAATAACAAATTCAGAGTCTCGCTGTAATCGACAAGCAGTTTGACATAATTCATCACGTAACGTGTAAGTGGATGAATCTCCCCATTCTGCATAGGTTTCTTTGAAGCCTCATTCTTCACAGCATTCTCAAACTCCACAAAGGTCGCTTTCGCCGCATTGCCTAATCCAGCCAGCACTCCCTTCGCTTCACTACACACGAATTCATCCATAATCATCGTCTCAAAATCAGGCAATGCATCTGCCAGCACATCATACATATCCAGAATCCTAAACAGCTTCTCAGGTGATCTTTTCCCAATAGCCACTGCTTCCCCAAAGTTCAATAACTGCATTACCCACACTTTAGCTGTCTCATTAAAGCAAATTTCTTTGATTGAATCAAACCCATTAAAGATCTGATCACAGAGCTTCTTTTCCCCACTCAAAAGAACCCGAACAGTAATCTTAACTGCCTGAATCCATTTCTTCATCTTTTCATCTAAAACTTTCCACTCAATCTTCTGAACTTCCTCAATACTCAAGTTCTCAACTCCAAGAATCACCAAACACTCATCCAAAGCACCACACCTGACATTACTATAAGCTTGAACACACTCTTTTTCGTACCCAGACCGGATCATCCGGTCTGCAATATCTTTCAACACCGTAACAGCATCAGAATTTATCAAATCAACACATAAATCGTCTCCCAAACTTGCTCCTCGCTCATGAAAGCACACTCTTACACTATCAACCTCTGCAAAACTCTCAAGTTCTTCATCAATTTCAACTCCGTTCGCAGCGAAAGAAAGGGAAACCCTCCGGATCGAACCATAAAGCCTCTCCGCATCAAGCGGAACAGCGTTCCTAATCAAAATAAAGCGAAACTCATCTTCTAGCCTCGACATAGCCAGCTGAATAGCAGTCTCGGCTCGGTCCATGATTTCGTTATCGGACCGAATTGACATATCGACGACCAATTGAAGGATTTCGTCAACCGCCGAGAGATACTCAGCGGCTTCATCGGGAGAGTCTTCCCAAGGAAGAGAGTGACGATAAGCGTCAGGGTTAGACGGGGAAGAGTCCCATCGGAGGATCACTTTCTCGGCGGCGTCAAACCGGACGCCGGCACTATCAGAATCCTTTTTGATTAAATCGGTGATGTTAGACAAGCGGTTATCGAAGCTCGATAAAATCAAAAGCATATCTTCACGAACCTCTTTTGGGGTGTTGAGGCTCTTCACTATCTGCTGCGCCGCCGCCATGACCCGGTCTTCGCCTCCCGCACCAAGGTTCGTAGTCGTAGTCGTCGTAATCGTACCCATAGTCGATGCTCCGGTCCTCTACTGGCCCCGGTTCCGGTTTCCTTTCAACTTTTTTCCCCCGAAAGTAGAGAGTTGGAGGCAGTCAGAGTTGTGATGAAGTGGAAACGGGCATTCGTCGAGCTCCAGGTTCGACTGTGATTTCCGGTTTGAAGGACGGAACTGAAATTTTTGAAGGAACTTGTTTTGGACCGGTTGGTTTGGGAGGAGGAAAGTGCTTTGCTCTGATTGTAATTTGGAAGACGGGATTTAATATTTATATAATTATTTTGCATGGGCCCTACTTCCGGTCAAATTATGTGTTTTTTCTTGAAGCTTTATTAATTATTTCATTGTTGGTCAATTAAATTGATTAGCTGTTAAAATTAAGTAATATTTGACAATTCCTTAATCCAACTTATAAATAAAGATCGAAATTTTGAATTTTATTAAAAAAATAGTATTTAAGAAATTAATTTTTGATCTAATATTTAATTTTAATTATTTATTAAAATAATATATTTTATGAAAGATAGGATTTATAGAATTTTATGTCGTAGCCTAATTAACGATATATATATATATATACACGAAATACGTACGTATTTTATTTTTGAATTGAATAAAAAATAATTTCTTAAATCGGTGTAATGTGTTTTCTCTTTTCATTGGAAAAAAGGCATGTTTCGTATAGACAATAACGGATCCAAAAATTTATTTGAGAGTGAGCATATATAATTTTTTAAAATATCAGAGTGGATATAAGCTTTAAATATTACAAAAACTTAAGAAATTCATAAAAATTTAAAACAAATTAAGGGTAAATATGTAAACTTCAAAAATTCAGGGTAGACCCATGCCTAAGTATGGATCCACCCCTGCGTATAAAGATGGGTACAGATCGAGTCGGGACAGATTTTTGCCCACCCAAATTCAACACAAACACATATATCCTAAACTCAACTTTGATCTGATTTGATTTTTTGCTTTAAAAAGTTTGACCTGATCTGGCCCAAAAATAAATATCCTAAACTTGACTTTGACGCAACTCGACCTATAAAAAAAATATAATTTTAAGGACTTAATTGTAAAAAAAATTAGAGGACTCAATTATAAATAATTATATTTTTAAGAATTAAATTGTAAATAAAAAATTTAATTTTAAAGACCTAATTATATAAATATAAAGAGAGATGAGTATTATTATAAACATTCTTAAAAATTTAAAGAAAAAATTCTATAATTAATCATGTGTAAGGTTAGTTGAATATTTTATACCCTGAATCTGATTTGACCCAATCCCTTCTTAAAAATACTTATCCGAATTAAATTAAATTATTTTATTAAAAATCTAATTCAATCGAATTAAAACTCGATTAAATCAAGTAAAATCTCCGTAGCCATGCTCTTTTGGTTTAAAAAAAAACAAAGATATAATTACCCAAAATACAAATTATTTTTAAATAGTTCCTTTTTGGGGTAAAACCCCCAAAATGTCACCATCACCGTGTAAAATTGAACTTATGTTCTTTGACTATTTGAATATACATTTTATTAAAAATTTTATATATAAATGAGTAAATATATTAAATTGATTATTTAAATTATTTTGTTTAAATTATGAGTTTTAGACTTATTAAAATTATTTTTATTTTTTTAAAATTAATATCTATAAAAATATACACCTTTAAAATATGTAATTAATAGATTTTTAATGTCTATATATAGGATTATATTATACATGGCAAAGATTCGATATTTTTACTTTTAAAAATTATAAAATAATTATTAATTTTTTAGTTTGTTACGAAATATTTTTATTAGTGTTAATTTTTTTGATAATTTTTAATTGGTTTAAGAAATATTTTGTAAAAAATTTGATAAGTTTAAATAAGCATTTATAGTATATTGATAGATATATATTAAAATTATAGTATATTATTATAAAAACATAGTTATTAGATTTAAAGATTCAATCATAAATAATCTCTCATCGTCTATTTATGGATAGATAGATGGATAAGATTAAATGATATAGCATAAAATTTTTAAGTTTTACATGTTTTTGAATAATTAGATGATTGAAACAGATGATTTAAATTATTTTTTTTAATTTTTTTTCAAACGATAATCTTCACATGACCAACCGTTAATCTGAGCTATTTGTTTCAATTATTCAATGATAAAAAAATGTAAAACTTTATTATATCCCATATATATAATTAATTAATGCATGCTATGATGCTAGAGTAGGGTCGTAAATGAGACGAGACAAATCACGAGTTACTCGAACTCGACTCAGTCAAAGCTCGATTGGACTCGACTCGAATTTTTAACGAATTGATCTGAGCTACTTGATACCCGACTCGAATAACTCGTGAGCTACTCAAAAATATAATATACTACTTTCTAAATTTTTATATTTTTAAATTAGAATTTCTAAACTTAAAACCCTAAAATATAAATCTTATACATAAGTGTAAACCCTAAACATAAATGTAAGCCCTAAACCTCTAAACATAACAAACTAAACCTCAAAACCCTAAACTAACACCCTACACCCTAAAATTAACAAGCTTGAGTTTACTTAACTTGTGTATCAACATTATTTTTCTTAATAGGGCTTTAAATGAGACGTGAGAGATGATGAACTACTCAAGTCCAATACGATAAAAAATTGATCAACACTTAATTCAATTGAGTTCAAATCAAGCTTGAACTCGACTCAAGTTCTTAACAAACCGAGTCAAGCTCAGATTTCTCAAACTCATTAAAAATTATTTAAATTCGAACTCGACTCAAAATCTTAATAAATCAAATCGAGTTAAACACTACTCAAATTCGACTCGATTCGTTTACACCCCTATACTACAAAATCAAATAAATCTGAAACCAAATTCCAAGAATAACCAAGTTGGTGGAATGTCGTAAGTTGGTTGCTAAAGTTCCCATCTCAATCAACCAAACCGCCACCCCCGCTTGGGATGCTCCCATTTAAATAATAATACTAAGTTTGTCAACTTCAACTAATCTCACCAATCCTAGTTTAAGACACTTGTTTATTCATTACATATTGTACATACATGAATTCAAAATTAAAACAATTACAATACTTAAATCATTCAAATATTGTATTACTAAAACTAATCATAAAGTGTCATAATATATTTTTTTTAGTACATAGTATTGTAAGGGAAAAATTAAAAATTTAATTTAGGGTGTTAAATTTTAAAAATTTTGAAGAATTTTTTTAAATAAATAATATGTGTCAATTTTATTTTAAATGGTGTTATATTTTCTATTTAATGTTATATTACTTTTTAAATATTATTCTATATTAATTTATATAAAGAGAAAAATCTCTTTATTTTGAGATGTTATATAATATCTATTGCGTTAAAGTGATTCGATCCGTATATAATTGTAATAAGATACGAATATAGATCTTCGCCTAAGAAAGGAACACCCCTTTAATTTGGTCTTGTGCTTTTTTTTTTTGATTCACGTACACAATAAAATTAAAAAATATTAAAAAAAAAACAAAAAAAAAACCATTTACAAGTGATGCTTTTTTTTTTTCATATATCCTAGAATATGTCATTTATTTCCCAACATCTCTTACATTTCAAATTTTAATTCCCATTTGAATTCTTCTCCCAAATTTTCCCATCTAACACGGTGGATTAAATCCCCATTCACACTAAATAAAACAAAACCTTGTCTGAAATCATCCCTTATGTCCAAGATTGACTTTGAAATTCAATTTATATATCTAAGACCCAAGTCGGATCCTATTCGTAGGACTTCATCATCTTGAAATATTGTCATCCTATTTTGTTTGGTACTGACGGATGACAAGTTGCATACAAAGACACCCATCCCACATGGTTTACTTGGTCAAACTTTCTTATTTTTTTAATAATTTTAAGAAAAAAAATCAAGAAAAAAATCCATTCGATCATAAAAGCTGAAAATAAATGTTAAACTTTTAGTTATAATTCACCACTGTTAATCGTTAGATTTATGTTAAACTTCTAACAAAACGAATCCTTTCCACCATTTGGATTATCAACGATCATCCGTTCATCAAAATTTTGACCTTGACAACAACAGTAAATATAAAAAATCATATTCTCTTTGAAGGTAGTGATTATAGTGACTGTAATAAAAGAATTAAGAGTTGAACATAATATGCTAACTGGAACAGTTTTCATACAGATGACAAACAAAGTAACATCTAGAGAACAATCAACTTTGAGGGTAAGCTGTTTGTCTGTACCTTTTTGTGTGACATCATCGTTGAAGTACACTCGGTTGTCTCCCTGGAGAAAATGTCCATTTTATGTCTCACCCTGTAAAAAAGAGAACATATTTATATTTTGTTTGTTCTTACTATATGAACTGGAATGAAACAGGAAAGTTGAGCATAGGACCAACCAAATTTGACAACTGATCTCTTATAGAATACATAGAATTCAGCATCGTATCCAGCGTTTCTTTGGATAATTGGAACTTCAAATCCGTCTCTCCTTGCGGAGCCTGTGCATCATTCTGGACCTGCATAAAGTGCAAAAATGTAATAACATCACTTTGGAAGCATACATTTTGAAGATGCTAAATTACCCGTTTTATCTATTTTGAAAATTTTCCGGTCTGCAACATGAAGGCATGAATGGCACTGACTGGACAACAAAAAGATTCATACCTTCAAATTGATAACAGCCATCGGTTCTGTCACTTCGGTGTCCTGAGTTGCCATATTCCAAGTCATTGCCTTTAAGCGTGGCAAAGAAACCTGAACTTAATTATTTTAAAAAGTAAATTTATTAGGTATACCATATAACTAAATTGAGATAAATGTTCCTCTAATAGAGCAAACTAATTTCTGACCTTATCCGTTTGCAGATCATCCCGCCATTCTCTTTGAAACTTTTGCAGTAAAAGTGTCAACAGTCTTTGTAATTCGGGAAGAACCTCCTCAGGAAACAGCTTTTGAATATCGTTTTTGCTGATGTTCTCATAAACACATCTACGGATTAACATGCGCAGGCATACTAGAAGCTGTAGAGCAGAGAAGCATACGTAAATACGTAATAAATATTAACAAGTTTGGATGATTCATAAGAGCTGGATAAGATAAAAAGATTCATGTTTTTTGAGCACATAACAGATAAATACTATTTTGAAGAGAGATTAATTAAAATACTATTCTCACTACAAGGTCAGCAACAGCAGTTTTGAATATGGACATAAGCATACAAAACCAATATCGGAATCAATCTTTCTCAGCGTATCACACCAGTTGATGTGAAAATCCTTTATACGAGTGGAATATCCAAGGGAAACAAGCAATTTGATGAGCAAAACTCTAGTGGAAGAAAAAAACAGAAACAACCCGAGTATAGCTCCACTATATGACAAATGACAAACTGAACTCGAAACTCCTTGTGGTAGAAACAAGTAATCATTGAGTGAAAGAAACAACTTGATAAGCTAAACTCTAGTGAAAGAAAAATCCAGAAACAACCCGGGGAAGTAATTTCCATGTTAAGTCTAGCTCCACCATGTGACAAACGAGAAACTGAACACGGAACTGCTTGGTAGAAACAAGTAATCATCGAGTAAAGGAAACAATTTGATGAGCTAAACTCTAGTGAAAGAAAAATCAAGATACAACCTGGGGAAGCAATTTCCATGTTAAATCTAGCTCCACCATATGACAAATGACAATCTAAACTCAAAACTCCTTCGTAGAAAGGAGAGATCATGAGTAAAGGAAACAATTAGATTAGGCAAAATCTGAGGAAAGCAAAATCCAGAAACAACCCAAGTAATTTACATGTTATGTCCAGCTCCAACAAATAACAATCAAAACCAAACTCGGAAACTCTTTATATGAACTAGAGGAAATCAAAATCAGAATCCGGAAACAAATGGATGAGCCAAAATACAGGGAAATCAAAATCCGGAAACAACTAGAGGAAGTAATTTCCATGTTAAGTGAATCTGCAACAGTCAAAATTGAACTTGGAATCCTTTTATAAAAACTAGAGGTCATTGTGTAAAGGAAACAATTTGATGAGCCAAAATCCAGAAACAACCTGAGAAAGTAATTTCCATGTTAAGTCCATTCCAGCACAAAACAATAAAAACTAAGCTCGGCACTGGCGAACATCTTGCAAATATAATAACAATGGCAATGGCGAAGTAGAATAAAATGTTTAGCAAAAACAAAATACTTAAAACTATAATCTTTACTAAAAATTAAGAGTACTTGAGAGTGAGGAAGGGGTTAAATACTGGGTCGAGGTCGGTTTCATTTTTTAGCTGAAGCATTTCGCAGATGAGTCGACGTTCATCGGCGTCGAGTCCAGACTTCCGAGTTCTCCAGAGGGTTTGAAGAATGAATTCCACCGATTCTTTTGAATTCGCCCTTACTAACAAGGGTAAATTTCCCCAAAGCGTACGCTCCATCTATGTTCTTCAAAACTCTAAACTTTGATGCTTGATTTATCAAGCTCTTTCCGCCAAACCTTCCTCTCCTCCAAGAACCACGATTTTGGAATTGAATTCTGCTCGTACAGCCAACGGCCCAGGCTCCAGATACAGAGTTGGGTTTGTCGAATTACAATTTGTATGATAATAAAAATGGTAAACTACCAGAATGATCACTTTTGTTTTATAAGTTTTCAATTTTACTCATTGATTTGAAAACATAACATTTGAGCTATACATGTTAACTATTTGTTATATTTTGGTCACTGAATCATTAAATTTTAAGTTAGATCAATAATGTGGCATGTTAAAAATAATTATTTTTAATTCAACCTATAAATTTTAAAATTTATTATTTCGTCCACTTCAAACCTTAGGAATTTATCATTTGCAATGTTGGATACATGATATTAAGGTTTCTTAATGAGACCAATCTACTAACGGAAAATATGGATACATAAAACAGACGTGGTTTGAATTAAACTATGTCAAAAGTTTAATGAAATTGGTTTGAGTTTAAGATTCAAATGTAACATCCGAATCGATAATGTTACTATTAATACATTGATAGTGTAAATAAACTTATTTACACAAGTTTTGTAAGGATAAAAAATAAAGTTTAAAGAGAACAAAGTATGAATCTGCAGCATGTTCTGTGTTTAAAGATTTAACAAATATAATTTTTAAGAACAAGTAATCTATTAATGATTTGAAATTCTCATTTGTAGAATATTTTATATATTTTAATAATGTAAAATAAAATATAAAAAATACACTATCAAAATACACTTAAGATTATACTCTCCCGATAAAAGAAACAATGAAATTTTGTTCAAGTTGCTAATGTTGTGGGTTCACAGCTATCATGAACACAAGCCAAGACATCCTTGTAGTCCCTTGAAATGGTGAAGGAATCATACACCTTTCCGTCGCGGCTCTTCTTATACTCCAACAGCAGGGATGACTGGTTAAAAATGCTGTCAGCTTTACAAATCCCCAGTCATAATCTCTATAAAGACTCCAATAAGGGATCAAGTTGCTGAAAGCTGAAAGATGGCTCCCTCCACCACCTACAACAACGTGGATCGTTCCATTCACAACGCCCGAGTAATGGTTTCTTTCTTTGTTCACGCATTTATGCTGCACAAAGCATATACCACAGTGTTGCAGAGAGATTACATATTTGTAGTAAAAACACTACTTATCTAAGCATTCCATACAAAGTGTGTGTGTGTGCATGCCCAAACGATACTCAATTAGTAAGGCAGTGTCAATAGTTTGGTTCGAGGGTGGTTGAGGGAGAGGGACGGGTTCAAATGAGCATCCCCAGTTCATTATCACAAGAGTAATGATGCTGGAATTTAGCTCGACAGTGCAAATTTGAGGAAATTCTGGAATTCACGATCCTTACCTGGTAGATTGGGCATGATCTTTCATAGTTGTGGACATGTCCATAGAAAGCAATGTCCACCTTGTACTTCTGCCAGAGTCTCTGCAAACTCTCCCTTCCCATAGGCTCTTCATATGCACCCTCCTGAGCATACCAGTTGTTAGATGAATATCCAAGGACACGATGAGCAGCAAATATCAACCAAGGCTGCCTATGTCTATCCGCCGATGCAAGGCATTGCTCAATAAACTTATACTGTTCCGATCCTTCTCTCCAGTCATGTTCACTGTCAGCTATGCAGAAGTGAAATAGGCCATAATCTGCAGAGTACCTGCATTTTCAGAATATGGTCAGAAAAATAATGGGACCCAGATCTAGCCCTTTCCCTTTTTAATAAAAAGGGTTCATTCATTAAGCAATAGCATCACCAACACATTATCGTACAAAAATCAAGGATAATTATCATCAAATCGTTGTGAGGTTCCACTAGTTACACCCAATGCGCAAGCTGGTGTTACAATATTTGCCCAACGATGGGGAGTAAAAGGACTAAAACACAGGTCATGTTCAAATCTTTGCAAACACCAATGGATAGTGAGTCTATGGAACTTTCAAGGATGTTCCCTCAAAATTCTACGGATGCATAGAATTGCATGCTTATTTAATCCTTTAGGATGCTACATCTGTTACTATTTTTTAGCAAATACAGAATAATTTTAGCTTTGTTTCAGCCAAAAGGAGAAAAGCAGTAAGACTTATTATAGAAGAGATTTTACTAAAATTACCAAAACTTTGCCTTGTTCTCAGCGGGATAATAAAACATAGTTTCTGCTGGCACCCCACATTCACCACCAGAATCCGGAGTATCATAGAATGATCCTGAGTTTGGCCAATCACGTTCGTGATTACCACTGGAACACAAATGATAAATTACGTTTCAGATCACATCGAAAACTTAAGCCTCAAATATATTCTCAAAAATCACATACTAAAGTGCCCAAGAAAAGCAAGTATGGAGGACCTTGCAACCATGTATGGAACAGTGGATGCTATGGGCTCCACCTGTGCTGTAAATTGGTCCCATTGTGAAATGTATCCATTTGAATACGACATGTCTCCTATGTGGAAAACTATGTCAATGTTTTCTAAGTCCCTAATGAGTTGGTCTGTAGTATTGAGTGCACCAGGCTGATAATTACTATACTCATTTGAACCATCACGCTCCGCCTGTGAGATGTTACAAAATAGTGTCATATAATGCACAAATATCAGAAAGGATAACATAGTTGGCAGTGCATAGAAAATTGAACTTCCAAAGAACCAGACAATGCATGGGTTGGTCAATCTATCAAATTTCCAATCTTTTGACAAATCCCACTGCCTACTCTCAATCCCTTCATTATTGGTTTTTCAATATTACCTTACCCATGTCACCAAACATAATGACCCTCTGTAATGAGTTTTGTCCAGGATACGGGGATGATTTAAATGAATAAGTTTTGCTCCATACAACAGAACCACTAGATAAGCGATGACCCATCCTGTATGTGTATCTGTAATGCCATCACAAGAAACCTTGCAAGTGAGACCATTTAAACTTTCAATTTGTAACCTAACTGGATATGGAAACAAATATTTATGATGCTTACACAAAGTTCGGCCACAAATCTTTCAAGAAACTTGTATGTGTGAAACCTGGATCACGCCAACCAACTGTACTTGCAGGTGAACCTACAGATCAATCATCCACCCCATTAAACGATGTTAAAAGAGAAATTATCTTGTACATAATACTCTGAGTTTGTTTATGGTCGAGTCAAGGAAATAAAATCTGAGATAACGAAGATTTCACTAATACAAATTTTTAGATAACTAGAAGCAATCAAACTGGAGACATCATCATAAAAGTATATTCAAATTTTAATCAATATTATTGCAGCACCAAAGTCCCATAAAATGTAATTCCATTCATACCACACATGCTGTTCCGTTTAAACGTCAGTTCCAGCAGGAGATCTAACTCGCAAATCTCCCTTTATACCCCACTCAACAAATGGGGCGGCTTCATCTATGTCATAGCCACTTGTCCAGGTTACAGTCATCTGCACATCAAATCAACTATTGCTTGAATACTAATAAAAAGAACAACAACAGCAAACCAAAATGGCAATTATGTTTTAATGCAGATTAATTCAAATATGATATCATGCACAAACCTTTGAAATAGTGTATTAAACAAGATTATGATCCTCAAACAAACAATAGATATCATATTAGTTAATTAAAGAGGATTATATCCCATGACTTTCAAAGATTTAAAGAATTTCATTAGCTTATCATGGATGATACACTTGCAGAATTAGCTAATGCAGACATCTATTTAACTAATAATAATTAGTTTATTTAGCATATTATGTAAATCTTTTCCTAGCTCAGAAGACAACAATAAAAGTTCATATAGGAAAGACAGTATAGGAGGAATTTATTAGAACTTACTTCATTCCAAGACTTTCCTAGAGCAAGGCGTGGATACAAGGGTGCTTTCGGATTTACAAAAGATATTGGATCTGATATAGCCACCAAGATTGGCTGTAATATATTCAAGTACAAAATTAGTTTAACAGGGGGGCTGTAAAACAACAACTTTCTTTAGAAGATAACTAAGATAATGAAGAGGACTCCGGTTAATAGATGATTCAATGTGGTATAAAAATACTTTGCAAAGGTCGAAGGACACGGAAAAAAGAAATATGTGCATGGGGGGTAAAGAGATGTGAATTTACATTCGATAATCCACCCGAAAATAAAGCAAAGGAGAAATCTGCTCGCTGATTTATAAGCTGGAACCTCAGGGAACCAATGCCTGTCTTTTTATAAAATGGACTTGATTCATTTGCATACTTGTACTGGAACACCACAGAAGAAAAGTGTGAAAGTTGAATGAGTTAGCCACAAAATTGCAAAACACTATATCATCCTTATTAATAAAAAAAATTGGACTGCATCCACCTTTATTGGCGCTGAACAGATATATGGAAGCTGTTTTTTCGGGTCATTCACCGGTGGACAGGTCAATGGGCTGCCATAAACATTACAAAGTATCTCTAAGTTCTCAAATCTATCAAAGGGTCAAATGACAATGAATAGGAAAGATCCCATTTAAATACTGTAAAAACAATGATCTGTCAATGAACTTAGTTTTCATAAAAAGCTCAGTTCATAACAAGCACATTTAGTGAATTGCAGATGAAATTATGACATGGGTGAACATTACTCGAACTTTGCCGGAGAGAAGACTCCAACCCAGTCTTCAGGAGACGGATTCGGATTCACGAAATCCACAGTTACCCATTGAGTGTCCTCCCCCTGTGATGAAACAAATGAAAAAAAAAATACATAAAAATGTACTCACCCTAAACTAAAGCGAAACTCACTAGAACTGGTCATTCTCTCTGTAAATAACCCCTATTTCACTAAAAGAACATAATTTCATCATAAATATAAATTCCTTCTAAATAACCCAGATTTCTATCGATCATCATGAACTCATTAAAAAGTTAACTTGAAAGTTCTTAGTAATGAAAATCCCAATGAACAAAAAAAAGAACATTCTATAGTACTGCTGATAAGTTAACCAAAACAAGAAGAAAGATAAGCATAAAAAACTGTACCTTTAAACCAAGAATAACAGGTTGAGCAGAAATAGCAACGGAATCGTGAAAGGCAATAGTAGCTTTGAGTATATTGATTTGAGCCAAGGGTTGATCTCCTCCATTAACGTGAGCCAAACCCAAGTTTAAATTAGCAGTGAAAAAAAGAAACACCCATAACCAAACCATCTTCGTACCAGCAGATCAAAGAATGAAAAATTTCCGAGGGATTTTCTTAGGCTGTTGACTTAAGGTTTATAAAGATGGATTCTATAGAGTTTGAAACTGACTAGAATTGCAAGACTGCTGGATGGAGTTGTCTTCTTGCCTTGCTCGCTCTGCTAATTATTTTGATTTGCTGATTTTGTGAGAGTTTTAAGACACCACGTTTGTTATTTGATTACTTATTTTGACGTTTCCCACTTTAAAAACGAGAGATTATCGGACGAATTCTGTTTATAATGATTCAATAATTATAATTATTATTCTTAAATAATTATTTAATAATTGTTTATGTACAGTAGAAAAATAATAATTCACTTTAAAAAGATTAAGATGAAAGATCCTAATTAAATAGGATCATAAATTACGTAATAAACATTTATCTTGTAAATTTTTGGATAAATTATAACTCTTTATTTGTTGGTTAGTTTTATAATCCTTTTAATTTGAAAAGACAGATCAGATCACTGTAGTTTAAATAAAGTAAACATTTAACGAATCGTTATTGAATTATTTAGTCGGTTTGTATGGTTAAGGGGTAAGAATTGATAGGTCAATTTCAATTTCAGTTAAATAATTTTGAGTTTATTTTATAACTCAATTTTTTTAAAAATAAAATTTAAGTCAAGTCAAAATCGAGGGAGTTGACTCAAACTTAACTATCAGTCTACTAGTTATTAAAAATTTTAAATTATTTCAGTTATTTGAAGTTTTACTTTATAATTTAAATTTATTTAATTTTTTAGAGTTAAACTAAGTTCACAAAATTATAAATCGAATCAAATCAACGAGTTTTTTTTATGTACGAAGCCAAATCAAGTTTTAGAATTAAAAATAAGTAAATCTCTAGCTCTAGAATTAATTTATATATATTTACCCCCAATAGATTGAAATTAGGTTGTCTACATGTACCATTTACGTTTCCTTCCTTTTCTTGCCAAAGGAAATATATAGGTGAATATGACCAGTGATCATGCAAAGGAAAGACAATTCCAGTGAAGTTGATGCTTGAAGAATCAAGTAGCATAATTCTTTTTCTCCCTCCATGGTGAATCTAAAAAGATGCAGAATGAGAAAATTTTAGGAAAATGATGAGTAAGCCATTGCAATTTCGCCCTATGATATCTAGCAACCGTTGAGATTCATCAACTGTATTGCCTCTAGATTCTGATGCCATTTCTTAAAAAGTACGGTGAGAAAGTACTTTTTAAAAAGTAACTTAACACGAAAAGGAAGTATTGCGATCGAAATAATTCAAGTAGCTATTAGTACCAACGAAGTGCATCTATTGCTTCTAAATTTACACAGATATGAACAAACCATGCAACAAGGCAGTCGCACTCTCCACTTCCTACTGACCAAGTGCATCTGTTGTTCTTTGTTTACACACGTTGCACATGAAAGAAATAACCAATCCCAGGTATCTGCACTCTCCCAATAACTTGCCTGTTCGACCATGAATTCCACCAATAACTATATAGGGGATAATTAAGTTATTCATATATAACATCCGACCAAATATATTCTGGATGTTGCACTCTGGTTTTGGTGATATATCTTTTATAAAGCAAACTGTACGTGATGGTAGTTGATTCCCAAACTTTAGGAGGTCCAACCTGCAGCAATGATGCTACTGGTTGTTCTGTTGCTGCTGAAATGGAAGGTTACTCTATCCGAACTGTATCAGAAGAGCAAAACCTTGTTGAATTTGAGTGATCAGAGATTTTGAAGTTCCAGAGTTTTCCTTTAGAAGAAACCAAGTTCTCTTCACACAGGAATTCCCAAGAAAACCATTTCTCGATCGTCCGATGAACATCGTGTACTACAACATGAGTGTTCTTCCCAGCTCTGGCTAACATGCTTGCAGTGTAGATAGTTGACATCCTGCCTGGTGCTTCTGGAGCGTCGCCAATCGGTCCGTCCACCACTACAACATCCCATTTAAGCTGATACACTTCTTGTGGTAATTTTCTCAACGCCAATTTGCAATTAGATTGTTGGAGCAAATTTGTGGTTGGAGTGCAAGCAGGATTTCCCCTGGCATGCTTGAGCAACTCATATGCCTTCTTAGCTGGTGCCTCGTACTTAACCTTATAAATTCGAGTCACATTAGAACTAGCTTTGATTTCACTTATCTTGTAAGGGTCATCTTCAAGGAAAATAGTGATACCACCTGCATTTATTGATGAGAGATTGAGGTATTGGGATTGAAGGCCAAAAACAAGGAGATTACAAGGTGATTTACGGCTAATGAGTTTTGAAAGAAGCAGGAACTCCTTTGGGGTGAGCAGGGTTGCATTGAGGGATGTTTTATGTGAACCTGCATTTGATGGAACCTTACTGCATTCAGAAGGAGATGAACATCCCTGTTGCAAGGACGGCGAGAACGCGGCAGCCGGAGATGAAGAATTCGATGTACTGATTGCAATTTTAAGAAGTCTGAGAATGGAAAGGCATGCCAGGATGAAAACAAGCACAGGGAGCAGCTTCTTTCCAGGGAATTTCATCCTTCTAGCTACAATACCAAATTTGGGGCTGTTTGAGGCTGCAACACTGGAAAACTGAACCGAAGGAGATATCTGAAGGGCACGGGAATGAGATACTTCAGGTGGCATTTCTTCCTTACCTTCTTTTCCCCCTACATGCACTATATAACATCCTGCTTACTGGTAACTGTGGTGTTTCTTTCATACAGAGGAAATCACAGGCTTAAGACAAAAAAAAAATGGTGTTTGAGCTAATTTTCGGATTCATAATTACACGTTCTTGTTATGTGGTTGCTTTCAAGTGCTATACCTTCCCTTTATTATCATCTGTCAGCAAGCCACCTATTAGCTGCGGTTGCCACGTTGAGCTTTAGCAATTAAAGATATCACCTGTATACTCATCAAGGTTTGGTGTTTCCATCATTTCCCATTATTATTCTGGATCCATGAACACGTTGTTGCCATTGTTAGATTTATATTTTAACTGTTTTGATCTTGTTTGGTGGGTATTGGTAATGGTTAAGGAGGCTTACTCAGGTTTGTTGCTCCATCACTTTCGATCATTCTTTACTTGCTCTTTTCCTATAGTTGCATTTGCATGCGAAACTGTTAAAAATTTTATATTTTCTATCACGATATTTTATTATAATTATTAATATTATAAATATAACTATTGTTATTTAAATCCTTAGGTTCCTGGTAATTTGGATTGCATTTTGTGTGTCGTCTTATTATAATCATATTTATATAAAGTTTTACATTAATAATTTATTTGATATAAATGTTAGGAGCTTTAATTATTTTTTATGTGTTCATATTATTTTTATATTGTTTTAATATATTTATACGTCATATCCATGTTTTATTGTCGTATCTAGTATTATTAGATCCAGTTTTTGGCTTATTACGTGGCTGCAGGTCATGTCATGAGCCAAGTCTAGGCTATTAGCGGATAGTTAGTAGGGATCGTACAACGTACGAAAAAGCCTTAAAATGAGTAACTGCTTACGAGGGGTCGAGTAAGAAGTAAAAATCACCCGCTGTTTATCGTGCTTTCATTCATGTCTTTTGTTAAAAAATTTTAAAGAGTTAAATTTTAAACCTTAACGTATTTTTTATATTTTAAATCCTAAATTCTACACTCTAAAAAATATACCCCTAATTCCTTAAACCTTAACAATAACTTCTATTCTTAAACTTTAACCCCTAAACCCTCTAATTTGAAGCAAAAGTATGAATAGAGACATGTGAAAGAAACATACGATTTCCATCATAAATAAAGTGCGTACGTAACGCTACCGTTTATACACCTTAAGATCTTTTTTTTTCGATGTAAAATTAATAATTTCACTTTTTTAAAATGTGATGGTATGTTTGTTCTAGGATTAAATGAGAGATTAAAGAGAGCAAACATTTAGAGAGATTTTCGGTTTGCTTTTCATTTTCTCTTTATAGAAAGTGTTTCTTGGCCTTAAAGTATAGGTCAAGGTTTGTCAAAGGTATACCTCTTGGTCAAAAAAAAAATCAAAGGTTTTAGTCGAGTTGAAAATTATTAATAAAGAAGTTAAAGTATTGAATGCAGGCTTATAAGAGCCGAAAAAAGAAGAAAAGACCAAAGGTTTTAGTAGAATTTAAAATATTTTTATTTATATTTTCTATTAAAATTATTAATAACATTTCCATCAAGATGGTTGAATAATACAACATTAGTTGGGGTCCTTGTAAACAAACTCGGATTTGCGACTATAGCTGAATAATGCAACATGAGCTCGGCTCGTCGTAAATAAACTCGGCTTTGCGACCCTGAGTAAAACAAAAGGATCTGGGGGGTAAATATACAAAATTTGGGAAAAAATTAAACTTATCCAGCACTAGACAGACACTCAGAACTCATAGATGACATTTATTTATGAGCCATAGATATACCAGAGAGCATTTATATATTTCATATCAGAGCATTTATAGGCCCATCGCCCATGGATGAAAACTGGAAGTCTGAAGCAAGTTCTTTTATTCCATCTAATAACACTGTTTATTATATTTTTCATCAGGAAGTTTCAGTGATTAAAAATAATGGAGAAACAAACCATATTCTAAGCTTTGACAGGCAGAAACCTGAGAAAATGATGATTAGATCCGGAAAGAAGGAAATGAAATCAAGAACCATGGATGTATCTAAAGAAAAGGTATTGCACTTCATCTTCAAATTTATGAGGTACGAATGGGAACAAGTTTCTACCGATGCTTAATTCCCGGATCTCTTCAAGTATGCCAATAAGCCAAACCCAGCAGCAACTGCAGTCCCGGCTGCAACAGCACTGTATGCAGCAGACCATGCATCAGAGTGAGCATAGACTAGGCTTCCCGAAACAGAACCACTTGGATATGTTTTTGTTCCTGAATAATCTAGATGCAATCGTAAACCCTGCAAAAGTCATCAGATCAGTTGTCTCCACAAATTCAATGGAATTCACACTGTTACAGATAAAATGCTGACTTTACAATCAACTAATTTAAATGCAGAGAGATCCAAATCGAAAACTAATGCCACAAATACTAATATCCCTTGCAGCTTATACTAGAGTTCCCAAGTTTAACATGGACATCTATCAAGGATCATCATTTTTTGTTTTACATGTTTTAGTTAGAGTCATAGTACACGCCGTATCTGGTTTCAAGCATCATTTCATCATACATAAGTATATTATTGTTTGAGAATTAAGAGGAAAGTCCAGTGTAAAATGCTCGATTAGGTGTACATTCATATAAATTACACAGTCCAATCATACCTTCCAACCAGCTAACTTTGCATGCTCAACAGCCGATGTGAGATCACTGTCGGATGCCAACACAACTTTGTCATGGTCTTCATCTTCATACTGCATGATGTCCCCACAAAATTAGCATAAATTTTGGAGAAATAAGATTTAAACACAGAAGTAATCATCATAAAGTAACAGTCCTGCCATCCCCCGCACAAAAAAGAATACCAATATTTGAGGCACATTGTTTCTATCTATGTCATCCTCCAGCCTATTGAGGATTGCTGTTATTAGATCTGTCAAACTCCGTGTATCTGTATCCAGAAGCAACAAACAAAAATCCTATTAGATACAACGTATGGTGAGGGACGGTGAAAGGTGTAATAGAAGAATTAGATCACTCTGATAATATATTCTTGATTGTGGGAAATTCGCCTGCCCACTACAAATGTGCTACAGTTGTAGGACCAATAACCAATTGTAAATCATACAGTAGATGTAAACCATAAGATCAGAACTTAGCCCCAAAATTATTATCAAAGCTAGTGTCAAGTAAAAGTTAACTTGGCCAAGAAATGTTTTGGTTAGGTTGCAAAAATTTTAACAAGTGAAACGATTATACCAATTTCTTAGGATAGTGTGTGTGGCTGATACTTCAGCTAAGGAAGACGGAAACCTTTCAGCTCGTCAAAGGTAGATTGAAACCTTAGGACTTGTTAAGGAGAAAACCAAATCGTTTAGGTTTTTGACATAATTTCTGCTTAGGATTTTATTATTTAATGTCCTCTAAATAGACTAGTCTTGTTACATAAAGGAAACCTAGTCTTTAAAGGAAAATAAAATCAATAGCATACCACAAGTAAATCTATGCATTCGTCCCTTTTTATCTTGTATTTTGAAGCCAAATGTATTTGGAATATTGGATGACGGATAGGGAAGAGATCTCCTTGTCTCTGTTCCGTCACTGAAACACCACCATAAATAAGTTAGTAGACAGTAATGGCAGAAATCACAACTATATAATCAGAGAAACATCAATAAAAGAAACCTCTGACTCTCATCATCCTCTTCATTGGGAGGTAAGGCCATTGCAGAATCCCAAAACTTCTGCATCATTGTTGTGGTAGCCTCATTATTGACCACAGAGGTACCCCCAACCTAGTTTTGAAGAACACGAGGATACCATAACAAGTTAAATGCTTTTGAATAAAAATCCGTACTTCACAGAAGTTATCCTGTAGTATTGCTTTAACAACAGCATAATCTTAGAAGATACTGACTTGACTTAAAGTGGCAATAGCAGCGTGAGTAATGTGGATTACATCAAAAACAGCAACAATCTCTCCATCTGTATCCAACCATAGAAAGTTAACAAGAAAATGCATGTACAACACTAGATTCTTTGCAAAGTAGTAACTCATATCACCTCTATCTACAACTGGGAGGTGTAAAAATTTTCCATCATGCATGGTATGCAAAGCATCAACAATTGGCGTGTCAACTGTTGCACATTCTGGGTTAGGAGTCATGACCTATGCATCGAATCAAAAGCAAAATGATGAGTTCGTACAAAAGTTTACAAGGTCAATATATATAAAGGAAAACAAGAAATCCAAAAGTGTCAAATACCTTCT
This sequence comes from Abelmoschus esculentus, assembly GCA_035048815.1. Classification (NCBI taxonomy): domain Eukaryota; kingdom Viridiplantae; phylum Streptophyta; class Magnoliopsida; order Malvales; family Malvaceae; genus Abelmoschus; species Abelmoschus esculentus. The sequence goes on along the minus strand of JAUCBN010000031.1, from coordinate 4,619,815 downwards.
CGACAAGAGTAGTTTCCGGAGGCAGATTTTGTGCTATTACCCGCATCAATATATCCTTTGAACTGACAGAAATTCAGAGGCATGAGTTAGAGTCTGCCAAAAAAAAAACTGTAACAATTGGAAGTAAAACATATTGATAATACTCCTTCCTGCCCTCTCTCAGCCACATATTAAAAACAATGTTGAATTGCATTTTGATTAAAAAACAAGACTCACGTTAGAATCCCTCGGGGTTTGTTTTCAACTATCACAACTGCAGAGTTTACTCGAGTTTCAAGCATCTTTTTTGCAGCCACTAAAACCATGTCATCTGGTGAAACTGTTACAATCCTAATGGAGAGGCATTATGTTAAAGTAAGCTACTGATAGTATCAAGAATAAACAAAACTTCATCAACATAGGTCGTATAAAGAACCGGATAAATATGACAAAAAGAAAGTATTACCTACTTTGGATTTTCGGTAATAACCGTAGACAGTGAGGGTCTGAACATTTGTTCCCGTAGTGTCTCAATGAATGTACTCTGACCTGCACGTCACCCCCCAAAATAGAAAACTTAAAACAGGTCAATTGATAGCTAAACTAAAAGCAGAAAATGCATAATACAAGGGCCAAAAGTAAAAGGGTAAAATGTACAAATACATGGGCCAAAAGTAAAAAGGTACAAGGTACAAATACAAATTCATTGAAGACAAAAGAAAATATTATCCACCAACCAGAGACAGATGTTCCCCAATTTTTTTCTACACCTTCAACAGCAGCAGCAATAGCTTTTCCCTTTTCAGCTGCCCTTTCCATTCGAGCAATAGCATCGTACAAGCACTTAGCTATATCAAGCAAAGCAATGACTTCCCCATTTTCTACAACAGGCAAGTGTCTAAACTTTCCTGTTTAGAATGATATATGGACAACATTAGAGAGAAAACCTGAGAAAATATATCACATTGAGTATAGATGTAAAAACAAAGGGCCAACCTTGCACCATCTTCTGAAGTGCCTCCACTGCAAGAGTATCAGAAAGAACAAATACAGGGTTCTTGGTCATTACTTTCGAAACTGGAGTCTCCTCCATATTAAGCTCCTGGGCAATAACTCGTGTTGCTATGTCCTTCAGTCAATAGAGAAAAAGAATCAATAAATAAGTCACATAATAGTTGTTATAAAGAAAAAGAATCAATAAATGAATATGAAGAAAGAGCATTCATCATGCAAAATGTCAAATCCAAAATGCCCGAGAGAGCATGGGATTAGATATAATCTAAAATTTGAGAAATAATTCACGCAGTTTGTCTCCAGTCCACTAGTTTTGAGATTTTAAATGTAAAGGAATCGATTACAGTCCACAAGAAAATCAGTAATACCTTGTCTGTGAGGATCCCGCAAAGTAATGCATTAGAGTCAGTTAGCAATAAAGCATCAACTCTACGAGCAGCCATCCTACGGCAAGCTTCATAAATGCTTGTACTATCAGGTACTGTCAGGGCCTTTGAAAGCCGCAACCTCTTCACTGTACGCTCTCCAGCTAGTCCCCTTTCCACAAGCAAGTTGATATGAAAATTTACATTACTACTTTCAAGATAAAATTTCATTGATTGGAACATCAGAATCTGAACCTTTTTTAATCACTGATTTGACAGAATGAACAAAATAAAAACATGAGTTTTCACAAACCATTACTGGCCACTATGAACTCTCTCCTCTTAGAAAAATTAAAAGAAAATACAAAAAATATAGTAATATAGACAGACCATTGTCTATTCAAATGGATAACTGAGAGCAACTTTTACTCTTTTGGACTTGAGATTTCAAAGAAAAGGGAAAGTTTTTAGAGTAGACATATTATAAAGGTTCGTGTTTAAAGCAATGCAACTAAATAGAAACACATCATTCCAAGTCCAATCCTCCAACTTAATTGAAGTACCTATTCTAGACCGGCATTTGACACCTCAACGTGAGTATATATTTATTAACAATATGACATGAGAATATGAAAGTAAAACTGAAGGTCCTATGTTAGCTATGTTGCCAAGCAACATAAGCAACGCTGCCAAAGCACATACAAGCTAAGGAGGAAAAGCATCATGATTGCTAATGATATCCAACTTCCATCATATTGAATATATCTGTCAACACGCCTTTCTCCTTTATACAGGTAAACAACTAAGCTTCCAAGGCAATATGCAACAGTTAACAGCCTAAGGTCTAAGACTAGACTGCAAAAATATTTTTTTCACAAACGAATGCGATCTTTCAAAATTTTAACTAACACAAAACCTCAAAGTTCTTCAATAATCAAGATAATCTAATATATTTTAAAAATGATCTTAAAAAGAAAAATGAAAATACGACTTGAAATGAACGACTTACATAGAACGAGAAGATGGTACGAGTTTTCGGGTAGAGTCGGAACCTCCATTCTCCGGTGAATTTTTCCTTCTCGACGATAAGTTTCCCATTGATGAACTTCGCCTCGATGAACCGCTTTGATTTGCCATGTCCAATCCCTGCTAAACATGTACGATTTCCATCAATAAAATGTCGAATAAAAACAAATCAATGAAAAAAATTTAACAACATACCTGAATCAGAAACTTGTTTTGAATCCTATTTCGACCCAGAGATTGCAGCGTTATCGCTAAAAAATAGAGGTCGATTTTACTGATTCGGGAATTGAGAAGAGGTTTAGCGGGAAAATCAAGCGATCCGAACAAAAGGAAGACTCTAGGCTTCAAAAACACAAAAAAAAAACACAGAAAACGTTTCGATTTTCAGGATTTTGACGAGAAAATGAAAGAGCAGAAAAGAAGGAAGAATCCCCGGTCGGGAACGTGGTCGGTAAATTTTGGTTTCTCCCGGAAAATGCAACGACCGGAAAGACGAGAGAAAACAAAAAATTTGAGACCAAAACGCTACCAAATGGAAAAGTGTGAAATTGGAGGAATAAAAAGCCAACCAGATTTTGCCACGTGGAATATTATTTTAACTGTAATTACTCCAATTAAACGGGATATTGTTAGGTTTACAAATTTTAGCGAAGGCGGTTTTAATTTTTTATTATTAAGTAATTAATTCCCGTAATTACAACTTTGACCTTTCAATTTTTTAACAAAAAAAATATTCTAGAAATACAGTCTGACGTGTTAATCAGAATAATATAAAAATATAAATAAAACCTTATACGCGAGAAATTATATTAAGAGTAAGTCTCATCACGTGTTTATAAGATTAGCTATTAAAAATCATCAATATCATTATTTTTTTTATGTCATATATTTTTTAAAGTGAATCTTCACTTAAAAAAAATGTTTTTAAAATGAATTAACGGTAAATATGAGTAAAGACTCATTTTAAAAAAATATAATACAAAAAAATAATATAAATAAATTTTAGTGATTAGTTTCATAAATAACGTGATGAGCCTTACGCATGATATAATTTTTAATTAATTAAAAGTTGAAATACTATTTGGAAAGCTCATGCAACATGCGAGCCTATCTTAGTTGACTCGTTTTTAGTTAATTCATTAATTAAAAGTTAAGACAATAAAAGTATATATATTTAAATACATTTACATTAGAATAACTTTAAATTTTTATTTTATAATTAAATAATTTTTTTTACATATCTTAATTTTCTATTTTAAAGAAAGATGGATTTGGTAAGTAAGAATTGAATATAATAAAAATAAAAATAAAAATATTTCCTTATAAAGATGATATTTTTTTTGGTAAAAAGATATGATTATATTAGAATAAATCATAAACAAGTTAGTTTATGTGTGTCTCGTTAAAAACCTCCCAAACCTAAATGGAGGAAAAGAGTACACACTACAATATCTATTGAACCAAAACTTAATAACTAAACGAAAAACCAAACAAACCAGAAAAAAAGTGCTCTAAAAACTAAAACCAAAACTCTATTACACGTTCGATTCACGTATTTAAAACGAATGCTTTATTCTCTCTCGATAATATATTTTTTTAAATGATAAAATTTTTATGATAACGGTATTGGTTTAATTGACCCCAAAAAATTGTTTTAATACTAGACCAACATCAAAACGAATTTGGAATTGTCGAACCAAACTCCAGTTTAGTGGTTTCTATGACCTAAGTGGTGAATTTTAAAATATATATATAAATTAGGTCAACGTAAATAGAATTATTGATAAAAAATTGATTCGGGAGAATAATTTTTTAAATTCATTTAATTTTAATTAAAATTTTATAAACTCGATGTGAATTATTCAAAATTTTATTTGATATATATATGACGCATTTGAAATATATATATATATAATTATAGAAAATCATTAAAATTAAAATTAAATAATATCATAAGAGATTAACAAAAACTATCACGACTCAAAAGATTTAAATAACTCGACTCGCGATAAAAATACTCGACTCAAAATTTTATAAACTCAACTTGTGTTGAATTTTTAAAATAAAGTTTGAATTATAAAATATAAACTCAAAATTTTTAATTATTCTAAAAATTATTAACCTATTTTTTATTTTTAATGATCATTTATGTATTTTACTTAAAATTAAATAAACTTTTATATTAGATATTTTTATTTAACCAAAACCTGACATATATGGAGCACGTAGTATCAGGGTTGCTTAACGAGTTGAATAGCTCGTGAGCTATTCGAATGATTCTATCAAAATTTGATTTAGATTGGTTTGACTCAAACTCGACTCAATAAGTTCGCGAGTAACTCGTTAATTTTTAAAAATATTTTTGGTAATTATTTTAAATTATTTCATTTAAAAAAAATAAATCTAATAATAATTATTAATGTGTAGATTGTTACTTTAATTAGTTTGGTGTATTTATGAATTGTTAGTTTCGAATTAAACTTTTAAAGTGTTTTATATTCTCTTTTGATATTGTTGGTTAAATTTATTAATTTATGTTATTATTAAATTTTATTTTTAGTTAAAAATAATGTAAGTTTTTTTAGTGAGTTTAATGAGTAACAAGTCGAGATTAACGAGCAACGAGTCGAGATAAATAACAAAATATTTTAACGAGCACAAGTCGGGCACAATTTTGACAAGCTTAATGAGCAACGAGTTGAACTGAACAATAATTTTTTAACAAACACGAATCAAGTAATGTCTATCTTGCGATCGACTTGTTCGATAAGCACCCCTAACTGTAGTGTTGTAGTCATAAGGAGGTGAAATTATATCATGGGTAAGTCCACCACGTCATCCATGGGACCAACCATTAAAAACCATCAATCTATCAGTTTTTTTCATGTCATATTTTCTAAAGTGAATTTTTACTCATATTTACTGTTAATTCATTTTAAAAGCAGTTTTTTCATGTGAAGATTCACTTAAAAAAATACGACATAAAAAATGTTAAGATGAATTATTTTTAGTGGTTTGTCCTATGGACACGTGATGGAACTTACCTATAATATAATTTCTCTATAAAAGGGTGGTGCAACTGTCATAATTTTTTAATTATAAAATATAATGAAAATTTATGTCTCAAATTTCAGTTTATTTGAGTTTTTATTAAAATGTTTAAAAATATTCGATCTGGTCTATCAGCTTAATTGATCCGTTTTAAAAATTCGAATATCTAATCTGATTTTTATTTTTGGGTCAAATATTTGATTTGATTTTAAGTTTTCGGATTGAATATGAATCACTATATTTCAAATTTTAGATTATCCAAAAATTCAAAAATTGATTTTTTATTAATATTAATCTTATTTCGTTAATTAACAAATGAATTTAAAATATTCCAATATTTATCATCTCATTCTCGTCGTAGTTGTCGGTCATCTGACTGATCCGACACCTCACATGTTTTCTTTTCTTTTCTTTCGCGTGCCCCCACACCCGATAAGAATCCAATATGAGTTGGGTCTCCTTTGAGATCTCTCTCTCGTCTCACCTCCCTTCATCTCTTTTTTGTGTGCAGGAAATCCTCCATGTCAGATTGGGGTCCGGTTTTAGTATCTACGTGCTGCTCAGTCCTGGTCTTCTGTTTCAGCTACCTGGTCAGAACAATGTGGTTGAGTTTGGCAACATGCAAACCTCTGGAGCTTCCATCCTGGTTCATCACCACCATTTTTTGCCTAGACATTGGCGTTCATGTATATGCTTCACAATGATCTACAGAATGTAGATTGTGTTGAAGGAGGAAATTGGGTATTTGGGTTGATTGAGAGGAGTAAGTCATGGAACCCAGGTTTGATTTTTTTTTATATATATATAACATTTTAAGTTCATATCTTTTTTACAGGTTTCAAAAACTTGCAATAAAAAGAAAAGATTTTTGAGTAAGAACAACGCCGTCTGTGGGAATCGAACCCACGACCACGTGGTTAAAAGCCACGCGCTCTACCGGCTGAGCTAAGACGGCATTGATGAAAGGCGCTAATCTATATAAATTTAACTGTGATTATAGTCATTTTATTATGCTTAGGTTTAATATTTGATCCTTCTATTTTTTTTTATAAATTTTGGTCGTCTAATTAGGAAGTTCAAATTATTTATATAGTTAAACTAAGAAAGTGAATTATTTTATTGTTACCACTTACCAGACCATGCGGTCATAACTAGGGATGTTAATTAGGTTAGGGCGGATGTGAAAACTGCTTAAATGGGTGTTTTATTCGTACTTATTTTTGTTAAAAAAATTTGGTTTTCACCACTTAAATATCTAAAATTTGGATTTGAGTCTCAATTTACCAACTTGAGACTCGGGTCGTTACTAGAGTATGTATATTTAAGGATTTTTATGTTATGGATATAAAAATCTATATTTTTATCTCCTTTGAGCTTTGGGACAAAATTTCTTTACCCATAAGAATGTGTGAAGATTTTGATTATTTTCTATCATCCTCAGTTCAGATCTCTACATTTTTTTTGTTATTTCATAATATATGCATCAAAAGAGAATAATATTCAGAAGATAATATTTTAAGTTTTAACTAAAGAAATTTTTTAATAATAATAATATAGAAATAAAAAATAAGAATTCATGTTGGGTACTCGTTCAACCTAAACAGTTAGAGTTTGAGCTGTGAATTTTTAAAATTTAACAGTTAGGTATTCGACCTTGATTTTTTTTAAAATAAAAAATATTATGTTATTTTCAAGGACGAAACTAGAATCAAACGTTGAAAGGATAATGATTTGTTAAGCTTTAAAATATAAAAATAAGAGGAACAAAAATCTTATTTAAATCTTATTTAAATTGATAGAAACCCCAAATATTATTATACCAAAAAATTAAGAGGGCAAGAGCTCCTTCTATTATTCACGTACCTCCATCACTGGTTATTTTTATTTCAGGTCAATTGATTGCGTATTTTTAAAGAGACACAGTGATTAATCAACTATAATTTTATAGTTTTATTATAATTTTATTGTATTTCCTCTTTATTCAATAAATTTAGTCATCATTAATATTTATAAAATTATATATATAAAATGATCTATTAACATGTAAAATTATAAGTTTATAATATTATAAATACATTGCATGTTATTATAAACTATAAAAATAAAAATTCTGAATTATTAAAAATATAGTTCGAATGAATATTAACACTCGATTAATCAGAATTATTTATATGTTTTTCACTTTTTTAGGTCTTGGATTGAAGACCTAACATAAATATTTCTTTTCTTAGAGTCTCTCCCTTCCTGCTTTAAATAGAAATAGGCTTTGTTAAAAAAATAATTTTATATAAAATAAAAATAAATTTAAATGGAATATTTTTAATATGTACCTAAAATGATTCGTTGATGAAATTCCTTTTTTCCACAAAAGACATGAAGAAAATGCTAATTTGTTAAGCTCTGGAACTTTGATCGTACTCTTTGACCGTTGAGTTTATAAAATTCCAACCGGCTTTGCCTTACTTGGCCGCCCTCCACATATATAAATTGATATATGAAATAAATATTATTTTTAAAAATAAGGTAAACTTTATATTTATGCTCCGACTATTATTATTTTAATACTTTAATTATTATTTTTAATAAAATATTATCTAAATTTATATTTTTATTTTAGTATTCTGATCAATAAAAATTAACAAAAACGATGACATGATTTGGTATAATCACATTTTAGTCTAAAACATTAATACATATTATCAATTTAGTTCAAAACCTATCCAATTTAAAATATCATCTTAATTTTGTCATTAAATTCCCATTTCCCTCCCCTAAATAGAAATTGTTCAAAAAATCATCTTAATTTAAGGGTAAAACATCATCTTAATTTGAGTCATTTACAATTTAAATCATTAAATTTACCCTCTACTTTCGTATAGGTCACAAACTTTTGATTTAATCAAATTAAATTATTAAACTTTTATTATTAACAAATTAAATCATTCATATTAACATCGTTAAATATTTTAATGAAAAAACTGACTCAATAATCCTATTAGACATAATTTTCCGTATCAGCAAGTTAATATTAATTAAAATTAAAGAAAAAATATTTAAAATCTTTTTTTACATTAAATTATTAAAGAAATTATAGTTCAATGCAATTTTTTTAATAATTTATATTAAAAAAAAGATTTTAAATATTTTCTCTTTAATTTTAATTAATATTAACTTGTTGACATGGAAAAATAAGTCTAGTAGAATTATTGAGTCAGTTTTTCTGTTAAAATAATTAACGGTGTTAGTGTGAATGATTTAATTTGTTAATAATAAAAGTTTAATGATTTAATATGATTAATCCAAAGGTTTGTGACCGATACGAAAGTAGATGGTAAGTTCAATGATTTAAATTGTAAATGGCTCTTTTAATTTTGATTGAATTTTGTCTCATCCCTTTTTCACCCCTTGTATTCACATTAATACCATGATCGTGGAGTTTGAGTCCTCCAATAAATCCCATATTAACCCCTATTAATCCATAAATTTTAAAGTTTTGATTGAACTTAGCGTGTTTTTAAACTCTAAAACCCAAAAAGTGTTCGATTAGAAGAAAAAGGAAAAAATAAGGAATTTATAATTTTAACACAAAAATTAAAATAATTTTAGGCTGAATTGATAGATTGTATGAGTTTTTGGACTAAAATTATTATTAACTTAACCCACGTCACCGTTCCCGTTAATTTTAAATGATGAGGTACTAAAACAGAACAAAAACGTAACTTTAGATACTGTTTTACCAAAAATAATAGTTGAGGTACTAAAATAGTAACACATGCATAGCTAAGATACTATATATTTTCTAAACGTAACTTTAGTAATCTTCGTAAAATCTAATAACCACTATAAGCGAATACTATAATTTTTTTTCTTTTGAATCAACTACAATGTTACGGTAGTGTTTGTTCTATAAAAAATTTCTCAATCATTAGACATTGATCGTTCAATCACTGTACTGACATTACTGGTGCTCGAACCCGTGACCTCTAAGAACAACAACCGTTTCCTTAATCACTGAGACAAGATGGTTCGTGCCGAATACTATAATTTCTATTTGGTCTAATTTTGAATTTTATTCATTTAATTTTGGATAATTGTGTAGTTAGTCTAATTAGACAACACCATTGAGCTTTTTCTTTAAATTTCTAACCTGAATATCACCAATTCAATAATTTAAAGGTTTTAACAATTTATATGTAACAAATTAGTACAAATAAACGGTTCAACCCCTAGACTATATTTTCATATTTGTACAATACGAGGATCAAATTCTGACAATTTGAAGTAGAGGGGCTAGTTTCTCAGTATTAGTAAAGTAGGGGGTGGAGTTAAGAATTAGACCTTTGTATTTGATTGAGTTTTCAAAGATTAGGTTGAAAAAATATGTCCTAAAATGACCGTTTCTATTTGGTTTTTTATGTGATTATAAATCGAAGGAAATCTATTCACAATAATAATAATTTGAAGGAAATCAAAGTGATGATTACGATGGTTATATTAATATATTGTTTAATTTTTACGGGAAAAAGAAAAATATTATTGGGTAAACTACAATAAAAACCACTCAATTATGAGTAAGATCATATTTCAATCACCTACTTATTTAAAATTATATTTAAGTCACTTAATTATAAATAAAATTACATGTGAGTCACCTTTAATATTTAAAATTGAAAAGTAAAAATATATTGGTTAATTATGTCAAATATCATTGGCGGAAGATGACGAGGATTGGAGAGTTATAAATTTTTAAAAAAAATTAAAAAAAATATTTAAACTGTTTTTATATTTTAAATTAAAAAAATGTTATTAACAGAAAAACAAGATAAATAAAATAATTTTCTTTAGGAAGTGACCGAAAACACATAAAATATTATAAAAATAACAACCTACAATTATCGCAATTAATTTGTTATTGTCTACGATCGCGATAAAATGTTTGTAATCGAAAACACGAACTGCAGTTTACATTCCTGATCATAACAACAATAGTGGAAAGCAACTAAATATGAATTCGTTGTATTTTTTTATATCTTCCCTGGCTATGAAAATTTTGGGTTAGCCCATCACGAAACGGTCTGATGATGACAACCCTAGAATAAAGTTTTTAAATACAACTTTCGTATATGAATCTTGACATCTCAACCATTCAAAGATCTATATAAATATAAGATTTCCTCAGTTATTACTTCAGCACTTTTTCTGCTTTAATGTCTTCAACCTCCATCTTCTTCATCGATATTAGCTACGTGTGTATCAGAGATGAGAAAGGCTGCAACCAATTCTGATCATTTGATTTTATGCTGGTAAGAACGTACAGAAAACTGGGATGTTGGAATGGCTCAATCAAATCAAAGCTTCCAAAGGGTTTTGGGTTTGGATCTTTTATTTGATTGAGCCGCGCCAATATCTCGTTTTCTTATCTTATTCTTATATGTAGATTATACTTAGATAACGATCACGGACTCATATTTAAATCCCTGCATGTGTTGGTACTGAATGCTCAAATATTATCGGTTCTGATATTGATCCAACAATGGCTTTTATTTTCCTGATGAAACATTGACGACTCAACATGGCCATGGTCGAATGGAACTGCCTACGATGATGATGATGACGACGACAACGAATACCCTGTCCCAACAACTTGGGTTATTTTATTTTATTGTGGGTTCAACTATTTGATTCCGTTGATTTATTTTTTTCTGGACAAAATTTTTCCAAATAATTTCATATCTTAATTCCATATGACGCATGAACACGCATATCATTGTCTTGTCTCATGGTAGTTGTCCATCATCTTCCATCTTGTTTAAGATTGTATGTGAAACTGTGCAGAAAAGTTCAAACATGTTGGTTGGATTTGGGCGAGTACAGGATAATGTTCGATTATTTATGATCACCTTGATTCAACTCATTGACGGATTAATTCGACTAATGCTCCTTCTAACATCAAATTTCTAAGGGTTGAGGAGACATTTTTGTAAACTCTATCAAGCATTCAAATTTTATTATTCTAAAACTGCTTGTAAGAAAAAAACCAAGCAATTTACTGTCCCAGAACGGTAAGTACTTTTATTTTTCAAATAAAAAGGCAAACACACCGAAACAAAAGGGTCTCAGTTGCATGCAGACATGCAACGTTATTGCTACTGCTATTATAAAGAGACCACAGTCTTAGTTGATATAAAGATTTGGAGGTGGAGGAATATATGAGAGCACCAGATAAACAGTGGTGCAAACATGGAGGGAACAACGAGCAGGGCTTTCCTTTTTAGCCTCTTGCCACACAGAAGATGTTGCGGAGTCACGTCCAATCTCTCTGCTGCAAACAATGCCCGCTATTTCTGTTTCAGGGAAGTTGCTGTAGATTGGGAAACTGCCATAGTATGATTCCCCACGGTAATGGGATGAGAATATCAACCCTCCAAACACTCCGCCTTTGCCGCCACCGACGATGCGAGATTCAACTGGACTGGCCCAGGGGTTGTCAGAACTCGAAGGTGACCTCAGAAATTTGAGCTTGTCAAAGGCCTTAAGGCAAGACGATGATGCAGTGGCTGAATCAGAATGGTAGAACATGAATGTGTCGCCTGGTTGTACCCCAACACCATCGATCACTAAGTAATCATCATCTCCTCTGGTTGAAAACAAACACAGACACAACTTATGGGAATCAGTATTTAGAAGAATCTAAAGCAAATGCAATGGGATAAAACTGATACAAATCTTACCCTATAACTCCATAAAAGGCCAAGTATTTCCTCATCTCCATTTTCTCCTGCTCAATGGAGGATGGTCTCTTCTGTATGACGCCTATGTACAAATCAGCAGAAGCCTCCAACTGCAGCACAGGCAACTGATTAAGCAACACTAGTTTTTTAACTACACTGTCAATGAAACAGTTTGACTGATATATAGCTGAATGTGATGCTGTTTCATATTATGTTACTCGGACTCGGTTGCTTGTGAGTGTTGGACATAGGTGTGCTCGATAAGTTTATGTTCAATTCCTGTAATTCTAGCATGTGAGTTAACAATTTCGATCAACATTATTACCTCCATATTGATATCACTCAAAAGCCTTTGGTTATCGATTATTCGAGGGATCCCATTCATGGTGGAAGTGATCCATGAACATTCTATGCCTCTAGATGCTACAGTAATTGCCCTGAGCTCAGGACCAAAGGGCATTACACCAGATGACAATCTCGTATGAAATCGAGTCTCTCCGACACCTGTTCACTCAAACAAACCAGGAACATATTACCAATGAAATCCATGACTTAAGAAACAAAACATTTTTAGAAAGAAAAAAATGTAAGAAAGGGGATAAAGTACCTTGAGGCTTATTTTTGTCCTTTGCAAATACAAGAGCAACAGCATCGAAAAAGAATAGATTAGGATTGTACTGTGGAGAATTATGGCTGCTGTTGCATATAAAACGGTTACTTGCATCCCCTGCAATCACTGTTTCCTCAGGCATAGCACAATCTGACCAAAAACAAAACCAAATTTCCAACAATGTTTAGCCTGTAAGCAAGCAATGATCTTGAGAGTTCGATTTAGGATTCGGACACAACATGAAAGTACATAGCACTTGATCAGTAAACAAAGTGATTTACCAATCTCTGCAAGAACAGGAGTCAAGTCGACGTTTTGATCCTAAAATTATTTCATACCAAGTATTAGTAATGAAGAATTAACCAGTAGTACTATACAAAATTCAGATGATTTGAAAGAAAATGATGAAGATGTTAACTCACTCCAAACATAATGATCCCAACTGGTGCACTAAGGCCAGAAGCATAAGCTGTATAATTCTTTATCTCCATCAGAAATCTATCCACCAGGGTAACTTGAGGATCCTGATATTATTGCAAATCATGTCAAAATTCCTTCGGAAAAGAAAACCAAACTCGCAGTCACAGAATCTATAAAGACCAGTCATCAAACCAGAAGCTTAGCACAGTTGGCTCATGAACTTATCTTTAAGAGGTGACATCCAGCAGGTTTGGGATTCTAATCCCAACATTTTCAGCCTTATTATTTCAATTTGAACTTCAATCAATAAGAAATTTGGCAAAGGAAGTAAGATTACCGTCTTCAGTCTTAATAAAGGGATGGCTTCAACCGTAAGTCCAGGTAGGTATCCAACAATCAAGACAATGCCTCGGTTAAATTCGTCGAATTGTCGAGAAATCAAACCATCCTCTTCAGGAATGGCGTGCCATCTAACCTGCAGGATAATTTCAGTTGAGGACTCTAATGCAAGTCTAAATGCTTGATAGTTTTGACATAAACAGAATAAAAACTAAACCTCTTTCATTGTATTGGTAATAGCATCTTTACCAATGATTCCATATGATGTGTTGGTAATGATTGGTATCTTGGGGCCTAGCCTCCGAGAGATCTGCAACATAGCAACCATAAAAAACCATTATTTTGAAAGGGGAGAATAGTCCGATCCGAAGCCGAGAACAGTCGCCGAATCAAACTAAAAATATCAAAGGGATCATTATGGCATAAAATAAATAAAGATTGCAGGAAATGGACAATACCAGATGATGAGCAGCTTCCAAGCTAAACTGCAACCCAATAGAGGCAATGGCAAACTGAGGACGAATTGGCCCGGACAGAACCTTGTCAAGAACCTCCCTCACAGCATCCTGTTAAATGAAAACAAATCCTAACTCATTTTCAAGTGTTTGATAATTGATAAAAGTATGAATCAACAGCAACTCAGCAGTAAACTTACAGGAAGAAAAGGGTTTTGAGACAGTGCAGTAGCAAGCTTGGGGACAGCCAAAACTCTGTTGCAAACTCGGTTCCATGATTTTCTAACGCAGGCTGCTGATGCGAACGATAAAGCTGGCAACCTGAAGAGTATGTTTTGAAGAATATCATCGTTTACAGCCGAGAAACAATCCATTTTTCTCTTCTTCAATCTTCAGTGTTTTTTCGGTGTGAGTGTGTTTCAGTTCCATGAACGTACTTATAATGCAAAAACTTCAGCAAGTGGGTGAAAAACGACAAAAGCAATACGTTTCAGTTTCAAACTACACATGAGAAGGAAACTATTAGCAGGATTCTCTGTTTTCTATAATCCTGAAAGAGAAATTATTTCATACCGGTCTATCACGTCAGTTGTGGTCTTATCTAATAATAATTACTCACTTCACCATTAATTGTCAATTCATTTTTTCCAACCAACGAATCTTCACTCATAATTTATAAGTCATTTTAAAAATATAATTTTTGTAAATTATATTAATTACATAGTTATTAGTGGCAGAATGGGTGGTTTTCATTGGCTAGGGACCACGACTAACGTGGTAATCCGGGGCTATGATATAATCTCCCATCCTGAAAGGTCTAAAACATGAAAAATGAAATATATTAATGGAGAAATGGATTCATTTCCTAAATCGGACATGAAGATAGGATATTTGGAGAAATTATTATATAATCTCAACTCATAAATGACGTGAGCTATCTAATAATTTTTAGTTTTTTGGATTGGTTACTTCTTGTTTTGGGGTTATTTTTTTAAATCAGGAAGATTTAGAGATGTACATTTGGTTAATTCGGTCGGTGACCGAATCGAATTAACCGAAAATTTTAAACTTTAACCATTAACTTAACTTAATTATTTATAATCGAATTAATCGAACCGAAATTAATCGATAACTGAATTTTAAAAAATTAACCATTAACTAAACTTACTTAAAATTAACCGACTGAATTAATCAAAATAATTTTGATTCAGTCAATTAATTTGGTTAAAACCGAATAATGCATATCCATATCCCTATGAAGATTTTCTCTTCTTTTTCTTTTATTGAATTACAGAATCCATAACAATTGCTACTACTTTGTTCATGTTTCTCCTTAGATTTTTTTCGCCCACAGTTTCTTTTCCAATTCTATTGGCTTCAATTCTTGGAGATAATTTTTTTTACCATGAGATATAACTTTAGTTTTCAATAGATATTTCTTTAAGAAATGAATATATTATAGTCAATAATCTTCAGAACAGTTGATTAAAACTTAATTATTTACTACTAATTTAAAATACAAAAGTCTTAAGTTTATATACTAAGGTTTTAATCATCTAACAAAGTGAGAAAATAATTACCATTGTATAAAAAGTAAAAATAAAATAAAGCACGAGTCCTCTAATTTAAGTGATTAAGCGATCAATGTCAAATGGTGGAGATTATATTCTATAACAGATACTACTGTAATCACTATTAGCTAATTCGAAAAAATAAAAATAAACGGTTACATAAAAATATTAAATGAACGGTTATATATGTTATGTGACGGTTACGATAATTTAGTCTTCTCTGATTTTCTGAGGTTGTTGGAGTTTCTCTTTCTTATCTGTACATGCTTTATATCAAGATTTTGCATTTAGTTTTGTGAGGTGATTTGTTTGTTGTTTTATTTATTAATTGATTTTATATAAGCCTAAGTTTATATAGTAAGATGTTAATCATCTAATAAGTCGATAAAATTATTATTATTATATAAAAAGAAATTAAAATAGACGGTTACGTAAAATTATTAAATGAACAGTTATATACGTTATATGACGGTTACGATATTTTAGTCTTCTCTGATTATCTGAGATTAAAATTTCTCTTTCCAATAAGGTCAACAATAGTTATCGTTACATAGAAATTAAAAAATATATATTAATAGACGGTTACATATACTCGATAATGGTTATAACAATTTTTGTTATTTTTGTTTTCTTTTTAGATTATATTAATTTTTCTTTCTTATGGTGATTTTTTTTTGTTTTTTCAAAATTCACATTTTAATTTCTTTAAATAAATTATTTATTTTCTTGTATTACATTCATGTTGCTTATTGATTAATGGTTAATGTTTTGATTAATATTTGAAGAATTTATAGTTTCTATCGATGAGAGACTATAAAAATAGTGATTGTAGACCCATTTTTATCCGGCCCAAATAATACCTAAAATCCTAATAAATAAATAAACAATCAATAATATAATTTGCCCACAACCTAATTACATTTGACCCAAAGCCCAATAAGCCCAAAACTTAAACTAATATTGGTTAACTGAAACCCTAATCATTGATCTCTACCTTTTGAGAGATTATATCATGGGCCCGATTCGTTATATTATTCGTGGTCCATAGATAATGAAAATTATTCATTTCACCATTAATAATCTATGTTATTAATCTAACTTATAAAAAATATTGATCTCTACCCTTTGAGAGATTATATCATGGGCCCGATTCGTTATATTATTCGTGGTCCATAGATAATGAAAATTATTCATTTCACCATTAATCATCTATGTCATTAATCTAACTTATAAAAAATATATTTTTTAAATGGTACGGAAAAAATGAGTAGAGATTCATTAGTTAAAAAAATATTTATAAGAGTTCTTTCACAATAGCAGAGTACGGTACCTATGTAATTAGAGTGTATACATGTCATCTTATTTTATATTCGAGTCTAAAATTAATTTTATACGTGTATTTATGAACATTTTCTTGTTAATTTGGGTGTTTCGATGACCCAAATATGACACCTTGAATTGAATCAGACAAAGGTTTCAAGTGTTACATTAGATCCAACATCAAAATATTACAATGTTATAATGTAAGCATAACTATCTAAATAAGAATCAAATGTATCATACCTTTTCTTTAACCTCCAATGCATCCCTTTTCTTTTCAATTTTTTTTCTTTAGTAATGTTTATCCAAACATAAGATTAGGGTAGGGGGATATATATACCAAAACATAAAGAATCAATTAAAGTAGTATTTTTCAGTCTATGGCTTGTAAAGTTGCATCGGAAAGGATCAAAGGGATAAACCTTGTAGCATTAAAACACTATTTTTCAAACCAATTAAGAGATAATTTATGTTCGAATTTTAAAGATAATATCATTTTAAAAATCGTCAATTTTAAACATAATCTACAAAATAAACGTGAATAATAAAGAAAATATCATTTTTTTCAGATTTAATTAATCATATTAGTGGTTCATATAATTTTTTCACGAAACGATAATGAGTCACGATAAAATTTATCCTACTTCAGAGTTCTAGTGGACGACGTGCCCTCTACTAATAGAACTATTGAAGGAAAAAGCTAAAGATCTGTTAGTGCAATCGCCAATAATGTAAAGGAAACCATGCATGCTTTTTCTAAGTGGGGTTCGTTATTATGTCTCTGTCTTTTAAGAAAAGTTTATTACATGATAAACCGTATTAGATGTTTGGATTTGAATCTAAATGTAAGAAATATCACCTCTTAAACTATAATTGTCAGAATCAGTTAAACAAACCCAGAGTTCAAATCTATCTTCTAATCATGTATTAGTCTACTTCCTTCTGTTCTAAGAATTTACTGTGAAATAATTGATTGGTTAGTGGGAAAGTAGAGAAATAAACACTTCTGCCATAGCTTTTCAGAAAGTAACCAACCATTACAGTAAATAAAAGCTTGTGGAAATCTTACTGAAATCTAGTAATCTACCACCTTTTCCCCACCTATATAATTCTGTGATTCTAATGCTTTATGATCAGTCTCAGATTAAGTTTTCATCTGAACTCATCTCCTGGAGTGAGCTCGTTAGTGCTCTCCCATGGATCCAGTCGTGGTGCAGAAGTTTCGTGCCAACAAGAAATCAAAGAATTCCGAGAAACAACAGTTTCAGGACAAGTTTTTCACGTATACATTCATAGTGTTCGGTTGCTGTACGTTGTGTTTTTTCTTCATCTGTGATCTCCCTAACCTTATGTTCATTACAGGCAACCTTATTGTTGTTGTTCTGATTGGAGAATCCAAGTTTTTTGCTTCAGGTTCTCCGTTTTCCAGGGATACGAATATGTACTACGACGAATACGTCGATCGAAGCCGTCGATGTTGCCTTCGGAATTCTTCGACACCGGAATTCAAGGAAGAGAAGAAAATGGAAGGCGTTGAAGACAAGGTGAAGAAGGGTTGCCGGGTAGATGTACAGGAGCTTGTTTTGCCTGGCGAGGAATTGAAGAGAAGAGCCGATGATTTCATTGCCAGGGTTAATAGGCAAAGGATGTCTGAAGATAGATTAGTCCTTTAAATCGTGTAATCCTATGGTTCTGAATTATTAAGAGATAGATTAGGTGTCCTGTTTAGTAATGAAGAACCTTTCAAGGTCGAGTTTCATTGTCTGTAATCTACTGGATTGCTGCTGGTTTTTATCTCTGTATTTCGTGCATAATAGAGAGCTTCGTTACCAGTATGTATATGTATATATATATAATATGTATATGTTAATGGATTCTCACAAATTTTTAGATAAATTAAGGTTTAGTTTGGGGTTGTGTTTGAAAAGTTTGGTTTGGGATAGAGTTTTTGCAAACCAAGGTTTTGTAAAAGCTAAAAAATCTAGCTTTTACAAACCAATGTTTCAAAAGTCAAAACAAGGGTAAAAAAGCAAATTACAGTGAAAAACTTTTTCTAAATGTAAGTGTTTTTGATTGTTTATGCATTTAAAACGAAATTTTCACTCAAAAACACTTTCATAAGCACTTAAAAACAGGGCCTAACTCAAAATTGTTGAAAAGGAAGTCATTAAAGTTCAATGGACTGAAATAGGGATGACAATCAATAGGGTAGGTGATTTTTACATGATATTAAGAAATATCTAACCATATATTGTTTTTATATGTTTTAAGGGTTGGTTGGGAGTAATAAATAGTTAAAATTATTATATTATTTTATAAAAATATTTTTTATATTTTTTATTGTTAATCTTAATTATTCATTTATTTTATCTAGTAGTAAAAAAAAAGACAAGATTTTTGAGTTTTTCATAGTATAAGTTTTTCTCAATCATCCATTTACCTTCATCCAAAAGTTTAAAATTATAATGGCTAAAATTATTCCTTTATTTTTCTGTGTGTGTGATAATCTTCGTATTTTTTTATTGTTAATCTCAATCATTCATTTACCTTTTGATGGAGGCTCGGAAGTCCTTTGTTTTCCCACCTTTGTCAGATTATAATACTTTAGGTTGTCGAACCCACAGGGACTGTGTCGACTTCACTACTTCTTACGGCTGCATTATAGAAAGTAAAAACACAAATAATTGTTGAGTTTGAGATTACTAATTTAACTACTAAAACTAAACTAAATATCGGAGAAATAAAGATTAATAAAGTGAGGCTAAGTTGAGTGTTTCGTAGAGGAGAATCTAATTGTATTAAGTATCCACTTATTAATGCAATGGGTTGAACTGCCGCCTCGGCGAGTCGCACAAAGGGTCGCCGCAGCTGCCTAGGCGGGGTTATGCCTTGTCGATAATTCAACATTCCATAGTTCGACAGAGCACCCTTGTATATCTTCTTCCTTATCCCTAAGCGAAGAGAACTATTGAAACCCACGTCTTGATGATACCTCCCGGCGTGAATCAAGGGCGGACAATAACCAAACACATGCGTCTTGTTAGTCGCTGAAATCCTGGACGGTTAATCTCTTAACCAGATTAGTCAATGCCCATGAGCAAAGACCGTATTCTCTCGTTTCGTGGCCTAACTCTCCCGATATTAGACAAATAGATTTTTCTTCACATACTATCATCTCGAGCTCATATGCAAAGAAGAGTGAATGCCAACTCCCAGCGTTCACTACTTCTTATTTCCTAAAATATCTCTTCTTTCCCGCACTTGACTTTGACCAAGGTTTGACTCCGTAATTTGGCTCCGTCTTTCTCTCGCTCTTTGTCCGTTAAGATCAACATCTTTTTCTCTTTCTGTTGAGCACTGGTTGTCATCTTTACTCTGCTGCTGCGACCTCAAAAGTGCTACCGTGGCGGGTGCTTCATCTGCATTCCAGCATCTATCTTTTCAATTGACCATCTTTATAAGTAGTTTCCTGTCTAAGAAAGAAAACTATCAAATGCATCTGTTTTATGCCAAATATTAGATGAATTCATGAATTATGTGTTTGGATGCTGAAATATGGAAAATATACAGAAATATCCATTAATGCCCTTAATTTTGTCCTTTATTAGTAAATATCGAGTGAAAAAATAATATTAAAAATAGGACTTCTATGTACTCATCACCTTCATCCAATGGTCTAAAAAAGGATAAGATTCAAGACTTTATCTCATGAGGATATCAAATGGTTAAGATTATTTCTTTACGTTTATATAAACAATTGAATTTATCACAAAAATAATTTTATTTAATAGTTTAATTCTAATTTAAAAGATAAAAACCTTTTAACCCTGTAAGTAATCTATGTGAAAAAAACAAATAATGTTTATCTTATTAAATTCAATTAGTTTAGTACAACCTAAACTATTATCTACGGTAAGTGCGAAACTTCAAAAGTTATAGAAGTCAACTGAGGATAGCTTGAGATGTTTCTATTCGTATAAAAAATGATATCCCTGTTAGGATCACTGAATATAATAACCTAAAAAATCTAGACAATTCTATAGATTTTAAATAGGGACTTTGTTAGAGAGTACATTTCTATAGTAGATTGAGGTATACATCTTACATAATTATTATACGATTTCTTAAATTAATAAAATTTAATTTATAAAAAAAATAATAATATGTATAAACAATAATCATCTTTAAATTAATAAAAAAAATATGACCTTTTATTTATCCCAGATTTGCACATAATATTTTGTAATACATTAATTCTTGTAAGACTAAACAAAATAAATATTCTGAAGTCTTATGATACTTATACATATTAATTATAAAGTACTTATAAAATTAAGAGGGAGAAATCGTTATTACCTAAAAATATATTTGTTCTAGAATCATCCTACATTCAACCTAAATTTTTATTAAATAAATTAATCTAAATTATTTGTTTTTTGTTTTCTCAGTCGATACAAATAAAATCACAAGTAACAAAGTAATCAATAAGAATCAAAGTAATCAAATATATATAAACTTGCTCGAAAATTAGCATACAATAAATTTTTATTATTTTAGCGATGATAGATCGAGAAGACTTAAAGAGAGTTAGGTATGAGTCGATTTTTTATTAATCCAAATTTAATATGATCACATCTTTTAAAAAATCTGATTCAGTCCAAAATCTATATACCTAAATCTGATATTAACCTGATTCAGCCTATTAAAAAACTATTTTAAGGATTTATTATTAGAAATCAGAGATTTAATTATAAAAAAAATAATTTAAAAAATCAAATTATAAATAAAAATTCTATTTGAATGATCTAATTATAAAAATATAGACATAGTATTTTATAAATATTACTAAAAAAATATAAAAAAATTAAAGTATTAATTTTAGTTAAGTTAATTTTTTATTTTTATTGAACTGATTCGAAACTCAATTTTTAATAAAAAAAATCAACCCAATAAAATATTTAAATATGTCCCCGAAAACATGAAAGTGGGCAAGTCAAAGAGAGTCGCACCGTCCTGCATCTTTTATAGGAAAAGAAATGTTTTTCTTTTTCACTATGAACAATGATAGGAGTTTTTAAACAACTTATACGGTGATGTATCATAAAAATAAGGTTTATTAGAAAGTTTTATAATTTTTATAAGTTTTGATATAAATTCTTTTATATATATTGAACTTTATATAAAATGTTTAAATTTTTAAAAATATAAAAGTTTTCGGTATATAATAATTTTTTAAAAATATATAAAATTCTAATATATATTAAAAATCAATATTAAATTTTTTATATATTTTTAAAAAATTAATTATATCTTTTTTAAATTTTATTTTAAGACGACTATTAAAAAAATCTTGTTTTTAGCAACCATGCTAATCAAGGTATTATTATGTATATTGCGGAGAGATTATTAGGTGAATTTTGTTTACCACGTCATCTATGGTCCAAGAAATCAGGATCGTTGATCTTTAAATAACCACCTAATAACTAACCACCCACTAAGTATATGTAGGAAAGAGATGATGATTTACTTGGAAAAAATTGAGATCAACGGTCCTAATTAATTGGGACCATGGATGACGTGGTGAACATAGTTCACCTAATAATTTTTCGTATATTGTGGATAAGGTTTTGCCACTTGGCTCTCGGCTCAATGAATAAACCCACTACAACGAAAAATTATTAGGTGAATTATATTTACCACGTTATCCGTGATTTTAATAAATCAAAAATGATCATCTCAATTTTTTAAAGGGAATCATCAGCTCTTTCGTACATATAATTAGTGAGTGAGTAATTATTAGATGATTATTTAAAGATCAATAATCCTGATTATTTAGACCATAAATGACATGATAAACATGATTCACTTAATAATCTCTTTAATACAACAGTAATACTTGAATAGACAAAAGGAAGATATTGGGACAATATAATTTCTTAGATATAAGTTTAACAGAATCAAAGTACATCACTGGAATTGTTAAAATATTAAAAAATCTTTATAATTATAATTTCTTTAAAGAACGATTTTAGAATCGACAATATACATCATTAAAATACTATTAGTATAATATATTTATTAATATTAATAATTTTTTATTTAATTATTAAAAGTCTAAAAAGTTTTATATACAACTAATTATATTTTAAATAAAAAAAATATTCTATAAATTATTTTATGGTCTTAATTAATTAAATAAACTTATATTATTTTTATTCTGCGTGTAATATTTTTTTATTCAATTAAAATTTATAAATAATTTTTTTATATATGTTGTATTAGTGATATTTAACTAAATAATTTTTTTTATATATGTTGTATTAGTGATATTTAACTGTGTGTTGTCTAATTTAAATTTTTTTATTCTTCAAATCATTGTGTTCTAATACTCAAAAAAGATTTTTATTAGGAAAATTTTGAAAAAGACGACGCACACTATTAAATATTACTAACTCAATACATGAACATCGTTAATTTTTAATTACTTCTAAATGATTGTTAAAAATTTTAAATGTTAGATATATAATTTATCATATTTTAAAATAAAATTAAAAGAGAAATTATTTCATTAAGAATCTTATTTATGGTTTCATTCAATTAGATAAATTGATATCGTTTTATTTTCTAAATGATATATTTTTATAAATTAAAATTTATAACTCATATATTTCTTCTAATATACTAATAAATAAAATTATTAATTTACAAGACTGCTTCATTTTTCCTAAATATGTAGCTAAAGACCAGCATAGGGAAGAGAAGTAGAAAATTATCAAACTTGAGTTTGAAGAATTATGGGTCTTATCGCCTTTGGGAGGGTATTCCCAGTAACAAAGACAACAATATATGGTGAGCCCTGAGCAAGCCACGGTGCCAAGGCAGGAAGCAAATGGTGCCTGGCAATCAACCAGCAAACTAAACAAAGGAATCAAAGGACAAATGGTAAGGCATACTGTACGTGTCGGTCTCTTGCCTTGGAACCTTTGCATGTCAAATTTGGCTCACCTTTTTTATATGTCAAAATCTAATCCACCGGTTCATGCATTCTCTGTAGAATTTTAGAGCAAACCATGGATCTTATTCACAAATTCCTCAACCTCGTAGCTCCATCATTCACCTTCTTCTCTTTGTTCTTCATATTACCACCCTTTTATCTCTTCAAGTCCTTCCTTTTCATCTTGCGCTCACTTTTCCCTGAGAATCTTGCAGGGAAAGTCGTCCTCATCACTGGAGCTTCTTCCGGTATTGGAGAAGTAAGTCATCATTTCTCAATTTTAACCACATAAAATGTTTATAAATAAATGTTTCCTGGTGTGATGTTTGCAGTATTTGGCATATGAGTATGGTAAAAGAGGAGCACGGTTAGCTCTGGTAGCTAGAAGAGAGAAATCTCTGCATGAGATTGCTGATAGAGCTCGATATTTGGGGTCTCCCGATGTTATTGTGATTCGTGCTGATGTTTCAAAAGTCAATGACTGCAGGCGACTTGTTGATGAAACTATGAATCATTTTAGAAGATGTAAGTCCAAAACTTTGCTGCATAAAATATCATCTCTCATATATATGATGTCTGTTGGCTGGTTATGGATACAGTGGACCATCTGGTAAATAATGCTGGAATCAATACAACCTGCTTGTTTGAAGATGCAACCCCAGACATGGCAACTTTCAGGACTATAATGGTAAATCATTTCTACCTTTCACCTACGTATCAGGATTCAAGTTTTGTACCATGTTGCTTTGATTTTTCCTTTTTTTCATAAAATCATTGTGTTTATATTGACTTTGGTGTGATTTGCAGGACACAAATTTCTGGGGTTCAGTTTATACAACCAAATTTGCAGTTCCACACCTTAAAAACACCAGAGGCAAGATCGTTGTCTTGTCCTCGGCAGCTTCCTGGATGACTGATCCAAAATACAGTGTCTACAGTGTAATTTTAGCCCACCATATGGCTCCCATTGTTGTATATAGTTCTGAGTTGTTTCTAGATTCTAATTCCTGGTTGGCTTCATTCATCTCAGGCAAGCAAAGCAGCATTGACTGCTTTCTTCGATTCATTGAGGATTGAACTTGGATCAGATGTTTCCATAACAATTGTTTCACCCGGTTATATCGAGTCTGAATTGACCACAGGCAAATTCCTTCAGGAAGATGGCAATTTCCAAGTGCAGCAAGATACGAGAGATGTAAACTTAGCTACCTACCCCTTTTTGTTTTCATCTATATCCAGACCTTTTCCTGCATGAGAGAGTGACATGTTTGTCCCTTTGTTGAACAGGTTCAGATCGGCCCAATCCCAGTTGCCTCTGTCAGTGGCTGTGCAGAGGCGATAGTGAAGAGTGCAAGGCGTAGCGACCGGTACATGACACAGCCGTCCTGGTTCCGGATGACCTACCTGTGGAAGATGTTATTCCCGGAGTTGATAGATTTGGGTTATAGATTATTCAGCTTCTCAACCCAGGAAGCACCCAACAAGAAGATATTGGATCTTACTGGTTTGAAGAATGTTGTTTATCCATCATCCATTCAATCACCCGAGATTAACACAGAGTAAATAGTCTGTTAGTTGTGTTTAAACCATTAGTACTCTATTGCATATGTTTTTGAAAGTTTGTATCCCTGCGACTGTCAGCACCACTTAATAAAACTAGTGTTTGTGTGAGGGAATTGTAATACTCTGAATCCCAACCAGTAATTCACCATTGAAACTGTTCAAAACAAGATTTAAATCTGCAATCTAAAACCTCTGAATGGACTTTACCAACCAAACTCTTACATCTTCACTAAAGATGATTAAGATATTGTGATTTGTGCTGAATCTCTTGCCAATGTTGCTGTTCTGACTATACCAAGACCCTTTAACTTATAGGAATTTTAACCTATAAATGCAGGTTCAGAATCATAAATTAGCTAATTGAAAGTTAAATCTATATATACAACATCAAAAAAATAAATAAAAAATGGAGGTCAAACATGGTCATATTTATTTTATAAATATATTCATGCACAGTTATCAGAAGTCAAATAACATGGCTAAAAATGATAGATTGGGCATGATTTATCTTTTCATGAAAAAGGCACAAACAGCAGCTACTCAGTGTTTTCAAAATTCAACTAGAAAATTTATATAAATATCCTCAGTAGAAAAAGTAATTAGACAACAAGGGCAGATAAATAAAGGAACATCTGGAGAGAAACAATTGTAAACTTAAGTCATCCTTTGTGCAGCTTCCTTTGCGAGAAGCTTCTCCTTTGCCTTGGTTCTGGCTTGTGATTTCGAGCCCATGATACCGCCTCCCCACTTCTTCCTGTTCTCGTCATACTTGTCATTGAAGTTGGCCTGCAACATACATTACATGTTTATAGAGTATATATGTAACCTAAATCTAATCAATTCCAAAATATTAAGTACAATCCTACCTTGATGGCCTCAAGGATTTTGCTGAAGTCCAACTTATCCTCATTCTTAACTGTGGTCAAGCACAAGACGGAGGCAGTTTTCTTATGGACAATCTGCAGTGGTATACACGCATATAAGTCACCTACTGAGTTAACTCTAGAATTAGCAGAAAAGCATACAAGTCTGAGAAACAATTACCGATCCCAAACGTGATTTCCCCTTGACTATGCAGTATGGGACCTCCATCTTTCTGCACAAAGCAGGAAGCCAGACAACCAACTCTATGGGATCCACATCATGAGCGATAACAACCAATTGTGCCTTGTTCTACATGGAGAGTAAAAAAAAGATTGATATTTTTACGAACTTAGCAAAAGAAAATTAACAGTAACGCACTAGCTAGAATGATTAATAAAAAGAGAGGGCAACCTGTTCAATAAGGTAGGTAACATGGTTAAGTCCATATTTCACAACAATTGGTTTCTTAGACTCGGGAGCTTTCCCTTCAGCCTCAGACTGGGCCCTTTTCAGAAGTCGTTCCTTCTTGGCAGCCTTGTCCTCTGGCCTGTACTTGAGGAGCAACTTGAAAAGACTTGTTGCTGCAATAGAGCATTAGATTACAAAGCTGATATCATTATATATAGGAATGGAATTCAGTAGAACGACGTGAAACAGAATAAAACAGGGATGAAAGAGGTTAAAAAATAGATAAGCATGCTTACAGGAAAATAAATAGAGCAACCCATTTGGTTCCCATGTAGTTAATATTCTGAGTTAAAACTTGATTGAAATTCTAGGTTCCTTACCAGTATCATCCACTGCCAATTACAATCTGCAACATCCACTAGTTTCCATATTTCCAATGGTTCTTAATTTTCAACTAGGCTACTTACCATGAGAAGGTTAAAAACATAAAATGGAAAACAGGTTATACATCTAGACCAGTATACTCGGTTAAAAGTTTCCCCATTTAAGTTTGTAGTATTTACACGTCAGAAATTCAACAAAACAGAAAAATGGAGCTTTAGATAAAACTGATAAAAGGGTATATAAAATATTTGAATCCAATACACAAATAGATAAAACTGAAGATTTTATTGCATACCAAGGTTCTTATCCAGGGTCTTGGTAAACTGGTTCAATGCTGGTGGGACCTTCAACCTCTGCTTAAGGATTCTCTTTTTCCTTTGAATACGAACAACCTTAGGCCACTTAACAAATCGATGCAGATCCTTTTTTGGAGGTAGTGCCCCTCCAATACCAAACTGCTTTGGACGCTTCTCAAACAATGGATTCACAACCTTCTCCTAATATCCAAATTCAAAGTAATAATCAGAAAGAGAAACCAAAACCAAGCTATTATAGGATTCAGATGATTAAGAAAGTGATGGAATTTACTTGTTTCTTCTTAGCCGGGACAGCAACCTTTCCACCTCTCTTTGGGGCCTGCAATTTAACAACATAAATAATAATAAAAAGATGAAACCTTTTAAACAAGCACATCAATTCATAACCATGATAAAGCTTCAAGCCATCAAACTTATATCACTAGACTTACTATTGAAAATCATTTAACTGGTAAACTTAACTAGGAGAAACCAATATCTATGGGAAATTTCCTGCAGAGGAAATATAGTCTCAAAGCTTATTCAAAACTTAATAAGAAACCCAAACGTCATTTCTTTTCAGCTGACTGACGCTCCTAAATCATAAAATAGCCGCCATTGATAATTTAATATAGAAAAAAAATGCATGTACAAAAGAAATTATCGCAAATTCCAACATTCTAACTTGATTTCATATAACATTCATTCTAAACAACAACAGAATTACAAGGCTCAGGGTACTGCATCCAAAGTATTTGTAGCGACAAATAGAAAGGAAAATACTGAACAGATACCCAACAAAAGAATAACAATAATTGAAAAGTGGATTTCAGATTTACCATTTCTGCACTTTCTTAAGCTTCTCCCAAGATTCTGTTGATTAAGAAAGAACGGCTAAGGAAAACCCTAAAAAGAATGGAGGAGCAAACGCGAACAACTAGGGTTTTATATAATAAGAAAGCCACTGATTGATCTGGTAGTAAAATAATGGGCCTAATGGGCCTAATCATGTTCCGTCTCCAATAGGACTTGTCCAAAATTTTACTTTGGGTCAACGCAGACTACCGAATTTTTCGATAATATTAAAATATCACATTAAAAAATTAATATATATTTTTCGATAAGTTTAATCATAATCTTCTCAAGAATGAGTGTTCCTAGTAGATTTAGATTCTATCATCTAAGAAAATATAAGAGAATAAAGATAAACAAATTTAAAATCTCGTTTATGGTTGAATTTAACCCGGTAATGTAACCCTTTATTTGAGATTATTTTTGTTTGCAAAATATTACACCATCCATTTATTAATTAGTAAAATCTATTTGGGTAAACTGTATTTTTTTATTTAGTTAATAGTGATTATAGTAGTATATATTCTAGAAGATAATCTCAATCATTTGACATTGATTGCTCAATCATTTTGCTGCAATTACTGGTGCTCGAACTCGTGAGCTCTAAGAACAATAATCGTTCCGTTAATCATTTGGGCTAGAAGACTCGTACTAATTTATAACTTTGTTAAACGTCTCACAGACATAACTTTTCATTTGGCTCGCCACGTTATGCCTGACCACCTCTCGCACGTCTAATGAGGTTCAACCTCCAACAACTGTATTCGAGACCTCCACGGTCGACACAACAGGAGCACCAACCGAACTGATGGTGACAGAGACACCAACAATCGTACTCACTGAGAAAACTATAGGGATTGTGGAAGTCAACGAGACCAACAAACTTATCTGCTCGCTAGACGCTAGCAGGAGCCTGATAAGGTGTCTCCTCTTCTAGGTCCATCAAGGAAATCACTTATTCTAGGCACTACAAACCCATTTAATCTTACAAAACAGATTGTAATAGTGTTTTAATAGTGATTACAGTGATATATGTTTCTCAATTATTTGATATTGATCGCTCCATCACTCTGTTGGTATTACTGATGCTCGAACCCATAACCTCTAAGAACAACAACCGTTCCGTTAATCACTTAGACTCAAAGTCTTGTGCTTTAAAGCTGGTTTTATTAGTAGTTATTAAGCCTTTTATTAAATATTTCTAGTAGGTTTTTAAATGTCTTCTCATTGAATACTTGTTTATAATTTTTTTAATGGTGCTAATCATAATAGAAAAAGGAAAATTGATAAGTATATACTTTTATTTCAGCGGTTACATATAGGTGGAGCTATAAATATATGAATAAGGTGACTTTAAAATAGCTATAAATTTAAATAACTTAATTTTTTTAATATTTTAAAAATGATTATTAGATAATTTTTAATTTTTTGATATATATACGTAATTTAAAGTTAGAACAATTGAATTCGTATGTTTTAAAATGAATATTATATGTTTCTATATTAAGATCATTTATCGGATTCATATTTTTTAATACTCTTTATCACGACAAAGTAGTCGTTGAGGTTATTTTTCTCAAAGATATATATTTTAGTTGGTGTTAATTTTTGTTAGACTGATAATTGTTTGGGATAATTTTTTAAATTATCATTGAATTATATTAAAATATTATTTTTTGTTTAAGTTTCAAATATTATAAAATAAACATTAAACTTATGATTTTATTATAAAATGATCATCACCCTTTATAAAATAATATGTTTGAGCTGGTATAAAACAATATCACCAATTTACCTATAAAATGATATATCGTATTAGATTTCGCACCTATCAAATATACATATAAAAATACTTTTTTTTATAATAGAGATATATTAAATAATACAACATGTTAATTATAATTCAACCGAGCGATGCGAAATTTTAAAATTCTTCGACTAACAAACATTTAAACACATTAAAAAGCAGAGTCATTTACAATTTAAATCATTAAATTTACCCTCTATTTTCGTATAGGTCACAAATCATTGATTTAATCAGATTAAATCATTTAACTTTTATTATTAACAAATTAAATCATTCACATTGACATCGTTAAATATTTTAATGAAAAAGTTGACTCAATAATCCTATTAGACATATTTTTTCATGTCAGCAAGTTAATATTAATTAAAATTAAAGAAAAAATATTTAAATTTTTTACATTAAATTATTAAAGAAATTATGGTTCAATGCAATTTTTTTAATATTTTATCGTAAAAAATATTTTAAATATTTTTTCTTTAATTTTAATTAATATTAACTTGTTGATATGGAAAAATAAGTTTAGTAGGATTATTGAGTCAGCTTTTCCATTAAAATAATTAACGATGTTAGTATGAATGATTTAATTTGTTAATAATAAAAGTTTAATGATTTAATCTGATTAAATCAAAGTTTTGTGACTTATACGAAAGTTGATGGTAAGTTCAATGATTTAAATTGTAAATGACTCTTAAAAAGCATAATAAATAATTGTGAAAAATGTACACATTCATTATTAAAATTTATTTGATGTTAGTTTGTGATTACTATTTTGAATGTGTTAAATCTTTGAAATTTTGACCAGTACAATAATAATAATAATAAATCTCTACTCCTTCAAGAAAACATATGATTTTAGGCAAAGGGAGGGGGTCTATTAGAACAGATTGTCATGATTATAACACGTTCTCTCTTAATTTGTAGTAAAATTTGATCATAAGTAACCTACTCATGAAAGCCAACTAAACCGACCAACCAACCCCAGGTTGTCTCTGGTAATGTTTTGGTGTATGGACAAGTAGCCTAACTCAACTCAAACGACTTTACTTCAATCTTTGAAAATACCCATGCCTTAAAATGGGGTTAGAAGTACTTTTCTTTCTTTTTTAAGGAGTTTCTTCCATGGAAGGGAGTCTTCTTCACTTTGTAAGACTTTGTGTACATTCTTTTGCTATATAATTTCTTGTCCAGAACAAAACAAAATGCAGAAGAAACAAGTTTCATTGCTGCTTTTTTGTCTTGATTCTTGTTTTCAGGTATGTTTTTTCAGTAAATCCAGTCGAAATCTGTAGAATGAATAGCAATTCTGTGATATATTCCATGTATTCGACACGTCTTTTAATTCGATTCATGCATCACTTGAGAACATCATCTCTTTGTTTTTAGTTGTGATGTAGGTCTGGTTTACGAGGGTGTTCGAATGGCGGATGTTAGAAATGGAACAACTGGATTTACAGTAAACCAAGGAGAACCAACTCGGGTTCTTCCGGCGGAACAGACGGAGAAGGGTCTTTATTACCTTTCGAATCTTGACCAAAACATTGCAGTGGTAATGCGAACCATTTACTTCTTCAAGTCGGAAACTAAAGGGAACGAAGATGCTGTGGAAGTAGTTAGAAAGGGTTTGTCGAAGATCCTTGTTCACCATTATCCACTTGCTGGGAGACTAGCAATCAGCTCAGAAGGGAAACTCATAGTGGACTGCACCGGGGAGGGGGCTGTTTTCGTCGAGGCCGAAGCCGACTGTCGAATTGATGAGATGGGGGACATAACAAAGCCTGACCCTAACGTTCTAGGGAAGTTGGTTTATGAGATCCCTGGTGCTCAAAACTTGCTTCAGATACCTCTTTTGGTGATTCAGGTTTGGAGATTACTTCACCCTCTATTTGTTTATCTTGCATACATCAAACATGTCTTTTGGCAAGTACAAGTTGTTAATTTTAGTGCTTCTGATGTGTCCTAAATTCAAGTGTCGGAATCTTGATTTCCAGGTGACTAAATTCACGTGTGAAGGATTCTGTATAGGGATGAGCATGAACCACTGTATGCTAGATGGGATCGCTGCTATGGAATTTGTTAACGGATGGGGTGAAGTCACCCGAGGCTTGCCACTAAAGATTCCTCCAGTTTTAGACAGAACCATGCTGAAACCTCGGAGCCCACCATCGATAAAGTTCCAACACAACGAGTTTGACAGAATCGAAGATATATCAAACACAAGCAAGCTCTATGAAGATGAAGAATTGGTCTTTAATTCCTTCCTGTTTGATTCCATCAAACTCAGACAGCTCAAGGAACAAGCCATTGAAGATGGAGCTTTATCCCAACGCTGCACCACATTCGAAGTCCTTGCAGGGTTTGTCTGGAGAGCTCGATGTAAAGCATTAAACTTGGTTCCTGAACAAAAAACTAAACTCCTCTTTGCTGTTGATGGAAGGCAAAGATTCATCCCTCAGTTACCTCAAGGGTTTGCTGGTAATGGGATTGTTTTAACATATTCAATATCCACAGCCGGTGAGTTGGTTAATAAACCATTGTCGTTTGCTGTCGGATTGATCCAAGAGGCGGTTAAGTTGGCGACAGACAGTTACATGAGATCAGCCATTGATTATTTTGAAGTGACACGAGCTAAGCCATCTTTGGATGGAACTGTTCTTATTACAACTTGGTCTAGGCTATCTTTTTACACCGTGGATTTTGGTTGGGGAGAACCCATCTCATCAGGGCCGGCTGCTTTGCCCGAAAAAAATGTTCTTCTCTTCCTTCCTCATCATAAAGACCAGAAGAACATTACTTTAATGTTGGGAATGCCTGTTTCAGCTATGAATACCTTTGAACATCTGATGCAGATTTAAGAAAAAAACACATGTTTTCTGCAACGTTCGTTGTCGAATCCTTTATGTCAGATGCTCGGTCAAACGGTCTGTGTTTGTATGGTTTGTTTCAGTCATGTAATTTCGTTGTGCCAGATGATATCTTGTGTTTTAAGATGAAACTTGATGTCGGTGTAAGGAAGATGAACTGATGCCCAAGTTCCAAACAAGAACTCAGACTCATGTTCCTGCCTGCTCAAGAATTTTGGGGCAAGTTCGAATCTTTATATACTAATTTTGGTTAGTTTTGCTTATCAAACTAACGTTATTTATCTACTAATATTAGCTATTTATGTTAAAGTTTGGATTAAAATTATTTAATATATATATTTTTCTATTTTATGCCTTTTGAAGTTTTGTTTAAAAATATTAGATAAATGTAAAAATAAAATTTTAGTTCTAGTTGGGTTAAAAGAAATATTACAGTTACCCGTTAAGTTAATGTGTCACGGCATTGTTTTTAACTACCGTTATCTATCTATTAATTAGTACTGTAAAAAATTCTCATCTTAATTTATTAATTATATTTTAGAATTTAAAGATTATGGATGAAATTTAGAGTTAGATTTTAGGTTTTAAAATAATATATTTATAGATTTAGATTTTAGCCTATAAATTTTAAATTTTAGCTTAATCTTAAAATTTTATCAACAATCCCTAACTTCAAAACTATTATGTATAAACCCTAAATGATGTCTCTAAACCCTAAATCTAAAAAGTGTTTGTACATGTAATAATTATTCTGGTATAAAAAACTTAGATCTAACGAATTGAATAAGAGTAATTATTTCATATAAAAACTTTATTTATACAAGTGTTTTAATTTGTGATATAGGACTCCGTTTAAGGTTTAGATTTAAATGTAATAATTTTATATTTAGAGGTTATCGATAAAATTTTGAATTTAAAATTAAAAGTCTGAGTTTATGAGTTAAAAACATAAATCTTTATTAATATTACTTTAAACTATAAACTCTAAATTTTAATTATAATCCCTAAATTATAAATTTATAAATAAAAACTTTTAAACTCTAAATTAAAATATTAAATCTAAAATTAAGAATCATGTGAAAAGAAAATATGAGAATAATCTATTGAATAATTGACTATTGACCTACCAACTGCTTTGACTCGCAGCCTGATATAAACCCAGAACTCAAAAGTTTGGTGGTGGCTACCGGGATTTACCTCTCCTTTTCTTCTTCTTTTCTTTTGGGTTCAATTTTAAACTTTTACCATTTTCTCATCATCTTCTTGATACCGGTAAGGGAGATCACGAAGGAATAAAGAGCATCAGGGAGAGAAAAAGGCAGTGAGACAGCACAGATGGCGGCTTTAATCAACGTTCTTTTGTCGAATCCTTTATGTCAGATGCTCGGTCAAACGGTCTGTGTTTGTATGGTTTGTTTTAGTCATGTAATTTCGTTGTGCCAGATGATATCTTGTGTTTTAATATGAAACTTGATGTCGGGTGTAAAGAAGATGAACTGATGCCCAAGTTCCAAACTAGAACTAAGACTCATGTTCCTGCCTGCTCAAGAATTTTGGGGCAAGTTCGAATCTTTATATACTAATTTTGGTTAGGTATGCTTATCAAACTAACGTTATTTATCTATTATTCTTTAACTATTTATGATAAAGTTTGGATTAAGATTATTTAAGATTTTTATTTTATTTTATGCCAATTGTTTAAAAATATTAGATAAATGTCAAAATAAAATTTTAGTTCTAGTTGGGTTAAAAGAAATATTACACGTTAAGTTAATGTGTCACCGCATTTTTCTAACTACCGTTAGCATGATTAGGGATGGGCACGGAACCCGAACCCGACGAGTTCTGACCCGATCCGGTTCGATCGGGTCGGATTTTTTGGTGAAAAATTCGGGTTCGGGTCGGGTCGGTTTTTTTAAGGGTGGTCTCGGGTCGGGTTTGAGTTTAAGGTGAAAAAATCGACCCGACTCGGGACTAATAGTGTAATTTTTTTATATATATTTTAAGGATATTTACAATAATGATCCCTTTTTATATATATTTTATACAATTAGATCACTAAAATTATTTTTTTTACAATTAGGTCATTAAAATTAAATATTTTTACAATTAGATCCCTAAATTTTATTTTTTTACAGTTTAGTCCCTAAAAATTTAATTTTTTTAATGATTCGGGTCGGGTCGGATTTTAAAACTTAAAAATCGGGTCGGGTCGGATTTTTTCCACCCTAAACCCGGGTCGGGTCGGGTGGCGGGTGAAAGGTGTAATTTTTCGGGTCGAGTGCGGGTGGGCCGAAAATCCGACCCAACCCGACCCGTGGCCATCCCTAAGCATGATATATATCTATTTTGTAATAAAATCAAAATTTGTAATGTTTGGTTTTTAATTTTTGAAAAGTTTAAAAATTAAAAATAAATTTTAATATAATTTAATGATATGTGTATATTTTATTTATTTTTAATTAAAAAATGTTTTTAATATAGTCACCGTTGTCTAGTCTATTGATTAGTACTATAAAAAATTCTCATCTTAATTTATTAATTATATTTTAGAATTTAGGGTTACGGATAGAATTTTGAGTTAGATTTTAGGGTTTAGGGTAATATGTTTATAAATTTAGGAATTTTTAATTTAAACCCAAAATTCTATCAACAATCCCTAAATTCAAAACTATGTTTAAACCTTAAATAAAATCTTTAAACCCTAAAACTAAAAAGTATTTGTACATGTAATAATTACTCCAGCATAAAAAACTTAGATCTAACTAATAGAATAAGAGTAATTATTTCATTTGAAAACTTTATTTATACGAATGTCTTAATTTGTAGTATAGGATTCCGTTTAGCGTTTAGATTTAAATATAATAATTTTAAATTTAAAGGTTGTCAATAAAATTTTAAATTTAAGATTAAAAGTCTGTGTTTATGAGTTAAAAACATAAATCTCTATTAATATTACCTTGAACTATAAACTTTAAATTTTAATTATAATCTCTAAATTATAAATTTATAAATAAAAACTTTTAAACTCTAAATTAAAATATTAAATCTAAAATTAAGAATCATGTGAAAAGAAAATATGAGAATAATCTATTGAATAATTGACTATTGACCTACCAACTGTTTTGACTCGCAGCCTGATATAAACCCAGAACTCAAAAGTTTGGTGGTGGCTACCGGGATTTACCTCTCCTTTTCTTCTTCTTTTCTTTTGGGTTCAATTTTAAACTTTTACCATTTTCTCATCATCTTCTTGATACCGGTAAGGGAGATCACGAAGAAATAAAGCGCATCAGGGAGAGAAAAAGGCAGTGAGACAGCACAGATGGCGGCTTTAATCAACGGAGTCGGCGGATTTGGTTGCCAAACTTGTTATTCTGAGCTTCCTAAAACATCTCTTCCTCATTCCCGATCCTCTTGTTTCCG
Organism: Abelmoschus esculentus; assembly: GCA_035048815.1. Classification (NCBI taxonomy): domain Eukaryota; kingdom Viridiplantae; phylum Streptophyta; class Magnoliopsida; order Malvales; family Malvaceae; genus Abelmoschus; species Abelmoschus esculentus. The sequence goes on along the minus strand of JAUCBN010000031.1, from coordinate 4,583,479 downwards.
TGTTCGAATGACCCTTTCTGCTGATCATAAGCAGACGAGTTATACCCTTCAAAAATCTCAAGAAGCTTTCAATGCTGCCATGGTGATTCTGAACTCTTTTCCTTCTTCTATGCCTACTTGTGGATTTGTCTGAATCTTGCAAAGTTAAAGCTGAGTATTTGAATTTTGTTTAAATTCCATTCATTTGATTGGTTATTCGATTTGGGTTTTGTGTGGAAAGGATGGAATGAATAGAAAAAGTAACCTTGGCTTCATCATAGGAGTAATATGTATGGATACATTGAATAAGTGGTTACATTGCTTATCGGTGGTATGGAACTCTAAAAACACAGTAAAAATGCATGTGGAAAATGGAAAGAGAAGCTTGTAATGGTGTCTGGAAAAAAAATATATAATAGGTTTACAGTTTACTGAATGCTGGAGTTTCATGATGTTGGCCCTTTTTGTGTTAATGTTAACTGTTTTAATTTTGTATATCTAATTTGCAATTGTTTTGTGAACTGTATCATTGACATTAATTTCAGCATATACCTTTCGGATCTTGAACTTAGAGAGGTTAGTTTGTAGTGTTCTATCACGATGTTTTCTCCTATATTATACCATGACATATATGTTGAGATACGATTCTCCGAGTACATAAAAATGTTTGGAAATTTGAGCATATCCATATGGGATACACACCTCTACCCGACACTCACGATCGAGTAAAGATAACATAGCTTCACTCTTCCTCTTCCATATCTTATTTTGAATCGGTTATGTGTCGAAGTACTTGAACTCTGACTTCTTCAGGAACTTTTTGTGGTAGAATTTGATGCCTGGAGGTGTAAATTCTCCTGTTCGTGCCTTTAAATCTGTTGGTAGAAAACCTATTTTCATGGATTCAGTTAAGGGTTCTCACATGTGGGACATAGATGGTAATGAGTACATCGACTATGTTGGCTCTTGGGGACCAGCTATAATTGGTCATGCAGATGATGAGGTTAGACGTTTTCCTCATTTAAATTTCCCTTATAATGTATTCATATTCTGTTTGCATTTTCAGTGTTTTAGTGTCTTTTACATGGCTTTTTCGTTTTCATTATTGTTAATAATTTGAATGACGAATGCGTTAAATGCTCATGAGTTTCTTAATGCTACTGTTGCTTGGCAATGTTTTTGATAGTTGATACTCTTATTATGTTGTGGTTTTTAACCCCATTTTATATGTGATGCAATGTTACTTAGAAGATTTGGTGTGAGTTTTAGACATGGGTATTTTTACTTTCAAGTTTCTCCATATATTCGGAGGGTCATATCCACATACTCGTGTCAAAATATGCATCAAACAAGGGTATTTCAAGAAAAATTAAAAGTTGGCATAACATAAATGCACTGATGCACCATCTGGACTAAGAATTAATAGATTAAGAGTAAAGAGGAGAGTTTACAATTGCTAAATATTACTTCTAATGGACTAATAATTCTACATGGATTTGCATATATCTTCAGGTGCTTGCTGCCCTGGCTGAGACAATGAAGAAAGGGACCAGCTTTGGCGCTCCTTGTCTTCTTGAGAATGTGTTGGCAGAGTTAGTAATCTCAGCTGTTCCTAGCATTGAAATGGTTCGATTTGTAAACTCTGGTACAGAAGCGTGTATGGGTGTGCTCCGACTTGCCCGTGCCTTCACTGGCCGAGAAAAGATAATCAAATTTGAAGGTTGTTACCATGGCCATGCTGATCCATTTCTTGTCAAGGCAGGTAGTGGAGTTGTTACCTTAGGGCTGCCCGACTCTCCTGGTGTTCCAAAATCAACCACTTCTGGAACACTAACTGCCCCTTACAATGATATATCAGCTGTTGAAAGTCTCTTTAACAGTAACAAAGGTGAAATTGCAGCGCTTATTCTTGAACCTGTTGTTGGCAACTCTGGCTTTATTATCCCTACAGCAGACTTCCTTGAAGCCATACGTCGCCTAACCAAGGAAAACGTTGCTCTCCTCATCTTTGATGAAGTGATGACTGGATTTCGGTTGTCTTATGGTGGGGCACAGGAGTATTTTGGCATAACGCCGGATTTGACAACCTTAGGGAAGATAATTGGTGGTGGCCTGCCAGTTGGTGCATATGGAGGAAGGAGGGAGATTATGGAGATGGTAGCACCTGCAGGGCCAATGTACCAGGCTGGGACCTTGAGTGGGAATCCATTGGCAATGACAGCTGGCATACAGACCCTTAAGCGGTTGAAAGCACCAGGAACATACGAATACCTAGATAGGATCACTGGAGATCTTGTTCAAGGCATTCTAAATGCCGGAAAGAAGACAGGACATTCAATATGTGGAGATTATATTAGAGGGATGTTTGGTTTTTTCTTCACAGAAGGTCCCGTTCTCAACTTTGATGATGCAAAGAAGAGTGATGGAACAAAATTTGCCAGATTTTACCAAGGTATGCTTCAAGAAGGTGTTTACTTTGCACCTTCACAGTTTGAAGCCGGGTTTACAAGCTTGGCACATTCCCCCGAAGACATTCAGAAGACGATTGCAGCTGCCGAGAAAGTTCTAAGCGAGATTTAAGTCATCCATTGCATTTAAGGAAGGTATAGCAGTAACTTTTTGACAGTCTTGAAATTTTGTTCTTTGTCCTGCCCTTTTGGTCTTCCATTCCTCTTGCATGATTGAGCTTCGTTGCTATTGAATTAAGGTTATTTTGTTGTTTGTTTCTTGCATAAAGATCTGTAGTAAGTCTCCTGTTTCTCTGAATCTGTACTTTTACTTATAATCCATTTATATCTTGGTAATGTATGAGTCAATTTTTAATATTTTTTTTTTTGTCATTTATATGGAGATGATTCTTGCCAGATGTCTTATTTGGTGAGCAACTCAAATTTAAAGGGAAATAAAAGTTTTTAAAATTCAAAGATAGTAATTATGGAAAGATATATGTCATTTTATTTGACATGGATACGTTTTTAAAAGTTTTTTTTATATGGAATTCATGGTCCAAGCAATCAGGATCGTTGATCTTTAAATAACCACCTAATAAGTAATAACTACCCACCCACTAAGTACATATAGGAAAGAGATGATGATTTATTTTAAAAAAAAGTTAAGATTAACGATCTTGATTAATTGGGATTATAGATGACGTGGTGAACAGGTTACCCTAATAATTTTTCCACCAAAAGACACACCAATGTGAAATCAAATGAAGCAAAAATTTAGGATATTTTAGCAATTTAAAAAAAATAAAAACGATATAATCGTTTTTTATAAAAATTGTATTATATATTTTTTAATATTTATTCAATTTTTTATAAAAATATAAAAATTTTAATATATACTGAATTTTTAAAAAAAATATAAAATTATATATATATATACTGAAGTTTTTAAAAAATGAGAATTTCTTAAAAAAATATATAATTTCGGTATTTATAATTTTTTTAAAAAAATATAAGAATTTTAATATATATTTATTCTTATAAATTTTATGAATTTAATATTTTTTAAACTATGGTTTTTAAAATTTCAACGAGAAGTTTATCGAGGTTAGAAAAAAATAGATGAGCAATTATATTATGGGTCAGTCTTATTACATCATCATAAGACTAACCACTAAAAAATACCTATCTTATTAAATTTTTCATAACATATTTTTTTTAAGTGAATCTTTACTTAAAAAATTAAAAATTAATAAAGGTAATTTTTAGTGATTGATACCCAATGAAACTGATCCGTGATATAATTTCTACAACTCAAGAGTTCCTTGAGCTCACCACCAACCTCATTATCCCTTTTGGATTCTCTATTCGCTCTATCTGTTTTTCCCTCTCATTTTAGTTATTTTTCATTAGATTTACCGAAATATTAGGAGCTCACGTTTTTGGCGGGATTTTGACAGGGAAGAGCCATGTACGACCTTACTACTTTGAGTTCGTCTCTCAAGTTAGTTTCTCTATTCGCTCTATCTGTTTTTCCCTCTCATTTTAGGTGGTACCAACTCTTTTAAACCCTAATTTTGCTTATCTAATAAAAGAAGACGTAATTGGTTGTTGATTTTGTTCAGTTTAATAAGCGATGGGAGGGTAAAACAATTGTGGATTTGTTTGCTCAAGAGTTCAGAAGCCGATCTAGAGAGTACTAATGTATTTTATCACTCTTTCCTTTTAATTTACATGGATGTTTTCTTTTCATATGAAAGGATTTATTGGGATGGAAGGGAAATGCAAAATCTATTTCATTTTCTTACAATTGCTTAGTTTGTATTAATTAATTGATATGTATTGCAAGTTTCTAGCAAAGACCTTTATTTGGTTTTCTTACAATTGCTTCCTTTACCTATAATTTGCATATGTTACATGTTTACCTTCTCTGTTATTTTGGAATAATTGTTGCACGAGAGTGATGTCAAATGTGGATACAAGTGGATGGAGAGAATGTATTTGTTTCTTATATAGTGAAACAATGCCAGAAGATTAACCACTTCTTACACAGATTCATCACATATCACATTCAATGCCTGATCTTATTGAATTTTTCTGAATGTTAAAGCATTTTTTGGGGGGTGAGGGTAGATAATATTGCAAGGAAGAGTTGTGTTTTGTTCGTTTTGATTTGTGAAACTTGTAATTGATTCTGAAAATGATGTAGGCATGAGCCACCAGTGATTGCTTGGGATGTGGACGTGCTTCAAAATGAACCTGATGTACTGACAGTTTGCAAACCTGCATCTGTCCCTGTAAGTTTTTTGTGAAGTGTACCTCTTTCAACTTTATTAGTCCGTGTGATTGCTGGGGCCTCTAGAATGTTCTTATTGATTGGATGAGGAAAGAAGGAACTTTTCTTTCTTCTTATCATATGATATCAGTGTCTCTGTGCCTTCTTCAATTATAATTAATTTTGTAACTTATTGTAGATGCATCCATGTGGTCAATATTGTAAAAACACAGTTCTGGGTATTCTCCAAGCAGAGTATGGGTTGGCTCCTTTGTATCGTTTCCAAATCTAGCTCTATATGGTGCAAATATTTCTTTGCACATTATAACTAATTTTATATTTTGTATGTGCAAATTAATCCCGTTTACAGTTTTCTTTTTGGCAAAGTTTTGAAAGTGGAGTTTTCTACCTTTTCCTTGACATTATCATCCCAGCCATTCATAGACTAGATCGTCTGGTCTCAGGACTGCTTATCATTGAAAAAATCCAGCTAAAGCTGACATTTTTAGACAACATGCTGCATGTAAGTCTTCTGCTATTATATTTATTTATTTGTATCCAGGCCAACTTTTTTCTTTTGCTTAAAACTTGTTACTACTGTGTTGATAATCTTGAATCACAAACAACTGTTGATTACATCCTTTTCCATTTGATATGCTTATCTAAAATTGTTTTAGCAAAATGGCTACATGTGCAATATTTTGCATGGTTTGGTAGAATGATATCAAGGACCCTAGCTGTTCTTTTCATCAAAGAAAAAATTCATTGCTTTATCAATATGCTTGATCTGAAAATTCGAGACTTTTTACATAATGAGACATTTCATTTTAATCTGAATGTGATGATAGCAGATTGAAGCTGGTTTTTTTTCTTACTTTTTCTTTTAGTAAAGTTGTGTTTGCTTGTTATCTTAAGGTAACCATATTCGGAAACTTTTCATGTGAATATTGTAATAATTAACCTTGACTTTTTTAGTCTTGTAGGCTGCTGCTAGTAATCTGAAAATAGAAAAGTAACATTTAGTTGAAGCCAAAATATTCGTCATTCAATGAGTTATTGATGTTTTAGATCTGGTATGGCAACAAATTAATATCTTTAGCTAAATACTTCTGCGCAGTCCTCTCATGAAGTCATGATGAACAGAATTTCCCCATTTGACATCTCTGAAGATTTTTTTTTTTCAGCAAGTTGTTGATGCCAATGTAGATTACAATGATAAGAGAGGAGCACTGCGTAGGTTGTGATGTAAACCTTACTTTTACTCAGAAAGCCAAAATAATGTATTATTATACCAATTAAAAATTTGAGACGTCAACTCTTTTATCGACGATGACTAAATTGCAACCAAATACTTTTACGCTGATATGATTATAGTTGTGATGTAAACCTTGTGCAAGAAAGATACAAATGAAAATAAGACCAGTTCTGTTATGAATGTCCACTTGTAAATTTACTGCAAGCTTATACATTGCACCCCGCTACCTTCTCTCTTTAGTGATGATTTGTATGTTAGACATATTCATAGCACAGAATATTCAAAATGTTTGTTGCTTTTTACATGTTCAAAACTGAATACTACCCTTTTTAGTGATTTTCTTTAAATGGCGCACTAGTAGTGCCATTAATTTATTTTTTAACATTCTGTTCAATTCAATCACAGTGGTGTTTGTCATTATTGTTAATCAAATTAAAACTCTAGGCTTCGCTACTAGTCCTTTGCTTTGAACGACTCAATAAAGCTGTGGGTGATCCATAAATCTTTGAACTGCTAATTGTATAGAGACTTCTCCTTCTCTAAGGTTGAAAGTTTAAACTGCTCTCTAGTCTCTACAACTTCAAGTCTTGGGAGGGCTCTTATTTTTATGTCGTTGTCAGTTTAGAGAGTTGCTTAAATTTGTCACTTCTATATTGAACTTAGTTTTGGTTATGTACTTTCTGGTTATGTAATTCACACATCTTATTATTAAGGTTTGTTAGTTACATTACTAGATTCCTGCATCTTTTTATAAATAGTTTTGCGTTTGTCATTTCTAATAACTATTGCATATTTTTCTGACTATTTTTTCCATATGTAGATTCGTGTGCATTTGCAGTTTACAGGCCATCTAATAGCCAATGACATGCTTTACCTTTCGGACTATGTTGTTGATCGCTCTACTTTAGGAACAACTGCTGATAGAGCTGCCGCTCTTTCTGGCAGCTCTCCTGAAACCAGTTGTGAGAATCATAATGAAGAATACCAGTACTGTAGTGAAGATTTCACCATCGATCCCATGTGTACACACTGTCCTAGTTTAGCTCCAAATGGGTAAGACGCTTGTGATCACATATGTTCAAGATAATCATTCAGTTCTAACATCAATGCTTCTCGATAATGCCTTGGTTATTTAGTTGTATCTTATATTTCAGTTTTCCCATAGTTATTTTGGCAAATTGCTTACAAATATTTTTACATTTAACTTCTTGATACTTGGTCATGCCATGACAACATCATAGGACTAAGGACTCCATAAAAAAGTTGTGCTACTCATTTTGTGAAGTACAAAATGTAAATACAGGAAATGATGTGATGTCTTGCAAAGAATATGCTGCATGGCTTGCAATCGTGTTAAAAATTTGGTTCTTAAGAGTACCAAGTGCCTCTTATTCCTTTTGATTATTATTGGCCAGATATAATTACCATGTGTGGAAAATTCAACATTGACAACTATTCATTCTGAAAATTACTTGATATCTGATAATGGTAAATTATGTTGTCGATAATATTTCTGAATATAGAAAATTACTAATGTTTTAACAACAACAAAAAAGAATCTTCAGCCATGTCAAACACTTTACTATTATCAGATGGTATATGGATGATTAATTGCACTTCATTTGTTATTTTTATATTTATATAAAGTTGGTCTTAAAACGAGCATAAACCTTAAAAAATCTTTACCTTTTATATTTGAGGTTTAATTAATAAGGTAGAAAGCCAGGCAAACTACAAAGAAGCAGCAGTCGTTCTTAATGCTAGCTATTCCCATAGTGTTTGTTGTGAGCTGAGATTCATACTTTAAACAGCAATAACTATTAAATTCACTAGTCAATAATGTTTTATTTTATTCAAATTACTTTAATAATCATATTTGAAGCTGTATTTGCTTTAATTTGTTTTGCTTTGATGTCTTCTGATCTCTTTTCCTATCCCATGAAACTTTTGCATGCAAGGGTCTCCTTACTAATTGCATCTATTTAGAAATAAGATATGGTACTAATTTCTGCATCCATTATCATATAATATTTTTCCAGCTAGTTACGAACAGAAGAAGAAAAAACCGAGAACTCTAGCAATAGAGAAAGATGGGAAATCATATCCTCAGGGCCTCAATACATTTTGTAGTCCATCATCTTGTATCTTCTAGGTAGGTATTAATGTAGGAGAAAAATAAGCTGGGTGGGTTAAGTTGGTGACTGTGTTTTCTTTCATTCAAATATTTCTTTATTAGGCTTCTTCTTGCTGTTACACATTGTTATGTAGAAGGTCCTTTGTTTCAATAGAAGAGGTTAGTAAATGACTTGACATGTCAACTTCGTCCCGACTAAATCTCAAGGTGGTTTGCCAAAACTATCATTCTTGTTTAGATGTAAATCATTGTTACTAAAAGTCGGCGGGCTTGGAACTTGGGATGTGTTTTTTTACCAAGGACATTTAGATACAAGAGACAGGACGTTAGGAACAGATATATGCCTGAGATGAGCATAGCGATGTATTCGTAGGATCCTTCTTGTAATCGTGTCCAAATGTGTCGAACGTAAATGTCAGATACGTATACTTTAAGATAAAACCAAGAGTCTGTGTGATAAAGTATTTAAAGTACAGAATCTCATAGCTGTACATTTAACCATCTCTGATCATTATTGTCTTTATGGTAGGTATGATAGGCATGAGGAAGGATTATGGCTACACTGTACGGTACACTGGCGCAGAATGGGTTTATGAATGCCCATATCCTGACTGGGCATCACTAAGCTAATTCCATTTCTTCTTTTTATATTGTTTTCTCGAGAAAATGCTCTGCCATGCCAAACATTCTTATAATTTTCTGAAAAATTATAGAATTACTCCCTTTGTCTGTCTGTCAAAAATAATTTTCAGCCATGAAAACTGTGATGAAAATTTGTTGTAGTAATTGAAAATGTACAATGAATTTCAATAGTTCATTTGATACATCAGCCTCAAATCATTTCTCTCTTTAGCTTCTAATTGTTATCATTAAATTGTTAAAATGTAATTCATGATGAGTTGAAGCTTGCTTTACATCTCACATGTGCTTATAAGATTTGTATTCAATGTATGTTCAGATTAGGGAAGACAGAACAGATCACAAGTGATTCAAGCTCAATTCAGTTAAACCTTGTTTAAAGTTGGATTTGATTGGACTTGAGTTCGAACTTGAATTTAACTCGAGTTTTTAACGAGTTGAGTCGAATTACTTGATACTTGACTCAGAAAGCCGGTGAGTTACTCAAAATTATAATATACTATTAATTTTTAAAATTTTTGGCATGAACATGAAAAAGTATGATGTTTTATCGATAAAGATCGTAAAGGTTTATTATGGGCGTAATATCAAATTTTGGACTTATTGTTTTATTATATTGGACCAATATAATGTTTTTAAATATATAGCTATTGTATTGTAGGTGATACTTATCTTATTCCTAGTAACCTACATTTGTGATGCAAAATTGAAAGCTTTAGATGTTGACTAAAGTGTTGAGCCTGTGTTTTCAAATTTATTCACTTTATAATGATTGGACACAAGTGATGTCATGTGGGAGCTATATGCCATGGATCAACGAGATTCAGATATAAAGGATCTATCAATAAAGAATGGAATAGACTTCACATGCAATTCCACTGAAAAATCAACAGCTTTTGCTTATGTAACTTTCTTACTCAGCATGAATCATCTAGTCTCATCGGTTAAAAAAACGGTTATTGTTTTTGGAGGTCACGGGTTCAAGCACTAGTACTATCAGCACAGTGATTGAGTAATTAATGTCCAATGGTTCAGGGTATATACTTTAGAACAGATACTACTGTAATCAATTTAGCTAAATAAAAAAAAAAACTTCTTACTCATGTCAATTTTGAGAGAGAAAAAACATGCTAAAGAAATATAAAAATAAAATCAATTTTTTTTCATGACATATTCCACTTATTCCTACAATATAAACAATTGTTATTTGGCCTTGATTCGATCATTGTTTAAACTAAATCGAACGAGTAAAATTCAAGTATACTAATATTTATCTTTCATAACTTTTAAGTCTATCGATTTTCTTACAGATTTATAATAAGAATTTCAATTCGATTCAAACTTTAAAACTTAAATTTTAAATCACAAATCATACTTAACATCTTTGGTGTAAATTGAACTTATTGACTTGATTAGGCCCTACTTGCCTCTTGCATGCTCTGCATCTTCCAACTTTTTTATGTAAATCTTGTATGTAAGTATCAACCTTATCACCTGAATTCAATAAACAGACTTGGTGTGCTGTGAATGAGTTGTAAGAGGTAAGGTTGAATAACAGGGGAGCTTCAAAGATTTGGAGGCCCTATGCAATTTATTAAAATATGATTCCTTAAAGTAATTGTCCATGACATCCGTTAGTTATAAAATTATAGCATTCAGAAGCAAATGTCCTTTTTAGGGTCCTTGTGCGATCGTTTATATTGTGTTTGTCCAAAACCTCACTAGTTTTACTGAAGCAATAATAATAGTAATAATCAATAAGATTCTATAATCAATTGTCATATTTAAGAAATAATTATAACGTTTTAATAATTATAACTCATATTTCTTAATAGTGTTTTCAAAAATTTTCAATGAATTTCGAGATTAACATCATCTAATTAATGTAGTTTATCAAAATTTGAACTCACTCTTTTTCGAAAGCTCTGTACGGTCACTCTTATTACGCTTATCCAGAATCCCACTGTTTGAATAAGCACCCCATGAATCTTATCTTGTATAAAGAAAAAGGAAGTAATATTTGCCTATCATTCTTTCATGCCAATCTCAATTATGACAACACTCTTGGTATTTGAATCATTAAGATGGGAAGGATAAAGGGGGAAAAGATCTTATAAAGAATGAAATGTATGACATGAAAAAAAGCCTCCATTTCCTTGTCATATAGACACCTATTAGTCCCCTGATCTTATCCCTACAACACTAAACAAATTGTACAATTGGTTTTACTTTTTAAATGTACAACCTTATTCATTATAAAGAAAATTATGATAGAATTTTAAAGATAAAAATTAGGGTTTATGTGATTTAAAGTCGACGATTTCGATGTATGTTCTCGTAATGATGATTGGCGGTGATTAGAGATCGAAATTAAGAATGAAAACTCTTTTCTCTCTGTTCATTGTTAAAATTAAAAGTTAAAGGATCAATTTAAAGTTTATGAAAAATTAAAGGGTCAAAATGATCAATTGAGCATTATCTAAAATAAATTAAATAAAAGATAAAAGTGAACAATTTTAAAAACTACTCACGTTTTATCAAGACTAATTTCTTCTGTTGTTTTTACAAAGAAGAAAGTTCTTTATTTTTCCTTGATCTAATATCATATCATCAAGGGCGAATAACAGTGAAATAGAGAATGAGGAAAATAACAACGGAACAACAAAAATCTTGAAGATAATTACGATAATGGAGAAAAAAAAGCTTTTCTTCCCTTTCTTCTTTTAATTTAATAAAATATTGGTTAGCTTAATTACTCTTAAAACTATTAATGATCACTTAACGGGATAACATTTTTGTATTATAGTTTTGTAAATGATTATAGAATTCGACAACAAATTAAGTATATTCAAAGCATAATCACTTTTGAATCGATAGAAATATTTTAAGTTCTAAACAAATTAATATATATATATATAAATGTAAAAGATTCGATTCATCAAACCCATAATTATAGTTGGTGTGTCTGTCAACCCTAACGACCTAACCTAAACATATTGAAAACTGTCTTGAAAACATGCAGTCACTATCTCGAGAAACACGCCTGAAAAGTATCAAATTGTTCTTGCTTCCTCTGGCTCGGGAGCCTCAAGCTTTTACATATTTTTAAAAAAATAATTTCAATTATTTTTTTGAAAAAAAATTAATAATTTTAATTATATTAATCTATTTAATAGTGTGTAAAAACTAATTTTGTCTTCAAACTCTAAAAATTCAAATATTACCTTCTTTATTATGTCCTCGTTCATATACAGGTTGTTACGTCAAGTTGTTAACGATTACAATAATGCTTTAACGATCAATATTAATTAAAAGATTATATTAATGTAATTCATAAAAGTGAGTGTTCGATTGAGTCGAGTTAAAAAAATTTAGGTTGACAAGTCTAATTTTATCATTTGAACTTTTATTCAAAGAAAGTTTCAAGTCGAGTTGAAAAAAATTGAGACACGAATCGAGTCGAGTTTTTGATTTCTTATAAAAATTTAATTATAATTATTTATTATGATATAATACGATTTGATTTAATTTAAACGACTTTCACTAATTATAAAAGATATGTATATATATTTTTTTATATTTTTCATATATGATAATATTTTTTCATATATATATATATATATATATATATATATATATATCATAAAAGATTGAAAGATTCGTTTTGAACTTAAAAATAAATCTCCTAATTACTAAAAATTTTGAGTTATTCAAGTTAAACGAAATTTTTATCTTACAACTCAAACTTTATTTGAAATTTTTTAAGTCAAATCGAATTTATAAATTCAGTTTTTTTTGAGTTGATTCGAGTTTTATTCAATCCTAGTAATTCGTGAGTATAAAGATCAAAAACTAAAGGAAAATGAAGAAAATTAAATCCTAATAATGAATAAGAGGAAGAGAAAATTAGAGAGGATGGTGAAGGTTGGACAATGTAAGAATGGGTTTTTGAATGGTTTGGCACCTGGATTAGACGTGGGTAAAATTCGATTCAATTCGAAAAGTATTCAAATAAAATTTAAGTTATAAAATGAGATTCGTCGATTCGATTAATTTATTTTTTACTCGATTTAATTTGATCGAATACTCACCCTTAATCACTCGATCAATTAATGAATCTGAATTAAAATTATTATTTAATAATCCTTAATTAATTTACAAGCATTACATGAGATTAAAGTTAGGTGTTGACCCCACTCTCTCCAATCAGATTCAAGATGTGTAGGGACACCATTAAACCTTGTCTTCAAGCTTGGTGACCTAAGAAAAACAGTGTGCCAAAACTGTGGAAACAACAAGACCCATTTCTTTGCAGTATTCAATGAGATGTAAACAAAAGTTTATAATTACTGAACTGAACCAAGATTGCCTTAGCCACATATGTTAGTCTTATTTTTGCTTAGGGTTTAGGACAAGATCAGATTCCGATTCATGATTTTATGTTAGGGGATAAACTTATAAAATTTTAAAATTATAAAAAAAAATATATTTTTTAAATTATATACTAATTTTAATTTTTTAGAAAAACGACCGTCCGTTCGTCCCTGGTTGGGTCACCTCTAACCTTATGGTAAGTGAGTCGTTTTGTAAATGCCACAGTTCCCTCTGCCCCAAAACCTTTTCTTTTACACCCATGCCTCCATGTCAAAATGGACAAGGTGGGCCAACTAGACTGACTTGATTCCCTACTTTCGAGTCATTGCACACTAAAGATGACAGAATCCGAGATTGTCCACTATTTTGATTTTGGAAGCAGTCCTTGTTTGTCTTAACAACACACTCAAGGTTTGGTTTTTAAGGTACTTCTTGACAAAGGTAAAAAATTCCTTGGAGGAATCAAGGAATCTTCACAAGGTAGTAACTTAGTTTGGAAAAATAGGGTAGTGGGTTGAATACTTGAATTGACCTAACAAAATTAAAATGTAACTTTCTTTTTGTTGCCCTTCATATTTTTTAGGGTTTTACCCTAATTAATTTAGATAGACTAATATTGTATATCAAATTTTAATGAGTAAGTTTTTATCGAGGCACGAACTATCTAGCCTCATCGGTTAAAGGAACGGTCGTTATTCCTGGAGGTCATGAGTTCGAGCACCAGTACTATTAACACAGTGATTGAACGATCAATGTCCAATGGTTGAGAGTATATACTCTAAAACAGATACTACTGTAATCACTGTTAGCTAAAATAAAAAAAAATCTTTTATCGAGGATTTTCTACGTACACAAAGTCTCGAACTCAAAATCTATTCAAATTATTTATCGATCAGACCAGTCCCTATCGATAACTATGATTAATTTAAAATTAAGAAAAGTAGTTTATAATTCATTCACAATAGGGAAGAGCCAATACTAAAAGTGGGATATAAAAATGATGGGGTTTATCAACAAAGGATTGGTCCACAATGAGAAAACGTCATGCAACTTTTTATTCATGTTCTTGACTTATCCTACTTTTTATTGTCAAATCTAACACCATTGGTGACACCAAGGTTTTGTCACATGAAAATTTCATTTTTCTTGATAAAAAATCAAATAAAAATCTGTAGGATCTATTGAATTTTAAGTGCAAGGATTCTATAGAACTTGAGACTTTTTTATGATTCATTTTGAATGCATTGCTCTCTTTTGGCATTCATGATTAGGTAACCCAAAGATATGGTTACTTTCTTTAAGATATGGGATAAAGTTACCTTCTTTATTTTTACATAAAAGATGTAGTTTGAAATTATGGAATGGGGTTGTATTTTAAATTATTTAATTTATTGATCGATTATTTTCGATTTAGGTACTACAAAAGTTTATTACGAGAATGACGATGTAAACCCAACTTGTTAGATGCCGCTTTTAAAGAGTCACTATGTGTCATCTTAGGTCAGTTAATATCTTTTGATTTATGTGAACGAGATCTATTAATTAATTGAGTGCTTAAAGGTTTTTATGTTGTTTTATCTTGTATATGTTCGAATCTGATATTAACTTTAAAAATATAATTATTTTTTATTGAAAAAAATATAATTATCTCTCTGGCCCTCATTTGCTTTTGTAGCAAATAAGTTACCATTTGATTGTATTCTTTTGTTATGGCTTCTTATTTATTTTAATGATTATGGTAAAAAAGACATTCTTGAGGTACAAGTAAAATACATATATTATATTTTTTTTTATATGACATTTTTGAAAAGAAAAAACAAAGCTGGCATTCATATATCTAGAAAATGATATTGTAGTACACCTGGATTTAACAGAAATTTTAACGATGTTAAGCATTTGACTTCAATTTTTATATCTTAAAATAATATAATTAAAATTTTAAAAATAAAATTAGGATGACTAAATTCTAAATGTATGAAGAGTAAAAAAACTTAAATCACATTTTAAGTTAACACTGATAAGTTTAACATTATTTATTTTTAAAAAAATATTGATTTAATTTAATTATCAAAATAAATGGACTAATATTTTTATTCAACTATAGTCCCTTACATCATTTCAGTTTTGGCTAAGTTAATGAACTTACTTTCTTATTTGATCCTATATAGGATATATATCAAATGTGCTTAAAGGGTAACAATGGCCAAAAGGTTTAAAGTAAGATTCATTTATTTTATGATATCATAAAGAGTATTAAGGGGTAAGCAGTTTAATATCATTTAAGCAGATCTCGAGTTTGAGACGTTGTGTATGCAAAAAATATTTACCGGGCGACTCACCTACTAAAATCAGATGTGCGATACGAGTAGATTCGGATTAATCAGGACGAAGCTTTAAAAACCGAAAGGACAACTAAAAAAGTATCCGAATCTTATAAACATAAAATACGAGAGAGAAAAGAATACGATAATTCTGAATTTATAAACATTTCATTAATGATAAAACATGATCAACTCAAATTGCAGAATTACAAATGATTTTGAAATAAAAGATGATGGGAAATTAAAGACTAGTACAAGCCGTTGATTGTCGGAGAACATAGACTAAACCATTTAATTTTAACTAAGACAAGTCTGGGGACATTTTCAGTTATTTTTGCATGGCTTTTAACCCATGCAAAAATACCGGCTTGCTCGTAACCTTCCACTGTCAAACTTTGTTTGAAGCATCTATAGTGTTGGCCTTTATATTTTGAACTCCGCCGTCGTCGTCGCCGCCGTGGTCGTTGTTCACCGTGGATCCGAGTTTGACAACCTCGACCACCATGTGCTGAGTGGATAGCTGAAGCTTTGTATCTTCCACCATTTTCTTGGGGTGGTTCTTGTAAATTGCGTAAAGTATCATTTGAAGAATTCCGAACACGAACCCTAGCACGTTCGGAACCTGTTACGATTCAATGTCAATAACATGTTTTGATTTAATTTTCAGAAATTATAAGATTAAAAAGCTTACAGCAATGTTCATATCCTTCAGCAAAAGCCCATAGAAGAACCACATGACTGCTCCTAAGGTGAGGAAAACTGATAAAGTAAATGGCATATACTCCACACTCTTGGTTTTAATCACTTTTCTCTGCAGAAATGCATAAAAAAAGTGTAAGGCTACATGGAAAAGTACAAGCGGGTGGGTGCAATCCAGGATCCAAACCCGAATTGCATGAACCAATTACATTAAATCTCGGGTTTCATGCTTACCAAAATGCCAAGAGGAGCAACGAACACACACAACGAGAATGTCATGCAAATGTATCCCAGAATTTGCAGACGTTTCAAAGGGTTTCGGAGGAAGAAAGTTGAGAAAAATATTGCTCCGAACCCGAAAACATTGAACAGGAAGATAAGTTTCACTACCTCCACCTGAAAACCACTCATTTCTAAGTAATTTATCGTAATCCGAAAACATAATACAAGCGATTACAGATGTTAAGATTCGAATTCAAATCTTAATTAAATCGTACCTTCTCCTTCTTTGGACCATAGTAAAAGTAAGCAACAATGTAAAATGTCTGAATGAAAACACAGAACGTGTTGATGGTGATGAGGAGCATGGCATCCTTCTTAAGGAGTGCATAGTAAATCCAAAGCATCGCACTGAAGAGCGAAATCACGTACGGGATTGATTGGAACCCTTCTGATGTTTTCTTCTTGTATATTAGGTAAAATGTCGGCCTACACAGATCAAATTTGACATATCAGACAAAGTCACAGAAATGGAAGAGCAAGAAACAGATGATAACTGTGACTTACAGAGGAGCAAGGGAAACCAGAAATGAGACAACGTTGCCTAAAAAGACAGAAAAAAATGCATGAAATATTAGATATTGAGCTGAAACCTTGGTTGAGAGGTAACCATTACAGTATCTATGTATATATCTATGTATATGTTTGTGTATAGCATACCGAGAACGCCAAAAACGAAAGCCCAAGCTAGATGAAGAGCCATATCTGTATATCTATACGTTGTCAAATCCTTCTCTCGTTAAGTTTTGTTTGATTTGAGAAGTGCTGAGAGTGTTCTCGGGGGGTTGTATTTATAGTGATGGAAAAGGGAAGGGTGATGAAAGCATGCATTATTGATTTGGATTCTTTTTCATGCAATATGGTATAAATTGAATTTTAAATCCGAAAATCTCTTTTTATGTCCCATGTTGCAACTAGGCTTGTACGAGTAGGAATATCCACCTAATTTAAAAATAAGGGTATAGAAATTTGAATCAGTTGAGATTAAATTATTAGGTCATCAGGATCGGAATCAGAGTTTAAGGTTCGAAGATAAAACATAAATGATAAAAAAAATGGTACATGAGGATATGAGTCCCTCCCATAGTATATATGTGTCCGTCCTTATTATGCATCGAGTTAATTATCAGGTAAAATTACCCACATGCATGGGCGGAGGCACACCCAAGATTGGGGTGTCTATTGACACCTTAAAATTTTTGAAAAATAATATTTTTTATATAATTTATATGAAAAAACAAAATATATATATAATTAACACCTATTTATAAATAATTTGATACCCTTTTATAAATAATTAGTTTCTCTTAAGTATCGTTATAAAAATGACACCCCTTATAAAAATTTCTAGCTCCGCCCCTGCCCACATGGACATTATATTCATAAAATTCAAGAAATTATTAGGTGAACTCGACTTATCATATCATTCCTGGTTCATCCAATAACATTCACTCATTTCAGACTTTCATTTTATATACTTTTCGAACCAATTCAACCTGATATGATATGTTCGACTGTTACTTTAGAAATAAAGAAAGGTGGTCAAGTTGCAAATATGAAAAAAAATGGGAATTTTTTTAAAAATAAAAAACAATGGTATTAAACTTTGTAATATTTTACAAGTAAGCAAAATAGCATATTTGGATATAAATCATTCCCTGAAGCTACCCTACCTTACCCTGAGCCCTGATTTTAGCTAAATGCCTAATTTTTCATTCCATAAAAGGGTGGTTGGTATGGATTGCAAGCACACCCCAAATTTCCACCTCAGCCCTGCTTGAGGGTACCATTCCTAGTACATACACAACATTCAGTTGGGACCCACCATTGTCTCTTTATGATGTGTCTTCCAACAAGTGGTTTTTAAGGTTTACAACTCATACTTCATTGTGCCACATTCTCTGTTGATGGGATTATGTAATACTGCTTCATGGTGTATGTTGTTACAATTATGTTGATTAGTTTCTCATTAGGGATACTTATGTATGAGGTTAATGGTAATTTGAATAGAATAAATAATAGCGAACGAGTTGATGTGTCATTTTTAATTAGGAGTAGGTTCACCACATTATTTATGGTCCCAAGTAATCAAGACCGTTGATTTTAATTTTTTTTCCAAGTGAATCATCACCTCTTTTCTACATGTATTTAGTGGGTGGGTAGTTATTAGGTGGTTATTTAAAAATCAACGGTCCAGATTATTTGGACCATGGATGACGTGGTGAACAAGATTCACCTAATAATCTCTCGTATAATTATGTATTTAATTTTTAAATTTAATCAATTTGATCTTAATTCTAAATAATTCAATAAATTTCGCCATTACATTTACAAATTATATCAATTATATAGAGTTTTTTTTTGAATTTGTAGGGTTGGGACCAAATTGATAGACTTTGTAGACGTGGAGGGTTAAACTTATAAATATGGGTGACAATAGTGATGGGATTTATAAATGTGAGGGCTAACTTTGTTGAGTTATTTAGAATTATGATCAATTTGATATGATTCGTAAGTTTTATAAAATAATGTATGATTATACCAATTTAAAATTTGAGATGTCAACTCTTTTATTGACAATGACTAAATTGCAACTAAACTATAATGTTAGTGGCTAAATGTATAAAATTTTTATTTTATTGAATAAGATAAAATATAGTCAGTAATACAGTGACTAATGGAATAGTTTACCCATTTGAATAACAAGATTGAATCCAAACTATTTTAAAAAATATATATTTTATTTTATTTAAGGAATATATTTTGTTGCCAGACAGAAAATAGTGGACAAGTTTTGTTGACACTTCCAAAGATAGACTCCACTTTTGTAAGAACTAGCTCATAGGCCCCACATAATTCATAGATCCCGGGCAAACTAAGTTGGATTTCTTAAAATTAATATGATTTATTAGTCGAGTAATTTAAATTAAGTTTTGTAGAATTTTATTATAAGATGATTTTTTTTAATTTGTTTTTTTATTTATGTTGTTAAAAATCAAAATTTAATATTATTTAAGAGACCTAATGCCAACTGGTTATTAGTATTATTTGGATAATTTAATCATATAAACAAATATAACTGTATTATATACTATTAAAATGTAAATACAATTATGTCACATGTATGAAGAGTTACAATTAATTAGTTCCAATAAAGCATTGTCATTGTTATTACATGTTGGAACTCGACCATTGCATGTATTTCCATACTGCACTTTCGATCTTCAGTTCCATAATTGTTGGAATATGTTTGAGCCATTCGATTTGGTTTCCTTTTTCCTTAAAGTATCTATTAACAGAGATGATCTGAACCACGAAATAAATTTCGAAGAGATTCCACGTTCAAACCAGACAAATACAATCATAAACTTTAAATAATAAAGATGCTGGTTCAACACCTAGCTCCACGGAATAATACATTAACTTCATTAATGTTAATTTCATGTTCATATTTTTGATGGTATAAAAAGGTTTGATTTTTATATCGGGATGATATCCGTAAAACATTGTAAAATATGTCTCGTTAAAAATCTCTTATATCTCGAATTAGGGACAGAGTTGTGTGGGGGTGGGGTGAGACAATCGTTCCCCCGAAGAATTTTTTATTTTTGTCTCCCTATTTAAATTTTTTTAAAATTTGTTTTTTTATGAGTTTATCTTTTTATCTCTAAATATTTATATTTTAATCCTCTCAACCCAAAATCCTGATTCTGTCTCTGCTTGAATTCAAGTAAATGAAACTGGAACAATAGAAGTAAAAGAGTGTACTAAAATATTAAAGGGAATCCATGATTAGTTTATCTATTTTTTAGTTGTATTTATGGAAGGTAACAGACTTTTGACAGGAAATCCCAATCCCAGTGGCTGAGAATCTACGCCACTTGCCCGACTTCTCAAGCTCTTCAGAAGGGAATAGGGATAGACAAGTCTGACCTCTGAAATCCTGACCTGTAATCGCACATATACAATGCCAAGGCCAAGGCCACCCAAAATACCCAACTTCTTCCTTTCCTTTCCTACCTAATTTCCTGAACCTAAAACCAACCAGACTCCGTTACTCTGGTCAGGGATAAAATCAAAATTTAGGGTTAAAGAGATAAAATATAAATATTCAAATTTAGAAGATAAATTTATTAAAAAAAATAAAAAATCTTGAGAGATTAAGGGTGATTAACCCACCTCCACTCCACTTGATTTCGTCCCTACCCCTACTTCTCCACTAACCACAGTGGCTATGCTATTTCATGCACATCTGTACCTCCAAATCTGACTCTCTTACCTTTTTCAGGAACCACAAAGTTAAAAAAGATTTTTGTTCCAAACCCAATGGAGAGGACAACAAAAATACAAATTTCTTTATGCACAACTTGTTTAACACATCACTGGTAATCATGTGATGATATAAATTTTTAACAAAATGAATGTTTGACAGAAAATATTTATTTTATTTGTTAATGTATATTCAGTAGAGTATCATTTAACTGACACTATGTCAGTTAAAAAAAACATAAATAATGTATTTATAAAATTATAATAATGATTTAATTTTTATGGTATAAATATTGTTTTTAAATATATTTTTAAATTTTATTTTATTTAAATAAAATAAATTATTAAAAAAAAATCAAATGTTTCGTTATAAAAATAAGTATTGTCCAGTATGAATACATGCGTATAAAAAGAACTTAATTTATGATATTTTCATGTGGTTTTTAAGATACTGGTGTAATTAGATGGTAATATGTATTATTTGTTTACCTTTTTAAAATATGCACTTACATTGTATAAACAAGTTACTCGAATCAACAAGTTGAAGCTAGAATCAAAAATCGTAAGGGGCAAGAGTTTATTTAAATCTATAAAATCTAAAAATAGGGATAAAGATCTTATTTTATTATTATTTAAATTAAAAAATATTTAAAATATAATTATACCATAAAAATTGAGAAGGATGAAAATCCCTCTCAACCTTTTAGTGTCTTCGTCTTTATAAATCAAAATCTCTTAAAAATAAATATATATTTTTTTTGGAAAATTCTACGACGGGCGTCGAACACCATTAATGATGAACATTATTGAACATTATTAAACTAATTAATAAAGTTTAAAAAATTTAAGGACTCAACATATAATTATAAATTATTTAAAATATTTTTATTAAATTATTTTCTATATATATTATTTATTTTTTTAAATAATTGAATAAAATATTAATTTAAATTAATTTTAAAAAATAAAAAAAATCCTAAACTCTAAACCTTAAAACCAAAATTCAAAACCTAAATCACTAAACATTAAACTCTAAACCCTAAAATATAAAATCTCAAAACCCTAAATCCAAAATCTAAAATAAAAAACCCTAAAAATACTAAACCATAAACACTAAATTTAAACCAAAAAATAGCTAAAACCCATGTATCCAAATCTTAAACTAATTTTGGGTTTCAAGTTTAGGGTTTATATTTTTTAGAGTTTCAAATTTTTTTATTTTAGGGTTTAGGGTTATATTTTTAGATTTTATGGTTTAGGGTTATATTTTTAGATTTTATGGTTTAGGGTTTTATTATTTTAGGGTTCAGAGTTTATGATTTAGTGTTTTGGATTTTAGGATTTAGTGTTTAGTATTTCTATCTTGAGTTTAGGGCTTTAGGGTTTGGGTTTAATATTTTTATTTTAAAATTAAAAATAATTTAATATATGGTTTAGGGTTTTATTATTTTAGGGTTCAGAGTTTATGATTTAGTGTTTTGGATTTTAGGATTTAGTGTTTAGTATTTCTATCTTGAGTTTAGGGCTTTAGGGTTTGTGTTTAATATTTTTTATTTTAAAATTAAAAATAATTTAATATATATAATTTGTTTAAAGTTTTATTTTAAATAATTTAAAATTATATGTTTAGTCCTTAAAATTTTTAATTTTTAATAATTAATTTAATAGTGTTCAGTGGTGTTCATCGTTAATAGTGTTCAACAATGCTTGACGCACATGGTAGAGTCATCTATTTTTTTTTCACTGAAATCACCGAACCAACTCTATTTTCATATATTTTAAATGTATTGTGCTCATATTATAGAAAAATCTTTTGTCTCTATCATGTCTCTTATTGAAAATTTTTAAAAATTAAATTTTAAACTCTAACCCTTATTTTTTATATCTTAAATCTTATCGCTAAAAATATATCTTATCTTTAATTTCCTACCACAACCCTAAACCTTAAATTCTAAACTATAAACCTCTAATTTAATATAGATATATAGAAAGAGACATAAAAAAGAGATAATACGATTTCTACCTCCGAGAAAATGAAGTTGATTTTGTTTTGGTCACGTGTGAGTGGAGTCTGTCTATAAAATATTTTTCCTTTACGCTTTTGTTTTTGTATTTTTTCCAAACCACCATTACACCACCCATACGTTACAGAACTTTATGAAAAGAAAAGAGGAAAAGATTCAGTACAGGAATGGAAATGGTTTTTTTAATATTCGTTGGCATAAAATAAAAGAATCCGAAGTGGCAGTACAATGCAATGCAAGGATTCCCACAGGTAGGTGTAGACAACTTTAGGACTTGATTTTAATTTATGTATAATTGATTAAAAAAATGATTGAGTTGAATCGGATAAAAATTTTGAGTTAATTGAATTTATACATCTTGTTTATGATTTAAATTTATTTTTTTCATTTGAATTGTGGAGTATTTTTTATAAATTTAATTATAATATTAATATAATATAAATTGATTCTTATCTAATATATATATATATATACATTTTTTATATTTTCACATGTTTAAGTAAGATTTGTTAAAAGAACGGTTGTTGTTCTTAAAGGCAGTGGCGGATCTAGAAAAATATTTGAGGGTGGGCACATATAAAATTTTTAAATTTCAGGGTGGGCACAACTCATAAATATTTAAAAAATTGAAGGACTAACTCATAAAATTTAAAAAATTTAAAGGCAAATGTGTGAAGTTTAAAAAGTTCAGGGTGGGCCAGGCCCACCCTATCATACACATAAATCCGTTACTACCTAAAAGTCACGGGTTCAAGCACCAGTAATACTAGCAGAGTGATTGAGCGGTCAATGTTTAATGGTTGAAATTATCTTCTAGAACAGATACTACTATAATCACTATTAACTGATTCAAAAAAAAGATTTGTTATGTTATTTGATATACCAAATATTATCTAAAGTTATAAAAAATATATTTATAACATTATTTTTGAAGGAGTATTTTTTAGGATAAAATATTAAAAATATTGATGAGAGTATAAAAGAGTTAATAAACCGATAAGAATAAAAAAAATTACAAAAAATTATAGTTGAAAGACTAAATTAAATGAAATATAAAGTTAAAAAATTAGATTAAAATAATAATATTTTTTGTTAGAAAAATAAATTGAACTTATAAAGATATTATATAGTGATATTGGAATATGTGATTTAAATTCTTAAATTCAAGTTAACAACGATCCCAATCGAGTTAAAAATTAAATTCGCACTTTTTTACTATTTTTTTTTAATTATAATTGTTCAACCTAAACTATTTTTTTAACATAATATACTTTGCTGTTATAACTACCGATGGTTACTTTGGTAGTCAGAATTGAGAAATCATGAAATAACATGTATTTTATTATTGATATTCATTAATTAATCGAATAATTATAAATATTTATATTATTTTATATAAATTCAAATTTTAATATTTCTTATATATAAAAATATCTTTATACTTAATAAAATAATCGTATCATAGATATTATAAGCCCATTGGAACGTCCAACATTTTAGTCCAATGAATTTTATAGTCCAGCATAGATATTAGGTTAGATTTTTTAAACCTTGAAAGCCCATTAACCAACAAATACATATTTATATGTATATAAAATGTTATTAATTTGGTATTTTTATTAAAAGAAAAGTGATTCAAATCGTATGTAAAATAAAATATTTTAAACTAAAAAATATAAAATTTTCACTTTTCTTAAAAAAATGGTTTAAGGGATAATTCTTGAAAAACTTAGGGTTTTAAAATAAAATTTATATAATCACAACGGTCATTTAATTTAGGTACACTGAAATTAATAAATATAATAGTAGTATAAATATCGCATGATATATAGTAGTATGAATATGTGACTAATAGTAATATATGTGTATATTGTGCGTAACGAACCATAGAGAAATATATACTTATAATATATACATAATACTTAATATATAAAATATCATACCAAATCTATTATTTTTTTTATTTTTGTTTTTAATTTTAATAAAAATCTCTAATTTTATAATACGCTCTTTCTATCCTTGTAGCAAGTTTTTTTCCTGTCTTTGTGGCATGTTTTTGATTTCATTTTGTGATTTGATTCATTTGTCTTAGTGACATGTTTCAACATACCCTAGTGATCGATTATTATTTGCACAAAGATTCAATCGATGCTAGTTTTTAATTTATATTTTTGTCGGTGGTCACTTGAAAAGATTTATCTCCACTCGGTTGATGGTTGTTTGTCAATGAAATCAGTCTTGAGTAGCGGTACTTTTTACATGACAGTTTGGATCTTATACAACTCCTTTCTTCGTTATGTGTCTCGTTTGGATAGAGACAAAGAGATTTAGAAAGCTTCTGCATTTTATTGGTATGCTTATCTCCGTAGAATTTTTTATTTTTCTTTGTTTTTAGGTTGTAAGAATCTTTAAATTATTCAATCTAATTATTTTACTTTTTGATTGTAATATAATTATAATTTTTTATAAATTTAATAAAAGTTCAGCGACATTTATAAATAAAAAAACACACCATACCATACATACATACCATAAAACTCTAATAAGCATAATATGTAAATATTTAATGATAATAATAATTAATAAATAAGGAAATAAAAGGGTATTGAAATATATTAAATTAAAAGTTAAAAAGGGAATGAGTCGTTATAGCTCTCACCCAAATCATGCCGGCCATTCGTGTAATATTAGAGAAATTATTCTATAGACCGGTTCATCACGTTATTTATAGTCCCTAATCACTAAAAATTAGTCAATTTAATATTTTATTTTTCATATTATTTTTTTAAAGAGTGAATCTTCATTTTTTTTATTACCATATAAATAGATAGTGGGTAATTACATAGAGATTAATTAGGAAAGAAACAATAATATGAAAAATAAAAAAATAATTAACTAGTTTTTAGTAATTAAGAACCATAAATGATATGATAAAATCAGTCCATAAAATAGTTTCTCGTAGTATTAGATGATAGGGTTAACTCTATGGAATTATAATTTTTGATTTAAATTCATCATTAATTCTAATTTTAGTTTTATTATATCATTCTATTATTAAAATATAAACGAAATAATGATATATATAGATATAGAGAGAGAGATCTTTTAAACCAAGTCCTCTTTCACGCTTTGACAGACAGAGATTCATCTATTTTATCCGTACACCTTGAATGGGAGAATTCTTCCTCTTACATAAGAATCGACTACACAATTGCTCCACCTCCTTAATGACCGTGGTTGGTAAAATCACTTGTCTGCACCAATAATTTACCATGCTGAACAACACAACCCTAATAATTGACCTTACGTAAACCCAACAGGCAACAACAAACATCTTTGTCTTCGATGCATTGAGCTTTAGGCCTAAGAAGCTATAAAACCAGTTAAGAATATAAATTATTCTTGCAAGAGAATCAAACTTACCCTTGTAGAAGTTAAGGAGGTATTGAAATATTCCCTCTCAACAGCTCATCAAGCCTACGAGATAAAATATCTGTGATCATAATATCTGTGATGAACAAAATTCACTTAATAATTTTTTTTTTTATTCAGGGTTTGATTTTAGTTTTGTTCGCCCTAGATATCAAAACCTAAACTTTCAAAAATAAGACACGAAAAGCACATCCTAACTCACCTTTTTACACTTGTCTTAAATCCCTAACAAAGTTCTAAAATTTATGAGATCAATATAGAAAACATCCCTCATATAAATCCCCATGAGCAAGCTTACCACCCAAAACACTCCACATGCAAATGCCCAACCATACCCTGGGTCAATGCAGGGATGTTGACTCATAAATCCAGATTATTACATGCAAGTAACTTCAACTACAACCTAAAATATGTATTTTTTTTAATAAATATAATACATGCTTTCTTTAGCTTAGTGATTAGGCGTTGGACTCTCTTTGTGGTTGACCTAGGCTTCAATCCTTCCGTTGACAATTTGTATAATTTATTCACTTAAAGGTAGGGGTACCCGGCCAATTTAATAAAATTGGTCCCGGTTTCGATTTTGGTAACCACTAATTCCTGTAAATTAGAATCAGTATCGGTCCTGATTATACCGGGTCCCAAATTTTAAGAATTGGTCCCGTTATTGATAGGAATAGATTTTAATATCGGGTTCCATCAATTAGTTTATTCTTAAAAAAATTAAATAATTTAAGAAAAAAATTTCAACCATCAATAATAATATTAAATAATAAAATTAAAACATTATAGGCTTAAAAATTAAAGTTTTAAAATTAGTCATACTCATAATATTCATACATAAAGAGAAAGTTCGATAAGAAAAATAAATAAAAGAAAATCGATACTGAATATTTAGTATTGGTCTCGATCCTATTGGGTACCCACCGAGTACCGGGTCGAAAAAATCAAGATCCAATCTCGATCCCGATTATGACCGAGACTTAAATTTTAGATCTAGTCCCGGTCCTACCGAAATTAATACCGAATAAAAATCTATCGAATCTGAGACCGGGTAATCAGGTTTTTTGTCCACCCTACTTAATGGTATTGATTTAATAAATAAAAAATATTTTTTACTGACGTGGAAATATGTCTTATAACCAATAAATGTGAAAATATGACTAGGGTTGTGTGAAAAATATGTTTAGTGGCAGTACAACTTAGACACCCATTTAGAAACTTTTGACCATCTCCACAGGGAAACCTACCCAACGAGTCGGCGGAGCTTCATTTATTGGCTTCCACTGTGTGGACACGAGTATTAAAAAGTCAATGCAAACGGTTGCCTTTACTATATTAATAATATAAGAGATAATTGCAACCCTACTCCTTATACTTTTTAAAATATTTCAATGTGGGATTTATATTTTAAAATATGAGGACCATCCCTTAGGCGCCACGTGACACTTTTATGCATGAAAAAAGTCAAGGGAATCAAAACAATTTTTTTTTTCTTTAGAAAAAAATAATAAAACTCAAGAATCTTTAAAAAATATGAAAGGTATCTTAATAAAATTTTAACTTAAATATTATACTCAATTTTTTTAACACAATATACTTTAATTCTTAATCTATGATATTTGTTACAATGCATGTAAAATCGGATTCAACTGAACTTGACTTTAAATAGTAATTTTTCTAAAATGCTCCTAAAAATGAGATATAATAGGATCTGATTTCATGCCATATTTGATGTTGCAGTAGGGGTATTTTGAGAAAATATTATTTATAGTTGAATTCAACTGAATTTGACTTTACATGTACTAAAACTTAAGAAATCGATCGAAAGTCAATAGATTATGTAAAAATAATTAAAAAAATAATTTGAACAATTTTTTTATAAAAGCAATAATATATTTATTGTGTAATTACATTTGAGAGACGAAAATAAATATAGAGAGCACATAAAAATATTTTTAAAATATAAGTATCATATTAAAAGATTTGACAAAGTACAAGGGGTAATGGTGTCATTATACCATAAAATAATGTTAAATTGAAAAAGTGATGACACAAATAAAAAAAGAGCCGCCTTTTTATGATTTCTTTGCTGTTTTTGCCAAAAAGATGTTTTTTTTTTTCTCCACTACTTTTATTCTTCTAAACTCTGTTTTGAATTGTGAGAAGAAAAACAAAAGATTGATTCTTTTGGAAGATGAATAGCTTACAGCATCCCACGCCAGATTTGGCTGATGCAGCCAACCATGCTGGTGATGATGGTCTCATCAGAACTTATAAAGCTTGGAAGGGCAGCAATGTAAGCACACACACAAAAAAAAAGCTTCCTTTTTGATTGGTTTGTTGATCTTAGATCTGAACCTTATGGTTCATTTGATGGGGTCTGAAGTGTGTTTTCATGGGGTTTTGTTGCTGTATGATGGCAAAGATCATTTTTTTTCTTTGTTTAATGTTGTTTATATGGTTATGGACGTGTTTTGGCTAATTGGGTTGCTTTTTTTTTCTTAATTATGATGGTTCATTAATATTGTGAATTCAGCAGATTGGTTAACATTTCTGAATAGATGAATTGCTTTAGTTTGTTATGAAATTGATTAAGCCTGACATTATCATTTGCCACTGAATTTTGAGAATTAGTTGAGATTTTGCAGTGTAGCCAGCACAGAGAAGATCATTTGAAGTGTAAATTAGTGAAAATAATTAAGGGAAAATTGACATGTTAATGCATTTGCTTTAACTATGGTTCATCTCAATGCTCTCTGTTCTTTTTTCTCCCTTTTCTGCAGATATTTGTTTTGGGAGGAAGGCTTATATTTGGACCTGATGTTCGATCCCTTTTCTTCACCATCATCTTAATTGCTGCTCCCGTTGCTGTCTTCTGCGTGTTTGTAGCTAGAAAGTTAATGGATGAGTTCCCTCATCACATCGGAATATCGATAATGGCTATTGCTGTAGTTCTCACTTTATGTGTAAGTTTAGCCCTATGTTCCTCTATCATGTCATTTGTCACTATGGTTCTGTATCTATCTCTACTTATGGTAACATTAAGATGGTTTTATATTGTGATGTCTTTGAAAATGATTAAAAGTCATTGCTGGTTTGCTTTTGAATGAAGTGAATCATTTGGACTTGCTATTTGATTCGATTTATCTGCTTCATATGTCAATAGGTGGAAAATCATATAAATCAGAAGTTTATCGAGTATTCAGACTGTTCTCTTTTGAACTTTTTCCGTGATATCATTCAGAAGAACCAAAGAATTCTATGATCACTGTAAATCTGATGAGTTATTGATGCATTTTTGTAATTTCTCCAGGATATAATGCTTCTTCTACTAACCTCAGGAAGGGATCCTGGTATAATTCCTCGAAACTCCCATCCACCTGAGCCTGAAGGTTATGAAGGAATTACTGAAATCCGGCCTAGCCTAACTCCACCATTACGTTTACCACGTACAAAGGATGTGATTGTGAATGGTATAACTGTGAAGATCAAGTACTGTGATACTTGTATGCTGTATAGACCTCCCCGGTGTTCTCACTGCTCGATATGCAATAATTGTGTTGATAGATTCGATCACCACTGCCCTTGGGTTGGTCAGTGTATCGGAGTGGTAATGCAAATTGTTTTACACGGATCTTTTCTAGTCTGTTTCCATGTCTTTCTATATCTGTTATATCCTTCCTTTACAGTCATTAGTTATACCTTTCCCTGCATATTTAGATTCTTTGCACTTAGGAATAGTTTAATGGAGGCATTAATGCTGATGTTTCTGAATTCCTTTTCTTGGTTTATTGCAGCGGAATTACAGGTTTTTCTTCATGTTTGTCTTCCTAACGACTCTTATTTGCTTATACGTGCACGGACTTTGCTGGTTGTATATCACAAGAATCATGGACAACGAGGAAACAACAATATGGAATGCAATGACTAATACTCCTGCATCCATTGCGTTACTAATCTACACCTTCATTTCAGTCTGGTTTGTTGGTGGACTAACCGTCTTCCATTTGTATTTAATCAGTACAAACCAGGTAATCTTCCCATTTCCGGCTCATTGTACCTCAGAAATATGAAACCGAGTACCTTTTAATATTTTTCCAGTAAATGACTGGACCAGTTCCTCAGGAGATATGAACTGATGAGTTTATGCTTGAATCATTGTTGTTTTGGCAGTCTACATATGAAAACTTTCGATACCGGTATGACCGTCGCGAGAATCCATACAACAAAGGCATCATTCAGAACTTCATGGAGATCTTCTGCACCAGTATTCCTCCATCCAAGACAAGTTTCCGTGCAAAGATTCCCAAGGAACCAGCGATTTTACCTAGAACAGTGAATGGAGGTTTTATCAGTCCAAACAAAGGGAATACCCTTGGTGACATAGAAATGGGGAGGAAGCCGGTTTGGGACAAGGCTTTAGGAGAGATTACTGATTATGAAGAACCACGCAGCGGTAACACTTTCTACAAAGACAGCCTATTGTCTGATGTCTCTCCTGATTTCAGTAGGATCCTTCCCCCGGAAAACATAGACGGTCGCGGTGTCATGCATCATCCTAGACGTTCTAGTTGGGGAAGAAATAGTGAAAGATGGGAAATATCACCCGAGATTCTTCCTCTATCCAGAATTGGAGACTCAAAGAGGATGAACATCAAGAGCGGTGTTGAACCAATGAACCGGAACCAACCGTCCGAAACAAAACTATGAACTGTATATTATACACGAGAAAAGTAGTATGGTGTTATTCTAAAAGATGATGAAACCGAACAAGAGGGGGAAGAATTTGCTTTAAATTTTTTGTTTGATTGTCTAGACTGATGCTTTTCGATTGTTGGTTTTGAGCATCCTAACTGAGAGTGTTCCATTTGGTTTGTTTATCTGTCTTGGTTCATGGCATTTGGTAAGTCCAGTATCTTTACAATGTGTTACTTTCTTTCATGTCGAGGTTTTCTTCATAAGAAAAGTGGAGGCTGACACCAAAGTATAGAATTTTGGTTTGTTTATATATTGGTGTTGTATTTATATTATAATTTTTTATCATTAAATGAGACAATTAATTACCGACATTATTAAAAAAAAGATTATCTATTTTTTTCAGTATTTTTATTTTATTTTTTACACTCGATCGTTAATTTTTCACTCTTTTGATCTAAAAGTTTTACACTTTATCGATAGATATTATTTACGTATCTTCTCTTAAATGGTTTTTCATTTTTTACTTTTTAATCTTAGACATCAAATTAGATATGACAATATAATCTAAATCTGATTTGATCGAAAAAAATAATTCAAATCCAATTAAAAAGGTCGGAATGCGAATCTAAAAAAATATGAGTCTTAATAGAAGATGGATCGGATATAATATTATCATGATCCGATCCAAATTCAATCTAAATCCATATCTAATATAAATATGATTCATATGTAAATCTGAATAAAACTATTTAAAATTCTGAGATTTAAAATATATATTAAAATTCTAATTAAATTTATATATAATTAATATTTTAGGTGATTAATATCTTCTATAATTTTATTTATATTTTCTTATTATTTTATAGGCTTTTGTTGAGCTTAGCGAAACAATGAAAGCTGTATCGTTATAAATTTTTTATGAATATAAATTTATATTTAAAATTATTATTATTTTCTTTAATAATCTCTCAACTTCCAACCCCAACCCCAGTATCAATCTACAGTTATCTAATGATCCAAAATATTGAAGTTTAAACTACACGTACCTCAGTGTCAATGGATACTTTATATGCAT
This sequence comes from Abelmoschus esculentus, assembly GCA_035048815.1. NCBI lineage: Eukaryota > Viridiplantae > Streptophyta > Magnoliopsida > Malvales > Malvaceae > Abelmoschus > Abelmoschus esculentus. The sequence continues at coordinate 4,551,576 of JAUCBN010000031.1, read as the reverse complement.
CCACAGGGTGGGATTTTCATATAATTAATTACAGAAACTACACTTCGGATGCCATTTGGGGAAAAACAGTACAACAAAAAGTGGAATTGCATTGACAGATATATAGGATCAAATACATACAAGTGGGATAAAATTTGAGGAAAAACCATTCTAAAAATCTCAGGAAGGGAATGAAGGACTCTTGATAGTGGAAAACTCTAATTATGGCTTCCAAGAACCTCGGATTTACCTTTAAAGAGCATATCCATGGAGATACCGATCGAGGATGGTTTGAAACCACGAGCAAACTTTTGAGACAGACCACTGTGGGAGTCTCTATTCGTTTTCCTACGTCTTGAAGGACCGACGACAGGTCCGAAACTTTTGGAGGTTCCGGATGATTTGGTGTTGAAAAATGATGAGCTGAAAGAAGTGCCATTTGTACCAAAAGATACAGGCCCTTTGTTGGAGGTATCAATTGGATGTCCAACAGCTCCATCTTGATGAGGAGGTGGGAATTTCTCACTCTTGCTCTTGGCAGTTGTTTGTGTCATCACTCTCCATTTCTGGAAAACACCAATCAAACAAGTTTTTGCATCAAATTCAAAGTGATATAAGCTCTTATATGAAACCATCAGAAATAAAGAAAACATGTGACGCAATTAGACATTATACTTGAGAGTGAATATCGAATACAGATATATGTCTGACACGGATAAGGTCAATTTATTTAAAGTTTCTCATCTATTTGTGCAACATAGCATATCAGAGCCTTTAACTGATGAGTTATGACTATAGGGTAGAGTGCTAAGCAACTAAGACTTGGAAAGTTACACATTTAGTAACCAACGATGATACATACATCGAAGTTTGGCACATAAGAACTAATATACCGCTAATATTCATGACCAAACTAATTTATATGGTAAGAAATATGCAGCACAGACAATTTCTAGTAGACAGTGGTTATTTCAAGTTGGATTTCGAGTTCTTCTTAGATGGTCCGACTAAATTTCGATAAAAAACCTAGTCTTGATCACACTTACTTCTAAGTTCGCTTGAATCTCTGCATTTGCTTCAGGGGCTGGAACTGCCCGAGCAGGACGTTCACGAACTTTAATTCTTCTGGTACCATCAACTGCATTAACTTTTCCAGCTAGCCTTCTGTGTCTGTACACAGCAATTTATGTCAGGTATCATCATGAAGCGAAATTTGGCAAAGAAAAAGAAAGGTGAAAAGTAAAACCATCCAACCTTCTAGCTTCTTCGTCTCTCAATTTTACATCAATTTCTTTACTGGGAGGATATTTTGGTAAACTTGATGGCTCACAAGCGTATGGTTCAGTTGTAAAGAACTGCAAACCCGAAAACCAAATATGTCACAAAATAGTTTAGAGATAAATGCAGCAAACCAATGGTGAGAACAGAAATATCAAGTACTCCACAGTAGATATATATGATCATGCAAGTCCCCGGGATGCACAACATATTCTTGTCAGGCTATATAGCAAATTAAATCCGAAAAAGATATCCTCAAATATCATAAATGAAGATTACAGGTACCAAAACAAAATATCAATTTTCTAGAGAGATGCATACAACTCACTTCACTATTAAGAGCTGCAGTGGCAGTACACCTCTCTTCGGGGTCTATTGAAAGAAGAGTTTCAATTAAAGATAAAGAAGAAGATGGAACATCCTTGAATACTTCTGCTAGACAGCGTGTGTACGGGTGTTGAGGCTTAAAGAGTGTTGCATTTGGCAATTTGAATTTCTTCCAATATTCCGAAGAAGGGGATCCGCATAACTTGAATATCTTGTGCAGTTGTTCAACCTATAAAATACGATGTTAACCCAATAAAAGGAAAGAAAACTTCCTATGAAGATATGGGAAATATTGCACTACATAACTAAACCAACTAGAAGCAACACTGGTTATGAAATAAAACCCCAATAATTAGATTTTTTAGACATCATAACCATGGAATGTATTCATCTGAGACGTCATTGGCGGTTCCCCCAACAAATACAGTAAGCAACAAAGAACAAGACAAATTATAGGAGAAGTCAGAATTCATACCTCTGTCCTTCCTGGCATTATAGGCTTCCCTGCAAGTAGCTCTGCTAAAATGCAGCCAGCACTCCACAGGTCAACCCCAACTCCGTAATAAGTTGCCCCAAGAAGTAGCTCGGGTGGTCGGTACCAGAGAGTGACTACTCGACTAGTCAGGGGTCTCTGCCCAGGGCCATAAGAGGTAGCCAGTCCAAAATCTGCAATTTTTAAAATGCCTTCATTGTCTATAAGAAGATTAGAACCCTTGATATCACGGTGCAAAACACCTTGTTTGTGGCAATGCTCTAGCCCCGAAAATAACTGTTTCATATAGCATTTGACCTGCCAGAGGTAAGATACATTCAAACAAACGGATCATCTAAATTTCACATCTTCATCCATGGAAACCTCTTCAAATTACAACTGCATCATGCCACAAGCCATAACTGGACCCACATCTAACTTAAGAATTCATATCTTCCATCTGCAAGATGCTGATTAAGCTCGATTCTATCTTGAAGTTAAGCTTTTAATTTGAGATGATCTTTCCAGGGTTCAACTATTTCTAATCACTCCTAGAATACCTTTATATACATCACATAATTATAAACTAATTTCTCCGGACTTGTCTACACTGTAACAAATATCTAACATCATGATTAACCATCCTTCTAAAGCAAAAACCAATCACTTCCAAATTTCTCTAAATATAAATATTTATTTCCAAGGAATCTGGCTTACAACTTTACCTCTTTACCACCTTTTTTCTGTTTCCAGGAGTCAACCAGAAGATAGACAAGAACCTATACTGTTAATCAACAGTTTTATAAACATAAATAAATAATGAGCTAAGGTTTAACTTTTCTGTAAGGCATCTAAAAAGTTGACTATTTTCTTTTCTTGTCATTTATAGTTCATTCCATCTAGAAACTGTCCCAATAAAGATATGACAGGAGTTGAACTTCAACACCAGAAATTGATATGAAACACGAAATTTCCAGGAATTTGCATACCCATAAATAGTACAAAAACAAAAATATAAAAAAAGCTCAAAAGACTAAATTTTGGATTAAAAATTCACTAGATATGGGACCCAAGTAGTTGAAGAAATAAATAGGAGTAACATCAAATACCCAAAACAACAAAATCAAAGCAAGAACAAAAATGAGGAATGAACCCCAAACCGGCAACAACCCAAAACCCCCACCCCAGAAAGAACACACCCAACAAAAATCAAAATTAGCAGTAAAAAGAAACTATGAATCAATTTGAAGACGGATTTGTTACCTGAGGCTCAGTGAACTTGATTCCTTGGCAGGCAGCTAAGCCAGTAAGATCATGTTCCATGTATTCAAAAACCAAGTAAAGACTAGAAGACATTCTTGAAGTAACTAGGCCTTCAAGCTTGATCACATTGGGATGATCAAGCTTTCTTAAAACAAGTATCTCTCTGGCCATAAATTTTACACTTTCTGGCTCCAAATTGTCGAACCTAACCTTCTTTAATGCCACTATTTTCCCTGTTAGTAGATCCTTAGCTTTGTACACATTGCTATAAGTCCCTTGCCCAATCTTTAAATCCAAAAAACACAAACCCCCAAAATTATTAAAATGAAAATAATCATAAAAATTAAAGCTTTTTGATTAAGTTGATGTCATGATACCTTGTCCAGCTTCTGGAAGGTGTTGGCATGTCTCGGGGTCCAATCACGTATGGCTTCACCAGCAACGGCCATCAACCACGAAGGCCACCCTTTCTGGTTCAAGTCCGGTGTCATCCGACGTCTCTCCAGCGTCGGAACGGTAACCGAGAAATCACCGGTATGTCTATCTTTCGGCTGCCCTTGGCTTTGTCCCCTCTGCTCTTTGTCAGTCACGACCCCGTCAACGGCATCGTTGACTGACACAACCGATGGTGACTGGTTGGAGCTCTGTCGACGATGAGTACGTGAATGATGCGGTGTTGCTTCACTGTTTCTCCGAAGCCGATGATCCGGCGACGAGGATTGTGATTGCTTTCCGATAACACAACCCATTCACTCAAAACAAATGCATGAGGATAATGTAATCCGATTAAAGGAAACCCACCCGAGGCTTTTTAGCTAAACCAAAGACCCCCTCCCTCCCAACACGGTTAAACGTGTTTTCCAGTCTGAACTTTTAGGCCAGTTTTAGAGAGAAGACTGACTGAGTGAAGAAGGCAAAGGTCAGGTAAACTTAGCTTCGGCTTCAGAAGCAGAGATAATGAGGAGAGTGTGAAATGAGTTTTGATTTTAATTAAAATATAAAGATACAATTATTTATTTATTTTAGGCTTTGAAATATAACCCTGAGTTTAGCAATAATTACGGAATTGCCACGGATAGTAAAAGGGTTGACGTCACGTGTTTCAAAGTCAAAATAAACCCAAGAAGAAATGAAAGACAGATGACAGCTTTTTTTCGGATAAAATACATTGTTGATCACTTAATAATACTTTTATTTTTATTTTATCACTTAATTTTTAAAATTTTGTATTTAATAGTTAAATTTTATACATTAAATATTTTTATCATTTATTAATAATTTAATTTTTTAACATTATTAAATATAAAAAGAATTTAAAATAAATAATGAAACAATATTTTATTAATATTAAAATTTAAAAATATTTAAAATAATCATTGTTGTTTGTCATCATCGTTGATATTTAAAATAGATGATCGTTTGACGTTAAGTTTGAATACGATAGTTGTTTAACGAAAAATATTCTAACATTCATACAAATATTTTTTTTTATATTTTTTAACTATCAAAAGTTATAAAATGATTCATTAACTAAAAAAACAAATTGATTTGATATTGTTAAAAATGAAATGACTTGAAGATGTAGCAGTTATATAAATCAATATAATGACATAATTAAATTTTAAATTTTATTCTTATTTTAATTTGACTTTAATTTTAAAAATAATTTATATAATTTTAATAAATTTATTAATGTTTACGAGTCGAACCATTGTCCCTAAAGACTGAAGACCGATGTTTGAATAAAAATTATATTAAATGAGAGATTACTATATATTGACCTAAATTCTAATTATTAATTAAGTTAAATTATATCAATTTTTTAATGATCCAAGATTATTTGATAATTAGACTTATTAAATAAAGAAATATTTTTATTTAGGCAAAATATCTAAAAGAATAATGTTTCTCGATTATCATGGATTTGACTCTAAAAATATAACGTAAGTCTTGATCTTTAAAATTATAAGAAAAAACTATTTTAGATACATGTAATTTTTTATGACTATTGTGATTATTGTGTAAAAAGAATTTAAGAATATTAAAATAATATTTTAAGATACATCAATTGAAAGAGATATAATATATTTATATTATATAAAATTTAATTACTTTTAATTTTTTTAAATAATTAAAAGAATATAAATAAATGATTAAGCGTATCTTTTATTTTTTTCATACCGATGATGAAGTGACTGAGTAACTCAAATGGTAAATAACCCACAATAAAACCATTTTTGTTTTCGGTGATTCGCATTTGAGTAGAGTTAAATTTGATTCGATTCGTTAATATTTTGAGTCGAGTTTGAATAATTTTTAACGAATTTGAAAAATTTGAGTTCGATTCGACTTTTTAAGAGCTCGAGTTGAGTTTGAGCTTGATTCGAGTCCAATCATGTTAAGTGTTCACCAATTTTTGATTATATCAGACTCAAGTAGCTCGTCAGTTGTTGCATCTCATTTAAAGGCTTGTTAGAGAAAAACGATATATAAGTTGTGTAAACTCAAACTTATTAATTTTAAGGTACAATATTTTAATTTAGGATTTAGATTTTAGATTTAATGTTTAAGATTTATATTTTAAGGATTTAAATTTAGAAATTTAGATTTTAAATAATAAAAATTAAAATATATATTATATTATATTTTTTAATAGATCGTAAGTCTTTTGAGTCGAATATTAAATAATTTAATTTGACTCGTTAAAAATTCAAATTTAATTTAAACTCAAGTCAAGTTTTATCTAATTAAACTTTAATTAAATTTTAATCGAATCAAACACAAATAAATCACGATTTATTTAGTTTCATTTATAGCTTCCCTACCAGACTGGTCTGACCGCCTCTTTAATGTCAGGTGCAGAAAACATGTCTGAAAGTCACATTGTGAGCCATGGAAATTGCAGCATCAGATTCTCTGAATCATTTGTCTTTATTATGGGACAAATTCAAAGGTATTCTTATGCACTTATCAAGTGCTTTATTTATTTTTTAAACTATTGAAGTTTAATCATAATATCAAATTATGCTTATCTAATTTTATTTATTGTCAAATAAAATTATATTTGTAATATTATATTTACACTAATTTCATCATTTAACTCATAATATCATTATTTTAAATTGATAATTCTTTCAACTTAAATTAATTTTTAAAGGTTTATTTGGATCGAGGAATTTTATATTATCAAAATAATGTAAGATCAGAATTATTTGAGAGGGTAATGTAATAATATTAATAATAAACACCATTCAAGAATATTTGCATTAATATTAGTATCTTTTATTTCTTAGGTAAGGTAAGATTATCATTTATCAATATTAAACATAATTTTGAATAATTTTAATTTATTTATTTTATTAATTTAATCGTATTAAATAAAATACAAAAGAATCTTACTAAAAAAATAACAATCCAATAGTTGATTGAATTTTATACTAGAAACGAATTTATAAAATTTTTAAAAAATAAAAATAAATTTATGGGTTTTGAAAGAAATAACAATAAAATAGATGATTAATTCTTAAGAGACATTACATGTTAAAATATAAATTTATTATCTTCGATATTTATTTATTTATTATTAATTTCTATATCTTTGTCAAATGAATATTATTTTAATTTCCGATATTGTTATAATTTTTCAAAGCACTGGCGTGGTAAGAAGGAAACGGTAGGTTTTGACAACTGGTCTGCCCCTTCTTCTACTTTTCCAAGAAAGAATAATCTACGCCTACGACCGAGATGCGACGCCATCAACTAGTAAGAATGCGTCAAAACTCAAAACGGAGGAACATATTGCTTACACGAGCCGCACATTGCTCCCCGTTAGTAGTGGGTTCATGACAAGCGCAATAGGAATAATCGTACAGGATCTTTATAAAAAATAAGTCTAAAATTTTAAAAAATTATATTTATTAAATGATGTTTATCTCAAAATTCATTAATTTTTTTAAAAATGCTATTTAAAAAGATGATTTATAATTGTTAAAATGTTATAATTATTTCTTAAATATGATAATTAATTATAAAATCTTACTGATTATTTTTATTACTATTGCTTATGCAAAACTAGTGAGGTTTTGGACAGACACAATAGAAACAATCATACAATAGTCCCTAGAAAGAACATTTTCTTTTAAGGGTTATAATTTTAAAACTACTAGAGGTTATAAACAATTACTTTTAAAGGTCATATTTTAATAAATTATACAGGCCCCTTAAAATCTTTAAATCGCCCCTATTAGCAGGAGTAATGAATTCTCGACAAACATAATAATAAAAATGATTATATAGATCTAAAAAAATTAAAAATATAAAACTAAATTAAATATTTATAAAAATATTAATATATATAATCATGTGTATATATAATAATTATTTAAAATTTAAAACATGAAAAACAAATATCATTTTTAGGTGAAAAAATTAAAAATATTTGATTTTTAGGTATTTAATTTTTTTATTACTTAAGAGGATAATTTAATAATATTTTAAAAATTAAATTATTTTTTTAAAAAATATATATATTATTGAATATAAAATAAGAGCTTTATTTTAATAAATTATACAAGACCCTTAAAACCTTTGATCTATCCCTGAATCAAGTGTCTAGACTAGAGCTACCATATAAAATTTTAAAAAATAAATTTGTAAGAGTAAAAATATTTTTTAATAAAATTTTATTTTTTTAAATTATATACAAATTTTAAGTTTTATGAGTAGTTACTTTCTTAACCACCCTCGATCTATACATGTATATATGTTATATTATATATACATGCATCGTCCGAATTTACATTACATATTTTTCTTAGAGTATAATGTAACAAGTTTCAATTTATGTCATTGTTTCTTTTAGAAATTATTTGGTTTTATAAATTTAATTAAGGTTTTTAATTGGATTATAATGATTATACTGTCATTTAGATTTTTTATTTTAAATTTAAACATTTATTATTTTAAAAATTAAAGTCAATAATTTCTAAAGTAGGTGATTTTTTAATTCATCAAAATTTGATATAAAATTTTGGATAAATAATAAAACAAGTTACTAAATTATGTTAAATACTCTTTTTAGTCATTAAACTTTTATTTTACGCTAATTTAATAATTTTCGACAGCAAGGGATGGCTTCCTTATTTTCATCCACAATGTTTTAACTAAAGAAAAAGTCTTGACTTTATCAAAATTAATAATTTACCAGAATTTGTTTCAAGTCATTAGACTGTTGAAGATTACCAAGATTGTTCAAAGATAAGGGCTTGATGTAGCCCATGGGTTGATCGGACAAAGTACGATACCGATCCAATACTTTTCATTATGTTCAAAATCTAGCACTCCACAAAACTCATCTTCTAAAAAAGTATTTTTAATGAATTTAAAATGTATAAATTAAAAATAAACATTTCATAATTTAACTTTAAATAGTCTATTATAAATAAGATGGGACAATTGGTACCGAAAAATTATGTTCATGATTTAATTTTTACAAAAGTTATCGAAGTTGCACCTTAATAGAACTGGTATTTAAATTTAAGTATTTAATAAAAATAAAAAATTGAAATTAAATTTAGATATTAATATATAGGATAATTCTATAATAAATATCGTACCAATAACAGGCTATCTATTTAATAAAATTTTGATATTAAATTTAGTTATAGTTTCAAAATTCAAATCTTACCTGAATTTAATTCAAAAGACTATCTATTTATCTAAGGTTTATATCACAACAATAAGTATGTACGAATGGATTTGTACCGTGAACAAGAGAATGACAACAACATCCAATTGTTAACAAGGGTGAGTAAGATTAGGTATTTGGTTAATTTAATTAAAATTGATTTTGGTCTCGATAATCATCAGTTTTTAAAAATTAAAATCAGTTTCAGTCCCGGTTATACCAAGTTTTAAATTTTAGGATTCAGTCTCGTTATTAGTGGAATCGGTACTAATATCGGATACCCGGTAAATTGATTTATTGTTAAGAAAATATGAGTAATAAAAGAAAAAAAATTAAAATATTGTAGGCTTCAAAATTAAAATTTTAAAACGAATCATACTCATAATATTCATATATAAAGAAAAGGTTTTATAAGAAAAAAATAAATAAAAGAACGTTATTTATTACGAGTAAGAAAACTAATATTCAGTATTTAGTATTGCTCCTAGTCTAATTGAGAATATTAAATCCAAAAAATTAAAATCTAATACCGATATGAGTTATAACTGTATAACCTAAATTTTAGATCTAATTTTAATCTAATTCAATAGTTTATACCTTTTATATAAAATTATAAATCCTTCCTCCTAATACTCATGTGAAATTGGAAATAATTAATAATAAAAAATAATAAAAAAATAATCCTAATATTGAGTTTATTATAGAATTATTTATCTATCTAGCTCAAAAGACGAAAATCGTATTGACTGATGAGTCCTGACCAATCCTTCCCTGACAGCCATCATAACTGCAAGAAACCCAAGAAGATTCCATCTTGAATTTAAGTGAAACAATGGCAGAATTGGTCACATCAATAGCGACACCACAACTTACCTAACTTTAACACACACTATTTACTATCTCATTTATTCATGAAAAGATAGAATCGAACATGAATGGGGTTATGGAGTAAGAATGATAAGAAGAGACAGAAAATATTATTTTGAAATTAATTAAATTTATAATTAATTTAAATTAAAAAAAGTGTATATATAAAAAAAATGTGTGTGAACAAGTGTTTTTCTTATCAGATGTAAATCGTTTGTATTTTATTATTTTTATTGTTTTTTACTTTAAAATAATAGATTTATAGTTTAGAGTTTTGAATTTAAGATTAAAGGGTGTGATTAAGGTTTAAAAAATTAGAGACATGATGTATTTTTAGGGTTTAGGGTTTAAGATGTAAAAATCAAGGTTAAAGTTTAGAATTTAATATTTAAGAATTTTTAACGGTAAGAAATAAAATGATGCATGATTAGGTACAAGAGATTTTTATTCCCTTTCGTATGGGGTGCAAATTGTTTGCCCCTAATCGCGTCCCTATTGATACCTCTACTTTAAATTAGTAGGTTTAGGGTTCAGAGTTAAGAATTGTGGTTAGGGTCTAGAAAATTAAGAGTATGATATATTTTTAGGATATAAGGTTTAGAGCTTAAATTATACAAAAAATTAGATTTAAAATTTAAAATTAAAAAATTTAACAGGAACACAAAAATAGACAAAATTAGAGACAAAAGATTTCTATTCCACGTATAACATGAGTTTGTCACCCATGTATACGTGGCTGTCCCATCTCAATCTTTTAATCCAGTTTAGTATCATATTCTAATACATAATTATATGGATTCATATTTTCAGTAAAAAGGTACAACACAGGTGTAACTAGGAACAATGTTCATTAGTACAACATCAAAGAAAAAGAACAAGGAAATGTTATTGGAAGTTAAAAGAGGCAGTAACCTAGGGTGTTATAGAGGAAGTATGCATGGGAGGAGTGGGGGAATCAAAATAAACACCAACACAAAGGATCCAAAACATGTTGATGTCGGTTATAAATGTCCTTCCTCCATTCATGTTGCTATGATTGTATTCCTATCTTCAGATGCTCTGCTACATACTGATTTCATACTTGAAAACATGAAGGAAAACTAGTATTTTATTGCATGAATTCAGACAGGACATTAGGGGTTTAATACTAAATGTTGTGTAGGACAGATTCCTGCATTAATATCAATGGAAACAACCCGAATCCCACAATAAACCATCATCATTATCCTGAAACAAACAAAGAAAATGGATGTTTGTTAAATGGTTAGAAAACAATTTGGATTCATGTTTTTGTGTTTTGGTAATAACCTGAGAGGGCCACTGTCCTCCTTGGGGAAGAAAAAATGAAGCTGAAGCATCCAGAAGAGGTGGAGAAAAGGTGGGGTGAATAGGGCTGCACTGTTGCAGTGGTGGTGATGGAACGCTGTTCATGATCAAACTCTAGAAACAAAAAGATTTTCTTCAGCTATTGTCATGGGAGAAAACATACATATATATATATATATATATATATTACCTCTGGTTTCACCATTAAAGCATCCAGATCCACTCCAAACTCATAAAACATTGGATTAATAGAAGCAAGCTTCATTGACAGGAACTTCAAAACAAAAAAGATACTAACAAATTAGAGAGATGGTGGCTTAAACATAGTTGGATAACTAGGAATTCAAACTTCTGTACCTCAACTTGATTTTGTAGGGACTGCACATAATTGATGATTTCATCCAACATAAGGGCCTTTCCACTTACCTGTTTTCAGACATAAATTCCATGAACAAATCAGAAGAAAGAAAAACAGTCACAGACATGGCATGTGGAACAGTGGAAGTGAAGAAGGGAAACTCCCACCTTGTCGCAGCCTGGAACAAGACTCTGCAATATCTTCATTCTCTCACTGATTTTCTCCCTTCTTACCTGAAATCCATTGGGGTTTAGTTCCTTCTTCTTCTTCTTCTTCTTCTTCTTTTTTTTTTTGGCCAAATGAATATGAAAAGAGAGGTGTGTGTAGATTATAGTGTATACTGTATAGTACCCTTTCTGCTAGACTGTGGCTGTCAGTTGCTTGACCCCTTCTGGCTCGTACATGAATGTACTCCGTTGGAGCCTCTTTCTCTTTCTTTTCATTCTCCATGGAATCATTGCTCTTCTTTTGCTTCCTTTTCCTCCCTGTTTCTTGCTCCTGATGGAAAATTCCGGATTAATTTAACTGGAAAATCTTGTTTGAGAAAAGAAGAGTTTATGATTACCATCGATTGAGCAGAATCCAAGGTTGTCCCAGTCCTCATCTTCCTTTTTACATTCTGAGTAACATGTTCCACCCTAGTGGACGGTGTTTCCGTGGCGTCGTAGAATTGAGAGGAATAGTTGTTTATGGGAGACAGCAGCTGGGAATGGTAGGAAAAGGAAGTCATGTTTCTTACGTGTCACAAACAAAGCTGCGACTGCTGAGCTTTATATAGACGTCGGAGGAAATAGAAAGGGAAGGGATTGGGCAAGTCTTAGTCATCAGTCCCATGCAAAAGAAAAACCCTATGTGTTTATGACTCGTCTCACTTTTCTTTCCCTTAACCCTCTCTCTATAGGAGGGGTATTTTACCTGATCTGGTCGGGTTTTGACCTAACCCAATTTAATCGGGTCGAGTTTTTTACTTAAAAAATTAAATTCAGGTTGGGTTGAATTTTTTGGAGAGTGAGGTTGAGTTGGGTTTTGGTTTAGGTGTAAAATATTCAATCCGATCCAACCCGACCTATTGAAAAATAATAATTTAAGAGACTAAATTATAAAAAAAAATTAAGAAACTTAATTATAAAAAACTATAATGTTAAAGATTAAATTATAAAAAACTTCATTAAAAGATCTATCCATCAAAGTAAGAACGAAAAAAGAAAATGTAAAAAAATGGGCTTTGGTGAGGGTGTAAAAAGAATAATAACACCTTCGATTTTTTTACTTGTGTAGATCGTAAAGTAGTAGTTAGTAACAAAACATAACATAGATACCATGTTTATTGCATGTATTCAAATGGCTATCGAATGTGTTTCAAAGTTTTTTTCACACGACTAATAATAAGTATATATAAGGGTGAGTATTGGATCGAATCGAATGAATTTTTTGAGTTATTCGAGTTGAAGTATTATATTTTATAATTCAAACTTTATTTAAAAAAAATTCAAATCAATTCGAGTTTATAACATTCTAATCAAATTCGAGTCCAGTCTAATTTTTGATTTTCTATATAAATTTAATTGTAATTATATATCATGTTATTGTATAATTTAATTTTAATTTAAATATTTTTTTAATCGTATAAGATATATATATTATCATATTTTTTATATGTGATATGTATATATATATTAAGAGACTTGAGCTAAACTTAAAAAATCTATCCACTAATTACTAAAAATTTTGAGTTATTCGAATTTTTATTTTATAAATCAAACTTTATTTGAATTTTTTAGTTGAGTCGAGTTAGAACGAATCAATTTTTTTTTTTAATTTCAAGTTGTGTATTTTTTTTTTTTGAATCTTGTCGAATTTTACTCATTCCTAAATATATATCTAGGTTTTCGTAATTATTGACTTAATGAATGTTATTATAATTGATTACGATAAATTTAGAATTATAATATCATGTTTGAATTATGAGTTAATTGTATGTTTGATGCATGAACTATATCAAATTCATCTAAAGCATTTTACCGTTAGCTGGTTTGTTCATATCATGGCGAAATCTGACGTAGACTTATAAGACCAATCATAAATTGATACATGACATTTATTTTTTTAAAAAAAATCTTTATTATATAAGAGATAATAACGAGATTAATCCTAATTTTATCGAAACTATTAATAATCTTTTCTTTTTCATTATAGTAAAAATTTTCATCTTACATCTATGATTTTTTTTAGTTTTTTTAATATTTATTTATTTTGTTTCATTTTTTTATTTTTTTATTATCATTCATCTTTAGTATATCTCTAACATAGGTAGAGAAGACAAAAATATTCGTTCCCGACTCGATCCGGTGTACCCCGATTCGACTCGATCGGGTTTTTCTCTTTAAATTTTGGGGATCGAGGCGGGACGGGGCTTAAAAATCATTGAATCAGGTCAGGTTCGGGTATTTGTTTGAAATTCCCCGCCCCGCCCTAATATATTTTTATATATTTTATTATATTTATAAAAAATATCATTATACATGAACACTTTTATGGGTTTTAAGTAATTCTTATACTTTTGGAGTTTGTTCTTATAATAAAAAATTATTAGTTGTTGTTCAAGTTTTAATATATTTGATTCTGTCAGTCGATGATTCAAGTTTTTTTTTCTTTTAAATATGTAATTTAACATGTGAATAATTTAAATTGTATTTTTTTACATAATTTTAAAGTTACTTAAAAACTATAATTTATAATTGTGACGAAGGATTGATTGAATTTAACTTTTATCGTTGACAAAGATTATTTTTTTAAAATTTTTCGGGTCGGGTCGGGTCAGGATCGAATTTATAAAATAATATATCAAAGCGGTACGGAACAGAACGGATAAATTAATATTTTAACCCGAGTTGGGTCGAGATCGGGTTTAAGAATTACTAAATCGGGTCGGGGTCGGGGCCGCCAAAAACCTGACTCACCCCGCCCGTTGCCATCCCTAAACATAGACTTAAAAGAATATAATATAAACATATTTTATTAATCCGCTCTAATCAGGTAAATCTCCTCTATTTTTTTTTAAAAAAACTAAACCTCGTTAAAATTCTCTCAATTCTAAAATAATCTGGTCTAAATCAGAGATAAAACCAAGATTTAAGGTTAAAGAGGCAATTACTTCACCCTACCTCACCCCACGTGGTTTCGTCTCTGGTCTGAATTAGATGTAGGGGACACCATGAGTCGTGTCGATGCTCTTGTCTTGCCTGGTATATGTTCTGTTTCAGCTCTTAGTCGACATCCTTCAGTTCACACCAAGTTTGAGTTTTTATAGTTTGTTTTAATCAATACGGCTCTATACAGATTCATATAAAAGTCCAGAAAAAAAATAATTTTTGGTTTGTTTTCTCCGGTCTAATTTCTAAACTTACATTAAAACCTAAAATAAAATCAATAATAAATATAAAATAAGAAAAATACATTGCTGGTACTAAACTATTATTCTTTTCTTGTTTTGGTCACTTAACTAATTTTTTCGTCAAAATTATTCGTATGTTTAACTTTTTTTCTTGAAAAATGTAGGAAAATATTTGATACATGATCCTAGAATGACGGATATATAGGGTACGAGCATGCATATATGACCCCATTTTGATGTGTATGGTGTCATTTCTTAAACTTTACAAAAAGGTCACTGAATTGGTATTGTTCAATTGGGACCCTAAATGAATTATAAATTCTCTGAAAATATACATAGATGTTGTTTGAACATTGAATTTCATGTTGAATAGGCTAATTACAGTTAAAGACCTAATAATTATAGAATTTATAGATTAATCCTTATATTTGAATAAATTATAAAACGGTCCCTAAATTAAATAATACTATTTTGTTAGATCCATTGATCACATTGCATCGGTTAAAAGACACTGAAATATTGTATTGCATCGAATCATCAACTGTTCACTAAAAATATTGCACCAATTACTATTATCATTCACCGATAATATCTTCAGTCTGCATTTTTATCAGACCGGAAAAAGATGTTATAATTTAATCTAAATTCAAATCCAAAAATCATTGTTGCTAAGAGAGTTTTATGAAAATAACACTCTTGACATCCAGACGAGGTTCAAAGATTTTGAGACCTGTGCAATTTATTAAAATATGGTCTTTAAAAGTAATTGTCTATTATCTTTATTAGTTATAAAATTATAGCTCTTAAAAGCAAATGTCTTTTCTAGGAGCCCTTGTGCGATCGTTTCTATTATTATGTTTGTCCAAAACTTCATTAGTTCTACCGAAACAATAATAATAGTAATAATCAATAAGATTTAATACTCAATTGTCATATTTAAGAAATAATTATAATGTTTTAACAATTATAACTCATATTTCTTAATAGCGTTTTCAAAATTTTTCAATAAATTTCAAGATTAACATCATTTAATGAATGTAGTTTATTAAAATTTAGGAAGGACCCTGTGCGGTCGCTCCTATTACGCATGTCCAGAACCCAAACTTAACTTCCCTAAAACATATCATGAAACATATGGTAATATTTTATTAAAATATACATCAAAACTAGCCGGAAGCTTGACTTGACTTCCTCCAAGTGTCTGGTACAGCTATTATCTATGAGTGGCAATGACGTGCAGGTAAAAGTTTTCAGATCTTGTAATGAAAATATATATTTCGGACACATGAGAAAGAGAAGTTAAATGTTTCTGAACCAAACTTGGGACCTATCATTTCAGTACCAAAGCCAGAGTCGCAATGCTTACGACCCATCACTTCCAGTTCAGATCCTAATGACCAATGCTGACAAAATTATTGCTTTTCTGAATCAAATTCATTGCATCTTCTTGGCCTGTTTGCTTCCTTCTTTCCCACAACATTGTATAGCCATGAGCCACTGCTCACTGTTGAAGTAACACGCCTGCAGATGGAATCAATGGTAATTTGGACATAAATAAAACATGAAAAATATATGTACATTTAGGTGCAAGTGGCATCACACTTATCAAATCTATCACGCACCATGTTATCTTGTATATTTTATTTCACATGAGTATCGGATATAAATATATTTATTTATTTATTTGTTTTAATTTACATGTGATTAGAGATTTAAATCACGATAGAAATGTAATATTAATTATGAACTGTTTGAAAAATCAGTTGTACACTGTACAGTCTCGATTCATGTTTCGAATTTCAATTCTCGAGCAGATGTGTCTTTCCCTATTTTTAGTTTGCACTATTTTTTTAATTGAATAAATTATACAGATAGTCATCATACTATAAGATTAGTATCGAAATTGTTACAATACTTTAAAAAACGTCAAATCTACCAGTTAACTATTAAAATGGTATCAATATAACCACCGGCTGTTAAAAAATAACAGACCGATGATGTGACAGTTAAAAATAAAATAAAATAATTACACATTTACTCCATATCATTCATATATTTTTTTTAATTTAGTCATAATTTTATTATAAGAAAATAATGTAATTATTTAATTAGTGTCACCACCTAATTAAAGGAGAAAAATAAAATTCACTAAAAATATTACTGTGGTGAATTAAACATGGGACCTCTGAAGTAGGATACTTAAAAAATTATTTTTATTACTTATGTATTGGATACAGGGACGAAATTATATGGGGTGGAGCAATCGCTCTCCTATTCTTAAAGATTTTTTTTTCATTTTTGTTTTTTATTTAAATTCTTTTAAATTTTTTTTTTATGATTTTGTCACTTCTAAACATTTACGTTTAGTCTTTTTAATCCTAAATTCTGACTCCATCTTTGATCGAATATATATATATATTTAAAGAAAAATCAGCCAAGTCCCGTCCTTATCTCTGTTTCCATGCATGATTTACCATTCCTCAACGTTGAAACAACTTGCTGTATCCATTCTTACTGCCTGTGTGAATCAGGTCGTTTAAAAGCTTTCCCATGCCGACCTACACAAGTGTAGGGAAATGAAATAATTGAAACTGGGAAAAATTAATGGAGTTGGATCACGTTTTCTTAACCTTGAGAAATCTTGTAATAAGTAGCGGATTTAAAAAAATATTTAAAGCTAAACATATATAAATTTTTAAAATTTTAGGATGAACATAATTCATAAACATTTAAATAATTTAAATATTAACTTATAAAATTTTAAAAAATTAAAGACGAATGTGTGAATTTTAGAAAATTGAAGGGTGAGTCAATACACATCCTATCAACTACTTTGTGGTGGGAGCAATTGGTACAAGTTTACAACCCTATTATCTATATAAAATTAAAAATTTACTGAGAGTGTTGAGAGATAATCACATCCTTAAAATATAAATATTTTATATAATTTATGTTATTTTATATATTTTATTAAAAATTTAAGTTTATACTTTTTATTATCTAATTATAATTTTATATCCTAATTTTTTTAATATAATTTTTTAATAATTCATGTTATTGATATAAAATCATGTATGTTCATGTATATGACATAAAAGTAAACATCAATGACTGATTAATAAAAAGAATATTGACTAGTAAAGTGAACAAGAGTTGAAACAACTAAATGCAAAAAGGCAAGCGAATAACATTGTAAAATATGCATGAAAATAAGTATTTTTGAGGAGTTAACACCCCATCAAATCTAGCTTAATATTTGTTCTCAAGTAATGAAACTAATATATATGAAAAATAAAAATAAAAATTATAAAAAAATATCTAAAAAAAGTGTTTTAGTTTCCATCACCTGCCAATTAGAAAAAAAATTATTCTAAGTCTATCTTCGGATATCTAATATATTAATGTGAAATAAATAAGCAATTCAAGTACAACAGTATAATTTTAGTTTAAGGTCATAAAGTATGTACGGAGTGCGGGTAATATGTATTAAAATTTTTTTAATAGACTTAGTTAACTTGACTAACTAAAGTTAAAATTAGTTTCCTTTTTCTTTTTAATTGGCAATGATTTTTTTATGCGGATATTAAATTAGGATCGTATCATATATTATTTGATGTGAAATATAAGAAAGTCTTCAAATATTATTAGATATAATAATGTTTGTTTCTTCAAACGCCGCTATTAACAATATACCTTCTTCCCTTACTTCATTACTTAGCTTAATAATTTATACTTACGATTTATTTCTTTATAAAGTTTCAATAAGATATGAAATAAATCAATATGATACTTAAATATTTAAATCTTATTATAGCGTTACCTTTTGAAGTGGTATTTCTTCAAAAATATCACAATATATTAGTATATGCTGTGTTAATTCAAAAAAACACTACTAAAAACTTATTTTATAGTGTTTAAACCATGAATTAGCTCAAAAAGATAGAATCTAAGCGGAATTAAAGGTAAAAAAGTTTTTTTTATAAGTTCATTATGTTTTATGGATAATATATAATTATTTTTAACAAACATGATTTAATGGGGTTTTTTTATTTCTGTTAATTAATTAAATATTTTTTTAGAAAATAAATTCTTCGACCGTAGTTGAGGTTTCACTTTAGTTTATAATGATAATAAAATAATATTAAGATTAAAATTAAAATTAAAATTAAAATATTTTTTTAAAAGTCTGTAACTTAATATCATTAGAAAAAATAATTTAAAAAAATAAAAATATAATATTTTAAGATCTACTAATTGATCTGATGAGTAAAGATAGGAAAATTCTATAACGGGCGTCGAACACCGTTGAACACCACTAATGATGAACATCGCTAAACATTATTAAACTAATTAATAAAAATTAAAAAAATTAAGGATTCAACACATAATTATAAATTATTTAAAATAATTTTTTATTAAATTATTTTATTTTTAAATAATTGAATAAAATACTAATTAAAATTAATTTTAAAAAATAAAAAATCTTAAACTCTAAACACTAAAACCAAAATTCAAAACCTAAATCATTAAACTCTAAATCCTAAAATATAAAATATCAAAACTCTAAATCAAAAACCTTAAAAATACTAAACCATAAACACTAAATCTAAACCCTAAAATCCTAAACCCTTATATCTAAATCTTAAATTAATTTTAGGTTTTAAGTTTAGGGTTTATACCTGAGTTTTAAATTTTCTATTTTAAGGTTTAGGTTATGGTTATATTTTTAGATTTTATGGTTTATGATTTCATTGTTTTAGGGTTTAGGGTTTTGAATTTTAGGATTTAATTTTTAGTATTTTTAACTTGATTTTAGGGTTTTAGGTTTTGAATTTAATATTTTTTAAAATTAAAAATTATTTAAATAAATTATTTAAAAAGTTAAAATAATATATATAATTTGTTTAAAATTTTATTTTAAATTATTCAAAATTATATGCTTGGTCCTTGAAATTTTTATTTTTTATTAATTAATTTAATAGTGTTTAACGGTGTTTATCGTTAGTGGTGTTCAACAATGTTCGACGCACGTGGTAGACTCATCCGTAAAGATATTCATCTTGTCTCATATTTTATGTGTTTGAATCTTGACATAAGAATGTAATACCTCATTATTTATATTATATTTTTATAATTTATATTTTTAACAAATTAATTAAATCATAGTTTAAAGTTTTTTTAAAAATTACTTCAATTTTATTTAAATAAAAAAATAAAAACTTTAAATTTTAGAACAATATATAAATTATGTTAGATAATTTTTTATTTTAATTTATATCGATTATAATTTTTATAAATTGTGCTGTGTTTTTCTTGTCATCCGTCATTATTCGTCCGTTTCATATCCTTCGAAAACAACATACAATAAGTATCCAAAAAAACATTCTTGAATTTACAGTGTACAACAAACTGATTCCTCCAAATTTTTATAATTCTATTGGTTCCAACTCCCATAAGATACAAGTATAATCACAGGAAAAGCACAGGGAGAAACCAAATGGGGGATTAGTGACGAAGGGTTTCAACCTTGTTTAAAAACACTATTATGGAACTTAAGAAATGCATCAATGACCATAGCCATAGGCATGCTTCAAAATCAAATGCAAAATACTCCTTCAAACAAAAACAGACTACAACTACAGTATTAGCCAACTGCAAGGAAAATGAAAGAGGTAAAAGAACATAGCCAAAAGGTTAAAGGACTGGAAGTGGATCAGACAACGACTCAGGAGCACCATTGCTACCATTGAGAACCGTAACGTTGCCATCCGAGTCAACATCCACAATGACTGAATCACCCTCCTTGATTTCTCTAGCAAGCATTTTTTCGGCCATGCTGTCCTCCAGAAGTCTCATGATAGCTCTTCTCAATGGCCTAGCCCCATAGCTAGGGTTGTATCCTTCTTCCACGACCCTCTCTCTAAACCTTTCGGTCACTTGAAGCTCAATCTCTTTGTCTTTAAGCCTGTCAAATACCTCCTTAAGCATTATGTCACCAATCTCCTTCACTTCCAACTTGGTGAGCTGCCTGAAAACAATCATATCATCCAATCTATTCAAGAACTCAGGACGGAAATATTGTTTCAGTTCTTCTGTCACAAGGCTCTTTATTCTATTGTAGCTGCTGTCTTTCTCATCATAATCAAGATCAAATCCTATCCGTCGGCCACCCTTCTCAATCACACTGCTTCCGATATTAGATGTCATGATCAGAAGAGTGTTCTTGAAATCCACAGTTCTTCCTTTACTGTCTGTCAACCTGCCGTCCTCGAGTATCTGAAGCATCATATTGAAGACATCGGGATGGGCCTTCTCAATCTCATCGAAAAGGACAACAGTGTATGGTCGTCTTCTAACGGACTCAGTTAGCTGGCCACCCTCAGTATAACCAACATACCCAGGAGGTGAACCAATGAGCTTGGACACTGTGTGCCTCTCCATGAACTCACTCATATCAAGTCGAATCATAGCTTCTTCAGAGCCAAAATAGTAAGCTGCAAGAGCCTTTGCTAGTTCAGACTTTCCTACACCAGTTGGTCCAGAAAATATGAAGCTGGCAATTGGCCGGTTGGGGTTCTTGAGACCAACACGGGCACGTCGAATAGCACGGCTAATGGCAATGACAGCTTCATCCTGACCAATGACTCGCTTATGAAGAGTCTCTTCCATCTTAAGAAGACGATCAGATTCATCAGTTGATACTTTCTCGACCGGAATACCAGTCCATGAAGAGACTATATGCTGAATGTCCACTTCGGTCACAACAGGACCTCCATCCCCAGCCTCTGCCTCTGCCTTATTCATCTCCTTGTCTTTCTCCAGGATTGCAGTAATCTGAGCCCTAAGCTCAATTTCTCGATCCCGTAATTCTCCAGCCTGTTTAAAATAATGTACTATGATATGTATTGAGCTGAACCAGAAGTAAAAACCAAAAAAGATAAATAACAGTAGACCACTTAACAACATTGTAAGAGAAAAAATGTAAGAGACCATCAAAAATCAAATAAAAGTGTAAGAAAACAAATGTAAGAGACCATCAAAAATCAAATAAAAGAGTAAGAAAACAAATGTAAGAGACCATCAAATAATCAAATAGAAGTTAGGAACCAAAGGAGGACCATTAATAAATTTTGATCCATACTCCTAAAAAATCAACATAAAATGGTCCCCAAGAAATTCAAAACAGTTCTGTACCTTTTCAAAGTCCTGGCCACGAACAGCTTCATTCTTAGACTTTGTGATTTGCCTGAGCTCTTTTTCGAGCTCTTTAGCTTCCTCCGGGAGCTGCAACAATAATAATGATATCAAATCAACGGGAGAAAAAGAAAGGCAAATAAGAGTCACTCATGACTAGATATTAACAAAAGCACACCTGTGCATGTTGAAGGCGAACACGAGAGCCGGCTTCATCAATCAAGTCAATCGCTTTGTCAGGTAGAAAGCGGTCACTGAGATATACAGAAACCAATGTGGGGGGTAAATGCAGTTCTAGTTTAGTGACTAACAAATTACAAATATACTTGGGGAAAATAAAACGACACATGCCTGATGTACTGATGTGACAGTTGTGCAGCAGAAATTATGGCCTCATCTGTGTAACGAAGCTTGTGGTGAATCTCATAACGTTCTCGCAAACCTTTCAAAATCTGTATAGCTTCATCAACAGATGGTTCGGGCACTTTGACTGGCTGGAATCTTCTTTCCAAAGCAGGGTCTTTCTCAATATGCTTTTGGTATTCATCAAGTGTTGTAGCTCCAATACACTGCATGAATTCAAAATAGAAGATATAAGAAATAGCTAGATTTTATTAGCATAACAGAGACAAACAGTTGCATATATCCCAATACTGTTTCTAAAGTAGGACAAATACTAGATAATAACAATATGCTTAACTTCTCTAAACAGAAAATAAAGACATGTGCAGACAATAGACAGGGTCCAAATAGTTCAGCTAGAAGTGAGAAATATTAATCAACTTCAATCTCTAACAATCTATAACATTTACCAAAACTATAAAAAGAAGAATTGCTAGTATGTTGATATACAACACCAGACAATGCTGCCTAAACAGTAGTAACACAGTACAATCCCTGCTCAAAGAACAAGATTTACCTGCAATTCACCTCTTGCAAGAGCTGGCTTTAAGATATTGGCAGCATCAATAGCACCTTCTGCAGCTCCTGCTCCAATTAATGTGTGCACCTCATCAATAAACAATATTATTTCATCACTTTGCTTGATTTCCTCCATTAGCTTCTTCAGTCTTTCCTCAAATTCTCCACGATATTTTGTTCCAGCAACAAGGAGACCCATATCAAGTGTAATAACCTAATAAGAAAACAGCGGTAAATGTACGCTTCTCACAGATAAAATAATAAAAAGCAATCCCAAAAAAGTGGATGTAATTATACAGATGAATGTTACACATGGGTTTATACAGCATTTTAGTATGGAACTCATGCAAAATGAACATGTAAGTTGAGGACATTCCAAATGGGGGCATGCAAAAGAAATACCAGATTCGCAAGTCAGAACCAACACAATTTTCCAAAATAAGTAAAAAAATACTATCAATATTTTTAATCCCTGTGCTAAGATAAAATGTTTAAAGATACAAGATATGCATGCACCTTCTTTCCCTCAATTGTTTCAGGAACATCACCACTAGCAATACGTTGAGCAAGACCTTCCGCAATTGCTGTTTTTCCAACACCAGGTTCTCCAATAAGACATGGGTTGTTTTTGGTCCGTCTACCCAATATTTGGACAACACGTTCTATTTGATCCTGCCTCCCAACAACAGGATCTAATTTCCCCTGAAAATAGAAAAAAAAAAAAAGAATCTACTTAGAAACGGGTACAACAAAATACCCAGATGATAAAACAGTAAAACAAATTCCATGCCTCCTCAGCTAGCTTAGTCAAATTAGTTCCATATTCCTCAAGTGTTGGCATCTTTGTGTTGGCACTTGCTCCTCCAGTAACAACACTAGCTTCGTTGCCCTCACCAACCATACGAATAACCTAGAGAATCAAATGGATGGTTGATCCCATTAATTTTTTACATAAACTGTACCAGAATTTTGAAACAAGAAGAAATCCAACTGCATTTCTTACCTGTGTGCGGATATTACTTGGGTCAGCACCTAAACTCTCAAGAACACGGGCTGCTACCCCTTCACCTTCCCGAAGCAGTCCAAGAAGAAGATGCTCTGATCCAATATAATTGTGGCCTGAAGTTCTCATAAAATAAGATCAGACAGTTAAAGTAATGTTTCCAAGTCCAAAAAGCAAGCATTATGAACAAAATGAACAAAGGAGTGACTCCTAACTGACTGTCATGGATTTGATGAGACAAGCTAGGATCTACACCCAAACATCAAGGTCATTAGCAATGAAGAAAAAGACATGACACCAAAAAAAATCCTTCAATACTACTCTTTTCAGTTCCATCATATGTAAAGTTTTTCTTAGAACTATTGGTTAGGTTAAATGGCAATCAGATTACCATCAACTTGGGCCAAATAAATAAATTCTAATGTCAATGCATATGAATGTACGAATTTTCATATGAATAACCAACACAAAAGAAAATATAAATAAAATCTAATAATATGGATGTGTAACTCCTCAGGTACGCTAAATCCTAGTTTGAAAGATGTAGAAAAATAATTAAAATCAGAAGGAAAAAACAAAAGATAGAGATACCAAGCTGACGGGCTTCTTCCAATGAGAGTTCAAGAACACGTTTTGCACGAGGAGTAAATGGAATCTCCACCGCGACAAACCCACTACCCCTTCCAATTATCTTCTCCACTTCCACACGTGCATCTTTAAGATTGATTCCCATGGATTTAAGAACTTTTGCAGCAATGCCAGTACCTTCACCAATAAGCCCCAACAAAATTTGTTCGGTACCAACAAAATTATGGCCAAGCCGTCTGGCTTCCTCTTGTGCAAGCATAATCACTTTAATTGCTTTCTCCGTAAAACGCTCAAACATGGCTTTCGGTACACATCTGCTCCCCCTTCCTCGTCGAGAAGATACTGAAATTGCAACCTTAGAACGAAAATCTTGGCCCAAACTGACCATATTATCTAAAGAATTAGATCCCCGCAACCCAGAGAAAGTCCTTATCCTCAATCCAGGAGTTTGTAAGCTGCACATCATTTTGACAGACCTCTTCAGTTTTCCAGATTCTTTGGACGGACCATGACTCCAACTAGTAACTAGAGCAGGGACAACAGGTGACTGAGCCAGCAACTTAGCCATCACTAGTAAGCAATCTGCATTTCGTGATAAAACAAGTCACTCGAAATGAATACCTCAAAAGAGACATCAATAAGATGAATGACTCAAAGAAGCATAAAGGTAATAAATCATCAACCAAGAATCCGAGCATACAAAGAACATAATCAAACAAGAAAGAAGATGCCATATAGTATCAAAGTCAACTAAAATTGAAAAAAGAAAATCCACCAGATGCTTGTCTATAGATAATTTTGTTTACCTAAGTTATCTTACTTCACCAAGAAAAACATAAATTCATAGCATTTCGTAAAGAAAAATAAATAAACCAAACAGATTCAACTACACTACTATATAACCTTAGCCAAGAAAGTTATCAGCATAAATATTGATCATTAATAGAAAGCTAAAAGCACTAATCATATTAAAGAACGAAATTCTTTTGAATCTAACAAGTGAAATGAAAAGAAGCAAAATCTTCACACACCCAATGGGCTTAATTTATTTTACCACAGCTCTCTCACCATATTCACAAGCAATCACTATTCACGCCAGAAAACATAAAAGAAGAAATAATAACCAAACAAAAACCCAAAATCAGATCTTGAAAAATAAACAGACAGAAAATATTGAAATCTCAAACTTTCGAAAAGCCCATACAGGCAAAAGAAACCATAAAAACAAAGCTTAATAGAAACCCAGAAAACAAGAAATGAAGAACTCACCAAAAGGAAAAGCGGATAGAAGTGGGCAACAGAAAACAACTAATCCGAGTGAAACCAGGGGGTCTTTCTTTTTCTCCCTTCTATCTGGAAAAGGTCGGCCGAAGAGGGTATGAAATATGAGTGCACGCAGAAATGAGGTTTATATACTACACATTTATTCGATATTTTCAGAGTTTGTACGTAATATACCCAAAAATTCGGGTTTCGGGGCGGTAAGGGTCGGGTCAAATGTTAAAATAGAATTTTTTAAATCAATCCGACTTGATATATTTTTAATTATATATTTATTATGTTTTTATATAATAAATAATATTTTATTTTTTAAGTTGAATGAATTAGATTAAAGTATAATCTTTAATCTTTGGAACAGATCAAAATCGAGTTTATATTCATACGTTTGCGGAGAAGGAAGGATATTATAATTTGTTTTTCGGATCGAGAGATAAAAAAATTGACCCAAATTTTTTAATTAAAAATGGATATTTTAATTAATTTTTTAATTTATGTTATTTTTAATATATTGATATGATTATACAATAGTATATATTTTTATATTTTTTAATTATTTAATAATATATTTATTTTTTATACATATAAAGTCTACTTATATTTTTTTCGTAATCATTTAACGAGATATTCACGTTTCGTTTTGCTCACAACTATTTGAATACGAATTTTTAAAGATGAATATTATTATATTTTTTTTACATAAAAAAACATTATTAAAAAAACAATGGAAAATAAGATTTTAAGATTGTCATAGTTGAGATTTTGTATTTTCTCAGTAACCTAACCCATTGAAACTCATGTTTGAATTTTCTATACGTTGCTGTAGCATTGTCGTACACGTCACCCTGGGATTTGGATATCTGCTTTGTTCTTATTATTTTCGAATTAAATTCTATAATTCAAACAAAATAAAAATAATATTAATATAAAATATAACAGAAAAAAATAAATATGTTCAGATAGTCAAAACTTTTAACTAAAATGTTAAATTTTGCTGAACACATAATTGGTGGATATTTTATACGTTAACTAGTGTATGTATATGAATTTACGTGTTTAATTAGTATTTAGAGTTAATTATATATTTATTTTGATATAATGAAAATAAAATATATTATATCAATATATTGATTATCAATAAATTCAGTTATTTCTAAATCACTGTCAATAAATTTAATGGCACAACAGCTGGATGAGGTGTTGTATGAATTTATTGTTTTTTAATCCTACTTTTTTTTTACGTCTTTTATTAAAAAAATAAAAAATAAAAATTTAATTTTAATTTTGTATATCTTAAATCTTAAACTTTATATTTTAGAAAATATATCTAACTTCTAATTATTTAAACCTTAAATCCTAAAATCAATAATTTAAAGTGAATACACTAATAAAATACGATTAGGAAATAAACGATTTACACCTGTAATATTACCGATAAACAAGTTCTACATGCGGACTCATGTTTTTGTTGTTGCATTCAGTTATTTTTAGCAAAAAGATCAATATAGGAAAGATAATAATTATAGGCGTAAATTATCTATCTTTTAATCGTGTTTTTATTAGTATCTCATTTTAAATTAGTGGGTTTAGGGATTAAGATTTAAATGTTGGGATTGTGGTTAGAATTTACTGAATTAGGAGTAGGGTATATTTTTTAAGATGTATAATTTAGAGCTTAGGATATAAAAAATTAGAATTATAATTTAGAATTCAAATCTTTAAGAATTTTTAACTGAAGGCATGGAAGAAGGTAGGAACAACTCAAAATATTTTATTAGAATAAAATTGGGATAAATTTAAAAAATATTTTTGATGCAGGTTTGATCTCCCTTTAAAGCGAGACATTGTAATAAAATGGTGACATGTGTATTATCAAATTAAATAATTAAATTAGTTTAATAGAATAAAATTGGGATGAAATTAAAAAATTGTAAATAAGAACAATGACGAATGCAGAAATATTTGTGAAGGTAGGAACAACTCAAAATATTTTTTAAAGTGAACACAAGTCATAAAAATTTAAAAATTTAAGGATTAATTTATAAAAATTAGAACCAAATGTGTAAATTAAAAAAAAATCTAGAGTAATTATACTATTTTGTTTTTAACTGTCACGTCTCTTGTTAATTATAATTATATTAAAACTATTTTAATAATTAAATAAAATATTTACTAAAATTAAAAATATCGTGACCATATCAATATCAACCCATAATTGAGTGGTTTTTACGTAGTTTACCCTAGATTTAAATAATAGAAAAGAATTTTATACCATAGTTTTATTATTTTTAGCTTTAAATTTATATCATTTCTCTCTTTGAATTAGCATTAACCAAGTATTGATACTAATTTAGTTAAAAATCTAATAGAAATATTAAATATAGTATATTCATGAATTTATTGTTACTAATTTAACAAACACTTTATTAAAAAAAATCATTAAAAATAAAAATAAAAATAATATACGTATCTATTCATATAAAAATAAAAAATTATTGTGAGACCACATTAACAATGTTAAAAAATTAATATAAACCTATGCTCACTTAAAAAGTAATATAAACTGGCATTGCCTTTTAAAGATAATTGATTCTAATATATTTACGCTACTCTTTTTCCCGAAAATTTTAATTTATTTAAGAATAAAAAAAAATATTTCATACACTAATAAAAGGATTCGATTTATGATTTAGAGATTTAGTTTTAGATTTAAAATTTTAATTGTAAGAGTTAAAATTTAAAATTTAGTGATTAAATTTTATGTTTTAAGATCATGCATTTAAATTTTAGATTTTAGAGCGTAATTAAGAATTACATGTTATCTAACATTGTTTTAAAAAAAATTAATTTTAATTGAATTAGGTATTATAAAACTTAATTATGAGACGATTCTTTTAATTTAATTTTTTTGTTAATATTAAAATTAAAAACAACGTACATGTGTCATTGGATTATGTACAATATCACTGATTATATATTTTAAGATTTTTTATATATAATTAATAATTATATTTCTTCTCAAACGTCATACCTGTTTAATTATCTAAACATAAAATAAATAAATGTTACTAGGGAGAAATTATTCTATTGTTTGGTTTTTCCACGCCATTTATGATCTTTAACCACTAAAAATTAATTAGTTAACTAATTAATTTTATATTTTTCATATTTTTTTCCAAGAGTGAACCTTTAATTTTTATTACCATATAAATAGAGAGTGGGTGATTACATAAAGATTAATTAGAAAAAAATGATATAGAAAATATAAAATTAATTGATTAATTTTTAGTGATTAGGGATTATAGATAACGTGGTAAAACTGATCCATAAAATAATTTGTTATTATCAAATCCAATTAAAACATTACAAAATTACTATAAACGTCATCCCGCTTAAAAAGGTAAGATAAACTATCATTACCTTTTAAGGATAATTTGGTCTTGATACATTTACGTTACTTTTTATTTATTTATTTTAATTAATTTAAAATAAAAAAATATTTTATGCAGGGATAAATTTATAACGGACATCGAATATCATTAAGTATCATTAATATTAAATATTACTAAATTTTATTAATTTAATTAATAAAAATTAAAAATTTTAATAACTCAAACTATAATTAATAATTGTATATTGAGTCTACAACTATTTATTAATTATATATTAAATTTTTAAAAATTTTAACTTTTATTAATTAATTTAATAATATTTAGCTTCAGTGTAATTCAACAATATAGTATTTTCGTCGTATAATTATCCTTTACGCACCAACAAGAAAAACACGATCTCTTTAGCTCAAGTGGTTAAAGGAACGATTCTTGTTCCTAAAGATTATAGGTTCGAGTACCAGCGATGCTAGTAGAGTAATTGAGCCATTAATGTTAAATAGTAGAAATTAAAGGTGGACAAGATCGGGTACCTGACCAATTTAGATAGATTTGGTTTTGACCTCGGTAACTACCGGTTCTTAAAAATTAGAACCAGTTCCGGTCCAACCAAAATCGAAAATTTCATTCGTTATTGTTTTTCACTAAACCTGATTCAATCAAAAGCTTTCGCCTTTTCTGCAACGTTTTCTTCGCTCCTTTCTCTCTCTCTCTCTCTCTCAAAAGCTGCCCCCCTTTTCCACTCTGTTAACTCCATAACCGCTCGCTCAACAAAAACAAGCTCAGTTTCTGATTCTCTCACTTTCTGAGCAAAACCAAGTTTATTTTTACTCCTCCATAACCAAGAAGCTCTCCATAGAACCATGTTTTCAAGAGGTAATGGCGGTGCTATTTGGATGGGAGATAAAGAAGATAAAGACTCAGCTTCATGGAACCGATCCAACAACAACAATAAAGATAGTGTGATAATGGAGAAAAAAGATGAGATGGGTTCTTTATCTGCATTCAAACCCATGTTAGATGATGATTGGTTGGTAGGAAACAACACTAGTTCAAGCCATCAAGTTATTAGAGACATGGCGTTTACTGCAAATCTTGGTGACCATCATCAAGATAATCTTTTGCTTTCTCATCAGAACCATTCGTTGGGTTCTTCATCTTCATGCTCACCATCTTCCTCCCTTTTCAACAATCTCGATCCATCTCAGGTACAGTACCTTTTGCAACCAAAACCAGCCTTATCTTCCATCCTTAATTTTGTTTCTAATAACCCTTTAGACCATGGTTTTGATTTGAGTGAAATTGGGTTCCTTGACAACCAAGCAACAAATGGCAATACTTTGTTGAATAGGGGAAATACTGGGGGGTTGGTTAGTTTCAATGATTTAAGCCATGGTAATCAGTTAGACACTGTTAACTTGTGTCCCCAGGCTCAGTTATCGAGTTCTCCGGTGGTTCAGTCACCGAAAAACAGTGCTGAGTTTTCGGGGATTCAAGGGTTTAAAGACAATCCTGGAAATGCCATGCTCTTAAATAGGTCTATGTTGTTAAGGCCACTAGTAAGTTTTCCTTCAGTGGGTGCACAACCTACTTTGTTCCAAAAAAGAGCTGCTTTGAGGAAGAATTCAGCTGATAATGGACCGAATTTGGAGGTGTTGGATGGGGGAAACATTGATGTTTTGAGAGGTGCCGAAGGAGATAAAGGGAAGAAAGAAATGGATGAAGAGAATGAGAAGATGAAAAGCAACAATAGAGATGATGTAGAAGATTTGAGCATTGATGGGTCAGCTTTGAATTATGATTCCGATGAGTTTACTGTGAATACCAAGGTGGAGGAAATTCTTAAAAATGACAGAACTACCATAAATGCAGACTGCAGTCTTAATGGAGGAGACCAAACAG
This sequence comes from Abelmoschus esculentus, assembly GCA_035048815.1. Classification (NCBI taxonomy): domain Eukaryota; kingdom Viridiplantae; phylum Streptophyta; class Magnoliopsida; order Malvales; family Malvaceae; genus Abelmoschus; species Abelmoschus esculentus. The sequence goes on along the minus strand of JAUCBN010000031.1, from coordinate 4,520,351 downwards.
GTAAAAATAAAGGGCTTCCTGCTAAGAATTTGATGGCTGAGAGGCGCCGTCGAAAGAAACTCAATGATAAGCTTTACATGTTGCGGTCTGTTGTTCCAAAGATTAGCAAAGTAAGAATTTTGTTTCAAGTTTTATTTCATCCCATGAATTCAAGTATGAACTGTTGTGTTGATTTAGATCCTCAGAAAATATCAAATATCCTTTCTTCTTGTTTTGTTTTTGTTTTCTCGGTGGCATTTTCGGATTATGTATCAGTGGCATCTTTACATGCTCTGAGACAGTATGATGTACATTATCCTTCTATTTATAGATGGATAGAGCTTCAATTCTCGGGGATGCTATTGATTACTTGAAGGAACTACTGCAAAAGATCAATGACCTCCACAATGAATTGGAGTCAACCCCTCCTAGCTCGTCCCTGACACCTACAACCAGCAGTTTCCATCCATTGACGCCAACCCCAGCTATCTTGCCTAGCCGTATCAAGGATGAACTTTTCCCCAGTTTGTTACCAAGTCCGAATGGGCAGACAGCAAGAGTAAGATCATGTCTTTATAATGAGAAGTTACTTTCACTTATAATATATTGTAAAATCAGTGTTTGTTTAAGGTTTAGGGTTTATCCGAATTTTGATACTAAATGATTTAGATGTGATTATAGAACTCTGTGTGTGTATATAGGTTGAAGTGAGGCTGGGAGAAGGAAAATCTGTAAACATCCACATGTTTTGTGGGCGGAGACCAGGTCTCTTGCTCTCCATAATGAGGGTTTTGGACAACCTTGGACTTGACGTCCATCAAGCAGTCATTAGCTCTTTCAACGGTTTTTCCATAGACATCTTTCGAGCTGAGGTACATTTTCTGACCTGAACATGATCATGATATGGAAAAATACACACTTAACCTGATTTTGATGTGCATCAGCTATGATGTCCTTTTAGTTTATTGATTTATGCATAAAATAAAAAAATACCCATAATATTGATAGAATAATCATTTGGTCCTTATTAAATTTTGGAATAATTCAATCCTTAATTTTATTTTGGATTAAAATAGTTTCTCTATGAATGAAAATTATCGGTCATTTGACAGTAAATAACTTGAAATAATGTGATGAACCTATATGACAATGCATGTGATATAACACTATCATATAAACAAATATATTGACTTAAAAAAATATTGATCAGTCAAAAATAATTTTATAAAATCATATAAAATATAAAATAATTTTTCTGTGAAATTATTTCAAACTATTTACCGTCAGCGTTGTAACAATTTTATAAAGGAACTATTTTGACCCAAAATTAAACATTAAAAGTTGAATTACTCTAAAAATATAAATCAAAATGACTATTCTATCAAATATTGTAAGTATTTTTTGACTTTGTGCCTTATATTTATTGTTTTTTGCTCTCTCTGCAAGTAAGGGAGATAAGGGTTATCGTCTTAGTACTTTTAATAATTCATTGTCTCATTTCGAGTTTTGACATTTTCATCTGTATGTGTTTCCAATTTCAGCTATGCAAGGAAGGGCAGATGATCAATCCTGAGCATATCAAAGCTATACTGATGGATTCAGTTGGTTTACACAACATGATATAGAGGTTTCTTCTTAAGTTTCACCATGAACAGTCTTTGAATCACAAAGGGTTGCATTTTGTTCCACCAGATCAAATTGTAGTAGTGAGCAACCTAGAAGGCTTGAAATTAGGTTGAAAACTCAGCACAAACTAAAACTTTTGGAAGAACTCAAAATATGTAATCCTTGAAAATATTTGTTTATGCTTTTTAATAAACTTGTGTTCTTATAGTTGTTCTGGGTTAATAAGCCTCTCGGTATATGAGGGTAAATGCATGATTGAGATTATAGATAGGAAATAAGAAAGAAAAATAAAAATTTTCATATATTCATTTACCCTCATTCAATGATCTTAAAAAATGTAAAACTTTTTTTTTGATTTAGCTAATAGTGATTACAATAGTATCTGTTATAAAAGATAATCTTATCACATTGTTGCAATTACCGATGCTCAAACTCGTGTCCTCTAAGAACAACAACAAATATCATTGAATGTCTCTTATTAAATAAACAAAATACACCCAATACTTTACCCTTTCATGTTTTGAGTGTACTTTATTTATTTATACACATGATAAGCTTGATCTTAATCTGTCAAGTGTGTGTTTCTAAATTATTCTTTGTGTTACAAATATTACTCATCAACCACACAAAAACTCTATCTCTCATATTTTGAAAACAAATCTTACTTTCTTGTTTCTAAAATTAAATTAAATATAAACTCTTTTTAAATATTAAAAAAAAATTAAAAAAAAAAGTTATTTTGATTCCAGCTTCCATTTATATATTTCAATTTTTTTTTTCAATACGGATTGATATCAGTCTTCGGCCTCTCAACAAATGGTAGAATTAATGATGCACTCCATCTTTTCTCTCATTTCTTCCATTTCTAAACTCGGTCATATGGAGGCAGCTCTCGATCTTTATCTCGGAAAAGCTTGGAAAATGTTTAACGAAATCCTGCTGAAAGTCCTTATCATCTACTACCAAGAGTTATTCTATGATTATAGACGGATACTGCAAATCTGGGAAATTTATCTCAGGATTTTCTGTTACTGGATAAAATTCCCTCAAAGGGTGTTCCAGTAGATAGTTGCTTGAAGAAATGGCAGAGCAAGGACTTAAAAAGAACTCCGGGTAGGGCTGAAACGTTTCTGGAGAGCTCACTCCGGTTTGGACGGGTTCAAAATTCTACCACTGTAAATAACATAGATAAAGATGGTAACTTTGAATAAGCAAGGTTGGCTGTGCATGGTTTTCTCACATTGTTTATATAAAAAAGGTTTGTAGTATTGATATTTCTGCAGTTATCTTTTCTGGAATTCATGGTCCCTGAGAAAGAACATGTTTTATCTATCTGTTTTTTGTGTCACAGGCAAGACTTTGGCTCTCAAAAAAGCCAGAAATTCATTTGGCTTTTCATTGCAGGTAGTATACACGAAATTCCAATCTATAATAGTTTACCCAAGTAAGTGATGAACTTCTGAATTTTCTCTTGTGATACTTGTATGTAGAGCTGTAAACGAGTCGAACGAATACGAACAAGAGTGTGTTTATATTAGTTCGTTTAATTTTAACCGAACAAATGAACGAACATAAACACAAAATTTCTTGTTCGTGTTCATTTATTAAAGAATATAACTTATTTATGTTTGTTAACGAACGTAAACAAATATAAACGAACATATTTGTTAATTAATCAATCTTAAACTAAATTAATTGATAATTAAAATTTAAAAAAACTCTTAACCATTAGTCAAAATCTAAAATTATCCAATAAATTAATCAATTTTATTTTAGTTCAGGCGGTTAGTTTGGTTTAACCGAACAATAAGCACCCTTAGACATAAGTGAATAAATTTAAATGAATATAAACGAACATAAACGAACGTAAATGAACATAAACGAAGAAATTACCGAATGTTCACGAATATAAATGAACAAACAAATTCTTTGTTCATATTCGCTCATTTAATTAAACGAAGTTTCCACCGAACATTTTACGAACGGTTCACTGTACGTTTGGTTCTTTTCCGGCCCTATTTGTTTGGTCATTTTCTTTCCAAATTTAGAAGAAAAAAAATCATATCTTATTACTAGCTCAAAAGTGCATGAACATGTGTTTTAATGTCACATTTTGTCTTGCAATTTAGCTTAAGCTACTTGGTAAAATTTACATAGTACAATATATATAGCTACTATGACAGAGCACCCAAAGGAACTACTAAGATGTCGTGAGGAGCTACACACACTAGAAGAAACCTGTGCATTATAGGATTCATTTATCTGGTCTTCCGATTCGCGGGTCTTACGTTCTCTTTTGGAGGTTCTGAACTGTTATAAGTATCAATCTGTTAGGAGTGTCAAAACCTCATTTTCATTGACACCTGATGCCAATGCAAGCTGAAGAGGTGTTTTACCTTCTCCGTCGACAGCATGTGGGTCTGCTCCCCTGAAATTTTCATCGGAACCAGTCGGTTGCATTCAGAGCTTTGGGGAAGATAACCAGTGTCTGTGTGTAAGATAAGAAAAAGAAAAATCACCTTGTAATAAGCAACCTTGCTATTGCAAAATTCCTGCCAATGATACAAAGATGGAGTGGCACACGGCCTCTTGAATCGGATGCATTGACATTAGCGCCGTACTGAAGCAGTAGCTCGACCATGCTAATATCCGTGTTTAAGCAGGCAAGATGAAGCAGCGAACAACCGTCAGAATGCTCCTCTTCGATCTCCTCTTTGCTTTCATTTTTATAGTTCAAGGCTTTCGAAGACGGGTCCAGAGAGTCAACTGCAAAAGTAATCAAATCTGTGTAATTAAAGGGTTTCTTTGGTTTCTCCCATTACATTAATCTGGAGTAATGAACAGGGGGAAAGGATGTACAATATGTTGCATGACCATAAATAGCATTGACATCTGCTCCATTGCAAACAATGTGGCGGTATACAGCCTTTGGGTCATTCGAACGAACACTTTCCCACACCTCTTCTGCTACCGAAAGGGGACTCTGATTATCCGTTATCTTAGAAACAAAAGCTTTCTCTGCATACTGAAACAATCAGAAACCATCAACTCTACATCCTAAACAAAAAGATTACTACCTTTGCAGACATCATTGATGCAGTCTTATTTCAAAAAAGGAAACAAGAGGAAACTACCTTTGCATGAATGAACAACTCCTTCACTGAAATTGGGTCATCCTGATCAGGTTTCATTTTGAGAATCTGCTTTTGTCCTTCAGGCTTTGAAGAACTACAACAAGTAAAAAGGTGTCATTCTAGGAAGAGCTCCCCCATGGTATCGAATAGTTTTACTTACCCCACAGGTATGACGGTTCTTGAATGACCAGATTGCAACAACTCCTCCCAGACTGAATTCACATAGAGATTTCCCAGTGATTGAAACAAAGCCAACACAGACGGTTCCCACACTTTAACATCAAGTTTCAGAGATCTTACCTGAGTAATACAAAAGCTGCATGAACATGCAATCAAAGAAAACAAAAGTAAAACAGAAACAAAAGCTTTCTTTTAAGAAACTATTAAAGAATTGCCAATATCATTTCTTAGAAAGACACAAGGTTCCCAGAGCACATTTATATGACATACCTTTGATACATGTACGCCAAGATTGCGATGAACTCCAGAACATTCAATGCATATGAGTATACCAAGGTTTAAAGATGCCCAGTCTGGCTCAGGTGCACAACAATCAGCACATTTATCATTCCCGGCTACTTTTCTTAAGATATCAATCGGCTTTTCACTCTTCCCACAATATTCTTGATGCTGCGAACTTTTAGACATATCTAGGAGACTTCCGGTGGAGGGAATCATAGGTATAGGTTGGCCAGTTGCCGTGTTATAAGCATCAGGGGACTCCACTACTGAACTATCACTAGTAAAGTTACTATCACCACTTACAGTTGGGAAAGCAGGTTGACACTGACATAAACATTGTATGGTCATTTTCATGGAGAAAGAAATCAGTGAGGAAAACTTGATCAATGCCTCCTTTTCCAATTCAAGAAAATTAAACAAAACGTATAATTCATTTTGTGTTTAAGAAGGAACAATTCAATGTTTTCCCCCTCATTTTCTTATAAAATTTTTATAATCAACTTACCTTTTCTGGTGTTTGGGAACTCAATAATGAAGTAATCACTCCAGTTATTTTTTCAATCCAATCCCTCTGGTCTAGTGCATTTTCTGCCTGCATTGCCAGCCTAGTCCTTTCAATAGTTTGCTCATTTCCAAACTTAATAACCACAAAACATTACCAAAAAGTCTAGAGTAACAAATAAAATTGATATATTGAACAAATACCTGCAATGTATAGATTTTGGTTGGCGAGATAATTCTGAAACAGAACATTAAATCAGACTGATCTGCGTCAATTTTGATTGTTGATGTCAACAAGTTTACAGTGTGACGTGTAACAGATTTTTCATCATGTACAGTACTATGGTAATGATTAGAAAGCCATCGACTCAGCAGCCCAGGACCATTTTCACAACTACTCCTTTGTACAGCACACTGACTTCCACCTGCCTGAATAAGTAACATTTAGTGTGGACTATGAAGAAAAGAGAAAGAGTAACACTTAAAGCCCAGTGATGTTCGTTTAGCGACTTACAGAAGACCAGACATATGGTTTACGATAGTAGTACAGCATCCCTCGACTGTCGAGAACAAAAAACCTTCTCTTCCAATCACCTCTCAGGTTTGAGGAACGTTTTGAAAGATAACCTTGACGTATGGTTTGGACCTATGTATAAACTCACTAAGAATACAAAAACAATTTAAATTCAAACCATGATTAAGAATCTCTAGACGTGGTATCACCTTTCCCTTTGCAGCAGATTGCATAACTGCCTCAATAACTTTTTGGGATCCCCTTGTGAAAGGTTGCATACCATCGACAACAGAAGGACCAGTATAGCCAGTTAAGGACTGTTTACCCTCTCGATCAATCTGCCTGATATGTTCCTGCATCCTTTCAGTGAGGGATTCCTGTTCATAGTTCGAACATTCCCTAGACTGCTGTGCATAAGTTAAGACCTGTAACCCACATACATTGGTTTCTGAAATTCTCCGGATTAAGAGATATGGAAGTTCAAAGATAGAAGAAATACGTTTCTGGGGTGGAAAACTAGTGACAAAAAGGTGCATCTCCTCAGGAAATAAGACGACTAACCTGGTTAATAAAGGGTTCCATCTTATGTAAGAGTTCATATCCCTGCAAAGAAGAAAGGCTCCAGATTCCATAAGTTGAAAATATTAAAAAAGATACAAGTGGAAGCAATATGAAATGTTCCAAACCTGTTTGAAGAATTGTAGGTGAGCATCCATCACCCCGCTAACAGCCTCCAAAAATTCAAACCTCTTTTTGGCTTCAAACTTGGATAGAGCACTAATCTGGAGGCAGCAGAACATGTACAATTAAAGCTTGGTCTTGTTTTGCATTGCTTTTCAAATCAACTATTGGACCCAAAAGTTGGTTTGAGATCGAAAACAATAAAAAACATGTAGCTTTTTGGGCCAAAACTGTTTTTCAGCTCGGTTTGAAAAATAATTTTCAAAAGCTAAAATTTCTAGTTTTTAGCTTTTCCAAAAACAATTTTATGTAAAATTACTTGTATATTCTTGTTTATATTATCAATCCTTTTATATTTTCAAAAAGAATGCTTACTTAAAAATATTTTTTTTGACAACAATACCAAATAAACAAATGAATGCCTTCGCTGGAAAAAGTAACTTACCAGATTGAAGCGGGCCAGCTCAAATGAGGTTTTAGCAGTAAGCAATTCCTGGAATGTCTCTCTACCAAATTAGATTTTGAAAGATAATGGTTAACCATGACAAAATGTTCAACAGTTTCTGCACTTGTAGGATAAATCTTTGGGTCAAGACAAGAGTTGATATTGTATATACCTCTTCTATGGCTGCAGCTACATCAGTCCTAGTGCTTTTCCTTAAAGACATAAACTTATCCCGTGCCTGTATGCCAAAATCAAATGTAATTATTTTTTAGAAAACATCCATCCAGTCTTTTATTTATAAACCTTCATTTTTAATTTGAAAGTATTGATTATACAAACTCGCGTTTTTTAGCAAGTAAAAAAGGAAACAACCAAAAAGAGGCTTTATGATAACATAATAGCATTTTGTGGGGAAAGATTTTAACACTGTATAAAGAAGCTAGAATCAAATAAGACAAATGTTTGCATGGCCCTTGTCTCCCTTCTGGGTTTTTTGTGCATCATCAATAATCAACATAGGAAAGTTAAGAAATAGAATTCTAGAATGTGGATTGTGGAATAACCTATCAAAAGATGGTTGGTAACATGGTATTTTCTATTTTCAATTAAATCTCAGAAATTTTTCTACCAATTGTTTGTCAATAAATTTTAATTAGCAGTCATGATGCTTATAGATTACAGGCATCCTTATTGCAGTAGAAATGGAAATCAAGATGAAGGTTAAAAGAAGATTTGAAATTCACCTGATCATATGCAAGTGAAGCCTTGTCAAAAGGTTTTCGGGCATCCTGAAACAATGGTTTAACAGTGGGTCAGAAAATATGAGAGAATCCACTCAATATCACCAAGACTTTCTCCTTTCCAACAGCAACAAAGAAATACATTTTGTTAAAATACAAGTTAGCACTAGTTTCTCCCAGTATTGTTACATTAAATCATATGAAAATAAATCCAGAAGAATGGAGAAAATCTAAATGATATCATTTTCTAGTGATAACTAAGACAATATCAAGTTATTGTCCCTAAAAGACAACACCCTTAATTAAAATGACTTGAACTTACATTAAACATCTATCATATGATAGAGGGTACCTTAATATCTTGCAGATCAACATTCACAAACTGAAGCAACCTATCATTTAACATGTGCTCGATCTGAAAAGGTAAAATACAAGTGTCAGAAGCGTGAAAATTAATTCAAAATCTTTCACCAGACTTCAAAAACTACTTTGCAAGGATGAAACAACTTAGGAGTTTAATGGTAAAAAAATAAAAACACTTTATTGTAGCAGAAGATCTCAGGCATATTTCTAGAGAATGGTCTACCTTATTGTAGCAAAAGGTCTGCAGTGTCCTTTTCGTTTGTAATTATTCATGATTTACACTAAAATTGCTAGATGAAATTGGTTCTACAACTACAAATCTTAACAAAGAACAGATTTTACACTCTAAGAAAAAGAAACATACACAAAATTAAGTCGTATCACCATATTCAGTTGTCAAAATCCTACAGAAAATGTTAAGATCATACATGATATTTTAACAAGGCACCTCTAAAATACAAAAGTCACTACCTTTGAGCGAAGAACTTCCTTGTATGAGGCAATTTCTCTTAGTGCAACAGTGAACTTTGACATGACTGGTCCTGGATTTCATCATTAAGAACACCACTCATATGTTGAGCAATTTATTGCATGTTCAGATCTTACAAATCTAAGAGGGTATAGGAGGCAGAATGTGTACCTCCAAAAGCAACACATGTAGGATCATTTTGATCCCCACCAAAAGTTTCAAGGGCATTTACAAAAGCAATGTCACCAGCATTCCCTTCTACAAGCCCTTCCCTGGAATTTTCAAGGATAGACCATGTAAGATTGCAAATAACTGAAGAGTGTTTCCTTTTTAGAAAGGATATGTGCAGCAAATGATTGAAACAGTAACTAAAATATAGGCCTACGTATATTTTCGACATCCTTTATAAAGCTTTAAACATCTTCCTCGCATCAACTCAGCATTCTCTTCCAGGCATTGTATCTGTTTCAGGCAACCAATACAACAGTTACTACCAAAATCTACACAAACACAATGCAAAAATTACTAATACTAGTAAATAATAAAAAAATGAAGTACAAATGTACTTGCAACTTAAATTACACTGCTTAAAAGAAGCAAAAGATTCCACTTAAAGCAAGGCAAGAAATGTTTCCAAATAACAATAATTTCATTGATAATCCCAGATAAATTCTGTTCACTTAAAAAAAAACAAGTGGATGAAATTACTGGTACAAGTTTCAAGGGTAAACCACACTGCTTAGTAAGTGTTTCTTGTTTCTTTTAGTCATCAATGGATGGTGAGTGGTATAATAACACATTGAGCCTTCAATATTTAAATATTCTATCAATTTGATCCTAATGAAAAATAAATCAACAAATTTAACCCTTCACATCTACAAATTCTATCCGTTTGATCATGATTCTAAAAATTCTAAAAATATAAAAAATCCAAAGGAAACCTAAAAATTAAAGAATATATATATATATATATATATTAAAAGTTTAAAATAATTTAAAAAATTATAAACAAAGACCTTTTTATTTTTTCAAATAGGTTGGTAGAAATTTATTTTATGTGGATGCTTAATGTTTATGCATAATTCTTTATCTTTTTAATTCATTTGGAGGGTTCAATGAATGCCATAAATAGTTCATTGGTGTATGTTTTCGAACTTACTATAATAATAACATTGTGTTTTTCAGATTTTGTTCATTTCTTGTTAAGATGGGACAAAAACTTATGTTTACTATGGCTAAAACTTAGTCCATTTCATTTCAGTGGCCCTACATTTAGATTAGGAGGTGGGAAGCGTGGATATATTGATTTTCTCATTCCATATCATTTTTTCTCTCCATGAATTTGATAGTTTGGACTTTCGGATATCATTTTGTCGATGCCGGAGAGGAAAAATGGTAACTTGAATTGACAGGATCTTAGATCTAACTTATATGCAGAGAAGAGATTATGAATTAACCGAAATCTGGACACACTTTGAATTGTAAATATTGAGATGTTACCTACATAGTTGTCTTAAGCACAATTTATATTGACTGGTTTCAACTTTATACTAAAACCTGCTTTGAATGGCAGCATAATGTCTGCTGTTTCACACATCAACTTGGCAGAAAGCACCCCCATCCCCATGCCATTGCTCAAGTGCAGGTTCATAGTTTCCTGTTTCTGATTTACTCTGCTACAAAAGTTCAATGAACTGAAATACTTTCTATATGCATTGTTTTTTATGTTAATTATATGCAGATGTAGATGGCTATATTTGTTGGTTTATTTAGAATTAGTACTAAATTGATAGAATACGGAAATATCGAATATTAAATGTGTTATTACTTTAGAACAAAGATGAAACTAAAGTTATTAGTTCAGTGACCAAAACAAAAAAATATTGATACATGAGTGACTAACAACATAGTTTACCCAAGATTTAATTACAGCCAAATTCACATAGATCAAGAGGGAATTCATAAGCAAATAGATAAAGAGATCGTAACATAACCACAACTAAGAACACCTTATTTTCTGCTTCTATTTCTCTTTAAAAAAACATTAACCCCGCATGCGTTGTAAACAATACCTAGCGGCAAATAGTTGCATTATTGGACTATTGTTAAAAGAAAGAGGAGGATGAAGAAAACGAACCTCTTGCCTGAACATGGGCGTATCTTCTAGTTTTGTGAAATTCATTATTGGCGGAATTCGAGCAGATGTTTTCCTGTAACGAAATTAAATTTGATACCTGAGAGTGAAAATTTTATTTGATTGGATTTGTGTGATCGTGTTCGGGACGGGAGGCTTTGAGAAAAAGGCGCGAAACGTAGAACTTCCACCGTAAACTTCCATGGCTGTCACGAACACAATACAAACATAAACCGACTTTTCTGCTGCTCCCTCCGACTCTCGCTCCCTCTCCTACAATAGATCAGTGGATTTTTATCTAGAAGTGATTAATTAATCCATGGTTTAATATTGTTTTTGAAAAATATAATAAAAATGATTTTAAAAATATTTTTAATTTATTTAAGTTAAAATAAAAATATTTAATATTATTATTAAAAAATATTTTAAAGTAGATAAAATATTTATTTTAGATATTAATTTTAAAAATATAAAAGAATAGATGGTATAAATAAAGATAAATAAATGATTTTATTTAAAAGTGTGTTTGAAAAAGCTAAACCTAAAAATTTCAGCTTTTGAAAAGTATTTTTTAAATCAAACTGAAAAACATTTTTGACAAAAATTACTTATTTTATATTATTTTTAGTTCCAAAATCACTATTGTTTATTATATATTTTTTAAATCGTTAAATCAGTAAAATGTATGAAAAATTTAACAATTATATAAAATTTGTGAATATATATAAAAAACATAATTATTTGATCCATAAAAAGCCGATAATCACACGAATTACAAGAATGTGTATGAGTTAGAATCGAATTATATAGTGTAACTTATGATCATTAGACGAATGGATGTATGAGATTAAAAATAAAAAAAAAATATGAAGATTATCGCTTAAAAAATAAAAAATAATTTTAGTCATTAATTATCATCATCCAATAATTCAAAATATTGTAAAACTAAATGAGTTTTATAATAAGTTGACTCTAACCATATATATGGTTGAATGATTGAAATGGATCTCAATTTAATAGATGGTTTATATGAAAATTTTCACTTAAAAAAATTAAGGAATTACACTATAAAGCTTAAAAAGAGTTTTATACCATAAAACTCGATATTATCTCTTTATTTATATATATATATATATATGTGATTACATGATAATATTTGTTATTTACTTTTTATGACGTGTTTGATTTACGAAAAAAGATTACTATCAAAGAGAATATTTTTTCTTCAGAATTACATAATGTTAAGCTCAAATCAATTAATCGAATGTCAAGTGAGGTGAACTAGCTTTTGCTTTAATGGATAAAAAATTAAGAGATAAAAATTAAAACACGACGATATACAGTGATTCGATCTTTTAACCAAACTCTATATCTACTGATTTAGCTATTCACACTAAATCACACGATAATATAAATTGTATTGTTTGATAACTACCTTATAATAAAATAAATGTGAGGGAATAAATAAGTAAAATTAAATATCGAACGATATCAATACGATAATTCAAATGTATTAAGTCTTATTTTTAAAGGTAAATATAACTTTTGTCGCTTAATTTCGATATTTATGTGTAATGTAGTATCTAATTTTTTTTTACAATTAGGTATCTAATATTTTTAAGTACAATTAGATACCTAATATTTTTTAAATATACCGTTGAAGGTAGTATCTGTTCAGATTTTTTAACTTTTTAATAATATACCGTACATACATGATATTCGAATTCGAATCACCTAAATAAAATACATTATCCTTTATTACTGAAACTACTTTACGAGTTCATATACTAAACATTTTTAGTTGCACATGTTCAATTTTAATTGGTTCACACTTATAATTTTAACATGGTTTAATTAAAAGGGTTTTATTAATTGAAAAAAACTAGGCATTGAAATTTGAAGTATGAACCCACGAAATTAAAAAAATGCTAATTCCAATAAAATTTAAGTACTTAATTGCACCATTAAAAAGTTTGGCACCTAATTGCACTATTAAAAAGTTAGATGCTTAATTATACAAATAAATAGATCCATATTACACATAAATAGTAAAGTTAGGTAAAAAAGTTTTTATTTATTAAAGTTGTTTATTTTCGGATATCAGGTTTATTTTTTTTGAATATCTGAGTTTTTAGTTCGGTAATATAGTAATTTGTATCTGATTCAGTTTTTTTTTTGGTTATTCTATTTTTTATAATCGGATAATCAAATCAGATTTTTAGATATTCAATTATCAAAAAATATATTTTAATTTAATTATAATTTTAAATTTAAATGTTATATTTATAAAAATTTTAATAAATATAAAAAAACAATTACGTACAATAAAATTTACATTTATAAAAAATTTAACCTTTTAATTTTTAGATATAACCAGCAACATCAAATTATTAAAAATAAAAAAATAATTTAAAAAATATTTTTTTTAATTTTAAAAAATTTTAAAATATTACGATCCATATTTAATATGAAAATTTTAAAATCAAATTAAATATTTAAAATTTTAAATCTAATTAAAGGATTGAATATTTTTTAACATTCCTAATTTACCCTTGTCACACGTAGCGCTGCGAGCGCAACACGACACAAACCTTCTGTTTCTCTTTCTATATCTAAAATCCAAAAATCTGTTTTTTTAACCTTTCTCTTTTGTTTCTATTTCCAAAAAACGCATCGGTGAGCGACCGGCGAGAAGCCAAATCTCGCCGGAGTTTCGCTTTGATCGTCGGAATTTTGCATTTTATTTTATTTTATTGCGTCGTCCTCTCGGAATCAAGCTGCCGTAAAAGAGAGGGAATAAAATTCCATTTCTGTTTTTTATTTTTTAAAAATCGCATTAAATGATTCTGTAATTATGATTTTGAAGAAGAAAACAAAAAATTATGTATATAGAAAAGGAAGATATTCTCTCTCGTTTTGCGAGTAGTGGCTTGAAATGCAGGGGGAAAGATGCTGATATCCCTTGCTTCCTTTATGCGTTGAATTTTTCTTTTTCTTTTCTTTCGCTCTAAATTTTTCTTTTTTAATATACAAATGCCTACTGCTCCCACGTTGGACATCAATTCATGAAAAGGGTTGCGGAATTTTCAAGATTTTTGGTTCAAAAGGTAAGGCTTGGTTTCTATTTTGTTCAGGTCAAACGTAGACAAATTTTGGGCTATTTACCTCAAATTTATTGTAAAGTTTCATGTATGCTTGATATATATAATCCAATTCCCTGATCTGATCAGTGATTTTGTACAATTTTGTTATTTGATACGTGTAAAAATGAGAATTTTGTTAACAATTTTCTTTCCAGGGTTGAAGTTGCATAAATAATTTTTTAGTTGCTTAGAAAAGCGTGGGAAAGAGGAATAAAAGAATTGTAATTTGAATATTGGAACTTAGTCTTTCGATTTTGTTGTTTGAAAATGGAAAATTCGCTTTAATTCAGGAAATATATATATTTTCTATTAGTTTAGTTTCTTTTTCCTTTTTCTGATCATATTTATGATTTAAGATGTTTCTTTTTAAAATTTTCTCACCTTTTCTTAGAAACGTAACGGGCAAATCTTGTTTGGTCGTTGGTAGGTAAGTGGCTTTACTTTTCATGGTACATCTTGTTCAACTTACTTGAATTGTTATAAAGTAAAAAGATGGCCATGTGTTTTCTTCGGAAATCCTTGTCAGTTGCCATTTTTTTTGTGAAGAAAATAGCTAGCTTTTGTGTCATCTTCACTTCCTTCTACAATTTTTGATATTTTAAAGCAAAACAGTTCAGAATTTAAATCAATGGATTGTTTTCTCTTCAAAAATTTTAACAACCTAAAACATTTCTGATGCCATTTTTAATGTTATAAATTAACAAGTTTAGTGACTGGAAAACTGTCTTGAATGCTTTCCAGGATAGAAGACCATTAAGTGGGGACCGTGCTGGGAGTGAGACATCTCGACGGTTTGCTTTTGGTTTCTTAGTTTGTGTTGTGTTCAAGCTGAACAATGCCATTTGAGATAAAGGATCAAAGGAATGCATCGGCATCATCCCTCTGTTTTGAAGACAGTTTCCCAGCTGAGGTACTCACTCAGTCTAGTGTATAATAATACAACCAGTTTTCAATGTTGCAGGGTTCCTGTAAGGGATTGTTTTAAAATTGTGATATACAGGGTTCCTGTAAGGGATTCTAGAAAACATAAATTTGTTTCATGTCAGTTTAATAGCAACTTTTTTCGGTCAGGTACAAGTTGAATTTTTGAAGCCGAAAACCATGTGTGATAATCAAGGTAAGAACAGTGCTGTGGATATCTGAGTCTCTGGTTCAATCTGCTGCTAATCAGTTTATGTAGCTTCTTCGACTGTTTAAGCTGGCTGTCAATTTCTTGTCTGTAGTCTTCAATTCTAAGACTGAAGGTTTTAGTATTGTAATCATTTATCTTAATAAATTGTAAATTTGGCCTCTTGATTACGATGAGAAACTATAGCCCCTGAATTATTGAAGGTACGTGAGGTGTACATAAGAGTCATAATTAACCTTTACACTTGGCTGAAAAGTCTTAAAAGATTGATCTAATAACTAGGGTCTTCCAACTCTTATGTTTTGTTAGAATGAAAGGAGTCCTTTCTGAGTTTTTAAGACAATGATAAACTTAAGTATAGTTTTATTTCCAATTCAATTCATATTATTGCATAACAGAAGGCGGTAGTCACTCCAAAATCTGTTACGAAAATTGGTATTCATCAAAAGAATGCAGCAATCAGCTTACTTAGTTGATGGTTCTCCTAAAGCACCTCATTTGCCTACGTCCGTAAATATCAGTGGGAGAGTCTGTCGTCTCTATTAATGACTTTTGTTTCATTGTGTTAATAAGTAGTTCTCAGTTTCATGTGATACATGATTGTGTTTATTGCTCTCTCTCTCTATATATATAAACTTATATATTATATAGAATGAAATTCGTTCGATTATTTTTTGGAAGTTCCTGAAATTCCTTGGTAAAATTAAGGGGCCAAAGTTGGTATTCTTCTTGATGTTTTCCACTTTGAAATTTTGATATTTCTTTTCGGAATTCACCCTTCTAAAGATCTTGCTTAGAACATAGGTTTGTCCCTTAAGATAGTTTCTGTGTATTTTAACCTTGATTAATTTAGTAAAGCCCCTTATTTTGCATATTTTTTTAGAAATATGTTTCTTGCTTTATGGGATTTTTGTTTGTGCGGCATGCAAAACTTTGTTATTCATTCCTAAATTTTTCCTTTCCTACAAACTTGAAACACTTTATATTAGACAAGTGGTGTGGTTTGCGTTTAAAAATAATCTTTTGAATGGGATTTTTTGCTTTCCGTGCAAAACTTGTGCATGTTTGTCTTAATGTTCTGTCAAATAAAAACTTCTGTTCTCTGCAGACAAGGTGGTTGGTTCATATCCATTGAAAAAGTTGTCTGTTGTCAGTTCAGAACATCCTCCAGCAGATCTGGTGGTGAGAGATCAAGAACAGTTAGGCATTGGTTGGAAGGGAACTGCCAATTTGTCTACGCCTTCAAGGAATCCTTTGAAGCAACGCCCCAAATCACTATCACATCTATATATGCAACCACCAGACAACTTGAATAGAAACAACACCCGTGTCAATGTGATCCAGCATGAAAGCAGCTTGTTTTCAAGTTCATTTTCTGAAATATCTAGTAGAAAGTGTAAGTTTCTTTATCTATGTATATCGAGCTTATGTACATGTATATTGGTGTCTATTAGCTGTGAAGCAACATTCACATGCATTCCATGGTAGCATTGTTTCTCTCTTGCTTTTATCAGATCAATAAATATAGCCTTTTATGGTTTGATTGATGACTATTAATTCCCTACAACATCAGGAAAATGTAAATCTAAAAGAAAGTATGAATCTTTTTATGATTTAAGTTATTGACATGTCATATGCACTGTTTTTATTTCTCTATTTCCCCTTTTATCTTCTGGAGGACATTTTCCCTCTGCAATTTTTTCCAGTTTCTGCTTTCAGGTGTTTTTATTGTAACGGAATTGATAATTTTCTCTTCTTTGCTTTGCTTTTATCTTTATGCAGTGAAATTATTGGGGAATGATGTATCTTTTCAACATGCTAGTAAAGCTGCTCCACATAATGAGGAAGAACATTGCAAATCTATGAAAGAAATAGAGGCACAGACCATCGGAAATCTCCTCCCTGATGAAGATGATCTCTTTTCTGGAGTGAATGATGAACTGGGGATTAATTCTCATGCCATTAAAGGATATGAATTGGAAGATTTTGACTTATTCGGCAGTGGCGGAGGAATGGAACTGGAAGGGGATGATCATGTATCCATGGGTACAAGGAATTCAGATCTTTTTAGAGTATTCAATGGTCTAGAGGGTTCCAATTGCTCAACTGTGGGCGAACATCCTTCTAGGACACTTTATGTAAGGAACATTAATAGCAATGTCGAAGACTCGGAGTTAAAGGCTCTCTTTGAGGTTTGTGTTCCTTTACATCTGTTGCATGGTATATTGAGACTTTTGTGCAAGAGATTATCCTCCATCCTCTCCTTTCTAAGGGTACATGTTCAGGTAAGTTAAATTGATGACCTGTTTCCTTCTGTCAGCAATATGGGGATATTCGAACACTCTATACTGCCTGCAAGCATCGTGAGTTTGTTATGATTTCTTATTATGATCTAAGGGCAGCCCAAAATGCAATAAGTGCTCTGCATAATAAGCCATTGAAGCACGGGAAACTTGATATACATTATTCAATTCCCAAGGTGCGGCTTTGACCATGTAGTGAATAGTTACTGTTTAGTATTATTGTTGATGTTATAACCTCTGTTTTTTCCCCTAAGCTTCCGAAGCATTTCCTGTCAGACATTACCGGTTTATTCATTATGTTTGAAATTTCCTTTTTAACCCCAGGATAATCCATCTCAAAAAGATGTAAACCAAGGGATGCTGGTTATTTTCAACCTCGACTTTTCTGTTTCTACTGATGAACTTCATCAAATATTTGGTGCTTTTGGGGAAATTAAAGAAGTAAGTGTTCATTCAATTCCACCAGCTTCACAATTCCTTCTATTTAGGATGATAAATTTTAGATCGTGTACTTATTTGTGTGACAGATCTGCGAGACTCCAAACAAGAAAAAACTAAAATTCATCGAGTTTTATGATGTTAGAGCTGCAGAAGCTGCTTTTCATGCACTGAATAGGAGTGACATTGCTGGGAAGCAGATCAAACTTGAACCAAGCCATCCATGGGATGTTAGACGGTAATATCATCTACTTGTTACGCTTTTTGATGTTAGTAATATTTACTTGTTTTGCTTTTTTAACTTCTTTGGGACCTTTGTATTTTCTCCTTTTCATTGATCCTAGCGCCTGAAAATGTGAAATCTCTTTTAGTGCTTACACGATGGTTTTGTGACTTCACTACTTCTGCTTTAACTTTCCTTTATGGAGTCGGTAAATATTGACATTTGTAATAAATTTTTGGATGTCTTATATGTTTTTTGTGCATCCAAGTTGTATTTCATTCCGTATTGCCTTTTTAAGTAGTGGTGGTAAACCCAGGTTTCTTTTACAGTTTCATGCAACAGCCTGAGCATGAGCAAGATGCACCTAACCTATGCCACAACCCTTTGGATGAGGTATCATCAGGACACACTGGTACGCTTTTTCCTGTAAATTCTGCCATCTAGTTGGTTTATTGTATGCTGTTTCTTCAGAAGAAAAGTTTTGTTTTTTCACACATATGATTTGTTGCGACGATTTCTCCAGGAGTAGTTGTATCTGGCTGCATGGATAATGGGTCTACTCAGGTTTTTGCACCTGTAAACACTTTGGTTGAATCTCATCAAAGTTCTAGTGTTCCAATTAGCTTAGCCACTCCAGCAAGAGTGACACCTATAGGTGGACAATTAAGCCTTCAGGAGACCAACCACTCTATGGATGAAATGAAGTTTGCTAACCAAGGTGCCCCAAGTTTTCATCCTCGATCCTTTCCTGATTATCACGATAGCTTGGCCAATGCTGGTATTCCAGCGAACTCCTCTATCACCATAACAGACATGGCTTGCTGCATTGGTCCCATGATGGCTGAGAGATTTGGAAATAGGAACATTCGTGGAGCAAATTCAAATGGGCACCTGATGGAACCTAAAGCCGGGGGTAAGTTCAGCTGATGATGTTATCCATTATTAATTGGAATATGTTTTACTTATTCTCTGTCACATTCCATCGTGGGATTGTAGGGAATTTCATAATTTATTATGTTAATATTATTTTATAGATTTCACAATTCACTATGTTACAATTTTAGGGAAAATTTCATTCTTTATTCGTGAATTTCACTCCGTTTCTTATGGTTTGGATTTTACTCATGTTCCCTTTCTTCTAACTTTGAGTTGCTAAAAATATCTCTGTAGTTTTTGGGTCACCTGGAAATGGAAGTTTGTCACTTAATGGAAATTATTATGCATGGAACAATTTGAATTCACGCCAGCAACATCCATCAAGTGTCATGGTTTTGCCAAATTCTCCATCATTTGTCAATGGTTTTCATGCTAATCAACTTCTGCAAATCCCTTCATTTCCTAGGGTTTCTCCTCTAGTGTTTAATGTAGGATCACCTTTATCCGACCATATTGGCTCAGCACCACCAGTTAATTCAGCATTCTGGAACAGACGGCACCCTTATGCTGGGGAGTCTCCTGAAACTTCAGGTTTTCACCTTGGATCCCTTGGAAGTGTGGGTTTTACTGGTAGTTTGCCATCACAGCCAGTGGAAATTGCTTCCCACAACTTTTTTTCTCGCGTTGGTGGAAATTGTATGAATTTGACAAAAAATGGTGGGGTACATTCTCCTCAGCAGATGTGCCACCTTCTACCTGGCGGGAACCCGATGGTTTCAATGCCTGCATCTCTTGATTCTCCTAATGGTTGTGTTAGAAACTTCTCACACCGTAGAAATGGATCAAATTCTACTAATACTGATAAGAAACAGTATGAGCTTGATATTGACCGCATCATACGTGGGGAAGACAGCCGAACAACACTTATGATTAAAAACATACCCAACAAGTATGTACTCTGCTCCTCATGCAAATTCCAGTAATTTTATTCTTTATTTCTTGTTTATTGAGTTGTTCTTTATTTCCAGTAAATATTTATTTTTCCTTTTCCTATGTCTTTTCTTTCTAATGATGATCACTTTAAAGAAAAAAGTTAAATGGTAATTTTGCAGGTATACCTCAAAGATGCTTCTGGCAGCCATTGATGAGCACTGTCGAGGAACTTATGATTTTATTTATTTGCCGATTGACTTCAAGGTAAGCAATTTAAGTATTTGATCAAACCATTTTCCAACCCTGACACTGATTTATTCTAGTACATGCTACATGTCCTCGTTGAATATATTACTGATCCTAAATTTTACAAATATTATCTGCAGAACAAATGCAATGTGGGCTATGCATTCATAAACATGATCGATCCCCAACAGATTATTCCTTTCTATAAGGTTTATATAAGGATATGATATGCCACACTAATATCTCCATCATCCATATCTTTGGTTGCGGTGTTGTGTACTTCTCTTTTTATTTTGATATATTAAAACTAATCTGGTTAAACCGATGCATATCTTCAGGCATTTAATGGCAAAAAATGGGAAAAGTTCAACAGTGAAAAGGTGGCATCTCTTGCATATGGTAGGATTCAGGGAAAGGCTGCCCTTATTGCCCATTTCCAGAATTCAAGCCTGATGAATGAAGATAAACGATGCCGTCCTATTCTCTTTCATACTTATGGCCCAAATGCTGG
The DNA here is from genome assembly GCA_035048815.1 of Abelmoschus esculentus. Classification (NCBI taxonomy): domain Eukaryota; kingdom Viridiplantae; phylum Streptophyta; class Magnoliopsida; order Malvales; family Malvaceae; genus Abelmoschus; species Abelmoschus esculentus. Next base: position 4,499,501 of record JAUCBN010000031.1, on the reverse strand, counting down.
TGATCAGGTAAGTTGTATCACACTCAATAAACAACCTCAATGTAATTTCTTTTTCTTTCACTTTCCGGATTCGTATTGTGTTTTATTTGTGCATCTTTCCCTACTGTAACATCTGTAATTAAGGAAGTCCTAAGAATTTTTTAACCCCTAGTTTCTCATTTACGTAGGAACCCTTTCCTATTGGTACCAATATTCGATCAAGAGCAGGGAGACCTCGAACTACTAACACCGAGGAGAGCCACCACCAAGGTACTTCTGCTACTTTAGCTAACGGTGAAAAACTTTACGATGGGGTATACTCGTAGTTGGGTTCTTCCAAGGATTCTGATTGACCTGTCCACTTATCCAACCCTATAATTCAAAGCACCAGAACTGTCTGTTCTCTTTTTTGCTTCAGAGAAACAGTTTTGGTCACCTAGATTGCACATAACCAAACCCAAGTAGAACTTGAAAATGTTTTGTTTGTATTATAAAAGCCTGTATGAGAGTTTAGAGACTGGCTGGCATAACAGGGTTCTTCAAATTTTGTATTAGTCATTGACTGCACAACGCTCATGATGTTAAAGAACATCCTGGTCAGGGTTTGTGCATGACTCTAGGGACCCTCATTTTTGTTCCTCCCAAGGTTCTGGATTCCCTTAGAGTCCTGGTTTTGGTTATGTATGGGGAAAGAGAGAGAAAGATAAAGAGACTACGCATTGAAGTATTCTAGTTTTGTAAATTTTTGAACTTCTCATGTCCCTTAAAATCAAGAAGGATTACAAGTGATGGAATTCTAACTTTAACCTTGTTGGCTATCATCAGATAAGTCTAGAGTTCCTTTTTCTTTCTCTGTAAACTTTTAATCTCTTATCTTATTGATGAAAGATCGGAAAGGGAAGAAAAAATGAGACAACAAATATATATTTTTTTTAATAAAAGTGATAAGTTGAAAAATAAAGATTAAAAAATGACAATTTTATACATTCAATTTTAAAGTATGGTTCGACTTTTTAATTAAGTTTTACATCCATTACCTTAAGTCTTTGTCATCCACAGTAAAATTTCTCGACTCACTAATAATAGATTTTTTTACAGGTTTAAGAGGTAATATTTATATTCATATTTTTTTATGGTTTAAGATAAAACTCTCAAATTTTTATAAGATCAACTAGAACTTATCTCTCAACAATGAGGTCTTAATATTGTAAATAATTTATTTATCTAGGTGGGTGCTTATACAATTTAGCTTACTAAATTATAAGAGACCGTAAAATAGATCATGAAAAACTCTAACTTCTTGATCTTTAAGATTAGATGTTCATCCTCTTGTTCTTTAAGGGTCTCAAGCCTTTTTTTACGGTGTGAAATGATATTTTAATCGTATGGCTGGAGTCATTGAAAATCGTAAAATCGAACTTTAAAATTTTACTTGTACAGAGATTTCAAGACCTTTTAAGTGATTCTAAAATCTTTAAGTAGAATTCAAAAATTATAATTATTACAAGGTTATAGTTTCAAAACCTTTGATGAAGGTTTCAAAACTTTTGTTAAAATTTTTATTTCATACCATTTGACTTGAAAAAGGTTTTGGGACCTTCTTAAGAAGATTTCAAAACTAACCCTTAAAAGCTTAAATATTAGTTAAGTGATGACTTTTAAAGCGTGAAAATCATTTTTTCTCATGTCTCTGTTCGTGCCTTCGTTTTAAATTAGAGAGTTTAGAGTTTAGAGTTTAAGGTTAGGGTTGTAACTAGGGTTTAGAGAATTAGGAGTAGGTTTAAAATTTAATTTTTTAGAAATTTTTAACAAAAAGAAACAAAAAAATTTTACTCCTTTTAAAAGTTTTAAACATATTTTAAATATTTTTTCAAGTTTTATAGACTTTAAAATATTTTTAAAATATGTTTAATTCTAACTATATTTTTTTATAAAAATTATATTAAAATCTTTATCTTTAACAATCTCTTATTTTGATATAACAAAATATATCAAAATTAATTGAGAAGTTATTTTTTAAAAAAACTCTCCTTAAAAATATTTTTTAAAAAAATATTTTAGAAAAATGTTATTAATTTTTTTATATAATAATTAAAGAAAATATATCGAACACACACCATTAGGAGAAATTATATTATGGGTCAGTCCCACCACGTCATCCATAGGACCGACCAATAAAAACTAGCCACCTCATTATTTTTTTAATTTTTCAAGTAAAAAATCATTTGAAGAAAATATGACATGGAAAGATGGGTATTTTTTATTGGTCGGTCCCATAAACACGTGGTAGGACTGACCCATAATATAATTTTTCCATTAGACATTAACAATAGATAAACTACACTCATAAACAGTTAACTATTGTCTCGATTGTATTAATTTTGTATAGTTAAAAATTATCAGAGATATCGATGTGGTCAAATATATTATATAATTATATATTTACTTATCATTACTTATGTAATATATTAATTTTGTCATAAATCTAAATAAAATAATTTAATTCTATAAATTTAAAACTTATATCAATTTAATATATATATATATATATATATATATATAAACTCTACGTTACGAAATATATTACATAGTCAATGATTCTATAATAAAATTAATGTCAGTAATTTTTTAAACTTGTGTGAATTGCTAACAAATAAATAGTTAATAAATCAATTGATATTATTTAAATATTTAAATTAATTAAATTAAAAAAATAATAATTAAAATAAAATCAGCATAATAACTTAATGATTATAAATATAATTAATCTATTTTTTTTTGTATATAACGCTGTAATAAAAGGTTAATAATATATAATGATATGTGTCGTTTATTTTATACTTATCTAATAATTAATGATAAATTATAATTTTAACTGTTCATGAATGATTTTTATATAAATATTTTAGTTTTTTTAAAAAAACTTATACCATGATTATTGCAAATAATATTTTCTATTTAATTAAAAATAATTTAAGGTAAATAAATAAATTATATTAAAACAACGAGATATTATTTTTTGGGTAAAATTTGAGTTTAAACAAAATAATTCATTAAATCATAATATCTCAATTTCCCTCTAAATTCCCTGATTGCATATAAAAAGAATTTCATATAAATTATTCGAAAACAATTATACAAATTTTAATTAATATGAAAAAGTGAATTATAAAAGCTAGAAAATACAAAAAGGCTTCTTTGGGGCGGAGAAAGCCGAGAAAGTGGCCGAAAGAGATTGAAGTGAAGAAGATATGAGCGCGGGTTCAACGATTTCGAAGAAAATAAAGGTGGAAGCAGAAGAGGAAGAAGACGAAAACTCCATAGCTGAGCAAGAAGAAGCATTGGTGGCTTTGATCGAGCATCGCACAAAAGAAGTCCAACAGCTTAACCTCCGTATCTCCTATTACAAATCTCAGGTTCTTCCTCCCTTTTTCATGTATATCTTCTTTGTTTTTTCGTTCTATTTTTGGGTTTTTTTCTTTTCCTCGATTGAGGGATTTTTTTTCTTGATTGTAGATTCTGTGTATTTTTATTGAGAAAGTTTCTTCTTTTCAGTTCTTCATTTTAATGTATGTCTTGGGAGATTAATAAGTTCAAATAGGTGATATTTAAGTGAAAAAGAAACCCAATATTTTAATCTCTTGTTACTCAGTTTTTAGAATTCGTTCTTCTGCTTTCATTTGTTTTGTTAAATGATACTTGTTTTTTTATTAGGTTTTCAGGTTGTTCTAGAAACACATTATTAGTGGATCAAATATATGATGATAGATTTGGTTGCACTGTTAAAATTGTATTGATGTGAAGGTTTGTTTTAGTGTAGGATTAAGCTTTAATTTGCACTTGCTTTTTAATCGCTTTGTTTGATTGTTTTGTTCTTCATGCTTGTTTGAAACATAGCTTGATGAAGCAGAGAAGAGGCTGCAAGATTCACAATCTAAATTGGCTCGCCTCCGAGGAAAACAGAATACAGCATTTTCTAATGCTTCTCTGACAAGTAAAACTGTGAAGGCGGAGCGGAGATCAATATCTCCAGAACCTATAAATGGGGGCTCTAAAATGAAACAGCAATCAAAAACTGAACTTGTAATCCCTTCTGTGAATCCAAAGATTTCACAACCTATAAAACCGGCAGGGTCAAGTGCAAAGACTATGGTTGGTCATGAAGCAAGTCCTGCCTCTAATAGGGCTGTAAAAGTGAAAACTGAGGCATCTCATAGAAATTCTTCCAATCCTGAGGTTGCTGAAACTAAAGACAGGGGGACTAAAAGGAAGTTTGGTAAGGCAATCACCTCTAACTGAGTTGTTAAGCTATTTTTATAATGGATTGCGTTAACATTTCAAATTTTCTATTGTATCAGAACAAAAAGAGCACAAAGAATTGATTCCCTTGGTGCGGAACAGTTCTTCACCGACCACAATTGGCTCCTATTCAAGCAATCACATATCTAGTCAGCACAAAAGAAAGTTGAGAAGTCTTGCTGTGTGTCCAGTGAATGATCAGCTATTCGTGACCAGGTGTGCTCTTTGATAAGTGAAAAGGAGCTTATGCCATTAATTATGCAAGAATTTGCATTTACTGGCATGATGGAATTCCCTCTGCACCTCATTGTTTCAACTGTTTAGCATTTCAAGTTCATTACTTTCTTTATGTTCTATAGGGTCTAACTGTTCCTGATATCTTGGGCTATTTGCAGTGCTTTGGATGGAGTAGTCCATTTGTGGCAAATTCAGGCTAGAGGGTAAGTTCAATTTTTTATTTTGATTGGACCTGCTATGTACTATCTGTGGCTTATATGTGTTGTTGATCAATAGATTGCTAGGCAAAATTTTATATAATTGAGCTTCTAAATATATCATAGATTGAAATTGATAAGGACATATACCACTGTGTGGTACTATGAATACGATGCACGTGATAGACGTGTGGAAGCTTTCATTTTTCAGAAAGGTAATATATAGAATCTATGACTGTTTTAAATTCGACGCTTGTTCTGCCATTTGGGGAAAGAGAGGGGTAAGGTTGTCGTACTAGAATTTGACAAAGTTATGCGGCGCTGAGACTTGAAAGATCTTTGCAAGTTTGTTTAGAACTATAGCAAGCAAGATAAGATTAGTTTGATTAGATCATGGGTAAAGGAAAATGATTTAAGCGGTTGGCCATATTTGTTTGATTAAGGCTTAACTGTGTTAGGTATAGCAAGAGGCAGTTGATATCAAAAGTTAAACTTTTGAAACATGTGGTTTATCTCCAGTCGTATATTCTGTGATCTCTTATCATTGAGCCTTTTTTTTTTCTCTTTCACTTTCTAGTTTGATTATGGCAGCATCATAGGTTTCATGTCCTTTCATTGGTCATGCTTGTGTTTGGATGGCATTTATGAGACATTTCCAGATATGAGATGGATCAAAGCAAGTTGTGATTGTTGCTTACCTAAATTTTGTGTATTGCTTAGCAGCATTTAGAACCCTCTGAGTCCTAACAGTTTCTTATTCTTTCTCCCTTGAACGTTAGGTCATCAGCCTCTTTCCTTACTAGCACAGATTGTGCATCTGCTGTAGAGAGAAGATGGCCAGAAGATATAGCCTGGCATCCACATGGAAACAGCCTTTTTTGTGCATACACTGCTGATGCTGGGGATTCTCAGATATCAGTACTAAATCTTAACAAAACACAAGGGGTAAGTACAGTGGTTGCCATTTCTTTTAAAAAACTTGCTGCTGCTATTTTCAGAATTAATATATTCTTGGATCTATGGAGGCTTTGGAAGAGCTTAGTCCCACTGTAATATTTTACTTGGAACATTCGGTTTCCATCATAGAAGGGGTCTATCTTTATGTAAACTGAACTCTTCTTTTGCTTGTTTGTGCAATGACAGAGAGGCCGTTTAACTTACTTAGAGGACAAGCCTCATGTTAAAGGTATCATCAACAGCATAATATTCATGCCTTGGGAAAATACATGTTTTGCCACGGGTGGCAGTGATCATGCGGTGGTGCTTTGGAATGAGAGAGATGAGAATGTATGGAAGCCAAAATCCTTGCATCGGAATCTGCATTCTTCAGCTGTTATGGGAGTTGCAGGGATGCAGCAAAAGCAGGTTATATTGTCAGCTGGGGCGGACAAAAGAATTATCGGGTTTGATGTGAACGTTGGAAGAGCAGACTTCAAGCATCAAATAGAAAGTAAATGCATGAGTGTCCTGCCAAATCCTTGTGACTTCAACCTATTCATGGTCCAAACTGGGTAAGGAACGACTACTTTTCGACCAGTAAACTTCTTCAACCTATGTTGACTGTTTCCGGTTTACATTTCTAAATATACCTACTGTTTCTTTTGAATGTATTATGTATGCTATAACCGATGGAAATCACTGTAATTACGTTAATAGCGTCTGTTCCTGGACTATACTGAGTTAAGAACTTAAGATATAACATGACTTCTATTTAACTGGTAGATTCAGATGTATATTGTACATCAGTTTCTGCTTTTGCTAGCATTGATAAGATATGATTTACAGATTAGTCTAGACTCTAGTATGTTAGCAATTTCAGGCTTTCTATTGCCTGTGTCGTGTTAGATTCTGTATTCTAGTTCAAGAGAAATAGTTGGCAACAACTATTACTCGTTATTTTTTTTCTTAAAGTACCTGTTTTGAACACACGTTCCTCGCACTTATTTGGACATGGGTATATGAACATTACCCTTCAAGGACCTTCTAGAGACATGAAAAAATTGCAAAAAAATTGAGATCCAACATGCACATCAGAGTCCGAATAATATAGGTAATCCTGTAGTTTTCGGTTTACCCTTAGATAGTTGCCTATTTGTGTAACTCGTGAAGCACATGATTTATTACAGGAAGTTTTGTAACTTTATCTTCACTTCAGAGTTTTAGACAATGAGATGTGTCTTTATTTCTTCAGGACCCATGAGAAGCAGCTTCGTCTCTATGATATTAGACTGAGGCATACCGAGCTGCATTCTTTCGGGTGGAAGCAAGAAAGCAGTGATTCGCAATCAGCGTTGATCAATCAAGCTTGGTCCCTTGATGGTTTATACCTCTCATCTGGTTCAGCAGACCCTGTCATCCACATTTTTGATATTAGGTACAATGCTCGAAAGCCATGCCAGTCGATACGAGCTCATCAGAAACGAGTTTTTAAAGCTGTATGGCACTACTCTTTACCACTACTTATTTCCATATCTTCTGATCTGCAAATCGGACTGCACAAGAAGTATATATAACGTGTTTGTAGCTCACAGTGTTTTCGTTCCCACAAGTACACAACTTCTTCCTTTCATCTCATTTTGATTCATCCGGTCCTAATTTTGCTCTGGACTGGAAGTCTGATGAATTTGTCAGCGAGCAGTTTTTTATTATCAGGCAAAACTAGTCGGCAATGATGCCGGCAAACCTGTTCCGAACAGAACCCATATATTATGGCATTTTCATAATAGCAAAGTTTTTTTTTTTTTTTTTGGATGAGTACTGCAACTGACTCTGATAAGGTTAGTGATTTTAGTTACTTTAAGTTCTGTATCAGTGAGATTAAAATCAATATTTTAGTTATTAAGAATATTAAACTAAAATTGTACCTAATAATAATTTTTTATTATTTGATATTAAGCTTACCTACAAAATAATTATATATATATATATATATATTTGTGTTTGAAGTTTTTTTTATCAAAATTTTAGGTGTTTCTTTAGATAGAAATTGTAGGGTTTTGTGAGAAACTTTTTGGCGTTTTAAAAAAATTTCAAAATTTTGTTTTTTTAAATAAAAAGAAAAGAAAATTAAAATTCATGATTCATGTCAAGTAATAATTGGATGATAGTTTTTTAATAAATTGACCTGATAATGAAATGAAATTTTAGGTATATATTTTGATTAAAAAAATATTAGATACCTAAAAAAAAGGATAATTTAAAAACTTGTTTTGCAGTTAAACATTTTTATTATAATTTCATTAATAAAATAATAATTATATATTACTTTTATATAAATTATATTTTGATATACATGTTACGAACAAAAAATTACACAAACTCTTCGTTTTAAATTATAAAATCTAAAACCTAAAATTTTGACCTTAACGCTTTAAATTTTAAACATTAAATTTATAAATTCTAAAACCTAAACCTAATCTAAATTTCTAAACCCTAAAATTAAAAATAATGCAAGCTTGTATCAAAGTATTTTGCATTTTATACAAGATTGTTTGCATATGTTTTTATATAATAATAGACTGTCTTTTTATTTTGTTTTTTTTTAATAATTTTTATCTAGTTCATAATTTAAGAAATGAAAAAAAAATATCAATCTAGAGTTTTAACCACTTATTTTAAAATTACTAACTATAATACTTTTTATTAAAGCAATGAATTGTGCCATCCAATCTTATTGAAATGTGATCCAGACTTACTAAAATTGACTTATTTATCATTCGAATTAGAAGAATATTTTTTTCTTTAATAAGTTACATTGTTATGGTAGTATCTGTTCTAGAGTATACTTACAACCTTTAGACATTGATCTCTCAAAAACTGTGCTGGCATTATTAATACTCGAATACGTGACTTCTAAGAACAACAATTGTTTCCTTGACCACTGAGGCTAGTTGATTCTTGCGAAGAAGAATATCCTTCGAATAAGTATGAGTGTGATTTTGAATCAGTTATAGTGGTTACAAGTAATATCCTTTTTAAAATATATTCTTAATTATTAGACATTAACCGTTTAATCATTGTATTTATAAATATTAGTGTTTAAATTTGTGATCTTCAAGGATAATAATCATTTTCTTAATTATTAAAGTAAGATTCATGAATGATTAAATCATCCTTCAACAAATATGAGTGAACGATTATTTTTAAATCCCTAATTTATTTAAGAATTCCCGCCCTCTTTAAATAAATATGTATTCCAAGAAAGTAATATAAATTAGAATTAAACCATGAACGTGCAGATGTCAATATTAATATAATACATAATCTATTAGGTATTATTTTTGACCTTGCGATGGTGTCAATCATTTCTTAATTAATTCTTGATTTTTTTTTGGATTTTAAGCACAAATAATAAAATTATTTTATAAAATTATAAAATAAATTTTCTTAAAAAATATTTTTTTTAAATAATTTTAAAGATATTTGATCTTATTTAATTTTAAATAATGACAAATTATATCTGAACTATTTCCATCACGTTATTCGTGGTCTTAATCAACCAGATTCATCCATCTCATATTTTTTTTAATATGAATCATCATTTTTTTTACTTGTAATAGTTGAGTAGGTAATTATCATGTAATCATTAAAAATAAACAAACTTAATTATATAAACAACGAATAACGTGATGAAAAATATTTATAATATAATGTCTCTAAAATGATGGGCAAACACTTAAAAATTCTTGAAGAAATGGATCAAATATCATAAATTCAAATCAAATCCAACTTATCACAATCTTTCCTAATAAAAGCCTTACAAATTCTCCAAACTTAAGAATCTTTTTGACAACAACAGAATATGGATTTCTGTTTTTCAAAATTTTCTTTTATATTTTCGGATTTTTTGTTTCGTGTCATGAAATAAAAAAATATTAGATAAATTTAATTCATTATGTTATTTATAATCTCATTCAATAATATTTTTTTCATAATAAATTTTCACCTATTTTTTATATATTTAAAAGATTATAATTACGTAAAAATTATATTAAAATAAATAAATATGATTTGATAAACTGACATAATAAGTATGATTTATCTAATAATTTCTGTCGTAAAATATATGAAATTTGAAAGTGGTAATTCTATTGTTATTCTGTGCTTGCTTGAGTGTCACCATTTACTTCCACTTCCATCTCTAGTGGTTGACCTTTTGACTTCTTGTGCTCCTTGACTCATCATTTTCTTTTCCTATGAAAAACATCAGAAACAGGAACAGCAGATCTTATCTTTTCAGTTGTCTCCTTGTCTCGTCTCATGCTTAATATATTATACTATTAAATTAGATATTAAACATAACATAAGAAAATGAAACCATGACCATTTTATATAACTATCGAGTAGGATTACACGTAATAGAAATGATCGTACAAGATTTTTTTTAAAAAAAAAAATTAAAATTTTGATAAATTTTATTGATTAATTGATGCTAATCTCGAAATTTATTATAAAAAATTTAAAAATATTCTGAAGAAAAATGAGTTACAATTGTTAAAACATTATAATTATGTCTATGACAATTGATTATAGAATCTTATTAATTATTCTTATTACTATTATTTCTATAAAACTAGTAAGGTTCTGGATAGACGTAATAAAAATAACCGGACAGAGGTCCCTAAAAAAGACAATTATTTATGAGGGTTATATTTTTAGAACTAATGAGGTTATAGACGATTAATTCTAAAAGTCATATTTTAATAAATTGTATAATACCCCTAAAATCTTTAAACCACCCCTATAATTATTATTTAATTTATTAGAATTGAATACAGTTGAGATGTTTCTCTCTATATAATTTATTTTAAAATATTAAAAAATTAACTTAAATATATTTTAAAAATTTAATATTTTATCTTATTAAATCAATTATTAATTGATATACTCTTATCATATTTATGATAGCATATAATCAAAAACTATTTTCAATGTGATTGAGTGGGCCTAGTGTCCCAAGCACACTGCACACTCACTAGTTTTTGATGGAAATGGTTGATTAAGTTACAAAATATCTAGCACAAGAAAGAAAGAAAGAAAAAGTGGAGCCATTATGAAAAAAGTAAAAGTAAACTATATAAATAATTATTTAATTATTAAATTAATTTTAATTTAATCACTATATTTTTAATTAATTTTTTGAAAAGATTATTAAGTGAATCTGGTTCATCACGTTATCTGTGATCCAAACAATCAGAACCGTTGATCTTTAAATAACTATCTAATAAATACTCACATACTAATTATATGTAAGAAAGAGATGATAATTCACTTTAAAAAAATTAAGATGAACGGTTCTGATTGATTAAAACCACGAATGACGTGATGAATAAGATTCACTAAATAATTTTTTCAATATTTTGAAGTTGATATCAATGAATTGAATTTGTGCAATAGTAAAACTATAGTACTTAATGTAATACTATCGTCACTTAATTAAATGTTTAATTTATTATATTAAATTAATAAAATATATAAATAATAAGAATTAAATATATAATTATATAGAATTTTATTAATTATCATATATTTTTTCTGTTAGATTTTAAGACCAATTTACTACTTGAGTGATCATATTACTATACTGTCCCATGCCCATGCTCAAATAGTGCTGCTTTTTCTTCTTCTCATTACTTCCCCACATCAATGATGCTCCTAAAGCATGACTTATTTGACTTATGACTCAAGAAAAATTCATCACTTTCTTCCATTTAATAGACATTATATTTTTGATTCATTTTACGTGTACGGTTCGTATTCAATATATCTACGGTAAAAATAAAAAAAATTCACAAGCACCTCAGTTTTAGAGTTTAGGGTTAAAATTTAAGGTTTAAAGATTAGGAGTTTAAGAGTTTAGAATTTAAGGCTAGTGGTTATAGTTTAGGGATTATAATTAGAATTCTGGGTTTAAATGTTAAGACAATATGGTTAGGGATATAAATTTTAACTTATAAATCCTTCAATTAATATATGCCCTAAAATAATGACGATTATGGAAATTTTTTTAGTTTTATTGTCCGTGTGTAAAATATTTACTTTTAAGATGTATTCTATATCCGGTGGAGGAAAAAAAATTATTAACAACCGGTGTAGTTTAAGAGTTTAAAGATTTTTATTATAAGATTTAGAATTTAAGATTAAATGTATAAGATTTAGGATTAAAGTTTTAAACTTTTAGGATTAAAATTTTAGATTTAAATTTGAAAATAAACGTCTGTATAGGAAAAAAATACATTACTAATATATGAAATACTTACCCTTATAACTGACCATAAAGCACGTAGCGTTCTTAAGAAAATTAAACAAGTAAAATAAATATATATACTAAAATAAATACTTACCTTATAATTATTCTTTAAAACTGTGGTGGTTTAATTACATATTTAATAGTTTTAACTTGTATTTTTAATATATTTATATTTTTATTATCATATTTAATATGGATATACATATGTAAGTTAATTTTGTTCTTATTATTATTTCAAATTACCTAATATATTTATTTTGGCTTAAAGTCAAAGAACTCCTTAATTTTTTTTAAAAAAATAATTAAGTTGTTAATTTTTCCATCTAATTAAATCTTTAAAACAAAAAATTAAATCAATTAAGTAATTTGATTAATTTTAACCATTAAATTTAAACAATTGTTTGATACAGTGTTGTGCGCTATGTCATAGTGTTTTCACTTGATTTTTTAGAATTTTATTTTATTTAAAAAACTCTTTAAATATTTTAAGAATTCTAAAACACCTATAAAGTTTATAAAAAATACTTTTGAATTTTTTTAATGTAACATGATAGAATTGTATTATATCATGTGTTGATAACACCTGAAGAAAAAAAAAAGTCAAAATTTAATAGTCAAAATCGATTAAAAAGAACTTAATTGATTTAATTTCTTGGTTCAAGGGCTTAATTGATTAAATTTTTTAGTTTAAGGTCTTAATTGAGTGAAAAAATTTAGGGACTTAATTGATTTTTTTCCAAAAATTTAAAGACTTCTTAAACCTATTTATTTTTTTAATGTAGTTATATTAACTCTTTTACTTTGTATATGTTATCATTTTTCAAATAATATTTTAACCTAAATATTATAAATAATATTTTATTTTAAAAAATATTTTAATTCAAACTCAAATATAAATCAAAATTCTGATAAAATCCAAAATATATTATAAACAAATATATAATATTATAAATTATTTATTAGTTTACTACTAATAATATGTAATATATTTATGAAAAGTATGTTCATATTTAAAGCTAATTAAAAATACCAGATGACTCAAAAGTTGCCGCTAAAACTTGTTCATCTTTTTTTTTAACGCGTTTTCTGTCTGTGATTGTAAAGAAAAGTGGGCCACTCAGATTTCTACTATTCCTACAGAAAACTGTAATGAAAGCGCCCTATAAGAAGTCAAGATTTCCGTTGAAATTTTTAATTTATTTATTTCAAAATAAATAAATGTATATCGTTTACCGAGTTGAAAGAGAGAGTTCAGCCAGTATATAGTCAGAGATGGGAAATTGCTGCTCGGACGCCGCCGGCGGTATGTCTCCTGTGCGTGGCAACGCTGCAACTGCCAACAAAAATGGAGCTGTCGATATGTACTCAAGGTCTCGTGGTATCCATGGCTTCTTCTCTCAGATCGAGGTTCTTTTTTTTGTTTTTTTCCTTCAGTTTTTTCGTTGATAACTGTCTAAAATGTCTTGTTTTGCCTTGTAATGAATGGTGGGATCTAGTTCGGTACTGAGTACATGATTGGCTAATCGATTTAGCTTTGCTTTTTACGACTTAATTTGATGGGAAATTATTTATAAAATTCTTTAAACTAGGGATTTCTAAGTTTATTTGTATTTAGATTCAGAGTTTGATTTTCATCTGTGTTTACTACACAGTCTACTTTGGTTTTTTTTTCTGGATTCTCTGAAATTTTGCTGTCTCTCTGTTGTTGCATTGATTCTTTTGTGCAAAACAATGTTATGCAGTTATCATTTTCTGCTACAAGTTTGCGAGACCGGGATGTTTTCTCCAAGGTATGTACGTTACGAACAAATGCAAAGATAGACACTGGTTTATTTGCTCGACAAGAAATGATGTAATTATGAAATTCAGTGCCGTGTTTTAGCTGTATCATATTTAACTTTGTTGTTGAAGTTAAAATTATTGCCAACATTTCAGTTTAACTAATGAAAAGTTTTAAGCTTAAGGGTATACATGGTTACCTTCAGTTAATATCTGCGGTTAGATTGTGACGGATCCTTCCAATGTAGGGTGGCATAATAATGCCTTTGAATTAGTGGAATTTAGTAAATAAAATTTTGGTTGTAGGATTTAGGGAGTTGCAGGTGAGAAGTGGTTCTTTATGGTTGAATGGAAAATTGTATGCCATATAGATAGGTTAAACAATGCAATTAAGCGACCAATGAAGACATGCTAGCTAGCTCATCTTGTAGTGAGTAAGGGATAGGGTGTTTCTGTCTGAGTGGTTGTTAGAGTTGTACTATGACGGCAGGTTATGGATCATGACAGGTTTAAAAGATGAAACATGCTGGGCAGTCACATAATACGAAGTACTTAAAGAACTCCTTTACTCACCCCATATCAAAAATGATAAAACAAAGGTTCTTAAGAAATCCTAGGAATGTAACCTTGATAAATCCAAGAATTATGCCCAACTCTAGGAATACTCCTATTTCCTTGATTGAACCTTATGTCGCAACATGACTTGACACGAAACTTTTGAGACAGGTACAGTTTGGTAAATCAATCATAAATGAAAATAAAGCTTCAGTTTAGCTTTAGTTTGATTGCTCAGTTGGCTTTTAAAACTTTTTTCGGTTGTAGTTCTTTTGTCACATTGTAACAGTTATGTACTTTACTGCCATGTTTTATTACTTAGTTACAAGAATCTTACTTTTGTTGCAGAAAACTTAGCATCATATCTCATAACTTTTGTTTGCTTTAGAGTGATCCAATGGTGGTGGTTTATATTAAGGAAAGAGATGGAGCAATTAATGAAGTATTTCGTACTGAAGTAGTTATTAATTCATTGAACCCTAAGTGGATTGCTAAGTATACAATTGGTTACCATTTTGAGGTGATCCAAAACTTGCTGTAAGTTCTCTTCTTCCTTTTCTTTGATCTGAAAATTGATGGTTTGGGTTGTTTCATGCAATTTAATTTGGTGGAAATTATTTGATCACAGGTTTCAGGTTTTTGATGTTGACACTCAGTATCACAATGTTGAAGTAAAGGTATATTTAAGTACTTCTGCCTTTCCTTTTAAATAGTTCAGTTTACATACAAACTGTGAACTTGAAAGGAATACATATATGTATTTAAATATGTATCCAAGTTTGTGATACAATTGTACTTGTGTTTGTATTTGTCTTCTTTGAAGTCATAGTATCACCGTGCATATTTACATTTCTGTTAATTGGAAATATGATTTGACTTTGCTAATGAACAAGATTCTTGTACAACAATTCCAACTCATGCCACTCTCATTGTAGAGCATAGAACATGAAATCCTTAATTGATGCTTTCACTTCTACACAGATGCTTAAGCTGGAGGAGCAGCAATCTCTTGGTGAGGCATGTTGCGCGTTAGCTGAGGTAGGCCATAAATATTTGAATGTAAATTTGTAATATAGTACAACTGAGCCGGAACACGTTAGTTTAACTAAACACATTTAGGTTTAAAATGAAGTTGTCTTCACATGCTGTTTTGCTTAACTTAATCTACTTTTTTTGTATCTTCTATGCTCATTTTATGGTCCATGTTCGGGTTCGTGGTTGCCCCTCCCAATCTTATAGGTTGTGACCAAACCAAACAGGTCTTTAACCTTGGATCTTGTACGTAGAGAGGAATCTGTCTCATCAACACATTCCCTGCACTCTGGGAAGCTTACCGTGCATGCTGAGGAATGCTTTAGCTCAAAGAATACAGCAGAGATGATATTAAGGTGTTTTGATTTGGAATCCCAGGATCTCTTCTCAAAAAGTGTATGCATTGCTGATTTTATATTCTTTTACATTTTATTCGTACTTTTATCAGGGATTTTAGTTATCTCTTGGTGTGCTTTTTGACTGCCTTGCAGGACCCCTTTTTGGTTATATCAAAACTTGTGGAAAACGGAATTTCTATTCCTGTATGTAAGACTGAAGTCCTAAAGAATGATTTCAACCCAACATGGAGGCCAGTTTTTCTAAATATTCAACAAGTCGGAACCCAGGTATTACAAGTTTTCATTCATACTTTTCAACAAGATTTGTCATTCCTTTGATTCCTTACATGGAGTGCAAGTTTTGTCTAACATTGACTACTCAGGTCTTTTGGGGAAACAACATTTTCCTTTCCATCAATTTGTTGATTCTTCCTGTTAGTAATTGTGAATTCTTTAACCAAAGAATTGGTTAATACTACTGAGCTGTCTATATTACAATCAGCTATATAAACATGCTGGTGTCTGCTTGACATGAGAACAAATACTTCCATTTATGTTGAGCATTTATATCAGCCTTTATTGTTTTTTGTTCCTGCTTAATTTTTTTATATGTTATAATTAAATTTGCAGGATAGTCCATTAGTGATAGAGTGCTTTAACTTCAACAGCAACGGAAGGCACGATTTGATTGGGTAACTGTAGTTCTTGTCTTCATTTTCCCTTTTCCCTTTTCCCTTCTATACTTGCTGATGTGGCATCTTTTCTTGGTTTTATCAGAAAAGTCCAGAAATCACTAGCAGATTTGGAAAAGCTTCATTCTGGAAGGGAAGGAGAAAATTTAGTTTTCCCTACTCTGGTTGGGAATGAGTACCAAAACAAGGTTTAACTGTGTGAATCAGAAATAATTGCATGATACCATTTTTACTTGGCTTTATATTATAAATTTGTTAACTTTGTAACAGATATTAAAAAGCAAGCTTTTTGTGGATAAGTTCTCTGAGACTGTCCAACATACCTTCCTGGATTACCTGGCTGGGGGGTTCGAATTAAATTATATGGTGGCTATTGATTTCACTGGTACTTTCCTTTTACTTGTAGCACTGAAATTTAATGGTAAAACATGTCTCATTTATGTCTTACGATGAAGTTAATTGAGGAACCATTATGAACATAAAATCTGAACCCACGTGGAACTTTTTTGTATTGAAAATAGTATGGTAATTAAACAAACAACTATTAAGAGTACATCATTACTGCTATTTATCTTGGCTTGTTTCTCTCAATATCCATTTCCTCCTAGTTTAAGAAATTGTTCAGAATGAATCACCTAATAAGAGGACATAGGTTTGAATGATGCTGCAGTTCTGCATTTTAAGACCTTAGGACTTGCTCATATAAATATGAAACTGTTACAACTTACAAGTTATATAAATAAATGTGGAAGGCATCTTTCTTTACGTGCAGTTTTGCAGAAGTACCATAGGTTTTATATATGCTTACACTTAAATATTTAATTCTGGTCTATCAGCTTCAAATGGAAATCCCCGCCTTCCTGATTCCTTGCATTATATTGATCCATCAGGGCGGCTAAATGCATACCAGAAAGTAAGAAATCGATTTCTTCAATAGTTTCATTTTTATATGGATACCCTAGAAAATCTTATGCATCTTTTTACCCAGGCAATCTATGAGGTTGGAGAGGTATTGCAGTTTTATGACACGGATAAGCGGTTTCCTGCTTGGGGATTTGGGGCACGGCCCATTGATGGTCCAGTTTCTCATTGTTTCAACTTGAATGGAAGCAGTAACTACTGTGAGGTGAGACGTTGCAAGCAGAAGTCTTTTCTCGGTACCTTGGATACCCATAGTATCTCTTATCTTTGTACTCTAGCATTAACCAAATATCATTTTCTCTCAGGTTGAAGGAATCCAAGGAATTATGACGGCATATATCAGTGCCCTTTTTAATGTTTCTCTTGCAGGGCCAACACTATTTGGACATGTGATTAACAGAGCTTCACTAGTTGTCAGCGAATCTCTTGCTAGTGGCGCTCGAAAATACTTTGTGTTGTTGATAGTCACGGTAAGATATAGAAAAGGAAAAAAAAATCCTGACAGCCACTTGATGTTGATATAAACACTTCTGAACGTTGTCCATTACCAACATTGGTATCTTTCGTCATCGTTTTTGTTGTTATTGTTCTCATCACAATAAACAATTATCACTGTTTCTGATAGTTGTTAATATCACTCTAGGACGGGGTTATAACCGATCTCCAAGAAACAAAAGATGCTCTTGTAAAAGCATCATATCTCCCATTGTCAATCCTCATTGTCGGAGTCGGTGGAGCCGACTTCAAAGAAATGGAGGTACTTGATCTACATGTATCATCTTATATCCAGTTGAGGGAGTATGATACCTTCAAAATTCATCCTTTCCTTGATACTCAACTCGAAAGATTCAATCGGTTTATTAACCAAACCCCTTTTACAGATTTTAGATGCAGACAAAGGAGAAAGACTTGAAAGCACATCCGGGTCTATAGCTTCGCGTGATATCGTTCAGTTTGTTCCGTTTCGGGATGTACAGAGTAAGTCATCTACTCAAGCTTTTACTTAAACAGAGAAACTCATGAATAAATTTGCATAATAAATGGTTAAAAATGATTAGGAACCAAATTTTTAGTTTTGGAATTATGACAACCCCCTTGCAGATGGAGAGATCTCTAGTGTTCAAGCACTTCTAGCAGACTTACCAACACAATTTTTAACCTACATGCGAAGCAGAGATATTAAACCAGAC
The DNA here is from genome assembly GCA_035048815.1 of Abelmoschus esculentus. Lineage (NCBI taxonomy): Eukaryota > Viridiplantae > Streptophyta > Magnoliopsida > Malvales > Malvaceae > Abelmoschus > Abelmoschus esculentus. The sequence continues at coordinate 4,481,033 of JAUCBN010000031.1, read as the reverse complement.
ATATAAAGACATTATTTTTGTCTTCCTGCCCTGAATGTCGAAGCAACCATGGCTGTTTTCTTGCATCAAATTGGATAAACATATATACATTGCATGATCACGTTGGATTGAAGATTGATCCGAGGTATTGCTGCAACTGTCTGCTGGTTTTGGCCACCCTGAAGAAGGATTATTCATTTTGTTATGTGCCCAATGCATCAAATTGTGCCTTGTTTGTATAATTGTGTTATAAGTATGTTTATCTTTTTGCTAAAAGACAATTATATTATAAATAAAAGAAACATCCAGGCTCTTTAGATCAATAGAATAGTCAAAACAGAAGGGGAAAAATGAGGGGTTTAAAAAATAATTTTAAAAAGTATTTTTAGGTTGTTAGGTTTAAAATAGTAATGATTGATATTATTGTTAAAGGTTTTTTAAGTAGATAAAATATTGATTTTTGATATTTTTTTTAAAAATATAAAAAGATCGATAATATAAATGAGAATATACGAGGAATTTTACTTAAAATTGCTTTTGAAAAAATTTAAAAACTAAAAGTTTTAACTTTTGAAAATTATTTTTTAATCTAAATTAAAAAGTAGTTTTGGTCTTAAAAAATTTCTATTTTTTATTATTTTTTATCTTAATTTAATTTTTAAACCTAAAAATTGATTCGAAAAACAATACAAAACATAAATTTAGTAATCGTAGTTTTTAGATAAATATTCTCTTTTAGTTTAAATTTTAGGTATATAAGGTATATTGTTTTATGATCTATGATAGATGATGTCATTTTAAATTTTTTATTAGTAAAATTTAAATATCAATACATCAATTATCTAATTACGAAATTTGAGTTGTGAATAAATAGTAGGTTTTCGACAGGCGCATTAATCATAATCTATTAAAGTATATGCGGATCCCTAACACGAGAACACTACTTAACTAAATAAACATAATCTAGAAACTTCAAAATACATTACCCCAACAAAAACAAAATAATGTTGAAGAGCATCCGTGTTCAATTATTAAGTTGAATTTTGGAGAATCAAACGTGGAAAAGATTTGAGAGTTTCCATGGGTATTAGTGTTTGCTTGATTCCAGCCAATCCCAATTCCAATCATTTAAACCTAATCTATGATTTGTGATAATCACTTTGAGTAACCATTAAAGACTTCAGTAACTACATTAATCCTCATCGTTTGTGACAAAATTCGAGTTGATCATGCATGATCTAAAAGAAACAACACTTGCTGGTTCTGCAATCAAAGCTCTAGAGACAGTGGCACTGTTACGTTCGGCATGACAGAGTTGGCGAAGCTTGGTAGGAACATACCAAATGGTCAGACGAGGATGAGCACTGAAAATTGCATCCATGTCCCAACCCTGACGCGCAGAGATATCGACGAGAGGCTTGTAGCAAGCTTGTCTCCAAGCCCCAACATTCTGGCCTCTCTCCTTGAAACTTCTCCTCAGAGCATTGGAAGTGTCTTGGTCGAGGCATTGCAGTGCGTAGCAGTGCACGTAGTGTCGCATTTTGGGCTTGTTAATGTAGCTTGCACCAACCTTCTTAGCATACCTGAAAACTTGATTGGTCACCTGCAGACATAGATGTTTCTTCTCCGCTTGTCAGATTAAATGGTTGGATACTTCAAGTGTAAAGACTGTATCGTTTGTTGTTACCTTGGTGGGGCATTTTTCGCCACGCTCCTTGGCCAGATTTTGGACCTGAATCAACAACTCCCTGCATTGCTCGTAGAGATGGAAGAGGTAATCCAGACCGTTCTTTTTGCCCCGTGCAACCTCACCTGGTTCTGTCACTATGAACGGGTGCTCTCGTTGTCTCTCATACCCTCCATCACCATCAACATCGGCGCCTTCTAGTTCATCTGCGTGTTCCACTTCTACAACCACCTTCTTCTGCCCCTTCCTCCGCCGCTGATTCTTCCTTCCCCCAACCACTACCACCTCCCACGTCCCCCCTCCGCCGCTCCCCGCCACGTCTTTCTCTTGCTCCTCTATTAACCCTGTAGTCACAGGGATTGCATTATATTCTGTCTGGAGAGAAAGTACTTGTAAATTTGTGATATATCAACCAACAAATTATTAAAAATAACCTTCCTGGGAGAGGGAATCAATGGCAACACCTGAAACCAAGTGTCTACGCCTTGAATCCTCTTCGTGAAGCCTTCTTCTTTCAGCTCTAACAGCAGCTTTAATACCATACCTTTCACCGATAAGAAGCTCCCACCTGAATAAATGCGACACACAATTCATCATCTCATCTAACTCGTCATCCTTCATGCCTAAAAGTGTACTCACAGTGAACCCTAACTCAGCTATCTTCGCTGCAGTGTAGTATCTGACCCCGTAAGCTTGAAACAACTCCTCTAACTCTCCAAGTTCCCTAGGCCTCCCTATGTAAGCGGCCGCAACTGTCGTATGTGGCTGAGGCGCCGACCCTGTTTCCATTAAACGACAAGGCATTGGTGCCACCACTCCTCTTAGGTCCCATTTCAAGAAGTTTCCAGTAGCAAAAGCCTCAGGGTCCATTTCTCGGGTCTCCTCTCCTCTCTTTCTCTCTCTCTACAAGTCTCAAGCAATGAGTGGTCATAGGAAAATCTGAGTTCATTTATGTTTTGTTGGTTTGTACAAGACAGGGATCGTCGGAATCCCCAAACTATCCTTGCATGACTTCTATGCTTTCTTCTTTAATATTTCGACACGAATATAGTGTGGTTCTCGTTATGTTTAATAAGTTCTATCGAACAGGGTCTCGAAAATAAAAGACCTCAAATGAGTTGTCTATAATATATATATATATATAATAAAAGACATGTCTCTTAGGAGGAGGTTAATAACCTCGTGATAAGTGGTATCGGAGTGATTTTTTGACTGTTCGATTTCATGCCGAACGTTTATGAAATGGTAGACAGGGTAAACAACTGTAATATGAGGTCAATTATCAGAGTGAAAGCTCGTGATGAGAGCATCACGAGGTTGAATGAGAGATAATGTCATGCCTTAAAAGAGATAAGGAACATTAATATCACATCAAAAAAGAAAAGAGAGTTCTTGGGATATATAAACAGTGGTGCTACACATGTTATTAGACAAGTCTGTTAGGAAGAAGGTAATGATGACCTTGTGGTAATTTTAAATTATTGAGTTTAAGGTTAAGGATTATGACTAGGGTTTAGGGTATAATTTTTTAGAATGTAGGATTTTTTATTTAGGATATAAAAATTAGAATTAAGGTTTAAAACTTAATTTTTAGAATTCAATTTAATAATTTAAATAATTAACGTATAAAATTTAATAATTATATCGGATAATAATTTAATATGCATACTAATCTTAAGATTATTAAAAATCTATTAGAATGTTTTAAACCATTGAATTGTTGATTATATAGATCCGCAGGGTAATTCGTATGCATCTGAGCAGTTCCAGAGAATGACTCTTCTCGTTGAACATAATCGTTACCTTTCGTTGGACTTGTCTGGTCAGATCCTATGATTTCGTTAATACGACAAGATTAGAGTTCCATTCATTTATACATTTTATTCCAATAAATATTTTAACCTATTCTTAGGTTCTGACATATAAAGTTATACTAATATTTTATTTAAACATATGAAAAATAATTAAAAATCAATTGGATTTATCCTCAGTAAGTAGTCTTATAAAATTAAAATTTTCAAAAAAATAATTTTTAGTTTCCATAGAAAAATAAAAGTTAATTATTCATATAATTTAAGGTTTGAAGTTTTTAATTTAAACTATGGTGAAAAAATTACCTTTTAGCAAATTCACTATCCTAAAAATGAAAAAAAGAAAGTTACAATTACAATTTAATTTTTAAGTAAAGTATCGTTATAAATAGTCGGGTAAAATACAATAAAGGTCACTTAATTATGGGTAAGGTTACATTTGAGTCACTTAATTATTGAAAGTTATATTTGGATCACTCATTTATGGGTAAGGTTATATTTGGGTCACCTAATTATTAAAGGTTACATTTAGATCACTCAATTATAGGTAAGGTTAGATTTTGGTCACTCTTCATATTTTAAAAAAAATTATCAATTCGTGTATTAGATTAGTTAATGATTTCAAACGAAGTACTCTAATGTTAACAAGAGTATACAAGTGATTTAGAATAAAAAAACGACCAAATTGATGTAATTTTTCAAATATAAAGAGTGACCCAAATGTAATCTTTAATAATTGGGTGACCCAAATATAATTTTACCCATAAGTGAATGACCAAAATATAACTTTTAATAATTAAGTGAACCAAATATAACTATATTCATAATTAAGTTACCTTTATTGTAGTTTACCCTAAAAAAATAATTTTTATTTTATTATTTGAATAAAAACAAATTTTATGTGGCTATGGATCAGATCTTTGGCAATTTAAAAAAGTTCAGACAAGTACTGTAAAATTGTCATCTTCTTTAATTCAGCTGACTGACTCCCATCCCCCTTCACTTTCTGATAAAAAGACTGTTCCATTGTGTACTTTAAAGGACGACAAAAACTTGTCAAACTCAACCATGATCTGATGTTTTTCTCGTTGTCTGCTCTCATCCTCAAGGGCAAACACCATTGGTTCAAACACACGTATCCACATGTCATTGGTTGTCTGTATTCTGGTGTTCCAACAAGATCTACTGGTTTTGTAATGAAGGAAACAAACCTTGGAAAGAATAACCAAGGGTTTTAACCATGGTCAGTTTCAGAGCCAGCCATGGAAAGACGAGATGAAAGGGTTGTGGACCCAAGGAGTCCCATGAGTCAGCGATCCTTGTACTTGTTTGTTTCATGAGGAGATCTCATGTACAGTAACAGTAGTTATTGCTTTCCATGTCTCTATAGCTTTCAATCACTAGTACCAAATTTCAACTTATTTTCCTTAGGTTAGTGGGAAATCTAAGATACCAATGATGTTTACGGTTACGTTTAAGGAAACAGGTGAGTTTCGATTAATTTTAGAAAAATACGTTAAAATCTATAGTATGTGCAAGTGACGAGACTATATTTGTTGTTGGATTGAATTGAAATTGACAGATGTACATGCAGGTGACGAGATCTAAAGAACATTGTTCCTTTTAGCTTATTCTCTCAAATATTTTTTAAATATACATATTTTCTCTATTTCTCCCAACTCCATTATTCACCTAAATTGACATAGTTTAATAGACAACATATCCCCCAGAATATAAGCATTTTTAAATTAATATTTTTTTATTATTTAATTTAAAGAATACCCATTCGAGATTATTTGAAAAAAAAACTCTTATTTTGCTTATATAGAAATGGCTCGTGTTTTATAAAAAGCGTGAAAAGAACATACATCTTACAGATTTTTTTTTTGAATTAGCTAATTGTGATTACAATAGTATAGAATATACTCTCAATCATTTAATATTGATCGCTCAATCAATCTACCGACATTACATTACTGATGTTCGAACTCGTGATCTTTATAAACAACACTATTCCTTTAATCACTTGGGTTAAATAACTCGTGCTATAAAAAAAAAATTATCTAACATAGAATAATTTTTAGATAATTTATTATAATATTTAGAAAAGAAAAAAACTCGCATTTTTTTTTCACAAAGTATGTTTCGCGAGATATTGAAGACTCATACTAATTTTCATTAGCCTTTGTTATACGAAAATCGTTTTCTTCAAGAAAATGAGTAATATCTGATAGATTATTAGGAATCGATAAGATATAACTTAATTCAAATAAATATAAATTATATCTAAATAATATGGATAAGATTCGAATAGTTTAATATTTTGATAAATATAAATGATTTCTAAATAATGTATTATCTTTAAATAATATCTTTGTATTTCAATTAAAAGGATCATAATTATTAAGTTTAAAAGATTTAAATTATAGAAAATCATTATTTTAAAATATTTTAAAAGACCATTTCATATTTAAAACGATCCTAATTATTAAAAAAATATCGTCATATTTTAATAAAATATAAAATAAAAACCAAAAATAGCATAATTGAACAAACTAATAATGTCAACAGAGAGATTAAACGATTAATGTCAAATGATTGAGATTATATTTTAAAATAGATATTACTATAATCATTATTAATTAATTAAAAAAACTAAATTTATATTATAATATTTTTATAATACGATTAATATTTTTATATAAATAATAGGTGAAATGGTCCATTATTTTAAGACTATCAATAATTTAGCGAGATTTTAGACTATTGATTGATAAGAGATAATGATTTTTTAATCAATTGCATTATTTCAATTTAAAAATTATTTGACTTTTAAATCATTTTTATCTAATTTAATTTTGTAAAGTGAACTGTGACGTTTCTTTCCATAGCTGTACGGAGATGTTTGTGAATCAATCTTATACTTCAAATATATAAATTGTAAGACCAACATATATATTATTAGAAAAATATTTTTGAAGCATAATTTTAGAGACGATATTATTGAAAGGATAGTTTTATACCCCGAACAAAAACAATAAAACGAACATACATATTACCAAATTAATTTTTGATTGCTCTTCTGGTTTTAAAGTCGAGAATAAAAATAATTTGAATTAAAAATCAATATAAACCAAAATAATTTAAAACTAGATAATCTGAATTTAATTTAACCGAATATGATTCAAATTAAATATGAACATGATTTTAATTTGATAATTGACTTTAAGGGAACAAATAATTTATTTTTATTATCATCTATTTTTAATAATATAATATATAATAAAATAATATATTTTATTCTTCTTTTATATTATACTATTAATTAACCATCGCTTTTAGTATTAATTTAATTATTTAATATAAAAAATTATAAAATAAATTACTTAATTTATTAACTAAGTTGTTGTTTTTTAGTTAACTTTAATTTACACCACTTAGAAAGTACAAATCAAACCAAAAATTCAATAAAGATTCTTCTTATGTATCAAACCAGGTTATATTAAGTTTCTTAATAATGAGTTGTTGATGCAATAAAAATTTAATAAAGACACCAAGGTTGATCAAAACTGAAAAATTATTTAATTTTATTTTAACCGATATAACAAAATAATAACTATAAAGTATGATATTGATTTGACTCATAATTCTTTAAATCAAGATTGACCCATCCTAACTGAAGACATCAAGTTTCTAGATTGATTGACCTCAAAATTTTCAAAGTCTAAAATACGAAAAAACGAAGATGAACAACGAAAAAACTGATTTAACATAATTTTTTTGATATAAAATTAGTAGACAATATGATTCGATATGTATATATAATCTCAAAATCAATGTTCATTTATACATCCATACATATGCCGGAGAGTGCCATTCATCGGTAGCAAAGTAGTATTACATGTTTAGCTGTTTTGAATTGGAACCAATGGAAGCTTGCCACCCAATGTTTCAGGGAGCTGGCTTTCATCTATTTCTTCGAGCAGAGTCGATCTCACAGATTTTTTATCAACAAATATTATCTGAAAAAGAAAAAGAAACCCTGTTAAAATATTTATACGTCATTTCTTGTGTTGTTTCAGAAGCGTTACTGGTTTACCTTGTTCCTGGTTTTCTGGTCTATGAAAGGGCAAACAATTTTCCATGCGGTCATGAATATGTAAGGTGCATGGACTATGAAGAGCTTTTCTAGTCTTTCAGGGTAATAATCCTGTCATTTCCAGGGAACAACACATAGGATTCAGCCATTCAGGCCATTGCAGGAAGATGGAAATGGAATCGAAAGAGAGAAACCTGCACGAGAGATAGAGCTGCAAGGTATGCGCGGATGTCGCTGTTTGCGTAACCCCAGCCTTTAAGATCTCCGATCACTATGAATTTCTCCTCCCCTGGAGGCATCCTGACATTTATTCCAAGCCATATATAACATACAGGCACTACTGCATTAAATATTAGGGATAGACAAGACTGGTACCCCGACTATTTTAACTAGAATTGATTTTGATCCCGATAGTTATCGGTTCTTAAAAATTAGAATCAGTTCCGATCATACCTTTTGAATATTTTGTCGAAAAGGTAGACTACAAAACCTGTGAGTCGACATGAATCATCAGAAAAAAAAGCATGGTGAGAAAATTCAAAGTCATCGGCAAAGACATTTTTGAGAAATTTTTGTTGAACTTTGAAAGTATTACGTACGCTTGAATTCTTCAACACCGCCTTCATGTTGGAAATGTCTTGCAGCCAGAACAACTGCCATCGGTCGTCCCTTCTTGTCTGAACCTTGCAAGAATATCTTATTCTGTTCGAGTTCATGCCGGATTTCGGTTGGTGAAACGGAACCGTTGGGAACAAAATTTCGTTTCCAGTTGAGGTATTTAAGGAACATGTTTGATGCTTTATCTACATCCAAATCACGAGCTCTCAGGAATCTTCTAAATGTCGAATCATCAACTTCCTGGAAAAACACCAGATTCAAGGTGAAATTATAGAACTGAAGAGCAACATAAATTTTGACATGGTTTTTGCTTGACGATTGTAAAAGAAGTGCATGGCAGGCATATGAACATCGACGTGGAAGGTTGCAGTCCAGAATGAAAAACTTATTGTAGTTAACACAACAGTAATGTTTTGAATCGAAATCCATGAAATGAAGAGATCTTGACGATCCTTACAACCTTGGCCTGTGTCTTGGAAAAGATCCAACAAGAAAATCTGAATCTTGGAAAAAAGTTTCCTTGAGTTCATTACAACATGGCTAACAAACATAAAAAGAAACCATGATTTTGTAGGTATCTAAGTCAGAAATTCCAGTTTTAATTCAGAAAAACAAAGAAACAATCAAAGGGTCAAAACCCCATGTCCAAGAAACAGACAATAATCACAACTCACCTTGGTAGATGGATCTTGTCTTTCAACCAAGATTCTCATAAGACTTATCTTCGTCTTCTCGATCTCATTGTCCCCAGATCTTTCCTTTTCTCTTGCGATGGAGTTTTCCATTTTCTCAGAACCCATCATGTCACAGTTCTGGTTCAATCTCTGTGTGTCTATATACTATATTTATATACGGTTTTGTCAAGTGATGGGCTTTAGTTTTCCAGCAAAGAGACAAAACGTAGTCCATATTGGTTACGTAGTCAACATTAAATCAGAACCAAGTTCAAAGAAAGGTGAGTTGCCACATTAAGTCAAGCTCACCGCTTTGGCCTTTGAGAGAGACTCCAGTCTGGGGATGGGAGTTTAACTACACATTAAAAGACCGTCTGGTTAGGTAAGCTGCCCAGCTGGATCGAAACAATTAAAATACTCCCATCCTCCCATAATTAATTATATCTTAAATTCGATAGTATAGTTAGAGTTTAAGATTGAAAATTATAAGTAATGATTAACGTTTAAAGAATTAAGGGTAAAGTATATTTCTAGATATAAAAATTAGAGTTATAATTTAAAATTTAATTTTTAAGTTTTTTTAATAGGAACAGATGAATTTTATTCTTAGTTAACTTTGTTTTTATTTATTGTTTCATATATAATTATCAAGATAAAGGGATAAGAAAAAAAATAGATTACTCAAATTTAAATTTATGATCTAATCTCGATTAGAATTTTATATTTAATAAAAGTTTCATATATAATAGTGATTACAAATAGTATATGTTCTAAAATATAATCTCCACCATTTGACATTGATTATTCAATCACTCTGTTGGCATCGTTGGTACTCAAACTTGTGACCTCTAGAAATATCAACCGTTCCTTAACCACTTGGGCTAAAGGGTTCATGCATGAATAATTAATTTAAATTTAAAGATAAATGAAAATTAAAAATTTTAAGACGTAAAATATACCCAAAAATAAAATTTTTAAGACGTATTTTTATATATCATTAAATTAATCCAAAAGCCTTTAATGAAATTAAACTTCCTAATTTTGTACCGGATATATAAATATTATTTTTAGATGAATAAGATATATATAAATATTATTGATATTAAATATATTTTATAATAACAATCTAGGAGAATTTCCAGCGATATAGATGTAGAGTCCTCACATATAGTATTTGTCCGTTTGTAAATCTATAACATTTGTTATAGCAAAAATAAAATCAAGTAGTATACAGTTCGATTTTGATTTATGATATACAATATTTGTCTATGAATCTAAAGAAAAAAGGACATTTTTATTAATGCGAGTTTTAGGTTATATCGATGTTTGAATTAGTTGATCATAAAAATTTAAATACATTACTAAAGAAAAGGTTATAAAGAGAAACAAAATTTATCTATTTATTTTTTACGCATCTTTATATGTCCCATCAATAGTTTTATGTTATATAAAAAAACACAAAAAGAGAGCTGATGAGTACTACTCTATAATAAGATTCGTTAGTTGACTGAATGTTAAAAGATATTCATTTTTTTTTTATCTTATATGAGTTTGAATACTAACATTTATCTTCCGAATATAGAATCTTTTTACGTGTCATAATAATAGTTTTAAGGTTGAAGCATAGATCATATTTTTGGTATCCATTTTCAAAGAATGACAAAAGGTATCTCTCATCCTTTATGTAGGTAGATTAGCTTTCACAAAAAACTTAAACAAATTTCTCCCAAAATGTTGTTTTAAGTCGACAAATCATCTTTAAGAATAAAAACAGATCTCTAAACCCTACAATTATGTAACCTTGTCATTGTCTTAGAACTTCAATTCCCGTCTCTCGGCAAATAGTTTCCCGGTCACCTCCTTGTTGGGAAGCAGAGCAAGCCAGACACCCGTGTCCGCCGCATGCTCAGCCGAAACATCTCCAGACCAACCTGTCATGGCAGTTCTCACCCATCCAGGACAATAACAGTTTATATAAATCTTTCCACCCTCGGGTCGTCCGGCCAGTTGGTTCGCCATTAGCATACTGAAAAGGTTAACAGCAAGCTTAGATACGGCGTAGTCGGTAAATTTCTGAGGCCAACCACCCGATTGCCAAGTATTATCTTCAACTTGTTGCAGAAACGTGGACACCATGTTGTCAATTAGTTCCTCAGATAGGGTCTCTAAATTGCTTAGTTTTTCCCTCAAAGCTTCATCATCAATCCTCTATCAAACAAAATGTTATAACATACGTAAATTTAGTTTGCATGCAAAATAAAAATAATAAACACGATCCGATCCGATCCGAAATAAGTATATATTAAAATATGACGAGCAACCATACGAGAGATGATTTACTTACACTGCGACGGCCATTTAGTTTACCTAGCCGTGAGCTAACATTAACAATACGAGCACCAGCAGCCGAAGGTCTCATCAATGGAATCATTACTTTAATCATATTTTTGGTGCCATAATAATTTGTCTCAATCACCTGCTTCGCGAACTCCATTGAATTTCCAGACCCAAGATTGTAGTTAACACCTGCGTTATTTATCTGCACAAGAGTAGCCATTAATTCGGAAACCAAAACGATGGAAACAGTTTAGATGTTATGTTATACCAGAATATCAACGCCACCATATTTTTCTTTTATCCACTTGGTGAATTCGGAAATAGATTCATCGTCCAAGATGTTGAGCTGATGAACATCCACATTGAAACCACCTTCCTGCAACACTTGGCTTCTTCAATGCCGACACTCGTGTCCCTTGATGTTAGGACTACCGTCAATCCATGTCCAGCAAGTTGTCTTGCAATCTCAAACCCTATTCCTCTGTTTGCACCAGTTACTACAGCAATTGTTTCTTCTGACCACCACCTATAGTATTAATAGAATATGCAGAGTCAGCCAAGGTACGTGAGATATATAACATGCACCAATCTGTGTATCGAATCGAATTCATCTACTTTTTTATATACCTCACCAATGATTTTACATATAAATGAAAACAGAAAAGAGATAAATAAATTTTATTCGAATCACCGGGTCCGAAGAAAAGGGATAGAAAAATACCTTTGATGATCAGAATAAGGAATGGTTCTGAGAAGGGAGATCTCTTGGAGTCTCTTTTCCCTTTTCTCAGATTTTTCCTTTTTTCCTGTCATCTCCTTACCCTCTTGATTAGTTTTCAGGTGTTCTGGGAACAATTTTCAGCTAGGCGTCTGTTAAAGAAGAACAGGAAGGAGCAAATCTATGTCCATGTACGTAAATGTAATAAGAACACAAGGAAAGGAAGTCATGGAGATTTGCAACAGCTCAGTTGGTGTCCGATCTTAACTGTGGAGATGTTGGGGTCAAATGTTTGAGCTTATTTTTAGGGCAAATCTTCCTATTTTCACGCCTTTAGAAAGTAAGATGTCGTTGCTCATTAATTTATTTTGCACCACTAATATTGCACCCTTGGTGGATTATAGACCAACCAATTTCTAATGATGAACCAGAAATAGCAAATTACTGCTTTGGAGGTTTCCTTCCAAAATGTTAAGTTCTTTTAAGTTACATGTTTAATATTTGTATTTAGGATAAGTTACAATAGTAGTTCCTAAACTTTTAGAATAATTGTATTTTGGTCACTAAATTTTTAAAACTTAAAATGTAATCACTGAAATTTTAATTCGCCTTCAATATAGTCACTATTTTCAACCACCGATAACAAAATTGATGTAACATTACAATCTTCTTCAGGATAATTGTTTTCTGCTGAGGCAAGTGGTTTAGGCTTGCTTGTTGGGCTCTTCCATGCTACATATGTTCAGTTGACTGCATGACTGGATTGTTATCCCAAATGACATGTTCTTCAGTGGAACGCCACCGGTCTTTTTAATGTTTCTTATTGCCTCAATGTTGTCGTTCTGCTCATCAAACATAGTCCATTGAATGAGAAGTTACGTGATAATCTTACAAAAGGGATTCTTATCATAGGGGCGCCTATGACCAAATTCTTACGAAAAGGAGTTCCTCTTTATTGGAAGGAAAAGAGACAACAAAACTTGAAGGCTTATTTTACAGAGGATCTGGTTTTGACGCAACCTGCTCATGCAAGAGGTAAGGTTTTAAATTATGCATGTAACTCAAACCCTATGAAAATAATTATCCCATGTATGATTTGAAACTAGCGACAATCATTTTCAAGTTAAAGATTTAGAATGCATTACCTCTATGAAAAAAATATATTATTTCTATATGGATTATAAGGGTTTGAAGTATTTCTTTACTCATAAAGATTCGAATCTAAGATAAAGAAGAAAGATTATTTATTGAAAGACTATGACTGCATTACAGATTATCATTTTAGTAATGTCAATGTGATGGTCAATACTTTAAGTTAGAAGTTCATCTCAAATTTGAGATTGATGTTTGCTCATTTGAAAGCGACCAAGGATGAAAGTTTACTAGTCGAGCTTTGTGTATGATTTGGTTTTCTAACCAAAACCTACATCCACTTTCTTAGGAGGTAACTTATACATCATGTTTAGCATTCAAAAATTTTACCTCAAAACTTTAGGAACCCTTTTTGATAAGAGAAATAAATAGTAAATTAAAATCTCTCATAAAGGTAGATGTTTGTACTCTTTAAGCACTCACCCAAAACCTAATACGCTAGAACCTATATTACAACTAAAGATCACAAGTGTTTGTGTATGAAAAAAAATACAACAATTGAGTACTAAAACATTTCTTAATCAAATAATTGTTGACTTGAGGATCATTAATTGTTGTTGGTACTTGAAAATCTATTTTATAACCATAAATGGGTTCCTAGTTATTGGAGATCGTTGTGATTGGATTAAAATCGTTAGAGATTAATTTTCATGTTAATTTTTTCTTTTTAATGCCTTTGATATCGATACTCGGGTATACACATCGATAAGGTACGAAATAACCATTGGAGGGCTAAAAACAATGGGGCTTCAAAACTACCTTAGGGGGTTTCAAAACCACCTATGTTGTACCAGTATAAAAGAAGTTTTATCGGTACATCATTTGATTTCTGAAAAATTAAAACCCAGGTGGATTCATAACCATCAAGCCAATATCAGTATAGAGCATGCTATATCAATACACCATTTGATTTTTAGAAGGTTTGCATATGCCTATCGGTAAGGACAACGGGTGTACCTTTACGGGGATTTAATTTTTGATATTTTGGTAATTTAAAGTTTTTTTAAACCATGACAAAATCCTATAAAACCATTTTAAACTTATTTTTTAAGTTGTTTGAACTTAAAATTATTTTTAAAATCTTTTCAATTTAATTCAAAGTTATTTTTAATTATTATATCAAAAAATATAACATATGATATAAAGAAAAACACATCATACAAATCATAATCAAAATCTTGGAGTACCTCGAAACCATACAATATCAGAAACGTACACTCTGTACAAGACTCGGGGTCATACAACATCAGGAATATATCATCTATACTCAAAATACTCATGAAGTATAATCGAAAAATATTTTGACCAACTCAAAATTCATGTTCAGAAGCTCATTTTAGGTTTTATAACCTCGGCCGAACACCCAATGTCCAATGTTCAGGTGAAACGATTCATGGATTCTAAAATCTAGTTAGTTAAACAAATAATTCACTTGTACGAGTTCAGTGGTTAAAGAAATGATTGTTTTTAGAGGTCATGAGTTCGAGCACCAATAATATCAAGAGAGTGATTGAGCGACCAATTGTATATCGAGTAATTATGTTAATGAATAAGTCATTCCTACCGATAATTTTAGCTAAATATCTCTAAATCTTCAACACAAATTCTATAATTTCTTTCCAAATCACCATATTTATTTAACTTTGCCCACTAACACAGTTAAAAGAATACCTTCCTTTCTTTTCCCCTACTAGGCTGTAGGCATCTGCTTCTTTCAATCCTAGTACATGTGGTAGACAGAAGGCGAAAGCAAAGCAACTTCAAAGACCCAGAAATTTTAATCTCTCACTGTATTCGATTCTGACTTGGTGCTCTCAAAGAAAAGGGATTTCGGAAGGTCCAAGAGCTTTGGGAGCCAATAAGCGATTGTTCATTATCAGGACGTTTGAATCAATACTCTTTCTTTTACCGTTCTTATTTTGTTTTATTTTCTTTTAATCTGTTGTAATATTGTTTCTTTGATCGATTCTTTTCATCTTAGGCTAAGTCCTATGAAAAAGGCTTAGAATTTATCTCAATCGACGTGCTAGACCCGTTCCTTCGAAATTTTGACTTTATTTCCCCTTATTTTTGACCTTTTCTCTCTTGGAACCCAAAGGAAAGTTTGCATCTTTCGTCTTATTTCGCTCAGTAATTCCAGTCAAATTCGTGGGTCGTTTCTTTATTTGATTCTTTGGGGGTGTTTAATTATTAGTCAGCCTTGAACAAAAGGTTTTTTTTAATGTCCTTTGTTCCCAATTTTATCAAACAGATCTCTTTCTTTACAAACTTCCATGCTTGCAGAGAAGAACCGCTCTAAGATATAACATCCACAGTGAAATTAGGTGAAAATTGCCTAAGGTAATTAGAAGCTTTGTCGTTTTGCGATTGTTATGTCCGGGGCTGCGGGGCAGGGTGTGGAGCATGTAGGCTTGCCTAGAATGGAGGCAAAATCCAAACCCGGATGTTGCAACCCGGTCAAAAAACCCGGACCTGTTTCAATGGATCATGTTCTTTTAGCATTACAGGAGACTAAGGAAGAAAGGGATTTAAGAATCCGAAGTTTGTTCAATTTTTTCGATGCAGCCAATGTGGGATTCTTAGATTATGCTCAGATCGAAAATGGACTTTCAGCTTTGCAGATTCCTGCTGAGTATAAGTATGCCAACGATCTGTTGAGAGTTTGTGATGCAAACAGAGATGGGCGTGTGGATTATCAAGAGTTCAAGAGGTATATGGATGATAAAGAGCTTGAACTTTATAGGATTTTTCAAGCTATTGATGTGGAACATAATGGCTGCATTTTGCCCGAGGAGCTTTGGGATGCCCTTGTTAAGGCTGGTATGCAGTGTTCTCTCTTTTTATTTTTTCGTTTTCAATGATTGAAGGTTTTTGTTTTCTTTACTTTTCTTTGTCTTACCTTGACACGTTTGACTGGTTTCGTGAAGTAGTTGCATTGATTGGGGTTGATAGTGAAATCATAAAGTTCGCACCTCTCATTGGTTATTTGCTTATAAATGGTGAAGTTGTGCACTTTTTAATGTCCCTTTAACTAGCAGATTTTGCAACCTTTGGCTTTTTGTAGTGTGCAATTCTGTATGTGTTTGCCAGAGAATTTGTTACCTTTGTATAAAAATATTTTAATAGTTACCAATTGTCTAACTTTTTTCTTGGAGACTAATTGAAGAGATTAAAACTATAATAAAAAAAATGCTATGCACAATGATGGGTGACCGTAAAACATATTTCTAGAAATTTTTTTTGGTTGGTGGCGGACTTTAATTTTGTGATGCCTCTGGTGCTTAAATCCTTGTTACTTGGATAGTGGTTTCTAAAAACATGTTTGAATGAAACAAATCTTTTGGCCAAAGAAATGCTGTCTGTCTTAGTTAAATTTTGTGAAATAATTAATGCTAAATGGATTGGATCATAAATTTACTTGACATGACATAGTTCGTTATACTTTACTAAATGGATTGGATTGTACATTTACTTGGCATGCCGTGGTTCGTTTAGTACTTTATGTAATGTACTCTCGAAACTTACCTATAATGAAAGTTTAATTGAATGTCACACACATGCTGTCAGATGTCATTATGTTTAAAGTTTTAACAGCTTTGTCATGACATGTTTGAGTGGTCAGTGGAAGTAAAGGAAGGTAAACCTTGACCTTGGCGATCATCGTAGAGTAACAAAAGCATTATTTTAATGGTAATATTGGACTTGTGGCTATGTTATGTGTATTGTCTAGTTCAAATTTCTAAAGCAATTTGGATTAGGCTATACTTTGGTGTTAGCAATCTACCTCCATAGTTTGTTGTGCAGAGTGTTTCTTCGTAATTGTCTCAAGGGAAGATTCTGAGATGGAATAAAGCTTCATATGCCAGATTAGTTTTCTATTGAACGTTTATACTTAACCTATATCTTATTTCAGTTCTTAATTGATGACAGTGGGTGTTTTTTGAATCAGGTGTTCTCTTGTTGTTCAAAAATGATTTCTTTTTCAAACTTTTCTGAAAATTAATTATTGATGACCAGAAATCTGAACGATAGGTTCCTCTGCTATGATTTTTTTTTTTAATATTTAAAATGTATTTTTAAATGTGAATAATTTATTATTACGTTTCTTTTGTGAATGCATGTGTTTTTGAGGTATTTCCATCAATCCTATGTATGGTTAGACACCTAGGTGCTGTATGAACTTTTTAGGCTCATTTGCCACCATCTAAGGATTGTGTTTGTCTGGCTTGATATTTGAGACATGTCTTGTTGGTATATTCATATGTGAGTTTCTTTGGCTTAACAGTGAAGACAATGTCTAAAAATTATGTGCTTATTTGTTTTGTTGAAGGTTCAAGACATCATCTTCGTGGTTTATATTTAGCCATCTATTGGTGTTCTTTTATATCGAGAAAACATGTAACAAGTCCAGGACTTGTTCATGTTATTGTTGAAAATTGTGCTCGCTTTTTTGAATCATTATTTGGGATTTTCAGAGATTTGGAAACTGCAGGTTTGCTTCTATGATAATCAGCGTATGGTGTACTTTGTGGAAGTGTTTCCTTCTTCAATTTTTCTGTTTCCAATGAAAACATATGATTGTTCCCGTTCATCATGATTTCTCGGATTTTATCCTTTTAAATGTTTCTTGTGGAAGTCTAATAGTACACATGGTTGCAATTAAACAGTTGTTTTCTTCTTATTAGCCTGGCAGTTTTTATTTTGCAGGGATTCAAATTGATGAGGAGGAGCTTGCTCGATTTGTAGAGGATGTCGATAAGGACAATAATGGAATTATAACATTTGAAGAATGGAGAGATTTCCTTCTACTTTATCCTCATGAAGCTACTATTGAGAACATCTATCATCATTGGGAAAGGGTTTGCCTCGTAGATATCGGAGAACATGCTGTTATTCCTCAAGGCATCAGTAAACATGTTAAGAGAAGCAAATATTTTATTGCCGGAGGAATAGCAGGAGCAGCTTCTCGTACTGCAACTGCTCCTCTCGATCGCTTGAAGGTGGTTTTGCAAGTGCAGACTACACGTGCTAGTATTCTGCCAGCTGTAAACAAGATATGGAAGGAAGATGGTGTGTTAGGGTTTTTTCGAGGTAATGGGTTAAATGTTGTGAAGGTAGCCCCTGAAAGTGCTATCAAGTTCTATGCATATGAAATGCTAAAGAATGTTTTAGGAGACAGTATGGGGGATAAGAACGGTGATATAGGAGCCAGTGGAAGACTTATTGCTGGTGGTGTAGCAGGCGCAGTAGCGCAAACTGCTATCTATCCAATGGATCTTGTAAAAACTCGGTTACAGACTTGTGCTTCTGAAGGTGGAAGGGTTCCGAATCTGGGGAAATTAACCAAGGATATTTGGGTTCAGGAGGGACCTCGAGCATTTTATAAAGGTCTTGTACCATCTCTTCTGGGGATTATCCCATATGCTGGGATTGACCTTGCCGTCTATGAGACCTTGAAAGATTTCTCGAGGACATATATTCTTGAAGATAGTGGTAGATTTTTGTTTGCTTCTTTTTTGGTTCCTTAGTTTTTCGTTAACATGGGAGCTTCTTCTGGATTCCTTTCTTCTTCTTTTGTTGTAGAACCTGGTCCTCTGGTTCAACTAGGCTGTGGAACAATTTCTGGAGCTTTAGGAGCCACCTGCGTTTACCCTTTGCAGGTTATTAGAACGAGGTACGTCATGACGCATACAAGTACCTTTTATCTGGTAATTTGGTTCACCTGCATATCATATACCAATTATGCTATTTGTATTCCTTTTTATTTTTTCATAGACTTCAAGCTCAACGTGCTACCTCAGAAGCTGCGTATAAGGGGATGTCCGATGTATTTTGGAGAACTTTTCGGAATGAAGGTTATGGAGGTTTCTACAAGGGCCTGTTTCCTAATCTTCTCAAAGTTGTCCCAGCTGCAAGCATTACGTATCTGGTTTACGAGGCTATGAAAAAGAATCTAGATCTGGACTAAGAAAAGTTTCCAAGTGCAGAAACGAAACTAGAGGTAATGACGAATATCGTACGATAATAAGGTAATTAAACAAGTAATATTGATTGTTTGAAGTTATATGATAGATGATAATTCCCCCTCAGAGAATGGGGTGCATAGTTTTTGTGGTAAACATGTCCCCCCCAAGGCTTATCTAACCAAAAATGTTGAGAATCGAATTTATATAGGATATGAAGATTCGTCGTAGATGTTGATTTGCTAAGTTATAGGTTATGATATATAAAGATTGCTGTATGCTAATGCTCAGTAACTGACTGAGTGCCAAATGTGGTTATTGTTCAAGGAGAGAGCCTGGTTTTATGTTGGTTCTTTCTCAAGGAACTCCGATCGGAGCTCAAACGGAGTTGCATATGGTTTGGCTCGAGTTTGCCGTGGAGCACCGATCGGAGGCCTTACCGTCGGCAGAATCTGCTGCTGCTTTACTTAAGGACTTGACTGCTCTGTATTAATTTTCTTTTGCTGCCGTGGACAAGAGTAGCAACCAATAGGCAATATCAACTTTGAATTACTGAGGAAATTAGACGAAGTAGATGTTAAATTTTAGAATATTAAATTGTCTACATAAACGCTTTTTTTAATAATAATTATGGAGCTAATACTCGTTGGCTGAAATAAAGAGTTTTATAAAATATTATTTTTATTATATTATTAATACTTAATAATACGACATAAATTTTATTTTTTATTTAATGGAAATATGTCTGAATCATATGACTTGAATTTTTTAAATCTTTTATGATATTTTACAATGTGACAGTCTGACATTAATAACCTTAAATTTAAAAACTCAAGAAACTCGTCAGGGGAATAATAAGGATAAAATACAATCACTCAATTATTTTTTTCTTTTATTTTAGTCATTCAGTTTTTAAAAAATTTAATTTTAGTAACTAAACTTTTAAATTACTTCTGTTTTAGTCATTTTGTATTATTTTATTGTTATATTTGATTTTTTAATATTAAATATAAAATAATTTAAAATATATGATAAAATCATATTTTGTTATTATTAAATTTAAAAAATATAAAATAATCATTATTGGTATTCAAAATTGATGATTGTTTGATCCCAAATTGTACTGAAAGACTCGTTTTGAGACGTTAAGCCTGAATATGGTTGTTTCACCAGAAAATATCATAAGTTCGTAAATCTCGACTAAAATATTTCAGTTTCCTCACTTTGATCTCATATTCAAAGATGAACATTTTTTTTATAAAGTGAAGGTTAAATTCAGATTCAGAGGACCAAGACAAAACAACTTATGAAATGTGAGACCAAATAACCACTATCTATGACCGTTAACGATGGCGTATGACGACAATGAACATGGATAAGGTTTTATTTTAAATCATTTTTATATAAAAGTAATAATAAATGTAAAAATACTACTACATAGTGATTAAAACAAGAGCAATTTAAAAGTCCAATTATTAAATTAATTATTTTAAAAATTGAGTGACCAATGAGAAAAAATATAATTAAGTGATGAATGGTGTATTTTACTCGAATAACAAATAAAATCATGTTAATTCATAATTTTTTTTTAACAATGTTTGAACTTGTTTTTAGGAATGGAGCAAAGATTTAATGTTGAAGGGATAAAAGTCTATCGAACCTTTAAATTTATAAATTGGGAGGACAAAAAAATCTTATTTAATTAACATTTAAACTAAAAAAGCTAAAAGTATACAAAAAAAATTAGAGGACAACAATCCCTCCCACCCTATGAACAACTTCGTCCCTTCTTGTTTCGAACGATATTTGAAGCTATTTTTTGGGATGTTTGAGTTTCATACTATTATAGTAGCATTGCTCTTGTTATAAATAAATAAATATTATCTGTAAAATAATATTATTAAAATTTTAAAAATACATAAATAAATATTATCTTATAATCACTTTAAAACTATTAAAAATTATTATTATATTAAACCTATCTATCTTACGATAATACTTTATTATAAAATCACACTTGAAGTATGCATTTTGTTTACTTTCACCCTTAAACTATTTTTTATTACTTTTCAATCCTAACGTTTTTCATCATTACCATTTCTACCTCACCCATTTTTGCATCCATGTTGATAACGTGGTGCTCGAAGAGAAGATCACGAGGCACATTTTGGCAATGTCACGTGACAAAGAAAAACATAAAAATATATAAAAATTATAAAATAATAAAATTTTTAAAACAATATGATTGTTAGAAAAAAGTTCATACTTTTTCAATTTTTAGGTGCATATATTTTAATTATTATTTTTAAATATAAAATTCCAAAATTTAAAAGAAAGTTAAACAATCTTTAAAATAATATGATTTTTATAATATTTATACTTTTTACATTGTTTATATATTTTTAATTTTTTGCAATATTGCCCTTATGTTAGCGTGTCTCATCAATAGAGTTAACAAGGCGAAAAGTGGAAATGATGATAACGCTATTCTTAAAAGAAATAATTTAAGTACATAAGCATGGGCGGACCACACATGGATAATTGAGGTATCTGTTGATATTTTAAAATTTTAAAAAATCATATTTTTTTATATAATTTATATATAAAAAATTGAAAATATATATAATTGATATCCTTTTATAAATAATTTAACACTATTTTACAAATAATTAATTTTTTTAAAATATTATTTAAGAAAATGATATTACTTAAATAAATTTTTGATTCTGTCCCTGTAACTAAAGAGATGTGTATGTACAGTCTGAGAAATAAAATTGGATAATTTTGAAGTCATGGAAAGCACCATGTGCGTTATTCCATGGAATTGACAGCCGAGTATTGTCGAGAACCTTGACGGCGTGGAACTGGCACATTCACTCATTACATCACGTCCGAACATGATTCGAATTCGCATGCCAACTGCCAAGCAACTAGCAACGGCCTTAGACTATGGATTCTCTATTAAAGTTAACGCAATCACCTTTCTTCCGTGCAAACAAGACAGTTCCACCAACTGCAACGGCCATTCCTAGTTTAGAGTTTCTGCATCATGCTTAAGGTTCCGGAGCATCAGGTTGCAGGCCATCAAGCCATTGATGGAAATCTTGGCCCCCTCATAGATGATTCAGGACGTTTTTACAAGCCTTTCCAGGACGGTGAACGCGGCACCAAGGAGCTGGCCTTTTATCAGTCGCTATCAACCGATACACGGGTTCCGGACCACATCCGCAGATTCTTTCCTGCTTTCTATGGCAGCCAACTTTTGGAGGCCTCCGATGGCTCCGGTTTACGCCCCCACCTAGTCCTACAGGATTTGGTCTCCAACTACATGAATCCGTCTATCTTGGATGTTAAAATGGGTTCAAGAACATGGTACCCTGAAGCATCCGACGCTTACATCCAAAGATGCCTGGAGAAAGATAGAACAACAACAACCGTCTCCCTAGGCTTTAGAATCTCTGGACTGCAGATATATGAAGGCAAGGAATCAGGATTTTGGAAACCTGCAAGGAAGGATGTCCTCAGTTTTACTGCTGATAATGTCAGATTCGTTCTGAGGAAGTTTGTTTCGTCGAATCCGAATGCAGAACCTGATTGTTGTTTTGCTCATAGTCTCTATGGTGGTCCTGCAGGGATTTTGGAGCAATTGTTGAAGCTGAAAACATGGTTTGAGGATCAAACGATATACCATTTCCATTCATGTTCACTTCTCATCTTGTTCGATAGGGAATCACTTTTGAAAGGATGGAGTCCGTTTGCTGAAGTTAAACTCATTGATTTCGCTCATGTTGTGGAAGGCAAAGGCGTTATTGATCATAATTTCCTGGGTGGACTCTGCTCTTTCATCAGGTTCATCTCCCAGATTCTCAACGATTTCAAGGAATCGACAATCGAAGCTCGTTTTACAGAACATGAAGTGGTTGTGTAATAACGAATAACTAAAGAAGTGATGAATTTATGTTTTGTGACCATACTTTTGTTAAAATTTATTGTAACACCTTGAATCGGTATGAATAATTTAATCTGATTCGAGATGATATATATGGATCATATAAAAACCCGTAAATATAATTATAATTAATTTAAAATTTTAAATAAATCAATGTAATTTAAAAATAAAATTCTAATAAAAATAAAATTCAGATCACATGGCTCTGACATACTGACAAGGTACAGTGGCTTACTCGCGTGCCTAGATCTACAACTATCGTACTCCAGTTAATGTTGTTGGAACTCTCAGAACTAATTTAATATTTCAAATGCTCAACCTACTGACATGTGAAGAATAATGTTTTAATGAGATTGGGAGCCTAGTAATACAAAAATATCAGAATGAGTAAATATAAAACAAACTTATAACTGAAAAAAAAATTGCAATGGAAGTAATTTAATTATGGACCGTGTATCTTCTTTCGATCTTATTGAGCTTTCGATTTTCATATGTAACCGGACGTCCTCTTGCATAAGGATCCCACCAATAGTAATGTCACACTCAAAAATTTAATAAAACAATATATTTATATATTATATAAAAATATAATAAATATATATAATTAAAAATATATCAAATCAGAGTTGGACGAGTTAAAAAAATTTACCCTAAACCGAATAATATAACAATTTTACTCTAAAATGAATCTTTACATCTTTCTTACATGTCAACAAATGAATGAATCTCATTAAATAGATTATAAATAATATAATAAAATGACAATATTTTTTATAGATGATATTAAAATATAATAAGTATATATAATTTAAAGGTATTCCGAATATACGTTCTTTTCTTTGGCTTGTTGCTAACGGATGTGTTCTCACTAATCTAAAACGTGTTTGACGGCATATGGCGGATAGTACGAATTGTGGGATTTGTGAAAATACAGTACAGTCTATCAATCACATTGTGCGTCATTGTTCTCCGGCTACTGCTTTGTGGGTTGCTACAGTTAGTGCAGACAAACTTCCTGAATTTCTTTCTATGGAGTTTCATGACTGGATTAAAATGAATTTGGCGTATCCAACTTATTTTGGTTCGACTATGCCTCATTGAGACTTATTTTTTGGCTCGGTGTTATGGATCCTATGGAAGTTTCGAAACTTGTGTGTTTTTGATCCAAGTAAGCGTGATGCATTTAGTGTATGAAATAAATGTCATCGAGCTTATGAGCTTTGCATTTTGGGAAAAATCGTCCACAAGACACCAGGGGGAGTTTGCACGTTCAAGTGTAGGTTTTAATGAGCATTGGCAACCTCCTTCAGCTGAGTGGTTTAAGACCAATACAGATGGTTCTCGGAACGTTTCTACGGGTTTTGCTACTTGTGGTGGGATAATAAGAAATAGTGTCGGGGAGTGGTTCTATGGGTTCACGAAGTGTGTGGGTATTTGCTCAATTATTGAAGCTGAACTTTGGGGGTTATTGAAGGTCTTCGTCTGGCTTGGACGAGAGGTTTAAGAAAGATTATTCTTAAAGTGGACAGTCTGGATGTGGTTCATATTTTGCTTAAACGGATTGTAGGAGGTGGTTTGGCATCGTTGGTTAGAGAGGTTTGTTCATTTCTTGATTAATTTTAGGAGATCAAAATTTGTCATATTCGTCGGACAACGAATAAAGTTGCTGATGGATTAGCCAAAATGGCTCAATCTGGTGACGTTCCTTCATTTGGAGAACTGGACTTCTCATCTTGTATCTTCATGTTTCTACCGGATACAGTTTTTGCTTTGGTTCATGATGATTTGTAACTCTACGTGGGTATGGGTCTTTAATGTTTACTTAACTGTTTCTTTTATCTTTTGTAAATACTATCGAGTGTGCTCTTTTCCCCTCATTTAGGTTTAGGAGGGTTTTTTAACGAGGCTCTTAATATATTTCTCTCTTAATTTATCAAAAAATGATAATACATGTTTTATTTATTTTTCTTCTTTAATTCTTAAATTAGCACAAAGATATTTTTTATAACTTTATTCATGTTTGTGAAAATAATATTTTTATTAGTTTATATTATCTCGATTAATTTAAAATTTTAAAAAAAATATTATTTTTAAATCAATTTTATTTTTTATCCAATTCTGATCCGAATCTAATAAATCTATATTTATTTTATTCGAATAATACGACCCGATTACTGAACCGAAAAGCCCCAGTTGTGAAATATAAACAAGGCCCAATGCTAAATCCCAGCAGGTTGTGCCGAAAGAAGATCGAAAACAAGAAAATGAAGGGCGAAAATTTTGTATAATTAGTGCTGGTCCTTAACGGGAACTCAAGAGTCTTGCTTCTGCGGCTACATTCGCCGTTTAAGTCCCCTTCTGCTATCATCTCCTAGAGTCATGTCCCTGCCCTCCCACCCTTTAATCAAGTCCAATTCCCCCGCCGCATCCATCAAGCAAGAACCAGTCTCATCGCCGGTATCCCTACCACCGCCGGACCCAGTTATACTTCCGTTAGCGGTTGCCAAAACCGAAAACGAACAACAACTGCCATCACCCAAACCGATGCAACAGCAAGAAGAAGAAGAACAACAGAAACAAGGGAAACCCCAATTCTTAAATGCCATCGACGATCTTACCTCCCTCTCATCGGTAATCCATGCTTTCAAATGTAGGTACGATGACTTAACCAAACACCTCGATTTCATCAACCAAGCCATTGATTCCAAATTCCGTGAACCACAACAGCAAAAATGCCCACAAATTGAAACCCAATCCGCTCCAAAAACTACAGAGACAGACGGTGAAACGGAGAAAAAAGGACCCGACAAGGCTTCTCCTTCGAAATCATCGCGTTCTGAAATTGAAAGCCTCTGCGAGATGATGTGTAGTAGAGGACTCCGTAAATACATCGTCACCCATTTATCAAACGTTCCTAAGCTTCGAGAAGAAGTCCCCAAGGCTCTAAAGCTTGCCCCGGAACCCGTCAAATTGGTTTTAGATTGCATTGGGAGGTTCTTTCTACAAGGAATAAGGGCGTATGATAAAGACTCGCCCATGATTCCGGCAAGGCAAGCCTCAATCTTAGTGTTGGAGTTTTTCCTTCTGATGATGGGAGGTTTGCACGGTGAAAGTAGGGTTAGGGTTCCGTCATACCTCAAGGCAGAAGCGGAAAAGGCTGCCATTGCTTGGAGAAAGAGATTGATTACTGAGGGTGGTTTGGCCAAGGCCAGTGAAGCTGATGCTAAGGGTTTGTTGCTTTTTGTTGCTTGTTTTGGGATTCCAAAAGTGTTCTGGCTTGAGGATTTGGGGAATTTGCTGCGGTTGTGTAATCTCAGGG
Organism: Abelmoschus esculentus; assembly: GCA_035048815.1. Taxonomy (NCBI): domain Eukaryota; kingdom Viridiplantae; phylum Streptophyta; class Magnoliopsida; order Malvales; family Malvaceae; genus Abelmoschus; species Abelmoschus esculentus. The sequence continues at coordinate 4,454,727 of JAUCBN010000031.1, read as the reverse complement.
ATATTTCGGATGCCTTAAAGGGCTCTCCTGTGCTTTCTTATAAAATGCCAGGTAATTTAACTTTGGGAGTTTGGGTTCACTAATTTACAATATATGATTGCTTATAAAGTTGTAGTTTTGTTGGAACTTATCAATGATCTTATGAGCATCTAGTGTCATTGTTCTTATCCAGTAGATAAAATTGTGTTTTGATTCCTGCCGTTTGGTTTTTACAGTAAGATGGCTCTGTTTGAAGAGTTTGAAATTTGCCATAGTTTCAAGTATATAATCCCATAGATTAGTAGTGGACTTCAGTTTTTAGCAAATGAGCCTGTAAACTACCATTTTAATTATAAATAAGGAAATCAATGTTGATTCTTTACCCTAGCAGGAAAATAGGAATGCCTCAAATCCCTTGTTTATGAGCCTTAAATCCCTTTCTTGGTGACAAGAACAATGAAAAATCAGTGCTATCCTCTGTTTACGAGCCTTAAATCCCCTTTTAGCTATTAGCTAGCTCTAAGCTACCCCTAGATTTTGTTCTATTTATGCCTGGCGAGTGGAGATTAGTAAATTGCGTGAGTAATGACACAGTATCCAGTCTTACTTTGTATAGCTAGAATATTAATAGCTGAACTGAGTGTAGGAGGAGGAAATATGGGTAAACATTTGGTTTTCAAATTAAGTTCGATGGCTACATAGCAAGCTGCTGATCGCTGTTAATAGATAGTGAATATTAAATCTTTGGAGGGTCTTAGCTACTAGTTTGTGTTTCTCATTCGGAAGCCAATGATAGTTGATACTATAAGTTACTTTCATAAATATTGAAATCAAAAGGAAGATTATGACAGAAATGGTGGATTTTACGAATAAAAGTGGAGTCTAGAGATTGAGTCTTTATTTGTGCGTGCAGATTAGGTTATGTAGACTTCTTTGTGTTCATTAATTTTCTGTTGCTATAGCGCAATCCTTCCTTCTTTGAATCTCCTTGGTTTTATTACAGTTTCAACTTTCGTGATTGTATGGCCATTTCTTGCAGAAATAGAGTTTGAATGACTTTCTTCAACCTTTTGAAAAACTTGTCGTGGTCTGCGTCACTTTAAAGTACCTATAAAGAGAATTATCATAAAAATTAGACATCCATTTCTTTACCATATACAGGCTGTGAAGAAATAACTGTGGCTGCATCGGATTTATTATTGATGTAGCCACTACTATTAAATTTTTTGTAGATCAATCCCTGTGTTGTTCACACTTTTGAAATTTAGTCCCTCTACTTTTAATTCCAGTAATTTAGCCCCTCTGCTATTTTGATTTAAAAATTGAAATCCAATTGTTATCACCATTAGAGCTCTCCGGTTAAAGTTGCCTTTGTGGCATTTTAATAATTTCAATTTTCAACATTGCCAATATTAAGGCCCACAGAAGCCATGTATGAAAACCTGTGTTGACATGTCGCTGTAACTCAAGTTTTACCTTTTAAAGTAAAAACAAAAATGAATGGAAGAACCATAAAAGGATCGCTTTATTGAACTCTATTATCAAAAAATTCATCAAGTTTCCCATCCATATCATTCACTATTGGAAGAACCAGTGAAGTTTTCTCTGCGGTAACTAGTGAAGTTTTCTCTGCGGTTGTGGTGGAGAAGTAGCCGCTGCCGCCACTGTTGCAAGTTGCAACATGAGATGCGATAGGCTAAGGCTTCTTTTCCTTGGAAAGGAAGTGCTACAGTGAGGCTGCAAATCATTGCTGGAAGCAAAGATAAGTGGTTGGCGACAGTTGGTACAATAGATGAGTTTTTTTCCTTTCTATTTTTATCTGTCGAAATGACCAAGTGCTTAGTTCTCGGTGTTTTTAGAAATTGGAAGTTATTTTCATTTTTTTCTTGTGGAAGGAATGAAAAAACGTGGGCTTTTCTTCATTTTCGTGACTTCTCTCTCAACATGAGTAAGAGGATTCGGGATCCAATTTTGATTTTGTCACTGAAATTGGATTGCAATTTCAAGCTGGTTTAGGATATCAATCTGGGGTTTCTGAATTTGAAAGGTAGTGTAGTAGTTAATTGGGGATTTCATGTTTTTTTGATTCCAATCCAATCCCGATTGGAATGATGCAGAGTTGGGGATTTTAAATGGCTATTGGTGTTCTCACAGGTTTACAAGAACTACAGGGGAGTCAAGACTGGGTTCTTTTTACCCCCTTCAGTTTATTTATTTATTTATTTTCTCTTTTACTTTTCATTCTTAAGACGAAACATTAAACAAAGAATTAAAAGTAGATGCAAGATGTGTAGGGACTAGGAACATAATTAGACCTAAATATTTTCAATGGGATTTGGGATGGGTGGTTACATTCAGATTATTGATCAAGTTGTTTCTGCAATTCTTAGGTCTTATGATTCTTTTGTCTGCTATAGATATCATAGAGGTTATGGCGAAGAATGGAATGCATGTTGAAGCTGTTGATGTTGTTTCTATCTTTGGGCTCGAGGATCAATGCTCCCTTAAGAAAATTTTGACTTTATTCTTGGAAGAGTCTGCAAAAGCATTCAAGAGGGCCAAGCAAGAAGCGCAAAATTCCCCCGAAGCACTGGTATGGTCCTTTTTACTCTGCTGTCACTATTTTCATATATACCTTTCTTTAATATCGGATTGATCTGGCATGGCTTTGCAGAGAATAGCTAATGAGAAGCATTTAACTGCTCTTAAATCTGTTGTTCAATATTTGAAAGATGGCTGTAGTGATGTAGCGGAGTATCTCGGTTCATGGAAAATTGAAGAGAAGATAATCAAGATGGAAGAAGAAAATTTAGTGCTAAATAGAAGGATTCCAAAGAGAAAACCGGATGAAATGGGGTCCTCAAGTAGGATTATGAGTCAAGAAATCAAACGATCACGGTTTGCCACCATGGGGTCACCATTGTCAAATACTTCTCTTGTCAATGGGTTGCATGAGCAACGGACTACTTCTCTTGCCGAAGGCATGAGGTCATATGACGGTTTGATGACAAACTCATACGACAATGTTATTTCTGGTCATGCCACCAGTTATCCTGCTGCGTCGTCTATACCACGCGGACAAGCTATAGGTTCTTTACCTAGAAATGGAGTTTCCCCGATGGTAGGAATCAATGGTGTTGGAAGCAGCAGTTTGATGCCAAGCATAGGACGACAACACTCTGTCGGGCAGTCTGCCTCCATGCCATTTGCTAGTTTATATGGGCCATCCTCAACTGTAGAAGGCTTTGCTGGTTTCCCGGATACCACTGGCCGGACACCTGCAGATCTATATAGGTTTGCTGATTCTATAGGTGAAAACGATTCTTATAGGAGTAGTTCTCACCGGAGTGGCACATTGCCAAATGTTGCCGCTGCCCGTCCGTCAAGCTATATGTACTAGTAAGTAATAGTGTACCCAGTCGTGTTTTTCGTTTTACTTGTGATAGCGAGAAGATTAAAACCCTCTATGTTCTTGTTTCTTCCTTTTGAACCAAGTGGATACTTAGTTTTATGTGCAAAAGTTTCTGGTGCTTTCATTCATTTAACAAACACAACATTACAAACAAAGCTAAAAGAGGTGCAGAAAGTCGAGGATAGAAGGATGGGTGGCGATGTGCCATGGAGGCCCGAAGGGTGGGTGGTGCTGAGACAAACATCTAAAGTGTAAGAGGACGGTGTCGTACGTCTGTTATGGTTGAAACAGTCGAAAGAATACATGGGCAGTTTTCATAAGTCCGAGGCATCAAATATGTTTAACGTGCCAATCACTCGCATGCACAATAACAACATGCAAAAGACATTATATTTATAATAGGCAGGAAAAACTTTAAAATTAAAAATGTATTACCTTGAAAAAATCTCAAAATACAACATTGGATTATAATGAATTTAAATCGTGAAATAAAATTGAATCAATCTAATCTCTCTTAATTTTATTGGTGAGATCACAATCTTGTATTATACCCGCGAAAAGGCATTTAAAAACCTGCGGATTCTTTTCTTGAAACAACATGATGATCGGGTAGTATTTAATAATCAAAACGGGTTTCTTTTAGCCTTCGTTTGATTCATTCAAGTTGGAAGCAAGATCCGAAACTCATCTACGATGGCAACAAACGTAATGAATTCGGGAGCAACACAACCAGCAACTCCAATGCCTTTACAGTTATCTGGGTTTCTCGATGGAAACACCATTCAGGTTGACGGTGACACTGGGAATATGCAGTTCTCTGTCAAATTCAATATCCATCAGACACCCAGAAAACCCAATAAAGACACCGAATTTCACTTCCCGAGTTTGAATTCCATGGAGAATGACATGTTTTGTCAGAGTTCATGTTCTTCTCCCTATCAGACACCCCAAAGTACTCAACAGACGGAAAATGGTGTTTTAGATTTAGATACATTGACGCTGGAGAACCATGGGGATGGGGTTGAAGAGATTGAAAAGCCGAAGACAACTAACGGAGGGACTAGATTGACGAGGCTGAAGACCGGGGCTATATCTCAGGTGAAGTATTGTTTTCCTCGGATTTCTAGGGAGAAGTGCAGGGATGCAAGGTCTTGTAGGACGACGAAACGGAAGAGGAAAAGGGGAGACAACTTGTTCGACAAATTGCTTCAAAGACGTTGTTGTCCTGTCAAGCCATGCAATTCCTATGTTTTCTTTGTAATGACCAGATGGGGTTCGGTTCAAACTTCATCTTCTTCCTTTGGCGAAACAAGCAAAAGACTAGGCCGGATGTGGTGCAAACTTCCCCGTAAACACAAGAAGGTCCTGCTTTTGCAATTATCTCTCCACTAATTCTGTAACTTACGATAGATATGGACAACCGAAAAATTTTGCAATTATAATTAAATCTCTGCTTTCAATCTATCATGAAACCATCTTTTTTCCCGAGTTTCAAATGGAAAATTTTATGCTGTGTGTGCAGATATACGAGGACATTGCTGTAAAGGATAGTGCAAGGTATAAGAGGCAATGCATGCTTTTGAATTGCAAAGAGCAGGACCTTTCCGCCGATCAGAATAGCAGTGTCGACGAGTTGCACCTGGCGCTGAACAGGTGGAGGCAAAATGCATAAATCCAAGGAAGTGGCAACACGCCAACACCTTGGTCTTCCAGGGAGAGTAATGACCGCTCTTGACAGACACACTTATTCAGCAAACTAGGTACTGCTCAGCAAAGTATGAACAGACTATAACTATTAACTACAAGTATAATTATTTGCTGATACATGACTTATGAAATTAGATTAGATTGGTAATCTGTATAGATTTCTGGCATTTTTTGTGTAACAAGTAGATAAACTCTCTTGAAATGAATGTTCTTATCCAAAATGCATTTGATTTTGTGTCACGAGGGACATAGATAACTTTTATGTGTCCAAACATTGGAAAAAAGGATTGGATGTTCTTCTATATAGAAAGCAAAGGGTAATGTGTCAGATCTTGTTGCTAGAGTTAAGTGGTGATGATGAATACGATTACCTCAAACAAAGAATCTGGAAACATTTATCATTGTCTGTAAGTTAATTAGATTATCAAAATAAGATGAACATGTTACTGTTTCGCAGGAACTGTACAACCTCCAATTCCATTACAATCTGGAAAACATATGCTCTAATGTTAGACAATTGACCACTTGATCCTTTACTTACTGACAACACTCAATGCAGCTACGAAGAGTGATGCTACAACAAATTTTAAGAAACTTATTGTCCAAAATATTATAACAATGTTGATACTGATGCAAAAATATATAGATAATTCTCATTTATTTTTGTCACGACAATTGTATAACCACATACAAGATGACCACGTGCAAATCAACAAAATGTTGATAGTATGCACTAAAATCTCTATTGATGGAGATGTTTGAAAAGAGTAAAGGAAGCATTAGTTGGATACCTAGATATTTTTAAAAAATTGATCCCCTTGACTTACGCGTAACAACGAAAGCTACGTCTAATCATATGATGAAAGTCGACAAAAATGAGGTAATCAAATGATTGATAGTTACTATAAGTTTTTATATTAACATTCAACTTCATTCAAGACTGCTTTCTTTAAGGTAATTCATTTTTTCAAAAAATATATTTTATGTTTATTTTGATTTTAGTTGTTATGACCTTTTACGGCAGAGGAACATGACACTACAGCTTCCAAAGAAGCATGGCTGAACCAAAAATTATAATGCAGGAAGGTCCTCCAAGAGCACTACGGTAATTAACATAGGAACCACTGTTATCAAACCTGCCCCAGCAAGTGCACATGTCGTTAATTGGATCAAATGGAGGCGAGACAACGATTGCTTTAGTAAAATACGAAGAACCGACAATTTTGACCGACAAGTTTAGTCAACCTTAAGGATTTGCCTATGTTGAATTTGAAGTCGATGCTGTTCAACATGCTGTACTGTTAACTGGTCAGAATTGCAGGTGGATTATTACTTTTGCTTCTGCTTTTCGTGGAAGGTGGAGAATGAGGCACAGAAATATTTAAGTTTTTAAACGTTTCTGAGTTTAAATATCTGGGCCTGGGGATTCATTGTCTGCTAAAGTGACTGAGTTTCAAATAGATCATAATGCATAGAAAATTACATGAGAGGATGCAGGTTTCCATAACCATCAGATAACAGATATGCATTTGGTTCTGTCGGAATAATTCGTAACATATGTGCGATTGTGAAGGGTTTTCACTGGATGCTCATGGCCGATACCACTTATCTCTTAAAGAATATATTCTTGTTGGTTTGGATGAATGGAGCAGCGCCTTCTGCCTCTGAAACACCGGCGATACATGTTGGGTGGTGGTAGGGAGTCACATAAATCCAAGTCGAGTTAAAACGAGTCGGACTAGCATATCGTTAAGTTCTTACCGTTAAAGATATGTCGGTGAAAAGGATTTGGTCGGTCCGGGGACAGCATGTTTCCGTGTCTACTTATTTTTGGTTGCCTAAAAAGACTTCATTTTTGTTAGTATATTGTTGGATTTCTACTTCAAGGATGAGAACGTAATGCCTGACGTGGCAACTAGCTGCACACCTGGAATTACAATATTAGTATTCATTATTCGTGTTATTTTTATCTTTAACAAATAAACAATAAATAATATTGTGAAAACATTAGAATTCTCATCCATCGTTATTTTATTTATATATTTAGTTGGTCAAGATTACCATTCCAGTCCAGCCACCCTACATTTAAGGGTAGGGGTAATTCGGGAATTCCATGCCCGTTTCTTTCCTAATATAAAGGAATTTCTATATCAACCTTCTCTAAATGAGCCATCCCCGCGAGAAATTATATCATGGGTCAGTTTCACCACGTGATTCATGGATCGACCAATAAAAACTAGTCACCTCATTATTTTTTAATTTTTCAAGTGAAAAATCACTTGAAAAAAAATATAACATGAAAAGATGAGTAGTTTTTATTGGTCGGTCCCATGAACACGTGGTGAGACTGACCCATGATATAATTTTTCCATCGCGACATATCTTTATTTGGAATTACTAGGTGAACATGTATCAAACCATCGTCAACTAGGTAATTTTAAATGAATATATTTTTTATTTAATTAATGAAAAATAGTTATAACTTTAATTATTTAAAAATTATTTTCTTGTCGTTTTTATTTAATTAATGAAAAATAGTTATAACTTTAATTATTTAAAAATTATTTTCTTGTCGATTTATATAAGATAAACTCGCATTATATAAAAACGAGTTTCAAACTCATGTACTATTAAAAATAAGTTTCATATTAAAATATTCAATAAACTCACATAAGGTAAATTATTATTATTTTTTCTTTTTTATCAACTTACTCGACATGAAATTTGTGTTTTTGTTAAAAATGAGTTTCAAATTAGAGTCTTATAGAAAACAAGATTGCTTTACATGAATATGATCGATTGGGGCAATGACAGATCCACGTGAAATGTAGCGTCTACCTTAAACTTTTTAAAATTCACACGTTTATTTTTAATTTTTTTTTACTTTTGTGAATTAGACCTTAAAATTTTATTATATTTAAGTTTTGTGTTTATTTTGAGATTTTATCTGTGTCTACGCTCAAATATATTTCTGGATCCGCCATTGATTTAAAAGTATTTTTTAAATAATCCTAAATGGGGTCTTTCTTTTAATTAAATATAAAAAATATTAATTTAAAATTGCACAAGGTTTAAAAAGATCTAACTCGGTTAACTCGTCGACTTAAACCTTAAAAAAATAATAATTCTTTAAAAAATAAATGACTCAAGAATTTTTCCAAATAGTCAAATCGAATCTGAGCCAAAATTTTTCAGTAACCATGTATCCGACCTAAATCCTGACTTGATACTTTTAATATATTTATTTTTCTTAGTTTTAAATTATGTTTTTATTTTAAGTTAGTTAATATTTTTAACTAAAATTAAATTTAAATTTTAAATTATTTATATATTTGTATTATATATTTTAAAAATTTTAAATACATTTTTATTAATTTGATAATATAAAATTAAAAGAACAAAATTAATATAATATATATCTTAAAACTAACTTTCAATCACTAATTTTTGTATTTAAATTATGTATTATGAATTTTAAATTTTTTAAGTGTTTACTATATGACTTTTTTAAAACGGATTCTGGTTCGAAGCCACCAACATCAAGCCAGCAAGAATCATGGAAGAGCCACTAATAATACACGACGCTTCAAGATTATCATCAGTTTCTAGTCCAACTCGATGATAACTCAACCTCCAAGCATGATCAGGAATATCATGAATCGTCTAAAGTTCAGCAGAAAGAACCGAACAAATACCAAGACATGGAGAAAACCTATTGATCCATGCAGTCTCAGCATCTCGGAAAATACCTCCCGCTGCTGCATCACCCCCTGCACGTTAACAGCGTTCTCTACTGTGGCTTTCACGGTTTCACCCACCCAATAGGGCCGAGCGCATTGAAAAAGTATGATTGTCCTCCCATCGACAACCCGGAAACTCAGCCCCCAATGATGCCTTATGCGGGCAGACTGCAGCAATACGACTCAAAGCAGAGACCGGAGAAACACCATAGAGCCGAGAACATAAATTAATTCTAATTCCTTTCGGATGTGACCATTGATGCCACTACACTGGACATGGGTTAGGGACTACGGGGTACGTCCAGCAAGCATCTCGATACAAGCGGTTCTTCCTTATCCATACAATGGCATACTGCAGCAATACTTGTTACTAGAGTCTCAAATTTTATAACACTTATTAAAAGCTCTTTTTTTTAATATTTGTTACAAGAACATACACTTGAAAATCATTTTTTTAATATTAGATTTTATTTTTATCAATACATGTTATTAAAGAGTTAATTTTTTGAGATCAACTGATTGACCTAGTGGTCAAGGATGCTCATATTGTTCATCTTATATGGATTCGAATCCCGGTATGAAATAAAAATATAATCTCCCGACTAAGGACAAAGACCTCGCTGCCCATCCAAACAAATGCTGAGACATCCTTTCTAACAAGATGTACCTCCTCAAAGAAATTAACCACAAATCAATGAACTGCATCACCAATAGCAGCCCATGTTTTTTTAGAAAAAAAATACTATTTGAAAGTCAAAATCTAGAAACTTTCAAAGGGTTCATACAAAACACCACATTATGTACCTCCACCGTGACCGCGCAAGCAATGGACGGAACATCAGCACCCAGCTGCCGAAAGTCATTAGGCAAAGAATAGGGTTGTTGGGGTGGTGGTTCAATTAATTAATCTAATTCAACCGAACAATAAACATCATAACCTCCCATTATATTAATAATTATTATCGATTTTTTTATTTTTTATAAAATAATAATACTAAATATTTTAATTTTTTAAGTGAAATGCATTAAGAGGTATCGCAAATAAATATATTTTCTGTAATAAAAGTCATTGTTCTAAAGTATTTAAACTAATAAACACTTAAATTTTACGGTTAATAATAAGCAGGGGCGGAGCTAAAAATTTTTTTAAGGGGTGTCATTTTCTTGAATATTATTTAAAAAAATTAATTATTTATAAAGGGGTGTAAATTATATATATTTTTAAATTTTTATATATAAATTATATAAAGAAATATGATTTTTCAAAAATTTTGGGATGTCAACAGACACCCCACCTATACATGTGGCTTCGCCCATGATAATAAGGATGAGTATACAACGGACGTCGAACACCGTTGAACATCAAAAACGCTGAATATTATTAAGTTAATTAATAAAAATTAAAAATCTCAAGGACTCAACACACATTTATTAATTATATATTAAGTCTATCAATCTTTTATTAATTACATATTGAGTCCTTAAAATTTTAATTTTTATTAACTAATTTAATGATGTTCAACATTAGTGATATTCAACAATGTTCGACACCCGTCGTAAAATTTTTCTTAATAATAATAATCTCTGATTATAATTATTAATAATATCCATTTTGTAATAAAAAGGAAATGCCAACGTACACGTCATCAGGATATAGGCGGCGAGTTGCCGCGTCTTCTCCTAGTCATCAGTCAATCCCTCTATTCGTAAAACTCAATTCTACCTTAAAAGAATGGGTAGAGGAGTAATCAGGTATTGACGTTCTACGATAGAACTGCTGAGTATTGATATTTTATATCAGCAACATGACTTTAGGATTTGGATTATGCTAAATACACGGCTAAGATTTTCTTTCTTTAAACTAACAATGAAAGCCATAACAGAGGATGATCCATTACTGCTATATGGAATTTTTTTTCACGTGCAAATTATCTGGCTCCGATATTTTTTATATGTATAATTAAAAACATTCAATTATAATTAAAGACCGTCATAATTAAAATACTACATTAAATATAATTTTAAAAAAAGAAAATTATTTATACAATAATAATATTGATTGTACAATGTCTCAATAAAAAATCATACAAAGACTAAGTCTAATTGTATTTTTTTTTATTGAAAATTGTATTTAATAACAATAATTCATTATTTTTTTCTAACGCCTGTAAATAGTAATATATTAAAATTATGGAAATAATATTAAAAATAAATGCAGGCTGTTAATATTTTTTTATAAATTTGGAATTTAATTATCCATGGGCAGTATTGTAAATTTCAAGTGTCTCTTGGGTATTTTTATTTTTATTATATTTATTGTAAAAAGATAAGAAGAGTTTGTTTCTTGTTGAACACCTTGTCCTAATGGGATTTGGAACTAAATTTTGATTCTCATATTATCCTCCTCGGCCTATATATACCCTTCTCTCTCTTGGTGAAAGGCAGTCCTTTTCATCTTCCTCTTCCTCTCTTTGTCATTGGTTTCCATCAAACTGATAACGAATCAACGTCTTTCTCTTTTAATCTACATCCAGCCGTTGTTTTTTCTTTCTGGGTATTTCTTGTTTTTCAAGTTCTTAGTCGGTAGCCATGAATGCTCTTGCTGCAACCAACCGCAACTTCCGACTTGCGTCTCGCCTGCTCGGGTTAGACTCTAAGCTCGAGAAGAGTCTTCTCATCCCTTTTAGAGAAATCAAGGTATTTCTGCAAAACCGTCTTCTTCCTTGTTTTGTTGGGTCATGGGTGGTTTGAATTTGGTCATGAATTTGTTGTGTTTCCGTTGGCGTTTGTGATCGAACAGGTGGAGTGCACGATTCCCAAAGACGATGGAACCTTGGTGTCATACGTTGGGTTTAGAATACAACACGATAATGCTCGTGGTCCCATGAAAGGAGGAATCAGATATCATCCTGAGGTGTGTTCATTTATCTTTCTTTCTTCTGTTTCAATTTTTGTCTTTTATTGATGTTGTTGTTTTATGACTTGATTGTTTCTTTATGTTTTGCTGTTCTTTATTTTGTTGGGATGTAGGATGCTTCTTATTACAGCTTTGGTAACCTTTTCAGGCCAGCAATGATAATAGATATGCCCTGTTCTACAGATCCCAACGTTAATGAAATTTAGCAAAGTTTTCTGTATATTGTGTTTCTGGATTGTACTTTTCTTGTTCCGAATTCTAACATGCCCTCTACGTTTGATTTGTTTCCACTGTTCTAAATCTCAACATGGGATTTCAGTTGTGCATGTCTGTGTTTGATCTTACAGCATAGAAGAGTGGAAAATATATTTGGGATTCACAATCTCTGTTTGTTAATTTTGCTTGAAGGTTGACCCTGATGAAGTAAATGCCCTGGCTCAACTAATGACCTGGAAGACGGCTGTAGCCGACATTCCTTATGGAGGTGCAAAAGGTGGCATTGGATGCAATCCTGGGGATTTAAGTAAGAGTGAACTGGAACGTCTAACTCGTGTCTTCACCCAAAAAATCCATGATCTTATTGGTATACATACAGATGTTCCTGCCCCGGACATGGGGACTAATGCACAGGTCCTCACTTTTATGTTTCAATGTTTCATGTGCTTTCTTTTGGTTTCTAAATCACAAATTTGTTTGAGTTCCATTTAGCTTAATGTAATACTATTTTCAATTACAGACCATGGCATGGATTCTGGATGAATACTCTAAGTTTCATGGACACTCACCGGCTGTTGTTACAGGGAAGCCTATAGTAAGTGCTAAAGACAGATTTAATGCTTTTAATAAATGTTTGACAAACTTTGCAATAATTGGGCAGAATAACCAAATCTATATATACTTATATTGTTAATCTCAGGATCTTGGTGGATCGCTAGGCAGGGAGGCTGCAACCGGACGTGGTGTCGTATATGCAACTGAAGCTTTACTTGCTGAATATGGGAAGTCAATAGAGGGGATGACATTTGTTATTCAGGTATGGTCAACATGATCTGTTCCAGGTTAAAATGTATTTCCCTTTGAGGTGTTTCGAAACTTCCTTTTTTTAATAATATATTATTGTTATTATTAAATTTCCACAGGGTTATGGCAATGTGGGATCTTGGGCCGCAAGACTCATTCATGAGAAGGGTGGTAAGGTGGTTGCGGTGAGTGACATAACTGGTGCTATTAAGAACCCAAATGGAATCGATATACCAGAACTGCTAAAGCATAAAGAAGCTACTGGCAATTTGAAAAGCTTCAGCGGTGCAGACTCCATGGATCCTAATGAAGTGCTTGTGCATGAATGTGATGTTCTTATCCCATGTGCTTTAGGTGGAGTCCTGAACAGGTTAGGATCAATTTCCAAGCATATTGGTTCTAACATTTCTGTATATACTATTGCATGGTCTACTGTCTTTTACCGTATGTTAGTCAACATCGTCTTATATCCCCATGATTGCTTCACACACTGATTATCTCACATATCGACTTACTTATCTTCCCCTTTATAGGGAAAATGCTGCAGATGTGAAGGCGAAGTTTATAATAGAAGCTGCAAACCATCCCACAGATCCAGAAGCAGATGAGGTAAATTCCTCCCTTTGTTTTCTTCCATTATAGGTGGACGAATATCTGACCCGAACTTTCAACACTGCAGATTCTGTCAAAGAAGGGAGTAATAATACTACCTGACATATACGCAAATGCCGGGGGTGTGACTGTCAGCTACTTTGAATGGGTTCAGAACATTCAAGGTTTCATGTGGGATGAAGAGAAAGTGAACAATGAGCTGAAGAAGTACATGACTCAGTCTTTCCATAACATCAAGAACATGTGCCAGTCGCACGATTGCAGCCTTCGGATGGGTGCTTTTACCCTTGGGGTGAACCGTGTAGCCCGTGCAACCATCCTTAGAGGATGGGAAGCATAACCTGCTCCCTTTGAGTCCTTATATCTGTTTCTTCACCGGTATTTTACTTCTAGTCTCCATTGGAAAGCTGATGGAATAGCTTTTATGAATTCCTAACTCCCCCTGCCCAAAGCTTTTAGCAATTTCATTGTTCTCTCATTTATACTTTGTTAAACTTCAAATATATATTTACAGGGGGTATTATTTGGAATAATAGCTTTAAATGTGCTTAATATTATCATGGAATTGATGATTTCGTACCGATACTTGAATCTAATTATATGAAAAACACTAAATATAACTCTATCATGAAAACATAAGATTTCGATGACCTGAGATAACTTACCGGCATGGATATATCAAAATGCAAGTTCAGGAAAAAAAATATATTCAATATCTAAACTGCAAGATAAATGCGCGTTTAAGCTATTAAGTTAATTAAGGAAAGAATTAATTTTCGTCAACAATCTGTTATGATTTATAAATTGTTTGTGAACTGTTCATTTAATATATATTAGGTTAACTAAATGAGAATGAATAAAAAATTTATATTTATTTAATAAATGATATAAAGAAGATTTGTTCAATTTTTTTATGTTCGCGAATAAACTTATTTGCTGGTTTGTTTATAAGTTTATTTTTCTATTAGTGAAGGTATGGACTAAATTAAACATATAGTGAGTTTTGAAATTCAAATGATTAAGTCTAAGGAGTTTAAGGACTAGTGTTGTAATGTCAAGCGAACATATAAAAGAATGTTCGAGAATGTTAAAGAACATATAACCGAATATGTTCACGGATATTAAACGAACCTAACATAAATACCTTAAATATTAACAAACGAACACAAATATATCATGATTCATTCAAACTCCGTTCATTGATATCCTTATCTACGAGAAATTATTAAATGAACCATGTTCACCACGTCATCCATAGTTCGTTTATTTTACATGTACGAAAGAGATGATGATTTACCTTTTCTTTGAGATGGACGAATCTAATTGATTAAAATCACGAATGACATAATAAACATGATTTATCTAATAATTTTTTTTTAATTGTCGATAAATTTTTAAATTCATCTGATTTAGTTTTTGAGAATTTTATTTTTTTAAAATATTAAATTTAGCATTTACTTAGAGTTAGGTGTGCGTACCTAATAAAACATGTGTCTTAGGCCACCATAAAAACAAATGTCTAGTACAAGTATTTCAAATCTTATATCAATATTTAATATCATTTCAATAGCTTAATGATAGATTGATAGTATAGGATTGAGCCATCCTAGTCCTAGGCTTACTCTTTTCTAACCCTTTTCGTGCGGTTAGCTTTCCCAATTCAGTAAAAAGAGGGGACCCTACTAAATAGGGGCACTTAACTTTCCCATGGAGGTCAGTAAGAAGCTTGTAATAAACTATGGGCTTTCCTGGAGAGATGAGGTGGTCATACCAATTTTGGGACCGCAATATCTACTATCAGGGGTTATTTTCTTAAAGGATGAATAAATAAGAAGATATGGTTCGATAAAGATAATAAATAAGATTAATTATATGTTTTGACGTAATATATTAATAACATAGCAATGTATGATAAATTATGTGACGAGTAGTAGTAATAGTAAGGAGATTTTTTGGATCACGTTGCTTGTATGTTACATAGTCATTTAGTTAGTTGATATCTTTCTATCAATGATATATAGGTATTTAATGAGAGTGTTGTAACATTATGATTAAAGATATTCAATGTTCGTTTTTAATATTATGTGGCATCGAGTCTCATTTAAAGATATTCGAAAAGATATTAAGTATAAATTGTATGTTTTTGATGTTATGTGACTTTGGGTCTCATTCATGTATTGCAAAATTCAAAACGTACGTTCCCAAAGTTATATGACCAGGGTCTCGTTCAGAGTATATGTTCTTGATACGTGTGGCTCAAAATCTTGCTTCAAGTTTATGATTTTACTTTGTGTGCTTTTGCCTAAATGTTCTCATGAGATCTCGGATATAATTGAGTTTTGTGGGTCTTATAGGATGGTTGTTATAAAGTTAGTATATGCTTAGGTAACTAATTATAGCATCATAAGTTTATTTATTTTTATTTATTGTTCGTACTAGTTTACGTATTTATGTTTATGGTTAATATAAAGTATAATAGAATATATGGGTATCATTGAGCTTTATATGCTTATCGCTCAAAATTATTGTTTATGTGCGTAGGTTGATCGTGGGATTGAGAAACACTACTAGTATGAGATTTTAGCATATATTAATTTCTAAAGTACGGTAATTGTAAGAACTTTATGTGGTGGAGTTTGTAGTTTTATCTTTAAAATTATATTAATTGAATCGAATATTCAAATATTTTAAATAAATTAGAACTCCTTTATAATGTTATGATTTCTCATATGTATTTTTAACTATCGACTTTAAATATTTTTTGAAATTTTTTTGTTGTAATAAACCCAGTTTAAAATTTTTATGGTAACATGTATGAGGTTAAAACTCAAATATGATATTCGAATTTAGAATAT
Source organism: Abelmoschus esculentus (assembly GCA_035048815.1). NCBI lineage: Eukaryota > Viridiplantae > Streptophyta > Magnoliopsida > Malvales > Malvaceae > Abelmoschus > Abelmoschus esculentus. Next base: position 4,438,485 of record JAUCBN010000031.1, on the reverse strand, counting down.
TATATTAAAAATTTTAAATTATTTGATTTGTTGAATCTTATTATACCATTTAAAATTTATTTAATTTTTATTTTATTTTATTCGATATATAAAATTCTAATAGATCATATATTATAAAATTTAAATCCAACAAAAGTTTTTTTTTTTCAAATAGAATAAAAATTGGAAAACAGAAAGTAGTTGGAAAATAAAACTCTTAAAGTCTTATCATTTATCGTGCTATCATTATATCCATTTCTTCTTCTTTCTTCTCTCTGCTTGTCTTTTTCAAGTTTAGCTTTCAGATGCAAATAAAAAGAAAGGCGATATCGAATTTGAAATGCCTACTCTCTCTAAAAACTCGAATTCCTCGACCCGGTTGTTGGCGGACAGCGGGGAGGCGGAGCGACGGCTGCGTGAGGCGGAGGAGCGATTGAGGGAAGCAATAGAGGAGCTCCAGAGGCGTCAAAGGACGGTGACGAGTGGCGACGAGCCGCCGTGCGACCATGCGGATGACTCCTGCGTGGCCAACGCCATTGGTAATCTTTGCCAAACTTTTCTCCTTTCTTATGGTGTTAGAGTAGGTATCGGAATTCTTCTTCGCGCTTTCAAGCTCGCCAGAGGACAGTCTTATTCTTCGCTTCTTGATCTCAAGGTTAGGGTTTTAACTTTTCAAACGAGTCTACTAAGCTAGTAAAAATAAACTTTTCCCCCAAAATTAAAAGATGTCAATGCGATTAGGTGATTGTTTGTCAAATTTATTGTGTTTTTTTATTTAGCTTTGCTAGGAATTATTATGTAGGAATATGCAGAAATTTGTTATTAACAATGCTTGAATGTCTAAATTTGTTCATCAGCAACTTGTCTCCGAGAAAGATTTGATTGTGAGAGAGGAGGCATGCCGGATTGGTTTACTTTTTGGTGGTTTCACAGGGTCATACCATGCGCTTAGATGTTTACTAAGAAAGCTGAGAAAGAAAGAGACACCAGTGAACGCGTAAGTTCACTATATAAAGACTTTTTTTTAATGGTTGATTCCACTGATGCAGATCTAATTGTGGTTTATGAATTATGATAAATGATTATTTGAATATTTGGAATCTTTTGATGCGTGGTAGAACATATTCTTTTCTTTGACATTGTTTATGTTGTGATGGAACAGTCTTTTAGCAGGTTCGATTGCGGGGTTGTCTATTTTGGCTTTGGATGATTCAAGCCGAAGACGTACACTTGCACTGTATCTTTTGGCTAGATTAGCCCAGGTACATGAATGCTTTTAAATGGTAAATTTACAAAGCTAGTTGAAATTGTGGATTGCAGCTCTCTATTTCCAGTCTAATATTTTGCTTTAATTTTCAGTGTGCTTACAATTCTGCAAAGTCGAAAAATAGATTTCACTTGTGGGGAAGTCATTGGAGGCATGGTGACTCGCTGCTCTTTTCTCTAGCATGTTCCCAGGTAATGTAAAGCCCAATTTGCTATTTTATCTGTATGCATCAATTGATGATAGTGGAGCATTCACAACACCAGAAATTGTTTAGTTTGGTGAGCTAAAAGTGCCAAAGAGGAGCTTTAGGTATATCTACCGCAGAGCTTGACTCTTTCACATGTGAAATTCTGGAAATGTTTCAAACTGTAATCTGATACTATGAGATATTGTTTTATGCTTAACTTCGGATGTTATGGTAATTTTCTTGTGGTTTTGTATCTGCTTTCACTTTCTAGGGTTAGGTTAATCCATTTCTCATCATCTGCATTTGTTTTCACTTTCTCCCATTTCACCGATTATCATACCAGGTTATGTATGCCTTTGTGATGCGTCCTGAAAGCTTGCCAAAAGCATATCAAGATTTTATTCAGAAGACTGGTCCTGTTGCAGCTCCTGTATATAAGGCCGTAAGGGAAACTTGTAGAGGTGGTCCAGTGAATGTTGCATCTATATCAGCCTATTTATCTAGCCGAAGGAAGTCCAATAATGTGAAGTTGGAAGAGTTCCCGTCTATTATTCCTTGCTCTATTATTCATCCAGACACAAATTCTTGTCTAACACACAATGCTAAGGCTGCATCAGCTACATTCAGGAAAACTTTTCCTCTCTACTTCTCTCTGACGTTTGTGCCGTTTGTTGTTCTGCACTTACAAAGGGTACTTGCATTACATATTGTTCCTCCTTTCTGCATGCATGTCTGGAGGAGCCTTGGAGCTGGATTTGCTTTCAACCTTTCCTATCATTTGCTTCCGTTATACTTTAAATGAAAAAAGCAAACTTGGCTATCATACTCTTTATGCATTTGGGATCTATAATAAGTCAGTTTTAGCCTGCCTTTTGCATTTAAGCACCTTTTTGAAAAATTAAATAGTCTACCGGTTAAGTAAATTCCACTTTAGTAGTGTCAGGTGAGTTCTGTAGGAATAATGGGATTCTATTTTCTGTTTGTGTGTGAATAGTTTAGTAAAACCACTTATGCCTGGCAAAGCAAAAGAACCAATCTTATAGTTTTGTCCTTTTGTAAATGAGACTTTTTTGTAGTTGACAGTAGAACATCAATTTGGAATTGATCCTTCTTTTAATTTTATGATATTGTTTTAGTTTATGGATACCCCTGCTCGTACCTGTTGGCTTGCTGTTAAAGGGTCTGTTCGATCAACATGTTTCTTGTCTGCATTTGTTGGAATCTTTCAGGTAGCTGGTTTCTCATTCACTTACATCTATTGTTAAAATCAGTAAGAATAAGTTTGATATTTTTTTCTTGTTGAATCCAAGGCGGTTATATGCGGGCATAGAAAAATTGCATCAAAAGACCACAAGCTGGTATATTGGGTCGCTGGTGGTTTATCAGCTCTTTCTGTATTACTGGAGAAAAAAGCTAGACGGAGTGAGCTTGCACTATATGTTCTTCCCCGAGCTGGAGAATCATTGTGGTATATTTTGGTTAACAGGCGGCTACTTCCTGATGTTAAACATGCCGAGGTATGTTACAATGTTATAAATGTGGCCCTTACTTTTCTGTTCCTGAGTCAAATATCGGAACACGCTTCCAAACTGTCGCAGGTTGCCTTATTTTGTGCATGCATGGGAGGAATCATGTACTACCTAGAATATGAACCAGATACAATGGCCCCTTTCCTTCGTGGTCTAATCCGTCGCTTCCTGGCTAGTAGAATAAGCAGTCCTGGCCCATCCGTTAGTCGGACAGCTTCCTACACCTACTTGCAGACTCTTGATGCCATTAAGAAACCAGAAGTACAAGATAACCGAGAGGTTGAATCTTCAACTCCTAAACAATACAACCTTGAATCTATACCAGGGCTATAAGCACGTATTTGTTGATCACCACTGAAATTTCAGTCAACCACACCCATTCTCATGAGCCAAGTTATATACTTGGTGGTAAAGAACATGCTTTTTAGCACTGAAATGAAGCCTGAAGTGTTGCAGCATCGTGTGTCGGTAATTTCCAGTCAGTTACAGTCTATTATTTCAACTTGTTTAACGCCAAAGGTTTATTTAGTCGCTCTGGTTGATACTGAGATCCAGTATCGACACAAGACTTGCACACTGGAATGTTGTTCCAAATTAGAGTACCGAATCGATATGAATAATATTGATATTTACAGTCATAAAAGTACAGTTCTTTTTCAAATTTAAATCACTTCCTAAGTCAAAGTAAAAAAAAAAGTTCAATTAAAAAATTTAATACTGGACAATGGGCATATTAAATGAGATGGAAGGAGTATGTAAATTCGTAATTTTAACATTAATATTAAATAATCAGTTAGGTATTAATTTTGGGTATACGAAGTGTTCATCCTTCTTTGTAACCATTTTTTTAACTTTTTTTTTTCTTTGGTTCTTTTTTAATGTTTACTCTATCTAATTCAAGTTATCGGTGACAAGTGACAACTCTATTTTTAATATTAAAATAAGATTTTTCAAAATGTAAAATTAATCCTATAGATGATTTTATTATTACAATTTTATTGAGAATAATTTTTTAGAAAATCAAGTCATAAGTCAATTACCTTTTTAGTGTAATTATAATCCTTTTACACATCATCTTTTTAATTCATTATTCTTTTTTTAAAGTTATAAATTTTTTAAAGTCTTTTATTTTTCTTTCACGTTCATATCATGAGCTCTCTGTCCGAATTTCGTCCGTGAAAGTATGATACTTCATACTACTCTTATATGAGTTACCATCGTATGGTCTAGTAAATCACTTTTGGGATACATGTCACATGCTTGTGTGGATTACCTCTATATAGACATAGGGTATATATCCCATGATTTGAATTTTGATTCGTTTGAAGCCTATAATGAGCGAAAGTCAAAAACCTTGCTAGCATTAGTAGGCAACAACGAGAACAGTTTGAACACTCTTTTTAGAATCAAATTACGTGTAGTGAGCTGTAAGATCCCAGTCTTTAAAGCCATACCAAATCCTTGTCCGTCTAGTGATCACCCTATTTAAGCTTTGATGTATTTATTTGTTGTTTTAAACTGCTGTACTTTTTCATATTTGTTTAATTTATTTACGTCTTGCTTTTACGGTTCAGGGTCATGTCTTTTCTTGCTTTTACGGTTTTAGCTTCCTTGGTAGGTCATGGTCAGATGGTGTGGAGGATGCGATTATTGTTTAGTTTTTTTAGCTTCCTTGGTAGGTGTTGGTAGGTTGTCGACTGTCAGCTGCTTGTAAGGGATTATTCACTTGGGGTGCTCTGATTGTAGTTGTATGGTTTCTTTATGGCTTTTTATGCCTTATACAGTTCTAGTATTGATACTGTACTGCTGGAGAAACTAATTATTGTAGGATACAGGCATTGAAGGAGTCATATACTCATATTCCATTCATGGGTTGTTCTTTTATATGAGATCAGCTACAATGGTCTTATGAATAATATATGTTTCTTTTTAGTTCCCGCCATGACATTTTATTAGTAATTTGTTGATATTCTAATCAGTCAGGACAGCAATGGACAAATGAGGATTGGAGTTTTTCATTTCAAAAGGTCTCCCTAACATTCATTTTCATTCTTTGTATATGAAAAAGATTTGGTTGTCTTGTCACAAATTGATACAGACTACAGGGAAGAGCTCTCTACATTTCAATACAGGAGAGGGTGGATGGGAATGCACCTTTAATCGAATGGGTCGATTCGCGGGTCATGTTCGCTGGCCATTGCCATTCCAGTGCAAAGACATGTAGGGCACATGACCTGTCAAAGTAGATATATAAAAGGAACTAATAAAAAATATGAAATCTAACACCCGAAAATTCCCAAATTCGGATTAAAATTTTCCAGTTGATGAGCACAAGTAGACAATCAACTAATAAAGCCATATATTTTTAGTTAGATGCCATACCTTTCCAGATCCAGAACAGTTTGAACATCTTTCTGTTTTGGGGGTTGATAAAGGCCGGTCTCCACCATGGACTGTCGAGACTGGTTCAATAAGAACAAGTGATCCGGTATTTGAGCAGCGAGCACAAGCAAGATATCCTGCATTTACCATCGTGGATAAAAGGGGAAGCATCAAGAAACTCAATTCAATCTCCTATAAATAGTACAGATAAAGTACAAACAAGAGGATTGACATACCTCAACTGCATTGGCAGGTGCATACTACTGATGAAATCTGCATATGAAGTGCCCCCTAGTCCTAGCTTAAGCTCCAGCTAGGATATGGGAACAAAATGAAATAAGGAAAAATAAGTTATGACCTCTGGAATCGTGTGTGAATTTTTGTATTAACATCAACTAAAGTGTTCAGTGGCAGCTAACTTGTTGCTTCAGCATAATAAGGTGAACACTGTCACCCCTTGCCTGTTTCCTTATATTTAATTGATTATTTCCCTTATAGTATTTTATACTCTCATAGAGAATTCGTTCCCTTTAATTTCTTCCCAAAAGCTATGTAACTCGGATTCAAGAGTAAGTGTTGAATATAGATGTGTCCAACACCAGTCAGTTTAGTTAATTTCTTTCCAAGTTTTTTCTTTTTTCTTTTTCATATATTGTGGAGGATCGCACTCCAATATCTGAACATGTGTCTAACAAAGAATATTTTATGAAAATGAAGAGTGCAGGCAATGTATCTTAGAAGCACTGAACTCGGTCGGCTATTAACTCCAAAGGAAAGACTAGATTATGAGAGTTGAGGGCATGAGTACTCACAGTGGGTGCTATAAGTCCACCAAAAAGGATAATCCCAGCAATAAGAGAATAACAAGTTGCATAGTAAACCTTGAGATTTGCTGAGGTCTGTACAGAACAAAATACATTGGTTAACTTTAATTAATGAACATGATTACAAAAAGGTTGAACTAAGGACAAGCCGAGGGAAGAAAAATAAGCTTAAGCAAAATGCATCTTACCAGTGGGGGAAGGAACGGAATGAATGATGGAAAATTCGGAAGTTCATTTTCTTGTTCTTCCTTTAAAATGCCGAGTTCAGCACTTTTAATCCTCTGTTGAATCCTTAGTCTCCTAACCTAAAATTGAGTAAGTTTAAGTTAGCATATGGTACTTTTCAGTAACACTGTCTACTCACTGAGCAGATGTAGAAACTTCCACCATTGATATTGAAACTTAATGAAAATGAGAGCTTACAACAAGATGCAAAAACTCCCCACTTTGGTACCAAAAAATCACTAAAAATTCAAAAGCTTTCTACTTGATGAGCATATGCGGCGACATCGCTAATGGTATTTAAAAACCCATGGAAACAGAACTTTCAACTTGATATGCAGGTGCAGAACTTCAATTATTGATATGAAAACTCAACAGAAACCAAAGCTTTCTATTTTTATAATCAATTTCAGAAACTTCCCCTATCAGAAACGGTAACTTGTTGGAAATCAAAAAGCTTTCTACTGGACAAGCATATGCAGGCATTTCCCAAATGTTATTTAAAACTCAATAGAAATAAGAACTTTCAAATTGAAGTGCAGATGCAGGAAGCCAAAAACTTCCCTCAATGAAACAATCAAAGCAAAAAGAAGAAGAAAAAAGTAATCAGAGGGGTGACCTCTTCCATTTGGAGAAAGATTTTGTTCCGCCGGCTTCGGATATTATCCTGAATTTCTTGAAGTTCCATATTAGCAAAATCCTGGACAGTTTCAGGCCCTTCTATGATACAAAATCTGCAGATTTTTAATAAAAAAATCAGAATAACTAAAACATCCTGAAAATCTTAATTAAAGACAGGAGTAGAAGAAAAACTACCCGGCGGTAACTTTATCAGCGGAAGAATCGGAATCAAGAGAAGGCGCGAAGGAAGAAGAGTCTGGTTCAGTGGCCATGGATCGCCATTTCGAATTCAATTTGGATTTTTGTAAAAGTCTAGATCTTAAAGAACAAGTTCGAGAGGGAATCAATGGATTTGGCGAGTAGGAAACAACCAAGACTCGACTCAAAGAAGCCATCCTCAACCTTCCTTTTCTTCTTCTCCAAATCAAATCGCGTTCTTCTTCTCTAGTAGTTGGAAGAAGAAAGGGTTAATTAAGCAATCGTTTTACAGAAGAAGAAGAGGAAGGGTCCGTGGAGAAAGTGAAGACAAAGTGGAAGCATTGTTTTGTTGCAGATGGGAGTGGTGGGTATCTATTGAACCGCCCCATTTAACTCATCGATTACCTGTTCAGACTCGGCCATAGCCCGGATTTTTTTTATTTTATGGGTAAATTACACCATAGGTGAATCTATTATTAGTGAGTATACAAATTAGATATTGCATTTCAAAAACTTATAATTCAAGTATTCAACTAATCTTGTTAGCAATCAAATCAATGTATTTTTCAATCTCAGTCTCTCAATTAAGTACTCGTTTGTAAATTTTTAAAAATATGAACTAAATTGATAAGATTTGTAAATAATGAACCTTAATTTATTATTTTGTTTGAATTAAGACTAAATTAATTTAATATATAAATATAAAAGACTAACTGTTCTATTAAATAATTTTAATCTAGATTGTCATGTCACTCTATCTAACGACAGTTAGGACTCAGTGATATTTTTCAATAAAATCATTAATTTAATGACTGTTTTGTAATAATTAAAAATTTAGTGACCAAATAAATATGGAGGATCGAGTAATAATATAAATATCTTGATAAAACTTCAATTAATTGATAGAATGGGTTAGTAGCGAGGATCGGGTAATTATATAAAATTGTTTAAAAGTTATATCAACATTTTAATTAATTTTTAAATTAAATTATCACAAAACTATCGTAATTAATTACTCAGTAATCTAGTTACTCTATACAAAAATAAAATTTAAATTAAATTTTAGTTATAAAATAAGAAGCAGAATAATTTAATATTTTCGTAACTAATGTATTAATTTAAGTTCGAATCAGATTTTTTAATTTATTAAATTAAAATTATATGTATTTCATATGCAGTTAATTATAGAAAGTTTATTAAATTTTAATAAATATTCGAACAAGGAAGGAAATTGAAAGCAGGTTGGAGTGTGCGAGTGTGGTGGCTCTGTCGACACGTTGTTCAGGTTTGTTACCGGACATTCAGAGATATCGTGTTCCGATTAAAATAAAGCAAAGAAAACAGATATCGTGTTGGTCTGAATCTTATCTCTTGTTCTAGACTGTTCCCAAATCCAGCTAATAAAATTATTATATGAGTTTTCTGGAAATTATGTATCTGGAAATAGTAAAATTATAGCATCACCATTGTTGTTGTCAAATTCAAATACCCCTAAAAATGCTCCAAAGTCTTACGCTACCTACTTCTTCACTCATCTCCAAGCCTTTCTTTTCTCTGTCCAACAAGCTTCCCCACTCTTTCTCTCCTATTTCTCTTCCTTTCCCTCAAACCAAACGCTCTATTTCGTTTCACACACGCCCCATGAACATCCTTAAAAACCTTGGCTTCGGTGCCAACAACAAGCCAACCCCGTCAATGGAGGATTCCTCCATCGCACAGGGACCGGACGATGACGTGCCGGCTCCTGGTCAACAGTTTGCTCAGTTCGGCGCGGGTTGCTTTTGGGGTGTTGAATTGGCGTTCCAGAGAGTTCCAGGGGTGACCAAAACGGAGGTTGGGTATAGCCAAGGGCTAATTCATAATCCAAGTTATGAAGACGTGTGTTCGGGGACTACCTACCATAACGAAGTTGTGAGGGTTCAGTATGACCCTAAAGAGTGCAGCTTTGAAACTTTGCTTGATGCCTTCTGGGCTCGGCATGATCCTACTACACTCAACCGCCAGGTGGGTTCTTACGGCTGCAAAAAAATTGGGTTTTTTAATGGTTTTCTTTTAGGTGTTTTAGAGATAGACCCTTTCCCCCTTGTTTTAGCTCTTATGCTTTATGTTTGTGAGTTCTGTCTCATTTTTGGTAATCGTGGACCTTTTGTGGTGAGTAGAAGGTCAATTTTGTGTTTACTGTTGCAATCATATGAATTACTATATTATTGTAGTGATAACTTAGAGGTGATTTTGGTTTCTTTGCATGGATTTTTAGATGATACTAATAACTTTTGTAATCTGAAGCTGATGTGCTTGTGGTATATCTCAAAGTTTACATATAAAACCAGTGAACCTTAGGGAAAGCTTAGTAGTTGAGCCTTTTTTGCATCGAAATCTGCAGTTTGCTGGTGAAATTCTTAATTGTTATTGATGTTCTGGAGTAGATGTGTCATCAGGTTCTCCATTCCTGTCTTGTAATGCGTGTTTGTTATTTCTTAGCTTCAAAGGAGAACAAATAGTAGAACAATTCTACTGCAACAAGTTCAATTTTTGGGGTATATCAAGTAATTTGTATAGTTGATTATTAAGGTGCTGCTTGATAGTTGATTTGTGGTCATTTTCTTAGAAATTAAAAGTAATTTTCTTCCCCCTAATAGTGATATTTTTTCTGAAATCTTGAACTGTAAGGGTGGGAATTTGATTTCATGCTGCACTTTTGCCTTCCATGTATCAGTAGATTGTTCCTCTGTGACTTGTGAATATGATCACAGAGTTGATATACTCATTGCCTTTCAGTTTCTTGTTTATCGTCATTGGTGTGGCTAACATGTCTTGAGAAAAGCATGTCAATTTCCCTGTGACCCGTAATCATAGATCCGAAAGAGGATAATCTTTATCGATAATGTCGGTATGCTTGCACGGTTGCACCTATGGTGCGGTTCTAATATGTTGTGAATCATTCTGCAGGGGAATGATGTTGGAACACAATACAGATCCGGTATATACTTTTACACCCCTGAGCAGGAGATGACTGCACGCGAGTCCCTGGAAAAACAACAGAAACTCTTGAACAGAAAGATTGTTACCGAGATTCTGCCTGCCAAGAAGTTTTATCGAGCAGAGGAATATCACCAGCAGTACCTTGCAAAAGGCGGTCGGTTTGGTTTTAAACAATCTGCCGAGAAAGGGTGCAACGATCCAATCCGGTGCTATGGCTGAGTTCCCACTACTCAATATGCAGCTTTTAGCTTATGATTGTTTATAGTTTTCTGCTGTTGTCTATCACAAGCAATAATATACTTGTAAGCCTCCCTTTTCTGACAGAAACCCGGAATGAATGCCAGCTGATTTATGTAGTTACTGAACATGGATTTGTAATTGTTTACAGTCCACAATCCAGTATTTATATTTTGTTAATTACTGTTTTAGGACATCATTTTTTTCAACTCAGACCTATGTTTGTTGTTTGAAGCAACAATAATCTTAATTATCTAATTCTTGGTCTTTATAATTCTTCTGTCCAAAGTGGGGGAGATTGTTCATATATATACAGATTTGCCTTGAACTAAATCAAGAAAATAATGAACTCTTTGTTGGTGTTCAACAATGTAAAGCAACGATGATATTGATATGGAGTAATGATGCATGTCTATGAACATTATTCTCAGATGTGAAATAGCCCAAACGTTGCAGAGGCCATAAGCAGGATGGTTAGTATAAGGGATTCAATTCCGCCATTGATGAGCCCATCTGAACTGGTAATAACAGTTGTAGTATCATTGTTCTTCGGAGATGGCTTCGGTGTTGTATCTCGAGCTTGTGGTTGTGCTTCAGGGGCAGCAACAGTTGAAGATGTTTGATCATCTTCTACATTTACTTGAAGCTTCATCCCTCCAAGACAGTGCAATTTGTTGCCACAAACAAAATATCTGCTTCCACCATTTGACAGTGTTACAGTTGTGTTCCCATTTGAAAATGTTCTTAAACTATTCGTTGTATTACAAGTTTCGAAACTTTCTTTCGTAACCTCGCTTACGCTGTGAGATGATGAGTATTGAAACACTGCAGAGAAACAAGAACAAAACCGAAAGTTGTCACTTAAACTCGTATCGAAACAATTAGACAAAACAGCAAGAAAAACACTTACGTAGAACATCACCAACGTTGAATTTCTTGTCATTAGCCCATGAATCAATGTCAGTGCTTATGTCCCAACCAGAAGTGTCCCCAACAACATATGTTGCTGCATGACTTGTTAATGCAAAGCAGAAAATAGAAAGAAAACAAATCAGAATCAGCTTAGCCATGTCTGAAAGGTATGGTTGAGAGTTGAGAGGATTCAAATTTGGCATTACATATATATGTAAGCACTTAAGTGTTGATTATTATTAGATGACCTAACTTGAGATCTGCAAATAACATTGTATTACTTGAAGAAGTAAGACTTTCCATGGTTATTGATGTAAATGGAAAGTGGTGGTTAAAGATTTTTTGGGTGGCATTAAAATGGATTGATGGAGACCATTGAAGGTGAATTTTGGTCATCTGAATGATTTCTCTTGAATTTCATTTACTACTAGCTTTTCAAGCCATTACATTGTTTAAGCTTGTCTGATTGTTTTTTTCTTCTTATCAACTTGATTTAAATTGAAATCCATTAATTGTTCATGTAAGGATAATGATAATTAAAACTTTCGAGTGCCGACTCCCCAAAGTCGATGAGATGGGCTTCAGAATTCCGGGGGTTTATCTGCCTCACACCAGATTTCACCTTCACCCACTCCTCACCAACAATGGTTGAAAGCTATACTTTTTTTTTGATATATATCCTTATTGTAATTCTAGTCCTACAAGGGAGGGAAGGAGACTAGGGAAGGCTATATATATTAGTCAATAACTTAGCACTTATTAGATATGATAAACTTATTAGAATTTGATTATTTAAATCGATATATTTGAATTTTGACGATAACTCAAATTATTTCTGAACTGAAATTGAATTAAATTTTAAATGTTTTGACAAAGAATTGAACTAATTTCTATCGGAATAAAAAATAACTCAAACCAAAAGCAACTTGAATTGAATGTTTAAAATTAAGAAAAAGAAAATCACGTATGGTAATTCGTCACACTATTTTTTGTCTAGTAATCAGTATACCATATGTGTTTTATATGATTTTAATCAACATGACATGTTAATTAGGAGAGAAAAAAATGATGTAATAGTTTATTACGTGTGATTATCTCTCGGTCTGTTGTTAATTTTTTAATAACGAAAATATTAAAATAAAAATAAAACATAATATTAGATATTATTTTATCAAAAAAAATAAAATATTAAAACAAAAATACAAAAATAAATGAGATATTAAATATATAATTATCTTTTTAATTTTGTAACCCAATGATCCTTCTAGAGTTAAACTTGATGGGGGTGGGCATATATTTTAATGATTAAATTACAAGTTCTTTATTGGTTTATGGTTACAGTGAAATATGAAATTTTCACACCCAAATTTTCTCTCATTTCGCTTGCAGTTGATTTGTTGGATTCTTTCTAAAACCTTGCCATTTAAATAGTGTTATTTCACAACAATTAGTATACACTGTGTATATTTACTAGTCACCCTCGCTAACTGTTTGGTATATTATTATATTATATATAATTTTAGTTTTTATTTAATATACTTTTATCGTACTCGTATTTTATAATTTTAAAATTTATTGTTTTTTTCTTCGTTTCCGTCCCCGTATTATCAGTGCAACCTAGTTATGCACTGCCATCCAGGTCTTCGTGGCGCATAAGACCAAGTCTGGGTGCAAGATGATCCAATCGAAGTGCTGCACTTGGTTGAAGACCGGCGCTACAGATTAATTTTCTTCATATAAATTTTGATATGATCAATTAATATAAATTCAGTGTAAGACGATTCTTTCAATTCAATTTATTTAAAAATTAATGTCTTATTTAATTAGATCAATTAATCTTCACTAACATATTTGTATTAATAGTTAATGATAGGTAAGCAATATAATTGTCTTAAATTAAAGAACTGCATGCTGATTTTTCTGGCTTTTACTTTGGAAATTTTAGGTTGCGAACTTTTCGGACATGTCTAACAAACTTTATTTTAGTTCCAGAAACAAAAACAAAAGATCTTTTCCACTTTATGTCTCTCTTTTTCTCTCAACAATAACAAAAACAAAACAAGATCTAAAATTTGTTTTAATTTTTTGGCTTTCTTGTCCTTAACCGGTCCCATCCTTCCACCAACGGACAGGCTCGTGTTGGGTCAAAACAACAGTCATGAATGCTGATTAGTATGCTTCATGATCTCTGGATTTTATCTGTTTCATTCTGGGTTGTATTTGTTCTTTGCCATGATGAGTTCTTTTCAAGTTTGGTATTCTATGAATGTTAGCATTTCTATGTTCAGGGTTTTCGATTTAGTACATGTAACGATTTTTTCGAACCGATAAACATGTTCTAGGTTTGTTATGGTTTGGATATCATTGCTAGTAATTGTTTAGTTGGAATGTTTATAGGTTTTGAACTGTTCTTTGGCAGTGACTATTTATTCAAGCTTTTGCTAATAGGAGACTCTGGAGTTGGAAAATCATGTCTTCTTCTTAGATTTGCTGTAAGCTTCCATTGTACCAATTAATGTAACCGAACTTTGTTACATCTTTTATTAAGCATATAATCGGTTTTCTCGGATGCATCGTTTACAAGTTTCGTTGCGGTGCGAGCTTGATCGGTTCTGAAATGATCCCTGCAATCTGACTACATTTTCTATGGCTCAACTACAGGATGATTCATATCTGGAGAGTTATATAAGCACAATTGGTGTGGATTTTGTGAGTTTTTCTGAACCATAGGTGAAACTGATCATTCCTTTTATTCGAATTTCGTTGATGTATACGTTTGTTATCTGCTGTACAGAAAATACGCACCGTGGAGCAAGATGGGAAAACTCTAAAGCTTCAAATTGTGAGAATCTTTCCTTATTTATCTGCTCCATCTCTTCTCGTTGGATCAAGCTAGCAGACAGGTTTATTTGTTTTATGTGGTATCTTGTGTTTTCTGTTGCTAATCTAGCTACTGAACCGTGCAGTGGGATACTGCAGGGCAAGAACCGTTCCGGACAATCACTAGCAGCTACTACCGAGGAGCACATGGCATTATAGTACGTTTTCTTGACATGCTTCTTCATTGTTGTCCCAGTTTTAGTACATGTTTTTTCACATATTATGGACAAGTTTGTAACATTTGTTTCACATCTGGCAGATAGTTTATGATGTTACTGATCAAACAAGCTTCCACAATGTGAATCAATGGTTGAATGAAATCGATCGTTATGCAAGCGGGAGCGTGATCAAGCTTCTGGTCGGAAACAAGTGTGATCTTACCGCTAACAAAGTGGTTCCTTACGAAACAGCAAAGGTAATCATGGTTCAACTCTCTCTTCTGTTTGTTTTCATGAACAACCGGAAACTAGCACAGTCTCGCATCCATAATAATGTTATGTTATAATAGGCCTTTGCAGATGACCTTGGCATTCCGTTTATGGAGACCAGTGCCAAAGATGCTACTAATGTCGAGCAGGCTTTTATGGCAATGGCCGGAGATATTAAGAACAGGTACTTGTCATATAAAATGTCTCAACTAGGTGCTTGGAATATGAAAGTAAGCAGTATTTCGGCATCGATGTCGTTCACATCTCATCATCGGAAAACATATATTTGTTCCGAATTCCGATTACTATCCCTGTTGATTCTATTTTGTTTGTCCTTTTTTATGGTAGGATGGCTAGTCAGCCTGCGTTAAACAATGCAAGGCCACCGATGGTGCAGATACGAGGACAACCTGTTAACCAGAAGACAGGTTGCTGCTCTTAGTTGATGTTTACCTATGGCTCTGGCCTGAAGAATTAATGCATGTTAGAATAGGCTTATTCCCCCCTTAATTCTGCTCTCTTTCGAGAGAAGAAAAACTATGTAAGCTCTGATATTTAATTCTTTTACAGTTCATTGTTAATGGCCTGTACAAATTGATTCTATCCGACTTCCACGTTTATTATTATTATTATTAAATGCTTGTGATTAATACATACATAAAAGTATTGAACAAAAATCTTCTGCCTCTTTTCCGTCCCTCTTTTTGTGTCTTCTTTGGTTTTTTAAAAAAAATTGAGTTTTAAACCCTAAACTCTTATTTTTTATATCCTAAATCCTAAACCTTACACCCTAAAAAAATACACTACTCCTAATTTCCTAAACCCTAACCAAAACCCTTAATATAGAACCCTAAACCCACTAATTTAAAGTGTAGACATAAATGAAAACATAAAAAGGAACGGACGATTTGTGCCCAAAAGTATTAATATTTAATATATAAACAAAATAAGTTTACTTAAATTTTGAAACTTAAAATTTTTAAATTATAAATTATAATTTATAAACTTTAAAGTTTTATTTAAATCTATACTTAAATTGTTGTTATTAATATATTCTTTTAATATTTTACAATTTATATTATAATTAATATGTTTTCATAAAACAAATCTAATTAATTTTAACCATTTTTCATCTAAATATTATTTTATCAACTATGTAAGAACTATCCTACTTGAGTTAATAGTTAAGCATTAAACCTCTTTAAGATTATATCATGAGTAAGTTTTGTCACATCATTTATAAAATTAACTACTAAAAATTATTTTTATTCTTTTTTATATCATATTTTTTCAAATAAATATTTATTTAAAAAATTAATTTTAAAATAAATTAATAATAAATATAAATAAAAATTTAATTTAAAAATATAACATAAAAAATACAAAATATATAATTTTTAGTGATTAGTTCATAAATAATATTAATATATTAAAATTAATATTATTTATCGTTTTAAACTTCGTTTTTCCTTTATAATCACAACACGTCTTACTAATTTTCTCACGTCATTACCATTTATCATTACTCATACAACCTTATTTATCAAGTATTTCTTAATTTACGCACAATATCTTATGTTACCTAGTGGGTATTAAATTCGTCGAAAATAAATATATGTTATGAACTAAGATTTATATTACGATAAATAAGGCCAAACCTACAAAAATCAATTATAGATTAAGTTTAAATAAAAGAATAAAATAAATATATCTTATATTATCTAATGGATGATATTTATTGTAAAATTATTTATAATAAAAAATTAAAGAGCTACAAATATAGTTTAATAAATTTTGAATAAAATAATATATAAAAAATTCATCATTGTTGTTGCTATCAATTATGATTTGAGAGGACAATTGATAAATTATAACATATTATATTAATTTACGAGTTATACATGATTATATTAATTGATTTAATTAATGAATTATATTAGTTGATTGTATATATTTTTTTATAAAATTAATTGATAGATATTTATAAGGGTAAATGTTCAATTGAATTGAGTTAAAAAATTGAGTTGTTCGAGTTGGAGTGTCATGTTTTACAACTCAAACTTTATTTAAATTTTTGATTTAATTGGAGTTTATAAAATTTAAATCAAGTTTGAATCAAGTCAAAATTTAAAGTTCCTATATAAATATTAATAAGTACTAAACTATAGAAAAATTTCAATAATTTATTACTTATCAATATTTTATATTAATTAATATTAATTAAATTATAAAAATTATTTTTAATCTAAAATTATTAAAATATTTAAATAATCTATATATTATTTTCTTATTTATATAATTATCTTTCTAATACAATTTAATTATTATTTGAATTTTCATTTTATAAAATAATTTTATTAATTTTATAAAATTACAATTTAAATAAGATAAATCAAATATTTTTAGATTAAATTGAGTAAAAGTAATTTTTTATTAGAGTAGAATTTTTTTACGCTGATTGAAATAAATAAAATAAAAATTGCTTCGAGAAACGCACAAAAACTCGCACTGCTTTCTCACCCTTTTCGTCGATTATATTAACTTACCGAAAAAGGGTTTCATTCCTAATCCAAAATTGAAGTTTCACGTCCCAAAATTAAAATTTTTGATTCTCTGAATCTCTGCAAAGCTTGCTTTTAGTTGTTAGGTCCCTTGATTGAATTGCATTTGTGTTTTTCTGGAGTTGATGATGTTTTTTTATTCACAAAGATTGCATTAAGATGCTCTAGCATGTTGCAGATGCTCGATGATTTTGTGGATGTAACCAAAGATGAGAAGCAAATAATGCATTTGTGAGGAAGCAAAGGTAAGATTTTTTTTTCTCTGTTCCTTTTGCCTTCTTCACTTGAAACTGGTTAACAGATTCATGAAGCCATGTTCCATACATTCTTGCTTCCACATATTTCCATCATCATTTGTTTCTCTTTTGTTGTGTACCTTGTGGTTGTTGATTTGCTTCTGTTTTATATTTTTGATGTCAGGGTGTTGGCAGATGGGCATGTGAAGCATTTTCAAAATTACATGGGCGTGACCTTGTCCAAGCACCAGCTCTCATCTGGTAGGTCGTCATGCATGCCTTGTGCTTTGTACTTCCTTTTTTTTCTCTTCATCACTGGTAGTTGCATTCTGTTCTTTGTTTCCTATGCATTTGATTGTCTGATTGTTTTATGTATACTTGGATATCAGTTTTGTTACCCTGTTTTTGCCGGTGTGTTAATTATAACTCCTATGTTGTCTTTTCAGGTGTTGGAGATTCTTGATGATTAAGTGGTGGAGTCATGGTGTTCTGGATGGTCGAACGATGAATACTTGTAATATCGTTCTGGATCAATACCAAAAGCAGGAATAGGAGTTGGCAGTTGGCAGTTGGCAGTAGGTGCTGGTGCTCTTTGCCACCCATGTAACCCTATTGTTTTGTGTACCCTTGTGCAACCGACTGGTATGAGTCATACATTTTGTGAGTATTTTTAACTATCGACGGAAATCAAAATTTATAACAATCAGCGGGGGGGCGAGTACAAGAACTTTTTTATGCTGACACCAACACCAATGCAAATCTAATTTTTGTCTCCGTCCATTCGTAAAAAAAATAAATTATTCAAACTGATGTGTCATATTTTATAATTTTTTTATTCATGAGTCGTTTTTTTTGTGTGTTTTATATAAATTTATTTGAGTTTTTATATAAATTTAATTGTAATTATTATTATGTTATTCTACAACTTGATTTTAATTTAAATAATTTTTTAATTATATAATATATATATATTTTTAATATTTTTATCGGTATATATACATCAGAAAATTGAAGAATTTGATTTAAACTTAAAAATTAATTTATTAATTATTAAAATTTTTGAGTTATTTAGATTATTTAAATTTATATTTTATATCTTAAATTTTAATAAAAAAAATTTAGTTGAATTTATAAATTTTTAAGACAGTTGAGTTAAAAAATATTATTATAATTTTTTAACAATATGAGTTTATCACATGCGTCGAACACTATTGAATTTTACTAATGTTGAATATCATTAAATTAATTAATAAATAAAAATATTAAAGACTCAATATATAAATAATTTAATTAAAGTTTTATTTTAAATAATTTATAATTATATGTTAAATCTTTAAAAAATTTAATTAATGATATTTAATAATATTTGACAGAATTTTTTTTAATCATTCACCTTTTATCTTTGTTTCGTCACTCACAAAGTTTAAATTCATCGCTCACAATAAATCCTTTACTATTGTATTACTTCAAGTTCATGGTTTGAAAAATATAATAACATTGTAGATTTTAAATATATATAAAATTTTAATTAATTAAATTGTTAAAATAAAAGTTTTAAAGGTATTAAGAAAATAAATATTTCCTGTTTAATTGGGACAGCAAAAATTTGTATTTAAATAGAGGTTTAATCACCTCTAAAATATATACAAAATAGCGAATTATCTTCTCAAATATTTTAAAATTATCATTCAATTACAATATAATATCTATTTATATATATATTTTTAACCCTTAATTCAAATATACTTTATAAATATAATAATTTATATTTATATTTTTTAAACTAAATATTATCCATTTTTTACTAATATGTTGAGTTTATAAATGAATAAATTTTAAAGTATAAGAATAAATATAGTTTTCCTTGAACACCAAACAATTCAATTCCAATTGAAATAAACCCTTTCTAGGTTTCTAACGATTCAATTTTGGATTTTACTTTAAATTCATTGATTGCTTGATCAATGTCGACAGATTCTGTGGCTTTCAAAAATGGTGGCCGCCGCAGGGATCAGCCATTCAGCGGTGGAGAGTCTTAAAGCGAGTGGATCAGAATTGGTTCTTTTCACATATTGGATTCACCGTTCAAAATATTAATATATAAAAAGAAAAAAAATATCTTAAAAAATAAATAGATAAATTATATTAACTAAATCATAAATGACATGATAAATAGATCAAAGGATTAAAATATAATATTTTTAAAATATTAGATTTTTATATAATTTAAATATTTTTATTCATAATTTAATTATATATTTTAAAACTTTATAATTGTGAAAATAAATTATTCAAATTATTGACGTGATAAACAGATAAATTTTTATTTATCTGTTTCTGCTCTCAAATGCTCTGCATATTCAACGATTCAAATTTGAATTATATATTACTTTTTTGAATTCTGCAAATAAATAATTTAAGTGTCTGAATTACTTTTTGAATTCTGTAAATAAATAATTAAATATACAAATAAAATAAAAGGGTAAACTCACTCTAAAGTCAGTAAATTATTAGCTTGATTCTATTTTGACCAATAAGCCATGAATTTTATCGATTACGCTATTAAATATTTTTAATTAAGTCTATTTGTGACGTATATATTTAAAATAATTATTTTATTTATGAATTTATCTTCTTAAAAATATATTTTATCTCTAATTTTAAATTTTGATTTTTTCTCTACTTGCGAATAAAAAATATATATTTTTAAAATGGTGAGAGGATTGAAAAAAAATCAGAAGAAAAAAAAGAGAATTCATTCGATAGACACCTAACGATTCATCTTTATTTTCTCATATTTTTTTAAAGTTTAAATGTTAAATATGTACCTAAACTATGTGCTTAACATTTTATTCCGTAACCCATTTAAAGTTTTATGTTAATTTCTAACGTTAAAGAACACATATATCATCTCTTGAAAATTCTAAAATTATATCCAAAATAAATAAAATTAATAAAATAAAAATATATCTTAAATTTTTTAAATATTCTCAAAAGGACCCTCAAAATCTTTAAACCTTAAATTTGACCACTCCCGCCAACGTTATAGGCAATGAAATGAAGCGTCATCCCGCACCGTTCAACTCACACATCGTTCGCCGGAAATCGTTTGAAGAAATTATTCGATAATTTTGATATTTTGTATGGTGTCAATCGATTTTCGATGACAAAATAGTGAAAAAAGTAGTCATGAAGTTCCGATAACCGATGTGATAGATAATGACGTGACAATCGATAACGAAGTTAGCATAAATCGAGATTTAAGTTTGGGAGAGTTAGATTTTTTAAATTTGTGGATTGTTTTGTGAAATATGAAAAATTTTAGAGAATTTTTGTAAATTAAGTAATTTTATTTATTTTTAATATAATTTTAGAATATTACACATGTCCTTTTAAATAGGGTTGTTTAAAACCAGTCCAATGAATACCCAACAGCTCATTAAACTCATAATACAAGTTTAAAAAATAAAAAAGATCGATGTTGAAACATAGTAATAATATAATATTGATAATGGATTAATTGGACCGTTGGGTACTCATTGGGTCGGTTTTGAATACCCCTACTTTAACGGTGAAAATTAATAAAAAACCTTAAATAATTACAAAATAAAATATTAAGTATTTATTTAATCCGAGAATTAATTTGAGCACCTAATTTAAAAAAAAAAGTATAGTTTAAGAGTCTCAACTTCTTTTGTTTGTTTGAGATTGCTGTCGGAAGTGTTGTCAGAGTTTATACACATTCGTGTGGTTCTGCAGTGTGGTCTCGTAGCAAGACTTTTATTATATTAGAGCTTTTGAATAGACTTTTATTACGTGACATAATCGACTATTGTGTTATCAGTTGTATTCATGTGGTAGTTCGGCTTTTTCTAACAAAGTAGAGTTTGATTATTGTGTCATTTTAAAAAATTCTCTCATTTGATTAAAAAAAATTTATTTAGAATTTTATTTTAAAAATACAATGATCCGAAATCGATCTGTAAAATAATTGTTGTTAATCCAAATTTAAATTAAATTTGTTATTATAATAACTGAACCGACCTGCATCTGATTAAAACGAATCCGACCGAGAATAACTCAAATATGAATTGATTTTGTTATTATAAACTCAAAACTTGATTTGCATATGATTGAAACAAATCCAAATCCGAGACTGGCATGATAAATAACTGATATTATATGAATCAATTCGATATCTGATTTATCTGATTTATTTTAAACTTGAATTGTTATTTGATCCGACTTGTTTTAAACTTGACATGTTATTAACTTAAACTGATTCGATATATTATTAATCTGAACTAATATTAATCTGACTTAATTTATCCAATCTATTTTAAACCTAAACTGTTAATTAAATCTGACCTGGCTTGAACTAAGTTTGGCTCGTTGTTACCGCATATGACACCAACAACTGTCATAGTTTCTAAATAATATCGTATCCGCCGTATTTCTTTAATTTTTTTCTTTATTTGTATTATTTCCTCAAATTTTCCTTTCAAAAACTAGTATAAATATTAAATCCAATTACGTCACTCATCTGAGCAAAATCTTATCCTGTTCTATAAATAGGGTTTCTTCTACAAACTGGTCTTCCTGTAATAATTTACCTATTGTCTGTTGACTGGATTTATGAATAATCAATTAAATTTGAAAAAACGTGGTAAATAAAAGTCATACACATACTGAAAAGCTGTAAATCAATATAATATAAATAATTTGACCCAAGAATCAACATTTATTAACAAAATATACAAATAAACAAATTAGCAATCAGACCCCGGAATCTACTGTATTAGGCAAAGGAAGCACCCTGGAAGCTAAGATTAAACATAAAAAAAATAACAAAGGAATTCAATTTGGACACAAGTCTACAATTTAATACAAAAACTAACCACACTTTGGTCCCCAGGATCCTTCCAGGATCTATCCTGGAAGCTTGTCTGAAGCAACTAGTTGTCTTGTTCTTCCCTTTAAATACCAACACTCTTGTCTTTCTACTCGAAGTAGGTATTTCAACTCTTCTCCAGTTCTCTGAATCTTGAAAAGATTACTTAAATGTCATCTTCTGAAGAAACTTTAGCTTTGGAGCTCCTTAGAGAACATCTGCTTACTGATTTTGCTTCCATGGATTCTTTTCTTGCAAATCTTGATCACTGTACTTCCATTGTTGAAACCCCGAAATTTGCTCAAGTTTCCAAGCCATCTTATAGCCCTAACCAGTTGAAACAATCTACGTTGAGTCAACGTCGTCCTGCTGTGAACGTGATGATCCCAGCAGCGAAAGTGAACATAAGCGATTCTTTAAAGCCGGCGGCGGTGGAATCATTGGATGGTGAGGAGAAAAGGCATTACAGGGGTGTGAGGAGACGACCGTGGGGGAAATTTGCAGCTGAAATTAGAGACCCTAATAGGAAAGGTGCTAGGGTTTGGCTTGGGACCTTTGACACGGCCATCGAAGCTGCTAAAGCTTATGATAGAGCGGCGTTTAAGCTGCGGGGAAGCAGAGCGATTGTGAATTTCCCTCTTGAAGCTGGGAAATCGAATTCTGAAGAGTCTGAAGTAACAGATGATTCATCTGGTATGAAAAGGAAAAGAGAGGAAGAGGAAGAAGAAGAAGGGAGCCTGGAGAGGAAAGTAGTGAAAATAGAAGAGGTAGTGGAGGAGGAGAAGGCGGCGGTGGCGGAAAGTGTAACGCCGGGAGTATGTTTAACTCCGTCAAATTGGAGGGGGTTTTGGGATAGTGAAGATATGAAGGGAATATTCAGTATCCCTCCGTTATCTCCGTTATCTCCTCATCCGTTTGGGTATCCGAGGCTTGCGGTTGTCTAGAAGACGAGAAGTCAACGCTGTACTAAATCAGGAATGGTTTGCTTACGTGGCTGGTTGAATTATCCGAAGATGGAAAATTTAACGGTTAAAACAAAAAAAATGGAAATTTAATGAGATTTGTTCAATTATTAGTGTACATACAAGGCAGAAAAGGCATGCTTAAGCCTAAGCATTTTGTTTAATTTATGAATTTTATTTTATTTGTTTATTTAATGAATACTTCGATCACTTTGCATTTCATCTTTTCTATTAATAAAATTATAATTATTTGTGAGCAAATACATTTTCTTAAAATCTTCTTTTCTTTGAAATTTTAGGTAAGATTAAAATTTATCAAAAAAATATATATATAATTTGCATATTTTTTATGAGGGATGAAAAAATCTCATATCCAATGGCTATTTTAATAAAAAAAAAATTAAGTTTTAGAGCAAATTAAGACGGATGTTGAAATAAATAGTTTGGGGTGGATAAATTTGGATTTAAGGTAAAAAAAGTCGATCCAACTTGATTTAATTTATTATATATATTCATTATATTTTATATTATATATAATATATAATAAATAATATTTTATTAATTTTTAAATCGAATAAATCAAATTTTGGTATAACCTTTAATTTTTAAGTAGGTTAAGATCAAATTTTGATTTGTATATTTTTAAAACAAAACGAGGCAAAATAAAAATATACTAAATCAAATATGATAATTTACTTTTTAAATAAAAAATACAACGAAAAATCCATCCTTTTCATTATCATCCCTATTTTTCACGTTTATTCTTCGGATCAAATGTTTCATCTAATATCTTTATTATTGTCCGGCGTGCATATGTTATTTTACCACATGTATTGCTTTAGGATTTTATGCTCTTTTCTTACAAAAATGTACATATCAAGAGGATTTGGTATAGAAAAGACATTGATTACGTATTTGCTTGAATTACGTTTCTTGAAGTGATAATGATTTTGCTGGAAATAGGTATTTTCTTACAAAACTTACATGTGAATTGAAAATATTATTATATTATTAAAATTTGTTAGTATTAACGGCCGTTAAATGGAAAATGACATTTTTAGTTTAATTATTTTGATGTCTAAGATAAATTAAAATATATACTAGAAAATTAATAAAATATTAAATTAAAAAATCTAAAATAAAAACCTATAGAATAAAAAAAGCTGGCACCAAACCACTAAACAAACTTAAAGAATTGATATAATTATAACGCAAAAAATATATAAATAAAATTTAATTTTATTTATCTCATGACAAATATATTGACTTTATAAATAAATATTAATTATGATTTATATTATAAAACTAAAATATTATTTATAAACCTAAAGATCCTCCAGAACTTGATCTTGTTAGAAAAACCATTCTTGAATTGCCATTTAATTCATACTTTTGGAGGACAATGACTAGGATAGTACGAAGGGTACCAAGTCTTTTAAAGAATAAATCGTATATACTACTATAAAATAGAGAGATGCATAACATACCCCAAATGCAAGAAACACCCATCAATCAATTAAATTACGATCACCCAAATGCTTTATATTTTATGGATTTCTAGCATTTGGGTGATGATATTTTATGGTTCCTAGCATTTGGGGTGATGACCATTTAATTGATTGATGGGGTTCCTTGCATTTGGAGCATGTTGTGTATCTATCTGAAGTGTTGAAATTATAGCAAGCTTCCTGAAATAAAGAAAGTCTAGCAAAATCGAAATGATTAAATTCTATATACTACTATAAACTGTCTAGAAAATGTAAATTACTGAATAATTATCACTTAAATTCTCTCTCTCTCTCTCTCTCTATATATATATATATATATAGATTGTTATCACTTAAGAACATAAATATGATCAATGAATGAACAAAACTTTCTTCATGAATGTTAAAATCTAATCCCATCTTTCCCCAGAACCAAGCAATTAATGGGGGATTTCAAGCAGACTTACAGTCAACAAGTAGGGGATATGATTCTGATCTCAGTTGATGATTTGGAAAATTAATCTTACTTTTACTAGAAGAAGATTGTATACCTGAATATTCTAGATATTTCTATGACAATCGATTTTCAAGTATGAAAATGGTCGATCATATGTTGGATCACATCTGCACCTTCTATATGCATATATTCATCTTTCACCTGAAAATGAGAATAGTAGGAATTTGAACCTTCAAAACAAGCAGTTGCTTTGGACAACATAAATGATCTCAGCTATAATATCACTATTGCCAAATCTCAGTAAAAAAGGAGAAATAGACCTGTATGACACTGTGAGCAGCAAATCTCAGTCTACTGGTGTGGAAACTAACATCTATTTTTTCCCATGAAACTCGGGACAGGCCTCTCACCAATTCCTCTGCACATAATTATTGGATTAATGGAGTTGTGCAATTTGGAAACAGTAAAAAAAGTAATACATGCCGATAAGAGGAAAAACATGCATGTAAGAATACTAGTTATGGATTGAGAACAACAAAAAACCATTTAGATGCCATGTCAATTGAATTCTTAAGAATAAGCTTCCAAAGATAGCCACAAACAGGAAGTGAAGTACTAGTGATACAAAGGAGTAAAGCCTAAGATGAATCAGGGAAGAAGCAATAGTGAATGTTGGGGGATTAAACCCCAGCCTAGATGGAATCCCGCCTCCTAAGTGAGGTGAGTGAAACACTTGAGCTAAGGCTTGGGTTCAGAGAAACACAGTATTTCGTATAGATGCAAAAAGTATTTTGGGCAAGCAAAACTAGCAACCTAGGAATGCTGACGACAACTAACAACAACAAACTAAACTTAGCAAAATTTATGTTCCATCTCAAGTCAGAAAGTGAGTTTGCATACCTTCTAGCTTGTCGGATGAGCCATCATCCTCTGTTGAAATAGTTTCATACTGTTCGGCATCACAGGCCTTGCAGTGTTCTTCATACACAATATGTGGATACTTTTCATTCAGAAACTCCCCCCACTGATAGCATGACATATATTCTGGTCATCAATTTCTAACCAAAAGAGTTGTACATATGAAGTAAAATGTAAAAAGTTGGCAAAGATGATAAACCTTTGGCAGTTCACTATCACGTCTTATCGATGATGTTCTCCAGCCCACAATATCTTTACAAATATTTTATTAACAAAAACAAATACAATCAAGTTTAACACAAGTTTTGAACAAAAAAAACTTTTAGCACAAGTCTGGAATGGGTGATAAAAAATTTGAACAGAACATAGAGAAAGGATACGGTCATAGCCCACATTGGAATACAACACTCGGCGTTTGAATAAATGCAATGCAGACCTACATAAAGGAATTTATTACCATTTCAGTCTCTATAAATTTAGGCCTCAAAGTAAAGCATCTTAAGTAACATTACGAAGAAAGTAATTTAACAAAGGTAAATGATGCATACATGAAATAACACTCTTCATAATCTTCCAACATCCGCTTAAGCAGTGGAGGCTTTCCCTCATCATTATCAGTGAGAAAAAGGTGTCGACCTGTTCTCCTAAATATCCAATGAATAACAGAACTTGCAGCTTTCTCAAAAGCGCTCACCCCAAAAAGAAATGGTACCTGTAACGGGAACATTTTACCTTGACAGAAAGTACATAAACCAACAATGGGTAAAATCCATCCAATAAAATACTGGATATGAACTGGTTAGGGGGCGAAACGCAGAAGAGATATTTGATTGTGTTTAAGATTAAATAAACTTGACTGTTCAAATCCCAACACTTACATAAAATATTTGAACAATAAAATAAATATAAAACCAGTTTCGTAGGTTTTAACTGGTTCAACTAAAATAAATAATGTATTTTGGCTATTACATTCTTAACATATGTTAATACAAAGAAGCTACCTGCTTATTGCCCCTTGAACCAAGATGAGGTGATGCAACGGTTATAAAGTTAATAGCCTCTAAGCCACCAATTGTACCCCTTTGTTCTTCCCTGCATTCATTGCTGCATGTATCTTTTTTAACTTCTTCCTTAGGTGGTCTATAGAGTTTCCCAATTGCATATCTAGCCACTAGTCCTCCCACAGAATGTGCAACAAAAGAGATCTTGCATAAATGAGGCTTTCCTTGAATAACATCAAGGACCTAGCATTCAAAAATTTGTTGTTGATAATACATAAGAATATGCAAACTAAATCTCATTGATTTTGAGTTTTGACAACTTAAATAGGGTATTAACAAAAAAACTGCTAACCTCATTTGCCAAACGTTCTCCCATTACATCCACACCATCTAAAGTAAGTGTAGCCATGTTGCGTTCACTGCCTGCAGAACAAGTAAATCATTCTAGTAAAATCAAGCAGACATGCCTCGACCAGAAACTTAAACACCAACATCGCTGGCCCAAAAAACTACAACACATGATAGGCAACTAACAAAATTAAAAATCTAATTTAGAGATAGGTTTTCAGTGAAGTCGAAAAATCAACTTATTGGTTTCTGATGCCACTGAGAATGAATTAAGGGTTCCAACATCCACTACATTCTAAAGCAGATACCAACAAGTAACAAACATACGAGTGCAGCAGCAAAGCTAGAAAAACAAAAAAGAGTTCTCCTCTGAAAAAGAATGGTGCCCAAAAATTGCTACTTACAATGCACAAATACTTTATTGGGTAACCATTTAACAAACTGCTCTGCTCCGTACTTCCAATTTGAAGAACTGCACAAGCAAGCATACAACCCATGCCAAAACCAATATCAAGAGAGTTTGTAGTAATATTGATATCGGATAATACATGGTCAATAGATATGATAATAACAAAGATTTAACACCAAGGAAATGGAAATCTATAAGTGAATTGGAAATGACGCTATGGAGAAAAAGCAAATAATCAGTTTTAATCCAACACTAATAGAGGTAATCCTAGACACAAATTATAACAAAATTACTTCAAATTAAACCGATTCTCACATAAACCGAGCATAGAATTTGGATATAATTATGACACAAATGTTAAACTAAATCAAACCGAAATCCAATCGAAAAAGATCTCAACATAATTTTTAGAATATACAGTATTTTTTTAAAATATAAAAAAAATAGAGGGAGGGAGATGACCTGCCGAGGATTCCATGGACCATGATAACAAGATGATCAGCTGAAGAAGCAACAGATTCTTCACAACTCCAAACATCACGACTCCCATTGACCGATTCCGACGAGCAAATCCCGTCCTTTGCGACGTCGTTTTGCATCCTTAATTGCTTTGAATCTTAAAACCCTTACTTGTTTGTGATGAGATGATCCAAGAAAAGGAGAGAAAGCGCGAGAAAAAACAGGTTGTTGGAACTGTGAAGAATTAATTAAATGAGGGAAAGTAAAAACCTGAAAGCCAAGAAAACCAAGGGGAAGGCGTGGCGACATAATGGGAATTTGGAAACGATATTTTAAAATAAAACGTTTTTCTTTATGAACCAAAGGCGGTCAAAAGGCAATAGCTACATAAAACCTTAAGCGCGTTACCTTTACGCGCCATTCTTTGTTTATTGTTTAGTGGTGAGCGGTGACGTGGGAATAAGTTGGCGGTCGGTAGTACCGACTAATAATATTTCTTTAACAGTTTAGGTTTATTTCTCAAAATAGAAATATAGTTAGCCATAGTTTTTTACCTAATTAAAATATTTTTATATTATGTTGTAAGTGTCACGCGCTCACGCGAAAGGGTGAATATTAGATATAATTTTGAGAAATTATTTTTTTTAAAATAATATATATTTATATTGTTATTGCGTTGAAGTTTTGCCAAATGCGGAAATGCCAACTAATGCGTCTCGAAACTTAAACGAGATGGGACGGGATAGAAACGAATTTGGATGTGGGTTAGGTGACATGCGTTCAGCGTTTTTTAAATGTATTAATATTTGGGTAAATTATATAGATGACCATTCAATTATAAAAATGGTATTAATTTAATTATTATATTTTTAATTTTGATAAATATATCATATAATTATTAAAATAATTTTAATATAATTATTTATCGTTAAAATTTAAAGAAATATGATATAATAATTAAAAAAGTATAATTCTATATTTAATCTCTATTATTTATATATTTTTAATAAAATAAATTATCCAAATTGGTGGTGATATTATTAGAAGATTTTAGTTATTTTTAATTAATTTATTAAATTTATTTTTTCTCAATCAAGGTTGTGACACATATCACTAGATTAAGAAAAAAAAACACCCAATTTACTTCTAAAAGATAACCTAATGTTCAAAACACACACATTAAACACTAAAACCAACTTGTTTATGTGATATGTGGCACCAAATTTAGTATGTATCTTATTTGAATGCTAATGTGAACAAAAATGAAAACAATTTGCTAATGTTCCTTGCTTTTCAGCTAAACCTCATTAACATCAGTTTTAATGATCTACGGGAACATGCAAGTCTCTTCATTTTCTTACCACAAGGTGCC
Organism: Abelmoschus esculentus; assembly: GCA_035048815.1. NCBI lineage: Eukaryota > Viridiplantae > Streptophyta > Magnoliopsida > Malvales > Malvaceae > Abelmoschus > Abelmoschus esculentus. The sequence continues at coordinate 4,408,736 of JAUCBN010000031.1, read as the reverse complement.
TGGTTTTGAACTTTTGTATCAAAAAAGAGCGGTCTTGGTTCAGGAAAGATGATGGGGGGGGCCTGCTTCATCCTCCTGGTTCAACTCTAGAGGAGATTTTACGTTTTCTGAGGATTGACAATCTCCTCGGGAGAGCTTTCAGAAGAAACTATATATCCTTGCAACTAACTTGAGAGTCCATGCAGCTGCTCAAGGTTAGGAAGCACGATTTTTGCAAATATTTTGGCTAAACTAGGGGCTGTTGATGCAGCAGCGGCAGCATGTAACACTCTCGGTGTTGAACAAATATCAAATGAGATAATACTCAATTTCTATCACCAAAAAACTGAATCAAAGAGGAAGCTTTAAGCCTCTATTTATACAGGACGTATAACTCTGGAATCTTAGCTACCCTAGAAGTTATTTAGTTATAACCATCTAACAGAAATAGTTTTCTTTATAAGTCCCACAACAGTTGTTATGTAGCTGCATCTTATAGAGTCTAACATTCACTCTACTTTCTAAACTCTGGAAAAACTTCTAGGAACTCTATCACCGAAAGCTTGCTTCGCAGCAACTCAAACCTCACAGCTGGGAGCGGCTTGGTCAAAGTATCCGCAATTTGGCAGTCAACTGGAATGTGATTAACTTGCACTTCACATGAAGCAACCTTATCACGAACAAAGTGAAGGTCCAACTCAAAATGTTTCGTTTTGGCATGCAACACCGGATTAGCGGCCATAGCAACTGCACTGGTGCTGTCACACCAAATCCGAGGACATTCACCGATTGTTATTCCCATTTCACGTAGCATTGTGGAAATCCAAGTGATTTCAGCAGTTGTGTCTGCTAGACTCCGATACTCGGCCTCGGATATAGATCTGGAGACTGCTCGTTGTTTCTTTGTACTCCAGGTGAGAAGATGATATCCATTGAACACACAAAAAACAGATACAGACTTCCTGTCATCCATGTCACTTCCCCAATCGGCACCCGAGAAGGCTTGCAAATTGACTGTCTTCTTCGCTTGAGGTTGTTGTGAGAACCACAACCCATGCTCTATGGTACCCCTAAGATACCGAAGAACTTATTTAACAGCTAACCAGTGTGCATCGGTCGGATTTTGAACAAACTGAGCTAGCATATTGATCGCAAAGGACACATCTGGCCGAGTATGTGTTATATACAGAAGAGCACCAATAGTGCTTCTATAAAGCTGAGCATTCTGTAACGGGCTACCATCTTATTTACTGATATTAGGAGAAGTGGGCATAGGTGTGGTCGCACAATTGCTGCTCGTCATTTGTACTTTGAGAAGAAGTTCATTAATAAACTTCTTCTGACTAAGAAAGAGGCCAGCACTGGTTCGTGTTACTTCTAAGCCTAGAAAGTATTGTAACTCACCAAGATCTTTGAGGGAGAATTGTTGATGAAGTTTTTCTATAATCCATGCCACCATCTGCTGATTATTTCCAGTCACCAATATGTCATCTACATAGACAGTGATGAAGACCACACTGTCATCCTTGTTTTGAATGAACAAAGATGGATCAACCTTAGAGGCCATGAACTCATGTGACAATAGAAATTCTTTCAGCTTGAGAAACCTTGGAGCTTGCCGCAAGCCATATAATGCCTTTTTGAGCTTCAAAACCAGCATCTTGCCATCACTCGAAACTTCTTCAAACCCTGATACTTGTTGCATATAGATATCCTCTTGAAGATCTCCCTTTAAAAAGGCGTTGTTAACATCTACCTGTCTTATTTCCCATTGATTTGAGACAGCAATGGACAAAAGAATATTAACAGTAGCAAACCGAACCACAGGACTAAACGTATCCATGAAATCATACCCTGGAATTTGGGCAAACCCTTTTGCCACAAGCCGAGCTTTATACCGATCAATTGTACCATCTGCCTTAAGCTTCACTTTGAAGAGCCACTTACACCCCACTGCCTTGCGTTCTTTGGGTAGCTCGGATACTTCCCATGTGTTATTGCTTAATAGCGCTGCATATTCGGCTAACACTGCAACTTTCCAGTCAGGATCTGCAAGTGCTTCATAGATGTTACCAGGGGGTTGTTTTATTTGTAGAGTGTAAGCCTTAGGTTTACTAATGCCATTCTTTCTCTTGGTTACCATGGGATGAACATTCGTAACAGGAGGAACTGAGGGGACCGGAGCAGATGGAATTGACGGAGCAGGAGCTAAAACTGTAGACGGACCTAAAGGATCTGGATCTGGGAGAGAAGGCATGCTTCTCATGATTTCATGCTCATGAGTAAGCACTAGAACCTTATTAGTATCATGAAAGGAACCACAAGTTGCAGGAGATGAATCACGTGGCGCCAAAGGTGAGTTGCTTGGCACAAGATCATGGTGACTAATCAAACGTGTAGTGCCAGGTGCATTATCGTTACACACATTTGGAGTATGAGTTTCACGAAGTGAATTACCATTTCCAGGAATTGTGGACCCCATGGATACATTTCCAGTGGCCTGAGGAAATTGGGTTCCTGATGCATCATTGGGTACATGACGCCTTAATTGATGCTGTTGAGGAATATTATTCGGCACAAGTGGCACCTGAGCTGATTGAACACCTGCATCTAGCCTAACAGTTGAGCTAAGCTTCTCAGCAAATGAAAAAAGATTTTCATCAAACACAACACTTCTCGAGACATAGATTTTGCCAGAAGAAGCTAAGCACAAATATCCATGATGTGTGGCTGAATATCCAAGAAAGACACATGCTACAGATCTATAATCCATCTTGTGTTTATTAAAAGGCCGAATGTGGGGGTAGCACCTGCAGCCGAATACCTTGAGAAATTTGTAATTTGGTGTTATCCCATACAATTTTTGATAAGGTGGCACACCCAAAATGGATTTGGAGGGTATCCTGTTGATCAAATATACTGCACTAAGGACAGCATAGGACCAAAACTTGAGTGGCATGGATGCCTGAGCCAAGAGAGTCAAGGCTGTCTCGACTACATGTCGATGTTTACGCTCCACGACACCATTCTGCTGGGACGTATGTGGACAAGTTTTGCGAAGAATAATGCCATTCTTCTGAGCTAGAGAATCAAGGAACCTAAACTCCCCTCCCCCATCGGTTTGAAATACAAAAACTGTGGTTTTAAATTAATTTTGAACTAACGCCAAGAAATTGTTGAAAGCAACAGAAACATCGCTCTGATACCATGTTGAACAAATATCAAATGAGATAATACTCAATTTCTATCACCAGAAAACTGAATCAAAGAGGAAGCTTTAAGCCTCTATTTATACAGGACGTATAACTCTGGAATCTTAGCTACCCTAGAGGTTATTTAGTTATAACCATCTAACAAAAACAGTTTTCTTTATAAGTCCCACAGCAGCTGTCATGTAGCTGCATCTTATAGAGTCTAACACTCGGGACACCTGCATTTTGAAGGAGGCTTGAATGGTGCATGGCATGGCAAAGTTTGAGAGATGAAATCGGTTAAAGCTTTACTATCTGTGGACACAATAATATTTTTTTCCTAAAAATTTACAACCATCGTTAAAACAAAATTTTTGATGAATACAGTCCATGTCAATAATGGAAAGAACTTATCATAGTAGTTGGGCTTTTGATGAGCCAAGACCAGATTATCATGGGCTTTTCGGGCCAATGTGGTTATTGAATGTTTAGTGTGGGATATTACAAGGGAACAACTTATCATAGTATGTTTTTTTAATAATAATATATGTTTATATAAATAAAATGATAATACTTATATATTTTTAAGGTAAAAATTATTAGGACCATTTGTTGGTCTCTACTGTAAGATATTCTTTAAGCGTAACCACTTTATATCCGCGAAGAGGACAACATATTCCCACATAAAAAGTTTCCTTCCCCTTCCCCTTCCCCTTCCCCTTCCCCATGAAAAAGATTCCATCCCTTTTCCATACCAGAAATCTGTCCAGATCCTCCATTATTTGTTAGCAGCAGCAGCCAGCAAGGACCACAGCCCACCAAATCCAAAACCACCGTTCGCTTTACCATTCACTCCCCTTGGTCCCTAACCTTGGTTCATAATTGAAGTTGTTCGGCATTAAAGTTTATATCATCATTTCCCCATCTCTCCTTTCTTTTTCATCATCGTACCATTTCATAATTTATTACAGAAACTGCTGCTGTTTTCTCTTGGGATGAGGCAATTCAGGACAATCACCCATTGTGCACATATGCCCTGCTCGTAAGGCAACATAGGCAATGTCACCTGCATCAGAAACAAACAAATCAGACAAAAATAATGATCATTACAAATTATGGAGGAAGGTAAACATTTATTGAGATTTTGAGAAGCATCTTCATCTTCTTTACTTGCTGGTTGCTGCTGCTCTCTCGCATGAGAAAATAATTATTGATTTCTTCTTACCTTGTGAGTGTGGTGGGCTCACCCTCATGTGATTTTATTCTATGAGAGGCCATAAAACAACTGTAATTTTAATATTCGATTGTCAAGTTGTTCGAACTTTTAAAAATTAAATTAACTCGAACATGAATTCTTTTGAGTTACAACTTTTGTCAATACAAATGAAGTCTTTTGAGTTACAACTTTTGTCAATAGTTGCCTAAGAATCATGCCACAAAGCAAAAAGTTCAAATCTATCTGTACTGTCTTGTCTTCTACTATATCCAACATGTCCCAAACAGTAGAAATTTTCCACTGAATGAGATTCAACTTTCTTTCTTTTTTTCTTTCAGTATTCTTTAACAAGCTGAAAACTTTGTAAAAACCATTAAAGAGTCCAAATTTTGATGAAATGAAAAGCACAATAGTTCTTGTATTGTCTTCAACAGCATTCTTGTTCTTTCTCATTGTTTTCATCTCCTTTTACCTCAAGAGAGCAGCAAGAAATGACCAACCGGATGATATAGAAAGTAAAGCGCATAGGCATGATGAAGAGGAGTCAGAAATGGAGGATTTGATCACTTTTAGCGGCGGAGAAGACCTTAGCATCGGTGACATCCTCGATGCTCCCGGTGAAGTAATTGGGAAGTCCAAGCATGGAACCTTGTACAAGGCCTTGTTGCAGAGGAGCAACATGGTCAGGTTGCTTCGGTTTCTGAGGCCAGTGTGTAGTTTGAGTGGTGAAGAGTTTGGTGATGTGGTTCGGCTGTTGGGGGGCATTAGACATCCCAATTTGGTGCCTCTTTTGGGATTTTATGTTGGTACTAGAGGAGAAAAGCTTCTGGTTCATCCTTTTTACAGGCATGGCAATCTGGCTCAATTACTCAGAGGTGACTCTTTTTCTGTTCACTTTATTTTGTGCTTGCCTAGGAAGTAAATGGAGAATAAACTGAATAAATTGACTTAGTTTTATAAACTAAAAGTGTTTTAACTGTTTCATTTGGCAGATGGGGATGAGGAGTCTCATAGATGGAGTATAATTTGTAGGATTTCCATTGGCATTGCCAGAGGATTAGACCACCTGCACACTGGTTTGCAGAAGCCAATAGTTCATGGAAATATGAAGCCTAAGAACATACTATTGGACCGTAATTACCAGCCATATCTTTCGGATTTCGGCCTATATCTACTATTGAATCCTACCTCTGCACAAGAAATGCTTGAAGCTTCAGCATCTGAGGGATTTAAAGCTCCTGAGCTCATCAAAATGAGGGCTGCAACTGAAGAGACTGATATATACAGCCTTGGGGTGATCTTTCTCAAACTACTTTCTGGCAAGGAAAAGCCAACAACCGATGAAAATGCTTATCTGCCAAACTATATGCGAAATGCAGTTCTTGATCATAGAATCAACCATCTCTATCATCCGGACATACTTCGGACAAGCAGCGAAGATAAGGAAATTCCAGTTACTGAAGAATCCATTCTTAAGTTCTTTCAGCTTGCCATGGCTTGCTGTTCTCCTTCTCCTTCTCTTAGACCAAATAGCAGACAGGTAGTGTTGAAGCTTGAAGAGTATTGCCATTTTTGTGACAGTTGACCAGATTTCCTCCCAGAAAAATTTATCATACAAAACAGCATGTTCTCATTGATCAACTCATATATTAATTGTAGAGTCAAGTAGCTCTATATGCTAATTTGCATTCAAATGAATATTTTTCAGTGTGTTGTAGTTTGCAATCTTTCAGCTGGCACAGGAAATAATGAACAATCAGGTCACTTAAGATGAACATCATCCGCTTTCATACACGTATTTATACATAGTAAACATAATCAGTATAACAACATTATATTTGACTTGCTATTGTAAGCACACTAAATTCAATGCAGGTAACATGAAACCTATATGTTTTCATCATTTAAACTCTGCATTTTTTGTTTGATGTTTAATACGTGTTGAACAGAGGAGAAACATGTCCAATTATTTGATCCAGTCTCACTAAGCAGCTGTGTCTGGCTAATCATGAATATCAGACAGAAACTAAGTCTATAACCCTTTTTTTAAGCAAAACTAAAACTAAAACATGTTCCAAATGAAACCTTAACTATCATTTGTCTAGCTTGTAAATATTGTCATCAACTTGATCTCTCACAAACCTTCTCCAAAACCAGTGTTCTTTCCACAGTTGTTCCATTTTTTCGATCGGTACGTTTTTAGTCTCCGGCAACAAGAAGTATACAAATGTAGTCATCACAGCCACCCATCCACCGAAAAAGAAGAAAATCCCTGCCTTCATGTGGCAAAGCATGGCTAGAAAAGTTTGGCCGATAAGGAAACAAAAGAAAAAACTGACTGCTACTGTAATACTTTGGCCTGCTGAACGAATCTCCAATGGATAAATCTCACTAGGGACTAACCATCCCAAAGGACCCCAAGATAATCCGAACCCGGAAATGTATATACATACCAAAACTAAAACCACATAAGCACTCGCCCTGCTCAATGCACCATGGTCACCTAATAAAGCTGTCATAAACGCTCCGATTGTTATTTGTGTCGCAAGCATTTGAACTCCGCCGAGCATAAATAGTACTCTTCGGCCATGCTTATCGACTACAAACATGGATATGAATGTACAGGTAACATTGAAACAACGGATCACAACTGCAGACAAGAGTGAAGCACTTTCATGTTGACCAATTGTCCTGAATAGTACTGGAGCATAGAATGTAATGACATTAATCCCTGTCATCTGCGCGAAAAAGGGTATCGCTGCTGCCATTACCAGTTGAGGCCTATACTTCCTTTGCATGATTTTCTTGAATGGGTCTTTGACTGCTTTCGAGATCGAACTTGCTGTAATGAGATCATCAAATTCTTTTTGGACGTCATTAGTGCCTCTTATACGCCGAAGAACAAATTTGGCCTTTTCCGGGTTATTGTTATTTTCGATCAAACTGTTTGGTGTGTCTGGGAGAAGAATTGCACCTAAAGTCAGGATTGAGGCAGGAACTGCAGCCATGGATAGGGAGATACGCCAGCCCCAACCACCGTCAATCTTTTCGGTGAAAAAGTTTACGACATTAGCTGTAAGTACTCCAATGCCAACTCCACCATCAAAGATAAAATTCATTGCTCCTCTATATTTCGGTAGCGCCATTTCGGAGATGTAGACCGGGATTGACTGCAGAGCAAGTAAGTTGGAGCATAGTTAACCAGTTGATAGATTTAGAGCTGTGCATGTAACTTATCATTGAGCATGTTTTAGAATTATTTTTTCTATGTTTTTTCTCATGTATTCAGACAATCTCTATACTCGTGTTTCATGTACCATTCCTTTTTCACTAAATCAATGAAAGTCAATTCTTAACTGTTGTTACTACATGTTTTACTCTTTTTACTCTGTGTTTTCTTTGAATTCAACAAGTATATTAGCCAGTTTCAGTCCATTTCCACAAGATTTTGCATAAGATGAAGAAAGAACAAAGTATATTATAGTACCTGGTTTCCAAATCCAAGTCCAATGCCTAGAAAAATACGACCAAATACAAGCATGTAGAGGTTAGAAGCAGCACCACCAAGGGCTGAACCAATAAGGACAGCCACCCCTGCAACAAGCATCGAAGCCTTTCGTCCAAAGGCTCGAGTCACGATCGATGCAAAGAAAGAAGAAATAAGGCCAGATAGGTAGAGTGAAGACGTAAACAAAGTCAACAGTTGGCTATCAAATTTGCAGTAATTGCTAATCTTGGTATCTTCTTTCATCCTTCGATGCACATCAGGGAAGAATTTTCTGAGAAAAGGGTCCATAGAAGTTACTCCCCCTTCAAAACAAGAGTAAGATAACTGGTGTTAATGGAGGAAATTTAGGTACGAGAGCATGAAACAGTAGGTTACAAAACATAGCCTTCAGAGAGACCTGAAACTCCAAGATCGTAGCCGAAGATAAGTCCACCAGTGGCAGCCGCCATACATGAGAACACAACAAGCAGTGTAATCCGACCATTGTATAGCCCTCTTTCACCTGTTGCTCCCTCTGGAAACGCCATTGCTAAGAGGAACGTCTAAGCTGATAACTATGCGATGGAGATTATGAATGAATTACTCAGCAAGGGTGGATCCTACATTTGAAAAAGGAGCCTTAGGGTTGATTGGCTAGTGGATGACTTTTTGCCATAAATTAAATAATATCTCCATCTTCGTGTGGACAAAAAGGAAGCATGCAGTTGTGGAGTTCATAACTATGCCTGTGGGGTGGGGTGGGGTTTCATTAAGCACGAATTGTTGAATTTGTTCAACGAAACTCCATGAGGGTATGCAAGAACAGAACATTAAAAGGACACGAGACATGTGTTTCTGAAAACAGTGTTTCTAGTGTGGGGAAAACGATAAATTTGGGTAAGGTTTTAAGAACAAGATTCAGTTTGATTTTCTTTCATTGATTCCTTACCTTGGAACAAGATTCAATTTGATTTTCTTTCCTTACGATATTATGTTTTAGTATTTTGAATTTAAAATTCCATGGCTTAAGGTTAGAGTTTAAAGGTTGAATAAGCCTAACTCAAATTCTAAATTTTAAACTATAAACCTAAAATACTGACCCAAAATTTTAATAAAAAATCTTACACTTTAAATATTAGAATCTAAACCCTAAACTCTAAACTAAACATTTAAACATTAAATTGGATGGAACACAATTTTCATCTTCAGTGCATGATTATTATTAGGTGTAAATCGTGTACCTTTTTCTCATGTTTTCATTCGTGTCTTCACTTTAAATTAGAGGGTTTAGGGTTTAAAGTTAAGGGTTGTGGTTAGGGTTTAAAGAATTAGGAGTAGAGTGTATTTTTTAGGGTGTACGATTTAGGGTTTAGGATATAGGAAATTAGTGTTAAAATTTAAAATTTAAATTTTTATCAAATTTCAACGAGGACACAAATAAAGACATGAGAAAGAGGTAAACGATTTTTACCCATTATTATTAGGTATAGATATAAGATACTCTTTATTTAATTATAAATTTAATAATAAATTTGTCATATTTTTCTAAAATTTATAAAGATGTAAGCCAATTAAAAATATTATTACAAATACTCGCTAGCCATTAAATATTAAACAATAATAATGATGTACAATAACTTTAATCTTAAAAATTAAAAAATTTCCTAATTTAATCCTAATTGAATTACTTCAATAAATTTAACATTTTTTTATACTAAATTACTTGTTTTTCTTCTAAAAATGTTATATTACTCTAATGTTAGTTACTCAGTACGATAACAATTTAATAATAATTTATTATTATTTTATAATATAATATAATTATTCAATTATTGTTTTGATTCTATGTGCTTGATAATATCACAACAAAAAATAACCAATTAAAATTCAAGTATAAAATAAAATTAATAAATGTATAAATTTTGAATAATAAATTAACATATCATACATTTATTTTAATTTTAACAGCTGGTTGACTTTATAATAATCTTTTAATAGAGTATTATATTTGTAATTTTATTAAAACTTTACTATATATTTTTTTATCAAACTCATAATTCATCGAAATTGGATTTAATTTACCCCTTTAAACATCTGATTAAGTCTTCTGGGTGGGGCCAATACTTCAATGTTAGAGCTTGAGGTCAAATTTTCCTGGTGGATTTGACAAATACAAGCCTCGTGTCGTGTCGTAGTGTTTGACCGTACTACTTACTAGTGGAATATTCACTGTTCTATCCTTTTGCTTCATTTTTTTTCTTTGTTATTTATAGCATGGATGTGACAAACATTAATTAACTGTTGAACCAACACTTGTGGAAGGCTTCACACATTGGTTTCAAAAAAGTTGTCGAACAGGCTCATTTTCCTTGGTCAGACTGATTTAGTTTCCAAGACGTTAGCATATGCATAATATAATGCAAATAGTCTATCCTTAACCATATTTTTATTAATACTTTTATTTTATATTAACAAATTTAAGATTTAGAGTTTAAAATTAAAGTTAAGGATTATAATTAAAGTTTATAAAATTAGGGTTTAGAGTTTAAAAAATAAAAATTTAGGGTTAAATTCTAAAATTCAAAATTTTAACAATTTTTAACAGAGATTACGAAAGAAGGCACAATTAGGAGGAAAAGGATTTCTACTCCATACACTGATGGTGAGTTTTGGGAGTAGAAATCCTCTGTTCCTAATCGTGTGTTTCTTTTCATGTCCCTATTTTTTTAAAATTTGATTTCTAAACCTTAACCCTAATTTTTTATATCTTACCCCTTAAACTCTATGTTATAAAAATACATTCTACCTCTAATTTTTTAAACCTTGACCACAACCTCTAACCTTAAACTATAAACCCACCAATTTAAAATAAGGACACCAATAAAGATATGAATAGAGATAGACGATTTGCACTGGTACCGTAAATTTACAATACGGTTAAAAGGCTGTAATTTTTGAAATTTATATAAGAATTATTTAAGAATTTAAATTCTTAGATTTTTTTATACTATTTTAGGTTGTTTTCCAAATGGGTTCATCAGGGCCAAACTGTATCCCAATCGGATATTATAAGCTGAACTCACCTTGAATTGTTTGTCGGCCATATGTTTCCTACCCTGTGTATCTTTCAAACTTTGACTACTAGGAGCCTTGACTGCTGCTAACCGGAGTAAAACAGCCTGGGAAACTCAATGTTTAAACTCATACCAGCGCCAGCGCCACCGCCACTGCCGCCTGCCCAAATTCATCAACTATATCAACCACCTTGGCTTCCACATTAGCATACTCGCCCCAACAACTAGATTCGAGGCAATTGGACCAATTCTTCTGAGCCACGGATCCTTCCAGAACCTAATGTTAGCACCATTACCAAGCTGCCTAACCATTAGTCCTCCCATACCATGCACACCACTCACCAAAGCCGATAGCACGTTAATCAGATAAGGGACTAACATGGTGACTAGTTAAAGTTAAAAATCTTAACTTATGGAACAGATGGGATGGAGAAGCGCTTTCCAAGATCGAATCATTGAAACTGCTTCGATCTTTTCGACCCATTTATCCCTCTTACGAATAACAGGAAGTGACCAATGCCGGAATTTCCAGTGCAGCAGAGTACGACTACGAGGTGTTCGGTGAAATGCAACCATGAGATCGTTCCTCTGTTAAAGTCTCTATTTCTGAATCCACTTACCGTAAATGGCTTCTCGAGATTCCAAGTTCTGGTAATTTTTCCAACCAATAAAACGGGTTCACTTTTATTTTGTTTTTACAGTACGAAAAGCAGCTGCAAAGGTTTACAAACTTTCTGCCATATTTGTTGTTCAAGTAATTTTGTTTTGCCAAATTAATTTCCTAACAGGCAGCTCAAGAGTAAGGAATGGGCCCAAAGGGCTCCTCCTTTAATCTGCGGATACACTTACCAGCTGGGAGTGTGCGCTCAAGGTGAGAGCTCGTGGTTCAGTTAATGTTCAAAGTGGTTCAGCTGGTTAAGAAAAAGTTCAAGTGCGTCACGAATGCTAATATTGGGTCAGTGGCCTCAACCGAGGGCTAAAGGAAGCACGAATGTTAATATTGGGTTAGTGGTCTCAACCGAAGGCTAAAGGAAAGAAGAAGTAAGCAAGAGCATCTAAACATAGTTCATTCTCCTTATCCCTCTCCCGTTGGTCGAGATCTTTCCGGCTGTTGTTTAAGCCATTTGCTGGTATGCTCATTTCACTAGTTTCTAAGTCTTTGTTTCTACAACTGTTTGTTACATTGCGGTTTCCCTATCCTATGAAAGTAAATAAATGGATACGTATATCTTTCTCATTTGTTTTCATGCTTTCTAAATGTCCAAGGAAATTTTACGTTTGCATTTAATTAACTTGCTTGTTTTCTGCCTTATCAAACAAATGTGTTACGAATATAATTAGAATTTTACAATTGTGTGCATTTATGAATGAAGTATTATCTATTACGTATTTTTACGAGATTATTATATTTTTTAAAAGATATTCTGATAAGATGTATAGCGTCACCCTCAATAGTAATCTCGCATCTTCTCAGATGTGATATTTTTTACCATTCAATTTCGGGATACTCTCGTGATTAGTTAATTGTTATAGTTGTCCACTGTGCCTACCCACTTATGTGACCTAGCGTAAAATCAAACAATTATTCTGATATCACTTGTTATAAGGCCATTACCCTTTTTATAAAAGACATGTTATGCAACAATATCGTTTATATATTTCAAAACTTTCATTTTTTTTATGTAAAATTAATGACTCGATTCTTTTCAAATGTGACAATATAACGCATATTACTACTATTCATGTTTTATGAATTTATGGCCCAAACTCAACTTTCTTTATCTATTTGTTCTACGGCTATTATTCTTTATTAATTCTCGTCTACAGGTTGTTTAACACGGATGGCGACTTTTCCCTACTGCTGGAGCTTGTAGAGCTACGCCGAAAGCATAATTTGTTGTTAGTCATTGAGGATGAAAGTTTGCATTGATCTTTATAAAACACCAAGAAGCAATTAGCTGTCTACTGTCAGTGCAACATAATCTCCGATCGATAGACCCAGAAATTGTAACATCTGTAACATAACAAGTTTAAGCTCAAAATATACGGTATTAGTAGTTGGACGAACAATACTTGAATTTAGACCCTCTAGTATCAGTGTAACATGATCTATGATCGATCTATCGATGTTATCCACAAAAATATTATTGCTTTCATTGTTCTTCACCCGATACGCTGCATTTGCATCTTGTATTTATATCGATCGTTCGATGTTATTCACCCATTTAAGTCCATTTGCCCTGTGAAAATGCTTCCCATTCCCCTTTCTTTTTTAAATGTTTTTAGTTTGATCATCAACTTCAAATAAAATTTTTTTTCTTTCAAATTAGCCCTGAAAATTCATTTTAATTTCTTTCGATTCGATCTGATGACCAGCGTTGAACCTTCCTTAGGAAGGATACAAATTTTGGGTTATCTGCAACCCAAGACCTTGTTCTTTTCATTTTATTTAATTTGGCATGGTTTAATCTATGCTTTAATTTCCTGCTTTATATTAACCTATTATATTGCTATAATATTATATGATTTGATGTTCTTGTATAATTATATAGTATATTATATGATTATACTATATGAATTAGTATATAGTATATTATATGCGTATAGTATATATAGTATAAACTATTATGTTTATTTATTAATTTTTGTATATATTAATTTTCATTTGATCACGATTCACCTATTAGGGGTAAGCGTTCGATCGAGTTGAATTTAAAAGGAAAATAATTTCTACCTATCTATTTCCAAGGTGATCCGGGCCTCCAGAGAAATTCCTAGATGAAGAAATTACATTATTGATCATTCTCACCACATCATTCATACATCAACCAATTAAAGATATTTATTTAGTTATTTTTTTATCTCATCATTTTTATCAAATGAATCTTCACTAATATTTACCGTAAAATAAGTTTAAAAACAATACAAAGTGAAGATTTACTTGATAAAAATAATGATACAAAAAATAATTAAATGAATATTTTGAATAATTAATCCCATAAATAACGTGATAATAATAACTCATAATATAATTTCTCCTTATAATGTTGAATATCGAATACACCAACAGCATAAAATCAACAATTTTATATTCAAAATCTGTGCTAATCTGCTAGTGGTTATTCATTAGATTTTTTTATAAATATATTTTGTAGTAAAAATCTATCATTATTGCTTTGGCATTTAAGTTAGTTTCCCTTCTAGAAATACGACCCGAAAGTCCACAACCATGTGAAAGTAATGCTTTCGTTGGGTCCATCGGTTTTACTCCCACGTGTCCGTGAAATAAAATGGGAAAAAAAAGGTCGTATGAAGATGGATTTTTTATCCGATCTTTATTTGGTTTCAATTTTAACAAAAAATCAAAATTAAGCTTATGATAAAAATAGTTAATCCAAAATTAATAATGTAGTTTTCATATGTTATTTAAGCATATTCATAATAATGACTTATTTATATATATTTAATTGTCATTAAAATTGAAGTTTTTATTGATTACGTCTCTAAAATTTATTTTTTATAATTAATTTATTAAAAAATATTTTTTTAATAGATCAAATCTGATTTAAGTTTAGATATATAATTTTTAATTAATTTTTTTTTATAAAATAGGTCGAATAGAATTTTGGTTTATAATACTTACTTTTAGGTCGGTCAAAAATTCAACTTAAGCCCAGTTTAATTATTTCACGTCGATAACTAAAATTTTAGAGAGTAATTATTTTTAGACTAAATAGGTTTAATCTTTTAAGGCTATTATTATAAGAGTATAATTTATCAAAATGATTAAATAAAAAATTGAATTTTTAAAATTTGTTAAAATAAAATTGTCATAATATTTTTAAGTAATAATGTAAAAAAATCTTTTAACATTGACTGAATAATTACTTTAGTTTATATTTTTTTAAAGTAATTTAGCTTTTAATATTTTATTTTAGGTCAAAATAGTTTTTTATGAGTAAAAATTATTAATCAATTGATGCCAAAAATTTGAAATGACTTGAAAAAATAACATGTTAGAAGATTTTTTTTAATATTTCGTTTTAAAAAAAAAATAACTACATTGTGTAAAGTTGGCATATTTACATATATGATATTATTATTAAGGCGTGTACTTTCATGTAGGTTTTTCACATGATTTCAAGCAATTTATTATTGGTTGATTAATTATTTTCATACGTTGAGGGATCATTTTGACTCAAAATAAAACGTTAAAAGGATAAACTACTTAAAGCATAATACAAAAATGTCCCTAACGATTGACCAAATTATCATTTGGGTCAAAATGATCCTTTTATAGATGAAAATTGTGAGTCAACTAACAGTAAATGGTTTAAATGATAAAAAACCTACATGATAATTCTCGTCGCGACAACAATGACATAGAAGCAAATATGTTAATTTTATAGAATGACACATCAATCAAAAAATATTTTATAAAATATACAATATTTTTTCTTACGACGTATCATTTTGTCAAATTATTTTAAGTTGTTTTTCGTTAGCTAACTAACAATTTAGTCTAAAAAGAGGTCATTTTGACACAAAATAAAATATTTAAATTATTTTTAGAAAATATAGCAAAAATGATAATTTAGTCAAATATCAAGGGCATTTTTAACATTATTCCATTACTTAAAAAATAGGGACCAAAATGATAGTTTAGTTAAACGTTAAGAGATTTTTGGCACCTATTTGTAATACACACTAACCGAAAAAGTGATTTCAAATTAATGTTGAGTAAATATATTTAATCGGTTGATCAAGTTAATTATTGTTGTGTCTTTATATTTTTTAGGTTATGAGTTTTAGACCCGATAGGAGTACCCTTTTATGTTTCCTAAAATTTTTTCTTTCTTGATACAAAATAGACTATTTGATACAAAATGTATCGATAGAGTCAATTGTATCGACATTAAAATAGATCACTAAAAAATTTATTCATGACATGCAAATATAGTACCTCAACGTATCGATACGACTGACGATTGTATCGATACGAGCTCTCGTACCAATACCCTAAATTAGTATTAAAATTTTGAATCATGTTAGTAGACTGGTATAATGAATGTGGATCATGTTTTTCATGCACACACGTTATAATGAATGTGGATCATGTTCTATGGGGATGTGCTGACATTTGATCTTTGGATGCAACATAACCTCAATAATGGGGATGATTTTGATTTTTATGTATTTAGTTGATTAATGATATTATCTAACGAAAAATTATTTTAATTTAAAATAATTATTAAAAATTAAAATATTTCATAAAAAATAAAAACCAAAATAATTATTTAGTTAAATATAAAGATATTTTTTGATATTATGCCTCTACCTTTTTGGAATGCTAATGATAAATTAATGTTTTTTTGGTAAAAAATATAAGCTTAGAGACAAATTTGAGATAAACCACGCTGAGTTGGAACCAAGATTAAACCATAAGTAGACAAATTAATTAACTTTGAAATAAATATGATTTTAAAAAGTAATTAAACACAAAAAATTTAGAAAAATAGATTTAATTTTATAAATTTTAATATTAAATTTTTTTAAAAAATAATTAAACCAGAAAATGAAAGATTAGTATTTAATTTTATTAATTTTAAATTATATAATCTTAGAAAATAATAAATAAAATTTGGGGAGGAACAAATTCTCATTTATAATAATTTCAAAACTACTAAGTTCTAAATATAATTAGACCAATAAATTTTGGGTTGATTATTATCCTCCCGTCTCGAGATGTTTGTCCTTTTAATTGTGTTTCTATATATTAATATTCTTATTTTAAAATAATGGTTTAAAATTTAGGGTTTAAAATTCAAAGTTATAGGTTGTAATTAAAGTACTGATCTAAAACTTAAAAAATTATGAGAACAAATATAAATAATTTGATTAATTAATTAAATATATTTGTTCTAATTCGATTAAACTTAAATAAAGAAAATTTTATAAATTCCAATAAATAACTCCCACTCAAATCACTTCAAACATCAATATTAACCATATGATGTAATATCTACCCTTCATATAAATCATCAAGACGTAAAGAGATTAATCATTAAGCCCGTACTAATGTATCTGAAGCAAAACCATATATAATTGAAGTTTGGCCATGAATTCTACTTGGTATCTGGTTTTTATCTTCTTCTGTAAATAATTGAACTTTCAAGGGCCCCTCATTGAAGAGTATTAAAAAGCAGGCAGAAGTCTATATATGTATATTCATTGCCTTGCCTACTGCTAGTACAAAACTCCAGTAGCTCTCAATCATAACACGAGACACTCATTACGTTGTTTTAGTTTCTTCTCCAGTGTCTTCATCCATCTCCAGTCACAGACTCTTCTTTCCCGATTCTTCAATTAATCTCTTCTGGCATTTATGGATTTGAAGTACATAAAGCAATCCTTAAGGAAAAAGAGATCAAACCGTGGAAAAGGGACGTCCACGTTCATGGAAACCAAGGCCAATGAGTTTGATTCCAAGAAAAACACGAAGAAAGGTAAAGCTTATCGGCATCCGACTTATCGTGGCGTGAGGATGCGTAGCTGGGGGAAATGGGTATCTGAAATACGTGAGCCTAGAAAGAAATCAAGGATTTGGCTCGGGACTTTCCCTACTGCAGAAATGGCAGCTCGAGCACATGATGTTGCCTCTTTAGCTATTAAAGGTCGCTCGGCTTACCTGAATTTCCCCGAGGCAGCACATGAGCTTCCCAGGCCTGCTACTTCTTCACGTAGAGACATTCAAGAAGCTGCTAATAAAGCAGCTTATGCCATGATGGATCAACAAAAATCGAGTCAAGACGAGATGGCCATACCTGATCAGTCGTCGAGCTCCACCTCGATGTCATCGGGAACTCAAGGCTCCCCATCCTCTCCATCCGTGGATAGTTCTCAGAGTATGTGGTATGACCTGCCCGATCTCTCCGTCGAATCGAATTCGAGCCATGGGTTCGGTTGCACTACCTGGTGGCAACAAGACGGAATCGACACCGAGTTCCAGTTCGACGACACAATGCAATGGGACAAGTAATGGAGAAATCAAGACGTGGGGTTCATCATGTCATTGTTGATTCACCAACTTTACCTGTATAAACACCTTAATCTATGTCTCTAAATCCCTAGAAACATACGTTTGGTTCTGTTCCAGCACTTCTGGTCTGTGTTGAACTTGAAGATGGATATGTACGTATAGTAATAAAGTTTATATTAAGTTAAATAATGTTATTGTTTTTATAAAGACAAGAGTCAAATCCTGGCTTTATGTAAAGGAGGGATTGTGGCTTAATAATTTAATTAAACAGCATGGAATTCAAATGTCTTTTCTTACCGGACAAATAATAAAGTTTAATTTGACAACTCTAAAGAAAGCAAACAAACGATGCTGTAGCCATTCAACAGTGAACACTCTCTAACCTCACAGTCACAGGTGACTTTATCGTCTTCGTCTCTATTCACTTTCACAACAATTATTCGGCTCGAAAAAGTAACGAATTTAGATAAATACAGTAAAAACGATCATAAAATTTTAAAATAAGTTAATTAAATATTAAAAGAGAAAAATTAAATGACTAGTTAAAGACTAATGAAAAAGTATACGATAAAAGTAAAATATTATTATATTTTATAAGTTCAAGTTATATTAAATTTACTTTTTTATTAAAAAAATATCGTGTCACATACATAGCATAGCAAGTGAATGAGATTTTTTTTAAAATCGAAGGTTTTACTTTAATAAATTATATTGTACATCTTAAATCATTAAATTAAAAATACTATCAAATTTTAAAAAATTTCAAAACTAATATTAAATTTTAATTTGTGATTTAAAAATATCATTTTATCGTTAACTTTTAACACCTTATTAAATCAAAACAATGTCGTTTAATATGGTTATTTTGAACTCTAACTTAGCCCAAAACAATATCGTTTTACTAGAGAAAAATATAAAAAAAAAATATGTGCACCTAGTTAGAACCTTCAAGTATAAAGGTTAAACTTTAATAGCTAGATATTATATAAAATTTTGTGACAAATATCAAATATCCCAAACTACTTGAGATTAATTCAAATCATTTTATAAAATAAAAAATACTACAAATGATATTAATATATAAAAATATAAAAATAATATTTTTATATTCTTATATATTATTTATGATATAAATATATTATTTAAAAAACCTCAAATATTCATAAAAATATATTTATATCATTAATAATATAAAAAACTCTAAACTTTAAACTATTAACCCATCAATCAACTCCCAACACTTAAATTTAAACTCTAACCTAAATCTTAGATATTATAATTTAGAGTTTAAAATTTTTTATATATTAATTTTATGAATATTTTTGAGTTTTTTAAAATAATATATAATATATAAAAATAATATATTTATATTATAAATATTATATAAAAATAAAACAATACACTTTTTATAAAATGAAAGTAATATAATGTACAATCATAGCACAAAAGTGAAATCTGCCCGAAAATATTTTAGGTTAAAAAAACGTATGAATAAACAGAACAAACGATTCTCTTTGCTGCATATATGCAAACCCTCGTCCCTCGCATAAAAGCTTATAGCATTCCACCAGAAATTACAGTGATAAGTATTTAAAATTGGAACTTTTTTAAACTATTTTTCTTTTCTTTATAGATTATTTAAATTTTTTTATTTAGTTTTTTATTAGAATTATATTTAATTTTGTCATCCCGATAAAGGTAGGAGTACCATTTTTTTCATTTAATTGTTTTTTATATTGTTAATTACGGTCATAATTATTTAAACATGTTATTTCTTTCTTCTTTTTTTTTAACAAATAAACATGTTATTTCTACCCGCGATTAAAAAGGATACTTTTAATAGTTTGTTTTATTGCAACTTTCGTGATAACTTTTATATATATATATATATATATATTAAATGAATTTTTTTATTATGTTATCTGTAGTTCAATTAATCTGATTCGTTCATTTTAAAATAACTACCTAGTAACTACCCACTCTTTAATTACATATAGGAAAGAGACGATGATTCACCTTGAAAAAATGAGATAGACAAATTTGATTGATTGAGACCAAAGATGACGTAATAAACATGATTCATCTAATAATTTTTTGTATAACTATGCTTATATACATAAAAGACGTGATGATGTCTTAGTATCACTTGTGAAGAAAATGTAACAAACAATATTCGAACAAATTTCATTTACTTTTTTTTGGTGTTCATTTTTATATTTTAACATTAAAAAATTAAAGTTTAAGTTATAACACAAAATTCTAAATCTTAAACAATAACGTTAAACATTAAAGATACACTTTACTCCTAATTTCTTAAACATTAAAAATATAAAATTACGCGTATATTATAACCATTTATTAATTTACCACCATATCTTGGCCTTATCCTAAAGTTGTAGCCTCAAATGCGGGAGTAGAATTAGATCGATTAACTCACGCAATGTTCTTCACATGGTCTTGAGGAGACAACAAGAACCCTAAATATAGCAATATCTAATACCATCTCGAACCATTGAATTTGAATTGATTCTCCATTTAAGAGCAGAAGAAACCTGCATGTTGGGACCAGACTTAGTCCCATGTCCTCCCCAAAGTACATGTCTCAGATATCACCATCGAAATTGAATTTTTTTTTTTATTTTTAAATAATGACTGTAATTAATGTTTGGGGGCCAAGAAAACTTGGTGAGAGGGCATTAATATTTTAGGGGAAGAGAGCTGATGTCACTCATGTCTCATGCACAGGTAATTGCTACAAAACTCAAAAAGAATAGGGAGATGAGGTCATTAATGGCTCATGCTAACGTGCAACATTTTATTTGTCACTTATGGCTTGGGATTTTGATTATTGAGAAGTAGTCTTGTGTTTTTTATTTTAGGAATTGTCAAATTATTTGTTTGCTAAACATTTCATGAAAAATCAAAGAAAAGATTATAAAAAGGGTAGATTTTGTCGATTCATATATTACTGATCTTTTTATAATTGACCATTAATTGACCTAGCGAAATAAAATATTATACTTCTTAAGTAGAGTTACGAATTTAAATCTTAATGTTATGAATGAAGAAATTTGAATAATAGAGATATTTTTTAAGATTTTTTTGGATAAAGTACTTGTCTATTTTATGATTCATATTTAGGATTAGTTGTTAACCTTCCTAATAATATTATCTCTAAGATTTGAACTTGTATTTTCCACTCGAGAGAATAATGATTTAAATTACATTTTATTACTCCAAAATTTTAAATTTAAACACAATATCATACGTTTAATGGTTACGATATCGCGAATTAGTGGCAATGAAGAAATTTTGAAACCTCAAAGTTATTTAGTCTAAGCTTGCAAGGAAAGTAGGATTTAGAGATTAAGAGAAGTAAAACATAAAATTTAAAAAGTAAAAAAAAATATAATTAATCGATTTTTATTTTGATAATAATGGTTACTCCCACCCCTCACTTAGATCAGTTCTTGCTATCATGAATATGTGTTTAATCAAAATTTAATCTAGCGAACTTGAACTAAAATTTAATTGCTAGTAGTATTTAACAAATTTAAACTTATTAATATAGTATCTGGTATTATTTTAAATAGTTTAAGATAATAGTAATGTGTACTAATAATTTTTTGGATAAAAATAAAATATAATAATTTGAGTATTTTATCTTTAACATAATTGTTTTTGAAGTATAAGTTTATGGAAAAAATCAAATTATTACCTTTCAACAATAAATGATCATAACTGTCAAAAAAATTTTATTTATCCTATTCAATACTTTTTGTTGAAATTTTATAAAAAATAAAAAAAATTAATATTGTTGTTAAACATAATATAAATTAAATTATTAAAACTTTATTTTCCCATGAAATTAAAACCTTCCATGCTTTATCAAATACTCTCTTGTCATATACTCATATGAACAGGGGTTGGTCTAAGTGATAAATAGTTTAAGTAAGTCTCGGATTCAAGATATTTTATACGTAAAAAATTTATTGATAGACTCACTCACCAAAATTAGGTATGCAACATAAATCGATCCGAATTAATCAGAGCGAAGCGTTAAAAACCAAAAGAGCAATTAAAAAAAAAAGTACTCTTGTCCTGTCCGAATATGTTATCCTCTACCCTTTTCAGGGTTTTACTAGTTTTAACAATTGTAGTAGAAAACATGAGTCGTATAGTTTTGGTTCTGAATGTCCCTCCAAAGATGGAGTGGAAAGTTTTATGTAAGATAGTCCAGTTTCATGGCCTTGTTATTGACGTTTTCATTCCACATGCATGCATGGCGGATGTAAGAAAACAGGTCTAAATGGGTTGATGCTATTTGAATGCAGCATAAAGGTGAACATGGTCAGATTCAATGGTAATGGGAAGGCGGAGGAGTTGAGAGGATTGAGAGTTGTGGGACGATGAAAGGAAAAAAGGTATTCGAAGGGTCAAGATTAGTGCTGGACAGAATCAAATGCAACCCACACCCTAAACACTATAGCCACATTTCAAGGTTTAAAATTTTAATTAAACCACGATATTTTGAAAATATTCAAATTGATCCCAAAAGATTAAGACAAATCAATTGGGACAAATTTAGGATTAGAGATGAGTACGGGTCGGGTCGAATTTTCAGCCCACCTGCATCCGACCCGATTTTTTTAAGGTGAAAAAAATTGACCCGATTTTCTAACATATCTTAAAATTTTTCTATCAAAAATTATAAATTCAAGATATGTTGTTTTAACGAAAAAAAACACTTACAAAAACTGATTACGGGCTAAATGTAAAAAAAAAAATATTTACTACAAATTTTTAATATTCTTATTGATTATTTGTAATTAAATTTAGCTCAGGATTTTTCCTTAATTTATTTTAAGTATTTAAACATTTATTTTGTCGTCAAAATTACGTTTGTTTTGTGTTAAGCAAAGTTGGTTTACTCGTCGATATAATCCGAACTTAATCCGAATCCGATTCGATCCGAAGAAAAAAATTTGATCCAAATCTAATTTAAAAAAGTCCGAATCCGAATCTAAAAATAATGTCTGAGTCCTAATAGGAGGTGGATCGGATATGGATATTACCATGATCCGATCCGAATTCAATCTGAATCCATATCCGATATGAATTCGATCCATATATAAACCCTAATAAAAATATTTAAATTTTTTATATTTAAAAAGATTGAATTGTTACTTTAATTTATTTTATATTTGATTGTAATATTTGTTGAGATTTGTTTGTGCTATAAATTTAAAAATAATTGTTTGATAAAAATATATTTTTTTATTTAAAGATATTTGTTTGAGTTGTTACTTTAAAAAATAATTGGATTTGGATTTTAGATATTTTATTGGATTGGATTTGGATTTATATAAATAGACTTGGATTTAGACTTGGATTTTTTGAAAGTCCGATTATTAATTGGATTAGACTTGGACTTTATAAAATCCGATCTAAATCCGATCCATTGTCATCCCTTATTTACTCTCTCTCCCCGAATAGATTCAATATCAATGTAAAAGATACTAATATTTTATATTTTTAGAGTAAGTAAATTTTATAAACAGACGATCTTTTAATATAGATTTTCAAGTTATATAAATTTTATAAGATAAATGTTTAATATATTTTTTAAATAAGTATTTAAAATTTTATTTTATTAGTGTTTTAAGGTAATATTATTAAAGTGATTATCCAATAATATATAGATAGATAAATAAATACATAAATTTTATTTTTATTTATTTTTTAAAATAAACTAAAAATTAAATAAATTAAATAATATTTTAAAATTTCAAAAATCATAAAATAGGCTCAAAATTTTTAAAACTCTAAAACCTTAAACCAATAATTGACGATACTATTGTTGTAGGTAGCCTATCCGAATTCCACCGTCATCATTTGAGACCATCGTATATTTTTTCTCAACCACTTATTGCTGATAATTAGCGGGTTGGGAGTCAATCGGATGTTAAACGATAAACGCAAAAAGCTCTATTAGTTCGATGTTCAAGTGGTACGTTTCTCGTCGTTTATCAATGATTGGTGGTTGAGAGAAATAATTGGTGACCTCAAGTTACGACGGAGTCTGACAAGACTATCGACGATAATAGTGTTACATCAATTTTAAAATTTTGAGGTTTGAGGTTTTAGGGATTTAAGACTTTTTTAGAGGTTTTTATTTTTTTAAAAATATTTTCTTTTTAATTTTTTTATTAAAATTAAAATCATATATTAAATTATGATTGAATGATAAATATTTTTAATGATATTACTTTAAATTACTAATAGATAAATTTTAAAGTATTTATTTAAAAAATTAAATATATATTAAAAATATAATTTAAACCCTATTTCTAAGTACAACAATTCACCAAATCCTATAAACAATATCTTTTTGAAGTTTTTTTTTTTTGTGTGTGTGTTTTTATATATTTTTTATTATTACATTTTTTTTCCATAGATGGATGAAGCTGATGTTCCTAAATTTGGTATGCGAGACAAGTTGGTATCCCAAGTTCCAATGGCTCAATAGAAAAAAGAGACATCGTAAGTATCTAACGGCTACTGTAAGGGAGACAAAAGGCAAATCACACACTCACGCGCGACATCCCATGAGATTACAAGTTACAAAACACCTTTCTCAACTTTCAAAATTATAGTATTCGCCTAAACACCAGTCATTTCTATTTTTATTGTAATTACTCTGTTTTATATATATATTTAAATAATTTAATAGTGATAATAAAATTGTATCCGTTTTTAGATATTTTAATTTTTTAATAATATATAATATATTTTACGGACAAAATAATTAAATTAAAATTTTTAAGATATAAATCATTTGTTTTTTACTGGATTATTTATTAAATACTCTGATTTATAATTACATAAGTTCTAGAAATAAGATATATTTTAAAAGAATAAGATATGCTAACATGCCTTGAATTTTGGTTTTGATAGTTGATATGTAGGGTTGTTAAAAATTATTCGACACGATTGATTCAACTCGATTGCCCAAAATAAAAATAACGGATAATTTTTGGGGGAAAATTACTCGGCCGGGTTGGATATCCGATCAACAATAATTAGGTCGGATTTGGACCGATTTTTTTCAATTATCGGGTACCCAATCTAACCGAATCCGACTTGACCCGACTATATTTAAATTATATATATTTTTTAGTTTTAAATTATATTTTTATTGTAGGTTCTTTAATATTTGTACATAAAATTAAATATAAAAATTTAAATTAATTTTATGTTTGTATTATATACTTTTAATTTTAAAAATTTTTAAATATATTTTTATTAATTTGTTAATATCAAAAGAAAAAAAAAACAATATTAATATTTTTAATATCATTTTAATGATAAACTTTAATAAATATATGTGTATATATATATATATTTAAATATTCTAAAATTAATTTTAAATCACTAATTTTTATGATTGTTCATATATTATAAAATTTTAAGATTTGTGTTTAATATATGATTTTTTTAATTTTAAAATAAAAAAATAAAAATATATATGAATCGGATATCTATTACTCGATTAGTCGGGTATCTGATAACGGATACCCAATATATATAAGCCGAGACATGAACCGAAAAATCATTACCCGTACCCAAAAATCGAGTACCCGATAATGAATGATACGCCAGCCTTACCACTTAAATTGTAGCTTTATTAGCCACAATTTTATATATAATTTACAAATCACTTCTTACTTTTAAAACCAAAAATTAATAAACAACATTATATGATTAAGTCTGGTTTAATAATCATAAATTTACCATAGAATTAGTGTCGACTAAATTAATAATCCTTTATAAAATTAACTAATATTTAATGGCGGGTATATATGTAAAATAATAATAATAATAATAATTTAACTCTTAATTTTTTAAAATTCCAAACATATTGTATTAAAGTTAAAAATTATTAAAATGGTAACTAAAATTCTGATTATGCTAATTCTTATAAAAAGGTTAGAATATTAATTACACCTTTGAGATACTTTTTTATAATGATATATTTTTCATACGACATGGCTGCCACTTATATAAATCAAGGAGACGTTGAAGCTCCATAGGATAGGAGGGACATCACCCGATCATTACTAGTATTAAAAGTGTGCATAATTAATTATAATCATTAATCGTTAATTTTATAATTATTGTATTTTATAAGTTAATTAATAGAATTATTATAATTGTTATTAAATTATTTATATATATTAAAATATAAAATAATTTTTAAAATTTTAATGATGGATTTTATGTCTTAAATTTAATTATTATATATTACTCTATTTGTTCTAATAAAAGTATAATTTATTGATTTTTTTTATATTTTTAATTTTGATTCATGATTATTTAAATTTTATTATTATGAAAATATAAAAATTATATTTTAGAAAACTCAGTTTTTAAATGTATATTTTATAAAAATTAATTATTTAAAATATTTTAATATAATAAATATAGTCAAATTTTTTAAAAATTGACTTTCAAAATATAAGTAATAGACAATTTTAATGGGACGGAAAGAATAGTTAAAGATTTGTCTTTAAATTTTTTATAATGATTTTTATTTTTTAAACTCTAATGTATTAGTATAATGTTATGTGTTATAATTTTTTAAAATTTTAATCTTTAAAATATTATAAAGTTTGTATATTTTATTTTATATTTAATTTTTATAGTATGTAAGTATTTTTTAAATTATGACGTAAATGATTAGGGATGAACAAAACTTGAAACGACTCGAAAAAATTAAATAACTCGACTCGAGACGAAAATACTCGACTCGTCTTGACTCGAAATTTTATAAACTCAAATCGAGTCGATTTTTTAAAATAAAGTTTAAGTTGTAAAATAAAAATTCGAATAATTTGAATAGCTCAAAATTTTTAGTAATTAGAGGATTTATTTTTAAGTTTGATATGAGTCTCATAAATTCTTATGACAATATATAAAAATATTACCACATATGAAGAAATATATATAAATAAATATCTTATATGATTAGTGAAAGCCATTTAAATTACAATCAAATCGTACTATAACATAACAGATAATTACAACTAAATTTCTATAAGAACTCAAAACTCGATTCGACTTGATTTTTTTTAATGAAAGTTCAAATGATAAAATTAGACTCGTCAACGAGTAACTAAATTTTTTTTAAACTTAACTCGACTCAATTGAACACCCACCCTTATAAATATTACAATATATTTATTTAAATATTTATAAAAATATTTAAATAAATATATTGTATAACTTTGGACGATTCATGATGCAGTTCACCATGCTTGATGCTTGGCAGGCTGGTTTTCGTGGTGTGAAATTGGAAATAGACAGTCTTAAAGCATTTCTAGTTTTGTTGGGCTCTTTAAAAGCGCTTGCGAGTTGCGACTTATGCTCTTGAGTCTTGTGTCGTCTATTCATTCACATCTTGCGACTTTGAGCCGGTTACTTTTGGAAAACGTAGTAAAAAAAATCTATTTAATTTTTTAAGTGATTTTAATTTTTATTTAAAATTTATGTATTTAGTAAATATTTTTAAGAAGATAAATAATTATTTTAAACATAATATTATAAGTTATATATTTTTTAATATTATAATACAAAATATATCAATTTAAATTCATTAAAATATAAAAAAATTATTGATATATATTTTTAATAATTATACTTGTTTTATAAAAAATATAATAAATTTAAAATAATTTATTTAATATATAAATTTCAAATTAAAAATATTCGTAGAAATTATAAATTTATAAATTATAAATAACCACAATGACAAATGAAGATTAAAATTATATTTTAATTCTCAAAAGACTTTTTCGGTCGTAAAAACTAAAAAATTTAACTTTTATGCATTTGAATTAAAAAAAACACTTTTTAAACATAATATTTCTTAAAAAAAACTATCCGTTTAATATTGCTTTTTATGTCAAACTAACTTTTGAAGCTAAAATATTACTATTGATTGTATTTATTTAGGATTTCCTTTTCTTATTATCTAAAAATGGAGAAATTATATCATGGGCCCGGCCTACCACGTCAGTTGTGGTCCCATCCAATAATAACCACTCACTTCACCATTAATCTCCACCTCATTTTTTTTTTCAACCAACGAATCTTCACTCAGAATTTTCATGTCATTTTAAAAATATGATTTCTGGAAATTACATTAATTACATGGTTGATTAGTGGCGAAATAGGTAGTTTTAATTGATTAGGGACCACGACTGACGTGATAGGCCGGGCCTATAATCTCTCCTAAAAATGTGATTAAATGTTGCTTAATTAATAATATTATCTATACATTATATGAAAATATGAAATTTAATATATTTATAAACATTATATTAACATTATATATTAAAAAGTGGATAACATTTTTTTTTCTTTCAAAATCTCAAATTAAAACGTCCAAAAGTGCCACGCAAATAAATTTGAAAAACAGATTCAAAATCCCGACCCCACCGCTTCAATGAATCCGTTAGCCGCATCAAAGTCTTAGACTGAACGGAAATATTAGAAAGAAAACTCCCCATCTCATCTGGGTCTGTGTGCGTATTCTTTGAAAAATAAAAGATAAAAACCACAAACTCTTATAACTTTTTTCACAGAAATGTGAAATTCATTTGTAATTGCTGGAAATCCATAGACTTTACCTTAGTGTAGTTGCAGAAAAAAGGGTCGAGGAGTCAGTGACAGAAGCAGGGAGGAGAGAAAGAGGAAACATTGCTTGAAACGATGTCAGTTTTGGAGGAAAGCCCAGATTCGCCATTGAAGAAGAGGCCGCCGAGGTGGTCAGACATTTGGCTCAAAAAGACGAAGCCATTGAAGCATGTGGTGTTTGCTATGCAGCTTCAGTCCTTAGCTTCAAAAGACCCCAAATCCCAAACCCTCATCCCCCATTTCGCTAACATTGACCGAACCCTCCTCTTATCCGACGAGCTCCTCTTGAAAATCCTCTCGAAGCTACCCCTTTCGCAACGAAACTCTAACTCTCTCGTCTGCAAGCGCTGGCTCAATCTCCAAGGCCGCTTGGTTCGGTCCTTGAAGATCCTAGATTGGAACTTTCTCGTATCAAGTCGGTTAGTCACAAGATTCCCTAACTTAGCACATGTGGACTTGCTTAATGCCTGTTTGTTTTCGCCACGGAATTCTGTGATTCTGTTAACTCATCGGGTGGTTTCGACGCAAACCAGTTCTGGGTTCTGCTCAAATTGTGATCTTTTGGAAGAAAACATATTGCCTGTTGAAGTTGTTGATAGGGGTCTTCAAGTGCTTGCCAATGGTTGCCCAAATCTTCGTAGACTCGTGGTAATTAACGCCAGCGAGTTGGGATTGTTAACGTTGGCTGAAGAATGTTTGACCCTGCAAGAGTTGGAGTTACACAAGTGTAACGACAACGTCTTACGCGGGATTGCAGCGTGTGAGAATTTGCAAATCCTGAAACTTTTCGGAACCGTTGATGGTCTTTATAGTTCATTGGTTTCCGATGTCGGGTTAACTATCTTAGCTCAAGGGTGCAAGAGGTTAGTTAAGCTTGAACTTAGTGGATGTGAAGGGAGTTTTGATGGGATCAAAGCAATTGGCCAATGCTGCTTAATGCTTGAAGAATTAACTATTTGTGATCATAGAATGGAAGACGGATGGTTGGCTGCATTGTCTTATTGCGAGAATTTGAAGACTTTGAAGTTACTGTCTTGTAAGAGGATTGATTGGAGTCCTGGTCCAGATGAGTACTTGGGGTTTTGTCCCGCTCTCGAGACATTGCATTTGCAGAAATGTCAACTCCGGAATAAGAAGAGCATAAGAGCATTGTTTCGAGTATGTGAGGCCGTAAGAGAGGTCGTTGTTGTGGACTGCTGGGGATTGGATAATGATATGTTCAGCTTTGCAAGCATTTGCAGGTAATAATGAATTGTTCTCATTTTCTTTACCGTATCTTGTGGTTTCATAGAAGATGTTTTAGATTAGGAACTAATCTAGAGATGGCCAGGGATTTGTTTAGTTTATGTTACAGTTCTGTAACCCTTTCATACCATAGATGTTGTCTTGCCTGAAAGAGAAAAAAGGGTCAGTTTCTGTTGCATTGATGAGAACCTTTGGACATTTATTTCAAAATGTTAAGCCATGTGATAAAGCTCAAATGATTGTGAAACAGTGTCCTATCTACTTTTATTTTGTATCTCTATACATTGTGCAGATCTGCAGATAGATGAGATTTGATTGATTGGCTCGGCTGGACCCTGATAAATGCAATTACAAGTTCTACCTACTTTTGTAATTGTGTATAAATATATACTGGTTAAGTAGTTTTTAAAATGTTTGATGAGACTTGGTTAGATTATTTGCAGAAATATGTGATCATAATGTTCGTTAGGTAGCAATATGTTGAGCATCAATTATGTTGCAATCACATGGAAGAATACGAGACCTCGGAACTAGGCAACCAACATTGTCTTTAATAGTGAAACTAACTACCCTTTCTTCTTCTCACAGGAGAGTAAAGTTCTTATCTTTACAAGGCTGCTCATTACTGACAACGGAAGGTCTGGAAGCAGCAATTCTCTCATGGCAGGATCTCGAAACTCTGATCGTGGTATCATGCAAGAACATAAAGGAAAGTGGCATATCCCCTGCACTTGCAACCTTATTCTGTAAACTTAAAGAGTTGCGGTGGAGACCAGAGGCGAAATCTTTGCTTTCATCCAGTCTTGTGGGAAGTGGCATGGGAAAAAGAGGTGGGAAATTTTTCAAGAGGTCCTGAGATGCGGAATTTCTAAGCATCAAAGATCCAATTCTTCGCTTCCCTTTCTGTAAGACTAACTAGGTTAGCAAACAGAGACTATGGATTATCATAATATTGATGTAAGTTACTATGTAAAACATTTCTTTATATCCTATTAT
Source organism: Abelmoschus esculentus (assembly GCA_035048815.1). NCBI lineage: Eukaryota > Viridiplantae > Streptophyta > Magnoliopsida > Malvales > Malvaceae > Abelmoschus > Abelmoschus esculentus. The sequence goes on along the minus strand of JAUCBN010000031.1, from coordinate 4,377,811 downwards.
GGATAGTTGAATGCGTGTAGAGAGCATTAGATTAGTATTACTCCTTGTATCTGCAAAATTCATGTATTTTGACAGTTTGGTTCCTATATGTGCAGGAACCAGCAGACCCATCCACTGTTTTTCAATTCCTCATGTGTTTGTTTTCTCTAAATCAAATTTAGGGTTTGAACTTTATGATTAGAGTTTTTATATATTATTTTTATGAATGTTTTTGGCTTTTTCAATAATATATAAAATTAATTCACTTATATATAATATATTTTATATTTTTATATATTAGTATTATTTATTTTATAAGATAATTTGAATAAATCTTAAAGTGGTTTGAAATATATAATATTTGTGGTAAAATATTATATAATATTATGTTGGTTTAATGGTTAAGGTTTGATTATTATATTTGAAGTTCCTAGATTTAAATCTTGTTAAGTGCATGGTTTTTAATTTTTTTTCTCTTTTGAAACGATGTTATTTTGAATTAAATTGTACTTTAAAACAACCGTACTAAAATGATATCATGACTCGTCAATAATCATAACTAATTAAAAGGTATACGGTACTCGTCAATAATCATAATTAATTAAAAGGTATACGGTGTAGTTAAGCCTAAAAATTTTCAAACAACAATTTTTTTTGAAAAATTTAAATAAAGGATAAAAAAGAAAATATAAATTTTAAAAATTATTTTTTAAAAATAATAATTGAAGATAATTTTAAAATATAAAAACAATAAATCTTAGATGCCTAAAACAAAAATAATATAACTTTGGTACACTTATTGTACAGTGCCTATTATTAGTCACAACTCAACTATTTTCTTTCTAAATATTAATGACTAAAACGTAAATTTACTTAAATACAAGGAGACATTTTGTTGTTTAACCATAAATAAAACAGAGAGAAGTTGATTGCTGAAGTGGCAAAGACGGGGACGGCGTTAGCCGACAGGTCGCATTTTAAGTCGAAGGAAATTGAAGGTATAAAGTAACATTGAAATCTAAAAGGGAAAAGGAAAAGAAGAAAATGGGAGAAAATGAGAGGACGATGAACAACTTCAAAGGCAAGGGAGTCGCAGAGCGAACAAGAGCTAACCGCAGTTACAGTGGCGAAGACGACGACGATGATAAGATTACCGGTCTCTCTTTTCCCTCAGTCAAATCCAGTCCTCGCAACGCTTCCTCCAAATACGACTTCGTCAAGGTTCTCTCTCTCTAAATCCCGTTTAAACTGATTAATTTTAAATCAAATCTTCCGATTTTCATATATTTCATCCTCTTTTCCTTTCTAGGTGAAAGTCTGGTTGGGTAATAACGCGGATCACTATTATGTTTTATCCAGGTTCTTGCTTAGCAGAATGTTAACTGTCACAAAGGTCTCAATTCTCTTTTTAAGTTTTAAAGAGTTCTCTTAGAATATGCTTGCTTGAATTTCTTTATTTTCTTCGCTGTTTTGTTATTTATGTGGTTTTTACCAGAATATGGTTTGGTTTATTTATTCTATGTTTATCGCTATAACATGGCGGTTTCAGATTCCAAATCATGTAGCTATTAAGATCGCTCTTGAGCTCAAGAAGTTGCTTATAGACAACAGCCTTTTGGATGTGTATGATTTCTTTCTCATTCTTTTGGTCTTAGTTTCATTTTGCACCTTATATCATTTGTTCCAATATTTCTATTTGTCAAATTATTATGCAGCTCGCAGTCTGATTTGGAAGCTAATCTTTTTAAGGTATGTGCTGATAACATTTGTGAATTTTCCGTATGGATGAATTAGAGCATTTTATGTCTTGTTGGAGATTGTTATTTTTCTGAGTGCTCTTATCATACTCTGTGCAGCTGATGGAGCGGCGTGGTTATGGGGAAGAGTACATAAATCGCTACAAAATGATGACCAGGTCAGCTAGCTTTTCAAGATGATGCAACATGATTTTATGGTGCTGCTTGTGGAATTAAATTTTCATTTTCAACTTTATTGCATGTTTAGAGGATCAAAGCTAATTGAGCTAAAAAACTGTACTAACTCCGTGATAATGGTGGTGGTTGCTTCCTTTTTGTATAATATTTTCCCCCTTTTGGATAACTATCTTCCTTTTGTTATGCTATATAATTTTACTTGTATTCCTGTTCTAGGTCCAATTTATGTTTTCACCCTAACTTGATGATATCATAATGGCACAAGTAATATTGGCAAAGGTTTAAGTTGGATTATGTGTGAAACTTTTTTTATTCTCTTTCCATGAAGTTACAAACCAAAAATATCTAAGGAACTTCTCAGAGTTGCTTCATTTGCTAATAATGTTCTTGTTTCTTATTTTCAGATTTCACCATCAAAGGGTTCCTTTGGTGATTCTTGTTTGTGGGACTGCCTGTGTCGGGAAGTCTACAATAGCTACACAACTTGCGCAGAGGCTAAACTTGCCAAATGTCTTACAGGTTCAGCATTCTGTTTTTTTCTACAGAAATTTTGTTTTTCCTTCATCATATTTGTTGGTTAAATCTGCTTATTGTTTTTTCTGGTGTATTTACATTTTGTTTTGACTTGTGGCAGACGGATATGGTTTATGAATTGCTACGCACAGCAACAGAGTATGTCTGGAAATTATTTTTTATCTCTTCTTTAATCATACAGCTTTCTGTTCCAATGTAGAATTTTTCTGATTGTATCAAACCAGTTCAACAAATTAAATAAAATGATGGTTATCAGTTTTGACTTCAACCAAAGGAGAATATTAGGGATAACCAGTAATAGTTCACTCTAGTATGGATATGTTCTATACATGGTAGGAAGATGTTGATTTTGCATTTAGAATGGATCTTTTTGGTTTTTGAAATTGAGAAGTGTCACAGAAGCTATGTATATGACTGCACGATAAGAAGTTAATTTCACTAATTGCTTGCAATTTCAGATAAATGTAGAAGAAAAGACACTACCTTAAATTGAATAATGCATTGGATTTAAAAAATTGTTATAATTATTTTCTTAATATTGTTATTCTCAATCCACGTGTCTTAGAAAATGTAGATTTTCCTAAGTAGAAAATTCATCCTGTGCAGCTGATTTCCGGACACTGTACATCCCTTTAATAGATAGTAAAAATGCTTACATCACTTATTTGTTCCAGTGCACCATTGGGATCCACTCCTGTATGGGAACGGGATTTCAACTCCTCTGAGGAGTTAATTACAGAATTTTGTCGAGAATGCAGGATAGTTCGTAAAGGTAGTTTCTGAAATTTCCATTTATAGGTTTGATGAATCTCTCTCATAAATGAAACCTGAATATCATGTTATTGTTTCTTACAATATATTCATAATTGATTTTATATTCTGTTTGTTTCATAGGGTTGAATGGGGATTTAAAAAAGGCTATGAAAGATGGAAAGCCAATTATAATAGAGGTGAGACATATGATCGCTGTTTACTTTCTTTTAACGATATTCTCAACCTCCATCCTTGCAACGTCCAAAACATTCTTCCATTTCCCTCCCTCTCTTTTTAATCTTTGCAACGGATATTGATTCTATTTCACCCTTATGTGCTCAAGAATTAGCACTGTGATGTGTGCATGTATGTAGAGTACTTTATGTTTTGATTGTTTGTAGTTCATATTAATTATTTCTTTGAATTAATTCATTTACTTTGATAAGATATTTTGGTGCAATCTTGGAAATATAATAAAGTGTTTCCATAAGGTTGTATAATTTGTTTGGGAAGTAGTCTCTCTGGTATTGTCTGTTTTGTAGCATTGGTCATGAAAGGGTGTCACACAACTTGCACATTCGAATAAGCAGAGTCTAGTTGGCAATGAGCTTTGTTCTATGAATGAATAGATTGTTTAGATTGTACACATGCATTTCACATGCTCATAGTTATGAAGTTTCAAGTTTGATCTTTATCATGTTACCCTGCAGATTGTTGTAATTTCTAGAATTTTTGCACTATTTTTTTTGTTAATGGCCAAATCCATGATAGGAAAAGGTCCTTAATTTAGGCTGTTTAATTAAGTCTTAGATTACACTTTTATTTCTTTCTTTAGATTTATTGATTATGTTTTTTTTTTTTTTTTTTTTTTTTTTTTTTTTTATTTCAGTTGATTTACTTTTTCTTTTAATGGTAACTTTTCTCTTTATGCAATGGAATTGGTCCTTATTTAGGTCACATGAAATAATAAAATCCGAAAACTTGATAGAGTATGTTTAAAAATTTTGAATGCTAGTAAGAAGTTTGAAGATTTTTATTCAATGGAAATGATGAATGGAAATGAATTTGTGTGGGTGCGTGGCCAACTTCAATTTTGGCTATTACTAATGGAACAAGGACCTTTCACCAAATTTATCTCGACTTTGAGCTTGAGGACAAGCTCTTTTTAGGGGTTTAGGTTCTTAATAAGGGTTATCCAAATCTATATTTGGAAAGGCCCTTAATTTGGCTTATTTAATAAGGGTTAGGTTCTTTCCTTAGGTTCATTGATTGAAAAATATTTTGATACATAGACTGACACAAGCTTGTTAATTTTAGGGGTTAAGTTTTAGAGTTTAAAATTTAAGGTTTATGGTTTTAGGGGTTATGGTTAATGATTTATATTTTATAGTTTAAATATGAAGGATTGTGTAATTCTTTTACTCAACTTGTGTATTAAAATATGATTCTTGATTGATTATGTTTATTATTTCAGTTGATTTATTTTCCTTTTAAGAATAGCTTTCCTTCTTATGCAATAAGATTGATCTTTATTCAAAAGAACACATGAAATAATGAAATTCTGATTCTGAATTTTATCAAAAAAAAAAAAAAAACTCCTAAAAAGAGAGATCACGATCTTTGGAGTTTTTGATAAAATTCAGTCTGAGGTTTTTACTAATTCATTTGTCCTTTTTAAATAATGACCAGTAGGAATTTTTTTTTTCTTAAAGGAAAATAAATCAACTACAATAATCAATAAACCTAAGGAAAGACATAAAATTGTTGTAACCTGAGCCTTAATTAAATTACTTAAGGACATTTTTCTAACATATATTTGGCCTGTAACATTAATTCTCTCTTGGGAAAAGCATTTGTCCTCAAGCTCAAAGTCAGTATAAACTTGGTAAAATGTCTATTCCATTGGTAATAACTGAAATCGCTAAGGGTTGTGCAGCTCCACAAATTTATTAGCACCATTGAATAAAAATATTCAAGCTTCTTATCAACATTCAGAATTTTCAAATATATCTGAATAAGTTTAGACCAATTGAAGGGTTTTTTCGTTCGGGTTTATAGAAAAAGATGGGCTTTTGAATATGAATTTAGAAAGGGTTAATAGAAGATAATGAAGCAAAATTGGTCGACTGTCATGGTTTTTGTTGAGATGGGTTTTGCATGATTCAGTGCATAAGACAAGGAGAAGACATTGGTAGAGGCCATCATGATTTGGTTTTGTTCAGGTAAAGGGTGTGCCTCGTATTAACCATGGATTCACTGACCTGTTTAGTAGCAATTACTTCACGTAGGGGATTTGATAGTTGGATTTTGACTTCATCAATCTGGTGTGACATACAATGCATTGTTTGTTGTATCTTCTTACATATTTCTACTTGTTGCTCTGTCAAACACTGTTTTTTCATTATTAAGGATCATTGGCTTTGAATAACAATTGTTACAATCTTGTGTTTCGGATTGATGATTCAGCTTGTCGAAGGGAGATTGAAACCTTAGGACTCGTTAAAAGAGTGTCTAATATCTTTTTAGTGTTTTTTATAAATCCATACATAGAGTTTTACTATTTCACACATCCTTTTAAATAAGGATCAATCTCATTACATAAAGAGGAAGACTGTTCTTAAAAGGAAAATAAATCAACTGAAATAATGAACATAATCAATTAATCTAAGAAAGAAATAATTCTTTTTGGATGCAAAAATTGAGAAATTATAATATGCTTAAGTATTGTATTTTTCTGTCCCTGCTGGCCTGCTCATTGCATGAGTTTTGGCTTTTTCATGTCACTTTAATGACTGAGTTTGAAGTTAGTGGGGTTTCCTGATTTCTTACAACAATAACAGGGAATACATTTGGATCCAAGCATTTATTTAATGGATGATGAGTGTAAAACTACCTCCTCTGTAACTGAAGGGCATCAACCAACCACACAATCTGTGGCATCAGATGATAATTCTGTAGTGCAAATGGAAAATAATTGCACAAGTTCATCTGGAAGTAAAGCGGAACATAGCCAAAACCATCTTGTGCATGGTGCTTCTGCTGATCAAGTGAACAAAATCTCTGAAGCTTTAGAGTCTATAGCTCTAGCAACTGCTTCTGAGAATAAAGGTAGATTTCTGCTCTCAACTTGTATTATTTGGTATAGCATCTAGCTTTGTTTCATGTATGTGTTCAGTATTAATCTAAGTGCTTGCAATATGATAGTTTATTGAAGGTTTTTGTGTTCGAGTAGGTGAAACTGTTAAAGCTGCAGAAGTAAATGGAAGTACCAATAGAAAAGAAAAACATGGTCCTGAACCAGTAATTATACCCATAGTTCTGAAGATGGCTGAATTTGATCATAAGGTTGGTTTATCTGATCACTTTTGTATATTCAGCTTTAACTAGTGAAGTATGTGAGAAGCTTGTTGATGAGTATAAATTTGGTTTGGTTAATAATGTGGTGCACATTGCTAAACTTATCATATGGAGGAGACACCAGTTCTAATTCACATTTGGCAAAGTTGAAAATATTGGTTCTGTTTTCATGTACGATTCTTGATCTCTCTTTTGATGGAACCTGTGCTATCAAAAACCTTTATTTGTACAGATAGAAAAGCCCGTCTAAGGATCTGAACTCTCAACAATATGGATGCTTCATTTAGTCCATTATTCTTGTGTGTGATATCATTTGTTGGATAGGCTATTCTGAGCATAAAGTTATACAAAGATGGGTTCTTTTAATGGTTATATCCTTCAGTTTGTGGATGTTTCATTTAGTTTACTATTCTTGTGTGTGATGTCATTTGATGGATAGGCTATTCTGAACATAAATTTATAAATAGAAATGATACTGCTGCAGTTTGTTCTTGATGTTAAAAAGATGTTATCAGGTTCATGCAAAATTATTCTTAATGGTATGAAGGTGTCTCTCGTTAATTAGGACTGTATCTCAACTGTTCCCTTGTAATGTCTCTTCTCAGTTCTGTATGATTTCCTAAGTTCTAACCGCACTCTATGCAGGCTTTACTGGAGGAGAGGATCACTACTCGGACATTAAGTGGTAAATGTCTTGTCCAGGTATTAATAGTACTTCTGGGTTCTCATTCTATTATAAACTACTGCTATTGCTGAAGGTGAAGTAGCCTATTATCATGGCAGAAAAATAATACAATTTGACAAAAAGCTAAGTGGGGATTGCCTTGTATCATAAGACTCTCTAACTGAATAGTTAGGCTGATTTGAAGCTCTCTTTCTCAGTTTTGAATATTAATAGTTGTCCTCTCTAATCGAGGACTATGATTAAGTACTGAGGTATACAGTATGATTCTTTGAATATAGAGTAACCATTGGCTTCATTTGGTGTTTGGAAAGTGGATCCCTGGAAAATTCAAGAAGTCGTATTCATGTACTTTCTTTAAGTAGTTTTCTTAAAGCTTTTACCTCTAGCTTGCCTAGAGCATTGTGGAATCTCAAATACAATTACTTGAATTTTTAGCACATGGTAAAATTTTCCAGAATTCTCTTATGCTGGAGAGGTGTTCTGGTGTGAGATGATGCCTTCCAACCATGTTCATGTCTGCAAAACCTTTCATTGTTGTTTCTGGTCAAAAGTGGGCATGGTGATGCCTTGTTTTTTCTTTTGCTCGCTCTCGGTTCCTTTTCTTCAGTGATGTTTTCATTGTGTGGTCCTTGGGGCTTTGGTAAAATGTTTACTCAATTTACTTCTATATTTTATTGTTTGATGAATTTATAACAAAAATAAATTTTCTTTTTGTTATTTTTTATTGCAGGATACAGATAAGCTGATAACCAACTTGAAGACCATTCAAAACTTTGATGAATTTATAACAAAAATAAATTTTCTTTTTGTTATTTTTTATTGCAGGATACAGATAAGCTGATAACCAACTTGAAGACCATTCAAAACTATCTTTGCTCCTTTGAGTCACAGGTATGACATTTCATGACCCTTTCTTTGATTGTCAGGCTGTAACATCTACTCCATACTTTTCTCGTGTTTTCAGTGAACTTAATATGTAATGTCTATTTACATTGTAACATCATATTAATGTTTCTTAGATTTAATATAAAAGCAGATTTAGTTGGGAAGGAGCTAACCATGTATGCATCATATTTTGGGGAAACATTTGGTTAGATTGCTGGAAAAGAAAGTGGGACATATGTACGATGTCCGTTGGTATTTATAAAAGGAGTTTCTTGATTGTCTCATCAAACACTCTCCTAGATGATCTCATGGGTTTACTTTTGTTGGAATTACAGTTTGAGGTTTCATGCTTGTGCTTCAAGATTCTTAGTTAAATAGTTGGATTGCCCTATCGTTTTAGGTATTTTAAAATTTTAGTTTTGGCGTGAAGAGTGTGCAATAATGAGCCACCTTACATTGTAAAACAAACCAACAGGCATTTTCTACTCTTGTAAGAATTTTAGATGCTTACTTTGACTCCACTCTCAAGTCCTCTGAAAATGTTAGTGTTTTGACTGTTTGCTGTTTTTCATTCGTCTTTGTCCCTTGGTACAGGGTTTAACCGTTGTCAATGTATCGGCAACCACATTTCCACAGACATTGGATTGGCTGCATGGGTACCTTCTTCAGGTATACATGTTATCTTCAATGATTTTCCAAGTTGCAGTAAAACATAGTACCTATACTTCACTTCTGTTTTCACCTGGCTCTAAATTCAAAGGACGGTTTTAGTTGGAAAATGAGACAAACTCTGCAATTCAGCTATGAAAATAGATTAAAACATACAAGGCAGTACATGTCAATTGGCCAATTGTCATCCTATTAAGTTTGTGGCAATCAATATAAAACCACCATTCAAAATGACAAGCTATAAAGTGTTTTTAACATCCATCAACTTCACTGTGGAGTTTGTTGATAAGTTAAATATCTGAAAAAGGAAACAGATGATATTATTGGCCTACTAGCATAGCTTGTCATATAGTATCTTGAAATATTGTTGCATCATTTCAGCATTAGGTGCATTTCCCATATTACTTTTTCAGCGTTAACTGATATGCTATACACTTTTCTTAATAACACTTTTTGTAGCGCATTGAGCAAGGCATTTCCTCGGCATCCAATGAAAACAGTCAGAGTTCGGACGAAAAATAGGTTACGGGCTGAGCAGTCGGAGGTAAGAATGTCGCCTTCAATACTTTTGATATTTGTGTACGTAGAAGATAGAGATATGATGTTGTGTTCTTTATCTGTTTTTCAGTGCTGAATGAAGCACATTCATGGATTAAGCTGCTGAACTTACTGCGATGGAATTTTATAAATCAAATTAAAGTAGAGATTGTTGCAAATAATTAGCTGAAATCTGTATTGGATAAGGTCGTGTTGGAGAAGACTGCTTCCCTCAGTGCAGTAACCAAATTATCATTTTACAACATCTTTTGGCAAAGCCTATATTCTATTGGTTTTAAGACTATTTTTAAAAGGTCTAATTATGAATGTCACCATTTATTTTATAAAAATCAAATAGTTAGCGATAGTATTTTATAAAAATACTGAATTTTGACCCTTTGCGAACAGAATGATGTTAAATTTAATTCATTGAGACACTTGTCCTTTTCGATTGACACATGTCTTCGCTCTATCCAACCCCTTCTAAGGAGTCGAGAAAAAGTTGAATTGAAAATGGACCATCGTTCAATTTTTGAACGTTATCACCCTCTAACAAACATGCAATTGCATATGTTACATCAGGTAAAACACTTAAAATACTGAATCCCCTACCATAAAAGCTGTAAGTTTCATAAGAACCTAAGGCATAGCACATATGAGTGTATCCATTTAAAAGATGCAATAGAATTAGCCATTAGAAGGGTTCACTAAAGGCAAAGATGGAGCACACCAAGCGCAGACATAGGTGAAAAATATAAAAAGTTAAAGAGGATCACAAGCAATACGAGAAAAACATTTGTTACAAAAAGTAAAAAGTCCAGAATGAAGGATCCCTTGTAGTCCGAATGAAGAAATTCGAAGTTACGAAACTTAATAAGCAATGTTGCTCCCATGACTTCTTTGTTAGCCGAGACGTACTTACGAGTGGCATCTGATGCAAAGCATGAGACCATTTAACGGGTAAGTAGAATATAGCAGAGACAAGAGAGAATAACGGCTTGTCACAAAGAAAAAATGCACTAAACAGGTAAAGGTAGTACAACTTAACTCATATTTTTCAATATGAAATTTGCTTTAAAGTCTTGATCTCATCACTATTTTGTTTTTTTTTAATAAATGCCACTGAATTTTTATTAAATTCAAAGAAAAATTATAAATACATCGCAATCAAGAAGTAAAATAATTGGATTAAATAATCCAAAATTCTTACAACCCAAAAAAAAAAAAAAAAAAATATCTCTATGGATATAAGCATACCAATAAAATTCAGAAGCTTCCTGAATCTCCTTATCTCTGTCCAAATGAGACGCATAATGAAAAAAGGAGTTGTAGGCGATCCAACCTGTCATGCCAAAAAGTATTATGCTACTTAGGACTGATTTTATCGGCAAACAACCATCAACCGAGTGGGGATAAATCTTTTCAAGTGACCACCGACAAAACAAACATCATAAACTAGCATCAATTGAATCTCGGAATCTCGGTGAGAACAAAAAATCGATCGCTAGAGTATGCTAAAACATGCCACGAAGACAGATGAATCAAATCACAAAATAATAACAAAAACATGTCAGAACGACAGAAAAAAATACGTGTCACAAGGACAGAAAGAGCGTGCTACAGAAGCAGAGATTTTTATTAAAATTAAAAAAAAAAATAGATTCGGTGGTCGACAACCAATATTAAGATTGATTGTCAACCACCGATCAAAAGGATTAATCAAAGTGGAGAACGGCTATAAAGATATTTGAGAGAAAAGGAGCGGCTAGGGTTTCACAAAAAAATACAATGTTTTAAATGTGAATATAGAAGCCTTCATCACTATTTTGTTTTAAATACTCTTTCATAAAATAAAATAAAAAAATAGTCTACAGCTGGATGTATATGTATAGTTTTGAATAGTTCAACATTATATGTGGTCGTTTTAGTTGATAAGGGTTCATTAGCCACTTTATAAAATAAAAAATATTCTTTAGTTAATAAGGGTTCATTAGTCGCTTTATAAAATTAAAAAATAATATATTTTTTATATTAACGAATGATAAAACAAGGATTCATTAACCGCTTTCATGTTAAGTGTGCATAGTAAATGATCGTTAAGGTAAGGATTTACTAGCCACTTTTAAAAAAAAGTACTCATAGTAAAGCAGTTGTCATGATAAGGGTTCTCTAGCGACTGTCAAGATAAGAGTTAGTCAGCCACTTTCACAACAACTATGCATAGTAAAGAGACAACCAAGATAAGGGTTCGTTAGTCACTTCCACAATAAGTGTGCATAGTAAAGCGGCTGCCAAGATATAAGCATGTTTGTGGGGGAAAAAATAGGGTTTTATTGGGATTTGAATTTTTAATTTTTAAAGTGAAATTATGAATGTTTGTGGAAAAAAAAAACATGTCAGAGAGAATATTTCATACGCCAACGGTAGAAAATTTATTTTTTACAAACGGATGTAACGTAGTATTTAAATGTTTTATTTAGGGTTTGGAATTTAAGAGTTTAGGGTTTATAATTTATGACATAATTTAAGGTTTAAAGGTAAATATTTAGTTTTAAAGATAAGAATTTAGATTTTAATTTTGGGTGAAAATAAACATGCCTATTTCATTAGGCTCGAAGATTTTGGGATGATTTAGAGTTTAAAACTAGTGTATAGAATAATAACCTTAAATAATAACTCATTAGGTTTTAGGGGTTTAGATTATAAGTTTAACATTTAAGTTTTATGGTTAAAATTTAGGTGTTGAAATTTAAGGGTTAAGATTTTATGATTAGATATTTATATTTAATTTTTAAAGTTAAATTAAGCATGCTTGTAAAAAAAATCACTACTTGTCCCTCAAATATTAACCAATATTTGATGCACAAGCATTGCAAAACTTTTCCCTCACAAGCATGTTTAGTATAGGTTTTAAAACCCTAAAATTTTAATCCTCAAACCGTCAATTCAAAATATTAAAATCTAAATCTACATTCTAAACTAAACCTCTTACTTTAAAATAAGCATATTTATATAATCTAAAGTTTACGCTAGCCGTGTATTAAATATTTTTTTCTTTCTTTCTAATTTTAATAGTCTTTATTTTATTTTTCCTTTAAATCAGGATTCAAATATTATGAGTCATTGATTAAATTTAAGCTTAAAATCAAAATATATTAGCTATATATTAATATTTGGGTTAATTCAATTAATTAACAAACTTAGACCAAAATAACCAACAACTAAACTTTGAAAAAAAATTAACAGTTTACCAATCTAACATTTCAATGTTAACCAAACTAAATTTCAATCAGTCAATTTATTCATATTATTTTTTAAAATGTTTATTTATTCAATTTTAATATAAAAAAACTTTTTTTTTTTAATTTGTAAGATTATTAGTTTAGAACTAAGAAATCCTATTGGTTAAGATTATTTATTCCAAGGCTACATCATTTCCATAGTTAAATCTATAAGCAATAAGATCTGCGATGCATATATGTAGGTATAGACAAAACAGAGTTGAAGAAATCAGTTGAAAATCACAAACACGTCCAGTTCTGCGAGGTGCAGAGTCAATATGAAGATAGAAGTTGAACATACACGACTTAAATATCAGATACTATCATACTAAAGGATTTCTAGACATCAAATACAAACACATTTCACACAATCAAACATACAGACAAGATGTGGACTAAGGGTGCCAGTGCTTAAACCAGAATTCACAACCTTATAGAAAGTGGTTTCTGACTGGTGGGTGGAATGGACATACCGGTGATCACCGGCTACTGCTAGGCTTAGATGCAACGGTCCTCTGGACTGTAGAAACGCCATCCACAAATTTTGTTCGGAAAAGAACATTGGCGTTATTAAACATGCCCTCTTTTAGTGAAACAACAATAAACTGCAAGAAACAAACACAAAGTTTGAGAATTAGATATATGTGTGTGTGTGCAACCTATATAATTCCAGAAACTAGAATTTTCTGGAAGGCGAATAACAAAGAATCACAGAACCTGAGAGTGTGGGAAGTGAGCTTTAATCATTCTTCCTATATTCTGAGTGTGGCTTAGATCTAGTGCTGCATCAACCTGTTGCAACCATTCCATAAAGAGGTTAATCACTTGGACCGTCATTTAATGAACTATAATTTGCTGAAAACAAAGAAAAAAGGTAGAATATGAAAAGGTGAAACTAGAAGTACAATTTCAGAAGACAAGACAGGTAAAGAAGAACACAATGATTGTGCAAGTTTGCATATTTGCAAGTGTCTTTAGATGCAACTAAATGAAATGGTTAAAATCCATTAATCAAATAAAAGATTCAGAAATTATTCGAAGTCTAGCTCATATAAACAATATAACTTCTTGTTTCATGCTGTTACTTACTATGTTATTTCTAATTATTTGAAGTATACCATAATAACCCAAAACCTTGTCTAGGGTCCTGCATAGGGTTAACATAAAGAAGCAACTAGAAACTCTCAGCTAGATCAACTAAAAGGAGAAGAAAAAATAAACTTCTAAAGTATAATAGAAGCAATCAAATTGCAGTACTTCAATGAATCCACCTTCATTAAAAAAATGAAGTCACATGATCGATCCGGGATGAATGCAGATGGTTGTGTGGGAAGTAAAGGCAAATGGGAAGAAAAAGAGGGAAAAAAAAACATACTTCATCTAGTATATAAAGTGGAGCCGGTTTAAACAGCAGCAGAGCCAAGATTAGAGAAAGTGCAAGTAGAGACCGTTGACCTCCACTCAATTCAGACAAGGACAGTTTCCAAACACCACCAAATGCAACACGGACCTCAAGACCATCTAAGAAGCTGCAGCCTTCTGGTGGTTCAAGCTTTGCCATGGTTCCCGGCAACAGGGTAGAAAAAATGGAGCCAAAGTCTCTGAAGAAAAGTGCATTACAATGAACAGAGTGACATAAATCTTTTAGAACCCCAAAACAAAAAGAAACATCATAGAGATGGAACATAAGTACATAACATCTGGAAAATGAGATTCAAACAAGTAAAATGCAGGGGGGAAAAACACAATGCTTACTGGTTTACTTTGACCCAAGTGACCTTCAGTGTTTCTTTCTTCTTCTCATCTAGCTCTTCAATTGTCTTCTTAATTTTAGATTTGTCATTCTAGGCAGAGGAACAATAGGATAAGTAAGAGTGAAATACTAAAAAAACATTAATACGGATTGAAAATAGCCAACCTCGACAGTGTTTTTCTTAGACATCAAATCATTATATTCATCTTCTGCTTTCTCGAACATTGCCATCACTTTCTTGTTCACTCTTTTTTCAAGACTTTATTGGAGGGGGTTACAAATAGAAAATCCAATAAAACCAAGTGAGTAATCACATCTCATATGAATATGAAATATTTGCAAACAGAATTGGTCTAACTCCGCATACCTTGATTGTTCAGTTTGAAGCTTGTCAAGTTCTTCCCTTGCTTTATGAGGATCACGGGATGCAAAATCATAATCAGTCCCACCTCTGCCAAAAAGCTGCCTTTCAGTAGAAATCCAGGCATGCTTCTCAATCAGTTTGTCTACTTTCGTGGAGCAATCTTTCTGCTCCATCTCCATTTGCTTTACCTATATGAAAAAAATATTTACGTCAATGCCTCAAGTTATAGGACACCTATACAGCTGACTAAATAAAAATACCTCATTTTCCAACTTTTTCCTCTCAAGCTTTATGTTGCTAAGCTTATGCTGAAGTTTTTGCTGCTGCTTAAGAATACTGCTAATTTCAGTATCACACTCCTTCATCTTTAAACGAACAGAATCCAACTTAGATTGCAATTGGTCACGACTTTTTTTTAGGGAATTAACCTGCATCACGGTATGACAAATGAATTTTATACCATAGAAATAAACTAGACCAGAAATCTGCCAATACCTTGGTCACTTGTTCCTGTACTTCCAAATTGACATTGTTAATTTGTGTTCTCACAGAAGCTAACTGATTCTCTAAAGATGATTGTTCTTGTATGAATGCTTCCCGTTCCATGACAAGTCTCTCTCGTTCATTTTCATGCCCCTAAAATACACAAAAGCAGGTTTAGTAGATGAATGAGCCATAATAAACTTATTATAAATCAGGACAGAAAAATAAAGCAAAAATATGACAGGAACATTGCCTGATAAGTTCAAATAAGTTAACCCTTTGTTTCCTCAAATTTGTTACAAGAACAACAAAACTAACAGTATCAGATTTTACCTTGAGATCCTTTGAAGATGACTGCATTTGAGCTTTTGTGGCCTTAATTTTTCTCTCCAAGTCTTTAAGTCTGCCCTCTCTATTATTATCATTATCCTTAATTGATTTTTCAAGTTCTGAAACTGTTGTAACAAGTTTTTCATACAAAATCTGCTTTTCTTTAACAGCTGATCTTGCTAGTTCAAGTTCTTGTTCAATGCTCTTTACCATTTCTGCAAGCTACTTGCATCCAAAAAATAGGGAGGGAAGAGAAATTAAACCAATCACTCCCAAAAGCGTCAGGATGATGACTTAAATGAGTTAAATTGATTGGTTAAATAGAAAATAAATAGAAAAGTGCAAAACCTTATGATGCTCATTTTTCTCTGCCCTGCTCTGGAACAAGGAAAGGTCATGCATTTTAAGCTCTAACTGTGTTTTAAGGTCTGTGAACTTTCTCTGAAGAGGAAGAAGGTCTGCAATCTACAAGAGCAGAAAACTGAATATAATAAAAAATCGAATCAAGTGGAAAGTTGATTCATAGCAATATTAGTTCAAATAGCAACATTTTCATCTAGCCCTTACAATCACATTTGGGAAAGAGTAAAAGCTGCTAAAGTAATACCTTTGCTTCAATTTCAGATAATCTCTTCTGATGCACTGCAAGTTTTGATTCAGCCTCAGCCAAATCATGAAGTTGCTTTAGAAGATCACCACCACCCCTGTGGAGAATGGTATCAATTTTTAAACCCTATATCATATATATAATATAACTACTTGGAAACAACTTGTTTGAGAAAGAAGTTAAAAGGAGAAATTATTCATTTAACAAATTTGATTGCTCCCCACCAACGTGCTCGGCGCTCCAAAAGCAAAACAAAACCATAAGTTCCGAAAGAACAAGACAATAAAGAAAAATATACTCATTCTGAGAGAACCAAAAATCATGGAATGCTTATAGCCTAGTAATTTACCTGCGGCTTCCACCAGTCAAAAGACCACTAGGTTGAAATATATCACCTTCAAGGGTGACACTAGGAGTACGTATTTCTCGGTTAAAAGCAACCTACAAAAGACTCGTTGAGTTGAAAAGGAAAGTAAAGAAAATAAATCATAACTGAATTTGCAGTGCATGCAATTAGAACGTGGAAGAGGATGAGGCAAACTTTTGACAAGAGCTATGGCCAAAAATAAAAAATAAAAAATAAAAAAATAAGTGAAAGTGTTTTACATTGTTCAAAGAAAAAAAAGCTGGATATATTCAGATGGACATACCTCCTTTGCAGCTTCAGTAGTTTTACAAACAAAAGTACCACCAAATACATACTCCATAGCACTCTGAAATACCATTCAGAACTTTTAGAAAAAGACAGAACCGAATAAAAAATACCAATGAATGCCTTTGACTGCCTATAGAGGTTCAAAGTATATCAACTCATCTAGAAATTGCCAATAAGCAACATGTAGTGTGAGGTTTGGGATTATAAATTTTGAATACCTCCAATTCTTTATCATAGCCAACCAATGAAAGTGCCAACTTTGCATTCTCCTTGCCAACCTACAAATATAGTATATATTGATGAAATCAAAACAAAGAACAGAGAAGAAATTTGAAAATATAATAGATTTAAAAAGAGTAATTAAAGGCAAAACCAACAACTAACCAATCTAGTAGCAGCCTGCTGTGCCCTAGGGTGTACATTATTTGGTTGGATTTTGTTTAAAGGTATAATTGTTACTCTTCTACGTAGATCACCATTCTGAAGCAGTTGTTTTCCAGTGTTTTCACTGTCAACAACCACATTAAATAACTTTCCACCTGCAGTAACCTATAAATTGATTTGAAGTGTTACCATATAATTTGATTGTAGCCAATGAAATAATATCATGCACATGTTGCCAACCTCTAATGCAGTCATTGCGGAGCTATCCTTCACTTTTATTAGTTTTGCAACCACACCTTTCACCTTTGTACGGTCAAAATTTTTCACAGGATCGCGATAATTGAACTGAACATTTGCCAAGTGTGTTGAAAGATCACGGGCTTCATCTTTCAACTTTTGGATAAGCTCCAACTCAGATGAACGGTCCTAGAAGAGTTTGTTCATTAAAAAAGATTTAGTCAAAAGAAAAATCATGGACAGACTGCTGATAAGGGAGAGAGGTGGAACCTTTTGCAGTGCTTCCATCTGGCCTTCTTTGTATGAAAGAGACTCCAACTCAAGTTTAACTTTTTCCAAACCTTCTCTCTTAGAATTAAGTTCATTCTCCACATCAACTGCTTCAGCACGCTTCGACTTTAATTGACGTGTTTTCTCTCCCAGCTCCTTTTCGCAATGGCTAATTTTTGTTTTCAGCTGCTTCAATTCTGTTTCAGCAGTCCCAACAGCAACTTTGGCATCAGCTAGTTGATCCTCTAGACACTTCTCTTCATTGCCGCTGCTCTTGCCAGCTAGGACAGCCTGCCATGTTAATCACACCAACTTCCTCAAAACACTTGATTTATAAAGAAATAAAAAGTTTATAAAATTAATGAAAATGACACATGCAAGTATTTACCTGGTATTCCTTTTCAAACTCTCCCAAACTCTTAGAAAGATCCTCAAATCTCTTCTTCAGATCAGCTGCCCCTTGTTCTGAATTCTGCACGGCAATGGCTTTATCTTCTATAGACTGCTTCAAATCTTCAATATTGTGATTGATCTGGACCATCAAATGTGGAATTCAAATCTTTAATAGGAATAACAAAACACTAGAAAGCAGATAAAACCAAACAAACTGAGCAGAAGATAAACACATTTTCTCTATGTAAGATAATTAAAATGCTTGAGCTGATGCTAAAGAAACAGCAGAGCTTGGAGCAAGAAATCAGTAACCTTTTCAGCGTTCTCTTTCTCACCCTTTAGAGTATCCTCTTTACTCTCCAGCACAGACACTTCTTGCACAAGAGATTTAGATAGTGAATCTACTTCATCAGACAAAGTTTTAACTTCCCCACCCATAGTAGCTTCCTTTTGAGCAGTCAAGTTCGAAATATTTGTCTCCATGTCCTGAATTTCCACCTTTGTTCTTTCAGCAGCATCATCAATTTCAGTTATCTTGGCCTTTTTTCTTTCCACTTCACCAACAGCGCTATCTCTAATCCTCTCAGCCTGAACATACTCATAAGCCACACAAAATCTTTTAAGTCGATCCAGCTCTGCATTTCCATTAGCCCATTGCATATACTGCATACGTTCTTTTCTTAACTTCTCCAAAGCAGGCAGTATTTCGTGATCGAGAAGCTTATTTATTTCATCTACCTTACTCTGTTTTTTCTCTAGTGTTTTCAACGCGAATTCTTTCTTTGTTTCATACATTCTTGTCCCAGCAGCCTCTTCAAGCATAGATAAAATCTCGGGAGGTTTCATATTTAAAACCTTGGTGATCCGACCTTGCATTATGAGAAAATGCGGATTATTAACATTAAGCTGAACCGAGTGGAAGAGGTTCTGTACTTGACTTGGCTGAGCAAGTTTTCCATTAATCAAATATTTGTTCCTTCCACCAACTACAATCTGCAGACATTTCAAATACAATTTCAATTTAAAAAATAAAATAAAATAAATTGAGTTATTTAAAACCTTGGTGACTCGAAGGACGCGGAATTTTTCAAGAATAGTTCAAATTGAGAGAGAATTATTTGTCACCTACTTGTCGAGTTACAGTAATCTCAGAGTGATCCGCATAACCAAGTGGACTCCGAGATCTATCGGAGTTATCGAAGATAATGGAGACAGTGGCCTTCGTAATTCCAGCTTGTCCTTGTTTGTAAACAAGCTCTTGAAGATTCGCGGCACGAACTTGCTGCAGATTGGTGATACCTAAGACAAAGCAAATGGAGTCCAAAATGTTGGATTTCCCCGACCCGTTTAAACCGGTTATGGCATTGAAGAATGGATCGAAACCAGGTACGACGGTCCTGGTGGCGTAGGATTTGAACCCTTCCAGGCATATTTCCTTGATGTGCATTGCGCCTCAATTGCAGAAATCGGAGAAGGAAAACCCTATAATCTGATAGAATGGAGAGAAGAACGCCGAAGAAAATAACTACAGATGAGTGAGTTCTTGAGTGGTAGATTTGGAGGTATCTATCAGTATAGAGCAAGAAAGGAGTGAGAAATAGAAGGGTTTCCCCTTTCCCTAAATTAGGAATTTCCCAAAACTCAAAACCAAAGAAAGAGCGGGAAATAGATGTGCCAAATGCCAAATTGCCAATTGATTTCAAAATAAATATTATATCATGGGCCAACTTATCACTACTCTTATGGCCCAACCAGAAGGCCCCTAAACACTATGCCCAGTTACAATTACATCTCCGACCACGTAGGTTTAGTAGAATGAAACTTAGAAATTTGAATTATATTATAAATAGATAAAATTAAATTACAGGAATTAATTTTTTCTTTAAAACTCAATTCAAATTAATCAATTAATAAGACAAATGCTATTGATAAAATCAATAAAAAATTAAACCATTTTCTTAAATAATCCATCCTTATTTCCTCCGACCATATAGATGGCACCATTCCTCAAAACTTTAATATAGTTAATTAATTGTTGGGAAATATATAAGCTCTTAATATTCTGAAAGAAGCTAATCTTATTACTGAATTTTTGAAATATATCATCTCTTTACAAATTTATTAAAAATATATATAAATTTAAAATTGAATTCGTGAGACCAACTTAATTTTAAATATCTAAATATTCTTATGAAAACAGTATGCGCTTTAATTTTAAT
Organism: Abelmoschus esculentus; assembly: GCA_035048815.1. Classification (NCBI taxonomy): domain Eukaryota; kingdom Viridiplantae; phylum Streptophyta; class Magnoliopsida; order Malvales; family Malvaceae; genus Abelmoschus; species Abelmoschus esculentus. Next base: position 4,357,502 of record JAUCBN010000031.1, on the reverse strand, counting down.
TTACCTAAAATATTCATATGGAAACATTACGCGCTTTAATCCATCTCCTTGAGTACTTCAAACATAAAATTAGTTTAATAAATATGAAATATGCTTAATATTTGTATTAGAATTTGAATTATATTTTAATATATAATGTGTAAATTTATATAGCTAAAAAATCTCACCAATATGCCTCTTTTTGTACTTTTCTGAACACTAGCTGATCAAAAGGGTCAATAGAAGCAGCATGCAAAGAGTACTTTAGTGAAGACTAGCTAATTCTACAGAGAAACAAGACATGAGTATGAAAATAAAAATCCCTCTTAACACAAAACACTTCACCAATATGCCTTTTTTTGTTCTTGTACGAAGAATGTCGGATCTTACAGAGCTTGCATCTCCAAGTTTGCGCTAGTCCCGGAGGGTGGGGATGAATCATGGTTGTCACTGGAAGAGTTCATCTCTTGAACAGGAGGAGGGTTGACAACAGTCATTGGCATGACGAAGTTATCTGATAGCCTTCCCTTCATCTCTCTATGCTCTTGGCATAAAGCACACCAGTGCATGCAGCAGTGCACGAGGCACGGATCACAGGGTGAATTCTGCAGTTAAAATGCAAGTCAGAAAATGTACAAAACATAAGCTCTTAAGCACAGTGTTTTGGGGAAAATTTCCTGCAGAATACTGGCATAGGAATTAATAGACATGTTGGTAAACAACCTTAATTTTAGGCAGGAATTTCAAATTAATTTGAATATGAGCCAACATCATCCTGTAGAGGATTTGCTCCATCCCAAAAGCACAACAAGTTAGGCGGGATGGGTGATCTTGGTAAGATACAGGGTAGGAATATCCTAACCAATACTAAATTACAATTGATAGAATTCAGAAACAAAGCATTTCAAAAGTTCAAATTGTTAGATTGAACTTTATGACAAATATATTTCTTCTTCAAATTTACTTCCGTGGATAACAAATATTTTATTTGATAAAATATTATACCATTTTGAAACTACTTGAGCTTGAAACTCTACACTTAGTATCTTGTATTTGTGTTTCATAATATTAAGTACATAACAGCAAAGTAAGATTAGATACTACCTTGAGATGATACTTTTTCTGTAAGGATTGTCGAGCAAGACCAGTATATATTCCACACATCCACCAAGCAAACAACAAACTCTCGCAGATGAGAAATGATGTATTCGGGTCAATACCATTGAAGATCGCTGTTGCAGCAGCCAATGCCATGCCACCCTCAACACAAATAGCATGACAAATGCATGGTGTAGTCCAAGGTGTGTCATCTCTCAAGCTCTCAATATTACGCCCAAATAGAACACATGGGCAAAATAGCCCTGTCCAGCCTGCAGAGCAAGTCAATATGCTAATTTCAAATCAAAGCTTTAATGAAGGATAATAAATTGCATGGAAGTGTTCTATACTAAAACATATTATTAAAGCAGCTTCTGTTTAAAGCTTTTTCCCTCAATATCACTTACACACATGTATAAAACATGTTTTGAATAATCCAGCAATTGCATTAGGAAAATGAGCCGGTAGATAACCGATAAGGTATAAAAAGTTAGTTACTGATTCAAGCATGTAAACATTCCCGCACAATTAATTATAATTTTCTCAACAAAGAACAAGGGCAAAGCCACAGATTGACTAAGTAAAGACATGTCAACTTACAACTTTCTGTATCTTCAGCACAGCCAAAAATTCCAGTTGTCCAAGGTTCAACAGCCGGAGGCTCAAAGTTTTCAGGTAAAGCCTGTCCACATTCATTGCACTTTCGAACATGCAACTAAGAAACAATCAGCAGATCAGCGAATATCCCAATGTGCATCTCCCAACAAGGATTTTTTTCAGCACAGATTCTTACAGTAAATCATACTTTATCATATAAATTAATGACCTATATCTTCATTATTTTTACTTTCTGAGCTCATAATTTTCTAGAGGATCAAGACCTATAGGCTAATTACTCAATTTAGGACCCAATTGTTCACCGATTGAAAGAATCAGCATCAAACCTTTCATTTTAGTCTAGAAAGGAATAAGTCTTAGCAATTTGTAAAAAGTATAAACTTTTTTGTAAATGCTTAGCCATCTGTTTCGTGAAAGAGTTGAAGAAATGAAATAAAAATAGAAAATTTTTAAGCCAAAAAATTGGTATTTTAATTTTTCTAATGTCATGTTATTTTACCAATTGTGTCCATTAATATCTGACTGGAGTGGTACCTTAAGCTCAAAACTCATCTACAAAAAAGGTGGGAAATCCATATCGCAAATTGCAAGAGCTAATAATACTCATTAAAAAATTGATCCTAATTCACTAAATTTGGTCCCAATTTGAGCAATAAACCAGATCTAAGTGTAAAAGACCTACAAACAAAATGATTTTTCCTGGAAACAGCAAGAAAAAGTTTTACTTATAACAATGACACGTTTTTTTAAGATACTACAAACAGATCTGGATGCCCTCCCCCCAGAAAATGATTCCAACAGCTGGAAATTTGAGCACAAATTTCGTTGATTTCAAGCAATAGCCTTCCCTAATTTTCAGGCTGGATTGAAGCCTATGATTGCAAACCTAAACGAATAGCTATCTCATTTTCCTCATATCATCATTCATATTTTAAGCGAGCATTCAAGAAATAATTAACAATGTGACATGACAGCAGAATCAAAATTCCAAACAACAAATTTCTCTAAAAAACAATCCAATAAGAAAGACACGAATACAGGAAAAGAGAATTTGTTTAAAGAGAGAGAGAGAGATAGACCTGAGGAACATCAATGGGTTGATTAAGTTCACCAGGTTGGATATCCTGTAAAGGATCCTGATCTTTCGTCAGCTTAACGTATCTGGATTGTGCGTCCGTCATCTGATCCAAAAATGAAAAAAAAAAAAAACCCGAAAGTAATGAATCAGAAAAAACTAAGATGAAATTGAGAAGAAAGAGAAGGCGTACATAGATGAGTCTTACAACCTCCTAAATGTAGGAGATCTAGGGACCTAACAGGGGGTTGGGCGGAGTCAACTACAACTGTTGCAGTCTCTGTGTCTGTCCTCCAGTTTTTCGGCGTCTAGTCTCAAAATGTCTATGGTTTCGCCTATAGTCTTAACAACAATATATGCCAAGAGTAGTTATTCGCACCCGGCACCGATGACCAACCAAAACTTCGCCCATGGACTTCGTATAGAACCGGGTTAGAACCAACAAACTTTTTAGTCTTTTATAAGTGTGACCATCCGGTGAATAGTAGAAAATTGTGGGGATTTTAAATAGATAAAAATAATAATCAAATTTTTTTATTCAATGATGCGAATAAGAAAATTTTTATCCTCCAAGATCAAATGGGAATAAAGATAGAGTTTGTTATATATGTATAGTAGGGATTTTCCAATTGTACTTATATAAATTTTAGTAGCAACCCTAGAAAAATATTATCGTTGATTTTAATAGCTTCGTAAACTAATGAAATAAACAAAAACGATGGTATATTTATATTTTTTTATTAATTTTATCTAAATAAGCAAGAATAATTAAATGAATATAATTTTTTGTTATTGTTCATTTGTTAAGGAATATAGTTTGTTCATGTTTATTCGTTAAACGAATATAAACTAACGAACACAAACGAATATGTATGAACAATTTTAAATGAATATATATGATGAATTTTAATTTTTAAATATAATAATCTTGTTATAAAAAATAATAAATATAAATATATATTTAAATAAATTTAAACAAACATAAATAAAACGGATTACCGAATGTTTATGAGAATCAACAGATTATTTATTCATATCCCAAAATTATCTATATTCGTTCATATCGTTGGCAAAACTAAACTTTTTATAATTTTGAAAACTTAATATTATGTTACTTTTAAAGTATTAAGATTAAAATTTTAATATTATATAACTTGTAAATTAAAATATGTAGGGATCCGTGCGAAGTGAATATAGAAATCTTTGAAATATTTTTATATTTCCTCACCAAAATACTGTCCTAAATATAAAAAGAAAGATGGACTATATTAATATTAATGGGCCTTAAACCCAAACAAAACACGTACTTATATAAGATGATCATCCAAAATTTGAGTGGGTCTGTATCCCAAATGACCAATATTCAAAACAAAGCATAAATAAACCTATGTACATAACCAAACTGGGCCTGAAGCCCAACAATTGACCATTCAAAATGTGACAGCTGATATCTGTCCTTGAGTATATTTGTCCAATTAAAGCATGATTTTAGACTTGACCGGTTGATTTTGATACAACATGAAAATTAAGCTTCCATCCTCCCATTTGTTAATTTCAATGGATAAACATCTATTAAATCTTATCATAATAGATTAGAAGTTGAAGAAGATGTGATGTCAATGTGAAATTTGAAAAGGACCGGACAATACTGTCATTTTCTGGCCCATGTAAAATAGAAAAAGAGCCCAGGCATATCAACAATGCCAATGGCAGTCCATCTCATGCCGCACGTCAGTGTAAATTGGGGTTGACACTCCGCAACATCAACTATTAGCCCTCTCCTTGTCTTAGGTTCCGTTCCCAATGCGCCAACCCATACCCATTTCACGAAGATGATGTGAACTCCAAGTGCTACGCCAGATGAGTGAGGGAGACGACCCCAAAGAGGCTTGCAGGAAAGTTGAGATCAGGTAGTATTTGGCTCCTAAAAGTCTCGTAGCAAGAGAACCAAGAATGGTTATTAGGGGTAAGTATTTGATCGAGTCGAGTCAAAAAATTTCGAGTTGACGAGTCATATTTTACAACTTAAACTTTATTTGATTTTTTTTTCAGTTCAAGTCAAGTTTAAGAAATTCGAGTCGAATTTTCGAGTTCTTATAAATATTTAATTATAATTATTTATCATGTTATAATATGATTTGATTCTAATTTAAACGACTTTCTCTAATCATATAAGATATGCATATATATATATATATATTTTTATATGTAGCAATATTTCTTTATATTTTTATATATCAATGTATATATATCATAAAAAATTGAGAGATTTATCTCAAACTTAAAAATTAATCCTTTAATTACTAAAAATTTTGAGTTATTCGAGTTATTCGAATTTCTATTTTACAACTAAAACTCTATTTAAAATTTTTTTGAGTCAAGTCGAGTCTATGAAATTTTGAGTCGAATCAAAACGAATCAAATATTTTCGCCTCGAGTCGAATTTTGCTCACCTTTAATGGTTATTAGTTCTTACCTGTATGTGTGATTTTTCCCTAATTGAATGTTTAAAGTTTGAAAAACAAAAGATTTATATGAGCTTTTGCAAAATAAATATAAAGAATAAATTAAAAATCATTAATTGAAAAAATCAAGAATCTCATCTAAGAGATTTAACAAAAAAAAATGGAGTATTTGGCTGAGAAAAAAATGAAAAGTTTATGTGAAAGTCTTTCTTTTTAACAAAATAACTGCATTTTAATTTAGTCATTTAATTAATAATTAGAGCACATGTAAAATAAGTCATAATGAGAGAAGAAACCATTAATCAAAGTTTAATCGTATACTAACTCTTTAAGGAATCTAATTTTTATAAATTAGCCCCTACAAAGATAATTTTAAATATTTTACATTTTATTACTAATCAAAATGTCACACTTCGAGGTATTTTTTTAAAATTGTTTTTACAAAAAAAATTAAATAATTTTTTTCATATTTTTTTTGAATATAAAAATAATTAATTTAATTTTTAAATTAAATTCGAACCTCTAACTCGATATTTTAAACCATCTAAACTAATATAAAATTAAAATTGAAGGCACTGGGAGTTTGTTCAACGTCTGCTATGCGAGAAAACATGAGAAGAATTAAAAAAAAAAAACATGCTTACAAGAACATATAGAATGTGTCACAAGAATATATTATCTTTATTTTTTTTAATTATCTTACGACTTTAAACAATTAAATTATTATTTTCTAAAATGTGGGTGGGCATCTAATCATACTACAATATTTAATATTAAATTGAAAAAAAAATAAGGCATAGGCCACGTTTTCTTAAACTCTTGGAAGTAAAGAACTTAAATGTTAGAAAATGCAGTTTACCTACCATCAATGACGAAGGTAATACAGATTAATTCTTTAAAAAAATTAAGTTTTAAAATTTTTAAAATTCTTAATTAAATTCCTCTCATACTTTTCAAAAAATCTTTTCTCAAAATATTAAAAAATTAATTAAACCATAAATTATATAAAAATATAAATTCAAACCGATAAAAATTTGTAAAAAATTAGTTGAAACCTCTAAAATTTCTGAAATTTTTAATTTGTTTCTCATATTATCTCGTCAAAATTTGCTAATCATAACAAATTTAATATGATAATATACATTGTGTTACCGTCATTTTTAATTGCATGCCAACTTTAGCTTTTAAATTAGTGGCATCGATAGTATATGGAAGTTGTTACCTTAATTCGCGTCTAATTTAATAATTAGATGTCATGTGCTTGAGGTGTACTTAGGCACGTATGGTTAATTTAATAATTAGTGGCATCAATAGAATATAAGTTAGGGTATTGATTGTGTTTAGCAGTTCATAAATAATTTAAATTTAATTCGATTAAAATTTAATTAATGTTTAATTTGAATTAATTCGAATTAAATTTAAGTTTGATATAAGGTTTTAACGGGTCGAGTTAAAATCAACTTGACTCAATAAATTTACAACTAACTTGTTATTTTTTTATATTTTTTTTAAAAAATAAATTATAACAATTAAATTTTCATTTTATTAGTTTTTTTATTGTTACTACATGCATAGAAGTAGAAAAGGAGGGGAAAATTTGTTTCCCACGTAAAAAATATGATTTAAAGTTAAAATTTTAAAATCTTTAAGGTCTTTTCTCTTGTATTATTCATCGAAGATTATTGAAAAATAAAAAAAAATTAAATTCGAACATAGATTTTATCTCAAATTCGATCATGATAAATTTGTTCATTATCTTTTCAATACTTTATTTTTTCTTCTAAACTTTCACAGTATCATTAGATTTTATATATATTTTAAAAAAGTTGGGTAAAACTCTATCGTCTATACTTTTTTTTTCTTTGATTGGTGGTCGATAACTAATCTTAATATTGATTGTCGATCATCTTATATATATATATATTAATAAAAAACTCTACATTTGTAATACACTTTATTTTGTAATATATTTTTTATTGGGTAATACACTTTATTTGATTTGAATTAACTTGATTCAAATTCAGATTTAACATGAGATTTTAATGAGTAAAATCAAAATCAACTTGATTATTGTTTCGCCTAATAAACACTCCTAAATATGGAAAAATTATTACATGAACCATTTTCATCACTTAAGATATGGTCCTAACCAATTAAATTAATACATATCATATATTTTTTCTATATCATATTTACATATAAGTATTGTCCAAATTATCCAATTTAATGTCTTTGATTTAAAAAAAGGGAAAAAATTACCAAAAATTTCTTTGTGTTGTCTTTTACTTTATTCTTTAAAATTTTCTTTAATCAATTTCTTCTTCTTTATAAATTTGAAATTTAGGGTTTAGGATTAGGGTTATGGCTTAGGGGGTTAGGGTAGGGGTTAATGTTTAGGGTTAGGGTTTAAAAAAATTGATTAAGAAAAAATTTGAAGAATAAAGAGAAAGATAACACAAAAAATCTTTGGTATTATTTTTTCCTTTTTTAAATCAAAGGCATTAAAGTGGACGATTTGGACAATGCTTATGTGTGAATATAATATAAAAAAATATGATGTGTATCAATTTAATTAGTTGGGATCATATCTTAAATGATAAAAAATGTTCATGTAATATTTTCTCCTAAATATGGGGATTAAACTGACTAAAATAGACTAGAAACCATCTGGTCTCGTTAAGATTGACTTGTACAAATGAATGATACGTATTAAAATAATTTTATATAATGATTTATTAAGAATATATATTACCATATAAATTATAATTACAATAAAATACATATCATCACATTATCTCTTAATTTAATAGCAAGATTCAGGTTTAAGAGTCAGAACAGTGATTAACATATTCTATTGTTACTATAATCTTTTAACTTTTAATTCGAGATATGAAAGATCAAAAGCCTCAGATTTTGAGATCCTTTCTCATAATATTTGATATTGTAATAATTTCCCTTTTAGAACATAGAGGAAACATCCATAGGCATGGTTGAAGCTCATCAATCAATGCAAAAATCCAAAGAGACTGATGGAACAAAGGAAGTTTCGTCCTAGTTTCCGACGAGTTCCATTGTATGGGGGAAAATGAGAAAGCTTGCTCATCAGACATACAACTCCAAACATCAATGTCCCCACAAAGACAAGAATGATAGCTTCGTTCTTTGTTGGTTATTACATGACATTACAGTGTCTGTTCATCCTTGCATGGCTGTCACCCTACGACATCAAACACAAAGCCATGCCGCTTCAGATTCCGGGAGGACACCAGAGAATCAAATACTAAATACTATAGATTAATATGAATGATACAAATAATAAATAATATAATATTATTTAAGTAGATTTTAAATTCGAGTTTATATATATGATATGAATCGGTTTAAATTAACTAAAATAAAATCTTAGAAATCGAAAGACGAAAAAACATGTATTACTGCTAAAATAATGATCTTTCAACTCAATCAACCTACTAATTACCCTTACCCCACCTGAATTCATGATGAAGATATACATCAACGTAGACGTTAATGTCACGACATTATATATATAACAAGAAACAATTGCGACTCAATAATTGTATGGATCAAATTCATGATGATGACTGAGAAAATAAAGCAGAAAAAATATCTAGAGAAAAATTTAGTGTCCATGCCATTAGGTTTACACAATCACTTGATCCTAACTTTTATTACAAGTTTGATATTTTATATACATAGAATCAGTAAGCAAAACCGAGGCAGGAATGAGAGAGGAAAGTATCTTCTCGTGACAGTATGCATGAAATAATAAAACCGAAGTACTCCCTGTCGTTAACCCTAGGCCTTCATTATGATCGCATTCGTCGCTTCCAAACAATCCGACTGTAATCTTCTTCCACTACCCTTGATTCAACCAGGAAAGAGCTTCTGGCGCTGCCATGGCCTCAACTACATGTGACTCATGTCGGAAAATTGTTCCAAATAGACATAATCGATATACAAGTAAAATACTTTTATGACATGCATGAGACAAATCCCTTAAGGATATTTCGTAATATGATATATCTTCTAAGATTCTACGAGTTCTTTTGTTTTAAAACGTAGTTCATGAATCAATAATAGTTCTTGATATAAATACTTAGCAAACTCAAGATGAATGGAGAGCACAAAAGTAAAATTTATAAACGATTTTTATAATTATATATATATAATACATAAATACATACAATTTTTATATATTTTTTAAATATAATTAAAATTTATAATATTATTTAATAAATTAAATACTATCTAAATTTATAGATATAATTATAAGAGACTAATCTTCTCATATTAAGTAAAACTTTTAAGTTTTTATTTTGTGTCTTTTTCTATATGTATAACTGCAGTGACGTCATACCTTGAAAACCATTGGGAATTGTGGGTCCCAGCTGTAGTTTGCCAGTTTTGAAAACCGGGGGAAGGAGGAAAAGATTGACCGTGTAGGAGAATAATTGTTCTGTTGGATATTCGAATATGCTTTTTCGACGCCACCCGCCTTTTCTATTTCTAAATCCTTAATTGACGCATTTATCCCTCGACGTTGTCCGAAGATCATGCATCTCCCACTCACGGTTTCATCTTTATTTTCTGCGTTGTTTGACAGAAATGTCCTTTTCCTCATCATTTGCATTTTGCACACATATATAATGTACGTAGTATATATGCATGATTTTTTTTTTTGTAATCATCATATTAAATTAATTAGTTGATTAATTAAAATTATATATTATATAAGTATATTTATCTAAATTTAAATCTAATTTATTTTTTATAATATTAAATTTCAAATATTTAATTTTATTTAAAGAAATAGTCTTTCATCCAATAAATCAGCTAATAACTGACAGCACATATGCTTCTTCTTCTGTAATATATATATATATATATATACACGAGAGATCAAGTTACATCAAAGACGAAGTTAGAATTTAATGTTAATATGGACAAAAATCTATTAAATCTTTAAATTTAAAAATTTAAAGGGACAAAAACTCTTATTTAATTAATATTGGATAAGTGAAATGAATGGATAAGATTAATAATAGAAAATGTGAAGATTATCATTTTAAAAAATAAAAAACAATTTTAACTATTTATTATTATCATTCAACGATTTAAAATTAATATAAAATTAAATAAATTTTATACGATAACCTTAATATATATATATATAAGCATGTTTTTCTCCTATGTATCCATGCTTATTATATGTACCGAAGGGCCTTTGCAGATAACAAACAGCTGCCGGCTGGCTGCCTTTTTAGGGGATGCAGGGAAACGTATTAAAAAATAAAATATAAAATTGAATCTGTGGACCTACTTATAATTTAATTTCCCCTTATTAGCATATGTGAATCATATAAAAGACGAACCTGGAAACTCTTAGAATCATAGCCTTAACGAGAAGTCTTATCCACATGAATATAATTGGGATGGTTCAGTTCACTACATACAAAGAATCTTTCTCGCTCATTGATTTTGTGGCTTATGAACATTACAGCTACCTATTGTAGTGTCTTTGGAAGTTGATAATATCGAAAAAGACCAATTATTTTTAATAGAGTAATAATTTGACATTTTAGATAATATATTTTCTAAAAATAATTATTCAGAAAACAATGGTAATAATTTTATAGAGGAATGCATGATAATATATAGAAATGTATTCGTACATGAAAGCTGATTACCTTTTAATCCGACATTTGAAATATTATTTTTTTTCGAAAATAAAAAATAGAGATGTTTGTATTAAAATTATAAGGATTATACCATAAAAAGAAGAAAAATAAGAATTTTTCCATAGGGAAAAAATAAGGATTTTTGTTCTTAAAAATGTGGGAATGGGGACCACGTTTTTCTCTTGACCTAATCCTAATCTTTTCCTAATTTACAGACAATAATGCTTTCCTAATTCCTATAGCGGGCGGGAGGGCAATTGAGTCATCTCCAAAAACAACTAGGAATTCCACTTAGCGAGTAACCAAAATAATAAGGAGAAAATAAGCAGGGGCATGATTGGCAATTCAAGTCTCTAACGCCCCCTATAAGAATCCTCTCGCTGGGATCTGCTCTGGGAAACTTCAAAAAATCCTGAAACCGTTTTTCCTTCGTTAACTTCCCAAAAAAACAGAGCAGGGGAGTAGAGAGAAATAAGAGTTTCACAGCCAATAATAGCAAGAAGATATATATCAAAGCAATAGCAAACGAGTTTATTATATTCGTCTCCACTAAGCAAGAGGTAATAATCTTCTTCCTTGCTCTACTTCTGTTAATGTCTCTGTTTCGTAAACGTTGTACTTCTCTTACTTTTTTGGTTTTGGTTATCGTTGGATTATGTTTTGGTTTGATTTTCAATTGCCGTTTCTGAAACCTGTTTTTTTCTTGGATTCATACGTGGATTTTGGGTATAATCTCTCCCAAGTTCCCAGTCATTTTATATTCTAAATTTGGGAAGATTTCATCTTCGAAATAAATAAAAATGAGATGTTTTCTTCACCTATGATTAGAATATTTCTTTCAATTAGTTTCCTAAAGGGCAGGCCTTGTTGGGTTTTGTTTATTCTTTAGAGAGCGTTTTTTTTTTTTTTATGAACAAAAATATACTTAGCATATTCGGCACTGTGCCTTGAATTTAACGAATTTAATGCAATATTCTCAGCGATGATGTCAAACAAGAACCTTCTCTCTTTGTTTGTTTTATAGTGTGAATCAAGTTTTGACTTTGATTGTTTGGTTATAGTTTCTTTCATGATCTAGGATTGTATTGGCTATTTGCTGTTCTGTTTCATTCAGTTACTTTGTTGATTGATTAAGATTTAGTTTTGAATTGCTTATCCAATTGCAACCTCACATTTGCTTAATGGTTTTATAATTGTCCAGCTTGCTGTTTTTGGCCTATCAGAGGAAGTTGGAGGGTCTACTTTTTGTTTAACTTTTTGAGGAAATCAAGGTACATGGGTTCACCATCTGAATTGCCTCCTATGAAAAGTTATAGCAAACCTCTTGGGATTCGATTTTTGGAATACATCAAGAGACAAAAGCTTTCCTATAGAAGCCATCAAGCAATTGTATTGATTGTAACATTTTTAGCTTATGCTAGCTACCATGCAACAAGGAAAACCGCCAGCATTGTCAAGGGTGCTCTTGATCCTCAATCATCTAGTGCAGGCTTGACGTTCCCATGGAGGATAACACACCTTAGCACACCACTTTCTTGGGTTCGAGGAGATGGTTGGGCCCCATTTAACGGATCCGATGGGACAGCCTTGCTCGGTCAACTCGATGTGGCCTTTCTCGCAGTATATGCTTTTGGAATGTACTTCTCTGGACATTTGGGTGATAGAATGAATTTAAGGATCTTTCTGACTGTGGGAATGGTTGGAACTGGCTTGCTAACATCACTATTTGGTGCTGGGTACTGGGTGAACATCCATAATTTTTACTACTTCCTGATAGTACAAATGATTGCTGGTCTATTTCAATCAACAGGATGGCCTTCGGTTGTTGCAGTAGTTGGTAACTGGTGTGACAAGAAAAAGAGAGGCCTAATCATGGGAATATGGAATGCTCACACATCTATTGGGAACATTACTGGTTCTTTGGTTGCTTCAGTACTATTGAGCTATGGATGGGGTTGGTCCTTTGTTGTGCCGGGTTTGCTTGTTTCTTTCATGGGTATTGTAGTCTTCCTTTTGCTGCCTGTCAGTCCTGAATCAGTTGGAGCTCATAGAGAAGATGATGATGATCGTGAAGATGACGTGGATTCCCCTAAGAAGAATGGAGAGGGAGTGACAGAGCCTCTATTAGGCTCAGATACGGAGACAACGGAAACTGCTGTGGGGTTCATGGAAGCATTGAGAATCCCAGGGGTTGCTCCTTTTGCATTATGCCTCTTCTTTGCCAAATTGGTTGCTTACACATTTCTCTATTGGCTTCCATACTACATTAGCCATACAGGTATTTAATTTATTTCCTTTTTTGATACACATTTCTGCATCGATTTTCTACCATAAGAGGCTAGCTTTGGGAGGTAGTAGACCATAGAAAAGTAGAGGGGCACTTTACGAATTGACTCTTTGTGGCACAGAAGTCTCATATTTTTGTAGTCCAAGATACAAATATGACTTTCTTTAACAAACAATGCATGTCTTTTGTCCTGAACTTTCTCCATTGATTTCTGCTCTTTCCTATTTGGAAATTTAAGCACTAGTGCACTACTTCATTTGGGATCTTTAAGCATGCTGAACTCATTGTTCTTTGAAGTTCTTGTCTGATACATTGCTAATTCTTTTTTTATCAATCTTGCAGCTATTGAGGGAAAATATTTATCCGATGAAACAGCTGGAAACTTGTCGACGTTTTTTGATGTCGGAGGGGTGCTTGGAGGGATCTTAGCTGGATACATTTCTGATCGCCTAGATGCCAGAGCCATAACAGCAGCAACTTTTATGTATTGCGCCATCCCTGCTCTCTATTTCTATCGTAGTTACGGACACATTTCCATGGCAGTGAATGTAGCTCTCATGTTCATCTGCGGCATGTTTGTAAATGGCCCCTACGCTCTTATAACAACTGCTGTCTCAGCCGACTTGGGAACACACAGTTCATTAAAGGGGAACTCCAAAGCATTGGCCACCGTGACAGCAATCATAGATGGAACGGGTTCTGTTGGTGCTGCCATCGGACCATTATTAACTGGTTACATCTCCGCCAACAGCTGGAGTGCAGTTTTTACGATGCTCATGGCAGCAGCTCTTGTTGCGGGGCTGCTGTTAACAAGACTTGTAGCCGCCGAAGTAGGTGCAAGGATTTCCGAAACAAGGTCACGAGGAAGATCCCAATCAAGATGTCAAGATCCAGAACAAAATGTATGATTTACCAGTATGAGCAATAGAAACAGCATTTGTATAATAGTTTGTGTGCTTTTCATAGTCTTTCTTCACCTGTAATTATAAGATGAAGAGAGAAGGTTGTTTAATCATGGGTTGGGGTAGGAGAAGATTTTTGTAGCCTTCTCCATGATGTGAATTGGTAATTACCATGGAGTTCTTAATTAATCTCTCTTTTACCATCCAAGTTGGAGATAAAGAAAATAGACCACTGCTGTGATGTAATTTATTACACTTTTAGGAAGAAACATCAGTGCTATGACTTATGAGTAGCTTTTTCTGTTAAAACCAAGAGTACCCACCAAGTTGCAGTAATGAAGAGCTGCAGGATTTTAGATAACCTGGTGTCCATATATGCATGAATGAGTACAAACTGTTAACAAAATCCAGGGATGAAAGAGTGGGAGAAAATTGGTCCACACATAAAGGGTTATGTCATTGTCATCAGCAAGTTGTCAGGCCAGATGATTCAAAACAGCTCCATAACTTTCCCACCATTTATTTTAGACAAGGCATGACCAAGGTAAGCATAAAAAATGTTTGCTATCAGATTTGCAGAAATAAAACAAAACTGGTGGTCCAAGTGCAATCTATCATATTGGAGTATTGCATATAATTAACGTATAGTAATCCTGGAAGAACCAGCTTGGTCAATGGAAACTGAATCCATTTATCTGGTTTATTTTGCTGCACGGTGTAGCGCCACTCATTTCCATTTCTTATGCAGAGGAATTTTCTGAAATATAACATCCCAATGATCACATCTCAGTACTTTCTCTTTAACAATATCAAATTCCATCCTACATTCATTAGGAATAAAAATAACATTAGATGACAACACAACAAGAGTTCATGTGAAATGAACAAATTTGAGTGATTATTTGTCAGAGTTCCATTTTCTTGTTGATTCGTGGTGTGGGTGTTATTAAACCCAGACCCAGAGGCCAGAGGTTTACTCACTAGAAAAAGAAAAGGAAAAAAAAAAGAAAAGAGGAAAGAACAAGACCCGTACATTAAAGAAAGATGATAAGGACTACCCACCAAAATACATAGGGAACATTAGTGGTTGTCAACCATTCTACTTGCAGAACTTTCATGTTAATTCATTCTTACCAATCGGGAGGCGGCTACCGCCTGCCGGTAAGGGTATATGTTTATATTAATTGGATAAGTTATTTTAATAATTATTGATTCTTTTATTCGATTAACTTTGATTTTTAATTTTTTATATTACCATTAGTTTTTGAATTTTTAGATTTTATTTTAAAAAATAATTTTACTTAAAAATTTAAGGGAAAGTCTAAAAGAAAACTCGTTAAAATGACTAAGAAAACTTAATATTTAAATAAATGTTCAAATTATATTTGTAGATATTTTTAGTGCCTAAATTATTTTTAGCTCTAAATATATGTCTAAAGTTTTAATTTAGGTTATTTTAAGTGCTTAATCATTAATAGAAAATTGTTTGTCAATAAAAATGTGAAGTGTAAGTTTTAATTTTAAATTCTTTTAATTATTTTTTAAAAATATTAAAATTTTATTTTTTTAATTAACATTTTTGAATTCTTATAAAATAGTCTCAAATCGTTAACCTAAAACTTAAAATCTCCAAATTATCGTTTCCCACAACCAATCATTACCGTCATCGAGTCACCATGATCGTTTCGCTCAACCAATCATCACATATAACCGACGGTAGATATGCCGACGATTTCATTTTGGCGATTTTAGTTTTTTCGACACTAGAAAGCCGATCGACACAACCACCACCAATTACCAACAATAGGTGGTTAGGAGATACGATCGTGGTAGTTCGTCGATAGTAATGATGGTCCCTGATGATATAGTAAACGATGATAATGATGATAATTTGAAGGTTTAATGTTTAGAGTTAGAGATTTGAGACTATTTTATAAAGATTTAAACTTTTAATTTTTTAAAAAATTAAGTTAAAAAATAAATGAAATAAAAAATTAGTAAAAACAATGATAGTTGATAGTTAGACACTTAAAATGACCAGAATTAAAATTTTAGACATCTATATAAAACTTTAAGCATCAACATAAATTCTTAAAATTTAATTTATTAAATAATAATAATAATTAATAATGCATTAATAATATTTTAAATATAAAATATTAATTTCATATTATAACAATAATTATAAATTAAATCAAAATCACAGTTTATAAGCTTGTGAATCATAAATTATAATATCTCCGTTCAATTTTCTATTTAACTATACACAGCCCAAACTGGCAGCAAATAGTTTTTCCTGCATCTCGTGCAAAGTGGTGTGTTGTTATATCTTTGTTCTGCCATCCAAATTTTTGTAACTATATATTAATATTATATAGATTAATCTTATCGATTAAAATATATAATTTAAACTCCAAATCTATAATCATAAATCTTAAATTTTAAATATATAATTTAAATTAAATCTTTAAATTTTAAAATGATTTTATTTATAAAAAATATATTTTTACCACTAATATATAAAATAACCATCGTTTAATATAATTGAAACTCATCTCTTGAAAGTTAAATGGCGGAGGGATTAAAGTAATGACCATCAACGACCACTCAAGCGTAACTAAAAGTTCTGATATGTTTATTAATATGAGAAATTATATCATGAGCTTGACTCGTTATATCAGTTATGATTTCATTCAATTATAATTATTTATTTCATTATTATTTTTTATGTCTTTTTTTAATTAATGAATTTTCATATATTTTTATGTTATTTAAAAAAACATTTTTTAAAAATTAAATTAATAATATAAATAATCTATAATAAAATAAATAATTTTTATTGATTAGAGCCAAACATGTGATATAATCTGTTGCTTTAACATTAAACCCAGCACTTGCGTGGCTTTCAAAACGTGGCCATACTTAGATTACACGTGGCAGCACTCGCATTGGCTGCAAAACCATCGCCACGAGTCACCTAACCTTCAAGATCCTGTGGGCTCCATCCATTTATTTCTCCTTCGGGATAAATGGCTAAAACTGAAAGCCTATTTTATTTATATGGTAAAGTAACCGCTTAATTATCCTTAAAAATATAAAACAATTATCCAACTTTTAAAAGATATATAATAAATATTAAATTTTAGTTTTTATTATAATCATCATTTAATTATGCTTAAATGAGTAACACGCAGTTACAAAAGTTTTATAATAAAATATTCAATGATGGTTAAATTTAGCTAAAAAATTTTTAAAATAAGATTAAAGTAATTGAATGTATAAATAAATTCAGGTTGAGTTGGGTTTGGATTGATTTTAGTGCGAGTCTAAGGTGATTTTGGTTTGTGTATTGAGTCATGCCGGTTGATTTTTGGTTCAACTAATATTGGATCAATTGATTTTGGTTGGATCAATATCAGATTAATAAGAGATCAATTGATTTTAATTGATATTTTAGACTGTATTAGATTTTTAACCCATGTATATGACTTTATATAGCTTGTATATTTAGATTTTGGTGAGTTATATGATAATTCACATCTTATTGTTCTTTATTTATTTTATTTTATTTTTATCTTTGGTTTGAGTAAAATCGATTCACGTATATTTTTTATTCAATTAAAATTTGGATTAGTTTCGGTTCGATTTATTTTTGATTTTCATATCAATTTTGGATCATCGTGTTTAGGTACTGATTTAGTTCGTTATGGCGTCCTCACTTTCTTTTGTTTCGTTTTTTTTTTAAACTCCGGTTTTCTTTTAATTGCTTGAACAAGGAAATTTGGCGCATTAATCGTTCAGTTGAGTAGTTTTTCCCACTTTTCAAGTTTTCGCTTTCGCGGCTTTTTCCCGCGAAGTTGCCTGTGTCTATCGAGAGGCGTTTGGCTTCGTTTCTTCTTCGCTGTTTGATTTTCAGGTTTCTCTGCGATTTTCTTTTATGCTTCTTTTCAATGACTTCTTTTGCTTTTGGAGTTTGAACGTAATGCCGTTATGTTGATTCACTCTTTCTTAAATCTCTGTTCTCAGGATATTTTCAAATTCGTTTTTTGACAAATGCAACAGTTTTTAAATTGAAGATTTTATGTGGACGTGATCATTTCCAAATTAAGCCATTTTTTAATAAAAATAGGTGTTTTCTGCTATGTTTTGATTTTTTTTCAAAAAAAATTTCATCATTTATGGTTGGTTTTTATATATATATATATATATATCCCGAAAAAAAAACATAAATATATAAGAAAGATTATTTGACCAATAAGTTAATGTCACAAGACCACTACTCTCTTCTTAAGAGAGTGCAACGCCACTGTTTATATATTTTACAATTTCACTTTTTCTTTCTGATATAAGATTAATGCTCCTTGCCTAGCCGTGAGACTAAACTATTGAAATATTCCTTTTGTTTTCTTAAAATTTTAGCTTTTTCCCTTAACCTCGCTTCCTCTTTCTATGATTTTTTTTTCCAATTGTTATTCTTTAATTTTCTAGGGAATAAATTATACATTATAGCACAGTCAATTTCTTCTCCGGTACTGATTTTCGACATACTTTAATACTTTTTGTGGTAAACGTTGATAGATGGAATATTTGATAGCAACATAGGCGTGATGGAACCTAAAATACCAGTTTTTGGTTTTCCAATAATGGTTTTATTTAATCATTGAATCTTTATGTGCTTAGATCCATTGTGTTTCCCATTCATGAATGAATGCTCCTGTTCATTTTCCTTCTATTAATAGTCAGTTTTTTTCTTGCATTTTTCATGTTAACTTCTTGATAACATTTTGTTATGGTATTGAAATTCAGGCTTAGATAAATTTTGTTAATTTCAAATATGTGATTTAAAATATTTTTGAATATTTCTGGACACTTATTTATCTTTTGTTAAATTTTAAAATAAAGATTTTCTAGACTTTTTGACCCATACGTTTCTTAATTTATTATGTTTTGCTGTATATATCCTTTGTTCATGTATCTATTCTTAACTTTTGCATTATATGTGCCGAGAATTAAATAAAAGTTAAGGAGTTTTTTTGAAAACCATATAAAGTTATGGCTTTTTTAGGACAAAAAATATTAAATTAATTAGGGTTTGAATTAGATAAATCATGAGGATTGATTAAATAAGACAATTCAATGGCAACAATGCGCCTTGAATGATCACAATTAGGGTCTACGGTCTACCTAGATGTATGCATGCATGCTTTAAAGTGATAGTTTAGAAAATTTTGTATAAAGCTATAGCCTAGTAGATAATGACATAAGTAATTTTTAAAACTTGTGTCCAATGTCTGTATCTTTCGAAAAAAAAATGTTATGACCTTGTGCTTGAATTCTAACATTTCCTTTTGATATCAGAATTTTGGAATCTTGAGCTTGATGGACTGCTTGCCGAACATCAATGATAAGAAAACTTCGACGAGGTGATTCTTGAATGGTTGAGATGATCAAGATTGTTTCTTTGCACTTGAGTGGATCATTTGCTAAGGAATCTGGTAGCTTTCACATATCAAATAGTGATACGAGACTGGGTTCGATGGATGTGAAATCCAACCACACTTCTCCTGTTCTTACTGATCCTGCACCACTAAGCAAGTCAAGATTACGAGTAACTTCTTATCTGTTGCAAACTTGCAATACTCAAGTGCAGCTTTCTCTCCAAATTTGTTTTTAACTGTTCCTAGGATGGAAACTGGAATTATTGATATTTGTGCCAGTAACTGCCTGGATTCTATGGAATCCTCATAACAAATCCAGGGATTTCAACAATGACCTTGTGTCAGCGGATAAGGATGCTGCTTATCATACATGTCTGGTAGTAGACTTTCTTAACTGAGTTTACTTTTGATACAAATAGAGGGGAAATTGATCTGTGCTATGTACTTCAACCTTTGCTTTACAGCTTAAATATCCTTCTGCACTTGCATCGTTTGAGAAAATCACAAATTTTGCGAATGGCAAGAGAATAGCATTGTTTCTGGATTACGATGCATGGGACTCTTTCACCAATTGTGGACAATCCAGATTGTGCCTTTATGTCCAATGAAGTAAGAATGGCTTGTTTGGATAGTTTGAGAAAAATTTGGTCAAAGATCTAAGTTTTTCCTTTCTTTACTATCTACTGATAAGAAGGTCCAGAGCTGCAAATCTCTTTGCAGAAGACCCTATGTTTCTCTCCTCTTATCCTTCATATCTCTTGAGTTAATTTTTTCATCTTATTTCTCTCTAATTCAGGGTAAAGAAGTTAACTTATTCCAGCCCGCTAGTGAATTCTTACCTATGATTGATGAGGTATGCAACTTTCTTTTGAGTGCCATGCATGCCACAACCTTTTCCTTCATGTTCTAATGTAGAATTCTCATACACCTCAGGTTTTTAACTCACTTGTCAATAGCACCGAAGAAATTCAAGGAGCAAAAGTTGAAAACAACAAATTCTGTGTCTCAGTTCATTACCGGAACGTAGATGAAAAGGTGGGAGAATTTTCCTTTGGCATTAGAGGCCTTCATCGGTTCTAAAGAGCATGTAGGTGGGAGAATTAAATTTATATACTCAAAATTAAAATATTTATAAAACATTTTATTTTTATCATCGATATATTAAAAATTAAACGAAACTTTATTCCAAATATTTCCCTGACTATGAATAGAGAATATGCATTTTGATTAGACTTGAACATATCGTAATGGGTCCCGTCAATGCTGGATATCATGCTTGACCTACCAAATCTTGATAAATTATAAGGATTACGGGACAGGTGAATAAAATTTAATTTTTTAATATATCTTTTACACAAAAAATTTATAATTACATAAAAATTAATAAAGAAACACTTTATTAAAAAAATTAAAATAATATATTTTATAAAAATCATTAAATTTTTAATAAAATATATAAAAAATAAAATTTCTAAGATAAAGAGAATATAACCTAAACATGTTTGACTCTATGTCTGTGGTCAACCCAATTACCCTCCCTTTCTTTTCGTGCCTTGTACCAACAGAAGAGTATCGACCAGACGTTTATCCACGTCTCTCTGTCTCTCTCTTCGCACATGCCATATTAAGCTACGACCGAAGCTGGCTTATACTTTTCTTCCGTTTTAACAACACAAATCAACTCTAATTCATAGCTGGAATTAACCGAAGATTCTATGAATGACATTGGTATATTTATATGGAATTTGACAAATTTAATTTGCATTTAATGGTAATTATTTTTGATATGAAAAATATTTTATTATTATTATTATTATTATTTTAATTTTAAGATTTGTTAATTTTGTTTAGAATTTAAAGGTTATGATTAGAATTTAATGTTTGAGATTATAATTT
The DNA here is from genome assembly GCA_035048815.1 of Abelmoschus esculentus. Taxonomy (NCBI): domain Eukaryota; kingdom Viridiplantae; phylum Streptophyta; class Magnoliopsida; order Malvales; family Malvaceae; genus Abelmoschus; species Abelmoschus esculentus. The sequence continues at coordinate 4,336,045 of JAUCBN010000031.1, read as the reverse complement.
CGGGTTTTAGGTCAAAATCTTAATCCCTAATCTCTAAACCTTATATTCTAACGATAACCCTAGAATTCTAAAATCTTACGTTGAATCACTAGACCCTAAATTAATTATTAAGTCCTAAAATTAATATGTTTGTATTATCTAAAACCTTGTGTTTAATTTAAAATTTAAAAATAAGATTTTTGAATTATCTGGTTTGACTAGAAAACAAACAATGTTTGAAAGATAAGAAAGAATTTCTTCACCAGCAAATACAAAATCAAACACTAATACGGTTTTGATTTGTTGATTTGGAGACGTATTGAAATGAATACTTTTCTTGTACGGCTAATTACATGAGAAAATTCAATATATAGATATATATAAATTATCCTAATATGAAGCAATGAAGCCTTTCACCTGCCCCCCTTCTTTGGTTTCATCTCCCCAATTAAACTGGACGACCACCAATCCAAGCCTTTCATCCATTTCTTAACTATAGCTTTATCATGGAGGAGGCCACCACCATCACCTCCCATGACCTTGAACAAAACTCGGCTTTCCATGCTCCCTTGCTACGCCAACACCCAGCGCCTTCCACCCTCCCTCCACCCTTGAAGGCCTTTGCTGCCACCCTTGTCTCCGCCATTTTCCTACTCTCGTTGGTCGCATTAATCATTAACCATTTCCCCTCACCTTCACCTTCCCCCTCACCGACGTTGCAGCCTCGAGGTGTGGCTGAAGGAGTGTCGGCTAAGTCCAATCCCTCTCTTTTGAACCAGGCTCCGTTTAATTGGACCAACGCCATGTTTTCTTGGCAAAGAAGTTCCTACCATTTTCAACCAAAAGAGAATTGGATGAATGGTACGTAAACCAAGTTTTGTGTTGTCTTTCATTTTTATCATTGTTTTTGTACTGATCCAATCTTGTTTTATTTCTCTGTTAACATTGGATTGGGGGCTTTGGACTGGCTGCTTCAGATCCTAACGGTGAGTTTTCATTTTTTAAATACCTACATTAGTTTCTTTAATAGTATTTAATATTCGTTAAACACGCTGACTAGATTAATAGGATTATAATTAAAATTAAATGTATTAAAAATAATATTTAATATTTAAATCATAATATATGAACAATAATTTGCTAAATTTTATTATTGTTGTTAGCGTGGTCCCATAAACATTTAAGTCCATACGCCCTGTTTATATGAAATCTTACCCCATAGGCCATATGTTCCCCAAAAATGGAAGCACTTTTAATGTACATCATAAAAGCCGTGAAGGACTTTGCTTTATTGAACAAAGAAAACTAAAAGGCGTAAATGAGAGAGGGAGGGAGCGGGACATCGACCATGGTACTGTATGTGTCACGAGATCATTATTCTTTTTTTAAAAGATAAAACATGTATGATAGTATTTGCAACGCCATAGTTTATATATCCTAAAATCTCTATTTTTCTTTTCGATGTGGGATTAATGCTCATTGCCTATTTTTAGGCGTAACGTATGCATGCATGAACTAATATATTTAGGATTTAATGTTTAAAAATAAATGTAGTTAAGGTTTAGAGAACTAGGGTATAATATATTTTTAGAGTTTACGGTTTAAGGGTGAAAATTTTATTAAATTTTTGTTTAAGCTTCCAATCATTTTTAAAAATATATTATGTTTGTAGGTCCATTGTATCACAAAGGATGGTACCATATTTTCTACCAATATAACCCTTATTCCGCTATATGGGGTAACATCACATGGGGCCACGCTGTATCAAGGGACTTGATTCATTGGCTCCATCTTCCCCTAGCCATGGTACCAGACCAATGGTACGATATCAACGGTGTATGGACGGGATCCGCAACTCTACTGACCGATGGACAAATCATAATGATCTATACCGGTAAAACCAATGAATCAGTGCAGGTCCAAAATCTTGCATACCCCGCAAACCTATCTGATCCCCTACTACTACACTGGGTAAAGTACCAGGGTAACCCGGTTATGGTCCCCCCACCCGGTATTAAACCCGATGATTTCCGGGACCCAACAACTGCTTGGCTTGGACCCGACGGTACCTGGCGTCTCACCATAGGCTCCAAGTTTAATACCACCACTGGAATCTCCCTTCTTTACAAAACCAAAAATTTTAGGGATTATGAATTATTGGATGAGGTTTTACATGCGGTTCCGGGTACGGGTATGTGGGAATGCGTGGATTTCTTTCCAGTTGCGATAAACGGGTCGGTGGCATTGGATACATCCGCACTCGGGCCTGGAATCAAGCATGTGTTGAAGGCTAGTCTGGATGATACAAAGATGGACCATTATGCAATTGGGAGGTATGACCCGGTGACTGATAAATGGACACCCGATAACCCGGAAGAGGATGTGGGTATCGGGTTGAAAATGGATTATGGAAGATACTATGCCTCCAAGACATTTTTCGACCAGCAAAAACAAAGGAGGGTTCTTTGGGGTTGGATTAATGAAACTGATACAGAAACAGCTGACCTTCAAAAAGGATGGGCTTCCCTTCAGGTACCTTATAATAATAATAATCCCAGACTCATAAACATACATTGAATCAAATATCAAGAGAAGTCTGGACTTTTCAAAGCAAATTCTGTCTTTTACAGACAATTCCCAGGACTGTTCTATATGACAACAAGACAGGAACAAATATACTTCAGTGGCCAGTGGAAGAAGTAGAAAGCTTGAGATTGAACAGTACAGTGTTTAAGGAGGTGCTAGTTGAACCAGGTTCTGTTGTTCCCCTTGACATAGGCACCGCCACTCAGGTTTTGTTTACCACTTTATATATATAAATACAATGTTATTATAGTAGTTCTTACGTGAAGTCTTAATTCACCACTATATTTGTTGAATGCAATATTGCAGTTGGATATAGTTGCAGAGTTTGTAGTAGAGCCATTGGTATCTAGCACTACCGACGAAGTCCTTGATTGCGGTGATGGTGCAGTCGACAGGAGCACATACGGACCATTTGGCGTCTTGGTTATTGCTGATGCTTCACTTTCCGAGCTCACTCCTGTATATTTCCGTCCCCTCACTGCATCCGATGGCAGTCTCAGCACTTACTTTTGCACCGACGAAACAAGGTTTGCTTGACATCTCTTTCTGCAGATTTCAGCTAACAAGCATCATGTGATTGTGAGCCAATAAAATCTTCGATGCAGGTCTTCTAAAGCTTCCGATGTGTTTAAACAAGTATACGGAGGCAAAGTCCCTGTGCTTAACGATGAGACGTACAATATGAGGGTCTTGGTAAGTAGGCAACAATAATATTTTTCCATTCCTAGATAGAGGTGAAAAACCAGATGGACATTTGAGATAAAACAAACTGTTTCTTCAGGTGGATCATTCCATTGTTGAGAGCTTCGCCCAAGGAGGTAGGACCGTGATATCCTCTAGGATTTATCCTACGGAAGCCATCTATGGTTCAGCGAGGTTATTCTTGTTCAACAATGCAAGTGGAGTCAATGTGAAGGCCTCACTCAAAATATGGGAAATGAATGCCGCATTTATTCGTCCTTTCCCATTAGAAGGAGACGACAGTGTAGAGAAATGAAGGCAATATGAATATACTCCAATTTCTTGCCATTGAATTTATTTTGTAATACATTCGTTTCATTCAAAAAATTAAATTGATAATTTTTGAGATTCTTAATTTGATCTTCAGCTATATATATATATATGATTTATATTTTTTTAATAAGATATATAATAATTATGTAGGATTTTTGGTACGAGATTTAATAAACATATAAATATATTGATTACGGAACTAATTACAATAAAGATTTAAAATTTTAGAACACGTATGTCTGGATGTATAAGCTTTGTGGCTATCGGCTCTCTCAGCCTACCCCTCTTGAGCTTCTAATCTCATTCACGATATTGGAATTTTAGAAGCTCACGAAACAGCATAGATATAGATTTCGAATTAAGAATTTTTATACCTTTCTGATATATGGAAAAGGGTTTTTCTATCAAAATGCTTAAATAAAGATAACTTGTTCTCAAAGAATCTCACATTTACCATTATAGAAATCCTTTGTACTCCTTTGATTCCCTTATTTATATCTTATATTAAAAATACATTTAAGATTTTAGATTGAGTTTTAAGTTTAAGATTTAATGTAATGACCCAATATAAATACTGAATTGGGTCTTAGACCTAAGTTATAAGTCAACAATTGAGAGCCCAGTCAAAAGTAATTGAATTTGGACATTGTAATAAGTAGATAAAGGGGTTTTATATAACAATTGGGTAATAAGATAAAAAAAATATTTAATTTAATAGATAAAAGGTCGTCGGAGGGAGTGTGGGTGAGGAAGTTCAAGTCAAAGAGGTTAGAGTGCTCAAATCAAAAAAAATAAAGATCACCATCGTATTTAGAAGGGTCGAGGGAGTCGAGATAGCCTTCGTCGTTGTCAATTGACCATCGAAAGTTGTCGTAAGCGCCTCACACGTCATCGTCCGCATACAGCGCTTGACAGTTTGGGTTGTTATAACAATTGGTCCAGACTATTAGATCAACTGGCCTGTTAGGCTGGACCGAGCCGACCTATTGAGTGGTCCAATTGAGCTGTCGAGCTATTATCCCTGTTAGATCAATTGGCCTATTAGGCTGGACCGAGCCGACCTATTGGGTGGTCCAATTGAGCTGTCGAGCTATTATCCCTGTCAGTCGCCGACCATCATCACCCTATCGTCGTCAACGATCATTGATCGTTGTCGTTAAACATTGACCAATATTGACTTTTTTGAAAGATTTTACCCAGATATTTTTCGACGTTCTAAGTTTGTTAACACAATTCTTTTTACCAATTTCGAACTCAATAAGTTGTTTTTATGCATTATCATGGAATAGTTAGTGAATGAGTTTAAGTGTTAATTTTGTATTAGTGAAATCAAGAGGATTGTTTGGGCTCGAATATCGGATCAAGAGAAGCTATAGGAAAGCTCGAATAAGGATGGATCGATAATTACTTAAGGTTAATACATCTTGAATTGCATTACTTCATGAGCATCAAGAGATTTGATGTTTGTGTAGAAATTGATGTTTGTTGCGATTATGATGAAACATGAAAACCTAGATGTTTGTATGAAATTGTTCGAGATATCTGTGTGATTAATAGATGATTGTTGATTTGAGTGATAATTGTGTTTTTGTTGAACGATATGTGAGTCATTCGACGAGGGAATATCACTTCATTCTCGTGCTAGAAATACAACAAATATCAATGGTAATGGTCAAATTTGGGGTTAAGAATTTGGGAACTATTTCAAGATTATTTAAAAATTTTAAGATATTTAGTAGTGGCCGAATTTGGCGACCAACGCAGATGGTAGCAGCCACGTTTATCTTGTTTACCGAGAGGTAGGGACGGTGCTACGTATTATGTGGATTTTTTGATATAATTATATTTTTAGTCATTTTTAATTTAAATAATTAAATAATAGAGTTTGTTTCCTCACAATTTGTTGGATAATGAGTGGTTAATCCAAGAAAATAATAATAAAATAAAATGATATAAAATTATTATTTTAAACGAACAGTAAAACCATAACCAAAGTAAATAAATTTTGATCAAACCGAATTTGATTTTGATAAATCGGAATCGTGTTGAGGCCTGCCCAATTGCAGTTTCCTTAAGACAGATTTTCTGCCACTCCGATGGTGCTGAGTTTATTGGTAGTCTGTCTCCCAAGATACAACAACAAGAGGAACTCCAACAATAGCACATTTGCTGAGTTCCCGAACCGTTCTTGCCTTCGCCAGTCACTAGAAGAAAAAGCAAGAGAGAAAAAGTTTTGAGAGATGATGAGTGTTTGAGAGATATGTTTAAAATTGAGAAATCAATCTCATATTTATAGTGGAAATTAGGGCAACAGTGAGTTGAATTTCCCGAATTAAGATCCGAAAAATCCGGGATTAATTGTCAATTATCCGGTAATTAATTCAAATTAAATACCATAATTTGCAATTACATCTCTAATTATCCAGAGCAGTCAACTGCTAATTAATTCAAATTTAATTCTGAATTAAGGCTCTTTTTCTGGATATTTTCAAAAAAAATTAAGGAAAAAATTATTCACAACGGGTAAAATATCCGCAAGCCCACAAAGGGCTCGACCGGTCCGGACATTTGCATCGCCCACGTCGTGCACCCCAACCCAAGTGTTAAGTCATTCAATGACAATTATGTGAGTAAGTGTATATAAACGCTTCCCACTTTATTTATCCCATCAATATAGGATAATGGGGTTTCTCATTCCTTACTTTATTTCAACCTTCTTACTTTGAGCATCAATTTCTCATTCACTACTCAACAATTTTGAGCATATGAGCTATCGTTGTAAAGATTTCGCGGAGTAGAATAGGAATCAATAATTCCTTATTCGAATCCTCATCTATACACTTCGAGAAAATGCTTCAAAGATGGTCATTTGCTCACTATTTTCCAACAATCCCCCACATGAATGAAATTGATGTTTATATCAAAACATTTTAGCACATTGTGGTGATAGGCTCTACGATTGATAGATGCATAGGATAGGTAGGTGTCCACCTTTGAACCTTCCCTTGTGAAAGTATATTTACTTTACTAGCTAATCAGTAGACGCGATGTCCTTGAACTGTCAGCCGTTGGTGTAAACGATGACATACTTCACACACATATATCTCTGACAAGAGATACAACTCTCATGGTTATGCCCTTATAGCCATGGACATATTTTGGTTCTGCGAGAGTATGAAAGAACTATGCCCAATAGTCTTTTTGAAGCGGCCCTACTTCACCCTAACATAGGTGACTTATGTTGCTTGGCTCACCGAAACACACAATGGTCATTAAAAGCTTTTGTTTAACCTTTACCAAATTCTTGTCACTGTTCACATCATAGGAATGAACTTGGGGAAGAGCCCCCACAGTGACCACACAGGTCTATGCAATTAGGTTGTCCCTTTGAACCTAGTTCTTGGGATCTCCAGTCAGCTAGGTAGGGTTTTTCCTTCACATAGCGCCTTTATTTTTCATGGGCTTTAGTCTTATTCCTTTCGATGTTTTCTTAACTTGATCTCAATTTAACCTTTAGGTTAGTGGATCCACAATGTTATCCTTTGATTTTATCAAATCAGTAAAGTGATAACTCTATTTGAGATCAGTTGTCTAACGGTATTAAATTGATGACCCATATGTCTCAAATTATCGTTGCTCATAAAACTATGTGCTCTACCAATAAACATTGTTGGCACGTGCTTATGCCATTCATGAGTATCCTCCAATACTTTTTAAAGTCATTTGACTTTTTCCAGAATTGTCTTGATTTCAAACTCAGATTCTACTTTGAATCTGGTTGTAAAAGTTTTACACATGGCATAGCTTATTCATTTGATGTGGAAATATTCACTTATACCGAAGAATCTTTATGGAATAATGCTTTACAATCTTGAGTATCTCGGAGATATCTCAAAATTTTCACAATTATTATCTAGGGTTTGACCTTGAATTATTTTGTGAATCTGCTTAAATTGCTCACAATAAAAGCACTACTTTGTCTAATACAATTCACTTAGATTGTATATGACATTTTTATATTCCATTTTAACAAGTATTGGCTCGTATTTGGAGTTCTGGCTATACTGGAAACATCCTGGCCAAACTTCCTTTTCATGTAATGCGACTTTGTCAATATGAGACCTTCAATTGATTGATTGATTTGGATACCCAAAATCAAATCTATCAATCTCATATTTTTAATATCAATCTTGAATTGATAGGTCTTTGGTACATTTACCATTTCATTGTACGTCATCAACATAGGACCATATATCCTAGTTTGTCTGACATACCAACATTTGTCACACTTACTTGTCATCATGACAATATCTTTATTTCAATCATTTGGTGAACATGTGAACTCTTTTCCATATCCATAGTTCGTTTTACGAAATTTGGATCAACTTCTCTAAGAAGTGCATTTAAAGAATGAGTCATTCTTTATTATCATATTTTCTACAAAAATTGATATTTGTTGTCAATATAGTCCACTTATTTTCATTTTCTTTGGTAATGAAATATTACCTTGGTGTGTAACACCCCCACATCTTTATGTAGTTGTAGGAAGGCTTTATTTCCTTCCATAACTCATATGGTGTCTCACACTTAGTTGATAGAACAATTCTCCTATTTTGAAGATTTAATTCTTTTAGAAGTTATCTTCAAAATCATTGTACCTTTGGATGTTGCAACATTACCCACATAAAGAGTTTCTCCTCAAATTAATCAATTTGAGTTTCAACATCCTTCTTATAAGGAATACTTTCCTTATATCAACTTTGCTTTCAAGTAAAACTAAATTGTTCTATCATGAAGGTAATAAATTTCCTTCAAACAATTTTCGTCCTATCAATTATTATGATAAATTTTTATCATAATATTGATATCATCTGAAAGTACATAGTCCAAAGACTTATTTCATATCTCGTAACAATTAAAGCATTTTCTTATGAAATTTAGCTTCTTGAGATATACCGCCTACTTTGCGGCTTGAAGTCATTTTTGACTTTCAATATATTTGCTCTAGCAATATTTCCATGGTAATATTTGCTTAGCAAAATGTAGTAATCATATTTACCTCATCCTCTCCAGTACTAGGAGGATCTTCTTTTGATCTTTTGACCAAGTTCATCATGATCAAATATACATCTTTGTTGTCACATTTTGAAATTCTTCCTTATGAATTTCACTGATTGTATAACATAGTCACAATCAAAATATTGTTAATCAAAAATTTAGTCAAAGACTAAAAATCAGAAACAAAATTATAATTTCGAACTTTTGTTAGATTGTAGGGTTTTAATAGAAAGAATAATAATAAATAGTGCAGCAGGTAGGTAACTTATGATAAGAGAGGTGGTGCACTAGACACACTTAAGAACCAAATCTTTTCAAAGAACCAATCCTAGACATGCACTTTTAATATTTCTTTCACTCACCCGTTTATGGAAGTTCTTGAAATCATTCAAGTTTGAGTGATTAAGTCACTACCTTTGATTCACCATAATTTAGAATCAAGCACCAACATCTTCCATTTACGATCCAACGACCCTCATAATTCTTAAGCCAATTTAAAACACTATGTATTTCATAACATACATCAGAATAGGCTTTAAGAAATTTTAACATAGAGAATAACTTTCTTCTATGCTTTGATTCAAAACCTTGGTCGAATCAACATTATAGAATTAGTAACCAATGTTACTAATAAATTCTGTTAAAACAGATTTGTTCACTTTGTTTGAAAAAGAAGATAAAGTAAATCCGTTATAACGGCAGAAATTAAATTTCTAAAAACAAATTTATTTACTATGTCTCAATTTTCAACATTCACATGAAATAAATTCACTGATTTATTTTCAAGTTGGAATCATGAAAGATTCTTAAGAAAATAGATCTAATAATTTATTTCCTTTACAAAATAGAATCAACGCAAGATTCTATTTAAGAAATAAATTCACTGATTTATTTCTCTCAAATATTGGGATTAGTGGCACTAAAACCCAAACATAAATATCAAAGCAACTTAATTCTTCAAAATGAATTAATCCTTTGATTTAAATTTCTTTGATTGTTGTTTGGAATATCAATTAAATCCGTTAAAACGGTAAGAAATAATTCCCAAAATGAATTATTTACGAGATCTTTGTTTCCAAACCAATCAAGATATTCTTTGTGTTTACACTTTTTCAAGGAAAATTATTAATTAAAATAATAATCCAAATAATAATTATCTCAATAATTATTATTTCACATAAAAGGATATTCCTTTTCATGCCATACAACATTAAGGTCAATATTATTTTGAAATAAATAAATTGCCTTAAACATAATAATATCAAAATATTATTATCGAATTAATATCATAATTTATGATATCATAATACATGCACTCATGTATTTATTAAATCATTAAGGAATATTACCTTAATGCAATTTTCACTTATATGGTATTATCACATAATACCATAAAACTTATTTAAGGAATCTACGATTACCTTAAACTTAAATATATGGTTTTAATATTACCATATTTCATATCAAATAAGCAATTCAATTTTATATTGAATAAATGTTTTATTTGATCAATAGAATATTGTCTTAAAGCCAAACCTTTATTCCCATGAATAAGGTTTTATCAATACATGCAATCATGTATTCACATAAGGCAAAAATTAAATTTGCCATATCCATTGTTTCTCTTTTAATAAAGGAAACAAACCCGGAATTAATTATAATTCCAATAAATCGAAAATTAAATTTTCGTTTATTCGATTTTGATATTTCATAAAATCCGTAACCTTGGTTACTTTTCACGATAATTTCTGTAGAAACAGATTTGTCCCAATTTTAGATTTTAGCAAACCCGTTTAAGAACGACAGGATAATTCCTGAAACAAATTGTTTGCTTTCTTGTTTTATTCCGAAGAATAAATTCACTGTTCTCGATTTAAAAATATTTAAACCACCCAATAAAATGGTGATCAATTTAAATTGACCACGAAAATCTTTCCATTTGCGGGTCCCATCAATGTTTCCAATTGATCATGGAAACCATCCAAAACAGTGTGGCCGAGATTCACGGTAATATGCCACTATACCACATTTCGTAACCAATTTTTGGTTGGCCGAAATTCATGCAATTTCACCATTTTGATGACAGTGCACCACTTTGGTCATTCCAACAGCACTGTTGAAGAATTCCAAAAATGGAATGTCATTAACTTGGCAGTTAAGAATTTCCAGTTCACCAAAACGTGAATTTCATGAATTAGATTTGTCTAATTCAACTTCCTTTGCCCGAAAATAGAATCAAAATTTGATTCCTTTTGCACAATTGAAACCGTAGGCTCAGTAGATATGATTTCAAACATATGAAATATGTTTTCTGCCTCCAGTGATAATCAAACTCAAACGGAGTTGATAAACATGATATTAAATCATGTGCTTTTGTCGAGTACTTTAAATTTCCTGTTAGTCTTGGATTAAGTAACGATTCTGTCTTAAGATTGTTGGATAATGAGTGGTTAATCCAAGAAAATAATAATAAAATAAAATGATATAAAATTATTATTTTAAACGAACAATAAAACTATAACCAAAGTAAATAAATTTTGATCAAACCGAATTTGATTTTGATAAATCGGAATCGTGTTGAGGCCTGCCCCATTACAGTTTCCTTAAGACAGATTTTCTGCCACTCTGATGGTGCTGAGTTTATTGGTAGTCTGTCTCCCAAGATACAACAACAAGAGGAACTCCAACAATAGCACATTTGCTGAGTTCTCGAATCGTTCTTGCCTTCGCCAGTCACTAGAAGAAAAAGCAAGAGAGAAAAAGTTTTAGAGATGATGAGTGTTTGAGAGATATGTTTAAAACTAAGAAATCAATCTCATATTTATAGTGGAAATTAGGGCAACAGTGAGCTGAATTTCCCGAATTAAGATCCGAAAAATCCGGGATTAATTGTCAATTATCCGTTAATTAATTCAAATTTAATTTTGAATTAAGGCTCTTTTTTTGGATATTTTCAAAAATAAATTAAGGAAAAAATTATTCACAACGGGTAAAATATCCGCAAGCCCACAAAGGGCTCAACCGGTCCGGACATTTGCATCGCCCACGTCGTGCACCCCAACCTAAGTGTTAAGTCATTAAATAACAACTATGTGAGTAGGTGTATATAAACACTTCCCACTTCATTTATCCCATCAATATGGGATAATGTGGTTTCTCATTCCTTACTTTATTTCAACCTTCTTACTTTGAGCATCAATTTCTCATTCACTACTCAACAATTTTGAGCATATGAGCTATCGTTGTAAAGATTTCGCGGAGTAGAATAGGAATCAATAATTCCTTATTCAAATCCTAATCTATACACTTCTAGAAAATACTTCAAAGATGGTCATTTGCTCACTATTTTCCAACACAAGTTGCCATGTTTCTACCAAATTGCAGATCTACCAGTTAAGATTTGCCGATTGATCATGGAGGAGAAGCTCGGATTTACATGCTAGGAATACTCCAGGCTTGCTTTTTAATAGTCTAACGCTCCTTTCTTACAAAAAAAAGTAACTTGAATTGAATTCTGAATAAAGAAAATATTGTTCTGTGGTTAAATCCTTTGAGCTTGTTATAACATTTGAAATTTCCAGAGAGATGCAGAAAAAATAACATTAGTTAATTTATTATGTATGTATGACAGGAGAAATTCTTAACATAATCATGAGGATTTCCCCTCGTATAACAAAGACATGGCAGCAATGAAAGAACAAAATAATGGAGCAAACTGAACACGAGTGATGCAATTAATGTGACAAACTCAAAGACCAGGAGTGAAGGGTATCCCTACGTTTGGCAACCATGAGGTTCCAGCAATGAAGTTAGCCACTGTGAACTTTGATGCTTCAGTAGCACTGGTTATAACTCGATAACCTTTCCAGTTCACCCTACTGCTAGTCGAAGCGGCAGGGCCGATATTTCTGTACTCACCATAATACAAAGTACTTAGAGCAAAGTCACCATTCCATTCTAACCAACCAGCAGGATCCACCAGGGAATCAAGGTATGTTTGCATGAAAACAGTACGTGAGTACTCCTTCCATGGCCGTCCCAAGAATGTTTTGAATGAACTAAGAACCGGGACAAGGTCCGCGGCTGCCATTACTCGTGAATTATGGATTACAATGCCAGTATTTTGGTTAGGGTCGGTCCTTCCTTGCGCAGTAATAGTATTCTTTTGCTTATCCATTGGTCTCCTTGCATATATCATGCAGTTCTGCAAAACCGCAGCTGCATTTCCGAAAATGAAGTCTACGGTGCCATATATGTAGCATTCTTTGTAGAATTGTCGTTGAGAATGAACATAGAGTGTATCTTGGTATCCCTCGAAGCTGCAGCGGTAGAAGACGGAAAGATCAGAGCCTGATCTCAAGGCAACCGCTTGGTGATCCTGCGGTCCTGCGGTGTTACGGAATGTTATGCCACGAGCAATGAATCCTTCACCCGTTACAGCTGAAAAGTGGATACATAACATGGCATAAGTATTGTTTCCATGAATTAGTTTTGAACTTGTAGCTATGATTTAGTTATATTGACTGTTCTTACCAACAGTTGCAGAGTCAAAAGTGGTGGAACCTCCTCCAACGCTCCTGCTGCCGGTGATAATGGTGTACCTCAAACCATCTCCGATCAACATGATATTCTTCAGCTTGTTGCCAATCTCAAGGTTTTCTTTGTAAATCCCTCTTTTCACTCGGATCACGAATCTACCATTCCCACTCCTTTTCGAAGCGGCATCAAGAGCTTCCTTAATAGTCCTATGGTCCCCGGATCCATCTTGAGCCACCACAAGGTTTGGTGTTGGCGAAGACGACTGCAACAGCTTTCTGTCACCAGGCTTGAGCCAACTAGGAAAGTCATGTCTATAAGTTTGCGGCACAAATGATGCATTGGTGTTCAAAGCCAAAGCATTGCTTATTAGCTTCGAGACATTGTTGGACATGATTAGAGGCAACACGTAATCAGAAACTCCTAGCTCCACGAACCCTGCCCTACAAGTTTCAATGTTGGTCAAAGCAGAACTTAGCCATGTTTGCATGTCGAAATCGGTGCATTTCGTGGAATCCAAGGTTTGGTTGAGTTGAAGAATGGTTTGTTGGAAGAGCTTCAAGCAGTCAGCCCATGCAGCCTTCTCCTTGTCATTTCGACATTTCTTGCCGAGCCACTTGCTATGACTCTCAGCATTGATTGCACGGTCCAACGCTAATCTGACAGCCACTTTGTGGAACTCAGATTTGCTTTTGGGCACGAAACTTGTGGGGTTTTGTCTCATGAAAAACTTGCATGGTTGAGGGTTTGGGGTTTTGTCACACCAATAGTCAATTCCATTGGCGACAACAGAAGAAAGGGTTTGCGAAACTAAAACTGACCAAATGAATACAACAAATAAAGCAAGCTTGGTTTCCATTGCTGAATGTAATTCTTTTGAAACTCAAATCGTTTTCTTTGTTCTTACAGGTCTCCATGTTGTTGTTTATATAGGAGAAAGGAGATGTCGTGTACGCTTGTTGACAGGGTGGCATAAGTTTGAACATTTGAAAACGACAGTGAATTAGCATACCAATCCAGCTTAATACATGATTAATCATTCAAACTTTATTTTTAAATGATATGATCGATTACTCTATGTAATGTGATCATTAATTGTTTACGCAAGAAATCTGTAGGTTGAAAGTCTGAAAAACTGTTCTGTCGTACCACGTCTTTATGCCTCAAAAATTGTGTAGAACCACATGTAATATTTTATATTTGTTGATTTGTGTTGAGAGTTGAATATATGGGAGCTGACTTCATATATTATATATAAACATGGAGCTGACTTCATATATTATATATAAACATGGAGCTGACTTTGAAAAAAAACGCGTCACTGCCCACAGCTTACGAATAAAAACCCTCTCTCCTAATAATACTTATTTTTATATTTCATTAAAAAATATTTAAAAAATAAATTTTAAATCTAAACCCTAATTTCTACATTTTTAAATCTTATATTTTATATTTTAAAAATATATTTTATATTTAATTCCCTTGACCCTAATCATAAACCTACCTTTAACTATAGATGGTACGGGTCATGTCAGGTCAGATTTTTGATTCACTCAAACCCGATCCAACATAAATATCTTAAACTTGACTCCAATCTGACCCGAACATTTTTTTAAAAAAAATTGACTTGACTCAACCCGAAAATAGATACCTAAATTTGACCCGACTTGACTTATTGAAAAAATAATTTTATGAGATTTAATCATAAAAAATAAAATTTTAAGGATTGAATTATATAAAAATTTTCAAGGACCTAATTATAAAAAATAGGGAGTGAGTAGTAGTATTATAAATATTCCTAAAAAATATTTAAAAACTTATATATATTTAGTCTTGGGTTGGATCGAGTATTTTATATCCTAAACTTGAACTCGATTTTTCATAAAAAATTTGATCCAATCAGACTAAGTTGAATCAAAACCCGTATGAATCGAATAAAATACTCATCCTTAATTTTAACCCTAAAAGTTTAAATTTTAAATATATAAACACTAAAAAAGATATAATTAAGAGACATATGATTTTTATCCATCCCTTATAATATTTATTTGAGATACGATAATTCTGTCATAATTGGAAATTTAGGTTTATTTTTTTATTGTAGCATTCAAATTTCAGTTGAAACTGCAACAGTTGTTTTCAGAAATTATAAAATACAATTATCAATAAGTACCCGTTTAAATATTAAAAAAGATAGACAAATTCTCATTTTATGATCAATCATTGATTGACTGTTTAATAAAAAAATTGGACAAACACTTGTTTATCGTGTAACATTACAAATGAACACTCCACGAGATATTAATCAACCATAAATCACAGAGACATACGCTTGTAGGAACCAACTCCCCTAAAGTTTTAAAATTTCATTTTTTATTGTTATTTTGGTTTTTAGATTCAGACTAATTCAGATCGATCTGTGTCGTACATCTAGTTTTGATGGGTGAGTCTCTCAACAGGGTTTATCTACGTACACAACGTCTCGAACCTGAGATTTATTTAAACGGAACCAAACTATTTATCACTTAGACCAACTATTTACTTAAAATTTCATCTTTAACCTTTAAAGATATTAATTTAGACTTTTCATAAATTTTAAGTTATTATATCTTAATTTTTAAAAATATTTTTAATTAGATCCTCTTTTAAGATGTTTAAAAGTTTTGATAAGTTTTTTTTTTTAAAAAATTCAGTTAAACCCTTATATTCTTAAAAAAATAACTTAAATCCTTTAAAATCTTTAAAAAATTAATCTAAAATTTCATGTTTTGTTTTTAAAAAAATTCTTAAATTATATTATCAAGATCCATCCCTAACCAATAAACCCTACTCGGTTTCTCCATTTCTAATATATTATATCTCTATACATCCATGAAACTGCCCCACGGGTTTGACATTAGCTGGAAGCAAGTGCTGCTCATTGCAGACTAATTAATATCAACGGTCTGTAGGTAACTTCTTCAACTTTGGCACTGAATCAAAATGTCTGAGCTGGTTTGATGAGTAGGGGCAGCGGTGGAAACTATATTGATATATTTTTAAAACTTAACTTACTACTCATATTAAATAGACTATTACCATCTATATCAAATTCCAAATATGATTTAATTAAAGGATAAAATTTTTATATACAGACTGTGTAAAATTTATGGTAAAAAGCTAAGTTTTAAATTTTTATTTTTAAACTAAAAATCGAACTCTATCTTTAAATTTTAAACACCTAATATTTAAACTATAAATTAAAATTCTAACCCCTAGACTAAAAGATTTGTGTAAACTAAAGTATACACATATTGTGTATCAAAATTTTTTAATTAAATTATTCCTGGGATATTCTAATTTTGCATGATGATTTTAAATTTGTTTGACGACTCAACCGAATTTCTATCCACTAGCTTAACATACCATTAAGGATTCACTTCTATGAATTCTTTTTTTACAATGAGTACCTTTATATAACTTTATTTTTTTCAATGGTGTAAAGATAGAACCACTTTAATTTAATTTTTTTAGGTTAAACTAGAATATCTCACTTTTACAAAGTAAATTTGTGTAAACAGTAAAATTTTACAAAGTCGGTGTTTATAAGATTGAAGCTCACAAGAGCGTAAAAATAAAAATAATTAAAAATACTCTTGATACACTATATACAAGAGAAATAAAAAAATAAGACTTAAAAATTAATTTCTCTTGATCATAAAGCTCGAATATGTTCTATTACCATCTTCAAGTGTCCTAAATTTATTTTTATAGTGTGAAATGATATTTTAGCAGTTTATGACCGTTGTGATATATTTTAAACAATTTATAAATAAGAATATTAAGATTAATATATTTTATTAAAGTAATAAATATTATTAATTATATTAATTAAATACTAAAATAAAAATTATTTGATAGGCCTATCATTTACGATCTCATCTAATAATAAATTTATATCTCATCTTTTAAGGTGAATCTTCACCTTTTTCTTTTTTATAAGGTAAATCTTTACCTCTTTCCTACATATTATTAAATAGGTGAATCTTATTAGATGAGATCATAAATAACAGTAAACTAGGACCGTATAATAATTTCTCGTCTGCTTACCTGCTATAAGAAAGCATCAAAATTTCTACTTTTATTATGATTCATACGTTAACACAAATTTATTTGTTTATACGATACTGATATATTTTTTATAATTATTTATTTTAATATTATTGTTTCTAAGATTTAGACTTGATTATCTTCTCAGGAATATATCATGTCATAGGATTACACCCAATGCTAGTATGATACCTACTTAATTTGAAGTGTTGTGGGTTAATTATTTAGCCTTGTTGGGAGGGGGAAGCATAGTCCTCGACTAAAGACAATGCATTGCTCGTTAAATGCGCAATTGTAAGAATCTGGGACCTAACAGAAGTCTTTTCGTCGCTGGATATGGTCTCCCCTTCGATCCCATCGGTGCAGGTGCTCTCATCCGTCAAAGCATCACCAACCCACGACCGAATATCGCTGATCAATTTTTGAAAATTGGAGGGTTTAATCTTATCCATCTCGATCACTGACTTTCTCAGCTCTTCTACTGTCTCGCTCAGTTCCTTCAAGCAACCCTGCATTGCTTGCGCCGCTGTGGGCTGCAATCCATGGCTTTGGCAAAGTTTGGTCAACGACTCAGTGGCTAATTTCACATCTGAAAGGGTCACGTTAAGTGCCGCATGGGCGATGAGTTGCGGGCTTGTTTTGATCTCACTAGCCTTATCCTGCAGAGTTTGACAACATAGGTCAGGGTACGTCGTTGAAGCACAGGATGTTTTTATGAACTCGATACTGGATTTAGGGTCGATTTGCCTACCACCTAAACTTAGATTTATCAAGGAATTAAGGGAAAGAACAACAAGAAGGAATTGCAGAGAATGATTGAAGGATATAGTTTCCATATTTCTAAAATCCAAGGAGAGGTAGTGGAATGTACATGAAGATGGGAGAGGCAAAGGCCTGCAATTTATAGGAAAAATGTTACTGTTTGTCCATGCATGTGCGTACTTCTCGCATATGTGGTGCAATTAGTGCGGTTGGCCTAAAAGGAGGCAATAATCCGTGCGTAATTGGAGATCATTAGAGACCAGATGTGTTCAAAAGGGAGGGACAAAGGGTGCATATGTAAATTTCCTAGTATAATAGAAAAATTCATCAGTATTTTTTGATATGTTCAATGAGTTTTCATTTTAGTCACTAACATTTCAAAAGTTACATTATGGTCACTAAAGTTATCAATAAATTACAAAATGTATCTTTTTCTCGTTGACATGATACATTAATAATAAGGGTTGTTAATTTGTTCAATAATAAGTACATTAAAATGTTCATCTGATTCAACCAAAAAAATTCTTTTAAAAAGTGAAAAAGGAACCAACAGATCCTATTATTTGTGGTTTTCCTGCAGGTGAAAGAGGTACAATGAAATCTTTCGTGTGGAGTATTTTCATGAAACTTATGGCTTTGTCATTCAACATACTCAATGGCCATGTCTAAAGGTCGGGAACCAACAGAGACCAAATTATTTGCCAATGGAGGTAAATTACGCTTCACACTCATTTAGATTGAACAAGTAATTGATATATGGATATGCATGCTAATGACTTGATTCCCACATGTATGCAAGATCGTTGAAGGACAAAGGTACTCTAAGTGATTGAATAAGAGATGGGTTACCGCTTTGCTGAAGGTCACCTGCCAGGACCCTCAGGAAAGAGAGGTACATTTGAGTAAAGTGTGTACTGGTGGTGCATTAAGTTCATAGGTTGAGCTTGGAATGGTTGAATGTGAAATCTTGTGCATTCTCTGATTTTGAATTATTTTGTTGCAGAAAATGGTTAATGGTGGGACTGTAAAGAACTGGATCTGCATAATTTTTTCTCGACAAGTCCAGGATAGTGCAGCACGAGATTTTGTTATGAACTTGCACAAATGTGTTATATCTCTGGCATGGTAAGAAAGTTGCAGGAACCTGAGATATCAGTCTTTTTTATCTCAATTTGGTTATTTTTGAATGATTCTTATTTTGAAACGAATCCTTTCAATATTTATGGTTGCTATCATTTGCAGGATTTTTCTCCTGAACCAGTGCTTCCTGCTCTTAGTACTCGTCCTGAACTGGTTGAGAAAGTCTTGAAAATACGGTACATGATGCCATGATGAAACTCTATCCCCATAATATAGTGCTCTTCCTGGTAATAGTGCTCGTCCTGAGCAGGTTGCCTTTTTGAATTTTGTTTCTTTTTTCTTCTTCTTTTAATCACTTACTGTTGTATTACATATGATTGGTTATCCTGAATCATCAGAGATATGATATTGTGAATGGTGTTGATGATGCTGAAGGAACTAAAAATGAAGAAGACCTGGGCCAAATAGATGATAAGGATGCTGAAGGTGTGATCTTGTTGGTTCTCGTCCCTTTTTTATCCTATATATAGAAATACTGGTGCTCAAGTGTACATGTTTTGAGATTGGACCTTACATGTAAATAATTTTTATTAATTTATATAATTTATAATATTAAAATCGTAATCTAATCTAATTTTTATTAATTTAAATTATTATATAGTATACACTTTATTTAAGTTTTTTGAACGAATGATATTACTAACGGTGTTTATATTTACAAACGTCGCTAAAAACATTTTTTAACTACGGTTATAAACACAAATGTTACTTAAAATATATATTTTGCAAAACAAAAGAATTGCTCTAAAAAATAACACTATAAAATAAAACTATCCCTAAAAAACTATTTTTGCTGTATTGAGTTTCCCTTCCTGTTTCCACCAAATTGATCAAATATGAGCTGCTACTGTTTTACATGACCAATAACTAAATAGACGCCTTAAACCAAGAATCTTTGTCCAGTTTCCCTTGTCAACTGGCTAATCAAGCCTAACAAATAACAAAGCAAATTGTGATTTGGATTGGAAAGATATTGATTTGATATAATATCAAATTAATAACAATAAGTTTATAGATTTTATAAAATATACAATTAATTTTTTATTTATTTTCTATCAAATTATTTTAAGTTGTTTATTGTTAGTTGATTATAAATTTTTATAGAGAAATCAATTCGACCGAGAAATAAAACAATAAAAATTAAAATACTTTAAAAAATAGAAACTCAAATAAATATTTAATCAAATATATATATTTTTATATTATGTATTTATCTTTACGAGAGTGTTGGTTTGTACAACTTTCGCTTTCTGTTGCACTAGTTTACTGCTGGTTTTCAAGATTAACGTCACTTCGGTCAAAAGGATTTCCCACTTTCCTTGGAGTTTTCTAACATAGAAATGTAGAAATCTATTATTTTTTAGTATTTTTATTTATATTCTTATATTAAAAATTAAATTTAAAATTTAAAAAAATAGTGAAGAGTAACTTTTAGGATGAATCTAATGTAGAATTTAAAATTTAATTTTTTTAATATTTTAAGATTAAACACAGAAAAATGCAAAAAAAAAAATGTCCATATAAATGTATATTAAATTCCACGATAAACAAGTTGGGTTTAGGATATATTCTAATTTAGTAAGACGCCCTTTGATAATTGAATTAGCAAAGGGTCATTCTTAGGGGTGAGCGTTCGAGCGAGTCGAGTCGAGTCAAAAAATTTCGAGTTATTCGAGTTGAGTCATCATATTTTATAGTTTGAACTTTTTTCGAGTCAAGTCAAAAAATTTTGAGTTATTCGAGTTGAGTCATCATATTTTATAGTTTAAACTTTTTTTTGAAATTTTTTCGATTTGAGTCGATTCGATTTTTCGATTTATGTATAAATTTTAATTATACTATTTATAATATTATAATATAGTTTTATTGTAATTTAAACGGTTTTCTCTTTAAATTTACATACATATTTTTTCATATTATATTTTATATGTGTAAAAAGAGATTTTAAATTATTATTACCATCAATCAAATATCTTAGGTATGAATATGTCATTTTATTAAATTACAAACTTTATTAATAACTTCCTTCTTATCTAGGTAAGACTAAGACTAAACAAAAAATAATGATAAATTAAATAAAAAATAAATAAATAACATAATAAAGATACAAATAAAAATTTTATTAAATAAAATAAAAAATAAATCTAGAACGTGATCAGATTATAAAAAAGAAAATTAAAATATAAAAAAAGAAGGGACTGAAAATAAAACTACATGGGTTAAATGTGCAATTAACCTTTATAATTACTAAAAAATTTTGAGTTATTCGATTTCCATTTTTGTAACTTGAACTTAATTTGAAATTTTTTCGAGTCGATTCGAGTTTATGAAATTTCGAATCGAGTTAAAACGAGTCGAGTTTTTTCACCTCGAGTCGAGAAATTCGATTTTTTCGAGTCGAGTTGAGTTTTGCTCACCCCTAGTCATTCTTGCTCCATATTAGAGTTTTATTTTTTAATAGTAGTAAAGTAATAACAATTTATAATATAGTATGTGTTTATATTATTTATTCGTCTCATGTTTTATAAAATATTATTTTTAATCCGGTTAAATTTTTTAAAAATGAATATTATTCTATTTTTCTATGATTGTTTTAATTCTTGTAGCTGCCAAAAGGAATATATATTCGGAATATTTTTTTAAATTTTTTTATAAGGTTTTAGTTTCAGGGTGTAGTGAATTAATTTAGGGTATAGATTTTGAGGGTTTAAGTGTAAGGTCTAGAATTTAGGGATAATAGTTAAAATTTAGGGTTTGGATTTAAAATTTAGTAATTAATCAGAGGTTTGAGTTTTGTTTGTAAGATAATATGATTAGAATTTAGTTTTAACTTATAAATCTTGCATTATAATTCTAAACCCTAAATTCTAATTATTATCTTCAAATTTTAAATCTCTATATCTATATCCTTAAATCTTATATTCTAAGACTCTAACTTTAAAATTAAGACGTTTATTAAAAAACAATTTCTATTATTAATATATAAAGATAATAATTCATATCGAATACTAAGATATTTTTGAAATAAACTTAAAAAATGCATGCATGTGGAAACGTTTTTTTTTTCTTATGTAAATCAATGAGGAGACGTCTTTAAATTAACAACTTCTGATACTTCCAATCGTCGTCTATGCATCAGGGGTTTGATATTTATGGACAGTGATGGCCCCCATGGCCATGGCCAACGCCACACTTATCTTCAAATTGTTGATCGTCTTTTTGCTACGTATAAAGTTAAGATATTTATTGGTTCTAGTGGGTTCATTATTAAAATAAAAAAAATATATTAATATATTTATATTTTATTGAATAATAATTCAGATCAGATACATAAAAATATCTAGATAATTAAATGAGAATATAAATTCTCTTTCATTTTTTATATTATATGTACGTCATATATCAAGCACATTATTGTTTTTAACTACTTTTCTATGTATGTCATATTAGGGGGCGTTCAAAAAAGTAAATTCAATCGATAGTCGAAGCAAATTATTAAAAATTGAATAATTAAAATTTTTAAATATTTAATTGTTAATTAAACTGATTTTTTTAAAATATATTAATCGAACCAAATAGATTTCGATTAATTCAGTTAATCAAAATTTGTTATAAAATTTTAAGTGAATTATACAAATGATCACTCAACTATGTTAAAATAATTTATTTAGCTACTAAACTTTTAAAAGTTATAAATAACCATTAAATTTATTAAATTATTATAAATTGATCATTGATTTATTACATATTATAAATTATTGATAAATATTAAAAAAAATAATGATTAATTTTTAATAATTTAATTATATTTTATACTAATTTAATAAAGTTTAATGATCATTTTATATTTTTTAAAAGTTTAGTGACAAAAATAAATATATATAATATCTAAAATTTAAAATTTTCAATTAATTCGATTAATTAATTTATTTCAAATTGAATTAACCGTTAATTGAACTTTCAAAAAAAATCAACCACTAACTGAGTGAATAAAATTCGATGATCCACCGTTTAACTAAATTTTGAAACCTGGTATTGAGTTAAAAGGTGCAGTGTGTAACTTACAAATTAAAGATCTGTATTAGTAACAAATAACAAATCTAATTGCAATGGTCGATCGTGTTTGACATGTATCATACTTTCGATAAGAATTAATTAGTGTAGACTTGAATGATCCAAATAAAAAAAAGAAACATTGTTATTTCCAGGGGATTGTGATTCAAGCAATTTGTTATGTTTATATATATATATATATATATATATATAAAAGTAAAATATATATTATTATCTAATCATACAAAAATATTAAAAAAATAAGATGAATCTAAAACGAGAGGTACACAGTTAAACATTACTAACGTAATATACCGTAAAATAATATTATTTTTAATAATTTTTAAATAATTATTAGAAAATTTAAAGACTTAATATGTAATAAATCATATTTTAAAATACTAAAATTTATCCAATATGGACTTAAACAAGAACCCAAATCATCTGCTCATTTCCCATGCCTCCATTTATACCCCACTTCAAATTAGAGGATTTAGGGTTTAAGGTTTTAGGTTAGGGGTTTTGGTTAGGGTTTAAAGAATTAAGGGTTTAGTGTATTTTTTTAGGGTTTAGAGTTTATAATATAGAAAATAAAGGTTTAAGGTTTAAAATTTAAATTTTACAAAAATATAAAGAAGGCTAAAAGGGAAGCACAGAAAAGAGTCATAGGATTTTTTTCTCTAAAGAAGTTCTAAATTGTCTTAATTTCAGACCCTACGTGAGACAACTCCATGTGACCTATAATTCCCCCACTTAATTTTGAAACCCTAAACCTTCCCATTCTCAATCCCTTGAAAACCCATTTATTTGTGGAGATTTGTCAACGGAAAGATCATCTAGAAAATGGTGAAATGAAAACAAAGCAGACCAGAGCTGGGGAACAACTTCTGAGCGCCGTTGGTATATTCTTGCTAAAAAAATCTAGGGTTTTTAACATATTAAAAGTAATTATTTTGTTGTTTTTTCTTTTGATTTTTGTGTTAAGTTTTTAGGTGTTTTATTATTTTAAGCAACTTATTCGTTAACGTAATAGAATTAATATGAGGTATGAAAAAGAAGTTGTTGATTTATAATTTTAATTTATAAAAAAATATTATTCAGAAAAATAGATGATGAGATTTTATTCAATTGAGTAGGATTAGTAATAGAGTGTTGTCAATGAGTAGAAATCTCATACCTCTAATTATATATATTTTTATGTCTCATGTTAAAAAATTTAAAAAAATTAAATTATAAACCCTAATTTTAATTTTTTACATCATAAATCCTAAACCCTATACCATAAAATAGAATCTACCCCTAATTTCTTAAACCCTAACTACAATCACTAACCTTGACCCTAAACCTGTTAATTTAAAATTAGGACACTAATAAAAACACGATTAGGGAAAGACGATTTGCATCCATTATGAATCTTTCATATAATAATTTCTCTAAATTTTATTTTAAAATATAACTAATTGTATCTCCAATCTTTAAAATTTTTAATAATTATTTAAAATTATTAAAATATTAATAATATTCAATGATGTATTACGTTAATAATATTTAATGGTTTTTGTCGTTGGTTATAGATTTTTCTTAAAAAAAATATCCTATTCTTGAGGACCGCGGGATGGTTAATCAGTTGCCTTTCTGCCATTACTGGTACTTATCTATCCATTTCCTTCTTATAAAACATTTTAATTTCTCTTATTAATAATATTAACCACCCCATACGTTCCTATTCCCATTCCTGCTATCCTATCCAACTCTATCTCTTCATTTTGTTGTCGCAATTCAATTATTGGTGGAGTTCACTCGACCCTACCTGCATGTCCCTCCCAGGCCCACTAGCTTTTGCACACAGTTTTGGCATTGGCTTTCCCCTCCATTATATACTACTTAGAATCTATGCTCTCCCCCCATTAGACCTTCATCGATCCATTAAAGAAATTCAGCATCAACAATGGAGTATTTGACATTATCAAAACTATCCTTTCTCCAATTCTCTGCCCTTCAAGCCACCGTCGCACTCACTTTCATCTTCTACATTACAAACCCTTCCTGGGCTGCTAGATTAGAGCCACAATCCAAGCCTTCCAACACTGATTTTGTTAAAACTTCCTGTGAGGTCACAATGTATCCCGACATATGCTACCAGACCCTCTCAGCCTACGCTAGCACCATCCAGACCAGCCCTCGGGTACTTGCCAATGCCGCTCTCTCCGTCAGCCTCAACAGCGCGCAATCGACTTCGACGCTGGTTCTAAAGATGTCGAAAGAGCATGGATTAACGCGTGGAGAAGTTGTTGCCATTGCGGATTGTGTGGAGACCATGAGCGACTCTGTGGATGAGCTTCACCAATCCATGGCAGAAATGAAGGATCTAAAAGGCCCTGAATTTCAGCTGAAAATGAGCAATATCCAGACCTGGGTTAGTGCTGCTTTGACCAATGAGGATACGTGCATGGATGGGATTGAAGCCAAAGCCGTGAATGGGAAAATCAAAAACACTATTAGGAGTAATATTTCCCGAGTGGCTCATTTAACCAGCAATGCATTGGCCTTCATTAATAGACTCTCTTATTAGTTTTCTTTTTTCTTTCTCTGAGTGAAAGGGAAAAAAACCAAGATATCTGTTGTAAGTGTGGACTTGATAGTGACAAGAAAAAGGTGTGAAATGGATTTTAATCTTGTCGGCCGCTGTGTGGGTTTGTTACAAAGCAGACACATTCCCTGCTTTTCCTTTATTTTAAATGGACAAAATCCTAATAGACCCTCCCATCATGGTTTTAGAACCGTATTGTTTATGGATGTATCCGGGGCGGACGTATATGAGGAGTAGATGGAGTAAGTATTCTCTTCATAATTTAATTCACTTTCAACTTTTTTAAATTCATATATTTACCTTTAATTTTTTAAAATTTTATAAGTTGATTCTTAAATTTTTTTAATATTTATGGGTTGTGTACACCCTGAAATTTTAAAATTTCATTTGTGTTCACCCTCAAATACTTTTTTTTAATTCGCCACTAAATAAAATTAAATTTGGGTCACCTAACTAATTTTATATTCCATTAACCAAACATTATCATCTCACATTCCTACTAAATAAACCAAACATGGTAAGGTAATATTCGCAGTAATATGTTAAGTAATATTGTATTCCGAAAATCTTATTCTCAAAGATAATCTTATATTTCGTGAATCAAACACATTCGAAGGATGATCCAATCATAAACTTACCCATATTTAAGTGATTCAAAAATAATCTCACGTATAAATAAGTGACCCAAATATATTTTTAATAATTAAATGACCTAAATATAATCTTACCCAATTGAATAATTTTTTTTGGTTTACATAAAAAAAGTAAAGACAACCCCACCAACTCTTTCTCGTTGTACAAAAACGTCTAAAATGGGACTAGTCTATGACCATCAGAATAGTTAGATCCCAACAAATGAATGAGACGGACTCTTCAAAAACGTCATAAAATGAGAAGAGAAAAGGGGACCACCATAACTAAACGAAAGGAAAGAAGATTGGATGGTCGAACGGCGTCCGATAAGGTCAGGG
Source organism: Abelmoschus esculentus (assembly GCA_035048815.1). Lineage (NCBI taxonomy): Eukaryota > Viridiplantae > Streptophyta > Magnoliopsida > Malvales > Malvaceae > Abelmoschus > Abelmoschus esculentus. Next base: position 4,309,267 of record JAUCBN010000031.1, on the reverse strand, counting down.
CCATTGAAAAAAACACTCCCGCCACGTGAGTGCTTACCCTAATTTCAAAAGCAACAAAATGTATACTTTATCAACAAGGAACCGCAGTTTGGCTGCTCGCCCATATCTTGCCATACACAGCTAATTATACTATTAATAAAGAAAAAGAAAACATGCGAGAGTCATGAGCCGGTGCAGGAGATGATATGTTGCCAAACTCAGCGTCTAAGGTTATCTTTCCATTAATTATAATCCTTTCAGTAGATGAACTAATTACGTTACGTGTGAAGGAGAAAAAGATGTATACTTAGGGGTGCAATTAAAGTAGAACATGAAGTTTTGCCTATAAATTGTGATACATAATTCCGTAGTAAAAACAAGATAGAAAATCCGACACTATTTCATAATGTTAACTTCCTCTTTCCATATGTTCCGATTAGTATTCACATGTTATTTTTCCATTCTTCTTCTTCTTCTCGTGTCCACCTCCATGCAAACACTCTCAGCCGCTACTACTGACAAAGGTTGTATCAGAACTTACAAAAAGTTCATCAAATCCGCCTGCAACTCCACCACATATCCCAAAGTCTGCTACAAAGTTCTATCCCCATATGCAACCGCCATTAAAACCGACCCCTACAAGCTTTGCAACATTGCTTTGTCTGTCACTATAAACGCAACATACAAAGCATCTTCATCCATCCATTCGTTGTCGAAAATGAAGGGATTGAGTTCGTCCGAGAAACAAATCATCAGTGTTTGTGTCGAAACTACAGATGATGCCATCTACTCTCTGCAGCAATCCTTGAACGCTCTGGCTAATTTACAAGGCTCGGATGATAAGGCTAAAGAAATGAGTGATTTAAAGATATCGGTGAGCGCTGCCTTGACGTTTGCGTACACATGCACCGATGAATTTGAGGGCCAGAAAGTAAGAAAAGCTGTCAAGAACACACTCACTAAGAATGTGATGTATCTTGCCAACTTGACGAGCAATTGTTTGGATTTTCTCGAGCTTCTGGACTGATTCAGTATTACTGTATTACCATTGATCACTTCCATCCCTTTTTATTATTTATTCAATAAAAATATATATTCTATAAGTTAATTGTATGCTTACTTGGCAAGGGTACCCTCAAAAAGAAGTGTATGGCAAGGGTGCTCTAATCTTTCATGCATGATCGTAACTGCAGTTGCGTTTTCGGTCTTTGTAACTGCAGTTCATTTGATAAATAGGTTGCCCACAACAGTTCTTGAAGGCAAATAACCTTTTGAGAAAGTCTACAACAAACCACCAGACTATCAATTTATGCGGGTGTTTGGATGTTGTTGCTACACATATTTACGGTCGCTTCAGACGCATAACTCGAGTTTCACTCACAACCATGTCTCTTTCTAGGTTATGTTCCACAAGTACAACACAGAGGATACCAATGCTTAACTCCTCAGGGAAAGGTGATTATCTCACGTCATGTGGTTTTTGACGAGTCGATCTTTCCTTTTGCAGGAGTCCACTCCAGTAGCAAGTGGCTGCGGAGTCATCGCATAATGCGTCATCTACTGTTTTTCGGTCTGCATCTTTGAATATTCTACCAGGAATGGGGGTCCGGAATAGCACAGTACCAACACCACAAGCTGGCTCAGAAAACCCTTCCAATAATGAGTCTCCGGCTATGAGTCAAAGTCATGACTCTCCTCCATCCAGCCCTCAAGTGTCAACACCTGTCTCAAGTCTAACTCACCTGCTGGTCAGAACTCAGAACTGTGTGGAAAGAACATCCGGTTCAAGCCTCAATTCAAGTGAAGAGGAGCATGTACCTGAACCTGAAAATATGGTACATGCTGATGACACTCCTTGTACCAACTTCAAATCTGCAGCTGCTGGTGATAATGTAAACACGTCTGCCAGTAAAGTTGTTGAGCAGACTTCGCATATCAGCCTAGAAGCAACACATGGTGCTGAAATTGACTCGGGTGCAAGATATAATTCACTGGTACATGATGCGGATCTATCTTGTGTTGCTACAAACAAACATCACATTGCTACAAAAAGGTTATCCTTGAGTTGCTACAAAAAGCAAGAATGGATCAGGCGAAATCAACTCCCACGCCGATGCTCTCCTCTACAAAACTTGTACAAGATGATTAGTCGTCCACTACAGGATGCTCAAGAATATCAAAGTATAGTTGGAACACTCTTATACATTTGCCACACATGTCCTGATATCGCATTCAATGTCAATAAGGTTGTACAATTCATGCACAAACCCTATGAGACTCACTTAAATGCGGTCAAACATATACTTTGGTACCTTGTTGGCACCATAGATCTTGTCTTGGCTTTTACACCACTGAAGAAAGATGTAACAAATATAGTGACATAGAGAATATATAAAGAATATGTCCTTTGACCTTCCGCTAATATCAACATTTTCTAAATCTTGTCCAGGTCTACATCTCCTTTTAGTCTCTATCAGAGTTTTCTTTGTGTTTTCATTTCCAGGATGACAACTGTATAGCTTTTTCTTGAAATATTTTCAGATCTCTTTAATTCTTTGTCAGGTCATCTCTCTTTCTCACCTTAATTCTGAATAATATAATCAAATTAAAATATTCAAAAAATAAGGATTCGTCATGCAGACCTTAAGCAGTCAATGCAAGGTTACTGAAGGTAGGTGTAAATTAGTGATATAATTTTAATTTTTTTCAATATTTGGCACTAAAGTTTCAAATTTTTTTAATATTTATGTGATCAAATTGATAAATTATTTTAAATTATGATCAAAATGATAAATTATATAAATTTTCATACTAAAAATATTTATTATTTTACAATGTATTAAAAAGAAAGGAGACATGTTTGTAACAATTTTTTAAATTGAGAGATATGTATATAACTTTTAAAAGAAAAAATATTTATTATTAACCCCATAATTAAATGACTTTAACTGTAATTTACCCTTTCTATCTATCCAATTTTCTTTGATTGTTGAGCTTTTGACAAATGCAGAAGCAACTGGTGTCACGTGGTCTGCGTCAGAGCCTGGCCCCACTCTCCGGCCCATACGCACCCGACAGACCATCTTTACCGCCTTTTGCTTTTCACACGCAACCACGATTCACGATCACCGTCCTATTGAATTTTAATTGTACAAACATTTTATACACACCACAACAAGCATTTCAATTCCCAAGGGAAAAAATATATATATATTCGAGGTAGATAACGCTCGAAAAAATTTAAAAAAATTATTTGATTGAATATAAAATATTTGATTCGTTCCGATTTGATTTAAAATTTTATAAGTTTTATTTAATTTTTAAAATTAAATAATATTTAAATTATAAAATAAAATTTTGAATAATTCAAAATTTTTAATAATTAATGAATTGTTCTCTAATTTTTTTAAATTTTTTATATATATCAAATTAGAAGAAATATATTATAACACATAAAAAAAATAAAAAAAAAAAATATATCTTATATGATTAGAAAAATTCGTTTAAACTTAAATCAAATTATACTATAATATGATAAATAATTATAACTAATTTATATATGAACTCGAAAAACTAGATTTAGCTCGAGTTTTATAAACTCGACTTGAATTAAAAAATTCAAGTAAAATTTAAATTATAAAATATGACACGTCAACTCAAATAACGCAAAAAATAATTCAATTCGATCAAATACTCAACTTTGATAATAAAATTAAACTCCTAAGTATTTAGTTCATTCATAATTTCAACCATCGAGCATTTATTCGTAATAGATTTAACTTTAATTTAACTAATTCAATTAATAGTTATTTATTAATAATTTTAGAGCTAGGGATTAAAGTTGACACCCTTTCAATTTTTTAGATTAATAATTCTAAAGAATAATTTTTTTCTTAGATAAAAATTATTAAAAAGTTAATAATTAATTTTGTTGATTATTTTATTAACAATGACTGTGAGACAATAATACAAAGGATAGGTAATTTTATATAATTTCTTAGATTTAGGGTAGATTCATGTAACAACTCATAAATAAAACATGATTAGGTAATTATATCTTCCTAGCGCAAATGTTCATTAAACTTAAAGTTAATTGTATAATATATTCCTAAATTATGATTTTTTTAAAATTATTCTTTAAATTTTTAAATATTTTAATTTTATTTTTTAAATTATGATTTTTATTTTTTATGTTTTAAAATATTTTAATTATATCTTTAAATTATAACTCTTATTCTATCTTGGTCTTCAAACTTTTGAACATTTTAATTTCATCTCTAAATTATTATTTATGTCATTTTAGATTATTACATAATACACAATGTTTAAATGAAAATTAACATTTGATAGTGGTTGTATTAACATAAGATTTGATTAGTATATACTAATAATTCAGAGATAAAATGTTTAAAACTTTGGGGACCATTTTGGAATGAGAGATATAGTTTGGGGATGAATTTAGAATGTTAAAAATTTACAAGTCAATTTAAAATGAAGGTCATAGTTTAAGAATGAAATTAAAACATTCAAAAGTGTTAAGATCGGATTAGAATGAGAATTTTAATTTAGAGATGTATGATGTAATTAACTCTTTATTTAAAGAATTCAAAAGGAAAATTTGCTACTAATGAATATTGAACCTATAACTTAAGAAAAAAAAATTTAACTGAATTTTTAACCACTTTCTCTAAAGATTATTGACATTTACTTTTAAAATTATCATAAAATTAAATTAATATCTCTAATTAAGTAAAAATAATTGTATAAGTTGATACAAATTTTTAATGAAATAAGTTGTTAAATGTTACATATCTCATGAGTGAGTATTTAAATGAGTTAATTTAAAAAAAAATTAGTTAATTGAGTTGGAGAGTTTTATTTTATAATTTAAATTTTATTTTAAAAAGTTTGAGTCGAGTTGTACAAGGCTTTGTTCAAATTTAATTGTAAAAATCTATAATGTTATGATACTAATTAGTTTTAATTCAAACGATTTTTAGTAACCATATAAAACATATTCATATTTTTTCCATACGCGATATACATATATCAGATAAAGTTGTAAAACTTTACCCGAACTTAAAATTGATCCACTAATTATTATAAATTTTTAAATATTGAAGTCTAATTTCATAACTCAAAATTTAGTTAGATTTTTTAGTCAAATTGAATTTATAAGATTATAATTCCAGAATTGATTTAATTTTTTTATGTCAAATCAAATTTATAAAATTATAATTTCAATTTAATCGAATCGATTATTTTGCAAACAAAAAATAACACTTTTAAACCCAAAAATTGTCCCAATAAAAAATAGATATTTCTTATCTTAAAAAGACACAAATTTAAATAATTTTATCTTAAAATAAATTAAAATATTCTAAAAAAATAACATATTCAAATTCAGGTCAATTTTGCCCACCTAAATTAATATAAGCAAGTCTTAATCTAAACTCTAACCAGCCAAGAATATAGGGGACTAGTTGAAAACGTTTTATGCGTTATCAGATCAATCCGTAAATTACGGCGATTAACGTCAAAAATCCCTTAATTCAAGGGAAATTCATAACATTTCGAGGAGAGATTATTAGGTGACTCCCTCGTCATTCATGATTCAAGTAATCTGGACCGTTAATCTTTAAATAACTACCTAATAACTATCCACCCACTAAGTACATGTAGGAAAGAGATGATGATTCACTTAAAAAAAAAAATTAAGATCAACGGTCTAAATTACTTGGGACCATGGATGACGTGTTGAACAAGGTTCACCTAATAATTTTTTCATTCTAAGCCATTTGCACAGTACATTACTGGAGTTAATTAAATAATAATAATAATAATAAATAAATGAATTAAACTCTATGAAAAAATAGTTTTAAGTTTTTTTTAGATATATAGATCATTTAAAATTTTTATTTGAGAAAAATATATTTAAAGTTTATTTTAAAATTTAAGTTAATTTTTACAATAATATTTTACAAAACTCGAAAAAAGATTTGCACGGTAAAAATTGACCTAAATTTTCAAATATAATATTCTAAAATAGAGATTTAGGTTGGATTATTTTTAATTTTTTTTCATATATTTTAAATAATTTAAGTGAAATTAAAATTGAGTTAATCAAATAATAAAAATACTGAAATCTAGTATGAATCCAAACTCACAGCTTTTGCCCAGAAAAAGGCTTCACATTTCATATTTATAATTTATATTCATTCATATGGATACATTTGAAAACGGGATTCCAGATCAAACCACGTTACAAAACTGACCCAAAGGCAAAAGCTAGTCCTCTAAAGCAAACCCTGGTCACCACGACTAGTACTTGGATGCAAACTGGTTAATCAAAGACAGAGCATTGCTGGTCACCTGAGCAACATTCAGAACACGACCTCGAATGGAGGACTTAATCTTACCATCCAAACCCTTCCCTGCAAAACCATCAAAGCAAGTGTTCTCATCGGTCAGTGCGGCACTAACCCACGTCTCCACATTGCTAATATGCCACAAGAAATCTTGACCCTTGGATTTACCCATGTGCTTCAGCTCCTGCACTGATTTGCTCAGTCTGTCTACCCCCTCGCTCATCTCCTCTATGCAGTCTTTGATGGCTTCGTATTCCCTCTTTTTAAGCCCCCTGAATTTCTTCATCTTGGAGACGAATGCCTGTGAGGACCTAGCCCTGTCTAGGCTCACCGACAGGGCGGTTTGAGCTAGCTGCCGTGGGCTCTGCTGGATGGAAGGGGCAAACGCAGCCAGAGACTGGACACAAAGGGATGGGTATTTGGTGGCACCACATGAAGACTTGATGAAGTTTGAGGCACGAGAGCTGGCTGCGATCGGAGATCTGGCCTCGCAAGCGATGTGTACAAGGGAAAGGACGAGCAAAATAAGGTAGGATCTTGCCATTTTTTGTTCAAGAGCTTGGGAATTTGAGATTTGTGTTACTGAAGGAGAGTGTCAGAGTTTCATATTTATAGAGGGTGAGTGGGTTAAGTTAGGGTTGATACAAAACAGACTATGGCCAGTAGCAACCGTGTTCCTACTTCCTACCCGGTAGATTAGGCGCGTATACTGTTGGATTTTCTACTTTGCCAATAGCCAGTGACCCTACAGGGACAGACAAGTATTGGATTTTAAAATATGATGAAAATGTGTAGTTTTGTCAATATAAATCTAACGCTGATTCTTCCACTCTCTGTCTCTCTCTTCACATTGCAGGCCAGTCAATTAAAAAACAGGCAGATCCTTGGCTTAAAGCGAGCTACCGACTTTAAGAAACGAAGTGGGAAACGCTGAATAGGTGGGGCAACTACTTCTATCGACTATTAAAATAATAATAATAGTAATCTTGTTACGAGCGAATAAAATTAGATTGGAAAAAAAATATTTTTTAATTTAATTTTAAGTTATTTGAGTTAATTTAAATAATTTAAAAATAAAATTAAATTCAAATCGAATTAAAATTTGTTTAATTAAAAATTGAAAAATAAATAAAAAAATTTACAATTTAGTCCTTATTATATTTTTCTTCAATTTCTCCTTATTTTAAGTCTATCTTTTATCGTAATTAAACCACATTTTTCTATACCAATCTATAATACTTATTTAGCTTCAATTTATACTTTTAAAAATAAATTTCATCTTTTTTAATTTAGCTACTTAACTTTATATGTTTTTCTCATTTCTCTAATTTTTAGTTTATTTAAAATTAATTTTGACCAATTTTAAATCAAATGCTCCTAAACCACTATAAAATATCTATTTAATTTTAATTCATATTTTTTAAATTAAAATTTCTAATTTTACAATTTAGCTCTTTGAATGATTTTTCATTTTGTTTTAAATCTACCATATGATACACTAACAATATGTAATATTAATATATTTTAATTCATGTTTTTAACAAAATATATTATTTTTACCATATACTCTTTTAACTTTAGATTTTATTTAATTTGTGATTCAATTGAATTTTTTTATTCATATGAATCAATTCATTGACTAATGTATATTACCATCAATATAATTTTATTTTTTAAAAATTTTTCTTCAAGTGAATTCAATAATTATAATATAATTCTAAAATTTATTTACATATATAAAAAAAATTATGTACGTAGATCTTATACAATTATAGAATGCGGTTTAAATTGGTATACTTTATCAATAAAGATATGTGAAAATACAAGTGCCTAAAATCAGTATGAAACCTAAAGAAAGGCTAACTAAATTATACGGAAGAGTTTTTATCTTATCTTTCCCTCATCAGCCATAGCCCAAGTCTTGTTGGTTTCTCAGAGGATGCTTTTGTCACGGGTCGTCAGTTCGAGCCCGTGCCACATGCGCATATTGCTGCCCAAGAGGTTCTTAGGGAGATTTTGGGCCTAAAGGTACCACCAGACTTAGCCCGTTCCATGGAGGATTCTAGAAGATAGCCATTTTGGCCTTGTAAACTTTCCTTGTATTCTTAGGATTTGTTTCCTTAGTTAACATGGAATATTCTTAGGATTGTGCCAATGTGGTTGGTAGGAAATGATCCTAGCCATCGATGTAAATCAGTGGGAACCGTCGGATGTAAGGGGAATCAACTATAAATAGAGACCTCCCCAGTCACATTTGTATCATCTCATCTTTGAGTAATCAAGTGGCATTCACTCTAAAAAACTCTCTCAATTGTTCTTTGTGTTCTTCGCGTTCTTCTTTTCGTTCTTGAGTAGCCATACTCATAGTTTGCTTTTCGCCAGAACGATTCAGCGTTCTTAGTGCCTTGGGAAGTTTGATCTTCCGGAGCGAGTTTTCAGGCTGACTTAGTCGTTTGTCTAAGAACATCGACTAAGGCCGCGCGGTTCAGCTAGGTCAAGACTCTAGCCCCGTGACAAGTGGTATCAGAGCGTGGTTCGAGCAAGGCGCTAGTGATTATGGCACGTGGAGAAGAAGACGTTGCAGCAAAGGGTGTGAAGATCGTTGCTGGGCAAAGCCAAAGAGCAAGTTCGAGGGATGCTGTAGCTACGCTGGAGGAGCGAGTTGATAAACTCAGCCAGGTGGCCAACGGTGCGGAAGAGAGGTGCGAGGTGCTTGAGGCCGAATTGCAGGCTGTGAAGATTGAGATGGAGGAGATGAAGGCAGACTTGTATATTTATAAAGTTGCCTTGATGAATGGAAAGATGGCCACTGCATCCAAGTCGAAGAAGGACATTCCAAAGCCAAAGGTGTTTAAGGGGAACCGATCGGCCCAAGATGTTGAGAACTTCTTGTGGGGCATGGAGCAGTATTTTCGAGCCATGGGCATCAAGGATGATGCGGAGAAAGTAAACGTTGCTTCGATGTATTTAACTGATGTCGCTCTTTTGTGGTGGCGACGCAGATGCTCGGAGGAGCCGAGTGGAGACATTCCTTTTGAGACATGGAAGGAGTTCCAAGTTGAGTTCAAAGAGCAATTCTATCCGACGAATGCTCAACGGGAGGTTCGTAAGAAGTTGCGGCAATTGAAACATGAGGGTTCCATCACTGACTATGTCAGGAAGTTCATTGAAATCAAGCTCCAAATCCAGGACTTGAGTGAAGCGGAGGGATTTTCCTACTTCATGGATGGACTCCAAAGATGGGCTCAAATGGAGCTAGAGCGGAGGGGAGTCGAGGAGCTTTCCAAAGCCTTTACCACAGCCGAGTCCATAGCTCAATTCGAAGTTGACATGTCCAAGTCTTCCAAGCCCCGAGGTAAGAGCTTTGGTGGGGGAGACGAGGAGGATAATCATTCTTGCAATGATGATGAGAGGGTCAACAAGTTTGTCAAACCATCGGAGAAAAAGGATCGAGGGCCTTTGAAGTGCTACCATTGCCATGGTTCACACTTGGTGAAAGAGTGTCCCAAGAAGAAGCGCCCCGATACGATCAATGATGCGGATGACGAGCAAGAGGACGAGGAATGTATGCTCGGTACGATTGCTAGTGTTAGAGCAATCAAGCCAAGGGTGGGGAAGCAATGTTACGAGAGCAAGGGACCTCACGTAGTTCGTGAGCACCCGGATCGAGCCAAGCAGCCCAAAAGGGACAAGCCCGAGTCAAGTGAGGCTTGTAAGCTTGGGGCAATGATACTAAATTCTGCAAAGGCGAAGAAGGGCCCGAAGCAGAATGGGTTGATGTTTGTCAACATCAACGTGGCGGGACGATCGAGGAGTGCTCTAGTGGATACCGGAGCATCCGATCTCTTCATGTCAAAGATGGCTGCTGAGAAGCTTGGTCTCGAAGTTGAAGGTTCAACCAAAAAGATCAAGACCGTTAATGCCAAGGAGGTTCCAGTTGTTGGAACAGTGCGGAAGGTAGAGCTGCAGATTGGTGAATGGAAGGCCAAGGAAGATTTCAAGGTAATTCACTTAGATGACTTTGATTTCGTTTTGGGGCTTAACTTCCTTGACCGTGTTCAAGCTCTTATCATCCCTTGTGCCGATGTTATATGCATTTTGGATCCGAAACAACATTGTGTTGTGCCCGTGTATCGAGACAAGGGACGGAGGATCGAGAAGCTGACATCCATTCAGCTTACCAAGGATGCTCCAAGGGAAGGAGGCATCGCTTTGGAGGCTATTGGAGTGGACACCTTGGTGGGGCAAGAGTTGCCTGAGCCACATGATAGTGAACCCGTGGGAGATCCATCCATTGAGGAGATGGACGAGGCATCGAGCTTCAATGAAGACGGAGCATCGATGGGAGCATCAAACTTCACGAGTGAAGAAAGATTGATGCGAGTTAGAGTGAATGCGGAAAAGTTGATTGAGGTACATCCCGAACACAATGATTGTGTTTTACAGTTTGATTTGCCTTGTTTGTCGGGTGTAGGCCAGCAAAAACCTAACCCTTCAAATGGAGTTGTCGATACTTGGCGAGAGCACAAGCCACCTTTCAGAGTTCTTAGGCGCAAACGAGGGTTGCCGACGATCTTGAGAGACCGCTCAGTGTTCAATGTTGTGGCGTCCAAGTCATTGTGCAAGGACCATGTGTGTCCGAATGGGGGCAAATCACAACTGGTAGGAGCTAACTCCTACGATCGAGATGCGCTTGGAGGGACGGTGACTGATGTTAGATGGCGACGAGTACCAAAGCAAGCAGTCCATTTGGGTGGACAACTGAGCCAGAGTCGAGTGCTCTTTATGAGAAGAGCATCCAGCCCGATTCAGAGTTTGGGGCAAGCCGAGGTGACAAGGAATTCCCAGGATCGGTTCTATCTTCGTTCCGAGGCGGCGACGAGGGCGTCGCCATGTTTGGTGGGGGAGAATGTCACGGGCCGTCAGTTCGAGCCCGTGCCACATGCGCATATTGCTGCCCAAGAGGTTCTTAGGGAGATTTTGGGCCTAAAGGTACCACCAGACTTAGCCCGTTCCATGGAGGATTCTAGAAGATAGCCATTTTGGCCTTGTAAACTTTCCTTGTATTCTTAGGATTTGTTTCCTTAGTTAACATGGAATATTCTTAGGATTGTGCCAATGTGGTTGGTAGGAAATGATCCTAGCCATCGATGTAAATCAGTGGGAACCGTCGGATGTAAGGGGAATCAACTATAAATAGAGACCTCCCCAGTCTCATTTGTATCATCTCATCTTTGAGTAATCAAGTGGCATTCACTCTAAAAAACTCTCTCAATTGTTCTTTGTGTTCTTCGCGTTCTTCTTTTCGTTCTTGAGTAGCCATACTCATAGTTTGCTTTCCGCCAGAACGATTCAGCGTTCTTAGTGCCTTGGGAAGTTTGATCTTCCGGAGCGAGTTTTCAGGCTGACTTAGTCGTTTGTCTAAGAATATCGACTAAGGCCGCGCGGTTCAGCTAGGTCAAGACTCTAGCCCCGTGACACTTTGCTTATGTTAAAATCACAAAATATGGCCCATACAAGAGCATCTGCAGGCTCAATCTAAACAATCTTTGTATGTGTGTGATAAGCACCACAAAAAATAAAGCACTTGTGTTTTAGATGGATTGACTCGGCATTTTCCTTATCCTCAAGCATCTCTGCAAGGATTTCATATCATGTAAATCAAATAGAGTTTTATGTTGTACAAATCCCATCTCCTGAGGCTGTGAAGTAGAATCAATCCTCAACAAAGATCCCCAGAGCAGTGAATAAGCAGAGAGAAATGTTAAAGAATCTTAAATTCTTTCAATCCTCCATGCAGTTACTTCAAACGCCAACTTCAGCAGCTCGTAGTTCTCCCATTCTGCAACACCTCAAGTTTTCCCGGAGAGAGCTTACAGTTTGTACCAACTCCTCTCTGCTTCTTCTATTGGGTTCACAGGCGCTGGAACCACTCTATCCCCTCTCTAAGGCAAAAGCTGAAGAAAATTCACCTGAGGACAATGTTACTGCTGCTAAGGCCGAAGAAAATTCACCCCAGGACAATGTTACTGCTACCAAGGCTGAAGATAATTCACCCGAGGACAATGTTACTGCTACCAAGGCTGAAGATAATTCACCGGACGACGTTGTTACTGCTACCAATGTTGAAGATAATTCACCCGAGGACAGTGTTACTACTACCACCAAGGATGAAGAAAATTCACCCGAGGACAATGTTACCACTACTCCTAATTGCAACAACAGAGTTGCTACCAAACGAGCTTTTCTTGACATATCCATTGACGGAGAGCCTGTTGGACGCATTGTTGTTGGACTATACGGAGACGATGTTCCAGCGGGTGCAGCCAGGTTTAGTAGCATAGTTAGTGGAGCTGCTGGAATTAGCTACAGACGAAAGGAGTTCGTTAAGATCATGCCAAACTACGTGCAACATGGTGGACTGAGATCTTATGGTGTTGATGCTGAGCTTGCCAAGAAAACCGGAAGCAATTTGGCAGTTGAAACTCTCAAGGAGGAGTGGGAGAGAGGGTATGAAAATTGTCCGGGTGTTAAGAATTTGGCAGGAACAGTGAGCATACTGGTGAGGGATCCCTCTAAACCTCCTCCCAAACTGAAGTTGGTTGCGCGAAAGGGAAAGCTGGAGATCGACCAAGAGGAAGTCGGAACCGAACCTAATGGTACAGAGTTTGTGATTTCCATCAACGATTCACCAGAACTGGATGCTTCAGCTCATGTGATTGGACAAGTATTGGATGGAATGGAGGTTGTAAAGAGAATTGGACAAGTCAAGACTGTTCAGGAGAACACTGGTTCACCTTATTTCAGGTATGCTTTTCAACTCATGGCAATTTGATTTTTAACAACTGGAGATTACTAATTTCTGATAAATTGAGAAGAAACAATGAGAAACGTGAACTTTTGTACTGTACGTGAGCAGGGTGGCCAAGCTAATAGGTGATAAAAGAGCTGTGGTGGCAGAAAGAGGGTTCAATCGCCCCTACTCAAAGGTGGTAATCACCAATTGTGGCTTGATGAACTGAAGCAAAACCCCATTTTTGGTGCTTTTTCTCATATTGTTTCAATTTTGAATGATGGGTGACCAGTTTTATGGCTGTAAGACGAATGGAATTCTACTTCTCATAAGCCTTAATGGAATTGAAACCATGTCCATGCCCAAAATTGCAGACACTCTTAAGCTTAGTGTGGTAATTGGAAATGAAAGTCTTGCTTTGATCTCAGCAGGAATTTAGCTAACAATGGATACAGCATATTTCAATGCAAGGGTAGAAGCCGATATACTTTATCAAATTCAGTCACAACAATCGTCTTACTTGAGAAGATAAAGGGTTGTAATCTTTTTCTAGGGTAAATTATAAATTTCACTACTCACCTTTCTTCTTACTCACATTTTGGTCATTCAAAATTTAAAATTTTCAATTTAATTATTGGAATTTCAGTTTGGCCCTATTTTAATCACTCTACCGTTAAATAATTAACGCTTTTATAATTAGATATATAAATTTAAAAATTATGAAATAGAGTCAAAACTTTTTTATATTTTAAGAAAAAAGAATTTCATTTGATTTTTCAATGGTGGATCATTTTATTCTAAATCCCAATGGTGGGAGAAATTATATTATGGGTTAGTCCCACCACATCATCCATGAGACCGATTAATAGAAACTGTCTATTTATTGCTTTTTAATTTTTCAAGTGAAAATTCACTTGAAAAAAATTTATGACATAGAAAAATTGATGAAGTGGGCAGTTTTTATTAGTTGGTCTCATAAACAGGTGATGAAACTGACCCATGATATAATTTTTTCAATGGTGGGAGGTAGTAAATAAGAAAGCGAGCAATATATCTTGATTTAATATATGATCGAACGGTGAGTATTATAGATCAAAATAATTTGATATTTTACATATTTTAAGCTTTGGACTGAATTTTATAAGATTTAAAGTGATTTTGACACGTGTATGCTATCCCACACATGGTTATCTAGCCACTCTTTCATTTTTAATTCAATACACTAGTGATCAAAATAAAATAAATTATAATTTTAATGATAAAAAATTTAACGGTTATCGATAAAGAAAATCTTTTTAAATTATAAAATAAAATATTAAATATTTATTTGGGCTAAAAATATTTTAGATACGTCATTGAGAAGAAATCCTTAATCAACAATTAAGCCTTTATTTACAATAATCATCATGAAAATAATTTAATTTGTGTAGATTATCCTCCTTTTCGAATTGCATCTACTAGAAATGTGATTGTTAGATTAGTGAATTGCTTGAAGAAATCTCTATCACACTTATATTTGATTGACTGATGAAGAGACGGGGGGATTTGTCGACCACCAAAGCTGGTAAGGAAAGCTGAGAACCAGAATCAGAGACGTGGAAGCAGAAGGGGGGAGAGCCATGAGTGGTGTAGAATCCCATGCCCAAACTGCACAAGGCAATTTGGGTTGTGGGCAGAGGTGGATGTACAGAAAAGGGTGGTGGTTTTTTTTTTAATTAAGTATAGTGATTAGAGTAGTACGTGTTTTAATATATACTATTGATTATTAGATATTAATAATTTAATTATTATAATAGTATCTGTTTTAAAGTAATATATTCTCAAAAATTAAATATTAATCGTCCAATCATTATGTCAATAATATTAGTGCTCGAACCCGTAATCTCTAAAAAGAACAACCGTTTCTCTAACCGAAAAGACTAGATGATTCGTGTCCAGAGTGATTGTTACTTGGTAGTAAATAAATGGGATGATGAGAAGGAAATTTCCAAATTACCCCCAATAGAGCGGCATTGGAAGCAGAAATGGATAGAATAACAACTCATATCAGCCATTCTTTTTTATCCCTTCCATCCCGCAAACCCTATGGTCTGAAACCACAAGAATAAGATAACAAAATCACCCAAATCCATTCTCAGTCTTCACCCAACAATACACAATCCAAAGGAAGAATCATACCCGTTGCAAAAGAAATGGCGATTTCATCAACAGCAGCAGCCGTCGCTTCTGCAAAGATTAGGTACCCACAGGTATCCCTTTTCCCTAATCACTCATCAACAACCTCTGCCGCTGTCTCTTCAATACCATATAAACGAACCACTACCCATTTATCGTCTTCCTTCCTTCCTCCTTTCATCACCACCGTTTCCACCACATCCGTATTCCCACGCCGAAAAGCCTCTTTCACCGTCAAAGCTGCACGGGGAAAATTTGAACGAAAAAAGCCCCATGTCAACATCGGCACTATTGGCCATGTCGACCACGGAAAAACCACTTTGACAGCCGCACTTACAATGGCCTTAGCTTCTATGGGTAACAGTGCCCCTAAAAAGTATGATGAAATCGACGCCGCCCCCGAAGAGCGTGCCCGTGGTATCACCATCAACACCGCTACCGTCGAATACGAAACCGAGAGTCGACATTACGCCCACGTGGATTGCCCCGGGCACGCTGATTATGTCAAGAACATGATTACAGGAGCTGCCCAGATGGACGGTGCTATCTTGGTCGTTTCCGGCGCAGACGGACCCATGCCCCAGACCAAAGAACATATCTTGTTGGCGAAACAAGTCGGTGTGCCAAACATGGTTGTGTTTTTGAACAAACAAGACCAGGTGGATGATGAAGAGCTTCTGCAATTGGTCGAATTGGAGGTGCGTGAATTGCTTTCTAGTTATGAATTTCCTGGTGATGACGTGCCTATTGTTTCTGGCTCTGCACTTTTAGCTTTAGAAGCCTTGATGGCTAAGCCGAGTATTCCAAGAGGGGAAAACCAATGGGTTGATAAGATTTATGAACTTATGGATGCTGTTGATAGTTATATTCCTGTTCCTCAAAGACAAACAGATTTACCTTTCTTGTTAGCTATTGAGGATGTGTTTTCCATCACCGGTCGTGGTACGGTTGCCACCGGTCGTATCGAGAGAGGTACAATTAAGGTTGGAGAGACTGTGGACATTGTGGGGTTGAAGGACACGAGGAACACCACGGTTACCGGTGTGGAAATGTTTCAAAAAATATTAGATGATGCCATGGCTGGTGACAATGTTGGATTGTTGCTCAGAGGTGTTCAAAAGGCGGATATCCAAAGAGGGATGGTTTTGGCTAAACCAGGAACAATTACTCCCCACACCAAGTTCAGCGCCATTGTCTATGTGTTGAAGAAGGAAGAGGGTGGTAGACATTCCCCCTTCTTTGCAGGTTATAGGCCTCAGTTTTACATGAGGACCACTGATGTCACCGGAAAGGTGACTGCCATTATGAATGACAAGGATGAAGAGTCTAAGATGGTTATGCCTGGGGACCGTGTAAAGATGGTAGTCGAGCTTATTATGCCTGTTGCTTGTGAGCAAGGTATGCGGTTTGCTATCAGAGAAGGAGGGAAGACGGTCGGAGCTGGTGTTATTCAGTCTATCATTGAGTGATTTCAGGATAACTCGGCGTTGCAAGAAATGTGATTTGCTTTTGCATTGCATTGATGTCAAAAAACTTCATATCATCACAATTTTTAGAACCTATTTGATTCCAATCTCATATCTTGAGTTTTGTATTTCTTTTTCTCTAGATTCGTGTTTGCTATAGTTGGTTAATATTCATGTGACAATTTCTGTCTATTCGTTTCTGTTGCTTGCTAAAATCTTTGCTCATCTTTACCAAGATTTCCACATAGCAGAAGGGGCATGGAAAGAATACTGTTGCATCTTCTCCCCCCTTCAAAACCATTATTAATTCCATCTGCCTCACATATTAAACGATAGATTAGGAATAAATTCTAAATTCTAAATCAGGTGTCCCATGCTTAATCATTATACTATAGAAGATTGCAAGAACATACATGTTAAGGCTCATGCCTGGGAAGAGGGGGGTATTAGTTTTATATCAGGAAAAAAATTGTGATATGTAAATAGTGACGTTGTAAATTTTTATTAGATACTTCTTTTAGGAAGATAATAATATTCTCGTGACATAAGCACCGAACAATTCTAACACTTTTTTTAAGCACACATGGATGGAGCTATTAGTAGGATAAGAAAGGTTATTGTTTCTTTCAAACTATTGTTTCGCTACATAGTTTTGATTATATCGATTAACAAATCATTAAACGTGTAGGGATTAATCTTTTCTAAGACCATCAATAAAATTAAATTAAACAGTTAGTGTCATGATCTTTATAGAAGCACCAAATAACCATTACAATATATTGAAATCATGCTAAATGATAAATAAAAAAATCATAAAAATTAATAATAAACATGTCAAAGACAAAGAAAACATGTAAAAAAAATAAAGATTTTTATTAAAATTTAAAAAATAAAATATAAAAGAACAAAAAAAATAATAAACATCAATAATCAATTATCAATACTAAAATTAATTATCACCATTGACTAAATAAAATAAAATATATATAAAAAAAACTATGACAACTATAAATAAAAAACTATATTTTTAAAACCCAAAATTTTGATCTTTCATAAACATGAAGTGACGTTCATCACATAAATTGAGTAGCTAACATAGAGCCATCCAACAATATTTTATCCACCCACAACTGCTACCATGTGAGGCTCTAATTGATCACAAGGACGACAAATGCAATATGGATTGGCCCCTACATCACGACTTAATGCCTACACACCAACACCACTACCCATGAAGAAAAAGCAGCACCTTCTTCAACATGACAACACCAAAGACCTTCAAATCATCAAAGCTGTTGCACAAGCATGGCACTCTCACACCGGCACCGCTCGGTCGACAAACGAATTCGATGCTTACCCGCGCCGACATTTCCAAGCTAAGCCTTCAAGGTTCAAGCTCGAAGCAATGAGCAACCCATCCGCCAAGCTCAAGAACAGGGACAGTACTAGTGTTGCCGGTGCTCCACACTGGGACTTTGCTCAATCACTGTTGGATTCATATGAGCTCGTCACCCTCGCCAAAAAGCTCGATACCGCCCTGGTTCTCGATGGCCCTCTTTCAGCACCTGGCTTGGGATTGGAAGAAGAAAATTCAAGCAAAGCTAAAAAAAGAAAGGAGAGTAAGAATAGCCTTAGAAATCTGTTAAAACGGGTGTCTTCCAGGAGATTCAATGATGCTGATATTAATTTACCCTGAATATAAGAAAATTTTCTTTCTTTTTACTTGGATTTGATTTGAGAAACCACAATTTTAAACTTAGCATAAACAGTCATTTCTGGTTTGGTTGGTATTTTTACTGATCAGCAGTAGCATATAACTCTAGATTATTAATTTCTTCAATTAGCTCGAATTTAAGTGTTTGATTACTTCAATTACCATTTAACATGTCATTTATTTAAGACTATATATAATTTACGGTGTCCTAACCTTAAACCATGAAGGAGAAGGTTGCTCCAAAAGTCCCCAAGTCTAGTTCATTTTGAAGGTCTTCCATTTGCAGAGTTCAAACCCTTTGTGTGTCTGCTGGTTGTAGACATCAGCTTCTGCATCAACGGTGGCTTCATCAGCGGGATCAACCACCCGAACCTTCTTTACAGACTCTGCTGATGATGACAGGTCTTCTTCTTCCGGACCTCAACCTTTTTGTTGAAGGCCCTGTGGACATTGGGGTATTGAGTTGCACCAGGGATGATGATGGCCATTTGTTCCATTCCGGAAAGATGAACTTGGTAATCTTGGGACAAGGTGTCCCAACCTGAGTTCTGTCTAGGAATATATCCTAATCTCTTTCCCATTGTTGTCTCCATAAGTCTATCCCTTCACTTCCTAAATATGGCTATGAGTATGCCTGTAATACTGGAACCTGCAAATTTATAGAGCAACATTACTTCATTTATTCGTATGTGATAAGATTGCATCTGGTTCGCTGCTTTAGCATTTTTGGAGCTGGATTCAATTTAGCCAAAAAGATATCCTGAAAAGCAGACAAGTCCCTCTAACAAAACCATATGTATATGGTTTGATGTTCTAAGAAAGTGTACTTGTTAGTGAAGTGCTCCCTCTTCGTCTTTTTTTATTCCCACATGGAAACAGCTTCCTTATCATTTCATCTATCGCTGCTAATGGGCTAATAGCAGCAATCAAAGCAGAAGAAGAGGTTGTACCTCCAGGAGACTCCGGAGCAAAGAAGGTGTTCTCCGCAGCACAACTTCGAGGAATAGTCGCCGGTTCAGGAGGACGAATACTGCAGCGATAGTTTAGGAGCATCTTGATTTGGGTACTCCTTCCCACATAATGTTAGAATGAATGGATGGCCAACTCCTCTGGCAAGGTGTTGAGCACTAGGCCTCACATTTTGTAATTGAAAACATCAGCTACATTTAACAAGAGTAGAAATAGAAAAGGTAACTTTGATGAATCAGTATAACAAGATGAATTCTAAACATTAACTTAGAGTTATTACCTGCATATTCTCGCTGGAGATTCGACAGTTCTGTACACCGATCATAGTTTAGCCACACAACCAAGATTACTTAGTGGTCCGGTACGAAAAGGATTGAACAACCGTAGGAGGTGGAAGTCGTAGTAAGTTTTATCACACCACTCCTATGGTTCAATGGTTAAGAATAGATCCCTTTTGCTTCATTAAAGACGAACTCAAATCTTCTCAAACGTTTTTTTTCTTCCTCAAATCTTTAATTTCTCGAATAAAATAAATATGCTATCAATATTTAATAAATGGTAAATTATATAGATTATCACTCAAATATCTTCTCACTCCTATTTCATTCACTCAACCTTAAAAAATTTTAAATTAATGACTGAACTTTCAGATTAAATCACATTTTTTATTATTAAATTTATAATATTTAAAATAAAAATAATAATAAAATAATTTAAAGTGACAAAATCAAGAACAATCTAAAAATTTAGTGATCAAATTGAATGTTTTTAATAATTAATTACATAAAAAATAAATTGAGTTAAAATAATTTTGATGTAATTGATGAATTTAGTGAATTAAATATTTTTTTTATCTAATATTTTATAATTTGCTAAATCAAGAACAATCTAAAAATTGTTCACCAATCAATCGATGAATTTAGTAAATTATTTTTTATCTAATAATAATGTGTCACAATTAAATTGGATAAATAAAATAAGTAATATGAACTATACAAACTTTTTTACATGTCAATATTTTTTCATAACTTAGTCAATAATATACTAGAAATTTTATATTAAAATAATTAAATTGAATTTTTAATTTTTTAAAAATTTTATCAAGTGCTAATGCATTGTACTTTTAAAAAGAGGAAGTGGTTAAAGCTTATAACTTGATATAAACAGCAAAATGTTTACAACCCTTTCTTTGTAACATATTAGCATCACTTAAGAGAGAACGACATCGTAGGCTCTAACCACATCCCGAACCTAAATCCAAAATGCAGGGACTTCACAATGACAGTTTAGACACACATTTCATTTATTTATATATAATAAGAAGCAGAGAACTCAAGACCCATCATCCAAGATTAATAATTTATGCACCTTCACCAGTTAGAAGATCCATGACAACTCCCTTGATGCTTCCATTGTTCTTCTTCAGCAGTTTCCTGTTTACTTCGGTATCACAGAAACCCTGCACACAATGTCAACAACATGAGTAACAGTTTAATAAAAAAAGAAAAAACAAAAGACAAAACAAGACTACATATTTTGCAGACAATTTACCATTTCCTGCAGATCCTCAAGGATCGGATCCCATTCAGACACACCACAAAGATCATCAACAGATTTCTCCAGATCATATTCATTCCTCCTCAAAATATCTTTGTTCAAATCAGCTTGCTTGAATCCCATATCTTCTAGTTCCTTAAGCAGAGTCTGCTCCAGGGTATTGTTACTCTTCTCCTGAGTAGGTGCTTGTACGCTGATTGGGTGTGGCACTTGATAGGGTGCAGCAGGAGCAGCGTCAAAGAAATCAATTTTAGGATAAGACACAGATGAAGATGATGTTGGTGGAACAACAGGGGCTGAGACGCCTTTGTCACTGGTCGGATACAGCTCAGAAAGAGATAGTGTAGGTGGTCGGGAAACAGGTACTACAACACCTCCTTGATCAACTATAGGATAACTCACAGCTGAGGATTTAGGAACAGGGTTCAGGACATCACTGTTGTTCACTAGCTGCTCCTTTGTTGACTGTTCAGCAACCACGGGACTCACTAACACAGGGGCTGCATTAGAGTTGCAAGGCTCCGTAACCAAATCAACATTCATATCCAACAACTCCGTCTCTATTGGGACACTGCTTTCAGGGGGAAAATTCAAGTTCAAACCCTGAAGGCTATCATCAATTGAATCCTTCAGGGAAGCATCAACCTGTATTAACAAATTCTAATCATAAGGGACTAAAGCTCTAAAAGCATATCAACCTATTAGAAAATACATGACTTACATGGATGAGAACCCAAACACGTTGTCCAAACTTTATGCCAGTTTCAGAAGCCATCCTCCAGTACGATACATATCGACCAGGCAACTCTGGTGCAATCAAATCGACAGCGATGTCCAGTTCCCCATCAAGAGGCACACCCTCAGCAGGAATCTGTCATGAGTTGGGAAGACCAAAATAATTAAGCACAACAATGAATTATGCGGTCACTTAGTATACGTTTAGCATCACATTGAAATTAATGCAAAAAGATAAAACGCTCGACCTCTATATCAACTGAGATTGCATTTGTTAACTTGTCTCCCCCAATCCATACAAGTTGCATCCCACGGTGCCAATGAAGAGTACCATTGTTGCGCATCCGCCAAATCTTTGTAAACGGTGTAGATGGAGCCATTACAGACCCGTCTGGTACATTGACATCCAAGATAAAGTGACTTTCTAGTTTTGGCTGAGCTACCTTCAGTCCGCGATTCCTCAAGACATGCGGGAATTCTGGGGCAACCCCTTGAAACTATAAATGAGAAGAAAAAAAATCCAACATCACTTAAAAGTAGAGAACAGTAGAGAAGAAAACAATTAAAGAAAATTACATGATTGTTTGATGCTCTGAAACACCATGGATTTCGGTAATGTTGAGGCCTATCCATTCTTATGTACTCTGCTTCATTTCCCATTTTAGTAAAACAGATACTGCAAAGGTCATAGTTGTTTTTTCTGCATTTCCAAGTTCAGTAAATAACAAAACAATTAAAAGAAAGTTGAAAGAGGAATGATAAGCGCTTAGTAGTTTTCTTACACTTTGGACTTGAACCGAGGTCCAGTAATGGGAAGAACCCCACAACCATCACATTGAATTCCCTTGTGGAATGTATTAAACATACCATTTCCATCCGTTGAGACAAAGTTCCTTTTACTTGGACTAAATGGATTGTATGAATATGGAGGCACATTAGTGTCATTTGCTACAGGCAGTCCACTGAAGGGACTTTCATTTGAAGGATAATATCTCTTTGTAGTATCAAGGAAGGGAGTTGATGTGTCAATGCTAACACTCTTCCCCTTGATACGGCGATTTTTCTCCTTGGTGTTTTTCTTATCATTATGAGCGAAAATGTTCGATGCAGATGGTCCAGGGGACAAGGTAGTATACCTAGTAAGGTTATCATCTTGAGGGTCGGCATTCAAATCAACACCAACTTGACTAGAAATAACAGTGCTATCCACAGCCCCTGATACATTTACAGAGTTGGATTCCTTGCTGGCATTGGAACTTAAATCAACAGCTGTAACTTTTGGTAAAACCGCTTGTAAACTATCACCCCTTATAGGATCTGGACCTGTTGGTGCAGAAGGGTTATCAGGAGATTCAGGAGATCCAACAGGCTTGCTTGAATCAGCAACAACTCCAGATTGGGAAGCAGGACTCAGATACGATTGTCCTACCTTAGACAATGACTCCACAAGGTCACCCAACAATGGACTAGCAGATGCAGCTTTGGAAGCAACTTCAACTGAAAGTTTTGAGAAAACTTCAGTTAGAGCATCACGAAAATGCTCCGGTACAGAATTCACTACATCAGCAGCATTGGTATTAAAACTTGGCAATGGATGCCGAACAGATGGGGATCTCAAGGGAGTAGAACCACCACTTGACCTAGCTTTAGGTTTATTGAGCTTATCATTACAAGGCTGCACATTTATCCTCAAGAATTTAAGGCGTTGCCTCATCACATCACACAAATCATCATCATCAACAAGGGTAACAATATCCCCATCTTCATCAACATAAGTCAGACTAAGTTCAGTATCAAAAGGAAAATTAAAAAGCCCATTAATTTTTTCCCTCAGTCCGGCCATATTAAGATCCAGGTGTCCACCATCAACAACTCGGGCGTTGAAACGCCTCAGAGTATCACCATACTTAACCTGCACCCATAAATTTTAGAATGAAAAAGAAAAGGGATAAGGAAACTAAATAAACGATGATATAAACAAAGAATCATGTTCAAACAACCGATTACAATTAATTATTAGCAATATTATATAATAAGGGAACCAAGAAATCAATTGAAATATATCAAAGAGGAACAATTAGGGTTCATCATGATTTCATTCTAAAAAAGACATTAGAATCACCAAACGTGAATGATCGATAATCATGAAATCAACTCAGAATGAAGGCAAAAAGAAATCATATTGCGTGACAATCACAAATCAAAATAAATAAAACAATCAAAACGGACATAATCACCCTCAAAATTGGGGGGAAACGGAAAGGATCATTTTTCGCGAGAAAACATAGAATATATTAAAAATAAATAAAAAGAATACAAGGGTGGTGTACGGCGAAATCGCACCGATGAGGGCAAATGAAAAACGCCCAAAAAATAAAAGAAGGGTGAAAATGTTAAAAAAGAAAGACGAAAGAACTAACCTTGATAACGAGATTGGATTCCATTTCTGACGAGAAAACAAAACCCAGTAAAAGAATAGATCAGAAAACCCTAACCCTAGAAGATGCAATGACGAGGAGTTATTTATTTTGTAAGGGAGATGAGTTCCTTATTCCCTTTCCTTGTGGCGGAAGTTGTGATCCCAGAGGAGATTATATTAAAGTCGCTGTGTCGTTTCACTTTCATTTTGGGTTTATAGAATTACAGGCATAGCCCTCAGTCGCCTATAACTTAGCCAATAAGAAATTTCCTTGACTTTGTACCCGTCCTTATCGCAACTCCTCCATTACTTGTTTACGACTTTACTAACAGCATTTAATAATGAATTAACCTTTTGATGCAGCTAATGTTTCTCGAGTATTGTTGATGGTTTTTAGCCTTGATATGCGATAACATGTCCTTAAGGTTATAAATTGAGACCTTTCAGTCCATAGGGGATATCGTAGAGTTTTGGTTGTCAATTAGTGGTATACCGACATATGTATGGTCTAGAGGGAGTTTTGAAAACATATCATCGAAATGGGGAACGTTGATCGGATGTGGTGCATCGAATTTAGAACCAAATTCTTTGTACAAGGGGTTGGATGACAAATGAGGAGGTGGGAATGATTCAGATGCTCAACTCTCCTGGCACAATTTTGGATAGGGTACTCGATGATGTTGCGTTGGTAGACTGTCCAGTGGTTTTTTAGTCCTTGTCGTTAGGGCCCGATGAAATTGGAACTATTGTTGTAAGGTATGATGTGCATGTTCATCCTTTAACTGAGTTTCATCAACTTAACCCCGAGAAATTAGTGACTACTTTATTGGAGCCAGTAGTGCCTGCCGTGTGTAAACCTGCAAGGAAACATCTGGCCTTAGGCAGGAGAAAAACATTGCAACATCAGCAATTCCGTGAGTCGAGCAGTAGTTCGCAGGGTGCAAGTCGACAAAAGGCTCTGTATATAGAGGCACGAGCGAAGGTGGAATTAGGGGTGATAATGAGCTTGTCCGGCTCGCGAGTTACTCGGGTTCGGTTCGGTCAAAGCTTGGTCAAAGCTCGGCTTGAGTGAGTTCGACTTGGGCTCGGGTTCGGCTCGGGATCTAAATGAGCTCAAGCTCGGCTCGAAAAACTCGTGAACAGGCTCGGAATAATTATATATAAACATACATATATATATATATTAAAAATAATATATTTAGCAAAGAAAAATAATAAAATAATTTAGAGTAAATCTACTAAAAATAAATTAAACATTATCAACTAAAACAA
Organism: Abelmoschus esculentus; assembly: GCA_035048815.1. Lineage (NCBI taxonomy): Eukaryota > Viridiplantae > Streptophyta > Magnoliopsida > Malvales > Malvaceae > Abelmoschus > Abelmoschus esculentus. The sequence continues at coordinate 4,283,820 of JAUCBN010000031.1, read as the reverse complement.
ATTTACAAAACTACAAATAAAAAATAAAATATAAACTACAAATAAATAAATAAATAATAAAAATCAATAATATAGAAAATTGTCCATTTCGAGCCAAACCGAGCCGAGCCAAGCCTGATGAGCTTTGAGCCCGAGCCGAACTCGAACCGAGCCGAGCCTGGCCTGACTCGGACTCAGCTCGTTATCACCCTAGGTGGAATTGAGTAAGTTCCTTGGGGCGTCAACTATTGGGAATGACGAAATTCAAATGTCGGACGAAGGTTGAAACAAGTCTGTTTAGTATTTGTTTTAGAATATAATCTCAATCATTTGACATTAATCATTCAATCACACTACTGACATTATTGATACTCGAATACATGACCTCTAGAAACAACAATCGTACCGTTAACCACTCGGACTAAAAAGCTCATTATGAGATGATATTAATTAAGTCCATATCATTAAAAAATAATAATAAAATTAATATTACAGTTAATAAAAATTAGTATAATTATATATTTAGTCTCGTTATTTATATATTTTACTAATTTGATTTTAACTTTATTTTAATAAATTAATTATTCAATCTTATTGAAGACTTTATCTATATATATTTGATTTAATAATTTAATTTTTTTAATTAAATGATGACACACTTTACCTGCTCAAAGAAAATAAATAAAAACAAGCTATTATTTGGCTGCTATTTTATAAAAATAGAACACAAATTTTAATAAATGTGTTAATATGTTATTAATAGATAATAAAAATATAAATTAAAAGAGTTGAACATTGTTAAGCTTTAAAGGGCTTGATGAATAATCGATTAAACTCGCCAAGTGATGAAAAATTGACTATTTGGGTGATTTATGGTGGAAGCAAAAATATAAAAAATTTGACATAAAAATTTAGAGTGATTCAGAATTTTAACACAAGTCTTACATCTACTACCATAGCTTCCCACTAAGAATTTCCACAATTTATTAAGAATTCAACCTTTTGAGGAACAAAGGGATAATCTTACAACCTTGATTCACGACCCGAATCAAGCATCCAAAGTTCACGACCGAACTTTGGGAATTCACTCACAAAAAGAATTCTTAAGTAAACTTGTATCCTTCTAATAAGGCTAATTGTTTGCAACTAAGCTCTCGCCTAATCTTTAAGGTACTTGAGCATACACAAACATTAAGCTCACAAGTGTTGTCTACTCAAAGATTGGAAATTAAGCACTAAGACAATTGCTTAATCATAATGTTGTTATAATTGAAGCATTAGCGTTCTCTTGATGCTTGAGGCTTGCTTTTATCATCCTAAATGAGCTTCTATCCGTTGAGATTGATTTTAAGCCGTTTGGAGTTGATTTCAAGACTTATTTCTGTTTCTGGTATGAACGGTATCGAAACACGTGAAAGTTGTTTCGATATAACTGCTTTAGGAGATAGTCGTTGAACCTACATTTAAGAATCGGTATCGAAACACCTTGGAGGCGTTTCGAAACCTTTAGTAAAGCCTGTTTCGATACTGCTCCTAGCTGTTTTTTTTATTTTATAAAATCGTTGGAGTTTTCAAATGAACGTTGAAAATGTATCAAAACACCTAGAACACATATTGAAACCATTCTGTTCAGAGACAACAACGTATCGAAACGCGTTGGAGGAGTATCGAAACACCTAGACATTTTCCTTTAAAATAGACAAGTTGTTTTAAAACACTTGGGAAGTGTATCGAAATGCCTAAAACATTTTGTGTTCTTTAGTTTATTTAAAACATTTAAAAGCACGTTAACAAGTCCTTGAAAATGTCTCAAACTTATTTTCAAGTTGTTTTGACATAAAACTATTTTTAAAATATTTTTAATTTAATCTAAATCTATTTTTAATTATTATATCAAAATATTCAAATTTAATATATATTTTTTTCATAATTATTATTTTTATATTATATATAATCATTGTATCAGTTTTTAAACTTAATTAATAATTTTATTTTTTATTAATTTTTAAAATTAAATTATTATATATAAAAAATATATAAAAATGTTAAAAGTTCATTTAACGAATTTAAACTCAGAAACATAATTCAAATAAATTAATACATTTTTAATTTTTTAATTTTTTTAATTTTTTTAATATGATTTCATATATATAAATATAATTTAATTAAATTTTCAATAAAAATAAAATCATTAATTATGTTTAAAAAATCAATTCAACTATTATATGTGTGAAATTATAGAATAAATGTAAAAAAATATATATATTAAATTTGATTTTAAAGTAAAAAATCTTAAAACCCATTCTTATTTTAAAACATGCATCAACAATAATTTAAAAAAATATACTCCCTTCGTCTCACTTTAATTGTTTAGTATTGTTTTTTATCAAATTATTTTTTAATTTTGACTCATTATAACTTTAAATCTATTATTGATAAAATATAAAAAAAATATTTTAAAAACCTCTTATCAAGTAGTTTAAAAATATATATTTTATAAAATTTAATAAATTAAAATATTTAAAATAACATGTTTGAATATTTTTAGTCTATATTTATTTTATTGTATTCTAGTATTAACAACAAACTGACACATGTATATATAAGTTTCTGTTTTATATCTCTAGGCCCAAAGCCTAAGGGATGCTCATGCCATTAGCTTTCATCGCCAAAGCCGAGCAATAGATTAATTTTATTTTTTTATATAATAAATATTTTATCTTCTAATTAAATAATTATTTTATTTATTTAAATAAATTAAATTTTAATTAATAAAATATATGAATAACGAAGACCAAATATATAATTTTATATTAATTATCGATCATCATTTTCATTAAATTTTAATATCAATACTGATCTGTAATCAAGTAGTTTACAAACTATTGCGTGCTAGTTTAGTAATATTTTCACTGTTTTTTAATATAAAAAATTACTTAAATTGCTTAACTGAGCCAATTCAATCAAATCAATTTGATTTCAAATTATACTAAATTTTAAATATTATATCAAATTTGAGTCTGAATTAATTTCAAGTATCTTTCTATCAAATAATAACATATTATATCCTAAAGAGTAATATATAATTTAAATTTATACAAAATATAAATACAAATCATTATTATTACTCAATTAATTAATAAATCATATTTTAAATATCTATTTTAATCATTCAGATTATTAATCAAATTGGATTTTCTCGGGGGTCAAAATTGATAGGTATGTTGGCAAGTTCCTTGGCATCTTACCCACCCATGGACTTGGTCTTCAAGTTCTACCGTTGACCGGTCTGCAACAGAGGATGTAAATTACAGGTTTAGTTAGTTATATAAAGTATTCAAAGATTATATTTAGAGAAATATGAGAATTATTTAAAAAATTTATAACAAAATCTACGATACACTAATGACTGCATATAATTTTTTACCTAAACTAACATTTTAAATATTAAATAAATTCAAGACTGTCACCCGTCATTAACATCTCCCTTTTTACTATTCATTTTACCGTAATTTCCAAAATAAAACTTAAATACCAAGGGAAATATTCTCCTAATTTCTCCTAAATTAACAAGTAATACTAATTATTTCCGCTAGAATTCATGAATTGCCTGCAACATATTTTCTACTCTTCCTCTATTCTCCAGACCATAATGTTCCATTGCTGCAGGTCAGATCAGGTAGTGAACTAAAATGACATTCAATTCTTAACCAAGTCAACGGTCTTCGTGCACAATGCAAGACAAAGCAACAATTCCAAGTTTCAATTCAAGAGCAGAACACGACTACGAACCTGTATTTTCAACAACCACACGCAGAAACAGTAAACCGTGGAAACGTGTGCGTGTTAATGAAGCTGGATGTTGTTAAATCAAAAAAAAATTTAAAAGAATGAACCCTAAGGCGAGCAGGAGAAAAAGTACACTAAAAATTTATGGGTTTAAAAAAATTTACTTCTCAAATCTGACTTAGCTATCCAAACGCATCTGGAAAAAATTGCAAAAAATCCACTAATGTACTTCTTTCTCATGTAATTCTACTTGATCGTCGTCATCTATACCGTCTGTACGTCTTTTTACGGTATAAGCATCCAACTGATTCTTCCGTTCTGGACTCTCTTGTTTCAATTTCAATGCCGGCAATTATAACAGGGAGCGTTATAGAAAGCCCTAGCAATATGTTGCTGGTAGCAATTGTGACAATAGCATCCTCCGACGGGATATCCCATCAACGGCGTCGGGTAGAAACTCTGCCGATGTATTCTGGCTTTCACTGGAGTAAAAGAGCCGGACGATTTTAACGAACACAGATTGACGCTGGAAGTATTTGACAGAGGAGGAGAGACTTTCTTGAGCGATTTTGGGGGTGAAAGGATTGCACGGATCTTAGACGGTGTAGATTTAGAATTCAACGCCGCTTCATCGTACACCTCAATTATATTCGTTAAATCCTCATCCGATTTTATCGAAATTAAAGAATCTAAATCGTCGTTCGGCAATTGACACCTCAAGGTTACGGAAAATCCACAAAATTCAACGAGTTTCACCATCAACTCTGTAACAAAGACGAAATGATTGAATACTCTTCCTCTTTTCTATATAAAAATCAAGGAACAAAGGAAAAAAGAAATAAACCTGTGAATGAAATAGAACGATCAACGGATAGAACTCTTGTAAGTCCGCCGACGTACCGTAGCTTTCCATCTGTGGAACGAGGAAGAATATTTCCTCCATAACTGCAAAGGAATTTAAGAGTTCCTGAGGTCTTGTTGTTGGATTGAGTTTGTGAGACCATTATTCTGCAGTGTAACGGGACTCTGTTTGGTTAGGTGAAAGAAGAGTTAGGGTTTGGAAGATTCTGGAGAGCAGAGATTTGGAGAAGGGAGCAGAGGATTCTGTTATGAATTTGAAACTGAAAACGAGAAGAATGGGAAGCGAGGAATATTTATACGTATACAGACGTTGGTCCCACACGGAAACGGAAAGAATGGTTTTGGTATTAGGCTTGGGAAGGAGGCTACGCCTACTGGCTACTACTACTTGGTGGAATTAGGAAACAGAGAGGAAAGGAAAGGAATTACCTATTCTATTCTGCGAATATTCGGGGCTGTTGGTCCAAGGTCCAAACCGGGATGCCATTATACCCGACTTTTTCCTTTCAATATTCTTAATTAATTAAAAATTATAATTATTTTACTCTTGACAACAAGTGTTGAACTATAATTTGTAAGTTTTATTTTTTTTTTTAATTAGCTAATAGTGATTATAGAAGTATTCGTTCTATAATATAATTTTAATCATTTGATATTGATCGTTTAATCACTCTACTGATATTATTAGTATTCAAATCCGGGTGGAAATCATGTACCTCTTTCTCATGTCTCCTTTAATGCCTTCACTTTAAATTGGAGGGTTTAGGGTTTAAAGTCAAGGGTTGTGATTAGGGATTAGAGAATTAGCGGTAGGTTATATTTTTTAGGGTGTAGAGTTTAAGGTTTATGATATAGAAAATTAGGGTTAGGTTTAAAATTCAATTTTTAAAAAAAATTAAAGAAGACATAAAAAGAGACATAAGAAAGAGGTAAAAGATTTTTATTCTCAAATCCGAAAATTTTAAAAATAACAACCGCTCTTTTAATTTGGATTAGATGATGTGAGAGTTATTAAAAATGTGAGAACTAAAAAACTGCTCCTGCAATAAGAGCGTGAACACCTCAGCTGGTGGGCGGTGGCTCCTGAAATAATACTTCACCAATCGGTCTGCCCCATGATAAATAGGTTGTTTTTCACCTAATATTTTAATAAAAAATCTGATTAAATTTATTTAATTCAAAAATATTTAATAAAAATATTAAAATTTATATATCATATAATAATAATAATAGATTTGGTTAAATCGATTTTTTTTAATTAAGTCTAATCTAAATTTAATTTTTTAATAGTTTAACTCACTCGTACCCGTTTTTTAAATAAAAATTCTGTCTTTGTCAAAATCATAATCTAGCGATTTTAGATTACATTACCGTACTTATAAACTCCCAGACACGCGAGAGCAATTCATGAATCCCCTCCACTAACACATTGTCGAAAAGTGACTCAGATTTGCGAGTGAGAATCTTTATGACAACACTAGTCGGCGGAGACTAATTCTCCATGCATGAGCGAGAAGGATAAAAATAACCCAAAGTTATGTGTAAAAATATTTAGTATATTTTAAAGGATTATACATCTTACTTTTATATTTATTTATTTATTTATTTGTATTTATTTATGTGTAAAAATATTTAGTATATTTTAAAGGATTATACATCTTACTTTTATATTTATTTATTTGTTTTTTTTTAATTTTAAGATAAATATTTGATATTGAACTTGTAAGAAAATATTATGATGATTCCATGTACATAAGGTTTGGTCAAAAAATTTAATTTAGTTGAAGTCAATCATTTTTTCACGTGCATGAACTAGAAGCATAATATACTTTTATCATTATGATTATTTTTTTAAAAAAATATTATTTTTAAATGGAAGTATTTTTATTTTAACCATTCATTTTATTATTAATTGATTTGTTCTTGACGAAGGATTATTTTTAGATCCCCTGGATAATGATGGATTCAAAAATATATTTGAACGTAAGTAATATAATATTTTAAAATTTCATAATGGACACGAAACTTAAATATTATAAAATTTTAAAGATTAATTTATAAAAAATAAAAAAATAAGATTAAATATGTAATTTTTAAAAAAAATTAGAATGGATACAAAATCACCCTACCTTTTACGTGCCTCCGCCTTACTTTCAGACATGCATGATACTATAAATACTATTGTCACGACCCGCAGATTGAGGTCCAGGACATTGGCATCACTTGGTGTGATGTGGCCTGCCCAAGTAATTCCAAGAGCAATGTTGGGCTTGCGAAGACCACCAACGTTGGCCCGATCCAGGGAGAGACTTATCCATCCAAGGTGTGTGAACACTTTGTGTGAACACAGAAGATTCTTTCCATAGTTAGGTGGGAATATTCCCAGAATTATGCTTTGTAAATGGATAAGGTTGTATCATAGCCGTCGGTGTAAAATTGTATAGACCGTAGGATCGAGGGGAGTTCAACTATAAATAGAGGCCTTCCCCACCTCATTTGATGTATCAGAGTATTCCAAGTTTCCAAGGAATAAAGGCATTTTCTCTAAATCTCTGAGTGTGTTCTTTCTTTGTTCTTTAGTGTTCTTGAACGTTCTTGAGCGTTCTTGAAGAGTTCTTCCTAGCTCATCTCGTTTGATTCGCTTCCGCATAGAACGCTTTGCGTTTGTCGGTGCTTGGGAAGTTTGATCTTCCGTGAGGGGTGAAAAGGCTTACTTAGGCGTTTGTCTAGAGTTACAAAGCCTAAGGCCGCACGTTCTGGATAGAGTTGCCGAGTTCTACGGGCGTGAAATTCTAGGGACGTGACAAGTGGTATCAGAGCCTTGTTCGAGCAACGTTTTAGCCGTTCGAGGTACGAAAGCATCGATTTTGAGATGGCACCAAAGAGGGAGACTGTTGCTACTACGAGCCAGAAAGGTGTGGAAACCCAGGCTAACAAAGAAAGCCGAGCTAACTCAAGGGACAAGTTGTCTGCACTTGAGGACAAGGTCACCAGGATGGAAGGATCCGTGAAGGATGCCGTAGAGAGACTCGACATGATGGACACACGCCTCGAGGAACTGGATGACCAAGGTGATAAGTTGGAGGAAAAGAGAGATGCTCTCGAAGCCAAGTTTGAGGCTTTGAGGGAGGAAATGTTGGGACTCAAGGCGGAAGTTCTGGTATATCAGGCTGCTATGCGGAACGGTGTGTTGAATTCGACAACGACACCTAAGCCAGTGAAGGACATCCCAAAACCCAAGGAGTTCAGTGGAACCAGGTCGGCGAAAGATGTCGAGAACTTCATATGGTGCATGGAGCAATACTTCCGGGGAATGAGTATCACTGATGATACCGAGAAGGTAAACACTGCGGTAGTCTATTTGACTGATGTTGCCTTATTGTGGTGGTGAAACAAATGTTCTGAGTCGGATGACGACATTCCAATCGGGACATGGAAGGATTTCCAGTCTGAGCTTAAGGAGCATTTTTATCCAAAGAATGCCAACGAGAAAGCTCGAGATGGGCTTTATCAATTGAAGCATGACGACTCAATCCGGGATTATGTCAAAAGGTTTACCGAGCTCAAGTTGCAGATCAAAGACTTGAGTAAATCGGAGGGTTTGTATCTCTTCAAAGCTGGTCTTCAGCGTTGGGCACGAATGGAGCTGAAGAGAATAGGCGTTAAGGATCTTTCAGAAGCGATGACCGCTGCTGAATCGATTGCGAAGTTTGAGATACAAAACGAGTCTTTCAAGCCCCATGCCAAGGGCAGTGATAGGGAAGATGAGGACGAACTCAAAGAAAAGAGCGTCGAGGGAAAACCATCCCCCAAGTCCAATCGGTACGACAAGCCAAATGAGTGGAAGGATCGAGGAACCGTAAGGTGTCACCATTGTAAAGGACCTCACATGGTGAAGGAGTGTCCAAACAAGAGGAGCCGCCTCGATGCCATAGTCCGTCAGGACAACGACTCAGATGGTGAACCAGCGAGTAGACTTGGTGCAATCGCCAGTGTCAAAGGTGATAAGCCGAAGGTAACGGGACGCAAGTGTTACCGGTGCAAGGGGCCGCATAGAGCGCGAAAGTGCCCTAGTCGAGTTAAGCAGTCCAAGGTGGACGAGCCCGAGAGTGATGAGGCTGCGAAGCTTGGCTCGATGATTCTGAGTTCTGCCAAGAAGAATGGCAAGAAACAGAATGGGTTGATGTTTGTCGACATCAATGTGGCGGGACGATCGAAGAGTGCTTTGGTGGATACCGGGGCAAGTGATCTGTTCATGTCCAAGAAGGCTGCAGTGGAGCTTGGTCTGAAAGTTGTGGATTCAACAGACAAGATCAAGACTGTGAATGCCAAGGAAGCTCCTATGATAGGGACTGTGCGGAAAGTTGAGTTGCAAATTGGTGATTGGAAGTCGAATGAACACTTCAAGGTAATCGATATTGATGACTTTGATTTTATTTTGGGACTTAACTTCCTTGACCGTGTAGAAGCGATCATCATTTCGTGTGCCAACGTCGTGTGTATCTTGGATCCGAGACAACGATGTGTTGTACCCGTACGACGAGACGTCGGGCAAGGGACCAAGAAGTTGACAGCTATTCAGCGTGTCGAGGATGCTCCAAGCCGAGGAGTCATCGTAGAAAAGGCGACTGTTGGGGACATTTCCTTGGTGAGGCATGTGTTGCCTGAGCCTGCTGGCATGGATGCCGTCGAAGAGCCATCCGTGGACAAGATGGCCGATGCATCGAACTTCAAGGGAACCGAAGTGTCGATGGGTGTAGCATTGCCGCGGAGCAATGGGGCGTCAAGATTCAGGGACGAAGTCTTGTCGGAGAGAGAAAATGCTGGGTCAATGAGTGAAGTACCTCTTGAACATGGGGATAGTGATCAAGATGTGCTTGGTACGGTTGATTTTACTAGACGGTGCGAGCCGAAGCGAGCAGTCCTTATGGGGGGACAACTGAATCAGAGTCCGGTGCTCTTTATGGGGAGAGCGGTTCTTATGGGGGGACATTCAAGCCAGACTCCGAGACAGAAGCAAGCCAAGGTACGCGAGAAGTCCCAGGATCGAACTCAGTGTTGTCCGAGTGGCGCGACGAGGGCGTCGCCAAGTTTGGTGGGGGAGAATGTCACGACCCGCAGATTGAGGTCCAAGACATTGACATCACTTGGTGTGATGTGGCCTGCCCAAGTAATTCCAAGAGCAATGCTGGGCTTGCGAAGACCACCAACGTTGGCCCGATCCAGGGAGAGACTTATCCATCCAAGGTGTGTGAACACTTTGTGTGAACACAGAAGATTCTTTCCATAGTTAGGTGGGAATATTCCCAGAATTATGCTTTGTAAATGGATAAGGTTGTATCATAGCCGTCGGTGTAAAATTGTATAGACCGTAGGATCGAGGGGAGTTCAACTATAAATAGAGGCCTTCCTCACCTCATTTGATGTATCAGAGTATTCCAAGTTTCCAAGGAATAAAGGCATTTTCTCTAAATCTCTGAGTGTGTTCTTTCTTTGTTCTTTAGTGTTCTTGAACGTTCTTGAGCGTTCTTGAAGAGTTCTTCCTAGCTCATCTCGTTTGATTCGCTTCCGCATAGAACGCTTTGCGTTTGTCGGTGCTTGGGAAGTTTGATCTTCCGTGAGGGGTGAAAAGGCTTACTTAGGCGTTTGTCTAGAGTTACAAAGCCTAAGGCCGCACGTTCTGGATAGAGTTGCCGAGTTCTACGGGCGTGAAATTCTAGGGACGTGACACTATGCACATATACTTTAAAATCTACTTAATTTCTTTTATTCTCTTTTATTTTAAACACGTTTTGAAGCTGAGTATTTAAGGACGGGTTTAGAATTTAAAATTGAAAGAGACAAAAACCTTTATTTAAATAATATTTAAATTAAAAGAGCTAAAAATACAATTATATCAAAAAATTTGGGAAGGGCTACAGCCTCTCCCACTGTAACACCCGACCTGGATGTCACATTGGGCCTCCGGCCCAAAACCTGTATTTCAAAAATTCCTTTTAAAAGCCCAACAAATAGATTCAATCTCAAATCCAAAATATTATCGTAAGGCCCAAACTCGGATAAAAGTAATTTCTAAAAGATAATAAGTAAACGGAGCTCCAAAAATATTACAAACTGTTTAAAACATTCGACCCAAATTAAAATAAACAGAGTTACATTACATAAGGTTCGACATAGTACAAGCCCACTAAATATATTACATGTACTCTGACAACACGGTCGATGCTGAAATCCGAACCTTGATGGAACTGGCTTCACCTAACCTACGCACGAAAACATATTTCAAACGCTGAGCTACGAAAGCTCAGTGGATACGCCGAACTCGGCCAACATCATGCATATCATAAGCAGTAAAGCATAACATATAAAATATCGTGCATGATATGATGATCTAGCATGCTTGCCTACCACATGGCATAATAATGTATGATGACGCACACAGCATATACGTGTCAAACAACAACACAAAGTAGTGAGGCCCGCGTCCACACAGCATCGGGATCCTACACTACGAGCAGAGCCCGCGTCCACACAGCATCGGAATCCCATACTCAGGATGAGGCCCGCGTCCACACAGCATCGAGATCCTTCAAATCCCATACTCGGAATGTCACATCGAGTATCATCGAATGAGGCCCGCGTCCACACAACATCGGGATCCTACATTCGGAATGGTCTCAAAATCATCACCTGGAATGTTACATCGGATGGCCTTTGACGTGTTGCAACACTTTTGGATATCCGGATTTCCATCAAACAAGGACTCAACACACATAAATGATCCACCTAGGATCCTCACATCAAAACATATCAAGACTTAACATAATTTAGTCATTCAGGGTTTAATACGTCAATCTTGTGTTAACCATTCATTCCATTAATTATAAGATTCGTTGCGACCTTTAATTCTATTATCGGACCTCAAACAAAGCTTATCTCGTCAAGTTTTCACAGGGGTATCGATACCCTTATATGGGGTATCGAACCACCTTGCCTCGATACCTACCCAAAGAAGGCATCGAACAAAGGGTATTGATATCGATAACCTTTGACCATTTCTAAAGTCAACGAAAGGGGACCCTCCAGCATCGATACGGGTATCGATGCCATTATGCCACTGGAGGTCCCGGTATCGAACCATGGTTCGATACCCCTGTCCACAGAACCTAATTCCACTCATGGGTATCGATACCGGTGGCCCGTGTATCGATACCCCCTGCACGAACTGCAGGTTTGCACTTAGAAAATTCTTAGGATTCTTCTCAAACTTACTCTAATCGGTTCTAAGGTATTCCCTACTTGATATTATGATTATTTGGAGTATTTTAACACTAATTTCTAGCCCTTAAACATATTAACACAAATTCCACCATTAAAGCTCATCAAGCCATAAACCAAACACACATGCACAAAATCTACATGGATGTTATCTACCATGAAATGCATGATAAATGGAAGAGTTGGGAGTACCAACCTTAAGCAAACAACAGCCAAAACGTCCACCCTTTCCTTCTTCAAGCTCTTCCCTTTCCCAAGCTTGATGATGGCTCTTCCACTTGTTTCTCTACAAAGGGAAGGGTAACAACAAGTTAGAACCACTCTAAGATACTCCTTAAAGCTTAAAAACACTAACAAACTAAGATTTAAACTCTCCAAAACTAATCTCGTACTCCACCTTAAACCCCCACTTAAACCCTTCTCTCCACCAAACCAACACTTCTTTAGCTTGTTTTATAGATCCCCAACAGTCCTATAACATCTTCTCTACCATAAAAACGAGATTCCAACCATAACTCTTAAAGATCTTACCTTTAGCTCTTACTTTTCCTTGCTATCAAGATGGGGGGAGATGAGAAGAAAAAAAAGAGATGTGAGATCATCTCTGCAGAGGAGTAACTCTCTCTTACCCCCTCTTTGTCATCAAATTAGACATTTATCAAAAAGCCCTCACCAATAACTCATAAGCCCAACAAGCCTAAGGCCCAAAACCACACTAACCCGGACGCAAAACCAAAGCCCAAACCCGACGGGTTAAACTGACACTCGGATCCGAATCCGGGTCGTTACACCCACACTATACATAATTTCGCCCCTGTGAGTATTCATTGTTTTTATACTCTTTTTATTTTCTTCTTTACCAAAAGTGTTTTCCAGATTTGGGAGGGTATGCTTGATTGCAAAATATCGTGAATACTAGGACTGTAGTTAATTTTAAAAATTGAAAATCAAATCGAAATAAGGTATTTGAATGATTTATAGTTTATAAGTTTAATAACTATGTTTAACTAAATATAACTTAATTTAATTTTTTAATTAATTTATAAATATTTTTATAAGGTAAAATACATATTTTATATTTAAAATATTATAAATATATTATTTAATTATTATTTTTTACTTAAAAATATTTTTTAATAAATATTTATGATATCTTAGAACTTTACTTTTAGTGTTTAAAAGTTATAAAATAATATTTTTTTTGAAATAAAATATAAAATTTTAAAAACTAACATTAAAATGAAAAAAAAAATTAAAGTTAACTTAACCGAAAACCAATAGTTACTAAAATAGCTTACCGAATTAAATCAAACCCGAATCAAATATATCCCTAAAAACTGTCTTCGTAGTGAGTTTTTATAGTATTTAATCTAAATTAATGGGTTAGTGAGTAAGATACTGATAATTAAAAATTAAAATAAAATATGTTTCGAAAAGTAATAACCCAAATGCGCATAAAGCCCTAAATTTAATGGATCCAAGTTTGAGTTCACAAAACTCAACCCAAATTGATATTAACACTTTAATTCAATTAAGGTCTCGGTTTAAAATACGAATGAAATTGACGCCTACGATAATATTGTATGTATAGATTTCGTAGAGAGTGATGTATTCCAATTACAGTGAAATCCTAAGATTTGATGGGAAGTTTGAGGTCTAGTGAATACGCTAGTAGATGAGTAAATTTTGATTTAATTAGAAAAAATAAATTATTTTATTTAATGTAAAAAATTAACTCAAAAATTTTTAAATAAAAATTGAGTTATAGAATGAAAATTCGAATGACTCAATATTTATAGTAATCAGTGGAATAATTTTTATGTTAGGGTTAATTTCCTCGATTCTATCACATATATAAAGAAATATGATGAAATATATATATATATATATGTTTGAACTGATTAGAATCATATTATTATAAATATTTATAATTAAATTTGAATGAAAGCCTGGATTCAATTTGACTTCATTAAAAAAAATTAAATAAATTTTAAGTTATAAAATAAGATTCATAAATTTAATTAACTCAAAAATATTTATTCGACTTGAGTCGGTTGAATATTCACCCTTAAATGAGCTACTCAAAATAAGTGATGCAATTACTCTTTTCACGTTTAACACTTGGAGCATACACATGATTTATGGAGGAGTCCGAAGTTAACTTCAAATATTATTATAATTACAATTTACTATTTAATTTCAATCTAATTTTTAATAATTATTCTATATGCCCTGTATATTCCTCTCGAGTGACTGGCCATGAGTCCATTTCAAGCACAGTTTTAAGTTGACCTGAACAATGTTTTGTCAGCATCATCCTTGATGTTTTTGGAACAAGATCCTCACTTCAGGTTGGTTTTGGATTTGATATCAGATGACCAATTCTGTTGTCCTTTACCTGACGACTTGCACATGCCGGAACTGGAACTGACTGTATGTTCTTATCCACTCTGCTGGAAACATGGCTATGGGACATCAATATTTTGTATGAAAAATTATTAGATGAATTCTATTTAGAATTTTATCACGTTTTTCTCTTATTTTGATCATTAAATTTTTAATTTTAATTTATTTGCACCCTCTTCTACATCTGCGATGTTTTCCTTGCTGCTGTCGGTTATTTATGGTGAGATGTTGACGTTGTTGTAATGACTTATCAACCTACCCTTCCAGTTGATTTTTCAACTGTTTGTTTTGTTACTGTGAAATAATTGGATTTGGATTTTATGTCTGTTGGTATTCAAATGGGGTGAAGAGTACTGAAAATGTTGGAACTTTCGATGGTTGAGGATGAAAAAACAGGGGATAGTCACCATCAGAGATTGGTTCGTTCAAGTGGTAAATAGTTTAATTCTGCTTAAGTAAATCTCAGGTTCGAGACGTTGTATACCCAAAAAATCTTTGCTGGAAGATTCACCCACCAAAACTAGACCTCAACCATCACACTTAAATTCAACATATATCGCACATCACTAAAGATTGGCACCGTCTACTTTCGACAAGTTACATTTAAGTAGATGACTGGTTAATTCGTGTTAAGAAACGATAGTGAAAGACGGACGAAGATAACCATGAGCGACAGAACTAAAGCAAGTGTTTAAGTGGATTTCCAAGTACAACAATTGGTGTTCCTTTTCAACTTTATTTTTAGATTATTTCTTATTGTACAGACGAAAACAATGTTCGTGAAGTGTCAAGTTACATCATTTCCATTGTTCTCTTGATTTTCCTTTCCCTAGGCCGAGGAGTTTGGTGATGAGTGGAGAAATATACCCACTGGTTTGTTTGTTTATATTTGATAAGTTGTTATCCACTTATGGATTTATACACCAACATGACTACTGACTAGAGATCAATTACTTTTAAAAAATAAATGTGGAACAACAACAACTACGACTTCCATGGTGGCGTGGTAAAGCCGATGACTAATATTTATTAAGTTATAGTCAACTAATAGCTTGCATTTTCATTAAAATAAAATAAAAAACAAGGAATCCATACTCAAATAAGAGAAGGGTTTTATGCAGCATGAACCAGAAACCACTTTTATTTTTTATTATTATTTGATAAGGGTTTTATTCAGGTTGACCCATATCGCACATTTATTACTATATTATAACACTATATATATATATATATATATATATCATATTGGTTATCAATTTTCACTAGTGATGGACAGCTAGCAGCTTATTTAACAATAATATATAAGCCGCCGTCACATGAGTAAATAGGGTGTTTATTCACTCCTTAAACTTTTTAATATATTATATATAAAAAAATTAAAAAATATATATATTTAATCTTATTTATAAATAATTTGATATTTATATATATAAATTGATGTTTTTTTTTATAAATAATTGACTTTTTTAAATATCGTTTTAAAAAAATAATACTCCTTAAATAAATTCTTAGTTTCACTTGGATATAAGGTGTTGGATTTGGAGGTAAGTGATGTGTGATTAAAGCCAAACCATGATATTAATGAAATGTATCTTTGTCGATTTAGTGGATGCTCCATTGGCATCGATTGTACCATTAGTTTCCACTTCAACCACCCAAAACAAAAATTAAAAACAAATGAAACTGATTATCGTAAAATCAATATCAAGATTGGAACAGATTAGGATTAATTTCCAAAAATTAAATTTATTCTCAAACAATTTAAAAAATATATTATCTAAACTACTTTTCATAATTATGTCTCTATGATTTTTAAAGTAAGCCATGTCACGTCAAAATCAAATCTAGATTATTGAAAATTACGGAATGTTTTGAATTTAAGAATTTGTGGTTTTCAAAGTTTGATTTCTAATTTTTTTGACGTCAATATTCAATGTGAAGTTTTCAATAAATATTATCGTTATTAATTATTCTGGTAATAGTAACAAAATGGCTAAGCTGGCATCGTCTCACCACTTTGAAACTACCATTTTTGAAGACATCCCGACCGAGCTACGGTCTTCGGTCGTCCTTTGTTGTCGACTTGTAACGGATGTTTTGTCTTGGTTATACGGCTTAGACCTCTTTAGAGTGGTAAGTTTATTCGAGATTCGAATTGATTTTATTTGATCTGGAATTTAATATCAATATGAATATGTTATTTGAATTTAATTTAAAATCTAAAATAAATTGAATCAAACCGAAATTGATCTAATTTTGAATTGAACTGATATGGACCTGATTAAATTTTTAACCATGGACTTGAATTAATTTTTAAGTGAATCGAATGAACCCGAACCAAAATCATCTGAACTGAAAATAACCCAACCAAAGGCAACCCGAAATAAAGAAAATATATTAAAACAAATAATGAAAGATTTGATGTGAAACGTAGTACAACCCACTAAAAAATCAAATATATTATCTTTATAAAGTCGTATATGATTTTAAAAAACTGATCCGGCTTGAAACCAAATTGAAATATTTCATTCTCTTATTGAACTTATCTTGATCCGATCTAAAATCAATCGAACCGAAAATCAATCAAACTGAAGTGATCAGATACATGACTCAAATTACTATAGATCCAAATTAAAATCAAATCAAACTATATCAAACCCGATTAAACCGAAACCAAATATAATAAAGAAAACGAACCAAAAATTATATAAGATGTTTATTAACATAAAGATGTTTTTATAAAATATTTTTATAATAATATTAATTATATGTTAAAATAAAAATATTTAATATTTTTTAATTAAATTTATATTTAATTAACTCGTAACAGTAATTCAATTAATTATTTTATATATTTAAAAATGTTTGTACTACGATAATTATATAATAATATACATTATCGATCATTACAACCTTGATATATATAAAAAAAAGACAAGTTGATTAATTAATTGTTTTCCTTTAATATATTATTCGAGATTCAGGACAAGCATATTGACAAGAATTCCAACCTTGTTACTTTTAATCCTAATTAAATAAACAAATTAGATTCTGAACAGAGAATAGATAAGGACGAGTCCACTGATCAGACGATATATTAATGGATTATTATATAAATTAAGTGCGGAGAATATCTGTGGGAACCTTAGATAATAGATACCCTAATCCTCTACCCTTATTTTATTATTTTTAGATTTTTTTATTAAAAAAGGAGTATTATATTTTTATAATAAAATTTAAATTCATATAACCTAAAATAATTAATATGAATATTTTTTATCATTAAATCAATTAATAAATTTCAGAAAATGTACCTGTCTTTAATTTTTAAATAATTTTTAAATAATCATAATATAATATATGTTCGTAATTTTTTTATATAATTACTCATTAAGTTCGTTTATAATCAATATTATTATTGTTATTAAAATTACTCATTAAGATTAATTAAAAATATAATATTTTATTTATAACATTAAAGGTTTCCTTATGTATAAAAATAAAATATATTTTATGATCGATTATTTACTTTTTTTAATGAAAATATTTATGACAAAAAAATTAATAAAAATATTTATGATGATATAATTAATTATTTTTATTGATAATGAATATCTTTGTTTAATAAAAAAACATTCTAACCAGATTTTAGTATAAATTTTGAAGGAAAACTACAATTCATTGCTTGCTTGTTTGCTGGCTACTACCCCAGATTTTAGACTTTTAGTATTAAAGAAATAGTTTAAAGAACTATTTGTCTTATATATTATAATTTTGTATCGAATTATCTTATAAAATTTATTTTTGAGACATAAAACTTAATTAGTTTTGAACTAAAGACTACCGAGGTAAAAGTATAAATAAGGAGAAATTGAGGGATTAACCCCACAATTAATCCCTTGCGGATTTAATCATCCTCTTACGTGGATATAGAAGATGAAGTTTTTTCGTCTTAAGGAATTATTATTATTTTTATTTAGTTAATAGTGATTATAATAGTATCTGTTCTAAAAAATAATCTCAATCATTTAATATTGATTGTTTAATCATTTTACTGTAATTATTGATATTCGAATTCGTAACATCTAGAAACATCAACCGTTCTATTAATCACTTTTACATGATGTGATACATTTAACTGTTAAAAAATATCTAATCAATAATATCACATCATGCGACATATTTAACTATTTCACTTTACTAAAAAAAAGTCAGAATTAGTTATAAGTGATAGTGAAATGAAAAAGTGAAAAGAAAGCATATGGTGTGTTAGGTGAAATAAAAAGTCCTTGCAAAGTAATATGTTGAATTTATAAGGACTTATGATGTAAATATTATTAAAAGGTGGAGTGATCTCGTGAGTGTTATGAGTGTATGTATCATCCACCCCCACACCACTTATCCTCTCCTGTAGGCTATAGGCTATAGGCTATATCCTACTCATCCTATTATAAGCACTCAAAAGCCTACAAAACAGAGGAAATATCAACCCAAAGTGGAGGTGGAGACAACGCCTCTTTCACCAGGGAGGCGACACAGCACCATCCCATCCATCCATCCATCTGTACTTTTCATATAGTATTTTTAATCTACTCCCATTTTATCAATAATTAAATAGTATTTTCTTTGATTTTTTTAATTATTCTTCCTATTTTTAAGGTCTTAACTTGATTAATCCGAATTGACCCGGATCACACACTTAATTTTAGTGAATCAGTTTTTCGGTAGGGATTTTCTACGTATATATCCTCTCGAACTTAACTTGCTTAAGCGGAATCAAACTGTTTACCACTTGAATCAACCCCTGTATTTTAAAATTATTTTAGTTAAAATTAATATTTTTATAAAACACATTTATTTTTATATTTTTTAGTTTTTAAAGATAAATTTATCGTTTAAATTATTTTATATCAGATATGATATCAAAACATTCAAATTTTATCTCTTCCTCTAATTACCAATAAAATAAATAGTATTTTACTTATAAAATTAAGGTTATGTGTCGATAATGAATTATATCGGTTGATATTTGATAGTTCATAGTAAATTATATTCTTATTAGTTAATTTTTTTTAAGAAGAGCAAATATATTATTTAATATTTGTTTGAATTGTTAATCGATTGTGATTTTGAATTATGATTCTAATTATGTTTTCCTTTGATAACTTATAATGTATTAACTGATTATATAAGAGTATTTGATATAATTAATTTATATCTTATAGTTTTTGTTTATTTGAATGAATAAAATGACATAAAAATAAAAAAAAACATTTGATATTTATTTAAATAGTTGTTTAACTATCTATATTTATATCTATTCATATTAATATGTATTATTATATTATAAAAAACAGTTTTTTATAATAACATAATTAAAATATTTTTTGCGTATACTTTAATTCATTATATTTGTATTACAACTTTATTAATTTAAGTTTAATTATCTAGTTTCGATTCAAAACTTTAATCACCGAACAAAGTTGAGTAGATTTTACATAATAATATTCAATTTAATTTTTAAATTTAGATTAATTTTGGTTCTAATATAATATACACTTTTTTTATTATTATATTTATATATTAAAATTTTAATTATTATTTTTTAAAACATTTCATAGAACTAAAAATTTCACATATTTAAAAACAATTTATAAAAAATATCTATTAACTAATCTATTAATCAACATATTTATCTTATCTTATATCATATTATATAAATTTAATTTTCGATATAAAATTATAATATATATAGATTTATTAAAAATAATATACGAATCTCTATTTAAAAAATACCAAGAAAAGCACAAGTCTTTAAACAAGAAAAAGGATAGACTTTTTTATATTATAATAAAGAAAACTAAATTAAAAAATAATAAAATTTTCAATTTATTAATAATTATTAGAAGAAACAATTTAAAAATTCCAAATTAAAACTAAATAAAATTGGAGTGTGAGATGGCTGCACGTGGTTCTGTATATAGGAGTGGTATGGTATATAAAGATCCTTCCTTTTCCCCCTCTCCAGCCTTTCTAAATTGCTTTTCTTTTCCTCTTCTTTCCTCAAAATCACATCTCCTTTTCTGCCGATGAAAATGGGAGGCTTTCTCGTTTTAATTGCCACTCCACTGTAACAAATCTTTGATGCTTCATTTCTCATCTATTTCCTTGTTGATTTTGTTTCTTAATATAAAAATAGGTACAAGAGCGAGTGAGTGAGGCATACAGAGTCGACAGATCAAGTTTTGCTGTATGTCAGTAGATTGTATTGAGACTGACTGCGGTGGATTTGGCGAGCTTGCTAACCCTTTACAATGGCCTCAACTAAGAAAACGACGACGCGTACCTCTTCTTCATCATCTTCCCCTCTCTCTGTTGTTTCCGCCGCGCCTCCTCCAGCCTCTGCCTCCAATATGCTGCACGAATGGACAATCGCATCTGCCGATCGCCGTGATGATCAACGAACCACCAAAACTGCCATGACGTCCTTGATTCGTCCTGTTGATCCTCTTCCTGATACTTCCGCCACTGCATCCACCAAAGGCATCTCTCTCTTTCTCTCTCTCTTTTGATCGCAAGAAATGTTCACGTGATCTTCATTTTTAGATCCTGGTTGTTTTAAATGTTATTACTTCAGATTTCTAATTTACTGCATCGTTCCCCCGGGATTAATCATCCACGAATATCATGAACTAAAACCTCAGCCTTCGATATATATATATATATATATATTTAAAAAGAAAATCTGGCTATTGTTCTTGTTTCCGCCGACTGTATGCGTATTTCTTTCTTTAACTTATCTATATTTTATTGTTATAAGTTATAACCTGAAAGAATATTGAAAGTGTATGATTTCTTTGAGAAAGGACGATCGATTAGTTACTTAATGCTTAACTTTGTCCTTTTATTTTTATTTACTCTGCTGATTGTTGACTAATTTCATTTAGCTTACAATTTTCCTTAGAAAAATTGCGGAAATAACTTTGTGTTTAACCCAACGTGTTTGGGAGTTATGTACATATGCTGGTATTTGTATATTTAGCGCTCTGATGTCGACAAGGATTTTCTCTCTGTCGGGTTGATTGTACAGGGATCCAAATCTTGACAAGGCCTCAAACCAGCCATCCTTTGGACCCTTTATCTGCTGCAGAGATCTCTGTAGCAATTGCTACTGTCAGGGCTGCTGGAGCCACTCCTGAGGTGGTTAATTTCTGTATAATGCCTTTATTTGTCCTCTGTTATATCTTTTTCCAAATCATTGTGCTGAGAACTTTTTGATGTCTATATATGTTGTATAAAATGTCGAGCCAAGTTTTCTTTTTGGTTTTCAGGTAAGAGATAGCATGCGCTTTGTGGAAGTTGTTCTTTTGGAGCCAGACAAGCATGTTGTTGCTTTGGCAGATGCTTATTTCTTCCCACCTTTCCAACCCTCATTACTTCCCAGGACCAAAAATGGCCCAGTGATCCCTACCAAGCTCCCTCTTAGGCGAGCTAGATTAGTTGTCTATAACAAAAATTCCAATGAGACAAGTATTTGGATTGTTGAGTTATCAGAAGTACATGCAGTAACTCGAGGAGGACATCACAGGGGAAAAGTAATATCATCTCAAGTTGTTCCAGATGTTCAGCCTCCTATGGTAAATCTATCTCCTTGCCTGTACATGTATGCTTTATTTTTTCTCCAATTGGTAGATTTTAGAAGTCTAGACTAATTGCAGTTAGGAGTAATGATGTTAGATTCATTTATACCTTTTATTATCCAACTTGCCTGTATGGATGTTTGACCCTCCAAATATATAGAAAGCTTCACCATAAATTGAACATACCTGTGTAGATGTACACATAATCTGATTCTCCCCCCCCCCCCCCCCAATTTCAAAGATTAGTTTAAGGGGAACTTACCATACCATTTCATATTTTATTTCTCACTTTTGAATTCCTTTCAGGATGCTATGGAATATGCTGAATGTGAAGCTGTTGTAAAAGACTTTCCTCCATTCCGAGAAGCAATGAAGAAGAGGGGTATTGAGGACATGGACCTTGTGATGGTTGATCCTTGGTTAGTTATATCTGCATCTCATTCGCATATTAAATGTTTGCCTAAGTTTTTTTGTTTAGCATCATGCATTTATACTTTTACATTTGAGTTTAAATCCATTTTCAACAGGTGTGTTGGTTATCATAGCAAAGCTGATTCTCCCAGCAGAAGACTTGCTAAACCACTTATATTCTGTAGAACTGAAAGTGACTGTCCCATGGAAAATGGCTATGCTCGTCCAGTTGAGGGCATTTATGTACGTGTTGATATGCAAAAGATGAAGGTGATTGAATTTGAAGACCGTAAATTTGTTCCTTTACCTCCTGCTGATCCTTTGAGGAATTATACTTCTGGAGAAACGAGAGGCGGTGTTGATCGAAGTGATGTGAAACCCTTACGGATTGTTCAGCCTGAAGGTCCAAGCTTTCGTGTGAATGGTTTTTTTGTTGAGTGGCAGAAGGTAGGTCTGCATTTGTTCAATTGCTTATATTTCTTGCTAAATGCAGAAACTCATGAATGTTCTCTCTTGTTTTTTCTAATGTTGATAGTGGAATTTCCGTATTGGTTTCACCCCAAAGGAGGGTTTGGTTATATACTCTATTGCATATGTTGATGGTAGTCGAGGTCGAAGGCCTGTTGCTCATAGATTGAGTTTTGTGGAGATGGTTGTGCCATATGGGGATCCAAATGATCCACATTACCGAAAGAATGCTTTTGATGCTGGGGAAGATGGCCTCGGAAAAAATGCACATTCTCTTAAGAAGGTTTGATCATTAGTCTGCCTACTCTTTGTCTGATAAATTTTGGATTTTACATAGTGCTCTTTCCTAAAGAAATTAAAATTTGTTCAAATAAATTTGCTGTTACAGGGATGTGATTGTCTCGGCTATATCAAATACTTTGATGCTCACTTTACAAATTTCACTGGAGGTGTTGAAACGATCGAAAACTGTGTCTGTTTGCATGAAGAGGATCACGGGATTTTATGGAAGCATCAAGATTGGAGAACAGGTTTGGCAGAAGTTCGAAGGTCTAGGCGGCTAACAGTGTCTTTCATATGCACTGTTGCTAACTATGAGTATGGATTTTTCTGGCACTTTTATCAGGCAAGTCTACTGACATTACATTTGCTAAATTGTGGCGCCAGAGATGCAAATGGCTACTAGCTCATTTTAAAACTGAATGAAATATATGATATACATGAAACATAAAATGCATTTGAACAAAGGATGAAAACTTTTATTTACATATGAATTTGTACATATAATAAACAGACACGAAAACATTTAGGGAAGTCTCAAGGTGCATTTAGGGAATTTGCATAATGAATCTTAGCTGTGTTACAAACTTCTTTTGTTATGACTTTGTGTGCTTTTTAACGGTTTTCTTGACCTTTTGTTATTGGTGACTACAGGATGGAAAGATTGAAGCTGAAGTTAAGCTTACAGGAATTCTTAGCTTAGGAGCATTACAGCCTGGAGAATCTCGAAAATATGGCACAATGATTGCCCCAGGTTTATATGCACCAGTTCATCAACACTTCTTTGTTGCACGTATGGACATGGCTATTGATTGCAAACCTGGGGAAGCTTTCAATCAGGTACTTGACTTTGAATTTTCGGATTATCATTTAATTACATCTTAAAACGTTTCTCAACCATATGACATAATTTCTACTATGTTTCTAGGTTGTTGAGATCAATGCTAAAGTTGAGGAACCTGGGGAAAATAACATTCATAATAATGCATTCTATGCGGAGGAAACCCTACTTAAAACAGAACTCCAAGCAATGCGTGATTGCAATCCCTCAACAGCACGCCATTGGATTGTAAGGATTACTTATCTTTGGTGTTGAATTGTTTGTTTGTGTTGTTTGGGCTTAATTGTTCTACTCCTTGTATGCTTGGATCTTTCATATTATCAACAAAAAAATCGTCTTTGATTTTGTATGTAGGAGCTTTTACTACATAGAAGTACTTATATTTTATGTTCTCCATAAAATTGTAGTCACTAGTTTTTGTTTCACCTTTCTCACAAGTGTCTAGTGCCCTTTTTGTTGCATACTATTTTCTAGTAATCACATGATTTCTGTCCTCTTGCTACCAAAGTAGATAGTGATGTGCCATTTTTGTTTTGGTATTGATACATACAAGTACTGCTATGTTTTCTACTTGTTTCATGCTTATCAACATTTTAATATTTCTTTTTTCACACACGCAGACGCACTATGTTGCTCCAACTCATTTCTCTAGTTATACTCAGTATCCAATACATGGGTATGGGGATATGTTCCCCAAGCATCATCCAAATACAAGAATTAACCCAGAAGATCTAACCATACTAGTTTTTGGATACATACCCGTAGTCAGCAGTCACACCTGAGTCCTAGTAATACAGTCATATATATATTTATAAACCATTTATAAGTTCCTTAACGAAGTATAATATTATATGTAAATTAGAACACACCTCCATCATGTACATCAATATGCTTATATGCAAATATGAATTTAAAAAAATTAAAAGCATTTAATACTTAAAATTTCCAAACATCAGACAAATAAAATATATCAAACATTAGAAAATATAGATTTTAATAAATATATGTTCAATAGCCTAACTTCAATGAACATACTTTATTTTGAATGGAATTATGAAAAAAATAAAAAAGAATGATCATGAATGAGAAACATTAGGAATTGATTTAAAGAACCAAATAGGTGAAAAGGCTAAAAGGAAACTAAATCTTGATCTGACGGGTAACCATTATTCTTCATAATTTATCTGTACCCTTCTACATCTAGTACTCTTGCACTGATAACCATGGTTGTTACCTTATATCTTATAAATGTTGGTTTCATGGGTTTCACCATATGCTCATAGGTTTAGAGTGGTGTACCCAGCATATTGTTTATAAAGTTAATTGCACTTGGAACAATTTAATCACAGGTTATGTAATCTGAAGGCAAAGTAATATTTATCAGAAATAAATGTAATATATGCTGTCTCCAATTGATTAACTTGTATTGGAGCCGGTATTGTTAATTGTTTCTGAGTTTGTGTTTTTCAGTATGTAGATAAATGTAAGATGTGAGGTAGGAAACTTCCTTTTTGTGATAGTAGTATTGAATGTCACAATCTTAATTGTGCCTCCCCTATTATTTTATCTTATAAATAAGAGATTTATACATTTGTGCTCACTTTTGATTCTAAGTGGCATAATTACATATGCCAGGTGAGGAATACAAGGACGGTGAACAGGAGTGGTCAATTGACTGGTTACAAACTTGTACCTGGCTCAAACTGTCTACCATTAGCTGGTTCTGAGGCAAAGTTTTTAAGAAGAGCTGCTTTCTTAAAGCATAACCTTTGGGTTACTCAGTATGCTCCTGATGAGATGTTTCCTGGAGGAGAGTTTCCTAATCAAAATCCACGAGTTGGTGAAGGATTGGCTACATGGGTGAAGCAGGATCGTCCTCTTGAGGAAACTGATATAGTTCTCTGGTTGGTTGAACTCAACTTTCTTATCAAAGCATAAGCCTTTTAACACTTTAAACTTCACAGCTGCATGCCAATAAAGCATTGGTGTCTTGTAAAGCTACTTCTTTTTTAGTGTTTTGAAAATGATTCTTATCAAAGTGATGATGAAGAAAACATTGTCCTTTTCCTTAAAAAACTTCTTTTTGGTTGGATAGGCCATGGTATACTTGTGGTTTTCTCCCTCTAGTATATGGGGAATGGTTGTTGTTTTGAAAAGAAAAAAAATCATTTTCCGTGTTATGTTTTGATTCGACTGAACACCATACCTTGTTACCGCAGGTATGTCTTTGGCATTACCCATGTCCCTCGATTGGAAGACTGGCCTGTTATGCCAGTGGAGCGCATTGGCTTCATGCTCATGGTAACCATCCATCTACTTGCTTTTTGTTTAGAATTTATATATGTGGATGTGTTGTGCAGGCGTTGATGAGTTAATTTTTGATTTTTGTGCTGTTCAGCCGCATGGATTCTTTAACTGCTCTCCGGCTGTGGATGTCCCTCCTAATGCATGTGAATTGGAACCCAAAGACAGTGATGTCAAAGACAGTGTGGTACCTAAGTCTATTCAGGATGGTTTGATGGCAAAACTCTGAACATCTGAAATAAAGCATCTTTAAAAAAAACATGGTACTATCAATTACCATCACTGTTGTTGAATTTCACATCAATAAATGACAACTTTTTCTTTTCTGTGTTCTTGACTGATGAGCATAGCATGCTCATGCATTTTAAGGTTCTTTGCCCTGCACTGAGCCTTTCTGCTTTTCTGTTCCTATATTTCAAACAATTCCCGTACTAGTTTTTTTAAATGTTTTTAATTTTACCTTATTTTTTATGTAATGGTTAGTGGCTTAATTCCTCTTTCAATCCCTGCTGTCTTTATCTTGTTTTTATATTTGTTCTACATTTTATATACTATGTTATATATAGTTTTACTTATGTAATCCTTTTAATGTAAATGCTGTATAGTTTTTATTTTATACATATATTATGTGACGCAATATATATAGTATCGTCCCTTTATATATTGATTTGTGTATTTATATTTTATTTAGTATATTATCATTTAGTTATTCTTGTTTTTTCCCCTATATTTATGTTCTTGCTTTATACTTTTATTTATATTAGCTTTTTGTATGTTTTTAGGTTAGCTTTAGATGCTCTAAATTTAATTTAGTTAATTTAAAATATATTTAGGGATGACAATATAATTCAAATTCAATCCGAATCAGAAGAAAAATATTTGGTCTAAATTCGATTAAAAAAAGTCCGAATTTGAATCCAAAAATAATATCTGAGTCCTAATAGGAGGTGGATTGGATATTGATATTGATATTGTCATAATTCGATCCAAATTTAATTCGAATTCATATTCGATATGAATCTGATCTATATATAAACCCGAATAAAAATATTTAAATTTTTTATATTTAAAAAGTTTAAGTTGTTACTTTAATTTGTTTTATATTGGATTTTAATTTTTTTTAGATTTGTTTGTGCTATAAATTTAAAAATAGTAGTTTGATAAAAAATATTTTTTTTATTTAAAGATATTTATTTGAGTTGTTATTTTAAAAAATAATTGGATTTAGACTTTTGGATTTGTATTTGTATTTTAGATATTTTATTGGATTGGATTTGAATTTATGTAAATAAACTTGGATTAGGATTTATATTTTTTTAAAAGTCCGATTATTAATTGGATTGAACTTAGACTTTATAAAGTCTGATCCTAATCCGATCCATTGTCATCCCTAAATATACTCTTAATTTAATAGGTTGTGTCTTTAAATTAATTAAAATAAATTTAAGTGTTTAGATTAGTCGAAACCTTTAATTAAATTTTGGCTTGGATTAGTTTAGTAAATTAAAATTTAGCTTTGGCTTAATGAGGCATATTTTAAAGTAGATAAATTTATTCCAATTCTTTTAATTGTTTTTGGAAATAAAATTAATGTTTCAAATTTAGTTTATAATCTAAATAAACATAACTATTAACTTGATCTATATTTTAAATGGTATTCTTGTCTTAGTAGGATGCAATTTAGAATAAATCAAATTAATCATTTTATTCAACATAATTTTATAAAATATAGGATTTTAAATTTTTAGGTTTTAATCAATTAGAATTAATATTAGAGTAATTTAACTAATGATAGATCGTTAATTATATCTTTCAGAATTTGAGTATTTTGTTGGTTGAGTTTATAGTTTCAATTTAAAATCGTTCTTATCAATTAAATAACTAATTAATTTAAACATATCAAGTAGTAATACCCTTAATCAAGGGATGAGGTGAGCAATCATCGCACATCTTATACTTAATTTTTTTTAAATAGGTATTCAATTTAAATATTTATTTAAAAATAAATAAATATTTAAATATTAAGAGAAGGGTTGCCAACATTATATCAATTTAAAAATAAGAAAAAAATAAATATATTTTAATAATTTTTTTGACTAAATAAAGAAACAATTAAAAATAAATTTATACAAAATAATTAAAAAAGGTAATTTTGAAAGAAACTTTTGTCAAACCCACATTATTCTTATTAAGAATATTTTTAGCTATACATATTTAAATATTAAGAGAAGGGTCCATAGCTATACATATTAAAATGTTAATTTATTGAGGATATTTCTTAATTAATTGTTAAATTAATTCGGATTGAATTATGGTAATATCCATATCCACCTCCTATTGAAACTCAAACATTATTTTTAGATTCGAATTCAGATTTTTTTCAATTTAAAATAGTTCTTATCAATTAAATAACTAATTAATTTAATCAATATGATTATGGATTGTTGAAAATGTTGCTGCCCCTCTCCTATTTCTTCTGCAAATTTATATAAATAATCAACCTTTCAAAAAAAAATAATGAAATAATTTCCTCAAAACATTCCATTTCAGATACGTAGGACGAAAATAATAATTTAAATATTCATTTTAATAAAAAATATAATTTATTTTATTTCATCTTATTATTTTGATTAAAAAATAATTGAAGTATTTTAAATGATAAACATAATAATTTAAATATTTACTTTGACTAAAAGTATAATTTAAAAACTAAAAAAAATCATAATTTAAGATTTTTTTTTATTTACGCCTTATAAAAGATCTTAGCTTAAAAATTAGATTTAAATAGAACCATTTAAACTGAAATTATATAAAAATTACTAAGTTTATTTTCTCTCTCTATATTTTTCCTTTAAAATTCCGTATCCCCTAGCATCTCTCTTCACACATTCCCGCCGCCAAGCAAACCCTTCACCACGATTCTGCCCCTGCTTCCTCCTCCTCCTCCAGTCTCAGACATTTGCCTTCAAGTTTCCGACAGATCAAACCAAGGACCAGTAAATTAACTAAGGTAAATTTTGAGACCATTAGGGTTTTAATAGTTATAGCTCGGTTTGTGTTATCTGGTAACTGTCTCTGCATGACTCTATCTTTACCATGTTAAGAAAGATAATTTTTTTAAAGTAACGTTTTAGCGGTAATAGAGGACCATTAGTATCACTATTTGAAACCCTTTTGAATGAAGAAGTAAAATGATATGATTTTGTTTGTTTGATTGGTGGAGTTAGTGAAACAAATGTCGGTTTCTGATGAACAAATCACGAAGCTATTCAAATCACGAAGAACAGTATTGCAAATGCTGAGGGATAGGGAATATTCAGTCCCTGATTCAGATGTTAACATGACAAGACAACAGTTCATTGAGAAATTTGGTGAGAATATACATCTCAAAAGGGATGATCTTTTAATCCTTTCAAAAAAAGGCGATGCTCCAACTGATCAGGTACATATCTTACTGCCCTTTTTTATTCATATATTTTATGCTTATTGGAGTTCTTAGATTTTAGGTCTTGAGTAAATGCCCTTCGGATTTAAAGGTTCATCTGGGATAATGTTTCCTACCATTGTTCTTTTATTTGTGGGAAGTTCGGTTTCCTAAGTGAATGACCTTATTTGAAATCATTAATTAGAAAACTGAGGATTTTGGTAGCTATAATTTCTGAGCATGGTTGTACTTGGAATCATGAGGTTAATGTGATAAATTTGTACACGATACAGTTGCCTTAATAATTGTTTGTTATTTCAGGTTATTCCTCTGCCGAGATATATCCACTTTCTTATCACTTCTCTCATGTGTCTTAAACCTGATATACTTGTAAAAACTATTTTCCTTACATTTATATAAAGCTTCCTTAATAATTGTTTGTTATTTCATGTTCGTTATGATTTTTTCAAATACAAGATAATAAGCATATCAAACAGTAATCTGTGTGTTATATCACAATCATCAGTTTATTGGTTAGAGGCCCATCTTTCAATTTGGTGAAATGTTTAAATTCTTTTAAGCAGTCTGCATTAGTTTGCACTCTCTTGTTGTAAAGATCGTTTAGTCATTTGCTTTGCCGGAGTTTCTGTCTTGAATTTTCATTCTTCTTGGAATACAAAGAGGATGTTTGTTCTTTTCGTCACATGGGGTTAAGTTCTTCTTTGATGCATCCAAATCAATCAAGTAAAAACTGGTCATTGCTTCTAATTCTAATATTAAAAAAATATGTTAATGCCCTTTTCCAATTTTTGTTGCAGATAATTTTATAACTTTAATAGTGATGTACTGATTGTTTATCTGTCTGTAGATTTATGTCTTCTTTCCTGCAGAACAAAAGGTTGGTGTTCCTATGGTAAGAAACTGTGCAAAGCGTATGAAAGCAGACAATGTTTATAATGCAATTTTGGTTGTTCAAAGAGCTCTGACAGCCCCTGCAAAAGCAGCAATAGTTGAAATTAATTCATACTTTCACATGGAAGTTTTTGAGGTGAATACAATTTAGGGGTAGGGGGTGCTTTATGAGCATTGCCTAGCATATTTAAATTATATGTATTTTTTTTGTTTGGTTACATATAAACCATTCATTGAATCATTATAGTTGAATCTCTTGATTACGATCTGTCTCTAAGAAGTATTAGAACTATGTTAACAAAAAAATTATCAACATCAAAGTTTACAAAGGATATTCTGCTTATGAGGTAGGCTGATCCCTAAAGTAAATATTATTTTCCATTTCCCTGTAAGTATAGGAACAAAACTGCTACTAGGTCTGAACTCGGGACTGAAATGTATATCTCTAAAATAACTGCTAGACTGTTGATGAGTGTTGAAATACCCCTTGAAAGTGTTTGATTAATTATTGCTAAAGTATATGTTTGCATGCAAGTAGTCAATGCCCTTTTAAAGTGTACAAACTATATGCTTAACTCAGTACTATATTATTATGTTGAGATTTATTCTTTCCAACAATTGGAATGATATGTTCATCTTTTCTGTTAGGACGTGGCTTCATAACTCTATTATGAATGTTGTAAGGACAGTAGCGTACTACAAGTGAAATTTAAATATGAACCAAAATATTACACACCACATGAGAGGGATCTGGAAGGTTGCTGTGGAAAGCTAAATATTCACGCTAAAAGTTTTCCCCCTTATTTGTCATGATTATTTTCTTTTCTTCTAATGTGTCTTGATTTAAATTCAGTAAGTTGTCTGATTCTTATTAATATTTTGTGCTTCCAACTGACAATTAAAACAAGTAGTAGACCATCATAACTATCTCTAGGTTTGTGTTTATGAAGTTCTTGATATTTTATATTAAATCGCGTATCCATAGAATAGTTCATTTAATTTATAAATTTTGTTTATGGAACTTTTCCTATTAATTGTAAGATGGTTTTCTTAGCTACGTAGCAACTTATGGGGTACAAAATTGTTTTCTGAACAATTTTAGTTTTTTTTTTCTGTTATCTTAGCAAGAGCTGTCAAGCATGACTAAGTTATGTATTGTCCATGCAGGAAGCAGAGTTATTGACCAATATCACAGAACATATGTTTGTCCCAAAGCACACAGTTTTGAAAGATAAAGAAAAGAAGGAATTACTGGAAAAATACAGGGTAAAGGAAACACAGGTTAGTAACTGTTTTGCCAATGCCATATTTGGCTATTTCTTTGGCAGAGATCTGATAAACTGGTTTATTGTGGTTATTTCTGCAGTAAATTGATACATAACACTTGAGATACCAACAATATCTGACATATGCTTCCTCCACCTGAGAAAATAGGCAAAATGAGGGAAAAGAAAAGAATGAATTAAACTAAACAAAGGGGAGGGTAAAACTTGAGATGTTTGCAAGCTTTACTTTTTTTATCAAATGAACTTGCATTTTAGAACTTGGAGTTTTTAGCTTTAAGATGGAGCTTATGAGATTAATGATACACTTCAGATGACTTTTAATTGCTTTATCATATTCAACTTAAGTTATTAAAGATCATTTAGTGCCATGAATATGATGTAATTAACCAAAGGTCCCAATTATGAAAATTGTTTAGGTATTAGTGAGAGAGAGAACACCATAGCATTCCTTATTTTGTGGGGAATGGGGATTAGTATTCAGCAATATGATACTATATCATAAATACATAAATGTCCAACTTGATTCACGAAAACAATTTAAATTCTAAGGAAGTCCTTGGGAAAGTTTAACTGAATTATTATTATATAACCTTCTATAAAATGGGAATTTGAAATTCTGGGGAAAACCTTCTATTCTAAAAGTGACAGAAAAATTAAGATTGTGTTTTCCGCGTTTAGCTACATCTAATTGAATTCAATTTCATTTGGCATCTAGCAATTTGATACATCCTGTACCTGGCTTCTAATTTGCGCCTTTCCCATCCTCATGAGTCTTAAATAGCTTTTATTTTGACTATTATTTTGGTGAATGATTCACCAGTGCAGTTATAAGGTCTGCTTGTTTATTTGTTTAATTCCTTTTTAGGATTTAGAAGCTAGTCTTTGTTAAATTGATATTTCGAGTTGTGTACAGTTTTAATCATAATCTATATTGCATTTAATTAGGAAACATAATTTTGCAATTTTTTATGAACATATATTGGTGTATTGCTTTTTCAAGATAAATGATATTTTGATTATAGGGAAAGAATACTGAGCATGGTTTTTGAAGAGGTTTCTTTTCGGTTAAGCAAACGGTTCTACGGATATATTTTTTGTTTAGTAACAAGTTTATAGAGTTTGAAACAATCATATTCATGATAATCACAAGATACAAGTGAAAAGGATTTTGAAGTGGTGCTTTTGTTGTGATTAAAAACTGAAAACACAAAGCTGGGTATGTATGAATGACCATCCATTAAGTTTATAGCTCATTCTCTGATAATATTCCTATTAATTTTATGTGAAAGAATATTTAAAGGATATTTGAAGTGGATTCTTGATTAACAGGTACATGCCTTGAGTTACTACTACTGATTTTCTTACTGATTTCTCTTTCTTTTGAACTTCAGCTACCCCGTATTCTGGTCAGTGATCCGGTTGCTAAATATTACGGTATGAGGCGTGGACAAGTTGTGAAGATTACTCGGCAAAGTGTGACGGCTGACACATACGATACATACCGATATGCTGTATGATTTTCTTATTTTAAAGAGGTTGAGGTGACTTTCTGGGGCACATATGATTCTTCTCATTTTAGTCTAAAGCATTTGAGCTGTTTTGTGGTGACTTGAATTTACTCTTAAATTTTACTTGGAAGTTCCCATCAAGTTACTGACCGCTGTGATTAATTTGGCATGTGAATCATGTTGGTCGGTCTGTAGTGTTTCCGGTGGATATGTTCCACTCTACTGAACTGCTAAACCAAAACCAATGCTATTCTTTATAAAAAGAGGAACCATCTTTTTATTCAAAGCTAACATAAAGATGTCCTTGTTACTTTTTTCGTGATGTTCTTTAAGTCAATAAAATCTGTGTAAATCTTCCCATGCCACTCTAAACCCTTAAAAGTTGTTGCAAGAGATGAACGACCTTCACAGTGGATTGTCCTGGCATGTTGTCTCAAGCGTTGCTCAATTATATTTTTTATAAGAAGTTCATAGTATTATGATCCGGGACTTTAGTTCATTTATTAAGTGAGCAATTCTCGTTCGTTTAGTTTTTATATGAAGGAACAAGGTACTTTTCTACCACCCTAGTACTGTTTTAAGCATAGTACTAAATTATAGTTGCACTACCACCCTATTATTTTTTTAAGTATAGTATTAAATTATAGTTGCAGTTGTAATGTTATGATTGTAGACGTTATATCATGATTTTTGTTCAAAAATAACTATGATTTTTAAATGTATTATCATTATGATGCAAATATTACGGTCGTAGTTTAATATTATGTTCTCAAGTCTTTTTCTGAAAAAAAATTCATGAACCATCCAACCAGTGTTGTCAAGGTGTGTGCTTAGGTGCACTCTCCTTTGCATTTTTCAACAAAAGACCTCAAACCTTCTCAGGCCAGTCTATTTTGGTCGGACACTTGCTTTTAAGGGTGAGTATTTGATCGAGTCAAGTTAAAAAATTTCGAGTTATTCAAGTTGACGGTTTATTTGAATTTTTTCAATCTAAGTCGAGTTTAAGAAATTTTAGTCGAGTCGAGTTAAGTTTTCAAGTTTCTATAAAAAAAATAATTATAATTATTTATCACGTTATAATACGATTTGATTCTAATTTAAACGATTTTCTCTAATCATATAAGATATATATATATATATATATATATATATCTTCATATTTTTTTATATGTGATAATATTTTTTTCATATTTTTATATATCAATATATAAAAATCATAAAAAATTTGAGAGACTTGTCTCGAACTTGAAAAATAAATCCTTTAATTACTAAAAATTATGAGTTATTCAAGTTTCCATTTTACAACTGGAACTTTATTTGAAATTTTTTTCAAGTTGAATCGAGTTTATGAAATTTCGAGTCAAGTCAAAACGAGTCGAGTATTTTTTTCTCGAATTATTCGATTTTTTCAAATCGAGTTGAGTTTTGCTCACCTTTACATGCGTATTACATTTAGGTATTTTTTTTTAAGGGGATAAGTATTAAAAATTATTTGTAGTAAATTTATGCTACAAGCGATTGTTTGATTTGCTTCCTGATGCTTTTTCCTGGAAGTAACCTATGTACTGTGATTTTGGAGGTTAACTTACTTTTTGGGTTTTACTTTGGAATTATGTTTTCTTAAGGGCGGCACACGGCACTTCTCACTGAAATGATAGCTGAATCCTGAGATGGAATTGTAAAAACAAATTTCAATGTCTTGCAGAGTGCAAACACTTTATTATATTGTTTTTTTTTTTTCATTATTTGATTATACTATTGTTTTAACTTACCCACAATTATTTATAAAACATGTTTTTATTATGCCAGCAAAAGAATTGTAACTTCTTATGCAAGTCATTTCTTTCGTACTTGGTCCAAAGGAATGCTTCAACTAGAAGAACAGAATTTTGTAACTCTGTCTCATGTTTATTTTCCACGAAAGCCAGATTTATGATGAAGTAGTGGCATATACTATGCTTTGAATGTCCACTTGAATGATGAAATGGATGATGAGAGTTTTCGGGGTTTGTTTCGTCCTATAATTCAAAAGGTCATGGAAGTGTATCAACCAGATGCAGGTGTTCTCTAATGTGTAGCAGATTCATTGTCTGGTGACAGATTAGGTTGCTTCAACTTGTCTGTGAAGGGCCATGTAGATTGTCTCCGATTTTCTTAGATCTTTCAATATTCCTCTAAATTCTAATGGTCTTGGGTGGGATGAGGTGGGGGGTATACCATCCGCAATGATGGTGCTATGAGGTCTCTCTCTCACACAGCTCTAGGCTTCTAGTAAAATATTGTAAATATCATTGCTGATGAAATACTGTTCCTCTAAATTGCTTCTTTTGCTTCATTTCAGACAACTGTTGCAGTTGGGGTTGAGCCTGATAATAAGCTGTCTTATAATGAATATTATAAGTATTTTGGTCTAGATTACACACTAGA
This sequence comes from Abelmoschus esculentus, assembly GCA_035048815.1. NCBI lineage: Eukaryota > Viridiplantae > Streptophyta > Magnoliopsida > Malvales > Malvaceae > Abelmoschus > Abelmoschus esculentus. Next base: position 4,248,007 of record JAUCBN010000031.1, on the reverse strand, counting down.
TGTTGACTTGGGCAACATGGAATGCACCTAGAGATATGGAGAAGATAAGGTATATGTATTAACCAAACTCTGCTTATTTTTTTCAGTAAATATTTCTAAGGTTATGTAGTTTTCTATCTTCAATTTTAGTATGGCCACAAACCTTTCCTCACTCTTGGAACATTGGTCTAACTGAATGTTGTTTTGGTTTCTCTCTTTTTCATGAACATGCTTTTAGAGCAGCTTTCTAGAGACTAGACCATCTCATGCACCCAGTGTACCTTTTCAAGCATCCAACCACCCGAGGTTTGTAGCCAGCAACAATTATTACAATTCTTGCATCAAATTCCCTGTTATTTTATCTTGTGTGGAAGATTCTTTTGGTTGTAGGCAGAGTACATGGAGGAAAGACCAAAACCTGGGATATGAAATGGTGATGAATATGAATCAGACCCTAAAGATGATGAGAAACCTCTACACATATTCTCCAATTCTGATAGAGATAGATTTTCCTCTTTCTTGTCCAAGCCATAAGAAGGTATTAAATTCCATTATTCCTTGTGCATCTTGCTGATCTCTAATATTTTAGCATCTTACGTTTGTAGTACTCAAGTAGTCCCCTGGCATTCATGGTTTGTAGACTTCCAGTCTTGTTGTGCAGTCAGCAGTCATCAGTGTGTGACGAATTCCACCCCTTGCACTTGTCTTTGTGCTTGTGTGTGAGGTGATGAGGCAGTGAGAGACAGAGAGAACCGATTCATATGATGTTTTATTCGAATAATAATACTGAGAAATAGAAATAGAAATATAAATCTAGAGTGTGTGGTCCTGTCTGTCCTGTTCCACCCCCACAAAAAGCACAGGATTTGTTGGGTGAAAGTAACCTCCACGTTCTCTCCTCTTGTTTGTTTCCTCCTCCCAAATCCCTCTTGCTTGATTGCTACACAATCTCCTCAGCATTCAACATGTAATGACTAATTACCAACTTACCTTACCATAATAAGAGAGTAGGAGGACTAGGAGCCAAGACACAATCAATCACTTCACCATACTTTACGACGACTATGAACATGCAAGGATATCTTAACTAACTACCTACAATATTCATTAGACACACAATTTTAAATGAATTTTCTAGACTCACTCAAATAAAAAATAAATGATAATCATCTTTAAAAAAATCTAAATTTAATTATTTTATCTATAAAATATATATTATTAAAAAATTAAGAATATATACTACGGGTTTAATATTTCTAATTCACTTGAAATTTGATTTGGATAATCCCATGGGCGGAGCCATTTTTGGACAAGGGTGGTTAAATGACACCTTAAAAAATTTTAGATTAGCTTTTTTTTAATGATTTATATATATATATTTAAAAAATATATAAATAATATCGGTCATTTTAGGAAAATATTAGAGTTCCAAATAATAATTAAGGATATAAGAGAAAGAATGATACATTTTGGAAACTACAACAATTGCTACAGTTAAAAAGGAAAACGCCATGTGCACATAGCGTTACCCTTTAAATTATTGTCTTTTATTCCTTTAAACAATGAATGAGCCGTGCATAATATAAGAGGTAACGCCATATGCACATAACGTTTTCTTCTTTTAATGTAGTAATTGTTGTAGTTTCTAAAATATATATATATTTTTCTTATTTTTTTAATTATTGTTTTAAAACATCCTTAAATATAACCCAAAAAATATACCCTTAAATAATTTTTTAGCTCCAACCTTATATAATCCTATACTTCAATAAAGCATAAAGTAGATGGAAAATTAAATGAAGTTGATTCCTTGTTTAGATGGAGAAATGAGAACCCTTGGATGCAAACTCTGAAATAAACGCAAAAAGTAGGTACAAGCATTCGGTCAAATTAAATAATATTAAGACAATGAAGTTTAAAAGAATTATTTTATAATTTAAATTTTATTTAAAAAATTTAAATCGAGTTAAACTTATGAACTTCGAGAAAAATTAAATAATTTTCAAATTTAATTATAAATATTTATAATATAATAGTAGTAATTAGTTTTAATTTAAATAATTTTCTATATATGAATCATATATATATATTATATACTGTCCAGCTATTCTCCAATATCATCCCATTCTGTCTGTTTGTGCAGCAAAATGGCACCACTTTAATAATTGCTACCACTGGTTTCAGTTTCAACATTTTACCTAGTTTTGTTGCATCCAGAGAGTGATAGGCACAAGGGTAATTTCCTAATTAAATATAAAAATAATTAGATAAATAAAAATGGTATTAAAAAAAATACAAACCTATCTTCTTTTCATTCATTTTATTGGTTGAAATATCAATTCAAGCTCCTGCACACTGCACCTTTAATTGTTTTAAATTATATAGGGTTGATTGATTAAGACCAATCCCAATACAACAAACTTTGTAATAATTCTATTAAATATTAATCGTTCAATCACTGTGTTGGTTTTATTAATATTCGAATTTATGACCTTTAGAAACAATAACTATCTCTTTAACCTGTAAGATTAGATGGTTCGTGCTTAGTTAAAAAGTTAGAAATAATAATATCGGAAAAAATAGAATGATATAAACATTAATAAGGACATAAACCCAAAAAATACATTAGGTGCCCTATTAAGATAATAAACATTGATAAACATTATGAAACAAATTATATATTAAGCCTTAATAAAATCCGATTTCTTTCTAAAAATACAGATCCATGAGTTAAATAAATTAATCTCTAATATATATTATTCTATCTTAAAAAAATCAATTAATTAACTAAAAAAAAGGTAAATTTGAAATCCTTTAAAGCCAGCTATTTTTAATGGTCCCTTTAAGATTCAAACATTGTATCTATTACAATCAAATGACCCTGTTTTATGTGTTTGTCCCCACTGTTAAGGCTCCCGTAATCTATAATATTTTATCTAATAATTAAAGATATTCATATTATTTTATTTTTTTTATAAAAATATTTTAATTAATAAATAAATCTTTTTAATAAATTTTCAATTAGAAATGATTTATCCTAATCCACTGTTATAGCTTATACTTACCAAACAATCCAATTAATAAATTTAAGTATTTTATCTTTTAAAAATAATTTTATTTTAACAAAAATACTATTTATTATATAGTTATTATTTTATTTAGATTACTCAATGGATTAACCGATTCTATCTGCCCCTGCCAGGCCGTGATCGAGGCCTATCTCGAACCTGCTTGGATTTCTTTGTCTGTTACGGTTCGAGTAACGATTCCATCACAACTGGCAGGCGGCGGTAGTAAAGGTTAGGTTAGGTTATACTGTGGGGACAAAATCCCTTCAATTGTGCCTTACAACTCTACTCACAGTAGTCTTATTTTAAGGGATTATTATTGAATAGGTAAACTATATAAATGGGACTCAATTATTATTTAAATTTTTGTTGAGTTTTTTTTTTTTTATTTTGAGAAATTATAAATAAATTAATAAATTTATTTTATTTTATTAAAAAATAAATATTTGTTGACGTGATAGTTAAATTTTTTTTATAATATAATAAATTTAACTTTTATCTTATATATTTTCTTTAATTTAAATTTTTATCTTAATATTTAAATATTTTAATATTTTATCTTTTAAATTTTATCTTCTTTACTTCTAAAAACAAAAAAGTATGATTTTTATAGTGTGAGCAACTTATTGTAAATGACTATCGTAATAGAAATTTTGATTCTTCAATTATTTTTCGCTACTCATATAAATGGGGTTATAGATGGTTGTTATTAACATCGATGAAAGTTTTTTTTAAACAAGAAGAAAATGAATTTTAAGATTTAAAAGACTAAAATATTATAATATTAAAATATTAAAAGATAAGATTTTAAATTTAAAATAAAATATAAAAATTAAAAAGTTCAATTTATTATTATAAAATAACAGTTTTTTTAATAAAATTGAACTAATTTATCAATCATATTAATTAAAAATTTATTTATATTTTCTCATATTCAGATAACTCAATCAAAAGTTATATCCTAATCATAAAATTATTTATATATTTAATACTACACTATTATAATTATTACGGCACATTTTTACCATCGGGGCCGCCCACCCCGGCCTAACCAAGGGAACATGCTGGCCCTCGCTTTGACTGTTCCCTAAAAAAGTCTCCTTTTTCGTTCCATTGGCTCTTGGTTTTTGGGCACCTAATCCCTACACACTACCCCTCACCCATGTGATCAGCCTCTTCTAATTCCCCAAACGACCCTCACCCTTCAATCATTTGACTACCTTTCCGAGGCCAATCCAGTCATTTAGTAACAAAGGCCATTTAGTTTTATCAAAAAGGCACAAGGTGGCACTTGATATTGCCAGGACTTTTCTACTCTTTACCTTGTCGGTGCATACAATTTCAATGAAGTTTTAACCTTTATTATGATTCCATACGATAAATGATGTTATGTTATTATTAGCTAATTTGTTTTTCTATTAAATGTGTAATTAAGAAACTGTAGTTTCCAGAATAGAAACAAAAAGACCATTGGTTCATACATTATAAAGAAAAGAGAGAGAGGAAAAAAGGAAAAGAAGAAAGCTTAGAGTACGAAGTTAAGCACTCTCCTTTTATCATTCAATTCAATCTTGGTTTCTGAATTCTCATAAAGATTTCTCAGTTTGGTTTTTCTTTTCTATTTTGAATCTGGGTTGTTTGATTTATTTCTGCTGCAAAATTTTATAGGTGGTGATGTGGGGTAACATGATTTATTGTCGACTTTTAATGCTTTTCATTTAGTTTTGCTTTCAAGTTTGTCAAAAAGGTTCTTTCTTTTTCTCTGTAAAAAACTTCTTTTTCTTGCTCAGTATTTTGGTGATGCAATTTGTAACACCTCCTTGTTTCCAACATTTCATCTTTCTCTCAGCTTGGAAGATATCTCAACTGAAGATTTTATCATCTTTGATTCCATTTTTTTTTGTTCCTTGCCTTTAGCTAAGCCGCCCCCATCTCCTTAGTTTCCCTTCTGTTTTTAGCTCCATTTTAGTAGCTGCACACTCTTTGGGCATTCTGCATCGGCATGTTTCCCCTTCTTTTTCTCCAACTTGTTGTTGTTTAGCTACTGTCTTCAGGATTTTGGATCTGGGTAGTTCTCAGATTTAGTAGTTTACTCTTGCTGATTTTAAGAAGTTGATTTTTCAATCTTTTTTTTAATAGAGAGAAAAGGAGAGTGAAAGAGAGAGAAACCATGGCAGGAGGAGGAGCTCCAGCAAAAGCAGATGAGCCACAGCCACATCCACCGAAAGAGCAGTTGCCCAACATTTCTTTTTGTATTACAAGTCCACCTCCATGGCGTGAGCTTCTTCTACTCTGATTTTCTGTTTTTCTTTCTTTCTTTCTTTTCTCATTTTTGACAGCTTAGACTCCTAGTATTATGTTTGGTAGATTGGGTATTATGTTAGATCTTCGTTTGGTCTACAGTGCGATTCTTGTGAATCCCAGGAATATTTTAGGTATATTTTTGGTTGATTTACAGTGTGATTCTTGTGATTCCCAGGGAATGTTTTAGGGATATTATGGTATTAGTCATTGTTTTTTCGGATTTATACTTCTCTATTTTCTTTTTCAGTTGAAAGTAACTTTTTTGGGTTCTTCTTTCGGCTGAGGTACTCCTTTTTGGAAAAGTGAAATCCAGTCTTCTGCAGAAAAAAAGAACTTTATTTTTAGGGGAAAAGAAAAGAAAACATATTTGCTTTTTATAACTAATCCACTAATGTTCGTCTTTATTTTATTGAATGAGGAATATTATGTATCTGTGTTATATTTTATATGTATAAACTATTTTTTATGTGTTTTCTCTATGTATTTGTGGTAACTAAGGATGATAATTCTACTCATACGATTATAGATTTGGTTGGAGTTAATCTGAGGCCAAACCAAGCTTTCTGTACAGTTGACTCTTCTTTTGGTTCAATTTACTTTAGCGTTTCCCTCTACCTTTTGGTCCTTTCTATTTCTCTTTAACCAATTTTTCCTCCTCAATCCGCACTCTTCAATTTCTCCACGGTCTTCTATTTCTACCTTGAACATTTTAGGAATTCTTATTTTTGTTCCTTGTTGTGGATTGAAGACTTTGGATTCCAATTGTGGATATGCCTTCACTACGCTATTATGTGATTAACTATTAGGGGTGAACATCCGATCGAGTCGAGTAAAAAATTTCGAGTTATTCTAGTTGACATCATATTTAATTACTCAAATTTTATTTCTAGCTTTTTCGATACAAGTCGAGTTTATAAAATTCTAGTCTAGTTGAATTTTCAAGTTCTTATACAAATTCAATTGTAATTATTTATCATGTTATTATAGTATATTTTGATTTCAATTTAAACGATTTTCTCTAATCGTGTATATATATATATTCATATTATTATAGTCGAGTTTTTCACCTCGAGTTGAGTTAAAAATTTTGAATTTCTCGAGTCGAGTCGAGATTTGCTCTCTTCTATTAACTATTGTTATTGTTGGCATATGTTGGTTAGTAGGAAATAATCGCAACTGATCTCTCAACATTTTGATCTTGTACTCGATGCAGCCGATGCAATCCTTCTTGGTTTTCAACATTATCTTGTGGTGCTTGGCACGGCAGTGATCATTCCCACCTCTCTTGTTCCCCAGATGGGAGGCGGAAATGTAAGGCCCCTGAAAATTAATCAAATATAAAGGATTAATAATGGTTACTTGCTGGTAATTTACCCGGACATTATTATCTCAATCATGTTATTGCAATGACCTCTATAGGAGGAGAAAGCAAAGGTGATCCAGACTCTACTCTTTGTTGCCGGTTTGAACACATTGCTGCAGTCACTATTTGGCTCTAGATTGCCTGCTGTGATCGGAGGGTCTTATACCTTTGTCCCAACAACCATCTCTATTATACTTGCTGGTCGGTTCAGTGATACTTCAGATCCTATTGAGGTTGTGATCTAAACTCCATTTTTCTACATTAGGTGATGTCTGTTTAGAATTGCCAAGGTCGCTTTAAATTTTGAGAAGTAAGCATTTACTGTAACGAGGGAAACAATTTTTATCCAGCTTGAATGTTATTAATGTGATGCTACATGTTTTCACTCTTCAACATTCTATTGAAAGAATAGCATAAAGGTTTAGAATGCACGCCTTTTTTCTTAATAGGAGTTTACAACCCGTTCTCATCATAAGGTACCACATTCTAGATTTTTTGTAGTTTATACTTGAAAAGTATACATATGCGAAGGATTAATCAAGTTTTCCAGTTTGAATACCAACATTCTGCATATTGGTGTTTCTTGGTTTGTTTAAATGTTGTGTTTTGATACCTTTCAGAGATTTAAAAGGATAATGCGGGCAATTCAAGGTTCCCTCATTGTCGCTTCAACTCTTCAGATTGTCCTTGGCTTCAGTGGCCTTTGGCGTAATGTTGCTAGGTTCGTTAATACATGTTTAAATATTTCTGGGAATGCTTGACCAGCTTGCCTACATTTGCTTTTTGTTCCATGTAATTTGGAATTAGGTTGATGGTATGCAGGTCTTCTATGTTTAATAGTAGTTCTTGCAAGTGGATTCAGTTTCTGAATTATATAGGTTCTTTGATCAATACTTGCTTCTTGTTGATTCACTTGAATGTTTGCTTTAGCATATTGAAACATGGTAAAATATTATAGTGCGTCCTTTTTATTTGAGTTATTCTAATCATACATGTTTTATTTTCCATTTCAGGTTTTTAAGTCCACTTTCAGTTGTTCCTTTGGTGTCTCTAGTTGGTTTTGGGCTTTATGAGTTTGGGTTTCCAGGGGTAAGTCTTTACTTTATACGATATACTATGTGAATGAATATCATGACATGGTATTGTATCATCATCTCTATGTTTGTTGACTACTGTTTCAATTAATAGGTTGCCAAATGTGTGGAGATTGGACTGCCTCAGTTGATTCTTGTAGTATTTATCTCACAGGTACTAATTTTTGGGACAAGCTATCATCCATTTTATATTTACAGTCTTGCATATTTGAGACTTTTGATTTCAGTTGACTTCAGGACTATAATTTTTTTATTATCAAATAACCATCATTTGTCTGTGTTTATTTGCAGTATATGCCTCATGTGATAAAACATGGGAGACGCGTGTTTGATCAATTTGCAGTCATATTTTCAGTGGTGATTGTTTGGATTTATGCTCATTTACTCACCGTGGGTGGCGCTTATAACGGTAAAGCACCAAGGACGCAAATAAGCTGCCGTACCGACCGTGCTGGTCTAATAGATGCTGCTCCATGGTGAGTTCATGCAGAATCCTTAGTGCAGTTGCTCTATCATGTTTTCGATTGGTATATCATGCATGATTTAACCTATTAATTATTTATTTTGAGTTGAGGTACTTATAAAAGACTTCTGACCAGGGAACATTTTCTTAAATCATAGGGCTACACTATCAATTGAATGGTTAAGTTAATCCATTTTAAATTATTTGCAAACTAAATTGCAAGACTGGTATATACGTGTTCCATCTGAGGAAAATTCTGCTTATCAACAATCTTGGTACATGTTGGATGAAGCTTTGGAAGTAGTAAATCAAGCCTGCTTGCATTCTATGAAATCTTAATTTGTAATTGGTTTAGAAGTGTGAAACAGTTTTTGTTCCGAGTTTGCTTCACTGGTTAGACTACTATAAATTGGATCTTTTGGACTCATGTTTGATAACAAACTCAAGATATCTTCTTACTATAATGTGATATCATTTGTCAAGAATGGAATAGTTATAAGTTCTTACAAGAATTAGCAATGTGCAGGATAAGAGTTCCTTATCCCTTTCAATGGGGAGCCCCTTCATTTGATGCTGGTGAAGCCTTTGCTATGATGATGGCTTCTTTTGTTGCTCTTGTAGAGGTTTGTTTTCTTCTGTTACTTTTGAAATTCATTAACTTTTCAAATATTTTCTTCTATTTTGATTTTTGTAAAACTAAAAATCTGAATTGAGTTCCCACTGTCACCATTTTTGTTGTCTGTGTTGCTCTAACCCCTGTTTTTTTTCCCTCAAGTACTTATATCTGACACCATGCTTGTGGCTTTTTCAAAAATGGGTATGGAGATGCAATTCTTCAAGGGCCCTTCGAATACATGGGAAACCATGAACATACTTGTGTTGGAAACATACCCATATCAGATGCTCACATACTAGTTCAATTGACACAAGCTGCTTTTCTTTTTGCTATCTTTTCCCTTTTATGTCATTTCTTATCGTCTCTCCTGCACTGCTATTCATTTACACAACTCTTCTATGAACTGGCTTAAAGTTTACTTATTTTAATTTTCTCCCTAGTGGTAAAAGTATCACATTTTAAGTTTTCTTTGCTGATTTCATTGTTCTATATTTTTGCTTAAACATGCATCAAAGCAAATTTTCCATAATTTTAGGAAATTGATAGTTAACTTCAGTGTTGTTCGATAATTCAAAGTACTGACTTTTTTCATGTTCAATGTCATGAACAGTCCACTGGGGCTTTTGTTGCGGTGTCAAGATATGCTAGTGCAACTCCAATGCCACCATCTATTCTTAGCCGTGGTGTTGGTTGGCAGGTAGATAAAGCTTGTTGCATAGGCCTATGATGTGAAGTAATTTTGTACAATTCAGATTATTTGTTAGATTGGCTGTCTTATATTCCATGGTAACACGGAATTGCGCAGTTGCTAATGCTGTGCGTAAACTTCCTTCAATTCTATGATAACAGGAGAGAAGACCCTGAATTTCCATTTAACATCTGGAAGTTTCATCTCAGATTACTGAAACTTCAGTCTCATGTTAATATTGCATTCTTATCTTTTAAGAAGAAACTTAATAAAAAATTCCCTTTTTGCCTTTAGGGAGTAGCAATTCTGATCTCTGGGTTGTTTGGAACTGTCAATGGATCCTCGGTATCCGTGTAAGGCTTTTACTACAAACATTGTTGTACCTTTTATTTCTCTGTTTAATTAATAAAAACCCAGAATTCGCATACCGACTTTGGTCTTGTTTCAGAGAGAATGCTGGTCTTTTAGCCTTAACACGAGTTGGCAGCCGAAGGGTTGTCCAAATCTCGGCAGGATTTATGATTTTCTTCTCCATTCTTGGTAATTTGCAGTTTTTTTTCTCTATTTAGATCTCATGCATTTTGTTTTCAAGTTTAGTTGATTTTTGTTATAATCAACGTGCAGGAAAATTCGGAGCCGTCTTTGCTTCCATTCCAGCACCCATCATTGCTGCTTTGTACTGCCTCTTCTTTGCTTATGTCGGTACGTGTCTGATTTCATCTGTTTACGAGGAAACACGTTCTATGATTTATGATAAGCTCTTTCAAGTATCTAGTATTTTAACTCCTGTGTTCCCACAGGTGCTGGAGGTCTTAGTTTACTTCAGTTCTGCAACCTGAACAGTTTCCGTACCAAGTTCGTATTAGGCTTCTCCGTTTTTCTGGGCTTATCTGTGCCACAGTACTTCAATGAGTATACTGCAATCAATGGCTATGGCCCCGTTCACACAAGCGCGAGATGGGTATTCATACTAAATCTCTTTCATACTCATTAATACTAAATAACCTACCTGCAGCAATCATTTTATAACGAACTGGGGTTTATTGACAAAGATTTTATGCCTGCTATGACCAGTTCAACGACATTGTAAATGTGCCATTCTCCTCTGAAGCTTTTGTGGCTGGTTGCGTTGCATATTTTCTTGACAACACATTACACAAGGACAGCTCAATTAGGAAGGACAGAGGTAAGCATTGGTGGGACAAATTCCGGTCGTTCAAGGGGGATAACAGGAGTGAAGAGTTTTATTCCCTCCCCTTCAACCTCAACAAGTATTTCCCATCGGTGTGAGGCGCGGTCATGATATCTGATATTTATCTCCTCTTACTATCTGTTAATTGTCGTAGAACACGCTATAGCAGTATGACAGTGTTTCCATTTATTGAGATGTTTTGTTTACTTTCTGCTGTAAATCTGGATTATGAAACAGTTTTAATGCCTCTCTTTTATTCCTTGTTTGATGTGTGGTTGCTGCACTTGCTCGCTCGCACACTTTTCACCTCTTCTCTCATCCCACTTATCTGTGCCTGTGCCTGTGCCTGTCACTCCCAGTCTGATCTGGTTGGGACTGGGACTACAGGATCTTGTTGATCACTACCCTCACCCTACAATCTGGCACCCAGGTGTTGCGTATTTGATTCCCCGTTGTTTGTTTTGTCTGGTTATTTCTCCTTTTTATGCTTCAGATATGGTTCTGTGTAACCATGGAACCAACCAAATAATTTAAACGTCACCTTCCCTAATGGTTGAAGTTTATTCACGCAGTGGTTGTTAATGCTTCAGCCGTTGATTTACAAAGACTTGCCTATCCATAGGTTGTTAACTTGTTTTCTCCTTTGACATGGGAAGAGACGTGTTTAAAGCAATACCATTGCCACACGTTACTTGATACGGTGATGGTTTTTTTTTTTAACATAGAACTAAACTAATGATTTTATTAATGAAGGATATATTTGAAAATACAATGGAAATTTATATTTTGATAAATAGAATGCTTAAATTCATATATAAACCTAATAAATAAAACTAGCAATAGAAGATCATAAAAAGATCAGATATAAAAAAGGTAAAACCTAATATAAAGACTCGAAATAAAAGAATGATATAAATATCATCAAAATTCATGATGATATAAAAAAGATAAAACCTAATACAAAGACTCCAAACCTAATACATGGAAGAACCGAGAGGTAAATAGAAGAGACATATTTCTAAAAGCTTCAATTTTTCATATACTAAAAATATTTGTATTGTATATTAAAAATATAATCTCGTAATTTTTCATATAATTTTATTAAGTATAAAAAATTATACTCTTAACGTAAACTTATCTTGTTTTCCCAAATTAAGTCTCGTCAGATTTTCCTCCCATTGGAAAGTAAAATGTCCTAATCCTCTAACACCGGGGATTATTAAAAGCTAAACCAGATAATTCATGTATTCAAGTTGTGTTAATGTTACCCGTGTTTCTCAGTGAATTGTTTAAGGTATCGTATGTTTGATTTTGACACGAATTTGTGTTATATATTTAAGAGAGAAATATATATTTAAGAGAGAAAAATTAGTAGGTGAAACATGTTTATCACGTCGTCCGTAATCTCAATTAATTAGGATTGTTCATTTTGATTTTTTTTAAAATGAATTATTATCTCTTTTCATATGTAATTAGTAAATAATTCTTTAAAAGTAAACAATTTTAATTACTTAAATCATAAATAACGTAGTCAATAGGTTGACCAAATAATCTTTGTTTTAAGAGAAGAGATTATTGTTTGTATTGTATTTTCTGATTGGATGAGTCTACAACGGGCGTCGAACACCGCTGAACATCATTAATGTTGAATACCGCTGAACATTATTAAATTAATTTATAAAAAATAAAAATCTAAAGGACTAATCATATAATTATTAATAATATGTTGAGTTTATCACACTTTTATTAATTATATACTGAGTCCTTAAAATTTTAAATTTTTATTAATTAATTTAATGGTGTTCAACAATGTTCAACATTAGTGATGTTCAACGGTATTCGACGCGCGTCGTAGAATTTTTCTTTCTGATTTTATCATGTCACTGACATGTGTTATGTTTCCCACCACTCATCGGTTTGGTATTGTTTTTGTTTTATTCACAGCCTGACATATGCAATGACAACATAAAAAGTTCTTTTAAATAAAAAAGTTAAAGGTGGAAATTATTTTTAATGTCGTTAATTTTAAATATTAGTAAACACAGGATTGTAATAATAAATTGGAGTTAACTTTTTTTTATAAAAAAAAAACTTATTTTAAAAGTTTAGACGTAGAGATTTAAATATTTTTAAAATACTTTTTTTTATCATTTGATAATTAAAAAATGTTTAAATAATATAAATTTAAATTATTAATAAAATTAAAAAGACAATATTATAAATGATATTATATTCAATAATTATTAAAATCATATTTAAACAATAATTTTATAAATAATAAAAAATATATACAACCTCTCTCTCTCTCTATTGCTTAGTAATGATATTAGAGAAAACGATAATTAATTGCCTCGTAGATGTTGGGTTAAAGATTTTGAGTAGAAAATAAAATAGGGGAGAAGTCGTTCGTTATTATTTTTCGATTTATTTGGTGTGGATTAAATTATTATATATAGCAAGAAAAGAATAAAAAGGCACATGAGAAATAAAGATGTTTGAACTATGATATTTTTGTTATAATAAAGTATGATGTTAGAATCGGACTGATATATTATAAAAAAAATTTTTTGATAGTCGTTTAACTGCAAATTAGAGACTTACTGATGATAACTACGTGGTGAAGCAAAATGATGTTTAATCTCTTCTGTTATTTCTTGTTTGTTTGGTTAGACGTAAGCCTTTTATTTTTTTTGGGCAAAGTAAATTGAAGTTCAAAAAATTATTAAAAATTAATTTTTATAATTTAATTAATATTAATAAATATAAAATATTAATAACTACTAATTTTTTTTATCTTTCTTGGTGTTTTTATTTATGTTCATTTATTTAAAAAAATTAAGTTTGATTTAATATTTAGGATTAGGGTTTAAAGTTATAACTTAGGGTTAAGGTTTGTATTATTGATTGTACGATTGTAACTTTAGGGTGTATGGTTTAAAGTTTAAGATTTAGAATTTATGGTTAGGATTTAAGATTTGATATTTTAGTGTTGAGCGTAAACAAGAGTAGAGAATTTAATCCTAAATTGTTCGAACAAATATTAATTTAATCATATCATTATATATCAATTTTTTTTCAAATAATTAAATAACTATCCGTTATCAATTGATTTTAAAAATAGTTTTATATAATCAATTAATACAATATATTAATCAAAACAATTAATACTACCAATAATCAACTAATATAATTTGTTATCGATTATCTACTATTAATTATATTCTTATAACCAAAAAATTCAAAATTTACCATCAATGGCTGATCAACGTCTCAATATAACCATTTTCAGGAAGCTTTAGATTTTTAGGTAGAGTTTTTATTTATAAAAATAAGATGTTTAAAGTTCATTATGAGTTTAGAATATACGACACATATCATTGAACATTATTAACGTAGTATATCGTTGAATATTATTAATTTTTAATAACTTTTAAATAATTATTAAAAAACTCAAAGGTTCAACATACAATTAATCATATTTTAAAATAAAATTAAAAAATATATATTCTATGAATTATTCTCGTAATTTCATCCATGTTCATACCCAAATAAATAAATTGACATAAATTTTATTTTTTTCATATTTTTTATAAACTTAAATTTATAAATTATTATTTTCTTCCTCATATATTTATAATAATATGTTAACGGATGAAATTATTAAAATAAAAAAATACTCAACATTTCAAGAGCTATATAATTTTTTTACTTTAGTTTTATATATATATATTAAAAATAATTTATTTATAAATTTGTTCCTCCACCTTTAAACATTTACATTTTGTCCCTAACCTCAAATCTTAACTCTGTCCTTGACAACATTTCATTCTCAATCCAATATTTGATAAATCACTCATCTTTATAGAAAGCATTTGACATTACTTACTCAATCACTCTGTTAGTATTATTGGTGCTCGAACCCATAATCTCTAACAACAACAATCGTTCCATTAACCGATTGAACTAAAAGTTTCGTGCACTTCTTCGCAATGCAGAAATGACCAAGTAAATAAATAAATAAAACAAAACCAGATAAAGAGTGTGCCTTCCCAGTTTCTGGCATCTTATCAGTTGTAATATACTGGCATTCCGAAACTAGACCTGTCACTTGTCCAACCATGTTGAAGACCACACCAGGTTTCTATTGAGAACCAGGAGGGCAGTACAAATAAATTTTCTGATCAAGAACACATGGTCGAGCATTCTCCACGGTGACTTCCCACCTCTTCTCAGACATACTTGTGCCGAGGATCTGCATAAACACACAGTTTTACTATCATTGTTTTAAGATACTCAGGATCCTGATTGTCAACAGACAACGTGAACAAAAAATGTAATCAAAGATTATGCTGATATATGTCCAACTATGGAACTTTTTCTGTGGTTTAATCCTATAGGCTATAGCACGCACAACAGGGTTTCTTTATGAAAAAATAGATAAGCATGCTCAAACATAAGGGCTGGATTAAAACTAATTAAAAAAAGCATAAAACTTTAAATCTTCTAAGGATAAAGACTGTGCCAACTTGAAGAAAGATGCAAGAAAACTGGAACCGTCCAGGAAACTTCTAATCAGCGTACAAAAGAACGAGCAACAATTCTTACATGTTGCAGCCTTGGAGGGTCTAGAAAGATGAGTAGGGGGCTTTAGGGAAAGAAGGGGTGCTTTGGGTCTAGGACAGGACTCCATCTAATGGAATACAAGGAAAGAAAGAGCTGGGCTGACGAGTCTAATATGTTGACTCTGTTCATATTTATATTTTTGTGCAACGCCTATTGGACTCGACCCTACTTATAAGACCAAAGAAGGTTTTTATATATACGAGGAACGAGGGTTTCCTCGATTAGTTTTTTTTAAGTTGATATTTAAATTAAATATTTTCTTTGAATTAGTATTTAAAGAATATTTGTTCTTAAATTAGTATCTAAATTTTAATTTGATTAAAAAATTATAGTATACTATATCAATTTGACTCTATTTAAAAAAATGAATTTATGTCCTTACAATTTGTCTATTTTCAAATAACCTCAATAATCATATCTTTGATCCGTGTCCTACCAGACTAAACTTGTTGATCTTAAGATATCCTTGGTAGAAGATTGATGTTGAGGTGGAAAAGGTGGATCCAAAGCAAACCATGAAAAATAGCTAGCGGAAAAGTGGACAAAATATCAAAAAGAAAAGAGTAAAAGCAAGATAATTACACAACAAGAAAAGAAAAGAAAAGCGGTAGGGATAAAGAAATATGCTCTCAGGGTTCTTCAACATACTGGGGGTGACCAAAGGGAGTCAATTCATAACGGTGAAACGATTTAGGAAATATAAAGTTCAACAATAGGGAAGATGTAAGAATAGTAAGTAATTATTTTTGAATCTTTAAAAATTGTTTTTAAAAAATATTTATAAAAATATATTAAAATTTTATCAAATAATATTAAAAAATGATAAAACAAAATTATTTATATAAAATAAACTAAAATTAATATAAGTAAAATGTCCTAAAAAGATACAAATATATTTTCTGACAAATACTACTAAATTTTTATTAAATCTATAGAAAAATTATAATTATATTGCAATCAAGAAGCAAAATAATTAGATTAAACAATCCAAAGATTTTTACAATCAAAAACAAAGAAAAATAAAAATTATTATGAAAATAAGCATACCAATAAAATTCAGATGCTTTCTGAATTTCTTGTCTCTATCCAAACGAAACGCATAACGAAAAAAAGAGCTATAGGCAATCCAAATTATCATGCAAAATGTATTACTATCCAAAACTGATTTTATCGATAAAAAACCATCAACCGAATCTGACACAAAGATATTATATATAAACAACGATATTATATATCCTATCAAACATATTTTTGAAAAAAAAATAATAACGCGAAACAAAAATCACATTTTCACTAATTCATAACATAATCAAATTTCCTTGTACATTAAAAAAAAACTTAACCATGAACTTTACCTATACACGTTAAAATCCCAAATTATAAACAAGAAAAAGGATAAAGATTCTACTAGAAATCAGTTGAGTTTGCACCAAAATCACCTTTACCAACTCGGAACCGAGTCCGACTGGCTCCACTCGAATCCAAAGCTGCTTCCCAATCAATCTCTTCATCTTCATCCTCCTTCCTTTCTCTCAGCATCTGCAAGATCCTTTTCGCTTTCTCTTTGGCCCTTCCACTACCTTTCTCTTCAACTTCCCTTAAAACCTCCATGGCTCTGGCTTCTTTTGCCAGTCCCTTGAACCTCAAGCTACCGTGACTCAGCGCAAACAAAGCCGCAACACAGTTCTCCCTGGTTGCTGTTGAAACCAACTCGCTTTCCCTTAACATTCCCACCAATATGGCTACCGCATTGGCGTCTAGCATTGCCGATTTACCCTCTGCACACGCAGCTAAATTACACAGTACCAGTAACACTCGATTGGCGGAATCCCCGAATTTCACCATTGATAACAGAGTTGAAACAGCACCGAGCTTTACCAGTTTAACTCGATTGGATTGAATCAAAGAAAGATGGTAAAGAGCAAGGGCCGAATCATGCTGAGTTCGCTCGGAGTCCGATCTCAGAGCATGAAGCAACGGCTGCAATGCACCTAAAAACCCAATCGCCATCTTATTTTCATCCTCTAAAGCTAAACTGAAGAGCGCGCCGGCAGCATGTTCCTGCGCCTCACTGGAACCCGCCCTCAACGCGTCAATCAAAAGAGGAACAAATCCTGACCGTACGATGACCACCTTGTTCGATTTCTCCAAGGAAAGATTAACGAGTGAAGCGATGGCGTTGATTTGAACAACGCTATATCTGGAAGTGATTAGAGATCGGAGATTTGATAGGAGCCGAGGGGAACAAAGTGAAACCCTAGCCTCCTCTTTAGTCCTCGTGATTTTCCTTAACGAAATCAAACCTGTTTCTTGCTCAAAAATATCACAACTTTTAAGCTTTAAAAAGATCTCTTGTTCTTCCGACGACGACGACTGGGATTTAGGGTTAAGGGCTTCAGATTCGGTTATTTCAGTGGAAGAAGATGAAGAACCGGAAATCGAGAAACACGCAGGGCGGGTGGCGAGAGGCAACGGCGTGTGAGGACTACTCGCGGTTACGATAACAGATTCATCGGAAGAAGACGAGGAGGAGGTGGAGCACAATAAGCTATTGTTGGCACGTGGACCTATTTCCGTGACCGCGTGGGAGAACAAAACCGGAGGATTTTCAGCGACGGCTTTCAAAAGTTCCCGTTCGGAGACTCGAATATCTGGACCCGAATAACTCCCTGCAGGAGACGACTGTTGAATCTTGGAGCGAACGATGCTCTCAACGGCGGCGTAATCAGCCGGGGCGGGGTCCTGTGCCCCATGGTCGCGACACCAGGTGCGTATGGAGGTTTTGATAGCGAGGTTTGGGATGATGGTGGAGAAATCCGGGTTTGATCCGTCTTGAAGAGTAGGAACAAAACCAAGGTCGCGGCAGACTTGTATGGAGATTCTATCAAATGATTGACCCGAGGGTATTACAACTGGGTCGGACATGATAGACCCAGAAATCGGGCAAAGGAATTCAGGCGGAGGTTGGGTTTTAGCATGCTTTGGAGACGATGAACTGGAACGATGGTAGAACGAAAACTTCCATCTGTGCTTTCCATTTCCATTTCCTCCCATATCTCAATTCTGTTTGGTTTATTTTTTTGTGGAGGGATAGAAAATGTGAGCTGGGAAGCAGAAGCAATAGCAGATAAACCTGGCCAGGCTTACACTTGCACTATGTCTTGGAAAGATTAGTCTGGGTCTGCAGGGTATAATTACATAATTGACCCTTCTTTTGTTTGGGTTTGGATTGGTGTTGTTGGAAAGATTAGTCTAGGTCTGCAGGCAGGGTATTATAATTTTATTTCTGTTAAAGATATAATATTTATATTGCATACGTCTCTTTGGTACAATACTAATCCTTAACTAATGGTAGAGTCAATTTTGTTTTTGGTCAGCTTTTCTTTATTTTTCCCTACTTGATTGATATTTATCCTTTGACAAGTCGTCTAGAGACAGCTTCTTCTTGACCCCCCATTCATCATTACCATGCCATGCATCTGCTTGTGTCACGAGGTGTGCCCGAGAGCAACTTCCAAAGGGTTCACATCAACCCATTGGATGGAATTATTTAGTCCATCCAGATTGGTCCGATCCTGATACAATTGAAAGGATCTGATTAGATTATGAGGGGTACAAAGATTTGGTTTTATATAGTTCTAACCAATACATATACTTTAAGCACTATACATGATTAATCAAAAATTAAACTTAATTATATGATTTATAAATTTATAAATTGTGATTATATGTGGTGATTGACTTAAAATAAGGTAAAAATATTTTTATACTTAAGATACTATAGATATATTTTTAATTATTATTTTTTATTTAAAAATAATTTTTTAATAAACATTTATAGAAAAACATCGTAAAATTTTTTTAATGTCTTAAACTAAAGTTATTTTATTAAAATAAAATATATATTTTTTAAAAACTAACGACCCCCGAAAATCG
Organism: Abelmoschus esculentus; assembly: GCA_035048815.1. Lineage (NCBI taxonomy): Eukaryota > Viridiplantae > Streptophyta > Magnoliopsida > Malvales > Malvaceae > Abelmoschus > Abelmoschus esculentus. The sequence goes on along the minus strand of JAUCBN010000031.1, from coordinate 4,228,681 downwards.
AGATTAACCGAACTGAAAACCTATGATTATAAAAATAGTTTATCAAATTAAACTAAAACCGAACCAAATACTCCTAAATATTAATATACCCCTTTTAAATTTTTTTTCGTTTATAGAGTTTGTTAAAACATGTGAACCTCTGTCATCACATATCAAGAAATCACGACCACTGCGATCAGCATAGAGCACGTACAATCTTCATTTTTTTTCAGAACCCTCAAGTTTTTTTTTTTATAAACTTTTCCAGTTTTTTCAGATTCTCAAGTTTAAAGTTTTTATAAACAATCACCTCTAAAGGTACAAAAACTGGATTGTCTTCTAGAAACTGCCGCTGGATTGTGAGAATATGTCACATTGGATATTATCATGCACCAAGTCATACCCATGTATATACCCTTGATTTAAAAAAAAAAACCCTGCAGAACATGACCTTTACTGCTATTGATTTGGAATTCCGTTGTCCGATAATGTCACTGAGTTTTGCATCACCATTAGCATTTGTTACTGATTCCAAGCACTGGAATCAAATATGTTAGATTGAGGATGTTTGCCTCTGCAACAAAATAGAAAGATGACATAAATCTAGATACCAGTCGTAGAGCACTGGAAAGCAGATTGATATTTTAATCACAAATCACAAGGTTTACAATTGCAGTCTTCACAGGCTATGTTTACCCAAAGTTGGTTCAGTGATGTGTCCAACACAACGCTGATGTGCTCCATTTTTCCTTTCCTATGTTCATGGTCAAACTTTAAATATGTGATGAATATAAGTCCAATACAGATGCTTTTAAGAGAAATGAAGAGTAAGATCAGAAGAAACATAAATGCAAATGTACATATCAGACAAAGAGCTGCCATGTTTAGGATAAACCCAGCTCTTCATCACCGGGGAGGACAAGGGACAAGGAATATAGGCGGAGAACAGGGAGAGGCATCCCAACTCCCAAGTATATGCCAAAACTTGTCCGACATTACCGACTGAGAATAACAGTTATAACTCTGAAATTTTAACCAGGGAAAAACCAGCATGGGAAATATCCAAGTTTCTGAAAAGAGACTATTTGAAGTCATGAAACTTCCAAGGAACAAAATAAATGAAGACAGTACCAAAGAAACGAAAATGCTTAGAACGGAAATCCTTTCAGCAGTATCTTCTTTGAGGATTTAGCCAATGGCTTGAGACCTTTGGCATGGTTGTAGAACTCCAACAGTTCAGTGGCCACATCTTGAGGATGACATCTAACAAACACATTCAAGAATCGATTTTCTGTCATCCTCAGTGCCCTCAACATGATTGATGCATTAACCTGGGGAAGAAGGTCCATTTCCTTTATCTTCCGAGCTAATAGTACTCGCGGCCTCAATATGGTTTCCAGATTGCAGAACAGCAAAAATGGGTGATCAAGCACAACTTTTGGAGACAACTTCATGGTGCCCACGACAAAAGTCATGTTCCTTTGAACTTTATCAACTGAGAGTGTCAAAATAAGGGGAGAGCGTCCAAAGAGACTCCAAACCTCCTCCTCTGAGCAACCAAATTTCTTCAAATTTGTCACCTTCTCACATAGAGTTTCGATCCGCGATATGCCAATGAGTGAAACCACATACTTGTACATTTTGGAACCATTTGAAACCCCTGTTTTCTGTATATATTCCATCTTCTCCTCGTTAAAGGAAGTCCTTGGAATCAATGTAGGCCGCGAGATGAGCATAGCAATCAAATCATTTCCGCTAATCCCAAACTCTTCATACAATGAAATGACTGGTTTCATCTTATTGTGGAAATCATACGTCAGGAGTGAAGGGTTCCTAATAATTGCTTTACGCAGCATTTCTCTTGATCCAAACAGCCTAATGAGAAAATCGACCCGCTCGTCGAAGCAATCACTGATACGAGAACAAAAGAAACGAGGGCGACAATTGATAATCTTGACAATATCAGAACTGGTAAGTCCCAAGGTACTCAGCAAGTTGAGTTTGGATAAAAGAGGAGTAACTTGAGCGTGGCGCAAAGAAGGCTGACGCGAAAAGATCTTCACCAAATCATCTTCGCCGCAACCCCATTTCCTGAAAACTTCAATAGAGTCTCTCGGATGCTCTATAGCCTTTTCTCTCGGGCTTTCGACTTGGTTTTGGCATATTGTCGAACAGGTGGCAGTAATCCGAAAAACAGAGTTTGTAATCGTAAATTTGCGGTTCGAAGCAGAGACGAGAAACTTGAACTGGAGTAATACATGATGTTTGGGGAACATGAAGCTATTTCAATCTAATTTTAAGCTAAATTGCCAGGGAACGGAATAAGCTCTATAGTTGTGGGGTAAGGTGTTTAAGGAAAAGAAAAACACCCAAAAGGAGAAACAGTTACTTCCGTTCTTTTTCCATCATAGGGCGAGCCGGCGGTTACCGGTTTCTAAAGGTAACAAGGGCTACACTATCCGGATTCTCTGTAAGCCGGCGGGAGGCGGGAGGCGGGTGGCAGGTGGCGGCTGGCTGGATCCTTCACAGATTGTATTTCCAATTTATTCTGCTAAACTGAGTTCTTATATATTTCATTGTTTATTTGCAATTTATTTTTTGGCACTTATTTTTGAAATAATAATAGGTAAATTGCACCGTTAGTCATTGAATTTTAAGATTTTGCTACTTTTGACCATTAAATTTTAAAAAACTGATTTTATTATTAAAATTTTTAGTCATTCAAACTTCAAAGTTTATTTTTTTTAGCATTCTGATGTAGAAGTAAAAAAAATAATATTATTTTTGACTTTTCTACATATTTTTTCATTCCATCTATCGTTGAATTTGTACAAAATTTGCCTTCCATTATCTAAACAACTTCATAACTAGAAACAATTTATTTTTATACATATTTTCATTTGTTTAATATTTTATTTTCTTACATTTAACTATTAAAGTTATTTATATTTTTGTTTTACTACCAAATTGTATAACAATATAACCATTATTATTAACTTTATCAAAATATTATACCATATTTTAATACACAATTTTCTATCACTTTATCATATTTTATATTCTATTTAAAGGTTTGTTTCGTATTCTGTTTGACACGATTTCAACATATCTTCACAATTATTTAATGTTTGTATAAAAATCCTTACGATATTAATTTTCTGATGATATAATTTCTTTGATTTAACGCATCCTGTATCCATTTTATATATAAAAAGAAAATCTGGATAGTAAATCAAATCGACCAGCAAGCAACTACCTTCATTCATTGAAACAGTCGGCAATACACTACCAGTTAGTAGGACTTGAATTACACACATTTACCTTAATAAATAAATAAATAAAAACACATCACTTCTCTGTTACTTTAGCATCTTGATCTAGAGTTGTCCCTCAGGATATCATGCTTCAACCATGGTCTTTTCCATGCAATCTATTCTGCTTCTTCTTCTTGTTTTCCTCCTCTTATGTTTTGGCTTCGTCTGAACCTTCACCTTCTCCCATGGAAATGTCGAATTCTCATTTATCAGCATCTTCTAAAGCGAAACTTGTGAAGGCCATTGCTGCAACTGCTGCAACTACACTAGTTATTGCTTTGGTTATATTCTTGTTCTTCTTCTTTTTCAGAAAGATTGAAAGATGGAGATGGTGGAAGAGAGGCAAGTATGAATCAAGCTTCCGTCGAGAAGCAGTGGTGATCCCCGATGAGTTCATGAAGTATGGTGAAAAAGTGAAAGGATTGGTGGTGGAAGAAAACGGGAGAGATGTCCTTTGCATGACAAAACCTGATCACGATCGACGATTAAAGAATGAATTCCCAAAGGTCATGTTCAATCCCAGCTATGAAGAAGATGAAGGAGAAAAGACGATGGATGCTACGGTTGAGAGGTCAAAAAAATCTAAATCTCGAGAGGATTTTCAGTTCCTCGAGCAGCCATCTGATCTGATTCAGCCTCCAGTTTCAACAACACTACCACCAGAACCATCGCCGGTGATGGTTTCAATGAAGAAAACAACACCCAACCCTCCTCCTCCACCTCCTCCACCTCCATCAATGACACCACCTGCATCAGTAAACCAGGCCAGAACAAATTCTGCAGCTTCACCTCCTCCACCAGCAACAGGCATCTCTGTTCCAGTACTAAAACCCCCAACAGCTCCAAGAGGTACAACAAACAACAGGGATCGACCGAACACGTCGCCTGAGAACCGGAGAGGGGCTGGCTTTGGGCAGCTGAAGCTGAGGCCTCTGCACTGGGATAAGGTTATAGCTGATTCGGACCATTCCATGGTTTGGGATCAGATTAAAGATGGATCTTTAAGGTAATTATATTGTCTTAAAAAAAACATACAATAGTTAAGTACATACTTATTGTTTTATTGTCTTCTTACTGACTGTTCTATCTTCAGATTTGATGATGAACTAATAGAAACTTTGTTCGGATACACTACTGCCAATCGCAAATCGCCGGAAAGTAATAACATATCGTCAACTTCAGGTAGTTCCGGTAACACTCCGATGGCTCAGATTTTCATCGTTGATCCACGGAAGTCGCAGAACAGTGCCATAGTGTTGAAATCTCTTGGGATATCTCGGACGGAAATTATCAGTTCCCTCAGCGAAGGCCAGGGACTCAGCTCTGAGGTCCTGGAGAAACTAACAAAGATTGCTCCCACCCGTGAAGAAGAAGCTAAAATCCTCCATTTCAATGGCAACCCTCGGCTACTTCCAGATGCGGAATCATTCTTTTATCATGTCCTGAAAGCTGTTCCTTCAGCTTTTATACGTATCAAGGTCATGCTGTTCAGATCAAATTACGATTCAGAATTGCTGAACCTCAAGGAATCATTGCAAACACTTGAGTCGGCCTGCAAGGAGTTGAGAAACCGGGGACTGTTCTTAAAACTCCTGGAGGCTATCCTGAAAGCTGGTAACAAGATGAATGCCGGAACAGCAAGAGGAAATGCACTGGGTTTCAACCTTACTGCCCTTCAAAAACTCTCTGATGTCAAAAGCACCGACGGAAAGACCACACTTCTTCACTTTGTCGTCGAACAAGTTGCTCGGTCCGAAGGTAGGCGACATACCATGAACATGATTTTCTGCACTACTGGTGATGTAAAATCAGACAACTTGATGCCAGAAGAGAAAGACCGGGAATATTTGATGCTAGGTTTACCAGCATTAGCAGCCTTGGGGTCTGAATTTTCCAATGTAAAAACAGCAGCCACCATAGAATACGAGAGTTTCATCAATCTGTGCTCCAACCTGACAAGCCGTGTTGCAGAAAGCAAGCAACTTCTAGCACTCTGCGGCCACAGTCAGGAAACTGGTTTTGTAATGGAAATGAAAGGGTTCTTAGACGAATGTGAAGATGAGCTGAAAGTGGTTCGAGAGGAACAGAAAAGAGTCATGGAACTGGTGAAGAAGACAACAGATTATTACCAAGCAGGGGCATCCAAATTAAGAGGAACAAATCCACTTCAACTCTTTGTTATTGTTAAAGATTTTCTGGACATGGTTGACCGAGTACGTGCAGACATTACAAGAAAACTGCAGCTTACGAATGGAACACACAGTGCAGGATCATCACCGCCACCAACACCCCCAAGGAGGAATCCTCTTAAATTAATAAATTTCCGTACACAATTCATGTCGCCGGAGATGTCTACCACAACTTCTAGTGAATCAGATGATGATTTCTAAAAAAAGTTTGCTTCTATTCTCTGAATTTGATTAATAAAAGAAACTGAAATTAGATTTCCAAGTCATTGCATGTAAGGTAATCTTTGTTCATTTGCAGAAGAGATTCGGAGGTTTATCAACTTGTATAATCTTCATTTCATTTCGTTACGAACTATAAAAATGGGAATAATGTTTAATTTCATTAATTTTAAAATTGAAAAATCTTAAAAACAAATCATTCAAAAAATATTGAGTAAACTTAATTAAATAATTTATATTTTTGATTATTAAATTCAATATTCACTTTTATTTAGATCATTGCTACTTAGCCAATATCTTCAATCACTCCACCACGTTCTTTACTTCCACACCCTGTTTCAGACATTGATGGTTGAGATCAAAATTATTAACCCACCCACCATAATCTGTGTAGAAGCAGCTGGGATTATTTAATGGTGGTTGGATATTGTTGTTTTTAATTAATTGCTTTAATTCACTGTCTGAAACTATATCAATTATCAATGCCTTGTCAGAATCTACTTTGTTTTACTCCCAACGGTTTCCTATCAGGTACTGTCATCACTAGCAGGCCAGGCAGCAGCAGTGAACTAAACTGTTGCCTGTTGGTAGGAACAGGACTGGGTCTGAGGGATTGAATCCAAACAATCCGATTCGGGTCTGCCCGGGTCTCCTGCTTCTTATTTAAGGCCTCATTTAGTTGGGAAGTAAGTTTTGTGCTATAAACATTGTATTTGTCCAGTCTTAATCTGAGGTTGAATAGAAAATTAGAGGTCGAGAATTGATCGTTGATTATAATAGTTAATTAAAATGAATTCCCTATAATTGAAAAAAATATTAGGAATAGAATTTTGAGTTTAAAGATTGAATCTAAGAGTTGTTAATTTTTTTTTGCTTTTGATAATTATAAAAATGTTCCTTAAAGTAATCTAAATTTAATAAGTCAAAAATAATTTTGAAGTAAAATATATTATCATATAAAATTTAAATAGTCATTTGTTTGTTCTTTATTAGAAAAAATGAAAAGAAAAGAAACTCATAATAGCATAATTTGCAGGTCACTACATTCAAACTCAGTACAGATGGAACTAGAAGAGGAACAGGTGATTTTACGTCCTGTGGGGTGTGATCCGCAACCGTACAGCGCCATGACAAAGAGGGTTCACTAAATTCATCGATGTTTTCTCTGTTTTGGAGGCCGAATTACGGCCACAGAGCTCCCTTATCAATGCATTGTGGTCGAGACTGACAGTATGGATGTTATTCGTCTAATTCAACATGGGAGTACTTGACGTGGGGATTTGTCTTTGTTGCTGCAGATGAAGGAAATTTGCAATCGTAATTGGGTGGTTATGTTTCCATAGCAATAGAGTCGCAGATGGTCTAGCAGAGCTTGTCTGCTCCGGTGACATGGATGGATGCAGTTCATTTCCTTTCTCCACCAGCTGAAATAGTACCCATCTTGCATGAGGATGGCTTTTCTTAGTTATTAAGCTTTCTAGGAGCTAACTCCTCGTTCTTTCCTTTCATCAACAAAAAAATAGTATTGACTCTTAATATCAAACTCAAATAAAGACTTTGCTACTTCATTAAACAAGTTCAAAATCCCAAAATGCAAGATAAAGAACGAGTTATAAAACATATTGGAAATTGATGCTTAGATCAAGTTGTCCCGCCTCCAATGGTATTGTGGTCCAAAAATGGTACCCTGACAGCTGAAATGAATTCAAACAAGCCAAACTGATCAGCAAGTTTCTTGATTAGTTCACCAACAAGGTATGAGATGCCGGAAGCCAAAATCCCGAGGCAAACATAGTATAATATAGTTCGGAAATATCTTCTTTGTGGTTTCCTAACATGAGCTTTCCCAAGTGCAAGCAAAATGATGATTGATGCATACCAGAGAAGCACCCACTGTTACTGCAAGCTTGAGGCCTTTGTCATCACTCTTAGGAAATGAGAAGCCATAGACAACAGGAGAAACTATGCCAAAAACGAGGAATGATATAATAGCTACAATCACATGCAATACAATGTTCTCTCTCCGTCCTAACACTGCTCGGTACCGATCTTCATCAATGTCAATTTCGGTGAAAGCTCCATGTGGTCGGTCATTTTTCAGCTCTCTAATCTGTGAATTTAATTGTATAGTTAAGTGGAAATCAGAAATGAGATCAAATATCATCTCTGGAGAAACACCCCATACTCATCAAAATATTTGACGCTCACAAATGCTAATACGCATGTACTTTAAGACAAATGGAATGCCCGTATAATATAGACAACTTTTAATTTGATCACATATTCTACAAGAGAAAACACTTACATTATGACTAAGGATGACAAGTCCTCCAATCACATTTGCCAACCCCAAAGCCAAAGTTTTCACTGCAATAATAAGCAAAATATGGTGTAAACGACAGAAAAAGTTACAGTCAATACTACTGTGAGTTTGTGTCTGTTCTCATAGGAGAAGCATTGCTTGGTCTATGAATCCGAAAGCAAGCATGGGTCCTTGAAAAGGTCAGCTATAGTAGATTGCATGCAAGGAAGTTTAGCCATTATAAAGTTTCAAATTCAAATTGCTCTTTCTTCTCTATGTAAGGAAATGCAGGTACAGGCATTATAAATCATTTACTGGAAGTAAGATATATTCCAAATTAATCTAGATAGTAGTAAGGTATGAGAGAACAGGCGACAAAGGCATCAAATCAAAATCCATTTGCTCTAATCAGGAAAGAGGGGGAAAAGAGGGAAAACTTACAAGTATCAACTCCGGCACCTACTGCAGAAGACACAACACCTAAACTAGTGATTGATTCAATTAATCCACCATTGATAATGCTTTTCAAAATTTCCCATTCTTGAGCTTCACCAGCATCACTGCCTGTACTTTCATTTTGGGTTCCACTTTGAGATGAAGGTGCCACTTCTGTACTTCGGTATAATGTTGGCTCAACTAGCCCACAGCTTCAAGATCCTCTGTTTCATTGTACCCTGAATCAAATCGCAATGGAGCAGATGCATAAAAGTCACTATATCTACAATTTCAACATGCAATAATTGCATTACAACTACCAACTAATGAGTCAACCCATGTAATAGATTCTTTTTCCTATTTTAAGGAAAGAAACTTAAAGTTAAACATTCAACTAAAGGTCGCAGACATCGAGTAATTGGTACCACTCTAAGAACAAGGGAACATGTCTTCAACAAGATTAATCACCTCAAAGAAGCTTTGAATTTTTAAAGCACCCATAAGAGTTAACTTAATATTAAGCCCTCTTCAACGAAAGCAGATAAAATGTTTACTGCTTCAATCTGTTATAGACTACAACATGAGTTTAGTCCAATCTTAAAATTACTTCAACTTAGCTTTGTTCAAAGTTCAAACGTCTTAATGTTAAAAAAACAAACAAAAAGAGTTAATTAAGCAAATTTTCCTTAATCTTGGGAACAAGCATGCCTTATATTCACAGGAAGGAAATTATGTGATACATTTCAAAAGAATTTTTAATTGTGAGTGATGTAAAGGTTGAACTGCGTCAAGCATATTCTGAAGCAAAAGAAACGAAACCCTCATCGTCCTCATCAAATTTTACATGAGATTCAAGCTCCAAGTTGCTGATAATGCCAATGTAGCATATGTGCAATGAGCAAAAAGCTCCAACACTGAAGAAAATAATTAAAGACAGGGGAAAGAGAAGAAATTTACTGGAATCTTAATACTCAGAATAAGAAAACAATCCAAAAGTAGACTAAAATGCATTGATAAGTACAGAGCACTGTACCTTGAAACTTGTCGAAGTGAACGATGTTTCCATTTCTCTCCCCTTCTCTTTTCAAAACATCGTCTTCCCCGTTCTCATCGATCAGCTCTGCATTCCGATGAATGTCACCTGCAGTTGCTTCCTCTTCTTCTTCCTCTTCTTGGATAGAATGATCGGATGTAGTTCCACTGGTAGGGGCGGAGGAAGGGGAAGACGCAAGCTCACCACGAGTAATATCGGCTCGGATCCGATTGATTGGATGCCCGGTTAATAGACCCGCTCCCGTCTCTTCTTCTTCGTCGTCTTCGTCTTCATCCCGGTTTACCCATAAACTGTTTTTGGGTAACTGTGGGTAAAGTTGTTGTTCCATGTGGTTATATTTCTCTGACTTCCAAGTTCTGCAATCTAGATCCCACTATTCCCTTCAGTCAGGTGTCAATGGCGTCCATGATTTTCAACTATAATACATATTTATTTATTTTTTATAAAATAATATCTAATATATATTATTTTTATTTTGATATTTTATTGTTAAAAAGTTAACTGTAGTTAAATTAGGAAAGAGAAGATCATACAAAATAATATTATATGTATAAATTTTTTACTACGTATGTTATATCGATTAAAATTATAAAAAGAGAAGTAATATATTGATTAAAAAAATAATATGATAATCTATATATGTAATTTTATATTTTTTAATCAGGAGAAATTATATTATAGATCATTCTCGTTACATAATTCATGAGATTAATTAATAAAAATATTTATTTAATTATATTTTATTTTATCTTTGATGTAAAAAAATAATTAAATAAATATATTTAATTGATTAGTATCGTGGATGATAATCATGACATGATGAGAATGACCCGTAGTATAATTTTTCTCTAATCAAAAATGTATTAAGGGTGTTTGGATGTACAGTTGCACCATTTAAAATTTTTAATTATATATATATTTATATTTTCTATTTATAATCTAATTCAACATTCCCTAGACTTTTATAATTTTACATCTTTATATTTTTAAATTTTTTTTAATAATTTACACTCATTATATAAATTTTTGGACTTATCTATGTTTCTCATCGATATATTGTCAATTTTTAATAACATATACTAAAATAAAAATAAAATATAAATTATTTTTTATCAAAAATAAATAAAAGATAAAAAGATAAAATACTAAATATGTAACTATCTCTAAACGGTATTGAATATATAATTATCTCTAAAATAGAAATAAAGTATTGAATATGTAATTATCTTTAATAACAGATACTAAAATAGAAATATGTATTATGTAATTATCTCTAAACGGTATAACTAATCCAAGTCATAAAATAGAAATATGTATTAAATATGTATTAAGTATGTAAATTTTTATGGTTTTTTATTTTAAATAAATAAATTTAAGCATAAATCTTGAAAAACGTATAATTTTAAAAATAAATTACCTTTTCATTTTTATATTTTAAAAATTGTAATGACTGTATTTAATTTTTTTACTATTTTTACTATTTAATACCCGTGACAACTTATAAAATAGCATTTTCTTTAGGAATAGTGCAAAAGACTAATGTGGTAAATATAATGAAAGTGTAAATGGTCCAGAACTACCCCCCAAAATAAATAAATAAATAAAATAAAAAACTTGAAGGGTCAAGCTAAGAATTTCACTACAATATTTGAGGTAAAATAGACATTAAGCTAAAAGAAAAATAACAAGTATAGATTAACAAAGTTATAATGGTAATTTAACTTTTTATATTAATAAATAACTATCATTGAAAATAATTAATTTTTTAATTAAAAAAACATTTTTAAGGAAAACATGTGTATATAAACCAAAATTTACACTACCTACATATCAAAGTATTTTCCATTAAATAAAAGAGAACCTTTATCTATTATTTAAGTTTCTTTTTCCAGCAAAGCAGCAAGCAGTGGAAGAATTTTCATTTCATTAGCAGATTTCAATTGACAAATTCAATGATAGTAACCAATGTGCATTCTACTGTCAAAAGAAAAAAACAATGTGCATTCAGAATCTGTGCATAATCTGTTAATCCTTTCTTGAATGAAATGTGTCCTGTTTAAATCTTAAAATGGCCTCAAATGCTGCTGTATGGCACCAACCAAAAGCCATATTGATCAATCATGTCTACAACCCCTTCTTTTCCGTCTACGACCGGCAGCCGAAACTACATTTCATCTTTCCTAACCACCCGAGTTCCACTCTTGGATAGTAGTAGATCTCTCATTTCTCTGTAGCTCTTGAGCTCTTCCAGTGCATCTGCTGTTTTACACGGCATAAAAAAACCAGAAGCAGTACCCACACCTTTCTCATATTCAATTGTCTTTGACGAATGTGTTGAATAACAGCTTGAGTCTTGTCGCAGAGGAGGTGCTGTTCTAAGCATGTGAACAAGCATGCCAACAGCAGCATCTTGTGATTTTTTACCAAGCGGAACCGACTGTCCAGTGAAATCCGAAGCTTTTCTCCCCTCTACGTTCTTACTGTAAATCATAGATTCCAGGTATAGAAAGAAGCATTAGAAATCCAAGCTGAAGAGGGTTACCATTGATATCATTGCATAACATCGAACTCTAACAAGAGAAACACTAAGGTAGACTCAAGAATACGAAGTTTCACATAATTGATTTAAATCATTAAACGTCAGTAAACAACAAGATGCATGTGCCAGTGCAAACTCCGATATGTATTTATAGGTTTTGTTGTGGAAATATGGAACTATTCTACAGAGAAGTTTCCTTGTTTACTTTACTCTCTTTGTATCCTTCCATCAAATGACATAAATGACCACATATGCCAACCGTTAACAGGATCACAGCTTCTAAACTTGAAGTTATTTGGACTATTTCCTTTTTTAAGATCTATGTCCTTTATCGCCTTTCAGGAACAAAATCTTTATCTTAATCAATATCATATGCTCTGATCAGAAACAAGTGTATAAAATCACTCAAGCATCCAGTAGTTTTGCATTGTAATTACCTCAATGATAGGAAACAAATAGCATTTGAGATGTAATATGCAAGACAGATTTTGAGCAAAATAAGACGAACTAAACGAATGCAGCTTCAACAATAAAAAAATACCAGTTCAGCAATAGTCTTTCATATAATTAAGTGCTATTCGAGAGAGTGTACCTCAAGATAAGCACTAGTTCAACTGAACAATACTAACAAATATCAAATCAACACAAGATATTTCTTCAACAAGGGGTTGCAGTACAGGCATTGAGACTGAAATACTGAAATAGATTAATAAAACTACAAACCTGGACGGGGAATCAGATACATCAATGTCATCAACATCAAAAGGGCATGAGAATTCACAATCGTCCATGTCATCCTGGAAAGATAATCTACTAGAGCTTCTAGAGAATCCAATACGGGGTGATCCACTAGAGGATAATAATCCAGAGAACCGGCCTGAGTCATCTTTACTGTCTCTTACCATCTATAAAACAAGAGTATTGGCATTATCAGCTGACACATAGGGAAAGATTCAAGGTAGGAACAGAAATTTAAGCCTACCTTCTGTGCAGAATAATTAATTGATAAACCAGGAGACTCTCCAGCCCTTGGAGCATCTAATTTCCTGTATGACCGAATCCCAGAGGGAGACTCCTGAGACGAGGCATCATGCTTTGAGCTTCTGGGAGACAGAGGAGGAAGAGAATGTCTACTTGGATCAGAAGAGTTAGGAGAAAGATATAAAGAATTTCTGCTGGTCAGTTGAAATGGAATGGTTACAGGGGCAGTCTCAGAACAATTATTAGCAATTACCGGGTTAGCACCAGATAAGTACGCAGGAGGTGATGGAGAAGCAGATGTTAAAAATGGTGGTGAAAGCTGATATTCATCATAAGCAGTGGCCTGTTGTAGAGTTGGCAGTTTATTTCGAATTCTATTACCATGCATCTCAGACTGTGGAGAAGCTACATCATATGGCTTGGGAGATATACGATAAGCAGGGGGGGATCCTGCAAGGGATTGATTTTGCATAAGAGGTAATCCTTTGTAAAAACCACTAGACCAGCTGTGTGGACGTTGAAATGGGGATGAAGATGGAGGCCGCACCCCTCTTATAGAGAAGGAGTTAGCACGAAAATTCATCTCAGAAGAAGGAAAGGATCTCATAGGGTCTGTGGTAGGGCTACCAACATAGTCTGTTATAATATTTGATGGCAAAGATACCAAAGGCTCAAGGTTGAAATCAGATAGAGTTGAACGGTAAGTCACAGACACGCATAGACGACCCGGAAATGCTTCAACAGGAACAAAACTGTATTCCTTCATTGCACCCTCCTCTTCCCTAGAGAATGGATGACTGAATGACGAAACCTTGTAAACAAGATCAAAATTATATGTCTGGCTCAATGAACTTAGCTGCCGAAAGATTCTATATGCAGGGAGAAGCCTCATTTGCGCAAAAAGAGATCGCAATAGTATGATGGACTTCTTATAAGTCTTCTTATAAGAACTAGAAGTATCAGCACCACAAGGAGTAGAATTAACCCGTCCGCAATCATATTGAACAACCCATCTTTCTATAACAGTCTCGTCAGAATGACTGCCAGCAGCAGCTGAAGGAGTACAAAGATTGTCCACTGACGAGGAACAAGAACTATGTTGAACAAGTATTATGTCGATTATCATTGGATCCAATAGATTTCTAAGAGAGAAATTGAGATTCTCCAGAGCCGCAGCTCGGTCTCCTAATACCAAATTGAACCATTTGTCACTCTTTCTCACCCGAGAAAGAGAAACCGGTTCTTGTTGTTGGCAGTGGTGGTGAAGAGAAGGAACCCTAGAGTTCAAAATAACGTGCAAGATCTTGGAACGAAATTGAGAAACAATTTGTTCCAATCTTCCAGATTCTCGATCCATTTCCATGTCGATCAATCAGTCCATCCCCAAATAATACAAAAATGGTAGCGATGTATAACGAAAACGACTCTAATTATTAATCAAACAGGGAAAAGGGAATCTCCCTCTCAACTCTGATCTAGCAACGATTTCACTCAACATCAATGAATACCAATGATCCAAAATCATTCACATAATCCCCCGTCACTAAAATTTATCCTCAAAAATTGTAACATTCATGAATTTCGCAAAGAAAAAAAAAATACCTTTGATCGGATTGGAAACAAGGGCACGAAGAATTCAAACTCCACAATGGGTCTAAACTAAATCCTAAGGTTCAACAAACCCCAAACAGGATGGTTGAGAGATGAAAACAAAAATACGATCTAAACCAGAAGAGAATTAGAGTACGAAATTTGAGTGATAAGCACTCCAAGTCTAAAGAAACGAGACGTGAACATCGAAAGCAATCATTGCGTAGAACACAGAGGATGAATCGACGAGACTTTTAGAGAAGAAAATTACTAAAACGCTCTCAGCTGCTGCTCACTTGGGGTTGGCTCCGTCGCCCTCGATAAAGTATTGGGTAAAGTTTACAAATAGTCATTGAATTATTCTAGAATGTTTATTTTAATCAATCAACTTTTATATGTTAAAAAATAGTGGTTGAATTTTAATTTTTATTTCAAATTAACCATTGAGTTATTAACTGGCGTGAGAATTAACGGAATTGATAATTTTACCTATCGTGACCTTTGTAAAATCAAATGTTGATATAACAAAAGTTATTGCAGCGTTACTTCTCTGATAGAGGCTCGCTTCTTCAAGCTCCGCCCAACCTATACAAGGTGTTGGCTGCTCGCTTTCTCTCAGCCACTAGTGGCTTATGTAGTGGTCGGCATTCCTACGTGCTGCCCCCTACTTAAGAATTCAAAGGTAACCTTTGGATGTTGTCGTGACGCTTTGGTTACGAAGGTTACCGGGGTCTAGGTTTATGGATGGATTCGGTCACCTCAAACTCAATCAATATCAACAACATGTCGTGACGCTTGGTTGATTTTGTCAGAAAAGAAAGTGGGTTTCGGGGGTTCATTGATTAGTACACCTCTGGTGCTGGTAAGGTCGGGACCGTGGTCGTCCGTCTCCGGTTTGCCAGCCGATAAGATCTCTGAGATTGACCAGCCAGCTGGGTTGGTTTGGCTATTCCTTTCTATTGAAAAGGAGTCAGCTGTCTGCGCGAGTCACCTTCTTCTAGGCTCCGCTGGACGACACGGCATTCTCGTTCAAATACAGCGTTACTTATCATGGCCAGGTTCGGTTCGAAAATAGTGTTATTGGGTTTAGTTTGGGTTTAAAGTTCGGCGAGCTCGAAATATTAGGTTTAGGATCGGCTTGAAAATAATATTGTAAGGCTCGCTCGGGCTCGAAGCTCGTCAAGCTCGGCTCGACTCAAAATAGATAACTTTGTTATATTTTTCTTAAAAGATAGAATCTCATTAAAAACTTTTTTTCATAATCAACAACGAAATTCAATATTGAAAAATGGAAAAATAATTTATTTTAGTGAATTTATTTTTAGTGATTTATTTTTTTATTTTTCTTTTGTTAAAGATATTATTTTTAATGTATATGTAGTACATATATATAATATAATTATTCCAAGCCTGTTCACGAGCTTTTTGAGCCGAGCTTGGGTAGGATCGGCTCGTTAAGGTATCAAGTCAAACCCGAGCTTAAGCCAAGCTTACTCTAACCGAACTTTAACCGAATCGAGCCCGAATAACTCACGAGCTGGTCATGCTTATTTCCACCCCTAATATTAACGATTAAATAAAGGATAAAGTTTTCAAATAATCTCTGAATTTTGTTAAAAAGAAATAAAACACTAACCAAACTTTTTAATTTAGAAAATAACTATAAAATTTTATGTTTTGTAACATAATGATAATTTGACCATTAAATACTTAACATCACTGTTATAAAGTTTTATATAATAACATATTTAATTATTTATATTTATACATTTGATTAATTTAATTTTAATTTAAAAAAATCACTAAATCTAATTCTCATTATTTACAATTTTTTTTTTAATTTGATCCTTGGCAAAATTCTAAACTTGTTCCGGGAGTGATGTTCGGTTTGCAAACTCTACATCTTTATTTGGATAAAAACCTCTCCTCTTCGCCATACGTCCTTCTATGTTTCATATTAAAATTTTTTTAAAAATTAAATTCTAAATTCTAAACTTTATTTTTTATATCTTAAAAATACTTCATACTTTTAATTCTTTAAACCTTAATTATAACTCTTAATCTTAAATTTTAAACCCTAAACTCTAAATTCATTAATTTAAAGTAAGACACTAATAAAAATACGATTAAAGACAAACGATTTATTGAAATATATTTGAAAGGTGGATTCCTCACCTTTAAAAGATACTCATCTATTGGAATCAAGCTAGGATATAAAAGCTTCATCAACTTTTTAACAGGTAATGCCATCATGGTGAAACCTGCTTCTCAGCAATCATCAAGTCGAGCATCTGCATACCCTCCTTTCACAGGTACTGATTTAGAGAATGCTAAGCTAACCATACAAACACAAGAATTTTAGAGACTCGGGATAAATCATCCTACCTCAAAAACGATGCTGCACAACATAGAGATTGTGGTATTCTCTGAGCGCTTTTACAATCAGTAGTTGCAAAAGTTTTCTGACATCTTCGAGTGCATTGGTCAAAGTTTTTTCTATGAAGATCCATCAGAACTTATAGATATTCGAAATACTAAAATTAATTGAACTTATAGATTTTGGTGGATAGCAAACTTTCCAAGAGGCAGGTTTTGTGGAATGATGACTATGTTCAGTGAATTGGCATTGTCGTGCATATATAGATTACACATAACTTGAACGAAGCGCGACAAGTAAACAACCATTTTATCATAAAAGTTGGCAAAGAGCTTGATTCACTTGAATGTGCCGCAAGAATATCCAGTGCAGAGACCCGTGGCACTGTTGTAAGGGAACAATGCGACGGGTCGACAAGCTGGCAGCTCTGGAAATGGTGTGTCCATACTCAGATACCCCAACACCTCCTCCATGCTAGGCCTACCTTTCGACTCGTTCAATGTACAAAGTAGACCAATGTCCAAAACCCGAATGGCTTGCTCAGAGTTAACCAATGACCCCATCCTCCCATCCACCACTTTCACCTTCTCATCCTTCACATGCATTCTCCACGCATAATCCAACAAGTCCCTTTCCTCTTGCTCTGCTTCTGTCTCCAACCTCCCCCGACCCGAAACCACTTCCAACACGAAGATTCCGAATTCAAAAACATCAGCTGTCTGGCTGATTGCAGACTCAAACCTTTTGGAATCTGTTGCTGAAAGCACCATCCCGAAATCACCTAGAACCGCTCGGAAGCTTACATCAAGGAAGACGCTGCTTGTTTTCATGTTCTTGTGAGCCAGCTGCTTCGAATGAAGGAAGCTTAGTGCTTCTGCAACGTCGTTGATGACTCTGAAACGTCGTGTCCAAGGAAGAACCCCGGCCCCGAAGAGCCATTTGTCGAGGCTTCCATTGGCGTAAAAGTCGTACACAATCATCATTTCGCGGTTATCATGGCACCATCCCCTGATGGGAACTAAATTCGGGTGACGAACTCGTCCCATGGCACCGATTTCTTTGAGAAGCCGTCGTCTATCCAGCCCTGGCTGTGAGTTAAGAAACTCTGCTGACAGCCTTTTGATGGCCACTTGACAGCCATTGGAAAGTTTCCCTCTGTAATGAACACCTCTGGCATCGCTACCTAACATTTCCGCCTCGCTAAAACCCCGAGTTGCTGCTGAAATCTCAGAAAACGTGAAACGGCGGGGCTTGTTTGGAGGCCTGGGTCTTTGGGTTTTCTCTGACAACGCTGTAAGTTTAGAGTTTTCAGTTCTTCCCCTGCGGCTACAAAAAAAGAAACCAATCATGGTAGCCAAAGCTAGTACAGCAACGGCAATGAAAATAAAGAAACTGGTAGACGGTTCTTTATTAGATCTCTTTTGGGTAGTTTGAGTAGCCTCAGTTTTCTGGAGGTTGATTCTACTCGCACAGGTTTCCTCCGAAGGGAAACGAGGAAAAGCTTGGCTGGTTGCGCTGAAGTTCCAGGAGAGTACGTTATGAATTTGAGTCTTGTTTCCTGTGGATGCTGAGAATCCGATGAACATGTACTCATTCAGATGAGGAGACAGATCTAGAGAGCCAGAGAAGATCAGCTTAGAAGGGTAATCATGGCCATCAGATCCGAGGTGGATGTCCATCCATCTACGGGGACCATCATATGTAATCCAAGCTCGATGAACTGAACCATCGTTAAGCAACACTCCAAAATCTGATGCATCGACAGTCTTGGCGGAAACAATGCTAGCAAGATTAATGCCAACATGATTGTCATTCGGATCTCCGAATTCCGGATTCTGTCGAGTATCGAATTCAATACCAACGGCCTTGTAATCTTCCTGACAAGCATCATTGAGCATACCTAGCCACGGTCCAGGTCGTCCTACAGTGAACTCATCAGGGACTATGATAAACATGAGACCACTGCCTCCATGATGAATCTCATCGGCGCTTGCGTTAGACGAATTGCTGAACTGAAAAGCAAAGGTGGTTTGGAAAGATGCTGGGGTTTGGGTATGTGGATCAAGCAGGCGGACCGGCGAGGAGTAAATCGCTCTCCCTGATTGATGTCTCAAATCAAAGGCCACCGACTCATCTGGAATTTGAACAACACCTTTTTCTACTGAAACCTTCGCACTCCCAAGAAGCTTCACATCTGATATAACTCTAGGATCATCGAGGCTGAAATGTGGGAAGGAGATGTTCTTGGTCACGTTTATCACAGGTCCACTTGATATAGGTGACGAAACCACAAGAACCAACAAGTGTATCGAAACCAAAAGACGAGGGATCAAAGATGAACAACAAATTCTTTTCCCCATTTTCTGTAACAATGAATTCTTGCAGGATCGTCTATGAAGATGAGCTTCTGGTATGGCAAACTTCCAAACCAGCACGTTATCGTTTCGTTTTGTTTGGGGTGAGATAGTAAAAGATGTGGTCCTATCAATTATCAAACATAATGTTAAAACATATACGGATGTGGTTATACAATCTCCTCCCATACCAGTCAAGCATTTCATTACAAAACATGATTAGCTTTCTGTCCTTTGTCCACTATCTGTGCCCAATCGACTAGTTTAAGATACTTACAAATACCATAAAGAATGGTTATGGTGTGATGCCAAAATCTCACATATCCGATGAGGATCACATGCAAACACGTTTCATGAGTTCTATAATTGCATTATTTCATGGTGGGGCTAATGATTGTAACGAGTGATTACAGGTTTTCCAGTCATCTTCCTTGGCCCCCCTACTCTATTATTGAGCATTTTTTTTATTACAGACCCCAATCTAACAGCCAATGTACTAAATAATCCTATTACTATAACTTTTCTAGAAACTAGTCGACTAAAACAAAAAAAAAAATTTACAGTAAAACACAAAAAACGCCACTTGCAGATAATTTTTTTCTCAAACAATAAAACAGTTTTATCTATCCTCTGTACAAATTCGGGGAAAAAACGCCAAGTATAACTGACGTTGGATAAAAAAAATCATCTACAGGTGGTGTATTTTGCATTTTACAATAAAAAATGATTTAGATTCCAAATGTAATTTTAAATAATTAATTACTTTTAAATTATATATAAAAGAGAAACAAAAATTTACTTTTAAAAAATATAGAAATGTTATTAAATAATCTAAACGAACAATGTATAATGCAATCAGCAATGAAAATAACTTGTTTACCCTTAAAAGCTAAAACATGGGTAAAAGAAATCAGTGCTTGTCCTTCAATCAATCAACCTTGAATTGCCTAAAGGACATGTAGGTCTTAATATTTATAAAATGGTCCTTAATTAAGGGGTTGATATGAGATTAAACTTAATCTATGGGTCTCATATAAAATTAATTATAACTCTATACTTCTGAATTTGAGAATAAAAACGTGAGTTGTATGGAAGTGTGAATTAGTCCTAAAACTTGCATGTTTTACTTATTGGTCACTAATAAATAAATTTAAGGTCGATGAATAATGAAGTGAAACTCCTTTCCTCGGATCTATGATCACAAAGAGAGAGGTGGATTGTTTTCTACTTCTTTCCTTGTTTGGGGCAGCATTTGAATTACGATGATCGACATCGACCTTGTGTGCTGGTCCGTTGGCAAAGGCTTTAAGTTGGCCCATCGTTGGTTTGGTGGTGTCAACAGTTGTCACTAAGAGTGATAATGAGTCTGTCCAGTTTACGAGTTATTTGGGCTCGGCTCGGTCAAAGTTCGGTTAAAGCTCGGTTTGAGTGAGCTCGATTTGGGTCGGATTCGGCTCGGGATCTAAACAAGCCGAGCCGAGCTTACCCAAGCTCAACTCAAAAAGCTCGTGAAGAGGCTTAGAATAATTATATATAAACATACACATATATATATACATTAAAAATAATTTCTTTAGCAAAAAAATAATGAAATAATTGAAAATAAATCTATTAAAAATAAACTAAATAAAATAAATTGAATATTATTAACTAAAATAAGTTTACAAAACTACAAATAAAAAATAAATTATAAATAAATAAATAAATAATAAAACACAATAATATAAAAAATTATCTATTTCAAACCAAACCGAACCGAACTTAAATATATTTGTTTCCGAACCAAACTTGGTCTGGTCTAACTCGGGCTCAACTCGACTTATTATCACCCATAATTGTCACTACTTAGTCATACGTTCGCAAACATCCACAAATTTAATGAAAAAACATAAATGAAATGGTATTAACTTGTGGCTTCTATAATTGTAACCGTATAAATTTAAAAGGTAAATTACACAAATGAACATTTAATTATAAGATTGACGTTGATATAATTATCATACTTTTGAATTTTATAAATATATTATTTAATTATTAAAATGGTTTTAATAATACTAACGGAGGGATAACGTGCTCGTTAATTTTTTTTTGTATATTTATACATTTAATATTTACATATTTTATCAATTAATCTTAATTTTAATTTAATAAAATAAATTTATTATTAATTAATGTGATGACATGTGTTATCACCTTATTAATAAAAGAAAATAAAAAAGTGTAAACTACCCTAGTGACCACCCAACTAATTGGGGATACCTATTTTGGCCACCCAACTAAAGAACTCGTCAATCAGGTTACCCAATTTTTAAACTCTACCTATTTGAGTCACCGCCGTTAAAATTTAACGGAAAATGTTAACGAAAGTGACATGTGGTTGTTAAATAAAATCTTTATAATTACACATTTAATCCTAATTTTAAATTAATAAATAAAATTAACTCACCCAATCGATTGATGAAACGTGTCATCAATCGATTGAGTGAATTAATAAATAAAAATAAATTACTAAATAAAATTAATCAACCAATCTAGTGATGATACATATCATCAATCGATTGGGTGAATTAATTTTTTTATTAATTTAAAATTAGAATTAAATTAAAATAATAAATAAATTATAAGGATTAAATGTGTAATTATATATATCTTATTTAACAACCTAGTCATTAGGTAAAGTTTAAAAGTTATGTGACCTAATTGACAAATTCTTTAATTAAGTGACCTAATTGACCTGGATTAATTCTGAGACAACATAGGACAAGGGTGAGTTGTATGCTTTAATCATTAGCCAAATTTAATTTTATAAATTGATTTAGCAAAGATTATATATATTTTATACAATAATAAAACTACAAGAATTTTTTTTAACAATAAATAGGTTCAAGCCTGGAACCCAAGGATATAAAACACATGTTAACCACTCGACCAAAAATAATTTTGTGATATGAATTGTGTAATTTAATACATATCTTATATAGTTGATAAATAAATCGAACATCATACACGATTTAAATATTTTAATTTTTATATAAAAATAAAAAAATATATTTTAAAGAAACAATAAAAAATAATTTTTATTTAAATTTTAAATCTTAAATCATAAATCCCAAACTCTAAATAATAAAAAGTAAAATTTAATTTTAAATTTTAAATCTTAAACTTTAAACCCAAACATAAAATCTTAAACTTTAAATAATAAACCTTAAATTCATTTAAAAATTTAAATATACAAGACATCGTACTCCTCTCTCATGCATTTCTTACAGGTCATTAAACAAGTTCGTTTATTTTCTTTCGAAGCCTTAAGCTACAACGAGACGAGCATTGAGAGAAATTATTGGCATTTAATATGTCATACTTACAAGTCCGTTTTTAGGATTTTAGTAACTTTAAAATAGATTAAAAAATTAAGCTTGTAATCAAAGATTTAAATTATGACCGTGATCATATTTTTAGTTGTATTATGTTTATCATAGTTACAAACGTAACGAATGATATTATGATTGTTATGAGTTTCGCAATTGTGAAAATTTTAATAGCATATACTATGGTGGATATAACGGTTGTCACTAGCGTAATTTTAGACGATGTCGTTATTGTTATATAATGATCATTGTTGCGATTACAGATCATTATTGAAATCTTTGTCCTTAATAACAAATGTTAAAAATATAATTGTTGTCAGTGATTTTTAGCTCAAATCAAAAAAAAAAATTAAAAAAAATTGATCAAAATCGAACTGAATGACAATAATTTGAGGTGATTTGAAGAGAAAAGGAAAGGAAAACAATTACGGAAGATTTGACTAAAAAAAGGAAAGAATATTATCAAATATGGTCAGATTTGAAGAAGAAAAGGAATAAATCAAATCAAAGATTTTAACACAATATTTCACCCAATTTTAGATATTAAATTTAATTATTTTTCTTGTATTTGTGTGTTTAAAATCCTATATAAATCTCTTTCCCCTTTACTTATAAACACACCAAACCACAACGCACCGTAACTCATAGACACAACACATCCTCTACTCTTGTAATTCTCCTTTTCTTCTACCATTATCACTTTGTATTGAATTTCATTATTTTGGATATTAAATTTGATTCTTTTTCTCGTATTTGTGGATTGAAAATCCTATATAAACCCTTTTTCCCTTCACTTGTAAATACACCACGACTCATAACCACAACATATCCTCTACTCTTGTAATTTTTCTTTTCTCCCACCAATATCACTTTGTATTAAATTTTTGTGGAATACAAGAAGAAAAGTTCTTTTAGGTATTTCTTAATCTTTCGTTGTTCATTTATTTCTTAATCTTTGTTCTTTTTAATTTTTTTAATTTTTTTTGTAATTCTTAAAGAACATTGATGGACATGAGTTTTTTTAAATAGTATTTTGATCTATTTTATTTAATGAAGGTTAATAAATGATGTTTTGGGTTTCATACTCATTTTTAATAAAGTGGGTCACTTTAATTCATACTAGTTTTATTTCAAAAAAAATCATTTATAAATATCTTTTAAATTTGATATATTTTTATTTACTTTTAATATAATTATTAATTTTTCTCTCTATTATTTATTCCTATTTTAATCATCTTGCCCTTCTTAATTTTAATTTTAATGGTTAAACAAGTTGTATGTCTTTATTATTTTAGTTTAAATAAAACCCTTAGGGGTAGATTCTTAATTGATAAAATTTATTTAGATAATTTCTTAGATTGATAATAATTAACTTAGAATAATAAATATTTCAACACACTAAATTTTTTTGTTTGATTGATTAAAAAAAATGGAACTTAATTAATGTGGAGTTCCACTAAAGGAAGGTTTTGTACGAACTTACAAATTCCGGCGTTAAAATGTTTTGTAATCGACTAGGTACCAAATTTTAGGCGTTATGGGGTGCTAACCCTCCCCACACGTAACTGACTCTCGAATCTGTTTTTGTGTTTTTTGTAGACCAAAATTATTGTTTTAATAAAACAAAAATAATTTTATTAAAATAACTCATTTTTAGGTGATTCAATCACACCTTTAAAAAGATTGGTGAGACTCTTTTGTTTTTTTAAGAAAAAATCGTCGAACCGCTTGAAAAAAGGGTTGCGACAATAATATATTTTAGAAGTAAGTTCATAATAACAAGTATTGAAAAATATTGGACCCTTAATAATAAATATCGAAGAAAAAATAAATTTTAAGTGTATATCTATAATATTAAATATTAAAGAAAAAAAATTAGGTAAGTAATAAAAAAATTAAAAATATTAACCCTTAACAACAAATATTAAAGAAAATTTTGAATTTTAAGTATAGATTTTAAAAACAGTATTAAAAAAAATAAATTTAGTATAAGAACACCCCAATTTTTGGGTCCTTAATAATAATATAAGAATTATTTATAAGTATATTTAAAATTTATATTTTTATTAATAATTAAACTATTATTAAAAAATCTAATAATGACCCTAAACCTTATTAGTAATTAGACCAATTAAAACCTAACGTTCCTTTTTATTTAATTGATTTAAACCGTCTAATCTTTATTTTGTTGTAATTATTTAAAAAATAATTGCTTCAAACATTTATAAAAGTTTAATCAAGATGAGTTAGTTAATCTTATCCACCGAGTTATACACTTTTCTTATATAAAAATAGTTGGATGAAAATTAGAGTATAAATTAAAGTTGTGAACTATAATTAACATAGTATAATTATGGATGGATACGTGTTAAGTCGGTTCGAATTTTCGATCATGTCGAACTTGACCTGAACTCAAACATCTTAAATCATACTCCGATTCGACTTGATTCGATTTTTTCAAAATTCGATCCAATCCAACCCGAAAATAAATATTATAAACCCGATTTCGATCAACCCGATCTATAAAATAAATTAACGGACATAATTATAAAAATATAATTTTAAGGATTAAATTATAAATAAAAATTAATTTTAAAGATTTAATTATAAAAAATATATAGATAAAGAACTATTATTATAAAAATCCCTAAAAAATTTATGAAAAATTACATATTTAATTTTGAGTCAGGTCGGGTCAAATATTTTACACTTTAAACTTGAACTAGACTTAATCCAATGTCACTCTCAAAAAATACCTAACCCGACTTGAACCCATTTTTATAAAAAAAAAAACCCAATTAAATCGGATAAAATCAAAACCCAATCGGGCTGTGTAAAATGTCCATCCTAAGTATAACTTGAGCATGAGCCCTAAGCAGGGCGTAAACCCTAGATCGTCGGTTTTATTGCTCTAACCCTAAGCCGGCACTGCGTACTTAAACCTGGTAGTCGAATGTGTCAGAAAGATAAATCTTTTGGTGTTCCTAAGGAGGCTTCTCCATACTGGGATATTTCGTAGATATTTAGGTCATCTTTTATGTATACAATCAAAGTATCTTAGTTTCAATTTCCGGGAAAGACCGCTTAACCACGAGCCATAATTAGGTGGGTAAATTCACAGTGTAAATGAAGACGTAAAAGAAGTCCAGTCAGCGTCAGGTATATATATGCCTATGACTTACACAGAGTTGTCTGACTGATTATATTATATATATGGCCTGACATCTGTTACTGTAAGAAATTCAATGTCCCCTGCACTCTCTGAAACCCCCTTTTGGGACTCTTTTGTGTTTATTGGGAATCAGAAGAATATATCTTTACGCAAAATTCAACACAAAACAATTTAAGGCGTTTCCCTTTCTGTTTCACTCTCGTTTTCATAGGGAAGCTTGGAAAAGAAGTTGCTGAAAAGGATGGCGACGGTAATGGGAACAATGAAGAAATGGTTGGGTTCGTCACAAATGTTTGCCGCAATGATGGCGGTGCAAGTGTTTGCGACGGGGCAGCAATTGCTTTCCAAAGTCATACTCAATCAAGGAACCTTCATCTTCGCCCTTTTGGCTTACCGGCATCTGGTTGCTGCTCTCTGTGTCGCTCCTTTAGCTTTATACTTTGAAAGGTTTTGCATTTTCTGTTCGGTTTATATGTTCATACTTTTTCTTAATATAAGCATCGTCATCTTGTTAGTTGTTAATCTAAAGCTGCAGCAATGTGTTTGGGTACTTGTGCAGAGAGACTTGGAAGAAGATGGGGTGGTCGACATGGTTCTGGCTCTTCACCAATGCCTTAACAGGGTAGGGTAACCCACTTTTATTCCCTGTCTGGATTTCGATTAAATTTATCAAAAATGATGGGCGTTCGGACATAGTCTAATCATAGCGTGGAAACTACTTACTTTTTTTTTTGCATCCGCCAACCCTTCTTTTACTTTATTGTTTTGCACGTTTAACTGTTTAATGACCATTCCAAACATCTTTATATTGACTTGTAAATAAATCTACTGTTACATGCATCTTTATGTTAGAATCATATGATTTGACATCAAATCCTGTGTCTGTAATTACGTAGAAAGGTGGTTGGCATATCATAACCAAGCTTCCACGTCTGGTTTTTTCTCATAAAGCATAAACCAGATGTTCCTGTCTTTTTCTCTAGCCATGTCATAAGGATAACAACCATACTTTCCCTTTGGTTTGGTGAGATAGACTTTCATTTTATTTTATTTTTGAGACGTAGTATGAATAGATGAATTATTATTATTGATACTTATTATAGAAATTTATTCTTAAAACTTTATGATATGTTATTATTGGATTTATAAATAATACGTGAATTTTATAAAAGATTATTGTATAAAATATAGAGAAAATATCTCATGTATTGACAATATAAACGAAAAAATGTTTGTTAGTGTTTTAGTTTTAGAGTTCAAGGGTTTTAAGTGTAGGAATTTAAAATTTATTGTTCATGGTTTAGAGGTTAATATTTAGGTTTTAGGGTAATATAAACATACTTAGCAATTTAGGGTTTAATCTATAAACTTTATATTTTAATCTTAAACCATAAATATAATCATACCCTATAAATTCAAATTTCATACACTTAAACCCCACACATTAAACTATAAAACTAAAATATTTATGAAAATATTTTATTTTTATCGCCTATAATATATATATATATATATCATTTAATATACGAAGAATTCAAAACCAAGTTCTTTAGACTTGGAAAACCATGTTTACCTTTCTCCTAGTTCTTGACGTAGCACATGATAATCCATGCAGGATAACGATGGCTATGGGACTGTTCTATTATGGACTTCGAGATACTACAGCTACCTATTCTATAAACTTCCTCAATATAATTCCAATAGTCACTTTTGTTTTCTGCATCGTTTTGGGGTAAAAACTAACTTTTTTATAATCTTCGATATTTAATTCATTAATCGACGTAATGTCGAAGGTAAAAAACATTCATTCGTATTGTATATCGTAGAATTGAGAAGCTCGGTCTAGGCAGCAAAGCAGGCAAAAGCAAGACGGCTGGCGCAATTCTGTGCGTGGGAGGAGGACTGACAGCAAGCCTGTACAAAGGAAAAGCTTTTCATGTAGGTGATGGTCACCATTTCCACAGGATAGCAACCATGGACGTTTCCAACTCACACTGGACACGTGGAACATTCATGCTTGTCGGTAGTTGCACGTGCTACGCTAGTTGGTATATATTACAGGTTTGATCCAACCATCTAATTATTAATTAATTCCTCGTTGTCTAATCTCCTTCAATTCCCTAATAAAAAGAAGGGTTCTGTTCTTTCCAACAGGTGAAATTGCTCAAAGTATTCCCATCAAAATACAGGGCAACGCTGATAACATGCATCATTGCGTCCTTACAATCAGCAGCAATAGGCCTATGCTTAGACAGGAGCAAGGCAGCATGGAGATTGGAGTGGAATTTGCAGTTGATCACAATAGTTTACTCGGTTAACTTACTGATCCTTTTTTATATTTGCATGATATTTATATTTCCCTAGAAGAACAAGATCTGAATGTGGCTAGATGTTTACTTCATGCAGGGAGCACTGAGTACTGCAGCAACTTTCTGCTTGCTTTCATGGTCGATTGCTAAACGAGGCCCCACTTATGCCCCAATGTTCAATCCTCTGGCCCTAGTTTTTGTTGCCATATCAGGAACTTTACTACTTGGTGAACAATTATGGCTCGGAACGTAAGCTCTGTTTTCCTTCTACCACCTTCTTTATCAGATATAATGGGGGTAAAACCGGGTTCAACTAGACCAACCAATTTGGTTGGTTTGTTAGTTCAATACACAGTTATAGAACCATTCAAAATCAGTAAAAAAAAACCCAGAAATTTTATTATTACAATGGATTCATGATTTCAGAGTGCTGGGAATGGTGATGATAATAGTGGGGTTGTACGCGTTTTTATGGGGGAAAAAGAAGGAACTGAAGCTTTTGCAGTTGGCTCAGTCAAATGAATTGGCGGAAGCAGTCCCTCAATCTGTAGAGTTGAAGACCTCGGAGCCTGTTTAAATCCTTTACGCCATGGAACAAGGAGGAACCCGCTTTTGTTCTATGTTGATCAAGGTAGTAAATTCAAAGGTTTCTTCCATAGTGAAACAAGAAAAATTAGAACACAAACTCAGAAAAGCGTTTGAAATTATGTGATGAACCTCGGGTGAGTTTAGAGCGATGTAACAATAAACCAACTCTTCCATTGTATTCCAATCCCCTACGCCTGCATCATCAATCATTTCCAGTATCGATTCTCTGACATCGGAAAAAGGGTCGTTCGATAACTTAACTGCGCAAATAGTACCGGCAAAAACACCGGTAACATCCCCAGGCAGGGTGGCGGAAAAGCTAAATCTCTGGTGCCGCTTTTTCTTCCTTTGAACTTTGTTAAGCTCCCCAGCACCATCCATCTTGGCTCCTGCAACACCAAGCATGCCCATTACCAGCTCGGTGGAGATATGTGATCTGCCATTGGGTTATAGCGTGCTTAAAAGGTAAGTGGAGTGGAGGTCAGGCGCGGCGGGTCAGGATTTGTTGGTTGTGACCATGAATTAATCAAACACATGATGGGTATGTTACAAAGGCGCATGAGCCCATCCCATGCATGCTCGTTAATTAATGTTGCTGTGAGGTGGTTGGGAGTAGGGATTTAAAAGCAGTTTCTCGGATGAGTTTTAGGTCGAGTAAAATTAGATACAGGTCATTTCATACTAATTTGATGTTGTGACTTGATTCGGGTCGGGTGCGGGTTCATTTCAGATCGGATTCAAATATTTTACACCTTAAACTTGAACCAGACTTAATCCAACATCACTCTTAAAAAATACCTAACCCGACTTGAACCTGTTTCTATTATTAAAAGAAAAATCAATCCAATTAAGTCGAATAAAATCAAAACCCAATCAGGCTGCATAAAATGTCCATCCTAAGTATAACTTGAGCATGAGCCTTAATCAGGGCGTAAACCCTAGATCGTCGCTTTTATTGCTCTAACCCAAAGCCGGCACTGCGTACTTAAACCTGGTAATAGAATGTGTCAGAAAGATAAATTTTTTGGTGTTCCTAAGGAGGCTTCTCCATACTGGGATATTTCGTAGATATTTAGGTCATCTTTTATGTATACAATCAAAGTATCTTTGTTTCAATTTCCGGGAAAGACCGCTTAACCACGAGCCATAATTAGGTGGGTAAATTCACGGTGTAAATGAAGACGTAAAAGAAGTCCAATCAGCGTCAGGTATATATATGGCTATGACTAAGGATATAAAAAGTTGATTTGACTTAAAAAATTTGATTAAAATATATTTAAGTCAAGACCTAGTTTGACCTGAGATGTAATGATACGAACCTGATTTGTATCCGATTGTTGTTGATCTGAACCCGAGTTAGATTTATTACTATAGTAACTGAACCCGAACTGTATCCGATCGAGAATGACTCGAATATGATTTCAACATGTTACTGTGGATCTGAAACCCGACCTATATCCGTTTCAAACAAACTCGAACCGAGTCTAACTTGACAGATAACCGATATTATCCGACTGAAATATATATATATTAAAGTATATTATATATACATTACACTATATTATATACATAATATATATTAATGTATATTTTATACATATATTAATATATACATCTAATATATATGTATATATATAATAATATAGTGTATATATATAATAATATATACATATATTAATATATACAAATATTAATATATATACATCTAATATAATAATAATAAATATGTATGTATGTATATTAATATATACTATATAGTATATAAGTATACATATATTTACATACATACTTATATATTCTATACATATACAGAATTTCATATATACTTATATGTTCTATACATATACATACCTATAATATAAATTTTATATATAGAATATATTTCATATATACTATAAATTTTATATTTCCATTTTTGAAATTTATTAAATTATATTATATAGATATAAATTATAATGTATTAAAGTATATTAAAATTAAAAATTTCATCGAATTTAATTATTATTAATTTATAATTTTTACAATTTAATCCTTAAAACTTTATTTTTATTTTGAATTGACTATTATTTATTTTTCTAATTTAGTTTAGTGTTTTTAATAATAGAACTATATTTATTTTATTTTATTAATATTAGAACTAATATTATAACTATTATTTATTTTTCTAATTTAGTTTAGTGCATTTTTTCAATTTAGTTTT
Source organism: Abelmoschus esculentus (assembly GCA_035048815.1). Classification (NCBI taxonomy): domain Eukaryota; kingdom Viridiplantae; phylum Streptophyta; class Magnoliopsida; order Malvales; family Malvaceae; genus Abelmoschus; species Abelmoschus esculentus. The sequence continues at coordinate 4,197,711 of JAUCBN010000031.1, read as the reverse complement.
AAATATTAATATTTATTTTTTTAATTTAAAATTTTATTCTTTTTAGTCCAATGTTTATTCCTTACTAATTTTTATTTTTTATAATTTAACCTAATTTTAAGATATGAATCATTTGATGATATTTTTGTTTAATATAGTACGTAATATTTATTTTTAATAGGATTTATACTAATTAAAAAGTTAGATATTAAATAATTAATTAAAGGGTAAAATGTAATAAAGATCACTTAATTATAGGTATAGTTACATTTGGGTCACCTAATTATTGAATGTTACATTTAGGTCACTCATTTATGGGTAATGTTACGTTTAGGTCACCCAATTATTAAAGGTTATATTTGGGTCACTCAATTATAAGTAAGGTTACACTTAGGTCACCCTTTATTTTTGTAAAAATACATTAATTTGGTCTTTTTTCTTCTAAATCACTTAAATACCCTTGTCAACATTAGAGTATTTTATTTGAAATCATTAATTAATCTAATATACAAATTGATAAACTTTTTTCAAATATGAAGCGTGACCTAAATGTAACCTTACTTATAATTGAGTGATCTAAACGTAACATTTAATAATTGGATGACCCAAATGTAACCTTACCCATAAATGAGTGATCCAAATGTAACTTTTAATAATTAGGTGACCCAAATATATCCCTACCTATAATTAAATGATCTCCATTGCAATTTACCCTTAATTAAAAATAAATGATCAATTAATCAACCCAAAGTTCAGAAAGTTCAGAAAAAGAAGTTGAAAAGGATGACGACGGTAATGGGAACAATGAAGAAATGGTTGGGTTCGTCACAAATGTTTGCCGCAATGTTGGCGGTGCAAGTGTTTTCGACCGGGCTGCAATTGCTTTCCAAAGTCATACTCACTCAAGGAACCTTCATCTTCGCCCTTTTGGCTTACCGGCATCTGGTTGCTGCTCTCTGTGTCGCTCCTTTAGCTTTATACTTTGAAAGGTTTTGCATTTTCTGTTCGGTTTATATGTTCATATTTTTTCTTAATTCTTATACACACAAATATTTAAACTTGGTCTCTTAATATAAGCATCGTCATCTTGTTAGTTGTTAATCTAAAGCTGCAATGTGTTTGGGTAATTGTGCAGAGAGACTTGGAAGAACATGGGGTGGTCGACTTGGTTCTGGCTCTTCACCAGCGCCTTAACAGGGTAGGGTAACCCATTTTTCCTATGGAATACGATAGATAAACAAGTGGAATTCATCAAAATGTTTATGGACAGTTGCCTCATGGTTAAAAGGTTTAATTTTAGGTGAATTATTATTAGGGTTTAGGGTTATGATACGCTATTATAGACTTGAAAAAACATGTTTTAATTAGTGCATCAAATGTTGACGTTTCATTTAATTTTCAGTCCGAAGACCTTTCTCCTAGTTCTTGACGTAGCACATGATAATCCATGCAGGATAACGATGGCTATGGGACTGTTCTATTATGGATTTCGAGATACTACAGCTACCTATTCTATAAACTTGCTCAGTATACTCCCAATAGTCACCTTTGTTTTCTCCGTCGTTTTTGGGTAAAAAGAATTAATTTTTCTTTAATTTTCGATATTTAACTCAGTAACCGACGTAATATTAAAGGTAAAAATCATTCATTTATATCGTATATTGTACAATTGAGAGGCTCGGTCTAGGCAGCAAAGCAGGCAAAATCAAGATGGTTGGCGCAATTCTGTGCGTGGGAGGAGCACTGACAGCAAGCCTGTACAAAGGAAAAGCTTTTCATGTAGGTGATGGTCACCATTTCAACAGGATCGCAGCCATGGACGTTTCCAACTCTCACTGGACACGTGGAACATTCTTGGTTATCGGGAGTTGCATGAGCTACGCTACTTGGTATCTATTACAGGTTTGATCCAACCATCTAGTTATTAATTAACTCCTCTTTCTCATTGTCTAATCTCCTTCAATTCCCTGATAAAAAAAATGGGTTTTGTTCTTTCCAACAGGTGAAATTGCTCAAAGCATTCCCATCAAAATACAGGGCAACGATGATAACATGCATCATTGCTTCCTTACAATCAGCAGCAATAGGCCTATGCTTAGACAGGAGCAAGGCAGCATGGAGATTAGAGTGGAATTTGCAGTTGATCACAATAGTTTACTCGGTAAACTTTCTGATTCTCTTCTACGTTTGTATGATGTTTATATGTCCCTTGAAGAATAAGATCTGAATTCGGCTAGATGTTTACTTTATGCAGGGAGCACTGTGTAGTGCAGCAGCATTCTGCTTGCTTTCATGGACGATTGCTAAACGAGGCCCCATTTATGCCACAATGTTCAATCCTCTGACCCCAATTTTTGTTGCCATATCGGAAACTTTACTACTTGGTGAACAAATGTGGCTCGGAACGTATGCTCTGTTTTCCTTCTACCACCTTCTTTATCAGATATAATGGGGGTAAAACCGGGTTGAACTAGACCAACCAATTTGGTTGGTTTGTTAGTTCAATACACAGTTATAGAACCATTCAAAATCAGTAAAAAAAACCCAGAAATTTTATTACAATCACTAACATTATTACAATGGATTCATGATTTCAGAGTGCTGGGAATGGTGATGATAATAGTGGGGTTGTACTCGTTTTTATGGGGGAAAAAGAAGGAACTGAAGCTTCTGCAGTTGGCTCAGTCAAATGAATTGGCGGAAGCAGTCCCTCAATCTGTAGAGTTGAAGACCTCGGAGCCTGTTTAAATCCTTTACGCCATGGAACAAGGAGGAACCCATTTTTGTTCTATGTTGATCAAGGTAGTAAATTCAAAGGTTTCTTCCATAGTTTTGTTCTAAAACTGTAAAGAATTGCTTTTGTTCCAGTATGTAGAATGAATTTACAAGAGCTTTATTTATACAACAATTAGCTACAAGAAACTCACTAACCATCTAGCTAACCAACTCAACAAGAAAGGTTAACTTTCATAACAATTTCTCAATAAAAACATAGTGAAACAAGAAAAATTAAGAACAACATAAACTCAAAAAAGCATTTGAAATTATGTGATAAACCTCGGGTGAGTTTAGAGCGATGTAACAATAAACCAACTCTTCCATTGTATTCCAATCCCCTACGCCTGCATCATCAATCATTTCCAGTATCGATTCTCTGACATCGGAAAAAGGGTCGTTCGATAACTTAACTGCGCAAATAGTACCGGCAAAAACACCGGTAACATCCCCAGGCAGGGTGGCGGAAAAGCTAAATCTCTGGTGCCGCTTTTTCTTCCTTTGAACTTTGTTAAGCTCCCCAGCACCATCCATCTTGGCTCCTGCAACACCAAGCATGCCCATTACCAGCTCGGTGGAGATATGTGATCTGCCATTGGGTTATAGCGTGCTTAAAAGGTAAGTGGAGTGGAGGTCAGGCGCGGCGGGTCAGGATTTGTTGGTTGTGGCCATGAACTAATCAAACACATGATGGGTATGTTACAAAGGCGCATGAGCCCATCCCATGCATGCTCGTTAATTAATGTTGCTGTGAGGTGGTTGAGAGCTCCGTTGTCATGGCCTAATGCCCTGAGGAATGGTACAAAACGGATCAAAAATATCATTCATTCTAAAAATTTTACTCAAATTTATATTCCCTTTCTATACAAAGAATCCAGCAAATTCAATAGCTCATATTTTAAAATTATAATTTTATAAATTTGTTTCAAAAAGTTATAATCTCTAAATATTAAAATTTGCGTAGGACACATAGTTCGAATCATGCCTTTACTATAAAATTATCACAATTTTATAATTATTTGTAAAGAGAATCCGAATTAGATAATGTTTGAACAACTTTATCCTTATTGAATTGGTTAATGTTAATTCGACTAACTTAAAAAATTTGATGCTATTTTTCTTTATCGAACTTAAATAATCTTTTTGAATATTTGCTTTTATATTTTATAATTAATAAATTTAACTACCAAACATATACATTATTATTGTAATGGGAACATTTATCGTTATGTGTCACATGCGGATATTAACTATGCCTCATTAAATTTATGTTTGTAGGACCACATTTTATTTTGATGTATAATAGTAATAAAATATGATATTTTAAAGGTGCTTTTTAAAAGATCGAAGAAGTATGAAGAAGGAAATCAACCTAAAACATCAGCATTTAGGCTCTGTTCAGTAAATGAAAAGAAAATTAGAAGGATAAAAAATATAAAGATAAAAAAATATATATTATTTTTTATTGGTGTGTTTTATAAGAAGGATGAAAAATTTAAAGCAAAATTTACTTTCATTTTCTTTTATAGTTTGATAGAGTTGAAAATTGAAAGAAAAAAAAATAAGTTTGAAAACATTTTTATTTTGAATTAACTCACATCTCATGTTTTTTTTATCTTTCTAATTTTATTTTCTCTAGCTTTTTATCTTTTAATATTGTTAATTTTTTTAGTATGATATAAAGTTAATTTAAGTATTATTTTTTCTCTCGCATTAGTTGCTAATTGAATTTATGTTAGTGTAATTTAACTATTGATTAATGTTATAAATGTTAATTAATTGTACGTTATAGTTAATAAATGTTAGTAAATTTAATTAGTGTTATAAAGAAGAAATTATATTCATCACCTCATCCATGGTACCAAACTACTAACTACTAAAAACCATCTATCTCATCATTTTTTCTATCATATTTTTTTAAATAAATCTTCACTCATATTTACTGTTAATTCATTTTAGAAACAATTTTTCCTAAATTATCTAAAAAATTAAATTTTAAACTTTAACCCTTATTTTTTATATCCTAACCCTGAACTTTACGACCTAAAAAATACACCCTACCCTATGGGTGAAGCCACCCTTTGTAAAGGGTGGTCAAATGACACCTCAAAATTTTTTGGTCCACCTCTTTTCATATGATTTATATATATAATTTTTAAAAAAATAAATAAATAACACCAATTTATAAATAATTGACACCCCTTAAATATAAATCTAAAAAATGACACCCTTTAGATAATTTTCTGGCTTCACCCCTACCCTACCCTTAATTTCGTAAATCATAACCACAACCCTTAACCTTAAACCCTAAATCCTATACCCTTTAACTTTATAAAAATAAATAAAATTTTAAGAATTATGACGATAATAGATCTAATAAAAATGAGAGTAAAAAAATTCTTGTGCAAGAAAAGATTTTAAAATTTCATAAAAAAAATAAAAAAGTTTGAAGGAATATGTTATGTGAAAAAAACTTATGTGGCCAAAACTTGTTGGTCAAAAAATCTATGTGGAGAGTAATATTATCACTTTCAACAATGAAAAAGAATAGGACATAGAGCTATTCTTTAGAGTAGAAAGAAGAATAGATAGCTCTCATGATGATGATGTTAGGTAAAATAAATGTAAGAATACTTGGATTAATTCAACTGTTGATTTAAATTTTCGAATTATATGATATATCATAAAAGAATTATAAAATTTATTAAAATAAAAAAATTTATGTCCGTAATCACAATAAATAGCTTTAAATTACCAATAGCATATGTTGATAACACGGTGGTCTTTGTCCAAAATAATGATACTGAAAAGTTGTAACAAATTTTTAGTTATCTGTCAGAAATGATTTTTTTAAAGTAAAACGATTGATATTTTTTAATCATGTTGTTCTATTTGATCCATAAGAAGTTAAGAGTGACACTTGTTATTTAGTATAATTTATAATAATCGATTAATCGGTGAGTGATTTTTTTGTCTAAAATATATTAAATTATCTTTAATTTATAATAAACTTAAATTGATAGAATACGTAAATGGAGATAATAAAATTTATTAAATATTTTTAAATTAAAACTAGATTGATTAAATTTATAAATATAATAGATTGAATGTTAACTATCGCATCATCAAATATACAAATATTATCTTGATTAGTTTTTCTTAATTACTCGTTTTTATAGTTAATCATTTCTTCTAGTTTTATTAATCGATTAATTTAAATCGAATTTTATATAAATCTATTATAAAAATGACTATTTCAATTTATTTATTTTTTCATTTACAGCGCAATAAATACAAAACTTTAAAACTTCAAATAATTTAAAAAATGTTTTTATATTCTTTTGTCCTTGTGAGCATCATGAAATGACTGCAAAGCCCATCAAGTCTTTTTTGTGCCTCATCTTCCAAAAGATGCTTCCGTTTTCAATTCATTCTCGTTCATCTACCGTCACAACTTTCGGTAGGAATAACAAAAGAACAAATTCTGTGGGGGTATCGAACGTAGGGGTTATGGTTAGAATTTAAAGGATTAGGATAAGTATATTTTTTAAAGTATAGGGTTTAGAATTTAAAATATAAAAATAAGATTAAGATTTAAAATATATTTTTAAAATTTTTTTTACCAGGAGGCATAGAAGATAGGGGTGAGCAAAACTCGACTCGAAATTTTATAAACTCGATTTAACTCGAATTTTTTAAATAAAGTTCGAGTTATAAAATAGAAATTTGAATGATTCGAATAACTTAAAATTTTTAGTAATTAAAGGATATATTTTTAAGTTCAAGACGAGTTCTTTATTTTTTTTATCATATATGTATACTTATAAATAAAATTACGAAGAAATATTACTACATATAAAAAAATATAAAGATATATATATATTATATGAATAGAGAAAATCATTTAAATCAAAATTAAATTATATTATAATATGATAAATAATTATAATTATATATTTATAAGAACTCGAAAACTCAATTCAACTCGAATTTTATAAACTCGAAGAATCAAAAAAATTAAATAAAGTTTAAATTATAAAATATAACTCGTCAAATTAAATAGAAATTACTCTCTTAATTTTATATTTACTAAAAATGTTAATTTGTTAATTTGATAATATCTTTGTTTAAATGAAATATTATTTGATGTTAGACGTTAAATTTGATCAATGAACAATTTATTTTTTTTTCTTATAAAATTTAATTTAACTAAAAAAAAAAACATATTTTGTCATGTTTGGTAAATAGAATTTTAAATCAAAATTAAAATATTTGATAATTTTAAAAGTTTTATTAATCAAATCTAATAATTTAATTGTTTGATAAACATGAAATTATAATAGCAAATTAAAATAAATCCTCTAAAACTAAATAAATCGTAAGTAAAATTTTATGCTTAGAACACTGGATAAGAGCTGTAAAATAACTTTTAACTTTGACGATTATAAATTAATATTTTTTATTCTCGTAAATTTATATTGCATTTAAATAACTTATGTAAGTTATTAAAGTAAAATACATTTTAATATATAATTTAGATAATTTTAATTTAAAAATTAATTAAATTATATTAAAATATAATTTCATAAATAAAAATTGATATATACACATATCATTCAAATATACTTAATAGTATTACCAACAAAAATTACGTTCAATGACAAAATATATTACTTTCTTAATGATAAAAATTAAAATTCAATTATTAAAAATAATATTATTAAAAAAATATCATAAATCTTAGCCATCTTACATAATGATTGTCCTAATAAGAATGTTGGTCTTTGATAACGCCTTAATACTCTTTTTTGTTTATAAAAAATAAATTATCAATATAATTAATAAATAAATACATTTAATTAATTAATTTATTATATTTTTTTTTGTATTTTCTTAATTTATAAGTGAGTCTAAAGCATTATTTTTTTTAAATACAATCTAGTCACTAATTTTATTTATGCTTATAAAAATACCAACGGACGTAAAAAAAACATGAATGCGTTACTTTAAAGCAATAACAGGAAGGGGAGAGGCCGACATTTATGAGAAAATAAATAAATAATAGCCTAAAATTTAGCACGTAAAAATCGATTGCATGCTATATTGCTATTACCCAATATTTACATTTTCCATAAAAAAAATTTTGTATTTTCAAAATAGTTTTTTTTTTCTTCTGCGTAATCAAAAACAAGTTTCGAGTTTAAGACGTTATATATATATATATATATATATATATGAAAAATTAAGTATAATTAAAATAAGAGATTCACTCACCAAAACTAAGTGTATATGAAAAATTAAGTATAATTAAAATAAGAGATTCACTCACCAAAACTAAGTGTATAACACAAATCGATTCGAATTAATTAAGACAAAATTTTAAAAATAAAAAATAAAAAAAATAATAAAATGATTACCAAAAACTAAATGCACGATTTTTTCTTAGTAGTATATGTTTTATAAGATAATCTCAATCATTTAACATTGATCGCTCATTTATTTTGCTGCAATTATTGATGTTCGAACCCCTAACTTTTAAGAACAACAACCGTTCCGTTATCCACTTGTGCCAAAAAACTCGTACATTTTTATTTATTTTTTAGAGATTAAGTTATCTACTTAAATAATTTATAAGAAGGTGGTCAATTAATATGATTGATTTATTATGTACTCTTTTCTTTTTCATATTAATTTTTATTTAATAAACTAACTATTATTAGATAATAAAAAAAGGAAAACAAGAATATAAATAAGTGAGGAGACAGGAACCGACGGAACCAATTCCATAACACCAAGACGAAGGTAAATATGAGGACGGGCATTGTTTTAGTTGAAAGCATAGCAACCAAACCCCGTGGTCGTGGTGGTCGGGATGCTGCTTTCATTTTCGGGGCTTCTTTGGTTTCATGACCGATCATTTATCCTCTCAAAACCATTCCTCCGAAAGCCAAAATCAATTGCCTCGTCCGTTTAACTTTCAGACAGCACTCTGTTTTTTTGTTTCTTCTTTTAAATCATTATTACCATTTGTTTAAAAACCAGAAATGAGAAAGGACAGGAGGCCGAAGATGAAGGGAAGGGTGTCGAGGATTGGAAGCTATGCGATTGCATCTTCCATGAAGGATCATCCTCAACAACCTTGCATTACCTGCACCACTTTTAACATCCTTGCTCCCATTTACAAACGCCTTTCCCATAAGGTTCACTCTTCTTGTTCTTTTTTTTTATTAAAAACCATAATCCAATACCCTTTTTCATGTTTTGTTATGTTTTGTCTTGCATATATTGAATGGATTCAGGACCATAACTGCCGTGAGAGCGATTATAGGACGTATTGGTTGGCCAGGAATCAAAGAATTCTGGATTCTTTATTATACGAAAGATCTTCAATTATTTGTCTACAGGTATCCGTTTCAGGTTCAAACTCGTTTGCTTCTGTTTCCATGATTCTGATTTGCATTGGATTGCTGTAGGAATTCTGGGTTGGGAATGAGGAGCTTGTAAATATGTATGAGAAGAGGCTGGGGGATGCTGGTTACCTAAATTTCAAGCTTGGACGTACCAACAACCGGGCTGATGGTAAGTTTTCTTTCCTCTTTTTTTCCATCTCTATTGGCTGTACTCTAAATAGGCAGCCGCCAGGCATTCTGGCCATAACTCACCAACCGCATGGGCCTTGGTTACAATAGCCGATTCCCACAATCATGTAGTGTCACTTTTTCCCCACATAACATGTTGATAAGACCTTTGGTAATATCTGAGCCCTTAAGAGCGCTATGCTTTATGTCTTGAATGATGTTTGGGTTTGGGGGATAGGCCTTTTTATACACATATGAAGCAGGTTGAGCTTACTTTCCATTAAGCACTGAACTCTGAAGTGGTCCATTTTTCTTCCATTCTAGATCAATTCTGTTGATTCCTTCTAACTTGACCTTGTTTAACAGGTCTGTTGACTGCGGTGCACAAGGACTATTTAAGAGTTATTAATTATAGGGAGTTGCATTTCAATGATTGTGGAGACCGTGTTGCACAATTGCTACATGTTGAGTTAGCTACCCCTGCTTCACAGTGCCGAAACAACGATCCTTGCCAAGAAATTCTCATTGTCAATACCCATTTGCTTTTTCCTCATGATTCGAGTTTGTGTATAGTTCGGTTGCACCAGGTACAAGAACATCCTCTCTTATACCTAAGCTCGAATTTTTTCATGAATTCCTTTTCTTATCATTGTTATACACTAATTCTTTTGTCAGGTGTACAAAATATTGCAGTGTCTTGAATCTTATCAGAAGGAGTATAACCTTAATCCTTTGCCGATTATGCTTTGCGGGTGAATATATGATTCATTTCTTTCAGTTTGAAGCGAACGTTCATATCTTGCTCTTGTATAGAACAAGACTAATTTTCCTTTCTTGCTCGTTTCATGTAGCGACTGGAATGGGAGCAAACGCGGACATGTTTACAAGTTCCTTCGGTCACAAGGCTTTGTATCTTCGTATGATACTGCACATAGATATACCGATGCAGATGCACACAAGGTGAATATCTCTAAAACCTCATTAACATTTCGCTTGACCTTTTGCTAAAACTTTTAGTTAAATGCTTAGTAATTTTCTTACACCGTCTGTATTTTAAGAACAGTGGGTTAGCCACCTTAATCATCGAGGAAATATATGCGGTGTGGATTTTATATGGCTCCTTAATCCCAATAGTTATCGGAAACTGCTGAAAACAAGCTGGACTGAAGCAGTATTTGGCATGTTCAAGGTCAGAAGCATAACATTGTTGTTCAATTTACTTCCATTCCCCTCAGGTGTCGAATTTTATTTTTCGCACAAAAAAAGGGGGAGACGAAATCTTCTGGATATTGTATCTTGTTACTTTTTCCATGGTTAATCCATCATTTTGAACATTTTTAGTCTGATGGTGCAAGTATCTGTTACAGAACCAACTGAGGAAAGCTTCATTGACAGAAGATGATGCGTTTGCTTTTCTTAAGGCTGATGGTGATTACATTACCTACTCAGGTTTCTGTGAAGCTCTTACGCAGGTGATACAACCTTCCTTGAATTTATTTCTTTCCATTTCTCCATCATCTTGTTGCTGTGTAGGAGAATATAACTCGGGCAATGTTCCTTTTTTTTTCCGATAGTTCAACATAATCGGTCATCGCCATGGACTAAGTGATGAAGAGACAAAGGACTTGTGGGTTCAAGCAGACATTGATGGAAACGGTGTTGTTGACTATAAAGAATTTCAGGTAACTCTTGTATGAAGCTTTGTCTTTGATGTTGTGTATGTGATGTACCGACATGGCGACATCGAACAACAGGCATTGCTCACTCAAATTGCTATGAATTCCATTAGGCAGATGATCTATCATAGATCATGCTAATGCGGTCGAATAATGGTTTTGCAGCAGCGAATCTGGAAGCCTACATGGTCCGAGCCAAGAGATGGAGACGGCAAAGAAGGCCAAGACAAGGGACATAAAGGGTGTGATAAACATAGTAGAAAAGAGCAAGCTATTGGTTTTAGTGTGAAGAATGCAGTGTTGTTCCCTCCAGAAGTGGAAAAGGGAATGTGGCCTGAAAATTATTTCCTCTCCGATCATGCCCGACTCACAGTGGTGTTCTCACCGATACAAATGCCTTGTTCCCAGTTAACAGCATGACAAAATCCGAGAGAAATGAAGACAAGTTGAAGGACAAGGGAGTTTGTGCTATCCAGACACTCCGTAGGAGTGTTGTCTCACGGAGTGCTTGAACTCCTGTCCTGTGCTAACCATCTCAGGAACATGATATTTAAGGGCTTCAGTCCATTGGTTTACCATTTTTGTGGGTCATCCTGCACAGATAATTGGGCTAGTTCAGGGGAAATGGAAAGGAAAAAACAGCGGACTATTACATTTTATATATATTTTTTCATCACAGCTAGACAGGTTACATTAGCAAACGGTCATGGTGAGTTCACCAATTTAAGAAGAGCAGTAGGTAATTGAAATATGCATGTAAACTACTAGACTAGAACTACACTAAGATGAAGGGAAACCTCATACTTATAATATTAAAATAATCGAATAAATTTATGTTTTTTTTCTTATTTATTAAACTTTCATACATGTTTAGTTTACAAAGTATAAATTTAATAAAATTCATTATATATCTCATAAATAAAATAATTAAGCTCGAGTATATTAAGATGAATCCAATAAACTTTTTATGATCTATTATTGATGCTGGGAAATTTTGAATCATTATTTTTTTAATATTTTAATTTAATTAGACGATAATATTATATAAAAAAACATAACCTCACCTAACAAATATATTAAATGAGAAAAATACCGTTTTTAAAATGACAGATTATTACCGTTTTTAAAATACCGCAAGGATAGGCTTAAGGTAAGCTTTGATTGGTGCAAACTTTTGTCCTTGTATCTTTTAAGATTTTAAATCCATCTGCTTATGTTAGTATTACGGTTAAAGGTTCACGAATTTCAAGCTTATTCCATGTCCAAATTTTCCCACTCAAGGGAACTGCCAGGCTAGGAAGGGGGTGCTGGTGCGTCTCACATGATAAAGGAAGGAGCTTTAGGTGATTCTGAAGCAATATTTGGAATGCATGTTGATTTCACAACTTCCACAGGAAGCATAGGACTGCTATCAGGGCCAGTATTAGCTTCAACATCTATCTTTGAAGCCAAAATAGTAGGAGTTGGTGGGCATGCCGCAGGGCCTCATTCAACCGTAGATCCAATACTTGCTGCATCCTTCACAATCTTGGCATTGCAACAGCTAAGTTCTAGAGAAGCTGATCCTCTCCATTTTCTTATCTAGAATAGTCCAATCTTAACCCAATGCCTGATGTATTGTCTTCTTTAAGGTGTTGTCTATTACTTACATCAGAGGTGGATCAGCATTCAATGTGATCCCATCGTTTGTTGAATTTGGAGGCACTTTGAGGAGTCTCACCACTGAGGGCTTGTATAAACTACAACAAAGGTTGAAAGAGGTACACAACATTATTGAATCTGGTTGAGTTTCAGCAACTGATAACCTTTTTCTTTTCAGCTTCAGCATTTTTATGTACTTGTAACTTGCCGTAGGTCATTAAAGGGCAGGCGGCTGTCCACCGGTGTAATGCTTGTACCGACATGAAAGAAGAACACCCAATCTATCCTGCTGTTGTCAATGATGATGGCTTGCATCAACGTGTGCAGAAGGTGGGCAACCTTTTGCTTGGTCCTGAGAATGTGAAAAGGGGTAAAATAAGTTATGGCAGGAGAGGACTTTGGCTTCTATCAATTAATAAAGGATAAACTATACAACCCATCCTTCAACTATAGATATTTTTTAATTATGTCACCATTTATAGAAAATTATAAAATGTTCACTTCAAAAACCGAAAGTTATAATATGCCCTCGACCATAAATATTTTTTAATTGAGTCACTATTTATAAAAAGTTAGAAAATGGCCATTTGAAAAATTGAAAGTTATAATATGATCTATTTCCGTTGGTTTTTAACCGATAAATAATAAAATTTGCATAATAAAAAAATTTAATCATCAATGTTTATGCATATTATTTTAATTTAATCTTAATTTTCAAAATAATTTTTAACATTTATCATAATCTTAATATTTAATAACTGTATAAAACTTATTTTCGTCCGGATCTAAATAGTATATATATCAACCCAATACCCTAAATAACCCAAAATATTTATATAACCCTAAAATTAAACATTTAAATAATAAAATAATATTCGAATCAAACTAAAGCTTACGTATTAAAGTTTTAGTCAATTTCTAATGTTATATTATTTATTTATTTATTATTTTTAATATCTATATCTATATCTATATATATAATTATATGATACTCCTTCTATCTTATAAATATTATCTTTTATTAGTTTTTTTGGTTAAACTTTTTTAACTTTAACTCTTAATTATTTAAAATTTATTATTGATAAAAATATAAAAAATATATTTTAAAAACCTCTAATTAAGTAGATTTTAAATATATAATTTATAAAAGTTAATTATTTAAAATATTTAATATAATTATAATCAAAATAAAAAAAGTGAGTTTCAAAAAGTGAATAAAAGACATTATTTATAGGAAGGATGGATTAATATTTATTTATATATTTTTATTCGAATCTGAATTTTTTAGTTGGAACCAAGAAAAATATTGCTCTTATTGACTTTTTTGGGTCAAACTTTTTTAATTTTGTCTCTTGATTATTTAAAATTTATTATTGATAAAAATATAAAATAAATATATTTTTAAAACCTATTTAAAATATTTAATGTAACTATAGTTAAAATTTTAAAAAAAATTATTTTTGAAAAATCAATAAAAGACATTATTTATAGGATGAATAAAATAATATTTATTTATATTTTTTTATTCGAATCTGAATTTTTTATTTGAAAGAAAAAAAACTAAAGTACTGGGTTGTTGAGAATTGATTGTTTTATTAATAAGGCAGTCAGACACAACTTTAACTGGTAATTATTCCTAATTATCATTTGATTTTCATGTCGTTTCTATACATTGGGTAACGGGTTTGTTAAAATTTCATTATCGGACAACCCATCGAGTAGTTTTAGTATAAAAATATTGCTATTTTCATATTTTCTAATCACATCATATAATTAAAAAATTATCGTAATAATATTTTTTTATTTTTTAAATATAAAATAAAAACGAATAAGTACATTTAATCGGTTAATCAAATTATTTATATATATTTTTTATTAGATTGTAAAATTTGAATTTAATAAGAATATCTTATTTCCTCCCATAATAAAGTCTCCTTTTCTATTTCTCTGAATATGGTTGGAATTAAATTTTGTCCAAAATTTAAATTTTTCTCTGAATATGATTAAAATTTGCTTAGGTTCAAAATTGATATAAGTTGAAACCAAAATATTTAAGTCAATTAACTATAATTTTAAAATTTTGGACCAAAATATTTACTTTCAAAATGTATATAAACAGAAATATCCTTTTTATAATTGATAAATTAAAATAATTTTTTGAATATAATACACATATTAAAAATATTCTTTTATAATAAAGAGATTAAAATAAACTGTTAAATATAGTACATAGATTTTAATCAATTAGTATATTAGCTTATAAATTTTAAAAAAAATAGAATGAAAATACTTTTTACACAATTCTTAAATTCTAATTTTTTTTACACAATTCTTATATAAAATTTAAAATTTAAAATTTAAATCTCAAACCCTATCACTCGAAGTCTTAAACTCTAATAAATCATCTTAAATTTTACGCCCTATATATCAAATCTTTAAACTATAAATCCTAAAATTTTTATTTAATTTTCAACAATTGTTCATCAGTCAATTTTTTTATTTAAACAGTGGTTTTAAAATAATTAAAAAAAATATTTTTTATAAAGCGATATTTACTCTTAAATCCAAATTTAAGACTTTAATGATAAATAAAATTTGCTGAGTCATTCCCACGTGTTCCCATTAACTTCAAGTTGTGCCTTCACTTTCTACACTGCAAAAAAGGAGACTAAATCTATCCTCCCTCTCTTTGGTCTAAACTTTATTTTATGTATCAAATCAGGAACACGAAAACAACAGTGCAATGTGAAGTAGACGAATTTCTATTCTCGGGGTTTGTTCTTTGATTAAACCTAGCTTTATTCGAGAAAAAATAATAAAAATATTAAATATTATGCATAAAAATATTAGAGAACTTTTATTTTAAATTTAATCTCGATACAATCCGATTTATTTTTTTTTACTTAATTTTTAATAAAAATCTTACCCTTGTCAAATTGGATCAAAATTCGTTGATTTCGGATCAAATTATCTATGAAAAAATTCAAAAGAGTGTATTTTAAAATCGAGATTTAACAACAAATTATGTTCCATTTCTCTAATGTTTATGCTAGGAAACCTCTGAAAGAAGCAATGTGAGTGGAAAAGAAATTGAAAAAGGAAAAAAAAGGTTTTGTAATTTCCAGGTCTGCATCCCATGTGATATCAACTTTCTTTCCACGCCAAAACTTGATCCCACGTACCAACTTTATTTTTATTTGTATTATCCAAAAGGGTAGTATCTGATCTTCACGAGTCATTACCACGCACTTACTTAGAGTAGGACTAGCAAATTTGTTAGTATTTGAAATTCACAAAATATAAAAATAAAAATTGAGTATTTCGGATACAATAACAAAATACTATACAAATAAATCGTATATTTAATAAACATGACACGATTTTTATTTATTTTTATGGTAATTTAGTGTTCGTATAGTAAATATAACATCCGGTTAGAGGAGGTCGATGATTAATATAGTTAAATTTTCTCTAATAGTAGTTTGTTGATAAAATTATAATCAATAGCTTGAATAATCTATAAAACTTATATTCTAGATATACATTCATACGTTAATGTATCGTCTAGTTAGATATCATATTTTTATAAAAGTTAATGAGTTTTTTTTATAGAAGATAAATGATGTATTTAAAAGAATATTTAATATTTTTTATTTATAGTTCTGTTATTTTTTTTTTTTTACTTTTCCTTATTTATATTTAATAAAATCCAAGTTTATTTCTTAGAAAAATTATGACAGGTTAAGAGATATTCTGTGAAACCCCTAGGTAACATGAATCATGGGTCTTTAACGGTAAAGGAGACAAAATTGAATCGGTTAAAACGTCCAACTATAAACAGCTGAAATGAATGGACATTGTCTTCTCCTCCAGGCTCCATGTGTATCCAACCGAAAGCTAGGCGAACAGGTACGTAGCGCTTTCAGGACCAGGGAGGCTGTAGGGATCATGCATCCGACAAAAACGAAGCCTACCTCCGAACATAACAAACACATGAGATGGTGGTAGGGAGAATAAAATTTGTCGTAATTATTTTGAATTAAAAGTTTTATTCAAATAAAAAATTAATAAAATTCATGTTATAAAATATGATATTTGAATTAGAATAATTTAATTTTTTATTTAATTTAATTTAATTCGATTGAATGTTTATTTTTAATTATAGGGCCATCAACTCTTTGGACCCTTCTTTCCTTGGTAGGTGGAAAACCAAAGAAAAACTACAAGATTACTACTTAATCTTCAGCATCTTACAAAGAAAATACATTCAAAGTTCAAGTTTTTGAAATAATATAAGATTCCCCTATCAACGGATATGGACTTTCATTTATATAAATAAATAAATAAATAAAAGTCATGGATTCCAAGTTCAAATCCTTTCATTCCTTTTCTTTAAAATAATCCATTAACTGATGGAGGTGGATCATCATCATCATTAGTGCAAACGTGTCGGAAAGAGAAAGGTCTAGATAGCTGACAAAGCATGTGATCTGGCAGGCAAAATCACACTAAAACAAAGAATCCAACCTAAAATACCAAGTTGCCCATACGAAAAATTATTATATGATTTTGATTCTACGTTATTTACAATCTCATTAAAAAGTTTTATTTATATATTAATATATAAAAATTATAAAAAAATAATTAAAAAATAAGATAAAAATTATTATTAAATCAAATCATAAATACATAATGAACTAGATTCATCTAATAATTTTTTTTAACCACAAACTTCGATAAAATAATAAAAATTTCTTCCATTTTAATCGGTATTTAAAGATTTTATTCTCTTCCTAAATATAAAATAATTTTAAAATATATATATCTATTTAATGGAATATAAATAATTAATTATTCAATTTATTTTGATAAATATTTTTAAAATAACTAAAAATTAGGGTTCAACACTTGTCTGACAAATCACCACCTGAGTGAAATGGAACCCCCTAGGTCGGTGGATGATGGAAGCAATGCAATTTGCATTATGATCGTCAATTTGGTATTTTGGTTATCCTTCATCTTTTACTCACCCAATCTTGTCTATAAATCTGCCAACTCTGCTCCACTGCTTTTCCTCCTTTATTCTCCTTAACATCTTCTGCCTAGGAGATCGGAAAGATTTCCAAAACAAATATTAAACTAAGAGGGTCTTTTTATGTTAAGTGGCACACCATGTGAGGAGGAATCACAATCCATGGTTGGCTTTTAGATGCTGATAACCGCACCGCCCATACCATTATCGTTTCAATAGCTTATATTATATATATGAAAAGTACTCTACACTCTACTGCGACAACTGCTTAACCAGATATCACCCTCTACCTTTGGCTTCTTCTTCGCCTCCGTCTGACTTTGTTTAAGTTAATTCATACAGGAAATGGGGGAGGAAACTAAGCAGGTGAGACTGAGAGACTGACCTTGTGAAACAAAGGAAAAATAAACTATTTATTTGCAACATGAATCGGAAATGTTTTGCAGGAGCAACGGCCGGAAGAGGAGAAGCCGGCGGAAGAAAAGAAAGAGGAACCACCAGCACCACCGCCACCTTTTGTCTTGTTTGTGGACTTGCATTGTGTGGGATGTGCAAAGAAGATTGAGAAATCCATCATGAAGATTAGAGGTAATTATATGCTAATCCTTATATTAATCTCTATAATTTGCAACAAATAAAACATATATACTTAAATGGTTAGCAGGTGTGGAAGGAGTGGTGATCGATATGGCTCAAAACCAAGTGACAATCAAGGGAATAATTGAACCCCAAGCAATATGTGCTAAAATCATGAAGAAAACCAAGAGAAGAGCTAAAGTACTCTCCCCTGTGCCTGCAGCTGAGGGTGAACCCATACCAGAAGTTGTCGCTTCACAGGTTAGTGGAATAGCAACTGTGGAGCTGAACGTAGACATGCATTGCCAAGCCTGTGCTGAGCAGCTCAAGAGGAAGATACTAAAAATGAGAGGTAATTAACACTCTGTTGTTTAGTATTGCTTGCATGCACTTGATCAGAACGATGAGATTAATCCATCGTCCAATGAAAAATCTTAGTTTGGTTATACTTTGAGTGTGATTTACTATATTCGTTTGATGTTTATATAGTATACACATGTTACAGGCGTACAGAGTGCGGAAACAGAGCATATCACTGGGAAAGTTACAGTGACGGGCACCATGGATGCAAACAAGCTAGTGGATTATGTATATAGACGCACGAAAAAGCAGGCGAGGATCGTGCCTCAACCTGAGCCTGAGCCTGAGCCTCAACCGGAGCCGGAGAAACAAGAAGAGAAGAAAGAGGGCGAAGAGAAGGCAACGGAAGAAGCCAAACCCGAAGACAATACAGAGAAAAAAGAAGGCACTCCTCCAGAAGAAACAGATAAAAATGAAGGTGGTGAAAACAAGGAGGATGAGAAGAAAGAAGGGTGTGCGGAAGCAGAAGGGAACCATGGCATCAATAATGTTATCGAGGAGGAATCCATGAAGAGAATGGTTTACTATTACCAACCCCTTTATGTTATCGAGCGAATGCCGCCTGCTCCTCAGCTCTTCAGCGATGAAAATCCCAACGCCTGCTGCATTTCATAGTCATCACTCATCATCATCATCATCATCAAATGATGACAAACTTTATAGCTTTGTTTTCCTTTCCTTTTTCTCTTAGTTCAATTTTACCATATGGTGAAGTATATAGTATATAGTTATATGTATAATTAATGTTCAGTCCTTACCACCGGAGATGAGAGTTTTAGAGAAATCCGGTGAACGGTTCTCACATGAGCCACCGGGAAATGTGTGGAGTGGGATCATTGTACGACTGAGTTGATTAATAACATGATCATTGTGTGCTAAAGATATATTAATCAGCTTTACGCGTAATATATGGATATTAGTGGTTACAGAAAAATAATTATATTGAATAAGTAAAATTTTAGTTACACTGTTATGTCATGGCATGGATATTAATTTTATTTCAAAAAAATATTTTAAAGAAATGTTAATTTTTAATAGTTAATAATAGTTAATATTTGACACACACTAATGATGCACAAAATATAAAGTTTTCTTGAGGAAAGAAAAGCAAAAGCTTAAACATTTAACCAACTTAAAATTATAATGATGCATAAATTATAATTAAGATTAATATTGTTTTGTTTTTATATCGAATAAATATAATTATTTGTGTGTATATACCGATAATAATTTTAATAATATTTAAAAATTAAATAAAATCAAAACTTCATGCATACACATACATACAATCAAAGTTTTAAAACCACATTATGCATTTAGCAAATATATATATAATTTGAGTATATTTTCTAATAATTATTAATAAATAATTATAAAAAATCTTAACTCTTCTAAATTGCTATCCAAGATTTTGAAGAACCCTAAATAACAAACCACACTATAGAGTTTAATCAACTTGTTATATATATATATATATATATATATATATATATATATTGATTTGTACATTAACATTATTACTATCACAATCTTTAAAAAAATATATATTTTTAATATAAAAGTTTAATTATTAAGATAATTTAAACACGTGAAGTGATCTCAGTGATAAAAGATGATATAATTTATTCATGTGATTCTGGTTTGAGTATCATGTGTACATAGCATATATGTGTTATTAAAAAGGCTAAAATTTATACAAATACTAATTTATGATCGAATTAGTATTCGAAAGAAATGTTAAGATCATTGAATATTATATTTTATACTTCAAAATATCACATGACATATTTAATGATCTTACTACAAATCATTTCATAAAAGATTCGCATCATATAGTACATGGAATTTGATCCTAATAGTTTTACCCTTTAGCAAGTCCCCAACACCAGGAGGGTATGAGCGCCGCCGTATATTCCAATATGATCCAGAGAGGCTTGACCGTGGGTGGTAATAAGAGTTGCACCAGCACAACATTGATTCCATTTCCTCGTCGTGAACAGATGAAAGGATATATTATTAGACAAGACCAGAGGTTGGGTTGGGTTGGTTTTCACGTGGTCGGACCCACCTTCTGTATAACAGATCCCGAGTGAGTGAAGTGAGGCTGATGCCTGATGGGTGTCGTCCTACTAGAGCCACGAGAGACACCACGACTGTCGTGTTTCTCCATTTGCCAGCCCATCCTCAAACCCCAACCTACTAAGTCCCTGTTTGTTGAGTTGAATGTTCAACTACCAACTACACAGACAACATGATGAGGCTGTCTCAACCATAACAAAGTTTCTTAACCAAAAGGAATTTATTTTTCAGCCATGAAAACTAGGCAGTGGCCTGGTTTTGGGACGGGAGGGGTTGTAGATGACTACACGAGTGGACAGATTTTAAAGTTGTAAAAGCATTATAAGTGGCTGTCCCAGGAGACTTGTGGATATAAAGAAAAGTTTATAAACTCCAACAATCCATTGTATTGTAGACTAAAGTGTTAAAAGCTTTGTTATCGACCATGTCTTTAAAGTATAAATCTCCATATGCTTTTATTCACCAATGGTATACCTCCGGGATCAGAACCGTCGGAAATCTCCTCGGATCATGTGCAGGCAACGATCACAATACAAATTTTTCTCGTATATTTCGGTTAAATATGGTTTGCACAAGCACAATAAAAACGACCGCACAAAATTCTAAAAGAAAGACCTCAAAAATAAAGAAATTAAATAAAATATTTATAATATATAATTACGTGTATATATATAATAATTATCTAAAACTTAAAACATAAGAAAAAAATATCAATTTTTAAGTGAAAAACTGAAAATATTTGAATTTTAAATGTTTAATATATATTTTTTTGTTACTCGAGGAATCTAATAAAAAATTTCTTTTAAGATAACTTTTTGAAGAAAAGACATATATATGAATAAATTGCATAAGACCCTTAAAATTTTTAAAGATAATAATATTTTTGATAAAATAAAAATTTTGTTTTAATAAATTATACAAAATTTAAAATCTTTGAACCGTCTTATCTTCGGTTAAGACCTAGGAAGGATAATTGCTGCACCCTGATATGTGCCTTCGGAATTGAAGCTTGAAAAGATTACCTCCGATTTCATGATCTTCGAAATCTGAAACCTACGTTACAGTTCCTCAGGAACTCTTAGCTGGGTACGGTCGGGTTGGGTCGGATTTTCGGTCCACCCGCATCTAATCTAAAAAATCATACCCTTCATCTGTCATCCGACTCGACCTAAGTTTAGAGTGAAAAAATCCGACCCGACCCGACCCGAATCATTTAAAAAAAATTAAATTTTTAGGGACTAAATTATAAGAAAATAAAATTTAGGAATCTAATTATAAAAATATTTAATTTTAGTGACCTAATTGTAAAAAAAATAATTTTAGTAATCTGATTGTATAAAATATATATAAAGAGGGATCATTATTGCAAATATCCCTAAAATATATATGAGAAAATTACACTATTAGTCCAAGATCGGGTTGGGTCGAATTTTTTTCTACCCTAAACCTGAACCCGAACCAAACCGATATCACCCTTGAAAAAAACAACTCCACCCGACCTCGAATTTTTTTATCAAAAAATCTAACCCATTCAAACCAGGTCGGGTTCGGATTACGTACCCATTCCCACTCTTAGCACATAGTCGCCAACGCCCAACGAGGTGATTCTGAATATGTATAATAAGTGTAACTATACTTATGTCTAAAATAATTTATCTATAATACCTAGATTAAATTATAAAATAAATACTTAAATTATATTTATTTTTTAAGTTATATATCTAAATTTTTTACTGAAATAATTACTTAATTTTCTTATCAAAACAGGTATTTCAGTTGACTTAAAAAATTAAAAATAAAATTTTAAAATACTTATTTCAATAAAAAAAATACTTTAAACACCTTACAAAGAAAGACATAATTTGAAAACTTATTTTGTAGTTAAGGTATATATATAACACATTTTAAGGGTGATATTTTGAAAAAAGATGATATTAAAAAAATATAAATTATAAAATAGATACTACTGTAATTACTATTAATTTATTAAATTTATATATATATATATAAATTAAGGACTCATTTTAATAAATCGTTTATCACCCTTTAAAACTTTGAATTGTCCTTATTTCCAGGTATGTGAAGCTTGCTCCCGCCTCCCAACATGTGAGGCACCATAGCATCTGAACCTTTCATTCTCTAGATCGCTCTCCTTATTCAACTGTAACGTCTCGATATGATAATTATCAAGTTTATTTGACATGGTATACTTGAAAATCGAACGTATTCATTCACCCATCTATCATAATAATAATATTAAGTCTGAAAGTTTCACTTATCAAGATCGTGAACCCATTATAAATATCCCACATCATCAACAATTAAGGTGGTCGACACAAGGAGACAGGACAATCTGGGGAATACCCCTCTTTTACCTTATTCTCTCCCTCTCCTTTTGATCACTATATTGTGTGT
This sequence comes from Abelmoschus esculentus, assembly GCA_035048815.1. Taxonomy (NCBI): domain Eukaryota; kingdom Viridiplantae; phylum Streptophyta; class Magnoliopsida; order Malvales; family Malvaceae; genus Abelmoschus; species Abelmoschus esculentus. The sequence goes on along the minus strand of JAUCBN010000031.1, from coordinate 4,174,600 downwards.
GTGGCTCTGCAAATTATGGAATGTGCATGTGCATGTACCACACATCAGATGATGTCTTTCGCACTTCAAAATTAACTTCTGCTCAACAATCAACATTGAATTAAAATATACAATTAAGTGATCAGTTCAGTACACATAATCATATTGTATTAAGTATCCAATATCGTCTCTTGTTTTCATGTTGGGAAATGTCTCGTTTTTTGCTTATAACCATGTGACATTCTGACATCCATGTGTCGCTGTCCCTAATTTGTAACCTCTTTTCTCGAGATGCTTAATGCAGAGCTTAACATTTTATGCACACACACATACAGGTTCCAATTTTAGATTATCAGCACAACCCGAGAGTATTTCGAAATAATGACATTCATTGGACCCACAAACCAACATTTCATTACCACGGCTCTCATGTTGGTCCATTGAATCTGCAGAAACGTACTCAAAATACATGGGATAGTTCCACAGGAACAACATTTTAGAATCACACACTTCTTGTCTTTGGTTTTTCCCCCTTCATGCATGCATGGACGTTTTCTATACCAGTCGGAAAAGACTGTAAATCTGATACCATACGTTCTCTCCTCTGATTCGTTTGCCGGTTCAAGATTGACGACTCTTTCTGTCCTTGATGATCTATAAATAAAAGTCTTCATGTTCGGTACATATTCAAACAAAACACAATTTGTCTTCAATGTCATTGAAATGACCAGTAATTCGTCATGCGTGTTTTGGCCATTTGCCGTATTACTTGACAATGGCAAGGAAACCCCAACAAAACCATAAATTTTTTTTATTACATTCCCTTTGGTCATAACTTGAAAGCTAGCAGTGAGTTAAAATGAGAAGCAAAGCATGTTTCATGTTTGTTTATTCCTATAAAGGAAAGAAAACGGGGTCTGTAACACTGGTGGTGCCAATTCCTCCACGCAACACCCTGGACTCACATGACTTTAAAGACACTCCATGTCCCACCTAAATTCATAAGAATCCAATCTTATTTAGAATTTAAAAGAAAAAAAATGGGGTTTTCTTAAAGTTTTTTTCATGCCTATTATTGGTGACTGATCATTTTTTTTTCTCTAAAAGAATTGTTAAGTCGATAAAGCAATTTTCCTTTAGGACAGAAAGTGGAACAAAGATTACAGATGAGTTAGAAAACGTGGATTTAAGAGGTAATGATTCTAAATTAACACGACAGCAGACCATGACATGTGAAAACCAATCTTCACTGTAATAATTTCTTAACCTATTATTACTGTTATGGATAATCATCTCATGGATGAAAATGAAGCAACTACCCAAAAGATATTAAAAGCACAAAAGCGAAAGGTTTGGTACATGGTAGATCCCACTAATGTTTTCCAACTTTGGCTGCATCTTTGTCCATCTGGTTATTTTCTCAGCATTCAAACACCAAGCTAAAAGCAACACCATATGTTTTTGGTTATAAAAAGGACAGTTTGGAATGGGTGGTCTAAAACAAAGAGAAAAAAGGAAGAGAAGATTAAGGTAAAAGGGAAGATGATAAAAGTGTCGATCATGGCGGAGCTGCTAGGAGAATGCAGGGTGGCGCTGGCTAGAATGAGGGCGAGGCTGTCAGCACCGAGACCTACTCCAACCTTTCATTTTCGCCGTCTGAATCATGACTCTTCTTTCCTTGTTTACTTTTAGTAGATTTCTACTCTGGATTTCTTGTTATTCAGAACTTATGATGCATCATTTCTGTAATCAGAGTGAGAGATAGGTTAATAATGTTAGATTCATTCATTGGTGTGAACAGATTTTTATATCGATTTCTATGCATTCAAGTCCCCGCTGAATCTACACTTCTGCACATAAACATTCCTTTGGTCTGAAGAACAGCCGTGCCGTAATTAGGTTGTGTTTGTCGTTGAAGTTCATAACTTAAGTTCGAGGACAAACGTCCACTTACGAAAGTCAAAAGTCTAATTGTTTCGAAACGGTGGTTAGAACAAAATAATAATTATTGAACGAACATTTAAAATCAAACGTAAATAAAATAAAATTATTGTTATTGATAAACAGAAGTTTATTGCCGGAACAGCAATAAAAAAACACAGCCCTTAGTCGCCCTCTCTCTTTCCTTTGCAGCTTTTACATTTACTTATGCTCTTTCTGAAACAAAAAAAGGGGGGGGGGGAGTGTAGGTTAATTTTTTAAGGACAATGTTTCCATCATTTTGTTGTCGTTTCAACTCTAATTCTATACGACGGTGATGAATATAAAGCGCAGCTACCTTTAATTAAGGAGAGATATCTAGGTGAATCTTGTTCATCACATTATTTATGATTAAAGTAATTAGGACTGTTTATCTTTAAAGAGGTGTGATTGGGACCACAGATAACGTAGTGAACAAAGTTCACCTAATAATTTTTCTAAATTAAGAATCAAAACTCAATTTCTTGCTATTAAAAAAATCATTTTCTTGCTACATATGAATCAACTGAAGAAAAGTATTTTTATCTAATATTAAACTTAAATTTTAAAAAGAAAATTCCATTGAATTTTATTTTAAATCAAACTCTAATCGCTTTTGATTTATTTTGTTTAATAAAAATAAAAAAATTAATTCGGTTAAAAGTAAGAAAATGTATAATAAATACAACAAACTCAATAAAAAGAAAATCTTAATGATCGAGTTAACTAAGAAAAATAACGAAAAAAGAAAATAAAACATGTAAAATCGAAGGTCACGGAAAGAGAAAAAAATAAATACACCCTTCGTATTTTCAGTAATTAATTTAGAAAATTATAATCAATTGTATTTTCAGTAATAAAACCTGAAATTTATATGTATGCAAATTAAAGCAAATATGCTCATCAATAAAATAATGAAGTTGAGTGTCGAACCCAGAAAAATTGAATCAGTGCCTTAAAAGTTAATCAGTAAATAATGGTGTGAAGATGATTTATAGAACTAATTGCAATAAAAATAAAAATAACAATGATCAAGACAAATAAATATTGTAACAGATATTTAGATGATTATGAAAATTGTGTTGATTAATTATGAATAATGTAAATTATTATTCGAATATTATAGCAATCAGTGATACATGTTTACATTATCCAATAATATCTGTACTCGTTCGATAGGGTTTTCTAATTAATTTCTTCACTCTCTCGATACCTAAAAATTGATAATAAGAATGTTGTGACACTATATGTATGTGTTAACCCTAACAACTTTATTATCTATTCGAGTTTCTTTTATTAATCGTTGAAATGCTAAACTTTTGTCTAAGTTAAATTAGAACTTAAGATAACAGCTTAAGTTTCATTATTCACATTTGTATAACAGAACTCTCTCAATAATAAATCACAAATACATAGTTAAAAGGTCTATAAATAACTCTTATAGTAACTGTACATGAAAAATAATGAACATTATAGATAATGAAAAAAGTTTATAAAATTAAATAAATAATTAAAATATAATATCTCAGAATAATAAACCCAACAAAAGTATTTAGCTTATGCTTGAGCAATTAATATCCATAATAAAAACAGTAAAAAATATGACAATTTATAAAGTAATGAAAAGAAAGATCATGTTGCGAATAAAGTAAAAAACAAAAATAAATAGAAGAATTAAGATGAGAGACAAAAGGGAGAGAGATTTTATTGTATTCTCAAAATAGGGTTGTGTACAATGCTTTGTCCAAAAGTCTATATTTATAGGCATAAGATGAAAATCCTAATTTTAATGGGTATTAAACCCTAATAATAAAACCCATTAAACTTTAATTTAATATATAAATATCTACCGTGCATAACAAATCAAACTTACTTAATGTTCACCTTTAAACCCTGTAACTATGTTGCATGTCTCGCACTCCTCAAGCCTCTGTCGATGGGTCTCATTGTATGGATACTTCTCCATACCTTTAAATCTGGTGGTTTTTCGATAACGAAGACTAAGTGTTGTCGCCTATGATAAGCTCGTTTTATTTGTGATCCAAGTCTTCTTTATATAGATAACAAAGTTAGGGTTGAAAAATCTTTAAAGTATCGATATATATTAATTAAGAGTTTAAGAACTTTGTTGCTACTATACAATAACGATAAATTTAATAATCGCTTGTAAAATTCGAAAATTTATTAACTAGTTAATAAGCTTTAGTTAAACAAATGTAAAAGATTTCATTAAAAATGAAAAAGAGACATTATATGCTAATAAGGGCAAGTAAAACTTCACGCAACTTAAATTTGATAGGTCCAATAAAAATCCAAGAGAAGAGAGTCCTGTGAAAGAAGATTATAAAAACTATAAGTACACCAACAGATGGAACAGATCTTACACTCTATATTTGAATTTACACCAAGTATAAGTTGGCAATTGAAACAGGCATGAGTCAGCTGAATAAAGAATGATTCAGGCAACTCTGGTGAAAATCTCTGTCGAGTATAAAATATCAAAACATTATTTTACAATAAGTACATATCAACCTGTGTCATTAACTACTAATAAGTATGGACATGTGCTAAACTGTGTATAAAATTCTGCCTCTTCTCTGTTTCTTCAACTTTACAAAACAAAAGGTTGCCAAAGCCAGTGCCACCATTTCTGAACATCCAAGCAAATTTGAGTCCCTGGTTTCCTCTGCTTTTACAGTGTTGTAATGTAACTAGGCATATCCACTCGGTGAATGCTCAGCTTCTGTATGCATAGGATCAGCCTGCACTTGACGGACAAACTGACCTTTTACTCGTGGGCGCTGCTCTGCAAGCTTCTTTCTACTCTCATATCGGACCTGCCAAAAAGAATTGAGCATGAAACTTTAGCTGCTTGCTCAACCCATGTGAGTGTTATCCACACATGATTCTGTGTTACATTGCAACCGGAAACTAGCACCAGAATGTAACACAGTTTCTTGTTAATGGATTCTAAGAATAGTTTTCTTCTATGCAAAGTAGTGAACAGGAAACATGTAACCACATAATGATGGAAACTGAATCTGTTTACCTTTTTCTCAAAGCATCTATCCTTTCGCTTCAGGCGGAACTTCATGAGAGCTGCTTCTCTTTGGATAGAACGACATGAATTTCCACTAGGACTAGGAAAACTTTCATCATTCTTGCTCTCTGTAGAAGCCCGGGAGATAGCAAACAAATCAACATTGCCATTACTTGCACCAGTGCTTCCATATGCAACACAGTTAAGTTGACTTAAGGAGCCATTACAGATATTGCTGCTTGCACTCTGATCAGTGGTGGGAGAAATATGCCCTCTATCCTCAATTGAATCCAGCTTCTGTAAGGGCTGGTTGGGTGACTGGTTTGTATTGGAGGCAAGTCGGTCATACAACTGTCCAGAGTTGGTTTCAAAACTGGAATGACGAAACAGATTCATGTGAAAGCCAGGTTCCTGCTGGTTGGCTGAGCTTGGACTTGGCATGGATGAACATGACCGTGCACAAAAGATTGGAGTAACTATAGAGTTATAACCGTTGCACGGATTATTCAATCTTATACCCTTCACTGGTACCGGGACAGGAAATACTTTATGTTGTGTGCATGGTGCTGCTACTTCAGTTTGCTTCAATTCACCAGTAGCTCCAGTGGTAGAAGGAATCATGCTTCTTTGAGAAGTTAGTGTAGGACTAGGAATCCTGGAGTTATATTCGGATATAATATTGGTCAATATCTTCTCAGAATTAGTCTCAGAGTCTTTATTGCGATCACCAACACTCATCAATGTTGATTGCAGCGGCTGTGATAGTCCACTAGTGTACCTACAATAAAGATAATTGGTATGATCAGCACTAAAAGTGCAAGTATCAAATATAAGACGAAAGCAAAACCTGATTCAATCCATTTTTTCTATTACACTTCAAGTGAAGATGATAATAACAAATACAACAGAAACCAACCTTGTGAAGGCTGATGAGTTAGGATGCCAGAGGGTTGGTCTTTCTTGCGTAAAATGATTCTCAAATACACTAGGATTATTTCTCAAGGAAAGATCCAAGTATAGAGAAGAATCTAACTTTATTGTGCTATTTATTGAAGAAGAATTGCAGTTTTTATTAAATTTTCCCATGAAGTCGATAGCTTCTCTTGCTGAATCAACTAGCGTATCACCAGCCTCAACCAGGATATTAGTATCCCTTCTTTGATTTTCCAGTTCAACACCCTCGTGCACAATTGGCGTGTAGGCATCGGAAACTGCTCATAATGTTGACCGAGACATGGAGAGAATGTTAGATGCTCCAATTGAACAGAAAAGGCAATGCAAAAATTCAAAATTTAGTCTTACCCTCAGTTTGTGTCTGATGCATGAGCATGTTCTGATTAAAACTGGCATGAGCTTCCTGCTCCTGCAATCCCTTTGGTAGAGATTTTGCCTTTATCAAGTGTGAGAATTCCTGCATATTTTCTTTGTGGGTACTCTCAGCTTCCGTATCTGGCTTCGTACAAGAGCTCTGCTAGAGACAGAAAACATGCAGTCTCTATGAAACTTCAAGTAGCCAACTTAAACTGAAAGATAACTCCTTTTAACCACGAGAATTAGTGGTTCCACGTAAACATAATCAGTCAACACATAAAAAAAGTTGCCAATCCAGAAAAAGTAGGCAGGTGTAGAGCAATCATATCTTCTATACAGTTAATGCACTGATCAATCATAAAACAAAGATGACAGGTGAAGAGAACTGACCTGAGCATCACTCCCTTTCTCAGTTTGTTCCTTATTTTTTTGGACACCAGCCAAGCAACCAATGGAATGAATACTTGCAGCACCATTTTCAGAGCTAGCTTCGACCTGTTTCTGTCCAACGCTCTCATCCCGGGGGGAGTTCCCACCAATTAACTGATTTGAAAAACAGATGTAAATCAGGATTTGGGAAAAATGTAAATTACATCTTCAAAAAAACTGAAAAAAGGAGAGGGAAATAAAACGTAAGAAGTAAGCATACTGATCGTCTTCTCCATACATGCTGCCATAAATTTCTCAGCTCATTTCTCCTTATCGGCTTAACAAGGTAGTCAGCAGCCCCTCTCAACATGCACTTGTATACTGTGCTAACTGAATCTTGTGAGGACATCACTGCACAATCATGCCCAAAGAGAAGAAGATTGATTTAAATTGCTTTTTGTAGATAGTAGATACATAGTAGAAAATCATAGCAACTGTACAAATAAAAAGAAAATAATATAGAATCTTTTGAATCATACTTATGACAGGGATGTTTTTACAAACATCATGCTCCATGATTAGTGTAAGAAGAGCGAATCCTGATATAGACGGCAAATCCACTTCTGTCAAAATGAGATCTACATTATGAGGTCTTCCTTTCAGCATCTCCCATGCCTTCAAGCCATCGGGAACAGCAGCAACTGCTCAAAAGAAAGAGGAAAACCAAAACTTTGTTCAGTCCCAACTGTAGGATGATAAAATCGTAAACGGTTTCTTATTTGAAGCAAGAATCAACATGTAATCAAGGCTGGACACCTTTGTGTGCTAAAAGCCTTGAAATAAACCATAAAGGATAAAACTAATTCAAATTAACTTTTCCACTAAAAGAATTACTAGATAAGCTAAACATGTTCCACTATGACATAATACCCCTAATGAACTATCAACTAGATATGATCACCCCCTATCCTTGGCCCTAATTACTTGCGGGGTAATTAATTAATGCAGCCACACTGTAAAGCATCCAATCTAAAAACAATCCAGGATTCAATCAATGTGGGATAATACCACTTTAAGACACTGAATCTACCAAGCTCCATGAGCCTTCAATCCCCTGCTTACCCACTCTGAACCAGTGAACTGCCTCATGGCATGTCTAAATATAGTAAATATGATAGTTTCGGTTATTAGATCCCGATGACAGACTTTGAAGAATCCAAGAATCATGTAAGCACCCGAAAGTAATGTTCTGATTTGCCTCCTTTCAACACTTGGACATAATTACATTTACCCAATCTTGGAAAGCATGAATCGGAAATCGGAATTGAGCAGTTGAATTCTAACCCCACAGGAAATTTTACTAATAATTAACAAAATCTATAAGATTTTTCTCATGAACATAAAAAGGCATGTTATTTAATCTAATCTACTTGAGCTGAGGAGAGAAGGTAAGCTGAACTATTAGCTCTGAAGTTTAAAGTATCCATAAAAAGGTTTAGCTGGAATTCCATATCTTGAAATCCAAAACCAGCAGTCCTAATGGATCGAACAAATTCAACATTTAAAAAGGAATGACCAAAACATCTCTGGAGTTGAAAAGAGAGTTAGAGAAAGCAATTGTAATTTGGGGAATTAGGAAAAAAAAAACACTAACCTCTATAAGTGCATTTTCTGAGAAGAGCACATATAATCTGCCTGGTTGAATCATCAGCTTCGACCAACAAAACCCTCAAAGCCGGCATGGGTAAAAACCTTGCCAAATTCAGCTCTGCCCCAGAAGCAGAACTCCCACCCTTGTTCTTCATCGTCGTTGTCGTCTCCAAATTCCCTTCCAACACCCCATTTTCCTTCTCTGTTTCATTCACATCCTCGCTACTCACCACAACCTCACCCATCCCTTCTATTTTTGCACTAAAATCCAGAATCACCCCCGAGTATTATTATAATCACCTTGTTTTAACCTCTAAACATACCAAAACCAAAACAAAGCAAACGAAATCAAAAAAATTTACTACCATCTGATGTTAAAAATCTAAACTTGGGGTCTGCTGCTACCTATAAAAGAAAGAAAATATCTAAAACCAATCGGACGGCAAACAGAAAGGAATTGAATTGATTAATCAAAGGGTGAAAAAAAATATCAAAGAAAATATCTACAATCATGTTTTGTATGGCCTACGGAAACCATGTCAGCTGCCAATCTGCAACTCGCTAGATTTTTGTGTCTCTCCTTTCATTTTAAATTCACAGGTCAACACAGCACAAAGGCAAAACCTTTGAGGAAAGGCTTTACCTTTACTTTCGGGTGGGGATATTTTCGGGTGTTTGCGGGTCCCAGTGCCTAAAAATCTAGTTTTTTTAGGTCCAAATGCAAGATATTTTGTATGAGTGGCTTTTAACAGTGGATTTATTTCCTGGACAGGAACCCGACACGTGGGGGCATTCCAACTGATCGCTTCTTCTTTTATTTAGGGTTTGTAATTTAGTCAATAACCCAACAAGCTATCTCCCTCTACGCGCTACTTTTAGGTATGTGGATTCTACTCTCTTTTCTATTGAATGAGAATAGGCAAGTGGCTCTGCTCTTTTATTTTACCCTGTGTCTGTCCACTGGGCATCTGCGTTTGGTTGTCAAATACTATTGCTGCGAGTGTGGTCATGTTTTTGTTGGAATAAAATCATGTTTATTCACATTCCTTTTTGATTGGTGTTTAGGTATGTTTTTAATTATTGTCGGTATTTTTCTAGAGGATGAGGAAATTTGGGGAAGAAAGAGAAGATTTTCACCATCGATTGTGTTGAAGCATATTCCATTTTCACTCGTACCAAAAATTATTTCGTGAATCATTTTAACTGTATCATTTATAAAAGCAATAAATTGAATATATTTATTTAATTAATTTTTTTATATTTTTATTAAGTAAAATATTAGTTTGATAAAAGAGGTGATATAAAAAATAATTAAATAAATATATTTGATTTGTTGGTCTAATAGATAACGTAACAAGAATAACTCATAATATAATTTTTTATCTATTCGACTTGATTAAGTGCTACTAGACTCTCTCATAAAACTTGTCTTAGAGTAAATGTGAATGTATCTCTACTTAATAAAAAAATTATAATATATTTAGTATTAGTAGATATAAAATATCGATGACTAATAAACTATTAAAACAAATATTGAATATAATCGTGTCTTTATATATTAACCGTTAATTAAATTAATTTTAAATAATCAAAATTTATAATTCGGTCATGTAAAATAGTATGAACTAATAGTTGAGCAAAGTAGGTGTAATTAGATAGTGGAGTGGTGGATCATTATCTTCATCTCAAATATAACTCAAATAGTTTAACTCAGAAAGTGACACAGAACCAAACCTAAGACAATAAAAAAAAAAACATTTTTTATTTTACAAAAATCAGTATCCTTTATTGATTGCTTTATACAAAAAGCATTACAAATGATATTATGACAAACTTCAAAAATAAATGATAAAATAAGACCAGAAAAATCAACCAAACTTTTCTCTGTGGTTGATTATTTCTTGGGGAAATTACATGAGAAGTCACTTTTGTTTTTAGTTCATTTCGTTTTGATCATCGATTTTAAAAAATATATATGATTTCAGTAACTTGTGTCATTAATTTATTATTTTAGTCATTGAACCGTTAACTCCCGGTAGTTTAATGATGTAATATGTTAATAAAATGGATAATTTTTAATTTAACTTTAAACTTTTATTTTTTTCATCATCTTCAATCAAAAAAATCTAAAAAAATTCTCCCTAAATTTGTCCATTCCAACCATAACCTTCATTTTTATTATTGTGTTGTCTTGGTCGAGTAAAAATCTTTTACTTCCTATTTGTGTTTTTTTTATATCTCCTGTTAAAAAGTCTTAAAAGTTGAATTTAAAACTAAACCCTAATTTTCTACGTACTAAACCCTAGACTCTACATTTTTAAAAAATAGATTTTACCTTTAATTTTTTTAAACTCTAACCACAACCTTTAACCTTAAACCTTAAATTTTAAACCTACTAATTTAAAGTAAAGACAACGATGAAAGCACGATTAAAAAATATACTATTTGCCCCTGTCTTCGCCACCGTCCACTGTCATTTTCGTCGGCATGTAATTAATTCAAACATTTATTGTATATCAATTTACATAAACATATAGTGCTGAGGGTACCTTGAAACCCTTTGTGAGTAAGAAATATAGAACGAAGATCATATGAATCAGGGTCAACCCAAGGAGAAATTATATTACTGAACATTCCCACCGCGTCATTTATGTGACCGGTCAATAAAAAGCATTTATTTAATTATTTTTTTTATTTCATTATTTTTATCAAATGAATATTCACTTGGTAAAAACTATTTTAAATTTAAATTATAATAAATATTAGTGAAGATTCACTTAATAAAAATGATGAGGTGAAAAAAATAATTAAATAGATATTTTTTTATTGGTCAGTCCTATGAATGACGTGGTGGGAATGTCCCATAATATAATTTCTCCGACCCAAGAGGGTATGAAAAATAAATTCCTTTAATGACAAAACCCATTGTAGTTTTTCATCAAAAGGGAAGACATAAAAGGATAATACAAGCCTTATTGCAAACTAATGAATCATATACATAAAAGCCTATTAAAGGGTTTAAGACTTGGATAGATTAGTGGCTAAGGCAGCGATAGCAGCTGACGACAATGGAAATAGTAAAAATGAAGGTTAGGGTTGGAATTATATGATATACGTGGTTGAAATTCTTCAGAATGATATGGATGCGAATGCCAGCTTATATCTTGCTTGTCTTGACTTCGCTTGTTCATGTGATACGAGAATATAAATACTCTTTTCTTCCATCTAAGTTAAAGAAAATTTTTAATTAAGTTTATAGTATCATCCTCTTCGTTAAAAAAATAGATATAGCATTTTATTTAAGAACTATGCTCAATTATTTTACTAATACAATTGTCAAGGAGCATGTAATTTTGAAACAACGTCTAACCCTTTCAAGTAGGCTATGAACAGATGAAAACATATAGTTCAATAGTTTACAATTGCAAGCTTATGGTTGCACATGATTTTACTTTACATCTTTAGTTGTCCCACAATTTATATTCTTAGGAATACACAGACAATTCCTTTTATTTATGTTCAGTTCTAGAAATTACTGTAAACCATTGGACAGGCTTCTCTGCTTGGAGTTGACATGTTTTCACCAGAAATTGCTTTCTCCAACCTCAGTTCTCACAGATATCGGAATTCTTACCACATGCACACCGTCTGTCCATGTCAGGCTTCCAAAGTAGTATCCAGCGTTTACGTCGTGAGTAGACGTAATCATCACAGAGAAGGAGATGGTCTTTGTCTTAGAAGTGAAGATCAATGTGTCAGGTCTCACTGCTATGTTTATGCCGGATGTGGACTCGATGCTGGCCTTGTATTTGGAGTTGACAGGTCCTACATTTGTGACGGTTCTGGTAAGAATTATTGGTTTTTTAAGGCTTGGGATGGTTATGGATGGAAGGTTTACGTCCAAAATAGAGGGATGTTTGGAAGGGCAAAGTATTGGATGTTCTGTGAGCTGGAATATATCAGAGTTACTATAGCCCATGGCGCAAAGATATTGCACATAATCCTCTGTGTTCATGTCATAAACCAGGCCAGGATCTGCTGCGTTGTTCGGGTTTATGACTCCACCTCCGAAGTCAAAGGGATCGGCAAGTTTTGGCGGTTCGCCCTCGGCAAAAATTGGTCCTCCAGATTGTTGTGAAGTCAATGCTGTAGTTAAAGAGATCAAAACAGTCCAAGAAGGTAAACTGAGTGAATTGTGTTTTGAAAATATTGGGATTTTGGAATATAGTTTGATGAATATTGAATATACCAGTAGTGATAATGGCTGATTTAATAGCAGCAGGGGACCAATCCTGGTACAATGATTTCAGAAGAGCAACAATTCCTGACACGTGAGGAGTTGCCATTGATGTTCCTGAGAGAAAAGCGAATGCACCATTTGTTGTTTCATCAAAAGTAGGAATTGCTGCTAATATCTGAACGCCTGGTGCCGCTATATCGGGCTGTGCCACACAAAAATATGTGCCTTTTGCATATTAATATCGTTGCGAAATAATCGTTTTTGGATAAGGTGAGCAGAGCAGACTAACCTTAAGTATAGCAGGGGCATTGGAACTGGGACCTCGAGATGAGAAATATGCTACATTGGTTGAAACAGGCTTGCCAATATGTGTTCTTGACGGGCTCAGTCTTACTTGGGGATTACTGCGAAATTAATGACACTGGTTCACAAATATTTGGTGATGTAGAAACTGGATAATCGATAACGATGATAAGGATATGGATCGTACCTTGTGGATCGAATGTAATATAGAATCTGAGTTCCGGTTTCGTAAGTTACTTGAACACAAGGGAAGTTCGTAACAGATGAATAAAAGTAATTACTTGCAGTCCTAGAAACAATCACTCCCAAACCACCAGCCTTTTTGACAGACGATATACCATCATCTAACAAGCTCTGATTGGAGTCTGAAGCAAAGCAAAGTACCACTTTTCCTACCATCCAATTGTCATCCGATGAGAGGGATTCGCAATAACTGTATAGCCACTCAGTTAGCTTAGGCACTAAGAAGAAGGGTAAAGAAGAGAACAAGGGTTATAAGTCGTTACCATGTAACCATGAGATCTGAGACTTCAGGGTACACCAGAGTTGCAGACACTGTATCCTCTCCTGTGAACATTGCTTGACCCTGAAGAAATTATAACTTATACTCGTTAGTTCAAATCCAATCAAACCATTTTTCGTTTTCTGTTTAGTATTTTGTGGCTTACAATGATGGTATGGTTATTCCCTAGTGTAATGGGTGTGGGAAAGGATCGGTCCACAGTGCTTGCTGCAACAGTCAAAATCCATGGTGCTGTGTTCTGTACGGTTTCAGCTCTTGGACCTGCGTTCCCCGCTGCACAAACAACGGTGATCCCTTTCGCTACGGCATGGAATGAACCAATTGGAATGGAACCGCGATGGTCTACTTCGGAATACATAGGAATATCAGCAGCAATAGACACTGACAACACATCCACACCATCATTTATCGCTTCATCAAAGGCTTTCAACAGATCAGCATCAGCACAAACCCCTCCATACAAACGCCAACACACTTTGTACATAGCCAGACGAGCTCCTGGTGCTCCACCTCTCACCGTCCCAAGACCAAGCCCATCGTAGCTGGCATTAGCCACGAATGAGCCACCCGCAATCGAAGATGTGTGCGTTCCATGTCCACTTGCATCTCTTGGGGACATGTAATCATCATTCTCGCTGGTGTTGTATGGCTGTCCATACTCAGCTTCAAGTCCTCTGACGAAATAACGAGCTCCTATCAGTTTTCTGTTGCATGCTTTGGCACCATCGAAGTGCTCTCCAGATTCACAAACTCCCTTCCATCGAGATGGAATTGGCCCCAGATTTCCATCATTGAAAACTTCTAGTTCAGGCCATATCCCTGTTCATTACCAAAAGATCAATATATACCGTAGCAGTTTCCCATGCAAACACGTAGCGGTAGAGATGAGAACCAGACCTGTATCAAGGAGACCGATGATAACACCATTTCCCATTTTACTTTTGTTAAGAAGATTAGATAGTGAAGTGGAGGAGAGTCCAAGGTAATCCCAGCTTCTGGTTGTTTGCAGCTTGTAAAATCGATTGCGTGTGACATGAACCACGACAGGTAATTCTACGAAAAAAATGATAAAATGTCTCCACTCCATCAACGAGAATTTTATTGTTAAAAAGTTATTCGGCAGCTATCTTATTTTTTTTTTTTATAATAATCGATAATAGAGTTAAAAAATAAATATAATATATCGAAAATAAACCTAAACCATTAACCCTAAACTTTAATTATAAATCTTAAATTTTAAAACCTACAACAAAAATTTTAAACCCCTAACCCTAAACTAAACCACTTACCACTAAATTTGACAGCTTTAAACACGCTGATAAAATTTTATTAAGCTTATATCTTACATTTTCGAACAGGTTTTGAAAAAATTCCATGATAATATACATATATAATTTTTTAAATACTTTTTATGAAAGTAAAATAAAATTAACATGATGAGATATAAAAGTTCTAAACTTACAAATAATTTATTAAGTTCATATCTTAGTTAAAGTTATTATTTTTCATTAAAAATATTTATTTAACATTTAAACATGACTCAATAAATACTTGTCTGAATCAACTATATATTGACCCAAACTATAAGTTTAGGACTTCCATGCGAGATGGCCAAAGATTTTTTTCCAGACATTTGTAATTCACAGTGTAACTAGACAACATCTTGTTCTATATAGGAGTTGTGAAGCATAATATTTAAAAGAAGTTCGAATGTTTGAGAAATACTGCAAAAAATTATACGGGAACATAATATATCGGGTATTTCATTATAAATACACGTTGTATGTTTGCATTCAGATTTGGTTATGGACAAGATCGAGAAGTTAAAATTTATGATTAGGGATAAATATAAAATTTTAAAACATAAGAGTAAATTTATAATTATTTTAATTTTTTATATTTTTTTAAAAAAATTAAAAAAAAATCTCTGTCTGGCGTAGCAGCCCCTCGCATTAGCAAAGTAGTTTCGTCCTTGATTGTGAATATTTTTAAAACATAATATATGTGGAAAACAAAAGATTATTCATGGGTAGTGGTAAAGCACGCTAGAAAAGTAAAATATTATAATAAAGGTATTTATCGATTGAGTCGATCATAAGTTGAGTAGTATTTAATTTATGTTTGTTAAAAATTTTGTTGTTTAACTTTATTTGTGTTCATTAAAAAATTTCATTGTTTGATTTGACTTGTTACTCGTTAAGCTCGTAAAATTTTTACCTTGTTTTTTAAAAATATAAGCAAAATCTAATTATACTATTAAAGTTAGAGGTGTTCAAAAATACCCGACCCAAATTACTCGCCTACCCGATTAAAAATTATCGGGTATTTATAATGAAATACCAGAATTTTTCGGGCCGTGTACCTGACCCGTAATTTTTTTCGGGTAATTGGGTCGGTCAGGATCGAAATTTTTAAGAACTGGGTACTCGACCCAATAATTTTAATAAATATATATTTTTAAACTTTAAATTATATTTTTATTATATACTTTTTATTATTTTTCTCTAAAATTAATTTTAAATCCTTAACTTTTTTATACTTGTATTATATTCTTTTAAGTTTTGAATTTTTTTATAAATATTTATATTAATTTGTCAATATGAGATTTGAAAGAAAAATTATGATCGAGAATAATATATTCTTTCATCGATAAACTTTAATATATGCATATACATCCAAATATTTATCTTTAAAACCTATCTCAAATCAATAATTTTGTGTTTAAAATATATATCATGAAATTTTAAGTATTTCTTATATATTTTTAAAAAAAATTAAAAAATATATAAAAAAAAAACTAAATCGGGTACCCAAATTTTACGAGTATCCGATTTTTATGGGTCGGGTCATGAGCTGACGTTTTGGTACTCGAAATCCCGAGTACCCGGTTAGAAACACCCCTAATTAAAGCTTAATATAAACATATAAATTCAGAAAATATAAGGACCGAGAAGATAAATAAATTAATCTGTATCAAGTTAGAGATAAAATTAATATTCGAGTATAAAATTTTTTACTCTTAACAATCTTCGGTGAATAAAAAAAAAGAGAGATAAGATCTTATAAATTTTAGTGTTTTTAATTTTTAATTATTTTTTTACACGAGAGTTAAAAACTTTTCCCCTTTCTTGCTTTTATACGTAAAGCAATAATAAAAGAAAATGAAAGGTTTTAATAAAAAGGGGTAAATTTTATTGTAGGTCTCTTTTGTTTGGTACATTTTTTATTTTAATAACCATATCCAAAAAATATTATTAGTCACTTATATTTATAATCTGTTTTACTTTGCCTAGTGTACCATTAACACACATTAGTTTGATGACGCAACATATTATTCAAAAGGTTTAATTTTTAATTTAACCCCTAAACTTAAAATAACATATTGACCTCTAAACTCTTTTAATCTTATTTTTATCTTATAATATATCGTTGTTTAAGAGAAAATCGAAAAAAATCAAAATCAAAATCAAAATACGGTCCAAAAATATAAAATAAAATTAAAAGATGACCACGAGATCACGATTGAGAAGGGACAGAGAAAAGTGAGTTGGAGAAATTTTTTTGCACAGCTACAAAATTCATTGAGCAGAAAGGAGATTTGGGTATAAAAAATGATGTTCAAATGAAATTTTATGGACTGCACAAGATTGCAACAGAAGAGCCTTGTCGTGAGCCTCAGCCATTATCTGGGACGAAATCAACATTTGAGATTGAGGGGAGCAAATCATAAATATTTAGAAATAAGGGGACAAATTCATAAAAAAAATTAAAAAAATTTCTTCAGAGATAAGATCGATTGCCCCTCCCCACCCTATATAATTTCGTCCCTGGCCACTATTATTGTATTATATATATGCTTGAGTTATATTGAAATCATTTGTATTCAAAAATTAACATGTCACACTCAATAAATTTAATAAATATTGTTTATTTTTTATAATTTATTAAACTATATGTGATCCTTAAATCATTGATTTTTATTTGAAGATAATGAAAATTAATTTTTTAGTATAATTATGGATATTCGATTCATCAATCGATCAATTTAAAAGATAAATATTTCATAAGTACCTAGTTTTTAGGATTTAGATAGTATTTATGGCTTGGGGATAATATTTTAGTTTTTGTGATAGGTTTTAAGGTTTGATAATAGATTTTATAGTTTAAAATTTAAAGTTTATGGAAGTAATTCTTTTATCTAGTTCACAAAATCAATATTCAAAAAATCATTCCGATACACAACTGTTATTAAAAATATAACTTTTAATTTGTACTTAAAATTTTAATTTTTTATTTAGATTAATATTTTATTTTTTTAGAAATTTTTTTGAATGCAATAAAAATATCGTAATAATTTTTCAAGCGAAGATAAGAGCACGTACTATTTTAGTGTTCAGACCAAAAAGTGCAGTAGATGAAAAGGTAAAAGAGTTTAAAATGCACACACTTGAGAGTTCTTGAGCTTGATCCTTTGTCATCTTCGCCGCGAAGCCAGAGAAACCGTATCTATAGCTGTATATCATGGACTCTTTGGTTGTTTCTTCGCTGCCATTGTTGACAAAAGTAAGCTTCTGGTTACAAAAATCTAAGAATCTCTGTACTTTAACGTCAACAAGCTACATAAAACAATATCTGTTAATTTATATAAGCAGATGTTTTGGTTTTGAACCTTCCCAGAACAGTTGCCAGCATGTTGTGATGAGTTCTTGTAAGAAGCTCAACATCCTGGTGCTGCCTTTTTCCCATGTAAACAATGTAGACCTGTCCAGTTTTATATAAATTTTACCTTAATCAGCATATGAATTCAAAAGCAAATGAAAAGAGTAACTGAATGGATGGATGGATGGATGATTCATGGTTATGTTCTTATGGCTGGATTTACTAACATTTCGATTGGAATCTGCAATTGCAAGTGCCTGCAACAGTACGGAAACTAAAACAAACGACATAATCATGTTGTTCATGAAGAAGGAATGTCTTTTTTTCTTTCTTTTGTTGCAATGAGAGAGAAATTAAGAAGAAGAGATGGGTTGTTGTGCTTGGAAGTTGGAACCAATCATCCTTTAAATAGAGGGGGGGAGTGGAGTTGTTACTTCACACAAAAACTAATTTCTGAAAGAAAAAAAAATAAGGTTAGTCAAATGCATGTATCACAAGGTTATTATCATCTTCTTAGAAAATATGTCTAATAAGATATGTAACGCCACCGTTTCTATATTCTAAGACTTCTCTTTTTTTTTCTGATGTGCGATTAATGATTTTTGCTTCTTTTCAGACGTGACATATGCTTCGGTATCAATTGAGAACAAAAATCTTATGTTATTTTATTATACTCTCTTTTTGATCTTCGACCTTAAAAATATTTTAAATTAAATTTTAAATCTTAATTTTAATTTTTATATCTTAAATTATAAATCTTACGCGATATTTTTAATTTTTAAAATTTTAAATTTATTATTTTAAAATAAAATATCAAAAAATATAATAAAAAGACAATATTTACGCATCAATTAGTACCGAATATTTTATAGGTTAATCGTAACGGGTAGCACGAGGGAAGGCCACACTAGAGGCTAGTAGGGGTGAGGCTCATGGTCTACCCTTACTGTCTATTTCTTTAATTTAGTTTCTGTAAAATTTTAAATTATAGTTTATTTTATTTATTTTAATAGAGTGGATATTGTCTTAGTGATAATATATGTACAAGAAATTAAATTTGTTTTATCTAAAGTTAGTGAATCGAATCCTATTGATGATGTTTTTTTAGAATTTTATTCTTTGAGGTGTAAGAAACTTTTGAATTAAAAAAAAATTAAACCTATAAAAATTTCACACTCAATTAAGCTTTTGAATTAAGAAATTAAATTAATTAAGTTGTTTGATCAATTTTAACTATTAAATCTTTATTTTCTTTAGATATTACCGAAACATGATACACTACAGTTCTATCATGTTGCATTTACGGATTTCTTTAAAAAATATATTGTATAAATATGGAAAAAAAATCCACGACCCCTTTTCGAATCCCGTTTCCATGTCTAATACTAAAAATTTAAATTTAAAATCATAATCCTATTTAAATCTATATCCTAAACCCTAAACCTTAAAAACATATCATACTCCTATTTTTAATTCTTAATTCTAAACTCAAACCCTAAACTTTAATTCGAAAAGGATAGATAATTTCTATTTGCCGAATGCTTCCACCGTTGGAAGCAAATTACTGTCGTGTTTTCTTTAAGCATGCAACTGTCAGTGCACCATTCCTGGTGTTATTTTCAGCTAGGAACAAGTCCCCGTTGAACCTAAAAGCATCCACTTTCCCTCCCATTTTACTCATCAATTTCCACAAAATTATATTAAAAAACTGATGTGTGTGCTTCCTCTTCAATTTGTCTTTGCTGCTATCATTGGCTGCTGCAATTATTTTTGATCCTCCCTTCCATTCAAACCCTGAATCAAGTAGGATTCCAAATTGAGCGGCTGTGATGGTTTTTACATGAAGCAACCAACTGGACATTTTTATTTGAGTGCAGCCACGATATGTAGCAGTCTGGCCCGACAAAAGGAACCTTCTTTTAGGCCTATGAAAGACATATTGGTGTCGTATAGTTTTGTTTCTAGCGATGATCATTGTGCAGACAACACAGAAATACTTTCTTTTTTCATTATTCACAGGCCACTTACATCATGCATTCTCAAGTACGTCTCCACTTTTTTATTACAAAACATTAGTTTCCAATAGGATCAACTTAGTTATTGTTGGAGCAAGACACAGAGAAGGTTATGGAGACTGTGAGGTTAGATAAATGGCTACTATGAAGTTGACATGAGGCCTGAGGGTGTTGTCTTTTACTAGGCATATTCATAAGACTCAACTTTGTAGTGCTTAATGGAATACAAGCACTTAAATGAACAAGAACCGTGTACTATAATCCAATCAGTTCAGTAGGTTTGCCTAATTCTGAAGTAGGAGCTTCTAACTTTCCAGCAATGAGTTGTGTGTTTCTGATTGGTTACTGTGAACAATTTACAGAGCCCTTGAGGTTGGGTCTTCGTTCCGGTTGTCCATGGTTAAAGACAAACTTTTTGCTTGATTTGTGGTTCAGAAGCTGCTAGTTGAGGGACAAACATGTCCCAGAGGTTTTCTTATTTACTTCATACATGTTTTGGATTCATGTTCCTTTAAATTGGTAATATTGTGTTTATGTTTATTTATTTATTTATGAAAATATTTGTGTTTATTTATTTAACATTCATAAACATGTTTGATTATATGTTTAAAAATATATTTATATAACATTCTATCGATATATTTATTTATATGTCTGTTGTTTATATATTTTCAAATTGTACATAAATTATGCATTTTCTCTTGAGTTAGTCTCTAAAATATTTTTCGAATAGTTTTACCCCAAATTAAAAATCGTCACCCCATGTGCCCTTTAAAATTTCTCACGGGACGTCATGTTATTTACAAAAAATAAGACAACTTAAATAAAAAAGGTGAATTACACAATAGGTATGCCAGATTTTATTTTTTGTTCATTTTAGTCCCAAACTAGTCATCTTCTTCCTCTGTTTAGACTCAATTTAGCTCGAAAAAATACTAGTTTTTTTAGTTTCTTGACAAACCGATCACACCTGATAGTTCAAATTTTATAATGAATAAACTCAATGCTTGTTACATTGAAATTTGAAGAAGATGCAGCTCCCCGAAAGCTAATCCGCAGCTGTTGTGCCTGCCAACAACATTAATTTCTTCCTCGTAGGGGTGGAACTAAAAATTTATTATAGTGGAATCAAAATATATATTTTAATTTTTTTCTTGATTGAGGTACCAAAGAACGATTGCTCTAGAAAAATTATATTTTTTAATTTTTAATTCTACTTAATATATAAAAACAACGATGGTAGAGATCGGACCCCTTGAACCACCCCTAGGATCCGGCCATGTGTCTATGGCTATGGCTACGAGATCTACTGGCCTGGAAGACAGCAATGACTTCTGCGAAAGAGTGTTAGAACCAACCTCACATATCATGGAAAAAACTGGCACGTATCTTGATGTATTCGAAATCCGCTTCGTCTACAATACCCATGTAAACTTATGACCATGTGGATAGAACCAGGCCAATCAACCGTGGACAGTGAACACTGGGAGCAGATAACACAATTCGATGCGGTAGAATATGCTTAACCCCAAATGGAACCTCTCCAGGAAGCAACATGATTACCTTCGGTTGCAACAGGGTTACAAACAAATGGGAATTGGGAAATACCTTCAGTTTTCTCTACTGCAGTTTTCAGTGCCTCTTGCAATTGAATAGTGTGTTTCTTAGCTCTGCTTTGCTTTAGTTTATCATTTTTGTCTTTGGAGACTTGTTAGCTCCCCTGTCCCAGTGACGAGAAATAGCCGTGTTGATGCCGTTACATCGGAAGAGAAAACGATTAGCCGGTTGAGGAACAGCCAGATGGTTCCGATATCACTTCTTTGTGCATTAGACAATTAAGTCCATAATTGATATTTTTACAAGGTAAAGAACAAAATTTTAAACTTGAACTTCTGACCCAACATGAATATCTTATCGAATCAAAATATAAATTCTCATATTACTTTATCAAATAAAAATAAATGCCATAGGAATTAGGAAAGGTTGATGAAATGGTACAAAAGTTTAATAAACATATTCACAACTTACCCACAGGCTTGGACTTGGGAACAATTTTAGCCCCAGTACCTCAGCCGTATCACCTTTGAATTCCACCGATCAATAGGAGTAAGGTATAGTCAAATAGAACCAATTGCTGGTTCAACTGCAGAATTGGCTATTTTGCCAGACAAGCTTCATGGTTTTATAACGCTTTAAATTGCCTCTGAGAGTCCTTCGGGCGGTTCGTAGCAAGCTTTGCACCATTTTTCTTGTCTATCGGAATACTCTTCATAAGGATAACAGAAGGACTTCCCTTCCCTGATTTCCGAGGTAATCTGGAGAAAGGAAACCTGGATGAATTAAAGTTAAAGCACAGACAAATCAAGTAAATTAAAATTATCAAGTAATAGAAGAAAAAAGAAAGAAAAAAGGAAGAAGAAACAGTGGTAATTTGCTAGTCCGCTTGCCTCTTTCTAAGAACTTGGGTAAGATCATCAGCTGCTTCATTGCGAACTTCTTCCCCTTTGTCATCTGGAGCATTTAGTCCCTTGCATAGAAGATGAATATATCAACGAGTTAGAATCACTTGTCATTAACCTGTTAAGATAACACAATTGCTGAAAATGGGGGATTTCTCTCCACTATGTGAATGATGAAAAAACCATCAAAATCCAGGCATACACACACAAATGACAGGCCCATACACACCATATTCAACTGAGGATTCAACTGAAGTGTGTGTGTGCAGGCAAACGCATACAAATACAAATGACAGGTTCATACAAAACATATTCAACAGATGATTCAACCGAAGTCTGTCTGTCTGTCTGTCTCCGTGTATCCAACATTTCTGGTGAGTAACCAAAAAAAATAACTTTTTTTTAAAAGAAAAAAAAATACTTTCAACAAGGGACAAACAGAAGATTAAACCACATGTTTTAAAGGGACTCAAAACAATAACTCACAAGAAGTAACAAAAATTCAGGATAGTTGAATTCATATAATATATGGTTTTAATTGTTAGCCTCTACGTCGCTGGAAGCAAAACTTTTAACTAGATTTACAAGTCCAAATTACACATTTGCCGCACAACTGGCATAAAATAGCACATGCCGTATACTAAACCAAAAGCATAGTAGAAACTCAAGGAAGTATCTCCATGTGAAAAAAAAAGGTTTTTATAAGTAGCTCAATTACCAAATTGCTATTAGTGACTTTCAGAGTAAACAATTTAAATAGGAATCATCTCTGTTGTCATTTCACAACACCAAAATTAAATCAGTTGCACTTGCACCTTAGAAAATCTGAATCTTCCAGTCACTTTGCACCATGAGTTTTATTACCACTTATATAGGTAGCTGTGTTTTGATTTAGCCACCAAACATCAAATTAGAAATTCACCATAAAATCTAATAAAACAATGCTTGAAGAGCTCTAAACAAATAATATTATCAGATTCAAGACCATAATCTGAAACATAAAACTGAATTCTACCATGTTACTCCAACTCTTCATTTTTGAAGCACTCGCATCTAAGCATATCTGGACGTACATATGTTGTATGACTTTCTAGAGGTCCTCCAAATATAAGAAAAAAACTTTGAAAAAAAATAAATATACCCATATCAGACACATACTTGTATCCAACACTTGCACACTATACTAAGTTACATAAGAATTCTATCCTCTTCAGCAGAAAAGAAAAGAAAAGAAAATGCATCAAAAACAGCTAAAGTTAACAGCATGAAAAACAGCATACCACTCTGGATTAGAAAAGGAGCATAAAGGATATCAAGCCCAGGGTTCTCAAATTCATAAGGTAAAATGTTATGATAAATAGGAGCCAAAAGTAATATATTCAACGTTTTGAACAGCTTAAAACAACACCAAATGTGACAACTTCAATCGAACCCAGAAAAATTCACCAGAATTGTATCCACTTGTGTGCAACATCATCAGCATTCCCATCTAAGTAAACGTAAATGATGAGTTCGCCATTTATTAATTTACATAAACAATAACCATTCACACTTCCAAAGCCATCAAGAAGTGCAAAAAACAACAAAGAACAATTACTCACACATGCAATACTGAGCTTTTCAATGAAAAAAAAAAAAACAGAATGGTACTTCATTGATAATGACTGAACTTTTAAAAGCTATACATATCACCTCAAAGCTGAATACCAGGTTAACTAAATTGCAGTCATTGATTTAAAGGAATTATCAGAAAGGATATTTAGGATATGTAACCTTAAATCTTACATGATTTGCAGGCGACCCACATTGTGTTCCACTGGTTTCTTTCAGTGCCCGAAGCTCCAAACTCGAAATCTTTCGTTTCTTATTACAAACACCAGCATTGTTGTCGTCAGATGGAGGAGGAGGTTTCCTCTTCTTTCTAACAATGGTGCGTGACTTTCCTTTCTTATCCTTAACTTTCCAGATGTTTTTCCTCCGGAAGATAAGCTTGTCAACTTTCCACAGCTCGCAGCTCGTGTCTATTACCGTCACTTCACTTCTCGAGAACCCTACCAGCTCCCTCTCAACATCTCCTTTGTCTTCTTCTTCTTCTTGCGCGTTATTATTTTCGCACCCTTGTTCCGGTTCCCTCTTTGCTTCTTCCCTTGAACTCAACGACCTCGTTGAAACGAGGATATCCTTCCCTTTTCCCACGTTGTCCGAAGTGCTTTTCTGTTCCTCTGTATAATTAACGTCAGGGGCGTGGTAAACGCAAATCCTAGGGTTTGCTTGTTTCCTGGAAGATTTTTTCCTGGAAAATCTTGAGGTTTCGGCTTGTTCTCCCATATTGAAGAGCTTCGACAGGACGTTATTCATTATACCAAACCATTCCTTTTCTCCGGACGGATCGCCGGATATCACCTCCGGAGTTGGTGGCTTCGGATTCTGTAGCTGCTTATCATTGGAGTGAGTTGACTCGGCATTGGAATTCGGAGAATCGGAAGCATTGATGATTGGAGAAGTTGGAGGGTTGTGATTTGAGAGGAAATGGTCTAGGTCAAGGTTGTCGGCGGTGGGGAACCCCTTGCTAGACCGAAGCCGATCCAGCCAGTTCGAACCGGACTTACCGTTCGGGATTGAGCATAGCATTGGGTAATGACGGATTGAACTGTTTCAACGAAAATTTTTAGAAAACGAGAAGAAATCAACCAAAATTGAATCACAAAAATCAACCAAATTTTTTCTTCCGTTTCCTCTGCTGAAATGGAGCAGCGATCGTTTTGAAGTTGAAGAAGGGGGCAAGTTGAGTTGGTAGTGCAAGAAGGTAGAATGGTGCGCGATGCCGATGCGAACAGTGCCACGCGTCGTTTTCTGAGTCCCTCTCTACTCTAGTGTCTCCCTGTAGAACCCGTGATTCATGTTGACGATAAGAAAGGCCTGGGCTGCATCCATTCTGGAATATAGCCCAACTTAAATGAAACCGAACCGCATGGCGTATGTAATCTACGCCATAAAAAATAGACATTATAACACCAACGAGCTCGTCGATTTGTATTTTATCTCTCTGCTCTTTAATTTTATATTTTGATTAATTCGAATTAATTTATATTATACATTTAGTTTTAGTAAGCGAATATTTTGACAGAAATCTTTTATATATGTGTTTTAAACTTAAAATTTTATTTAAACGATATCAAATTGTTTATCACTTAAGTTAACACTTGTTAGTTGAGTTCGTTAATTATTAAGTTTTTTTAATAAATATTTTGAATTTTTAAAATACATTAAAACATTATTGATTTTTTTAATATGAAATATAATAAGTTTTTATAACTTAAAGGTAAATAAATTTGATCTAAACATATTTTTAAAACACGAAAATTGATATTTTTAAATATAAACATGATCATACAAAAAAATAAAAATTTTAACCGAAAAATTAAAATAATATAGATAGAAGCAACATCAAAGATCAATGATGAAAGATAAAAATAACAACAAACAATATTAAAAAAATATTACAATAGTAAGACACATTGATAACATCGTCAATACCATTATTCTTTATTTTATAATCTCCTAGAAAATGAATTGTATAATTTAAAGATTTATATTTTGATATACAAACTATTTAATTTTTTATAAAATTTAAAACTTAAATCTTAAATTTAAGTACCACTAAGTTTTAAATTTTAATCATAGATTTTAAATTCTATATCCTGTACATTAAACTTTTAAAATCTACACTTGAGTAAACTAAAATTTTCGTACACTTGTGTATTAAAATATTTCTAATTAAAAAAGCAGGGTCTGGGAGTAGGTATTCCCATTGACTTTACCATGGAGGGAAGTTCTTGTGTTGAGTGCTATGCCTCGGTGGCTAGGTGTTCAGTGAGACTATGTTTTGATTTATGGATCTTTTCTTCTTGTTTCTTATTGAATGACAGTTTTCTATGGTCATGGTCATGGTCATGAGAGCTGCTCATGCAAGGACTGGGTTCGATTTATATGATAGTAAAATGATGGAGGCTCGGGATTGTATTGCTGGAATTATGTTAGCGTGGAACAAGGATGGTCGTCGGTTGTTGGGGATCACTGCCCTATAAGGTTGGACTAGTTCTGGGATCACTGCCTGTAAGGTTGGTCTGTCAGCCTTTTTGTTTGAGATAATGTTTTACATTCTTCGTTCTGGTTGTGAAATTCAAGTTGTTTCCTAATTTTATGTGATTATATTTTGCAGTTGCATAAGACACCAGCTCGGCCCGTCTACTTTACCTTGAGATGTAGTTGTCACGTCTGAGAAGAAGCAAAAAATATTAATCTCGTATCGGAAAAGAAAAAGGAAATCTTGGGATATATAAACGGTGACGCTGCACGTCTTATTAAACATATCTTTTAGGAAGAGGATAATAATTCTATAACAACTGGTATCATAGTGGCTCAGACCTTCTTTGTTAATCAAAAGGCTGAGTCTCTATTTTTTTTATTTTATTTCACAAAAACAAAAGAATATATATCTAAATAGCAAACCTAAAATTGTCTTCAACTAACTGTAGTCTAACATTATCTCTTGAATGCTTCTCATGTTGAATTATATATATTTGTTTTGAAAATAAAAAAAATAAAACTGTAAAACCCTTTCCCTTCCCATTTAGCTAATTCAATGTCACAGGCTTTACATTTACACCGTTGAACTTTGAGCAGAGGAAGCTCCGGTGACTTCTTCAGCTGCTGCACCTGCATTGAAATTGAATACAAGCTTTTTACAGTCACATATTATATCTCCCTAAGTAACCACTCTGTAAATTAATGCAGATAAAACTTAGAGATGACTCAACCAATGCTAGAAACCGATGACGGAGAGGGTGCCGGTGGAAGAGTTAAGGTCCCAAAGGCTCGGTATTTGGCATACTGGGGAGGTTGCAGAGGGAAGTAACTCATATAGACTCCAGCAGATCCAGATGTCCCAGTGGTGTAATGGAGTGGCACCTGTTGCCCTCCATATACATTGTAATAGTTCTGCAAAATGACTAATTAATGATCAAACAGAAAACATCAAGAATTTCGTTTAGATTTCAGTTGAATTGAATTGAACCCTAAAATTCTGGATTGAAACTTGTTTTAAAACAGAATTCAGATGAAAACATGGTTCAGACAGAAGCAGAGAGACTAACCAATGGATACATGTTGTGTGTGTAACTAGGATACCTGAATTTTAAAAGAGAAAACACTTAGAAAATCAAAATTCTAGTAAATCATGCATGCTTTGTCGAGGTTTTGAATCGAATCTAACCAGTAACCGGAGTACGGAAACGAGTATTGCGGGATGAGTTGACGGCAAAATGTGGGAGCACCGGTCGTTGAAGGGGGCATCACTCGAGGTGGTGGAGGGCTAAATTTCTCCATCTCTGCAACATCTTTTTAGCAATCAAATGTAAAACTTTAGGCAAATCAAGAAGCAACCATCTGTTACATCAAACTATGCATGTTATTGTATGCTGACTAATTAAGGGTCAGAATTTGAACTAAATAACTACCCTGGTGAGATTGAGAGGCTGAAGTAGGACGATTCTTGTGAGCACCAAAAGCTGCAAGATTACAGTTTGTTCTTCTTCCATCAATCACAGGAAATGGATTATAACAAGCCCTGATCGCTGAATCAGCATCCTTGTACGTTACCTGAAACATCGATGACAAAAATAAAAGTTGAAAATTTTAAAAAATAATCACAAAAAGGAGGGTGAAAAACATAGAGAAGGGACATGTAGGATCTTACAAAGCCATATCCTTTAGATTTTCCTGTGATTTTATCAGTAATAACAACAGCTTCAATGATCTCTCCGAACTGCTCAAAATAACGTTTCAAGGCTTCTCTTTTAGTTTCCCAAGCCAAACCTCCGACAAAGATCTTGGTGTAAGTGGTGTCACCACCACCATGAACAAACCTCATGTCATTGGTATTGGTCTCAAATGCCATCTTATTTAGCCCTGGCTCAGACATGGAGTAATAACAGACCAAACAAAGATCTTTGTCACCTTCAAGCTTCAACCACTTGAACCCTTTTCTTCTTTCAAAACCTGTCTTTCTCCAGACAACTCACCTCAGATTCCCCAACAAAGATACCCTAAACAAGAAACATATATGATCTCTGTTCATCCTTTTTTAAAATACGAGAATACCCCAAAACAGGAAGGAAAAAAATACCCTAGGTTTTATTTGGCATCTACTGATAATTAGCTTAACGATCAAAGATGAACAAAAAACAACAAAAATGAAGGTTGCAAGTGGGGCTCAAAGGGGAATTTCCAATGAAATACAATCAACTTTTATACTAATTTCATATACTTACTATATATATGTATATAGTTTTTAATGTGTACAAATATACATGCCTTGCTGTATCCAACTCCACCATTTTTCTTCTTTCCTCATCTGTTATGATTTGTTTATGAATATATTCCTTTTCCATAAGATTAAATTATTGATACAAATTAATTCTTGATTTATTTATTACCCCCTTGAATATATAACATTCAATGGCCTTTAAAAGACATGTTAGTATTCACTGCTATCGTCACCTTGTACCAGTTCAACAAGCAACAGGCAACAGCAACTACCCTAGTCATTTCCTGTTGTTGTTCGGTTTTTTTAAGGATGTGTGCTAAATATTTGTTTCTGGGGCTGTGCTTATGGAAGCAAACGTGGTCTCCCGTTTGGTTTTGTTGTATGAGAGAAGCCCTTGTGTGTGTGTTTTTACTTACGAAAATTGAAGGAAATAAAAAATGGTTGCAAGAATCAAACCCTATAAATAAGATCATCAAATTGAATGCATATTAATAGGGGTAATTTTTTTACGTGTAAGGAGACATTCCTAAAATAAAACGAGTTGTTGTGATCGGAAATAGTATCGTATCAATGGCCAAGTGATTAAAGCTCTTAATTGACATTATTTTTTTTAATTGTGAGTTTTAAACCTATTAGTAGGGGCCAAAATGAGCCTAATTGGCTCGTGAGTTACTCGGGTTCGGCTTGATTAAAGTTCAGCTCGAGTGAGCTCGAATCGGATTTTAACTCAACTCGAGATCTTTACAAACCGAACCGAACCAACCAAAACTAAGCTTAAAATGCTCATGAACAAACTCAATATATATACTAAAAGTAATTTCTTTAATAAAAAAATAATAAAATAAATTAAGAAAAATTCATTTAAAATAAATAAACTAAAATAAATTAGATATTATGTGTTTGTATTGTGAGAATGTTTCATGTTTATTGGGATTAATTTATTTTTGGGATACTTTTTTCCTTTCACAACATTGAATTTTATTCTGGTGTTGATTATGAAAGAATTTTTTAACGAAGCATCATCTTTTATAAAAAAAAATATTAAAATTACTCATTTTGAGTCGATCCCTATAGCATTGTTTTCGAATTGATCTTGAGCCTATAATTTCGAACTCACCTAACCAAGTCTAATATAATTGTTTCCGAGCCGAGCTTTGTTATCACCCCTTCCTATTAGAAACAAAATTTCCCTATTTTTTTCTTAGATAAAAATATTCAAAAAAAAATTAAAATCAAATTAGATCTGTTTTGGATTTAATTTTAGTCTACGGTGAATCAGTTGTAATTGGGTGTTATATTAGGTCGTTATTAATTTTAGTCTAATGTTGATTTTGTTGAAATCTCCGATGAAAAAAAGAAAGGATTTGATGAAAAAATCAATAAATTATTAAAGAATCATATGAGAAGAAATTTGAATGATTTCTAGAATTTTTGGAAAAAAAGATTATAATTTGGTTGATGCGAATTTGAGAAAAAATAGTTATTTGAGAAAAATATTTTAAGTTATTAAAATTAATTCTTTTAATTAATTTAATAAATCAATTTAAAACTATTTTCAAATAGTCAAAGAAAACTGTTGATTTAAAAATATCTGTTTAATAGCTCCTTAACGATTATAAATTTGGTCATTAAAAATTTATTCACCACAACAATTTTCAAACCTTACATTTTGGTCCCTAGGCCAAAATATCTTAAAATTCAATTTTATTTTATTAAATTAAAACTTCTGGATTATTTAATTGAATCAAAAGTCATAAAATCATACTAGAAAAAAACATACATAGGTGAATCTATTACGAAGAATGTCATTTAATTATATGTAAGATTATATTTAAGTCACACAATTTTTAAAAATTATATTTGAATCACTTAAATATGAATAAGATTATATTTGAGTTATTTAATTCTATGACTAAATTTAAGTCACTCTTCGTGAATTTTCACGATATCACACTTATCTCTTTAAATATTTTATTGAGAAGAAAAAATATTTAATCCCAAATTTCTCTACATATTTTTTTACCATTTCAATTTTTTAACAAAATATATATTTAATTTTTGTTTAATCTATTATAGTCCACTTGATTGTGCAGAGGGATTTAAAGCCTTCAACCTATAAATAAAGTACATAAGTGACTCACAAACTCACATTCCTAGATTCACTCTTGGATACATATCTTCCGATACTATTATACGAGAGATTATTGGACGAAATCTGTTCACCACGTTATTTATGGCCCAAACAATCATAATCGTTTATCTTTAAATAACTATAGAAAAGAGGTGATGATTCACTTAAAAAAAATAAAATAAACGGTTTTGATTGTTTGAAACCATAAATAACATGATAAACAAGGTTAACCTAATAATTTTTCCTATTATACGGAAACACCCCTAAATATCGTTGGTATCAACCCATGTAAAAGTTTTTAAGTACCAAAAATCCCAACTTTACGGTCTCCTGAAGAACCTTCCTTTGATCAGATCCTGTTTGTTCCTTTCTAGGATGGGTTCCGAAATAGGACCGACTGCTGCTATTTCCTTTATAACATACATTCCCATTCGTATACACGTCAATGGTTTAGTTTCATGGAGGAATTTCTATCTCTTTAAACGTGTCCAGAAAGATCCTAGGAGTCTTCGACTTCAGATCAAACATAAACCTCTTGTTTCTTGGATGCACTTGAAGTCAATGCCACGTCACAAGTTTTGGAATGGTATACTTCTTCAATTTTAAAGATTCGTATCTCTAACATAAAATTTTATATATATCTTTGATTCGTAAAATCTTCGCTCAATAATTTAATGAAAACTAATTCGAAAGAAAATTCTTAAAAAAGAAAGAATTAAAATTCAGATCAACAAAAATACTAAACATGAAATTAAAGGTTTTTTTAGTAATAAAGTTATTTAGTGTAAAATGAGATTGTGGTTTGAAACTTGGTGTCGAATGATTTAATTGTGATTATAAGTTTGATAGCTATTTATGATGTCGTATATAAATTATTTTGTTAATGTTTGGTTTTTGTTTAGCTTTGACTATGCGATAGTTTAGTGAGTTTATCTTTTGTGTCAGTTATTCTAAATTAGATTATATATACTATCTTATGTACTTTTTTTTCGATTTAAGATTATTAAAAAATTTTAACCAGATATAAGATAATATTTTTACTTTTTCTTATTTAAAAATTTAAAATTAGTTACTTAAATAATATTTTAATATATTTTTATAAATTCAAATCTCATCAATACTTATAATATTCAAAACTTGATCTTTATATTTTAATCTCAAAACTAAACTAAACTCAAAGGAGAAAAAGATAAAAAAAGTAAATAAAAAATGATATTTTTTAATTTAATATTATTTGAATTCATATTTTTAATAAAAACTTAATAAGTATTTAAAAATTTGATTATTAAGACCGATTGTTTAAACCCTCTAATTCCCAAATAAATCCAATCATTTTAATGAATCTTGGTAACAAGTAACAACCACATTTCGACCCGGTCCACTGACTGTGCCTTTCTCGACCGAATCGGGTAAAAGCCCAACACCAATTTGGCTAAAATCACAATTAATTAAATGTATCCTTTCAAAAAAAATCACAATTATTTTAAAAAAAAATTGAAACCGTCTAAAGTCATTATTATTAAAATAATTGTTTAAATAATTAAATTTATTTATTTAAATTTTAAAATTTGTGATTAAGGGTAAGAAGATACGATTTTAAATACAATTATTAATAATGAATAATATTATTTATATATCTAAAATTAATATAACATTCTAGTATTATTTTAACAAAAATATTGCTTATTAAATTTTAAATATTTTCTATAAATATTTTTATGATATAATATATTCTCGGTGTGATATTATAATTTTAACTATTATAGTAATAATATATATAGTTATATTATATTTAATATTATAATATTCACTATTATAATAATATACACAATTATTTTGTTTCAATAATATATAATAAAGTACTCGCATATTTAATATTGTTTACTATATTTAATATTTAAACTATTTATTTAAGATATAACTCAAAAAATATATTTTATC
This sequence comes from Abelmoschus esculentus, assembly GCA_035048815.1. NCBI lineage: Eukaryota > Viridiplantae > Streptophyta > Magnoliopsida > Malvales > Malvaceae > Abelmoschus > Abelmoschus esculentus. Next base: position 4,141,693 of record JAUCBN010000031.1, on the reverse strand, counting down.
CAAGGGCAAAAGAGATCAATAGATGAAGATTCGTGCTCCACAGCTATGAACACCGAGTCTGATGACAAAGTTGTGCAGGTGGTGAAGAAGATGGACAGGAAGATATTAGAGTTGAAAGCATCCATTCTTGTTAAGCATGTATTGGTCAAGTTTTCAGGCTCCGGTGTTGGTTTATCAGACACGGGTACTCAGCATTTCCCACTTGATGGAGAAAACCAGAGGTTGCCAGAGGTGTTACGACAATATAAGTTGTGATACTGATAAGAAGCAAGAGCATCGGCAGTTGGTGAAGAAGAAGATATCGGAGGAGCAAGTTGGTGAAGGGCTTGAGAAAAGAAACGGTAGTTTTGTTGTATCACAGACAGATTGGAAGCCAAAGCTACATGTTCATTCGCCCTCAGGCTCAGGAAAGCATAATGTTTGATCCTTGAACTGGTTTTTCTAATAGACATTGCTTGAAGTAGATTCTCTCGGAAGTTGTACAACCAAAGTGCTCAACTCTGCCACTGCCAGTTTTTCCTTTTTCTTTTTCTCCTATTCTTTGAAAGGCTGAGGAAAAGAACACAGACAACACAATGATATGAAAAGAAAAACACAAATCCTTCAAACTGTTTTTTTTTCTTGCCATCTAAGGAAAGAACTGAGAGAAAGAGATGAGAATAAACAGTTTAAAAGAAAAAGGGGAAAAAGAGGTTGCCTCTACTGTTTTCAAGTTTGGTTCCATTGAGGAGATATGTTTCCATGGCGCTCTTAAATCTTGGGATTCCAATTAGATTGGAATCAACTATGTAATTAAGGATAAAGATGTTTTGTATAACTACTAGGATCTTACAGGCATTATTTGCAATTACACTGTGCTAACAAGTGCATGGCAGACGGCAGCTCTTATTGATTAGTGAGTACTGTCTCTGTATTCTGTTCTGATTGGCAGGTTGGACCACCAAGGCAAAATGCGAATCCAAGGGAAAGTAAAAGTTTCAGGCAGTGTCAGAACCATATGTTTTCTGCAGCAACCCATATTCAATCTAATTAAGAACAATGAACTTTGATCAAAAAAAAAAAAAAAAAGAACAATGAACTAAAGGTTTTGACTGGTCTCTCCAATGAGATCCTCAGGTTCTTGTCCTAGCTCCTCCTATGTAACATTATTACTTATTATAATTAACTTAATGTCACTAGTTTAAATGAGTTTTTTTGAACAATTTTAAAGTTAGATCTTGTGCATTGATTCAATTGCTAAAACCTATTTAGGGAAATACCAACACAAGTCCCAAAAAGGGACAATTATCTCCTAAAACTGAATGTGTGGTTACTTACCACGTGAAAGGAAGAGCCGAGAGAGATCCCATACCAGGATCGTTGGCTTTTACAGCTGAAAGATCCTTCTTTGGAAAACATGAAAGCAAAAGCTCTGCTCTTCTGCTCTCTTAATCTCTAATACATCCAACTTTCAGCGTTGTCGAGGGCTACTCGCTCTATCATCTTGTCTGAGACTGGCTGACATACAATACAAACTCCATTACTGTTCTACTCCTACCCTCCACTACAAAACACCATCTTTGAGCATTATTATAATGCAAGGGTGTCTGTTCCTAAATGCAAGGACTAGGCTATGACTATGTCAGTTTGCAGACAAAACCCAAGTTTTGTTCCTTTCATTTCATTTATATCTCTTGCCTCCTACATTTAAAGCTACTACCAACTTCTACTACATATGGAGAGGCTCCTATGACTATGAGACTATTACATGTGTATAAACCACCATTAGTCTTTTGTTATAGCATTCTGTAGCTGGTTCGGTTTAAGCTTTGCTTTTTGTGCCAACTCAGATCTTCCATGGGGAAGATTGGAGGAAACTCTTGGCTGACTGCAGTGAAGAAGGCTTTTAGGTCACCTGCCAAGGAAAACCAGAAGAGGAGTTCTAGAAGGAGAGATGATGACGAACAAGTGGAAGAAGATAAGGTTATTAATTTCTCTACATTTTTGCTTTTACTGTTGCATGCCAATATGCCATCAACTTCAAATCTATTTTCCTTTTTCCTGGTTTTGAGCAGAAAAGAGGAAAACGAAGATGGATTTTTATGAAGCCTTCACATCATGAAACAGTTATACATCACAGTGAAGCAAGGACTATAACTACTACTACAAGTACTGATGAAACGGCCACCATTTCTGAAACCTCGAGACTGAACACCGTTCCTGAAGGTGCTGAAGCGGAGGAAAGACATGCCATTGCGGTGGCCATTGCCAAAACAGCGGCTGCTCAAGCAGCAGTAGCGACGGCCCAAGCTGCTGTCCAAGCTGTACGCCTCACTACGCCTTCGGTGTTCTTCACACAACATTTTTCTGCCATTGTTATACAGACAGCTTTCAGAGGACATCTGGTAACTAAATATCTGTTTCTTGCTGTTACCAAGTAAATATATTTCATATCTAGGATAACCAGTACTCCTTTTGAAGGCAAGGAGAGCTCTTCGCGCACTGAAGGGGCTGGTGAAGCTTCAAGCTTTGGTGAGAGGTCACAATGTTCGAAAGCGAGCAAATATTACACTTCGATGCATGGAGGCTATGGTTCGAGTTCAAGCCCGCATGTGTAATCAACGTAAGAAGCTTTCTGTGCATGAAGGAAGCATAGGATCCGTATTTAGTGACCCCAACAGCATATGGAGCTCGCATCTTGTCGATAGGAAGTCCACTGTAAGAAATACTACTTTCTTAAAGATGACTTGAGCATCAACCGGCAACAATTTTTTTTAATGGCCTGGTAAGTTGTCGTGCAGTGTAGAGAAGAGAGCTGCAATGACAATGATTGGATACAGTGGAACGAGCACCCCAAAACACTGGAGGAGATTCAAGCCATTTTGAAGAAAACAAAGGAAGCAACCTTGAAACGTGAAAAGGATCTTGCTCCCGCCTTCTCCCGCCAGGTTGAATGATGTTTCGTTCTCTGAACTGTGTTGTTTGCGAGAGTTACAAATTAAATAACTAATGAAACCATTTTATGCATCTGTTTTCATGAGAAAAGATTTGGCGAACAGAGGGAGACACAGTCAAAAGTGAGGAAGAAGGGGAAGGAAAAACCAGATGGCTTGATCGGTGGCCGACAAGGAAGCAATGGGACAGTAGTACAGGTCGGATGTCCTGTGACCAAATAGATCCCATAAAAACTGTTGAAATCGATACCTCTAGACCATACTCCTACCAACAACAGAGGCCTAGTTCATTTTCTGTGGCCTCCCCTCTCCACAAAGCTAACAATGGTCTCCCCATTCGCTCAATCACGCCATCAAAACCGAAGCCTCTCCAAATGTACTCCGCTAGCCCTCGTTACCTTAAAGAAGAGAAAAGCCATCCATCACCAGCTCATAAGCTCAACTCAGAGTCTTACACCCATGGAATGACTGGTAATAATGCTGGTCTTTCTGCAAGAATTCCAAACTATATGGCAGCTACAGTGTCTGCTAAGGCTCGGTTCCGATCCCAAAGTGCACCAAAGCAGAGGACTTCGAGTTCAAACATGGTAACGGAGAAAGTGGGTTGTGTAAAAAAACGTCTGTCATTTCCAGTCCCAGACCGATGCAGTGATCGAGCTCATGATTATAATAACTTGGAGCACAAATCCAGCTTGTCTTCCTGTTATGCAGATAGTCTTGGGGAAGAAATCTTCCCACCTTCAACGAATGATATTAGGAAGTGGTTAAGGTGAAAACGAACAAAGGCAATAAGCTGGTGACAATTGCTTGTAATCTATATTCCATTGACAAAAGCTAGGCCTAGAACTGAATGTAGATGATGGGAGTCAATTGTGACACTGACAGCGTCTAGACTCTAGACAAGTATGCTAGCTGGTAATTCATAATTAATGCTTCTATTATTAGCAATTTTATTTAATCAGCAACCTCACTGGGGTACTTCAGGAAAATAAATAAACTATCAATGTCAGAGTCATCCAACAGAAACATTTTGCGATCATTAGGAATAGCTACGCAAGCAATTTTTCTGAGGAAATAGAACATAGAGTTGACCAAACTATTTTGCGACACCCCTCTTTGTTGTGATGTAACTGTTATTATAGATAAAAACAACAGTAATATTCCATTATCATTGTACAATTAATCAGTTAACAACTAAATAACTGGCAAGATATAGCAATTCATCAAGTTAACCAAGGACTGAATTCACTTAAACTTCAATTTCAAAATGCAATTACTGTTCCATCCTTTAAAGAATAAGGAATGTGGGAAATCATGTCAATTGGCTGAGTATTCCCACAAAGAAGTATACATAAGATTTCAGCTACAGATAATTGTTTGTCATAAGAAGGCCGAGAGGAGAAAAGGAGCCAATTTCATTGTTAGGAAACATTATACTCTGTTGGTTCGGCGTGTCATGAAGTTTCAGCCTGTTTCAAACTTTCCAGAGCAGAGATTCGCCTATCCAGGGGCTCATGAAGACTTTTCAGCTTGAAATAAAGGGGAAATGTGAAATATAAGCACATAACATAACTAAATACAAAGAATCAATCCAACCAACAAAAAGGAAGAAACTATCCATTTTTTAGTATTACGTTCAGTAAAACAAAGGTAATTCCCAAAAATCACTCGTCTTGTGAGTAGTCTGTTCATCTATTTCAGGTTCGAAAGAGGGAATTGTGACTCATTGGAATGAGTCTAAATGAGAGTATCAGGTATTAGGATCATCAGATATAAATCATGAATTGGTTCTCATACCATACTATCCTTTATGATACTGACATTTTATGGCTTCATTCTTTTAATGCTTTTCAAGGCACAATACAGAACAAATATTAGATAAAAGATGTCAAAAACAGGTAGGAACAACATAAACATACCCAGAGCCCCAGAAGAAAGGCAAAAAGGCACTAATAGTCTGGAAATAGGAATTAATACAGAGACCATCCCGAATAATTGGACCAAAATAATGTCAAAAACTAAAAAAAGAATCAAAGATGAAACATAGAGACGTGAAAATAAATCCCATTTACTAGGATTTGCCTTGTTAAAACCCTTACATCACTCGTTTGAATCCCTGACAGTCAAATTCTATAGCCAATGCAATGGCGAAGCTCGCCGGTCCTATTCGCAGAACTATAACTCACTTCCACAATCTCTTTTACAGCTTTTAGAGGGAGATATTCTAGGATCTAGTTTATGTAATGAGAATTTAGTTACCAATGAATTGTAAATCCTGAATTTAATTATCATCATATTAATTCGAAGAAAAAAACTTCCTTATGCATGAAAATCGAACCTTTAAATCCAATACCAAACAAAAGAAGATCCTACTCTGAACCCAAGCCTGCTATGATTGGGTTAATTCAGACCATGAAACTCAATCTAAGAAAGATCTGAAACAGACCATCCCCCTACACCAGAACAAAGAACAACCAACATATTCTTTTACAAAGGAAATCAGCTTTTGCATACATTCAAAAACTTTTGCAAATGAGCATAAATCTTAATACCCAGAAATTAATCCATAAGAAATTGAAAGCTAGGGCATATGCTACGAAAAAAAAAAGGGAAAAGGGGGAGTACCTGTTGGGTTATGGATTCATGGGCAACCTTGTAATCCTTGTAGAGGATGTAGAAACCCAGAAACGACGCCGTTGCTGCCCCCGTGAAGAATGAAGCCAATCTCACCCTCAATACGTACCTCATCTCTGATCTTCCCCTTCCTTTTTCGTCTTCCTCCCTTGTATGCTTTTTTTCTAAATAAAAATAAAAATCCCATTTTTAGAGAACTATAAGAACCTTAAAAACGGCACCCAGAATTTGTCGTTTTAATATGACGTATTTGGGGTTATTAATGATGTAAAAAATTTGTCTATGGGCTGTTGAAAACCAAACATATGTTGAGCAAAACACAGGCAAAGCCGATATATAAAAGAGAGTGCAAAATTACACGTTTCAGTGTAGAGCAAAACAGCCCACTTTGGCCTCCCTTCTCCCGTTTCAAAGAGAACTTAGGGTTTGGGTTTCTTTCATTTCTTCTTCTTTTTCCTGTTTTTGTGTGATTTTGAAGAGAAAAATGCAGCAGACTCCACAGTTGATGAACATCACCACTGAGCAGATTCAAAAGGTTTTTCTTTTATCTTTACAGCAGTGCTCGGTTTTATAAATATATTTGGTTAACTTGATGCTTAGTGATGGGTTTTGCATGCATTGGTTTTTGTTTGTATTATCTGTAATCAAATTGAAATTGTTTTGGATTCGTGATCATGTTTACTACAGTTTCACAATCATGTCATTTGTTTTCTTAGTTTCAAAGGTTAAAATAACTGTGAACCGCTGTTGATTTTCTAAGTTTTTTCTATCTTCTGTTGAAAAAAATGGTATCTTTTTTCTGTGATTACTGATACGATAATGGATCATGTTGATTGTAGTACCTGGACGAGAATAAAGAGTTGATTATGGCCATAATGGAGAACCAAAACCAGGGAAAGATAGCCGAGAGTGCCTCGTGAGTGACCCTTTTAAACACTGTTCCTCTCGTTCTTTACTCACAGCCATGGATTGACCGAGGGCTGCAAGGGGCAGTAGCACCCTTGGATTTTTAAATTCTCATATAGTTTTACCAAGTATAAATGTTCTCACCCTAAACATAAAGTCTTGCATCCGTCCTGCTCACAGCATTATGCGAATTGTTATGGGGTCTTGGCTGTCTGGCTGAATGTTTAGATCAATTTCATTCATCCATTACTTACAACATGAACATTATATCCATTACCAATTTTTATAGATCCTTTTTTGTTCTTACAGTTTCTCCTGTCATTTCACCTTTAACTGCTAGGTAAAGTTTGTGCCTTTAATAGGCCTCCTATTAGTTGGCTAATCTTTGAAATTGAGTTCATCACCAGAAACATTATTCTTTTGTAATTAAGTTTGCAAGTTGTATGTGTTCAGTGCTCAACTTGTAGGCTTTTTCTGTGTTATCAAAGATGCATTTAAAAGTTGATGGGGCTAAAACTTGAAAACAACATGAACATGCCTATTAACACTTGGTCATGTCTATTTAAGGAACTGAAGAACGGTGACTGGTGGAAGAATTAGGGTAGATCTGTATATTTAAGTCTTTGTGACTAATGCAGTCCGTTGATCCGTATGGTAAATTGTGATATTTGCTCTCATTTTATATAAAAATGATTCAGGTATCAAGCACAGCTGCAGCAGAACCTAATGTTTCTAGCTAAACTTGCTGATGCACAGCCACAGGGATCGACATCTTCGCAGGTTGTGTCTTGGAGATTTATTCGGTTTAATATTGTATTTGAATAAATCAATAATCATTTTATTTGAACTCATTCATGGAACATTGCAGACGCCTCAGCAGTCCACAATGCAGCAAGAGCAACATGTTCAGTCTGCACAAGCTGCAATGGCTAAGCAGCATCCGGGTTTCTTAGCTCCAAAGTTGCCTTTCCATTTGAATGATCATCAGCAGCAACCTGAGCAGGCAATGTATCTCCAACAGCAGCAACTGAACCAGCCACAAATGGGATTAAGATCTGCTGCCCCTGGTGGCGCTTATCATGGGGTGCAACCTGGTATGGGTAACAATTTCATGAACATTCAAGGAAACAAACAAGATAACTCGGAAGATGGTGCGGGGGAAAGCTTCAGAAACTCGGCGTATGGCCAACGCTAGAAATCAGGATAGCTTAAATAATGTAAACATGGATAATGCTGATACCCTGGTGTTCATATTGTGTAGAGCTCTTCCAGTACTTCTCTGACTCTAATCATCTGTTTTTATTTTTGGTGCTATGGAAAAGAGGGTAGGCACATGCATGTGTTGGAGGCAACTTTGGTCTCGGTCACCAACAAGATAATATGATTAATAAATTATTTATTAATTTAAAAAATTATATTGTTTCTCGACACATTTTTAAATAATTTCATTTTAAATTTTATATATTTTATTAAATATGTATATTTATTAATAAATATATTTTTATCATTATTTAATTTTATATATTTTATGTAATATAATATTAAAAAATTAAATATTATGTGTATATATTTTTAATTTATAACTTCACGTTTACAAATATAATTTATTTTTTAAAATTATTTTTTAATAATGCCACTAAATACTCAAATAATTAAATCATTTCTCAAATATTAACCCAAAATCTATCTTATCAAACGAATAACCCTATCATCAAATAGGTCCACTTATTCAATGGCATCCAGGGCTTAACTAACAAAAATGACATCCGAAACCAGCAGCAAACAGAGGTTGAAAACTATAACTTACTATTTAGGGATGTCAATGGATCGGACTTTATAAAATTCAAGTCCAATCCATTTAATAATCGGACTTTCAAAAAAAATCCAAGTCCGAATCCAAGTCCATTTACGTAAATTCAAATCCAATCCAATAAAATATCTAAAATCCAAATCCAAAAATCTAAATCCAATTTTTTTTAAAGTAACAACTCAAATAAATATCTTTAAATAAAAAAATATTTTTTATCAAATAAATATTTTTAAATTTATAGCATAAACAAATCTCAACAAATATCATAATCCAATATAAAACAAATTAAAGTAATAACTCAAACTTTTTAAATATAAAATTTTAAATATTTTTATTCGGGTTTATATATGGATCGGATTCACATTGGATATGGATTCGGATCGGATCATGACAATATCCATATACGATCCACCTCCTATTAGGACTCGGACATTATTTCTAGATTCGGATTCAGACTTTTTTAAATCGGATTTGGATTGAATTTTTTTCTTCGGATTCGGACCAAATTCGGATTATATTGTCATCCCTATTAGTACTGGCGATTAGGATAAATAAAACTCGATTCAAAAAATTAAATTATTTAATTTGATTAATACAAAAATATTTAATTGATTTTGTTTTGATTTGAAAAAAAAAATCTAAAATTCTAAAATTTTAATAATTAGTGAATCAGATTAATAAAAAAATATTTAATTTCATATATCCATTCCACTCCTTCAATAATACTCGATTAAAGAAATATATATGTGTATTGTATATAGTAGAAATAGGTATGGGTCGGGTAGAGTTGGGCTTTTAGCCCACCCAAACCTTACCCGAATATAAATACCTTAAATTTAACTCAAATATAAATACCTTAAACCATACCAAAACATTTTTTAAAGATACCTACAACAACCCGAAAATAAATACCTTAAATCCATCCTCAACCTGACTCGACCTTTAAAAAAAATAATTTTATGAACTTCAATGTAAAAAATAATATTAGAGAATTTAATTATAATCTTAAATACTAAATTATAATTAAAAAATCAAATTTAAAAACTAAATTATAATTAAAAATTTTAATTTTAAGACATAACTATAAAAAATAGAGAGATAAAAATATTAGTGTAAATATCTTTAAAAATTTTAAGGAAAGACTACATAATTAGTTTCGCGTCGGATCAGATATTTCACACCTTAAACCCGAATTTGACTTGATCTCTCCCTTAATAAAAATCAACCCGACCTAAATCTGAATTTGATTTTTCATTAAAATATTTGACTCGATCGAGTTGGGTCGGGTCGAAACTCAATCAGATCGGATAAAATATTCATCTTTAGTTTGAATTGTTTACAAATAAATTGGAATTAATTAGTTACCTAACATTATAACTGTTTACAAATAAATTTGAACAAAAACTTGAACAGTTCTACTCAAATTTCAAAAAGCTGACTAGACTAAAAAACTCAACAAAATTTTGGATTATAAAATAAGATTCTTTAATTCGATTAATTCAAAAAAAATTATTTAACTAGTCTCAACTCGATCAAATATCTATCCTATCGTGAACTGTATTTTGTAATTGTCTTCATAGTCTTCCTTTTTCACCAATCGTCTAAGGCCCTATTTGTCATTGCTTATAGAAGTATTTTTTGTAACGACTTGGATTCGGATCCGAGTGTCGGTTTAACCCGATGGGTTTGGGCTTCGGTTTTGGGCCCCGAGTGTGGTGGTTTCGGGCCTCGGGTGTGTGTTAGGCCTTGTTAGGTCTTGTTGTGTTGGGCTTTTGAATGGATGTCTAAGGGCATTTTTGTAAATGTCTAAAAGGGATGAAAGAGAGGGGTGGGGGTTAAACTTCCTCTGCAGAAAAATCAGAGTGAAATCACCCAAGTTTCTCTTTTGTTCTTCCCTCTTTTCTTCACTCAAATCATCAAGAAAAGGAGTAAACTTTCAGAATTTGATCAGGAATCACGTTGTTTAGCTTGAGGGTAAGTTCTAGGGCTTCTTGAGATCTATAAAATAAGGTAAGAATGGTTTGGTTTGGTGGAGAAGAAGGTGTGTATGGGAAATCCGGAAATGAAGTTTTGGGGGTTGTTTTTATGTTTTCTTGATGTTTTAAAGAGTTAAAAACATCCATGAAAGTGTCTAAGAGTTGGCTTAATCCTTTTCTTGTAGAGAAAGAAGTTGGGGCATCATCACAAAGTTTGGACAAGGGGAAAAGCTTGAAAGTGTGAGCTTGGGTTTTGGTGGTTGGTTGCTTAAGGTTGGTGCTCCCAACTCCTCTAATCTTTATGCATGTCATGGTAGATTGCACAACATATAGAATCCATGTATGTATGCTTGATTTGCTTGGTTTGCTTGAAAGAAGCCTTTAAGGGTGAAACTTGAAATTATGTGTTAAATGTCTTAAAAATGATGTTAAATTATCCTAAATACTCCTAATAATGTGTAGGAACACTGTAGGATTGATTGAATCGAGTTTGGAATGAATTCCTAGAAAATTCTAAGTGCAGACTTGCATTTTCGTGCAGGGGTGTCGATACACGGGATACCAGTATCGATACCCATGAGTGGAAATAGGCTAAGTGGCCAGGTGTATCGAACCATGGTTCGATACCAGGACCTCCAGTGGCATAATGGCATCGATACCCGTATCGATGCTGGAGGGTCCTCTTTTGTTGACTTTGAAAATGGTCAAAGGGTATCGATATCGATACCCATGGTTCGATGCCTTCTTTGGGTAAGTATCGAGGCAGGGTGGTTCGATACCCTATATAAGGGTATCGATACCCCTGCGGAAACTTGACAAGATAAGCTTTGTTTGAGGTTCGATAAGAGGATTAAGGTTTTAGTGAATCTTATAACTAATGAAATGAATTGCTAATACGAGTTTGATGTTTATAAACCCGAAAGACTAAGGTATGATAAGTCTTAATATATCTTGTTGTGCTAAGATCCTAGGTTGATCGTTTTTGTGGTTTGAGTCCTTGTGTGATGGAAATCCGGATATCCATAAGTGTTGCAACACGTCGAAGGCCATCCGATGTAACATGCCGGATGATGTTTGAAGACTTTTATTCCGAGTGTTGGGCGGCCTCACTCGAAGATGTTCGATGTAACATTCCGAGCATGGGGTTGGTTGGGCGGCCTCCACCCCTTTCCGAACGTTGGGCGGCCTCGTTCGAAGATGTCCGATGTAACATTCCGGGCATAGGATTTGAGGGTGGCCTCAATCCTGAGTGTAGGATCCCGATGCTGTGTGGACGCGGGCCTCACTCTTGTGTGTTATTTTGTGATGTGACATGTATATGTTGTGTGCGATATTATACATTGTTTATGCCATATGGTAGGCAAGCATGCTAGATCATCATACCATGCACGATATTTTATATGTTATGTTTTACTGCTTATGATATGCATGATGTTGGCCGAGTTCGGCGTATCCACTGAGCTTTCGTAGCTCAGCGTTCGAAATATGTTTTCGTGCGTAGGTTAGGTGAAACCGGTTCGTGGAGCACCATCAAGGTTCGGATTTCAGCATCGACCGTGTTGTCAGAGTACATGTATTAGATTTAGTGGGCTAGTACTATGTCGAACCCTATGTAATGTAACTCTGTTTATTTTAATTTGGGTCGAATGTTTTAATGGGTTGTAATATTTTGGAGCTCCAATTACTTTATACTATTTGGGCTTGCGTTTTAACTTAAATGGATTTTATGGATCGTATTTGGATTTGAATTTGATTTTATTTGATGGGCTTTGAAAAGAAATTTTGGAATACAGGTTTTGGGTCGGAGGCCCAATGTGACATCTGGATCGGGTGTTACATTTAGTGGTATCAGAGCTTAGGTTGAGTCAGTTCTAGGAAGTCCCTAGGGGAGTCTAGTGTGTTATATAGTTGTCAGACAAGTACATGCCCACGAGTCGATAACGTACTTTCTTTAAGGCTGAAATTATGATTGTGTACTTTTGTTTGTTGTTGTTGTTCGTGCAGAGGTGGGTAAGTATGCCGAGACGTGTGCGGGATCAGGAGGAAAGTCGGGGTTCTCGTGGGGGAGACTTCGACTATGAGTACGAGCCTGATGAGGAGGTGCCATCGGATGATGCAGTTGGTCAAGGGGCCAACTACTTTGCTCAGTTGAACCGTACTCTGCGCAAGATAGTGAGAGCTATACCGAGGCCATCTTATACGCCTCGTGAGGCACCGGTTGAGAGGGTGCGAAGACAGGGAGCTGTGGACTTCTTTGGTACGGGACAGGACAATCCCGTACAGGCTGATTAGTGGTTGCATGACACCAGGTGGATAATGAGACAGATGAGGTTGAGGTCAGAGGATAAGCTGTCGTGTGTGTTGTCACTTTTGAAGGGCAACGCGAGAGAGTGGTAGGAGATAATTGAGCAAGGTTGGTACCCTCATCGTCCTAAGTGGGAGGACTTCCTTGAGGAGTTTGAGAGCAAGTATGTGGGTGAGACTCACATCGACACCTTGAGGGAGCGGTTTACCCATCTTGTTCAGGGGAACCGTTCGGTCTTTGCTTATGAGCAGGAGTTCCTTCAGTTGAGCCGGTATGCTCCAGAGCTTGTTGCTACAGAGAAGATGAGATATAAGAGGTTCTTGAGAGGTCTGAGGAAGGAGATCCAGACTTATTTCACTACTGCACCGCCTAAGGTGTTTTCTGAGCTGGCTGTCAGTGCCAAGTTGTTGGAGCAGGTTCAGGGTTTGACCTATGGGCTGTCTGTTGGCCAGGGAGTCACCGGTGAAGCTAGTCAGAGTTATGCGGGTAACTCTTAGTCTCAATCCGGTAGGAGTAGGAGCCGTTGGAACTAGAGTAGAGGAGCAGCGAATCAGGGTTTGAGGTCGAAGCAGAGATAAGAGTCAGTGGGACGTAGGAGGCAGTCTGTGTCTTCTTCTGTTGGAGGCCCACAGAGTTTACAGAAGAGTGTCAGTGTTCAGACTTGTAGACGTTGTGGTCAGACCCACCGAGGAGAGTGTTGGGGCAATGCTAGAGCTTGTTTTTAGTGTGGGTCATTAGAACATCTTGTGAGGAACTGCCCAGAGGTTGTGACATCACCACCAGGTCAGGCACAGAGGACCGTGTTTCAGGCTTAGAGGGGTCGTGGGTTTTCACGTGGTGGAGCTAGCCACGCCTCAGGAGGCACCTTTCAGTCCACTGCTATAGCACCGGCGAGACAGTATGCAGTGAGGGAACAAGAGGACTATGCTGCGACAGATGTGATCTCAGGTACGTTCAGTTTGTTCTTTGTTCCTATAGTTGCTCTGGTGGACTCGGGATCTACCCACTCGTATATCCGTAGTGGGATATCGGAGCAGTGGGGGTTACCAGTGGAGGATCTAGAGGTAGGAGTCCGTGTGACCAGCCCGTTAGAGTTAGATGTTTTGGTGGATAAGGTTTATCGGAGGTGTCCGATCGAGGTGCAAGGGTCTATCTTCCCGGCCGATCTTATGGTCTTACCGTTTCAGGAGTTCGACGCAATCCTTGGTATGGATTGGTTGTTCGAACACGACGCAAGTTTGGGGTGCCGATCTAAGAGTTTGAAGCTTCGAGTGGCTGATGGTTCTAAGCTCGTTGCGAGGGGTGAGAGAAACCCGTGCTTAGCGAATGTTGTGTCAGCTTTGTCAGCTCAGAGGTTGATCCAGCAGGGGTGTGAGGCTTTCTTAGCTCATGTGGTGGATGTGAGTTTTGAGAGTCCAACTTTAGAGAGTTTGAGGACAGTTTGTGAGTACCCCGATGTTTTTCCAGAGGAGTTGTCTGGTTTACCTCCCGATCGTGAGTTGGAGTTTCGGATAGAGGTGTTGCCAGGGACAGCACCGGTGTCCATAGCACCGTATGGTATGGCACCGGCGGAGATGCGAGAGTTGAAGCAACAGATCTAGGAGTTGCTTGAGAGGGGTTTTATCCGACCGAGTGTGTCACCATGGGGAGCACTGGTTTTGTTTGTGAAGAAGGACGGATCGATGAGGATGTGCATCGACTACCGTCAGCTCAACAAGGTCATGATCAAGAATCGTTACCCTTTGCCTAGGATCGATGACCTATTTGATCAGTTGTGGGGTGCTCGTGTGTTTTCTAAGATAGATTTGAGGTCAGGGTACTACCAGTTGAAGGTGGTGGAAGAGGATGTCCAAAAGACCGCTTTTAGGACGCGATACGGGCATTATGAGTTCTTAGTGATGCCGTTTGGGCTCACGAATGCACCTGCAGCTTTCATGGACTTGATGAACCGGATCTTTCAGCCGTATCTAGATCAGTTTGTGGATGTGTTCATCGACGACATCTTGGTGTATTCACGCTCAGAGGAGGAGCATGACTACCACCTAAGGGTTGTTCTTCAAGTTTTGAGGGATAGGCGTATGTACGCCAAGTTTAGTAAGTGTGAGTTTTAGTTGTCTGAGGTGGCGTTTCTTGGCCACATAGTTGCAGCGGATGGGATCCGAGTAGATCCCCAGAAAATCCAAGCTGTGGTGGAGTGGAAACCACCAAGGAATGTATCGAAAGTCCGTAGTTTTCTTGGGCTTGCCGGATACTATAGAAGGTTCGTTAAGGGTTTTTCGATCATAGCGACACCTTTGACCAAGTTGCTCCAGAAAGGTGTTCCTTTTGTGTGGAATGAAAGGAGACAACAGAGTTTTGAGCAGCTTAAGGCTTATCTGACAGAGGCTCCGGTCTTGACGCAACCGGAACCGGGGAAAGATTATGTGGTGTTTAGTGATGCTTCCTTGAACGGGTTAGGTTGTGTGCTTATGCAAGAGGGTAAGGTGGTTGCTTACGCCTCGAGGCAGTTGAAACCCTATGAGAGGAACTATCCTACACATGATCTTAAGCTTGCGGCGGTTATCTTCCCTTTGAAGATATGGAGGCATTATCTCTACGGGGAGAAATGCTACATCTACACCGACCACAAGAGTTTAAAGTATTTGCTTACCCAGAAAGAGTTGAATCTAAGACAGCGTTGGTGGATCGAGTTGTTGAAGGACTATGACTGTGTCATAGAGTATCACCCCGGTAAGGCGAATGTGGTCGTCGATGCTTTGAGTCGGAAGTCCATGTCGGACTTGAGAGCTTTGTTTGCTCGGTTGAGGATGACAGATGATGGAGGTTTGTTGGTAGAGTTGCGTGTGGAGCCCACACTTGTTCAGGAGATAAAGAGAGCATAGGTGTTAGACGAGGAGTTGGTTGCTCAGTTAGAGTCTGTTCAAAGAGGTGAGTTGTCAGATTTTGAGGTACGAGATGGTGGGTTCTTGTACTTTCAATGTCTGTTGTGTGTACCAGCTTTAGATGATCTGAGGGATCGTATCTTGAGGGAAGCTCACCGTAGTCCGTTTTCTGTTCATCCGGGTAGTAACAAGATGTATCAAGATCTTCGTCCCTTTTTTTGGTGGCCGTGCATGAAAAGAGATGTGTTAGAGTTTGTGACCAGGTGTCTAGCGTGTCAGCAAGTGAAAGCGGAATATCAGGTTCCTTCAGGTTTGCTTCAGCCTATCCAGATTCCACAGTGGAAGTGGGATCGAGTGACCATGGACTTTGTCATCGGGCTACCGATGACGTTGAGGAAGCATGATGCTATATGGGTTATAGTTGACCGGTTGACCAAGTCGGCTCACTTCTTACCGGTAAGGATGGACTACAGTTTAGAAAAGTTAGCTCAATTGTACATCAAGGAGATCGTGAGGTTGCATGGTGTACCTTCATCGATCATATCGGATAGAGATCCGAGGTTCACGGCAAGGTTGTGGAGGTTTATCCATGAGGCTTTAGATACTAAGTTGCACTTCAGTACAACTTTTCATCCTCAGATCGATGGACAGTCTGAGAGAGTTATCCAGATCTTGGAGGATATGCTTCGGTGTTGTGCTGTGGACTTTTCTCGCAGTTGGGAGGAGCAGTTATCGTTGGTAGAGTTTGCTTACAACAACAATTATCAGTCAAGCATCAAGATGACTCCTTTTGAGGCCTTGTACGGGCGTAGGTGTAGGACACCTTTGTGTTAGACGGAGCTCAATGAGAGAAAGATAGTGGGTTCAGAGCTTGTTAAGGAAACTGAAGAAAAAGTTCAGATCATCAAAGAGAGGTTGCAAGCAGCTTTTGACAAATAGAAGACTTATGCGGATAAGAAGCGTAAGCACATCGAGTATGAGCTTGGTGAGAAAGTGTTTCTCAAGGTATCTCCGTGGAAAGGGATCATCCGGTTTGGTCGTAAAGGAAAGTTGAGTCCAAGGTACATAGGGCCTTATAAGGTTCTTCAGAGGGTTGGACCGGTAGCTTATCGGCTAGATTTGCCTCCAGAGTTGGCACGTATACACGATGTGTTTCACGTGTCCATGTTGAGACATTATCGTTCTGATCCATCGCACGTGGTTCAGCTTAAGGAAATAGAAGTCAATGCAGATTTGGCTTATGAGGAAAGACCTATAGGGATCTTGGACAGAGGAGTTAATGAGCTTCGGAACAAGTGCATACCTTTGGTAAAGGTTTTGTGGAGAAACCATAGAATCGAAGAAGCAACGTGGGAAGCGGAGAAGGACATGAGAGCTCAGTATCCTTATCTCTTCCTGACAGGTAAATTTCGAGGATGAAATTTTCTTTAAGGAGGGGAGAGTTGTAACGACCCGGATTCAGATCCAAGTGTCGGTTTAACCCGATTGGTTTGGGCTTCGGTTTTGGGCCCCGAGTGTGGTGGTTTCAGGCCTCGGGTGTGTGTTAGGCCTTGTTGGGTCTTGTTGTGTTGGGCTTTTGAGTGGATGTCTAAGGGCATTTTTGTAAATGTCTAAAAGGGATGAAAGAGAGGGGTGGGGGTTAAACTTCCTCTGCAGAAAAATCAGAGTGAAATCACCCAAGTTTCTCTTTTGTTCTTCCCTCTTTTCTTCACTCAAATCATCAAGAAAAGGTGTAAACTTTCAGAATTTTATCAGGAATCACGTTGTTTAGCTTGAGGGTAAGTTCTAGGGCTTTTTAAGATCTATAAAATAAGGTAAGAATGGTTTGGTTTGGTGGAGAAGAAGGTGTGTATGGGAAATCCGGGAATGAAGTTTTGGGGGTTGTTTTTATGTTTTCTTGATGTTTTAAAGAGTTAAAAACATCCATGTAAATGTTTAAGAGTTGGCTTAATCTTTTTCTTGTAGAGAAAGAAGTTGGGGCATCACCACAAAGTTTGGACAAGGGGAAAAGCTTGAAAGTGTGAGCTCGGGTTTTGGTGGTTGGTTGCTTAAGGTTGGTGCTCCCAACTCCTCTAATCTTTATGCATGTCATGGTAGATTGCACAACATATAGAATCCATGTATGTATGCTTGATTTGCTTGGTTTGCTTGAAAGAAGCCTTTAAGGGTGAAACTTGAAATTATGTGTTAAATGTCTTGAAAATGATGTTAAATTATCCTAAATACTCCTAATAATGTGTAGGAACACTGTAGGATTGATTGAATCAAGTTTGGAATGAATTCCTAGAAAATTCTAAGTGCAGACCTGCATTTTCGTGCAGGGGTATCGATACACGGGCTATCGGTATCGATACCCATTGAGTGGAAATAGGCTAAGTGGCCAGGTGTATCGAACCATGGTTCGATACCGGGGCCTCTAGTGGCATAATGGCATCGATACCCGTATCGATGCTGGAGGGTCCTCTTTTGTTGACTTTGAAAATGGTCAAAGGGTATCGATATCGATACCCATGGTTCGATGCCTTCTTTGGGTAGGTATCGAGGCAGGGTGGTTCGATACCCCATATAAGGGTATCGATACCCCTGCGGAAACTTGACAAGATAAGCTTTGTTTGAGGTTCGATAAGAGGATTAAGGGTCTTAGTGAATCTTATAACTAATGAAATGAATTGCTAATACGAGTTTGATGTTTATAAACCCGAAAGACTAAGGTATGATAAGTCTTAATATATCTTGTTGTGCTAAGATCCTAGGTGGATCGTTTTTGTGGTTTGAGTCCTTGTGTGATGGAAATCCGGATATGCATAAGTGTTGCAACACGTCGAAGGCCATCCGATGTAACATGCCGGATGATGTTTGAAGACTTTTATTCCGAGTGTTGGGCAGCCTCACTCGAAGATGTTCGATGTAACATTCCGAGCATGGGGTTGGTTGGGCGGCCTCCACCCCTTTTCGAACGTTGGGCGGCCTCGTTCGAAGATGTCCGATGTAACATTCCGGGCATAGGATTTGAGGGCGGCCTCAATCCTGAGTGTAGGATCCCGATGCTGTGTGGACGCGGGCCTCACTCTTGTGTGTTATTTTGTGATGTGACATGTATATGTTGTGTGCGATATTATACATTGTTTATGCCATATGGTAGGCAAGCATGCTAGATCATCATACCATGCACGATATTTTATATGTTATGTTTTACTGCTTATGATATGCATGATGTTGGCCGAGTTCCGCGTATCCACTGAGCTTTCGTAGCTCAGCGTTCGAAATATGTTTTCGTGCGTAGGTTAGGTGAAGCCGGTTCGTGGAGCACCATCAAGGTTCGGATTTCAGCATCGACCGTGTTGTTAGAGTACATGTATTAGATTTAGTGGGCTAGTACTATGTCGAACCCTATGTAATGTAACTCTGTTTATTTTAATTTGGGTCGAATGTTTTAATGGGTTGTAATATTTTGGAGCTCCGATTACTTTATACTATTTGGGCTTGCGTTTTAACTTAAATGGATTTTATGGATCGTATTTGGATTTGAATTTGATTTTATTTGATGGGCTTTGAAAAGAAATTTTGGAATACAGGTTTTGGGTCGGAGGCCCAATGTGACATCCGGGTCGGGTGTTACATTTTTTTTGAATCTCTGTTTATAGAAGTGTTTTTGGGGTGAAAATCCCGTGTTAAACGCAGAAACAATCAAAAATACTTAAGAATGATAAAAACTTTTCCACCGCAAAAACTTTATTTACCCTTAATTTTAGCTTTTTGAAATATTGGTTTGTAAAAGCTAGATTTTTTAGCTTCCGTAAAACGTTAGTTTACAAAAATTTCACCTAAAACCAAACTTTTAAAATACAACTCCAAACTAAGCTTAGACCGCGTTCCTCATTGTGACATCTTTCAAAACCTGATGCCAGTGCCATGAAGGCTTCCGACACATTGCCAACAAGCGAGGCATCCACCTAACCCAAAGAAGTGGTGAATTCTGTCCGTTCAAGTACAAATTACTTCATCGTTTTCCGACAGCAGCCGGTTAGAGCACACATAGGATCTGTCAGACTCAGCCCATAGACACCAGTTGACGCCTTGATGGGTACTGGACTCTGTGTTCAATTCTGTGTACCGCCACTTGGTTTAGACAATGCTACAAACCAAAGCATGTGTTCAAGGATCACATCACTTTCTTAACACTTCACAAGAATCAAACTCCATCTTTTGTACTTATTAGGCAAACACCTGTGGTCATCATCATCTGGTTCGATATCATCAACTTCGATGGCACAGCTCAAGGGCAACAGGGCGGGTTTATGAGTTATGACCATCCAAATCCGAACACAAAATATAAAGTTTTGATTCGAATTTAAGACTTGATATGATAAAAGTATAATTCAATTATGATCTAGGCTAAAAATTTTAATAAAAATCAATTAAATATGATCTATCCCGAAAAAATTAAAATATTAATATATTAAGAATTTAATAAATATATATTTATAAATAAATCAGATCGGAACAAATGAAAAATTTTCATCTTAAGCTCAAATTCATCCAATAAAATTTTCTTAAAAACCTGACCCTCAAAACAAAAATTTTAAAATAATTTTAATTCTACCAAATCAAATCGAATTAAACCTAATAAATTTAAATTATTTCATCATCCCTAATTTTAATTTAAATATTAATCAAATAAATGAAATATAATGCTTGTACATGGAAAGTCGCAGCCCTTAACCTAAAAAGTTTTCTCTTTACAGTGTCGTGCTGCCTGTAATTCCTTCATTTTTTTTAATTAGCGATCAACAATTACTTAAATATTAATTGTCGATGTTTATTATTATATTTTATTTTTTAATAAGAAAGATTTTGTCTGATATATATTTTTTTGTTTTTATAATATTTTTTATTTTATAATTTATTTTATTTATTCTTACGACATAATTCAACATACCCTAACATTCGTTTGTTGATCGTATAGAAATTTAAATGGTGTTAATTTTTTTATTATGATTTTATCGGTGTTTGATTAATGATTATTTATTGATATAATTAATATTGGATAATGGAACATTATGCTTGATAGTTTAGATCGTTTATTACTCATTTTCTACTCGTTATGTGTCTCGATTGGATAGAGACACAAAGATTCAAAAAGATTCTGGATTTTAATAGTATGTTTATCTTCGTAGAAGTCTTTCACTTTTCTTTATTTTTGGTTGTAGAAAATTTTAGTTGATTAATCTCATTATTCTTCTCCCTGGATATTATATAATTGTGAATTTTTTTATGATTTTAATAAAATTTTAGTGGCTATTATCAAAAAAATAATTTAACATCTCTCGATATTTAACCTTAACTTTATCTCTTTTGGGATGATCGTGGGTTAAGTTTTGATCAATTCAAACTCGAATTAAAAATTTAACATCTTTATCTGAATTCGATATGGATTTAAAATAAATACTCAAATTCGATTCAATTCGACATAAATAAAAACTATTGTTATTCAATAAAATAAGAACTTAATTAAAAAAATACAAATAGAAATTAATATTATAATAAATATTTTTATTAGATAAAATAAGAAAATAATTAAAAACATATATATAAAATAATGAATACTATGATAATTATAACAAAATATTTATAATAAAATTAAATTTATTATAAATATCTTTATTTATGGTGGATATCCATATATTAAGTTAAACTTTAATGGGCTTTATTATTAGGGTTTAATACCCATTGAAATTAGGGTTTCCATCTTATGCCTATAAATATAGACTTTTAGGCAAAGCATTGTACACAACCCTACTTTGAGAATATAATAAAATCTCTCTCCCTTTTGTCTCTCATCTTTATTCTTCTATTTTATTCTTGTTCTTTACTTTAATTACAACACGTTATTAGCACGAGTTTGCTCAGAAGATTTTTATTTCAAGTCTCTTCAAAGATTTTCGGTATGTTCTTTTTAATCTTTTATATTTTAATTTATAAAATAATATATATACGATGATGATTATAATTTTTTTTTCTCATGTAAATATTCATATTTTTGTCTAATGATATTATGTGTTTATTTCATGTCATTAATATTTTGTTTTAATAATTTAATCCGAGTATATTGGCTGGACATCCCGTTCTGCGAGACTACTGGTCTCAAAGGAGGTTCTTTTTAAAGGACCTTGTGGACTGGTTTAACAACGCCGCGTATGAGGATTAAATTTTTATTCTTTGTATATATTGAATATATATCGGCTGATCAATTACTCTTTAATAGTATGAATATTATAAAGTCTATATTTGCTTGGAAGCAATATTTTTTTGTGTCGAAAAACTCGACTATAGACTTCTCCCAAGTTCAAGTTACGAAAATTGTCTTGATCAAAGAATTTTTATGGGAGGCATTCCCTGAAGTGAATGCATGCATGATGATTATTCCATGCGATTATTGGATTTATGACATTCCTTAAAGTGAATGTAAGCATGATAATTATTCCATGCGATTATTAGATTTATGACATTCTATGAAGTGAATGCAAGCATGATTATTATTCCATGCGATTATTTGATTTATGTCATTCCCTGAAGTGAATGCAAGCATGATGTTTATTTCATGCGATTATTGAATTTGTTTCATTCCTTGAAGTGAATGCAAACGTGATAATTCATTATATGGTTAGTGAATAAAACTCAATTATGTGCCAGAGTATCATTGATGAGGATATGTTAAAAAAAACATACTTCACTTTTCATGCCAACAATGTTGTCCTTCAAACACAATATCATGAAAAAGGCTTTAAGAAATATTCTGAGTTAATTTCTTGCCTTCTTGTGGCTGAGCAAAATAATGAGTTGCTCATGAAAAATCATGAATATCCCCCAACAGGCTCCGCTCCATTCCCTGAAGCGAATGTGACATTATATAGCAGAATGAATAAAAGCCACATTAGTAACTGTGGTTGCGATTAAAGTCATAAAATAAACATGGATAAGATGATTATTTTGAGAATACTTATATCCACAAGAAGTGGAATTGTAAAGATGCCAAGAATGATAGAGATCAAATTAAAAATCTTTATGTTATCAATGTGATGGTATAAACCATTGATCTCGTACTTGTCAAACGCCGAAGTATTACGGACTTTATTCATAATCATGAATGATAAATTGAAGAAAATATAATCAGATTTTCTTTGTGACGAAAATAATGGCGTTATTGATCCAACTCAATTGGATATTGATAATTTTTCTCATAGTCCTTCAAGAGAATAATTCGCCATTTATTTTATTTCCCTTATAACATCTAAAAGAAATAATTGATCTTTATTTATTTTGTTTTATTTATTATATATTTATGTTAATTTATTTTACATATTATTTATTTACATTCTATGTTAATTTATCCTTTGAAGAATATTATCACTTCCGGAATGAAATCTACAATGAATTGTGGTTATTTATGCCAAGCAGATAGTGCAAGTACTCATACTAAAGCATAAGAAATATTTTCCCATTTAAATACAAGGGAAAATGTGAGTACTATATCTCAAAGTACTGAAATATCAATGCTTCGGAAGAGCTTTTGAGAGCTTATCTTTGATAAATAACCGAGTTGATATAATGTGCCATATTTAATATTTTCCATTCCTCGAAGTGAATGAAATAAAGCACATATTAAAAGGTGCATAATTATGCATATTTTCCCATTTTAAATGCAAGAGAATAATATGAGTACTATATCCGGAAGTACTAATATCACAGAAAGCTCCGACTGAGCAAATATGTTATTGAGACTTTATCTCATATTTACAGTGCACTATGCTCGTTGAGCAAATATATTATTGCCAAATGAGACTTTATCTCATATTTATAATACATTATGCTCGTCAAAGTCGCAAAGAGACTTATTGAATTTTAAAGATATTTGCAGAAATATATTGAGAATATTAGTCAAGGGGGTGCTGACTATCTCAATATTACGAGTATAACTCAAGGCAATAATGAAATCTTGGCAAAATTACATGCACTGTCATCCATATTGTACTACATAAGAATTAGTACAAGTTGAAGCTCATGCTATTGTAAACAATATGTTTACTGATAATTTTATTTGGCATGACCGGTTAGACCATCCCGGTTCAATTATGATGCGAAAATTTGTTGACACTTTCATGTGGTCATTTATTGAAGAACTAAGATTTTCTTCATGGTAATATTTCACGTGATACTTGCTATGAAAGCAATTTGATTATACAATCATCAACATCTAAGATAGAGTGCTATTAATTTTCTGGAACGGATACAAGGTGATATATATGGGCCCATACACCTTTCTAAAAGACCATCTAGATATTTTACGATTTTTATCGATGCATCGACTAGATGGTTATATGTATCCTTGTTATTAACCCGCAACTTGGTGTTTGCGAGGCTACTTGCTCAGTTGATAAAATTACGAGCACATTTTCCAGATTATTTTCTAAAGACAATCAGTCTTGATAATGTTGATGACATGTAATTTTACATGTAGTATCAAAAATTCGCATCAAGCCAACAAATGATCATAAGTTCTCCTCATTACAAATGGTTTTTGGTCAGAAACCAAATATTTCTCATCTTAGATTTTTTTGTGTGTGCGATATATGTTCTAATTGCTCCACCACAACGCACAAAGATAGTTTTTATTGGGAATACATATATATATAAGAGCTTCTGATAGGGTATTTATTTACAACCCGTTTTACTGACTATCATTTTAATGAGTCAGTTTATCCAACATTAGGGGGAGAAAATAAATAGCTGGGGAAAGAAATAAGTTAGAATGAATTATCATTTTTTCATTTTGATCCACGTACTACACAATGTGAACTATAATTTCAAAGGAAAATTCATTTAGCAAATCAATTGCCAGATATTTTGCTGACCCTAAAAGAGTGACTAAGTCACGTATACCAGCTATGAATGCTCCGATTAAATTTGATATTATGGAAGGACAAACTCTAGTTGCTAATGAGTCTAACTTACGCTAAAAGCGTAGTAGACAAGTAAGTTCCAAAGATAAGAAATCCTCGAAAAAGAAAAGGAGCTATATTTTATGATGGTCTGATCGAGGAATCGATGATTATGAAAATCTCTAGAAGAGATTAAATGGTCTCCAACAGAGACATTGACATGACCCAGGTACCTGATAATAAAGAGATCTCAATAGATTATGTCATGTCTAGTAATAAGTGGAACTGAAATTAAATCGACATCGTTAATATATTTGCATGCAATATAGCACTAGAGATTTTATTTGATGATGTGGATCATGAATCATTGTCAATTAGGCAATATAAACAAAGAAATGATTAGCCAACATGAAAGAGGCAATTGAGGCGAAACTAAAATCTCTTTTGAAAAGAGAAGTATTTGGGCCTATAGCCCGTATATTGAAATATGTAAAGCTCGTGGATATAAACGAGCCTTTGCTAGAAAGAGAAATCAAAAGGGGAAATCATGAGATATAAGCTCATTTGGTTGCACAAGGATTCTCACAAAGACATGAAATTGATTATGAGGAAAATATATTCTTCGGTGGTGGATGCAACTACTTTTAGATTTTAATCAGTCTGACAATAAATAAAATTACTTAGTTTCTGCCTAATGGATGTTGTTACATCCTATTTGAATGAGCCTCTTGATAGTAATATTTACATGAAACTTCCGGAAAGATTTAGATTGCCATAAGCAGTTTATTCAAGTTCTCAAGAACATTATTCAATCATATTGAATATATCTTTTTATGGCTTGAAACAATTTAGGCGTATTTGGTATGATCGCCTCATTGAATACTTATTAGCATAATGCTATATGAATTACTTCCCCGAACATTTTTATTAAGAGGTTTAGCTTTGAATTTTTATTGATTGTGTATGTCGATAATTTGAATATCGTTGAGACTCGTGAAGAGATCTCCTCAAATCCTTGTGCATCTATCGACATACAGAAAATATTAAAAGAGATTTTACATGCATAACGCATATCTATTAATCACCCTTATGGTTGTTGCTAAGTCTCTTACTGTAAACAAAGATTTTTTCGCCTCATGAAAAGGGTAATGATATTCTTGGTCTAAAGCACAATATACACATTATTTGATCTGGAAGCATCGTATCTTAGCTGGTCCATAAATATTATTTAAGTGCTACGAGATCATTACCTTTAAATAATTGTTATGCATGAGGCAAAACCGAAATATGTGTTTGGCTAAACATATGCTGAAGATATGTGAATGTTTTTCACAAGATAAGATGCAAGCTATCTTGTACGGAGATAATACAAAATTTATATCTCAAGGTGGATATATCAAATATGATAAAACGAAACATATTTCTTCAAGTTTCGTCCCTCATGATTTTCAAATGAATAGTATTCAATGAATTATTCCAAGCAATGACTTGGAAGATTTATCCACTAGTGCATGATCTACTTCAACATTTGAAGATTGTATTCAATATTGAATTATGAAGATTCAAAGATCTTATGTGATATTTTTATGAGGGGAGTAAATACGCGTTGTACTCTTTTTCCCTTAACTGAGGTTTTGTCCCAATGGGTTTTCCTGGTAAGGTTTTTAATGAGGCAACATGTTAGGCATATCAAAGATGTGTGTACTCTTTTTCCTTCAATAAGAATTTTTTTCCCACAGGGTTTTTATCTTAGTAAGGTTTTAACGAGGCACATTATCTTCATGGATATCCAAGGGGGAGTGTTATAAATATCTTTATTTATGATGGATATCCATATATTAAGTTAAACTTTAATGGGCTTTATTATTAGGGTTTAATATCCATTGGAATTAGGGTTTCCATCTTATGCCTATAAATATTGACTTTTAGGCAAAGCATTGTACACAACCCTACTTTGAGAATATAATAAAATCTCTCTCCCTTTTGTCTTTCATCTTTATTCTTCTATTATATTCTTGTTCTTTACTTTAATCACAACAAAATTATTATTTTAAGTCAGATATTTTTTATTATAAAGGCGATGCCTAACCGTGGCTTATAATTATTCTCGTCTATATAACTCTGTGTCCCAAAATTATATATTTAAAAACAAAGAAGAATTATATAAAGCTCACTGAAAACCTTCGGTATCCAGCAATGGAGAGAAAGTATGATCCAGTGGCACATGAAGAATTAGCAGAACAGGCACCTCAAACTCCATGGAAGAAGAAGACTAAGATGAAGAACAAGAGGAGGTTTAGTGACGAGCAGATTAGGCTGCTCGAAACCATTTTCGAAACGGAGACCAAGCTCGAACCAAGACAGAAGTTGCAGGTGGCGAGAGAACTCGGACTCCAGCCTCGCCAGGTTGATATATGGTTTCAAAATAGAAGGGCTCGATGGAAGTCGAAACGGATGGAGCAAGATTACAGAACACTTAGAGATGATTACAACAAATTAGCATCAAGATTCGAGTCTCTGAAAAAAGAGAATCAGTCTTTAATTCTACAGGTTCTCCATGTTATGTCTACAAGTGTGAGTTTGTTTTCAAAGAGAAATTACTTTCTTACAGGGTCATAAAACATTAGTTTCTTGCTTTGTTTTCTTCTCCATTTTCAGTTGCAGAAGCTTAGTGAATTGGTTGCCGAACCTCATGACATAAATAAGGCTACTAAGGGTGTTGATACAGGTACCAAGTGCGAGCAATCGAGTCAAGGTTTTCAACAGGCTCCATTGGTAGACGAGGAATTGCTCGGCTTACAATTTGGAAACGACAGAGAAATGGAGAACGCAGGGCAGGCAAGAGAAGAACTTGTGAGCATAAAAGAATATAGGAACGAGTCGCCGGCATCCCCTGAAAACCTGTATGGATTTGATTTAGCTGATGACATATTCGATCAATCATGTAGCAATAATACGCAGTGGTTGAACTTTTGGAGTCGAGAGGACTAAACCTACATCAAACTGCGTCCATAACAGTTCAAATATCAGTTGTCTTCTTGGTGCCATTAAAATGGCTGAGATTCAGGAAATGAATCAATCAAGCAACAAAAGGCAAAGGCTTAGAACACAAACGCAGTAGCCCCAATGCTTTTCATTATCTTCGAAATAAGGAAGAGAGTTGGCTACCCAAGTCCCAGTTTCCATGAATTTGCTAGTAAAGAGGGTGGTTGTTAATCCACAGGTTTCTCTGATTTCGTAAGTTATTATAATGATTTTGGAACACCATGTCCTTACGTATGATAAAGCAAATACAGCTACATGATTGCTCCACGGTGCAAGTACTTGTCGTGACCGGAACAACGTAAAATCATGCGTTATCACTTCATTAATCAAATCTTATCTTAATGGTTGATTTAAAGATAATTTAAGATGGCCGACAACCCACTACTAACATAACCAGGAAGTTAGTATACATCTCGAATTTCATGCAAAAGCAACAGCAAGAACCAAAACATAGAAAAGACTCCATCTTATCAAAAACCAACGATTCATTGTCAAGGTCAAACGGAATCACAAACACAACATGAGTTTCAAGCTAATTTTCAGATAATCAGCATCTCTTGTTTTTAGAAATATAACAAAACAAAACAAAACCCGAAGTCTAATAGTGAAAGCATAATCTCGTCGCTCAACAAACGCATCTACTTGATCTTCTTCTTTGGCCTCAACTGTCATTACCAAGAAAGAGTGAATGTCAGCCAGACGCAATGAAAGAACATAAAAGCAAACAAGTTCTACAACACAAGTCTGCAGACGAACTAATAGTAGGTGGGAATTGATGGTTTACCTGATTGCTGTGTCCACACTTCTTTTTCCTGCAGTTCACAGCCCGGGGGTGCAGACGAGCATAACACCTATAGCAAAGATATCACTCCATTCATCAGTATATTTCCAGCTGGGAAATAGAGATCATAAAACATTTCTACACTAAATGCAAGACATTTTATGAAGAAAAAATTATGATTTCATATGCAGTACTATGGTATTCTTCTTCCCTCATAGAATCAGCAGCAGACCAAAGATTTTTTAAAATTGAACATAAAGAATTATATATGCATATACTAAATTAAATTACATAAGCCCCTCAAAAACTTAATTTTATGCCTCAGATCAAAAAATAAAAAATGTATTTTTGTTTATCTTTTTATTTTATACATGCGGACTTCTACATAACTTTGTTGCCCTTGTAGTTACCTTATTCTACTAAGGTTTCCAAATGATCAACTTTAACTGAAACATATATATAAGTTTTTCAATCTTTTCCGGTTTTCTATTTTATATGGCATTGAATGCAGAATCTCTTTGCGTTCTATGGCCTAAACATGTGAAACAGTTTAAATATCTAATTGTATCCCAAGAAAGGAAAGTCAAATGGAGATTAAAATAGCACAACCAATATGAAAATATATATTGTGTAGTATATATGTAGGGCATGAGAATAATAACAAATAAGATGAATTTGAGAGAAATTTAATAAGAAAGGTGATTTCCTAAATAAATTAACCTTGCAACTGCCCCCAAAACTAAATGTCAAAATACACCACTGATAGGCAGAATGCAGAGGGAAAGTCTAACTAGATGCATATAAAAGACATAAATGATGGTTCACCAATGAACAATTCATTCCAAATGAACTTTGCAAATTAAGATGATTAAACAATTAACATTATGGAAAAGAGGAAATTGTAGGCATACTTGCGACAAATCATCTTGTCCTGATTGTATTTCCTAGCCAATGCCATCAAAGAAGGCTCGATAATACCACCACGAAGCCTCAGAACCAGATGCAAGGTTGACTCTACAAAATTCCACTCAGATATTCACTTCAAACATCGGGATAAACATAAAACTAGAATAAGCATCAGGTATAGAAAAGGGATGGGAGTTCAGAATTTCAAATCAACATCCCGATGCCCACAATAATTTCAGAACTTCAAAGAACAAAAATGATGATAACAAGAAACCGGTTTTTTTTCTTCTAATTACACAGACCCTATAAAATTATCAAACTATTACTAATGAAGTTGATGAACCCATACTGCAGTTAACATATTTAGTTCTGATGGCTGCTACAAAATCCTCTTTGGCTACTTCTATCACTTTCTCAACA
This sequence comes from Abelmoschus esculentus, assembly GCA_035048815.1. Taxonomy (NCBI): domain Eukaryota; kingdom Viridiplantae; phylum Streptophyta; class Magnoliopsida; order Malvales; family Malvaceae; genus Abelmoschus; species Abelmoschus esculentus. The sequence continues at coordinate 4,112,156 of JAUCBN010000031.1, read as the reverse complement.
GGTAAAACGTTATCTAAACATATTCCCCGCTTTGATTCACAGTTTGATATGGAACAAAATAAATGAAAATACTATTAACATTTTTCGTCTAAAATTTAGTCAATTTTTTCTCGAGAATTAATCAGAGTCTATAAAGGTCAACATTTACCTTTCTGAATATTGTAGTCAGCAAGAGTACGGCCATCCTCGAGCTGCTTTCCGGCGAAGATCAACCTCTGCTGGTCAGGTGGGATACCTGAAAAAAAAATTAACCGGAAAACATAAGCCGTCGAACCCACCCAATGAACAAATTCCATTCTTAAAGCAGATAGGAAGAAAAAAAATAAAAGAAAAAGATTGGCGTATACCTTCCTTATCCTGAATCTTAGCCTTAACATTGTCGATGGTGTCGCTGGATTCGACCTCTAGGGTTATGGTCTTCCCCGTTAGGGTTTTCACGAAGATCTGCATTTTCCCAACTCCGCTTCTCGTTTTGTTCCAGTCAGCCTTTCCCGTTTACGAGTGATTATATACGTGGGTTAATGCGGATTAGGGTTTTTGGACTTATGTTTGGTTATAGGGTTATTTATTTCCTTTACTTCCTTCGGAATAGTGTTAATAATAATCTTCCAACCAAACAAACCTGCACACATACTTGGCCAGTGGCCACGTGCCTGAAGTAAGCCATCAGTAAACGCCACCTCACCATTGAACCAAACGTCCGTCGGAACTAAAACCCTCCGACGAACTAAAACAAATTAGATTATTTAAGAGATTGTCCTTAAATTTCAAAATATATATTAGTTTTATTTAAATAAATAAGGTAAAACACTATGCAAATAGAAAATTATTAGAAAAATAGATAATTTACATGTTTAATCATTTTTTTTTAATTTTTAAAATATCAATTTCATTTTTTAATTTAAAACTCACATTTTGAATTTTAAATTTTATAAATTTATCTTATTTTTTTCTTAAATTAAAAAAATTAATTTAAAATCTTAAAAAATTAAAAATTCTCAATACTTAAAACTATGATTTTTAATTAAACTTTTAAAATTATAGATATTTTTAGGCATTACAATTTACATAGCTTCACTCTTTCTGGTTCAACCTCTAGTCCAATAGAAAGGAAATTGGGTAACCTTCATTATGAGTTAGGACTCTCCAATACCTCCCCCAGGAGTCATTACTTTCCCTTTCCCTTTCCCTGTTATCAACACATCTGCCCACATTGCACTCGTGGTGTGTGCCGTGGTGCTGGTAAAGCTGGTCCAGTACATGCTGCACTGCAGATTGCAGAACAGTCGATAAACTTTTGGTATCAAACTCAGAAGCAAAGGATGCTGATAAACTTTTGTTTTCCATCCAAATCTTCCTGAAATGGATCAGATGTAGGTAGTCAAATGGAAACCAGCTACTAAAAAGAACCACGTTTTATTATAAAATGAATGATTAGGATTACTGGGTTCAATGATTTATGATTATTACTGATGGAATTCGGAAGTGATGCTGAGGGGACAAGAGTCATAGATTTTGATTGGATCGTGCTTATAATTTAACAACGTTAACTTGAAGGACCAATGTATTATAAATATCAAAAGTTATGTACCTAATCATAGCATTAAAAACAAGTTAGTATTATATTGTATAATTATATATACAATTAGATATCCTAATGCACATAAATATCAAAAGTGTCCTAACTAGATAGTATATATCAAACTTGTGTTTAAGATTAACAAGTTCCTTTGAGCTATATTACTTTATTGTTACTGAGAAATTCATTATTCTCTTTTATCAATTTGTTGATGTAGGAAAGAATATGAAAAACTCCGGAGAGAGTGTCGGTGGCTCTTAAAACACAGTTGTGGAAGTTGTAAGTTACCTGAAATTGGTAGAACTTGTCAAAATGGAGACAGTAGAAGTCTTATACAAGAGACAGATGCAACTAGCTCCGAAGAGGTGGTTTGTGCCAGAGAATCTCTGTCTAGTGAGGAAAAGAGCCCAGATGCTGAGTACTCAGATGAAGCATCCAGTACACTGTTGGAAGGAGAGGACAGTTCAAGAAGAATAACAAATGCTGATGTGTCAGCACTAAACAGCGAGTCATCCGACTCCGACTCCTCAGAAGACCCTGAAGTGATTCAGGGTTCCCCCTCTTTGGAGAGCAGGGAGGAGAATGATCCTAACACGTCTTCAAGAAGGAATGTTTCTCCTCCAAGCACTGAAGGTTTATGCGCTTTGTGACCCTGAAATTGGCTACTGCCAGGGCATGAGTGATCTCCTTTCTCCAATAATTTCAGTCATCCCTGAGGATTATGAGGCATTCTGGTGTTTCGTAGGTTTCATGAATAAAGCTCGACATAATTTTAGGCTTGATGAAGTGGGAATCAAAAGGCAACTTAATATTGTTTCCAAGATAATAAAATGTAAGGACTCTCACCTCTACAGACATTTGGAGAAACTCCAGGCTGAGGAATGCTTTTTTGTTTATAGGATTGTGGTGGTATTATTTAGAAGGGAATTGACATTTGAACAGACAATTTGCCTTTGGGAAGTCATGTGGGCAGATAAGGCAGCCATTAGAGCTGGGATTGGGAAGTCAGCCTGGAGCAAAATAAGACAGAGGGCACCCCCTATAGATGATTTACTGCTTTATGCGATTGCAGCATTAGTGTTGCAGAGGAGGAAACTGATCATAGAGAAGTACAACAGCATGGATGAGATTTTAAGGGAGTGCAATAGTATGTCTGGACAACTCGACATATGGAAACTCCTAAGTGTTGCTCATGACTTGGTGGTGAATCTGCATGACAAGACAGAGTCAGATTTTTTATCATTGCCACATTTGTCTCTTTCTGGCATAAGTCCAACCTAGTTACACGCCTTATTATAAGAATGCTTTACAAATATAGTTTGGTTTGTTGTGCCCTTAAATTTTACGAAATTGAACCACAATCACCCCCTATTTAAAGAACAATTTAAAAAACTGATATAATTTAAGGGACTATTTGGTAACGACGTAAAGCGTAAGGGGGAAACAAGCTCCTGCATTAACTTCTCAAGAGAAGTTACACATCCTCCCGGGTTACACAGAAAGAAGGTTTCAAAGTTGCACAATACGTATCATCTTCCACAATGAACATATAATGAACCAGGATTGGGCCGAAGACAAAGACAAAGACAAAATCACTAAAAGGAAATGAAACAGGAGATATGAAAGTCGTTTTTTTAAAGTAAAATGGTGACAGCAGCCATTCAGAGTCACTAATCCTCCCTAGTGTATTGACGGAATGTAAGAGCCAATCCGAGAATAAAGAGGGGCACAAGAAACTGAATGATCTTCTTCATCAGTAATTCAGAGGCCTTATCGTTGGGGTTATAAGGTGTTTCCTGTGGGGGGATGTATGTGCGCTTGTTGGGGACGGTTGTTGAATCAATCTCCCCGATGTAGTATTTCTCCATCATGTCTCTAGCATCATCACTGTGCCCGATGTCTTCAAAATCATTGGTAGCATCCTTGGCTGTTGCAACACCCCCAGCCGGCCAGCCCCATACCAAAACACCCATCAGTATTTTTCTACCAAATACAAAGATTAATCAAATCACAAGATTACCAGTAGCTGACAGCAAGACTTCACCGCCTCCTGGATGATCATCCATGAATGAAGTTACATCATACACCTAGTACACACAGACAAGATAGCATTATTGATGCCTGAAAATAAAGATAATCAAATAAACAAACACACTAATCAAAGACAAAGATCTGACCTTGCCACTAATAATCAACCAACAATCTTTGATCTTGTTGTGATTTGCAACCTCTTCAAAACTATGCATCTTTGCTGAAGAAACCATTTTGTTCTCACCACTGCAAATCATGCAAAACACTAAAACTTTTAAAACCCCATCAACAAATACAAGCTTAAAAGTCAAAGACAGATTATGAAATACCAGAAAGATATCCTGAGAAATAAACAAGAGCAGCCTGCAGAAAAAAAAAAGGTTTCAAGTGTATATATAGTTGAAAAGGCTTGAAGGACGAGAAAGAGAGAGTTAAGGGGTTGGAAACAGTTTTCTTAGTTTTTGGTGGAAGAGATTAAAAAAATAATTCCATATTGGTTGCTATATTTTAAATTTTGTTCAAACCCCACCAACCAACGTACGACGCCCATGGTTACCCAAACTTTTCCACTAGGACTAAGAATTTTAACTCTACCATGTGTTACATACATTATATATATCAGAATCCAGTCTTTCTTTTGAATAATTAACTCAAATCAGACCAACTTAAACTCTAATTAAAGAATTCACAGTTATTTAATCATGTACAACTTGAACCTGTGGCTTTAACAATCCAGAAATCTCAATCTTGTTTAATTTTGTGATGGTAGATCAGTCCAAAAAATGGTGTAGTGTTTGGAAAATTTCAGAAAGTTGAACAGAACATCAGCTCTACGTTAATTGAATGCAGTTTCCTACTTGACTTCAAAGTTTAGTCTCTTTTCTGGGTTTTTAGTCAGTCCAAAACGGCGAGCTTATGTTTCATGTGATCAGGACACGACATAATTAAGTTGTTGAGAATGTTAGCACAAAGACGGAAATTTGTCTATCTATACTTATATACTTATAGTTATGGGTGAGCGTTCGATCGACTCGAATCGATTTAAAAAATTTTGAGTTATTCGAGTTGATGAGTCTAATTTTATCTTTCAAACTTTCATTCAAAAAATTTTCGAGTCGAGTTTCGAGTTCTTACAAAGATTTAATTATAATTATTTATTATGTTATAATACGATTTGATTGTAATTTAAATAACTTTAACTAATCATATAAGCTATATATATATTTCTTCATATTTTTATATATCAATATATATTATAAAAATTTAAGGACTCGTCTCAAACTTAAAAATAAATCTTCTAATTACTAAAAAATTTCGAGTTACTCAAATTATTCAAATTTTCGTTTTACAACTCAAACTTTATTTGAAATTTTTTGAGTTATTCGAATTTATGAAATTTCGAATCAAGTCAAAACGAGTTGAATATTTTCGTCTCGAGTCGAGTTATTTGATTTTTTTTAGTCGAGTTTTGCTCACCCCTACTGGTAGCTCGCTTTCATCTCCAGGAATTCAATCTCCTTTTTAGGGAGGATAACGAGTTAGATTTTTTATGGCCTCAATCTAGGGGTGTAAATGAACAGGGTGTTCGACAAGCTACTCGTGAACCGTTCGTATAATGTTTGTTTATGTTCGTTTATTAAGTTAAATAAACGAGTATGAACAGATATTTTATGTTCGATTAATAAACGAACGAACACGAACATAAGTGCATTCAGCTCGTTTATGTTCATGAACAAACTCGTTTATGTTCGTTTATATACTCGTTTATGTTCGTTTATAAGCTCGTTTATGTTCATTTATAGGCTCGTTTATAGGCTTGTTTATGTTCGTTTATATACTTGTTTATAAGCTTGTTTATGTTCATTTATTAGCTCGTTTATGTTCGTTTATTAGCTCGTTTATGTTCTTTAGTAACCCTAAATTCAAAGTATATAAACGAGCATGTTCACGAACGTTAAACTGATATGTTCGTAAACGCTAAACAAATATGTTCATGAACACTAAACGAACATGTTCGTGAACGCTAAATAGACAAGTTAATGAATATATACAAACGAACTCATTCGCGAACGCTTAACGAACATGTTCACGAACGTTAAACGGATAAATTATCGAACATATAAATGAATATGTTCGTGAAGTTAAACGATCACGTTCGTGAACGTTAAACGAACCGAGCCCGAACACGACAAAAAATAAACGAACCAAGCTCGAACATACCAGTAATAATTTAAACGAACACGAACAGAGTTTGAACACCTTCAAAAATAAATAAACGAACACGGACATACCCTTGTCCGTTCAAACTCGGTTCGTTTACACCCTACCTCAATCTGGACTTAAAATTTAAAATATCCGTTTTAATTTGATTATGCCTAACTTATTGTAATAAAAATTATAATCCAATTCGATTATGATATTTTAATATAAAAAAGTCATTAAATTTGACATGATCCAAAAAATAATATAGTATTAATTATAAATATATATATAAATATATTTGATTGAGTTGAATAATTTTTATCTTAAATTGGAACCGACCTGGCTTTATTTTCTCTCTCAATAATTCGATTCGAACTAAATCTAATTTTTTTAATAAAAAATCTGTTCTATCAGATCGAGTCGGGTCGAATTAAAACCTAACAAATTCGGGTTATATTATCATCTTGTTTTTTAGTTATTTAATATTGTAAAATATTATAAATTTTTCGAACATAATTTTATTACTCGTTAGTTCATAATTTATATATCTCTAATATTATATTTTTTATTTTACGTAGTTAATGTAAAATGGTATTATTAAAGTTCTTGAATATAATTAAACTATATTAAACATTTTGATAACTAAAATAATATAACAATAAAAAAAATCAAATCATATTGAAATAATAACAATAATACTACTTCGAACAATTTAATTAAACTATATCACGTGATATATAGTTAATGTTGAGGACCAACTTTGTTATTATACCTTAAGTTAATGTTTTTTTTTTAAATATATCACGTGTCAATTTTTTTATTCATTAATACATGCCACATCAACTTCTATAACAGAAGTGGGTAAACCCTGTTAACGGCGAAAAACTTTATCCATAAAACTGAAATTTTGATAAAGTTCATGTATCAACTAAATAATTAACCCAAAAATATCTGCTAACGCAAATAGGTTAAACTTGAGGATCCTGCTAAATCCCAAAATATCTGCTTAAACTCGAGGATAATAAAAATCAATAAAAAAATGAAATCTGAATTTGAATATTCTCAATCTCATATTTAATAAGAAATTTAATATCATTAAAAACGCATCATGTTTGATTTAATTGTTGACCATTTAAGATCGTGTGATTAAAATAAAGACGCCGTTGGGTACCAAAATGTGTAAATTCAATATTGGTTGCTATAGTTTGAAAATTTTCCAAAAATAACCAACCAACCAATTATAATTTATATATATAAAAATACATTATATATATACACACTTTATTAATAAAATAAGAATGAATTTAAGAATATACTTGTATATATATTTAAAAAATAATAATATCACCATAAATTGCGAATTTTTATTGGGTTTTGATGTTTATTCTTCACCTAAACCGATTTCTTAGTTTTCTCAAATATTGACAGACCTGAGAACAGAACTATTCCTCCCACTTCAAGCTCCATAAAATGTCTGTTACTTTAGGACAACACAGTGTCTCAAATGTCGTATTTTACCACTCTGAAGACAGTTTCCGTATCAAACATTGCTGTACTGCTCAGAAATATGTTGCGAAATTCGAACCACGACATCTGATATTTGTTAAATGTGGCTAACAATGACTCTGCAGTCTCTTCCTACATGTGTTCCGAACAAAGTCTATGTCCTGGGGGTGAAGTTCATGCAGATTGGAGGGTGGATCTTAAATAAAGCAAGAAGAGATGAAGGAAGAAGCCACAAGCCGTCTCCGCAGATCAAGCCGGATGCTATGGCGGGAACCATCAAACAGGCCTTCTTACGATTTAGCTTGTGCCATGCAAACACGACCAAGCTCCCCATACACATATCGATGGCAAAATAAGCACCAACAAGGAAAGGCACAGCCATTGCCATTGGGAGTGGAACCCATTTCCCGATGTTTTTGGGACTGAAATCTCTCAACAGGTTGATTGCTATGGCAAAGGCAAAAAAACCATAGCAGAGTCGCAAACAGTGGTGGGGTAGTGCCGAGAAGCCTTGAATACCTAGAATTGCCATGTTTCGGTAAATTAGAGCATATGGGGCTTTGTATTCACCATCAGGGTTCCCCACATCGAAAGCCTTGTAGAAAAGAAAGAATGTAAGAGGAGCTACAATACAGCCAATGGCAGTTCCGATTGCCTGGCTCAAGAGCATGGATCTTGGAGAAGTGAAAGTTAAATGACCGGTCTTAAAATCGTGCATCAAATCAGACGAGATAGAAACAATGGACTTAATCAGTCCACAACCGATAAGTCCTGCAACCAAACCATTTTCCTGTCCAGACATGGCAGCAAGCACAAAGAGGGCCACTTTTCCATAATTATAGGCCATGTTCATGTCAGTTAGACCAGCACCATAAGCATTGCAGAAGCTTAGAGAGGGTGCGAGAATATACGCAACAACTACATAATACCATTTCAGCTCAGGGAACACCAGAGGGATTACAATGATGGAAATGATCGAAAAAATGCCATACCCTACACATGCAAGCCAAATGGGAATGTTCTCTCTTATGAATAGTTCATTTCGTTGAAGATCAACCTGATGCTGCTTCTGATCGTCCAAAACTGCATAACAAACAAAGGATGTTAGTAAACAAGATGTAATTAATCTCTAAAGACCTGTTCAATATCTTTAGCTCTTCCAAAGCTAAAATGGCAAACGTTGCAGCACATCAAATCCTGATAACAGGGGCAGTCCCATATTTCAACATGTAAAAAAAATATCTAGTGAGTAGAAAATTTTGGTAGTAGTAAACTGGACAGGAGTCAAAGAAATAAAAGACATTTTATGAAGTTGATGACTTACATGTATTAAGGTTTGTAACTTTCACTCTGGTATGAATGCTTCTAGCAGTGAAAAACAGTATCTTCAGAAAATTGTAGAGCCCATCTCCCAGGATTAAAGCGATAGAAATGAAAACCTGCATGATATTTGGAAAAATGTAAAATGAGTACGGATATTGGTACCAATATATCATTAAGGGAAATCTCTGCTAAACAAATAGTCTCTTCGGACCTTGTAACCATTTAGACTCTTCATGCTGCTTTCTGGTAAAGTTGCAGGGAACCATTCTCCCTTGAGACCACCTATTAGCGGCCACATTACTCCCCAAGAAAGCACCGCTCCGAGGAGCAAAGATAAGTTTACAAGATGTGGACATATCATTCCTGCTCCTACGTAAGTCATGCTGAAATCGAAGTAAAACCTGCAAAATAGAATTGCTCCAATTAATCATAATGGTAGGAATACATAAGTGGAAAGATGAGCATATTGTAAAAACTAGAGCACTTACGAGTTTTTCCATGCTTTCAAACCAAATGTAGGAAACTGAACAAACCCGCATTTATTTCCAGCGGCATAAAACCACTGGAAGAAGGCCCAGAGGAAGCTAAGTGAAAAGAATTTCAGAAACCCATGAACCTGCTTCCTGCAAGATGAATCATTATAGCCGAGTTTACCCACAATCACAACCTGTTTAGTGCACAATTTAACAAAAGGAAAGGAATCAGAATTGATTTCCATACTTGGCTGCTTTGTTTCCTTTAGGAGTATGAAACCCATTTATCAAAACAGCAGTAGCAGTTCCACTTGGATAAGACAATTTGTAGTCAATTATCATGATCTGCCAAAACAAAAACCCCATAACCCCATCATTGCAAGTTTCATGAAGGAGATTATTCTTAACAATGGAGTTTATATGTTATGATCTTCAAAGGACTGAGAAATGAAATCACTGCAAATGAAACACTGTATAATACCAAAGAAAAATAGCAGAAGCAATAAACATGCCTTTCGTAAGGGAACCAATGCCAGAAGCCCAACAAAGCAGCTCACAAAGAGAAAACCAATAATCCAACCAATCCCAGGTTCCTTGATGCTCCCAGGATTGTTGCCTACTGTATCAACTCCTGCTTGATCATATGTCTTCCTGTTTAAACCCAATATATAAGACCCAAAGCCACCTGCATTCAATAATCAATGGAGGAAAAAACAGAAACATGTGAAATGGTATCCAAACAATCAATAAAATTTACTAAAAAAGGGAGAAGAAATTGATAGCAGATGACAAATAAAAGAGAGCTAGAACCTCCAACAGCAATACTATAACAAGCAACGGCACAGGTCTGAATTATGGTATTCTCTTGTCGAGTGAAAGGAGTCGAAACAATTCCAGCCTTATCAAGAAGCTTAGTCCAAGACTTGATAAAAATAAAGGCAAGAAGAGCAGCCGAAACGTTGAGGTTGGGCACTAACCCTGTTGTGAGGTTGAGTTTCATCACTATCACACTGTATATGATCCCAATGAGAAGGCTTGCGACGAGACCTCGAACGGTGATCTGTTTCGTCCAGGGGGCTATTCTCTTCAAGTCTACTTGTTCATTCAAGTCTTCTGAATCTTGTCTCTCCACTCCCTCAATCTCCCTCATCTCTTCCGTGTTCATACTGCCAGTTTGAGTGTGACTAAAAATGGTACAATTAATCAATCATCACAAAAATCATCATTTTCAGGACAATAGCAAAGTGAAAAAACAAATAATGCAAATGAAACTACATGGACAACTATGCAACCATGAAAATTCTTACCACAACAAAGACTAGACCTTTGCAAAAAAAAAAAACAAGAATTCATTAAACAACAGCAAGTTGGGATTTTTTTCTGGGTTTCTTGGCGTAATATCAGAACATACCACATCAGCAATACAATAATGAACCAGTTTCTGACCTTATTGATAATTATTGACCCGCAAAAAGCTCCAAATACAAGATGTCGCAAGCATCCAAGTTGTAGAGTTTCACCGAGAATGATGGAACGACCGATAATATTAATAAAAACACCCAGAGAAACACGAGCAAGCCACAATCCCCAGAAATTCTCAATTGAATGCCAAACAATAGGGCGTTAAATTGATAATCCGAACAGAGATTACTCCAAAATCTTCAAAAGGGTATCTAAAAATCTGCAATTGGAGTTACTTTTTGCTGTCCATATATTACCAAATCCGTCCGAAAGATTTAATGGCAAGAATTTAAAGTCTCTTAGCATGTACTGCAGTGCAGTACAAACACGTTTTGCAGTACATTCGTTATTCATCTAACCTTGACGTCCCGATTCATTACAGTAAATGCTTAGCCCTAAATGTCGACACTTTAGTTGACTCCCAACAAAGGCTACGATTTAGAGATCGATTGATTGGAACCAATTCAACGCCATTGGATAGAAGGCGGGTGTGGGTTCAACATGGGACATTAAAACAAAAAAGGAAAAAAATATAAATCATCAGTCAAATCGATCACAAGAATGGAAGAAAATCCAGATTTAGACAGTGGGGGCCCTTGGAATTTGGTTTTTCTTTAGCCACTGCCATCAGATCAGAGCTCCACCTCAGGTGTTGCTGTCTCCGACAAGTTGACTCCTGTTTTATTCCGGTGTTGTTTTTGGAGCGTGCCTCTCACGCTCTATCTAAACAAGTGGGCTTGCCCTCGAATAATTCTAGGACAGGTTGTACTATAAGTCTATATTAATTGTATTTTATTATTTTTTTAACAAGCTAATAATGATTACAAGTAGTATCTGTTCTAAAATATAATTTCTACCGTTTGACATTGATCGCTCAATTATTTTACTGACATCGTTGGTGCTCGAACCCGTGACCTCTAAGAAAATCAAATATTACATACGAAAACATCCAAGGGATGTTTTTTTTAAAAAAAAAATAATAATATTTTGAATTAAATAAAAATAATATAGTATGCAATTTTAAATTATAAAAAAATTGAACCACACAGCCTAAATCACTATATAGATTCACTAGATTTTGGATCATGTTTAGTATTTTTGAAAGTGATTTGAGGTTAAAAATATTTTGTCATAGAAATTGTTAAAGAAATAATTTTAAGAACATTTAAAAATGACATCGATTCCAATGTAAAAATTAAAATTAACCTTTGAAACAAAAATCAAATTTAAGTTTTTTTTTAATTATAGTTACTCGAATTCAATTTGATTAAACTTCAATTCAATTTGATTTAATTTGAACTTAAATTCTTAACAAACCAAGTAGCTATTTAATATCTAACTTAAAATGCTCGCGGGTTATTCTAAAATATAATATATCAAATTTTTTAATTATTATAATTTTAAATCAAAATTCCTAAACTTAAAACCCTAAAATATAAAACTAAAGGATAAATTTAAACCCTAAATTCTAAACCCAACAATCTAAACATCTAAACCCTAAATTAAACCCTATATTTTAAAATCAAGCTTGAGTTTACACAATTTGTGTATCAAAGTTTTTTCTTAACAATACTTTAAATGAGACATGACAGATGATAAACTACTCGAGTCTGACACGATCAAATATTGGTCAACACTCAACTCAATTAGGCTCGAAACTAGAATCAAGTTCTTTACGAGTCGAGCTCAAATTTCTTAGACTCGTTAAAAAATTGCTAGAGTTTAGAGGTTCCAAATGGATCATTCGGTTTGGTTCATTTCGGTTTGGACTATAATTGGTTTAAATTCGATTCAGGTTTGGTTCAAATTTTCGGTTTTAATTTAGATCTACATTGATTTCGGTTCGAATATAGGGTCGAGTAGATTGATTTCCAGTTTTGTTAATACCGATTTGTTTATTTTCGAGTCGATTCATTTTAGATCGAGTCAATATCGAGTTAGTAAGAGATCGATCGATTCCAGTCGGATTTCTAGACCGAGTTAGGTTTTTACACCCTATATATCACCATGTATAGTATGTATATTGTTTTTTTTTTGAATTATGTGATAGTTCACATCTTATTTTTCTTTATCTATTTTAATATATTTTTTTTTATTTTGGGTTGTCTTCGGTTGGTTTGAGTCTTTTCAGTTCGGTTGAGAATCGGTTCGAGTCCATTCGGTTGAAAAATGATTTAGGTCCATTTTTGGGTCAACTAGAATTTGGGTCGGTTTTGTTCGGTTCAGCTCAATTTGGGTTTCGGGTCTTATTCAGGTCATCACATTCAGATCAATTCCGAGTCTCAATTCGGTTGTCGGGTCTCGGGTCAAGTTTGTCACGTCTACTCGAGGTTGAAATCTTAACAAATCGAGTCAAGTTTAACACTACTTGAACTCTACTCGAACACGACTCAACTCATTTACACCCTTAACCGGCCAATGAAAATGCACCCAACACGCAACAGACCAGGCCCACCAACCATATCCCCGTTACTGCTCATGAACTGCTTGAAATCAGGATGATCTATGACCCCTTTTCGTGAGGGCATCGGTCAAACTATTCGCTTTCGGATAGACATGACAAAAGCAAACATAATGCAAATGGCAGCACACCTTATTGATCCTTTGGAATCATTCCCAAAATCGCCATATCTGTCTCAAATTAGAAGTGCACCAAGACACAACCACGCTTGAATTGAATTCAACAATCAAATTCAATTTCGAAACACCCCAACTTGAACCAGCCATGAGTTCAAGAGCATGAACACTGAGTGCAAGTCTGACTTATTTGACTCCAGCATGCCTAGAGGACTGGAAAACAATACAAGGACCTTACCGATCCAATCTTGTAGCACCCCTCCACATCCCGTCGAGCCTGGTTTACCGTAAGCAGAGCCATTGACATTAAACTTTAAGACATCCACCGAAAGAGAACTCCAATGAACTCCCACTCGACCACCATCCAATGCTACCCTCAACAAGCGTTCACAACTCACAAGGGCAATTCCAACAACCCGACTCTAAAATCAAACCAGACTCCTTAGATGTCTTCACTCAATACAATGAACGAAGCTTAGCCAAAAAGAAAAACCTCCATCATGGGTAGTGTTTTAGCATTAAACACAGCCCCATTATGTGCCAACCTTAACACCAAGTGCAAGCGCAACTAGCCCAACAACCATCCCCACAACTCACATACAACCCTACACGAGAACAAGATGTGGTATATCATTATGTTTGCTTTTGTCATCAGATAACTAATAATTTTCATCTGTAGAGGAGTCATTTTGACTCAAAATAAAACGTTAAAGATTAAAATAACTATTCAATCAAATGTCATTTTGAACTCCCAAGCTTGTAGTTTCTCAAATCATTAATGATTAACCTTCAATTTGATTCCTAGGACAACTGAACTTCTCATCTCTATACTCGCAATCCGTTGCGCAATCTTGTGTTCTGTAATACCCTTCCCAGAAAATCAGAATATGTTTCCTGGCATATCTATTTATTAACAACTGAGGTTACATCTTTTATAAAGCCTGTGATGACAGCTTTGAAAAGGGCAACTGTTATGGTCACTTAAGTTGTTCATTTGAACTAACTTGCCATCCCCCCATAATTTAGATGCAGCAATTCCAATGAAGATGGACCACATTTAAAACCAGATTGGCTTTATCTATTTTACTTTCTTGTTGCTTGAAGATGGGTGCAATCATTTTGAGGTTAGGTTGTGGGGGTTGAGCTCCCATGTTTTAATGTGAAAGCAATAATATATGTTGAATGCATGTTTAACTCATCATTGTTGGGTCCTTTTCAGAGTCTTCTTTCTGTTCATACGAATTTTGCTGGTTGCAACACACAGGGGAATAACATATGCTGAATGCATGTTTTAACTCATCATTCTTAGGTTTCTGACACAAAGATGACTGGTTCTTCTTTCCTGTTGGTATAACCAATTGATAGAACTTCAATAAACAAGGATTAACATTGATAATTTCAGCCCTTATTACATAACTGAAAATATCAGTTGACTTGTTCTAAGCCAAACCTGAGATACTTATCTATAACAGAAAAATACAAATTTCAATGAATAAGTTACACTGGTGTTCAGACTTTGTCATGAGTTGGACCAATTTAGAAGGATACATTAAAAAAACAGAATTCAGAGTTTAGGTGAATTAAGTACTAAACAACCATCAAGAAATAATTAAATAGATATCCAACAAGTTCACGGAAAAATCAAAGCTCGTTTTCCAGTCAAAATTGCAGCTGAAGTTTCATTATTATTCAAGTCCTACACCCCTTGTCAAGTCATAAGTCCAAAACTCTCTGCTCCTCGTGCTTTTGACCCTAAGTTGCCGTCTCAAGCAGATTTCCAGACCAGCCCCCATATATGACATCTTTATTCCTCCTTTTATAACCATCTCCAATCTCACAATCCCAATCTCAGATGGTAAACATGATCCTCTTGCTGTTTGTAATTCTGGGTTTGTTTTTGTTTCTCCGGTTCTTGTCGAAAACATCCTTATTACACATCCTTCTGAACCGATTCCGGTGTTTGGGAGATAGGCTTCATGTTCACCAGTCCTTTAGAGTCCCTCAGTTCAACCATCTTTTCCAAGAAAACGAGCTCTTTCGTAAGGTTTCAACGTATCTCAACTCTCTCCCCTCCTTAGAAGACACGGATTTCACCAACCTTTTCACTGGTTCCAAGTCTAACGACATCCTACTCCGCGTGGATATCAACCAGACGATTCGGGATGTGTTCCTCGGCGCCAGAGTCACCTGGACCATCGAGAAATCTGAAAAGAACGGGCCAAAAATATTGGTATTGAAGCTTAGAAAGAAAGATAGGCGTAGAATTCTGCGTCCCTATCTCCAACACATACTGTCTGTTGCCGGTGATATCAGTCAAAGGAAGAAACAGCTCAAGTTGTGCATGAACGTTGATAGTCCATCAAGCGAGAACGGAAGGTGGAGGTCGGTGCCGTTCAATCATCCGGCATCATTCGATACTCTTGTGATGGACGTCGATTTGAAGAACAAAGTCAAAGCTGACCTCGAAACGTTCCTCAAGTCCAAGCAATTTTATCATAGACTAGGCCGTGTTTGGAAGCGAAGCTATCTTCTATACGGCCCGTCCGGGACCGGAAAATCCAGCTTTGTAGCAGCAATGGCTCGATTCCTCAACTTTGATGTGTATGACATCGATTTGTCCAAAGTTTCGGATGATTCTGATTTGAAGATGCTCTTGCTGCAAACTACAAGTAAGTCCATGATCGTGGTTGAAGATCTTGACCGTTTCTTAACGGATAAATGCAGGGATGTTAGCTTGTCGGGGATATTGAATTTCATGGATGGAATCATTTCCTGCTGCGGGGAAGAACGGGTGATGGTGTTCACCATGAACAGCAAAGATCAAGTTGATCAAGCGGTGTTGAGGCCTGGGAGGATTGATGTTCATGTACAGTTTCCATTGTGTGATTTCTCTTCTTTCAAGAATCTGGTCAACAATTACTTGGGCGTCAAGGAACATAAACTTTTCCCTCAGCTTGAGGAGATTTTCCAGGGCGGGGCTAGTTTAACCCCGGCCGAGATCGGGGAGATCATGATTTCTAATCGAAGCTCGCCAACTCGAGCACTGAAATCAGTCATCACAGCATTGCAAACCAGTGGCAGTACTAAAAGTAGACGACCAAGTGACGACGGTGAATTGGTCCAGACTCCAGAGGAAACGAGTGGCGATCAAGGAGGGCTGCTTAGCCGGGATCATTCGGTTCGAGATTTTAGAAAACTATATGGACTTTTAAAGATGGGAAGTAGAAGAAAAGATGAACCATTGGATTTAGGAACGGTTGACAAAGAAGGCTCGTCATGAAACTTAAATCAAAGCTTTGTAACCAGTAGAATTCTTGAATGTTCAAACATTTATTTTATTTTTTCATATGGAAGATTTGCTTTGTACGATACTCATTGCAGGGATAACTGTAAGGACATTTATGCAATTAAAGTAGTTTAAATTTGGAAGATTTTCGTCTGCAACCATTTTGTTTCCCTTTTTCTTTGAATAAAATCTGTGCCAAAAATACAGAACTTCGATCGAATCGAACTAAAACACGTAGTAATAACATTATTTTCCATATCTGTATCATGGTTTGTTCATAAAACTAACAATACGCACATATACAACAAAAACAAATTAGAAGGTGAGAAACATTTAGCCCAAGTCTACACCCCTTGACCATCCGAGATTAGTGTTCAGAGCACCCTACCACGCTTGGCATTATCAGAAGCAGCTTCAAGGTCTCCCAAGAAGAACAGGATCTTGTCGAGAATCCCTCGACGGGGTTCCTCCATATTCAGCTCCTGTTTCGATGTGCTCGACTCGCAGTCTTCCACCCCTTTCCTCTTCAACCCCGAGCCTAGATGCCGTTGGATTTTGCCTTGATGTACAATAAAGTAATCACCTCCTTCTCTGATTATCTTCAGCCCCCTACCAACACATGTTTCAGTCAACACAATTGGCATGGTTTGAATCACGATCTCGAAATGAATTGATTAAAAGGTTATATAACTTACAATCCAACTCGATCACATCGGTCTTGTGTCTCGTAAACATCTTTCCATGATGTGGAATGTAAGGGATCAGGTGCATAAAATGCAGCTTGATCGATTCCCCATCTGTCTTTGAATAGGGCAGACCAGAGCATGTTATCTGAAGCCAACACTTTCCATTTCCTGCAAACTTTTCAATACCAAATTGCAAAGGATCATGATGCAATCCACAATTCATGAAATGACAAGACTGAACAGTAGAATTCAAGAAATGCAGCTCATTTTTATCTACGGAAGACATTAAAAAAGCATCCCAAGGAGGGTGCAAATTGCAATTCAACAGAAATTCAAGGAATTAAGAACAGATCCCATCTTAATTTGATAGTTCAATTGAAATACAAGAAAAAGGAAAAGCAATCTTAATCCTAGAGAAATTCCAATAAAACAAAGTATGGGTTTGGGTGTACAAACCTTGAAGAGCAGAGGCAAGGTTCTGATGATCCAAGAAACAGAAGATCTTAAGACAGATTTCAGAAGGCAATCTCTCCATTTGTTTCTGTTTTTATTTTCTCAGATAAAAAAGCTGTAATTTTGAAGAATCCAAAGGACACCAATCAATCCCCTTTACGTATTTGAAGAGAGAGAGAGAGAGAGAGAGGCTGCCTATTTTATGTGGAATCGGAAGATTGTAAGTTTCGGTGAGATATGAAGTTACCTATTCTTACTCTCTCGAGTTGTAAAAGAAATGATACTCGCTTTTTAAGAGAAGCCACGTTGAAGATTAGGATCCTTTCATTCTAAGATGGCGAGTAGGATAAGTTACGCACACTAAGGAGAGTTTTGAAGGCTATTTCTGAATTCGGACAGGTCGCAGTTAGAGGTTAGAACTTAGAACTAACCCAAATGTTCATGTTTTACCGCGAAAATTATAAAATAAATTATATCTTTTATATAATAATCGATGGCCAAATGAGAGATATTATAAAAAAAATATTTTTTAATATATTATTTTTTAAATTATTGATATTTTTACAATAAAAATATCTGATTTTAAATAGTGATTTTTTAGATTAAAAAATTAAAATCGAGAGCATGATGCTCCGACATTAAATAATAAAAAATAAAATAAAAATACTAAAATCGGTGACAAGAGACTCTGACTTTGAATAATATTTTTATTTTTTTAATTTGGTCACTATTTATAATCGGATTCTAATGAATCCGACTTCATTGGAACTATTCAAAGTTCAATATTTTGAAAAATAATTTTGTAAGTGTAATATTATGGGGAAAAAAGATTTAAAGAACATTATTTATGAGATTTGACCAATAATCGATATTCAACTCAATAATTAATTAATTTAAATCAGATATTATAAAAAATATTATAAAAATAATTATTTTATTTCTAAAATAAAATTTTAAATTTTTTTTTTTTGGATAAATGAAACTTCATTTCATCCAAGAACACAAAAAAAAAACTACAAATCATTCACCTACACAACCAACTTCCTATACAATATAAAGAAGCTATTAATTAGTAGAGTATATTCCTAACTTTTCAATCTCACATCTCTTTTAAGGACAGTAAGGATGGTTTCCTCCATCTTTGGAGCATTCCCATGCAGCCTTCGATTATGTTCTTGCCATATATAATAATTGAAACCCTTCCAAATAAGTCGAACAATGATTATTTTTGAAGATTTTCCCCACCTAACTTGCAGGACCCAATTAAAAATATACCCCAACAACCAGAAGAGCTGGTCATTCTCCATTCTAATAAAATTAGCCTCCAAAGATTTGATGAGAACCTACAATTACTAAACAAATGGTCCCTGGTTTTCATACCTTCCCCACATAACAAGCAAATAGTATCAACAAAACATCCCTATTGACGTATACGTTTTTTTTTTGTTGTTGTTGTTGGCAATCTATTAAGTACCACAAGCCATGATATAAATGAATGCCTAGGTATAACTAATCCACTTCACACAAGTCTATGCCAAAAGACACTAGTTTGTTTGTGCTTGATCGTCTCCTAAACCACTCGAGTGAAAAATCTTTCTGGGAAGTTGTATGCCGTCATGAAATCAGCTCTCAGCTTCAATATTTTCCTCCATACCCAGCTTTGTCCGGGTTTCAAACAAACTAACCATATAGATTGACCTTTCAATAAGTATCTATACATCCAAGCTACTCATAAAGAGTCAGCCTTGATGAGAATAAGCCATAAGTATCGCATCATACATGCTCTATTCTAAGAAATAATGTCCTTAATACCAAGATCTCCTTTTTTTTTGGATGACAAAAAAATTCCCATCTCACCCTAGCTCCCCTAACATTAGTATCAATTCCTTTCGATAAAAAAGTATTACATAGTTGTTTGATCTTCTTGATAACTTTCATTGGCAAAATAAAGACTCGACACCAATAGTTTTGTAAACTGAAAATTACAGCTTGAATAAGCTGAAGCCTACCAGCAAATGATAAGCTTTTAGCAAGCCAACTTTGTATCTTACTAGCGATCTTTGGAACTAAACTGTCACAATCAGCAAAAGAAAGGTTCCTAGAAATCAAGGGTACTCCAAGATATCTTACAGGCAACTCTCCTAACTTAAATCTAAATTATTCCTTAATTTGTTGTAACTTTACAGAATCAACTCCAACAATAAACATCTCACATTTGGATTCATTACAGAGAATAATTTATAGTACATAATTAAAAATAACTTATTACGGAGAATAATATCTTATTTAATAATGATTATTTAAATTATTATTTTAAAAAATATTATAAAAATAATTATTTTAATTTATATTTCATTTACGAAATGAACTTTAAATTTTTAAAAGGATATAAGTTAATACCTTATTAAGCTAAATTAACTTATATATTTTGTAAAATAACTGGTACGAAGATTTACATTATCCAGCAGTTGGCGAAGGAAGCATGTGCAAACAACGGAAGTTGCATATGGAGGAGACCAGCCTGGCTCTCTTTATAAATTATAAGGTGTAATTTAAAAAATTATTAAATTATTCAAAATATTTAATATGAGTACGTTAGTTTTATTTAAAATAAAAAATAATAAAAAATTATAATTTAATTAAACAAATTTGATCTTAAAATATTTTTAAAATTATAAAAATTAACGTCTTTAAATCATAAATAATATTATATAAAAATAAAATAAAATTCTTATTATAATATATTTAGGTCAATAATATATTCTATTATCGTATCTCTTGTATTATCGTATAAGCGATAGTATCCTATAGGGTAAACTGCAACAAATGTCACTTAATTATGAATATAGTTATATTCGAGTCACCTAATTATTAACATTTGAGTCACTTATTTATGGGTATACATTTGGGTCACCCAATTATTAAATGTTACATTTGGGTCATTCAATTATAAGTAAGGTTACATTTGGATCATTCTTCATATTTGAAAAAATAGATCAATTTGATCGTTTTTTCTTCTAAATCACTTATATACCCTTGTTAACGTTAGAACACTTCATTTGAAATCATTAATTAATCTAACACGTGAATTAATTAACTTATTATCGTTGATGATCTTTTACAAACAATATAAACTTATTTATTAATTGATAAAAGAGGTTTCACTGAATTTGTATAACTTTTTTATTAATAAATTTATTTTTTATATATCGTTGATGATTTATTTATTATCGTTGATGATCTTTGCACAGGATAAAAGATGTCATATCTTCTTGATTTGGCCTACACCTCATAAAATTGAAATCAATTTATTTGATATCAACCCGAATATGATGATATAAAATTTGTTCAAAAGCCTGAAATAAATCGAATCGAATCAAAATTAATGCGAATTTTAGTTGAACATAATAGACCGAAATTGAAAGTAATTTCAACTAAAGAAAATTAAAAAAATATATATTACAAGAAATAAAAATGAGAATATCTCTGAAGATTAATTGGCCCGATATTAAACTAGCAGACCCAAATCGAATGATCAGTGTACCTAACATAGCTCTTCGATGGCCTAAAAAATGGGTTCGATTGGAGGAAAACACACCCAGTGGGACTCGAACCCACAATCGCCTAATTAGAAGTCAGACGCCTTATCCATTAGGCCATGGGTGCTTCTTGCTGATTGATCACTAGTACTGCATTTTATTCTTGTTTAACTTGATCAAATGGTTCATCTTGTACATCTTTCTCGTTGTTTAACTGGTCGGGATGCACCAAAACCTTACTGTATGACATGAACTTCCTGTATATCTCTTAATGCATGGATGAGAGAAAGAATCAAAATCTAAAATGCGTGAGGTATGATATGAACGGGACTTTTCAATTCTTCCTGGTCATCGATTCGCATACTAGGCAATAGGCATAGGTTAGAACTCCTTCAAGGCTGACAAACTACACATGTTCTACTGATTTGTTTACTTTCAACCCACCCAGAGGCCAGAGCCTCTGTTCTGGGCTGAAAATCTCCATTTTGTTTCAATGCAACATATGGGCTACTGGGCTGATTGATACAATAACTTGCTGTCCTGCAACAAATAATGCAAACCCCTCCAATTGTACAAGATGTAGCAGTTGACATCGCTTTCAGAAATAAAGATGATGTTGGTGGTAGACAGCGAGGAGGTTGAAGGAGATGAACCAGTACAGAAAGCCCCATAACAGTTAACACACACTATTCCCAACCTTACGTACCATTGGGCTGTTTATTAAACCCCAGGCCAGGACCACCCTAATCGATTCAGGAAAACAAAACCCTGAAACAAATCTAGGCTAGGGTGGTCCATAAGGAAACAGGCATTAGGCTAGCGTCGTATTAGGAGCAGATGTGGTCCAATCCCTCGCACTGTGTTCTCGTTAGTAAATGTGGGAGTGGGACTGATGCAAACCCCACGACGGATTTGGGCGGTGGTCATGTTTCCTTGGGGGTGCTCTGGTTCGGGTGTTTCAAGATCAAGACTTCATCTTGTTCGGGTGTTTCTCAGTTATAAGTAATGCTTCACTAAAATCAAACCACGTTGAATCTCAAACTCGTAGTTTAAAGAAACTAATTGGGTCGGTTAAAACGGTTGTGGATTAACTGTTACTTGTGTGTCGGTTCATCGTCTATCGTTTATAGAAGACATCTCAGGATTTTGTCTCGGTGAAGATTGTCCTCATTTGATAAAAATTTATGGGTTGGTTAGTGATGTTTATAAATTTATACTTTGGTCCTTCTTCTGTATCATCGCCTTCTTCCAACTTGTCCTTTGCCAAAACTGTGTTCTATCAAAAAAATATTTCCTTTTGGTTTTGGATGCTGCAAAAAGGTTTGGGTCCCAATTAGGGTTTTTTAATGAGTTTAACAGCTTGTGAGTTGTTAGAATTCGATTCGATCAAAATTTGATAAACGCTCAATTCAGATTGACTTGACTCGAGACCTTAATGAGTTTAATTGAGCTAAGTCTAACTCGACTCGATAAGTTCACGAACAACTCGTTAAATTTTTAAAATAGTTTTTAGTAATTATTTTATTCAAAAAATAAATCTATATAATAATTATAATTTATGAATTATTAGTTTAATTATAACATGCTAGTTTGGTGTATTTGTAGATCATTAGCATAAAAATATTTTATACACTTTTTGATATTTTTTGGTTAAATTTATTAATTTATGTTAATATTATGTTTCATATAGTATTATTAAATTTTATTTTTAGTTAAAAATAACATACTTTTTTAGTGAGCTCATCGAGCAACAAGTCAAAGCATGACGAGTTTAAAAGCAACGAGCCGACTTGAGTAACAAAATATTTTAACGAGTACAAGTCGAACAACAAAATATTTTAACGAGCACGAATCGATCATTGCTCAACTCGCGATCAACTCTTTTGATTAGCACCCCTTATCCCAACCCAACTATAGATACAAAAAAGTACAACGAGGTCAAATATTATCAAAATAGATACAAGATTTGATGATAGAGTATAACAAGGACGAATTCAGAGTTTTCTATAAGGGGTACATGCTATAAGTATATATATGTAAGGGGTGCAAAAGTAACTTATCAATAGAAAATTTAAAAAATTATATAAAATATAAGAAAATTATAAATTTTTAATGAGTGTGACTGCACCAACACCCCTAAATTTATTTCTAAGGTATAAAGATTTTAAAATTTTAAAATTTTAAAATTCTAAAACAAAATTATTATTAAATAATTAAAAATATATATAAACATATACTATTATATATTATACACTAATGTATTAAAATAACAAAATTCTTTCTCCGGAAAACAGCCCACATATAAATAAGTAACGTGTAAAAATGGTATCCAAATTATTGAGAAATTAGTTAAGCCAACTCCATAATATCTATTATTTAAGAAAATACTCTAATTAATTCATTTAAGAATTATTATGGAACTTTCCTACAGCTCCAACTGGTTTTTCAAAATAGATTGTGGATATATAAAATTCAATTTTTTGTAATTTTTTTTTGTCTTTTTAATATTCGATATTCCCAAATCTTTTATAATAACACATATGTTGTAGTTACATGTCACATCTTAATTTATATTTGCTTTTATAATTATTTATGTGGTACTTCATAATTCGTCTATTGGTGTTTATTTTAAAGGAAAATTATATATTTAATATTTTAATTATATTTGTGTTATTATTTTAGTATTTTAATTATTATTTTTGGTAAAATTATATTTAATATTATATTTGTATTTTTATTTTAGTACCTGAACGTCAAATATTAATAGAGATGATGACATAATTTGGAATAATCATAATTTTAGTCCAAAAACTTATATATTATCAATTTAGTCTAAGTTCATTAATTTAAAATATCATCTTAATTTTAATAAAATTTTATCTCACAACTTTCTCACCCCCACCCCATACTCACGTCGGTTTCCAGATCGTGGAGTTTCGGTCCTCAAATGGACCCCAGATTAACCCTCATTGATCTCCAAATATTACGAACCCCAGATTAACCCTCATTGATCTCCAAATATTGCGATTTTGATCGTACTTAGCCTTTTTCAACTCTAAAACCTAAAAAGGTGTTCTTTTGAAAGAAGAAAAATTAAAAATATATATGTAATTTTAATTTAAAAATTAAAATAATATTTAAATTGGTAAAATTTTATCAAAAATAGAATAAAATTCGTTATGTTTTATTATACTAAAATTAATAGTTGATATACCAAAACAATAAGACAAATATAGTTAAAATATTAAATATACAATTTTCCTTATTTTAACAATATATCAATAAATAAAACAATAAAATCTTTAATATTGATGAACATTGAAAATAAATTAGTGGAAGAGTTCATTTTTTAAATTTTTATAAGTTGAAGCGAAAGATTTTCATATGTATTTATTTTAAAATATATTTCTTTTTAATATATCGTAAAATTATTAGAACCAAAAATAAGATTAAGGTGTTATTTAATGAACTTAAAAACTAAATGTTGAAAAATTAAATAATAAAAAAGATAAATACACACTTAAATATGTTCGAAATTATACCTCGTAAATATTAAAATAACAATTATATTAATCGACTCAGGTGACAAATCTCATATTATTAAAACCATAGGTCCATAATCCTTTGTATTACATACTTAATATAAAAAGAAATAAAAACGCATTAAATATAAATTCACAATTTTAATCTTTATGAAACCTCAAAACCATTTAGATTTTTTTTTAATTCAACGAATTCAGCAAATAGTTTTGTTGAAAAATAGTAATTTCAACGTGAAAACAACATCACCCCAGTCAAATAAATCATCAGCAACTGTCGGTTCCAAAAATATACATATATAGTAGACTTTCAAACTAGAAAAAAATATAAAATAATTAAAAATCTTTTTTTAAAATCAACCCCCAACATCTTCAAATAAATAATCATTTCTTGATTGATGTCGGCTGCCAAATTATGGAGTAATTTAAGGTACTGTTCATGTGGTCTATATAAGACATGCAACTTTGCATGCAATATGCATGAACTATGGCTAGGGTTGTAATAATCTTATGGTAGCTAGGAGGATTTAAAGTCAACATTTTTTGGACCGACCAAACCCTAGATTCGTAAATTACACTTTTAGTACGTCCGACGGTGCTGGAAACACAACAAAACAAATAAGACACACCATGCTAGAAAAAACATGACCAGGCTAGCTAGAATCTTGGGGGAGTCTGGATTTCTTGCTTACCAAACAGGCAATTCATATTTTCTCTTTCATGTAATAGTTATTTTTATTTAAAAGAGAGGGGATTAATACTTATACATTAATCGTGTAAAGTTTTATATCGAATATTTTATATAAAACGTCAAAGCGTGCACTACAACAATAGTGTTTTCTAGTAACAATTAAATTATTATGACATATTATTATTAGATCACCGATATAACTATAGTTATGACATTATTTTTTTAACAATTAAATTATCACTATAATAAATATTTATGCCATAAATTTGTTTGTTACTAAAATTTTGTCACTGGTCTGATATAGTACACATATTAAATTATCACTATAATAAATATAATTAGTAGCAGATTCAGAAATTTATTTGAGGTGGACATATCTAAAATTTTAAAATTTTAGGTGGGTACAAACCTTAAATATTATAAAAAACTTAAGGTTTAATTCATAAAAATTATTAAAATTAAGGATAAATATGTGAACTTTAAAAAATTTAGGATGAACCCATACCCACCTACAACCTTAATGGATCCGCCACTGATTGTAATATCAAATATTATTATTACAAAAGATAAAAATTGCGACAAACTTTTTTATCACAAAATTTATTTTCAGTGTCGAAAAAATATCAGAAAATATATAGTTATTAGTGTCGAAAAGATGGTCACAATTTTTTTATTTGTGATAACTTTTAGAATAACCAACATTATTATAATAATAACCAAATTACAACCATTTCCTTAAGGAATACCGATGACCTGTGACCACCTCTTCAAACCAGATTGACCTAAACTCTTAAATTGCCTTTGAAGCTTTGGAGATCGAACTGCACATAAAATAATAATTATTATTATTTATATTTATTGAAATCATGCAATGCATGTAAATGTTTTGGGATATGGAGGTGGTGCACCAACTTTTGGACAGTTTTATGGCCAATATATAAAGCCTATAACATGACAAGTTGTATCACAACGTGCCACATGGCAATCATGTGCACGAAAGCATTGATCCCATGCCCCAAACCAATCACTTTGGATACAAATATTCTCTAACTTGCATGCAAGAGTTGCCAAAAATCATGGGAACCATCGTCAAGCTTATTTAAAGACTTCTTAACCGAGGGGAAACTTCCCTCATGCATGACGTCGTGCATAGAGACGGACGGACACGATATTTTATGTTAAGGATAAATTTATTAAATTTTAAGTAAAATAAATAAATTTTTAATAAAAATACATAAAAATTTTAAATTTTTAAGGTGGGTGACCGCCCTTTCCACCCTTTTTATTCATCTATAAGGGGTTATTGCCCCAAGCAATTTAAAATTTGTATAAGATTTAAGATTTTTATGTTTTTTTTAAGTTTAAATTTTTTCGTCTCTTAAAATTTTATAAGTTCGTCTTTTAACATAAAATCATGTATTCGTTCGGATAAAAAAGAGCTAAAGTAGAGTTACTTTTGTTTTTGAACAATTCTGGTGTAATTACGAGAAAAATATTTTTATTAATTTTATTTTTTAACCCTCACCGACAAACTGTTCGCTAATTACTTATATATTAATAATTTTTCAGTTCACTAATATAACATATTAAGGATATTAAGATTAACTCATGATAATAAACATCCAAGGTTAGTAATACGGTGACGTTTGGCCTCTTTTTGCATATTATAAATTAATAGTAGATGTATTATTTTAACTTATATCTCACTCTATATAGGTAAGAGATGACGAAATATTAAAAGGCTATAAGCAATAATCAATGTCTCCAACCCCAAGTCCATTATAATTTTTTGTATCTTATCTTTAACCTTCAAAATAATGTTTATTGATTTTTGAGTGAGTGTTCGATAGAGTTAAGTCGAATTAAAAATTATTGAGTTATTCAAATTAACATATCATATTTTATAATTTATATTTTATTTATTTGTTTTTGAATCGAGACGAATTTATAAAATTCAATTTGAGTCAAGTTTTCAAGTTCATATACAAATTTAATTATATTTTTTTTATCTTGTAATAGTAGTATAATTTGATCTCAATTTAAAAGGCTCGACTCGAACTTAAAAATTAATATAATAATTACAAAAAATTTTGTATTATTCAAAATTTCATTTTATAACTCATTTTTTTTTAAATTTTTTGAATCGAATCAAATTTATAAAATTTTGAGTTAATTTTTTTCTCTATGAGTTAAATTTTTTTTTCAAAGCAAATCGAATTTAATTCACCTCTAATTATTACGCTCCTTAAGAATATTAAAGTTTTAAGATTCAAAATCTTCCCTTTCAATAATATGCTTCATTATAATAAAAATGAATTATGTTCTCTTGAAATAAAATATTAATTTATTTTAATATATCTTGAATAATTCAAATCGAACACAAATTTTTAAAAGTAATTACCGGTGTAGATTACGAGGTGATTATTACCCAATTCATATCATGAAAAACAAAAGAAAATGGTTTTTTTGCACGTGCCATCAAAAGGTTCATTGAAACAAAATGTTTTGATGGGAAAGGTTAGATTCACAAGTAAATGCATCTATGAATAGGATGGACTCGAATAATTTTTTTATATAATGTTCGAAATTTTATTTTATTTTTAATTAATTTGATTATTTTATTAATAATTTAAGACATACAATCAAATATACTTTAATTAAAATTTAAAAAATGTATTGTAAAAAAAAAAAAAAAACTCGTGTTTACAAAGTAGGTATATAATTAGTGTTTTCTTGTCCTAGAATTAGTGTTTCTTTTATTGCCAAACTTGTCTCTTTTTCATTTTTAACCCTGCTTTTTGAGTGTCTTAAAGTCGTTTTAGTGACAGGTAGCTGTGGAATTAATTGAAACCTTTGTCTTCTTTGTGTCTTCTTGTCTTGCTAATGGGGTATCAGTTCATTACCAACTTCCTTAATTTCTTACTTTCATGTCTATCATAATTACCAATAGAGAAAGGGGTAACCCTTTCAACAAGTATAAGGGTTTATAATTTAACATCAAACTCTGAACATAGACAATAAAATAAAAATAATATATCTTTTAAAGATTAGATTCACTTACATAAAATATAAAACTTATATTTTTATATATTTTTTAGATTGTTGAATAGATAAAATAGATAATTAAAATAATTGTTTATTTTCTTTAATTAATAATCTCCGCATAACCTATTGTTAATATCAATTATCCATTGTGTGTACAAATAGTATTTGTTTTAAAATATATTCTCAACCATTGAACATTGACCTCTTAAATATTGTACTCAGGGACGGAGTTAGGATTTGAGGTTGAGGGGAGCAAAACATAAATGTTTAAAATTAGGGAGGAAAATTCATAAAAAACAATTTTTAAAAGAATTTAAATAAGTGAGAAAAAAATTTCTTTGGGTGGGGGGCGATTGTTCCTCCTCCCCACCCCTCTTTAGCTTCGTCCCTGATTATACTGTAATTATTGGTGCTTGAACCCGTGACTTTTAAGAACAACAATCGTTATTTTTATTACTGAAATAAGTTAATATTTCTTTTGTTTTTGTATCGAATAAACTGCTATTAGTTGTTTTTTTTAACAATGGTAAAAACCCAACACTAATCAACTCCCCTTGAGTGAAATGTTTGATGAATTAGAAACATTGTTTAACTTTTAACCTTTATTTTTGTTGTTTTGTTTGTGTTTGATTGAGACAGGAAAACCCTGCTAAAGTTGACCTAAAAATATTGTTCCAAATTAATGTTTTGAAGTGGATTACCTCCTAACTTTAATTCAATTATTAGGGTTGAGAATAAAGTCCAATTGTGATGTGCCAACAACACACAATAATCAGAGATCACACTTGTCAAGTATCAAATGAATCATATTCTTTCATTTATTTGATTTTTTTTTCCTATCACAATTCAATTATTTGGAATATAGCACATTGGCTACAATACAAGTTTACACATTATAGAATGATGATCTAAAAAACTTTTTAAGTAGAAAATGTTAGATAAATGTATTAAATTAATTATCTAAGATAAATCATTTGACATGGTTACCTCTTTAATTTAATACAAAATAACTAAATTATTTAATAAAATAAGAGTTATAGATATAAAATCAAGGTCTTATAAAAATATTATCCGATAAATTTAAGTATTGTATTTCTAAATACGTCGTTATACTCCAATAGGGCTCCTTCAATGTAACGCAATAATCTAAATATCTACGGACGGAAACAACGATTCTAAATGCTGTGCTCATAAAGCTAAGTAGATATACCTCTACTCTATTATGTTTCATATAATCATAAACATAAGTATATACCCGGAGAAGATGACATGGCGATAAATTAATACATGACGTTATCACTAGTCGTCTAAATCATACTCAATCAACAGTTATATCATCTTATAACCAATCACATCATAACCCATCAATCTATAAATCTGAAGTAAAACTCAGGCCAGACAACATCATGATATACACTCAAAATGAGGTTCGGGTCACACAACACCAAAATGAACATTTATACTCAAAATCTTCTCGTAAATATCTTCGAATGAGATTCAGATCACACAACATCAAAATATTTATTAAATTGTCTGATTATAGTATTACAACACGTCTTAAGCATTTGAATCCCAACCATTAAGGGTAACTCTATCATGCAAGTCCCCACGACACACATCAACATTTTCAATACCACCATTCAATTAAAAAAAAAACATTTATCAAAGTCTTTCCTGACAAACAATTAAAATTGGATTAAATTTAAATTGAAAATATAATTTATCGTTGATACCGTCATTTAAATAATTAACTTTGTTATAATATATAAAATATAATAGTTTTAATTTAAGCAATGAAATGAAATTTTGAATTATTTTAACGATTGAAAGTTATTTAAGTTGAATTCATTAAATTTCATAAGACAGAAATACCCTTACCTGTTGACAGGTAAGGGTGTTTGTTGAACTAGGACAAGAAGGGTGAGATTGGTCACCTAAAATTAAACATCAATTATATTTATATATATTAAATGGATGAAGGTTTAGTGATCTATGGACCGCCCCATTTTCACCACTTTTTCATTTTTTTCACTTTATTTATTTCCTCTTTTTTGAATTGAAATTTGGAATCAGTCGTCAAATATGTTTTTTTTTCTTTCCTAAAATCATACAAATAATAAAATTCTCGTTTATTTTTCTATTATTTTAAATAAATATAATAACATTAAAAAATTATAAACATGATCAATCATCACAAATTTTATATCATCAGCAAGTGTGAATTTTATCAAGAATTAAAAATCAAACAGATATTATAAAAATCACTTAAAAATGTTAAAAAATAAAAATTTAATTAATTAATCTTTTTGTAACATATTTTTCTCTGCATGGTTTTACGACGCGTCTGAACAAAGACAAGTTCAAATGTTTGACCTTTGACTCATTAGTAGAAACTTGACTAGTCCGAACTTAATACTCGTTCAACATGACGAAATTGATGATATCATTTTCCTTTTAAGAAATTTAATAATTGATGTATTAAAGGAGTTAATATATTAAATTTTTTGAATAAATACTATTTAGAGGAGGAAAAAAAAGAAAATTTATTATTATTGAGTATAGAATTCATGATTTAGAGAAATAGAGATATTAACTGAGTTTTTAATCACTTTCTTCAGGGAAAGATTATATCGTAGGCCCGACCTACCACATCAGTCGTGGTTTTTAACCAATAAAAATTACCTATTTCGTCACTAATCAACTATGTAATTAATGTAATTTCTAGAAATCATATTTTTAAAATAATATGAAAATTCTGAGTGAAGATTCATTGGTTGAAAAAAAAATTGACGTGGAGATTAGTGATGAAGTGGGTGGTTATTATTGGATGGGACCACGGCTGACGTGATAGGCCGGGCCTATGATATAATTTCTCTTCTTTAGGGGTTATTGATGATTTAATTTTACGGGTTCTAGTTGACAAGTCATACTTCTTGTCTCAAACTTTATTTAATTTTTTATTCGATTTGAATTGACAAATTTTTATATAAATTTAATTATAATTATTTAAAAAGGTCATAGTGCATATTAGCTCTAATTTTTTAAAAATTATCTACCCATATAAAAGATACATATATATATATTTTATTATATTCTTTTTTACATGTGAAAGTAAGATTTATAATATTATTTAATAAAAAAATCTAAAATATATTTATAATATTATTTTTAAAGAAGAATTTTTAAGGATAAAGTACTGACGAGGTATAAAAAATTAATGAATTAATATGAAGAAAAAATTTATAAAAATATAATTGAATGAACAAATTAAATAAAATGTAAAATTAAGAGATTAAATTAAGAAATAATATATTTTTTAAAAATAAATTAAAGTTGCATAAATATTATGTAATGATAGTTGAACATGTGATTTGAATTTAGTTAAAATTAGATATGAAATGAACGAGGAATCAAAGAAATAAGGAAATCATACAAAAGTTGAGGCTTAAATTATTAAAATAAAAAAATTATTTAAAAAAATATGAAATAAAGTTAAATATGTTATAAATATATTTATTTATGGTGGATATTCATATATTAAGTTAAACTTTAATGGGCTTTAGTATTAGGGTTTCCATCTTATGCCTATAAATATAGACTTTTGGCATAGCATTGTATACAACCCTTACTTTGAGAATATAATAAAATCTCTCTCCCTTTTGTCTCTCATATTTATTCTTCTATTTTATTCTTGTTCTTTACTTTATTCACAACACGTTATCAGCACGAGTTTGCTCAGAAGATTTTTATTTCAAGTCTCTTCAAAGATTTACCCGGTATGTTCTTTTTCAATCTTTTATATTTAATTTATAAAATAGTATATATACGATGATGATTATGATTTTTCTCTTTTTCATGTAAATATTTCTATTTTTGTCTAATGATATTATGTGTTTATTTCATGTCATTAATATTTTGTTTTAATAATTTAATCCGAGTATATTGGCTGGACATCCCGTTCTGCGAGGCTACTGGTCTCAAAAGAGGTTCTTTTTAAAGGACCTTGTGAACTGGTTTAACAACGCCGCGTATGAGGATTAAATTTTTATTCTTTGAATATATTGAATATATATTGGCTGATCAATTACTATTTAATAGTATGAATATTATAAAGTTTATATTTGCTTGGAAGCAATATTTTTTTATGTCGAAAAACTCGACTATAGACTTCTCCCAAGTTCAAGTTACGAAAATTGTCTTGATCAAAGAATTTTTATGGGAGGCATTCCCTGAAGTGAATGCATGCATGATGATTATTCCATGCAATTATTGGATTTATGACATTCCTTAAAGTGAATGCAAGCATGATGATTATTCCATGCGATTATTGGATTTATGACATTCCATGAAGTGAATGTAAGCATGATGATTATTCCATGCGATTATTTGATTTATGTCATTCCCTGAAGTGAATGCAAGCATGATGTTTATTCCATGCGATTATTGAATTTGTTTCATTCCTTGAAGTGAATGCAAACGTGATAATTCACTATATGGTTAGTGAATAAAACTCAATTATGTGCCAGAGTATCATTGATGAGGATATGTTAGAAAAAAAAAACATACTCCATTTTTCATGCCAGCAATGTTGTCCTTCAGACACAATATCGTGAAAAAGGCTTTAAGAAATATTCTGAGTTAATTTTTTGTCTTCTTGTGGCTGAGCAAAATAATGAGTTGCTCATGAAAAATTATGAATATCGCCCAACAGGCTCCGCTCCATTCCCTGAAGCGAATGTGATATTATATAGCGGAATGAATAAAAGCAACATTAGTAATTGTGGTCATGATTGAGATCATAAAATAGACATGGATAAGATGATTATTTTGAGAATACTTATATCCACCAGAAGTGGAATTGTAAAGATGTCAAGAATGATAGAGATCATATTAAAAATCTTTATGTTATCAAAGTGATGGTATAAACCATTGATCTCGTACTTATCAAACGCCGAAGTATTACAAACTTTATTCATAATCATGAATGATAAATTGAAGAAAATATAATCAGATTTTCTTTGTGGCGAAAATAATGGCGTTATTGATCCAACTTAATTGGATATTGATAATTTTTCTCATAGTCCTTCAAGAGAATAATTCGCCATTTATTTTATTTTCCTTATAATATCTAAAAGAAATAATTGATCTTTATTTATTTTGTTTATTATATATTTATATTAATTTATTTTACATATTATTTATTTATGCTTTATGTTAATTTATCATTTATTTTATATATTATTTATTTACATTCTATGTTAATTTATCCTTTGAAGAATATTATCACTTCCGGAATGAAATCTACAATGAATTGTGGTTATTTATGCCAAGCAGATAGTGCAAGTACTCATACTAAAGCATAAGAAATATTTTCCCATTTAAATACAAGGGAAAATGTGAGTACTATATCTCAAAGTACTGAAATATCAATGCTTCGGAAGAGCTTTTGAGAGCTTATCTTTGATAAATAAACGAGTTGATATAATGTGCTATATTTAATATTTTCCATTCCCCGAAGTGAATGGTACAAAGCACATATTTTTCATTCCCCGAAGTGAATGAAATAAAGCACATATTAAAAGGTGCATAATTATGCATATTTTCCCATTTTAAATGCAAGGGAATAATGAGTACTATATCCGGAAGTACTAATATCACAGAAAGCTCCGACAGAGTAAATATGTTATTGACAAATGAGACTTTATCTCATATTTACAGTGCATTATGCCCGTTGAGCAAATATGTTATTGCCAAATGAGACTTTATCTCATATTTACAGTGTATTATGCTTGTCAAAGTCGCAAAGAGACTTATTGAATTTTAAAGATATTTA
Source organism: Abelmoschus esculentus (assembly GCA_035048815.1). NCBI lineage: Eukaryota > Viridiplantae > Streptophyta > Magnoliopsida > Malvales > Malvaceae > Abelmoschus > Abelmoschus esculentus. The sequence goes on along the minus strand of JAUCBN010000031.1, from coordinate 4,077,932 downwards.
CAGAAATATATTGAGAATATTAGTCAAGGGATGCTTACTATATCAATATTACGAGTGTAAGGAAATCTTGGCAAAATTACATGCACTGTCATCCATATTGTACTACATAAGAATTAGTATAAGTTGAAGCTCATGCTATTGTAAACAATATGTTTACTGATAATTTTATTTGGCATGATCGGTTAGACCATCCCGGTTCAATTATGATGCAAAAATTGGTTGACACTTTCATGTGGTCATTTATTGAAGAACTAAGATTTTCTTCATGGTAATATTTCACATGATACTTGCTATGAAAGCAATTTGATTATACAATCATCAACATCTAAGATAGAGTTCTATTAATTTTCTGGAACGGATACAAGGTGATATATATATGGGCCCATACACCTTTCTAAAAGACCATCTAGATATTTTACGATTTTTATCGATGCATCGACTAGATGGTTATATGTATCCTTGTTATTAACCCGCAACTTGGTGTTTGCGAGGCTACTTGCTCAGTTGATAAAATTACGAGCACATTTTCCAGATTATTTTCTAAAGACAATCAGTCTTGATAATGTTGATGACATGTAATTTTACATGTAGTATCATAAATTCGCATCAAGCCAACAAATGATCATAAGTTCTCCCCATTACAAATGGTTTTTGGTCAGGAACCAAATATTTCTCATCTTAGATTTTTTTTTGTGTGTGCGATATATGTTCTAATTGCTCCACCACAACGCACAAAGATGAGTTTTGTTGGGAATATATATAAGAGCTTCTGATAGGGGATTTATTTACAATCCGATTTACTGACTATCATTTTAATGAGTCAGTTTACCCAACATTAGGGGGAGAAAATAAATAGCTGGGGAAAGAAATAAGTTAGAATGAATTATCATTTTTCTCATTTTGATCCACGTACTACACAATGTGAACTATAAGTTCAAAGGATAATTCATTTAGCAAATCAATTGCCAGATGATTTTGCTGACCCTAAAAGAGTGACTAAGTCACGTATACCAGCTATGAATGCTCCGATTAAATTTGATGTCATGGAAGGACAAACTCTAGTTGCTAATGAGTCTAACTTACGCTTAAAGCGTAGTAGACAAGTAAGTTCCAAAGATAAGAGATCATCGAAAAAGAAAAGGAGCTATATTTTATGATGGTCTGATTGAGGAATCAATGATTATGAAAATCTCTAGAAGAGATTAAATGGTCTCCAACAGAAACATTGACATAACTCAGGTACCTGATAATAAAGAGATCTCAATAGATTATATCATGTCTGATAATAAGTGGAACTGAAATTAAATCGACGTCGTTAATATATTTGCATGCAATATAGCACTAGAGATTTTATTTGATGATGTGGATCATGAATCATTGTCAATTGGGCAATGTAAACAAAGAAATGATTGGCCAACATGAAAGAGGCAATTGAGGCGAAACTAAAATCTCTTTTGAAAAGAGAAGTATTTGGGCTTATAGCCCGTACATTGAAATGTGTAAAGCTCGTGGATATAAACGAGCCTTCGTGAGAAAGAGAAATCAAAAGGGGAAATCATGAGATATAAGCTCATTTGGTTGCACAAGGATTCTCACAAAGACATGAAATTGATTATGAGGAAAATATATTTCTCGGTGGTGGATGCAACTACTTTTAGATTTTGATCAGTCTGGCAATAAATAAAATTACTTGGTTTCTGCCTAATGGGTGTTGTTACATCCTATTTGAATGAGCCTCTTGATAGTAATATTTACATGAAACTTCCGGAAAGATTTAGATTGCCATAAGCAGTTCATTCAAGTTCTCGAGAACATTATTCAATCATATTGAATATATCTTTTTATGGCTTAAAACAATTTAGGCGTATTTGATATGATCGCCTCATTGAATACTTATTAGCATAATGCTATATGAATTATTTCCCCGAGCATTTTTATTAAGAGATTTAGCTCTGAATTTTTATTGATTGTGTATGTCGATGATTTGAATATCGTTGAGACTCGTGAAGAGACCTCCTCAAATCCTTGTGCATCTATCGACATACAGAAAAATATTGAAAGAGACTTTACATGCATAACGCATATCTATTTATCACCTTTATGGTTGTTGTTAAGTCTCTTACTGTAAACAAAGATTTTTTCGCATCACGAAAAGGGTAATGATATTTTTAGTCTAAAGCACAATATACACATTTTTTTTGATCTGGAAGCATCGTATCTTAACTGGCCCAGAAATATTATTTAAGTGCTACGAGATCATTACCTTTAAAATAATTGTTATGCATAAGGCAAAACCGAAATATGTGTTTGGCTAAACATATCCTGAAGATATGTGAATGTTTTTTACAAGATAAGACGCAAGTTATCTTGTACAGAGATAATACAAAATTTATATCTCAAGGTGGATATATCAAATATGATAAAACGAAACATATTTCTTCAAGTTTCGTCCCTCATGATTTTCAGATGAATAATATTCAATGAATCATTTCAAGCAATGATTTGGAAGATTTATCCACTAGTGCATGATCTACTTTAATATTTGAAGATTGTATTCAATATTGAATTATGAAGATTCAAAGATCTTATGTGATATTTTCATGAGGGGGAGTAAATACGCGTTGCACTCTTTTTCCCTTAACTGAGGTTTTGTCCCAATGAGTTTTCCTGGTAAGGTTTTTAATGAGGCAACATGTTATGCGTATTAAAGATGTGTGTACTCTTTTTCCTTCACTAAGAATTTTTTTCCCACAGGGTTTTCATCTTAGTAAGGTTTTAATGAGGCACATTATCTTCATGGATATCCCAAGGGGGAGTGTTATAAATATATTTATTTATGGTGGATATCCATATATTAAGTTAAACTTTAATGGGCTTTAGTATTAGGGTTTAATACCCATTGAAATTAGGGTTTCCATCTTATGCCTATAAATATAGACTTTTGGCATAGCATTGTATACAACCCTTACTTTGAGAATATAATAAAATCTCTCTCCCTTTTGTCTCTCATATTTATTCTTCTATTTTATTCTTGTTCTTTACTTTATTCACAACAAAATATGTATTTTTATGGTAGTTTAGGAGTATATGATTAAAATTTGATAAAAAAAACAAATAAGAAATTAAAGAAATAAGAACATCATATAAAATTAAGAAGTTAAATTTAAAAAAAAATACGAATCGAAGATAAATAAATATTCTATATTTGTTTAAAAATGTGGTTCAAATTTAATAAAAAATTCTATTGAAATGAAAAAAAAAAATCAAAGACTAAATCATAAAATTATAAAATTTAATTTTTTAAATTAAATAAATTTAATTTCCACTCAAAATAAAACTATTTATATTATATCTTTATTTATTTAGATACTTACAATTTTTTATTATAAAATATTTTTTTAACATTATTATAAAATAATAGAAATTTTATTGAAAAACAAGATTTTTAATTAAAAATTAAAACAATATATATAATAATTAAATATTAAATTTTTATCAAATCGAGATAAAATAATAATAAAATAAAACATTTAATACTTATCTAAACATAAATAAAATATTAAACACTTACTTTAAAAAAATTATAAATTCTTAAAACAAATAACTAAAACATATTTACAAATATAATTAATTACTTTTTAATATTTAAATAATAGTTGACGAATAATACTATTAACAACACCAACACAAAGTCACAAACACATCCTTTTAAATCTCGTTTCTCGGTCCAATCGTTCACCAATATCAAGGTTAATATTCTTTTTCCTGTTTTACCCTTACATTACAGATTTTATTACCATTATATTATTAAATTTTAACTGTATACTTTTATATTTTTATTTATATTCAAGTTCCTGTCTGGTGTTGGCTTTGCTTCCCCAAGAAAAAGAGAGTGCTCAAAAAACGTTGTTAATGGATGCTTCGATCTATGCCACCTTCAGTTTCGAAGAAATCTCATAGAAAAACAACCCAAATCCTCATGTAAGAAAATTTTATATTCATTCATTAGATTATAAATCTATAATCTTTGCCTTGCCTAATTCATCACTGATTTGCTGCCTTCTGATTTTTTCTTCTTCTTCTTTTATTATACGATTCAAGATTATATTTCAGTGTGCTTTGATCTCTGTGTGCCGAAAACTGTTTTGTCCCCTCATTTTGTTGCAGAAATTTGGGTTCTTTTTTGTTTCCTAAAAAAAGCTTTCCTTTTGTATATTAAAGATTGGATTTTTTTCCCATTGGAAAGGACCAGGTTCAATGGGTTTTGATTGGGATCCATGTTGGATCTCTTGGGGTTTTGTTTTCTTTGGTATAGTTATCAGTTCTTTGTTTTATTTAATTATTCTTGGGGTTTGTTAACTGATCTCGTGTTTTGCGTTTATTGTTTTTAATTTGTTTTTTTTTTCAATTTATTCTCAGAGTTTTTCTTCTGGGGTTGCTTGTGTTGAAGGAATTTAGAATCTGCCACATTGCCTAGGGCTTGAAAAAGTTTTGTTTTTCTTTTTGTGTGTGGAGAGTTTTATGGGTTGAACTCAACGAATAATGGGTAGCTTAAGAGAAGATGAAGAATGTTCATTTTTTGATGCTCATGAGCACATTTGGACAATGCCTGGTTTAAATTCTAATGACACAGAGATACACCACTCAGATTCGGGGTTTCATAATTCGTCTGTGACTATGAGTAGTTTACAATATGATGTATGGATTAATAGCCCACAAAGTGTTGAGGAACGGCGCAATAAATTCTTGGATTGGATGGGATTGAGTTTAGGTGGAGTTTCTCCAGAGAATTCCGTTGATGCACCTTGTATGGAAGGGGAATTCTATAGGGTAATGGAAACTAGTGATGCTGTTTTGAGAACATCCGGCTTTGAAGAAGAGTTTTCTTCTACTCGGTCTTCCATGTCCTGTTGGTCGAATGATAGTTTTGATTTGTTTGGGCAATCAAGTTCAGGAGATAATCTTGTGTGCAGAGAAGGAAATAAGGGTGCAGTGTTTGACCTTCATGAAGAGCAGAAGGATGAGAAGGCGAGTGAGGGTTGGGAAATGAGTGAAGAACATTTGGTAACCAACAAGAAATCTGAGAACTCTAGTGTGACATCGCCCTCTATTCTACAATTTAGAGGGAATGAAGTTGAGAAGCAGAATAAATTAGAGAGAACAGTAATGAGAGTTAAGGACAGGTGGTTGAGTAGATTGCGTTCAATATCTTGTATGACGGATACACAAGTTGAAGATAATCAATTGGGACGGGATGAAGATGATTCAATTTTGGGTACTAAGGTTCAGAGAGTTAAGGTCCACCAAAGCAGGAAGAAAACAAAGGAACTTTCCGCTCTCTATAAAGGACAAGATATCCAGGCCCATGAAGGTACAATTTTGACAATGAAGTTCAGTCCCGATGGGAAATACCTGGCGAGTGCTGGTGAAGATGGTGTTGTGAGAGTCTGGCAAGTGGAGGAAGATCGGAGATGCAATGGCCGTGACATTCCAGAAGTAGATCCTTCCTGCATATACTTCACAGTGAATCATCATTCCGAATTAAAACCCCTCTTTGTAGATAAGGAGAAAGGTGGCAATTTAAGGAACATGAGAAAAACTTCTGATTCAGCATGTGTAATCTTCCCTCCCAAAGTTTTTCGAATATTGGAGAAACCATTACATGAGTTCCATGGGCATGATGGTGATATCCTGGATCTCTCATGGTCAAAGAAAAATGTAAGTCAACTTAGTTATGTCTATGTTTTTCATGATCACCACCAAATAAGATAAGCTCATCTAAGATTTCCCTTAATATGTCTCACTTGTGTGTTCATGTTGCAGTTTCTGCTGTCTTCCTCTGTTGATAAAACTGTTCGTATGTGGCAAGTTGGATTTGACCATTGCCTAAGAGTGTTTTCTCATAGTAATTATGGTGCGCTTCTGGCTGATTCTCTGTCTGTGTGCGTGCATTATTTAACATGTAATTAACTAATTGAATTATTAGTAAGTTTTGTGGTATTTTGGGAATGGTCCTGTCCTAATTCCTGATAAGGTTTACCTCTCTTTATATGCTGCAGTGACATGTGTTCAGTTTAACCCTGTGGATGACAATTACTTCATTAGTGGTTCAATAGATGGAAAAGTGCGCATATGGGCAATTTCTAGCTGCCAAGTTGTTGACTGGAGTGATATAGGAGATATAGTTACTGCAGTTTGTTATCGTCCGGATGGACAGGTTTGTTGATTTTCATGCTCCTTTATCCCCCAGGGACTACATCTTATTGTTGAGGAGTTTTAAGTTTGTTGTAAATCATTTCCTTCTAATTTATGCAGGGAGGAATTGTTGGCTCAATGACAGGCAGCTGCCGATTTTACAATGTGGCAGGTATGTTCACACCGAAAGGGATTCATGTTTATTCACAATGATATCCATCGTCGGTAGACCTATTGATGATTACTGGAATTAAGAGGAACATTTTGGTCTGTTTCTTAAACAGGTCATAGAAAAGATTTTTTATGGTTGACATAGGCTTAGAAACATGTTTCTCTCATGAAGCTGCATTTATATTTGGGTTGATTCTTAAACGAACATTTTTGTTGTTTCTTTCAGATAATCATTTGCAACTGGATGCTCATATATTATTTACTGGAAAAAAGAGGTCATCTTGCAGAAGGATAACTGGCTTGCAGGTAATAAATATCAACTCTTATCTTTGCTTATGGTCACTTGTCCCGGAATAGCTGAGATGTGCAATTTTAGCTCATATATATCATTTGCCGCAGTTTTTGCCTCAAGATTCAAGCAAAGTAATGGTTACATCTGCTGATTCTCAAGTCAGAATTCTTCAAGGACTCAATGTGATCTGCAAATACAAGGGTATAGTCATCTTGTTTTCTAAACCTTCAACCGTATAATAATGGTTTGCTGCAAATCATCAAACCTGGAATTGTAAACTTCAGTTTCTTACACTTATTCAGTTTTTGTGTTCCCTCCTAATTCATGCTCTATTTCTTACACTGCAGGAGCAAGTAACGGTGGTAACCAGGCATTCACATCATTAACTGCTGATGGGAAGCATATTGTCTCAGCTTGTGAGGATGCAAATGTATATATATGGAATTGTGTTGACCAAGATGATCAATCACGTCCTCGTGCTAAAGATGTAAGATCTTGTGAGCGATTCTTTGCTAATGCATCCATTGCAATCCCATGGTGTGGCATGAAATGTGAGAATCCAGAAAATGAAAGGCAATTTGAAGTATTGAATGAAAATTTACCCGACAACCTTCAATTGTCCTCGCCTTTGCATTTCTCTTTGAGCCATGAGTACTTTTTGGAGTCTTTTCCGAAGGAATCTGCAACTTGGCCAGAGGAAACACTTCCTCCATCCAGCCCATCGACCGTGTCATCTGCAATGCACAAGTCCCAGTACAAGTTTCTGAAATCTTCTTTCCAGAATACATTTAAATCCCATGCATGGGGTCTTGTAATAGTGACAGCTGGTTTGGATGGAAGAATTAGATCCTTCCTCAATTATGGTTTACCGGTGCCCGTGTGAAAATACTAGCTGGTTTCCCAGATACTTTGTTGATCTTGAGCAGGCTGACTGACAAGTGATCTTGAGATGTGAAAGCATCAATTACCATTGCGAGCTCCGGGCTGCATGCTTGAAACTCGTGCACAGTTCAGATTGATGGTTGAGAAATTGTGGTTTCATCACGGTGGTCTGCAACCAAATTTGGTTGCAACAAGTAGCTGTGTTCTATGGTCTACGACAATCACTTTTGGAACGGTCGACCAAGGTCAGTTTATCTGAATACCCTCCAAGTTAATCGTATGATTTACTGGAGATATTTGTCTGCCTGCCCTGGAATGGATTTCACTAGGCATGTTAAGAGAAGGCATTAGAGATCTCATAATGTATAACGAAGATTTTCATGGTCGTCGGAGCCTCGTAAACCAGCCTTTTCGGTCTGCTAACACAATCCGTAGATGTAGTGCGTTGATATTTATACTAACACTCGAAATTGTTGTATACATTTTTTAAAAATCTTTGTGAAAGCTCGACTCAAATAGATTTGACATGAGTTTAGCTGAATTGTAATTTTAATGAAGCGTTGTAGATAAATTCAGTTATTTATTGGGTTGGTTTTTCTCCCAGGTATATAAGATTGTGAGAAGCAAATTGTTGTCAGACCATGAGCAGTACTGTGTTATGTTTTCCTGTTGTTTTTTTTGAAGATTCATTAATTTTTTAGGGTTTATTGGATTAAAAAAATTTAGTCTTTATTTTTACTGTGTTCGACATTAGTAGTTCTTAGTGAAAGTAAAAGAGGTGACAAATCAAAAACAGCGACAAAAGTTGGTGTTGGTAAAAACATTGACAAAAACAGAATCCGAGGACGAAGACGACTAAGGATTAAAGTTTAAGACAACAATTTTTTCTTTAACAAAACCAGAACTCGTGATCTCTAGAAATAACAATTGTTCATTTAATCACTAAGACTAAATAATTCGTACATTGTTTATTTTTTTTCTAAATGATAATATTTATATATTCTAATGTTATTCTTAATTGTTTGTTACACTCACACAATGATCTAAAAATACATAAAAATTAAAAATTTAAGATTGTGTAACTGAATTTTATCTTATGTACAGATGAATCCTCTTACACTATGTAAGACTTAAAAAATGTACGTATTTTTTAGATCATTAACTAATGATAAATAAATAACTGGGATTAACGTTAAAAATATAAAATTATTATAAAACTTATTTTTTAACTATTTATTATCATGTTTCAACAAACTAAAAAAATTATAAAATTATTAAAATTTTTACCATGTAAATAAATCCTATCCTATATATATATATATATATATATATTTGCGCGTGATCTCCTCTCCTTGTTAAACAATCCCCAGCGCGAGATCAGAAGTTCAGAAAATGCTAATTTTCGCATTAAAAAAATCATTAGGAACTTAAACAATAAGGATTACTTTATCAAAAAAGACAAAATTATCTATATTAAAACACATATAGGTACCGTAATTAGGAGACAATTAGGACAAAACCTGATTAGTTGGTAAGGGACAAAGTTAAGTGTGCTGGCTTTTTATAGATACCTATCAAAAGACAGATTGATTACTTCTGTTTTTTTACTTCCTTTAAGTTCTTGGATTATTTGATGGGGTTTGAGAAAAATATTTTATACATATTTTTTTATGGATATAGTATCGTACCAGATTAATTAAATACTAAATGATGTTCTTTTGTGTGTTCTAATGTAGTGATCTGATATCTAGGTCAAATAACTTCAAAAATAAGATAAAATTAGCGACGTTCTATCATGTTGTTAATTTTATATATTTAGTTACGTTTTTTTTGAAAAAACATCGTTACAGACATGATATATGTAATGTTTTATGAAAAAACGATACTAGATATAAGGTATTTTTACGAAATTTTTTGTTTACATACACCACTAATTTTTTGATGTTTGATTTAGTGACGTTTATTATGATACTCTGACTAACTTTGATAGGTTTTTAGCGACACTTAAAAACATTATAAAATTAAAAACACCAATAAAAATCTATTTTGTATATATTTAAATAAAAATACGTTAAATAAATCATAATCAAAACCTATAACTCTATAAAGCAACCATATTATAGTAAAATATTGATGTCTCCTAACATTTCTTAACACTATACGGCATACATATGTTTTAGTGTTGTATTTTCTTCACCAACATAATATGTACACACATCTACTACAAAGAACAAAATTAGGATCAAAGATTAAAAAAATAAAATATAAAAATTAAAAAGTATTTAAAAAATTCATAATTATTTTTTAAATATACAAAACAAAGATAAAAAATATTTTGCATGAGGGAAAGAGAGCCTCTCTTAAAACGGTGAATATCTTTAGCCACAAAATCAATTAAAAAATCTTAATAGACTATATTGCTTTAATTGTATTTTTCTTTAATTTTTTAATTTTATATGTTGACTATGGATTATGCTATTTGAATTTCTAAATTCTATTTTTTAACTATGTAACTGATTTTTTTGAATATATTAACGTGATTATAAATTAGTATCAGATTATTTTTTTTAGCTTTTTTAATAACGCACACGCATGATATTAAAATCTGGATCACTTAAATGAATTATATCATCTTTTATTACTAAGACCATTTCACGATATCATGTAATTAGAAATAGTGTTCTAAAGTGCCATTCAAATCCAATGGTGTCCTTAATCTCCTAGATACATTGAACTAAATTAGTCTTGAAGGAAAACATCACATGAGACAAAGAAAGAAACTAATTCATTTTGTTTTCGAACCCATCATGTGAACACAATCTCCTACCGACAAACAGACCAACTCACACTCTCTAGTCTTTGGTTCACTAATGTTTCACTCAAATCTCTTTTTATTTCTTAATCATGGTGTCTTATGTTACTTTATTTACTTTTAAGTACCTAATTTCCAACCTATCTCTTGTTGGTATATATAGGCTGGCAAAAAAGGTTATAACTAGAGGGGACAATCACACTTGAGGGAGAAGATACTTAACTTTTTTAGTTTAGAATTGTTGGATTTTTTTTCTATTTGTTTTACATTTGGTGTAAATGCAATTGGGGTAAATTTTGATGGAGTCGATTATTATTTAGATCATGCAATTAAATTATAGTCATAATTGGTTTATTTCCTGTTTAAATATAAACGAAATCGTCAAGAAATACATTGGAGGTTATTCAATAAAATTGGTTACAATTGAGTCACTCTTTCATTAAAATTCAAATGGATATATTATATCATTTTAATCCTAATTCAATGCCATTTAATAAATTTAACCATTAATATTTAAAATTATAACAATTTAATCAATTGGTCTTCTCTCAAATCATATATGTATACCCTTGTTAATATTAAAATATTTCATTTGAAATTATTGATTAATCTAATACACATTTCTTACATACAAAGATATTTAATGGGTAAGTCTTTTAGTAGGATTTATTGCATACACAAAAATTAAAACTCGAGATCAACTTAAGTGGTACCAAACTTCTTATCACTTAACTCTCGTTGATTTATTTAATAAATAAAAAATTCAAATATTAAGAGTAGAAATGTTAAATAAAATATTCAAATATTAAGTGTTTGTCATACTCCATTTCATTTTGGTATGTTGTGAATGTTTGGTTGAAGCGGTTGTTGATGACCCCAAGGAACTAACGCAACAATCGGCTAAAGATGTTGGACTGGTGACCCCAAAATGTACTCGGTTTGGATCACTAGATCTAGACGACCACTTGGTCCAATATTGAACCTTTGAAGCCTGATTCAAGATTTGTACATGTGCCCATACTCCACTCATTTGACCAAATTTGTACTTCGACCTCACCCATGAATCTTATGACTCGACCGTCATCTATGGACTATGGCCTCGGAAGTTGGACCCAAAAAAATAGTGCAATATAGAATCAAACAACGAAACACAAACACCAAAACACACTTCCGAACCACAGACCTCACCAGACTCTGCTCAGATTTGCATGTCTTTTCACACTCCGCAAGAGATCGAATTATTCAGGTGAAAATAGGGATGGACACGGAACTTGAAGCCGACAGGTTTCGACTCGATTTAATTGAGTCGGATTTTCTTAAGGGTGATTTCGGTTTGGGTTGGGTTCGGGTTTAAGGTAGAAAAAATATGACCAACCCGAGATTATTAGTGTAATTTTTTCATATATATTTTAGAGATATTTGCAAAAATATCCCTCTTTATATATATTTTATACAATTAGGTCACTAAAATTTTGTTTTTTTACAATTAGGTCCCTAAAATTTAATTTTTTTACAACTAAGTCCCTAAAATTTAAAAAATTTTAATGATTCGGGTCGGGTCGAAATTTAAAACTTAAAAGTCGGGTTGTTTTTTTAACCCTAAACCCGATTCGGATCGAGTGACGAGTAGAAGGTATGATTCTTCAGATCAGGTGCGAGTGGACCAAAAATCCAACCTAATCTTTGTCATCTCTAAGTGAAAAGGACTAATTCCGGACTAGCGAGTCTTTGAAACATTCATGTACTATTTTATGTTATTGTCATACATTCCCATTTATCTGTTTTGGTTGATTTTCGATTTAAATTGTTTTTGATTTTGGTTATTTTTTGTTTGAGTTAGTTTTTGGTTTAACTAAAATTTAGATGATTTTAGTTTGGATATTTTATGGATTTAGGTCAAGTTTAAACAATCATATTTGAGTTTATATCAGGTTTAAAATCAAATAAATTGATTCAAATTTCGGATCAAATTTATCATATCTAACCGAACATTAAAAAATATCAAATTTGATATATACAAGAATGATACATTGTCTAAATAGTTACAAAGGAAAGATTATTTTTATATAAATTTTGAATTATCTATATTTTATAATTTTAAATAATTTTTATATAAGTACATTCTTTTTATACTTTCTAAAAATTTTATAAAATATTTTTCTTATATTTTTTTTTGTATTTTTATGATTTTAATGTTTTTAAAATATATATTTATAAATATTTAGTTTTTATAATTTACATTCAATTAAATCCTTAACATCAAAGAAAATAATAAGTCTCGTTAATGACAATACCACCATTGTAAAGGTTCGTTAACTATGTCAACAAAAAGTAACAATCAACATGATAAACGTTAATAAAAAGATTTGACTGATTAAAGTTTTAATTACAAGAACTTAATTATTTATTTACAGAAAGTTTTTTTTATTATTAAACTGAAAAAAATTAAAATATCCTGTTTAATTTTACCATTGACTCCCGAAGCTGCGGATAACATTTAGATATTTATGTAGATACATTAATAACTTTGTATTAAACGTTAATGGAAATTGTTGCTTTATTCATTAAACAATTTTATTATATATTAGTATACTGATATAATTATAAGATAGTATATATTTAATTTTTTAACTTTTTAATAATACGTATCATGCATATGTTACGAGGCTATTACCCCATCATAAAAGGCATATCTGATAGGATGTGCAACGCACCGTTTATATATCTCAAAACATCTATTTTCATTCCAATGTAGAATTAATGCTCTTTGCCTCTTTTCAGGTGTGACATTCTCCCTCACTCAACCTCGTGACGCCCTCGTCACGAGCTTTTGCTCTCGTGTTTCACCTCTTGTCACGATTGTTCACCCTGCCTACTCCTTTCATGGGCGCTCGACGTGAAATTGAGCAGTCAAAGGGTCACTCCGATACCACTTGTCACGAGTCATTACCTCTTCTTAAAAGACATATCTTTTAGAAAGAGTATAATAACCTCGTAATACATACATAATACTCGAACCCAAATTATCTAAATAAAATATATCATCATTTCTCACCGAAAACATACCACAAGTTCAACCTTTAAAATATATCAAATGTTGTATAAAAAAAATACTATGATGTTATTACTTGTAGACTATTAGAGATTATTGATGAAATTGGTCCTTAAGTATACTTATTAGTCAATCACCTTGGTTTAAACAACATCATGGCCAACATTTGGTCTCCCTAAAGATGATTAACTCAAGTTTTGAATACTAATTAACAAATAAATTATAATTAGTGTTATAAGTTCAAGATGTTGCGTTGTCTCCTACCTTTTTTTTCTGTAGTGCTCTTTGTTAATGGATGTAGCTAAAATTCAACCCCTAAATTCTCTCTTTGATTTCTTGTGTTTGCCACTATGACTTGTTTGTCCACATCTTAATTGCCTTGGAATGTGCTGAAACTACTGTTTAATAAAGTGGTGTTCGGTACCACGGATAAAGAAATCTAGGATTAGAGATTCAAGAGACACTCGATGGGTTTTAAATTAGCACAATAAGAATGATTATACAGGTTTTTAAAAGAGAAAATAAAAAAAATAAAAAAATTAAATTAAATATTTATAAAAAAATATAAATATAAATGATCTAAAATTTAAAATACGAAAAAAGTACGTTACTTTGTAGGTGAAAAACTAAAAAAGTTTGATTATTAGATGTTTAATATTTAATATTTTTATTATTCAAGTTGATAATCTAATATTTTCTTCTATTAAAGTAATTTTTTAAAGAAAAAAAACTTACATATCTTACTAAATATAAAGTAAGAGTCTTATTCTAATAAATTGTATAAAACCTCAAAAACTTTGAATCATCCCTAGAGTCAGGAGTCAAGGACAAAGACACATAGGGGTGGGGAGGCGCGATTGCCCTCCATCCCAAAGAAATTTTTTTACTTTTGTTCTATTTTTTTTTTAAATTTAATTTTTTATGGATTTGTCTCACTTTTAAATATATACATTTTATCTCAATCTTAAATTTTGATTCTATCCTTACGTGTAGCCATTAAAAATTAAACTTTTTAAAAGAATGATATTTTGAGCAACATTTCCCCTTTAAATTTGCACCACAAAGGATGGTACTGTAAACATTAGGTGTAGACAAGAAATGGAAAAGTTTCCTCTATGTTGATGAATGCAAAGGACTGTTCATTGTTGTCAAATATGGACATGAATCAAATCTTACACTTTGTTTACCATTTTTGATACTTTTTTGTGCATGTGATCACCATGTAAAAAGTTATGTAACATCAAATGTTGGGGTCGAATGACGTGGGATTGTATCAGCTTAATTGAAGTGTTAGATTTGAGTTCTTAGAAATGATGGGGTTTAGAGAATTTGAAATAAGGTAACATTTAGAATTTTGAGTTGAAATTTAAAATTTATTTTTTAATATATTTTTAGTATTAAAATACAGGGACGGACTCAAGATTAAATATTGAAAGAGATAAAGGTCTATTAAACCTAGGGGTGTAAGCGAATAGAGCGTTCGACGAGTTGTTCGAGAACCGTTCGTATAATGTTCGTTTATTAAGTTAAATAAACGAGCATGAACAAATATTTTATGTTCGATTAATAAACGAACGAACACAAACATAAGTGTGTTCGGCTCGTTTATGTTCACGAGCAAACTCGTTCATGTTCGTTTATAAGCTCGTTTATATACTCATTTATAAGCTTGTTTATATTCGTTTATAAGTTTGTTTATGTTCGTTTATAAGTTTGTTTATTAGTTTGTTTATGTTCTTTAATAACCTTAAATTCAAAGTATATAAACCATATCGGAACCCCAATCACCCTTTTTTTTTTAATTTCCTGCGGTCACACTTTTCTTTCAAATCTCTCTAAAAATAAACATTATTTATGTTTTTATTTTGTTGTTGTGGTATGTTATATATTTATATTGGTTAATTTTATTTTATTTAATTCATGTATGTTGTTTAATTAGAATTGTAAAAATCATAAACGAGCATATTCACGAACGTTAAATGAATATGTTAGCGAACGCTAAACAAACATGTTCATGAACACTAAATAAGCATGTTCGTAAACACTAAATGGACAAGTTGATGAATATATAAAAATGAACTCGTTCGCGAACGCTTAACAAACATGTTCATGAACGTTAAATGAACAAATTATCGAACATATAAACGAACACGTTCGTGAACGTTAAACGAACCGAGCTCGAACACGACAAAAAATAAACGAACCGAGCTCTAACATACCATTAAAAATTTAAACGAACACGAACAAAGTTTGAACATTTTCAAAAATAAATAAACAAACACGGACATACCTTTAAATTTAAATTTTGGAAGAGGCAAAACTTTATTTTATTATTATTTAAACTAAAAAGAAAAATATAATTATACCAAAAAGTTTTAAAAGAATATATATAGAAAAATAATGTTCAAAAAGAGTAAAGAATTTTTGTTTATAATTAACGTATTATATCAAATGTATTAGCACTCATCCTATGATTTTTGCGAATAATTTTATTTCTTTATTAAATGAAGAAGTAATAAATTTCATGTGAAAATTTAAATTTATATAAAATAAAATAATTTTAATAATTTTAATCAATGTTACGAGTTTAACTCTCTGCGACAACATTTCTTATACAAAAATTTTGAGATGTTTTCGACATCATAAATCCTCTAACGACTCTCGATGAAATATAAGAGAAAATATCTTGGTTCGATGAGAACTTAAAAGTTGAAAATTTATTAAATAATTTTATTTTCTTTTGGATTCTTCTTTTAGTTTTTCAGGTTTTTATCCTGATTAATTTGAATCGGTTTGTGTCGTACGTTTAATTTTAGTGGGTGAGTATCTCGGTAAATATTTTTGTGTACGCAATGTCTTGAACCTGATGTTTACTTAAGCGGAACCAAGTTGTTTATCACTTGATCAACGCTTATTGGTATTAAATAAACTTAATTTACCGTATCATCTATAATTTATTTATTTATTTTAGTATAATTTTTAAATAAATATTTTTCTATAAGGTAAAGTTTTATTAAAAAAAATAAAATGAGAATTTTTTATTGGATGAGACTAGAATTATAATTGAGATGAGATAAATCTCGAGTTCCACGAGTTTAACTCAATCAAAACTTGGTCAACATTCTATTTGATTAGAATCGATTCGAGTTCTTAATGAACCAAGTTGAGGTATTCGATATCCGACTCATAAAACTCATGAGCTACTAAAAAAATATAATATACTAATTTTTTAAGTTTTTAAACTTAAAATCTAAATGGCTAAACATAAAATCCTAAAATATAAACCCTAAACATAAGTACTAAATTCTAAACCCAACAACTTAAACATTTAAACCTTAAATTAACAAGTTTGTGTAAACTAAAGATTACACAACTTCTATATTAATAGGGTTTTAAATGACGAGAACTGTTACGAATTATTCAAGTTTGACTCGATCAAAGTTCGGTTAACACTCGACTAAATTAAACTTAATTAAAGTTTTTAACAAGTCAAGTCGAATTCAAAATATTTAGACCCGTAAAAAATATTCAAATTTAAACTTGACTTAAATTCTTAACGAATTAAATCAAACTCATTTCTATTTAAATTTGACTTGACTCGATTACATTCTAAATCATAAATAAGGTAACGAGGAGTTATATCTAATAATTTTTTCCGAATGTTGGGATTTCAACCGTCTTCCATCTTCATTTGAAATATAATAAAAAAATAAGCTTGTTTGTGAAATGAAAAACATAGTAGTTGACTTCAGGGGAGCAAAAGAAGGGGTCATGCATCTCATGATGAATGATGATGCTCTAGTGTTGGTATTGGGTGCGCCATGACAAAAGCTACCAAGCCTAGCCTAGTAGCTACATCATAACCCACTCATATAAAGCCACACCTTCCCCTCCCCAGTCTCCCTCTCTCTCCCATTGCCAACCAAAGTCTTCACCAGCCTCCTCCTAACAACAAGCACCACCCATGTCAACTCTTCGCTTCAACGCTTTTCTTCTGATGTGCCTGTCTCTGCTCCTCTTCATGACTTTCTCTCAAGGTAATCACCAGTCACTGCAAATGCATTGTTTTTCTCATACTGTGGGGTGAACATGGACAACGATAAAACTCGAAATCGAGAACAACCATAAACATTACATTGCAGGAGTTGTTTCTATCCTTGGTCTGCATTAATCTCTTTAGTCTTTACTGAACCACTGATGAGAGTGATTGTTGTCGTTGGCAGGCATGGTTAATGGGTTTCAAGGTGGAATGCAACCGGTATATATATATATATACACACTCCACTTCTGTTCAATATATATGTTTGTATTGTAAAACAGCGTTATCTAATTATTTAGAAATGTTATTGATTTTAACCATTAGATGAAGGGTGGGGATGAGAAGATCCAAATGAGTTCATCATCGAGGAAGCTGTTGACGGGTGCAATGCTGGATTATGATGATACAGGCGCTAATACCAAGCACGAACCAAGGAGAAAACCTGGGAAACCATAATATATAATATATGGTGTCTACTCAGTCTCTCTTTTCAGAGGTTTTGATGGTCTCTTTCTATTAGAAAGGCGTAATATTATGGTGTTCTTGAATGAGTTCCTATTTAGAAACCCTACGATCAGTGGGTTAATATAATTATTATGTTCATAAACTATCGTGTTGTTGGTGCTATATGTTGTGACTATCACTGGCTATTATTGCCTTTGCCTGCCATAATTATGTATTAAGATTAAATAATCAAGTCTTCTGCTACTTTTTTATTTTTATTATATTTTATATTTAGATATACAAGAAAAAAAATGAAGTTTAATTAAAATATTGATTTTAAGTTTGTGCTACCCGCAGCAGTGTTTCCTTCCTCATTTGAAATGATGAGACCAAATGCTGCACTTAAAATGGCATATGATTGCTTTTAAAATGGCAAATGCTGCCGTATTTGGAGTACTTGACTGGCTCTTATTTGGGGTTATAGGCCTGCTATCAGACCCAAAGCTCTTCGCTTCTCTGATTATATATGCATATAAACATCATCAATGAGTACAGACATGCAGACATAAGTCATATCCAAAAACAGTTTCGAGGAAACAAGATGGTAAAAGAGAAAGAAAGTGCAGAATTGCAATCCGAAAGTAAAAAAAGTTCAGCAAGTATATTGACCTAGTTCTTGCTTTGACATGGTAGCAGTGAAGGGAAATGTTGCAGATCGCTGTAGAGGCCGAGGAGAAGGTGATGGAGAACGTTCTTTTCTGCAACAACCATTACTAGTATAGTTAAGGATGGGTACGGATCGGATTTTCAGCCTTCTATAAACAAAGATTATAATTATTGAATAAAAATCTATTTTTAATAATGAATATTTATAATGTACTTGAAATCATAAAGAATAGATAATTAAGGTGTTAGAGGGTATAAATCATCTACTTCTTTCTTATGCCTCCTTCCATGTCTCTATTTTAAATTAGAGGGTATAGGGTTTAAGATTAGAGGTTGTGGTTAGGGTTTAGGGAATTAGGGGTAAGGTATAGAGTTTAGGATATAAAAAATAAAAGTTAAGGTTTAAAATTTAATTTCTAGAAAAGTTTCAGGAAAACATGAAAAAGAACTTGTAGAAGATTTTTACCAGACGTTAGAATAATTATAAAAATATGAATTTCGATTCCTCCATTTTCAACATCAAACTGATAAATTATCAATAAGTTAATTAATGTTTTGACAAATTATAAAATGATTCGGACCAACTCTGTATTGGGCTTTTCCTTGTAACTACCAATATATTTTACAGCTTAGTTTAAGTCCACTGACAAAGTAAGATCAAGTGCTTGAAGTCCTTCATCAACAAATATGCCTTGTGTTTACATTTAGCAGAATTATATACCCTTCTGACTGTAGACAGTCCTCAATTTGCTTATGAAATTAAACCCAGTTTAGTTTTGTAGATATTATATATGCAAAATGTCATCATCCATTAAAACACATGGTTACTACTGTCGGGCATTAGCAGAGATTGATGGTCCAAACAGACCAAACTCTTCAAAGCGTGTGGTTCCTATTAGAAGCTTGGATTGACCAAGGAGATAGAGATGTTGGAGGAGCACCAAAGGGATGGAATTGACCAAGTGAACCCAATTACAAGAAAAAGTTATTTTAACCACGTACCTTACCGACATTAAATAAGATGATAAATTTTTTCTTATCTTAATCAATGGTTAAAATTTTAATATTTAAATATCGAATAACTTTAAATTTATTCGGATAAAAGAGATATAAAAAACTTGTACTTTGACCTAAGTCCTAACCATGATTTATGGGTACCATACATAAAATATGATATAATCAATTAGTACTCAACAGATAATTTTATATACATGAAAACCATGTTTACTGGTATATACCAAGTGAACCATCAGATTCATCACACAGAGTATGAGCTGCTCTAAATTATTCCTTAAGAGTAATTAAAAAAGTGCTCTAAAGTTAAACAACTGATCAGACGGTGGCTATGAGTTTCAGGAGCCTTTTTTTCGTCATTTTCTGATGCCATGCGCAGGTCTCCATGGGACTACTTGCTGAAAGCTTTCATAAATGCGAGCCTGCAGGTAAACGTAGCTTTCCGATTACAAAACATTCAAGAAAAATAGTCAAGGAATTATTTATTATACCTACTAACCAAAGATTGTGAACATTTTTTGGTAAAATAATTGATTACTCGTAACATAACTCAAATTCACTTTCAGAAGAATGTAAAATTCCCAGAAAATTAAGAAACTTAAAACAGAAAGTTTGACACAACAAAGAAGATGGTGGTTTTCAAACATACCAAGACATGTGACCTAGCATGAGATAGATTCAGAAAACTGGTTTTCTTGTTAACCCTTGTGATCTTCACCTCTGCATCTCCGATTCCACCGTCGATGACAACCGGAGTTGAAGAGTCAAAACTTCCCTGAACAACTCGTCCAGCTTTTCTAAAGCTCCCCCACCTACTGGATCCATAATACTTACCTTTCTCCTTATTCGCCCACTTGTTGTCCAGGCTCCTTAAAGACCCACCCTTTCGAAACGACAAGGCGTTAGGCACAAACCGACACGCATCAGTCCTGTCCAGGACAGTTGTTGGAGATGGAATGTTACCAACTTTAGACTCAGCTAACAACCTCGGAGGCAGGTCCAAGCATCTAGCAGCGTTCGGCTTTGATCGACTGGTTGTATTAGTTTCGTTATCGGTGCTCCGATATGGGCGCCTAGGCTTTCCCGGTGCTTCCTCCCACTGGAATGGAATCGAAACTGAGACATGGATCGGCGGTGTTATCATTCCCGACGGCTCTTTCCCCTTCCTCGGAAACGAATATAGAGAAAGCTTTGGTGTAGGAGATCTCATTTTTGGTTTCAGCTTCTGATCATGCAAACGTGTACAGAATGATTTTCAAGTTTATAGAGGAAGAGATGGTGGGTAAAGTGGGAACGAATGTGAACTCGGAGAGTCTCACAGTAGCATTAGCAACAACAACGAACGCTCCCGGCGCTTCTTATTCACGAGATAACATACTGATTATTTGTAGTGAGGCAGATCCATAAAATTTAATTCAACAGTCACTTTGAATCTTTGGTTATTATTTTCTTTTTAGAATAATTAAATCATTAATAGTTTATTTTAAATCAAAATAATTTATTCGTAGATGAAAAATATCAGTCAAAAAATTGTAAATGACTTAAAATGATTGATAAATTTATATGCTAGTGCACGTTAACATGAATATAAATAAATATATTGACCGGAAAAAATATTACACCACTTAATTTTTTATAAAATATAAAATAATATTTTATATTGATTTATCATTTTGTCAAGTAATTTTAAATTATTTACTGAAATTTTTCTAACAATTTTCATTTACAAAAGGGACCATTTTATTTTAATATAAAACGTTAAGGGTTAAATTACTATAAAAATATATATTAAAATTATTTTTTAATTATTAAATTTTTTAATTAAACTCTCAAAATTTTTAAGATTTTAATTAAATAGGGGTTAATTTATTTTTTTAAAATTAAAGATTTAAATTAAAATCTTAAAAATTTTGAGAGTTTAATTAAAAATTTTAATAATTTTAAGAGATTTAATAAGAATTTTAAAAATTAATATAGAAAGTTTTAATTAAAAATATTTAAAATTTTAAAATTTAATATATTTTTTAATTTTGAAAATTAAATTATAGTCTTCCAAAATTTTGATCTAAAATATTCTAGTCCCTTATATTTCCACCCTTGTTAACCACAAATGTCGTTTCAATCGATTAAATAGAAAGTCGGTGATTTATTTGTTCTAATAAAAATCATTTATTTAGAATCTTTAAATCGAACAAATATATTTAATTGATTAATTAAATTATTCGTATTTATTTATCATATTCTCTTAAGTTATAAGTTTTAAACTCGATAGTTAAGAACACTCTTCTTCCATCCTAGATTAAGATTAGATTTATGATTCGTTATAAAAATCATTTAAACCATCTAAAACCTTATTTAATAGATAAAAAAAATCAACTCGATTATTATATTTATTATATGAACTCATTCAATTATTATGTTTATATGAATTCAAAATAATGGTCTAAGTAGAAAGAGTTTAAAAAACATGAACATATACTAGTTTTAAACACATTAAATTATTAAAAAAATATTATCTCATATTCTTTTTAAAATCATAAATTCTAAATTTTAAATCATAAAATCTATTTTGAATTTTAAAACTTAATTATAAATATTAAAATTCTAATGCTAAATTATAAACTCTAAACCCTAAAATTAAATTATTATAATTTTTTTATAATTAGTGCATATTTTTTTTCCTTGTTCAAAACTATTAGACAAATATATTACAAGCAATGAACAATATATTACAAACAAGGGTCTCCTCTCATAAAATTAAAGGTTATTAGTGATTTAATTTAATTTGTGAAATGACAATCTATGAAATTCAATTTAATTTTTTATACCGAAAATACATTAAACATATTAATACTAATTTAATACAAACAGAAAAATTCCAGGTTATTAGTATGGCTGTTACCTAATACTTATATTAATAAACTCTTCAAGCTCTAAACAACAATCAGAGTGGCGCAGCGGAAGCGTGGTGGGCCCATAACCCACAGGTCCCAGGATCGAAACCTGGCTCTGATATTGTTCAACATTGACCCTGATTTTTTATTTTTTTTGTCTAATCTCACTGCAAGGGATGAGCAAATGGTTAAAAAAAAGTTCTTACATGTAGTAAATAGTTGTATTCAACTCCTATATACATATTGGATTGTAGTCTGTAGATATTCAACAAACAGAACAAATGGTATAGCAATCCTTATTTGAGTTTTCACCAAGGTAATTTGATAGCTACCTACAATATTATTACAACCTTCTAAAACGTATCATTCCCTCACAAGCCAATGTCCCTTCAAGATCTCCAATGATTCGAGCTATTCGAATCTCAAGACCCCTTTGAACTTCCTGAAACAAGGATTTGATATTATCAGAGAATCGCTTCAGGTCGAATGTTGCTGTCTTGTCTAGCTCTACCCCTGTGAACCCAGAGCCTATTTTGGTTTGAATTTCCAACAACTTTTGACCTGTTGCAACCATGTATCTCTGTAAATGGAATGTCTCCTCTAGGAAATGCTCCAGTGTTCTGGTTTCCCCTTTGGTTTTTGCAGTGCTGCAATCTCCTTGACTCGAGTCTAGATTGTTTTCGTGCTGAAAATTGTAATTGAGATAATAAGAAAATGGTAATAGTAAAGTAATGAAGTACCATTTGATTTCAAATTTTAGCAACAAATAAAGAAGAAAATGTTCAAAAACATGCAGGCAAAAAAGTTGCAGATCACCATTGGTGTCATTGCTTACCATCCGCTTACAAAGATCATCAGTCTTCCCTAGAAGGGATTGGTAGCGGCCTACTTGTTTATTAAGCAAAGATATCAACAGTAGAAAGGCTTTCATCCCTTTGTCACCCCCGTCCGTTCCCTCTCCGCTTTCTTGCTTTCCTTTTAACCTCTCAAGCATGAGAAGTTGCTGTTTCAACCTTTTGACCTTGTAAGAAACTCCAAGAGCTTGAAGATCCATCTTCCATGGGTTGTTTTCGTTTTTACCACCCATTGAATGCACAATTGATACCGACTTATCACTAGACTCGACCACCAACGAACCGTTAGTTTCTTTCTGGATCAAACCAGCATCAAGAGATTCTCTTTCTTCTTCAAACTCCTTTTCAGGTGATTGAACAATCAATCTGATGTTTTTGAACTCATTGCAGGATGGGATTACCACTTCTTTATCTAGCAAAGTTGTTTTTGTTTCTTGCTCCTTCTCAGTTGTTTTTTTCTTTATAATCTTGACTTTGGGCCAAAAGGAATCATGTGTTAAAGCTGGATCATGCAGAGATAAATTTAATATGTCACCCTTTTGACAACTCAGAGGCTTTAATTGTGATGCAAGCTGATCCTTCAAGGAGTCTAATTCTTCTTCTCTCTCCAATAACAAGGCCTCCAATTTCATGTTGTCTTGTCTGAGCTGAGACACATCCTGGTTCAGTCCTTCAACATGGGATTGCAATCGCTCGGATTCTAGTTCCATGCTCAGCAGCTGCCATCGAAAACTCTCTAACTTATCGTCTTTCAATCTCATTTGTTCTGCAAATGCATCCAACTCCAAATGATGCCTTTTCTCGATCACATTTGTATACTTTTCTGCCTCTGCTCGAATCCAACTTTCCAACCTTTTAACATCAGCTGTTACCACTATTTTCAAAACACACACAAAAAAAATAAATCAAAAACCGATTACAGAAATGACCAAATCTTAAACATGATAAGTTTTGCGTTTGACTGGACTACATGAAAGACATATTACAGCTAATACTATTTCATCTTGAAATGCTTGCTAAGAGAATAACAGAGAAATTATTATCAGTTCTCACCAAAATCCTCAATCCCTTCTGGAGATTGATAGTCTCTGAGAGGATAAAAGACTTCCGGGTCGGTTTTCAGTTCTGGAACACCAAATTTTGCACTGGTTTGGGCTTGGTTACTGAACATACCCTTCAATGAATGTCCCTCATGCCTCGTCTCGGAGACTGCTTTCCACCTTTCTGTTTCCAGTTCAGCTTGCTTCTTCTTTGCCTTCGATACTTTAGCCTCTTTCAGAAGCAGTTGTTTCTCTGCTGTATCTAACTTGGATTTCCTTAACATAGCAGACAAGATCTTGTCTTTTTGCTCCAAATCCTTGCGCATTTTCGTGATTTCCATGGACAGTTTTTGTGCCAACATAACTGATTCCTCCTTCTGTTCTAACACAACATCAAGCTCCATTTTTGCAGCTTCAACTTGCCTAAATGCTCGCCCCATCTCCGCTTCGAGTTGCCTTTGATTTGAAACAATCTCAATAAAGGCAGTTTTGTGTTTCCAAAGCTCAGTGGAATGCTCCTGAGCTTCACGCTTTGACGATTCTCTCAACTCTTGAGCCACACTTTCAAACTTGATCGCCTTTTCTTCTAATTCCTTCACTTTCAGCTCCGTTGCTTCAATCATCTTATCCTTAGACTCCATCGATATCTCGATTTCATTCAATTTGTTACTCAACCCTGCAATTTCTTCATCTTTCTTTTTCCCCAGGACTCTCAGTTCATTTATATGAGCTCGAATTTGCAACCTGAGCTTATTTCTTTCCATCAACCACCCTTGCTCTTGTGATGCAAAGATGCTGACCACCTTCTCATTTGCTTTTGCATCTTCATGTCTCATTTGCTTCAACTCCTCAATCTCTTTCTCGGCAGTCTCGAGCTTTCGGAGAAGTTCAGCCTTAGCAACATTGGCTTCTTCTTCTCTTTGGGTTCTCCATACAAGCAACCCCATGAGGTGAGCACTTCCTTGAAGCATTTCATCACAAAATTCAGACCATTTCTCATCACCCTTTTCGGATCCTATGAGGAATCTGAGAGCAAAAAAGGCACAAGAAACACCTAAACACATTGGATACAAGCTGTCACTTTTGTCTCCAGAGATGATCAGATATGAACCAGAGATTCTCTTCTCATCCATTGCCTGATTCTTCACCTTTAGGAAATGTTAGAAGAACAACCAAGTTATGAAAAAATAAACAAAGAAAAACCCATTTCCATATATATTCAGGATGATCCAATTGATCTAGTAAAAATAATTGAGCAGAAAAGGCATAACAATAATGGAGGAACAACAATACCCTACATAGTTACCTGCAAAAACAAAACCTTAAAAAAAACATACAATCCTTAATAAAATAATGTAAAACTTACAAGAACTAAAGGCTGAAAATACTTTCACGAACTCGAAGCCCAGACCACAGAACACCAGATTCTACAAGTCTCCCATGGAAGATCTTTTCAAAGGATGTGTTTGATTTTGGAAAATATCCATTATAAACTATCAGGAAACCCCAAAAGCATAAGCTTTTATACATGTACAAGCCGGCCAAATCAATGAAAAAGAAAAAGGGGAAACTTTTACAGAATGGAAGAAATTGTTTGTTTTTCAGAGATCAACCCACCTGTTTCCCATCAACTTCTTTCATGGATTCCTCCTTTCAACACTAGATTCCCGGGTGTTTCTCATCATTACTAAGAGAAAATAGAGTTGAAGAAGAAAATAAAGAAATCTGGCATGGAATAATCTTTGTTATTTCCAGAGTTTCTTTTCTTCTGTTTTTTAACTGTAATCTATTGAATTATTAATGAATGCTGGAAAAGGCTACAAAAATAGTTTTTAAACTACTTGTCAGTTAGTACATATAGAATACTATAGAGTTTCCTTAGCATAAGAGTCAGAACCATGTTAAACTAAAAAAAATATTTATTAATCGTTCTTTATTTTGATTTATCCTTTTAATCGATGGTTAATTTTAATAAGAATCTTATTTTTATAGCACGCTTTTTCTGTCATTTTGACACATTTTATTTTGTCTTTGTGATATATTTTCGTTTTGTGGTTTGATTCATCTATTCTTGTGGCACGTTACAGCATACCCTAACGATCGATTGTTGTTTGTCGATGGTTTGATTTATCTGCTCTTGTGGTTTGATTCAATCAACGCTAGTTTCTTATTTATATTTTTGTCGGTGGTTTTTCAAAAAGTTATATCCCCACTCCGGTTGATGGTTGTTTGCCGATGAAATCAGTCTTGAGTAGTGATGCTTTTTACATGACAGTTTGGATCGTCTACAACTCTTTCTTCCTTCTTTATGAGTCTCATTTGGGCAGCGACAAGGAGATTTAAGAAGCTTCTGAATTTTATTGGTATGCTTAATTTCATAAGAATTTTATTTTCTCTATTTTTTTTTGTTGTAAAATGTTTGGATTGTTTAATCCAATTTTTTACTTCTTGAAGGCGATGTAATTATAATTTTTATGAATTTAATAAAAATTCAGTAATATTTATTAAAAAAATTATTAATCATGTTATATATGATTTTATCTAAAAATTTTATTTATTTTATTTTAAAGATATTTTTATATATCATTAAAAAATAAATAATTATTAATTTTTTTGGACAATTTAATTACTTAAAAGTTACTTTCAAATAAATAAATCTTATTTGATAAATTATAAATGACGTCATAAATATAATCCATCTAATAATTTATTGTTAAATTAAAATACAGCATACAACTAAAAAATAAACTGTGAAAAAAAATATAATTTCGGTCAACCATGTTATTTACCGCCTTAATTAATATTTTTATGTTATTTTTAATTTCATATTTATTATGTATTAAATTTTAAAAATAAATTTATTATATAAAAATTTATTTAATAAAAAATACATAAAATTATATTTTTATTAATTAAAATCATAAATAATACGATAAAATAAATCTATAATATAATTTATCATCTAACGTTTATCATTCTTCTCGTCGTGATATTTAATATATTTTTTAGGCTAATGTACCCTGAATATTTTTGTCATTACATATTTTGATTTAGTTAACTCCTTTTGATTTATTTAACCTGACAGATTTTATTAAAAAAACAATTATTAAGTTAAGATTTTCAGATTTATTTTTTTATTTATTAATTTAAAAAATTATATTTTTACCTAAAATAATATATATTTGTTTTTAAATTTTATAATTTAATCTAATATTTTTAGTTAATTAAATTATAAAATTGATATGTATTTGTTTTTTTTAAGTTTAAGGTTTAGAGTTCATAGTTTAAGATTTATTGTTTTAAGTTTAGGGGTTTTATTTTTAAAATTTTTGATTTAATTATTTAAAAAATATATACTATAATATATATAAAGAAAATAACTTGATTAAAATTTTATTTTAAATAATTTATAGATATATATATTAGATCTTTTTAATTTTTATTAATTATTTTAATAATATTCAACACACGTTATAATTTTTTTACATACATATATTAATAAATTACGTTATTTGAACCCGAATTATTTAATAATAACAATATTATCTTTTATTATTGAAAACATTTAATAAATCAAATCGATTAAATTTTTTTTAATCAAATCAATCAATATCTTAGATTATATCAAAAGTATAAAAATATAAGCCATATAATTTTTTTTCGTGGACCACATTATCAAGTCATACATACAACCTACAAACAGTTGAGCAAAAAAAAAAATCTTGAACATACATTTGACACTGTTACGAGAGATTTTATTATAAACCCTTTTTACTACATTATTTATGATATTTATAATTAAATCTGTCTATTTTTAAATAATTATCTGATAATTACTCACTTATTAATTATATGTAGAAAAGAAGTGA
Source organism: Abelmoschus esculentus (assembly GCA_035048815.1). Classification (NCBI taxonomy): domain Eukaryota; kingdom Viridiplantae; phylum Streptophyta; class Magnoliopsida; order Malvales; family Malvaceae; genus Abelmoschus; species Abelmoschus esculentus. Next base: position 4,049,708 of record JAUCBN010000031.1, on the reverse strand, counting down.
CGATTCATTTTAAGAAATATAAAATAAATAAATCTAATTGATTGAGATTATAAATAACGTGATAAAAACAGTTGATGATATAATTTTTTCTCGTAATACATGAAAATAGAATTAATTTAATATTTTAGATTGGGTTAGAATTTAACTTCTACATCCGTTTTTTTTCAATCTTCAACGTAGTAACTGGTGTACATAAAAAAATATGTATAAAAATAATAATTTTATTATTAATATTTTATATTTAATTCCGATTTATTTTTATCAGATATTCAGGTATATTTTAATATTTAATTCAGTTAGAATTAATTATATTAGTTTTTATTTCAAATACAATAAAATATATTAAAATTTTGAAGAATAAGATAGACTTTAAAACTTCTAAAATCTCCTCCTGGTCGGCAAAAATTGGTGGTGAAGAGTATTTTGTGGGGGAAACAAAGGATGTTGTCACCTTCGAAGTAATGAAGAAAATTCTTTCTGGGTCCAAAGTTATTAAGATTTTCTAATTTTTTTTCTTGGAATATGTCTGGTTGATGGAATCCTGTAAAGCAGGAAGTTGTTGAGGAAAGGATTTGCAAATCCATTGTATTAATGTCTAGAAATTTAATATTTCCTGGATCTGCTCTTGGAAGTTGAATGGTTGAAAACTCATTTGATTAGGACATAAAGTTAGATAATATTTTTAATGTTCGATTGAATATTTATTTTTTTAGAGTAATTTAATTTTTAATATATTATCTTAGGGATATTAAAATTAAATAATAATATTATAAGCACATAAACACTGATAGATTCTCTCCTCCAGCTTTGATAGATTCTCTTTCACTCGGTTAAGTTTCACCACCTAAACCTTACTTGCTGTAGCATCTTTGACAGACGCCCTTTTCTCGCTCACAAGTTGCCGAGCTGCTTCTGAAGGAGACGAGTTTCTAATTAGATCTGTCTCCAGTTTTTGAGCTTCACTGGTCTTAAAACATTTCACCAGTACCCTCACAATCGCTGCTGGTTATAACTTATAATTGGAGTATGCAAAAGCAATGACTGCAATCTGAATCCATAAATAATTTATCAAGAACAATTTACTTGGATTATTGTTTTCTGGTTACACTTGTTCAAAGGGTGCATTTCAAAGTGTATTGTTGGCAGTGTCTTCTTCCTCTCCTTGTGATCCCTCTGATACTGGAAATGAAGCTCTTTTACCGGAGTCTGATTCTCCAACAACCGGTTTCAATCGGGTGCATTATCTCGTTTGGGTATTACGTGAAGCTGACAGAAACTTTTCCTTTGCAGTTGGATGGAAGCAGTGCTGAGCTTGCAATGTAAAGGATATGCAGCAATGGCATAAACGTATCGCTCATGAGGTATATGCTTAAAAGTCCCAAAGAAATAAAAACTAATTATGAGCCTTTACAGGTTTCTACAAAATAGTCTAGAAATGATACATTTAAAGTATTGAAATTCATTTTGTTAGCAAATACTTATAGACGGGTACACCATATGGTGCAGAACTTTAGTGGTCACACAGATATTTGGGTTGAATTCAGAGAGGACATTGTTCTGTGAATTATTAAAGGAAATGCCAGACTGGAGAAGAAATGAAGAATCATGATTCTCCAGGGGGCTGTTTTGTTTAATGGTATCATTGAAGGAATTGAAAGTTTAGGTACTAAATTGAATAATTAATCAATTTTTAGGGACTATTTGTTAAGTTTACCCCTTTTTAACTTCTCCTCTATAAATAAATCTTTCAGTTTTCGCTCTTTCTATTTTAACTTCTTTTTTCCTCCTTTCTCAAAGCTTCTTTCTTTGAGAAACAAAAAAATTGTGATTTCCAATTTGCCCTAGAGATTTCTGAAGTTCAATCTTCGTATCCACCCATACGATTCAACGTTTTCTGATTTCCCCCCTTCTTTCCTGGAAGAGTGGTTAGTATAAATTCTAGGGTTTTTCGATTGAGTCATCCATGGGTGAATACAAAGTGGAGGATATGTCGTTGGGAGCTCTGTTCGAACAAGCTCGTAAGATCCATCTTACGGTCACGGAGTCTGGTGCTGATCAGGTACGGATCCTTCTCATGCTTGATTCATTGTTTCTTCAACGCTTTCCCATATGAAAAATATAAATTTCATTGCACCTGCAGGATCTTGTGAAGAAAGGATGCGAGGTGCTTGGGAAGTGCGAGGATATGATAAACAAGCTAGGGCTTTTCTCATCCAATGAGACCAAAGATGACATCAGCACCGGAAATCTTAAGTACATCCTGGTAATCATCAACAATTTCATTTCCTTTTTCTTTTTGATGGATTTTACCTAGTATGCCATTTAAGTTTTAACCCGAAATTTGATTTCTCGTTCTGCAATTACTAGTTCTTTCTTCTTAAATAAGTTGGGATTTTTTTAGAATATCGTAAACTGTTGTACCCTTCAGGTGCCATTTTATCTTGCAGAGCTGACCGAAAAACTTGCACGGGATGAAAGGATACCGATTCTCAAGATATCGCAGGCGAAATTGAAGGTAAAGTTTAGTTCATAGCGCAAAGTGAAGTGTGATTGAACGCTCACTTTGGAAGTTTAGCATTAGAGATAATATTTTCCAAATGTTGCTTTTGTAAATGTTAAAACTTGTAATCTATTTTTATTGTCTCGTGTATGTCATTTGGATTTATATGAAGTTGGTGTCTTTTAGGAATTCATTTCGTTTTGCGAGGCAATGGAACTTGTACCACAGGAAGAATTGGAAGCTTCTGCACAAGGAACTTCAAATTCTTTTGCTGATCGAAGAGCCTTGAAGGTAGTAATATTTTTTTCTTTTCTAACAGCATGAATTTTTGATAGTTGAGTTGAATGGGATGCTGTTTTGTTGTGCTTGTGCTTTTGTGTCTGTCTCCAGATTACTCGGTTTAGACGCCAAAGAGCTGCAGAAGCAAAACTGACAGAAATAAAGGAGCGGAAGGAGCGACGTGGCCGTTCAACTAAAGCAGCTACCTTATCCGCTCCCGTTGAGGTTGGAGAGGATGAACAGCTGGATGATGATGGGGAGGAGGAAAGAGAGGTTAGTCATCTGTATGAAACACTTTCTAAACTACTTTAGATGTAACGTTATTGTTAAGACTTCACTATTAGATGTCAAATTTGATATTATCTTATAAAATTCTGCAAATTCATGGAGCATAGGGAGATTTGCATGGTGCACAAGGAATCTGTTGCAACTGCTTTATTACTTCTTTAATAAAAGTAGCATGCAGGAAAGCTTTAGTTGAGGCTATTATCTAAGCAGGTGTCTTCTGATAATTTGTTGTTGATCTAGTTCTTGTGCTTGTGCTCATGAAACCAGGCAAGAAGGTCTGATTAGGGCCCTTGAATAATAAGGCTTACCCTGAAACTTTTAAACACCATTTCTTGTGTTTGTATGTTCTGGGTGACCAATATCCAGCAGTTTTAAATGTGATGCTAGGTTATACCTGACTAAGTTATATTTGGCAACATTCCAACTTGAGTTTTATTTTATGTGATGCTATGGCTGTTGCCTTTTTCCTTTCTAACGAACTCTGAGGTAGATATTTATCTACTGAAACACTAACACTTTACAACTACATAGACCTTTTGAAGTCTGCTGCTGATACTGTAAATTTGGTTATTTTCGTTGTCAGAGTAATTATATTAAGCTCTGAGACTGAGATGATATACCTAATGTTTATTATTGGAGATATTAGCTGTGCTTCTTGGTTTGACAAAACTTTATTATCTTAAAGAATAACATTCTCCTTGTGCAGGCTTGGCTTACGACTATCTCGTTGGCTATTTGTAAGGTTGGTCTTACACTTCAAAAAATCTTACATGTAAAAGCTACAATATTTTTTTTCTATCTTAGCAATAACATCATTCCATGTTACTACAATTGTAGGCTTTTGATCTGCTTGAAATGCTGAAGAAAGAAGAAGAAATGCTTTCTGCTATAAAGGAGAAACAACTAAAGGTATTCATCTGCATAAATGAACTATAGCTCAACTGTAGTATTGAGTAATATTTTTTCCTGAAAACTTGTCTGCCTTCTGAACCTTTTGGTGATGAGTTATGTTGAAAGTTACCGCTGGAAGGAGATTTAAAAGTTTGAGTAAATTACTTGAAGATTAACATTATACACTGCAGTTAGGCGATGTAAATCATTACTCAAATTAAGTATTTTATGATGTTAAGCCCAAGAAAAACATTTAAACGTAGAATGCCAAGATTGATACTTTTCAGCCCAATTTGGATATTGTTTACTCAACTTTTGTGATAAATACATTAAACATTTACCCTTGTTAAGTTCTCATAGCCTTAAGTTCATGTTTAGGGCTGCTACATGGCCAACTGGTCATTGACAATGCAGCAAATTGGAAATTCTTCTAAAATTTTTCAGAAATCTTAAACCAAATCACCTGAAACATTGTATTGTTATTCAACCAATAAACATTACAAGATCTTCTGTAATCTTTTCATTGCCTTTCTGCCGAACCATGACTTGTTACAACATGTGACTAATTGGTGAAATGCTGAATTTCTTGCGCATTTGCTTTGACCAGTGCAGTAATAACCAGCTTTCTGGTAGATTATTTTGGAAAAGATAGTTTTGCTTATCTTTTAGTTTCTGAAAGTAAATGGGCTTGTCTGACAGAATCATCAAATTACTTTATATATTTCTACTCAAAATTTGACAGTATTCTTAATGAACGAGTTTCAACTTCCTTGCATTTCAGGAAGGAGCAAAGGAATTTTCTGAGGCTATCCTTGATGATCGCACCAAGAAAGCAGAGGCATGGCATCGTGATGCTGCAGCTCGTGCACGATATACTCAACCTGCAGCACCTATCACGTGTGCTACACTTGCTCAAGATATTATAGAAGGAAGGGCAAGTGTTTCGCAGGCACATGACCACAAACACCAGCCAATGATCTTTGGACCACAAAGCCTTATAGGTGGAAGCCTAACTAATGAGAGGGAAAGGATGGCAGCACAGGTTTTCCAACCTGCTTATCGGTAAATCCCTGTCCTGAAATACTACTTTCATATACTCTGTTTTATTGTTGGGGATGGGACAAGAGATTTGAGCATCAAATTATTTTTCATCTAAACATCTTGCCAAGTTATGCCAATATTTGCATGTGGTATTGACAACACATTGGTTCTAATCATTTATGAAAAAAAGTATATATTGTTCTCAACTGTTAATCAAATTATCTTGTAGGATGCCAACAATGAGTATCGAGGAAGCTGGGCTTAGGGAGATGGAAATGATGAATAAGTGGCAGGAGAGGAATGCAAAAATGTTTGAAGAAGCTAACTCAGCATGGTACAAGGACAAACCAAAGATGGGACCAAGCGAAGAAGATGATGACGATGATGATGCTGCCCAAGAGAAGGCAAGAGCATGGGATGACTGGAAAGATGATAACCCCCGAGGTGCGGGCAATACAAAGCTTACCCCCTGTGGGTAAAAGTGACAAGTAGCTCTCAAACTCTTCTTATTACGTATTTGTTCTGACCTAATAAATGTTGGTTTTAGGAACATTTCTTAAATTCGTATCTTATAGATTTTGTTCTTAATTTTTTTTGTATGTTTGAACATTAAATATATAAAATACATGCATCAATTAGAAGAGCTTGATTATTTTGTGTAGGTATTCCCAAGTTTTGTGAGCTTACTAGTTAGTATAAGAAGATATAGGGTTTAAACTTTGTGAGCAAGAACGATTAAATACAAACTTGATACATGCATGAAACGTTACTTAGAGATCCCATGGTCGACTGTTGTGCATGGTCCATAAATGTTTGCAAAGCTGGACAGCCATTTGATCGAACTTGTTGCCTGTTTAGTTTGCCTTTCCATTATTGTGCTCAAATTAGCCCTTGTCTTTGTCTTAACTAATTAGTGGTCAAAGGAGTATACGTTTGTGTTGGATTCCAAGCGTCTATGCAGAGTTGGTTACTAAACCAGAAATTGAGTCAGTTTTAAGGGTTAAGTATTGTCTCCTTTCAATTTTGTTTGAGTTGACACTGGCAGGCGACTATTTTTGTTTGTTCCAAGTCACCACATGCTAGCCAGTGAGAGATGGAAACTGTAACATATACTATTGTAGTACAATTAATTGATCACAATCTTAAATCATGTAGAATTCAGGGAAATATCATGTGAAACCAATGTTTTGAAGTGATGGATCTTTATGTTAGTACGTGTTATTATTGTAGAGGAAAACATGGGTTAGATATATACTTACGACCATTTTTATTATTCGCAATTGAGTTGTGATAGTAAATGTATTATCAAATATGTTTTATTATAATATGTATTTTTATGTTGTTTGTTGATAGTTTTGTTTTTAGTCGTCGATTCTTAGTGATGGTATTTATATTTATTTTTGGTCTAAGGTTAAGATTTTTTCTTGTGTAGTTTTATTATCTCGAGATATTAATTTCTTTTTTAAATGGTTGCAAGAATACGTTCAGATTAGGTGTTTTTGTTTACTTGGATATTTTGAATTATCCTCGATCGATAAAACTAGCTGATTTTAATTATAAAAAAATCTTGTAATATTTTGACATTCAAGTTATTTTAATAATCAACATATTAACAAATGAGCCATTAAAATATGTATAACAAGAGAGATTTTAATTTTTGATTAGACTTTTTTTTAATAATAATGAAAAGATAAAAATGAAGGGAAATTGGATTAAAGTCTAAGATTGCGTTCGAAATCTTAAATTACAAATGATATAAGGTGGTACAAGATTACACCTTATATTATATTTTTTTCAGTAATTTTAAATTACAACTTGTAATGTTCACAAACTAAATATTATAATCTTATAGTATTAAAATTTTAAAGTACATCACATAATTTTAAATAATACAAACCAAATATTTAAATTTTAATCGAGCTGAACTCGAACTTTTTATAAGTTATTTAATTTAATTAGTATTCCCTAGTTCTAACAATGAATTATTTTAAGAATTATTTTGGTAGTTATAAATTCTTGATTTATTGATTAATTAATTCAAATAGAATATTTTAAATATTTATTTTAAAATAAATTAAATTTAAATTATTTTATTTATATTAAAATTTGATTTTATTAATCGATTAATTCGAATATTTTAAAAACTTTAATTGTGTTTATGGGTCTATTTTCTTGTTTACTCGTCTATCTGTTCTTTTGTTTTTATATTTTTTTGATCGTACTGTCTTTTTGTTTTTATTAATTATAAAGATTCCGGAAATTGAAACTATTTATTTTATTCAAAACCCACGCGCCTTCAGAATGCACTATTTATGTAAACATTGACAATGTCAGCATGCCACCTAATAAAAAGATAAAAATTATTAAAATTATTAAAAAAAAAAATTTAGTAAACTAAGAATAAAATACTAATGATTTTGCATTTTAATATTCAAATGTAACATATATAAAATTTTATGGAAATTCCTAAAAAATATATTTTGACTCTGAAATAAAATTAAAATTATAATATATTATTTGAGACTCATCCCCCAAAATTAGGTATGCGACACGGGTCAGTCTGAATTAATCAAGATAAACCTTTTAAAACTGAAAGCAAAAAAATATTTAATTTAAATTTTTTTATATTTTATATTGTTTTACGATATATTTTGAATTTATTTTTATTCATCCCTCGTAACTAGTGATACTTATCATGCGAGTCGATCGCGAGTTAAATAGTACTTGACTTTTATTCGTTAAAAAATTTATTGTTCAACTTGACTCGTTGCTTGACTCATTGCTCGTTAAGCTCACTAAAAAAATATCTTATTTTTAACTTAAAATAAAATTTAATAATAATATATGAGACTTAATATTAATATAAATTAAGAAATTTAACCAAAAAATATAAAAAGAATATATAAAATATTTTTAAAGTCTAATTTTTAAATTAACAATTCACAAATACATCAAACTAACATATTAAAACAAAAATAACATTCCACACATTAATAATAATTATTTAAATTTATTTTTTGAATAAAATAAATTTAAAATAATTACTTTAAATTATTTTTTAAAAAAATTAATGAGTTGTTTGCAAACTTATCAAGTTTAGTTAGACTTCGCTTGACTAAATTTATTAAGTTCTTAATTCGAGTTTAAATTTGAATCAAATCAACCTAAATCAAATTTTATTATATTTTGACCGAATCAAATTCGAACAATTGACGAATCGTTTAACTCCTTAAACATCCTACTCATAACCATTAGCGTTGAGTTTGCAATTTTAATGTTCTTTTAATTTGTTTAAATTCAATTTTTTTATAAATGAAAAAAAAATCAATTTGCTAAACTTTTTTAATTAATTTCTAATTTTTATAATAAAATTTAAATATTTTTGTTGAGTTGATCGATTGATAAAGTTGGCCAAGAGAGGGTGAATTGACTATTTAAAAAATTGATAGAAGATTTTTCAGTAAAAAGATGAAAAATTAAGACACAAGATTTATAGTAATTCAAGCTTCAAACACAAGCTCTACATCCACTACCTTAACTCCCACTAAGGATTTTGAAACCAATTCACTAAAGAATTCGACCTTTTTCTCGGTTCAAGGGATAACCGTTACAATTCGAATCAATCCTTCTACCCAAGAATTGATTCAACCTCACAAGAATAAAATTGAAGAAATAAAGGCTCGAAAGTTTCTCTCAACAGAAATGAATGCCCCAAATACAGAATAACTCTCCCCAAACTCAATTACAAAGAATCAAAATGAAATTACAAGAGTTGAGAGCGAAGATATGCAATAAAGTGCCTTGGAGTTGGATTTGTGTGCTTGGATGTTGCTTGAGATTCAATAATTGTTAATGATGCTCAAAATGCTTTAATTTATATCTTCTCATTGATTTTTAACCGTTAGGGTTGTTGGAGATGTAAATATAGACGTTGGAGCCTTCTCTTTCCATCATAAATGCACTCTGATAGAACTGGTATAGAAACACGGGCTACCTGTTTTGAAACAGACCACAAATAGAAATAGACGTTGTGCATTTATTAAAGGACGTATCGAAACGGGTATCGATACCTGAAGTAAACTATGAAGTTTGGTATCGATACGAGTATCAAAACGGAATAATCACCACTTAAAGCTTTAATTGCCACCAACAGTCAACTCATTTAATGCTTAAAAGAGTTGTTGGGGATTTTGGGGTATCGATATTGGTATCGAAACAATAACCTTAATTTTAAAACAATTAAAAACTCAGGGCATGGTTCGATACTGGGTTTGAAACATTTATTGGCAGTAAGGTCCCGGTATCGAAACGGGTATCGATACTTGTTCTTAATCTCAAGAACATTCTTTCAAAAACAAAGGGCGGTATCGATACCTGTTCTAATGGTATCGATACGCTCGTATAAAAACACTTAGAAAATTATTTCAAAGTTCTTGGTTTGACTTGAAACTTTAATTTTAACTTAGTAACTTAAAAATTTATTACAAAATAAGTCCTTTAACATAATTGTTATATCAAAATCAATTTTAGTTTTATAATTTTCGATCTAATTCTTTCTCGCAGTGATTTATATTAATTTTAAATATATAAAAGTATTATTTTTATTTGTATGAAAATCAATATTAAATTATTGAAAAAAATTATCGATATTAACTACTTGAAGAACTTGGCCCAACAGCTATATTATAGCTCTCCACGTCGCTAGCCTGGATTGACACCCTTCTCAACTTTTCCATTTTTGTGGTGCATTTAATTTCCTATATAAATTAAAATAAGATAAATTTTTTAATCGAATAATGTCACATATCACTCAATTAATAATATAATAAAATATAAATAATTAAATATATAATTATATTAATTTAATTAAATGACAAAATGATAAAAATATGTGAGTAAAAGGTTATTTTACCGTATAAATATTACACGTCCAAAATGTATATTTATTTGATTTTTTTATTTAAAAGGTTATTGTACCAATCAAATTATTTAAAGATCTATAATATTTTGAATAGTATCATTTTTAAGGTTGATTATAATCCGACTTCATAAAAAATTAATAAAATTTGATAAGATCTATTAATAACCCGACCTCATAAAAAAATAATTTTAAAAAATGGATGCAAATCCCGAGATCCGTGGCTTCCATATGGATTATTCTCTTGTTGGTCACTTACATGGAAGCAGTACTTTAATATTACATGAGGTCGGATGAAAATTTCATCGACTTTAATTTTTTTAACTTTTTTATTCTTAAAATTGGATCGTAAGTTACGCTTTTAATATTTTTTATTATTTTTTATGAAGTCAGACAAAAAAATATTCCAAACTCAATTCTGTTAAATTACCTCAAATTCTTAAATAATTTACTAACTACAATAATTTTTAAAATAAAAAAATTAATGATAATATCTCACCAATTTCGCCCATCCATAATATTATTTTCATTAGAATAATTTTCAGATTATTAAAATGAATTTCCAGTTTTTGGCTCTTTACCTCTAACGCGCATGAGTTAGCGCGTGATAAAGAAACAAAAAGCGTACCTTTTTTTCCAAAGTTGTATGATTAATACACCAACCCTAAACCTTAATTAATTAATTAATTAATTAATTACCTTCTTGACTTCTTTTGTTTTATCTTATCGTCTGTTATCATTGAATGCGCATTTCAATTTTTGAAGTCCAATGCTTTTACTTGAATAGATCTTTCCCTGCAAATTCCAAACCTCAACAGTCAACAAAAATCCCACAAAATCAAACTCCATTAATTTCTGAATCTCATTTCAATCAATTCTCTTCGGTAATTTAGGTGAAATTATGTTTTGTGGCCAGTCAATTCCGATTATTTTGTAGGTAAGATTCGATTTTATTCATTCTGGAGGAAAAAATATTGAAAGAAGTTGATAGTTCTTTCATGTTACTTTTGAATTTGAGTTTTGTTTTTATGCTAAAAAGTTAAAAAGAAGAAGGAAGATTTAGTTTTCACGGCATAAAGTGTGGATTCGGTGCAGTTCGGTAGACTGTGATCGGATCCACTGGATAATTTCTCGTGATTGCTCCGTTCTTGGAGTTTCTTAGCAGGTAATGTGACTTTCTTAATTGCTCTTTTTCTTCTTTTTCAGATCAGCTTTTGTTTTTATGAATAACCTGTTTGGTTGCCGAGAAAACTATGGAAATGGAGAGTGAATCTTGAAATGTGACCGTTTTCTTGTTTTGATTTTGGTTTGATTAGGGGAAAAGTTAAAATAATGGATTCAATTTTCAGAACGTGTTATTTGCAAACATTTAATTGATCGAAAGAAGGTTTTAGAGTAACTTGAACTCGATTATTTTAGTTGTTGAATTTTATGTAAATTAAAATTGAATAATATAAAAGAAACTTTACTCTTTTGAATTTGTGACGATTTTTTCAATTCATTTGTTAAAGAGTCTGTTTTTTTATCTTTTCATTAAGATTCATGCTCTTTTGTTATTTGAATCAATAGGATTTCGTTTTGTAATGCAATCTGTTGACGGAAGTAAAGAAAAGAAGAATTTGAAAAGATCAAGATCATCATCCCTTGGCGATATGCCCGTGACTGACAGCCCTTCTATGCAAACTCTTGACCATTGCGATGTTTTCCCTGTTAAAGATATAGTTCAATCACCGCTACCCGGATATGTAGCACCTACTTCTATTAGTTTTAGTCCAGATGATAGTTTGATCGTTTATCTATTTAGTCCTGAGCAAAATCTGAGCAGAAAAGTTTTTGCTTTTGATGTCAATGCTGTCAAGCAAGATTTATTCTTCTCTCCCCCGGATGGTGGGCTTGACGAGAGTAATATATCACCAGAAGAGAAGTTGAGGAGGGAGAGGTCCAGAGAGCGTGGTCTGGGAGTCACAAGTTACGAATGGGTGAAGACTATCTCAAAGAAGAAAACTATCATGGTGCCTTTACCTGCTGGGGTATGTGGAAGAATCTCATCCTTTTCTTTTGAATTTACTTTTAAGACTTATTTTGTCTATTCTTGTTCTATATGAATTGTTGTTGTCTACATATGACTTATTTCCAAAATCTTAAGCACTGTGATTTTCCATGTTTGATTTATCTTTGTTGATAAATTTTGTTGTAATCTGAAATATACTTAAAATACTACTGAAGTCTTGATGCAACGACGGTGTATTTTCTTTATTGTGAATATCTTTCATCAAATAAAATGAATACCTTAATTTTCTTTTGATTGGGGCCATTAGGGCTTATTTCCAAGTATAATAATATATTGATTGAGGTGAAAGAAGTGTGCTCCTCTAACTGTACGTAACTTTAACTGGTGGAGGTTGTATTGGTTGATCCGTTTTCTTGATACATCATTGACCACTATTCGCCAATATGCTATTTTGCATGCTGGATTACTGATGTTATCATGATGCTTCCATTGCCATTAGAGTCCCGCCACAGTAGGTTCTTTTTAACCTTTTCTTCAGTTCCTCATACCCATTGTTTGTAGTGATACAACAAAATTCAGACTGGTTTCACCACACCAACCTGCCTGCTTGTAACCTTATCTTATCACTCACAGCACTACTTTAACACCTCAGCTCTGTTTTCACCTTTTCAATATTGGCTTCAGTTATTACTGACTAGTCCCATATGTGTTAATATATATATTAGTGAACTCGTGCATGCAAATTAGGAATTTTGTTTTCCCTGATATTTGTTCTCTTTCCTATGGGCAGATTTATTTCCAAGATTTTTCTGCTTCAAAACCAGTGCTTAAGCTTCAAAGCACGCCATCATCACCAATAATTGATCCACATCTTTCCCCAGATGGTACCATGCTTGCTTACATAAAAGATTATGAGATTCATGTCCTAAATCTTTTGTACAATGAACAAAGACAATTGACGCATGGTGCCAACGGAAGCACTATGGTAAGATTATGTTACAAATATCTGTATGGGGTAGACCATTGTAATCATTCACTCCTCTGGATGTTCATATGTTTACAAGAAGTTTTCTTTTCTTTTATTGTTCTCTCCTTTTTGGCCCTGCCTATGAAGGGAAAAGGGGTGGGCAGGGGGTGAGGTTGGTATAGAAGAAAGCACATGAAAATTTAATGTTGCAATCTAAGGTCTTTCAAAGCAATTTAGAAAAAGCTCTGCCAGTTTATTTGCTACATTATACAGCTTATAAATCATAGGGGAACTTTTCCTTCCTTTTCATAAATTTTAGTGAACCAATAATCTCAAATGTGATAGTCTCTAATTATTTGATTTTACCTGGTTTCAATATGATGCATGGTTCGGCAAATGAAGTAAGTTAGACTTTTGCATTTGGACTTTTGATTAGTTTATGTGACATTATTTTTAATGAATTGCAGACTCATGGACTTGCGGAGTATATAGCTCAGGTGAGAATTTCTTCAATCTCCTTCCTTATTTATATAAATTTGTTACTGATTGTATGAATTTGGAACTTATTTTGTACTGCTTTTGAGAGAAAAATATAAGTTACAGTTCTTTCAGAGGCATAGAACAAGTGCCATGAAGTTGCAATGATGCCAAAATTATCCCCCCCCCCCCTAATTTCTATATTGTTCATATAAATTTCTCTCCCTCATTGTTGGAATTTCACTGATTGCAGGAGGAGATGGATAGAAAAACTGGGTATTGGTGGTCACTTGATGGCAAATTTATTGCATTTACAGAGGTTGATTATTCTGAGATACCACTTTTTAGAATCATGCACCAAGGTAAAAGCTCGGTTGGTCTAGAAGCACAGGAAGACCATGCATATCCTTTTGCAGGGGCTTCAAATGTCAAGGTTCGGCTTGGGGTGGTGTCCACCTCCGGCGGTCCTGTCACCTGGATGGATCTTATCTGTGGGGGACCAAACAAGGATGATGAATATTTGGCTAGAGTTATTTGGATGCATGCAAATGTTCTTACAGCGCAAATCTTAAACAGGTCTCACTCCAAACTAAAGATCCTCAAGTTTGATATCAAGACGGGCCAAAAAAATGTTGTAATGGTCGAAGAACTAAAACCTTGGATTAATCTACACGATTGCTTTACACCTCTGGACAAAGGAGGTTTCATCTGGGCAAGTGAAAAAACCGGATTCAGACATCTTTATCTGCATGATGCTAATGGGACTTGCATGGGACCCATTACAGAGGGTGATTGGATGGTTGAGCAAATTGCCGGTATAAATGAGGCTGCAGGGCTTGTGTATTTCACTGGAACTCTCGATGGACCTTTAGAATCACACCTTTACTACACTAAATTATGCCCAAATGAAAATTCAATGTCGCAAGCTCCTGTCAGATTGACTCATGGCAAGGGAAAACATGTAGTTGTGCTTGATCATCACATGCGGAAATTTGTTGATATTTATGATTCACTTGATTCTCCCCCTAGGGTTTCTCTATGCAACTTGATTGATGGAAGTGTTATAATGTCTATTTATGAGCCCCCATCCATAATTCCCGGGATTGAAAAACTTCAGCTTGAGCCTCCAGAGATAGTCCACATCCAAGAAAATGATGGTACCAGACTGTATGGGGCTTTATACAAGCCTGATGCTACAAGATTTGGACCTCCACCATACAAAACCTTGGTCAGTGTGTATGGTGGTCCTGGTGTTCAGCTTGTTTATAATTCTTGGATAAATACAGTTGACATGCGAGCACAGTACATGCGGAGCAAGGGAATTTTAGTTTGGAAGGTTTGTATTTCCTGCACTTACGACTCATATACCCTGATCATTTGCTTCCCTACAGAAAAGTTTAGTTTATTGTGTGCAATCATTCTAGTTTAGGTTATATGACTGAGAAACATGCTCTACTCCTTGGAAAAATGAATAATGGGGGATGGGACTAGTGATTCCTTAAGCTCGTTAAGCCATCATTTTTCGGGACATTCAACATTTTGCTAGTGTGTGTGATTTCTGACATATGGCTCTTTGCAGTTAGATAATAGAGGAACTGCAAGACGTGGACTGGAATTTGAAGGCTGTCTCAAAGGCAACATTGGCCGTGTTGATGCTGAGGATCAGCTCGCCGGTGTTGAATGGCTTATTAAACAGGGCCTGGCAAAGCCTGGTCATATTGGGCTGTACGGTTGGAGCTATGGTGGTTATCTCTCATCCTTGGTGTTGGCCAGGTTCCCTGATGTTTTCCGATGTGCCATCTCTGGTGCTCCAGTTACATCATGGGATGGCTACGACACATTTTACACCGAGAAGTACATGGGGTTCCCTTCCGAGGATGCTGAAAGTTATGAGTACGGCTCTGTGATGCACCATGTAAACAAGATGAAAGGGAAACTTCTGTTGGTCCATGGCATGATCGATGAAAATGTACATTTTAGGCACACGGCAAGGCTTGTTAATGCGCTTGTGGCTGCTGGCAAACCATACGAGTTACTGATTTTTCCGGATGAACGTCATATGCCGCGTGGTCAGAGGGACCGGATTTACATGGAAGAGAGGATATGGGAATTCGTTGAGAGGAGCTTGTGAGGTAAACTTGCATGTTTATACATCATCTCATCAGTAATAAATAGTACATTGAGATTCATTTCTCCTTCAAGTGATTTGGATGACCCTCTTTTTCATTTTTATATACTCAAAATCTGGGACGAATTTTCCGTTGTACGAATATTATTTTTGTTTTCATATTTCATTTGAACTTCTGCAAAAAAATTCTCTAGACCACAAATAACGTAATGAGCCGAATTCATCTAATAATTTTTCTTAAAAACAATATATTGTTTTCAAACATATTTAAACCCAACTTTGATATGCAAGTTTATGGTTCTAGGCTTCAGAGTTTAGTATGTTGGGATTAAGGATTTATGTTCTAGATTTTATAGTTTATATTTGAAGCATTGTGTTTAATATTTTAGTGTTTGATATTGTTATTAAAAATACTTTTTAAATGATAAAATGTTCATTTTTATAGTATAAAGTAAGATAGATTTAGTATTACAGTAAAATGTTTTGAGAAATAGTTTTAAAAGATGAACAAACCCAAAGGATACGTGCTTTGAACCCAATGATCACGCCAATAATCTATACTCGGACCATTTTCAACGTTCCAGACACAGGCCTTACGGGTTTAGCCAACCAATCTTCATCGCAGTTACATCCTCATGTAACATAAGAAGAAAAAACAAGAAAATGAGGTTGTAATATCAAGGATATCATGTTCAATTGATGTTGATTCCCACGAGAAGAGAGGCAGACACAGGGCCTTGACTCTCTTTCTAATCTTTTCCAGGAAAGATTGTTTCTGTTTAGTTTTGCTGAGAAAGATGATGCAAGGATTGTACTTGGTGATCATAAGTTTGAGGGACCGAACAACATCTTTCTGGTCTAATCCACGGACATTTCAGGAAATGATAGCTATCGAAAAAGAAAAGACAGCACAGGGAAGCCTAAATGCTGATGCCAAGGACCAAGCCTTCGAAATCAGAAACCCAGAGCCTTAATCACATATTCAACTCAGAAGTTAGTTTTTGAAGGCAGAGAAATGGCTCACAATAATTTCGTATCCAAGACTATTGGTGTTGCTGATGGGAATGTATTGCTGATAGGACTGGATTTGGTAAGAAGTTGTTTCACATTCCAAGGGGTAGAAATGTGGGTTATGTGAAGCAACAAATTGCTAAAAAGGGAAAAGAATTTCTTAATCTCAAAAATCAAGAACTGGTATGCAAGAGGCGCTTGAAGATTGGCGACTAATGGCTGATATCTGCAAAAGTAGCGATGCTGTGATTCACTTGCTGGTTACAAACTCTGCTAAAATACGAGCTGTTTCTATTGAAAGAGATTCAGAAGTTTCTATCGAGACATTGAATTTGAACGAGGGCCAGATGCTGTGAGACAATGCCTGGGTGGCATACCCTCTGTGGAACATCAGATCTCCAAAGAGATTTCATTCTGGACCCTCTGGTTGTTAATTTGAAAGCTCAAGTGCCAATTGTTATTAAAGAACTAATAGACTTCACTTTTGACAGATTAAAGAGAGGAAATTAGCCTATTCGGTCATCAGTGGGGGTCAGGTGGAGCTTACTTCAGACAAGATTCATCTGGTCAGAAGTATATCTCGGTCTTTAAGCCTAATGATGAAGAGCCAATGGCTGTAAATAACCCAAATGACCTCCCCTTGTCACTAGATGGTGAAGGGCTGAAGAAAGGCACATGCATAGGAGAAGGTGCATTGAGGGAAGTTGCAGCGTACCTGTTGGATCATCCAATGACTGGACCTCACTCATTTGATAGTGGACAGAAGGGTTTTGCCGGGGTTCCTCCTACTGTGAGCAATCCTAAAATCTGAAATTAACTTAGATTGATAGTCAGATAAGCCGAAGGAAGCAAATGTAATGGTTCAGAATTCATCGTGGGCACAATACTTTAGAAGAGACAAACAATGGAGTTCTTGGTTAATAGCCTTTTGATTCTCTCAGTTCCAATCCCCTCCATCTTCTTCCTATGTTCAAAATACCCTTTCTACTCTGAGCAAAGAAGATCATTTGGATTAACAAACAGGTGAGGAATCCATGATGATAATGCAGTGAATGGATCTTCTTTCCCAACCTTCGGGTTCCAACCCTTTATGGCAATTGTGAGTGCAGCTTTAAACACACTGCTTGTGAAACAAATCCCAATTTTTAATACCGGGTGCCTGAATATTTCCACTGGGGTGAATAAGAATGGGGGATTGAAGAGGTAAGTTTCGATGAAATAACCTTTCTTGGTCAAGTTCTTCCCTGCGAGCAATGCCATGGCTGACCCAAGTGAATGACCCGATAACCAAATGTTGCGTCCATATGCTTCGGCTATGTGTTCATTGAACTTCATGGCAAGCTTATGCCGGGAGCTTGCATGGAGTCTGTGGCAGATGCAAAGAAGATCCAACTTGAGATCACGGGAAATGGATGGTGGAGTATTCAAACTACCCCGGAAAGCAATGACATAATTCGGGGTATTCGGGGGTTTTAGAGGAGCTGTTGAATTCATATATGACACCAAATACTGATTCATCAACGTCATTAATAAGACGATGGTTCAGATGAAAATTAAATGATTCCCACCATGGAGGAGCACAAGAAGCTCGGAAGACTTGCTTGTTCTTTTGCCGATCACGTTCTAGAACATAAACGTCTTGAACCAAGCTCACGGCAATCAATCTTTGATGGTGTTCATTTGACATCAAATTAAAAAAAAAAAACTTTGAGTAATCTAGCAAATAATTTCCAGAAACATACAGAAAAAAACATCTAAAATAAAATGGAATTGTTTTGAAATAAAATGAAAGGCGCACCAAAAGCTCTTACCAATCAATGACTTTGAGGTGAGAAGGCCCCGAAAGACCGACATTTGCACGACCTCCTGATGCCATTACCTATTTTGAAGGCTTATATAATAATCAAGTAAGCCCCTTGAAAGAAGTAATTAGTATATGTCAAATTACTATATTGATTCTACAAAGTACTGAAGCAGTTGTATTCAGTGATGTAGCTTTATGCAGCAACAAGTAAAAGTTTAGTGGAGTAATTAGTTTGCAATTTTTACATATTGGTATCCTGTTTTCTGATATTTCAAACAAAGAGAAATTTTTATCTAACACAAAGATTAATGAGTAAAGAAAGCATACCTTTAGGCCAATAGTTAAAAGCTTCCAAACTTTTGTCTCTTTGGGCAGAGAGTAGAAGCTAGAGAGAGTAGCAGAAGAAATTTTATAACATGACCATCAATCATGATGGCGTAAAATTAACGAATACATAGAATGTTTATTACAATATTCACAACAGAAAGGAAAAAAGAAGAAGATATAAATGGAATATGGAATCAAATCCTTGTCCAATAAAAAAGCAATTATTTAGCTATAAGCATATATAATATTCCATTTCATTTAAAGAATAATGCATTCCATTTTTTTTACTTCGGAATCAATGGCAGACAATATTTTCAACGGAAAACCAAAGTGCCAAAGGCGAAGTGAGAGACCCACAAGACCAAACATGACTCTCAAGTCTATCAAAGTTCCTCCGCATTAACCCCTACATGCACAATGTAGATATAATGATGCACAGACTGGACTCCTTCGAGCTCTACTGGATTCATTTACAGTAATGAAGACAATCAGTTTACGTCGTCATGCTAAAGGGGAACAAGTCGATTACAATAACCCAAAGTTCTCACACCAATGTCAGGGATGTAACTTTTCGTCATGTAGCGTTCTTAGTAGTAACTTCTCATCCACTACATAAGGATCATACTCATGTAGTTCCAACAGACCAATAAAAGCAGGATCCCACCACTAATGAATTCCATGAGCATGTTTGAAATTCGGAGAGTGACGCATATTAATAGTAAGGTAGGCTGAAGGAATCAAATGTAGTGGTTCTAAATCCCTTTGCTCCGAGCTTGAGAGTAAACTCCTATAGAATTCTGTGTTGCAATCTTCTCAATATTTCCGGCCCCAATCTCCTCCATGTTCTTCCTATGTTTAAAATAGCCAATATAGCCTGAGCATTTAAGATCTGCAGGATTCACAAACAGGTATGGTTTCCAACGAGAGAGCAAACTAAATGGATCATCTTTCTCAGGCCTGTGATGGAGACATTTTATGGCAACAGCGAGTCCAGCTTTAACTACACTGCTTGTAAAGCGAATTCCATGCTTCAGCTTTTCACTCTTGATTCCTTCTACAGGGGCAGACAAGAATGGGGGATTGAAGAGGTAAGCTTCAACTTTATAACCCATCTTAGTCATGTTTTTACCTATAAGCAATGAAATAGCTGATCCTAGTGAATGGCCAGTTAACCAAATTCTTGAATTCCCAGCAAAGGCAAAAACTCTCTCCACAGCCAGCATTGCTTGCTGAAAACGAGAGCTTTCATGAAGTCTATTACGGACACACAGGAAATCCAACTTGAGATCACGAGACCTGGTGTTTGACTTATTTATAGTACCCCGAAAGGCAACAACATAATGTGAAGAATTTTGGGTTGAATGGTTGAGGTTGAAGTTAGAAAACTTGAATTCATATATAGCACCAAAAATGGAGTTATCAACATCATCTACAAGAATATGGACCAAGTGGAAATTGAAGAACTCCCACCAAGGTGGTGCATGGGCTAGAGGGACTCTGCGGTTCTGTTGGCGATCACGTTCTAGAATGTACACCCCCTGAACCAAGCTTGCAGCAACAGTTCTTCGGTCATGAAAATTATTCCTGCCAAAGTACAACAAAGCTCGTACATTTACTGATTTACTCTATAAAAATATGCTTACACGTACAGACGTACTAGTCAAAGAAAAAAAGATGCCTTAACATTTTTTTTTTCAAAAGATGCAATTAAAAACTAATAAAGGAAATTACCATGCTATACGGTTGATATTATAACTACATCTTCTCATAGGTTGTAGCTTTGGCTGCTAACCTCACAGAATTTCGCTCTCTGAATTATCAGCACCAACAAATCCTCGATTTTGGTCTTGCTTAGAGAAATTAGAATCATCTATTGTTCATACTATTTCATTATAATTTTCTCAACGTGAGATCATTCAGGCAGGGTCATAGAAACAAGGGAGTTTTAGCTCAGGATTAACTACAACCAGACTTACGTACTAGATCTATGGTATTCCACTTCATTCTCAGCATCATTAGTTAGTCTGTTAACAATCCGAAAAATGCTCATTCATAGAACTCTTATGGAATTAAGATGCAATGCTATTTGAGACCCCCCCCCCCCCCCCCCCTACACTTCCAGGTTTATCAATTGCCTTAATGCCCTGGCATATGTTGCAAAGTTGCTCAATTTGGAGAAAAATGTAAAAAATGTAAACATATGATGGAGATTGTTAATGAAACCAATGAAAAGAAAGGTGTTTACCAGTCAACTGAAGTGAGGTGTATAGGTCCTGAAAGGCAGAAAATTTGTCTGGAAGAGATCGGCTTATCTTTCTTTCTTTGCTTCTTGTCTTCCATATATCCTCGACAAACGCAATGAAATGCTAAAAAGCAGTATAGCAAGATTCCCATTATTCATCAAATTAGGTCAGGTGATTCTATTCATGAATTGCATAGGTATCATGAAAAAAGTTGTTTTTCAAATTGTTTTTCTCCAAAACTAAAGGAAAAAAAGAAAAAGAAAACTTCAATCCAGATTTCCTTTGATAAGTTTCTGAAAACCCAAATTTTGATTCCCTTTAGACGAGTTTCTTTCTTTTTTTTTTTCTGGGAAAATCCAAATAAAACCCAGAAACAAAAACAGTAAACAAACAATCGTAAACCATGGAATCAGCAAGACATGATTCTTAAATCTTAGATCATGTAACTTGCAACGCATCAAGAGAGCATTAGTCCAACAACATAGACAGGAGAAATAAAAAGGGAAATCAGAATACCTCAATGCGAAGGATGGAGATTAACAAATTTCACGTAGTTTCTCCCCCTCTCCTCTTTTATTACTTTTAGAGGAAAAAGAGGGAGAGAGTTGAACACAGCGCGGTGTCACGGACTTAATTTCACCCAAACTAATCCGTGCGGCGTTAACACTCCCGAGCTATGTTAGCAAGCCTTACTGCAAAGGAGTTTGATGGAAAGCTTTTGTATTAAGCTTAACGGAATGCTTACAAGAGAGCTCAACTTCTCAGGTTGTGTACAAAATGAAGGGGGTGGCCCTATTTATAGGCTCCCACCTCCTGAATGGACGGTTAGGATTTACTTGATCGGACGGCTCATATGTTGCTTCCTAAAATATCTACTAGGATCTATACTATTCTAGAGATTTCTACATTATCCTATACATGTCTACAATGTTCTAGAGAACTCTAGAGACTTCCAGAGTAGTCCTGATCTTTCTAGGGTCATCCAGGGTCTTCTAGAACATTCTTGATCCTTCTAGAATGTTCTAGATGCTTCTAGCATCTTCTCCGTCCTTCTAGAATGTTCTAGAACCTTTGAGAATTATTTAGAGTCTTCTAGAATCTTCTCAGATCTTCTAGACGTGTCTAGATCTGGGTGGAACCTCCTAGAACATTTTAGAACGTGATGGTATCCTTGAGATGGATGTAGGCCATTCTAGGTCATTCTGGAAGCTTCCTTGGTGCATGGATTCTTCAAGAATGCCCAAGGATGATTTATTAACCTCATTATTGCTGGCGGGTCGTGACAGCGGGCTTGGATAGGGGTGGCATTAGCAGAGAATGGGATAAATACAACCTGACAATGTTTCTCTTTCTCTCTCCCCTCCCTTTTCTATTATTGTTATGGGTAAATTCAATGGTTGGTCCCTCTCATTTTTAGACTGTTTGATTTTAGTTATAATATTTTAGTCACTGAATCATTAATTCTCGTATATATCAAATATTTTAAACATACGTAACTGAGATATAATTGATCTTATATTAATTATGAGTTGAACATTATGATCAATAACCTAAACATCAGATGTTTAATGAGATTTGGAACTAGAGATGAGCATAGGTCGGATAGAGTTGGATTTTCGATTTACCTTATTCAAATATTGATACTCATCGCCCGACCCAATCCTGATTAAGGGAGGTGTCATTTGACCCAAGTTTTAAGCTTTAAAACCCAATTTGACCTAACCCAAATTATTAAAAAATTTAAATTTTAGGGATTTAATTATAAAAAATAGAGATCTAACTATAAAAAAAATTAATGACTTAATTATAAAAAAAATTTTAATGACTTAATTGTATAAAAACATATAAAGATTGATCATTATTATAAATAACCCTAAAAATATATGAAAAAATTATACTATTAATCCTAGATCGGGTCAAGTCAGATTTTCCACTAAAACTCGATCCTACCTGACCCAAAATTACTCTTAAAAAATTTCGATCTAATCCAGTCTAAACCCGTCAAGTTCGAATTTTGTACGCATTCTTATTCAGGACTTTGGAAGAAAAGAAAACAAAAAAAAAATCCCTTAAAAGCAACAGCTAGTGACCTTTGTTTTCTAGAGAAAAAAAGGTTTAATTTGCCATCAACACTACATTATATGGAATCTGGACCGCAACGAAAAAACAGAAATTGATGCAACCGAGTATCCCATCCGCATGCAAGGGAAGTGCTGAACAGGCGGGAGGAAACTGCTTGAGAAAATCAGGAAATTGTATATATGGCGTGGGATAAATAGGTCAGAGTTAGTGATGAGGACCGACTATCCCACATCCTGTGCAAATTGCACTACAATAATACACAATTGTTTTTTATATAGTTTTTCCTCTCAAGAAAAACAAACAAATTTCAATAAATAATAATTATGTAATACGAAACTTTCAAAGAAAAAATGCCATGATATGGGACAATTTGGGACAGAGGGGGGACCCAGTATGTCCTGAAACTTATTAATGGAGCATTTTTGGCTACTATGTTGAGTTAGTATTTGGCTGAGGGGAAAACAAAGTTTGTGTTTTTCTTTCTGAAGAATCAAAGAAAGTTTGTGTTTTTGTGAGTTAGAAATGTATGCAGAAACGGGGGGATTTTCCCCTTACATGCAGAAAGTTTCTCAAGATTTTCAGATGTTTGAATAGTTCTGCGAAACCAGGAAACCCAATGCTTCAATGGTACTGAATATCTGAATCTTTGTCTAAGATTTCTCTCTTTCTATATTGTGTTTGGTCATTTTCGTTGCCTTGGGTGATCGGTATTTGGTTGTTTGGGTATGGTTTTGCTGGTAGGTTTTAGCTTTGATTGCATATTTGCATGCATTTGAATCTTTGCTGCAATATCCACTTTGTTTTTTTGTACTGTGATGAATCCTTATTTTCATTTTTTTAAGCTCAGAAAATTAGTTGGCTAGTTTTGTGCTACAGTCTTCCAGTTTGGGTTTAACCTGTCTGATACTGAGCAATTCATTTGTAAAAAGCTCATAAGACTTTTTATCAAGAAAAATAAGAGGAGAAGATGTAATTAAACCGAGCTCCTATTGCTGGGATTGGTTAGATTCAATTGTTTGTCAACAGGTACTAGGCAAAAGCTTTTATATAGTCGACTAGAATGCAGCTTGTGCTCAATTTGGCCTACACAAAGCAGTGTTTTTTTCTGCCTGTATTAATTGTTTTTGGTTTCTCCTACTTTGTTTCATTCAGAAAAATATATCATATTTGGTAATTTATAAACTTTTGCTTACCGTTTATATATTTGTTTGTGTCTAATGTTGAAAAACCTGCTTCAGATGTCTGTGATATCTGAATATTATCTAGGAGGAGAAGGTGATCTATTCAAAGCTCCTGAGCCCATCATTGAAGAATCAATTGTAGGCCATGATCCCATGAATTCAGTCATCTCGTTAAGCTTGTGTGATGAAGTTGGTTTTACTTCACAGGAACTTAAGGCTGCTGATATTGAATCAATTCAAAACGAGCAGCTTTTCGAGGTTCTCTATGAGTGTGAGAAGGACCTGATGGCACAAGCAGTAATAGAAACACCACTGTCTGAGGTCCTGGATGTAAAGATTCCTGTTTCAAAGACTGATAAAAAACAAAATCATGAAAATGAAATGCTCTGTGATGTACCATTCCAGAAAAGTGTCAGCTCAGGTTGTTTAAGCTCAATGGAATGGATGCAAGGGGCTGCAATCAAGCCTAATTATCTGGATTTCCCTGGAATGGATTTTGCTTCGGCTAATGGAATGAGGAGAGCATTTAGTGAAGGAGATATAAAGGTCAGCCTTTATTGTTTTGCTTTGCTTTTGACCCTTTTTCTTTAGGCTGTTAGCTTTTCTGTTGGCATTTGTGTGGATACTGACTGATTTTAGACTCGATTTCTTTAGACTCTTGGCAATGGTAACAGGAGCCAGCGAACAATAATTGTTAGCAGCTGTTTTACTGAAGATCGAAGGGAAAAACTCTCTAGATACAGGAATAAGAAGGCCAAGAGAAACTTTGGAAGGAAAATTAAGGTACAGATCCGTTGCATTTGTTGCTTAGCTTTTAACATCAAACAATGACCAACTGCATAAAGTGTTTGTGAGGGAGTACTTGTTCAGATTCCATAGTTATTTTAATATTTCTGTCTGAAACTCATTTTTCTTTTCTTTTTTCCAGTATGCCTGCAGGAAGGTTCTTGCTGACAGTCAACCGAGGATCCGTGGAAGGTTTGCGAAGACTGAAGAATCCGAAAACTCCAAAAGCCAATAGCTGTATGACCAATCAAGTAATTACACCCAGTAAAACAGGAATGGAGTAGCTAAATCATACGAGTTCATACCAAAAGAAGAACTGCTAAGTGGTGTGAACTCGGCATATAGAAGCCTACCATTGTGGTGCTAAAGAAACCATAACCCAGATGCTTAAATATTATAGTTCCATGTTATTTGCTGTAATCACCTCCTCTGTAATTGAAGTAGCCAAGTAGGATTGTACGTAGTGTTTGTTCAATAAAATGGCAAGCCTGAAACTTGTACTTGTCCATATATATAGTAGTTTAAACAGTTGGAGGTTGTTTCAACTAAAAGTTGCCCTTTCCTTGAATAGATTGATGATAAAAGAAGACATAAAGTTGTTGCTGAAATGTTTCTATTCCTGATCCTGTTCCTGTTCATGTTCCTGTTCCTATGATGGTTGCCAATCACTTTCCCAAGGTCAATCTTATATCCTCATACAAAAGATTTGGATTTTCCTATGATGGCATAAAAGTATATGCCAGGATACTTGGTCTAATAATTTTCAACATGATAAAAAAAATAATTTCACTATAATATAACAAAAATATTGATATGCCAATATAATACGAATATGATATAAATTATAAATATGTAGTGAGATTTGTGTTGAGCGTTTCTTGCCATCCCTGAATCTTTTGTGTCGTTTTTGCTGTCCTAATTCCTTAATGGGACACCCAACCAACCGTATTCTGTCATGAAACACTTATTAGTATGCAATTGGGTTTACAAGAACCACGGCATGGTGGTCGGACGGTGGACGACTAACTGCTAACGAAGGAGAGGAAGAATTATGAGTGGCGGTGGTGTTTAAATTATTTAGGGTCCATGTTTGATACAATTTGGAAAATATTAGGCTTAGTGGTAAAATAAGCGCTTAAATTGTGTTTTTTTGTGTCAGGTAGGTGTTTAAAGGTTTTTTTGAGTGTTTAATGTTTTTAAAGTTACTTGTTTACGTGTCTTGTCGTTAACTTCTAAAAAATCTCTATATATTTCAAAATTCATAAAGAGTAAACTGCTGGAATGGTCACTGTTTAGGATTTGTACACTTTTGGTCACTGTTTTTTAAATTTGACCGTTATGATCATTTATGTTTTCGTTGTGTAAACTTATGATCACTCGAACATTAATTTTTGTTAAGTACCGCTAGATGAGTGATGTGATAGTTAGAAAAATTTGTATAATAACATATTTAACCCTTTATATTTACTCATTCAATCAATTTAGTCCTAATTTAGAGTTAAACAAACATTCATTGACGAAACATTGTTAATTCATGTTCAGGTCTTAGAAACTCAAAATCATCGTTAAAAAATAGACAAGTAATCAGATTTTCAAGTTAGTTCGAAGTCAATTAACAAAAAAAAAAGTTAATTACAAGAGTTAGTTCCTATAAACCGTAACCAGCGTATTATTATGAAGAGAAAATCAACATTCGACTGTCGATATTTGATTTATTTTAATTTTTACTTAATTGTTTCTCTTATTATTTTTATTTATTATTTATCTAATTTTAACTCATTTTAAACCCCTCTTTACCCGACAAACCAACGTGATTAAGCCTGCAACTAGAGAGAATTGAAATTTGAAAGCTTAGTCCCAAGAACACAGAGTGATGAGCCACCGTTTTCGTATTACCTGTCTGTCTGGGATGAGACCATTCCAGTTTGAGACAAATATACAATACAATTCCTCCCCAGAATTTGACAAACTGTCAAACTGATTGTCAGGTTGTCCAAACTCCAAACCAAGCAAATATTAGTTAGTTTAGTTGGAATTCTTGTTTTTTTTTGAGAAATTTCAGTGGTCCATTGTAAGCCTCATTAAGGCATTCAAGCAAAATCTGAATTTACTACAGACCAATCTTAAAATAGAGTTGAAATAGAAATATTGTTGTTATTGTCGTCGTCTATCTCATCATTTTAGAAGTAATAAAAAAGTAATATGCAACAACTAGATCAGACAAGAAGACATAGAAATTAAAAGTAGCAATACTCTGCTGATTAGCTGAATGTTTGCTGGATATGGTGGGCGAGTTCTTCTGCACTAAGTTGGCATTCTATTCCAATCTGTTTCTTCCACACACAAAAAAGGGTTACAGTTTTAATAAATTTCAACACAAAACAAATCATCCTTGGACACAAATTCACGTTATATCATTGTTTTTTTTTTCAATTTTTTTTGCTATTTTATTGTGGATTCTTCGGTTAATCATTCGAAATCAGTCGAAGTGAAAATTTAGTATACTAGAACTGATCAGTAGGGGAAAAGTTTTTACCTTGATGGTGAAGGAATTAAGCATGGTATCATCGATGGTGTGAATGTTGACATCGAGGATTTCGGGTGAGAGGTCTTCAAGAGCGGATATTATTTTCACAGCCTGACCAGGAATCGGAGGAGATACCGTCTTGAGAACAAGATTTGGGCCTGAAAACTTCACTTCCACATCCGCAGTGGCGGACTTGGCGTTTGCAACGAGCTCGTTAACATTGTCTACGGTGGAAGTTGAAGAAGAAGGGGATGGTTCGAGAGAAGCAGTAGGCATGGTTGGAGAGAGGTAACCTTTGTGGTGCAACCGTGGCATGTAAGGGCTACCTGATTGAGGTGTTCTGGGGCTTATCGGCAAGTTAAGCAGCCTCGGACTTAAAGGTGGTTTCCGAGGGCTGAGAGGGGAGGGTCTTGGACTTGAAACTACCCTAGGGCTTAATACTTCGCTCATAACTTTTCGTTGCTTCTTGGCCTCGAGGGATTGAAGAACTTGCTGCAACTCGGTGATGTAATCCACAACACCCCCGATAATCGATGCTTGATCACCCTAACAAATAATTCAAGTATGACCAAAAAGAAGAAATAAAAAGGTTGAAACTTGAAATAATTGTTGAAGATAAAGTGGCGTACTCTTTTCACATAGAAACAAGGCATCAACGATCTGAGCACCGATATATGCTCGTTCATTTGCTTCCTCCTGTTTCGTTCAACCGTAATATGAGATATTCTTTGTTGCCCATCCGGGTTTGTTTCCTCAGAAGAAGCAAGCTTCGGCTTCTTGCTTTTGGGCGAAGTATCGTGTTCGTGCTCAACCTCCGATGTGCTGGAAGGATTGCACTTTTGGGTAACCAACGTCGTAGTTTCTTCATCGTCTTTCCGGCAGGTAGCAGCGGCTGATTCATCCAATGGAGTGAAGGGTGGAAATTCCGGGATACCATCAAAACTCTCAAAAAAAGCAAAGAGGTCATCATCTCCGCCGGCTCCAAAT
Organism: Abelmoschus esculentus; assembly: GCA_035048815.1. Taxonomy (NCBI): domain Eukaryota; kingdom Viridiplantae; phylum Streptophyta; class Magnoliopsida; order Malvales; family Malvaceae; genus Abelmoschus; species Abelmoschus esculentus. The sequence continues at coordinate 4,021,260 of JAUCBN010000031.1, read as the reverse complement.
TCAGCTTCTTCGAACAACTCGTATAAACTATTATCCATTGGAACGTGCTCCCAAGTAAATATTCGTCTTCAACTTCGAGAACTGCTAGTCTTGGTTTGGTGTTTTCAGGGAACTGAATCAGAAAACAGTGAAAGAGATCGAGTTAACAGTGGAAACAGGAGTATGAAAAGACAATACCATGAAGCTATTGAATCATCAAACATATAAAACCAAGCTGTGCGAAGTGTAATAGAACAAAGACTTTACATTGGTTCTGCATAAAGCAACAAAGAAGATGAGTTAATTAACCCTTAATTTATTTATCTTAGATTTTTATCTTGTCTATGAGACGACAGTGCAGCCAAGAGTGAGGAAGCATTGAAGGAAAGTGGCAGAGCAGAGGCAGGAGAGTTATTGCATGCTCTGCATGGGACTGCGTTTTCATTTATGTTTCAAAACGAACGTAAATTAAATTATATATTCAATATTATATGAGATGACTTCTAAACTTTTTGCTGAATTGAAATAATATTTTAATCATTATATAAATAAATTCATAAATGAATAAAAATTAAATTTCCATGACGATAAGCTCAATACAAAATTTTCGAAAGAACTAAATGAAAAAAAAACTTATGAATATATACACGCATTCATGCATGACTAAGGAATCTATATCATTCTTTTACCAGAAACTACACAGTTGTAACATATTCAACGTGAATTCAGCTTCGTTGTCCATAATAATACATACAGATACAGTTGTTCCAAATTAAAACCTTATAATATAAAAATAAAAATGGAGGAATGTGGGACAAAATTTCAATCAAAAGTTCCTTACAGAAAGTAAATAAATATTATGGGGTCTCCCAAGCTTCATTTACTTCCGGCTCTGCAACATCATTTACAGCCACCCACGAAATATGTGAGCATAACATTACTCCACCAGTCTCTCTCTCTTTCTCTTTGCTCTTTTTCCTTCCTTGTCCGAGCCCTTTCCATGATGATATTGTTCAGGGGGAGGATCGTGTGGTCCAGATTGAAAAAGGATGGGACCCCACAAAGCCTTTGATATCTTCATTTCAGATTTGCATGTCCCCATCCCCCGACCACCATAGCCGTTATTAAGGAGCTCAAACATTTTGCTCATACCTCCCCTTTTCCCTCCAATTCATCAAGTCAGTGTCAGTTTCATGAATGCGGAGGCCAATTCTCGGGGCCTATGCACTCAATTTTACTGACTCCAAAGTGATCATATATATTAGTATTATATTATGTAATGTAGTAATTACAAACTTTAGGACATTAAATGACCCGTCTACCTAGTTACTGAGATTTTTTTACTATATAAAGTGTTACGATTCAGGTACTTTGAGCGGTAAAGGAATCATTATCTCCATTTTTATGTCGGGAACAAAACTTTTCAGAGTTGGAGAAACAGCTGCCATATTTCTTGTTTCTCGAGTCCTTGATTGTTGGCAGGACTTCAATGTATGTACCAGTTCTGGGGAATGAAGCTGTAAACTGCTTAATGAAGTAAACTTTAACTACTTCTTGATGTATATGTATTTGTTATGCCAATTCTAGTCTAAAATTTTCGGACCTAACAAGTAACAATCCCTGTAACTTGTAAGAATTAGACAGTTAACCAATTATTTAGGCTAAACAGTAGATTTAACCTGCCATGAAATGATGACATTTTATGTAACTTTGGATTCTGGGTTAGAGGTCTACTGTTACTTGGCATCAGAACTAATTCAGTAGGATGGTTGGGTGGAAATTGAACAGCTAAAGAACAAGTTTTAAGAGTGTTGTCTGCTTTGGCATGGCACTCACTTTTTTGTACATAAAGGACAGTCAGTGATAGGGTCCCCCATTTTTATTTACATGAGTTTTCACTACTCATTACCCCATTTTCTCGCTGCAAGCTGGTTTTAAGAAGTGGGGCTATGTCTGCTTCTCTCATCATCTCTTTTATTTGAGGGAGATTTCGTAAATATTGGATTCATATGGCTCAAAAACCAAACAAAACCAAAAGCAAATGCTAGAATTTGGTTTGATCATAGAGTTTGATGGTGACCACTGACCAGTGAGATCGATGGGAAAGGGGAAATTGAGTAAGGTCTAGTCTTGCTGCGAGAATGTCTGCAACACATGGGGGTTGGCTTGTGTTTCAAGTAACAAGTCTAATTGTTTCTTTTCCTTTGTTTAATGTTCATGGTTTGCTGATTTGATCTTCGGCTGAGAACAACAGTTTAACAGGTCAGCAGGCACTGATGGGTGAAAAGACTTTTCATGGTTGGCCTAGAATTTTTTTTTTCTTTGATTTATTTTTATCATATATCTTGTTGTGTTATTTTTATTTTTTTTTCGGTTTTTAAGGTCTTGGCCTCACTAATCTAAACCGATTCGGTCACACACCTAATTTTGGTGGATGAGTCTTCCAATAAGGATTTTTTGCATACACAACGTCTCGAACCTGAGATTTGTTTAAGCGGAACCAAGCTGCTTATTACTTGAACCAACCCTGTTGGTGTTTAAAATTTAATTTTAGATTAGATTTTTTTATTTAATTTTGACAGGTTTTTCAACTTTTTTATGTCAACCTCGAAAGTGAGAAGCACACGCGCGTGGGAGCAACTGGACTCTCTTGCTTGCATCTCGATCCATCTATCAAATCTGGGACGGTTGCAAAAATAAAATAGGCAGATTTGGGTCTGGGCCGAATGTAAATTGGGTTTGTAATGGACATTAAAAATTAATAAATGGCTTTAGTTTATTTATATATAATCTATTCCTTTGATTTTGTTTTATTATTAAATAATAATAAATAATAAAACAAAAAATAGATAATAAAAATAATATTAATTCGGATAAAATTAGCAGTTACCTAAATATAAAATGACTTTTAGTAACGAAAATCTATACCGATATGTCATAAATCGTTTTGGTATTCAGTTATCAAATTTGTTAGTTTGAGTATCAAAACACTTTAAAAATATATCAAGATTTAAAATTTGACTTATACAATCATTTAAGTTCGAATACTTATCAATTTATTAAATAAATATAAATACCTTAAAATTTATTTGTTTATAATTAAGTCATTATATTAAAATTAAATATAAGTTTAATAAAAATATTGAATTGTTTGAAGAGGATGAAAAACAAAATGGACAAGAACTTGATGACATGGAAATAACTTCTGATTAAAACGAGAAACATATCACATTTGATAGGTCAAGACTTATGAAATAACTCGAGTTAGAGATGATATTAGAACATCATTATAAACTAATTATAGGAAAAAAATAAAAAATAAAAAAAATAATCTTTAGGAACTTATAATAGTTATTTATAGTGAAATACATTTTATATTATTCTTAATAAGAAAAAAATAATCTTTTTATTAGTTTTAAAATTTTAGTTTAATTCATTATAATTTTTTTAGTTTAATTATTTAATAGTTACTTATTTATTTCATTTAAAAATTAGATACCAAACGCATTTTTTTTTATTTTTGAGAAAACCATTTATATTAAAAACATTTTTCATTTTTGGAAAACTTACAAATAATATTATTTTCTGAAAATGAAAATAAGAAATAGAAAGTGTTTTCTAGAACCAAACAAACCCTTATTTTTTTTTTAATTTTTTCAACCAACCAAGTGGCCACATATGTTACAAAAGTAGGACAACGCATGTCATTAATGGAATTACTTTGAATGACCAAAATGAAAATAAAAATAAATGTCGGTGATCAATTTGAAAAAAGAAAAATCAGTGACAAAAAAAATCCAAATGATATAATTTACCCGATTATTTTAGCAAATAATTTACCCAAAATTAAAGACAACATTACATGGTTATAATCATACGATTATTTTAGGTGTAAATGGTCTATCTCTTTCCATACTTCTTTTTAAGTCTCTGTTTTAAATTAAATAATTTAGGGTTTAAGGTTAGGGATTGTGATTAGGGTTTAGAGAATTATGGATAGGTCTATTTTTAGGGTGTAGGGTTTAAGGTTTAGGATATAGAAAATTAAATTTTAAAATCTAACCTTTATTCTTTATATCCTAAATCAGAAAACCTAAACCCTAAAAAATATATCATACCTATAATTCTTTAAACCATAACCAGAATTTTTAACCTTAAATCCTAATTCTTAAACTCCAAATCTACTAATTTGAAGTGAAAACATCAATAGAGATATACTTAAGAAGTAAATGATTTACATCCAATTCTTCTGGTACTAAATATTGATTTTAATAATGGATAGTGTATGAAATATAGATTAGTTTCTTGATAAAAATAAATAAATATAGTGCTCCTAGTTTTGTATAAGAAAAAAAAAAACGAACAGCAACGGTGATGCAAGCTATAGAATTATTGGTATCGAAATCCATATGGCATACAGCTCTATTTCACCAGTATATCCCAGATTCCTGTCATCGAAGTGTCGCAGAATATCCTTCATATTCCTTTTCATTTCCTTGGTTTAACCCCAAACCATTGGGATCATCGTTTGTAGCCTTACTGTTTGTTGTTGTGGTATAGGGTCCATATAAAATGAGTCAACCAAGAAGCAAAACGGCAACCAGAAGGTGCTACTAAGCAAAGCTCAGAAACTTATAAAAATGGCGTCCGACAATAATCTAGCGGTTCTTCATGCTCTTGACACGGCTAGAACACAATGGTACCATGTGAAAGCTATAGTGATTGCCGGAATGGGTTTCTTTACGGATGCATATGATCTGTTTTGCATCACAGCCGTGTCCAAACTCTTGGGTAGATTGTATTACTACGATCCTCGAGAACCCACGCAGCCTGGAGAGCTCCCTCATGGCGTTAACAACATGGTTACTGGTGTTGCGTTGTTTGGAACTTTGAGTGGTCAACTCGTGTTCGGTTGGCTTGGAGATAAACTAGGTCGTAAAAAGGTGTATGGGATCACTCTTGTCCTCATGGCGTTTTGCGCCATTTGCTCTGGTTTATCATTTGGATCCACCTCTGGGTCTGTGATTGGAACCCTTTGTTTCTTCAGGTTTTGGTTGGGTTTTGGCATTGGTGGAGACTACCCTCTCTCCGCCACGATTATGTCTGAATATGCTAACAAGAAAACTCGTGGGGCATTCATTGCAGCCGTGTTTGCCATGCAAGGGGTAGGGATTATATTTGCTGGTTTAGTATCTATGTGTCTTTCGGCAATCTTCCGTAAGCGATACCCAGCGCCGTCATTCAATGAAGACCCTATCTTCTCGACCCAACCGGAAGCAGATTATCTATGGCGGATTGTGCTGATGTTCGGGGCCTTACCAGCTATATTAACGTATTACTGGCGGATGAAGATGCCTGAAACCGGTCGCTACACTGCCATTATCGAAGGAAATGCCAAACAAGCAGCGGCTGATATGGGTCGGGTTCTTCATATGGAATTCGAAGTTGAAACAGATAAGGTTTCTCAATTCAAGGAAGCAAACAACTACCCCTTGTTATCTCAGGAGTTCTACGACCGCCATGGGCGTCATTTGATAGGTACGATGACCACATGGTTCTTGCTGGATATTGCTTTCTACAGCCAGAATCTAACCCAAAAGGACATTTTCCCGGCTATGGGTCTCACTAGAAAAGCTCCTCACATCAACGCCGTTGAAGAAGTCTTCGAGACCTCACGTGCCATGTTCGTCGTCGCTCTGCTCGGTACATTCCCGGGGTACTGGTTCACCGTCCTTTTCATAGAAAATCTTGGCCGCTTTACCATCCAACTAGTCGGCTTCTTCATGATGTCCATCTTCATGTTGATTCTTGGCACCAGATACCAGTATTTCAGGGATGAGAACAATACGTTGTTTTTTGTTCTCTATGGGTTAACCTTCTTTTTTGCCAACTTCGGACCCAACAGTACCACCTTTGTACTCCCGGCAGAGCTATTTCCTACGAGGGTGCGGTCGACATGCCACGCACTAAGTGCAGCGGCGGGTAAGGCCGGAGCCATTGTCGGGGCTTTCTTGATTCAATCATATACATTAGATCAGGATGTTGACCACATCAAGACCGCACTCATAATCTTGGCCTTCACAAATATGTTAGGACTTGGTTTCACGTTCCTCGTGCCAGAAACCAAAGGTCGGTCTTTAGAAGAAATTTCCGGCGAAGATGGTGGTTGTCAGAATGAGACTCAGATGATCACTAGGAAATCCGGTAGTCTGCAAGTAAACAGCAAGTTGGAAGGTCTTTAAAAGATGATTAAGTTGGCGAAAAACGAAAGCCTATTTTAGATTGTTTATGTTTGGTTTATAGTATATTAATCTGGTGTTCTATGAATAAGAACCACAACCGTGGACCGTCTTATACCATTGTATATTATTGCAATGGCATTCCTTTTTCGCCTTATATGTAGATAAGAATCATAAATATAAATATAATCAAATTATTACTATGTTTTAATAATAAAAAATATTTATTATTTTTAAAAGTTATATGTTCCTACACCATTATTCGGACAAGATTAGCAGGGCAGGTAGGGGATTGGCTACAACCAAAATGTAAATATTTTCTTTTCCTATTTTTCTTCTTGATTCCTCCACAATTCTTCCTAATAATAAAACGGATTTAATTAGTAGGCACATCTACAATGTCACTATGTTTCTTCCTTTTATATATGTTAATATTTTTATTAACAAGATGTCCGTTGGTACTATCTTGCGTTGTCTTCTGTTTGTTTCTAACTTTGTTTATCGTAAGTTATTATAAGGATGAACGTAAAATTTTATATAAGGTAAAAATTATTTAAAAAATTAAATTAAAAATATAAGAGTATAGATTATAAGATTTTAAGAATATAAAATTAAATTATTAATAAAAAATATAAAAATATATTAAAATATAAGAAAATTTAAAATTTTTAAAGGTATACGACTATCAAATAATCCGATGTCCGTCCATAACTGTTGTTATCGTACATTATTCGATTTTTTTTTTTTCAGCTTTGTCTCATGTTGGTCCCTCGCATTTTCAATCTTGGAGTTTTGTTTGTGGTTTGGTTTAAACATGTTGAGTGGGGGTTTGGGTGTCATTATTTATGTTGAACTTATAGCTCTAGATTTTAGAACTATAAATAAATACAAAATTATTATTCTCGAAAAAAAAGTAGTAGACTATAGTTGGATTTGTAGTCTCTTTGAAACTTGTATAACTATTATAAAGCTTGTTATGTGGCAGTCTATTTCTACCCTAGGGAATGATGAAGTATTTGTTGGATTAAGCTCTTCAAATGGCAACCTTTGTATACAGGCTTTATTCTCTTTTTGGGGCTTAAATTTAAAGAAAATATTTTGATACATAAGTTTAATTTATGAGTTTTTTAAGTTTATGGTTTAAAAATTTAGTGTTTAAAGTGCTATAACTAAAAATTTAAGATTTAAAATTTATAACATAAATATAAAAGGTTATATAATATTTTACGCAATTTATGTAAAAAATATAACCTTAAATTTAATTATTCTACATGTCATAACTGTGTTTTTCCCCTTGTATTTTCATAGTGAAAACCTAAACAATAACCGTATTTTGTCTCAACATGGGTTTTAACAAACATTAGGGGTTCGCAAACAACACGATTATCCGATCTCAGATTCGGTAAGACCCAATAAATTTTTTATCTGTTTTTTGTTTAGATAGGACTTGGATTGAATTTAAAATTTAGGTCTCGGTCATACCCGAGACCAAGACTGGATCTTAATTTTTTGGACCCAATACACGGTGGGTACCCTATAAGACCGGAACCAATACTAAATATCCAGTATTGATTTTTTTTTTGTTTATTTTTCTTATTAAACTTTCTCTTTATGTATGAATATTATGAGTATAACTAATTTTAAAACTTACAATATTCTAATTTTATTATTTAATATTATTATTGGTGGTTAATTTTTTTCTCTCCAATTACACGGATTTTTTTAAGAATAAACTAATTGATCGGGTACCCAGTATTGGAACCGGTTTCCACCAATAACAGAATCGATTCTTAAAATTTAGGACCCGATATAACTGAGATTGAGACTTATTCCAATTTTCAGAAACTTATGATTACTGAAATCAAAACCAATTCTATTTAAATTGGTCGGGTACCCAATCTTACCCGTCCCTAATAAACATGCAGTGAGAAATCGTATCATAATACTTTAAACTAAATTGAAATAGCTTGTAATTACTGTCTAGTCGATATCCTTATTGAATGACATCATATACTCTAATGTGTGTAAAATAAAGTTCGACAGTTAGTGAACAAATTTAATAATGATATTAATCCTTCCCTAAATATTCATATTAGAGGGAGAGTGTCGATACTTTACATAGAGTATAATGTTATTTTACGATCAAAATAATGCGTTTTATATGGGTAATATTGATATTAAAAGTTTAAGTATTGATATTGTACGAAAAATATTTGTAGATTATATAGATTAGCGATACTTAAGGTTGTCTTAAACTCAGACTAACATGATTTATGCGATAAGTATTGATACTAAAAGCTTGAATATTGACAATTTAAGTATAGATTAACCAACTTTACTCGTAGTTAGGATAACAGTTGGAAATTATCTAATTTTTCCAATGAAATCGTGTACAATTGTTATATTTATAACAAAAACTTATGTCACACCCTCAAACTCGAGGTAAAAAATTTTGGTTATGAAAACATGGATATTAGATTGACCAAAGTTAAATTGTTAGGATTAAATTGAGAAAACGAGAAACATTGAGGTCATTTTAAAAATAAAAAAAGAATTGTTTGTCTGTTGTAAGGTGAATCAGTAAATTTTGTCGAGATGGACACGGGTCGGGTTGGGATGGGTCAGATTTTTGGCCCACCTACACTCGACTTGAAAAATCATACCCTTCACCCGCCACTCAACCTGATCCGACCCGATTTCAGGATGAAAAAAATCTAAACTGACCCGACCCGAATCATTAAAAAAATTTAAATTTTAGGGATTTAATTACAAAAAAAAATAAAATTTAGGAATTTAATTGGAAAAAAATAAAATTTTAGTGACCTAATTCTAAAAAAAATTAATTTTAGTGACCTAATTGTATAAAATATATATAAAGAGAGATCATTATTGCAAATATCCCTAAAATATATATGAAAAATTACACTATTAATGTTGGGTCGGGTCAAATTTTTTCCATCCTAAACTCGAACCTAACCTGAACCCAAATTTTCTACACACAAAAAAAGTTCGACCCGATCGGATCAGGTCGGAACCCATTAAGTTATAGTTCCGTGCCTATCCCTAAGATTTTGATTATACTTTGATGGTTCTTTAGACGATATGAAAACAAACATTTATTAATAAAAAGGAAAAATCATAATATTTGTGATTATTTAATAAAATTATGTGTTTTTTCTGTACATTCGTGTCGTTTCTACAGAAAGAGAAACATTCTTTTAGCAAAATTGCCAAAAACTCAAACAATTATCGACTGAAGATTTAATTCCATATTTTAGGTATTCATGGGAAAATATATTCTAAATATGAAAGAAATTAAATACAGATGTTAAATATGGCATGAAATATTTTATAAAAAGGTAGGTAAATATATGAATTTAATTACCAACAATGTAAATCAATATCTTATTAATAATTAAAAAATAAATAAACTGATTAGTAAATTCAAATTCATTGAAAACAGACATACATATATTATAATAGTTCTGATCAATCACTAGTTCAATTAAAATATTATAGAAAATTCTGAATTTGATTTTAATAGACCTAAAATAGTGGAAGAAATATTATTTAATTAATATGTTATTATTTAAAAAGAAAATTAATCAATTATTTTACAATTTCGTTAACTATCTACATATTTTAAATCCTAATAATATTGTGTCAAATATCTTAATTTTAAAATAAAAAAGGATGCCATCGTGGCATTTTTGAATTCCCGCACGTGATGCAGTAAGTATCTATTGCCACGTCACAATCGAATTCATTCAAATGGCAAAGTTTTTTTCTTCTAAAATAGCAGAGCAAAGTTTTTATTAAAAATATTATTAATAATAATAAGTAATTTATTTTTGTCTGTCTCGAATTTAAAATATGTAATAAAAAAATTATTGATAAATCTAATAAAATTAGATGTACAACGATTTAGATTAAATAAAAACCCTAAAAAATACTAAACAAATAGAGAAAAATTCTTCATTTCTTCTCCAAAATTACGAGTACACGGTTTAAGAACAGCCTAATTACTTTTAACATAATAATAACTAAAAATAAAGTAAAATATCATCAAAACCCACTCGATTCTATTTATTTTTCACCATTTTTTTGGAGAAAATTTTCCAGCAAAGGACGACATATTGCTCCAGGGAGCCATTAACATTGCTCTCATAATGTTATCAGAGGATCGGAGAAAAAGAAATCTCCGATATCGTCAAAGTAATCGTCCACCTGAGAAATAGACGACGAAAAATCTTGAGCTATGTCGACTAACGCGTCGCTAAAAGTTTCACTATCCGGTAAATCTGTAGCTGTGCAATCTAAAAACGATAACTCAGGAACTGAATCGTTGAAAAACTCGTCCAGAAAAGGTAAATCAAGCGACAAATAATCTCCCGACTGATCGAACAAGTTCGTTTCAGTTTGCAACTCACATTTGTTAGGAACGACTGGCTGAACCGGCGATGGTTTACTCTCTTCTTGGAGTTCTTGAACTGGCTTTTCCGGTTCAGTTGCTGTTTCTTCATTTGATTGAGTTCGGAAGTTTAGAACAGAAGTTGGAGAAGAAAGATTGTGAGATAACTCGTCCCCAGATTCATACCCAGTACCCACTTTAATATTTTCAGGCGTTTCGATGTTTTCCTTAGCAGGCGGAGTAAGGAAGTTGGTCAAAGCATCAGGTCCTCGGAGTTTGATTGCTGCGTTATCATAAACCATGGCGGCTTCTTCAGCAGTGTTGTAAGTACCCAACCACACCCGTACACGTCGAGCAGGATCTCGAATCTCCGCCGCCCATTTCCCCCAGGGTCGTTGCCGTACACCTCTGAACTTCCTACCATTCCCGTTAGCCGAAGAAAGCTTAAGCGGTCTACTGCGACAGTCGGTTGGGACATCCGCGGCAGCGGCTGTTCTCTTGCGGTTGTTGCCAGAAAGGGTAGTTCCGGGGGTGCTTTTACAAGCGGCTTCGATGTTGATCTCGTTAACATAGCACTTCACTCTCTGCCGACCTAGGAATCCAGCTTCATCGTCGCTAGATGAGTCGGTTGCATCAGGGTCAGTAACGGACACTCGTACGATTCTGGGAACGTGAACATCAGGAGCGCCGCTGTTTGTAGGGCCGTGCTCATGATCGGAAACAGCTCTTTTGGGTTTCAATGGCGGCTTTCTGAACTTTTTGGTGATATTTTTGTGTTCAGTGTATTTGATCGGATATAGGATAGTTGAGTCCATGTTTGGTATAGCGAAGGCGTCAGATTCTGTCCGTGCACATTGAAAGAGGCCTAGGCGGAACCATGAAAGAGACGATTAAGCCTTGAAAAGAGTTGTCGTGTGCAGTAGTGTCTGAAATTCTGGCTTTGACCATTTATAGGATCTTTCCACTGTGGGAATTAGAAAAATCTCAGAGATGGTAATAATATATTATAAAACCCATAAATATAATGAATGAAGGAGTGAAAAAGGAAAGAAAAAGATATTGTTGTTTATACCGCAGCAGTGTGCATTTAACAGCGAAGATTCCGGTGAGGAACAGTGCGCCGCGGGTGAACTTTGGTCCAATAGGACATCGTCCAATGCTGCTGGTTGAAGATACCCGGCAGTGCTGCAGCTGCTCCTCGATCGCTCCATTGTTTTATTAGGAGAATACACCCCATAAGGCATAAACTGTCTCTTTTTCTTGTCCTTTCGCCCAGTTACGCTCTCTCTCATCTCATTTGGCACATTAATTACTGATTAATTTTACCTAATTAAATGATTCACTTGAGATTATGCCGCTAAATCTCTTGCTAAACACCTCTGTTATCGCTAGCTTGTCCTGGCGTAAATGTTTACTTTTCTGGGTTATTTTTCCAAAAATATAGTAATAACGTATTGATAAGAAATTAAATAAATATCAGAATTTTAAAACTTAAAAAATACTTTTAGTAATAATTTCATGTAGGGACTAAGAAATAGATTTGGCCTAAAAGTTGACTAAAATATAGTTCAGTTTAAATTAGTTGTGACTCGAGAGATAATGACCCAAACTCAACCGAGTTTAATATGATGTTAACACAAACTTCTATTAAACCTGATAATGTGATAATCGAATTCGACCTACATTTAATTTTATATGATCCCAAACTCAAAATTAACTTAATAAATATTTGATATAACTTGATTTAAAATAACTCGATCTACTACAAACCTGAAATTTATAAACATGATCTAACTTCACCCCAATCATCTGATTCAAGAGTGACCTACAAAGTTAAACAAAGTAACTAAAATATATAAAATTAAAAGTCAGTAGATCAACTAATAAATATTTTTTAATAATTTAATAATTATTTTTTATTTCTATTTTTTCATTTAATAATATCAAGCACGTTTTAATTATTTTATTTTTTAAAAACAAAATTTTATCTCTATTAACGAGTATACTTTCTAAATTTAGAAAATTGAAAAAAAAAATTATTTTTTAAAAATAAAATGAAAATAAAAAAAAATATTTCACTACCCAAGTTGGTTACATATGTCCTCCAAGGGAAATCCCCAAACCTTTATTATTGTACTAACCAATATTTTTTTTATTTAGTTAATAATTAATTACATTAGTATTTGTTTTAAAAGATAATCTTAACCATTTGACATTGATTGCTCAATCACTTTTGCTACTATTAACGATGCTCAAACTTATAACCTTTAAGAATAACAATTGTTCCGTTGACAACAGTAATATCTGTATTAACCAATACTTAATAATATGAATTGTAATTTTTTTATATATTTTATACTATAAAAATTGAGGTGAGGATGATTATAATCTTACGAACACGAATTAAGAAATAAAAATAATTTTAAATTTTAGACAGTTTTTTTTAATTAATCCCAAAACGTAAAGTAAAAGTAGAAGATTTTTTTTCAAAAGAAGAAACAAATTTTCTCGGATTTTTATGGAAACAGAAATTTAAAGAACATATAAATGCCAAGCATAATTGTAGCGGTACAGTAAAAATATAAATTTATTACAACTATCAAATAATCTTTCTTGAGAAACAAACAAGGGACAAGCTTGATTCTAAAGCAAGAGATGTTGGTTGTAAACTGTAATAACATATTTTTTTTTTCTTCTTCTTTGCCTCTATTTAATCTATATTACACCGGATTAAATTGTGAGAAATAATATTAAATATAACAAGAAAATCTATTATAGTTAGTTCAAATGGAAAGGTAAAGGTTTTAATATAATATTATTAAAAGTGTATTTGGTTCATAAAATATAAGATTATTTCTGAAAATAAGATTATTAGAATATAACATTACTGGAATGTTATATTACCTTTTTTATTTTATTTGGTAGGAATATAATTGAAGGAATATAAGATTAATTAAAAGCAAAATTTACTAACTTATCCCTATGACATATTTTGTTAACAAGTTAAACTTTTAATTATTAAATTAAAAATATTTAAATAAAATTTATTGAACTATTTTCATTACATCTAAAATTTATAAAAACATTATATTTATAATAAGATTAATATATTAAATCATCTTACAGAAATATTTTATATTTATATATCATTATTTTTTTTAATATTTTTGAAGTGTAAAATAAATATAATGAATTATCTTAGGGACAATATTATCTAAAAGGGAAGGAATTATGAAATACATAAGAAATTTACAGGAATAACATTTCTACCATTTAAGAAAAAAGAAATCACTTTGAAAAAAGAATAATATCTTTTAATGGAAATTTTTTTAAACTAAACATGGAAATACAAATTTGAAAAAGATTATTACCCTTAGTAATCATTTTTTTCGTGAACCAAATACACCTTAAACGAATTTTATTTTTATTTTATTTAATAAACAAGATTAGGAGATTTTATAGATTAATTTAAAAAAATATTAATTTATGTAGATTTTCAACTTTTATCTTGTGGGTGGTGCAGCATCATTAATGCATGTATTTATGTGAGTATTTAAATGAAGAGTTTATTTCCATGTTATGTAATATGTTAATTGGAATCATGTGACTTCATTTTTATTAATGACTGAAAAAATATCTCATCAAATTATTATTATTTTTTCATTGTAACCAAAAATATATTCCTTTGGGATATATAAATGAGTAAAAGATTACATATAATGGAGATTAACATAAATAAAAATATATAATTTAATTGATTTAAATTATTAAAATTTTACCGAATTGAAAAGGATGAGACATGTTTATCGATCCATAGGCATAGGAGCGATGGTTAGGGGTGAGATGGACCCGAGCTTGGTTAAGAAATAATTATATTAGATTTGGTTCGGGTTTGAGGTTTGATGAGTTTAAAATTTTAGGTTTGAGCTTAAATTAGAAATAATACTATAAGGTTAAGTTCGAGCTCGAAGTTCGTCAATATATATATTTATAAATGATGAAGTCTTCTTAAAAAACCTTTTTATAACCAACACCAAAACAAATTTAATATCGAAAAATGGACAAAGAGTGTCCTAAAAATAGATTAATCCAAACAATCAAGAAATATTCTTACAATACATACATATAATGCATATTTTATTACTTTTAGTACATATATATAATAATTTTGAGTTTATTCATGAGTTTTTCGAGTTGAGTTTGGGTCAGCTCGGTTCGGATTGTTAAGATCTCGAGCCATGCCGAACCTGAAACGAACTCACTCGAGTCGAGCTTTCATCGAGATGAGCTCGAGTAGCTCGCGAGCCGGTCAATCTCATTATCAGCCCTAGAGATGACAATGGGACCGGACGAGAAGAGTTTTTTGTCGTCTCAATTTTGACCCAAAATTTAAATTATTTGTTTCAATCTCGATTTGACACGATTCTAATATATCATATCCTTGACTTGATCTAATATAATAAAAAACATAATCTGATTTTGACTTGATCTTGACATTTTTAATAAAAAAACTCGATTAAACCTAACCTATAAAAAATAATAAAAATATTAAATATAATATATATGAATATAATAAATATATATCATATCAGAATTTTTACTCTTAACCCGAACTCATCATATCCTAAATTTATTATTTTTAAATAAAAAATTTATCCTTATTAAATCAAACCCCAATGGTATAGATTATTTTATCATTCCTATATTCATAATAAAATTCAGAGATAATTAATTATGGTGATATTAGATAAGATTCCAGTGATTATGAAGCTTTCCCTAGAGATCTTGCAATCCTACAAATATTAAAAAAAACCATTTCATTATTCTTTTACCCATGAAAATCTTTGGATTATTATTCATATTCACACCCAAACAAACCCTACAAGTTGATTTCACATTTTATGTTCACGTGTCATATTGATATTTTTCATTAATAAATATAGTAAATTATTGAATTTATTACAAATTCATATAAGAGTATTTTATTACACTTAAATGTAATTACCATCACTAATTCATACATCAAGTATTTATCAAAAAAATATATACCTGAAGTATTTATCAAGGACAGAGTTAGGATTTAGGGTTGAGGAAGACAAAACATAAATATTTAGAAGTAAGAGACAAATTCATAAAAAAATAATTCTTAAAAAAATTTAAATAAAAAGATAAAAATAAAAAAAAATTCAAGGTGAAAGGGGTGATTCTTCCAAACCCTTTGAAGTAATTGAATTATTAAATAAGAATGCATATAATAGTATAATATATTATTATCCCAATTTTTTTACACTTTCGTGGTTCGTTATTTAAACAGTTAAACTACTCAGTTCACGCGCCGTTGTCTTGATTTCGTTAATTATAATTAATTAGTCTAAAGTGAAAGAAAGAAGAACAGAAAAGACCAAATTAATATATTCTCGTCGTGCGGGCATCATGTGACCAACACATTGCCTATATTGTCAGAAATTTAAGATAACAAAGGCTGTGCATTTACTTTTTTTCCTTTATATTTTCATATATAGGTAATAAATTGTGATTTATAAAAATTTAATTATTTTAAAGATTAAAGTTTAGAGCAGGACAAAATTATAAATTTATTATAAAAAATTAAAATAATATTAAGAAACAAACTTAATAATAATGGTGACAATCAAGTGAAAAATAAATAAATAAAAATTGTAGAAATTTAAACCAATAGAATGAAAAATAATCGAAATCTTCACCTACAGTGATAGGAACGAAATTATAAAATTCAAATACAAATAAAAAATAATTGCTATATTTGAACCATAAAAATAACAGAACTGTGTCTGTAACTATATAAATCACCATAGAGATCCTTAAAAATATACACAAGGATCCTAATTTTAATAAAAATCTAATCTTGCATAATTTAAGTATAACCGACGGAAATAAATTTAATTTTTCATTTATAAATTTGATAAAAATAATTAGATGTTATATAAATTCTCTTTAAGTTAATAATTACAGTAGTGAAGCCCTCTACTGTTAGACCTGCTGCTGCTTCGATCCATGTTAATAGAAATTAAAATAATAAAATAGCTATTATTATTTAAATTAACAGTACAAAAATTAAATTATAACAATATAATATATTTAATATCAAACTAATTTAATAGTAGTGTTGAAGTTTGAACAAACATAGTTTTTTAAGACAAATTTTCGATTATTTTTATAATGTTTGAGTTTGTTGAGCGTCTGTCTCCTAAAATATAATAACAAATATTTTTTAACAACAATATGACTAAAGAGATCACGAACACAATCTTTTCATTGTCCATCACCGAATGCAATTTTTGAGAAGTTTTAAAAATTTTCGAGTTATGTTTAGACAAAAAAATTGACTTCTATTTACAAGAAGTATGCTAGGTTAAACATGAAAAATAAAATATTATGAAAATATAATCATTAATAGTACTCCATCCGCTTTAATTTATTTTTTTTAATTTAAATCATATTTAAATGAATATATTTTTGTAAATTACATGTATTATCTATTCAATATTCAAATTTAAAAAATTATACACTATCATTTTAAACTTAAAATATTCAAATATATATTTCAGTAATAAGGAAATCATAAATTATGCCACAAAGATATGCAATAGAATCCAAAACAAAAAAGTTTTTATCGAGAAAAAAAAACCCATAAGTGGTCAAACACAATCTCAAAATTGATGAGGTAATCATCAGAGAGAAAAAAAAAACTAAAGCCAACTTTAATTGATTTTTAATTCTCGATCCTTAATTTCTCTAACCTCTTGATTCAGCTTATATAATTAAACTATCAAATCAAAGGATTAAACTAGTTAGTTTAAATTAAAAAACACACACTAGGTAGGGAACTGGTAACAACAATATCATACTCGGGTCGTTGATTAACGTGTAATTACCAGACAAAATATCAATAAATTTGTCTTTAAACTTTGATTTGTCTCATTTGGATTAATAATAGAAAGAAAAAAGCCTAAGATTCAGTAGGCATCCCCTAAATGAACAAGCATTTTGTCTCGATACTCGACGACAGTTGGCGACCAGCCTTGGCCCAGAAAGGACCCACCGACACCCCACTGTTAGAAACCGGTGACCGGCGGCGATTACGCCTTCTCTACAACCAAAGAAAAGCACATGTGGTTTTCCCGACGGTGGAGATGATGTGACCATTCATGGAATGTAGTAATTAATTAATCCTAGATATTAATGTTTTTTTTTTTTCCTTTTCTTTATGGGTCATGGAGTTGTTTTACTTGCACACCTTTTTGGTCTGAAATTTATTGGTTTTGAATCCGAAAATGCTCTGAAAATGAGACGAAAATCATATAAGACCCAAAGTTTTAAAAATTTTCATCCTTAAATTCAGGGACTTTGGTTTTGGTGGAAGAACATGCAGGCTACGTTGTTTTGTCCATCCTTTTTAAATTCATATCCCACCTTTTGATGTGATTTATGAGGTGGGATTTTAATTGGTGTTTGGTTATATTTTTTATTTTTTTTTTAAAAAACGCTTTTTATTCAATAACTTTTAAAATTAAAAAGGTCTAGTGTTATTTTTTAAAATTTTTAAAAGATAATTTACCATAAAATTTCTCTAAATTTTAAATATTTTTGTTAATAATCTTTACTAATCTCTTCATAGTTCCATCCCAAATTCCCATGAAAATATGTAAAATGACTGTGTAAAGTGTACCCGCTACTCTTAAACCCATTAGGGAATAAACTAATAGATATGATCAACAATGATTTAAGCTATGATTAAGAAGTAATTATCAAACCTAATAAGTCTACGCCTCCTAAGACACTACGTGTTTGTGATTTGTAAAGTTGAAGTGTCCAGTTTGTGATTCTCAAAACAGTCGCTGTTTTATGTCTTTTGTCTGAAGTGAAGACAACATCCAGCTCTTTCAACATGGAGATTAGGTGCAGGGTTGTATTGTTTTAATAATATTAATTAATCAACCTGATTTTCAGGGTCCATGTTCTCTCCTCCATTCAACTTATATTATAATTTTTGAAAAGTTTATGATTTGACACATATAACTTTACAGGGTTAAATAATTATTTACGAAGTTCCAAGACTTTTAATTAGTTACATGAAATAATAATAATAATAATAATGAAAAGGTTCAATGAACTGATATTTTTTTTTTATTAAAAATGCTTTTGAAGTTACTTTTCGGTTGCAGTTTATAATAATATCGTCTTTAAAATTTAAATTTATATTTTTTCTAAATAACATATTTAAAACGAATAATATAAATGTAAATGTTAAAAATAATAACTTAAACATTAAATTAAAATCAAATTAATCTTTTTTATTTGTAATTGAAGTTGTATCAGCTTTCATGTAGTTGCTTGTGTGACTGACATCTGATCTGATCTGAGGAACTGCTGTAGTGGTGGACATTAATTAAACCCTATTCTCTGCATCCAACCACTAATCTTATTAAGGCCTGGTTTTCTGGATATGAAGTGCAGAGAAGGTGAAGGAAAGCAACTCTTAAATGGATTCAAAAGACAGGATTCATAAATGCTGCCGATAGATTTGACTTGTTTATCTTTAATTACTATTAGAATTTACCTGTGGGTTCATATGTTTTTATCTGCCCTTGGTGAAAGTGTCAAAGGATCCGACTACCTTGGTATTTGCCAAGCCTCTCACTTGAAATTTTATGTTCTGTATGAAATATATGCATATAAAGAAGTAGGGTGGGCAATATAGGGTATCCGGTTAATTTAAATAGAATTAATTTCGGTAATTATCGGCGTTTGAGTTTTGGTACCGGTCACACCGGGTCCTAAATTTTAAGAATTGATCTCGTTATTGGTTAGAACCGATTCTAATACCGAGTACCCTGTTAATTAACTTATTCTTAAAAAAATGAGTAATTGAAAAAAATCTACCGGATCTTACCGGATCTGAGACCAAAATCGGATAATCATATTTTTTTCCATCCCCTAAACTAAGAACGATACAATTTTTATATAATCATTGTAGAATTACCATTTTCGAAACATTTTGTTTTTGCATTCTAGACTCGAGAAAATATAATCAAATATTATGTATATATATTACTATCACTTTAAACATTGTCTAATTAGCCTCAATGAGTTGTTCTCGTAAAAACTTGTCTGAATGTCATTTTAAAGTACAAAAATGACTTCCAAAGTTAGTTTTACACTAATCAAACGTAACCTAAATGACCATGAGAAAACCGATTATAGTCTCCTTTCTAGTTTTATACTAATCAAACATAACCTTAATGAATATGAGACAGCCGCCTTTCTCTCAAAATATTCCATGCACGTACCACTAAACACAAATAGTAGGATAGATTTACGAAGAACACTAGAATACTGAACCATTTTCTCTACAACAAGTTTCAGAAGTTGCATACAAATACACTAACATTCAACATACAACTCCAAATCCAACAAACTAAAGAAAAACACCTAATGTCACTTGTAAATTCCGGCAGCCATGGATCATCGAGATTTGGATCCGTCAACACCTAATGAATGATCTGAAACAGTTGGATTGCTAAGAACAATCATCTTGCAGGAATCAGGATCCACTGCTCCTGCAAGTAAAAGACAAATGCTTCCCTTGCTGTTAATATTGGAGCCTGGAGGTGGACCATATATATACCTTTGTTTTAAAGACCACCAGGAAAAACCATTACCCTGCAGAAAATGTTAGAGAAAAAGATTTAGAAGCGATAATTGAAGAGACTGAACCTCATAGACATGTTTTTGATCCTCCCAAAACTTCTTCCTTCAACCCATACTAAAAAAGGAGGATCAAAAAGATATCTGTGAGGTTTAGTCTCCACAATTCTCGCTTGTAATTCTTTTTCTCTTCTTGGAAGTTTAGCAGAACAAACTATCTGATTGTATTGTGGGATCATAAAGAACATAGGGTATATGATGGAGTCGAGGGCGGTATACTAGAATGGGTGGGCCGGGCATGCATTGGCGTTATCCTTACGAAAATCCTAAAAGTAGCGCTCTATGGAAGGAACTAGGGGTGTTTATTGAGCGAGTCGGTCGCGAGTTTGGTATTACTCGACTCGTGCTCGTTAAAAATTTTTGTTGCTCAACTCGACTCGTTACTCGTTAAGTTCGTTAAAATTGTGCTCGACTCGTGCTCGTTATGCTCGACTTATTGCTCAACTTGATTCGTTGCTCGTTAAGATCATTGAAAAACTTACCTTATTTTTAATTAAAAATAAAATTTAACAATACTATATGAGGCTTAATATTAAAGTAAATTAATAAATTTAACCAAAAATATTAATAGAGTGTATAAAACATTTTTAAAGTTTAAATTCAAAAGTAATAATTCATAAATACAACAAACTAATGTATTAAAATTAAAATAACAATTCATACATTAATAATTATTATTTAGATTTATTTTTTGAATGAAAATATTTTAAAATAATTATTAAAAAATATTTTAAAAAATTAACGAGCTGTTCACGAACTTATCGAGTCGAATTAGACTTTACTCGATTCAACTTGTTAAGATATCGAGTCGAGTCCGAGTTCGATTCGAACTAATCCGAGTCGAATATTTATCGAGTTTTGACCAAGTTGAGTTCGAGTTGCTCACAAGCTGCTCAACTCGTTAAGCACCCCTAGAAGGAATCTATGGGAGGAAAATTGACAATTATTTTAGTATAATTATTCTATTTTAAAGTTTAAGAATTTTATTCAAGCTATGGGGTTTAGGGGTTTAATTGTATAAGTTTTAAATTTAAAAAGTGTGCTTAAAATCTAAGTTTATAGGTTAAAACCTAATCTCTAAATATATTACTTAAACTTATAAGCCATTATAATCCATTATGTATAAAATTAATTTTTAGTAACAAAAAACTCGTAGTGGTATATTATAAGTTGTATCGGTATTTAGTTACCGAATTTGCTAGTTTGAGTACCAAAAATGCTTAGAAAAATTTTATGGATTGATAAGTTGTTTTAAAAAGTTATTTAAGTTTGAATGCTTGTTAGTAAAATTAAGTACCTTAAAAGTTTATTTATTTACACTTAAGTTCTTATTATATCGAAAATCAAATATATGTTTAAAATTTTTTATTTTTTTATTAGCATTATAGATATTTCATTCAGTGAGTATCGATATTCATATTCGAGTTCGGTACATTACCTATGAGTACCGATACTCACACATACCAATAATTATATTGTTATTTAAAATCTTAGATTTTCATAAGTACTGAATACTGATACGGATTGATACGTACCAGTACGACTTCAATTACATATCGATATAATTGAAGCCTATATTGATACTCTACTTATAAGTTGGTGTCATTTTCTTAATTACGATTTTGTAATATTTTATCTAATTCCTAAAGTTTATAAAATAATAAACACACGTCATACTTGTTATTTTTACTCTCAAACTTTATTTTAAATCCCTTTTCGAATTTGGTTCAAAATTTCAGTTGATGAGCTTTTAAATAATTTTTAAAATTTTAATTATCAACTTAAAAGATTTAAAATCCAAATCTGAAATCTATTTAACTAACCCAAAATTTAAATTTGGGAGAAAACCGAAAAAGCGGCTAGTAATCTTACTTAGCAGCATTATCTTAAGTTCGATAAATTCTGATAATGAGAAAATTCTACATATCCAACGGATTATTAGAAAAGGACCCCGCCAACTGGATCCAGATCACAGGGGCCAGGGAGCGCACGATACGGATACCGTAACAAGCACACCTGAACATAGCTAGCCTTACATCGCCACGTCTCCTTTTTTCCTTTATATTTTCTTTTTATCATTTCCAAATTCCCAAAAGCAAAAACAGCGGCCGCCGACTCCGATTTTGACTCGCCCCGATCGACAATGAATCGATACAACGCACATCGGCGAGTCCGAGTCGAAGAATCGCAGATCCCAAAGTATGACGATGATGTTCAAGATGAAGAACAACAAGGGGAAAACGGGATGCGATTGAGACCGTCAGATAGCAATGTGACGGAAGATCAGGAGCCGTTCATGGGAATCAAAGTCAGGAGAAAAGCTTCCCTCCGTAGAGAATTCAGAGGAGATTACTTGGATGTCCCTTCCCGCTCCTTCTTAATGAAGATCTTGCAAAAACAAGGTCACCTTTTCCTTCAATTACTATTTTGATTTTATCGCAACATTTGAATATCATATAAAAGGCCTTTCATAGCTGTATTCTCTATAGTTTTATATGAACTGAAAATCACAGTAAAAAGTATTGTGTTTTTTGGGAATGACAAGTTATGATTAGATCTGTGTTTTTGGGGTAATTAAATTTGCAGGTGATAAGCAAGTTCTATTTGCTGATAAAGTTTTGAAGTTCACTTCATCAGGGAAGATGAAACGTCGGATTCTTATGATCACTGATTTTGCAATTTACATTGTTGATCCTGACAGCGGCTCCCTTAAACGGCGTATAGCTTTAGCAGCCGTTGATAAGATGTGTTTGAGTGAATTAAGTGATAATTTCTTTGCAATTATCATCCCAACAGAGTATGATTTACTTATGGCTAGTACTCGCAAAACTGAAATCGTTACCGTCTTGGTTGATGCTACCAAAAGTGCTTCTGAATATGAACTTGAGGTGGTTTTTTCCAATAGGTAACTATATTTTTTTCTCAACTGCCGCCGGTTCGCATAGTTTGATCTGTTTCTTTGCTTTGATTAAGTTGTTAAGTTTTGTGCTCAACCAGTATGTTGGATTTTGTTAATTACATTTTACCAGCAATCTTATCTTATGTGGTTGATTATTAGCATTATGCAAAGGCATTAATGTTCTATCTATTCTAAGTGGTTGATTATGGCCTGCCTTCTAGGGTTCAGTTCACTATTTTGTTCTCCTCTTGATGTGTCCATTTGTTTGACAAAACTTTCGTGTTAATGAATTCTATTGAAAACACGACACTGATTGTCGAAGGGTCATCCACAGATTACCGAAGCATATCTGCATTAGATGCCAATTGGGCCTGCAAATGAGATATATGTTTATTCTTAGAGCTTTTATAGAAAGCCTTAGATATCTGCTACATTTATGATTTTGTAGTGGCATTGCTAGGTCTTTACCTAAACTCTTCATGTTTCTCATTGGAGAATATTTATGTTAGTTTTAGTTGCTTCGAAGAAGATTTTGTTTTCTTTGGTTCATTTTATCTTTCAGTTGTTAACTTCCCAATCTTTGCGTATATAGATCCTTTTTTATTTATCTTTTTTGTCATCTTTTCTTAGGTTTGAATATAATGCTTCAGCTGATGATGTTAAAGAAGTTCAGTTTGAGGGAGTTGAAGGTATGTGACACTATGCACTTTACAATTGTTCTTCCCTGTGTTTTATTTGTTACTGAAACTAGGATTATTTTCTGCAAATTTCAGGGGGTGTTAAAACAAAAATTGTGAAGAAGTAACTGATTTGCAAACATGTATTTTCCTTGAGTGACCTTGTGGTGAAATGCACTCCAAAATGTAAAAATGTATGATTCATTGGTTTATTTGTGAGGCTCAGCTCATCTTGGAGGCAACTCCCAAAAGAACACATGCACCTTATTTTGTAATTCATATTTTAAAAATGGTGTTGTATAAAATTCATTCGCTTGGATTTATGGGATGTGATCTCTATATTTTGTAGAAATTGTCAAAATAGATGTCTATTGTGTGGAACTTTAATGGAGTACATTGTTTACTGCAATCCGAGTTTATCAAAATAGATGTGATCTCTTAATTTGATTGTTTGAATGATACAATAGTGATCATCCCTTAAATGAGGGTAGCTAAACCTAAACTAATCTTGTTACCATATTTTATCATGGAATTATAGGATACATAGACTACTTGATTTATCAAATGCCTTTTTTGCCTAGCGAATTCTAACATTTTATAGAACTGATTCATAAAACAAACGAATCTCACGTTGAAACGGATGAAGATGGAACGATTTCGGCTGCATATGTGGTCTGGGTTGAAGCTGAGGTTTCTGGTTTAGTTTCAGAGGATGGCTGGTTCCCCGTGTTTGCTCGTCGAATTCCCTCCATCATTTTCACTAAGATTGACATTTTCGGTCTCTGCTCTGGAGTCCTCACGACACAACTCATCCCGATTTGTAGCATCTCCACCATTTCCTCCTCGATGTTTGGATATTGCAGAAGTTCTATGTCGAAAACTTCTGCAGTCCACTCTTCTCTAACTACAGAATGCACCCACCTCACCAGGTGAACAATCTCCTCTCCACCGGTGGCATTTATTGGTGATTTTCCAGTTAAGAGCTCGAGTAACAAGACCCCATAACTGTATACATCAGATGCTTGAGTTGCTTTCCTAGTGTCTGTTAATTCTGGTGCACGATAACCTGCTGCTCGCATTGCAGGTGGAGGCATTGGACTCATAACTGCTGCCAAACCAATATCCGAGACGCAACCGTACCCTTCAGAGTTAAGGAAAATGTTGGAAGCTTTTATGTTTCCATGGACAAATTTCCCATGGTTTTGTTCGTGGATATAAGAAATGCCTTTTGCAGCACCAATGGCGATTCGAAGCCTAGTTTCCCAGTCCAGAGGTCTCCGGCCTTCACCTCTTTTACCTGAAATATTACAGATGCATCAAGGATGCAATCTTTCTCCATTCTAAAGCAAGAAAAACAGATAATGTAGAAAGATTCAAGTGCTGAAGATTTAAATTAAGCATATTGACTCACCATGTAGCAGAGCAGAGACGCTTCCTTGGCTGTAATAATCATGAACCACGAGCTTCTCATCCTTCGAATAATAATATGCCCTAAGCCCGGACACATTCTCGTGCTTGATACACCCAAGTGACTCCATCTGTTGTTCAAACTCCCGCTTTCCGGATGTTACCTCCTTCAGCCTCTTCACTGCAACTGTTGCAGCATCCTCCAAGGCTGCTTTATATGTTACTCCAAATGTACCCTTCCCAAGCACCTCTGCGGATGCTCTCAGCAAGTCCTCCAAGTCGAATGCTAGATTACAACCCTCGAAGAAAACAAGTCTGTTGTTCTTATCTTGATTCTCATAAGCCTTTTTCTTCAAAGAGACCTCTTTTTTAAGAGACTGTGTGGGAAATTCTTGTTCCTTTCGCTTCATTGAGTGACAACGGATCATCAAAAGGGCAACTAGCACGAACAGCAGCACGGAACCACCAATTATGATCCCCAAGAGTGAAGGTTCACCTAGTTTTTTGGCTTTCTTTGAAGGCTGATGAGCATTAGGTGGCTGGCTTAGAAGAGCAGGAGGAGGAAGGGAGTTTTCTGATGAAAGATTATTACCAAAAAATGCCCAACTTGGAAATCTTTCAAGGGACTTGGGAACAATCCCTGTAAGATTGTTGTTGGCTAAATCAAGCTGTTGCAAACTAGGGATATTAATGTCAGGAATATCACCTGAAAGTGAGTTATTTGAAAGATTCAGAATAGTGAGATGAGCCAACTTTGAAACTGAAGGAGGAATGCTTCCATTGAAGCCATTGTTCGAAAGATCAACGATCGTAAGATTATTCCAAACCGAGAAATCAGGCAATGTGCCAGAGAACTTGTTGAAATGAACGTAAAGGGTGGTCAAATTCTTGAGTTGAGCAAAATCAGAAGGGAATAAACCCGAAATTCCATTAGATCGTAGACTGATAATCTCGACAGCCGATAAACGACTTAGAGTATTAGCCGGAATAGGGCCACGAAGTCCAACCCCGGGCAAACGCAGGGCTATAACTCTTGAATGATCACTGTTGCATGTCACCCCTATCCAATTGTTGCATACAGAAGTTTCCCTTCTCCAGTTGAGAGATCGGGAATGATGAATATGTTCAAGGAAATCTAGCAATGCTTGTTTATCTTTAACTGGTTCAGCAATGATGGATGTGAAAATAGCCGCCACCAGCAGGAAGATGAACAAAGGGTTCATTTTCTTGCTCATTTTCTCCGGCAGCCTCCAAATACCAACCATTCAACCAGAGAAAAAGAGGGATTCTCCCAACTTTCCTGCAAATTATGGCCACATCTACAATGAACAATCAAATTAGAGTCAGAAATGTAATCCTTAAAGAATCTGGTATTGAGTATAAGCTGAATTCTATAAAAGATATTGACTTAAATGACTTGAGTATAAGCTGGATTTTTGTCCAAAACAGCAATTTTAGGTGCGTTAGGTTCTGTCGTTCTGTTGACTTTTCTTTTTCAATCTTTCTCTGTTTGGTTACTGAGAAAAAATCTTGTAAACATAACAAGAAAAAGAATCTGCAATCCAATTTAGCAAATCTAATGAAACGTATTTAAGACACCAGATTAGCTTAATACGTTTTTACACCCATTCACACTGAAGTGTCCAAATACGGCAACTCATTATTGATTCAGTCCAAGTCTCCATATTTTCAAGACACAACATTCACTAGGAATGATCTACTAACAATGAAAACTTTCTCGACCATGTTTCTCTCCATTTCTTAATAACCAAACAGATAATATTCATACACAAAAAAGAACAAGAACAAGTAGTAGAACAGTTTTAACTTACTTTCAGAGAACCCAGAGTCCAAAATCAAATGAAACTCCCAAAAAGATCTAGAAATGATCCAATCTAAGAATCAAAGGAGAAAAGAGACAAAAAAAATCAAAAACTAAGAGATCCAGACATGAAGGGGCATTCTTCAAGAATCAGACAAGAGTTGCGGGATGGTCGGTAGCGAGTTTCATGATGGCAATAATAATGATGAGAACCAAATATCAATGATAGATTTATGAGCTGTGCTTGCTTGAGAGAGCAAGAAGAATCAATGCAACGAAAGTCTATTTGTTTTCATAGCGCACGACTGGGAACATCCACGTGACTGACCAATAGTTTAAGTTAACCGATTTTGAACGAATAAAATATTTATATTTAAATTTTAGTATTCGTAAATACATGTATTTATACATTTGAAAACACGTTCGTTTATATGTTCAAGAATGAATCTATAACAAACTTATTCGTGAATATAAACGAATCGAACACACTTCTATTTATCATCTGCTGCAAATGAGAGTAGAAAATCTGTACAAAACGTAACCTTTAAAATGATAAACAAACAAAGATTTTGTCTTTCATTTAGCTAAGACTAGCTGTCTTTTGTAATAATAATGCAAAAGGATGGGAGAAGACGACATGTTAAAATATATTAAAAGTATTTAGATTATAATATTTTTTAGTAATTTTTATCTAAATAGGAGCGGGGAAATTTTGCTTTCTTAATTTTAGAATTTATAATTTAAATGAGAAAAATATATTAATTGAGAGTTTTTAATTATTTTATTTAAAAACTACCACATCACAGTCGGACACATATGATCTACTAATAAAAGAAGATTAAGTACACAATTATAAATCATTTATATTTATTCACTTCTAAATAGAGATAATAATAATAATAAGATAGAATGGAACAGGTTTTTAACTGTCTTGTCTTATCTCGAAGTTAATATATTTTATCATTACTCCATCGTAATAAAGAATATAATCTTAATATTACATGCATTTTTAGTTGTTTTTTCTTTCACATCAATAAATTTAAAAAATAATAATATCTTGATAATCTCATTTAATTTTTTAAATCTTAAACATAAAAAATTGAATTATTAAAAATAAAAGTATGATGAGTAACTAGGAAATATGTAAAAACACAAAAACTTGAGTATATTTTCTCCTCCAAGGACCATTTCATGATTGACAAAGCTAGGAGTAGGGTCTAGGAGGAAGTCCCAGTGATCATATGCAGGGTGGGACTAGAGCCTCAATTATTCGAGAAATAATATCATAAATTCTTTTCATCACAATTTTAAATAATCAGATTTTTTCATTTTATATTTTTTTAAAATAAATTATCATCTCTTTTTTACTTCTAATATGTAAACAGGTAATTATCAAAATAATTATTTAAAGATAAACGAATTTAATTACATAAATCATAAATAATACGGTAAACAAGAATGATCTCTCGGATTATTCCACGTCAAAGCTAAGCCAGAAGAAATTTGCATTTTACAAAACCCTGTATTCTCGGGCTTTGTTAGACCAACGTTTTCGGCAGTATCTGCCACGAAAAAGACAAAGAGAGCGTCAACTTCCAGGGTTTATTAAAATTGATTACAGCAAGCCCAGGCCCAGCCCAAGGAAAGTCGATTCAAATATTAGTGTTAGGGGTATTTATTAAACGAATCAATTGTAAATTAAATAATAAATATTAAATTAATGTTCGTTAATAAGTTTTATTATTTAATTTAATTTATTACTCGTTAAATTCAATAAAATTTATACTATAAAAACGCCCATCTCCACTGCGGCCATTCCTCATCGTCACACACCCACGACGGCTGTGCAACAAGATCAAGGGCGGTTTAAAGATTTTGGAGGCCCTGTGCAATTTATTAAAATATGGTACTTAAAATTAATTTTCCATGATCTCGACTAGTTATAAAATTGTAGCTCTTAGAAGCAAATGTCCTTTCTAAGGGCCCAAGTGCGATCGTTTCTATTGCGTCTGTCCAAAACCTCACTAGTTCCACTGAAGCAATAGTAATAACCAATAAAATTCTATAATCATTTGTCTTATTTAAGAAATAATTAAAATATTTTAACAAAATTATAATTCATCTTTCTTAATAGCATTTTCAAAAATTTTCAATGAATTTCGAGATTAACATCATTTAATAAATGTAGTATATCAATTTAAATTAAATATTATCAAATTTTAATTAAATAAAACTCGAATTGTTAGAATTCAATTAACACCCTATATTATGTTGCACAGTGCAGAGTGTGGGTGAAAAGCTGAGATAGGAGCAATTATCAAAGGCACTTAATTCCCCTGAAATCATGGCAGAAACAGCAGCACCCAACCAGCAGAGATACTTACGGGATGCGGTTGGACGCGTGACATAAGATGATAAATAGTGGGCCTAGCTGCAACTCAAGTGCCAATGGACTGACATATGCAACAGAAGAAGCATTAAATTCTGCTGCCATGAATCCTCATTTCATGAAAATTACTGGCTTAGGGAATTGCATCAGACAACAACAGAATCCATTTGTCAACCTTTGATCAATGTGTCGGGGATTGTTCACACAGAGGGAATTGTAGACCGTAGGCTTCCCACTTCGGACATTGTATACCAATATTTCTATTATGGTAGAGTCTACAGCCTCACTTGAAGTTGAAAACAACACAAATGCAAGCCACATCTGTCCATTACGACAGTAACTTAACAGATGTTATTGTTTATGATTGCAGGATACAATTTTAAACATCAATCTACTTGATTGGTCTTGGATACAAGAACATATGTCTGCATAATATTAATACATCAAAATATGTTTATTACATGCAGGCTGCCTGCAATTTACAAACTAATCAAGATTTTATTTATCTTTACCAGAAAGTGCTAGAAACCTTCATTTCTCTCTGTGTACATGATCACTGGAAACAGAAACTCCAAAATCTGATGTTCTCCCATGTATGGAGTGTTGAAGATTTGAAAAACCAAAAATGGTGAGAGTCTGGTAAAGGTTGAAGACTAAGGCTGATGATCACAGTGGCCTAGGCATGAAGTTCTACACCGATGTAACTTCTATGGTGGGAAGTTTTAAGGCAGCTTCTATATCTTTGCAGTCAGTGGTTGCAAATTTCAAGAAAGTTGCAATGTCTTTATTGTAATCTAAGCTTCCATGTCTACGATTGAACCATTTCTTAAGAGGTTTCGGTTTTCTGTCACTAATGGCAATAGCTATGTCATTAGGGAAGAGGTCTCGTAGGACGAATGCGTGCACTATTGTCGTTGCTAGCAGTGCTGCTACTGTGAGTGTAGCAACAATGGAGAGTGTGACAGAAAGAGTTTGAGTTACAATATTTGTTACTGCACTTGAATATCTTATGGTTGCTATTGCAGCACCGGTCATTGGGAATGTATATGCCCACCAAGACAATGAGAACCTGTGAAAACAAGTGAAATTTAGAACTCAGAGACTACCTATTAGAGCTGAAATATAAGTAAATAGGGATATAAACATACTTGAATCCCCGAAAAAAGTTAACCCGGACCGCCTGCAAAGCGTACAATTTATAAGTCAAGTAATGCCATGGATGATGGAACTGTTGTCATGCTGTTAAGTATTTAATATGAAAAGAGGCTAAACATACCAATGAGAAGTAGAGGAACAAGGCAATGAAGTAAGCAATCCGAGATCCGTAATCAAAGGAGCCTTGGATTGAGGCCCATGCCATTGAAGCAACACTAGGTGCTGCAATGAACAGAAAGAATACAGGATGAAGCTCTTTGGGGAGTGTTTCGTTTGTTGGAAGTCTCTGATAAAGTGTTACAAACAGGACAGTGTAATGAGCCAGACCAACAGCAAAGAAGAAAATAGGCCCTTCTTTAATCCCCATTGATGCTCCCAATAGTGCCCCTACAAAGTTCCCGACGATGGAGAGGTGATTGGAAGGATTAGCCACCTTCGAGAGCCTTCGTTGTCCGCCTGACATCCACTGTCCATAGATCTTAAGCTCCAGACAGAAGAATGGGGTCATAAGAACATACCATAGAGCTGCAGGTAGTTTTGAAGCAATTGAAGGTGGCACTCCGAGAGCTAAAAACAGAAGAGCGATCCAAGGGGCAAAGAAGAAGTTGACACGGATCGGATGGTAATACTCTCGATGAACTGCTTCGAAGTAGACAATCACTTTGAGAAGGTAAATGGAAGCAACAGTGGTTACTAGAGCGACAGATATCCACCATAGGACAAGATTTACAACCAAGTTTATGTGAAGAAACTTTGTAGATGTAGCAGTGGCCAGGGTCTTCCACATAATAGCTTGACTGCTAACTCCCAGACAGATACCAAATGAAGAAATGGGATACCGAAGGAGAAATGGCCATGTTTTGTTATCTGGAAGTACAATCTCCTCAGAAGCCTGTTAAAACAAACAATGTCAGATTCTTCAAAACAGATACGAATAGCTCTTAGAATGGTCACACTCCCAATTAAGTACCATAATTTGAGCAAATGATGATGAGATCATACCCTGAGTGTCTCCAATTCTGGCCCTTCCAATGCATCAAAGTATCTTTCCACAGGTAAGGGTAATGGCTCGATATTCTCTGAATTTGGCCAGGAGTCATCCTCTGACTCGATTTCGCGTGGCTTTCCACATAAATTTGATAGCTGCCTTTCAAGCCTCCCGGACCATGTTTTGAAAGAATCGAATCTCTTGTCCTTGAGCTTTTTATTGTTAGATTGTTGGTTGGTGTTTTTGATGGTAGCTGCCTCTCCCAAGATTGACCCCTTTGGCATTGGTAGAGACAGAAATGTAACTGCTTGTGTCTCTTTGTACTCACCAGGACTGTCTGATGCCATACAAGAATCTGGAACTCCACTTTTGAAAACTTTTGCTTCATCATCCATGTCTGCTGCTCTCGGAGAAGACGGCATACTGATCGAAATATTTTCATTTTGGTTTGGCAATTTCTTTGTTTCATTTTCCACCTGTAAATCCACAAAAAATCCATTAACTTCCATTATTCAAATTCCCCTGCATGAACAAACTAAAGATGTAACTTACAGTGATGCTATCAGAGCCAGCCACTTGGTTGGATGAAATAAGTTGAAGCAGAGCTGGAACAGCTTCAGGTTCAAGAGATTCCTTCAACTCTACAGCAGCCGGATGCTCACCCCTATGATCCATTCTGGATTGACAACAGCAGTTGCCGGTACTGCCTGGAAGCTCAAAACAAATGGGGGAGAGGAGAAAGTTGTGTAGAACAGTGTGAATGGAAGATGAACTCAGAGCTCAGAAGATAATATGTAGGAGAAATGAAATTCAATGTGGTCCAAGAACACAGAGGAGCCCAAACAACACACGTTTCCCAGATATAAGCAGGCAGGAATATATATATATATATATATATGTATAGGATTCGGTAGGAATACATACACAGATATAAACTATTGTTCCAGGCAGTTTAGAAATTAGAAAATGATGGGGAAAAAAAAGGAAAAGGAAAAGAAAAGATAAATAAAGCCGCCATGTTTGAAAGGGACTCAAGAAAATAAATGAGTACATATATATTTTTTAACATAAATGACTAATGTTAAACTTATCCGTCTAAATATAATCGCTCTTCTAATAAATAATTTTTTGAGTCAAAATTGAAAATTTAAAATATTTTTAGAAATTTTATTTAATTTAAATATTTGATAAATAAATGCTTATAATATTTAATTAGGGTAAAATCTCTCATTTTGAAATAATATAAATTTGATTAACTAATTAAAATAAAAATTACTTTTATAAATAATAAATTAATATATACTTATAAATTCAATAATTTAATAAAATTATGTTTAGAATAAAATTTCACAAATAAAAATTATAATTTTTCAAATAAAAAAATAAATATTAAAAATATAATTTTAAAAATAATTTCATAAATAAAAATATAATTATAAAAAATATTTAATAATTTCATAAATAATTGTATTCAAAATAAAAATATAATTTTATAAATAAAAAATAATATGTACATCTGAATTTAATAATTATTAAATTATATTAAAAAATAATTTTACAAATAAAAAATAATATATACATCCTTCATATATATTTAGTAATAATATTAAAAAAATATTTTTTATAATACGATTAATATTAATCGATACAAAATAATAATAACTAATAAATTATTCAAACAAGTATTGAATATAATCGTATTTTTATATGTCATTTTACTTTTTTAAATAATCAAACAACTATAAATTATTAATTGATTTTATGAAATGTTTTTATATAATCAATTAATGCAATCTGTTAGTTAAATTAGCTAATGCTATCAGCTAATATAATTTGTTATCAGTCAGTTTTTTATTTTTCTGAGTTTAAAATGTAGAGAAGAAAATAATCTATAGTCCTAAATTTTAAACCTTAAGCCTTAAACTTTAAATAATTTATAGTCCTTTAAACTATAAATCCTAAACTCTAAACCTTAAATTTTAACCTTTAAATTCTAACTATAAATACTAAAATTTAAACCCTATAACTTAAACCTCTAAACCCTAAATGTAAATATCTAAACCCTAAAATTAAAAGGATTACGTCAACTTTAATAATCAAAGTATTTTTCTTATTTAATTGTATTAAAGAGATTAGATTATTATATGAATAATATTTAGAAAATTAAATTCTTATTTAAATATTTAGTTATATAAAAGTAGGATGATATGAAGATATTTTTTTCAAATACGAGATTTAGATAATTTGAATATTGTATAAAACAATTTAATTTATAAAATGATTAATTAATTAAAATATTAAACTTCAAATAAGATTATTGAAAAAAATTTAGAATTGAAAAATTATATTACAGATCATCTTTATCACATTATTTGTGTTTTCACCTACTAAAATTCAATCATTTATTTATTTTTATATCATTAATTTATTTATAATTATTTTTTTTATAATCACTTACTTTCTATTTACATAACATAAAAAATAAGATTTATCTTCAAAAAAAGTATCATAAAAATTAAATAATTAAATTTTAATAAATAAATATCCATGATATAATTTTCCTAGAATTTGAATCACGGCGCCTAGAATGCACTAGGAAAGAGAAAGGACGACGAAAAACTGTCAAAGTACTCCCCACACGATCAAAGTTGAAAATCTCTAGAGAAAAAGACTTTTTTAAGGTGTACTAATGACTAGATATCCATTATTTACAAAGTAACATAAATTAAACTCAATATAGAAAAAAAATAATATTAATCTTTAAAATGTAAACAAAAATTACTTCATAATTAAGTTATTATCTTTTAATTGTTATAATAATATTATCAATCAAGTTATGGTTTAATTTACTTGTTTTAAGATAAATTAATAAAGACAGGGGCATATTTAAAATTTTATGAAGCGGTATAATCATTAAAAAATATATTAAAAATATAAGGATACAAAATTATAAGAATTTAAAAGATACAAAATTAGATCATAAATAAAAAAAATATAAAAAAGAAACTAAAAATTTTAGAAGGTGTAACTGCCTCTGATATTTTTTAAATTCGTCCTGAATAAAGTTTTATAGTGTTTGCAAGTGATGATGATATTATTATAGTAATTCTACATTTTAAAACAAATTATGAATTAGATACGCCAGGATGGTCGTATTATCGTATATTTAATATTGAATGTCATACTTTGAATCTATGGACAATTACATCTGCCGTCAACTACTTTTGTTGGGTAAGATATTCCAAAGTATTGTTGTTGAATACATAGGATAATTAGGTTGTCATAAGATTTAATGTAGATAATGCAAGTAGCACACCTCATTATTTAAAACAAGTTATTTAATTAAAATTTTCATAATAATTTCAAATTCAAAATATAAACGGAATTCTACACGAATCAAATATCGTATATCAAAATAAGATAGAAATAGAGTTACATACCAATTATAATAAGATTTTATAGATATATTGCCATACAATTAAAATTAAGATATTGTATTCGAATTGATTCAATGCTGAAAAATCATTGTTGATGTGCTCCCTCTAAAAATGTGACTTATCAACCTATGCACGAAAAAAATCAATAAATAAAATATATATTATATTTTTTTAAATATTTTTATGTGTTTCAAGTGTGTTATGTTTTAGTCTGTTAATTTTTTTTTCTTGCATTAACAGCAAATTAAAATATATTATATTTGTATTGACTTTTTTTTCATAGTTCTTGGATTAATAAATAATATTTATTCAATATATATATTATATTTTTTTATTTTATATTACAAATGGTCACTTGGTTGAATGGCAAACTCACGCCATTTATATCACAAATAGCAAAACTATTATTATTTTTATTTTCTTTATCTAATCGATAACATGTGTCATCACATGATTAAAGGAATAGAAAAATAAATTTATTAAATAAAAATAATTAATTATTTTTTAATAAGGTGATGATATGTATAACACTTAATTGAGTGATTAAATTATTTAATGAATTTAAAATTAGAATTAAATTAATATAATGGGTAACTAACAATGATCAAATATATAATTATAAAATTTTCTTTAACTACTCTATCACTCCTCTATTAGATTTTAATGGCCAATGATCATAATAGGACGAATTAAATAATTTGATAATCAAATTATCAGTTTTGTATGTTTGTGATCAAAATAGGAAAAAGCCAATAATTATCTGGTCACCCATATAATTTACCATTTAAATAACGATTCCCCACGGGGAAATAGCTTCAAGTCAAACCGATTTAATTTTTATAATATTTACTTAATTTTTATTTAAATTATAATAGATATTACGATTATAATATATCCAGTAAAAAAGAGAATGAGATTAATTTATCATTTTTTATATAATTTAAAATAAAGAAAAAGTGTATTTTGATAGATATATATGTCATCAAAAATTCAAAAGCTTTCTTAAATCTCTTTGTTTATATAATCGAGACATATAACGGATAAAAAAAGATTATGAGCGACTTAAATTATTAGATAAAATGTTTTTTTTTTATCAAGGATCGATTATATTAATAAATAATCATTTACCGAATTGTGATCTAATTTTTGATTATTGTTGACAAAATTATAATAAAAAGTAACGTTATTAAAATCTTTGTATGAACAACAACCGACCATTAGGACATATTGAAATCATACCACAAAGACAGATAAAACAAATCACAAAATAAGAAAAAAAATATGCAACAAGAATAAAGAAACGTATATCATAAAAATAAATTTTTATTAAAATATATAAAAAACAAAATAAAAATAAATCTAATAATTAAATACTAAAATTTATTATCTACCACTAATTAAATAAATAAAATTATATGCTATAAAATTTAGAGAGAGAAAGCGACTATGATTTCCCCAAATTTTTATAATTTTACGTAAAAGAAAAAGAATATGTAATATTACGATCTTTAAGATAACACTAATCTATTATTAAATAAAATTTAAATTGATTCCACGAAAATATTAAATCTTACAGTCTTTTTTAGTTACTGTTATTTTGTCTTTTATCTTGTGACTTGGTCATAGATATCAACCACTCCGCCGCTGAAGGAACAGTAAAATATAACAAAAGTATACCAAAATTGATTTACGCATGATGATTATGAACAATATGAAAAATAAAATTAAATAGTCCAACGATGGGGAACAAGGATGACTAAAGAAATGCAACCTAATAATTTTTAAGTTTTTTCGAAAAAAAAAACATCATGGCATTTTTTAGAATTTCAGTAATTATATTTATAAATAGAGAATTGTTATCAAACATATAAAAAATTATTAGGTGAATCATATTTACTACTTTGATCATCACCTCTTTCCTACATGTAATTAGTAGGTGGATAGTTATTAGGAAGTTATTTAAAGATGAACGGTCCTGATTGCTTAAACCATAAATAATATGATGAACAAGGTTCACATAATAATCTCTCCAAATATATCGTTAATATAACATAAAGTTTGTGATGATAAGATTATGTTTCTACAATAATTTTGATTTTTTTTTAATTTTTTGATATATTTTTTTATTTTTTTACATGGAGATTTTGGCAAATGAGGTCGTTGACCAGTTTATCTCGTTAATTAATTATTATATATTATAAGTATTTTTTTTTCTAATTTAGGTTTAGGAATTTTAATAAGGCTTATAATATTTTATTCTTCACTTATATAAAAAATATAATGTAAAATTCTTACAAACATAATCAGAACAATGATCATTGCCCCTTGAAATGTATTTAAAAATAAAATAGATATTGGGATAAGATTTTAGGAATAAAAATCCTTTGTAGCTAACAATTAATCGTTTTATACCACACTACAACTATACTTAAAATTTAGGGTTTAAAATTTAATTATAATTTTTCGTATTTTAAACCCTATATCTTAAAAAGTAGCCTACCGTTAATTTTTTAAAATCTAACCTTAAACCCTAAATCTATTATTTTAAAACGGGGTATCAATGAAGCACAATAAAAGATCATACAATTTATACCTAGATTTAAATCCTTTAAACAAAAATCTTTTATCCCTAACAATGTCTCATTTTATACCACACACTAAAAAATACTTAAAATTTAAGTTTTAAATCTTAATTCTATTTTTTTCATCCTAAACCTTATACCCTAAAAAACAATCTATCCCTAATTCCTTAAACCCTAACCACAATCCTTAACCTTAGACCCTAAATCTACTATTTTAAAATAATGACATCAATGAAGCACAATAAAAGAACATACAATTTGTACCTAGATTTTAGACCCTTTAAACAAAAATAGGTTAAAACGGTTATTTTTATAACAAAACTTTATAAAATTTGATCTGAATTAGTAGACTAATAGATAAATTCGATATTAAAACCAAAATAAATCAATAAAACATTTGTCATGGATTATAATTCTTCTTATTATTTTTTTTGTTTTAAGATAGTGCATATATTAGGTAACCCTTTTGTAGTTATGAAATTGAATGCTGAGGTTAGCATGGCTCCCAAGTGGAGAGACCTAACTCCCTACTCGTACACAACTACAGTCTTGTTGTACGTATGATTGATGTCGACTTGTATCCTCGTCTTGTAAGAAATGTGAGGCCACAAATGCGACCAAAAGGGAAGGAAACCTAACAACCTAATCGTATAAAAGTGGACGTCCAACTTCAGCAGGGAGATAGTGAGGTGTTGGTCACCAAGGGGGAAGTGAGTGGGACGACTTGAGTTGTGGTGAAAAATGACTTTTAAGTCAGGATAGTATTAAAAAATATATTTTAATACACAATTGCAGTGTTGAGTAGATTATTTTATTTAAGCTTAGAGGGTGAAATCAGCCAACGATTTTTTTTTTTTTTTAACTAATGTAGCCTTCAAAATTTAAATTATATTCGATTTATGTTTTTTAATTGATCGTATTGATTGTTAATATTCTCTAATGGTTAAAAATAAAACACAGGTTTAAGAATATTATGAGTGTTCAATTAGATGATATTTTTAAAAGGTTTTAATTGATATTTTAATTTTTTTTATTACAGGTCAAGTTGAGTTTTAAGTTTTTTTTATAATATTATTAAGAATTATTTTTCAAAAATGATATTATTCAACGATTACATCGTCTAGAACAAATTTTAAAAAATTCAATGATATAGGTGTGGAATATAGCGCCGAAGCTACATAATCAGCAGTGTTTGGGTGGACTAGCATGTCTGGCAATGATAGGCACTGGTCGTGAAACTCGTGTTTTTTTTTTTTTTTTATTGTCTAATACATCGAAAAAATGCGAACGGCGTGTGATTCAGATTTGTTCGAATGTGAATAAAAATTGAGACGAAAAAAATAATAGAACACCTATATGATTTTCGGTTGTATAAATCGCATGTGAGAGTAGGAATAGATCTAAAAATATATAATCGATGGTTTATTTATTAATAATAAATACAATTGAATATAATATAATAAATAGTCAATTAGATAAGTTAACAAGGACTACATCCAAAAATTATCGACAATCTAAATTATAAAATTATTAATACACAAAAAATAATTTAAAACAATTTCTAGTAACAATTTTTGATGGAGGGAAAGGTAGCAAACATGCTTAAGATGGTAAAAGGGTTTTATAGTAAAGCTACTTCTAATATCTTTTTGAATATTAAAAAAATATATTTTTACGATTTTTCTCTTTACTCTGAAATTACATTATAAGAACCGTTTTAGTAATTAAAGAAATAAAATTAACTAAAAATACATGTACGACCACTTGGTACTTTGTCCTAATTCAAATAAGGATCACGAAAGTTTAATAATTGACCAACATTATTTGATATATTAATATGAACCTTAGTCTTTTCATTTACATGCAACCTTCATTCATTACTTAGAGTTCAATAAATTTATATAATTATATTTTTGGTATTCATTAGTTATACATTTTATTAATTTAATCTTAATTTTAATTTAATATCATCATTCGATCAATTTCCTAAGGGTAAAAACTATAAGGATTGAAAGCTAGGTGTGTTATGTTTTTACGTACAAAGTTTAAGTACACCTTTTGTGATATGGATGGTGAGATTATTCCCACTATACTTGTATTCTTGTTATTAACTCAAGTGCCATATCTATTGCTTTTGAAACTTCCATGTTGGGTACACTGTGGAACAACAAAAGTCAAGTTTCAGTGATCAAACTATTGATTCAAAGTTCCAGCGAAAAAATAGTGAATAGTTTTTTTAAATCAGTTACGGTAATTATTATAGTAGTATATGTATTATAGTATATTTTTAACGATTAGACATAAACAAGGGCGAAGCCAGAAAATTATTTAAGGGATGTCATTTTTTTAAGTTATATTTAAGGGGTGTCAATTATTTATATATTGGTATCATTTATTATTTTTTTTAAAATTATATATAAATTACATATAAAAATGATTTGATCCAAAAAATTTTGGGTGTCATTTGACCACCCATTTGAATGGGTGGCTCCGCCCATGGACATAGGGGTGTATACGAACAGAGCGTTCGATGAGTTGTTCGTGAACCGTTCGTATAATGTTCGTTTATTAAGTTAAATAAACGAGTATGAACAAATATTTTATATTCGATTAATAAACTAATGAACACGAACATAAGTGCGTTCGACTCGTTTATGTTCACGAACAAACTCGTTTATGTTCGTTTATATGTTCGTTTATATACTCGTTTATAAGCTCGTTTATAGGCTTGTTTATGTTAATTTATAAGCTCGTTTATGTTCGTTTATTAGTTCGTTTATGTTCTTTAATAACCCTAAATTTAAAGTATATAAACCATATTGGAACCCCAGTATAATATCGAACATATAAACGAATATGTTCACGAACGTTAAACGAACAAATTATCGAACATACAAACAAACACGTTCGTGAACGTTAAATGAACCAAGGCTGAACACGACAAAAAATAAATGAACCAAGCTCAAACATATCATTAAAAATTTAAACGAACACGAACATAGTTTGAACACCTTAAAAATAAATAAACGAAAACGAACATATCCTTGTCCGTTCAAGCTCGGTTCGTTTACACCCCTAATTAGACATTAATTGTTTAATCACTATACTGATATTATTGATGTTCGGACCCGTAATTTTTAAAAACAACAATTGTTAACCACTAAGAATAGATAACTTAAGTAAACGAAAAAAGTTGATATTCAATGCTTGTTATGAATTAATGCATGATTCTCAATTATTTGTAATAAAAAATATCCTCATTTATGATTAACGTGATCATTTATTTTATACAAAGTAAAAGTTTGACTTTGAGATTAGCATGATCATTTATGATTTTGTACGTCCAACAAGTCTAAAATGAAAACCAACGGTACTATTCTTTTCAAAAATAACAAAAAAAGAAAATACTTTTTAAGGATCGGAATAAACATTTTTTTAAACGAAGAGGTGAAAAACAATAAGATAAAACATTGTATGTATTTCAAATGAGAAGAAAAAAAACCCAATTTAAAGGCATGGGGTTGGAAATAGTCAAAGAAAAACATAATTAAAACACATTAAAGGCGTTGACTATAACAATCAAATTCAGACTTTAATTATGTATTTAAAATTAACTGTAAAAAAATAGGTTGATCAATCTATTTATATTTATTTAAATTATAAGTTTTAAATTTATTAAAAATACCATATTTCTTTCTCTTAAATTCCTTTTAAATGGAAATAAGATTTATAAAAAATACAGTAGCTGTAAAAAATTAATAAAAATTAATCCAATTAATTAAAATAACAGATTGTTGATTAATCAAACTGTGTCCATGATTTCAGCTACCTTTGTCATATTTTCTTTTTATATTTATTTAAATTATTCAAGTAAATGTGTACCATATTTTATTTATGCTTTAGTTTGGGGGAATTAGGGGCGTAAATGAATAGAGTGAAACTATTCATGAATCATTTGTATAATGTTCGTTTATTAAGTTAAATAAATGAGTATAAACAAATATTTTATGTTAATAAATGAACGAACATGAACATAAGTGCGTTTGACTCGTTTATGTTCACGAACAAACTCGTTTATAGGCTTGTTTATGTTCATTTATATACTCGCTTATAAGTTCGTTTATTAGCTCGTTTATATTTTTTAATAACCCTAAATTCAAAGTATATAAATCATATTTCGTTTATTAGCTCGTTTATGTCCAATTATATTGTTCGCTATGGTTGTTGGATAAGTCGAAAAATCGGTTATGAAACTTTTTATATTTGGATGTTTTTATGGATGTTTTAGGATGAAAAATATTTGTTGATGTTTCTAAACTAATGACTTAATTTGAATTTTTAAAATTTTTATTTTGTTGTTGTGGTACGTTATATATTTATGTTTCTAAACGAATATTTATGTTGGTTAATTTTATTTTATTTTATTCATGTAGATTTATTTAATTAAAATTGTAGAAATCATAAACGGGCATGTTCGCGAACGCTAAACGTACATGTTTATGAACACTAAATGAACATGTTCATGAACACTAAATGGACAAGTTGATGAATATATACAAACGAACTCGTTCACGAATGCTAAACGAACTTGTTCACGAACGTTAAACGAACAAATTATTAAACATATAAACGAACACGTTCGTGAACGTTAAACGAACCAAGCCTGAACGCACCAAAAAATAAACGAACCGAGCTTGAACATACCATTAAAAATTTAAACAAACACGAACCGAGTTTGAACACATTCAAAAATAAATAAACTAACATGAACATACCCTTATCTGTTCAAGCTCGGTTCATTTACACGCTTAGGGGAACTACCCTAATTTTTCTTTTAAAATATATAAATAGTGAAGTTATATATATTTTGCCTCTTAAGTGGATATTAAGTTAAGGTGAACATATTTTGTCCCTTAAAATTAGTATTTTGATTATGCCTCTTAATATAATTTTTAGAGGTATTATTTCATGATATAAATATTTTTTTTAATTATAAACACCTTTCGGTTAGACCTTTGACTATAAAAAATTATAAAATTATCATCCGATTTTAAAAATAATAAATTAATTTATTATCAATAAAAAAATTAATGACATGAATTTAAAATTTGATATAATAAAAAAAATTAATTTTTAAAATTTATATTTTTAAATTTATTCAAAAATCTTAATTAACGATCATATTTACATGTAATTTCAAATTAACCGATTGAAGATGACGACCAATGGCGTTAGTTCGCGACGGCCGGTAATCCAGTGCTGAAACTCTACTTTGATTTTTAATTGTTTATTTAAGTATTTATTATTTGCGTAGTTATTATATTTAAGTGTTTAAGGTTTTGGATTTTAGATTAAATTATTTTAGTTAAAATGGGATTAAAATAAAATAATATATAAATAATAAAGATTAAATTTATTATTTCTTTCAAACTATTATTAAGTTGTTTGAATGTAAAAATGTATAAAATTAAACACGAATTATATAAAATATTTTAATAATCACATCACTCTTTTAATTATAATTAATATATCAATAATCAAATTAAAACAAAATTAAAAATTAATGATAATATTAAAGACTACGATAATTGTAAGAATAGTACCTAAACCTGAGAATGTTCTAGAATCTTTTTGCTTATTGATATGAGAATTATGATTTTTAACTCTGAATTGATTCAATTTCTTGCATCCTAAAACAACTTTTTTAACTTAATAGGAGAGGTATTCAAACGATTAATTAGTTAGGGATTGAATCGAATTATTCTAAAATTTTAAATCTTTTACTATTAATCTAATTGATTTTTTCTCGAAATATATTAATCGAACCAAATAAATTTCGGTTAATTCGATCGATTTTCGAATTAACCAAAATTTATTAATTTTCTTAATCAAAATTATTATATAATAAAAATCATTGAAATGTTTAGTTTCTTTTACCTATTTAGGGTTTGATTTTTAATTTTGTTAAATATTTAGGATTTTTTATATTTGAGTTTAAATTTAGAAATTGAGTTTTTATGTTTAGGTATGGGCTTAATAATATATATATTATATTTTTGATATTTCAGTTGATCAACTCATTTTGAACCGAATTAATTGTTAATTAAATTTTAAAAAATTAACCATTTACCGACAGAACAAAATTCGATGATCAATCGTTTAACCAAATTAATTCGGTTTGATCGATTAATTTGATTTAACCGATCATTTAAACACCCTTAATTAATATTAGATATTATAATAATATGATATGTTTATAATTATTAGCTATAATTCAATATTATTCGATTTCCTTTAACAACATGGAATCATAATTTAACTGCCATCTAATATTATTACAATTGAATAGTATTTATAATACCCAATTGGCTAAAATATACATTTGGTACTTGATTAAAATTATTCTCTCAAATTAATATTTAATGAATTTTTGTTCTTAAATTGGTACTTAAATTAAGTACATTATACCAAGTCAGTAACTAAAGAATTTTTACTCTCAAATTGATACGTGAATTAGACATATTCTTTTAAATTGGTACCAAAACTTATATATTTTATTAATTTAGTTCTAATTCGAAACAAATCAATAAATATAATATTTTATATTTATAAGTTTTATCAAAATATTTTTTGTTATTCTCCTAAATTGTTTGTTCTTCTCTCAAGAATGTTACATTACTTTCTTGGTATAATAAAATTTTAACAATAACATATTTTATCGTAAAATATAGTTATTTAGTTGTTTCTTTAATCATATATACTTACTGGATTTGATAGTATCATATTTTTACTAAGTTGATGTAATTTTAAAATATTAACGGTTAAATTTATTAAATTATTTTAAATTGAGATCAAATTGATAGAATGTATAAGTTTTTTAGGACTAAATTGTTAATAAAATTTTTAAAAATTTTAAAATAGACCTTTTCAAAAATTTGTTTATGCTTATAAAATTTTAATGAAAATTAACTCAAAAAAATGTTATTTAAAGCGATATTTATTCAAATTAGTTGGTTATAAGTTGGATAGGGTAGTTATAAAAAAAAATAGGATAACAGATAAATAA
Source organism: Abelmoschus esculentus (assembly GCA_035048815.1). NCBI lineage: Eukaryota > Viridiplantae > Streptophyta > Magnoliopsida > Malvales > Malvaceae > Abelmoschus > Abelmoschus esculentus. Next base: position 3,976,462 of record JAUCBN010000031.1, on the reverse strand, counting down.
AAAATCAAAGTAAAAATTCCGTATTTTTCTATATTTTTAATTTTGGAAAACCTTTAACGTCCATTAATATTAGAGCATGCTATAAATAGTTGAAGAGCACCAGACCATAGAACTAATGGCTCGAGTCTTTTACCTATCAAAACCCTTCATGCCAACGTTGTATTCGGCCTAAAATCTCTACATTTAGCTAAATTTATTATCTTCATTATTCAATTTTCTTCTTTGAATCTTCTTCAACCTTGTTTTATGCCGATACATTTCCAAGTATTTGTTAAAAGAACCATAGTTTTTATACAGATAGCACAGAATTCCATGCGTTTGATTGATTGAACAGAGGTGAACATCTTTGTTGTATAGGTTGAGAAGGAGAAATAAGGGTATTTTGTTTGTTAAACTCAGTAAAGATGGAACAAAAGGGGCTGTTATGGTCTGCTTTAAGTGCTGGGGTTGGCGTCGGGGTAGGCCTCGGATTGGCTTCGAGCCCAAGTATGAGCAAAATGGCTGGCAAAAGTTTTGAAGACGATGGTATTACAGGGGAACAGCTTGTGCAAGAACTTTTGAGACAAGTTGTTGATGGAAAGCTGAGCAAGGTCACATTTGATGACTTCCCTTATTACCTTAGGTAGGCATATAATGGGTGATGTTTTCCCCACTTTTTTAATATGGTCTTTTTATTACATGATTTGCATTAGGTTTTTCTTCCACATTCATGTAGGTGCATGTGTTTAGAAGATCTTGAGAAAGGAGGATTTGTTCTTTTTTGTTTGTAAAAATGACCATAACCGATAATAGGATTTGTGTGCTATACTGCCATTGTTGTTGGCTGTGGTATGCATTCATCACTGTGTTCATGTTCTAGTATGTATTTTTTATTGATGATCTAATTTTGCATCGTTTTTCATTAATTTTAAGAGTTACCTGGTTTTCATCATATATCAAGTACTGGTTAGTATTGGTTTCAGGGCCAAGCTATATAATATTTTCACAAATTTACTCCTTATGTTGGTTGATGCAGTGAGAGAACTCGGGTGTTATTGACGAGTGCTGCATACGTCCAATTGAAAAACAACGATGTTTCGAGGCACACACGGAACCTTTCCCCTGTCAGCAGAGCTATTTTGTTATCAGGACCTGCTGGTATGGTTCTGGAATTGTTTCTGTAGTCTTCATTCAGATATTCATCTTTCTGAGTTATTTTTTAAGCTAATGGGTTGCATTTTAATCTTGAGAAGAACTATACCAGCAAATGCTTGCCAAGGCTTTAGCGCATTACTTTGAATCAAAACTACTGCTTTTGGACTTAACTGATTTTTCGCTTAAGGTGAATCGGCACAACTTTTATCATCTTAAACTTAAAGTCTCAACTCAACTGTGATGGGGTCCTACTTATTCTTTCTTTGATTATTATGCAACAGATGCAAAGCAAATATGGATGCACCAAGAAAGAACCTGCACCTGTAAGTTATGTTTTTCTAGTCACTTAAATCTCATTAATTTCTACTAAAGTTAATAGCTATCATGGTGTTTCATATATTGGAAACCAATTAGTTCTAAGAATTCTTTTGTTGTAATTATGACAGCCTAATTTAGTTGCATGTTCTGCAGTCCTTGAAGAGGTCCATTTCAGAGACGACTCTAGAGCGAATGAACAACTTGTTTGGTTCTTTGCCTCTCCTTTCCCCAAGAGAAGAAACAAGGGGTATTCTTTCAAAATGTTGCTTATTTAGGTTTCAATTTGTTTAGTCATTCATTTCAATGTTTTTTAAACAATAATTTTCTTACAGGCCCACCACTTCAGCAGGGTAGTGCTATTGATCATAAGTCCAGGTATGTTGCACGGTAGAAGAATATGTGTTTAGCCTGCTACTGGTGACTGCTGCTGGACCAGAGGTGGGTTATCGACTATAACCTTTTCCTTTATGGATTGGCAGGTCTGTAGAAGGTTCAGGCAAGCTTCCAAGACATCGTAGAAATGTCTCTGTAGCATGTGATATAAGTAGCATCACTTCAAACCGTGCTCTCGTAAATTCAGGTTACCTTTCCATTCATCTTTATATCTTTCTGGAAAGCCTTACAGATCAAATAATAAATATAGGAGAGCCTTAATATCATCTTATTAGGTTCAAACAGTTAAGAGAATAATGATTTGGACATCGGCCATGAGCCTTCGATTCAATCAGTTTTCTAATACACATAATGCTGATATGTTAACTATGGTTGGGAACTGAACCATAAATGTCTTAGAAGGATGCTGAGGTTGGGAAGAAACCTTTGCTCAATTGCAGTACTGTAGGGTTTGGATTCATAAGAGCTTCCTTCTCAAATGGTATTTTGTCAAAGTTGAAGTTGTTAGAATTGTTTTGGGGATAACACATCATTTTTGGACTCTATAAATACCATTTTTATCACTGTCTAATATAGGACTCTATATTTTATACTGAAGCAAATCTTGTAGGAATTCCATGCAGTAAACTTCTAGCTAATGCGAAAAATATGCGTTTTTGACACATACAAACATGTGGAGGAAAGTACTAACATTCTTTGATGATTTGTTTTGTTTCTTTTAGCTTCCCAGAAGCACACTAGCAGTTGGTGTTTCGATCAGAAACTTTTTTTGCAGTCACTTTACAGGGTATGCCATAAATATTCAAGTAAATGGTTGTTGCTTGTGTCTCTTTTGATTCACTTACACGGTAGTGAAGGTCATTTTTATTTTCTTGTAGGTATTGGTTTCAGTATCCAAAACTGGTCCCATCATCTTATACCTCAGGGATGTTGAGAAGTTTATCCTCCAATCACAGAACTTCTATAGTCTGTTTCAGAAATTGTTAAACAAACTTTCCGGTCCGATATTGATACTTGGTTCCAAGATGTTGGACCCTGAGGATGATTACAGTGAGGTGGACGAGAGACTTGCAGTGTTATTTCCATACAATATTGAGATAAAACCGCCCGAAGATGACAATCGTCTCAATATCTGGAAAGTGAAACTGGCGGAGGACATGAAGATGCTCCAAATTCAAGATAACAGAAACCACATTGCTGAGGTACTTGCAGCAAATGACCTTGAATGCGATGATTTAGGATATATCTGTCCAGAAGACACAATAGTCATAAGTAATTATATTGAAGAAATTGTGGTATCAGCAATTTCTTATCACTTGATGAAGAATAAGTATCCAGAATATCGGAATGGCAAGCTTGTTATATCTTCCAAAAGGTAGACATTAATCATTCTCTGATCTTGATACAAGTTTCTTTCATAGCATATTTTTTGGAAAATCTCCAACTCACCATTGTTGTTATGGTACTGGAGCAGCTTATCCCATGGACTGAATTTATTCCAAGAAGGAAAAGGTTGTGGGAAGGATACCTTAAAATTAGGGGCAAATGCTGAGTCGACCAAGGTTCTTTTTCTTTTCTGATGCTAGTTTTTCTATACAAGAAATTCATCATTAATGATCTAAGTTGCTTTATACTTATGGATTAACAAATTACCATTCAATAACCTTAGGCTGAAGAGGTTGTAACTGCAAAAACTGAACCCAAATCAGGCACCATCCCCCCTAAAACAAAAAATGAGATTGAGAAATCCATTCCTTCTACGAAAAAGGATGTCGAGAACCCACCAGCACCAAAAGTATATGTAAGTTCCTGTCCTTTGACAAATAACTAAAAATTGAGATGAATGTGACTGAATGAAGTGTTGGTATGTATCTTTCAGACTTCAAGGATATAAACTATCAGTTCATGTCCATTACTTTTCTTTGGTGTTTTTTCTTCTGCTTGTGTGCTTTCAATTTTTTTCTTACTACAGATATAATGTCCATGCAGGAAGCTCCTCCTGATAATGAATTTGAAAAAAGAATAAGGCCAGAGGTTATTCCTGCGAATGAGATTGGTGTGACATTTGCCGATATTGGTGCTTTGGATGAGACCAAAGAATCACTTCAAGAGTTGGTCATGCTTCCTCTACGAAGACCCGATCTCTTTAACGGGGGGCTTCTCAAGCCATGTAGAGGTATATTACTCTTTGGTCCTCCTGGTACAGGGAAAACAATGCTAGCAAAGGCCATTGCCAATGAAGCTGGAGCAAGTTTCATTAATGTATCAATGTCCACCATCACTTCAAAATGGTTTGGGGAAGATGAAAAGAATGTGAGGGCATTATTTACACTAGCAGCAAAGGTTGCACCAACTATAATTTTTGTGGATGAGGTTGATAGCATGCTAGGCCAGAGGACTAGAGTTGGGGAGCACGAGGCTATGCGAAAAATTAAGAATGAGTTCATGGCTCATTGGGATGGCCTATTGACCAAATCTGGTGAGAGAATTCTTGTCCTTGCTGCAACCAACAGGCCATTCGATCTTGATGAAGCAATCATCAGGCGTTTTGAACGCAGGTACTTTCGATATTATCCTTATACTAGCAATGAGTTGTATCTTACTCAAAAGAATATCTAGTACTTTCGATATTATTCTTATAGTAGCAATGAGTTGTATCTTACTCAAAAGAATATCTAGCTCATACAATTTTACTTTAGACTTGACCTGTGTATGGACATCATTTGTCCCCCTTGTGAGTAATGAGTAACCCTTGATCTCATTTCTTTAAGAATTTCTTTCACTCAATCAAGGTTTCTGAAATATTGGGAAATCCAAATTTAAGTTATCCATGCAATTCATGGATTGACTTGCTAACAAGACAATATAACTGAGCATCTTATCTTTTCATTTTGACCAGAATTATGGTAGGCCTTCCATCCATTGAGAGCAGAGAAAAGATTTTGAGAACTCTCCTTGCAAAAGAGAAAGTTGTAGATCTGGACTATAAGGAGCTTGCAACCATGACAGAAGGATACAGTGGAAGTGACCTCAAGGTTTGTATTTATATCATTAACATTTATCATTAATTTATGTTTATCAACTAAATGCGTTAACTACTCGAAACAGAACTTGTGTGTGACAGCAGCTTATCGGCCAGTTAGGGAGTTGATTCAGCAGGAGAGGTTGAAGAATCTGGTGACTACTACTTAACTCTTTTTCTAAAACATCACCGTTCTAACTCATTATCTTACTGTTACTAGTAGGTGCAGACAATGTACCTTACAGTTCCTGTTTTCACTAACTGTCATTAGGAAAAAAGGAGAGAAGCAGGCCAGAATTTAGAAGATGCTTTAATTTTTAAGACAAAAGAGGAGAATAAGAAGGAAGGGGCAATTACTTTGAGGCCTTTAAACATGGAAGATATGAGAGAAGCAAAGAATCAGGTAAGTTCAAGTCATGGTTCATTTTGCCTCAAATGCTTCAGGCTAGCTCTTTTTTATCATGGAATTGACGTTTTATGTGCAAAATCTTATTTCAACTACTGCAATGTAGGTTGCTGCCAGCTTTTCTTCTGAAGGATCAGTAATGAGTGAGCTAAAGCAATGGAATGAGTTGTATGGAGAAGGAGGTTCAAGGAAGAAGCAAACCTTACCTTACTTCTTTTAGATTGTATACAGCAGCCAGCAGCCAGCAGGCATCTCATGCTCTCTATCAACAGATTTCTCTATGAATATATGTGAAAATTTGGTGATGCTGAAAGGTCCTTGAGCAAAGTAAAACATTTCCAATTTTCAGTTGCATTTGTAAATGGGAAGCTCTACCATGGACATGGCTCTATTTCAAAGTCCAACTCCAATCCTTTTTTTTAACCACCTGTATGTAACCGGCGGATCCTCTCAACCTAATTTTTTCTGTTCACGAGACAAAAACTTAAACCCCTGACTTAATTATAAAGATCTAGTGTCTTATCCCACTAGACCAACTGATTGTTAGTAACTCCGATTTTTCTTTGATCATCCATTTACATGTTGAGCTCCCTAAATTAATTGACCCCAAAATGAACTAGTATTTCAAAGGTAAAAAATGTTTGGGTCTGTTATTTTTTATTCATTACTATTTCATACAAAATTATAATTTATTAAATGTAATTAATACAATTCATAAATAAATTTTATCTATATGATTATTAATGTTTTATCTTATACTTAACGGATTGAATGTCGTAAAATTATTCTTGAAACTTATAATATAGACATGATCAAAATATTTAACTGTTCATCAAAGAACTTAATTATATCATTTCTAATGATTATTACACTGAATTATTATCGTATTCTTGATTAATTAAAGTTTATAAAATAAATCGTCGTAACATTGGGAGGAGGAGCAAGTGACTCAACATCTTTCGCTACTGATCCATTCGGCATCTACACCTTATAAAGCCCATCATGCCCCAAACCCTCCTCGTCGGAGGCCGAGACAGCTGAGAGAGACAACAAAATCTTCTTACAAAACCTCAACCTGACAGCCAACATGAAGACCCCACGTTGTCCCCAACAAAATTTCCCAGATTTCTCCCAACATTCCTGAATTCTATAATAGTCCTGAGAGCTCCCAACTAAAGTATCTGTACAAAAATCCCTGGTGTCATTGAGTGGGGATGAAAAAGTGGATTCAATTCTGACATGGAAACAGTAGAATAGAATGATCTTCTTCACCAACTTTGAGAAAATAACAAAGGTTAGAACGGCAATGATGATGCTGGGGAACATCCTTCTAAAGACAAAGAATAAATAAATAAAATATCCCCAACTTGCAGGTTGACATCATGATTATAAGTATAAAATGAAATCAGGGATACTGTTTGTTGATTCTCGGAGATAGATTATTACATATGAAAAATATGACTTCGAGGAGGTATGTTTTTATAATGATGAAATGCATATGGTATCCACTGTCGGCTCTAACCTCTCTCCTTTTGGTGTTCTGCATTAAAAAATTAAATAGAAATCATATGATTTTATTTAGAATTAGAATTTAAAGTTACGATTTAAAATTATTTTTTATATTAAGACATAGAATAAGATATTAATAAGTACGAGATTTTTGTAAGAAAAAAATCATTCTCATGTTTGGCTTCAACATTTCAAAGTCTGAAATAGACAACGTGCATGTCATAAACATGTGGTATTGAACTTTCAAAGTATTGGGACATTAAAAAAAACATCGAAGTTGTTCGAATGTGATAGTTGGCCACTAGATAGAAATATAAAAGTCAGTGGAAGCAGCCGGGAAATGTACAATGTTTATGTCAGTTTTACCTTGAATATATTATACTTATGTATTATTTGGGTTTATGTTTGAGGTTTCGAATTGAGTTTATTTAAAAATATTCTTAGTGATTAAAAAATAATAATGTTTTATCAAATAACAATAATTATAACAGGTATATGTTTTAGAGTATACTCTCAACTATTGAACATTAACCGCTCAATCACTATATTAATATTATTAGTACTCAAACCTGTGACTTTTAGGAAGAGCAATCGTTCCTTTAACCATTGATGCTAGATGGGTCATTTAGTTTAAAATGGTAATATTAGGTAGTGTAAGTGTATAAAATTTTTATTTTAGATATTGGTTTTAATAGGTTTAACTATAAAATAAGTATTTAATTTTTGTCTTTTTTATAATAGATGTTTAACATTTTTTTTGTCGAAATATGTGATAAAATAAGTGCCTCGATAAATTTTAAAATAAGTCAAAAATAAAACTTTAAATACATATTTTAACTAAAAAAATATTATTGGCACATATTGTAAAAAAAGACATAATTTGAACAATTATTTTGTAATTAAACATTTTAATAAGAGTAAAGAATTGATCAGATAAATAAGGATATACGAATAATTTTTTTCAAAAATATTTTTCAAAACTAAAAGTTATAAATTTTAACTTTTAAAAATTATTTTAAAATTAAACTAAAAAAATATAACAGTAGAAAATCAAAATATTAGAAACACCGCAGCATTAGGTGTCCAAAAGCTTTGAGCATTTGAGGAAGTGAACCCTTTTCCTCTGATGGCTTGTTGATGTTATTTGGGCAGTTAACCTCCTTCTCTTATTGTTTTAGTTTTTTTTTTTTTAATTTTTCGATTACTTTGTTTTCTCTATTATCATTATTATATCTTGAATTTGAAAAAACATTAAATATAATTAGTATACTATAAAATTCATGAATTCTTTAGTACGAATAGATTACGGTGCTTAGGAAGAATATTTATATTATTGATCAATTGGGGAGACAGGGAAACTAGATCATTCGTTGATTTGATTGATCTTAAAAATGAAAATCATAGCTTTGTATCAAGTCATTGACCTCATGGTATTGTTGCTTCAACATTGGTACACCGAATATTAAATAAATCATAGTACCGATCATTTTATAGTCTATCAATAACATATTTTAACCTAGTTCTTTATCAGACTAAGAAAATATTAGATATTTTATATTACTTTTTAACCCTAAAACAAGTTTTTATCTAAAAATATTTTTGAAAAGCATCATAGACATAACCTTAAAATGTCATGCTTAAAACATCTAGTCCTCTTGCAATCAAACATAACTAGATGAATGCTAAAACTTATAGACTGAATCATTGAAACACACTTCTTTGACTAAACTGTCACACCCATTCAATGTCTTTCAAAAAGCATTCAATTTTTGGGTAACAATCATCAAAAGAAGGTATGAATAAAGGAATCATAATCTTTATCACCTATACATTGAAATCTGAAGTAATTCTATGTTTGATAGTGATAATAATGTCAACTTTTCCTTTAGTTTTTTCCCGAGAAAAATAGATGAGAGAGTACCTAGGATACCATCCAAGAGAGGTAGGAAAATGAGATGCTTAATGTGTAGTAAAACTACTTTATATTTGCAGATTAAAAAGAAAGAGAAAGCTAGTCTGGGTGAGGCCAGGGTCGGCTACTTTTGTTTCTTTTTGCGTTTTGCCAGCTTCTCTTTTTCACTGTAAAAGACTCGTGAGAAGAGGAGGTGGGTTAACCATGGCATCTCTGCTGGTCAAACCTTTTAGGGTAAGACTTGAGCTTGGACCACCACCTTCATTGCCCATGGCTAAAGGACAGTACAAGCGTGACCACTGCCCCTTTGCCTTGTAAGAACACCCAATGCCTGACTCTGATATGGCAGATCCTTTTAAGGCCATGTGCCAGTGCAACCAAAGAGGAAACGACTCTCTCCTTTCTTACAACTTACGTTACGTTTTCACTTTTGTTTCTCCTTCTAAATTGTATATCCTCTTTTTGGATGTTTCTCTCCCCCTCGGAATGTATTTTACAACAGCTACCACCCTAATAAAAACACCTTTGAAATCCATTTTTAACTATTTCACGCGCTCCCACTGAATTTTGTATTCCACAGGTATTACATGACGTGTGAGTTTGATAGTTGTTCAAATTTAATAATTCAATTAATTACTATTCGGTGAGTTTAGTTTGAAGGTGTCTGGTCTGCTTGAAATGGATGCAAATTTTGTGCATGAAATTCAAACTAGTTTTTGAAGACTTTGACTTTTTGAATACAATGGCTGGTGTTCGTTGTTTGATATCCGACATATCTCCAACATTTAAGAAAACAATGAGTTGACTTCCGAGCCACCCCCACAACACAAATATCATCCTCACAGTTTCTCATTGGAATGGTTTTACCGCTGTCATCCAGGTTTTAAGAAAGGAGTATTGGTTAGAATAATATACCTAACTTGACGTGTAATGAAATCATAAAAACAAAACCAAATGCAGTATTTAAAAAAGGTAACTTTAATTAATTTATAATATTTGTATTAAAACAAACTAAATGGAGCGTGGGGTTCGGGTGATGAGACTGCGCGTGGGGTTAAAAATATGTAACAGACAAGTTAAGGGCTTATAAGAAAAAGGCTGCTCGGTCCAATGGCTGAAACTCTGAAATTCGTAAGATCACTAAAACTATCAACTTTTTACAGTCATGGCATCTTTTTTACAAAGTGTTCTTTTTCTCTCTCTTTCACAATCTCGAAAGCATTTCCTTATAAAGCTTATTTTCATTCCCCCACCCCCTCAAACACCATCTTCAAGCTCTGTCAAAGATTGTTTCTTGATTTTCATCCGCCATGGAAGCTCTCAATTTCATCAGGTTCTGGAAACCTAGCAACGATGGTTACATACAGAATCGAGCTCCACCGTGTTGTCGTAGCAAGAACACCACCACCATCACCGAGGTTCCAAAGGCTTTGATTGCTTCAGATCATGAGCTGGATGAAGGGGATGACTCTTTCTTCGATCTAAAGCTCCCTTTGCATGGATTTGACGACAAGGGAAACGTCGGCGGTGTTAATGGAGAGAAAAGATTTGAACCCCTGGAAGAACAAACTCGTTCTTTATCTCCCAATGATAACTTCTCCAAAAGAAAGATACTCCCCATTGAGTCCAGCTCAAGGCCACAATCTCCAATAGCTTTGATAAAATCAGCTCCTAAATTTCGAGTCTTTACTTTGAGGAAGTCCAAGTCGATGGGAAATACCAGTAGAACAATCATAGCGGAGAGAGCTGAGTTGATGGAAACCCCAAAGCATGATAAACAAGGTAGCAATAAGCATTTCAGAGTTAAATTCAAAACAGAGGACTCGTTATCAGATGATTCCTCAAAGAGATTGTTGAAAGATCTGGTGCAAAAATACTTGAATAAATTCAAGCCATTGTACATAACAGGTCGCAAAAAGAACAAGATAAAAGTCTCAGTTGGCTTGCCGGTGTCATCTCCGGTGAGTTCTCCGGCGTTTGTATATTCAGTGAAGGAGAAACAAACTGGGGTTAGAGGGGTTTGCAAGCAGTTGGGAAAGAGCAGATCAACCTCGGCTGCATCATCGTCGACCATCAGTAGAAGAGATGATTCCCTGCTACTGCAACATGATGGGATCCAAAGTGCCATTTTGCATTGCAAGAAATCTTTGAATTCATCAACAGGTACTAATTACAGTCAATTAAATCTGTTTTAGATTAATCATAAGCTTTAAGTTCAATTTGGAATTGGATTCTTAGCTTTTCCCTTGTTTTGGGGCAGCAGAGTCTTCAAGGTTGTCAAGATGTACAAGTGATTCTTCACAGGAGAAGTTGAGCAATGCATCATCTACAGGTATCTTAAATTTCTAACTAGTATTTACAATAACTTGAGTGTTGAAATTCTTAACTTGTTAAATTAAACCCTTTTTTATAATTTCCCTCAGATTCTTCTCTTTTTTCAAGAGTTACAAGCAATTCTTCATACGAGAAACTGATGGATTCTGCAAGAACATCCAGTGAAGATGGAAGTGTCTTGAGCACCAGGAAACAATATGTTGTTTTTAATCAACTCCATAGAAAGGAAACATTGGATTGAGACTTTTTTTTACTGTCATTATCATGATAATGTAAGAAAAATTAAAGGAAAAAAAGGAATTTAAAGAAGGTAGGATTGTTGTTTGATTGTTAACTATGATGATCAATAGTAGAGTAGGTTCACTTGTAAAGGTGATGTGCCATTATGAAGAAATTGAAAGTAACCCTGTATTTGGATGATTCTTTGTGCTTGTATTTCTGCAGTTTAAGAATCATGTTACCTTTAAAAGATAAGCTATTCTTATCAAAGATGTGATCATTTCCTGATTTGAAGAACCTGAGATGACATAACAGGTTTCCTTCATATTCTGGTCTGATTATGCATTTTCAGGACACTATTTGGTGGGAAAGGGAAATAGTGGATGCCACTGCATTTTGAACACAAAAACCAGTCATAATACAAATTTAAAATCCTGGTTCTTTTAAAAGTTAAAACACGCTTGACACAAATTGAAAGGGGGTCATATCATATGATGATATCTCAGAAGTTTCAAACTCCTTTTAGAAAGTAGTTTTGAATGGTAAAAGAGCAGCTCATTTCATTCAAAAGTTGTAACATTAAAAACATGAACAAGACAAAGAAAAAAGCAAGAAGCAAAGACAATTGGTACAGAGGGTGTGGTTAGCCATCCTATATGCAGATGGTAGCATGTTGAATATTCAATGTGTCAGGAAACTGCCAATGAAGTTCACCTGTGACAAGCATAGTCTTCCTATACACTTTGTACCACTGAAGTTGAAAGTTTTGTGCCTTTGTCCACTGTATCCATGGTCTTATTCAGATCTGATAGACTAATTGATTATGGTTCCTCTGCACAATTGTTTCCCACATGTCCTTTGTCTATTCTCTGAATTTTCTTACCCAACTTTCACTAACACACAAATGGGGTCTCGGTCAGTAGTCAGAACAATCATTCTTCCATCCATCATTCAAATTCTCCATTCAGTAGTTGGCTCTCCACCTAACTCCCCCCTTCTAGCAGAAGTTGTTAATTCAGTGCTGTAAAATGGCTCTAGACTTACAGCATGATACTTGGTAACGCCACTTCCAAACTTGTTTTATTCATAAATGAATGGAAGAACAAGCATTTTGTGTGCAACAAGAAGTAAAACAAAGTTAACGAGGCATACAGTGACAGATCCAAAAGTATTATAAAATTCTAAGGAACTAATTCATTTTAGTTTGTGCTCCAGATCAACATAAAATATTACGTGGTTTGATAACATTTTAGGTTGGTCGTTTTTTTAGACCGCAACACACACTAGACTCGCCCGAGAATCCATAGTCCACACTGTACCACAAAAACAGCTTGGTCCCCTTCTGACAGAGTCAAGACCAACAAGCCAAGAGCCATCATAAATGGGCACTGCTTGAATTAAATAGGGTCCAAACGTGTATGACCTATCAGTCACCTACACACCTTCAACTTCTTTATGAGGAATTCATTAATAGACTAAACCATGTTACAGTTTTGATCCATGAAATAAATTTTTCATACCCCAAGACCAACCTTGATTTTACAATTTCGATTTGCAATATTTGTTCCGTCCGCAACTACGATAAAGAAATTCTGATAAGGGTTTAAGCACGGAGATTGGTTCGGAAAAGAGACCCATGAGAACATAAAGAAACTATTGAAGCACCATAAATTTGTCTTGTTTTCTTGTGCTGTTCATATGTCTCTCTCTGTTGTTGAACATTGATTTAACATTTCAGGTTCCTGTTTACCTACATTTGCATTATACCACGATGTCTGTTGAGATTTTGGGATCCTGATGGACCCATGGTCTCAACATCAGTGTGTTTGTTAGGAAACATGATGACCGATGTGGTTGAGTTCAATGGATCTGTCTTTTATTGGGTTGTGTCTGAAACAGTATCAGTGTTTTTGCCATTGCAACAGGATCATTCTTTTGTCCGAATTTTTGTAGCCTTTTCATCATTCTTGGGCCATAGGGAAAGGTTAAAGCATTTCTGATGGGTATTGGTTAGGCCCACGTGATTAACACACGGACGAATATTTGTCTATTTCGGATTTTTATGGATGCTTACCAGAGAACCGGCATCGAACAATTCATCAAAATAACTTTTCATCCAGCGTATCAAACCCACCCAGTAAAAAGAAATTTAAGAAAATCACCGTACTTTCATTCAACAACTTCAGAGTTCCAACAACCACACAGGTGATGTTTAACGACCAAAACAACTGCACAAAACTCAATAGAAAGCTTAAACATACACAGAAACTAATCAAACATGTTAGGAGAAGAGACGCACGACAACCAGACACGATATAAATTTATATTTCAGAAAAGAAAACAAGAATCACAGATCAAAACTGCAAGAACAAAGTTACAATATTCTCCATTTAGAACAAAGAGCTTAGTACTCCCACTTCTTCATTTCCATACCATCTGGAGGGCTCCCTTCCACCTTCTTTGCACCAACTTCTTTCCAGTTTGTTGAAAGCACGGTCCCATTTGATTCCACCTGCAATTATATCATGGACATGGCAGATGAACAATTAATGTAACTATAATCTATTCAATTATTCCATCTAATAACCAAGGTTATGCATATATTAGAGGGGGAAAATTAAACAATCTGTTGGGGTAAAATCTTACAAAAGATTTTTGCATGGCCCACCTCATGTCCTCATCTGCATCCTTATAAATGTCCCGGAAAAACTTATTCAAAGCCGCATCACCATCAAGTTTTTCATCTTTCTCCTGAAAGCCAGACACAGAGGATCATGTGTTCATCATTGTATCCCACAACTTACTCTAGGCAAGTTGTCCCAAAACACACAAAAGAAAAGGGGGGGGGGGGGGGGGGGGGGGAATTAGCTACACGCTCAATGTACCTCCTTCTTTACTTGAGCTTCAATTTCATCCCAATCAACCCTCTTTGATTTGGAGGATGGATACACCGGTCTTTGATTTGCTGTTACTGCATACAGAAGTAGTGTATGACGTGACCAAGAGTGCACAGGGAGAATAAACATTTATATTTCATGCTATGATTAAATATAGGTTCAAAACTGCAAAAACATACACATATCATCACATGGATGCATAAAAGCGCACAGGGAGAATTAACAAGTTAGTACAGGAAGCAAAATCAAGCTCAGACATTTGGTTGTCTCGTGGTTTAACATCCTATAATAAAGACACATGCAACAGATATCAACTTACCTGAAGATACATTAACCCTTTGTGGAACAGCAACTTCCCCGCTGAATTCAAGTGATGTCCAGTGAATTGGTTCGGCTTTCACCAGCCGAATCTCAATTTTGGTTGACAAAACATCATATCTGCACTTATCAGGTATTATCTGTTCAAACATAGCAAAACAAAACAGAAAAAATCAGCATCTAAACAAGAGATGCAATAACATAGCAAAAGGTTCAGAAAAAAACTTGTTTGTCACTAAATAGCAATCCACACTTGAGCATTATATTTTCAATATCGCCAGTATTATCTACAGAGTTCCATGTCTGGCCATTTGCCAAGAAATAAAATGCCAAACGCATTCAACATGCTTTTACAAACCAGAATCTTGATAACATGAATTTCATGTAATACCTTTCCAAATAATCGAGGTTGGAAATGATATGCAACTTTCCCAGGAACTTCAATGGCAACACTTAGCTGCAGAGAAACAAAGAATGATAGCATATCATTAGCCTATATACTCGTTAATATCTCAAGGACAGAAGCACAAAAAGGGATAAAAAGGGCACAAGGGAGAGATGATTTAGTATGCAACTTACGATTTGTTCACCATAATGTACTTTAACACATTCTGGCGGTATTCCCTTAGCAAAGATTGTGACAACCACTTCCTCTGGTTTCTGGTAAAACGAGTGTTTCACTTCTTTCACAGGTACAGTATTTGTTGCCATTGGAACAGGCACATCCTTCACTGGCTCAGCTTCGTTTGGAGGTACAACATTTGTTTCCACCTCTTTCAGCATCTGCTTTGGCATCTCGCCATTTTCCTCTAAACAAACACACAAATTCGTAAACAAGTAACACTCTAAAGACATTATAGGTATTTTTAAAATATATACAAATTTTAGTGGATAAATTCCTTCCTTCCTAAAAGCCCTTATTAAAAGCTAAGTACCAGCAATGCGCTCTTCACATTCTATGATCAACTTAGAAAATCTTGACTCTCCTGGTGCCAAAGCAGCGCCACTCTCCAATGCAGCCTTAGCAGTTTGATACTCCTCAAGCTTCATACATGCCGTACTGTAGACATTGGTTTACATATTATTTATAGATTCTACATAATTATTTCAGAAGCAATAAACAAAGTAGGGTAAAAGTATGAATATACAATTAAGCTATTTATAATAACTATAATTTCCTATAATAATCACCGTCAGAACAATTCAGGAATTCATTCAGCAATTATATTAAAGGTGGGATTAAAACAGTTAATTTCAGTGCAGATCGTAAAAGGAAATGAGTAATAAATAAACGAATAAATAAATAAAAACAGCAACACCCATACTATTTATGCATAGACAAGAAAAACATAGGACCAAACCATATTACCAAAAAAAAAAGAGAAAAAAAAGAGTAGGAAAATCTACTAACGCTTTACGCAAGTAAGCTTTAGACATGGAAGGATCCAACTCAATTGCTTTGTTTGCATCAGCGACAGCCTCTGCGCAAACGAAAATTACAAATAAACAAATAACAATTAATCTTTCCTAAAATACTTATATAAAAGAAGATATCATTTGAATCAAAGGAGATACCAGTGAAGCTATTGAGTTTAATGTTGGCTTGAGCGCGGTCAGCGTAGAGTTCAGCGTTTTTAGGGTTGAGTTGAATGGCTTGAGAGTAAAGATCGAGCGCAAGTTCGAAGTGATCATCGATGAAGGCTTCTTTGGCTTTGGTCTCCAGATCAGACGCCATTGCAAGGGAAAACCAAGAGCAGAAGAAGAAACGGAAGGCTCTAGAAGAGAGACGAGAGGAGATTTTGATTTATGAGAAGCGTAGGAGAAGACGATTGACTTTGCTTTTGAGTCGGGTAAACTGATCAAATAAAAAAAGAGAGTAGGATCTCGGAAACCACTTGAATAATTTGTAAGGGTAAAAAACCTACTTAATCATCCAACTATTATTATATTTATGGTTTGGTCACCGATTTATTTTTCTTGGCAAATTAATCACCGATGTTACATTTTCGTTCTAAATTGATTATCGGCAGTAAAATTAGAGAGGTGATGAAGTGATACGACCTGATAAGATAATAATTTTAATCTTCAAATTTTATATATTATATTATTTTAATTTAATAAATTTATTTTTTAATATTTAATTTTTTTATCAATTTTAATTTAAAGTTTTAAATTAAAAATTAAGGTTTAAGGTTAAAATTTAAGATTTTAATTTTATTATTATTATTATTAGGCTTAATACTTAAATAAGTGTTCAAACTATACATATTTGTGGATCATTTCTGGTGCATAAATTATTTTTAGCTTTAAATAGGTATTTAAAATTTTAATTTTGGTCATTTTAGATACCTTACTATTAATTTAAAAAAAATCGTTAACCAATTAAAATATGATAAGTGTATGTTTAAACTTTTAATTAATTTTTAAATAAAATTCAAATTTTATTTTAAAAATGGACAGTTTTAGATATTTACAAAACAATCTCAAATTTCAAACTCAAAACCTTAAATCTTCAAATTACTATCGATGTTTATCGTTTAATGTCTCACCAAACGATCATCACTATCGTCATCGGACTATCACAATCGTTTTCTTCAATCATCTATCATAAATAATCAACGATAAGTGTTTCAACAACTTTCTTTTTATAATTTTAGATTTTTACGACGTTCGAAAATCAATCAACACATTTATCATTGATTATTGATGATGGGGTATCTAGGAGATACAACCGTAATGATCCAACGATAATAGTGATGATTTTCAACAAAACGACAACATCGACAATAATTTAAGAATTTTAGGTTTTGAACTAACTATTGAAAATTGTTTTGTAAAAATTTAAAACTATCATTTTTTGAATATAAGTTAAAAATAAATTAAAATTAAAAATATAAAAAATAATGATATTTAACAATTAAAAACTTAAAATATCAAAATTAAAATTTTGGACACTTATTTAAAGTTAAAAATAATTTAAGTACCGAAAATGATTTCACAAATATAATTTAGACACCTATTTAGATATTAAGTCTTATTTTTATAAGAATAATTGTTCGGGTTTTGTTGGTGATTATTAGGATTTTTTTATTCCAAAATCACACGCCATACGGATAATACAACTACCTTAATCGCCTACACCCCCCTGTACCTAAATTTCTTTACATGCAAAGCTCTATGTAAATGCTCCGTACCGCCATAGAGGGAGGTTGGCAACTAAGTTTAACCGTCACGCCTGAAAGCCATCTCAGTTGTTACCTCCTCGAATCCAACGAGCTGGACCTGTCTTTGACAACCCCGAATAATAATCACCAACATTGGCAACGAAAAATGGATCTCTATCTTCAGCTTCTAACTCGTTCATATCACTACCAGTGCCATTTCCATGATCTGTCTTCTCCAACTCGCGGGTTACATCTTCCATAGTCATCTTCAAACTAGATTTGCTCATCTGTCCATCTCCTGTTGAGATACCAACCATTGTAACCTTTGGAAGAAAGGGGTTAGATTCAAAGTTTTTCTTTTCACATTCGTTTGAAGCGATCTCCGCTCTGAAAGAACAAAAGAAGATGAATTTAACAGGTAATATCAAAAGAAGAAAGACGGATATATGAATAATCACTGTGATGGAACCTTGCATCAGATCTCTGTTTAGGTTCCCCTCGTTTCAACCATGGAAAACGGGAATCTTGTCTCTGTTTGTTCTCGGTTTTAAGATCATATACTGATTTGATCTCTGAAGTGCCATGATCTGTTTCAGAGTTGGAAAGGTATGCGGCTGACTGAGAGGCTCTAAGCAAAGAAGCAGCACTCCTGCAACAGGGGGAAAAACTCCTTCAAAACTTCTTAGTTCTGATGTAATTAGGAGGACAAGTTTAGTGATCAAGAATACATGACCTGTTTACAATTGCAGAGCACATGAAAGATTGCAAATAATGCAATGTTTCGTTAAAGCCAAACTTTATTTAGCCATTCTAAAACTTCACCTAGGGAGGTACTGCTTAATTTGGCGAACAGTTAATAAGTTCTATTTTAGTGAAATATTTTTGCTCAAATTAAGAAAAAATACATCAATGAAAGTGAAACTGATATATGGTTTACCTTCTCTCAAATGAATCAACCATATAAGGAAATTTTGGTTGAATGCCGGTGGCTTTTCGTAACCACCTATTGCCCAGGAGCACTTTGTCAACAACATAGAGAAGCTGAATCTCGGCAGCCTTCGAAATGATACTCAGAGGTATAGCAGGATGACCAACTTCATCCATAATTTCTTGAACCTGGGAGATAAGGACAACACAGTCAAACAAATAATAACCGCAGTATTACCGTTTGTGGAAAGCTGATGTGATCTAAAAACTACAAGAAAAGGAGTTTTTATTTATCTTAAGTTTTGAGTTCTAATTGTAATTTACTTGTACTTTAGAATTAAATTTAATCATTTTAGAAGTGATAAGTTTTCTTGAAGAGGTAAAAGATAGGAAAAAGTTACCTAGTTAATCTTTACTTTTGTAATTCTCAGCCTATTGAGAGATATGTAGCCTATGGGATGCAAGTGAAAGAAAACAATGGGACGATGCAAGTGGATTTACACAGTCAAATACAAGGCAAATAGAGCATTGAAAGGTTCTTGCGAATTATATGAGATTGATTACCAGGCCTAGAAATCTCTCGGGTGACATTTATATCTTGACATCAAGAATACCGATATGTACATGGAGATACCTTCAGGCCTAGAGAGTCAGTTGAATGGTCACAAAGTGTGCAAATTGAAGAAATCTCTTGGGTCTAAAATAGTCTGCATGGTTTGACAGGTTTACCAAAGAAGTGATTACTTACGGATACAACCAGTGTCTAGTTAATCATACATTATTCATGAAAACCTCCTCAAATGTAAAATGATTATTCTCATCGTTTGCGTTATTGATATTACAACAACTGGAGATGAGACACAGATGAAATAGTCAAGCTAAAAGGTTTGGTTCTTGCTGATTCTGAAATCAAAGACCTTGGTTCTCTCAAGTATTTTCTTAGGATTGGAGGTGGCTCTGTCTAAAGCAGGAATTATGCTCTCTAAAAAAGGTACACGCTATACTTGTTAAACAAGACAAATATGCTTGGGTTCAAGACCTAATAAAAACTCCCATAGATCCTAATCTTCAATTAAGAAAGAGTGAAGAGGGAGTTCTAGTTAAATGATCAACAATAAATGTTAGTCACCAAGTTGATTTATCTCTCACATACTAGATCAAGTATTGCATACTCGATAATCATTGCCAGCCAACATATGAACAATTGTGTAAAACACTTAAAGAGCAATGCACACTCAGGCGATAGGGGTCCTTATAGCCTAGGCGCAGGTGCACGCCTTATTTAAGCAAGGCACACCTTTTAAAAAATTAAAGTAAAAAGGAAGGATACATGATAATATAACATCATATGAAATCATCTTGAAATAACACATTATGGCTTTGCTAGCTCCTTGCCTCGCCTAGGCTCGCCTTTTAATAAACAAAGCTTAAGAGGCTGTCAACTGAGTCCTAAGATAACTAAAAAACTCCATGACACGGATTACACTTCAAAAAGAGTGAAAGCTGTGAGGTAGAAGCATTCACTAATTGATGCAAGATAGTTAACTGAGAGGAATTCTACAAGTTTCTATTGCTCTATTGTTTGGGGCAATCTAGTCACATGGAACAAAAAGCAATCTGTAAACTCAAGTAGTGCAGAGGCTAAATTTCAAGCACTTGCTTCAGGAATGTGGATTCAAATACTATTAAAAGAGTTAAAGGTTAGTTTAAATGACCACTTCAAGATATAGAATGAGAATCAATAAGCCATAAACATGGCTAAAAATCATGTTCATCGTGACCGGACAAAACATATAGTGATTGACAGACACTTCAATTATGAAAAAGTCAACAATGGGACTGTGAAACTAAACTATGTTGCAACTCAACAACAGCTTGTGGATATTCTCACCAAAGCTCTTCCACGAACGAGCTTTGATGGACTCAAGTCCAAGTTGGGTTTGTACAACATATACATTCAGCTTGAAGGGGAGCGTGGAAAGCTGTCATGATTTAAAAAGTATTAGAGGAGTTTTTAATCATCTTAAATTCTGAGTTCTAATTGTTATTTACTTGTACTTTAGAATTAAATTTTATCTTCTAAGAAGATAAGTTTTCGTAGGAGATAAAAGATGGGAAAAAGATATCTAGTTAAACTCTACTTTTGTAATTATCAGCTTATAAAAGCATACTTTTTTTCAAGCAAGCAATTTGAATTCTCTTCCCTTCTTATAATATCCCTTGCTTCCTTCACAAAACATTCATACGGTTATAAGAAAATAAGAAACTGGGTGCACCCAACACTGTCTCCTATTTCAATTGAAAGCCTATGTTGGTCGTGTAAGCTATCCGAGAAGTGTTAGAGCTAGAGGGGGAGCGTAAGTTATCCGAAAAGTGTTAGTGTTTGAAGAGAAGTGCAAGTTAACGAGAGTAAAGAGTTTTTATTTAATATGTTATTAAAGTTTATTCGTAATCAGTAGTTTAGATTTACTAGAAGTCGTATTTAAATTAAACTAAAATTATAGTTTTAGTTATATTAGAGAAACACATTGTTCTCTCTAGAAAATATCTTGTTCATCTTCTGCAAACAACAAATCCCTAACCACCATACACACAAACCACCATAATTCATTGCATCTTCGGCCACCATAGCCCCATTTCTCACAGGTTGTCCTTGTGGTATAGTAATATGCAGTGGATTATTTTACAAACATACAATTGAGTAGACAAAATAGAAGAAAGACCCACCTAATACTGGAAAATACTACAGAAAAAAGCAAAAACTACACCTATTTCTCACAAGGCTCCAAAATTAGAAAATAGGGTCAAATTGGATAGATAAGTGAGAACAGTTTTAACATTTCACAAAACACAAGGTCTCCAAAATCCATAATACGGAGAAAATTTGATAATGCAATTTGCAAATCTTAGGAGTAGGAAATCAGTACCTCTGGAGGTTCCCACATGCCGTCTCCTATTTCTTCAATCACTTCAGCTGCCAAATTATTATCAATTACATCACGTTGGCGTTGCATGTGGCGAGTTTGAATTAAAGCATCAAAATGCTGATCAACGGACTTTTCGAGAATATTATCCAACATGTTTTTATCAAAGAAGTATGGAGTATACCTGATGAAAGAAACAGTGAGCTAGACAAGCAACAAACAGACAAACAATTTAAAAGATATGCAAATTCCCATATGATAGAAGAGGGACTTTGTGCAATAAAAATAGAAAACTTTTTCAATTGATACAAAAGAATTTGAAGAACACACCACTTAATCCCATTTGTCGTAGCTATTGCAATATCCAAGTTTTCAGCACCAAAAACAGGAACACCATCAACCTTTTTCCTTTCACCATTTTGTGCGATTGTCTTAAGAAGCTTGTTAGCTGCCTTAACCTGGGATAGCAGAAAATGTTCTCTTAACAAAAATGTCAATGTATCATCAAAGGCCTAATTGGTTGAGGAGAACAAAAAAGTTCCATATAGTAAACGCTGACAATAAGTTTGCACCTGTTTCTCATTAGGAACAAACTGAAATAAGTGAGGTTTTTCCTGCACAAGAGTATCATGATAATTTTAAATTAGACTTTAGAAAAACAACAGAAAATGTAAAACCAATAACATGACCAGTTAGTGAAAATCTTGATTAGAGAATCATGCACAGTATGCAAAATTATACATTATATCAATCCACTCAAATACACCAATCCAATCTTCAGGATGGCTACAAAAATTGTCCCCCAGTGTGCACTTTACTATGGATAAAAAATTTCCCACGAGATTATTCATTCACCAGGACATTCTTATTTCACATTTTACAAGCAATAAACTTTTAAATGTTATACGGTACGACAAGGAGCGAAATGAGAAATCAGAAGAAAAATGATTCTTGCATACATTAATATGTTCCAGAGAGCGCTAAAGAAATACCACATATGATTCAATAGCATCCACATTCATTTCATTATTACTCCCAGAACATTATTCACACCCTTACAATTAAAGTACTTATTTATTAATCACGCAACAATTTGCATTCAATAGAGATGAAGATGCTTTGATTGAATCGATTTAACTTTACCTTGAAATGCTCATAAGCCAAATCAAGACGACAAGCACCCACAACTCCACTAGGAATATTAAGGTGTTTGACATAATTAACTAAGAAGAAAAAAGGCATGTTAGATTGCAATTTTTATTTTTACTTTTCCAACCAAAAGAAGCTTGGCTAAACTGATTAACACAAGCTCCTATGAAAACAAAATCCATACCTGCATCACCTAAATCCATGAAAAAACGAAAAACTGGGCCATTCCTTTCGCTCTTGGTAATGCTTGCAAATATCTTCTTAAGCCACTTCGGAGTTCTATACATCAATACAGACAAAAGACTTTAAATTATAGGAAACAGAACCAATCTCATATAAGCTTTTGCAGTACAAAAAAAAGTAAAGAAAAGAAAAAAGAAAACCTCTTAGATTTACAAGTTAACATCCAATTTCCTTTTGTTAGAATTTTTATTCAAATCATACCATTTTCGAATCGAATACTAAAATGACAGAAAAAAAAAAAGACAGATGAACTAAGGTAAAGGATAAAGACCTCTTAGAAATAAAGGGAATGTCAAAGTGGGTTGAAACAGCCATAAGACCAGTGCCGGAAAGATCACACATGCTAAAGACTTGACCAACGAAGACGGGGCCACCACTCTTTCCATTGGAAGTGACTCCTGAAACCCTGACTTCTGATGAGAAGCCGGAGCTGGACTCGGCCGAAGACACGCCCTTGATTGTGGATTTGGAAGAGACGGAGTCATGTTGAGTTGACTCGAAGGGCGAGGTAGTGAGGCGGAGAGGGGGGTCGGCGAATATGACAGGAGGAAAGGAAATTTTGGAAGGTGGAAGGTACGGCGTCGTTTTGGGATTGGGCATGACAGAAAGGATAGAAGCTGCGGTTGTGTGGAGGAAGTTGGTGAGGCTGCGGTGTATTTGTAGGTGCGGTGGCTCCGCCGGTGCGACCATCGTTTTGGTTTTGGGTGCCTTTTCTATTCGTCGATTGGGTCTATAATATCGTTCAAACAGAGATAAAAACACAAAAATGAGAGTGGAACGGATATTACAAATGGATTTTTTTTTTTTCCTTTTAGGAAAAAAAAACTTAATATATTCTGAACTTTTTTTTCTCTCATTTTTCTACATAGAGAACATTTTTGCCAACTTACGTACTAAACAATAATTTTCACCGTTATCTTAGGACATAAAATCAAAATTAATCTCAATATAAACTTTTAATCTCTATTTTTTATTACAATTTAATTTTTAATATTTTATTTTTATTAGATGAAAATAGATGGTCATTATATATTAATCGTCTGAAGATGATATAATAGTACCATGTATAAAATAAATTGAAATTATCAGGAGATAACTCATAGCTGAACATCAAAAGAATTGGAAGAAAAAATAAAATCTCATCAACCAAGTCTTCATTTTACAAATTAGAGATGATTAAAATTCAGTTACTTACAGCTCATGGACATCAGGTTTGTAAAAGGCTTTCAGTTTCAGTGGTTCTCATTCCTTTTCTCTTGTAAATTTGGTTTGATTAACAAATGGAGTTATGGTCTCGTTTTTCTCTCCCCTCCTAACCCCATTTTAGCCTTTTTATCACCATATAAGATTTCAGGATAATAATGGATTTCTGTTGCTTCTCCAGACAGGTTGAATTAGAAGACTTGAAGCAAGCTCAACCTGATGCTAGCTAAGGCACACTCAGCTGCCAAAATTATATATCCCTTGAAAGCTGAGGGAGAAAAGACCACACAAGCACTCAAAGCACTATGTTTCAGATGCAAGGGTAGTCAAGTTGTGGTAAAAAGAAAGAATTTAAAGGCTATAAAATCACCAGAGGTGTGAAAGTCTGGACATTGATCCGCATGTATAGGGATGGACTTAGAGGAGCTGGAGGGTGCAACTGCATCAGTGCATCCCTTAAAATTTTCAAATTTCCTTACATAAAACTCTAGGTTCGTCTCTACGCACCTGCTTGACTCGGTTATACTCTTCTAAGTTGTGTAAAATTTTAATGTTCTGAAGCATATAAGTTGACCCTCTTTTTTAATATACCCTCATTGCCTGTCTGTCCACCATTTAAGCTGTAGAAGACAGGATTATCTATGTTTTTTGTATATGGCAGGCTCAGAAGCAGAAAACAAGCAAAATTCTGCGTTTTGCCTTCAAATGTATCTGGTTTATGGAGGTAAGAATTGTATTATTTTCTTCAATCATCTTTCCTTGATGAAATATACAGTGAAGCAGAAAATTGTGCCAACTTTTGTTATATGGATAGAATATCCTCCCTAAGCATATTTCAGGAGTCATACAGGCGAAGGCAATTAAAAATACTAATAAAAGAAGACCTGACATAAGTGATGTAAAATTGACAATCTTAAATTTAAAAATTACTATAATCTTTTATTACCAATCATTTATTTTCGTTTTATATATAATCTTGTATTTGTTTATTTATAATATATTTAGATGTAAAAATAAAATTAACCTTCAACAGTAACATATTTTATCAAAATGACCCTTAATATTTTAAAGCTAAAATTGACCTAGTACTTTATGTTAATAATATATGACACTTTATGTTACGTTTAAAGGCGTGAGAAATTTTTGAATATTTAGAAGAAAAAAATCAATTAAGTCTTTGAATTTTTTTACATATAAGTTATTTAATCAAAAGTATTTTTCTTTTCATTCTCTAGAGTCTTTCTTTCCATTCCCTCTCGATAAAATTAAGATTAGGCTTAGTATCTGTGAAAAAATATCCTTTTACTATGTCTATAAGTGAAAACTTAAACAAATTTGCATTGTACTTTTACTGCACATCCTATTATACTTGTCTTTAATGATCTCATTGGATGATATATTTTTTTTTAAAAACTCTTGAAATAAATAATTAATAGTTTTTTAACGTGATAACGTATCACATCATCATTTATATATAAAATCTCAAGAACGAATTCTAACATTTGTTTTTAAAAAATAATAATAATATAGTTTTTAAGTCAAATATTTTTTTTACTATATTTTGAGTATTAAAGTTTTCCAAAATTATATAATATAATACTACTACTGGGAGGGACACCTTCGCACTTGCCCCTACCTATGTCCCTGGTCGTAACTCGTAAGCTCTTACTTTATACAAAATTCATAGAAAGTTCATTAAATCGAAAGGTCAAAATTCTTAGGAAGCTACAAAAAGCAATAGAGTCAGCTCTTGGCCTTTTTCTTAAATGAAAATGGCAGAGCCACAAAACACACATTACAAACAGTGACAGTTGGTCGTTTATGGTTTAAAATGTCATTGTTTCTCATAAAATGTTCATTTCATTTCCAACTAATCATTTGTTTATATTGTACGAGTATAGAATGTGTCACTTCATGACCTAAATCATCCATATTTAGCATAAATTTTTATGTTAATTGTTAATGCTTTCACCCGTTTTCCCACCTGCTCCTCTCTCTGCACGCGTGTAGGATAGTATTTCCACCTGCTCACCTGTTCTTATGTTAGTGTTTTAACTGATATAATATTGTTAACAAACTTTTAAGAATGTAATAATAATTATATAGTCATGCTTTTCATTCTTGGGGTGGTGGAGTACGCTTTGAGTGTGAGCTTGGGCCTTGGGGTGTGCACTTTTGGTGTTGCATGACGCAGCACTCGGTTTCATTTCTGTCCAGTTTTCAATGTATTGGTAGCCGATGCTTTGTAGCTATATATGTACAGTTGTTCTCTCTACTTTATTGTTCAAATTATCAGTTCAAGTAAACAACACTGTCTTCTTCTACTACTGCTTGTAAGTTGTAATCCGACTCTGATCGAGCTAAATCAACCGATTGGATGGCGGCCAACGACGTGCCTTGCTGCGAGTCTATGTTCTGGGTGTATTTGGTTGTATGTGTGGTTCTTGTCTCGTTCGCCGGCCTCATGTCTGGACTTACCCTGGGGCTTATGTCCCTAAGTCTGGTTGATCTTGAAGTTGTGATCAAGGCTGGTCAACCTCAAGATAGGAAGAATGCAGAGAAAATTCTACCAATAGTTAAGAATCAGCACCTGCTCTTATGCACTCTCCTTATAGGCAATGCCCTTGCAATGGAGGTATATATAGATATATAATATCTGTTGTATATACTTTTTTTCTGTACATTTTTCAATCTTTTAGAACACCGACTTCTGAAATTCTATGTATCTGAATACAAGGCTCTTCCGATCTTCCTCGATTCCCTTCTATCCGAGTGGTGCGCCATATTAATATCTGTTACACTTATATTGGCATTTGGTGAGGTAAATCTTCCATGTTTTGCTTATAATATGGAGTTACGATCTGCTCGATCCGATTCCGACCAACCTAATCCAATGAGAGGTGGTTTATGTTCTTAGCTTAAAGTAACGTATGGTTTTGATTAGATCATTCCTCAAGCTGTATGTTCTCGGTATGGTCTGAGTGTTGGAGCAAAGCTCTCGGTTTTAGTTCGGTTCATCGTAATCGTCCTCTTCCCGATAGCTTATCCAATTAGTAAGGTACTTTGGGATTTTGAAACCCTTTTGGAACATGAAATTGATGAGGTTTTTCAGTGAAAGTAATGAATGTTTGGTTCATTTGTTGTTAATTGTTGCAGCTCCTGGATTGGCTGCTGGGGAAAAGGCATTCTGCACTTCTTCGGCGAGCTGAACTCAAAACACTGGTAGACATGCTTGGAAATGAGGTTTGTAATGCTTTCCAACATAATAAATTTGATTAAAACATATCCAAGCTCGGCGAACTCGAAATTTATCGGACTTAAACTGATTAGACCCTTAAAGTAATACGAGTGTAACTACTCAACCAGAACAAAATTTGTAACATTTTCATGTCTAATTATAGGCTGGGAAAGGTGGAGAACTGACCCATGATGAAACAACCATCATCTCTGGTGCTCTGGATATGACACAAAAAACTGCTAAAGATGCCATGACACCCCTGTGCGACATTTTTTCACTCGACATAAACTCGAAACTTGACGAGTATGATCTTCTTCAACGTCTCCGGCTAACTGGCTTTATATCTCAATTTATTTCCCCCTCTCATCAACTTATGTTGTACTGTACAGGAAAACAATGGGGCTAATCATGAGAAAAGGCCATAGCCGTGTGCCCATCTATTCAGGGGTGACAGCAAATATCATCGGCCTAATACTGGTAAAAAATCTGATCAAGTTCCGTCCCGAAGACGAAACCTGTCTTAGGAATCTTACTATTAGATGCATCCCCAGGTTAGTTTTAAGTTCAGATATGTGTCGGACTCGAACATTTGATACAAAACCGGTCATACGATTTTAAAGATCAAGTCATTAGCATGAACTGATTGTCTTCTTGTTCAATCTGTGACAGGGTTCATGATCGTTTACCTCTGTATGACGTGTTGAATCTATTCCAGGAGGGGCACAGCCACATGGCTGTTGTTGTTAAGAGCAAGAATGATGTACATGAGGCTGCAGAAACTGCAAAAACCAAAATTCACTCAAATTCCAAACGGATGAAACCAAAGGTGAAAGGTATAATGGGTGTATATAATATATCATATATAGCATTTTCAAATAAGAATTTGAGGTCATAGGCTCCCTTTAGAAATTAATTTCATGGAAGATAATTTTAAAATATTATAAAGTAAATATTTAAAAATATGTTAAATTTGTTGACCAAGTTTGTGGTCTACTACTAATGAGCATTACTTTTTGAGCAAGTCAAATTTATAAAATTATATTTCATATCGGATCGAATCGAACAACTGTGTGTTGTTGGTATCAGACATGGCTGTCTGGATGAAATATGGTCTTGTCTAACCTATATCTACATACCGTAATCTCTTATTTTATCTTCACTAGTTGTAATAAAAAATTCATTTTTAGTAAGTATGAGCTTATGAATTTATGATTACCGAATTTTTAATTTTCAGGTATTAATCAGCATCATGAATATGAGCAGCATGAGCAGCATAGCATAGCTTCAAGCACACCCTCTGCAAATTCTACCATCATCGATATCCAAAGTCCGACATCAAACATGGAGGTTGGCAGTAAAACACGTCCAA
The DNA here is from genome assembly GCA_035048815.1 of Abelmoschus esculentus. Classification (NCBI taxonomy): domain Eukaryota; kingdom Viridiplantae; phylum Streptophyta; class Magnoliopsida; order Malvales; family Malvaceae; genus Abelmoschus; species Abelmoschus esculentus. The sequence goes on along the minus strand of JAUCBN010000031.1, from coordinate 3,947,783 downwards.
GAATGAGAAAATGGGAACAAGCCACCCTCTCCAATGAAGATTTGGAATCATTTTCGGCCTTGGATGAGGAGGTTCTTGGTATCATAACACTGGAAGATGTCATGGAAGAACTTTTGCAGGTTTTTCCTACTGTTTCATCTCAGATTCTATGTTTTCTGATACAAATCCAAGCATGTGTCCAAATTCCAACACTTTGATCTTTTGCAGGAGGAAATATTCGACGAAACCGATGATTATGTTGATGTTCACAACAGGTAAGCTTCTTTCATGTCATTTCATTAACTTTAATGTCATTTTTAGCTTTTTCATTCTGTTTTATTCGTCTCTCCTTGTAGAATTACAATCAATATGCAACCTTCACGAAGGTCGCCATTACGAGGAGCAACAACATCTCAGATTCATTGGCGAAGTCCGATTTCTTCAAACCATCATTCTCCGATAACTCGTTCGCCGATTTCACCGTACGTTCAGTCACCACTCTCCAAGCCAGCTCTGTGTTCTTCCCCTGTGAAACCTACCCCAATTTCTCCATCTCACCATCAGGTATGGGGATCTAGAGAAGCTGCATTTACCTTCAGTTCCATTGTTGATGTTCATGCATTAAATAGTTTTCCTTGTGTATTTCTTTGTGCAGGTATCCAGAAAATCGTATGAGAGGCTGAGGCGTGGTTCTTAGGTTTTGATGCTACAAAATAAAGGATCAAATGTTTATAATCTCTGTCAATTTCTCATTCCATGGAATAATATTTCGGTCCATAACAAGACAAATACTTTGGGAACTGAAACATGGCTCACTCTCATGTTTTTTCGTTAATGAGTGCTCCTTCAGCTGAACATTAAAAGTATTTCACGTCAAACCCCGCCCCACCCACACGCACACACAATATATATATATATATGGACACAATGATATTAATAATAAAAAATGGTTCTAATTTTTTTTATGTGATTCAGATTAGAGTAACGTAATTTATAGATGGTATTAATAATAATATTTAGACTATTAAAATATTTTTTTTTGTATATTACCTTGTCACATATCGAAATGATTAAATCTATTGATAACTTCATTGAAAAATTTGCATTTGACGTATGAGTTTTCTAATATAAGTGGTTAACAAAACGATTATTCTTATTGAGTGATTAATGTTAAATGATTAACATTATCTTTTAGAACAGATACCAAAATAAACAACAAATAAATAGGTTGGCTAAAGTCTAATGAGATTTCATTCATTTCTTCAAAAGGTTTGAACTTTGCTGTAATTTTTTTTTTATGAAAGTTGGTTATTTGTAAAAAAATGTCGTCTAATTCACGAATTTTACACATCAAATATGGAACCAAACACCAAAATATCTAAACTAAAGGAGAAAGCAGTGCCGTTCAATGTTTTGGATAAGGTGATTGTGTTATAAGAAGATCAAATTTTGCTTCGTTGAAACGAAGCTCAAAGAAAGAAAGAAAAAATGAAGACTTTACTCTCTTTAGAACCCAAACAATTTTACCTTCCAAAGCCATATCCATGGGATCCAAGAACCTCAACAATCCTCCCTCCAATCCTCAAAACCCAGAAACAAAACCAACCCTATTCCACATGGAGACTGCACGCCAATGCCAAAGGATTTTCCGGTACACCACCAGCCACAGCCAAGGATTCAAACAACAAAAACAAAAACAAAAACGAGGACGACGAAATTCCCCAGGTGGTGTTCGACAGAATGATAAGGAGGATTTTGGTATCCGTGGGAGTTCCATTAGGCACGGGTGTGGTGTTGCTGAAGCTGTTCGGGGAAGCCAAAGACCAGAACTTGTGGGATGTGCCGTTGTGGCTGCCGTTCTTGACAACACTCATAACGTTTGGTGCATCGACGCTTGGGATTGCTTACGGGACATTGTCTTCCAGTTGGGACGCGGAGAAGAAGGGTTCGTTGCTGGGATTGGAAGAAGCGCAACGCAATTGGGTTGAAATGTGGAAAGAGGAGAACAATGGGTAATGGTGATTGGGGGAATCTTAATTATGGTTTTTATGTACAAAAACCAAGTCTCCAACTACTTTTCTTTGTGCCTTTTGGGGGACCAAATTAAGGAGATTATTAGTCTCTGCAACTGCAATGTTGTTTACTCTGTTTTCATTATCCATCTAATAAAGAACATAATGCCACAATCTTCCATTCATGCATATATTTGTTTGCATACGTTGTTGGGCGGGGCGGTTCACACGTTTAAAATTTACACTATAGTATAAAGATATCTCATGTTCATCCTCTTCCTCTAGCAGATGACACAACCAGCTGGTTCATCAAGAACAACTCTACCGTAACTGTAATATTCAGGCATTTGAACTTGATATGCCAACGGATAGGGGTATGCTAAAGGTGCTTTTGGGGTATCTTTTTTGGGCTCCTCTTTCTTTGGTTCTTCTTTCTTTTTCTCTGGCTCTTTTGCTGGTCCTACCGACACTATCTCCGTATAACAAAGCTTCCTTAGTTTAGTGGCTGCCTTCACTGGATCAATGTCTCCTATCACTGTCAGTTTCTGGTCTTTCATGTCAAACAAAACTGATTCAACACCTGCAGAAGTAAGGGTATGTAAGTTATTTTCCTGCTTCATTATCGTAATCATTACAATGAAATTAGTTTGACGTGAAAGAAATATACAATACCTGAAAGGCCAGAGGCTGTTTTCATGGCTTTCTGTCTGTATTTGTTGTCATTCAAATCCAATTTCAACACAACTTTCTGTCACAAACAAAACCACTTGCTGTTAAATATTGCTCAAACCATGTCTCAAAAACAAGTGGGAAAAAACCATTCAAATTCAGTTAATTTCCATGCTTCTCTATGTGTTTGTTGTGTGCGTGCTGGAAACAAGAAAGAAACAAATATGAAAATCTAACCTTCATTTTCGACTTTGAGAAATGAGAACAGAGACAGAGAATGAAATGATCAATATAACAAAGGAGAAGATGAAAGAATAAGTGTGTAAGAAACTTTCTAATTTCTATAGCTTTGGCTTCGGTCGGGACATGGTATTTATAGGGAATCAAGTCAAACCAAGTGAGTTGGGTCTTTGTTTCGGTCGATAAGTAGTGTTTTGTCACCGATGTCATGTTCGTGGAAGACACGCCGAGAGCCCCTTTTGATTTCTTCTTCCAAATGAAGAAGGAGAAGAGTCTGAATTAGAAAAGTAGTCATCGTTGACGGAAGATTTTTCTTCACGCGATATTGTGTTTTTTCGATAGCATTGATTGATGGAAATGACCTGGTATGCCACTGCAAGAGACCGTAAACTTCTCGGTGAAAGGGGAAGAGCAATGCTCGTAATATTATTTATATGTATATTTTGTAGTCGCAGTATCGCAGTTGTGGGTGTTGTGAACGTTATGTAAATACATAATGATTGATACGGTCATGATTTATTTTAAAAGTTTATAAATTTTTGTAATATTATTTATATGTATATTTTGTAACCTTGAGAATCTTGTATAAAATAATATGTATTTGATTGACATGAATGAGAATTTTGAGATAATTCACTAATTTCATTATTATTTGTAGTTAGAATATGCATAATGAACTTATAAATAAATCATGAAAGTGTTTTATTTATGAAGATTTATATTTTGGATTATTTTTTGATATTTTATTATGATGATATGGTATTGTGCCGTAATATATGAATGTTGCGGGATTACGTAACGGTTTCGTACCTTAAATATTATGATATGATTCCTTCGTTGCGTTTATAATATGTCAGAGTGACCTTAAAAAACATTATAATGCGACAGTTAGTTTACCTTTTATATATATATATATATATTATGTTATTAATTGTTAAATTAAATTTATGATTATTTATATAAAATGATATTATTTTTAGGGGTTCTGGCTTACAGATTTACGTGGTTAGTTTAGAGTTTTATTTTTTTTAACTAATTTCATATATGATCGTATTTTTATTATTAACTGATTTATTTTTTTATGGTTCAATAAAAATGATTGGTTAATATGATCAATCTATTTTAATTTTCACAAACTTTTGCATATTGATTTTGTAATTTTTCATTAAATTTCTTTATTTTTTAAATGAGAACAACTGTTCTTATTAGTTATAAACAAGACGGGAATATTGAAATCTCCCCACCATCGAAAAACAACAGAGAGAGAGAGAGAGAGATTGTAGATTTACCTGCAAAATTCATAAGGTATTAGGCAAAATGACCAACATGTACTGCTACCCTATTTTTCCTTTCCATGCTATATGGAGCGGTGGAGATATCCCTCATTAATATTCTCGATGAGGTTAGATTCATTCATCTATAGGCTAAATTTTCTTCTTCATTTTTATGGTTTCAGATCAATGATTATTTGGGTCCAAATCTGTCTTAATTTGGTTATTTATGGATGCTGCATTGTGTTTGTTATTCAAGTTGTTTTTGTCTTGTCTTGATTTAAGGTAAAATAGAACAAGCAACAACCATAATCACTTCATAAAAGGGTACATTGGGAGGTTTCAATATTACCTACACAAATGGGCAATCTGTAGTTGGAACCAGGATTTGCCTACCACATGAGTTCTCGGATAATCTTTTCAAACTTCAGTTCACGGGACATGATAAAAAATTTCAGTTTGGACAAGAAATGAAACATTTTACATTTGATACACAATGAATGATTAGCTATGCAGAGTTTCAACTATTACACAAGCAATGCTTTACGGCTGCATATCACGCCATGAGCTCTCGCACCATGGTTGTCTGCATCTCGTGAATTCTGTCATTGTGGTCTTTCCGAATCTTGGAAATTCTGCTACATGTTATGTGTGGAATTCTGTTGCTGATGCTGTGGAACAGCATTACCATCCTGAGTTTCAGCTTCAGAGCTGCTAGATGATTTGGCACCGGTAGTGATGAGGTTTTTAAACCAAGTTGCTTGAAATCTGGGGCTTCCCCTGTTTGAGTTACCAGGGATATCATTACCACCATTAGAACTAGAAGTAACACCCACAAGAAAACGATATGCCACTTTGCTAGCTGATACTATCTCTGTCTTGGCTTGTCTTAACTGCAATAATTGACAGCATTAATTTCAAGCACTGAACATATTACAATTTTCAGTTTGCGACTTCCATGCTTGACAAATCACATTCTCAATAGCATGCTCTGTGTGTGTGCGCGTGTGTCAATCTTTGCAATATCAGGATGGGAATGCAGTTTACAATCAGATGTTACACCACCTTTCCTACTTTTGCAAAGTTCTACAGGCAAATGCTTCCAATAAAAACTATATTTTAAACTGATTAATAGGAAGAAGACCAAAGTGATGACAGGAACAACAAATTCTCTTCGTAAAGTACATAAAAACTATATTCCTGTAAATGTATCCATATGGTGGCATGCATTGCTTGTCTGGTCCTAGATTATTAGAGATTTTCAGCTGATTATGCAACCATTAACTGAACTACTGAAGAATGGTCACTCACCCGTAAGGCAGTGTTTTCTGCTATTTCTATAGCAGCATCACCAGCGTTAGCAAAACGGTTGACCCAACCTGTTATAATTTGTAAGAACAAGCCAGCTATTGTAAGTTGAAAAGAAACCAACCAGGAGACACACACTCTAAGGAGATCACATTTTATCTCATCAAAATACAGCCAGATATGCCAGCATAACAAATGAAAGTACTATAATTGCCCCTAGCTTCACACCCAAACATTGAAAATAAAGTAGCCCAAGCCGGAACATAAATCATTGATATTCAGGTTTATATAAAGGCACATATGATAGAACCGAAGAAACAAAGCACTAAGGTTAGGGTTAGCACCTACAAATTAACTGTTCCCATTAAACGCACCAGTCTGCACCAATTTATGTCAAGCAAAAGGCCATACATAACTTACATAAGGCAAGCATCTAATTGTGTACGAGTATCATACTATTCATAAAAGAAAATTAGGCAAGAAAAAAAATCACATTCCTCGAAAGTGCAACTAAAAGGCTATATTAAAGAATTTGACCATAAGTTTACAGGCAAAGCAGCAACTGTTAGGGCTACCTACACCTGTACACCCATCTACAAGAATACAACAAATCATAAGTTTACCTGGGAGCCTTTGGACACCAAGCCTTTCACAAAACTCATCACAAAAGTGATTACAATTTTTGGATAACAAGTCGTAGGAACTTCCAGGCCACTCTCTACTAAGCTCTTGCAAGATCTGGTTTACCTTGAATTTAGAAAAGTTAGTTCTTCCAAGGACCATGGACTCCCGATATGTGTACATTGGATTCTTTCCAGAAGGACAACTAAACACCCCAGACCCATGATCACAGAAGCCAAAAGACCATTCCTCTTCTCCATATACCTGTCAACAGGGGAAATTAAGTTATTAAACTAGAGAAGAACAGGTATCAATAAAAGATAAATTATAAAGAAACTTGTTAGAAGCTGGCAACCAATATTTGTGCATCCATGTCTGAAAATGTTCAATTTGGGGAACAAATATGTCAAATGATATCTGTAAGAAAATATATAGGTATATCCTATCCAAGAATTACTGATTTGGTATTAAAAAATAAGAATATAGAAACCACAACAAGGATACCACATAAGACTAATGACAAAAAATCTAAATTTGCCATAAAGGGAATTGCCAGTATCCAAAACTGCAAGTATAAGAACTATCCTCTTTGTATTGAGAGGAAACTTCTACAAGTTCTTTCAAAAATAAAACTATAAATATATACAATAATCCAAAAAAATCCAAACATATAGTTGCAACAAAAAGGCACAGAAGTTTTAACTAGACCTATGGAAAGCATAGTCCTCTGTTCTGTAACACTTTGACCACTGCTGACGACACTGCAAATCTCTTAGATTTCATTAGGAAAATTCGATAAATTAAAATGATAACACGGGCTACCAAGAAACAGGGAAAATATAAACCTCTCTCCACAGAGTAACCGTCGAATTTTTTCTTTATAGCTTTCTTTCCCCTATCCCAGCTATCTTGAAACTAGAAACTACTCCTTTTATTCAAAACAAAGATTTAAACCCCCCCCCCCATCTTCTTTCATAATTTTTTATCTACATTATACATCAATACTCTAATGTAGTAACAAGAACGACACATCTTGTTTAAATTCGGCATCAATTATTCAATGTAACTTCATTGCACAAGTTAAACCCTAGAAATTAAACACCGACAAAAAATAACTTCTACACCAAGAAATAAAAGCTAGATCTCATTCAACCACAAGAGTAAAGAATGTAATGGAACTGCAAAAGTGGAAGACGAGAAATACCTGGACGGCGCTGTGGAATATGCCACCGAGGCCTATTCCGTCCTTAAAGATCTTGTTGATTTGGAGAATGGTTGTGTTGGTTTTATCGGATCCACTGTTGGTCACATCGTATATATGTAATCTCACCTCTGTCATCTTCAACTTCCAAACCCTAAAAACCTCTCTCAGTCAATTCTACTCTTCCGAAACCTAATCAATCTCTTCTTCTTTTTCACTTCCAACTCCAACGATTCAAAATTCCCTTGAGAAGAACAAGTTGGAGTTGCTCCGTATTTCGAGCTTTGCTTTTGAGCACTCGCTTACGCAAAGAGCAACGAGTAGTAATTACCCTTTTTCCGCCTCGAAATGCTCAAATCCCGGAATCTCTATTTTCTCGAGATTAGATTTCTTTTTCCTTTTTAAAAATAATGTTTTCCATCAGTTCGAGAATTTGGATTTGAGAATGAAGGCATTCGAAAAAGCCCCTGGAAGTTGGTGAAAATTACGGAAAGGGCATCGAGTGTTTGTGATGATTCGCATCCCCGGGTTGGATAATGGGCCCACCCACGTGCTCATTTTATTCAATTATTAACTCTTACGCAATCACAGCTTTTTCTTTCTTTATAAATTATTGGCATAATATAAAAGAATTCAAACTATTTAATTTTTTTCTTAAATATTTAATTTTTTTTTATAATGACTATTTGAATTTTAGAATTTAAACTCGGTTATAATGACTATTTGAAAATCGATACGAAATATTCTGTGTTTTAGAATTTAAACTCGGTTATACGTATCTTTTATTTTAGGAGTTAAAGTGTTAGTTTAGATTGTATAGTTTAGAATTTAGGGTATATGATTTATAGTTTAGGATTTAATTTTTTAGAGTTAGGATTAAAATTTTAATATTTGAATTTTTTAATATAAATATATAAACAACATGGGTATAAAAAATTTAGCCATTTTATAAAGAAACTTCTCTTTTTATATATTCTTTAAAACGCTAAAAATTATTACTCATGAATCAAATACAAATTTAATAAATTATAGGTACAAACCGTCTGTTATTTTATTGTGCTTTCATTAAAGTCTTACTTTAAAATAATGAATTTATGGTTTAATGTTAGATATTGTGATTAAAGTTTACGAAATTACAGGTAAGATGTATTTTTTAAGATATAAGATTTACGGTTTAAGATACTAAAATTATTATTAGTGTTTAAAATTTAATTTTTTAAATAATTTTTAATATGAACATAAAAAGAGAAATAATTAAAAGATAAATAATTTTTATTTATAAATCATATATATATATATACTAATTTTCACCTATTAAAAGAATTCTTTCATTCTTTCTCCCTTCCTTCCTCCCTCCCTCCCTCACGTACGATCAGTACTATCATTTCCAGAGCTGAAGTCAACTCTGTACTAAGCACAATTCCTGTTTATTAAAATTAGTTTATGATAATGCACTGCCTCTTCCGTATCATTTCAGGAAAACTACAGTTGACTTTGTAGAATTTCGAATTATTTTTTATTTTATCGAAAAGAAAAAGTGTTAATCTCTAAAACAATTACGGAGGAAAATATACATGATTAATACCAGCGGTAGTAGTATGCATGCATGCTTCATGTTGTTTTCTCTTTAAGCCCTTTCATTTTACAGTATATAAATCGCATCAACAGCAACGACAAAGTTCATTCCTTATTCACGTTCTAAACTGAAGGACAGAGAGAGAAGAATGAAGATGAGCAGCAAAGCAAAAGCAATGGTGCAGGTGCTTTTCCTAGTGGTTTTCGTCGGGTGGTTGATGATTTGGGTGATGTTGCCAACTAAACTTTACAAAAACACATGGAAACCCAACCTAAAAACCAAGCTCACTTCTACTTACTTCGGTGGACAAGGTGGGTTTTTGCCTTTGTTACTTACTTGAATCGTGTTCATGTTCGTTGGACTGATTTCTTTTCTTTGCCAGGGATAAACCTTCTGCTCTTTTCTTTCCCTGTGATGTTCATAGCTGCCTTTGGCTGCGCTTATCTCCATTTTCAAAATAAACCCACACACTCTAATCACTCCAAAAGGTTGGATTTGCTCTACGCAACATATATCTTATGAATTTGGATTATTTTTATCTTATGAATTCATATTATATGTCCGGGTTACACACAGTGCCACCGCCTTGTTGAAACGACCAGTTCTGGTAATGGCTCCCCTCGGGATTGTTTCGGCACTGGAGCTAATCTTTGCGGCCATGTTTGTGTCTCTCTTGGTCTGGTCCCTTTCAAACTACTTGTATGTCAGCTTTGGACACCTCCACATACATAAAGAAGGCGAGAAAATGTATGTGCCATAAAACTAATCCCGCTTGTTTATTTTAATGATTAGACAACTAGGGCTGTACAATTGCTTGCCTTTGAGATGTTTGATGGTAAATTATGGTTTAATGGGGCAGATGGCAAGCTAAATTCCGAAGTGTATCGTTAAGGCTTGGATACATAGGAAACATATGCTGGGCATTCCTCTTCTTTCCTGTAACAAGAGGATCATCACTCTTGCCTCTGGTCGGACTGACCTCGGAGTCGAGCATCAAGTACCATATTTGGCTTGGACACGTCTCTAACATCTGTTTTCTTTCTCATACTGTTGGTTTCATCATCTACTGGGCCATCACAAATCAAATGGCTGAGGTATAATCTGGATCGACTCTTTTTTTTTTAGTTGATCGTTCTTTCCTGTCAGTTCTCATGATAAATAATTCTATTCAACGAAAAGAAAGGTGTGGGATCACTCTTGTATGTATCTTTTGTGGAGTCGTCTTCTTTGTTGGACTATGTGCAGTTTGAGAGTAGGAAAAGACACATAAAGGTGGGGTGTAGATTCCTTGCTCGTCCTTTCTTTTTCACCTTTGGAAAAGGGGAGGAAAGATAAGATCTTTGTGTGGTTCATTTTGTACATCCTATTGATACAACAGTGTCTTGTGTTGATATTCCATTTCTTGACACTGAAATATATGGTTCTAATGAACCTATGGATTAGTATGTCGGTGAAGAGATCCGAGTTTGTATGATTTTATTAGTAAGATGTGTGGGTTTTATTAGGGTTAAAATTGAACACATATTATAAGGTAGTATAGTTTTATATTTATTCTTAATTCTTTAACGATACACACCTTATAGGCAAAACAATTAAACTCAAATTTTCTAAGACGAAGGCCGTCTATTTTTCTACTAGAATCACTTGTTGGATATAGTTATGTTGTTTGATAAGTCTTAATATAGTTATAATTTCATGCACTAACAGTTAAAAATATGCCTCAACTATACTTAATTTTACTTTTAAATCTCAAATTATCTCTAACTCTAAATTTTAAGCTTTAAATCATAAATTTTATACATAAATCTTAAATTCTAAATTAAACTTTTAAATCTTAAATTAGAGTAACTTAATTTGATTAATCTAGTGTTAAGTCTGATAAAAGATGAAGAAAAGAGTGTCCATAACATTTATTCCACAAAGGACATAACAAGGTAGAAATATTCTACCTCTTTATTATGCTTCCTTTTATACCTCTTACTTAAAATCTTAAAAATTTGAATTCTAAATTTTAAACCCTACACTCTACCCATAATTCCCTAAACCCTAACCACAACCCCTAACCTTAAATCACTAATTTAAAATGAAGATATCAATGGAGGCATGATTAATAGGTAGACGATTTGCACCCAACGTAACAAAGGTTCTGCAACATATAAAACAACCATAAATAACCCAAAATAATATTCTGAAACAAAAATCTTTTGTTTCTAATCTTATCTCTTTTTATGTCTTATATTAAAAAATATTTAAAAATTAAATTTTTACTTTAATTTTACATCTTAAACCTTAAAAATACACCATACACTTAATTCTCTAAGTCTTAACCTTTAAATCTATTATTTTAAAATAAAAATAACAAAAGAGATACGATCAGACACAAACGATTTCCAAACAGGAATCTAATTTCACATTGGATCCAAGTAGCGTATAATTTTGAGATTTATCAAACAAATATTATAAATAAATAATATATGTATACATTGGGTGTGCAGATTCTGGAATGGAGCAAAACTTGGGTATCAAATGTGGCAGGAGTTATTGCAATTGTAATTGCAGTACCAATGTGGGTGACAAGCTTCCCTCACTTCAGACGAAAGAAGTTCGAGATTTTCTTCTCCACCCACCATCTCTACCTTCTCTTCATCATCTTCTACGTGCTGCATGTTGGCGATGCCTATTTTTGCATGATCCTTCCTGGTATCTTCCTTTTCCTCATTGATCGTTATTTAAGATTCTTACAATCCCGACAACGAACCAGACTATTGTCTGCACGTGTATTGCCATGTGGCGTTGTTGAACTCAACTTCTCCAAGACTCCCGGTAACCATGACCTCTCCTGCAAGTCTGCAACTACATTAATGGTTAATTCTGCAACTACATTAATGTTTTAATTGTTTTGTTTGGACCTCACAGGATTGTATTATAATCCGACCAGCATCTTGTTTGTAAATGTGCCAAGAATTTCGAAGCTACAGTGGCATCCTTTTACAGTATCTTCCAGTTGCAATATGGAGACCGATAAGCTCAGTGTGGTGATCAAAACCCAAGGAACTTGGTCTCATAAGCTTTACCAAGAGATCACCTCATCTTTGGATCATCTTCAGGTCTCAACTGAAGGACCCTATGGCCCTAATTCATCTCATTTTCTCAGGTCAGTAAGTAGCTTTTGATCCAAACATTAGACTGTCAATATTCAGTTTGTCGTTTGTTCATTGATATGTAGGCATGAATGTCTGGTTCTGGTGTCCGGAGGCAGTGGCATTACTCCCTTCATCTCTATAATCCGAGAGATAATTTTCCAAACCCAGAAGCCAAATGTCAGGGTTCCACGAGTTGTTATGATCTGTGCCTTTAAGAACTCGGCAGACCTTGCAATGCTAGATTTTCTGGTTCCAATCTCGGGGACTCCTTCACAAATATCCCAAATTCAGTTGCAGATTCAAGCATACATCACTCGAGAGATAGAACAGACCAAGACCGAAACCCTGAAACCTCTACAAACAATATGGTTCAAGCCAATTCCCTTTGATTCACCCATTGCTGCAACACTAGGCCCCAACAACTGGCTATGGCTTGGGGCAATAATATCATCATCTTTCCTTATGTTCCTTATTCTTTTGGGCATTGTCACACGTTACTACATATACCCTATTGATCACAACACTGAACAAATCTACCATTTCTCTTATAGAGCACTTTGGGACATGTTCCTCGTTTGTGTTTGCGTTTTCATTGTTTCTAGTATAGTTTTCCTCTGGTGCAAGAAACAAAATACAAGGGAAGGGAACCAAATCAAGAACAATGAAATAGCAACGCCAATAACAGCACATGGTGCGCCTTGGTTTCCTGGTGCAGACGATAGAGAGCTCGAAATCCTTCCCCATCAGTGCCTTGTCCAGGCAACCAAGGTTCATTTCGGTTCAAGACCTGATTTCAAGAGTGAGCATGCTAACTGAGACTACCAAACTATATATAATTCATAATAACGCCATTCATGTATACAATAAAATTATCAGTTAACTTAGCTAACAGTTCGTCTTGATATTGCAGAAATACTCTTGGACTTGAAGGAATCAGATGTCGGAGTTCTTGCGTGCGGACCAAGGAAGATGAGGCAGGATGTTGCGAAAATTTGTGCATCTGGATTGGCTCCAAACCTGCACTTTGAGTCCATTAGCTTCACCTTGTGATGTATCTGCACACATTATTTGCTTAATACCAGAGGTGGATTATGTAAAAACAGTACAATATAGTCCTTTGATGTCCATAAAAGTTACAATAAAGATCATACTCTACCTTACTTGTGACCTAAACAAACACTTATTTCGTTGAGGTAACACCAAAGGGGATAAAAACTCTCCCATCAACAGTAATACTATGATATCGCAAGGTGGTTAGTCGCGAAATCCGTACTTTTTTCATTTAAATTTAACTGTACCATCAATAATTTTATGTCATATGTATTATTAATAAAACAAAAATAATAATAAAGTATTAAAAATAACTATTAATATAAGTGACATAAAATTATTGGTGAACCTCAAAAGGACAGACGGATTTTGTCGGTTAGTCACTACTCACCACATAATCGATCGCTATACTATTCTTAATTTTATGTCTTAGGCCTTGTTTGGTGGCTCGGTTAAAATAATTATTTAATAGACAATGACATTATTATTATTTATTTAATATTTAATATTTAATATTATATTGTCCTTTAAATTAAAATAATTATTTTATTATTAGTTTAGATATTTTAAAAATTATATATATATATATGGTTAAAATTCAATTATTCGATAGTTCATTTGTAAGGCCGATAATGGTGATGTCAAGATTCCACAGATCTTCCTCGCATTCAAGAGAAAAGGTGGTGGTCGAAGATAACGGCGTGCCTTTACGAACTATATGGTTCGAGCCTTATGCATCTGATGCACCAGAAGAAGAGTCGTTGGAACTCGATTCAATTAAAATTCGATAAATATTTGATTTTAATTGATTCGATTAAAATTTAACTTAAGACCTTAATGAGTTAAGTCGAATAAAGTCTGACTCGACTTAAAAAGTTTACAAGCAACTCATTAATTTTTTTTGAATTAGTTAATAATGATTACAATAGTATATGTTCTAGAATATAATCTCTACCATTTGCAACTCATTATTTTTTAAAAAATTATTTTTTAGTAATTACTTTAAAATTATTTCATTTAAAAAATAAATCTAAATAATAATTATTAATTTGTGGATTGTTACTTTAGTTTTATATGCTAGTTTGATGTATTAGTAAATTGTTAGTTTGAAATTTAGACTTTAAAATTGCTTTATACACTTTTTTTTGATAATTTTTTGATTAAATCTGTTAATCTATGTTAATATTAAATCCCATGAAATGTTATTAAATTTTATTTTTAATTAAAAAATAAAATAATTTTTTAGTTAACTTAACGAGCAACGAATCTAATTGAGCAATAAATTTTTTAACGAACATGAATCGAGTATAATTTTAATAAACTTAACAAGTAATGAGTCATATCGAACAAATTTTTTTAACTAACATGAATCAAACACTTTCCATCTTATGATCAACCGACTGAATAAGTATCTATTACATATTTTATTCAATATTAATATTAATATTGATTTTTTTTATTCAAACAATGCAATTACGATTGCTAATGTTTTAAATTTATGAATTCAATATACTAATAATTTTTCAAAAGTTGATTTTATATGAAGAACAGAAGGTGTTTTAGCTACACTGCAACGGCTAATTGGTTATTCCTTATTATATAAGTCCAAAAGGCAACCGACCATTGCCTTTTTCACAGCTTGGCAATGGCTCCCCCCACCCACCACACACCCTATGATCAGATCTCAACACTTTCCCTCAACTTTATGCTTCAATAAAAACCCGTTCCCTTTCCCTTATGAACATCAATCAAAACAAGGCTGAGAAGAACAGCCATGAAAACGTCCCTCAAGAGATTCCCCATCCTCCGCAGGTTGGTATCCAAGTCCAACAATCTTCTTCCAATCTCCATTCTACTTACCAAAATGAAGAATCCCATGTTGATTCAGAAGCTTGTTGTTCTCAAGAAATCCACAAGGTTGAAGAGGTTTAAGCTCCTCAAGCATTACAACTATGGTTTCCTTGGGGAGTATCAGTTCGACTCCCCTTCAAGTACTCCACTTATCCATTACTACAACCAAAAACATGAGCTCGGAAACACAAGCATCCGAGATATTTACTCGATGTTGTTTTGGTGCAAGTGTTTTGGTAGGTTGAAAGAAGAGGCAAGAGAAGAAGCATATGAAGCTCAGTCAGCTCCCATGGCGTTGCCATTGGCATTGGAAATGGATTTTGAAGAAGATGCTGTTGATTCAGATTCAGTTGATGAGAGGGCTGAGAGATTCATTGAAAACTTCTACGCACAGATGAGGCTGCAGAGGCAGGAATCGTTTTGAATTGACTAAATCAATACCTTCATATTTTTTTTCCCTTTAAATTATTTGTTGCTCAACTCCACCTGTGTTTTTTGTTTCTTGAGAGTGTGGAGTCTTAATTTGTTATGCCATCCCCAGGATATTGGTTTATTTGGGAATGGGTTATAATTTAATTGGTCTGTGGACAGTCAAAGTTTCTAATAAAACTAAACCTTAAGGTATTATTTTATAAAATAAATCAATCAAAAAGGATTTTAGTGAAGTTAAAACAAACTTTTTTAGGCTAAAGAAATGGACATCGGTTATCATATGATTAATTTAAAAGTAAAGAAATAAGAACAGAATAGTAGAATGTGTTGAAGGACATGACGAAGCTAGGATTTAATGTGGACAGTAGTAACAAAGCTTAAATATTATAAAAAATTAAAGATTAATTCATAAAAATTAAAAAATAAGGGTAAATATGTTAAACGACTTAAATGTAAAAAAAAAAAAAATCTAACCCGGGTTTAAGGTGAAAAAAATCTGACTCAACCTAGTTTTTAAGTTTTAAAATCCGACCCGACCCAACCCGAATTATTAAAAAAATTTAGAGACTTAAATGTAAAAAAGTAAAATTTAGGGATCTAATCGTAAAAAAAAAAATTTTAGTTACCTAATTGTAAAAAATTAATTTTAGTGACCTAATTTTATAAAATACATATAAAGAAAAATCATTATTGCAAATATTCCTAAAATATATATAAAAAAATTACACTATTAGTCCCGGATCGGATCGAATTTTTTTCACCCCTAAACTCGAACCCGACCCGACCTAAACCCGATTTTTTTAAAAAAATCCGATCGAATCGAGTCGGATCGAATCGAAACTCGTCAGGTTCAGATTTTGTGTCTCTCCCTACTCATGAGGTTGACTTTGAGGTTCATTTTCATTTTTTTATATTTTAAAATTATAGTTAAAAATATGTTAAACAACTAAATTGAAGTTTTGATTATAATTTAGAGCCAAATTAACTATTATCCTTTTGTTAATAATGTGTTATGTTATCATCCGAACGAGAGTCGACACGAGAATCATCCGAGAAACACTAGAAACCTATGCCCTTACTCCATTTTCTCCGTTGACCAACCAGACTATGACATGAAGAATCTCCGTCAAATTCAGCAATATTCAAATGGCGACCCAACTTTTCAGTTATTTGGGTTCTTGAAATTGTAAATAAAAATTAATAACTTATTTAAATCTAATTAGAATTAATTATGACAATTATTTCCAAGTTTTTTAAAAAAGATTTTTTCTTTCTTGAATTAAACCATTTTTTATCGAAAATATACTAATTACTCCCCCAAAAATTATGAATTCGTTGACAAGTGAAGTGACAAATGTCGAGGAGTAGCTTTAAATATACTATATATTAATTTAAAGTCATAAATTCAATCTTTATTTAAAATGTGTATTTATTATTAAAGTATTGAGGAAAATAAAGGAATATTATAATATCACATCTAAAAGTAAAAAAAAAAATCTAAAATCTAAATATATGATTATATATATAACCTAGACAGAGCCACCATAGGTCAAGGGTTCACATGATACCCAAAAGTTTTGGACATTTTTTCTTATATATTTAATAAAATAATGATAAAAAAAATAATTTTAAATGAATATTGACATACCTTAAAAGAAAATTGACACTCAATTTTTAAAAAAATATATAAATATGATATAAAATAATATTAAAAATAAAATTAACATAATTTTAAATGAATATCTACAACCCTAACAATAAAAATAACACCCTGTTACCATATGCTTAAAATATTTAAATTTTAACCTATAAGTCCTACATAATAACTTTAATCCTTAAATTTTAGTTTCAACCAAATTAATTTTAAACCACTAAACCTACATTCATATCCTTTAAACTCTAAAACTAAAATATTTTTTATTTTTTTATTTTTACTGCATGTATATTAAATAATTATTCTTATAAAAATAATTATTTTTCATCATCTTAATAATAAAAAAATGTAACTATTTTTATTAGAGTAACTATTCCTACACTAACGGTTGAAAACTACAAATTTTAACAAATGACTTAATTTTATGGTGTAAAATTTACAAGTTAAAATTTATGAAAAATAATTATAATTTAATTTATAATATTATAATTTAAGAATTATAAATTAAAACTTAAATCCATGTTTATATCACCTTAAGCCTTAATTCTAACCCATACCTCTATACTTTAAACCATAAATTGTATTTCTAAAACCCAAAACTAAAATATTTATTAAAACCTTTAATTTTCATCACTGATATATTAAATATAAATCTTAAAACTACTACTAATCTTTTAATTGTTTTATATGTTTAATCACCATCAAGAACCTTTTACTAATATAATTTTTAAAATTTTCACTAGACGATGGTTGTGTCCATTTTAGTATATTAGTTTTATTTGACTGATGTATATGATCATAAAAATCGAAAGATTTCGATCCGATTTAATCCGACGGGATGAGATTTAATAAGATTTAGATTCAAGTTGGGTCATTAATAAAATTGAGTCAAACCTGATCGAAATCATATTTTAGGTAAAAATATCTTAACTTGATATATTTATATATTTTTATTATTATATTTTTTAGATTAGATTAAATTTAGTCAAATTTTTTTATTAAAATATCAGGGTTAAATCAAAGTTAAATTATAATTTTTATTATATCTAATTAAATCAGATCAATAAAATATATTAAGATCGAATCCAAACGAATATTTTAATTTTTAGATCGAG
Organism: Abelmoschus esculentus; assembly: GCA_035048815.1. Taxonomy (NCBI): domain Eukaryota; kingdom Viridiplantae; phylum Streptophyta; class Magnoliopsida; order Malvales; family Malvaceae; genus Abelmoschus; species Abelmoschus esculentus. The sequence goes on along the minus strand of JAUCBN010000031.1, from coordinate 3,929,661 downwards.
TTGAGGCAGTTAAAAAACCTCCCCACTAGCATCCCTAGGTGTATGATCATGATTTAATAAAAGTAGGTCCCCTGTGTCAGCTTTTCTCCTTTTCCTTGGTATTAGAGTGAAGAGGAAAAGAGTAAGAGTTCGATGGTAAAAAGTATCTTGGCATTAGCAATGGCAATGCTTTCCCTGGCATGCATGGGCGGAGCCATGTAATGGACTGAGGTGTCTATTGACACCCTAAAATTTTTAAAAAATTATATTTTTTTACACGGTTTATATATAAAAATTTAAAATTATATGTAATTGACACCCCTTATAAATAATTTGATACTCATTTATAAATAATTAATTATTTCTAAATACTATTTAAGAAAATAACACACTTTAAATAAATTTTTGACTCCATCCCTTCTTGCACGTACCCAGGCCAAGATTTACTCACCTATAAAATAAGAACCCAAACATGTGCGCACATTAATGTGGTTTGTACCAGAATTCCTGTATTGAATACGAAACAGAAACTATAATCAGGCTTAAAATAGAAACAACAGGAACAGATTATTTAAACACACTCAGAATGCAGGTATGGAAAACATTATATTTTTAAAATATATATATATATATATATAATAATTGCTAGAGCTGCTTCGCTTTTTTTATTTATCATTTTTAAAATTATTGATGAAATATAAAATAAAATACAAAATAATTGACGAATTCTATTTTATTATTACCGTCTGCGATGTGGCCACCATTGCAATAAAATAGAACGGATTAAATATATAAAATGCAAGCAGGAATTTTCCAGGAATCCAAACACAACATTTTTATTATTTGGGTTTGGTAGCAAGAGCATTTGCATATATATTTTTTAAAACGTTACAAATATACTACTAGATAGAGACCAGGGGGAGTTAACGCCAGGCAGATGCGACGGTGAGAGTTCGGCCCAGCCAACCAAACCGAATGCCTCCGTTCTCTTCTGTAACGGTGAAACCAGAGTTGAGTCTGCCACGCATCAACTCTGAAACTCTTGCACTTAGCGGCGTTAATTCGAACCCCGCCATGCTCATCCGGGCCCGCCACTTCCCAAAAACCTCGCATCTTTCAAGGCGGTCCCTCCCTTCACACGCTACCGAGTTGGAAATTTTGCGAAACACACCTTCCTCAAGCTTCACTCGTTCCGAGTTCTCCCTCGACAAGGTTGATTCAATTGAATCAAACAATGCACCGTAATATCCAAATGCTTCAACCACCCTGGATGCGAACGGAGCCGTATTGGTGTTCATTTCTTGTTCCACCAACGTGACCACGCGCGGAGACAAACTTTTTACACGACGGAGAAGCTCGTCTCTAGGATTTTCCACTGACACGCTCTCGTCCGGCATTCGATAAAGCTTGAACGCGAAATTGATAGCCAATGGCTCGTCGGGTTCGCAACCCAGAGATTCGCGACTCAGGTCACTGAGTTTGAGACTCGGCATCACATTAAATTTCAAACAAATTCCGAATCCCTCAGCTGCTTGACTCAGCTTGTACCCAACCATCTTCAATCTCTCATCTGCACCATTATCAGCAATACAAGTGATCTTTACCATTGCAGGGCTCCGATTCACACGCTCCGAGAGCGCGTGGAGAAGATACAAGTATTGCCCTCCTTGCCCAATATCAAAATCAATTACATGGAACTTATTACAGCTTGGTTGGTCCAAAGTGGCATCCAGGATTGCCTGATTAGCGGCCATGAACCCGAGTTTAAAACAAGGAGACAGATCATAGAGTAATTGAGTCGCTGCAGCGTGTTCCTTGCTGAACAACTCAGTCACAGGTAGCGTGTTTCCCACTGAGTTGAGCCGCGATTTGAGAGCCAAAAACATACACTCCATCAACCTTTGCTCTGAATTCCCCTTGGCATTAGCAAGTTGAGCTAATCGTGCAAGGATCTCTTCAGCTACGTCGTTTTTTCCCTCGGAAATAGCAGAAGCGGCCTCCATTAGTATCTGTTTTGAACAAGTCGAAGCTGAAGAAGCTATCGATGACGTGGAGGAGGAGGAAGAAGTGGTTGAAGAAGCAATCGGGTTGTTAGGGGTGCTCGAACTCATCAAGTTGTGTATAGTTTCAGACCATTCGCTGTTGGTATTAGTAATCACCGAAGCAGCATCTCCTTCCCCATCGTTGTCGTCGTCTAGTAGCTGTTTCTCCAACTCTTGAAGTTGATTCATCATCTTCTTTTCCGGGTCTTGGGCCTGGACCGCCTTTGCTTGCACCAAGTTCATGTACTGAGTGCTCGAGAAACCAGGGTTCGCAGCCTGGATCGTGGCTTCGGAGCTGATACCGAGAGGAAGTTGCTGCGGAATCAGTTGTTGTAAGAGTGGCACCCCATATCGCTGCAACATGGAAGAAGGAGACGAGAAATTACTTGAAACATCCTGCGACAAGTTGTAAGAGAAATCCATGGGAGAAACCGGAGAAGCAAGCTGGTAATTTCTGGGCTTCACTGCACGAAGACAAAGATTATTGAGAGCATGACCATTGAAGTCAGCTCGTGTTCGCTTGCCAACGAAACCCGGTGCGGCTCGGTTGACGATCTGAGACTCTGGGTCCATTAAGATTCCAGGAGCTTGTGCTACTGCTCGGTACTGCGCAGTGGGTTGGTTGTTGGTGACGGTGGCAGCGTTAGCGACGGATCCTCCTGGTATTCTACCGTAAAATTCTGTGCCACCGCCAGAGAACCCCGATGCCATTCCCCTCCCTTCTCTTCTCTCTCGTCAGATTTCAGAAACTTGATTCAAAGAAGAAGAATAAATAAATGAAACAAGAATTCGCTTTAGAAGAAACTCATGATAGAGCTTGGATTGTAGTGCAGAAATGGTTCCCCTGAATCTAACGGAGAGAGAAACGCAACATCAGAGGGGTTTTCCAAAATCCAACCAGCTCTTACCCCTCTGGTTTTGGTGGTTTCTGGTTTTCTATTTAAATTAATAAAGAACATGTTCTTTTTTAATACTAAAATTCTATGAGCCATAAGCGATCAGATCCTGGCCGTTAATTTCTTTGTGATTTGGCGTTTCTCGATATTTTATTACAGAAGCGTTCCGTGATTCCTTTCAATGAGGACCAACCTTCTCGATATAGGCTATAGCTATAGCTATAACTGCGACTTGTTTGAAAATAACACCACGCGCTGTCCTCAATATTCAATTTCACGCAGCAATTGCAGACAATGAAGTTAAATTAAAAAGAGTGTAATGTGGTTACACGCGATGTAGAGGATCGTGAGACTTGAATTTCGATTACTCTGTGAAATTCTAATGATCTTTTATGTTGGGTATTCGATCACCTGACAGGACAGTTACCAACTGTTATAAAAAAAGGGAAAGGGAATACAGCTAGGAATACAATTGAGAAAGAAGCAACAAGGAAAAGCGGTTTCTATAACACGTGGAGAAAATAAATTGAGCTTTGAAGGAATTGAAGGTGACCGCGCCGTGAGTTTGAAATCTTCTCACGACTTGGTCCGCTGATTGAATTTCCAGTACCCGCGTTACCGTCTACCGGTTGTAGGGGTCAACGTTCGAACCAGTCGAGTCAAGCTAAGTCAAAAAATTTTGAGTTATTCGAGTTGAGTTATCATATTTTACAATTTGATTTTTTTTGAATTCTTTTTAATTAGAGTCGATTTTAGCAAGCTCAAGTCGATTCAATTTTTCGATTTTATGTACAAATTTTAATTATACTATTTATAATACTATAATATAGTTTGATTGTAATTTAAACGTTTTTTTTTCTTTATATTTACAAACATATTTCTTCATATTATTTATTTTTTACATGTGTAAAAAAAAAATTAAATTATTATTATCATCAATCAAATATCTTAGGTATAAATATGTTATTTTATTAAATTACAGGCTTTATTAATAACTTTCTTCTCATCTAGGTATAACTAAGACTAGACAAAAAATAGTGATAAACTAAATACAAAAATTAAAAAACAAATAGTATAATATAAAAGATACAAATAAAATTTTTATTAAATAAAATAAAAATAAATCTAGAACATGAATATATTATTAAAAAAGAAAATTAAAATGTAAGAAAAGAAGAAGAAAATACTGAAAATAAAATTACAAGGATTAAATGTGCAATTAGTCTTTATAATTACTAAAAATTTTGAGTTATTTGATTTCTATTTTACATCTTGAACTTAATTTGAAATTTTTTGAGTCGAATAGTGTTTATAAAATTTTAAATCGAGTTAAAAAATTTAATTTTTTCGAGTTTAGTCGAATTTTACTCACCCCTATCCGATTGAACGGGACTGGGGATAGGGATGTTGTCCCATATTTACTCATTTAAAACTTCATCTATCGCTTATTTATTATTTATAATTTAATATTATTTTTAAATTTATATCCGTTAAAATAATTATATTATTTAAATTTATTATTTAATTGAATACTCTTTATTGAATTTGTATCGTTTGTACCATTCATACTGACTGGTAGCCACTTGACAACTAAATATTACAATATCAAATTACGATAAAAATAGATTATAAATTTGTTTTAAAAAAATTAAAATTTTATATATTTATTGATTAATCAAATAACTACATTTAACATAAATAAATACATTCATGTCGGTATAGTTTATAAATTTTACTTTATTACATTTAACTAACTAACTACAATAGATAATTATAGATAATATTTATAATTTAGGATTTAATTAAATTATAAGACATATTCTTTAAATTTTTTGAGTTTACATACTAAATTATAAATTTATTTTTAGATTTATAATGATTTAAAATTTATATGGTGATTAGTTAGTGAATTATACAGACGGATATGAGACATTAGATACAGTGCAAGTAAGATCTTGAATCTTACACTTATCCATTATCTACAATGGATATTATTTTTCATATCTTTATTTGTTTATTACCCATTAAATTCATATCCCTCCTTATTTTAATCAAAGTTATACGATATGAAATACGTAAAATTATATTAGTCTATTATCATAAATGTAAAATGTTTTTACCGACACGTGTTGGTTGCCTACCACATCCATGTCGGTGAGGTTATATTTTTAAAATCCATACAAGTTGGTTGCATTGTCCCAACCCCAACCTTAAAATATTCATTCAGACAAGTAAAAGAACATAACACGTAGTTTAAAGTTTTCAGCTAAGAAACAACGGTTCAACTCGGGTCAGGTTCTTTTAAACACTTTCAAATTGAAGTACCACACTGAAAAAAAAAAACATTAATATAATTGGAGGTTCTATTCAATGTTGTTGGTTAAATTGATCCGTCAAGTGTGTCAAACTTGAACAAACCCAAAATCAGTTTAATGTGTGTATTCGTTATTTTAGGTGATTGTGATTGTCCCCCAAAGGGGGAAGGTTAGCACGGTCCTCCAAACAATGTACACTCAAAGTTTGGAGTGGACTGTAAAGGAAATAATCGTCGAAATCAAAGTCGAACAGGAACTCGAATGATGCTCTCAAACTCTCTCAAGTAAGACAAAAGTAAATCTGAATGGGATGAAAAAAACTGAGAGATCAACTTCTTATTTATAGGTTGAAAGCAGAGGTAAATCTGTCCGAGAATCAAATAAAATCTTATTTAAATTTTAAATTTAATATCAGATAATATCAAATCAAATCTCGGATAATATCAGATAATATCCATTTAAAATCTCGGATAATTCTGTTAATATCTATCCAAAAATAGTAGATTTGATAACCGAAAATATCCATTTAAATCTCGGATATTTTGTTATTAAATCTATTCGGTTAAGTATTTAAAATTCAAAGAGAATTTTAAATCAACCGAACTGCTTTCATGTCTCCTATAAATATAAAAGTGGGATTCAAGCATTATACCCACAAATGCAATAAGAAAATCATATATACCTGGAAAATGAACATATATATTGTAATTAAAAATAAATTACTGATCATAAATACATTATATTAACATTTATATATCATGACTTGTTTGAAAAATATAAATTCAAATTTTAATTATTTCATAATATTTTTATTTCCTTTTTAACCCAAAACATTTTTTATTTTTATATCCCTCCACGATTCCATAGGTTTCTTTCTCCAAGGTAAAACCCCGCGCTGAATGAATGATTAATGGAGCGTTTCTTTAACTCACGGTTGAATTCAACGCAACGAAGCTCCAAATTAACAGTCTTTAAGTTCTAAATTTTCAAAAATAGTATTTAAAAGTATAGATTTTCAAAATTAGTATCAATACGTTATATTTATTGATAAACGGTCATATTTTTTTATATGATTAATTTTGTTTAATTTGAATAATAAAATATATCGTAATTATTTTAATTAATTTTTTATACTCAATCGATTTGTGATGGTTAAGAATTTATGTTTTTTTTTATGATTTCAACATTATTTTTTCAATTTAAATTAATAAATCCTAATGTCCTACTAGACTAAAGATATTATTCATAAAAAATTTAGGTTTTAATATATAACAATTAACAAGTTATTAAAAATAATAAGATTTATATCTATAAAAATTTTATTTTTTTATATATAATAATTAAAAATAATCGAATATACAATATTTATATTTATAAAAAAAATATTTCAGATTTCAAATAATTCAATATCCAACCGGAATATGAAATAACTATCCAAAATTATTGAATATTTAATTTAAATTATTCAAAAAATAAAAATATATCAATATTTAAAATTTAAAATAAAATCAATAGATAAATAAATTAAATCAATTCAATCGTATTTTTTTCGCTTACTCAAGTCTCAACCCACGAATCAATAGATTAGTATTTTGTTCCCCGTTCCCTGTCCCTTTTATAGAAGCTTTTCCAATCACAACTTTATCCGAAAGTTTTAGAAAAATAGCAGCCCTAAAAACGGTTATAACATAATTAGTTATATAAATTTTGATATATACTTTTTGATATATATATATCGATTGTTTATAACTTTTATAAGAAAAATAATATATATAATTTTTTATAAAAATTACAAGATTTCAGTATATATATTAATTTTTTTAAAAAAAATATAATTTATTTGAAATAAATCATTTTTTTAAAATAATTATAAGAATTTTGATATATAAAAAAAAAGTGTATTAAAATTTAACTATTTTTATAAAAAATGTTATAATTTATCTTTTAACTATTTTTAATGGATTTTTATAGAATAAACCAACTTTATCAGCCTAATAAATGAAAAATTATTACATGAACCATTTTCATTTTTAAAATTTTTTTAATAATTTTTTTTTATAGATTTGGAGTTTAGTGTTAGGGTTTAGGGTTTATATGTTAAGATTTAAGGTTTAGGGTTTAGAAAAAAATTGATTAAGAAAATTTTTAAAGAATAAAGAAAAAAACAACACAAAAAATCTTTGATAATATTTATTTCCTTTTTTAAATCAAAAACATTAAAGTGGATAATTCGAAAATACTTATATGTGAATATGATGTAGAAAAAATATCTGAATTTTTAATTAATTAATTAATTTTTTAGTAGTATTTTATTTTAGAATTAATTAATTTTTTAATATTTTATTTGAATTTTAATTATTTTATATTTTATATCAGAATAAAATTATATTTCATATATATATATTTGATAGGTTAGATGTCATGTTATTTAAAATATATTATCATATGCACATGACATGTCATCATTGTTAGGTTTCTAACGGTCCAGTTATCATAATAGTTAAAAGATAAGTTATTTGTCAAAAAGATATAGGTTGAGGCTAAATTTATCCAAAAAAATAAGGGTCAAAACAATAAAAATTATAAACGTTAAGGGTTAAAATTATATTTATATATTAATATAATTCACGTACTTTTTATATATTTTTAATTAAATTTTGTTAAGTAAATGATTTGATATAATAAAGTATGTGAAAAATATTTTAGATTTATTTAAAAAATTCAAAGCTCCTCGCAACTTGAAAAATATATTTTAAATGTTTTAATAATGCTTTCATTCATCCTATTATTTTTATATATCTTAAAGAATATCTCTATTTATATATAAAAAAATATAAAAATTCATCTTAAATAAAAATAAAATGAATGATTTTATTGATCGAGACTATGAATGATTAGTAAATTATATTTAAAATTTTAATATTTAATAAAAAAATTATACGATAAATATAATTTATCACATCATATATGATCTTATTCAATAAAAAAATTATCTTTTCTTTTTAAAGTGAATCTTTATATTTTTTATGTCACTAAAAGTTAAATAATTATTTAAAAATAATTTAAAATAAATATATATCTTAAATGAACTATAAATAATATAATAAATCAAATCTCTTTAATAATTTTTTGAGTTTGTCGGTTGGGGAGTTGGAGGCTTATTTTTGTAGTAATTTGTAGTAACAAACAAAGCCAAAAAGCAACGAAAGATTTGGCTTCAGAAGCGGGCGTACAACTCTTCAATCCCAAAATCTTCACCTTCTACCGCACCATCCCTCGTGTCTCCGCCGCGAAATGGAGACGTTGCCCCTTCTAAACGGAGCACCACCTCCGGCCACATCTAGTAATACGTTAACGTTGTCGGAGAACGGAGACTATGCGCCGGTGAAGAGCTTCAAGGAAGCTAAGTGGGTATTTTGGATAGAGACGGTGAAGATGTGGAAGATTGCAGGTCCCATCGCTTTCCAAATAATTTGTCAATACGGAACCAACTCCTTCACTAGTATATTCGTTGGCCATATCGGAAACATAGAACTCTCCTCTGTCACCATTTCTCTCACCGTCATCGGAACTTTCTCTTTCGGATTCATGGTGCGCTCTCTATCTCTGACTGCTATTTATCCTTTTTCTCTCGTCGATACATGTGTTTTTCTTCTATTAATCAATCCTCAAGAACCCAATATGTTTCAATTAAATTTAAAAGATTATAAGCCTGGGTTTTTGTTACTTTGGAACCCTAATTTATTGTGCAAAGTATGGAAATGTAGCTTGGCATGGGAAGTGCACTCGAGACGCTTTGCGGCCAAGCTTTCGGAGCCGGACAAATACACTTGCTCGGCGTTTATATGCAAAGGTCCTGGATTATCTTGCTGGCTTCCTGTTTCATCATCTTGCCGGTTTACATCTTCGCCACGCCAATCCTTAAATTCCTTGGCCAAGAAGAAAAGATCGCAGAATTAGCTGGGGAATTTACTATACTCACAATCCCACAACTGTTCTCACTGGCCATTAACTGCCCAACAGGGAAGTTTCTTCAAGCACAAAGCAAAGTGAACGTGTTGGCTTGGATTGGGTTTGTGGCTTTGCTTCTCCACATTGGGATTCTATGGCTGTTCATCGATGTGTTCGGGTGGGGGACAACCGGTGCAGCCATAGCATTCGACATCACCAACTGGGAGATCACTTTAGCTCAAGTGGCTTATGTTATATTCTGGTGCGACGAGGGGTGGAATGGGTTTTCATGGCTGGCGTTCAAGGAGATATGGCCCTTTGTTAGACTCTCCATTGCCTCTGCCGTAATGCTTTGCCTTGAAATTTGGTACATGATGAGCATGATTCTTCTCGTCGGACACCTTGATAATGCAGTCATTGCAGTGGGATCCCTTTCCATTTGGTGAGTTCTCATAATAACAAGGGAAGCTAAAGTGGTAGACAAAAGTAGGATCGGTAGGAACTTTCTAATCCGTTTTTGCATTTGCATGATAGTATGAACTTGAACGGGTGGGAAGCTATGTTGTTCATTGGAATAAACGCTGCTATGAGGTAAATCTCTGAATTCTGATACTATATTATACTGAATTATTGATGCATGTATGAGGTTTTAAAACTTTGGTCCTATTATTGTCAGCGTACGGGTTTCCAACGAGCTAGGATGGGGACATCCGAGAGCAGCCAAATACTCTGTATCTGTCACGGTAGTGCAGTCTCTGTTCATCGGCCTTGTATGCATGGTTCTTCTTTTGATAACCAGGAACGACTTTGCTGTCATTTTTACCAGCAGCGAAGAAATGCAACGAGCAGCTGCTCATCTCGCGTACCTTCTTGGTATCACCATGGTTCTCAACAGTGTACAACCTGTCATTTCAGGTGTTGCTGTTGGCGGTGGATGGCAGTCATTGGTTGCTTATATTAATTTAGGCTGCTATTATGCTTTTGGTCTTCCTCTCGGCTACCTCCTTGGTTATATAGCTGATTTTGGAGTAATGGTATGATATTTCTGGTCATGTTCATTCCCATTGCCTTCTACTTCTGACCAAAACAAGTCGTGTTCTGTTCTCACAATTTCAGGGACTTTGGGGAGGCATGATCGCTGGAACTGCACTTCAAACCTTGCTGCTTCTGATTGTTCTTTGTAAAACAAATTGGAACAAGGAGGTGAGTTAAAATTGCTTTTGCTACTCGTTCCCTAGATCACTGGGAATGTCAAGACTTCTGAAGAGAGTAATCATTTTCAGGTGAAACTGACCTCGGAACGGATGAGGAAGTGGGGTGGCCAAGAAATCAGTGGCGTTTTCATCAGTTGTTAAAAGTAGACCAACACTTTCATATCATAAATCTCATTCTTTAATTGCATATGTTGATGCTTATATATCAAATAGATTTTGCCAATCTGTATAGGCAAATCTTGGTGATGGAAGAGATATGCTAAGATACAGTTAAAAACTGAAACATTACAGCTTACAGAACATTAATCCATATGGTCTTATCGACGTCACGTGATGACTAGATTCTAAGCTAGAACAAAATTTTTGAGAAAATAATATATATTATTTTTATATCATCAAAGGCCATTGCAATTTTTATAATTTTATATAAACATTATACATTTCAAATACATGAAAACTAGGTCCCTATAATTATGGTGTACCTTGTTTTATGGTTGGGTGAGTCAACTCAACATGCTGAAATTAATTTTCCAACAAATTTTAAGCTCGGATCATCAGTATTTATTGCTCACTTTAACTGACAATCAGAAATAAACCCAATCGATGGGGTGTGTTATTCATCTAATTTTATAAATTTCAAGTCCAATCAAAATAATATAAATTTTATTTTTAATTAAGTGTATAAATTTAGTTGAAAATTTTAAAATATATTTATTGATACTTTAATATTTTGAAAGACAACATAAATCTATTTATCTTATTGGTCAAGTCTAACCGATTATCACGTTAAACATCAACCCATTATATTATCTTATTCAATTTATTAATCAATCTATCCACCTGCCATCTGGATCCCAAAATAATGCTGAATAACCACATTATTGTGCCTAAACCAGAAACAATGTACTACTTCATTATTATTTATTACCAACCAATTGTCAATAGGTCATGGTAAAAACGTAATAACCAATCTGTACGTATCCCCTATGTCTATGACACATAATGATAGGTATTATTGCAACATAGCGGTTCGATTTTCTTGAAACCGGACATAATTATATTATAGAAAAGACTAGTTCATACACCTGTTTCAGAGGCATTAGAAGGTAGTCGATGCTGTCAATAAAAGGTCATTTACAAACTCTATTATTGAGGGGAAATTGAATCACCTATTGCCTAATTAGGAATACAATGCAAAATTTTAAAAGAGTATATTTTCTTATTGACATGAATTTTTAATTCATATAACTTTTCGAGATCTTAAAATTTAATTTTTTGTTCGGGAATACAATAAGACGTGATCACCTTGTTTGTTCGGGAGTTTGATCGACGTGATTACCTAATTTTTTGTTCGGGAATCTAATTAGGGATACAATGCAAACTCTATTGTATAAGGTCTTGATTTTTTGTTCGGAAATACAATGAGACGTGATCACTTTATTTCTTTTTTAATTGCGAAAATATTGTTTGAGCCTTTAATTTTTTATTTTCAGTTTTTATTAGAATTTTTAATTCTTTATCTTTAATCTTTTTAAATTTTCGAATTTAAAATTCAATTTTTAATATATATCATTATTCATACATATTCTATGTGTTCTTTGAATGTATTATGGATTTTTCATTCTAGTCCTATAAGTTTACAACAATGTCAAAAATAAAATATTTCAAAATGTAATGAGATGAGATTACACGGTTTCCAAATGCAATATAATTGCACAATTATACTAAATTTGTGTCAATTTTCTAAACTTTTCAGTGTTCCCCTCCAATTTAAATTCTTTTCATTTTAGTCCAAAAAATAAGAAAATATGTCCCAGAGTCGCCCCGTTCCTTGAAACTCATCGGCAGCTGAAGACAAATCCTTTAGATACTATAAAAAAAGACAGTTTCTATAAATAATTTTTGTTATAGACCATTTTCATTTAAAAAAAAAAGTTCAGCCTTTTCCCCTAAACCCAAGTTTCAACCTCTTCTTAACAAAATATTTATCTCGTTTTATATCGACTAATAAGGTGGTGACCTTCGGTCAAACATTAAATGTGTATTTAGCACTATATGCATAAATTGATATTAATATTATTACGATACGACAAATAAACAATTCATAAAAAACATATTTACTTGCACGGAAACCCCTAAACGCAGAAAATTATAAATAATAAGAAAATAATCAATAAATATCGAAAATATAATCAAATTGATAAAAATGTATAAATAATAAAGGTTAAATTTATTGGATTTCTTTAATATAAGATTAAATTGATTGTATGTATATGAAGGAGTGCGGTTCGTTCGATAAATTCTTACCTCTCTATCTATCTCTGAGATGTTTGGATTTTTTAAAACTCCATGGACATGAAGAAGAGAAATGCTATCTCCACTCAGACCAAAACATAACTTTGACTTGTTCAAATAACAATTAAGGTGAAGCAGGGTCAGGAATAACGATTCTCTTTATGATAAACAGATTCATTTTGCAAGTTCGTTATTACGGGTAATTCCTACAAAGGATTGGGCCAATGACGTATACAATACTTGAATTCTCGATGTAAATGTTACATAGTTAGTTCTCATCCTTCAGAGACTACGAGTGTAATAGGAGCATCCGTCGACAAAAGGATAAACACAAAGATTACATATATACTATTAAAAATTTTCTTAACTATATCGTGTCACCTTTGAATAATATTAACAACTCGGTGACCATCTTATAACAAAAATCAAAATTTAATGAGCAACTTGTATCATTTAAAGTTAAATTACCAAAATGACCCCATGATATTTAGGTTTCATCATCTTCAAGGAAGGAGAGATGATTTAACCAATCGTAGAGGTTCAAATTTTGAGGTGTTTTTATTGTTGGCATTTATTTTAGCCATAGGACGTGAGGTAACCCATTTTTACCCCAACTACTGCATCTAAAACCAGAAGGGTGGCTCGGCCAGCATATTAATGGACCTCAACTGCTCTCATCTTTCCCATTAATGCAATGCCCCAACTACATCAAAGCTGTGTCGATAAGTATCGTCACTCTCTGGTCTCCTTCTTCTACCCACAGCAAAACACTGCTTCTCTTTCTTCTAAGACTTTTATTTCCCTAACCAAAACAAGGTAGAAATCATCCGGGACATGGCAGCCGAAGCAGGGAAGAAGGAAGTAGAGATGTCGAAGGTGAAAATCACCGCCAAGACCCATGTGAAGCCTGGAAAGGCCATAGGGAGAAAAGAATGTCAATTGGTCACATTTGATCTCCCGTATCTGGCATTCTACTATAACCAGAAGCTGTTGTTTTACAAGTGTGGGGAGTTTGAAGAGAAGGTGGCGAAACTCAAGGATGGGTTGAGGGTGGTTTTGGAGGAGTTTTATCAGCTAGGAGGCAAGCTTGGGAAAGAAGAAGAAGGGGTTTTCAGGGTGGAATATGATGATGATATGGACGGTGTGGAGGTGTTGGAAGCGGTTGCTGAGGGGATCGCGGTGGATGAACTCGCGGCGGATGAAGGCACGAGCTCTCTCAAGGACTTGATACCCTACAATGGTGTCCTCAACTTGGAGGGGTTACAGAGGCCACTATTGTCTGTGCAGGTAAATATATTTTATCATCACTACACATTGCTAGTTATTTACATATTTTGTAGGGAAACAAATTGGAGGTGGATACCGGTAAAGAGAGGACGGATTAGAAATATTGTTAAAAATAGATCTATATTATATATAGATCTAAAATTTTTAAAATAAACGTAATTAATTAAATAAATAAATATAAAAAATTAAATTTAAAAAACGTATATAATTAATAAAATAAATAACTACAAGAAAAATTTTCAAATTTCAAGATTTACTCTTCACATAGATCCGTCAATTTTCATGAAATTTCCATCCATATACGCAACATTTATTATGACGTTTGTGGAAAAACACCAATGCATGTGATATTTATTGTAGCATTTATTATAAAAACATTGCTAAAAAGTTATTATATATTTAGGTTTTGTTTAATATTATTTTTCAAATTACCTTTTAGAGCTTAAAAGTTGGTTTAAGATTAAAAGCAATTTAAATAAATATTTTTTGGGGAAAATTGTTTTTGAAAAAGTATTTTTTAATCTAAACTCAAAAACTAAAATTTATAGTTTTTACGACTAAAAAAATATTTTTGAGCGTTAAATTATAAATTCAACCCTTATTTATTATTGTTTTATTTATAATTTTTTATGAAGATATAATTAATAATATATTTTTAATTTAAAAATTATATATAGTAATTAAAATATTTTAAATTTATTTTATTTTCATAGAATATGTATAATTATTAGAAAAACATATATTTATTAATAAAAATATTTTTTTATATTTTTATGATAATTTAAGTTGTTATAATTTATATATTATAACATTAAAGAAATTAGATGTCATTTATATATATAACTTACAATATCATATCTAAAATGATTATTTACCTTTTAAAAAGCACTTTTTGACAGTAATACTAAACTAAAATCTCAAATCCAACAATCCGAAAGCATTTCTAAAAATATTTTTTTACCGTGCTTTTCCAAAGCAATATTAAACTGACCCTTAGTATTGTTAAGCCAATGAGCCAGCTTTATTTCTTTTTTATGATTGTCTGCCCCATCAGCTTCCATAAGCCCATTATCCCAATATAAAGAATGCCTTGGGCCCCAAGAACAGCAGTCGTAGTCATGGTTTTATCCAAGGCCTCTACTTTATTAATGATGGCCCATCAGCAGGACACTGCCCACGTGATTTTCTAATCCTCTCCATCCGATTTTGTATCCAAAAATTTATTACTATCGTTCTAATTAAATGATTCATTATTGACTTTTAAAAATTAAAAATTTTAAATTTAATTATAATTATTTTAAATAATTAAAATTTATAAAATATATATTTAAAAATCATTTAATTAAAAGTTTTTAAATATACTTTTATCACTAATAAATTTTAATTTATAAGATGTTAATATTAAAAAATAATAATAAAAATAATTTTTACGGGACAGAACGGGTAATATTTTATGAGTATTTTGTTTTTATCTTATAAAATTAATTATAAACTATAATAAATATAATGTATCATTTAATTATATATAATCGACCATTAGAGTTGTTCTATTTTTGTTTTGTTGTACTGACTTGTCTATTCCTTGTGCGTACTCCCCTAGTTAACCAAGCTGAAAGATGGACTGGCAATGGGGTGTGCATTCAACCACGCCATCCTAGATGGAACCTCGACATGGCATTTCATGAGCTCATGGGCTCAAATCTGTAGCGGAGACGACTCGGTTGCTGTACCACCATTCCTCGAGAGGACCAAAGTCCGAAACACACGTGTGAAATTGGATCTCTCGCTCCCTCCGAACCCAATCCCTTCGTCCAACGGCGATACCCGCCCCCAACTCAGGGAGAAACTCTTCAGGTTCCCTGAAGCTGCTATCGACAAGATTAAGTCCAAAGTTAACTTCAACCCGCCACCCCCACCTTCTAAACCATTCTCCACTTTTCAATCTCTAGCTGTCCACATTTGGCAACATGTAACCCGAGCACGCAACCTTAAACCCGAAGACTACACAGTTTTCACTGTCTTCGCGGATTGTCGTAAAAGGGTTGACCCACCCATGCCAGAAAGCTACTTCGGCAACCTCATACAAGCCATCTTCACCGTCACGGCAGCAGGGTTATTGCTGGCCAACCCAATGGATTTCGGTGCATCGGTAATCCAGAAAGCTATCGAAGCACACGATGCCAAAGCCATCGAGGAACGTAACAAGGAGTGGGAAGCCGCTCCAAAGATTTTCGAGTTCAAAGATGCTGGTGTCAACTGCGTGGCTGTGGGGAGCTCCCCGAGGTTTAAGGTGTACGATGTCGATTTCGGGTGGGGAAAACCAGAAGGCGTGAGGAGTGGTTCCAACAACAGGTTCGATGGGATGGTTTATTTGTATCAGGGGAAGAGCGGTGGAAGGAGCATTGATGTGGAGATCACCTTGGAAGCTGCAGCCATGGAGCAGTTGGAGAAAGATGACGAGTTTATCATGGAAGTCTAATTCTGCTTCTTCTTTAGCACGGTCTGATAGATAAATAAGGATGCCATTTTTGCATTTATTTCGATCATATGAAAAGGTTTGCTGATTAAAAAGAATGAATTGATCGCTATGAATGTAAAACAATATTGGTAGCTTTAGGCAGAGTTGCTTTTATTAGTGTGAGGTGAGTTTAAGTTTGGATTGATCTGTGTTGCTACTTGCTAGTGCTTTTTATGTGTGCTTAATGAAGTAATAATTTGTGTCCAATTAAGAGTTAGTTGGATTCTTCCATTTGTCAAGGTTGCTGTAATCATTTAAAAGATTTAGGACGGTATGAACATCTCTTGTCCCACGGTGATGTCGTATTGGAGTACTTAGCTTAATAAAAAAAAAGTTCATTAAGACAGTTGTTAAATCAATGAAAACATGGTACCTGATGCCAAATTATGTTGTACAATTGCTCTAGCTGAATACGTACGGACAAAAAAATTTGCAACGAACTAATAATATACAGTCACTTAACCAGAATTTAGAAGAATCGTAATGGGACAAAATGTGGCGTTTCTTTCCTTCTTTTATACTTGTTGAGAAGCCTACAGTCCCTTGCACTGAGGCTTCTGTAAGATTACTAGGTCTTTCCATCCCCATTAATGCGATTTCATGTCTCGTTTTTGGGTTTTTGAGATGGAGGCATTGCGGCAGCCGCAGTCTCCTTGGGAGTATCTGTTAACAATTTTAATACAAATAACTTCACGGTGAGAAAAAGAGGCAATGGATAGAAGTTAGAAATATAAAGAACAACTGACCTTCGTCTTGATTTTGGGATCCTGACTCTGTTTCTCCAGGAGAGGCAGTCTGGCCCTGTTGTTTGGAAGCTGAAGCTTTTAGCTGCTCTTCTGTGATCTTTAAGTACTCTTCGCTAGTATAAGCCTCATTTACGGATTGTGCAACACCTGCAGTAGGGTGACAAATTGCGTGCTTTTTTAAATAACTTTGAAATATATAAAGGGAATGGACCACTAAGCCATAAACAGCAGGAGTAAACACTGAACACTCTACAGTAGGATCTAGCGCATGTTTTGATGGAAAGAGATCAAGATCTAATGTAAGCGAGATTCAAGGGGAAAATCTTATGAAGGATCAGAAATCATAAGACAAATTCATGAATCATGCCATTAATAGCCTTAAATACAAGAATATAAAGAACTTACTTGAGTCAGCCTTGATACCAGTTTCCTCGGTGCTGGCAACTGGTGAAGGGGTTGGGGGAGACTTGCTTATATAGGGACTGTTTATATTCAGTGTGTTCTGAGTTGAACTTTGCATTTCGTCAAGACCAATCTCTCGTTCAAGGGTGCTCTTGAATTCCCTTGAGACATCCTTCACAGAAGATAAAATGGCGGAGAATTCAGAAGAGTAAAGCCATTACGTGGTAAAGATACAAGTAAAACCAAAGGTTTCAGGCCCTACCTGAAGTTCTCTAATGGTGGGTTGGAACGCCCGCAATGTTTTTCCCAGATTCCTAGCAACCTGCACATTAATAGGCCATTTGAGATGTCGAAAGGAGTTAACTTGAACAGAATATCATCTAAGACAAGGTTATGTTTGATTGTTTGGTTATAACATTTAATACTTTGCTTTTGCTTCCTCCAAAAATTTCTACAAAGAATACATGGATGGTAAAAGAAAAATGATATTCAACTAAAAAATGAATATGTAGCTCAAATGTGACAAAATGTAAACATAATTATCTCAAATAAAAGGAAAGTCTGAAGTCGCATAATTTGTAGACAAAAAGGTGTCTATTTTTTATTTTTAATTATTTAAAATAAGTAGCAAAAGTCACAATAAAAATGCAGACTAAACAGTTACTGACCGCATCTTGCTGAACAGTGAACTCCGAGAATAATCATTTACGAAAGGCATCAAAATGATTCCTATGCGGTTATAATAAAATCTTGATAAGTTCAAAAGTATCACAATGCAACATCTACTTTCAGGATCAACACAACCAAGCACTTTATCGATTTTCTTTTGTTCCCTTATGGCACTTCAGGCTTTGTGGATAAAGCACATGGTTACCGATTCTTATCACAATACCTAAGTAAATATTCAACACTTATATTTGAACAACTCGAAGTCCAATGGATGAAATGTGACATACAACATATGATTAGCAATTCTTATTACAATACCTAAGTAAATATTCAACCCTTCGTAAATGTTTTTTAACTCTCAAGTCCCCATAATTTAGATGCTTTTAGATATATTCAGCCATTTAGTAAAATTTGAAAGAGGGGTCCCAAGTAAAGAATAAAGATATAGCACTTAATCCTAAAGATCAGAATCACTAAAGACACCCGAGCAAGCTCATCAGGAAGGCTTAAGTTAGAACGAGCTCAAGAAGTACTTTAGGGAGTTTAAAATATGGTAATGCAATGGTCTTTTCCTGGCCAGATAATAGGAAAGCCATTGGAGTCATCATCATATAGTCAACAAAGATCACCAACCGAATGCATTGAACTTAGATGATGAAAATGTTTTCGCATCAAAGGCAAAAAGACATTAAATTGTCAAACAAACACCACATTAAGCATGATAAAAGCAGCAGACAGTAAATTTCTGTCTGTTGACAGAACAAAATAAGATTTCATCTAAAAAATTAGGATTCACCAACGATCTTTTTTATAATCTAAGATGATAAGGAGCTTTCAATTAAGTTAAACGACCCACTGGATTCTCATACAAGAAATATTAAAAGGTTCAAAATAGATACCAAGACAAGAAACCACATCACTTGAAGCTTCAAACAAAGATAAGTATTCTGTAGCAAATCCAACACTATACCAGCTCAAAATTTCAGTTTCAACCATTTATTCTCCAAAGCTCTGTTTAGAAAATCCTAACCATTTCACACTCTATCTTTATGACAGAATGTATACCATCTATCACTGGTTGTTGGTTAACTCATTGGGGATTCATTCATTGTTTGAAGCATTAAAGAGAGATTAATACTTGAAACTAGCTGCCATAAGGCCTACGTTTCCGATCTTGGGAGCTACCTAAACCCAATACCCGCATGAAATTCCAAAAATGGAACTGTATAAAACAAATATATCTATATGAAGGAAACAAACAGTCCGGAAATCATCAAATATATAAAATCACAAAAGGAGCAAGTAATGTGTCGATGCTTATATTATAATTGAAAGAAGATGTAAATGTCAATGAACAAACCTCAGCCAG
The DNA here is from genome assembly GCA_035048815.1 of Abelmoschus esculentus. Classification (NCBI taxonomy): domain Eukaryota; kingdom Viridiplantae; phylum Streptophyta; class Magnoliopsida; order Malvales; family Malvaceae; genus Abelmoschus; species Abelmoschus esculentus. The sequence continues at coordinate 3,909,978 of JAUCBN010000031.1, read as the reverse complement.
ACCCTTGGGACCAAATACCAGCAAAGCAACCACCCCAATAACCAAAGCCTCAGGAGCTCCAACCCCAAACAAAGAGGCATGAACCACTTTTCCTTTACATCTTCCCCTTCTTTCTGAAACATCCCCATTTCACAGAAAAAAAAAATTGAGAATCAAATAAAAGATGTACAGCTTAAAAGAGTAGACCCAGACAGAAGATACCTAGTTTAAGAGATCTTGGCGAGATTGAAATGCCCAGATGCTTTAGACCAGTCCATTGAGAGAAAACAGAAGGACCCAATTGAGGAAACCACGTGGAGAAGCGGAAAGGCAGGGCTTTGCGATTTGAAACCAAAGGAGACAAGGAGCAAATCGCGGACTTGGAGCAAACAAAAGATGTGCATACGAATGTTGAAGCTGAGATGGGGGACGCCATGACCGTAAGTGTTGTCATTTGAAGAGGGTAATTTTCGTCTGAGTTAAAGGAGAGCTTAGATTTTTGGAAGCATGGACATGGATTGGAGGAAACCAAAAAGGCTATCTGGAATTAAGAAGATGCCCGAAATGCAACATGTGGAAAAAGATTGTCTAGGAGATTAGCCAAGTTTGATTCCAAATTCTAGCTAGCAAGTGATGGTGTATCGATTTTCATTTTTGGGTCGAGACCAGTGGCAGTCTATGTCTGAAGTAGCCCAATGATTAGGGCTTTTCCACAACCGTGTATGGATACAAACATGTCCGAATAGCTTTTATTTATTAAGGGTGAGTATATCATGTATTAGGTAAAAATATCTTGTTTTTATAAGCATTTTAAAGATTTAATTTAGGGTTTAGAGTTTAAAGTTTAAAAATTTAGATTTATACGTCTAAAGTTTAGGGTTTAAGATTTGAATTTAGAGATTATAAATAAAAACTTAAATTTCTAATATATTACTCTAAAACCTAGATTTGAATTTAGAGTTTAAAGTTTTTATTTATAAATTAAAACCTAAATGTTTAATCATATTACCTTAAACTCTAAATCATAATATTTAAAGTCTGGATTCTAACGTTAAATCTTAAATTCTAACAACAAACCTAATTTATGCATTCAAATTTTTACCTTAAATCTTAAAATTAAGATATTCATAAAAAACTTTTATTTCTAAATAAATACATAAAAATATCAATTTAGATTTAAAATCATATCGATTCCACGAATTAACTCACATACCAATCATATTTATTTATACTTATTAAGATATTTCTCCCTCTTTGAATCGGTTTCCACCCCCGACAGACACAGTTAGGGGTGCTTATCGAACGAGTCGGTCGCGAGTTGAGTATTGCTTGACTCGTGCTCGTTAAAAATTTTGTTGCTCAACTCGACTTATTACTCGTTAAAATTGTGCTCGACTCGTGTTCGTTATGCTCGACTTATTGCTCAACTCGACTTACGTTAAAATTGTGCTCGACTCGTGTTCGTTATGCTCGACTTATTTCTCAACTCGACCCGTTGCTTGTTAAGCTCATTAAAAACTTACCTTATTTTTAATTAAAAAGTAAAATTTAACAATAACATATGAGGCTTAATATTAACATAAATTAATAAATTTAACCAAAAATATTATTAGAATGTATAAAATATTTTTAAAGTCTAAATTCAAAAGTAAAAATTCATAAATACAACAAACTAACATATTAAAATTAAAATAACAATTCATACATTAATAGTTATTATTTAGATTTATTTTTTGAATGAAAATATTTTAAAATAATTACTAAAAAATATTCTAAAAAATTAACGAGCTGTTCACTAACTTATCGAGTCGAGTTAGACTTCACTCGATTCAACTCATTAAGATATCGAGTCGAATTCGAATCGAACTAATCCGAGTCGAGTATTTATCGAATTTTAATCGAGTCGAGTTCGAGTTGCTCACGAGCTGCTCGTTAAGCACCCATAGACACAGTCCGCGTGCATAGCACTCAGCTCAGACGTGGAGTCTTTAATTTTGGGTTAGAAGTGTGAACCTCTCATTATTGGTGGTGGGGGGAGGATCTGGTGGGTGAGAGAGCAGGCCTGCTCCAAATCTGGGGTACACTTGAAAACTTTTGGAACAATCTCAGGTTTGGAGTCATTGCCATTGCCATTGGCTTCTACCTGATGAAACCACAGGCAATAATACAGTTACTCACAGTGGGATTCCAATTTCCAAGCTACCATATAAGAGAACATATGTGCTGCATTTTCTGCTTGTATGGGAAAATTCCAGCTTTGAATTATATATCTGGGGACTTGGGAGTGTAGAGCCACCTGATCTTTATGGTCTGAACCTGGTCATGTCTGGCCGTGATGGGACCTGGACTGGTCCCAATAGGTTCAAAATGCCATTGATCCTTTACCAGAAATATGATAAAGTTGGGCAGAGTATAAAGAGTGTAAAGACAAGATTTGTGGGTCTCCTTTTGTTTCTGCATGGCTTCATCCACTCCAGTCTCCAGTCCATCTGTTTTGACTATTTCAACGTTACACGCCCTTGATTTCTTCGCATGAATCCTGTATGCCGTACAAGTGATATGACTAGGTTTGGTTTCTTTATATGAAGCATCAGTTTATATACATTCTATAATTATTTATATGAAGAATCAGTTTCCTAAGTTTGGACCTCACAGTTTGAGTCTTCGTTATAAGACTTAATTATTTTAATCTACAGTCTATAATTATTTTTCTACATTTTTACCATAATTTATACGACACTTTAATCTTTTAAATATTCTAGTGTGAATGCCCGCCTAACCCACAAGCACAAAGGCAATTGGGTGTGTTTTGAATGAGAGGGGACAAAGGAGATGTACCGATGACAAGTTGATAACAAAACGTAATGAGAAAATTGATAATTAACACACACACACAAAAAAAAAAAAGAAGCAAATGTGGGGTCACGACACGTGCAAAGGTCACAGACATGGTGGAAAAATTATTACACGAAATTTGTTTACCACGTCATTCGTAATGTCAACCAATTAGAAAAATTATTACACGAAATTTGTTTACCACATGCAAACGTCATTTGTAATGTCACTAATTATAATTAGTGAGTGGTTAGTTATTAAAAATTTATTTAAAAATAAACGATTTTAATTACTTAAATCATAGATAACGTAGTGAATAGAGTTTACCTATTAATCTCTCGAGACGATGGGATTCAACTACCTTCAATTCAATTCTTACCCTAAAGAAAAATTATAAGTATTATTCAATTAGGATTAAAAATGTATAGTTAGAAAAAGTGTACATACCTAATTGTAAAATATACATTTTTAGATTTTAACGCATAAAATTATTATTTAACCCACAATTGAGGTAGATGTTTACTTTCGAGTTCAATAAAATCTTCGGTGTATGATGTTCAGACCATCAATAAGACTTTCTGTATGTGACTTTAAATTTTATGGATCATACATAGAAATGATAATATAATTCGAATTCGATTTGATTTGAAGAAAAAAAATATCTAAATCCAATTAAAAAAAAGTTTGAATCTAAATTCAAAAAATAGTCTAAATCCTAAAAGAAAGTGGATTGGGTATGGATATTGTCATGATCCGATCTGAATTTAATCCGAATCTATATCCGATATGAATTCAATCCATATATAAATCCGAATAAAAATATTTAAAATTCTTAGATTCAAAAATATATATTGAAATCCTAATTAAGTTTATATAAGATTAATATTTTAGATGATTAATATCTTCTATAATTCTATTTATATTTTTTTTTTATTTTATAGGATTTTGTTGAGCTTTAGTGGAATAATAAAAGCTTCATCGTCATAAATTTTTTCTCTATGTTCAATGTTAATAGTCGAACATTTTAATTATATTTTTAATTTATTTTTTTAGATTGTAATATTTTTTAGGTATTTTATAATTGTGATGTGAAAAATAGATATGTTAGTAAACTAATAAGATAATAATAGTTTATGTAAAGAGAATTTATTTATTATTGAGTTTTTTAAATTAATTTAATTTATCTTATATTGGATTGTAATATTTGTTGATTGTGCTATTAATTTAAATATATTTATTTGATAAAAATTATTTTTTATTTTAAAAAATATATGTTTGTGTTGTTACTTTAAAACAAATTGGATTTGGCCTTTCAGATTTGAATTTGAATTTTAAATATTTTATTAGATTGTATTTGAATTTATGTAAATAGACTTAGATTCAGATTTAGATTCTTTTAAAAGTTCGATTATTAATTGAATTAAATTTAAACTTTAAAAAGTCGGATCCAAATTCGATCCATCGCCATCCCTGATATCAAAGTGAATGAATTGATAAGCCAGGCTTGATTTTTTTAGTCCTATCTTTTTAAAGAAAAAGAGAGAAAACAAAGTTTGATAATATTTTCAAAAGGGTGGAGAGTTCATATCGAACACCTATTAAATTTTAGATAAAATATTTATTAGAATAATTAATAAGAATTAAATATGTAATTATATAAAATTTTATTATCAATTATATTATTTTTTATTAAATTTTAACGATTAGTTATTAAAATATAATCGATTAAATAATTTAACAATGATTTTTTTAATTATTTTAATTAAATAATTAAAATAGGTTGGATTCAATAGTTGATAGTCACACATAAATCAACGTTCAGACAACTCAATTTCTACACCCAGGCATCCTCCCTCTCCATTTCTATCAATCTCTCTCCACTCGATCTACGCAATTCTCTAAAGCTAAAATGAAAAAGAAAGATTGATTCTTTATGTTGAAAAATCCATCTCTTTAAGTTTAGATTTCTAGTTTAGATTTCTAGGGTTTATTTTTAATATTTCGTTATGGTTTTGGTTTCTTAGCTGGAGGTTTATGGGATGACATAAAGCAAAATTTTCACTCTATTTTCATAAATCTATTATTGGGTTGGAGCTCAGATTCGCGGATGTGATGTAAGTTCCTTTTTCTTTGTTTCGTTTTATTTGATGTTTAGCAATATTTGTTGGCCATTATTTCCATGATAATTACGGTGTTCGTTGGAGTTTGTATGTAGATCTGTTGGTTGGAACTTACTGTTTTGAGCACTTTTCAGATCGTATTTTTTTGTTTGGTTTCTGAGAAAATTTGAGGTGGGGGGAAAACGAAAGTTGAGTATTAAATCACGTTGCCAACAATAAACAAGTTTGGAATTCACACATTTGTGTTTTGGGGTTATAATATAGATTTTTTGGAAATGTTTCTTGCGGATAGGTATTGAATTTCAGTTTGTTTTATAGTTATGGGAAAAAGATTTGATTTTCCTTTTATTATAGTTTCTTTTGTTTACATTGGTGAAGTAAAAAAATGTTATCATGCTTTGGTGTTTTCAAAGAAGTAGAAGTGAAACAGTGTGAACCCGGTACTTTTGAGACCTAAAGAGGTTATCTGAGAAACACCAAAGGCTGAAGTCAGTACAGACTGAGGTTTAAGAGAACTGGTTTCAGATTTATAGTAATATATGTTCTAAATCTTTTAGTGGCATGCATCCCGTATAGATGTACCTATAATCAAGAAATTTGATTTGTCATGGTTTCTTTGTTGTGTGATTTCCATGTATTGTTTAAATCATCCAATGAAATTTATTGTTGTAGAAGACAAACAAACATGCATTGACATAAACAGATGCAAAAATTTGCCTAGAAAAAAAGGAAAAAAAAGAATGTTATGTTTCCCCGTATAAGTACTCAAAGTAGGTAATTGGCCTGTGGCTTGACTACGATTCTGATAGTTGTTGGGTGTGTTGTGCGAATGTTTTGAGGAAAACCAAGTATATAGTGTTTCCTCTGCAGATTATAGCTTATGGTGTTGCTTGTGAGGCTCATAGGATTCCAGCACAAAATCCGGACTTCTTCAAAGCCTCTCTATTGTGAATTGATTGTTGGATTAAAAAATCGAATCCTTTAGTGTTATCAAGCTCTGCACATTCAATATTTGGAAATGGATTTGCTTTAGAAAAACTTGCCAAGTAGTCACCTCAGGTTACAAAAGTTTGAAACATGCCTTCATGGTGGGGAAAGTCATCCTCCAAAGAAGTGAAGAAGCAAGCAAACAAGGAAAGTTTCATTGATACCTTACACCGAAAATTTAAGATTCATTCAGAAGGAAAACCAAACTGTAGGTCAGAAGTATCTTGTAGACACGACAATGACACAATTTCAGAAAAAGGATCTCAATCCCGAGCAGAATCTAGGTCTCCTTCACCTTCTAAACAGGTTTCTAGGTGTCAAAGTTTTGTTGAAAGGCCTCATGCTCAGCCACTGCCACTTCCTGATCTACATCCTGCAATAGTGGGTCGTACAGGCTCTGGAATCAGCATATCATCAAAACCAAAGCCGGAAAAAGGCTCCAAGTCAACATTATTTCTGCCTCTCCCAAGACCTGGATGCATACGTCATAGGCTAAATCCTAATGACGTAGATGGAGATTACATAACTGCTTCAGTTTGCAGTGAGAGCTCAGCTGAAAGTGATGATCCAATCGACTCACATCTTCGTAGTCCGCGAGCAACTGATTATGACAATGGGACTAGAACTGCTGCAAGCAGCCCTCCCAGGTGAGCATACCTGTTTGCTTCTTGTTAGTGCTAGAACATGGATATTTTACTGCTGGTTTTCTTCTATCTTATGCTTGCTAAAAACCTCACCCTTGACAAAATTATGCTTATTTTATGTATGAAGCGTGATGCTCAAGGATCAGTCCTCTACGGTCTGCCAAAGTAACTCAAAAGAGGCTAGAAAACAGTCTAACATTTCATTTGGTAATAATATCACCCCGAAAACTCCTAAAAGAAGACCTTTAAGCAATCAAGTGTCAAATCTACAGATCCCACAACATGGTGCTTTCAGCAGCGCTCCTGACAGCTTCATGTCAAGTCCTTCCAGAAGCCCAATGAGAGCTTTTGGCACGGAGCAAGTAATGAACTCTCCTTTCTGGGCAGGAAAGACTTATACGGATGTCACTATGCTTGGATCTGGCCATTGCTCCAGTCCTGGATCAGGTCAGAATTCTGGGCATAATTCATTGGGTGGGGATATGTCAGGACAGCTATTTTGGCAACCAAGTAGGGGCAGCCCTGAGTATTCTCCAATACCTAGTCCTAGGATGACCAGTGCTGGTCCCAGTTCTAGAATTCATAGTGGTGCTGTCACTCCTATTCATCCTAGATCAGCATGCACAGCTACCGAGTCACATACTAGTTGGCATGATGATGGAAAACAACAAAGCCACAGGTTGCCCCTTCCTCCTGTAACAACTTCCATTTCTTCTCCTTTCTCGCATTCGAATTCAGCAGCAACGTCTCCATCCGTGCCACGAAGTCCAGGAGGGGCAGAGAATCTTGTAAACCCAGGGTCGCGGTGGAAAAAAGGAAAGCTACTGGGTAGAGGCACATTTGGTCATGTTTATGTTGGTTTTAACAGGTATAATTGTCCGAAGGAATAATTGGTTAATTTACTTAAAAATGACATATGTTGCTCACTGGTTTATACCTTATGTTAGTTCTTCCTTGAGCTTAGTAATTGAGACTGATGATTCAGTATTTATACTATTTTACCAATAACATAGGATTCTTACAGTATTTTGCATGATATATTAAACTAGTGGGCATCTAAGGGGTTCTGCATGTCTACTCTTTTGGAATATATGTTGGTTATTGTTTTTGTTACTATGCCTATATCCAATTTTATTTTCAATGTTTCTCAGTGAGAGTGGTGAGATGTGTGCAATGAAAGAGGTTACTTTGTTTTCTGATGATGCCAAGTCAAAAGAAAGTACGAAGCAGTTGATGCAGGTAAGCCATTTTTCCTTCAGCTTAGGAAGTTTTCTGCTGTCCAGATAATGCAAAAAGAAACAATGCTTTCTTTGTTATTCTTTAACTTGGTTATAGCTTTGAAATAAATTCATATTCTTACTGCTCTGGCAGGAAATTGCTTTATTGAGCCGCTTATGGCATCCAAATATCGTGCAATACTATGGATCTGAAAAGGTGTGTCCTATATCCAACAATCTGTTTATATTGAAAGTTGTTATTAAAGATCTCAGGAAGTTGCATTGACTGATGGATTTTTTCCAAAGAGTTATTCTTTTATATATTAAGAAAAAGTGAACTATATAGTGTTAATAAACTTTTGGGATTTTTTTGTGATCAACTTACCACAAAAGTCGATTACCTGTTAAGCAATTTCTTACAAAAGTAAATTAGAACGATTCTTCTCTTACAGTGCTTACAATGCTTCTCAAATAAACTCCTAAACAGGTTGACGACAAGCTTTACATATACCTTGAGTATGTATCTGGTGGGTCTATTTATAAAATCCTCCAGGAGTATGGGCAGCTTGGTGAACTAGCAATTCGCAGTTACACTCAACAGATCTTGTCTGGGCTTGCCTACCTACATTCTAAGTATACTGTCCATAGGTGAGTCAGATTATCTATTCCTTATCTGATATGTTAGAATTACCACTTCACGGCATCTCTATACTTGTATTTGCATAAAGGAAATATTGTTCATCTTATATTTCTTGTACAGAGATATTAAAGGAGCAAACATACTGGTAGACCCTAATGGTCGTGTTAAGTTGGCGGACTTTGGGATGGCAAAGCATGTAAGTGGGGGAGTAATCATTTTTTGTTATAAACTAACTTAATCAGAGTAAACTGTAGCTGGCCCTTTAGCCAAAAAAATTGTAACTACACCAAGCTTGAAGATCAAATATGACTTATTTAATGCTATATTGTTATTCATTGATTAAGCCTCTTCTGTAAGGTTATTTCATGCTTATAATGCATGCTTTTCAGATTGCAGGACAATCATGTCCACTTTCGTTTAAAGGAAGCCCTTACTGGCTGGCACCCGAGGTTAGACTTATTTTTCTCATCAGGTTTATTTCAAATTCTTACTAACCCATCACCAAGGGGGAAATGACATGGTTTTTGTGGTTTGAGCTTTCTTCAGTTCTGAAGTTTTCTTTATAATGTATCTCAAACTTTTTTCCTATTATTTTCCCAGATTATAAGAAACCCTAGCGGTTGCAACCTTGCTGTGGATATATGGAGTCTTGGATGCACTGTTTTGGAAATGGCTACAACAAAACCTCCTTGGAGTCAATATGAAGGGGTCTGTTATAAATTTTACAAGAATTGAAAGATGGGATGATTTAAATTTCAAAGTTGTTTAATGTGCCTATAATAATAGCAGTTTTTTATTTCTACTGGCTTTGTGATGTGTGTATTTAGGTTGCGGCTATGTTCAAGATTGGAAATAGCAAGGAACTTCCACCCATTCCAGATTACCTCTCCGATGAAGGAAAAGATTTTGTGCGCCAGTGTTTGCAACGCAACCCACAAAATCGTCCTACAGCAGTTCAGCTTTTAGGTCACCCATTTGTAAAGTATGCTGCACCTTTAGAAAGGCCTATTCCAGATGCCGAGCCTTCAAATCCTACCCCTGGTGTGGCAAATGGGATGAAAACTCTGGTAATTTTCTTTTTTGTATTGCTTTATCTAGTCCATAATTAGGTTTTGAGCCTGCATTATATTGTTGCATTCATTACCTTCAACAGTTAATTTAAGGGATGAAATATAATATACATCATATTATAATTGAAATAAATTTCGATAAATGTAAAATAGGTGACGTAGTCCTTGCTGTAATTTCCTTACTTGAGATGGTGCTGCAGTAGTACACTGGACTAGAATCTGTAATGTTTTTGACTTGAGTAATTTATTCCGAATGCTTAATAACCTTTTCTAGTTTTCATCACATCATATGCAAAATGTTGATATGCTTAAGTGGGCTCCCTAATACCCCGCATGGAACTTTGGTATTTGAGTCCTCAAATCTCATTGGAATTTTCACTCAAAACAGAGAAATGTGTTGGATAACATAGTCAATTTATTCACAAGCTTTTTACAATCAGCATTTCACGAGTGAATTTTTGAAGGATGAAAGTGATAAAATTCTTAAAACTCTTATGATTGATTAGTTGCAAAGGTAAAAAAAGAGCAAAAAGGGCCCCATATGCAAACATCTAGGAGTATAAAAAAAAATCTGAATAAGTTGTTCGGGTAATGTGGGAATTTCGCTGACAATAGGGTGATGCAAACATGCTTATTAACATGATAGGAAGTGTTTTAAAATTTTAGTTGTGCAAGAAAATATGCATTACTTGACTCTTAGAAGGGATCATTTACCTACTAATTACTTTCTCATTTAGTTTTTATATGTCATCTCATCTTTGGCTTGGTTCAGATTTGTAAGTGGTTTGTTATGCCTGTTTGACTTATTTGGCCTGGGTTTGTTTTGCGTGTTTAGTTCATGAATGTTCACAATTTACCAAACTTTACTGTTGCTCCGACTTGCTGACTTATCAGGGCATTGGACAAGCAAGGAATTATTCCTCCCTGGAGTCAGATCAACTTGCTGTTCATTCGTCCAGAGTTTCAAAACTGCATACTAGGTCTCTCTCTCTCCCTCTCCCTCTTACATGCACAAACTCGAAAATAGATGATAGAAATGATATTGTCAATACTGCATGTTTCTGAGTCTCATTTCAGTTCCCTGTTATGCAGTGATATCAATACTTCTAGGAATGTATCTTGTCCTGTTTCACCCATAGGGAGCCCTCTTCTACATTCAAGGTCACCGCAACATCTAAATGGAAGAATGTCTCCTTCTCCCATGTCTAGCCCACGGACCACTTCAGGCTCATCTACACCCTTGACTAGTGGCAGTGGTGCTATACCTTTAGGTTATCTTAAACAATCAGCTTACTTACAAGATGGTTTTGGAAGCATGCCAAAGCCCTCAAATAATCCTGACATTTTTCGAGGACCACAAGCTGGTTCACATATCTTTTCTGAACTGGTGTAATCAGAAAATGATTTAGGAATGGGAAGATTGGTTCATGGGGAATCTTATGATGGACAGTCTGTATTAGCTGATCGTGTTTCTCGACAGCTTCTGAAAGATCATGCAGCAATGAGCCCATCCCTGGATCTAAGTCCCAACTCTCCTTTACCTAATCGGAGTGTTATTATCTAAACACAATTTTGAAGACTCTATTCAGGCCTTATGGGATCGATTCACATTCATCACTTTAACTTCTAAGACAGCAAAACGTTCAATATGGAACAAGAATAGAAATTTGAGGAATAAGGTTGAAGTGCAAGGAAGTGAGGTGGCTGGTCACTTGTAGTTCATTTGCGAAGGATCAAGATTTAGGCTCAATGCTTTGTGATTGATAAAGCTATGGAGAAATCGATTCCAGCTAGATGTTTGACAGACCATTTTATTCAAGTGAAACTATTCCTGGAAAATAAGAATATTGCTGCCATATAAGTGGCTATGTAACATGACCGGTGCAGCATGAATCTGTACAGAGTTGAGTATGTAAATCAACTAATGCTTCACTGAGCAGTGGTGGTGAAAAGTCCACAGGCAGGATTCTGATCATATAATATATTATAGGCAAAATGTCTTGGCTGCAGGAAAATCATATATCATCATTTGGTCAAGCTTGACACAGATGTACAGATACTGAAGGAATGGAACGAGAATTCCTGAGTTTTGTCTTGAAGAAGTGGGTCATGCAGTCAAGCTCCCTTCTGCCTTTGCTCTCGAGGGCAAATCACCATCCATCCAGTCGATCTGAGGAAACTTTTGAATGCCTCTTTGACTTTAATTGTAATTCTTGTCTACTGATGTAACACTCAACATGATTCATTGTTCGTACATTACAAGGTAAATTGAAGAAATCTGATTCTACAGTCCAGCAGAATTAAAAGTATCCATATCAAGCACAGGGACTTGCACCAAATTTGAGCCGTGAAGTGAATTTTCAGTTGAAGCTTTTGAAAGTTTTACCAATTTCATCAACCCTTTCTATTTGCCTTGTCTTAACCAAACAATTGTGGTCTCTGCAGATTTCTTTCATTACTGATCCACCATACTAAATGGCTCAAAATAGGACCACTCTTCTTTTTCTCAATCTTCATCCCTCATTTTCATTCTTTCCTTTCCCCATTTCAACCTTCACCACTAGTATTTAAAAAATATAAATATAAATAAAAATAATTCAGAAAGTAGAAATATCAACACAATACTACAAATTGTTGTAAAAATGGATGGCTCCATCAAACTTTGGTTCAAATAAACGTAAAATTGGTTGAGGACCATGACTGGTATAGCCTCATTTAACCATCTTCATGCTAAAATCCCAGAGTTTCTTGGCCAACTCAACATTCCTCCCATGTTTACTTGCTGTGCCTATATTGCTGTCCTTGAAATATTCCCCACTTTTACCCTTCACTTGTGGATGCAATGCTACATAGCATGTTGTGGCAGCTCCCTGTGACCAAATAAAAATATATACATCACAATGTGTTATCATGGTAATGAAATTATATTGCATTCCGAAAAGAGCATCCCCCAATAATAGCAGAGCAATGCTATGACAATATGTTATATATAACTTATTACTCTAATATATACGACTCCTAAAACCGATAACTGCGAATATGGAAAGTACAGCTTTTCTTTTTGGTGCAAAAGTAACCTCAGCCTGAGAATAAAAGGGTCGTAGTGGGATTCAAACTCTAAACCAGCTGAATCTTTCTTTAAGGATGGTTGCTTGAACCAGCTAAGTCTTACTCTCAGGAGTCAGGTCCATGAGATTAACCCATATCCTCACTTCAACTCTCTATACGAGAGATTATGAAATACTTTGAACATATGCAGTCAAAATGATAGACCGAGGGATATATCCTGCTGTATAACCAGCAGTTTTAAACACATGATCTGAATTGGTCATGCTACGTGAAAGGAGCTTTACCTGCGGGACGTTTTTAAGTGCAATCTTCCCCAAGATATTAACAACGCCTGCATCAAGACCAAAACAAATTTGAGAATGCAATGAATGCTGCATATCATGCAACCATGTTAATACCTAAGAAGTTACCAGCAACAGGACCCATATGGCGGAAAAGATTGGTGGCAATTGTTCCTGGGTGAAGTGAATTTGCAGTTATATCCACACCATCTTCCTGCTCAATTAATTGGTGAACATCAGTCATTATGCAAAGTGTGACTTGTAAGACATAAATTATAAATATCATATCGACTACTGAGCACAACAAAATTGGGTGACAGATAATAACATGGTGTGTTATCATCGACATATAAAAATCTCAATGAATGTTTGATCTGTTTCAAAAAGGAACTTCATCTGTACAAATTTTAGACATTCAAGTGGAGGTAAGCTGCAGAAGAAACAGAAAATGCCAACTTAGATTTGGTTTTAGACCTGGCAATCCATGTAAGTGCGGTGTCTCATCATCATCATTGTTATTTTTTTAAAATGTGTCAACTGTGTAAACATTTATACAGCAGAAGTTATTAAATGTGTCAAAATAAACACAAATACGGCATGTTATCTAAATCTAGTCAGTCGTGTCATGTTTATAACGTCATGTTTGTCTCATGTTTCCGTCTTGTGCACAAAACTTTAAGAATCATCCCGCAGGCAACCAAAGATGAAGCTGAACTCCCCACAGCTTCAACAAATTCAAATGTGCCAAAATAGTCCAAAAGGACACAACTTTACTACTTGTAATAATCTTCAATCCCATGGGAAAGATCACATACCTTTAGGCGTCTTGCTAGTTCGTTAGCATGCAGAATATTGGCAAGTTTTGATTGGCCATATGCAGCAAAATTGCTGTACCTGTACATTACCAAATTGGAAAATATGATAAAAGATAATTTTATTCTGCTTAATGGAATTACGGCATCATCTTACCAATAGATGTCAATGGTTACAATAGGCATCCAAATAAAAGATAAAAACAAAACCACTAATGTGGAGATAAATTTTAATAATTTATCATTTATTCAAAAATTTATTATATCATATACTTCATTATTTTAGTGTTATCTATTACTTTTTGGGTTTACTACTTTCTTTTCCAAGACTACTCCTAGAATAGCTTTTGTCACTCTTCTCTAATTCATGCTGCATCAGCCACAATATCTTATAATAAGCATAAATACATAGGATATCTTAATATCAAACAAAGTAAATTTAGATGACATTGATATTAGTTGTCAGTATAAGAAGCATTACATATATGTTAACTGTGGTAAAAGTCAGCATGCCAAAGTTTAAGAGGAATACTCAACTTCTTCCAGAACAAACATGTATTTACTAAAAAGAAACAAAAAAATGTTCCTAAGGACTGCATAACTCAGTGCATTTCAAAGAGGGTGTATGGTGTTACCCTGACTGATCATTAATCTTGTCAAAACGAATTCCTTCTTTGTATGTGTAACGGTGAGCTTCTGATGAGACGTTTATAATTCTTCCTTCTCTTTTGCTTGCATTTGCAGTTTTCTTCATAGTGTCCAGCAACAGGTGTGTCAAAAGAAAATGACCTGTTTATAGCATAAAAATGTTTAGAACAAAGCTTTAAGAACAGCCTACTTCTCCATTTCCTTTCTCCCCTTCCATGAAGCAATAATCCACTAAACTCTATGCAACAGAAAAAGCAAACAGCAACTTTTGAGAAAGGAAAGCAAAACTATTGTGTAGATTTAGAGTTTAGACAGCTGAAAATGAAATGGCAAAAGCTATATTTATTCCCAGATGTTCAAATTTCACAAACACTACAAAAATGGGTTGCTTCCCTAAAAAAATACAGGTAAAGTATATCCATTTCTATTACAGAGTTGTCTGTCGATGCTTCAAAATTTGAGAAGAAAAATGAGCTTGTAACTAGGGTTTAGATGAATGCCATTACGGTCAATTTTATGCTAAACATACCTATATTGTTGGTTGCAAACTGTAGTTCTATGTTGTCCTTTGAAAGCTTGAAAGGAGTTGCCATAATTCCTGCATTATTACTGAAAGCAAAGAAAAGAAAATTACATTACAGTTGTATGATTCTCTTGCAATTATGCCTACAAAGACTATGGCAGGAGATGACTATTATACTTGATCACTACTCCGGCTAGGAAATGATATCCAAAAGTCTTCCCACTGTTATTTTCTACTTACATAAGGAGATTTAGCGGGAGACCCGAGGAGCTGAAATCTGATGCAAATTTCCTCACAGATGTCATTGAACTGAGATCCAATTCCATTGCATCAACTTTAGCTGTTGGAATTTCCTTCACAATTGCTTCTTTGACAGCTCTACCAGCAGACACATTTCTTACCCCCATGACTACATGAACACCACGCAGAGCAAGAACACGTGCAGTTTCAGTGCCAATACCACTGGATGCTCCTATAATCACATTGGCCATGAAACAGTAACCATGCTTGTTAAAAAACATGTTAATGAGTTGAATCAAGCAACTTATGCAATGTTTACGTGGTTAAGATTAAGTACCTATTTAATCAAAGCCAAGGCTACATAAATCATAGAACACAAGAAACCGAAGCCTTTTTATCAATCCTCATACATAAAGGGAAAAGGATCTCATAAATGCTTACATCCCCAAGCAAGATTACTAAAACAAAGAAGAACTTGGGCTCATCCTGGAGTTAGAGAAATGCACACCCAAAGTCCCTAAAACACTGAAATGTTGCCATGACTGCAATATTTTCGACTAGTACATAGCCAAATAAATCAGCCACAAGGAATTACTGTGGCCAACATGAAAGGGACAAGCGTTGGATCTTTGTTTCAGGGTTTGAAAATGAGAAGGGGATAGTGCCCTTGTTTAGTCATAACAATAAGAGGAAGCAGAAGGTACAGCCAACACTAAAGGCTGCTATGGGAATTAAATTAATGTGTCAGATGTCCCCACTCCCTAATGGCAATTTCCCCCAATTTGGTTATCAGAATATCTATTAATGGCTACCTATGGTACCAAAACTCCAAAGTGAGTGACTGAGATGGGTCTATGTCTAATACGAGTATAGTTAATTTTTTTATATATTTTTTAAACTTTAGAGGAGCATACCGTATGGTCCATATTCATGTCCAAATATATGTGGGATACAAATACCTTTAATAAAATGAAGAGTCCGAGTAACATAAATAAATAGCAACTGACCACACTATAAGGCATTGTACGATCATTGAATTATATCATGCTATAGTACAACAATTAAAAACATATACTACCATTTCATCACACCAGAGCATTAAAAAAGTGATTTCTACTTCTCAAATTCTCTATCAACATAAAATATAAATCCAACACTGCAAAACATTAAAAAAAAAAAACTTGGGAGAAAGATCTATCAGAATTCAGTTAACATCAATAGAAAACTAAAACTAGGATGATTAGATTACAATAGAAAAACAAGTACATAACGTAATAATTTCCCAATCCTTAGTGCATTCAGAATTCAAAAAACAAGATGCAACAAAACCTGTAACAATAGCAGTGAGACCCGTGCCATCAATCCCCTGTGTAACTTCCTCAGCCGTGGAAGATGACGAGAACCCAGATGGCCCTTTTCGGCGAAACGGCCACATGTGTGCAAAACAGCAGATACCCTTTGCTCGTCTGCAAATAAGGAGCGGTCTACAATGATTTTGAAGACAGATATTCTAAATACCAAATGAGGCTGAGGAAGGAGGGTCGCACCTTTGAAAACAGTGACTGAGTTGTAATTCGTAAAGTCTGTATTTTGCCAACCCAACACTACGTGCATTATCTATATACCCTACAGCAAGTACAAAAGTTGCAGTCATCGTAAACGGCTGCGTTTTGGTTTGTCATGCGAGAAGTGAATATTCGATCAAGTCAAAAGAAAAAAAATGTTTAACATTTATTGAGTTAATTAATTATATTTTATTTTTTTAATCAAGTTGAATGAAATAAAGTTAACATTGATTAAATTTGTTTGAGTTGTAATATTTTTTTTTATAAATTAAACTTTATTTATCCAAAAAATTAAAAAAAACATTTATACAAAGAACAAAAGAACTTTTTATACGAGAGATTATTAGGTGAATTCTATTCATCACATTATCTATGATCCAAGCAATTAAGACCGTTCATCTTTAAATAACTACTTAATAACTTTTCACCCACTAATTATGTATAGGAAAGAGGTGATGGTTCACCTTAAAAAATTTGAGATGAATGATCCTGATTATATTAATTTTGAATTGTTAAATGATAATAATAAATAGTTAAAATTATTATTTTATTTTTTAAATGATAATTTTTATATTTTTTTACATTAATCTTATCCATTTATTTTAATCATACAATAATCATGAATTTTACTCATCTAATCAACATAAATAAATAAATTTTATATCATATAAAATCTCATCCTATATATAAAAGTAAACCAAAGACGAATAGAGGATTTTGGTTCCACTCTACGTGGTACCTGATCGGTCTACTCCTTAAGTTTTAACGAAATGTTTTATCTTTGAAAAAAAGGGAGAAGAAAGAAGTGTGTCGCCATTATGAATCATACAGGAGCATTAATTCTTCTACTTAATTATAATTAAGGCTCGCCTAACCTGGCTTTTATGAACGAACATTAGAAAAACAACCCAGAAATGAATTCTAGCTAGTCTCAATCCAACACCATTCCCCATTGATTTTGGTCGAAATGTTGTCAGCTTATTTCTCTGTAACACAGACATGACAAGATTTTTTATTTTCCATCGTTCTTACTTATTTGTCTGCCTTGGGTTCTTCTTTCTTTTCCTCTTCCTTCTTCTCTTCTACTGCAGGTCCAACTGATACAAGGTCCACTTTCCCTACTTTCTTCAACCTCTTCACCACCTCCACTGCATCCATCTGCCCTATCACAGTAAGCTTCTGTTCCTTTAGATCCGCCGCTATTGAATCAACCCCTGCCCGTGCCAAGTGCCAACCATTTGTCACAGCAAGAAACTTGCCATGAAAAATGCAGATAAAAATTTGATAAAAGCTTATCTATTTCCTCTTGCTGTAATTATGCATGCAGATAGCAGATTGTATGAAGAAGTAGCTTACCATAGATATCTGCAGCCGCTTCTATGGCTTTTTTCTTGGTCTTCTCATCGGCCATGGTCAGAACTTTGAGAACCACCTTCTGCTGCAACAGTAAACATGAAACAGAGGGACAAAAGGAACCATGGGCATGAAAATAAACAGAGATGAATTTACCTGAGCCATTCTGGTATGGGAATTAAGTTGAAGCTTAAGCGAATAGGCAAAAGTATTGAAAGGGATGAACCTGAAGAGGAGAGGAGTTTGGCCTGTTTATAAATATTGAAATTTGAGGATGTCCCTGAGTCACTGATAGTGGCAGCCTTTTAGGTGTACGATTAGGCTTCAAATGGATGGTTATTACGTACCGTTTCTGTCTAGCCACATGTGCCGGTTCATTTCCTATTAACTTTTTAATAGTCTTTAAAATAAAAGTGATTATAATCATAATAAAATTTATATTCGAGATGTGAGATTATTTTTTTTAATAATATTATTTCTAAAGTTGATATTTGTGTCTTTTAAAAATTATATTATATTAAATTATTTTTTTTCATGTTATTTACGAGATCAATCAATTAAATGTATCTATTTTATTATTTTTATTTTATTTTTTTATCAAGTAAATCTTCATTTGGTAAAAACTGTTTTTAAATTTAATTTATAATAAATATTAGTGAAGATTCATTTGGTAAAAAGATGAGATGAAAAAATTAATGAAATAGATGCATTGATCGGTTGGTCCAATGAATGACTTAACAAGAATATTTCATAATATAATTTATCCATGTTTTCACTTTGAGAGTGTAATATGTGTTATCAATGCACCCAATATTTGTCGATATATATTTTTTAACCCTTTAATAAGATCTATACTTTAAAAAATAAATACTCGAAATACAAATATCTTAAAATAAATACTCAAAACAAAAAAGATAGACATCACCAAAATTTAAAATTACACGTAAAAATAATAAAAATATATTATAATAATAAAACACGTTGATAACATGATTATTTTACAACTTAATCACGAACAAAAAACAATTATTGTAAATTTGTATCCAAATTCAGTTTAAAGATCTAAAAGACGAAACCAATAAAATAAGTCTATATTTTATAAACCTTCTATCAAAGAGTTTAATAATCTTTGTCCCATTCTATTTATCTATTATTATTTTTTTATCTTTAACCTATTATTATATACAATTTGTTATTTATAAAAATATGAAAATTATATTTTATAAACCTTCAATCAAATAATTTTAAAATACATATTTTATAAAATTTAATTATTTAAAATATTTAAAATAATTATAATTAAAGTAATAATTTAAAACTAAATTATATTAATCTTTTAAAATAGAATATTTTCATTTATTGAAATTAACTAACAATCGTTTAATGAAAATTGTTTAGCAGCAATCATGCACATAATAAGCAAGGATATTTTATTCTTTTTGCCTGTCTTTACAAAAGGATTGTGTACATATTTATAGAATAGAATTAGGTTAACATGCAGCATGCAGCTAGGATTTTTTCTTTTGTCAACTCTTAAATTAGGAACGACAATAAACATGATAAAAATAAATTAAAAGTTCAATAATTATAATTTAAGTTTTAAAATTTTGATGATCAAAATTAGGAACGAGTAAAACTCGAATCGATTTGAAAAATCGAATAACTCTATTTGACTCTAAGCGAAAATACTCGACTCAGCTTAACTTGATTCAGTTAAAAAAATTTAAATAAAGTTTGAGTTATAAAATAAAATTTTGAATACCTCAAATAACTCAAAATTTTTAGTAATTAGATGATTTATTTTTAAGTTTAAGACAAGTCCCTTAAATTTTTATGATATATATACCAAATATATAAAAATATGAAGAAATATTGTCACATATGAAAAAATATTTATATACATATTTTATATAATTAGTGAATGTCGTTTAAATTAAATCAAATCGTACTATAACATAATAAATAATTACAATTAAATTTTTATAAGAATTCGAAAACTTGACTCGAAAAAATTTGAATGAAAGTTCGAATGATAAAATTAAACTCGTTAACTCGAATAACTCAAAAAAATTATTCAACTCGATCGAACGCTCACACCTAATAAAAAAAACGTAAAAATTCAATAACTTTTGCCCTTAAATTTAATGTCAAACTCAGTTGTAGAAAATATATACTTAACTCTGATATATTATATATAGTATTCAATTGTCAATAACTTAGATTTTTTATGGACACTCGATAATAGCAGCGCCATTTACCGTCCACGAACACCTTGGGTGACCCTGCTAGTAACTTTGGTCGAAAAGACAGACAATAATATAAACATATTTAAAGTTCAGATGTCCGATTATTTGACAGAACAAAAACAAGAATCAACCACCCAAAATAACAATGATTGAAAAGACATAGCATTAGGGAATGGATAAGGATAATATTAGAACATTAAAACTACACAATCAAGTGTAAAAAACACAGAGCCAAGAGTAAAAAAGACAGAAAATAAGAGACACAGAGAACGTGATGCAATTAGAGGATGAAAAACGCACAGACAAGCGTTTAAATAGCCCGAGCTTTTATAATATCGAAGCTCATTTCACTAGGATCCGTAGCCTGCAGCTCAACTTGAATCCCATCCAATTCCCTCTTGAATCTGTCTTTTGAGCTCGCATACACCATCTTACTTCTCACCCTTGACGTATCAGGGGCCCTGCAGTGACAGTTTACTAGGTCATATCGGCATGTAAGAAAAGGCTATGGTGCGTTCAAGGAAAAAACAATGTTGGTACCAGGCAATGAAGAAAATCTTGCTTTTCTGACAGTTCTCATCGGTAGTGAAATCGAAATCAAAGACAGCGTATCGACACTCGTTCATGGGTAGAGCAGCGCTGAAATCTTCATAGGTTTCATTAGGTCCGCCAAGTTTGTCAACCACCACTTGTTGGTCTTGGATCTTGAACACGATGAACCTGTAATTCCTCTTCGCCTTTAGCTCTAAGAACTTTAGCTTACATTGATCATCTACTGCCATTCCAGATGCCGCGTTCGCCTGTTCCAAGTTTTTAGTCCCCAACATTTATATATCAAAGCTAAACCCTAAACAACATATATAAAGCTGGTCCTACTCCGTACAATGTCTCAATCCACACTAACTTGTAAGATGTTGTCAGTTTTACCCTATTACACTCATGGTTTTATCTAAAAACAATACATCTCACTGATTAAAATAATTTATCTTAAACTCGCCTACGGAATATATTATAGGTGTTGATATTCGAATCTAAATCTAATAATTTATCAAATGTTATCCGAATGAACTAATTGAATGAACTCGCATGCATGCATGCATGCATATATATATAATAAGATGATGACTTGAAAAGATGGGAAAGAGCCGAAGTTACCATTTTGTGGAGCGAAGGGGAAACAAAAGCCTCGTGAGGAATGAAGAGGAAGAAGAAAGAAACTGTAGCCTGTGGTAGGATAAGAAGGGTGGATCCTTACTTGAGGGAAGAGGTTTGGAAACGAGACAAATACGGTATTGAAGAGAAAATTGGGGGCAGACAACTTTTCAAAGCTTTCTAAGGCCTCTAATCTTGTCCACAATAACAGTTCTTGTAGATTATCAGAAAACCACGTTGTTGGTCAACTCTTTTGGTTGTCTATTTTTATCTTATTTTAGGTTATTTATTCTTAGCCAATACTTTATTAAGACTATATATGATACATATTAGTATTCGACATCAGCCTGAGTAATATGGCGTAAAACAAGATTAGGGTGTCTGAAAAAAATTACTAAATAACGAATGCTTAGAGGCCAATTGTAAGTTTAGTAATAAATTTGATGTTATTGTTCTTCTAAAAATAATAACTCAGTCATCTAATTATAAGTTTAAAAAAATATATTATTTTATTGAAATTTTATGATAAATATATCATTGAAATTAAAATGACATAAATATATTATTCTATCACTAAAATTGAAATGACTTGGTATTCTAGTCCTCAAAACGGATGCATTCAATTAATTTAATTCTAATGTAAAATAATTCAATAAATTTAACCCTTTATATTTAAAAATTTTGTGATTCAATTTTTCTTTTTGACATCACACTATCCTGATATATCCTTCGACCACTTACCTCACTCCATGTTATTGTTAGTCAGTCCAATAATACAAAATTGTGATAGCTCGACAAAAATAACCATTTTACTATTGGACAATTGATAAATTAATAAAATATACTCATTATGACCTCAACATCCTTTGTTAATAGACATAATCATTTCATTAACAAAAATAACCATTTTATTATTGGACAATTGATAAATTAATAGAATATACTCATTATGACCTCAACATCCTTTGTTAATAGACATAATCATTTCATTAATAAAATATTTAAATAAAAATTAAATTTATTAAATTATTTTAAATCAAAATTAAATTAATATAATACATAAATTTCAAATACTAAATTGGAGAAGAAGATGAGCATCAAAGTCCACAAAATGCCTCCATCCTTTCTTCTATCTTCTTTCCTTCTGTAATGGTTGGGTTGAGCCCAGTGATTCGATGTACGTGTTATAAGATAGGCACAAATTATATCCTAAAATTTTTAAAATTTATATATTAATTTTAAAATTTTATGAGTTAATTTTCTAATATTCATAATTTATATCTATCTTAAAATTTTAAAATTTTATATGTATTTATTATTGAATATTTTTTTAAACCCGATTGGGCCCAAGCTTGAAACTCCTCCTTAAGTTCAAATTATGTATTTTTTTATTGATAATTTAATTTTATATTTTTAAAAATTTTATAATTTTATAACTTAATTTTTTAATATAATTTATTAACCAATAAATGAGTAGTGTCCCTAAATGATGATTGGATGATGATATCATTGATGTCGGAGAAAGTTCTGAAGTTTTAAAAGAATAATTTTTAAAAGAATCTAAATAGAAGACAAAAGTGAAAAAAAAAATTTGGGGTGGGGCGATTGCCCCTCCCCACCCCTCAATAGCTCCGTCACTAGTAACTAATAAAAAAAAATTCATCTTTTATTTTAAATCTACGTCATTCATAAACATAGGAGGGTTAGTGTATTTCTTGACCAACCCTTAAAAGATAGAAGTAAATAAATTAAAATACTTCTAATAAGAGAACAAAATCACGAGGCTTTAAGGCCTATTTATCATGTTATTCGCGGTATCAATTAATCAGAATCGTATATTTTAATTTTTTTTAAGATAAATCATCAACTTTTTTTACATGTAATTAGTGGGTGGACAATTATTAAATAATTATTTAAAGATAAATAATTTTGATTGCTTGAACTATGAATAACGCGATAAACAAGATTCTAATGATCTCTTCATATAAAATAATAATTAAAAAAAAACTTCCATAAGGACCCAACCGGGCTCGAACCGGTGAATCAAAACCACTATGAACCCCGATAAAATATTTTTTAAAATAAATATTTGTAAATATTTTGATTTATTACAAACCCTAATAAAAGCTCCCGTCCTGACCTTTTTATCCCTCCTCGTTCCCGTAACGAACGAAAACCACTCTTCGTTTTTGCCCTGTTCCTCAGTCTAGTTAACGCAATCAACCACTCCCAAAAGAAGTGCGAGCGATGGCGACTCAGTACGGCATCAAATACGCCGTCAATCTAATAACCGCTCACTTCGGCGATCTCGTTGCCGTAAATAAACCTAAATCTCTCCCTCTCCCTCTCTTCAGCATTCGAGTTTTACCACTAATTTATGCATTTTTATAAAATTTTCTGATAACAACAACAATAATGATGATGACAGTCTAAACTTCGATTCTGTTTGCTTTGTTTATTTACAGAAAGTTTGTGAGTGTCTTCTCCGGAAAGGACCGTTAACTCTCCAAGCCACAGTCCGCTTCACAGAGCTCACTTCTTCTCAAGTCAAGAATAGCTTACTTGTTTTGATTCAACACAATTGCGTTCAAGCTTTTACTCTCGAACAATCTGGTTTTTTTATTCTTCTTCGTTTCAATTATATATGTGTGTGTTTCTGTTTTGCTGCTAAGAATGTAGGGAAAAAAGGTTTAGGTTTAATTCCCTCTCTCTGGATTAGTGGGCAATGGGATTGATAATGGTTTTGAATCTCAAAATTGAATTGAATTGACTTTGGTAATATTCTGCCTTTTGTTTATAATTTGATTGTTTACATTAATTTGCAATGGAACGTGCAGTTGAGCATGGAGATGCTGCAAAAGCTAACACTCAGTACATAGCGTTGTTCGATAACATAAGCCATCGTTGGAGATTTTCCAAATTCTTGACTATTGCCTCCCAGAATCTTGATAAACAAGTAAACTCTTCCTTACTACTAATATTGTTTTCTATAAAAATTAATAGAAAATCAAAAGGCAAATGGAAAGGGCATCAATCAAAAGGAGACTAAATAAATATAGTTTTCTATAAAACTTTATTCTATTTCGTGCTTTGCTTTTGCAGTGTGTTGATCTTTTGGAGGCTTTGCTTCAGCATGGAAGGCTTACCCTCAAACAAATGTCTGATCGAGCAAAAGCGGGTCAAAATGAAGGCAATTTTTTCTACATTCATTGTTCACTTTCTATTTCTTCGATATGTACTTACTCTTTTGGTTGAAAGTAGTTGGGGGTTGATTGGATTCTGCATTTGAGTTAAATGATTAATATAACTGTAATTGAATTTATGCATGTCTATTTAATTTATTTTTATATATTTTCTAGGGGATGATGTAATTTTGGATGCTGTCCAAGAAGCCATGATTAAGTTACTGAATGCTCATTTTATTGAACGGTGCCCTGCTTCTGAACCAGTTCTCACTAACCCAACTAAACAAGAACTTGCTGCTAGAAAGCGAGCTGCGAAATCTGCCAAGGTATCTGTTGATTCATGTAAAATTAGTATGTTATTGCTTTTTTGCAAAAGTTGGACTAGGCAGGTGGTTTTCTCGGGTGATGGAAACATCAAAGTCTATACGGTGCAGTCCTACACTTCAGCAATACTTTTGAAACATACTTACATAGCAATAGTTCATAATCAAAATCAATTCTCTTGTTTCTGTATTCCTGAAGTGTTTTGGCCCCTATATACTGGTGTAATACATCCTTAATTAGTCTTTTAGTGACTTTGGATTAGCTAATTCCCGAGTAAATTCTGTTATTCTGATGAGGGTTTATGTAGAGCTGTTGTCACTTGAACTAGGCAGGCATAACAAGCATATATTATTATACTCCATTAAAACGAGTACTGTAGGTTTGTGGCCTTTCCTATCCTATTTACTGTGAATAGCCTCTTGATATCAACTTGTACCATCTAAATTTCATCCTGAAAAATTGCGAATCTGATGAGCATCTTCAATGTATCCTTTTAGATTGTTCAAGAACAAGAAACATTAGAGCAACGTGTTGTGGAAGCTGCTGCATCTTCTGAAGCCTTAAGATTTTTGCTTGTAGCACAAACTGAACCTGCTGCTGATGGAGTGAAGGATGAGATCGATTCCTCTATTGTGACACCTGGCGAGAAGGTTGGCATAAGGCATTTCATGTGAGGTGATTAGATTTATTTGCATGCTAATTTGTAATTTCCCCATCTTTTATAGCGCAAGCGTGATGCTTTAGAGTCAGAAACAGAATATGGGGCTGCGGATGAACAAGTGGTTCTATGGCGTGCTAATTTCGAGGAGTTTATTCGACGTCTTAGGCATAAGGTCAGTTTACTTTATGATTGGCTATTTGAATTATACATTGGATATGTCGAAAGAATATTTTAGCATTTTCTATCACAATATCGCTCGAGGAATGATTGGATTTATACTAATTATGTATGATCCTAGTGTAAGTTAAGAAATTGTGATAATAGGAATTGGCTAAAGGTTGCTAGTACTATGCTTTCGTTGTGCTTCACACATGTAAATGAAAGATATTCCAGTGGCACTGCTTTACTCCAGAGAATCATAATGTTGGGAAATTTCAGCATTGAAATTTTTGTGTACTATTGCCCTTTATAGTTTCATACTGGTTTGAATTCTTTTGAGGGGAAAATATCTTTAGATGTGTACTGTAGACTGTGCATCCCTATACACTATGCCTGAAAAATTTACTGAAAAATGTCACATTTAGATGACTTGACTTTTAGAGAGCTCATTATTTTGTCCAATTTCTGCAAATTTGCATGTCATTGCATTTTTCTGGACAACTTAAAAAACTATGCCATTCCTTATTTTTATTTTTTGCGTGGACTACTTAAAAAAACGGAAAAGTTCAGGGTAATGAAGTAATGACTTGAACTTCAAGGTTTCACTGAACTGCCTTTCTTTACCTTCTTTCATTACTCACGAGAAGTGTTTCATCACAAATTACAGAACTATAATGGGCTTTAGATGCAAGATGAAACCTTGCTCATGTTCACAATCCATTTTTTAATATGATCTTGCCTATTGTTATTGAATGGATGTCAAGGTGTGTGTAATTTCCAGGCTTGCATCGAGAATGTGAAGACACGCCTGGATGATGGAGCTGTTACCGTCTTAAAAGCAATGATGGAAGCAACTAGAAGCACGGAGAAGAAAGTTAAAACTGAGAATTCAGGTCAGCTAATCTTCAATACTGTTGCTAATTATTTTTTAACGCGTACAGTTATGTATATTTTTGCTGCCAAAATCATATTCAGATGCACTTTTCTATTTCTGTACTGCAAATATGGATCTAATACAGTATTAGTCTGTGGACCAGAGTTAGTCTGTCATGTACTCATGTATAGAAATTATACCTTGGAGTTACTGTCCGATATTCTTTATTTTTCAACTTTAAGAAACTACTTGTACATCCACAGAGTTTTAAAATTAATCTTAATCATGTTGCTCAGACTTTTCATTTTCTTATACTACTCATGCCCGACCCTCACCCTCCAAAGACCATCCAAATAAGTAGAACTTGGATAAAAAATGAACATGCCTTTGCTGGACACACTTCGAGTCCAACAACCCTCTCTTTATTTTAGGTAACGTAGATCTTAATAATATGTGAAAAGAGGAGATGCGAGATGCTTTTGCTATATTGACTGATCAATGTAGCCCAAAAGCCACTACACCTATTTTGCCATAACTAGGCAAGGATGGTCAACTTAGTTCAACAGAAAAAGGATAAAAGTGTTATGCCTTTGATTCATGCAACTTTTTTCAGTACTGCCTCTATTATTGATAATCTGCATTTTATAGTTCCACTGTCACTGAACTCCATTTATGAAGAGGTGATAAAGAGCGAAGAAGGTCGTAATATAACCTTTGATCGTGTTAGAGCCTCCCTGATTCAGTTGAGTTGCCCTCCATTTGTAAAAGCAGACAATGAATCATATAGTATCGGTTTGTATGCCTTTTTTCTCAGTCTATCTTTTTTTTGACTGATTACTTTGTTTATATTTTGGTGACACATTGTTGTTTCTTTTTCAGATTTCAAGAAAATAATTGAACTGGCTCAGAATGAGGAGGTCTTTCTGATTTCGGTGTTGGTTAAAATATTTGAGTTGTTCGTGCTTCATTCTGTTAATTGTCCATTAACATATCTTATATTGTAGGTGGAGTCTATTGTGTTGAAAAGATACGGAAAGGATGCATATAGAATGTTCCGGTTGCTGTCAAACAGCGGTCACCTACTTGAAACTGATAAGGTAACAATCCTCTAATAGACTTTTGCCTTTGCTATTTGC
Source organism: Abelmoschus esculentus (assembly GCA_035048815.1). Lineage (NCBI taxonomy): Eukaryota > Viridiplantae > Streptophyta > Magnoliopsida > Malvales > Malvaceae > Abelmoschus > Abelmoschus esculentus. The sequence goes on along the minus strand of JAUCBN010000031.1, from coordinate 3,882,258 downwards.
TATAATAGCAATAATCTTAAAAATGTTTCTCAAATAAAATCTTAAACACAAACCTGCATTCTTTAGCTATGAATACAAGGGAGCACTATCTCCAATGGTTGCTGTCGTACAAAACTAGAAAAGTTTCTCCACCAAAACCAAATTTCCACATGACAAGTTTGTTTCACCTAACATGAGGAAATTTAAATGACACAAAAAACTAAGAAATAAAATGAAGGAATTAATAATATTTACCCTAAAAGGTTGAGATTAAATAACCTTAAATTTTTGTCAAAAAAGCTCAGTAGAGAATTCTTTTTCTCTGCTTCACTATAGATAAAAACCTAATTTTTTTATAGGATATAAAAACTTAATGTTAGATGAAAAACTTTATAAAATTTTAAATTAAATGAGTGTACCATACTGTTTTCTTGCCGCTGACCACAAAAGACCTGCCAGCTTTTCTTATGATTGAAAAGACTTCACTCTCTCAAAGTAAATTACTCAGCATGATAAAACATTGTGTCTTTGTCTTCATTTGCAGAATTCCGTACTATTTTCTTTATTTAAGCAGTCATATATTGCATTAAGTTGCTTAAATATGCACTTGTCATGAAGTTAAGGGAGATATATGATTCAGTGCTCTATAGATAGCATCCAAATCTGCACAAGGAAATAAAATTGCCACAGAGCCAAAACTGTATTTGAAAGGTGTCATTTTTTTCTAATGGGATTTAAGGAGGGTTAATTATTTATAAAATGGGGTGTCATTTATATATTTTTGATTTTTTATATACAAATTATATAGGAAAAAATTTTGAGGTTGGCTCCACCCATGCAAGTAGCCAGAACATTCTTCAAACACAATTCACTGGAACATTATGTAATGCCTCCCCCATACTTTTGTTTTCTATTTGAGGTTTGGATTCATTCATTCAGCAACCCCTCATGTACGTGCAGACAAGGATATCAGTCTAGAAAATACTCATATCTGTGTCTGTCTTACTTGGATACTAGCTGGTGTGGGTGATATGAACTAAAGAGGAAGAAAAGAAAAATGGAATAATGGGTTGTCTTAAAGAGTGAATTAGTGAAATGATTGTTGGTGCTGGTGGCTGGCTACTGACTGGGATGAGATGAGAGGTGACTAGTAATAGTAGTTTTAAACAATAATTTAAAAGAATCTAGTGCAAAATGAAAATCCCTAAAATTTAGTTAATAAATATATCAATAAATAATGAATCATAAACGGGCTTGTTTGTGAATGTAAATAAATGAAAATGCCTTGTTCAAGCCTTAAAATCTTGTTGAACATTGTTATTTTAGCTTGAGAAATTGATATAAACAAACACAATCCAAGTCTATTTCTATTATCCAAAAAAATGGTTTGCCCATTTAACTGTTGAATGCTTTTCTCAAGTACAGCCCTTTTTGTTTCCTTAATAGTTTCATGTTGTAGATTGCAGATGCCACATTTGTAGAAAAGAAGGAGACACCAAAAATTCTTTATAAACTGTGGAAGGATGATTATTTGCAAATGGAGGTACAAGCTTTTTCTTTATGTTCCCCATGAGTAAACTATCAAATTGTGCATGTTTTCTGTCTCCTCTTAACTCTTGCTTCAAATTGCTTTAAAGTGATTATATTGGATCCATTTGATTTAATCTTCTTGTTTGAAATAATTAAATATTACAGATTTATTTGGTTGAAATTTAAAATTAATCATCCGGACAACTTGAAGTCGATGTCAAATATAATAGTCTTTTATCAGAAATGGAATTGTTTGAAAATTCCACAATTTAAAACTAAATGAATTGGAATGCAAACAATAGAATGAACAATATTCAATTGGAAAACAGCCTTTATATGTTAGGTATGATATTTAAGCACTAATAGGATTGAAGCTATGATTTTCACAGATTGATGCTTATTTTGGACCTTTATGAGAGTGCAGACATGGTAAGGTGTGGCCAAAATAAATTCTTACCATTTTGGTAAAAATTTAAACTGGATAATAATTTAGGTAAAACCGAAATTTTTACCATGTAAAAAAATTATGATATAACCTAAATTCTTACCAACTGGGTAAGAATTTGTTGTATTTTGCCTTGGGTAAAAATTTGTTTTAGAGGCCGACTTATTTTAGCAGCACCGTAGGGTGCCTTGCGAACCTCCCAGGGATGGTGGTAATAAAGAATGTTCATAGTTTACTTGTGGAACTGAAGGGTCTTAATGTTTGTCTGTTGTTTATGTGCTTTGGTAGTTGTGTTAGTCATCCAGGCTAAAGGAGGAGAAGAGTAGTTTATTATGTGCCTTTTCCATATCAAGTGGACAATGGTTTGAACATCTAATATCGTTTATTACAACTGTGGTTATTTCTCCCTGCAGAAATTACAAGTAACAGGAGCTAAAAGACTGCAACAATTCCTGTTGTGGAAAGTGAACAAGAACATACTCCGGGAGCATGTTCTAGATGAGATGTTCCATGCTGCCTTAAATTTGAGCCAAAGAGTGGCTTTTGAATTGGAACAGGAAAACGAGGTTTGTTATGCACCAAACATTGGTTACTATGTGGCTTTAGCATATTCTACAGATTCTTGAAATCCTCCATGACTGTATTTTCCATCATAACAGTTGTATACATCTCTCATACTAATAATATATTATATGAATGTTTCAGATGTTGAATATCCCACGAGATAAACTTCTTAGCCGACTACGAAAAGTCCGGTTCCTCTTGGAATCATCACAGATGAAGCTTGACGATGCCATTATGCTCTTCCATGACTTCTGAGAGAGCGATGATAATTTGTTGTTCCATGTGGCTTTGTAGGGAGTCCAAAGGTTCAGAAAAGCACTTTGGTTTTTAAGAATGATATTTTTTTATTTATTTCCTTCTATTTCAAAGAACGTGTTCGTGGTACTTTGGATTGAGTCAACTCAACCGGAACACTTTCTGCAATGGTTTATAAATAGGGTAAATATCACCATTGGTCACTAGACTATTCATGCTTTCTTGTTTTGATCATTAAACTATTATTTTTGGCAAAATAATCACTAATATTTTTTCTTATTTGGTCACTTGATATTGAAAAACTTAAATGCAATAGTTTAGTGACCAAAATAGGAAAGAAACAATAGAATGGTGACTATTTCACAAAATAATACTTCTGTGATCAAATAAGGAATACGATAATAGATTACTCACCAACGGTGATGTTTACCGTTATGGTGCTCAGCTGATAGCATCTCACGGTTTCCACACAGATCGTAGCTAGAAAGTGGCTAATGAAAACGAAGGCAGCACCATGCTAGAAATTTACACTAATATCACTTAAAGAACTCACTTTTCTGCATTTCTTGAATTGCTCTGCAATTTCTGAAGACAGATGTCCAAAGAACTAGGACGAGCATGGTTAATTAAAAATTGAACCTAATCGAGCTATTATGGTTATTAAGTTTGTGAATTATGGTTAAACATGGTTAAACATGGTTAATTGAATCAAATGGATTTTGATTTTTAATTATTTTTTAAATATTTTTATTATAAAAATGTATGTTTTATACTTAAAATATTATAGATGTAATCTTATTTTTTATTTTTATTTAAAAAATAAGTTTTTAATAAATATTTATGAAAAATATTTTAAAATTTTACCTTTTAATGTTTAAAAATTATAAAATAAAGTTATTTTATCAAAATAAAAATATAAATTTCTAAATATCAACATTAATAAAAAAAATCTAAAATCGAAATTAATCCAACTAAAAACGAATAATTACTAAAATAATTTATCTAATTAAACTAAACCCTGAAATGCACCCCTACGAAGAATCTGTTCCCAAAATGGTAAACGAATTAAGAAATCCACGGTTATCCCTTCTCTAACATATTGAATATAATCCCTACTCGACATCAAGCACATGTCAACCTCTTTAGCCCCTAAAATAAAGAATTGATTGCCTAAAGTAGTATGAATTAATATGTGCCATAATACTTCCATCAAATAAAACAGACACATTGATAGTAAACCTCCACAGAAGTGTGGTAACATGGATGCATATGATCCAAAACAGATTGAACCCATAAAAGAAATCCAAAAAAGGAACACAATGAAAACCCTAGATAGAGGAACGGAATCAAAACGAGAAAATGGGTTCAACGGAAAAAGATAATTGTATTCTTGGCTGAATAAAATGGGGTCGAAGCTGTTGGAGAAGAAGACGAATTTTGAAGCAGGAATCGTGCAAATCGTCATCGTAGGAAACTGAGAGCTGTCTCGTTCTGTTGTTTACGGATCCGTCTCATCCATGCTTGTTTTCGCTTCTTCCATTGCTTTCTAGAAACGGACACTCTCCTCGTTTTCTACTGCCTCGGTGCATGAAAAATGTTCATTATTAATTTTTTCTTGATATTTTTTTCTTTAATTTTGATTTATAATTATTTAAAATTTATGATTATAAAAATATATTTTAGAATTTTTATCAATAAATTTTAAAATGTATATTTTATAAAAAATAATTATTTAAAATATTTAATATAAATAGAGTTTTCTTTAAAAATTTTAATTTTTTAAAAAGCTAATAATGAACAATTTTAATGGGATAGAAGTAGTATTTTTTTTTTTTGTAAACTACTTAAATGGTTACGTGTTTAGTTACGATTTGGTTATTATGTTTTTTAGTAAATTATAATAGAGATCATTCAATTATAGATAAAGTTATAATTGGATCACTAATTATTAAAATTATGTTTGGATCTATCAATTATTAAAATTATGTCTAGATCATCTGATTAATAAAAATTATATTTTTATAATTTTGGATTACTTAATTATATATAATGTTACATTTGGATCACCTTTCATGTTTAAACAAGTTTATCAATTCTTGTATTAGATTAGTTAACGAATTTAAATAAAGTACTCTAATGTTAACAAAGGTATATAAGTAATTTAGAAGAAAAAAATATCAAATTGATATGTTTTTTTTTAAATATGAAGGGTGGCCCAATCATAACTTTACCATAATTGAGTGACTCAAATGTAACCTCTAACAATTGGGTGGCCCAAATATAATTTTACCAAAAATGAGTGACCAAATGTAATTTTTAATAATTAAGTCATCTAAATATAATTATACTCATAATTGAGTGATCTCTATTATAATTTACCTTATTTTTTAAAGTTATTTAGATATTATATTCTTAAAATAAACTCAATGTGGTCACTTGTTATTAGAACCTAAAGACAGAAAGACGTGGTAGTTAAAAAAATGGTATGAATATATATTTAATCTCTTTTATTTACACATTCTTTTAAGTTAATCTTAATTTTTAATTAATAAAATAAATAAATTATTTAATTAGGTGATTATATGTATAAGCACTTTATTAGAGAATTTTAATAATTTATATTTATTTGATTTAATAAATTTATTTTTCTCTATTAATAAAGTGGTGATACGTGTCGCCGCCTATTTAAAAATAAATAAAATCAAATTATATTACTTCAAGAAACACTTCAAACCTAGGTAAGACTTAGAGTAAAAGGGTGATTTATCTATCGCAACAAACACAATTTTATGCAATAAATTACTAACATTAATATATATGTCTTATTATTTTTACATTTATTTTTTAATTTCACGTATATAATCATTGAAATAATTTATTTAATTTAATTAAAAATATTAATTAATTTATTATATATAATAAATTAAAAATTTTAAATTAAATTAAAATTTTATTTAACAAAATTATAAACCCTAAACGCTAAATCTTAAATCTTAAATAATTTTTTATTATAATTTAAAAATAAATTATAAAAAATTTATTTAACAAACCATAAATGTTAAACTACAAACCCTAATCCCTTAAACTTAAAATGTTAAATGATTTTTTATTATAATTAAAAAATTGTATTTTTATTAAACTCTAAACGCTAGAACTTATTAAATGTGTTCATCACTATTTAGTTGATAAACTCGTGGATATTGAGGTCTAAAAGTGATATTTTTTTATACTATATTTAAAACGGTTGAATTTTTATTATAATTAAAAAAATTAAATTATAATAAAATTTTATTTGACCTTTAGAGTTTAACGTTTAAGGTTGGAGTTTAGGGTTTGTTAAATATTTTTTATTATAATTTAAAAATTTTAATTTATTATATAATAATTTAATAAATATTTTTAATTAAATTAAAAAATAATTTAATAATTATATATAAAGAATAAATATAAAATATAATAAGAAAATCAATGATTTATAGCAGGATGTTGTGCTTGTTGTGGTGGCTAAACCATTCCTTTAACCTCAAGGCTTATCCGGGTTGGAGTCTTCCTTCAAGTAAGATTGATTGATTTTATTTTTCTCCCCTAAATAGGTTCTTTACCTCTAAATAATTAATTAATTTTATTAATTTAAAATTATTATAAAATTAAAAGAATATGTAAAAAAAATCAAATATATAGTTATACTTTTATCTTTTTAATTGTCATCGCTCTACCGTTAAATTTTAACGATAAATAATCATATTAAATCTATTTTAATAATATAATGATTTAATAGCTTAAAAAAGCATAGTGATTAGATCATGATTAAACTCATAGTATGATCATTTAGACCATATTTTTTGTTAGAGTTCTGTTTTCTACTAATTTGCTAATGGAGTAATGCTATTACGTGGCGAGCTAAATTAGAGTTCATTTGTAATAATTATTAATTTATTTATATTTTTAGGAATTTAAATATTTTTAAAATTATTTTATTTGAGTTAAACAGGTCGAGAAATTCTATGATAACTATTTGGATTTAAGGTTTAGATGTGATATATGGGTTTAAGATGTTATAATTTATCACAATTTATTATAAAATCGAGGTCACAATTTTTACCTTTTGTCCATCTTTCTTTTCCCAAGATGAATTTTATACGAAATTCACTCAAAATTGATAAAAAATTCAACTAAAAACTCAATGTCCTAATAATTCCAGTTGCTTTCAATTGTCATCTGATGAGACATATAGTTTATTTTGACGAAAAATTATTATCATTTAAATTTGTGAACAAACACTATAAAAAACTTAAAAATATAAGAAATTTCTCAAACCCAAAAATGAGATTTTCATATTTATTTTTATAAATTTGAAAGATTTTAAAAAATTTTAAACTGATAAAGTGATAAAGGATGACGATGATGATAATAATGACGATGGAATGAAAAATGGACTTCCACGTCAGCATCAAATTGCCACATCATCTAATTGTTATTGGTTTAATTATATTATAATTGAAATATTTTAAAATTTAATAATAAAATCGATACATAAACTATTTTTTTGACTAGCCTTTTGATTTATCATATAATAAAATTTTGAGGACAAAAATACCATTAGAACTTTAATTTTTTAAAATAGATTATAAAAATTAAAGAAAAAAAAAGCAGGAGACACGTGCAAGGTTATGTTGTTTATTATTTTCTAAGGTAAATTATATCGGATGCCAGTGAATTGTTTGTGTTGACTTTATTTTTATCAATTAAAATTTTAATTAATTCAATTTTAAATTAAAATCTTTAACTCATTTATGTTATTCCGTTATTAAAATTAGTTCAATAAAAAATTTGATAATAAAATCAAGTCAACATTAATAGTTTAAAAATAATATATTATTTTACCATATTTTGTGACATCATTGCATACTTGTCACTGGTGTCATATTTTAACTTATAATTAGAATAAAGTAAATTTTACGTGCGTCTAATATTATTGAACATCATTTAAATATTATTAAATTAATTAATAAAAATTATAAAGATTTAACACATAATTATAAATATTTAAAATAATTTTTTAATTAAATTAATTAAACGTTAAATCTTTATAATTTTTAATTTTTATTAATTAATTTAAAAATATTTAACGATGTTCAACGTTAATAATGTTCGACACGTAATAACTTATCCTTAGAATAAATATTAAGACAAGGTGAACCAAATGACGTATGCATAACGTAGGGGAAATGTAGGGAACAGATTTGATTTTAATGAGAGAGAGGGAGGTTGAGTTTTCATACAGTCAGAAAGTGCTTAATTGTATGGACACATAATTTTTATATAAATTTTTAATTTAAAATAAAATATCAATATTTATAAAATAAATATTAATATTTAAATAAAAAATATTAAGAAATTTAATATTTTAAATTTATATTTTTTAATTTATTTCTAAATAATTGTACGTTATATTCGAGATTTTGTTTGATTTTTCCCACGTTGAGAAAATGTTTGTTCGTGACCATTGACCATCCGGTCCAGACCCATGTCGGTACACTATTCCCTGAATATTTTAATGCAGTGTTTTATGTGTAATAGTCTCTGTTCTCACTTCAGCTCTCGTTTAATACGGCTTGACTTGGCCATCTCTGGTCAGGGGTGTGCATTCGGTTCGGTTAATTCGGTTAATCGATCGAACCAGAATTATTTCGGTTAATTCGGTCGGTTAATTTTTGGTAAATTCGGTTAACGGTTAATTTTTTTTGATAATTCGGTTATCGGTTAATTCGGTTCGAAATTGGTTAATTAACTAAATTAACCGAATTAACCGAAGTTATATATATTAAATATTATATATATTATATATATATTTATTTTTAGTTATTTAACTTTTAAAATATTATAAAATGTTTATTAAATTTTTTTATATTATAAAATGGTCACTAAATTTTATATTAAATTAGTATAAAATAAAAGTTCAATGATTAAAAAAATATTTTAGCTTAATTTAGTGACCTATTATGTAATTTAACCAAAATTTATAATAAATTTCGGTTAATTCAGTTAATTCGGCTAATGACCGAAATAATTTCGGTTCGGTTAATTCGGTTAAAGAAAATTTCGGTTCGGTTAACGGTTAAAATTTTAAAAATTTCGATTAATTCAGTTTTGGTTAATTCAGTTTGGGCACCGATCGAATTAACCGAATGCTCACCCCTATCTCTGGTCAACAACATAACCGTGGTTAAGATTTGTTGAAATTAAAGGGTTATATTATTTGTATAATTTTGATCACATAAATTAGTTAATTAATATGTTTACAAATGAAATATTATAACATAAAATTAAGGTTGAAAATGTTATTTTTTAGAATTTTTAAAACTTATTATTTTAAAATTGTTTGAGATTTTTTTTCATCGATTATCAAGTTTAAAATAAAAATCCATTGAGTCAACTGTCCATTTAATTATATTTTGAATTTTTAAAACTGTTAAAACTTATTATTTTTAAAATTGTTTGAGAAATTTTTTCATCGATAATGATTCAAATATTTTATATTAAAATTCATTTATCCAAAAAAAAAAATTATATTAAAATATTTTATACTGCAGCCAATTTATTTAGAATCCAAATAGTCTGTCATTTTGTATCTGTCGATAAACCGAGCGAATATAAATGAAAAAAATATTTATGTTCGTTCAGTTTTAACGAATAAATAAATAAATATGAATAATTAAATAAAATATAATTTTGTGTTCGTTTTCTCTTGTTAAAGAATGTAGCTTATTTATATTAGTTTATGTTCATTTGTTAAAATGATAAATGAACACAGACTAGCGAACATTAAAAAACATATATAATTAAACTTAAACGAATATAAACAAATAAAATATATAAATAAATTTATTTATTTTTAAATATAATACTTTTGTTACGAAAAATAATAGATATAAATAACTATATGTGAATAATTTAAATATATATAAACGAATGAACATGAATGAACGAATTACTGAACTTTCATAAATGTTAATGAACAAATAAATCATTTGTTCGTATTCGTTCATTTAACTAAACGAACAGAAAAAATTATTCTTTCTTGTACGTTTAACAAATAAACGGACTTTTCATCGAATAATTCATTGAATGTTTAGTTCGTTTAAAATTTTATAATTTATTTTTATAGAACTTAAAGTTTAAAATTTAATTTATTTTTATAATTAGAATTTAAAAATTTTATAATTTATTTTTATAGAACTTAAAGTTTAAAATTTAAAATTTAATATTAAATATATATTTTTTAAATTTAAAATATAAAACTGAAAAAAAAATGATTTTTGTTTGTTTATTTGTCGGAATTGTCTTGAACAACGACGATTTTACTTTAAAGCTCCCACCTCTCTAGAAACGTTTATGGGATATTCAAAAGTCCAGGTGTAGTGTGGAGAAAACTTATTGGTAGAATGCAAAACAAACGAGAAGCGGTGTTCACACCGGATATTTCTCCCTGACGCGAGGGGACCATAGCTCCGGTCTCCCGGAAGGAACCACCTATCGACAAATCCAAAACGAAACAGTCGGGGACTGAGTCAGAAAAGTATTTATAATCGAATTAATAGTTAATCAAACTGAAATATTTATAAATAAATTAATTAAATTAAAATTATTTTAATTAATTTAATCAATTTTTGAATTAATCAAGATTTATTATAAATTTTAGATAAATTATATAATAAATTATTAAATTATATTTAAATAATTTATTTAATCACTAAAAATTTATTTTATACTAACTTTATAAAAAATTAATGATCGTTTTATAATATATTAAAAAATTTAATAATATTTTATTATTTTTAAAAATTAAATAATAATATATATAATATTTAATATATTACTAAATTAATCGAAATAATTTTAAATAACAAATTATAGCTGCTAATTTATTTATTTATTTTTAATAAGATTCAACGGCAAAGACTTGAAAAGGGCGAGGAGCAAATGGTCAACCAACTCCCACATATCCCCACTGTTTCCTCTTGTATAAAAAGCCCCTCCCACTTCATTCCCTTCTTTAATTGATCACATATCAAGAGAGATCATATACATATTAATGGAGTTTTTGAAGCTTCCCAAAGCTTTTTTCAGCTTACTCATGGTGGCTTCTCTTTATTTTTTGTTGAGATTGTTATTCTCTTGCTGGATTCTGCCTATCCTTTTTTACCGTAGGTTGAGAAAGAATGGGTTTGGGGGTCCAACTCCTACATTCCCACTGGGAAACATCAGAGAGATGGAAACCCTTAGCAAGAAGAATATCAATGCTGATTCTGCACTTGAATCTTCTGCTATCTCCCATGATATACACTCCACCGCGTTTCCTTACTTCTCTCGATGGAGAAAATCTCACGGTGATTCTTTAGTCTTGTTGGTCTTTAGCTTTTTCATATAATGAAAACCCTTGTACGATAGCTTTGTTGAACTAATGTTGGTGTTGGTCTTGGTTGCAGGAAAGGTGTTCATCTACTGGTTGGGAACTGAGCCATTTCTATATATTGCAGAACCGGAGTTCCTTAAGAGAATGTCTTCAAAAGTGCAGGGGAAAAACTGGGGAAAACCCAATGTGTTTAAACATGATAGGAAGCCTATGTTCGGAAGTGGATTGGTCATGGTCGAAGGGGATGATTGGGTTCGTCATCGCCATGTTATTACTCCTGCATTCTCTCCGACTAACTTGAAGGTCTCCAAATTAACAAATATTTCACTGATATTTCAGCTTTCTTTCTTTGGAGTTTCTTAAATTATAATTTCTTTTAATGTAGGCTATGGTAAGCTTGATGGTGGAGCCGGCCTCGAAGATGCTCGAGAGGTGGACTGCGGTAATAAAGAACGGTAAACCCGAGATCGACGTGGAAAGAGAAATCTCGACAATGGCTGGGGAGATCATCGCGAGGGCAATCTTCGGGTTGAGCTGTCAAAAGGGGAGTGAAGCATTGGAAAAACTGAGAGCCATGCAAATCACACTTTTTAAGTTGAACCGCTACGTGGGGGTTCCTTTTGGGCAATGGATTAGCCGTAAGAAAAACATGGAAGCCAAGAGACTTGGTGAAGAAATCGACCACCTCCTTTTATCCATCATCGCCGACGCTCGGACGAAGTGTGGTGAAGGGGATAGGTCCGGTCAGCGGGTGTTACTCGGGTATCTGATGGAAGGGGACAGGTTGAATACGAGGGAGGTTGTCGACGAGTGCAAGACATTCTTCTTTGGAGGGCACGAAACGACTGCTTTGGCACTCACATGGACGTTGCTGCTTTTGGCCAAGCATCCGGACTGGCAAAATCAATTGAGGGAGGAAATTACTCAAGTGATTGGAGATAAAGATATCGATTTCACCAACCTTGCTGGCTTACACAAGGTAAATCAATTATTGAGTTACATCACTATTCTTTTACAGTATACGATATACAATTATACATTGTATTTCCTGATTTAGCACTTACATGTTCACGTGTATTTTGCATTAATGCTTTACGTTTCATGAGTTTTTCCATATATCATGATCCATGCTGGGTGGAATGTTCAACATTATTTTTCTTATATGATAAACAGATGGGATGGGTGATGAACGAGGTACTGAGACTCTACTCACCAGCACCAAATTCGCAAAGGCAAGCAAGAGAAGAAATAAAGGTGGATGATCTAGTTATCCCTAAAGGAACCAACATGTGGGTCGACACCGTCGCCATGCACCACGATCCATCTATATGGGGCGACGACGTGAACGAGTTCCGCCCCGAGAGGTTTAGAGACGATCATCTGTATGGCGGATGCAAGCACAAGATGGGGTTCTTGCCATTCGGGTTCGGGGGGAGGATGTGTGTTGGGAGGAATTGGACGTTTATGGAATACAAAGTTGTGTTAACCGTTATGCTCACTAGGTTTTCCTTCTCTGTTTCCCCTACCTATCGCCATTCACCCTCTATTTTGCTTTCTCTAAGGCCTAGATATGGAATGCCTCTCATGGTTCAACCCCTTTAGGCTCTTCTATTTCCCCCCTATGGTATGGTTGGATTATATTATCCTAATTACTTAAAGGCCTATTATGTTAGATCTCCATGCCTTTTTCAAGAGAGTTTAATCTTGATGTTAATTTAGAGCAAATATGTATTATCCTTGTGAGTATAAATGAATCGAGTTTAAACGAATAAGTTCGTTTATTTATTTTTGGTGTTCATATTCGGATGATGTTCATATTCATTTAAATTTTTAATATTATATTTATTTTTGTTTATTTATTTTTAAAAGTATTCAAGTTTATTTGTTAATGTTTGTGAATATTTTAGTGCAATGTTTGTGAAAATTTTAGTGAATATAAATAAACTGAACACATGACATTGATCACTCAATCAACTGACATCACTGATGTTTGAATCTGTGACCTCTAAAAACAATCATCGTGGGTTAAAGAGCTCGTACAATACAAATATCCTTTGAATGCAAATGTTGACTTAATAATAACCTTTAAACATTAATAATATGTTTTAATCTATTTTTTTTTGTTACACAATTGATTTTTGAGATTTTATTTTAATTTGTCCGATCAATTTATGTCACGTATTTAATTTTGATTAGTATAATTCTCAATAAAGATATTTTACATATATAAAATTTTAAAATCAAAATTTGTTAGCGTAACAAGAGTCATCAGTCTCTTTTTCAATATCTTTTATTATGTCCAATATTAAAAAAAAATAATTTTTAATTTTAAACCTTAAATTTTAACTTATAAATCCTAAAAATATATTATATCTTTAATTTCTTTAATCTTAATCTTAAATTTTAAATATAAAATTATAACTTAAAAATATAAATAAAACATTAAAAAGATAAAAAAAAATCAGTTAAATAAAACAAAATTAGTTATTACATGAACCAATCTTAATCCATTAAAACACGAAAAATTCTACAACGGATGTGGAACATCGCTGAACACCACTAATATTGAACATTGTTAAACACCATTAAATTAATTAATAAAAATTTAAAATCTCATAGACTCGATATGTAATTAATAAAAGAATAATAAGCTCACCATATAATTAATAATTGTATGATTAATCTTTTAGATTTTTATTCTTTATAAATTAATTTAATAATATTTTACGGTATTCGATGTCCGTTGTAGACTCATCATTTGATATTTATGAGTGTCAGTTTCTAGAATTGTGAAATGTAATATTGTAACAAAATTCACAAAGAAAATGATTTTCTTACAGACAAGTTGATTCCCGAATGGTACGGTTTAGACAAAGATCCTTAAAGATTAAAGAACGAAAATCATGGGAGATGAGAGTAGGTGGGTGCCCCAACTTCAAGTTCCGGTATTCACCACAAACAAAAACACCCACTCCGATTCTGATTCTGATTCTGATTCTGAAGATGAAGGCGTCGTTTCATCAACAAATAACCAAAAACACCCCCTACTGTCATCCTCACACTGTTCACTTTTCAATCCAATTCAATTCTTCGTTTTTCAGTTAGGGAGAGTGTGTTTTTTTCTCTTCTCCTTTTTAATGTTTCTGGGGATGGCTTCTACGACTGTGACGTTGTCGCCGAGCTCTCCCCAGCTCCGTTTGGCTCTGCGTTGCAGGAATGCCATGGAATCGCGTGCGGTTCTCGATGGGGCGCCCGCACGAGGAAGCTCGATCGTCATCATCTTCCTCTCTGTTGCATGAAGCAGGAGCATGTTGAAGATCCCATTGACTTTAAAAGGAACGAAGGGTTTGGAGGTACAAATTTATCATACTTTGCACGCAGAGGTCTCCTTGCTATTGTTCTTGATTGAATGTTATCATTGAATCCATTTTTATTTGTGATTCAATCCAAAATTTCTATGGCATTTTAAAATTTTTGATTATGTAAATTAATAAAAGTAATCTAATTTTAATTGATTATTTTGAAGGATTCGTGTTTATTATACTGACAGTGATTTATTTTAGTTTTAGAATTTATGAATTTAATGTACTGATATTAATAAAAAAATAAATATTTATTTTTAAAAAAATTAGATTTAATTATTTATCTAAACTTTAAAATTTAGGCACCTTTCCACCACCATGTATGGATTAATTACCCTATTTTTAATCCTAATCAATCATCTAATTTGGTTGACGTTGCTCTACTCTCATATTACAAATCTTTTTAAACAAAACACTTCATACACTACTTCATAATTCGAATTTCAAGTAAAAACAAGGGTCAGTTCATGGATTTCAGTCTCAAAACAAAATATTAAACCTTGTCCTAAACAAACTTCTCTAACAGCTCCAAAATAACACATTAAGTTTGTCACAAATCAACTACATAAGCTTCACTTCTTCTTTTCTCCACCTCCAGGATGAGCCCTGCAAGGAAAAAAAGATTTATTAATACCATAACATTAGTCGATAGAAGAATTGTCCATCCTCGGATACAAGATATTACCTCATCTTGCGGAGAACACTCGACATCTCCTCACGCTTCTTCTTTGCTCTTTTGTGAGTTCCCAATTTTCTTTTAGCTACCTTGAGAGCTCGCTTGTCCTTACCAACTTTCAAAAGCTCAGTGATCCTCTTCTCGTATGGTGCAAAACCAGCAACTTCTCTGATCAAGTTCCTCACAAAATGGACTCTCTTGCTAGTTTTCTGAAAAATATCAACAAAGAGAAATAAATACGAACTTCCACTAAGAAGCAATTAACTAAAACCCAGGAGGAAGATGCAAGACCTTTCAAATGATATAAATTGCAAGGAATATCAAAATATCTAATATTGACTATTTGAAGGCAGTGCATCTTTTCCCTCTCTTTCAACAAAAGACTATTACCCTACAAAAAATACTTAATTAGGCATAGAATACACTTACTCCTTTCCTATTGGATGGACGCGGAGCCAATTCCTTCTTGGTTACAACGTGGCCCTTGTTCAGTCCCACAAAGAGGCCTGTATTTGGCTGCTTGGTAGCCATGTCTGCTTAAGCAACAATAAATCACATGTATAAGTAAAATGAAGGGGATCATCATTTTTAAGCCATGTCTACTTCACTCGATATTCGAGAAACATTGATCATTGCCCAGCTCAAAAATGTTATTCTCACTATCTAAATATACAGGAAAACTATGCTGATTACCATTACTAACTAAAACAGTACCATCATAAATAAAATTCAGAATCCCTTCGAATCCAACTAAATGATCAATTTCACCAAAACAAACAGAGCCCTCAACACAGCCATGAATGTTCTAATAATCCTTCAAATCCAACCACCAATCATTCAGATTTCAGTTCAAGCTTTGAACAGGTTGTAAATAATGTTTGATTAAGGACCCAAACACTTTTCAAGTTACTGATTTCATAAAGCTCTAAAATTTCATAAAATTCACTAGCACCAGCAGTTAATCTTAAGACCAAGATCAGTAATTGTATAAGCTTTACTGCGAATGAAACAAAAAATGGTCTCAAAACCCTAAAAAGCACAAACTCAGAACATGCAACTTTAAACGAGAAACATTGTTTTTACGAGAATCATATAATATAAAACAACCACGAATCAAATAAAAAACACTAGCAAAAGCTCGAAAACAGCTAAAAAAGCCCTATTGTCTTCTTCATTAACTTAAGCAATCAAACGGAACAATCAATCCAGCTACCTGTTGAAACGGCGAATCTGAGGCGGAGTAGAATATTAGGGTTTTGCGTTGGTGATCTTAGCAATATATGAAAGAGGCTACGTGGCTTTCTAGGTTTTGATCATGATCCAACCCAAAATACATATACCATTTTGGGCCCAATTTCACGTCTTTAGAGAAAGTAAACCCAAATACGAACACCATACAAATTTAAGAATCATTTATTAATTTGAAATGTCAGATTATAAAATATTTTATATTTTATATAATTTAATAAAATAAGTTTTTAATTGATATATTATTATATAAAATCAACATATTTATTTATATGATATTATTATCAGAACATGTAATGTCATATAAGTTTATCATGTTATTTTAAGTTATTTGTCATTAATTGTCAGTGTTCATTCTTGATTTATTTTGACCTAAAATAAAATATTGATGTTTAAATTATTTCAATAAAAAATATATATCAAAATAATAATTCAGTCAAATATTAAAAATATTTTTAACATTATACAAAAAATATCATATTTATTTTAATAATTCTTAGTAAAAAAATTCTTAAGGTATTTTGATATTTTGACCTAGTAAATAGAGGACAAAAATAGGCGACATTGAAGATTAACGAATATTGTTTTTAATATGTTAGTGTGATTATAAATTAATATATATTTAATTTTTTAATTCTTTAATAAAATATATATCATACATATATAATATTCAATCGTGAATCATCTAAATAAATTATATCATTTTTATAACTAAAATCGCTCCACGATTCAAATTAACAAATGTTTTTTGATAAATGCTATTGAATTTTTATTAAATCCATAGAAAGTTATAATTACAACGTAATTAAGAAGCAAAATAATTAGATTAAAAAAATTCAAAAATTCTTACAACCCAAAAACAAAGAAAAATAAAATTCCTATGGAAATAAGATACCAATAAAATTCAGCAGTTTCCTGAATCTTTTTGTCTTTGTCCACACGAGACGCATAGTGAAGAACGAAAAAGTTGTAGGCGATTCAAACTGTCGTGCGAAAAGTACCACTACCCAGGACTGATTTTATCGGCAAACAACCATCAACCGAGTGGGGATAACTCTTTCCAAGTGACCACCGACAAAACAATAAATCAGAAAACTAGCATCGATTGAATCTTTGTGCGAACAACAACCGATCGCTAGGGTATGCTGTAACATGTCATAAAGACAGACGAATTAAACCCCAAAACAAAAATAAAAACATGTCACAAGAACAGATAAAAGTGTGTCACAAAGACAAAAAAAAGAGATCCTTATTAAAATAAAACAAGAAAAAGAAATAGATTCGGTGGTCGACAACTAACACTAAAATTAATTGTCGATCACCAATTAAAGAGAACGATCAAAACAAAAAAACTAAAAAGATAAAATTTTGGGAAGGAGAACGACAACGGAAGGGTTGAGAAAGAATTAGGTTTTAAAAGAGAATTAAAATTCGTACTCAATAGATAACAAATGTTTTAACATTAGTTATTAAAAAAATATTATTAATTAAATGAATGACCAAGGTTTTAGTGTACGTCAGATGAAAATATCCCAATAGCAGCCAAGTTTTTCTTTTTCTCTGTAAAAATTATTAAAAAATGATTTATTTTTCTTTGAAAAGATCAATAAGCCACTCCAATTCTGAACTTATTAACACTTTTTACCAGCTGCTTCTTAAATACTGACAAATGATGAACCTCTCCTTCACTTTCACATTCGCATCCAAATCTAACGATTCCTTCCTTCCACCTTCCTTCTACACCCATCTCCAGAATGGACTTTGACTTTTAGGTGCCCTTTTTTCTGTTAATTTAAATGCTCGTTTTATCATCTCATCATTAATCTTGTCTCAGAACATCACTCATTAATTCATTAACAGTCCATGTTTTTTTAATAATTTCCTTACCAAGGAAAATTTCCATATGAAGAAAATCAAATTTGAGAGATTGGGATCCCATTTGTTTTCTTCTTGCTCAGACTGAAATCCCACACCTTGGGTCTTTCTTATTTTCTCTTTCTTTCCCTATTTCAGTGATAGAAATTGTTCATCACTCATCAGCCATCACTTATGACATTGGGGCTCTAATGGTGGAAATACCCAGATTGTGTTTTTGGTGCAGCTATCGACTTATGAGTCGATTGGGGTTGTAGTTCTTTGCTTAGCCATCCTTTTATGTCTCTGGTGAGTGCCTGTCTTTGACCCGGTCCTCACATGGTGTGAAGTGGAAGCATGTTTCTCATTGATCCTTAAATCTTTGCTGTTAACAGAAACAATCCTTTTTATTGACCTTTGGATTCAGTTCTTATAGTTATTTTGGTATGTTCGTTTATTAGTGCATCCTTGTACATAGTTTGTCAATTAATTTACTGAATTGGAATACTTGTACAAATGCTTTGTGGTTGAAATTATGTAATAAAGCATCTACAAGTTATATTTCCTTCTCTTCAAATTGCAGATTTTGAATCCCAAGTTCTACAATCACTGTTGAGTAGATATGGACTTTGGTATCTCACCCAATTCTCAAAGCATTGAGAAAGTTGCATATACTAAGTTCCTGTCTGGTATTTCTGACATCAGTAGACTATTTCACTAGTTTCTAAGTCATTTAGTACGGAATCCATATTTTATGATCTACATTGCCATACTTAAAGAGGGTAGACATCAATGTCAATCATATGTGGCATCCCACTCCTTGAATGTGTTTACTGTCTGGCATGTGCACGCTGGGCATGGAAAAGATGTCTTCATACGGCTGGCCATGACAGTGAAACATGGGGCATTGCAACTGCTGAAGAATTTGAGCCTGTCCCACGACTATGCCGCTATATTCTAGCAGTCTATGAAGAAGATATTCGACACCCACTTTGGGAACCCCCTGGGGGCTATGGGATCAACCCAGATTGGTTGATTCTTAGAAAAACTTATGAAGACACTCAAGGATGTGCTCCTCCATATATATTATATCTTGATCATGATCATGCTGATATAGTTCTAGCTATTAGAGGTCTTAATTTGGCAAAGGAGAGTGACTACCAAGTGCTTTTGGATAATAAACTGGGGAAAAAGAAATTTGATGGTGGCTATGTTCATAATGGACTCTTGAAAGCTGCTGGATGGGTTTTGGATGCAGAGTGTGATATTTTGAAGGAATTGGTGGAGAAGCATCCGGAGTATACTTTGACATTTGCTGGTCATTCTCTTGGTTCGGGTGTAGCTGCCATGTTGGCATTGGTGGTTGTTCGGCACCATGATAAACTGGGAAACATTGATAGGAGGAGGATTAGATGTTATGCTATTGCACCTGCAAGGTGCATGTCGCTAAACTTAGCAGTCAGATATGCAGATGTCATCAATTCTGTGGTTCTTCAGGCAAGCCTCTCTCTTTTTTTCTTCATTTTTCCATTTATTGTTTGTTTCAGACTATTGTGTGTTATGAATGATACAGTCGGTCGCAGATAAACATAATGTTGTTACTTCCATCTGTAGAAATCACTCAAGAACTGTAATTGTTTGTAGTGCTAGTAGTAGTAAATCATGTTGCACCACAGGTTATTTGACTAAGATTTTTGGGATATGAGCCATCTGATTTGTTTTTTTTTTTTCTCAGTAAGATAAAAGGATGTTCTTACTGACTCTCTGAGATAATGCATGAATGGTTTCTGTTTCCTGGAGATTAGTGCATTAACACAACGGACTCAATTTTTTACTTTATATTGTACTTACTCATTCCCTTGAAACTTTATATTTTCATATAATTCTAGACAAGCTTGATGAATGGGGAAGTTTCATGCTTATATAAGACATTTTAATGATAAGATTGTAATTTTGGCAAAGTGGCTCAGGTGGTTATTAATTTCAGCTCTCATTTCTAAGAAATTAAATGGTTGGTATAAATGCACCTCAACATGTGTGGTTTTACTGATTTCTGTTGTATTTGAACTAATTGATGGGAGATAAGAAGTGTCTTTTATACCTAGAAGATCTTATCTCATCTAAACTGGTAATGGCACCAAATGTGGAAAGCATCTGGTTAAGATTTTATTAGTTGATGATATGTTTTATTTGTCATAGTGATTGATTTCCAACTTTTTATTCGTTTAAATCTTCAATGTATCAGTTATTATATTATTATTGTTATTTTTCTTTTGTATTTAATTATGGCTACTGCTGAATTAGGATGACTTCTTGCCACGAACAGCCACACCATTGGAAGATATTTTCAAGTCTCTTTTCTGGTATGGTTGGACTTTATCATCCATTTCAATTACAGTTATGTTTACAGCTGATATGCTCCTGGGGTATATTCTAATATCATTTTCAAAGATAGTCGTAGAGCCTCTTCTTCCATTTTCTTCTTAGAGACAGCTGTTATTGTCACACACAAACAAAAAAAGGAAAAGAGGAGAAGATCCATTATTGTTGCAAAACTAACCATTCTTTCTCTTGATGTTATTTTTAATCTATTGACAACTTATAGCTTTCTCCATTTAAACAGTTTGCCTTGCCTACTTTGTATGAGATGCATGAGAGATACTTGTATACCAGAGGAGAAGATGCTTAGAGATCCAAGGAGGCTGTATGCTCCTGGTCGCCTCTATCATATTGTTGAGCGAAAGCCTTTCAGGTCTCCACTACATTTGCATAGTGCTTACTTATTTGAGTTATTTATTACTTTGAGACCACATTGCAAGGTTGGATTCTAGTACATGATTTTGTATGTTGGGAAGGTTTCTAAGTTCCATTGATGTTGTGGTCATTATATAGAATAGAGGAAATCCAAACTGGCCTCATGTCTTATGTTTCTATCTTTTATCTGAGATGTTCTTAAACTAAAAATAAATAAGACGTCAGGATTTAATAATAAAAAGATATGCCACAATGCATATGAAAGTTTGACCTCTTGATCAACTGTTTATCATACATCATGATTGCAGGCTAGGAAGATTTCCTCCTGTTGTGAGGACAGCAGTACCCGTCGATGGGAGGTTTGAGCACATTGTTCTTTCTTGTAATGCCACCTCAGACCATGCTATAATATGGATAGAGAGAGAAGCACGACGAGCTATGGATGTAAGTTCTTTTTTGGGGTGGGTGGGGCGCTAATAGCTATAGATGTTAGGTTTTCAGGGTAATGGTTTAATGAATGGAGCCTTAGACAGTGGATGAAATTAATGCATATATGGTGTTTTAGATGGCTTAAAGCAGTGATGAAAAAACGGACTGGATCAGCCAGTTGAATCGAGAACCTCATAGTTCAACCATTAACAATGTAGGTTGAACTGGAAAACCGGTAAATTACTGGGAATCAAGAACCGGTAAAATTGTTTTTTAGTAACTTGGATTTTTAACAAAAAACTGAACTTTTCATTATATTTTTGGGATTTTTCAACCCAATTTTAGGGTCATTTTATAACCTAATTCCTTTTTCTTTATGAATTTGACTAAATTATTAACTTTTGTTTTTATTTTTCATTCTGATTGAATTCGAACCGGTTCAATCTTGGTTCGTCTTATTTAATCCTTGGTTCAAAGAATATTCAGACAAGAATTTCTAATATACCTTATGTGAATCTCTCTCTGCTTTTTGGTATCCTATGCAATATGTTCTCCAAAGTCACTGAAATCAAACCTGGAAAACTTCTGTCAATTTTGCTTTAGTTAATGCTGGAGAAAGATCGGATCATGGAGATCCCGAAGAAACAGAGAATGGAACGACAGGAGACTTTAGCTAGAGAACACAGAGAAGAGCACAAAGCTGCACTACAAAGGGCTGTAACACTGTCAGTGCCCTATGCTTATTCACCTTCTGGATACGGAACTTTCAATGAGCTCGAGGATGGAGAGAGCTCTCATACATCTAGCGTGGATGCCGAATCATCTTCAAGACCATCAGGTAAAAGCAAGAATAAAGAAAGCTGGAATGAATTGATCGAACGTCTTCTCGAAAGAGATGAATCTGGTCACACGCCGGTGCTGAAGAAGTCGCATAGTTTTGATTGATGGTGATGTACATATAGGTAAAGCATGCCCTGAGGATCATACGTTATGGTTGTGAAGAACCGTGTTCATTGATTCATTTGTACTCCTTTCCTTCATGTTAATAATTTTATCTGGGTGTTGGTGTTGAGACTTGAGAGTCACATTAGTTGTTGCTGGTGATACAGACACAGTAGTAGACTTTGAATCTGGGACTGGGATGTGTGCTTGCCAAAACTAATAGTTTTAACAATCATCCACAAGCCTCGTTACATGGAAAAGGAAAATCAGGTAAATGAGAAATTGTTTGATATAATATTTTTCGAACGTCTTTAATCTATGACATTTATTCTAAATTGATAATTAATCTTTAAATTTTAAAACATTTTAATATTATTTGTAGATTATAATTTTTATTTTAAATTAATTTTTAATTTTTTGAATATTTTAATTCCATAATTAAAATATGATTTAATATTTAGATTAATCACCTTCATCGTGCTACATTTATCATATTAAATATCATCTTTAAATTACAAGTATTATATTAGATATCTTTAAATAACAAGTATTACGTTAAACAATTTTTCCAAGGATATGACCATATTTTCTCTAGATGTTATTTATAGTGCTGGTCTATTTTTCAACAAACGTATAGTGTTAATCTTGATTTTTATTTATATATAATTTTACGATTAATTTAAAATAATAATTATAATTTATTATTGATATAATTTTATTTTTAATAAGTGTTTTAAGTTTTATTTATTTAAACCTAAAAAAAATAGTACATATTTTATAGGTATTTTAAAGCAGTCTTTTTCTTAAAGAATTCCTCAAATTATACATATATTTCTATTTATCTCATTTATATGTATATTTTTACTCTGTATACGAATATTTACAGTAAATTGATACAGACAAATAATTTAATCTAATCCTTATGTATGTTCTTAAATTTCTTATAATTCATCTCTTTTCAAATATAATAAGCAACTGAATTTTAAGCAAGTTTTATAATAAATATTATTAGGATTTTACTTTTAATCCGGAATATAGCCGAAATAATAGATTTTCCAAATTTATTTACCTAAACTTATATATTAAATTTATTTTATTTATTTTTAAAGCACGCATTTTAAATGAATTGTTTTTAAATATTAAGTTAGACCAATAATTTCACGTGATTTTATTAGAGCTCTCTTTAATATACACATTAAAATTATTTTAAAGTAAATATTTTAAATTTAAGATTACATTATTTAAGTTTAAAGCAAATATTAGGTTACTAAAATTCTTTAAAATCTTATTTAATATACACGTCTTAAATAAAATTTTAACAATGTATCAATTTCACTATAAAAGTTATTCCAGTGAAATTGGTGGAACATCTTTTTTTTCCATTTATTATATTTTTAAATTATTTTCAAATTTATTGCAATTTAAACAGTAAAAGTAATCCATCTTTATATAATAATCTATTAATTTTATTAAAATATTAAAAAAAATTAAATAGGTTACGCCAGTGTGTAATTTTCTTTATTTTATTGTAAAAAAAGCGTAAACAATCTAACTTTAATATTTTAATTATATATTTAAACACCGTAAAAATTATAATAAATTTAAAAATAATTTAAAAAATTCAACAACAATATTTCTCCAACTTCACCAGATTAATTGGTACAAATGGTTACTCCTTCCGTTTCACTTAAGATATATATTATTGAATTTTTAAAATATTTAATTTTTATAAGATATATATTTAAAAATTTCTTGATAATTTTTTTAAATATATTTTTTTATATTTTTATCAATAATAAATTTTAAATGATTTTGAATTAAAGTTAAAAATATTAACTTAAAAAAATCAATAATAAACATTAAATATGGAAAGGAGATAATACTAAATAATAATTAATAATAATAATTTATCTAAAACAATGTTTTTTTTTTTTACATCAAATTAGTAGTATAATATAGAAAATAAAAAAGATATTTGAGTGGATTCCAATTTGTTGCAATATTTATCCTATATATAATTGGTCCTAGTATGCTTTCTTTTATATGGGAGATCTGGCAATTGTTTCTGGTTAAGGCTAGGGTTCGGCAATTGGGGGTAACGATTGATTCCACTCAGGTCTGTTTCGCTCAAATTCCTCCTGTTCTTTGTTAATTTTCTATTCACTTTTTATGATTTCTTGCTCATCTTATTATTCATCAAATTCCAACTCCACACATAGCTAGTTTTATTTCGTTTGAAGGCATGGGATTTGGTTCTCAATCCGATGTGAAATTCGCCAGTAATATTGTTTGTGAATATAGTCAAGCTTTATAAATTTCCATGATTTAGGGAATTCTTATTACATGTTCACAGTTGCTGGTTTTGTTTCTTCGACTTGTTGCTCACAGTTTTCTGCACATATCAGTTTTCTGTGTAACGTTATTCAAGTGGTTTCTTTTTTTACCTTCTCTGACTCTAGTTTCCACGTTTTATTTTCACTGGGTTGATTCTTTAGTTTGCCATTTTCAGCTTCTAAATTGCCCATTTTATGCTTTACCAATGCCAGGTTTCACTTTCTTTTTAGGTGTTCTTTATATCTAGATTAATCATTGTTCGAGTTGCAATGCTGTAAATGTAAAGCTTCATATGTTTCAGGGACTTCAAAGATGGATCGAGAAGAAATTCATAACTCGAGGAATGTATTGAAAAACAGAGGAGCCGAGTGAGGAACTGAAGGGCTACTGTATGACAAATTTGGAGAGGATCTAAAAGAGCAGTAGCATTGTGACAATTAAGAACTAGTCAAGAATAGATTGGTATCATCTTTGAGCTGATCAATCTTTTGTTAGTAAAGTTGATGAAAGTTCACCAGCCAGTTTATGTTCCTAATAAATCAATCAAGAGGTTAGTGGATGAACATGTGAGTCATTCATGCAAGGCTTAAAGAAGTTCAAGCAGGTACCTGATCTTGAAGGGCAATCCGGAGTGTCTGTTGCGATTAAAGATGATTATGCTTCTAAACAACTGGGTGGTATAGTTAATTCTAGAAAACACAGGCATAGCAGATTGGATCCACAGCCTGAGAGAGATGGACATACAAGTGAAGATGAAAAGATTCATAAAGTAAGGAAAACACGATGGGCTAATAATGAACCCAAATTGGAATTGCCTGGTTCTGCTAGGCTTCCTGTTGAATTTGAGTTGGATCCTGAAATTCAGAAATTAAAAGCCGAACTATCAGATATAGAGGAAAAGCTGCAGAAAACCGAACTTCATGATGATAGGCCTGAGCATGAAAGATCTCCTTCTCCTGAACCTTTGTACAACAACGTTGGAACAAGAATAAATACAAGGGAAATGAGGTTTCGTCAAAAACTTGTCTTAAGATGTCTAGATATCACAGCAAGGTTGTTTCAGAAAAACCTTGCTTCGAATAAAAAACATACCAGTACAAAGTTCTGTGAGAAGATTTATGTACCTGTGAAAGAATATCCTGGCTACAATTTTATTGGGATCGTCCTTGGTCCTCAGGGAAACACTCTAAAGAGGATGGAGAAGGAAAGTGGGGCTAGGATTCTTGTGAGAGGTGTAGGCTCTTCATTAAAAGACCTTAAGCCTTCCTCCGAAAAGGAAGATTTACATGTCAGAATTGAGGCACATAATAAAGAATCATTAGATGCTGCAGTTCAAATGGTTAAGAAACTGTTAGTTCCGGTTGCAGAGGGAAAGAATGCACACAAAAGGGAACAATTAGCTGAGCTTGCAAGACTAAGGAAAGATGCAATTGGTTGCCCTGTGTGTGGTGAGAAAGGACATCAACGATATTGCTGTCCAAGCCTGCAGTCTACTTTCATGACCTTGTCCTGCGACTCATGTGGTAGCGACAGCCATCTTACAGCTGCCTGCCCTATTCCAATTCAAAATAACCCTGACAAAAGAGTTGATGCAAATCTTTATGTTGGCCATCTACCTCAAGTCGTGGATGAAAATCGTTTGAAGGAGCTGTTTTCTCCATTTGGTAAGCTAACCGATGCAAAAGTGATCAGAGACCAAACTACCGGTTTAAGCAAATGCTATGGCTTTGTTAAATTTGAAAATCCAACAGATGCAGTTGCTGCTGTGACACATTTGAATGGTTATAAAATTGATGGAAATACGATAGCAGTTAGGGTAGCTCAGAGTAAATCTTTAGGACCGCCCCCATCTTCAGTTGGAAACTCTTTTACACCAAACCCTGGGTCTGCAGCAGTTTCGCAAATAATCCCTGGCCATGTTGCTTGGCCTGTTCCGCATGGGTCATTGATACCAGAATATCAAGCTTCTTTGCCTCAAGGTGAGGGCATGAACTTGTTTCAGGCATCTTGCCATAGAGGAAATACTCAACTCCAGCCAAAAAGTCGAGGCTCGGGTTTATTTCCTGCACCTCGTGTCTCAAGTATCCATAATCCGAGCAGTACTAGTCACTTGTGCTCAGAAAACACTGTTTCATTCTCCTCATCCAGTTCAAATGCCTCGTTCCTTAGGAACACAGTTTATGTTAGTTCTGAAATAATCCCAGACCGTGTTGCTTGGCCCGTTCCATCTAGGTCGTTGATACCAGGACATCAAGTGTCTTTGCTGCAAAATCCCGACAGGAACTTGTTTCAGACATAATGCTTTGGAGGGAATACACAGCACCAGCCTAAAAAACAGGTCTTAGGTTTGACTACGGTTGGCATCTCAACTTTTCATGATTGGGACAATAGTAGTGGCTCGCGTTCAAACAATGGTGTTTCATCTTCCTTATCGACTTCAAATGGCTGGCTCCCTAGCAACCCTGGTTATGGTAGTAATAGTTCTCAGTTAGGGCCTTATTACAAACAGACATTGGAATCTACTCCGGCATTACTTACCCGTCGGACAGAGGTGAGCGACTTGAAACATATTCCTTAGCCAGCAAGTCATCTACGTTAGCAAACATGATGTTCAAGGCTTTTCATCAACCAAAACACTAGGCTGAAGTTTTGAGATCATGATTTAATACATACGCTTAGGTAATGCATGAACTTGATTTCCCCCTACAATAACGATTGAAAATAATCTCAGCAGTTTTGAGATATTACAACAATAGTTTACTTTCTACAAGAGTGTTTCATGGCTCATTCAATGAGAGTCATCTCGAATGCTGCCAAGAAACAGTCTAAGATCTCTTGCTTTCCTTGCATGTTCAGGTGATTTCTCAATTACCGAGTCACTCAAATCGATAATGCTAATGTGCTGATCATTCATTTGTGCACATCTAGAAACATTCCGGGAGGGAACCAATGGAGAGGGGCTCAAAAGTTCAATAACTTCAGGCTTGGGGACAGTCGCACCGGTTTCCCGACATTAGACTGCAGCCCTGGAATCAGCATTGCCTTCTGAATCCATACAAACAGGGTGATCTCGATTTATGAAGTTAATCTCAGTTGTGTTCATTTTGTCTGATATAATTTCTCTTGAAGCCATGGGACTGGATTTGCTCGTTAACTTGATGTCAAGCGACAGATCTTGGAGTTTCTGGTCTATTTCAGCCACGGAATATTGAAGATAAAACATAAAGTTAATTTTATAAATTATTTTTATGATATTATTTTAATATAAATATAATTTAATACACATTTTAATATTCTTAAGAATAATGATTTACATTTAAATCCAAACCCATCTCAAGCTCGATTACTATTTTATAAACTGTAAACAAATTGGCTGCACATCCCATCAAAAAGTATATGTTCATATTAATCAAAACCATTTCATATTTTTTTAGTCTGAAACCTAATCCATATATATGTCGCATTAATACAGATTTAAATACGAGTATGTATACGGAGACAAATATAAAAATGATAAATTTCAAGATTATAGAGTATAAATTGTCACGCCCCTGGATTTTTGGAATCGGACCCTTGGGTACGGCCCATGATAAAATATAATAAATATATTCTAAAAAATATATAAAAATAAAAACACTTACATATAAACGTAACATCGTATATATTTGTAGTTGATTCATGTAAGCAAAATACTTTCGAAAAGAAATAAAAAATATAAAAAATAAGGAGATGAAATATTGGGAGTACATAAATCGTACTTCATATATCTATACAATCTAGTAGAAATATTCTTTCTAGTAAAACAAGTTTGGTTAGAGTCCTATTTCCCAACTGCAAACAAAAGAGAAAAAAACACAGAAATAAAGAAAAAGTTTCTTTATTAACTCGATTATTTTAACAAGTTTCCCGAAATGAGCTGTGCATCCAAGAGGTCGACTAAGTCGATGTTATACATTTATATAATTCTGATAAAAATGTAAATTTAGCTGTTTAGTTTAATTACCTAACTCATCCACCTATGTTACTGAAAATGCAGCTTTGATTTTCTCAACTTGGCCGGATAACAGTGCACCGACAGTTTCAACTGATTCCGGCGTTAGCTTGCCACCGGGACCCTTCACCAGAAGCTGAAACCCAACTGTAAGTAAGCATCCATTATTATTACCCCCACCTGTCTCACCATGATAACGAGGTGAACCACTAGGAAGGATTGCAAATCCTGATGGTAAAATCACCACCTGCGACGAGTCACCTCCATTCATCATCGCACTCATTGACAGTTCATCGACGGGTGCGTACACAATCAATGCACCGGATGCATCACTCCATGTTTCCTGTAAAATTAGTATGCCACTATTGGGGACACCGGTACTTAAGAGTGTGACACAGTCGCCTTGTCCCGGTCCCTTGACAACATTGAACATAGCCCGCATTGATCTGCCATTTGATAAAATGTCCCATTGACACCGATTCCGTTCATCTCGCAAGAAATTGAACAGCCCTTGCTGAGTTATTGGCATCCAAACTGTAGTGGCAGAGCTCAGAACAACCCCACAAGGCTCACCGGGACAATTTTCATTCTTCCGAACCATCACCCTTACATCTTCACCAGCATTACCAACATTAATCTTACCCCATTTAAACACATTTGAAGAACAAATTCCGGAATTGAAGCTATACGTCATGCGTCGCGCAAGCTTTAACACGCTTTTCCTACCAGCTGCAGTCATTCCTGGGCCAGAATGGCATGTATCAGATGAGGATTCATTTGTATTTTTTGAAAGTCAAAAGAATAATGTATTACCATGGATAGCAGGGGACATCAGTTGTGCAAAGCGGTGGCATTGTCTTTGGAGAGTGGCGATCCACCTTTGTGCACCAAAGCCGTGACCCGAACCAAGTAATGGGCGCAAGAGATGGTGGACTGTGCTCTCATCGTATTCCGAATGTTCAACCCATGTAACCTGGTATTTAGGAACTTGTAAGAATTTGTTGGCTTCATTCATTTCAAATTTAACAATACATATATCTCTTTTTATAACATTTAAGCCATCAATTTACCTTGGAGTACTTGTCCATATCTTGGATTATACATCCGGAAGGCAGCCTCCTGCAGTTTGGCAACATCTGCGGATTTGCAGCATTGGTAGGATCAATAGAAACATCCACAACCACCCACACACCATCTGAATGCTGCTTGCAGAACCGGACGAATCGAACTCGTCGAATAGGAACCAAAGGTGAAAGAACTTGAAATTCAGCATCCATCTGCAAGTATGATATTTGCATTAGGCCAAAGTTAAAGTAATAAAGGGGGAAAAAGAGGGAGTTAAAATGATACCACTTGTAGTGCATTGTCTTTGGTTCCATCAGTACCGCTCGATATCACATCAACCGTTGCTGCACTTGCAATCAGGCAGGGAAACATTTCCATCCAACGATTCTATATTGAGATTAAACCAATAATATCAGTGATTCATTCACCATATTTACCATAAATTTAGATTAACGTGTAACGTGTGGCGTACCACATCCATTAGCGTCTCAACCAGGGCCAAGCCGCGAAGGAGAACCAGTCCTGTTTCCCTTGTAGGTGCCTCAACTGTGTATCCACTAG
Source organism: Abelmoschus esculentus (assembly GCA_035048815.1). NCBI lineage: Eukaryota > Viridiplantae > Streptophyta > Magnoliopsida > Malvales > Malvaceae > Abelmoschus > Abelmoschus esculentus. The sequence continues at coordinate 3,851,853 of JAUCBN010000031.1, read as the reverse complement.
TTTGGTGCAACCCTTTGGTCCAAAGGGGATTACCCGTCTGTGCCATCTTAAGTAATTCATCCATGGCTGCTACTGCAACATCCACCAAGGTCGACCTGTCATATGGTAATTCATCGGCAACACAAGGTCTTATTAATGGCATCAATGCTGCCCAATCATCAGCCTCAAATCCCATTGGCAATATATTGCCTCCATTTTTCGATCCCCAAGGACTAGGATTAGACGAGGACGACGAAGGCCTGCCCGAGAACGTTTTTGTTAAGGCGGATATCCGGCTTAGCTCGTCCTTTAATCGAGCATTCTCAACGCTAAGTCGGTAGCATTCCATAGAAATTTCCCCAGGCATTTCTGGACCGCCGCAATTGTTGCATATCCGGCTACTTATCTCTTGCTTTAAGAAACCATTCTCAGCTCGGAGTCTATCGTTTTCTTGTTTAAGAGTCTCATTCTCATGGCGTTCCATTTGGGTCTGGTTTAAACCAAAAACTTCCATCATTACCAAACCAAAACTCAAAAACAAAAACCCAAAAAGATTATATCAACTTACCTTCAATTGGGTTCTCCTGTTTTGGAACCAAAATTTAATTTGCTTGTTCTGCAAGCCTAACCTCAGGCCAAGTTCCGTTTTTTGTTTTTCATCAGGGTGAGGACAATACTTGAAGAAACTAGACAAGGATTCCAATGAAATAAACTTCAATAACCAAAACCCAAGAAACAAAATTGAGGAAGAAACTCAGAAACAAAACTGTAATGAAAAAGAAGGAACCATACGCTTCAAGCTCTTGTATTTGTTGCGGAGTGTGCCTATGAAACTTCTTGTTCTTCTTCTTAGGCGGTCCGCCATTATCAGCCGGCGGTGCACCTTCAAAACTATCGCTACTCTCGTATCCAGCCAAGTCTAAACTCGGATCAAAGTTCTCTCCCGCTCCAGTCTGACCAATCCCACTATGACTATCCATTCTTTAACAAACATACAACCAAGATCAGAACAAAATATAACAAACTAGGTAATAAATTAATTAAAAAGACAAAGATAATCTCTTTTTTTCAACAATTTCATCACTACAAACACAGAACAAAGAAAAGCTGATTTCTTTTCAACGCCCATGCACGACTCTCTCTCAAGAAAATAGGTACGGTTATGGACGCCGCGGAAAGACTGATAAATATGAAAAACCCTAATATTTTGAAGCTTGCATGTTTGACCCCCCAACAAATTATTTTATCATAAAAAACAATAGATGGAAAAGCAAAAGCAAAAACCAAAATCTCAGGCAAACCCTTTTTCTGTTTCACATTCACAGTAAGATTTAAGAACAAACAACCCTAATATTTTAAGAACAAGAAAGGTGATACCTTGAAAAATTCTGACAGTAATCACAGCCAAAGGTCGGTGTTTTTTCTTACAGAGGGGAAAGAAGAGACAACATGTAGTAAAGCGTTTGCCAAGTTGATGAGTATGGTATGTATTTATAATATTTTCCAATCATTAGTTGTATAATAATAATATTATATAAATAATATTTTTTAACTACTATATATTCCATAGATTACTTTATCTTCAAGAAATATAATTATATTATTTTTTACTGAATTAAAAAAATATACAGGTAAATTATGTTCTATTTTTGGAAGCTGCATTAATTAAGATGGTATATAAAGAAAATAGTAATTATTACATTAATGAATGAAAATAATATATTTGGTGTAAATATTTTTCTTAAAGTAGTAAAAAATTAATTTAAATTTTATTTTATTTTATTTCGTCACGTTTATCTCGACTAGTGTATAAAAATATATTTTATTCAATGATATTATAATAAATTTTTAAAGTAAACATCGAGAGTTCGAATATGCACAAATTAAACAATGGATGGATATTCATGACCTTTAGACTGATTTTGAATTTTAGTGCATAAAAACTTTAAATTAATTTAAGAATTTTTCCAAGTTGAATACATTATGATTACAAAATTGGACAAAAACAGTCCATTAATTATTCTGCATTACTTGTTATTTTAATCCGTCAATTAATAATTGGTTAATTTATTTGCGATTAACCTTTTATTAAAATATTAATGATAGTAGCGAACGGAAGGCGTAAGCTGTGGCTTTCACTCGTGTGTACATATATATATATATATCACTTAATTATAGGTATAATTATATTTGGGTTATTTAATTATTAAAAGTTATATTTAGATCATTTATTTATGCGTAAGATTATATTTGGGTCACCCAATTATTAAAGGTTATATTGAGTCACTCCATTATAGATAATAGTAATACGATTGAGTCAACCTTCATATTTAAAAAATATATATCAATTTAGTTATTTTTTCTTCCAAATCACTTGTATACCCATGAGAAAAATTATAATATGAAGGATGACTCAAATATAACATTATCTATAATTGAGTGTCTCAAATTTAATCTTACCCATAATTTAGTGACTTAAATATAATTTTTAATAATTGAGTGATCTAAATGTAACTTGAATCATAATTAAGTGAACTTCGTTGTAGTTTACCCGTTTATAAATTCTGGAACATCGAATTGAAGGGAAGCACGAATGCAAAAGCGTGGTCGTTAGAGGCCACGTAAGAACAAACAATGGTCGTCAGATTTTGTGAATAGTTCCCTATCAGACTCAGATTTTGTGAGTAGGAAGAAAGCTATTGCGAAGAAATACACAATACTTTTAATTTTTTAAACCCAGATCATGTTTTCTAACCTTAAATCTTAAACTCATTAATTTAAAATAAAAATACCACTAGAGACACGATTAAAACGTAAATAATTTGTACCCATGCTTTTATATAGGTGAAAGCAATGGTGGATCTACTTAAAGCATAAGGTGGGCCCAGACCCACCTGAACTTTTTAAAATTAATATATTTATTTTTAATTTTTTAAAATTTTATGAATTAATTTTTAAATTTTTTCAAAAAAATTATGAGTTGTGTCCATCCTGAAATTTTAAAATTTTATATGTGTCCATCCTAAAATATTTTTTTTAAATCCACCGCTGAGCGAAAGTATTTAAAAGTGACCCCAATTATAGGAAACGCTTCAAATATGTATTTTATCCATGTATATCTTTAAAAATATTCATTAATTTATAATTTTATTTATATAAGTTTAAATTTTGATATTCGCTTTAAAATTGTAAAATTAGACATTTCAGAGTAATTTTTGTTTTATAAAATTATTATTTTATTGGGTAAATTAATTATATGTCCTAAAATAATAATTGAGTAATTCAATTATAGGTTTCAGTACAAATATCCTATTTTTTTCTCCAAAAGTAATAATTCAATTTCTCATTTATACGTATAGAAATAAACATGTTTTTCAATTAAAATTCAATGATTTATCATTAAAATTAAAAATAAGACATTGAGACAATAACATTTTTAGTCTTTAAAATTTATGTATTCTATTAATTTGGTCATAATTTAAAATAATTCAATAAATATAATCTTTTGTATTTAAAATTTTTATTAGTGAAGTGATTGTATCTACTAGCTGACAGTGTTAAGGTATAATGAGCCTATTTCACTAATTTGTTAGTTATCTAGTACTGAAGTAATTATATCTATCGAGTACGGAATGTGATAAGTGGTCGAAATATATATTAAAAGGATGTAGTATCAAAATTTATATGTATGAATATTAAGTTTATTTAATTATTTTAAATTAAAAATAAATTAATAAAATATATAAATTTTGGGATGTATATTTATTATTATACCAAAGGTTTATTTTAATTTTAATGATAAAGTGATTTATATTTCATAAAATTTTAATTTAATAATTTATTTACTTTTAAACTTATAATTAAATAACTAAATTATTATTTTTTTAAAAATATATATTTATTTTTACACTCGATTATTTAGATGAATGGTGATCACTTGTTATTAAACTTATAACTACATGACCTCTAATATATTTTAACCTATTTTATTTTGTTGGTAAAAAACAAATTAACCAAGCTCTGACCCAAATTGATTTCATTTCTATAGCAAAAAAGAACAAGACTATGATATCACTAACTAGGGATCGGATACCCGACCAGTTTAAATAAAATTGGTTCTGGCATCGATAATCATCGGTTTTTAAAAATTAGAATTATTTTCGGTCTCGGTTATATCGGATCCTAAATTTTAAGAACCGATCCCGTTACTGGTAGATATCAGTTCTAATATCGGGTACCCGAATTAGTTTATTCTTAAAGAAAATTAAGTAATTGACGGAAAAAATTTAAACACCAATAATAATATTAAATAATAAAATTAGAACATTGTAGGCTTAAAAATTAAAGTTTTAAAATTAGTCATACTTATAGTATTCATATATAAAGAGAAAGTTTGATAAGAAAAATAAATAAAAGAAAATCAATACCGAATATTTGGTATTGGTTCCGGTTCTATTCGGTACCCACCGGGTACCAAGTCTAAAAAATCAAGATCCAGTCCCGATCCCGGTTATGACCAAAACCTAACTTTTGAATTTAATCTCGATTCCACCGAAATTAATACCAGATAAAAATTTACCGAATTTTATCAAAACCGGATAATCAAATTTGTTTCCCACTCCTATCACTAACGACTAAAACCTTGTTTTCCAATCCGTTAATTCAGTTGAAAAACCCGCACCCTCTCAAATCTCGGCACAAAATCGCATCAATATCCGCTCGTCTAGACAATTCCCAGCAACAATTGAATCTCTCTGTTCTTGGATTCAGTTCGGGTATTCCCGGATTGGACGAATCCTATAGTATAAATTTGACTCGAAAATATTTAAATAAAGTTTGAGTTATAAAATAAAAATTAAAATATTTTAATAATTAATCGATCAATTTTTATATTTTAATTAACTTTTTAATTATACATAATATATTGTAAATATCACATGTGAAAATACAAAAAAGTATAAATGTATATTATATATGCATATAGAAAATCGTTAAAATTTGAATCAATATATATCTCATCCAACCTCAAGTATGTACACATAGAAATATATATGTTGCTGCTATGTATATACATATAAAAATATATATAAAAAAATCGTGTACAATTAAATTTGTACATAAATTAAAAATTTAACTCGATTCAACTCGACTCGAATTTTATAAATATTATATTTTTTAAATAATTTAGTAATATTTTTATATTTTAATTTAATATATTAATTTGAATAGAAGACAATATTTATGACCTTACAAAATAGTGGAGCCGTCCCTCTCAACCCACTATAAAACCCCTCTACTCCTATTCTAAAACTCAACCCTCCCCTCCCCTCCCCTCCCCCTCAGCATTTCAGTAAATACAGAACAGATGTGTCAGCTTACATCCTCGAATTCTTACAAGTCCTGCAAGTGTAATTCAAACGTTTTGTGCATCTGGGAAGAATCCAATATTTACCAACCCTTGATCCTCAAAACACCAACGCCAGAACCAGAAGAAAGATGCAGCTTTACAATCCCTATTGTTGTCAAGGAAGCCATTTCCATTGCAAAGATGGCTCTTCCCATGATTCTAACAGGGCTCATTTTGTACTCCCGATCATTGATTTCCATGCTCTTTCTCGGCAACCTTGGCGAGCTTGCCTTGGCAGGCGGTTCACTCGCCATTGGCTTCGCTAATATTACCGGCTACTCTGTTCTTTCCGGCCTTGCCATGGGAATGGAATCCATGTGTGGACAGGCCTTTGGCGCCAGGAAGTTCAGCCTTCTCGGAACCACGTTGCAGAGAACGGTGCTTCTGCTTTTGGTTTCTTCGTTGCCTATTTCTCTTCTGTGGATAAACATGAGGAGAATACTCATAGTTTGTGGCCAGGACGAAGCTATGGCCGAAGAAGCTCAATTCTATCTTATCTACTCCCTTCCCGACCTCTTCGCTCAGTCACTTTTGCACCCATTAAGAATCTATCTTAGAACCCAATCCATAACTTTACCTTTGACGTATTGTGCCATCGGATCCATTCTTCTGCACATACCAATTAATTACCTGCTCGTATCACACCTTAGACTAGGAATCAAGGGTGTTGCCCTCAGCGGGGTATGGACCAACTTCAATCTTGTAGGCTCATTGATACTCTATATTCTCTACTTTGGAGTCCATAAAAAGACATGGGGAGGATTTTCAGTGGAGTGCTTTAAAGAATGGAAATCTCTGTTGAATTTGGCCATTCCGAGCTGCATTTCAGTATGCCTTGAATGGTGGTGGTACGAGATCATGATTCTTCTATGCGGCTTGCTCTTGAACCCCAGAGCTACCGTGGCTTCAATGGGTATTTTGATCCAAACAACGTCCCTAATCTACATATTCCCATCTTCTCTGAGCTTTAGTGTATCAACCAGAGTCGGGAATGAACTCGGTGCGAATCAGCCGAAGAAAGCCAAGCTCGCATCATTTGCAGGCCTTTATTGTGGTTTCATGCTGGGGTTTGCAGCACTTTTTTTCGCTGTAATGGTTGGCAACGTATGGGCTACTATGTTTACGGATGATAAAGAGATCATAGCATTAACATCTGTTGTTTTGCCTATAATCGGAGTATGTGAGCTCGGGAACTGCCCACAAACTACAGGGTGCGGAGTGCTAAGGGGTACGGCCAGGCCGAAGCAGGGAGCAAACATCAACCTCTGTTGCTTTTACCTGGTTGGTATGCCGGTAGCCGTATGGTTAGCTTTTTTCGCAGGGTTTGATTTCAAGGGATTGTGGCTAGGAATGTTGGCAGCACAAGTGTCGTGTATGGTGACCATGATGCTGGTTTTGATTCGAACAGATTGGGATTTCGAGGCCGAAAGAGCTAAAGAGCTGACCGGAGCTGATGTGGTCGTTGATGACGATAGCAAACAGGTTGAGCAAGAGAAGCCAGGCAAAGCAGAAAACAAGGAGGATTCGTGTTCTTTATTAGGCGCTTTAGTTTAAACCAATGCTCCTTTTTGTAGTTTTGTCTTACCAGTTTAGACTGCATTTGTTATCCCATCTATTGCAACACAAAGGAACAGATGTCTATGCTATAGGCAAGTGAGATTGGTTCAACTTGCGGAATCATTTCAACGGAAGTCCATTGTGAGTGATGTTCAAGACAAAAGTAAGATCCCATGTAATAACCTATGTAGACCAATATAAAAGGTTTTATTAGAGCAAAACAAAGTCAACCACGATTGCACAAAGCACACAAGGGGAACAAAAGAATCGATTCTTGCTTTTTTTTCTTTCTTTCTATTTTCCATCGTAAAAGCACTAAAGGTCTATTTAATATTTTTAAGTAAATTTTAAATTTAAGATATTATATATATATAAATTTATAAAAATTTATCCACCACAAATAAATATACGTTATGAGTCTATATAAATTTATTAGAGCAAAACTCTAATAACTAGAAGAAAAAAAACACTATAAATTTATTATCGTCTTAGGCTTCATTTGGGATTGTGGTGAATATAATAAACGATTGTTTACTGATCATAACAATCTCAAATAATCTATCATTTAATTCTAAACGAACATTTGATCATTTATTTTAAAACTCAAACAGATTTTTTTAAAAATCGTACTTTTAATTTTTGATCCACAATTATTTACCCTAAATAAACTTGGAAACTTCAACCTTAAACGAACCCTTATCATTCTATTTATCCTTAAATCCGGAAAAATGCAAATATATATATATAAGTGGAGTGTGTATTATAGGAGGCATGGTAATGTTATTGTTGGCCCTAATAATCAATGTTTAAATCACGGGCAATCAATTTCTTCTTGAAATTATAATGAATAAAATAATTAATTTAATCGGAAGTAATAAGCATGTATTTGCCGCAGAACATGAGTTAAAATGAAATATAATTTCCATTAAAATAAAAATAATAATAACCTTATAATCACCAAATAATGTCATATACAAACCCTTGATATTTACCACTCAAAAGAATAAATGGTTAAAGTTTCGCATTAACATTTCTATATTAATAGTCTATAACATAATAATCTTATTATAAATTATAATTATAAAATTTATACATATAGACTCAAGAAAAAAATTAATATGTATTCTTAAATATCCGAGTTTAATCGTTTTATTTATAAAACATTTATCGATATTAAAAAAAATTAAATTATCTAAAATAAAGTAGTGAAGTACGTAAAATTAATAATTTTATATTTTAAAATAAAATTATATTTCGGTGTTAAGAAGGACATGGATTCATGGAAAGGAATAAACCTCTTTATAAACACGACGCATCCAGAGGAATTAGACAGACTCCTCTTGAAATACGTTAAGACAAGATTCAGTCATCACTCATCAGCAAACATGTTTAGATTGGAGAGGGAGACTGCCTGTCCTGAAATCACCTCCTACTATAAGATTCAATAATTAGTAGCACAAAGATTTTAGACTTTAAAATTAACAAGTTTATGCTAAAGTACGTAAGTTTTAGTTTGAATTATAATCAAAAGTTGTTTCCCAACAATATAAATATAATCGAAAACATATACATAATTTTGTTTGAAATCTATAAGTACCAATTTTCTGTCAATAATAATAATAAAATATTTCGATAAAATAATAATTATATTTTATTATCAAATTATAAAATAAGAATAAGAATCAAATTAATTAGCATATTGACAGGGATGAAGCTATATATATCCTTCTCGGAGGGCTCTTTTCCCTTTCAGATTTTTTTTGGTATAATTACATTTAAGGTTTCTTTTAATTTAAATAATAATAAAAAAAGGTTTTTGTTCTTTTAATTTTTAAATTTAAAAACTTAATAAATCTTTGCCTCTCTGAATGTTTGATCCTAACTTTGTCTCTGATTATTGACGCAGATTCTGATGTCCTAACTGACGTAAATAACCACATGCCATTAAGTAAGCCAGATCTTAGTTTTGCAAAAAGTCAACAAATTAAATCTATTAGCAACATGCTAATTTTATTTCCAAATTGTAAATATAATAGATGCACATCAAATCATCACCACGCTTCATGTGATAATTAATATTAAATATCCAAGTTAGGTTTTAAATAATTATACTGATTATTATCAAATTATAAATATTGTAGCATTTATTCTGGTGGCGTAGTATACATAATTTTCCTTATCAAAATACGGTTTTTAATAATATTAATACATAAGTAGACGCGGCTTTTGACATCGTTGTGGTACAAGTCAAAAAGGAATCCATCCGGTTAAAGCCCAATTGATACCGAAAAGTAGAGAAAATTTAATTAAAAATATTTAAAAAATTAAAATTTAACGTAAATTTAAAAAAAATTGAGGGGGACAAATAAAATATTTTAAAAAAATAAGAGCAAAATTTAATTTTTTTAAAAAAATTAGGAGGCATAACCCCCTCTAATCCTTTTATCATTAGTCAAATGATTAAAAATACATTTGAACATATATTACTTTATAATCATCTCAAGACTATTTAAGATATATATATTTTTTATAATTATCGATATCTAATTTATTTATTAATTAATTCAAATTAAATATCATATAAATTTATTGTTGAATTAATTATTTTAATCTAATTTATTCATTCATAATAACATAGAATTAATTAAATAAGTAAGCATGCACTTGCAAATAAATGAACAGAAGTAGAAACTATTATTTTATAAATTGTGTAGATTTAAAGTCATTTAATGATGTATTAAGCTGACAAGCTGTTTACAGGTTGTTTCTGTTTATGAATAATTAGATGCATGAATCTCTACTCTTTAGTGATGAATAATAGCCTTATTAATTTGATATATAATCATATTAGCAAACATATGATGTTAACGGAAACTAGTTTGATTAATACGGTTGGTCTAAACGATAAAAAATTTAATATTATTTAAATATAATTTAAGTTTAACGTTTTCGTATATGACATTGATCGATCTGTATTAAATAAGATAAAATATAAGTGAGTATTTTGAATTTTGGATTCGTTCTAAAATTTTATATATCTAAAATTTTTGGATCAACCAATTAGTAGTCTATATTCAATTTAAAAAATCTGATATCTAGCTTTTTCAGATATTAAATATTTAGATATTGGATATTCAATTTATGACTTATTTTGAGTTTTTTTTTTAATTTGGTAATCATGCTCATGAAAATTTTAGACTTTTTAATATAACAAACAACAAATTATTGAATATAACATAATTTATATCTATCAAAATTTCATTTTATTTATATATAACAATAAAAAATTTAATATATTTATAAAAATTTTGAATTTTTAAATTTTCGGATATACTATTTAAATATCAAATAATTATCTATATCCAATCCAAAATATTATATATCTGAATTATCTAAAAAATAAAAAAACATTCCATATCTAAATTTTAAGATAATATCAGTAAACAATCGAATTAAATCGATCAAATTAGATTTTTATACCCCTACGATAAAGCCGTGAAAAAACTAGAAAAAAAACAAACAGAAACCTAACCAATTGGCCTCATCACAGTTGGACAACATTATTAAATACTTCTGACAATCACAAAACGTCAGCATTGAATATTATTTCCAACTGCTAATAAAAAAAATAGATAAAATATTAATATTTAAATTTATTTTTATTAAATTAAAATATAATTATATCATTGAAGTAAATATTGAAATTCGAACTTATATAAATGAGGGAGGTATATTGTCAACTAGTTATTTGTTAATAGAAGGGGTTGTTGCACTTCGAATTTTTTTTTACATTTAACTCATTATATATTTTTTTTATAAATTTAAATAATTATGATTGTTTATTTATTTTTTAAAATTTATGTTTTATCTTCCATCCCAAAATCAGGATTTCATCTCTACATTTAAAATGTGATAATATAAATACTTTACATTACTCCACCGCTTAATAGATTTTTATACTTAAACTAACTTTAGTGAATACTTAAAACAACATCGTAAAATATACTAAAATTATTGTAGTTGTTTAAAAAAAAAAATACCATAAAATATGAATATAGTATATTGAATTTTTCAAGCAGTCGCAAATTAATCAAAGCTCTTTCAATAAATTACATGAAATTTTTCATATGAGATCGTAATCATACTCGTAAATGAATAAGTAAATACACATGCAAACAAAATTTGACCACTACAAACGAAAAATTATTATTAGATAAACTATAAATAAATATAAAAAAATTAAACTTATCTAATAATTTTTCAGACAAACTTGATTATCCAAATAAATATAAAGTAGGTAAGAAGGCATTTTGAAAGGAACAATCATCTTGGATGGAGGAGTTATTTTAGGTGATTGAGTAATTGATGGAAAGGGCTAATTTAATCTGGGGCAGGGGCAGGGGCAAAGGGCAAAACATTTCCAAGAGCCCATGTTGCGGAATAGATTTTATGTTGGATTAAAATCTGGGTATATGTTTATAATATTATCATAAAATATAATATAAAATTAAGAGATCAATTATATTAAATATCTCATAAGTATTAAAATATCATAAAATATATTTATATTTCGATTAGAATATCATGGAACATCCACCTCCTCGTTCCTCTTCATGGTAGGTTGTAAGCTTTCAGCTATCCAACCCACACAAGTTCCTCACCTTCCAGAATGTTTTTGATTGTTTTCACCAGGCAAGCTTGATTCTATACTCACAAATCCTTAAAGACTACGTCAGCTTCAGATTTCAAAGAGCAAATTGAACCCCATTTCATCCTCCCGCCCAAATATTTCCACCAAAGGATGGTGAAGACGATGGTGAAAGGTGAGGACTTGGGAGTTCTGAGTCTGACAGAGGAGATGGAAAATTGGTGAAGAAGTTGCAGAGGAAGAAAAATAAAATGGAAACTCTGTAAGTAAAGATGAAACCCCATTGCAATTTGCACCTAAACTACAAATCTAGGATTTAAATGTATGCACTACAACAAAGGTTAGACTGCTGTGCTGTTCTGCTCAATGTAATTGCAGAAACAGTTCTCACAAAACAAGACTTCCAGCTCAGTTCTGCCACAAACACAGCTGCCTTCAAAGCTTCGCATGCTCCTACATCTGGTCACTCACTGAAGCTGAAACGACAAAAGATAAAAACAAAAAACAAATCTCCATATAAGAAGTTAAGAACCCAGCATAGGTTAAGCAAAAATTCAGGTCATGAAGATACATACCTGCGATATCTCTCGTTAATAGGGCTTTCAGCTTCAGCACCATATGGACTGTCCCTTCCTTTAGCCACTGAACATGGCATGGGACCACAACCATTCTCAGGGCTAGCTCTTTCCCTTACATATGGGCTATGATTAGATCCACGACCACTGTCAGAGATGGGCCTTTCTCTTTTATAAGAACTGTGCCAGAACTATGCTTCTCTCTCCTATAAGGATTATGGCTGGGGCCTCGAACATTCTCAAGGCTAACCGTCTCTTTCCTGCAAGGACTTTGGCTGGAGCCACGAGCATGGTCAGAACCAGCTCTCTCTCTTTGGCTTGACCATACTCGAGGCTATCTCTCTCTCTCTTATAGGGACTATGACATAGGTGGCATTACCTTTGTCCATTCAACGCCAAATCCTGGACACCAGAAAACGATGACTTTATTTTTGGTTTCAATATGATACATTTTGTTACCTTTCTGTTAGAAATTGTTGATATAAAAATTATTTTATATATTTTTTTAATAAAATAATAGATAAAGTACATTATTTATCACTCAAATTTCTTTTTTATTATTTTAAACATTAAAAAACTAATTTAATAATTTATTTTTAAGTTATTTATATTTTCGTCACTCTCGAATATATAATTTTTTAATTATTTGTTAAATTTAAATTAATTAATTTTTAATATTAAATTATATAAATCAAATCAGATAATCAATTAATCATTTAATTAAAATATTTAATTTGATAGCTTAAAAAATACTAAATAAACATAATAACGCATATTGAAATCTCAAATATTTATCGCTAATCGGAATAAGCTTAGAATTATAATTTACTCGATGAAAATGATAATTTTTTCATTAAATAAATAGTTTTTACCTTTCAAGTAATAAATGTTAGGATTTCGGATACATATAAAATTAAAAAGCACGAGTATTTTTATCCAAATGATAATTAATATTTTCTTTGTCCAATAATTTTTATCTTTAGCTGATTTTTCACATAATTTTAAGAAGAAGAAAAATTATGTAAGAGATATATTATAAAATAATTAAAATGACAATTATATTTTTGAAAAGTCAATTTTTTTTAGAAAATTAAAAAGAAGATAGAAAAAGAAATATGATTAATATAAGTGTGAGTTTTTCAGTAAGATAATTTAAATAAGATGATTTTAAAACATAAAAATAAACAAATTTTATGAAAGGAGAGTATAAATATTTTTTTAGATTTTCATATTTTTGGAATTTCACCGAAGAGTAATAATCAGTTTCATGTTTTTTATTCAAAAATTTAATATTTATTTTAATTCTGTCAAATGAGTGGATTATCGTTTATTAGATAATTTTAGATCAATATATCTTTTTTATTATTCCTTCCATCTCAAGAAAAATATCTATTATTAACTTTTTTTTAATCAATTTTTTAATTTTTAATTACAATTATTTAATATTTATTATTGATAAAAAAATATATATATATTTAAAATAATAGTCTGGGCTGATTCTTCTAATTAATTAATTAATAAAAATATGATTGATTTCGTTTATTGAATTAGCCAAAGTAGATGACGTAAGCATAAAGGTGGTAGTTGTTCAGGGATATAACTGCCAACCGTGTAGACTGACATCACCCTGAAACCGTACAACCCCCCCCCCCCCCCTCCGCTGTTCTCCACACTCCTCGGTAACTTTCCATGAAACTCTCCACCCTTAGCCGCCGATTTTTTTTTTTTTAATTTAATTAACAAAAAATAAAATCAAGACACACAAAAATTTTTACATTAAAAAATAATATAAATTATATAATTTTCAGATTAAAAGTTTTTTTTAATGAATAAAAATATCTATTTATTTTATTTATAGTATAAGCTTTTTGTATTTTTAAAATAATATTTAAAATAAATATTTATATATTTTAAAACATTTTAACAAAAATACTAATATTTAAATTTTAAATTAAAGAATAAAAAATATTTTATCACTGAATATTTTAAAAGTAATATCAGATTGAATATTTTTAACAAAAATACTAATATTTAAATTTATCTTTATTTCTCCTACATTTTTAAAATAAAATTTTGACTCTTTATTGTTTGAATTTAAACAATTAACTCAACTTAATATTTAATTTTAAATTTGTTTTATAGTATTTGTTTTGTTTTGTTTAAATCAAACTTAAAAACAAATCAAAATTTTAAGGACTTATTGAAAAATAGATAAACAGATAAATATATATTTTAATTATTTATATTACTTTTTCCTCCAGAAATTTTAAATATTAATATAAAATTAAAATTGATTGGTATATATCTGTTTCTAAAGTTTTTAACTATAGATTTTGGAGCATGACACGTGGTGTAAAATTTATGTTATACTTGTACATTTAAAAAAAATAAACTTTAAAATATTAAACTTATATATTTAATTAAATAATTATTTTAATTCATATTTATTTTTTAAGTAATTTAATTTTTAATATTTTATTTTAAGTCAAAATAATCTATATACAAATAAAAATTATTAACCAGTTGTTGATAAATAACTTAAAATTACTTAATAGAATGATACATCAATAATATATTATTCTATAAAATTATTTCTATACTAATGCGATATTATTTTAGGTCAACATCTTTATATGTGACATTATTACGTAGGTTTATCACATTGACTAATATTTTTCATTTAGTAGATAGATTATTTTAATTTAAAAAAATCATTAAGGTAAAAGTAACTATTTATTCAAAGAGCTTTTTTAAATTTTTGCCTAAAACATATAATCTTAAACTTTAAATTTTAACAGTTGTCCTTAATTTTCAAACTTTTACATTTAAACTCCTATTCAATACCTTAAAATAAACCTTAAAATTGAGATGTTTAAGTTTTTTACTGTAGTTTATTGAATATAAATCATATAAAGATTAGAAAAAAAATTGTTAACCTTGAAAAATTATTAGGTGAACCTTGTTCACAATGTCATTTATGGTCTCAATTAATTAAGATCGTTGATCTCAATTTTTTTCAAGTGAATCACCTCTTTCTTATATATACTCAGTGGATGAGTATTTATTAAGTGATTATTTAAAAATTAATGATCATGATTACTTGGACCATATATGACGTGATAAACAAAGTTCAACTAATAAGGAGAAATTATATCATGGGTAAATCTCACCATGTCATTCATGGGACCAACCACTAAAAATTATCCATCTCATATTTTTTCCATGTCATATATTTTTCTAAGTAAATCTTCACTCATATTTACTGTTAATTCATTTTAAAAACAGTTTTTTTCAAATAAAGATTCACTTAAAAAATATATGACATAGAAAAAGTGATAAGATGGTTGATCTTTAGTGGTTAGTTTCATGGACACCTGATGAAAGTTACCCATAATATAATTTTTTCCTAATAAGACCCTAGCCGCTCTGTGATGCAATATCCAAAATGAGGTCAAAGGTCCATTCTAACAGTTCATTTCTTGAGGGAGTGGTTTGATCCTGTAAAACCAAGGTTTGACATTGCACACAAATTGAATGATTGACAGAGTCAGCACTCAACTCCAACTGTTAGTCTGCTAGGAATAGGACGAGGACTAGAACTGTATACAGTCGCAAACAAACTGCGCACGCCAGTAAAACCATCCCTTGTACTCAGTATTCAGTAACAAACGGGTTACGGGTACAGTTGCGGCGGGTAAAATTTTTTACCTCTTTTTTTAAAATTTTTTAAAAAATTAAATTTAAAATTTTAACCCTTATTTTTTATATCTTAAACCTTAAACTATACACCCTAAAAAATATACCATAACCCTAATTCTTTAAACCCTAACCTTAAATCCTATACCCTAAATCCTTTAATTTAAAACGAAGGTATAAAAAAAAACATAAGAAAGAGGTAGATAATTTACACCAGTTGCAGCTGAACTAAGATGGGTATAATCACAAATGTAGTATAAAACCTCCAAAATGAACAAGCTCATCTTGTCCAGGGAAAACTGGATGAAAATCAACACTGTAAAGAAGGGTCTGAAGAGATCAAACAGAAGCTGACCCTTTGGTCTTTGACAGCTTCAGATAAAAAATATGATTTCTCTGGTCAAAATGCTCAATATCCCACGTGTCATGCCATGCTGAATCCGAAACCCATACAGCTGGCATCAAAACCTAGTCCTGACTGACCCCACAATCCAAACAGCCTGGATCCTCTTCACCTTTCCGTGTTGGCCTACTTTTTTAATCCCTCAACCCACGAGCACATCCCTTTCGAAACCTCACGCACAGCTTCATATATAAACGACTCGTAATATAGCATCTTCTTAAAAAGCTTTCCTTTGGCTTTTGCTCAACTCAGACTCAGAGTAACTTCACTCACTCGACCCAGCTACAAATGGATTTCTTTGCTCTAGATTACGACGGGGTTGATTCTGGGTCGGTTTCGTCGCCGCTATCGGATTCCGGGAGTGGAACTGGTCGACTGGCGAATTTTTCCGATGAAGATGTGATGTTAGCTTCGAGTTGTCCGAAGAAACGGGCGGGGCGGAAGAAATTCCGCGAGACTCGGCATCCGGTGTACCGTGGAGTCCGCCGTAAGAACTCAGGGAAGTGGGTTTGTGAAGTAAGGGAGCCTAATAAAAAGTCGAGGATTTGGTTGGGTACTTTTCCAACGGTGGAGATGGCTGCGCGTGCCCACGACGTGGCTGCCATAGCTCTGAGAGGAAGGTCGGCTTGCCTTAACTTCGCGGACTCGGCTTGGAGGCTTCCTGTTCCGGCTTCTACCGATCCCAAAGATATCCAGAAGGCAGCGGCAGAGGCAGCAGAAGCGTTTCGTTCGAGTGAGCATTGGGATGGAAACTCCAAAGAAAATGCAAAGAGAGATGATAACAAAGAGTTTGATCAAATGACAGTGTCGGAAACTGGGTTTTATTTGGACGAGGAGGCTGTTTTTGGGACACAAAGTTTTCTGGCAAACATGGCAGCAGGGATGATGATGTCGCCTCCTCGTTGTGGTTATAATGGGGAGTACGAGCAAGAATACGACGGTGCCGATGATTTCATTCCTCTTTGGAGCCACTGACCACTGTTAATAACACTGTCACTGTCGAAGGTTGATTCTGTTGGGTGAACTGAATAGCTAGGAATTTAATTTACAATCCTCACACAAAAACAAAAAACAGAGTTGTGCATGGTTAGTTTTTACGTTTAATATCTTTTGATTTTTTATTTGATTTAAAATTTAGATAAATTAATGTACACAAATTTTATATCTAAGATTTTAAAAAAATTATATTAAAAATTTAAGAATAAAAAATTATAAAATTTTAAGACGGCAAATTTAAGAATCTGAAATTTTCATATATATAACTGCAATCCAACGCTCTTCTTTGGTCCATCTCTACTTACACGTGGAGACTGTATCAATCTTATTTTAATCATTAAATTAAAAAAATTATCTACCATAAATAAAATATTCTTAATAAAATTATCGATTATCAATTTAACATAAATAAAAATATACAATTAATATAATTAATTTAATTTTTTATATTTATAGGTATATAATCACACTAGTTTTAGTTTTAGTATAAAAATAATTTTAATCTAATTGATAAAATTAGGTTAAGATTTTATTATTTATGAAAATCACTAATTCAAACATTAATATTATAACATAATAATTAAACGATTAATATTTAAAAATTAAAATATATTATAAAACATATATTATTATAATTATCATAATTAATTAAAAAAAACTAATAGTTCTTGCACATGCCTTCCACCTGGTTTGTCCATGGTCCTATTCCCCAATCAAATGAAATGAGTGTATATGTTATAATCCAACTGAATGATTAAAATTATTTTTATACTAAATTAATTATATATAAATATAAAAGACACAATATAAAATTATAGTACTATTTTTATCAACTCATATATGTTTTTACAAATAATTTAATAGTTTAATCGACAAAATATTTAATTTAGTCATCAAAATAGGATTAATACAATAATTCAAGAGTGATGAGTGTTAATTCACCCTTAAATGGAAGAGATTACCTAAAACGAGATGAAAATATAGGCAGATAACGTAAAGCTGACGCGGTTTTGTTTTGATTCCTTTCAAGTTTCACCGCCTTTCTCTCCCTTTCTCCAACGGCGACGGCCACCGCAGCCTCCCTTTTCCTCCACCACTACGATCCTCTTTCTTCTTCTCCAATTTATTGCATCATGAAATAGGAACAAATAATATACGATAGGTTCGATCAATTTAGGGTTTCGGCGATCTCTTTCATATCCAGAATCTTTCTCACCGAGATTCCCCGTCGCTGTTCCCAGACACTGCATCCCAAGCTTGTTGCCAGATATATTTTGTTTCTGATACAAAAACAAATAGGTGATTATGGATTTAGACGGCGGCAACCGGCGCGTCTTTAACCGGCTCGGAGGTCCATCAGCTGCCCCACAAACTGACTCCTCCAAAAACCAGAAAGTTTGTTATCATTGGAGGGCCGGTAAGTGTAGCCGTTTCCCTTGCCCTTTCTTGCACCGTGAACTGCCTCATCCTACGGGCCCCACTTCCGCCGCCGGTAACGGATCGGGTGCACCCAAACGTTTCGCGAATGATTCTGGGTTTTCGGGTCCGGCCCCACGACGAGGCCCCAACTTCAATAATAATCATAATAATAATTGGGGGAGAATGGGGGCTAATAAGGTGGTCAGGAAAACGGAGAAAGTATGCAATTATTGGGTGCAAGGGAACTGTAATTACGGAGATAGGTGTAAGTTTCTACATTCCTGGAGTTTAGGGGAAGGTTTTACCTTGTTGAATCACCTTGATGGGCACCAGAAAGTAAGTGCCTTTGTCTTTCTTTTTTTCATTTATCGTGTTGATTTGATATGAACTTCTGAAGAACCACACTACAAATGCTAGTTATTAGGTGGGTAGACTCTGCATTCACATGAATCTTACTAGAAATAACAAACTTCCCATGTGGAGACATACCAATTCATCATTTGCGTCAACTTAACCTTTGGACTTTGGAGTACATCTAAAAGCTAACTGTTAGAGTGGGAGAGCCTTAGTCCATATAGATCTTACAAGAAAAAGGCAATACTTTAGATGGGGGTTTCAATTTGGGCCATAACATATTCTTAGGTGTAGTGATTATGATGATGACGATGAGTTTGTTCTTTGGGCAGGTTGTTACTGGAATTGCGTTGCCAGCGGGTATGGATAAGCTCTATACAGGGAGTAAAGATGAGACTGTGAGGGCTTGGGATACCAACACTGGTCAGGTGTGATTAAATTTGTTTCTTTTTAATTAAAAAATTGCAGTTTTAATTTAGTATTTAGGTTTTTGGAAAGAAAAGATAGATTTACCACGTCTCCAAACTTGATGCATTTTAATCAATTTCAATAACAAGAATCTGCAATAAACGGTTATGAAAATTTTAATGTTGTTCTGTCCTGCTTGGTAGATGTGTCCATCTGAAAAATCAGATAACTCTTGAAGGGTACTATTTTTGTTTCTATGGAATCACTAAAGTGCTAAATATTTACCCATGGGATCATGCAGAATACCTATTTCATTATGCTGTGAAAGTTAAACGAAATACACTTTTTGCTAGTGTGTGTTGGCGAATTTTTTATTATGTTTTTAACTGATTTTATTTTTCCCTGTGACCTTTTGTGTAGTGTATGGGTGTGCTTAATCTTGGTGGTGAAGTAGGTTGCATGATCAGTGAAGGCCCTTGGCTATTTGTTGGCATACCTAATGTTGTCAAGGTAATATTTGAGGCAAATTCTCTTACCAACCTTTTCTTCTTTGTTACTGTTATCGTATCCGAAATTGGAAGATTGATGATTTCCCGTATCTTTTTGCAGGCATGGAACACCCAAACTAACCAAGATCTCAGTCTTAGTGGACCTGTTGGGCAAGTTTATACTATGGTTGTGGGTAATGATTTGCTCTTTGCTGGCACACAGGTAATGTTCTAAATATTAATATATTGTTCTGCATGTTCTGCGTGTGGTCAGTCTTGTATCCATCATCATGTTTCTTGTCTTGGGTTCTGCTAATTAACTCATTCATTGAGGCAATTTTCTTTTTGGCAGCCTGTTATTCATCATCTCATAAAATTGCCACTTACCTTGAAAGATCTGTAAAATGTGAAATGACCTTTCTCTAAATGAGCACCAGATTTTAGGAGTCCAAATTGGGGATTTTCGCTGGGCGAATCTCACTCATGTTTATGCAATTCCCATAGCATTTAATACTGTATCTCTATTTCTGTAGCACTTCAATGCTGATCCTCTGGTAACAATATCTGTTTATTGCAGGATGGTACTATTTTGGTATGGAAATTTAATGCTGTCACCAACAGCTTTGAACCAGCAGCATCGCTTAAGGGTCACACCCTTGCAGTTGTATCATTAGTTGTTGGAGCTAATAGACTATACTCTGGTTCCATGGACCATTCTATAAAGGTAAAGTAGTTTAAATCACCCTGAATCTCTGATTGAGAAGTATTGTAGTTTCTAACCACCATTATAGCATGTTCTGCATCATTCTTTTTATTTCTTTTTTTCTTTCATAGAAAATTATCATTTTTGCTAATATATTAGTTGTTTTCTTTCAGGCCTGGAGTCTAGAAACTTTGCAGTGTCTTCAGACTTTGACAGAGCACACTAATGTTGTGATGTCCTTGCTTTGCTGGGAACAATTTCTTTTGTCTTGCTCATTGGACCAAACAATAAAGGTTAGTGATTTTTTATGATTTATTTTATCTTCTGCATTTGTTATATTTTTCTGCCTAAAGTTCTTGGATTTATGTTTTTCTGTACAGGTGTGGGTAGCTACCGAGAATGGAAACTTGGAAGCCACATACACTCACAACGAAGAACATGTATGTTATTTATTTCATACATTATGCAATCTACTTTTGATTTGATGCAATTAGTAGTTAAAAAGGAAAGAGGGGTTTGACCCTTGAGGAAAGAATGACGGAACTAAAAACTGAATATCAGATCAGCAATGTTCTTTGCTTTTTTATGTTAGTTATTACAGGTGGCAGTGGCAGGATAATAGTGTGTAACTGTGTGCGGTGATTGAAAGTGAAGATAATGATTGAGGGAAGAGAATGTTACTTACCTTTGTTTGATGTGCTAGAAAGAGTTCTATGCTCTGCATTTTATTTTTGAAATTGAGTTACGTGGGAATGGCGGAGAGGAGGATAGTTTATTTTGAGAGGATTTTGAGGCTGTGTATTGATTTAGCTTTTCAGGGTAGAGATAATCTTAATTTCCATGTTTTGTGATCATAACTAATAGTTTAGGAATATGCATGATCAAATGAATTTTTCCAAGTTTCATATGTAATTGTACAGTTTGGTGTACATTGTAAGATGATTACATTCAGGATGAAATTTAATGTGTAGTCAGGTCTGTTTTGGGAAGTTTCTTGGATCTGTTATGAGACAAGATAGCTTGATCTTCAATATCCATGGCATCCATTCTAGATACGAACATTGTCAAAGCTTAGATTTGCTTACTGTAGCGCAAAATGTAAATGTCTCTAGTTTTTCTTGTTTATATGATGATTTAATTACCAAAAGATTTGAGGAAGATTTTCATGTTGTTAATGGTTTCAATTATGTCTTTTAGCATTTCCCCCCTTGGTTTACTTCCTAGGATTTTTGGATGTTATTGAACTGTTTGTTCTTTTCAGGGCTTGTTGAATCTTCAAGGAATGCATGACTCAGAATCCAAGCCTGTTTTGCTGTGTGCATGCAATGACAATTCTGTCCGCCTCTATGATCTGCCCTCGTAAGTTATTAAGGACTTGATTCTTATCTTAGTACACTCATCTATTTGTTGTTTCACCATTTTGAGGTCCTTCCATGCTTTTCTTATGTGAATTCCTTTTTACCATCCCTATGATTGAAGGTTCTCGGAGAAGGGTAAAATTTTCGCTAAGCAAGAGATTCGTGCAATTGAGGTAGGCCCTGGTGGACTATTTTTCACTGGTGATGGAACTGGTTTTAGAGTGTGGAAGTGGGCAGAACCGGTTCCGAAGCCCTGATGCGTTCCAGCATTCAACAACATATGCATCAAGTATGTATTTTTGGTGTTATTATTTTATTTCTTCTCATCCTTTACCTTTGGATGGGGTTTTCTTTCGGGAGAAATTTCCAAGTTAAGAGAAAGCAGCACCTAGCTCTGTATGCCATAAGTTCATAATAGCAGTCTTTGAATTGAAATTTTAGATGGTGCCTTGATGAAACAACAATAATACGCATTCTTCCACTCCTTGTGCTCTTTGCTGTTCCTTTCACCTTCTTCCCCGAGTGTTTGATTTTTGGTAATCAGAATCAACTGTGTCGTGGCTGATCGATGATGTCCGCATTGAAGCAAAATTCTGTAGTCTTTGAAGTTATGGGTCAGCATTCGTTACTGCTAAATATCTAACAAACTGATCCATCATATTCCATTAGATCTGCTAAAACGGAGTTAATCAGACCAGACTCTTTCTGTTTGGTACGATGGATTTAATTGGTTTCCCATTTTTATGCAACTAGAAATACTGGAGTTTGAGAAAGCTAATTGTTTTTATAGTTTTTCTTTCTCTGTTTTTCAAATGGAAAGAGAGGGAGACGAATTGTGGACTCTTCAAAGGTTTGAGGAAAAAATATAGAAAATTTTAAATAAATTTAGGGTTTAGTAATTAAGATTTAGGATTTTGGGTTTGATAAATAATTTCTATTATAATTTAAATTTTTTGAATGAAATTAAGGTGTATTTAGGGTTTATAGTTTTTGGTTTTAGGTTTAAGATTTTAGATTTTGATATACGGTTTAGGGTTTAGGATTTGTTAAATAAATTTCTATTATAATTTAAAAAAATTAAAAGAATTTAGGGATTAATATTTTGGGTTTAGGATTGAGATCTAAGGTTTGAGTTTAAGATTTGTTAAATAAATTTTTATTATAATTTAAAATTTTTAAACGAATTTAAGGTTTAACATTTGTGATTGGTTTGTTAAATAATTTATTATAATTTAAAATTCTTAAATGAATATAGGATTTAATGTTTAGGATTAATATTTAAGGTTTATGTTTTAGGGTTTAAAGTTTAGAGTATGAGGTTATGGTTTGTGGTTTGGATTTATGGTTTGTTTCTATTATATTTAAAATTTATAATTGAATTTAGTGTTGATGATTTAAGGTTTAGTATTTAGGGTTTTAAGAGTTTAATATTTAAGATTTATGTTTTAGGATTTGAGTTTATAATTTAGGGTTTAAAGTTTTAGGGTATGAAGTTATGGTTTGAGGTTAGGTTTGTGTTTATGGTTTGTTATATAAATTTTTATTATATTTTAAATTTTTAAATAAATTTAACATTTAGTGTTTAGGGTTTAGTATTTAGGGTTTATGATTTATTAATTGAATTTTTATTATATTTAAATTTTATAATTGAATTTAGGATTTAGGGTTTAGGATTTTAAGAGTTTAATATTTAAGGTTTAAGGTTTAGAATTTGAGTTTTAGGTTTTATTAAATGAATTTAAATGTTTATGATTTGTTAAATAATTTAAGTTTTAGGGTTTATGATTTATTAAATGATTTAGTGTTTAAGGCGTAGGGTTTATGGTTTTGTAAATGAATTTTTATTTAAATTTTAATTGAATTTAACGTTTAGAATTTTGGGATTGACATTTATGGTTTGGGGTTTTAGGTTTAGAATTTAGAATTTGTTAAATAATTTTTTATTATAATTTAAAATTTTAAATGAATTTAAGGTTTATGGTTTAATGTTTAATGTATGTTAAGTGAAATTTTATTATATTTTATAATTTTTAAATGAATTTAAGGTTTGATGTTTAGGGTTTATAATTTATGATTTATTTGTGTTTTGGTTTTGGTTTGTTAAATGAATTATTATTATAATTTAAATTTTTAAATGAATTTAGGATTTATCGTTTAAGGTTTATGATTTAATGTTCATGGTTTATTAAATAATTTTTTATAATTTATTTTTAAATGAATTTAGGGTTTAGTATTTAAGGTTTAACACTTAGGTTCTAGAGTTTTTAACTGAATTTTTATTATAATATAAAGTTTTAAATTAATTTATAATTTAAGGTTTAAAATTTTAAGCACAGCAACCAAAACTAGAATGATACAGAAAATCAAAATCTTGAAAAATTTTAAGTGTGATAAATTTCTAAATAAATTAATTTTTAAAATAATTTATATAACAAATTAAAATAAAAAAATAAAAAAAAAATAGGATAGTAAAGTCACCTTCAACTTATTCAAATAAAAAAATAAATTTCTAAATAATTTTTAGTGTGGCAGATGAACCATATGAATCTGTCATTTTCAAGTCTCTTATTCAGCATTTCCTCATTTGACATCAACACAAGTAAATGTTGGCTGAGATATTTGGTTAGGAAAGTAAAGTCACCTTCAACTTATTAAGTAAGAAATCAAATATAATTAAAATCCCTTCTAATATCCTTAAATATAGATTTTAATATCTGATGGGTTCACTCACGAGCCATTTAGCCTCAGTGATTAAGGGAATGATTGATATTCCTAGAGATCACGGATTCGAACACCAGTAATACTAGCTCAGTGTTTGAGTGATCACTGTCTAAAGGTTAAGAGTATACTTTAGAAGTTAGAACAGATAGTACCGTAACTGATTTAAAAAAATAATAAAAAAAATAAAATATCTTATTAATTAGCATTGACTCTAGCCACCTTTGATCATTTGAATTGAAATTCTTTTAGGGAACATTTAAGTTGAAAATTAGTGTCTGCCGCTGCTGTCAGTTCTTATAGTTTCTAAGCATAAATATTGTGGTCCAAAATCTTCAAGGGGAAGAATATGCCGCCACACTAAAGCCTAGGGTTTCAAGTAATAATTTCTATGGATCAAGGACTTAAAATATATACACGAATATAGAAATTATAAAATGTAATTTTATTTTAAAATACTTTAAATGCCCTGGTTATATTGCTTGTTGATTAAGATAGGTTTCTAATTCAATAATGATGATTAGAATTTGGAATGTTAATTATACTTTACCTAACATCCATGGGGAGACCCCTTCAACAATATTTGTAGAAAAAAAATATACAGAAAAAGGAAAGGTTTTTCTCCACAATTACATGCAAACTTGTTCCTATCCATTTCTCATAACAAAAATCATTTACTTTTTTAGTTTATTTTTTTTATTCTTCGATGGTAAAAAAATAAATTTTATATTTTAATTTTAAATCTTAAGTTATAAATTTAAAATATAATATACGTTAAATACTTTAAATTGTAAGTTATAACCCTAAACTCTAATATAAACTTTAATCATAAATTATATATGTTCCAAATTATAAATCTTATATTATAAGTCTCTAACCACTAATCTTAAACCCTAAATCTAACTTTTAGTGTCAAGACACAGATAATAACATCAAAAAAAGTGAAGATGATTTTTATTTTTAAAGCAAAAGTTATAGATTTATATTTTAGCCTAACTAATTTGGACTGACCCGAGTCATACACTTAGTTTTTGATGAGTGAGTCTCCCAACCATAATTTTTCATGCGTATACAACATTTCAAACTTAAGACTTGTTTAAGCGAAATCAAGCTGCTTACCACTTAGACAAACCCTTATTAATAGCGATAGATTTAATTTTAACGATTCTAGTATGATCCATATATATTATGTGATTTTTTAGCCTTAAATAGTTTAAACATATTTTTAATATACTTATTCAAATCTAAATCACTTTAAAAAAATAATTTTTTTATTGAAATTACCCATTAGGTTCAACTATAAAATTAATTTAATATATATAATTCTAAAAAGAAAGTCTCCTCCTCACCCACTTTGACAAGAAGAGCGTTGTGGTTGGAGATTGAAAACTACATTGATCGGTTGCGATGTTGCTTACAAATTGCATCAGACTTGTACAGACCAAGGCAGTAGGCAGACACTTTTTGGTAATTGACTCAATAAAAAATAATATTAATTTATGGATGAATGTGGTAAATCACGTCACATTTATTTGTAAATAATATCAATATAAAACAAATATAAATTATTAAATATATAAAAATATCAATCCTGAATACGACAGATGTGTTAAAATTGTCAATATTTTAAGTGTATTTAACACACAAACTTTGCGTGTAATAAGTTTTTTTAATATATATCAATCAATAATAAGATGTTTAAATAAATTAATTTAAATCTTAAAAAATAATAACTAGTTTTATAGGTTATACAATATCAAGGGATCATAAAACATTACACATCAAAAAATAATTAAATCCATTTAAAAATAATTAAATTGAGAGATTCAGCGAAGAAGTAAGAGTCTTTTCTATTTTAGTCAATGGTTAAAGTTCGATTCTTGTTATAGATAAAATAATTTTAAAACTTATTATCGGTGTCTATTTTTATATGAGCCAATAGAACACAAATGATTAATCATCATGTTTTTATCTCATAAATAGTACGGGAAAAATATTTTTTAAATGATTTATCATATGTATTAAAATATCCGCCTTATTTGAACAAAAATATTTATATATAATCACTTATATATTCAACCTTAAACCTTAAAAACTAAATATTACGTATTAAATTTAAAAATTTAAATTTTAAGTCTATTTTTTAATGTTAGTACGTATATAAAATAACTAAAAAGTTTAGATAATTTTTTATTTCTTCCCTTCCGGCTGCTCTTGACCTCAACTTCCTACCAACGTAAAACATCTATATAAGTAGTGTTTAAAAAGCCCTTGTATTCCTCCATTTTCCCCTCAGTTTCATCAGGATTCAACACCAAAAATGAAATCCATCTCTCTTCGCTTACATTCCATGGTTTCGTCTTCTTCCTCAACCAAAACCAGTAGCATGAAGAAACCTCTGGCGGTAGTCGAAGCAGCCTCGTGGTACTGTACCGTAGCCTTGTTGGCCTTGATATTTATAGGTTCCATCCGGGCAAAGTCTGTATCAGATGTGAAAGGGTTGCAGCTCCTGAGTCGACCCTGTGATGAAATCTACGTGGTGGGAGAAGGGGAAACCCTTCACACCATCAGCGACAAGTGCGGCGACCCTTTCATCGTGGAGCGCAACCCTCACATCAACGACCCCGATGATGTTTTCCCCGGCCTTGTTATTCACATCGTTTCTTCAACCGCTACCAAACCATAGATGCAGCCAAAGTCCCAAACAATGAAATCTAGTTCATATTAATAGACTTGTAGACTGTGTTCTAGACCTATTTCTTTTCTTCTTTCTTATGTAATAGGAGATAAGTTCAAGGCTCAACAGCCTGTTGAATACGAGCATATTGGTTCTTCAACCAAATTTAAACTTTTCTGCAATTCTGCAACTTGTGAGGTTATGTTTCTCTATTCTCTCCTGGGTAGGAAGATTGCCCGTTTGAAACGAAAAGCAGCAGCAAGTTGGCTGCCAATTCCCTCTTGTTTATACACATGGTTAAGGTTACATTACTGAACCTAATATACACCTTTTTCTACAACTAATCAACTCCAATGACTTTTTGATTGTATCACAGACTTCTGCAAGTCACCCAACCGCAAAGACTTGAGGAACTTGTGACAAGTAGAATTAGATTTACGTTTAAAAACTTGTCTTTGCCTGTAGACGGATCAAACGTTTACATCTTCCAGAATTCCATGTACTTAATGAACCTATCACCTGAATCCATGTATGACTGTCTTGTACTCAACAGAAAACGTGATGGAGGAATACTAGGGCACCCAGCCACCCAGTAGAGAGTGGAACAGTGCCGCACAAATCATCTATTCTTTTCCGGTACCCAAACATTAAAAATATATAAAAAAATAAATTTTAATCTATAACCTTAAAACTTTAATATAAAACCATACGTCTTAAAATATATTTGAACTTAAATTTCCTAAATTATATCTATAAACCCTAAACTTAATTTTTATTATAAAAATCTAAATAGAGAAAAAAAATCTATTCGGAATAGAGCTGGGTGGGGGATCCATCTCCCAAGCAAAAATCTTCTACCTCCTTATCATGCCTCCTTTTATGCTTCTCGTAGAAAACTTCTAAAAAATTAAATTTTAAACCCTAACACTTATTTTCTATATCATAAACCCTAAACTCTGCACCATAAAAAATACACTCTACCCCTAATTCCCTAAACCCTGACTATAACCCTAACCTTAAACCCTAAATCCTCTAATTTAAAATAGAGACATAAAAGGATACATGAGAAAAAGTAAAAGATTTCTATCCCTTCTCTCTTATCCAATTTGCGTGTAATTGCTGATATATGTTAATTAGGCTTTTAAGCCCAAGGCCTAATATGGAGTATATTTTCTTTTAAAATTTTAAACCTATATATCCTCTGACCCATATACTTTTAAACAAATGACCTAAATCAACAATACTAAACCTTACTTAATATACTTTTTTACCCCCTAAATTATATATATTTTCTCAATTTACCTTCTTCTAAACTTTTTTGACTCGTTGTACCTCATAATATTTATAAAATTGGACTAAAATCACTTCCATTTAGGGGGTAACTTGAAAAAATTTGTATAATTTAGGGGAAATTTGGATAATGGTATAAAGTATATGGGTCAAAAAGTTTAAGGGATAAATCGAAAAAAAAATATAAATTAGGGGAGAAAGTGTATTAAGCCAACCTTAAATTCTTAATAAGTATATGTGCATTATGAGAAATTATATCATAGGTCCGGCCTATCACGTCAGTCGTGGTCTCTAACTAATGAAAACTACTCATTTCGCCACTAATCAGCCATGTAATTAATGTAATTTCCAGAAATCATATTTTTAAAATGATATGGAAATTCTGAGTAAAGATTCATTGGTTGAAAAAAAAATAAGGTGGAGATTAGTGATGAAGTGGGTGGTTATTATTGGATGGGACCACGGCTGACGTGATAGGCCGGACCTATGATATAATTTCTCGTGCATTATAGTTTATGTTCAAAATTTTTTACTCTTTCTCTCAATGATATCGTCTTCAAGATTTAAATTTGAATTCTTTCCTTAAAAGACATTATACAAAGACAAAACTTAATATAAACTAATGGGGTTCACATCTCCCAAAAAATAAATAAAACCATATTTATATTTTTTAATATAGACTAATAGGTGAGACAATTATCCCTCTCCGTCTCATTTTAATCGTGTTTATATTTTTTATTTAATAAAATCAACTACAATTATCAAAAGTAAATAAATTGAATAAATACCAATTAAAATGATTAAGTACTTGAATTAACTACTATGATTAGAAAAAAATATATATTATACTAGAAATATATCTTGAACATGGTTATAATAAAAGTAGCAAAACTAAAATCGACTATTATCATATAATAAGTGGTAACTGTCCGTTATTAAGAGTGTTCTTTTATATATATAATAAATGTCGAAATGATATTTTTAATAAAAAATTCTACAACGAGTGTCGAACATTATTGAACTGTTGAACACTGTTAAACATTATTAAATTAAATTATAAAGAATAAAAATCTAAAGGACTAAATCCTGATTCAAAATAATTAATCAAATTTAAGAATTGATTGATTTGTCAACTACAGACTTTATAAGCCCAATTCATTATCTGGGCTACACTCACAATATGAAGGGCTAAAACCTAAGTCAATTGTTGCGTACGGAAGGGGACCTGGCTATGCTCTTTTATGATTATTTGTATAGGTCCATTTGGATCACAAAATATAAATTTTGTCGATATTATATGTTAAACAATTATTATAAAATTAATTCTCATAACCATATTAATATTATCATTAATTGTTAAATTAAACAAATGATTATTTAATTAATTTTATCCCACGAGCGAATGCCAGGAAATAATTCTAATATTATTTACCGAATTCTTTCATCCCATTTTTTAAAATCCAAAACGTGAGTCATGCAGAGACAAATGGAGGGGTTATAAATTTATGAAATATTTTTTATGTTTTTGTTGATTCATGTAAGTTAACTCAGTAAATAATTATATAGACACACATCAGTTAAGGAGTATTACATTTTTATTTTAATATTTCTATTATATATAATGTAGGTTTTTTTCAATTTAATAGGGTAAATTTTGATATATATTAGAGCTAGAATTTTTTTCAAAAATATTGTACATGTTAGGTTATTTTTTAATCTATAATATTTATTAAAGTAAAAATAAAATTGGTGAAAAAAATCTCGACTCTACTATTCATCCATTATTCATCTTATTTTTCAAAATTGACAAATATTAAAAATAATAGGAAAAAGTTTCAACTTTAGTATAAAAATTATTCAAAATCTATATCTGCACCTTTCATCTTTAAATATTTTAATAAAAAATATTCGCTATTCAAAAATATAAATATTTAATTCGATTTCATTTTTACTATAAAAAATACCATACTTTTAAAAATTTTAAAAAAATCTATATTTTAAGGTAAAACTAATTGTCATATTTTAATAAATTTATATTTTAATAGACACTTACTGTTAATTCTGTAATCAATATAATTTATCACATACAATTTTATTTTGAATGAAATAAAGGAAGAAAATCTTGAGATATTTTTATGAACCCTACCCTTTTTTTGTTATTTGTTTTTTTATTGTCTTACGCGATGATATATTAATTTTAATATTAATTATTGATCGTTGATGTTTTATATCCTTTATACTTTTTATATATCGTTTTAGTTTGTTATTTTCTTTCAATTTTTTTTTATATTTTTAATAAAAGGATATTTGTTTGTTTGTTTTTTCATATATTTATATAAATTTATCTTTTGGGGCGTACTTTTACTTAGTTTTGGTAGAACGATTTTTGTCTTACGACGTATTGTTCGTCTGTCTCTATAATAAATATATGATTGTGTGAAAATTTTGATGTTGCATATATTTAATTTATTTTTTTATTGATGTTCTTTCAAAGTTAGATATTTTTTTACGGATGTTTGCAATATATTAAATCTGTTTTGTAAAGCAACTTCTAAGCTTATTTTAGTTTACTCGTTAATCTTTCATCATCTTAAAAACATATAATTAGATAAAGATAAAATATTAGTACTATTATCCTCCAATAAGGTGGTGACATATGTCATTAATTTTATTATTTTATTATAAGAAAATTAGGACTAAATTATAAAAATGTATGAATATCAGGGAGTAAATGTGTAATTATTCCATTTTATATTTAACTGCCACGTCATCAGTCCGTTACTCCCTTAACAGCAGATGGTTATTTTAATATCAAATTAATAGTTTACCGGTGTATTTGATTCTTTTTAAAGCATTATGGTCAGATCGATACCAACACTATAGTATGGTGACTATCTGTGTAGTTTACCCTTAATATAAATATGAATGTAAAATTTAAAAGAAAGCTTCGATTATCGTAATGATATTATTTTTTTATTTAAATTTTTGATAGAATAATCCATACATCTCTTTCTTTAAATGATTATATTGTTAAAATTATATATATTTTTTTAATAAAATTCAATATCGTTTTAAGTATTTAAAAAATCTTGTGACCACGATATATATTCATTAATTTTACTTTTTTCAATAATTTATATAAACTATACTAACAAACTCCAACTTGAATTTTAAAAATAATTTAATTTTCTACTACAAGAGTTTTTCTTTTGAATCTGTACTGGCAAAGGGAAAAGTTGTTTGATTTGAGCAAACGTAAGAGTTAAGACTTGGGAGATGGAGAAGTCATGATTATGAACATTTCCAACTATACCCTTTAGACTCGCTTTTCACTTTATAATCATTGCCTTGGACCAAACATCATCAACGTCCACAATACTGGAATTTGGACAGACACACTTCTATATTAATAAAATAAGTTTTATTTTGAATAAAAAATTAATTTTTAACTTAAAAGCATAATAAGCGTTGTTATTTGATAATTTATATATTTTTTATTTTAATTAAAAAAATTATAAAATTATAAAAAAAACGTTTTAGAAAATATAAAATCGAACTGTTACTAGATGAATTTCCAGGTCAATAATTCAATATAATATTTGCAAATTACCTGATGACAATTAGGATTCGACTAGAATATATTAAGGGTTACCATATATATGAGTTAAGTCCGTCTACGTAATATAAAATTTATTTAATTTTATATTAATATTAAACCATTTGATGATGATAATATATGATTAAAATTATTTTATTATTATTTTTAAATGATATTTTTTATATTTTATATTGTTATTTTTATCTATCTATTTAACTCATCCAATAATCATGAATTAATATAAAATTAAATAAATTTTACACTATATAACTGGATCTAATTTCTCTGTCTATATCCTTTATTGGTTTGATCTATAAAATTCAAAACGATCAATGATAGCATGAGCACTCTAGCTCAAGTGGTTAAAGGAATTGTTGTTGTTCTTACAGGTTACGGCTTCGAGCATCAGTAATACCAACAAAGTGATTGAGCAATCAATACCAGCAGAGTGATGCCAATTAAGATTATGTAAAAATATATTCTCTTTTAATACGTGTAGGACACAACTCGTATTTAATCGAAAATGAATTTTAAATTTACGCTTAACTAAAAGTGAGTTTTAAACTTACACTTACTTAAAACCTCAAAATTTTAAAAATTAATTTTATTATTATTGTCAATAGTCTTGTTAAACCGGATCATTATTGTTGCAGTTATTGTATGTTTTTTCTCGATCACCTATCATTAGTAAGCGACGAGAAGCGTTCAATTGAACATCGAACAACCAAAATTTTTCGTATTTGTTGTTTGACATTCGACTAACACTTAATGTGTCCGTTACTATCAATGTGTGGTTAAGAAAAATAATAAATAGTCTCAGATGACAACGACAATAGAGTTCGACAAGGCTATTGTCGAAGATAGTTATATAGGTTTAAATTTTTTAAAGTTTTAGATATTTGATATTTTTTTTAAGATTTTAAAGACTTTATATTTCTTTAAATTATTTTTCATTTTTATAAAAAATATAAAAATAGAGATAAATATTAAAATTTTGATTAAGTGATAATTTTTAATAATATTATCTTAAAATATTTATATAATGAAATTTTAAATATTTATTTAAAAAATATTAAACATCTATTTAAAATTAATGTATTCCATAATACTCCCTCCACTCTTTTTATTTTGTTGCATCGATTTTTGTGGTGCGTTTTCTGTTTCCAAGAGTGAGTGGTGGAGCGGGAATGTGTCATCTAATTTGTTAGGATCGAGGAAGCCTGAGGCTACAACTACTACTTAGTCCCCTGAAATCTTATGCTTCAAGCTTTTCTAAAGTGGCTTTTCTCGGCCGACAAATTAGGAACATCGACCAATGCCACCACAATCAAAGGCGGTTCTGTCTCACAATGAAGTACACACACTGGGGCTTTCGGGCTTCGGCTTCCCGCCTCTTATCGTGACGAAACGACACCCATGTAAGAAGGGGCAATCTCCTCTTACTTCTAAAGATTTTTTTTCTTATTTAAATTTTTTTAAAAATTAATTTTTTTATAAATTTATTTATTTATATTTAAATATTTATGGTTTATTCCTCTAACTTTAAATTTTAACTCCGGTTTTGTCATTTATGCGAGGAAAGAAACAAATAAGATAAAGGAAGTATATTTTAGGTTTAAATATATATTTCATACTTGAATTATATATTTTCTTTTATGTTGGTGTCTAAAAAATTTTACTCACAATTTGATACTTTTATAGACATAGTAGTGGATTTAAAAAATATTTAAAGGTAAGTATATATAAAATTTTAAAATTTCAGGACAGACACAACTCATAAATATTAAAAGTTAAATAAAGATTAACTCATAAAATATTTTAAAAAAATTGAAGGTGAACGTATAAACTCTAAAATGTATAGGGCGAGTCTATATCCACCTTAAAATATACATATATACATACACCATTTTTTGTACATATTTTCATACTAAAGATTTTTTTATCCCAAATTAGTATAAGGCAAAATTTTCAAGTTTAACATTATAACTTACATATTTTATCAATTGTACTTAATTTAAAATAATTCAATAAATTTATCTTTTATATTTAAAAATTTGATAGATTTACCTTTTGTTATTCAATTAAATTATTTATTTTTCTCTTATAAATGTTGTATCACTTTCTTATAAATAAAAATTTAAAAGTAACTTGTTGGTTTACGGTAAAATTTAATTATTCAATTATTTTTTATCCAATAGACTCATTTGGTTTGATGATATCATAAAAATTAATTAAATTGATAAAAAATTTAAATATGAATATATATCTTTATTAAATTATTTCGACTTAAAACCAGACAGATTGATATATAAGTTTCAAAATATAAAATTATTAATAAGTGTTTAAATAGTAGATGAATTAAAATTCGAATGTTAATGTTAATTTTTTTTTTCTATCAAGTTGAGCAAAAATACCTACATCTTAACTCTGTATTTTAGAAAAATATAAATAAAAATAAAAAATACCCATTCTTTGTACTCGTCTTCAAACTTCAATATGAATCCATTCCAAACTTGCTGCTGCTTGGCCCGCATGAATTAACAAAACATGTACCTGTCTGAATTTCGAGGCAGGTGCTTTAATCTCAACATGTCCATCCACATTCAATGCTTGGTTCTATGACACGAGAATTTCATCCATGGTGGAGATGTGGCATTCACAGTTTGATCATGAACAACCATGTGGATGTATAATGAAGGGATAACGACCCGTGGAGAGAAAAGGGTTGAAAAGGAGGGAGAAGGAGAACAGGTCAACTGACTCGTTCAATGAGTTCACTCGCAACTCACAACTCACTCATCGGCCACCCCATCCCCATTACAATACATGTACATCAAAACAAATTCAAGCTGGGCAGAGCGGCACAGCTCTTATATATATATATAACTCCATGAAAAAAACAAAACAAAACCAATCAGAAAAATTCAATGAAAGAAGATAGCAAGAAAATGCAATCTCCTTGTCTAGAGGAGGCATCACAAGTATGCCTACACGGCTGCTGTCCAACACCTTTCCTAGGCTCGCACGATACTCAAACCAAACATTCGAAACCGACAAACACTTCGGCGGCTTGTCGCCGGGATTTCGCTTCCAAAACCACTTCATCTGTTTTCCCCAACACCCAATTCACAAACCATGAATCTCTTCCATCTCTGCATGAATCCTTTGCCGAATTCACCAAGGCTTACCCGCAGTATTCGGATACCGGTCGAGTTGACCAAATACGAGCGCAGGAGTATTACCATCTCTCCTTTACCAACCACACCTGCCTTGATTATCTAGGCACCGGCCTATTCTCCTATTCTCAGCTGCAAAAGCATGAGTCGCCGGCGTATCGAATTGCCTCATCTTCCTTCCCCGTGCCGCCGCAATCGCCCCCTCCGGTTTTGGATATTCCCTTCTTTGGGGTGACTTACAAGACGGGGAATCTCAAGACACTGTTGCTTCATGGTGGGCCAGAATCAGAATTGGAATCTGCTGTCAGGAAGAGGATCATGAGTTTCCTTAATGTTTCAGAAAATGATTACTCCATGGTTTTCACAGCAAACAAGACATCGGCTTTTAAACTGGTGGCGGAATCTTATCCCTTCCAGTC
This sequence comes from Abelmoschus esculentus, assembly GCA_035048815.1. Taxonomy (NCBI): domain Eukaryota; kingdom Viridiplantae; phylum Streptophyta; class Magnoliopsida; order Malvales; family Malvaceae; genus Abelmoschus; species Abelmoschus esculentus. The sequence continues at coordinate 3,815,984 of JAUCBN010000031.1, read as the reverse complement.
TAATAGGAAGCTTTTGTCGGTGTATGATTATGAGAGCGAGGCAATTGAAGCCATGACTAACAGCTCGGAGAAGAAAGGGGGAAGAATTATGTCTGCAGAATTCTTATGGCCCAGACTGAGGATCCAATCATCAAAGCTGAGAAACATGTTGGTGAGCAAGGAAAAGAAGAAGAAGATGAAGAAAAGAAGCGGTCTTTTTGTGTTCCCACTTCATTCAAGGATGACCGGAGCCAGATATCCTTATCTATGGATGAGCATAGCGGAGGAAAATGGATGGCATGTGTTGATTGATGCGTGTGCATTGGGGCCAAAAGACATGGACAGCTTTGGCCTCTCACTTTTCCGGCCAGATTTCCTCATCTGCTCCTTCTACAAGGTTTTTGGAGAAAACCCTTCAGGTTTTGCTTGCCTCTTCGTCAAGAAATCAACCATTCCGATATTGGAAACTTCCACAACTTCAGGGATTGTAGGTCTTATCCCTACCGAGAAGCTTTTCCAAGCAGTGACCGATTCTCCAGGCACCGACACCGAAGTCGAAAACTTAGCTTCGCAATCTGGAAGAATTGAGAAGGGGAAAACGACTTATGAGATTCAGCATGCAGAAGTTGCAGAAAAACTAAAAGGGCTTGAAATGATTCAAGTTTCAGAATCAGACAAGGCTATTGAGATAATCCAAGAGGAAAATCTTAAACAAAAAGGGGAGATCGAGTGTAGGGGCTTAGATCAGGTGGACTCATTAGGACTGGTCACAATCAGCAATAGAGCAAGGTGCCTCATCAACTGGCTTGTGAGGGCGCTGTTGAAACTCCAGCATCCCAACACCAAAGGGACTCCTCTGGTTAGAATATATGGCCCAAAGGTAAAATTTGATCGAGGACCGGCCATTGCATTCAATGTATTCGATTGGAAGGGAGAAAAAATCGAACCGGTTCTCGTACAAAAGCTAGCAGATCGGAGCAATATCTCCCTCAGCTATGGGTTCCTACACCATATATGGTTTGCAGATAAGTATCAAGAAGAGAAGGAAAAAGTGATGGAGAGGAGAAGTATTGAAACCAAAAGTGGAACTGGTAACAAAGGGAAAGACAAAAATGATATGGGAATAGCTGTGGTTACTGCTGCATTGGGGTTCTTAGCCAACTTCCAGGACATATATAAGCTTTGGGCATTCGTTGCTCAGTTTCTTGATGCAGATTTTGTGGAGAAGGAACGGTGGAGGTACACTTGTCTAAACCAGAAAACTATTGAAGTTCTCTAATCCCAATTCTTTCAGACAATCAAGTTCAGAAAACGATATCCCATGTTACATTGTATTCTTGTCTGCACATTTCTTTTGGTTCAAATTGTATTCACATTGCAATGACAGAAAAAAAATATAAGAACATAGTATCAATGTTTCACTACCTCCATTGCAGTTTCTCTGTTTCTGTTAAAGAACTTAATCTGATTCTGATGAGGTTTGATCTGATTGTAAAATGGCATGTTCTTAATTCATGTGAACTGCTGAATCTTTTCATGCCCTTTACTTGCACTTTCCTACACATTTAATCCTCACATTTACAAATGCTATCAATTCGACCCTTCACATTAGAAAAAGGCGGCATCAGAGTAGGATGAACCACAGTTAACCAAGAGAGGCGTAAGGCTGTAACTCTGTAAGTAGCTATGGTCAAATTACTTGGACCCGATATGTTTCGGCCTGATCACTACTTTACTATTTATAAAGTTACTTGTATAAAACTAAGAAAATCGGATTCTACTACTGAAAAATAGATCAAAGACGAGTGTGGCCAGTTACAAAGAACTGGATATATATATATAAACCCATATACTAACAGATTACAAACGGCCCAACAGGCTAACCATTTTACAGCTGAAATTTTTGACAGATTCTTAGCTGGTCCAACTGACGCCTAATAGTCCTCCTATTAACAAAGACTTGGATGTAATTACAATTATTTTGCTAAAATCAATATTTTCAAGGATCCCATGGCGAAATGTCTATGGCTTTTGATGTTTCAGGCTGGTTCCTTTTAAGTTGTATGGGTGTAACATTACATGTTGAAAAGGAAATTCAATACTCTTTATTCGTGCCAAGAGCTATCATAGCTCTGTTTGAAAATTTTTTTTAAAATTTTTTAAAGCTTAGAGATAATTTAAGAGTGACGAATAAATTGTAAAGGCAGTTCAAAGCAAAGAAAATCTAGGAGATGGTCCAACATAAATACGAGAAGGTACCTTGAGATCATATTGTTTGGGGTAAGCTTTCTATCCCTCGACACTTTTTCATTGCCTAGCTAGTGGTATTGGATAGGCTTCCTACTAAAATAGAATGATATGTCGGGGTTAACTTAATTGACCCTATTTGCCTCTTTTGTATGTAGAGACACGAGATCATTTATTTTGTGATTGTGTTTTTTCAAGACAATTATGAGAATGGATATTGAGGAATTGTAATTTGGATATGCCTCATAGTTGTTGGATCGAAGTTCTTGAGTGGACATTGAAGCATGGGAGAGGCCGTTCGTTAAGAGCTACCATTCTTCAGTTAGCTTGGTGTGGGTCGAATTACTACATATGGCAAGAAAGAAATAGACGAGTACATGAAAAACAAGGACTTTCAAATTCTGAAATCCTTACTATAATAAAGCAAGATGTTAGAGACAGAGTGGTAGATTGTAAAAATTTCTCTTATGATAATCATCTAGTTGTAAACTGAATACTTACGGGAGAATTAGCACGCAGTGAAACATAATAGTGTCTTATTTTTTCTGATTGTTGATTAGGCATAAGCCTTATTTTTATTTTTGTTTTTCTGTGTGATGTAACTTGAAGTTTCTTGAATAAAATTCATTTATAAAAAAAATTATTTTCAAGGATCCTCCACTCCATGGTTTATTTATTAATTATGTCCAGGCATCGTTAATATTTTAAGCACTACATAGCATCTTAAAGTAGAAATACAAAATATAGCAAAGATACAAGTCTGTCTTAATTGAGTTGATAATAATATCCATAGCCATGATAGAAATATAACGAAGAACATCCGGCAGGTACGCAGAGAGGATCAAAGCCAGCCTGCTGCACGCTTATTGTCACCTCTGTTCACCATACCATCTTCAATCACCCTTTCTTGGGGAATAAACTGGGTGTATCTGCCACAAGTGCACACATTCATCAGAACCTAATCGGCTTATACACCATCTTTAGCTGGACCAAGTTTTGACTTCGTTTAAGATTGAAGGGGAAAAGCTTACCCCAACTGGATTGAAAGTTGTTGGTGGGCATGATTTGCTTGAGAAGGAATCATATCGTATCTATTCCCCACTTCTATGTTAGAGTCTCCTAAGGCTAACCCTTGCTCTGATTCCAGCTGAAAATACCATAAAAGTTGCAGGTGTTCATTATACTACACCAAAACAAGTGCAGACTCCGGTCGAGTTTAAGAAAAAAATAAACCTGAGACTTAAGCTGCATGTTTTCATCTTCAAGCTCACGTTCCTGAATGTTGATGCAAAACACCAAATGCATGAGAAAAACACTTTCCATTTCCTTTTTCTGCAGTTAACTCGTCAGAAGAAAGCTGTTCGGGTGATGGGTTTATTTTACCTTTTTGCTTAACTCTTCCATTCGTTCCACCAACAGTTGCATCTGCATTCAAATATAAATATATCGAGTTAAATGAACTCAACAAGTAATTTCAGTAGAAAAACGGGCGAACCCAACGATGAGCACAGCACTACCTTTTTCTGTCTGGCCTGCGAGAGAGCCTTGTCCAGCTGCTTCTCAATCTTATAAAGCTCTTTTATAGTCAGTGACTCAAGCTCTTCTCCAAGAAGATGCCTTCAAAGGTACATTTTATATCATCAAATAAACAACGTACAATTATACTATTATTAATATAGAATAGGGTATGCATACTATAACTACGAGAAATTATATCGAATATTTCAAAATAATATTTAGAAAAAAAACTAAAATGATTCAATTTTTAAGATTATTAAGTGATTAAATATATATCATATGTTTATTTAAACCCAAACATTTCAAAAGATTAAGTGATCAAATATAATAATTTATAATATATGATCTAGCTACATACCATAATATTTATTTACTTTTATACTAAGTTCTTTTCCACATATCTATAAACTAATTTTGACAGAAGTATAAATAAATGCATTAATTTGTCAAAATAATTAAAATATGAATTACCTTTGAGAACGCTGCAGAGATTCGTATTTTCCTTTTAGCCTCAATACCTCTTGGTATAAAGTCTGTATTAATGAAAATTAAACATGTACAATATTAAGAAAAAATGCCATACAAAGACTAATATATATATATATATGAAGATTATCGTATAAAAAAAACAATCTTAACTATTTATTTACCTTCGTCTAGCATTCAGAAAAAATGTAAAAGATATCTCTCCATTTTTACTATCATAGTGGAAAGACAGGAAACAAATATTTTGGACAACCTAGTATGAATGTGTTGAAAGATCTCTCTCAATTTTTTGTTGCTCAGCCTTAAGAGATTCACTATAGACAGCATTCTAAATAATACCAAAAAGATATGAACTTGTAAACAATTTACCTGCGTTTCATCCCCAGGAATATCGGTTGGGTAGCTGTAACGCTGCTGCCAGTATTTTTCCAGGATTTCAGGCACACTGCTGAAGAAAGAATAAGTGAAGAGTGAAGACACTTTAAGACAGAAGGAGATAAATATTATTACATGTATAAATGGTTTAGGGTACTGGGAAGTAGAGTCTGAAACAAGTGAACAGTGATCAAGCAATAACGGTTTAAATTGTGTTTGATCTCTTCCATTACTTACAAATATGTATATTTTATAATAATTGTGTTTATCGATTATCGAAGAAAATGAACTTTTTACTTACGATCATCATAAATTAAATTATATTTAAATTGTTTTGGATCGTTTATCAGTGATGACATAACATCAAAAATTAAACAAGTTTAGTAAAATGAAATACTTTTAATAGAAAATTTTATAAAATTCAAACGTTTTTTTTAATGAATTTTATTATTCTGTTAAAAAATATTTAATTATTTTAAACTTATATTTTACTTATTTTATGTTTTAAATTTTCTTAATACAAATTACTTAAAGAAATTCAAATATTAAAAAATGTTTTTAATTTTTAAATAAAATGATATAAATAATTTATTTATTTTTTTGAGTTGAACTTTCACAATTCAATTGATTTACATATTAATGTAAATATCGTTTTGGTACTTTACAATTTAAAAAATGAATAGAGTGATACCATTAAGAAAATCAGATAGGTTTTAAATTTTAAAAATCATAAACTTGACAAATAAGTGTAAATTTAATTTATGGGTGTTTCTTGTGACATTTTTTAATATTGAAAGAATTTTTAACGAGGTTAAAAAATATTATTAAAAACTCTTTCGTTGTTATAAAATTTTTAAAAATTATTTTAGAAATCACTATAAAAAATTTAATATATATATATATATATATATATATTCTCGAAACAACGAGCACTGTGACAAAATAACCCATAATCCTAATGTTAACTTTTAAAGTACTGTGATTCTAGCTTCCTCAACCTAACCCTCACCCCACCCGTGGCCGGGGAAATATCATGTACTGTCAGAGTACCACGATTTTCTTTCCTGTAGTCTGAGATGGTTTTTATAAACTAAATTGACTATTTTATCTGAAAATGAAACCCAAAAAGAAAAACTTGATTTATTCTTCTCTGCCTTTACTAACAAAAGAAGATGAGAGAAACATGTTTGGTTGAAATCTTGTCTCTTTTTTGAAGTTTTCTGATTTAAATCTTTATGAATGAAAAAAAAGTGGGCAAGTATGATGAGGAAACCCAGAAAAAGAATCTAAATACGATGATGAACTTAGTTCGAGGAAAGATCCGAACCCAAATAAGGAAAAGAAGATGTGGGTAATGGCAAACCCTAGAAGCAGATAATTGCTTACAGCCTTTTAATGGACGAGGTTCTGGTATGCTGCTTTTGTAAGAGAAAAATAAGGAGAAGAAAGAAATGCATGTCGTGCAACTATTGGTTGTTTGTTTCCCTAGCTAAAAACTGCAATAAAACGTGGAAACAATTTCAAGGGAACATGTTCCATGTGGATGTGGTGCAGTAAAACCATTAGTTCAGGGCCTGGTAAGAGTTTAGGGGTTTGATTTAAAAATCAGAAGAGAGAGAGAGGGGGGATCTTACGTGTTACTGGCAAATTCCGATAGCTTTCCTCGGCCAGAAAATATGATGAGAGCCACCTGAGCATCGCATAGGACGGAGATCTCGTAGGCTTTCTTCAGCAGACCATTCCTTCTCTTGGAGAAGGTTACTTGCCGGTTGATTTTGTTCTCTATTCTCTCCAACACAACTTTTCCTCTACCCATCTTCTCTCAAAGGAAACCACTGCCAACAGAACAAAAATAAATTTTGCAATAAATAACGGCAACTCTAAAAGAAATACACTGTTTTTTTCCCTCTTTTGGATTTATATTTACTGCAAGCGCAATAATGCAACAATTTAGAACTTACTTGTATACTCGGTATTTGAATTAGATATTTTTTCGTTTAAGTTTATAATTATATAATATTTGCTCTTAAATTAATATATGGATCGAACACTTTTTTCAGAATATACCTAACAAATATTTGTTATCAAATTATACCTAAACTTGACATCTTCTCCCAAACTGATATAAAAACTGATATATTATATCATTTTGATCCTAATTCAATATAGTTTAATAAATTTAACTCTTTATATTTAAATTTCTATAAATTTACTCTTAAAAATACAGCAAGAAATGCCATTATATTAAATACCACGATAATTAGTGGCGTTTGTGAACCAAAAATATCGGAAAAGGTCAAGATATATAGGGATTTTTTTGGTAAGATATATATACACACTAAAAACTATGTTTTTAGTGGCATTTTTTCCTCTAAGCGACGGTATTAACCATGTCTTTAACAAAGTTTGTTCATCTAAATGTCGCTATTGATTATGTATCTCTCGTTTCTCTCAATTTATTACTCAACTCGTTTAATTATACTTGCGCTTCAATTCTTTATAAAATTTCAGTAATATATATATAAATTTAATGTTGATATAAACATTTAATCTTAGTGCATCATTTATTTACGTGTCTATAGCAGCGTTTATTAGTACATATCTATACCAGCTTTTAAAGTACCGCTAAAAACTTATTTTGCTCCAATGAATCTGATCTACATTTTGATCCAAGTCTATCAATTAAATTAACGGCAAATACCTAACGAAAAGCAAATTGAAGAATAAATCGAAACAATTGAAATAACTAAAAGGTAATATTGCAAAATAAATGAACATCCTACAAATATATGACCGTGCCAAAATACTTGTAAAATGAATTATTAAAATATTAAAAATTATAAAATTGTATAATACTTATAAATTATAATAAGCACTCAACAGAAATACCTTATTTACGGTGATAAATTATAAAAAATATATATTAACAAATAAATTATACAAATAATGAATCAAGACAAGACATTAGCAAATAAATTATTCTTTAATTCGAAGCACAATAGTAATTTAAATAAAATATAAACATGAAAATATCACAAATGTAGCAAGTTTATATCCAAACAATTATCAACGTAAAATGGAGGTAGTTTTCGTTTTTATCCTTTTAGAAAGTAGAAGACATTGAAGAAATATGCTTAGATATTTTTTGAAATGATTTTTAGAAAATAAAAACTTGTAAAATTTAAAAATTAATAAAATTTCGTTCTTATTATTTTCACTAAAAATAATTTATAAAATAAAAATAAAAACTTAAAAACAATAATATTTTAAGTCAAGTTTATAATATCATTGTTATTCTAGATTCAGTCTTATCACGAAATTAAAAAATATCAAAATTGATGAATCTTATTAAATAGACCATAAATAACGTGATAAACGTGATCTACCAAATAATTTTTTCATCAATACCTTTTGGAAACTAAATGCTGCTTTGAAGTTTTATCGGGAATAACTCTCATTTAGGTTATATAAAAATAAATATAAAAAATATTTTGAGGCTTATTTCTTTTCATTTTACCAGAGACTGACTTCTGAATCGACCATGTTTTTCCTTTTAAAAAATAAAATATCGTAAAACAAGTACTAAAATGTCTATTTCCCCTCTGTTCTTTTCTGACAAAAAGAAATAGGCACAAATATATGTCCTTTTCAACAAAATATAACCTTAGTTTACTGTGGCCTAAAATATATCAAATATCAGTCAATTTTGGTGTTAATATTTTTTTACCATTGATTTTTTCTTCTACAATTTATAAGGACAACTATATATTTAATACTTTATCTTTACTTGTTTTTTATTTTAGTATCCCACTTATTCTTATGATAAAATAATATTTAACATTACATTTTATTTTGATTTTGATATTTTTCGTTAAAAAATCAGCATCATATTAATTAAGAGACAGTGAGTTATCCCGTAATAAACTTTTCTTGTCTTTTCGCGTTTTGATAATATTAGCTCGAGGCTTAATGATTCGAGTAATATTTATCGTTCATGCGGCTAAGTGATCCAAGAATATCTCTTTAAACATATGGCTAAGGGATCCAGAGATGTCCATCGTAAACATGTGGCTAAGGGATCTAAATATGCTTCCTTAGTAATCGAGGTAGCGTGATCCAGGTAGGAACGGAATAAACTCGATAGCTATATGACCTCGGGTATTGGGTAAGATAGCGCCTTGTGTGTCATGTATGATTTATTTATACTTAAGTATATTTAATAGAATAGATGTGTATCACTGAGTTTTACAAGTTTAACGTTTAAGATTATTATTTTTCTTTGTAGGTTAATAGTTTGATCAGGAGCCTAATGTCACGGACTTACTTCTCTCAAACTAATCCGTACGGCGCTAACACTTTCCGATCAATGTTAGCAAGCCTTTCTTACACGCAACCTGGTGGAAGTGTGCTACACTTCTCAGGTTGTTCACAAAATGAAAGGTGTGGCCCTATTTATAGGCTCCCACCTCTCGAATGGACGGTTATGATTCATTTGATCGGACGGTTCATACTTTGCGTCCTAAAATATCTACAATAACCTATATTATTCTAGAGACATCTACATGTATCTATACATGTCTACAATTATCTATAATGTTCTAGAGAACTCTAGAGACTTCCAGAGTAGTCCTGATCTTTCTAGGGTCTTCTAGAACATTCTTGATCCTTCTAGAATGTTCTAGATGCTTCTAGCATCTTCTTCGTCTTTCTAGAATGTTCTAGAACCTTCGAGAATTATCTAGAGTCTTCTAGAATCTTCTCAAACCTTCTAGACGTGTCTAGATCTCGATGGAACCTCCTGGAACATTCTAGAACGTGATGGAATCCTTGAGATGAATATAAGTCGTTCTAGGTAATTCTGGAAGCTTCCTTGGTGCATGGATTCCTCAAGAATGCCCAAGGATGATTTATTAACCTCATTGTTGCTGTCGGGTCGTGACATTCTCCCCCACCTAAGCTCGCGACGCCCTCGTCGCGTTTTCATGGAATTGTTGGTGTTCTTCTTTGGACTCCCAACTTGCTTCCATTTCGGTTTAGACGTGATCTTAGGATCCACCTTTCCCCTTGGTGGTGACCTCTTTGGCGGTTTTGGAGGTGCAACCTTCTTAAACTCTGCATGCTCCTCCATTCGAAGTGATGAGATCACCTTAGCCTTTGGCTTGGTGGCCCTAATGGTTGGCACCACACAAGCTTATTCACCCTCCGTGATGCACAAAGAGTTGACATGTGGCATCGGGATGGGTTTGACTCTATCGAAGAAGTCAATGCCTAGGACGAGGTGGTAGTCGTCAATCGAAGCTACTGTGAAGTCAAGGTGGCCAGACCATGTCCCTACATTGATCTTGACCCCTCGTGCGATGCCTTGAATGGGTGATGCGGTAGAGTTAACCGCCTTGATGGATCCTTCACCTTTCGTGGTCCTAAGACCAAGCCTCTTTGCTTCATCAAGAGAAACAAAGTTATGGGACGCACCTGTGTCAAGCATTGCCTTTGATGTTTTTCCGTTGATTGTGACGTCCACATATAGCAACCCCTTGGCATTGGTCTTCGGGGTGGATTGCATTACGTTGAGCAATTGCATGAATCCCATCTGTGCCTCGGTCTCAAACTCCTCGGCATCACTCTCTTCACGATGCTTGGCTAGGAGAGAGCTAAGTGCTTGTTGTTGTGGGCATTCTCTGACCCAATGATCACCATCACAAATGAAACACTTACTTGGTGGTGATCTTTTGGTGCCTCGAGCTTCTTGGAATTTATCCTTGGCCTTACCTTTCCATGAGGACGAGTCCTTGGGTTTGCTTGAGTGATCCTCATGGTGGCCGTCTTTACGAGGGCTCCTGTCTCTCCAACCCACAGCTTGGACGCTCTTCGAATCCCTCGGCTTAGGTGTGGGCTCCTTGTGGCTAGAGTACTCAATCAAGCTTTCGGCTACGGCTATGGCATCGGCAAGGGTTTGTACTCCCCGACGCTTTAGCTCGGTCTTTGCCCATGATTAAAGCCCATCCATGAAGTTAAAGAGCGAGTCTTTCTCGGAGAGATCGGGGATCTCGAGTACTAAGTTGGTGAACTCCTTGACGTAGTCATGGATGCTCCCCGATTGCTTGAGCCTTCGCAAACGAGCTCGGGCCTCGTCTTTGGCATTCTCCGGATAGAATTGTCGTTTAAGCTCTCGTTTAAAATCATCAAAGGTGGCGATGGTGCACATACCTTTTCCAATGTCTAAACGCCTTCTCCTCCACCAAAGCATGGCGGTGTCGGTGAGGTATAATGTCGCAGTTTGAACCTTAGTTGCCTCGTCCATGATTCCGGCAACACTAAGGTATTGCTCTAGCCCCCACAAGAAGTTGTCTACTTCTTTGGCGTTGCGTGACCCTGAGAACATTTTTGGCTTGGGACTTCGACCCTTCTAGGCTCATAAGTGGTGCTTGGCCCGGCAACCATCGCACGTTTGCACAAGGCTACATCGCCTTGTAGGGCCTCAACTTTACCACACATGTTGTCTAGCTCTTGTTCAAGAGAAGAACGTACCTTCGAGAGCTCATCCATGAGAAGGTCGCGGACATTGCCTATCTCTGCGAGCATGGTTTTCTCTAACTTGAGCATCATGGCCTTCATGGCCATGTGGATCTCGGTATCCTCCGCCTCAAGGCCTTCTACTCTTTCTTGAAGGTCGTCCACTTGGGCACTCACGCCCACAACGCTTTCCTCCATATGAGTTAAGCTCGACTCCAAGCTAGAGAGTTGATCCTTGGACTTGACTCGTGTCCTAGCTGTAACAGGATCAATTACCTCCTCACGCCCTCTTTGCTCTTGTGTAACTTCTGCCTCGGTTGAGCTAGCAACTTGGTTTTTCCCCGTCTTGACCATGTCTTGAGTGTGATCGAACACGCTCTGATACCAACTGTCACGGACTTACTTCTCTCAAACTAATCCGTGCGGCGCTAACACTTTCCGATCAATGTTAGCAAGCCTTTCTTACACGCAACCTGGTGGAAGTGTGCTACACTTCTCAGGTTGTTCACAAAATGAAGGGTGTGGCCCTATTTATAGGCTCCCACCTCTCGAATGGACGGTTATGATTCATTTGATCGGACGGTTCATACTTTGCGTCCTAAAATATCTACAATAACCTATATTATTCTAGAGACATCTACATGTATATATACATGTCTACAATTATCTATAATGTTCTAGAGAACTCTAGAGACTTCCAGAGTAGTCCTGATCTTTCTAGGGTCTTCTAGAACATTCTTGATGCTTCTAGCATCTTCTTCGTCCTTCTAGAATGTTCTAGAACCTTCGAGAATTATCTAGAGTCTTCTAAAATCTTCTCAAACCTTCTAGACGTGTCTAGATCTCGATGGAACCTCCTGGAACATTCTAGAACGTGATGGAATCCTTGAGATGGATATAGGTCGTTCTAGGTAATTCTGGAAGCTTCCTTGGTGCATGGATTCCTCAAGAATGCTCAAGGATGATTTATTAACCTCATTGTTGCTGGCGGGTCGTGACACTAAGGACCATTATCGATATGAGTTCTAGCATAATATTTTATAAGAGTACAATTTTTTTTTTATAATATAGACGTTTTATGTTAAAAATGTTTAACTTTATCGGGTAAACTTAATTTTAAATTATAGCGAACCGAATCAATGACCCAATGTAACATTTTAAATTTTCGTGTCGATTCGAGTGTTACAAATATTATGCCTTTTAGTGAATATGTCGTATGATCTGCATTGTGATTCTTTTGGAATTTTGAGCGAGTGAGGTTAGAATCTGGTATGCGTTTGACTAGTTTCCATGTGCATTGATGTCCTTTTTGACATTGATTTATTTAGCTTTCATCTCTACCACCAGTAGCTTTTGGTCCCTATCCTTCATTTTTTAAGGAACATGATAAGCTACGTGTCGAACGTTGTAAGTAAGAGTTGATAAAGTTGTCCCCTAAACCACTCTCATTTTCAGCAACCCTGGGTCTGGGCTCATTCCTCATCTACCCTCTGCCTCAACTTTTGTTTTGTTCCTATGGGATTCCACTTGAAATCGCTACGTTTGGACAGGGCATTAGATGTTACGGAGAAGCACACCATAAAGAAGAAGGAACCATGTGAGTTCATCCAATGAGCGAATGAAAAGTCTCTGACTGTTCATATGCTTGACCACAGCTGATTATAACAGACGTGTGGGAGAAGGACCATGCTCCTAGACCACTCGTAGGGGCTAATCACATAATTTAGATTCTTAAAACGTTTAGAAAAGAAACTTGTTCATAATTATTTTGTCCGGTTAGTTCTCTTCTAAAGATTGTTTTGCCCTTCAATTTTAAAACGTTACTTGAGTTGTTTCATTTTAAATATATGTTAGAAAAATAGTTGAAACAAAATATTTTGTATTCGAGATAACAGTAAATTAAGTCAGTAATCTGTTAAACCAGTGTCACTTGGCCTGATGCATAGACCAAGAATTTTGAAACAAGAGATCACAGTGACTTAACAATAAAGAACTGTATAACTAGACTGAATGTCTCGCCGAAATCACTTCCTGGGGTTTGAGAAAACTCTTTCGCCATTATACGAGAGAGTATAATGCTTGAATCTCACACTCTGTATTTATAGGAGATATGAGAGCAGTTCGATTAATTTATTTTTTTTGAATTTTAAATGTGTAACCGATTATATTTAATAAATATCAGAGATTTGAATTGAAATTATCTTATATTAAATTTAAATTTTAAATTTTAAATCACATTTTATTTAATTCTCAGACAGATTTGACCTTGTATTCAACCAATTAGAAAAGTTTTATGTCTTTTTTGTGAAATTTGAGAGTTTTATTTACAGAGTTTGAGTTCTTTCCTTTTAGATTTAAGGATTACTACGGTCATAGTCCATTATTAATAAGATCTTGATATTCAGCAAAGCGGCATGCCATTGTGGATGCTGCATTGCCTAGAACATATTATTAGGTGCAACTTTGGTTTTACAATACTACATTTACCTCGTGTTCTCATTGGATGCATATTAACTATTAAGACCCGAGGGATGCATGAGAGGTATTGATGGTGCTGCGAGTCCACTACCAGAATTTGAAATTGGAACAACAAGTTCAGTAACCACTACCAGCACTGCTGCGTGCTGCCTGTGACTGTTCTTCAAAGACATCAGCCTGAGGCTGTTCCACAGCTCAAGAGAGGACAGATGAGGTCTTCTATTTCTTTGTTTGATTTACTGGTACGCATGCTATGAAACGAATGCCTGTGATCACATGCTGTGTTGAAATTGTTGACTTCACTATTAAATCATGGCTACTGTCACTGCTCATACCAGTACCACTATTTCAGCAGAACTACCCGGTTCACCGCAATTACTATTTACTGGTATGGAATGTACGAGTAGACGAGCATCGGAGAACTCTTCCTGTCATGGTGTGTGGCGGTGGGACTTTCGAGATTCGACACTAATATTAGGATACATTTACCCTCAGATTGGAAAGTAATGGAGATAAAGAATGAAACATGAACAAGTAACTACTGCGTCCCATGTGTGTGTATTCAATTATTTTTTAATTGTCGATGTCAGTACGCAACCGGAGATGTAAATTATGGTGCTTCACTAAGAAAAGGTTGTTGCAGTGAACAAAAATGGTGTAAGGAGGTTCATTTATTAAGACCAGTAGTTGGACCGATAATATTAGTGCAAAGGAACAGGGATCAGGTGCCGCCTGAAATTGCGCCATCAGAGCCGGATCTATGTCGATATGGACGAAAAATTATTAAATTATTTTGATTTATCAAGTTATTTATAATCTTATCAAATTAAATTTTTTATTTTTTTAAATAAATCTTATTTTTTTTATATGATTAAAGAATGAATAATTATTAAAATATTATACTAAAATAAATAAATAATATTATTAAATGAACCATAGATAATAAAATAAATATTTTTATGTGATAATTTCCATGTCATGTAACCAAAATCAAAGCACAATACTAGTAATGAGAATGGGCTTAAACTAAAACTTATTATATCATGTTAAGGATGGCACGGGTCGGATCGGGTCAGATTTTTAGCCCACCCGTACCCGACCCGAAAAATTATACCTTCCACCCGCTACTCGACCCGACCCGGGTTTGGGGTGGAAAAAATCCGACCCGATTTTTAAGCTTTAAAATCCGACCCGACCCAAATCATTAAAAAAAATTAGGGACTAAACTGTAAAAAAATATTTAATTTTAGTGACCTAATTGTAAAAAAATTTTAATTTTAGTGATCTAATTGTATAAAATATATATAAAGAGGGATCATTATTGGAAATATCCCTAAAATATATATGGAAAAATTACACTATTAGTCCCGGATCGGGTCGGATTTTTTTCACCCTAAACACGAACCCGACCCGAGACCACCCTTAAAAAAAACGACCCGACCCGAACCCAAATTTTTCACCAAAAAATCCGACCTGATCGGACTGGATCGGGTCGGAACCCGTCGGATTCGGGTTCCGTGTCGATCCCTATATAATATTATAGAACTTAAACGTCAGAAAAGTGTAATTTGTACTTTTCTTAGTATGGTGCTTAATATTTATTTTGGATTATTTTAATATTTTTTTTAAACTCTGATCGAGTTTTTATGTGATAAGCATTAAAAAATTTCTATTATCTAACAAAAACACAACACACGACATATTTGTGATATTTTAAGATGAATTTTTATTTATTTTTATATATAATCGATGAGTGAATAATTATTAAAAAGTTATATTTAAATTGATGAATGATATTGTATTGACCATGAATAACTGGTATAAGGGTGAGCAAAATTCAACTTGAATTAAAGCAAAAAAGAAATTTGACTTGTTCTAACTCGACTCAAAATTATATAAACTTGATTTAAAAAATTCAAATAAAGTTTAAAATGAAAATTCGAATAATTCAAAATTTAAAGAAATTAGTAAATTATTTCTTAAGGTGAAGTTGAGTCTCTTAATTTCTTAATTTTTTAAGAATTAAAGTTTGACTTATAAAATGTTAGCATTATTACTGGTGCTCAAACTCGTGATCTTTAGGAACAACAAAAAAATATGTCATATATAAAATTATGATGAAATATATATATATTATATAATTAAAGAAAGTCATTTAAATTTGAATCAAACTATACTAGAATATGATAAATAATTATAATTAAATTTATATAAGAACTCAAAAACTCAACTCGAATTTCATAAACTCAAATAAAAAAATCAAATAAAGTTTGAGTTGTAAAATATGAAACTTCAACTTAAAAACTCAAAAAAAATAAAATTAATTCAACTCAATTAAATATTCACCCTTAAAAAAATAAGTCATATCCATCTAATAATTTTTCCGTCCAGTCATCATGTAACCAGAGCACAGTACTAATAATGAGAATGGGTTTTAACGAAAACTTATTGTATCATACTGTAAGGTTTAAACGTCAGAAAATGTCAAATTTATACTCTTTTTTTTTCTCTTTCAATTTTGTGCTGGCTATTTTAATGTCTAATCTTTTCTTTCATAACTTAGATCTAATTTTTATGAAACATTAAAAATATCTATTATTTAATAAAAACAGACGAAAAAACATATTTTTAACATTTTCTTTAATATAAATACACCCAAAATCTTTAATTCCTTAAATTTTTTGTCACCTGAACTCTTTAAATTTAAATTCGACTTTTATTTTGTTAAAAAATACTTTAAAATTCACTGACAGACTAAAAATCTTTTGATTTCTCTCTCGTCGATCTCCCTCTTCCTTCAATCGATAGAATTTATTTCTCAATATGTTATTTCTCTAATACCGATAAATTTTTTATCATTTAAATCTTTAATTTTTTTATCAATAAATGAACTTCGTTAAAAAATTAACGAATGAGTGACTAAAAACATTTAATATCTAAACATTAATAATTAAATTAAATATTTTAAAATTTTAATAATTAAAATAAATTTAAAAATAAAATTTAATGATAATTTACCTAATTTACTTTAAATTTTAAGCCTACACCGTTGATTGTCTGCTCGTAAATAAAATCCATGTATATTTAAACTATAGTTGAGTGACTGCTGTTTTGTTACTGCATTGTGGAAGTGAAGGGTATAAAAGTAAATATCTGTGTAGTTTTGGGTAATAAGTTGTCCTGTATTTTGTATCCATGCTTGGGTCCAATTGACTGCTTGTTTTAGTTGGGTTGGGCACTGAAAAAATCTCCAGTATTTATCCATCGTTTTAGGGATATTCAGCCCATACACAACAGGAGTCAATTAGTTTTGATTTTAACATTATTAGAATTAAAACCAAATTTATAAAATGCAAACAGAAAGTTAATAAAATTTTTTTTTAACTAAAATAGATTTTAAAAGACTTAAATTAGTTTTAATATAAACAATATAAAATCACAACTGATTAATAAAGTTAAAAATTCAAAACGTGTATAAATTAGAAAAAAAATTAATTAAATTAAATCAATTTTAGAATCTGTTAACAAATTATTACTTTTTAAAATTTATTACTGTTTAGAAGTAAAATATATATATATATATATTAATATGGTGTTATTAAGAAAACTTTAAAAATTAGGTTGATTCAATTGATAAGACCTTGAATTTGAGGCATTGTGTGTGCAAAAAATCCTTGTTGAGAAACTCACCTACTAAAATTTAGTGTACGACGTGATTCGATCCGAATTAGTCAAGACGTAACCTTAAAAACCGTAAGAGTAGAAAAATATTAAAAATTCTATACCGGAAAAACTTAGTCAAAAAATTGTTTATAAATAATATAAAAAATGAAGAACATATTTAAGATTGTTTAATATTTTAAAAAATAACTTGCTTTTTAAATTATCCTCGTGTTAAAATAAAAATAAAAATAATTCCATGCATCGCACGGAAAGAAACTAGAACTGTTCTAATAAAAATAATTTTTTAATCTTTATATATATATATATATATTTTTTGAGTTGAATTTAAGTTTGAATAGTTTGACGAGCTTGAATATTCTAAACTCGATTCGGCTTGTTAAAAACTCGAGCCAAGTTCAATCGAATTGAGTATTAATCAAGCTTTGACCTAGTCGAAATCGAGTAGCTAACGATTTATATCGACTCATTTAAATCCATATTAGGGGAAAATTTTGATACACCCATATTAGTCCAATTTGATACACAATTTTACGTTTTTAGGTTTAATAATTTTGATTTTAAATTTAAATAATTAAAATTTTTAATATATTATATTTTCAAGTAGCTTGTAATCGAGTTTTGATCGAGTCAAGTTCAATCAAATTAAATATTAACTGAATTTTAATCGAATTAAATATATTATAAAATGTCTCTTCTCATTTACAATCCTACATGTACCTTCTATACCTGGTAGTATAATTTTTTTTCCGTCCACATTTCGATGGTCTTTGCTTAAAATCTGATTTCGTTGCTGTTTTATGTCCAACTATCTACGCAAAGACCATCAATTTAGACCTAATTCACTAACACATCTGTCCCCCTCAGTCGATAGGTGCCTTCACTTCACCCATTCGATTCGTTATAAGGAACCGTGCATCCCCAACAAAAGCCAACTCTGAAAATTTTAGACCGAACCTCTAAAAGCATGTAACCTGAATGTTGTGTCTTGACCTTCTAGACAATCAAAAATCTGTGTCCAAAAGAGTTTCTAACTCCAGTGATCAACAAATTTCTTTGTTCATTCATTTGATTTTATTACACTACCCTCCAAATGTCGATGGGCATGCCAGTAGTGGGCATTGCTTTTTGACTGGATCATGACCAGTTGCATGTGGTTTCTGTATACTCTGAATATCCGATAACTGATTAAACCCGTTGGCCATAAGGGTTTTGATTTCTCAACCCTGGTCACCCTTTTTGAAGACACGACCTGATGTTCGTAGGTTCCATTTGAGCTGATGAGATTTCCATGATTCAGACTTCAAAGCCATCCAATGGCACTGTCCCGACCACCACTCATGGTACAACTAAGATAAGCACAACCACCACCATGCAAAACTTGACGTTAAAAAAGCTTTGTCCTGTTTCAGATAATGGCACAGGCAAGCACTCAGACATGAGAAAGCATTGCATGACTGTCTAATTCGTAAACAATACGACCACAGCACAGGATAGATCCAACATAATCGAACTGGATGGTCAGTTTTACAAAGCATGTTGGGACAGTATGCTTGGCTTGGATTCACTTTATATCTCAAAGATCTCTCATCTTCTTTCTAACATAAGATTAATATCTCTCGTCTCTTTAGGACATGACCCGTGTAATAAAAAAATTATAAAGAGTGCAACTGGAGTGGTTTTGAAATCATTGCCATTGATCCCCATCTTTTCCTCGAAAAATCCAAAACCAAGATCAAACCGGATTGTCTCTGTTCCCCATTTGTAATGTGATTTAAAATCCCACCTTCAGACCCACCAACTAAATAATGCTATCCGCAACACTGAAGGTATGAAAAAGCAAGCAATCTTTTTAGTGGGTACAATTTTATGAGGATGGGACTGTGTTTTGTCCTAGTTGTGAACAACAATCCTGTTTTAAACAACAGTTTTGTGCATAGATCCAACCTTGTTGGGTCTATCAATATCATGGGATTTTATCTTAATTTGCTCTTGCCACTTTGGAGAGACTCAACTTAATTTGCCCCCACACTTTCAGCTGCATCCATACCTTTGTATTTTTGTGACAACTCAATGTTGGGCTTGTATCCCATCATGTGGGAGCCCACTTACCCTTTGCCCTTGAGTAAAAGTAGGGTTGATTTTTATAGGAGAAAGAGAACTAAAGAGAAGGATGTATAATTTTATGTCAATGGGCAGTGACGGAGTTAGGATTTAATGTTGGGAGAGACAAGAATCTATTAAACCTTTAAATTAAAAAATTAGGAGGATAAAAACCCTTATTTAATTAATATTTAAATTAAAAAAGACTAAAAATATAATTGTACCAAAATATTTGGGAGGGACAACAAACCCTCCCAAAACATACACAGCTCCGTCCCTATCAATGGGTGAAGAAAGTTAAGAAATTATATTATAAATTTAGGAGTTTTGAAACTACGAACTTTTATAAGTGTAAATTTAGATTATTGATAGAAAATATAAAGAATATAAATAAGTTATATATGAATTTGAAATTTTTATAGAATGCGATTAAGGTTGAGCGTTCGGTTGAGACAAATAAATTTTTTTTGAGTTATTATAGTTAACGTGTCATATTTTATAAATCAAACTTTATTTAAATTTTTTTAATTCGAGTCAAGTTTATAAAATTTGAGTAAAGTTGAGCCAAATCGAGTTTTTGAATTCTTATACAATTTTAACTATAGTTATTTATCATGTTATAATATAGTTTGATTCAAATTTAAATGACTTTTTCTAATCATAAAAGATATATATACATGAACTTAAAATCAATCCATTAATTATTAAAAATTTTGAGTTATTCAAATTTTTATTTTACGACTCAAACTTTATTTAAAAATTTTTATTCGAGTCAGGTTTATGAAATTTCGAATCGAGTCAAGATAAGTCGAGTTTTCGCCTTGAATCGAATCAATAAATTCTATTTTTTCGAATCGAATCAAATTTTACTCTCGATTGTCCTCTCCAATTCATTCCTCGTACAAGTTTATTCATAATTTGATTGAATTGATTTTTGAAATTTTGATCCCAATCTTCTCGGTCCATCACTTTACTTTCAAGGTCAACTGATGTTTGTGCCTTTGTGGTGATCTTTTTAGTTTTCTTTTGTTTGATTTAGAGTCTTGTTAGTGATCTTAGGACAGTTTATACTCATTGCTGTGATTTGATATTGGAATTTTGTAGAAAGATCTTATGACAGTCAATCAGATTTTTTAAAATTAAATAGAATATAGTTTCGTTCTCAAATCTGTAATAACAAAAAATAAAAAATTTAATAGAATACTTCAGATTCATTAATATTATTAATGTTATTTTTAGCTTCTTTCAACAGTCAGTTTGATATAATGTTTATTTTACTCCGAAAATTTTCACTGAGGTTATTTAAAAAAAACTATTAGTTTATTAAGGAAAAAATATCTAAAATTACAATAAATGTTAATAAATTACTATTGTAAATTAAATATATAATTAAAATAATTTTTTAAAATTATCTATTTTAAATTAGAATGAATCATACCATAAAAGGTTATATACATCCAATCACTAGATCGAAAAATATATACAAAAATTAACTACATCTATAAACTGAATACCCTAATAAATTATTCACAAGCGTAAATCGCATATCCAAATTCAAATCAGAGATCTAGGGCAAGAAAGAGCACCAGAATTATAAATAAGCCTCAACATCATCAATCGTGACATCGTGAAATCTATCACTGATAAAAAAATATATATAAAAAAATAGTCAAATAAATAAATGAAAAACATACAAAAAAACAGAGATAAATATGTCATAAAAACAAAAAAATACATATCATAAAAATATTTATTTTTATTAAAAACTAAAATAAATAATAGAAAACAGATCCAACGATAGTCAACCGGCAACAAAAACTGATGTCGCGGCCGGCTACAAAACAAAGCTTGCAGTGCTAAATTTTCTCTAGGCTTACGACACTAGATTTTTCAAATGGTAGAGAGAATTTTAGACTTACCCTAAGGATGATTGATTTTTAAGTATATATATATATATATATTTGAATCGAGTTATAATAATTATAGTGATATATATTTTAAAATATAATCTCAATCATTAAACTTTAAAATAAATATATAAATTAGAAGTTATTAAGGCTTAAATTATAAAAATATTTTTTTATATTACACCTAGGACATTTAAAAAATACAAAAAATTACATATCATTCATGTGCATTTACACGTGAGTTGGATTAGTAAATACAAAATCCTATTGAAGTCATCCTTAATTTTTATAAACCTCACACCTATTTTTTTTCCACCTTTATGCAGCGATAAACACGCGTCAGATTTTTTTATTAATTTAAACCGAGAGATAGAATCAAGATCAAATATTCATAAGGTCAAAATATTAAATTTCGAAAATATAAAAATTTATTAAATATTTAAATTTAAATTCATGAGATAATACTTAATTTATCTAATATTTAGATTTATAAAGACTTAAATTGTTATTAGACTAAAAATAGGATATATTTTTCTTCTTTAATTCAACCAATAAATGTAAATGAATATAGCGTTAAACAAATTATTACTGAATCATTCGTATCACATTTATTTGTTTAACTAAATAAATGAGTATGAATAAATTTTTATGTCAGTTTAATAAGCGAATAATCACAAACATAATTATATTTCGTTCGTTTATATTCATAACCGAACTTGTTTATTAGCTTGTTTATAAGCTTATTTACTTTATTTTTTTTTAAATATTGGTAAATGTATGGACTACATGATAATATATTATATTTTAACTACAATAGAATATTAAAAAAAAGTGAATTTCCTTTGCACATGCTAACTTACTCATATTTTTATCGATAATTCAGTCTATTTTTACAAAGGTTTTCTAATTCTGTTAGTTTTTATTTTTCTATTTCTTCGACAATCAGTTCTTCTAAGATAGTTTTTATTTTGGTTTGGTTAGTAGGTTTACTCTTTTATTTTTGTATTGTTTCTTCATCATGTGTATTTTGTACTGTTTTGATTTTTTATTGTGTTTAATAATAACCAACATTATTTTAAAAAAACGTGAATTTTATCTCACCAAATATATATAAAATCTTCTCAAATATTTTATAACTTTGAGCGAAAATTTAAAAATAAGCCAATGTACAACAAAAGTATATTCTATTAATTTAATCAATTTATTTTGTTATATCCGATACCTTCACATATGAAGAACTCTGAAAATGGCCTTTAATAGCATTATATTTAACGATACCCGATGTGATCTCATGACAATAACTCTTTCACATATGAGCCTAATTGAAAATCATATCGAAGACCTGAATGATTTTGAGAATCAATATGGTTAGAAGCTATAACGTTTCACCCACACAATATATTTATGTCAATAAGCTCATAAATCGTCACTAGAACAAATATCATCTTATCAATAACAATATCTGAGACTATAAATACTCATAAAGAGAGATTAAAAAGACAGAATCATTGAAGAAATATCCCTCTCTTTTTTTATTTCATTTCAGTTTTTTAAAATTTTAAACACTATGCAGTATGTAATTTTTTACTTAATTTTTTAAAAATAATTGTCTGAAACTGTTATTAATTATTAAATTTTTTACTCGATATCTATTTAATTTAAACATAAACTAAAAAAAAATGATAAAATATAAAATGTTTTTTTCCCCTTTGAAGCTAAGCATCCCTTTTGTGGAGCATTACACAAGTGATCAACCTTCTTCACGAGATATTGTCGGGGCCAAGTAGTTAATGGAGATTGTTAAGGTGATAGAGCGGCCTATGATGTTTGGTTTGAAAATCTAGACGTTGACTTCTAATCAACTGTTTAGTTTATTTATTTCTCTCATATGTTTTTTAAACACAAAATTAAGGCCAATTGATTTAATAATTTATATATTTTATATGCTTATATTATAATACAGAATATATATATAATATTATATTTTATATTTAAAGTACGATAAAAAATCTAAATCTTTAGTTTTTAAAATTTCGAATAAAATGTCTATGGCTCAAACCGGATCGTGGTTTGTTAAAAATAATTAGGTCCGGCCGCTTGAGCCAGTTTGATAAGTAATCTGTTTTTATTTAAAATATTAGAATAGAAAATAATTATAACTCCATATTAACATTTACAATTTTATAATTAAATTCAAATAATATATGTGTTTAACATTTACAATTTTATAATTAAATATTCAACTCACAGGTTAAATATTTTAATTTTAACTTTAAATTATGGCTTTTATTTTAAATTGGTCCGTAAACTTTTGATTATTTTATTTTTGTCTCTAAATTATGACTCTCATTTAAAATTAGTCCCCAAATATTTTTTAATGTTTCAATTTCAACCTCAAATTATCGTTAATACCACATAATATTACTACATAATACATATGTGTTTCATGATAACTAATATTTTTATAACGATTTTATTAACATATGATTTGATTAGCATATACTCATAATTTATGGATGAATATAGAGTATTTTAAAAGTTTTAGGAACAATTTTAGAATAAGAATCATGTTTGGGGTAGAATCTAGAATGTTCAAAAGTTTGGAGACCAATTTAGAATAAGTCCATAGTTTGAGGATGAAATTAAAATATTTAAAAGTTTGGAGACCAATTTAGAATAAGTCCATAGTTTGAGGATGAAATTAAAATATTTAAAAGTTTGGAGACCAATTTAGAATAAGTCCATAGTTTGAGGATGAAATTAAAATATTTAAAAGTTTGAGGATTAATTTAAAATAAGTCCATAGTTTGAGGATGAAATTAAAATATTTAAAAGTTTGAGGATTAATTTAAAATAAGGATCGTGGTTTGGGGACATATGATGTAATTAACTCTTATTTGATAAATAAAGTAACTTTTTTTTTCTATTAAGTTGTTATTTAAAATAATGTTTACTCCCAAATTGATATTTAAATTAAACACATTTTCTTAAATTAGTACTTAAAGAATTTTTTATTTTAAGTTGATACCAAATTTTATATTTTCTATCAATTCAATGTTAATTTAAAATAATTTAATAAATTTAATCCTCTATATTTAAAAATTATATAAATTTACTCTTTTTCTTAAACTAAATTGTTTAATTTTCTTTCATAGATATTTATATTATTTTTATGATATAATACAATTATCTTATTGTTACTTTAATTTAATAAATTCGATTGATTTGATAATATAAAAAATTTAAGAATTATACACATATGTAGAGTTATAAATAATTTATAAATCTTACAAGGAATCCGTGTTAAATTCTGTCACAGAAATTGACAGATTCTTTAAAAAAAATCATGTATAAAATTAAGAATATATAATAAATATTTATATGATATTAATAATTAAATATAATTCAAGTACTAAAGAATATTTAATCTATTTATTAGTGACGATTACGAACAAGATGTGACGATCTTCTTAGCAAATAGGTGTTAATTCCCACTAAAGAGAGATTCTTATGAATATAATTTTTTTTATAGGCTTTATGATTAAGTGGTTTATTACATGCAACTACGATGCCAACAACCTAAACATATTAATAGATTTGTCTTTATTTCGAATATGTCCTTTTCTTTTCCTTTATATTTTTAGAGTAATTCTTATAATTCACATTTTATACGTATGGTAATTATTAGTTTATGTTTGGTTTATGAAAGTGTTATTTTTTAAATTTTAATTTTTTTAAAAATATGTTTGGTAAATAAATTTGTTTTTTCCAATAAGGAAGAAAAAAACAATTTTTATACTTATTTTTTTATAAAAGAAATTTTAGAAAAAAAATTGAAATCCATTACATTTATATGATTTAATGTTTAAATATTATTAAAATTATATTCTTCCATCCCATTAAATTCGTCATTTATAGACTTTTTAAATTTAAAATTTTAAAAATAAACAGTTTAAGCTAACATAGCTAATTCATTCACTGCAGGTACTTAAATCACCACCTTTATTATGGCAAGATACTGCAATTTGGTATCGTGTTGCCTAATTTCCCAATTGACAAAGCACCAACACTGCAATTTTCACATTTTAGTAACCCTTATTTTTAAAAAAATAAATGGAAGTGGTGAGACAGGAGCTACACTATAAGATTCCGGTCTTTGGTCACTGATTTCCCCAATGAGAACGGCCTTGGCGTTTCTTTTATCCCACCTATCAAACTTATGCTCCCCAGGCTTACTATTCCCTCCTCTGTCTCTCTTCAGCTCTTTTGACTCCTCTCAAAATCACTCACACATATAAATATATACACCAGCTTTACTGCTCTTCATGCAATGGCTATTGACTGCATATCCAACATACCCTCCATGCCTCACCATTCGAAAGACGAGTCGAAAAAGTTGGTTTTCGATGCCTCCGTCATTCGGTTCGAGTCACAAATACCGAAAGAGTTTATATGGCCTGATGATGAAAAGCCTTGTGCTAATCCACCAGAACTAAAAGTACCACTCATTGATCTAGGAGGCTTCCTTTCTGGTGACCCGGTAGCTACAATGGAAGCCTCGAGGCTCATCGATGAGGCGTGTCGGCATCATGGTTTCCTTCTTGTAGTTAATCACGGAGTCGATGCGAAACTCTTGGCTGATGCTCATAACTACATGGACAAATTCTTTGATTTGCCACTATGTGAAAAGCAAAGGGCTCAAAGAAAATTCGGTGAGGACTGTGGATATGCTAGTAGCTTTACGGGCAGGTTCTCCACCAAGCTGCCATGGAAGGAAACGCTTTCTCTTCGCTATTCAGCTAATAGTAACTCATCCAAGAGTGTCCAAGACTACCTTGTTAATAAAATGGGAGAAGAATTCCGGAAATTCGGGTAAGAAACTCGAATGTTAACAACTAAAAGTCTAAAACTGATCTATTGTTGTTATGCTCGTGAATGGTAAAATCTGAAGTTTGTTGTTTTTTATTCATTGTTTGGTGTATAGGAAGGTTTACCAGGACTACTGCGAGGCGATGAGCAAGCTTTCGTTACGGATAACGGAGATTTTAGCCATTAGTCTGGGCGTGAACAGATCACATTTCAGGGAATTCTTTGAGAAAAACGATTCCATAATGAGGCTCAACTACTATCCCCCTTGTCAAAAACCAGACCTGACCTTAGGAACAGGGCCTCTTGCGATCCAACGTCTTTAACCATCCTTCACCAAGACAAAGTTGATGGCCTTCAAGTGTTTGTAGACAACGAATGGCGTTCAATCAGCCCGAGTTTCGAAGCATTTGTCGTTAACATTGGCGACACCTTTATGGTAACATACTTTTTTAAGTTAATCCCTTACATGTTCTTTTACTGTAATTGTTGGTCTGTTAAGACTTAAGCTTAGTGGGGTTGTTGTTGTTTTAACTCAGGCACTGTCGAATGGGAGATACAAAAGTTGCCTGCACCGGGCGGTGGTGAACAGCCATAAGACAAGAAAATCTCTGGCTTTCTTTTTGTGTCCAGCGGGGGATAAAGTGGTAACCCCACCAGCCGAGTTGGTGAACCTAAACAGCCCCCGACTATACCCGGATTTTACATGGCCTATGCTGCATGAGTTCGTACAAAAGCATTACAGAGCCGACATGAACACTCTTCAAGTATTCTCAAACTGGGTTCAACAGAATCAACACAGAAACAGCTGAACCCTTCTTGTCTTTCTACTGTCTAATTCAGGTGTCATTACAAAATAAAATCAAACCTATGGCATTGAATTGAAGTGATGGGGATGGCTCGGATTAGCCTTTCTCTTTAATCTCCATTGATAACATAGAAAGGCAATCTCTTCTTCATGTATAAACAAAATTAGGCAACTTAATTACTACTACTGTTTTCTCAAGTGGCTTCATTCATTGCACGGGGTCGTTTTACATTTCGTCTCATAGGAGAAATTATATCATGGGTCAGTCCCACCACGTCATCCATGGGACCGACCAATAAAAACTATCCACCTCATTATTTTTTAATTTTTTAAGTGAAAAATCACTTGGAAAAAAATATGGCATGGAAAGATGGGTAGTTTTTATTGGTCGGTCCCATAGACACGTGGTGGGACTGACCCATAATATAATTTTTTGTCTCATAGGGATGAACACCAGATTTCACGTCATGGATGAGAAATTACAGAAATTTAAGGAGTGTGAAATTAGATATCGATAGAATATACATAAACTATATGGGACTTTGAAATTTCAAGAGGGTGTGACTGCCCCTCCAACACCTCTCTCGGTCCATTCTTGTTGCTTATGCTTTTCAATTAAACAAGATTCATAACCACATAGGCAAAACAAACCCCTTTCTTTCAAAACCTTATTAAATAACAGATATTCTTGATCCAAAGATGTAATAGCTAGCTTTGTATGAACCAATGAGCATGTTCCATTTGAGGTTTTTGGACTTACATGGAGTAGGGGTAAGGCTGTCAAATAAATTAGACAGGAGGATATGGCCCACAAATTGAATGATTCAGAGGAAACGGGTGCTAGAATCCATTGAAGATTTGCAGAGCTTTCACTGTAAAATGTATTCTTCTGCAAACATATAATTTTATACACATATAGATTTGGAAGTTTATGACAATATAGAAAGCAAAGGAATACCTAGCAAAATTTGTCGTGATTGTTGTCCTTAAATGCTGCAACATTCTTTTCATGATATAATAATACTGCCATTTTTTTAAAAATTAGGGGCGTGTGTATGTAAGTTCCCATGTATCATTCATTTAACTAATAAGGATTGCCTGTTAACCAACGTATCTACCAATCTGATGTTTGAATCAGAGGAAGATGGGGTGGAAGCTTAATTATTAGCCTATGAACAGAAAACATGTTTTTTATGTATTATTTTTCTTGTAAGAATTCGTAGTCCTATGAACATCAAGCTAATATTGTATTGTGTTATATGATTTGCTTAAGATCAAAGAGTTAGAATCTAATCAATTCTTGCTGTCAGGAATATTTCTTTGTGCCGCATCTCTTTGATCCTCTCCCATAGGTAGAGGTAGGGTGACATTTGAGGAGCTCCATGGGGCATTAACATTAAACCAGCCCTTAAACTTTGATACTTCATTTAGATAAGCTCTTGTGCTTTTAATGTAAAATACCTTAGCCATTAGTTTTTTTCCTCAAAAGTATTTCTCGTTTTCGTAACGATCATCATGACACATCCTATGATCAGGAAAATATCATGATCTAGTATGGTTAGATCTCCAACACCTCTTTTACATCAATACTTTCGCGTCTAGTTGGATAGAGATAGTAAAATTTTGATGGTAATTAGTGGGTTTCCATGGAAGATGAACATATTGAAGTGAAGATCTTCTTGGTGGACATGAGAGTGGAGAATTGAGCAAATAACTTTGAAGTGTTTGATGCTATTCTAGAGTCCCGTTGTTTGTTGCTGAGATACAGCCGCCACAAGTAAGGACAATGACAGTCCCATTCCCGTACTCCCGTCCAAAAGGCCCGCATCACGTGGAACCTTTTGTTGTTTCTTCTGTCACCCCTTCCCATCGACAATTTAACCCCTCTTTCCAACAAAACATATAATACACAACATCTCATCTCTTCAAGATTCTGTGTTTGGCTTCAATCCTTTTTGAAACAAAACAAAAAACACCATAGCTAATCCCATATCACTAGGTGAAAATGTGCCCCATCTCCATGTATTCTTTGCGCATTTCAAATTTAATCATTTTAGTTTACATTTAAAAATTTAAGTCCAATCGCTCGCTAGTACTATAAACGTTTGTGTTAAATTTGTTCGGGTGACATTTTTAATATTACTAACTCGACACATGTAATGTAACACTGGTGTTGTAATGAACTTGAATTTAACAAAAAATAATAACCACGTTCATAATTAAACTTAAAATTTTAAATCTGAAAAGTAAAAGACTAAATTCTTAAAAATAAAAATCTAATCCTACCTACAAGAGAGGGGAAGGGAGACTTTTAAAGAACGAAGATGAGTGCTTTTAGTGAGTCTAGAACCTATATACGTGTGTCGACTGTTTTAAGGCATATTTTATTCATTATTATATATATTACCAAGTTGTCATTACTCTTTCACGATCAAAAGCTCCCTTATGCTTCACCTAAGCAATGTACTGGTCGATTCAAGACTAAGCCAACTACCATACACCCTCTTCTCTATCTGTTACATGAACCACTCTGTGTCGTTCCCTTGGGCCTATAACCCAGCAAACACTAGACGACTCATGCTCTAGCCAGACTAGAAGTCAATGTAGACAGACTAGAAGTGGATGAGTTTGTTAAGGAAGAGTTGTGTTCTAATACTACTTGTAATAAGGTCATTATTTTAAATCAAAATTTCACTTATCGTTTTATGATAGGATCTTTTTATCATCATTCTGATACTACATTGTTTCGTTCTCTCTCAAACCATCTACTAAACTTTTTCCGACCACCATGTACGGTGTTTAACCCTGCTCAAAAAGCTGTCTATTTATAGCTATGATTATCAAGTGATGGAAATGGAGTTAGTTTATTCTTGTATAAAACAGGTGGAACGTCCTATGTTGAATTCCACCTCTCTATATACCATATTAATCAATCCCACAACTATTTCCTTGTCTTTTGTTTTAGCAACTTGGTGCGGTTGTGAACCGGAAACAATATTGTCGGGGGAAGACGACGATTGTCATATATATTTCTTACATTCTTTCGACTATTTAGCATCACCAAATAGTTTATTAACCATGTGTTCAAATAAATTGTCTTTTTAAAGTTTGATTAAAATATTAATCACTTTCTTGGTGATTAGATCATAAAGCTAGAAGCTTTCACTTCTTTAGATCAGTTGCCTTCAGTTCCT
The DNA here is from genome assembly GCA_035048815.1 of Abelmoschus esculentus. Taxonomy (NCBI): domain Eukaryota; kingdom Viridiplantae; phylum Streptophyta; class Magnoliopsida; order Malvales; family Malvaceae; genus Abelmoschus; species Abelmoschus esculentus. The sequence goes on along the minus strand of JAUCBN010000031.1, from coordinate 3,785,829 downwards.
CCCTCATCCAGACAAAATAAAAATCACGAGATCAATAGGAATTAGAGCATGAGAACCATGTAATTTCTCCTTTTTCTTTTAATAATTATAAATATATTTTGGAATCATAACATAATTTTAAGTGACAATTTAATATATGTTTTTTTTGTCTAATTAGATATTCGAATTAAGATTTTGTTATACAAATAATTTCAACGTAAGTTTTAAGGGTTAAGGTTCTATTTGATACATGAACTCGTTTTCTTAATCCAAATTAGAACTTTAAATTTGACTTTTTGACTCAAATTAGTACTTATGATATTTTAATTAATTCGATTCAACAAATCACATTCAAATACAGTTTAATCTAAGAAGTCAAATTCATATATAAATTTAAACTAAGAATTCAAGTTTATGTATAATTTAAACTTGAACACTCATAAATCTTGAAGAAACTATATTTTGAGTAACTGGTTTAACAAAATTTAAGTTTAAGTATCTAAGTCGAACAAAACAAACTAAACCTTAAAGAAAATTTAACATACCAAAGTATATTACTCTTTAAAGTATATAAACTCATCTAGAGTTGTGTCCGACATATTTGTGACCCTGAACGAAAATTAATAAATGGATCCATATAAAATAAAACTATATATCATTACTATAAATAATTAAATTAATATTTTATTAATAAATCATAAAACATGATTAAATTTTATAAACACATCCTAATACGATATTACGATGTTTAAAAAAATTAATGAAGGTTAAACTTATAGTTTTAAATTAAAAATCTGATGGACCATATTCTAAGTAACCCGAATATAATATTTTAAATCTGGATCGAAATTGGGATATTATATAAACTTTCATAACAATACTTTTTTTGATTTATATGATTTTGTGTGCTCTCATGTATTCATCATTCGAGTGTAATTAGAGTAAACTATGCTAGACATTAGCACAATGAGTGATGCAAGTGTTATTGGTTATAAACGTTTTCTGCAGAGTCTCGTAGGAAATTCTATTGAAGAAGCGTTATGCTTAGATCTCTTTGGATCATGGGATATTAATGGGCCTTAATCTTTGGATTAAAAATGATTTCCAAATCGGTCAAACAATCATAAACAAAAGGAATAAAAAATGGGTAAACTGCAACAAAAGTCAATTAGTTATGGGTATAGTTATATTTGAGTCACCTAGTTATTAAAAGTTATATTTAGGTCACCCATTTATAAATAAGGTTATATTTGGGTCATCCAATTATTAAAAAGGTTATATTTGGGTCACCCTTCATATTTGAAAAAGTACATCAATTTGGTCGTTTTTTTCTTTTAAATCACTTGTTAACATTAGAGTACTTCATTTGAAATCATTAATTAATCTAATACACGAATTGATAAACTTTTTTTCAAATATGAAGAGTGATCCAAATGTAACATTATCTATAATTAAGTGATCTAAATGTAACATTTAATAATTGGGTGACCTAAATGTAACCTTACTCATAAATGAGTGACCTAAATGTAAATTTCAATAATTAAGTGATCCAAATGTAATCCTACCTATAATTAAGTGATCTTCATTGTAATTTACTTTAGAGAGAAATAAAAAACATTATAAACTACTGATATTATAATATTACAAAATTCGAATTTATATAAAATAAAATAAATATTTTTAATCATTAAACAATGAAGTGGCCTTGATTTGGAGAAAAACTATTCAAAACACCATTTCATAAAATCAAATAATTAAACTACTCCATAAGGTATTATAGTATATAAAAATTGCAGGGGAAAGAAAACAAAACTAAATCTGAAACAGAAGAAATTATAAGATTAAACCTATTGGTTTCTTAATTATCTGCAACTTCACGAGTTCAACGCCCCAGTAAAGTTGCTGCAATCGAATAAGACCTTTGCTGTCATTTCCCTGTCGAATCTCCAAATGTAATTCAAACCCACTAGCAACTCAGTAATGGCTGATTCAGTCTTTTCTTTGTTTGCAAAGAAGAGACTCTGCAAAAGAAGAACATTCGTTCTGGGAAACAAATTCTGGTGCTCGAAGCTCCTTTCACTTTGCCATCTGATCATGTTGTGTGCTAACGGCGATATCCAACCCAGGATGTTTCTTAAAGCTGTTCTCCAGTCTCCGGCTAGCACAGGATCACTCGCCGAGAACTCTACTCCTTTTAGTCTACCCCTCAGAGACGATCTAATACTGCTCGGAAGCATTGAATAGAGATCGTCTCTCGCATCGACGCCGACGGATTGAGGCGACTTGATCATCTTCTCCATTATGATAATCAGATTTGCATAGTGCAAAGCTAGCCCCGCGGCACCTAACGTGCTTGCCGGAGGCCTAAGAAGCTTCGAGTTAGACTCGAAAAACCCGACTGCCATACCCTTCTTTTCTTCTTGCTTTGAAAAACTCTTCAATGGACCTGATACGAAGCTGAAAGCCTCGGTGTTCTCCGTCGGATGGACGGTGGCTGAAGCCGATAGGCTTCGAGGTAAGGAAGGGGGATACCCGAAGCCAAAAACAAGCTTCATCCTTCCTAAAACAGTGAAAACCGATCTAACAAGCATGGAAACTACCATGTCAAAGCTTTTGTTCCATAAAGATCTCTCTTTTAAATACTTAACCTCTTGCTTTTGCCAGAAAAGCTTCTGCTGTAAATCAACATTTTTTTGCTCTCTGGTCGAAGATTCATGTTCTTTACACTGAAATGATCTTCTCAAACTGTTCTCAATTGTAGACAACTCCTCCATTTCTTTGTACAAAGTTGCCGTAATGGTCACGTACTTGTTCATCTTCTTGTTTTTAGCTTCCATATCTTTGGGACTCAGCACCCAGCCATGGCTGTCGTGACCCGAGTTGGCGAACTCATCGAACCACCGATCAAAATACCAAAGATTCGGGTCCTGACACTTTTTGCTTACCCTGGAAACAGATTTTGCTACCAGCCTGAGATTTTCAGCCATTTCAGCACACGCCAGCCGCAGCAGGAAAGACTCGTCGTTGGACACAATCTTGAGGACACCTTCGAGAGATATGGATTCATCACGGAGACGAATCATGCTCTTGTCAGAAAGACAATTCCAAAGATACAGAAGCTTGGACATGAGCCCGGCGATTTCGAAGGATAAAACTCCGACGTTTGATTTATGCTTTGAAGCTTTGGAAGATTTTGCGGTATCCAGTGTGTTGGAAATGGTTTTCTTAACTTTGATCAACCAAGTTTCAAGAGCCATGAATTTTGTTTGTGAACGAAGAAGATGAAACCACTGAAACAAATGAAAAGGAAGGCTGGAGTTAGTGGAATGGCATAAGATTCTTTTAAAGAGAGAAATAATTGAAGAGTTAAGAGGATAATGGTGACACAGGGAAATCTTGAAACTCTCGTTTTCAAGTATTTATCTATGTAGAATATTGTAATTTAATGGCTTTTATAAAAAATTATTAGGGTTTGAGCTAAATTAGATTAAAAAATTATGATAATAGTTTAAATTCGAAGTTTAAATATGATATTCAGGTCGAGTGTACTACGTATATGTAACACGTCGATAATTAATAGTAAAAAAAACTAAAATTTTAATAAAATATTTCTTTTCTCTCATTAAATTCGTCCTTTATTAAATTGTTAATTTTTTTAATATTGACTCATTATTATTTAAAATTTATTATTAATAAAAATATAAAATATATATTTTATAAACATTTAATCAAATAGTTTTAAAATATATATCGATGGTTGCTCACCTCATCCCTTAATTATGAGGTTAGAAGTTTGATTTCTACTAATAAAAATAGAATACATTTCATGACAAGACGTTTACCTCTTAGTAAGAACATCTATGACAAGAAGATTACTCACTAATCATAATCAAAATTTAAAAAATAAGTAAGGGATAAAATTAATTAAACCAAAATAGTAATATTTTATTAAAAAAAATATACATGAATCAATTTAATCTTTTTCATTAAAATGAGTAAAATATAATGTGTTGTATAATACAAAAATTGTTATGGTCCTTTCAACAAATTTGTCCTCATTAATATTAGATTCTCCTTGTGTTTATGTTATAATATTTTCAAATTTATATGTATAATATATAGTTAAATACATCCATTGTTTTTTTAAGCATCATCTTTGTCTTTTTAGTTGCTTTCTACGTTTTTGTTTCAGTCCAACCGGAACATGCTTGTTCTGGTTTTGTGCCTAATTTAATCGATTGGTCTCGTTTGATTTTGTGTTTTAATAATGTAAAAAAATGTGATTAAATTGTTTGATGTAGCACATGCCAATGATTTCCCTAATGAAGTTGACCCTAAGAGAGTTGACTACTTGGATTCGTTTTCATTTATTGTTGGTGATGATGATAGGGTGTGGTGTGTAAAACACATGAGATAGTGGTGGTTTATGGTTAGGCCATATCCCCCTACCACCTATGGAATCATGTGCATAACAAAAATGATTTCACTCATATGATCATTAGGATATGAATTGAAATAAAAAAATTATGAATAAATGAAAGAAGATAAATGACATAACCCAACACTTGCCACTTGGGACTTAGAGATTTACATTGTTACAATATAGAGAGATTATATCATAGGCCCGGTCTACCACGTCAGCCGTGGTCCTTAGCCAATGAAAATCACCCATTCTGTCACTAATCAACCATGTAATTAATCTAATTTTCAGAAATTATATTTTTGAAATGATATGTAAATTATGAGTGAAGATTCATTGGTTGGAAAAAAATGAGTTGGCAATTAGTGGTGAAGTGGGTGGTTTATTATTGGATGGGACTATAGCTGACGTGGTAGACCGAGCCTATGATATAATTTCTCCAATATAGAGGTGCTCATGTTTAAGTATTTAAATTTTTGAGCATCATCTAATTTCAGTGATTAAAAGAATAATTGTTATTCTTAAAGGTTATGGGTTCGAACACCAGTAATGTCAGCATGGTGATTGAGCGATCAATGTTTAATAGTTTAAAATATATACTAAAATAGATATTAATATAATCACTATATAGCTGAATAAAAAAATATAAATATTTGAGTATATTAAAAATAATAATTTTATGATTTTTTAAAATATACGATTAAAGGAGATTTCGTATTTATGTTGGATCAAACGATTAATATGTTATAAAGGAGATTTTGAATCACATATCAAAATTTCAACAAGTTTGTTGTTATTTTTGGTTTTTCATTCATTAATTTTTTGACAACGTTCATTTACTAGTTAATGAAGAAATTTCTCTAAGATGTTAATGGTGAAAAAACTCTATCATCAGTATGAGACTTTTGATCAATTCGTGAATTATTGAGATTTTTTAATAAAATATAAATCAAATTTAGACTTGGATTGAGACGAAGTGATTAATAAAATTTAAAAACAAATGATTATTATCTATAATTTTTTGGAGTTTAAAAAATATAGTGTATAAACTTTAGTGACTAAATATATTTAATGTTTAAACTTTAATAAATAAATTGAATATTTTAAAATTTTAATAATTAAAATAAATTTAAAAATAAAATTTAATGATAATTTAAATAATTTACCCTAATGATAATATGTTATCATATATATATATATATTTCCCTTGTGGGTGTTTAAAAGAGAAATCTTTTTTATCCTGAAGCAACGGGATTTGTGAAGAAGCTGTACATCCTGTTGTTTCATTCCAAGGGACATGCGGCTTTGTTGAAGGAAGCTGCCCTCTCAAGTTAATTTACTATAAAAATAGTAACATTTATCACAACATGCACTTGATATCCAATCAAATTTACATTTTATCTATAAAATATAGACTAATAATTAATAATGTCATTTATCTTGTAATTTTAAATGCTTTTTTATTTAAAAAATAATTTTATTGATAGAAAAATTATATGAGATTTTTATAAGTTTCGTTAAAAAAATTTAGTTTTAATCGGAGAAAAAGAATACCTAATAAGAAAAGAATATCTAAGAAGATAACTTAAGGGGAGAATGAACACATTAAAAGAGATCGACAATCACAAACCTACAAAAACGACTTATTGATAAGCCCTCACAATCAACAATCACCAAGTCTCTAGTAAATAATGAAATCTCGTAAAAGACTCGGTTCTCAAATATATCATTCTTCAAAAGCTTTATCAAACAATCCGTAATTTTATTCATCTCGCAAAATATATGAATAATTTGAATAATCTAAACACGTAAAAAAAACTCTTATATACGATAAAATAAAATCGACATTTAAATAATGTTTTAACAACAATTAAATTATCTAACTCTATTTACAGTCGTTAGATACCGACCAAAAAAAGTTTGATTATATGTAATAAGAAACAAATACATTTAATAAAATAGATGTCAACAGCATGTCTTTTTTAATGAATACAATGAACCGAATACTGTGGTCACGGAGATTATATTAAGACATACTGCCAACATAACCATGAGGCATTGTTTACTAATGGTTAATTTAATATTTGATTTTCTTGATGATTTTATAAATATTATTGAGATTTATGATAAAATTATGATACAAGATAATTAGAGATTTTAAGATTTTTTTTATAATTTATTATAATAAGGTTTTTAATTTAAAAAATATATATTTATTGATTCATTGTGCGTGTAATAGATTAGTTTATTTTTTTTCTTATATGTTTTATAAGGTTGTCTCAAAGATTTTTAGAGTCATGAGCGAAAACTAAAAATGATTCCTTATATAACGAAAATATATTTTTTTATTGCGAATAAATTTTTATTTATCCTTTTTGATGCCCTATTTATATATCAACAATATAAAAAATAGATTTAGAGTTTAAAGTTATGATTTAAGATTAAAATTTAAGGTATTGTCTAGAGTTTAAAATAAATGATTTATAATTTACGTTAAGACTTAAATTTTATATTTTTAATGTTGGACAAAAAATACACCAAAACAAGAACCTGTATTCATCTCATTAGTTTAAATAATTATTTTAATATTATAAATATGTTATTTTCATTGTTAGATTTATTTATTTATATATAAAAAAATAATTTTAACCATTAAATTTATTTATTTATTTAATAAATTATAAAAAAAACATATATAAATAATTAAATTTAAGGATCTTAAGTTAATCGGGAGTCTAAACCACAGCTCAAGGTGCTCGTCTTGTAGCTGGGCTTGATGTTTTACTATTAGATAAAAATTTATTATTTACTCTTTTTAATAAATATTTTTTTTTAGGATGAGTCTACAACGAGCGTCGAACACCGCTGAACATCGTTAATATTGAACATCGATAAACTAATTATATGTTAAGTTTATCACTCTTTTGTTAATTATATATTGAGTCCTTGAAATTTTAATTTTTTATTAATTAATTTAATAGTGTTCAACAATATTTAATATTAGTGGTGTTCAACGATGGACGACCGTAGTAGAATTTTTCTTTTTCTTAACTTATAAGGTCTTGTATATTCGTTTCTCTCATTCATAAACACACGTGTTATGATTAATGCATCATTTTACTTGTCCCATCTTAATAATAATATTAATCCTACAATCTATGTCTGCGTCCCCATGGCTTGTGTCTGTTTGAAATCTAAATGCACGTGATCGAACTTGAGTCTTTCTTCCTGTTTCATTTCTCAGTATTGGTCAAAGCCAGCAGGTTTTGTGAAAGGCAACAGGTTGAAGCAGGATGCAGGATGCAGGATGCGGGGGAGATGGAGTAAACGGAGGAGCAGCAGGCAGCAGCTGAGTGCAAAGGAGCATTTCCCACCCCTAATTTACTCTTGACTCCGTCAATTCGTAGTGGCTCCTGGTCACTGGGTGGGCAATCCCGCTCTGCTGAGTGCTGACGCCTCTCTTAACTCAGGTGTGATGCAAGACTCCACTGAGTATGAACTCTGATGGCATCCTCATGCATCTATAGACTCTCGACCAGGACCATACTTGCACATATACCATACCTACTTAGGCCTATAGATCTGTGATGGTGATGGTGAGTGGTGGGAAAGCACCTGACGGTGGCTGTGTGTGGGGATGGAATCAAAGGAGGGATCGTAGTCACTCATAAAATGATTTGTTATACAGATCCACAACCATTCATGACAGAAGACAGCAACAACTATATATTATTTAAGAGACTTTGAAACTTTAAACAATTATTATAAAACATAAAATAATTATTATAATTTTACATCTAACTATAGATTTTTTAATTAGTTTTCGATTTTACTAAATAAAAATAAAATAATTAATGTTTTATTTATATTTTATAATTTAAATTTTATTTTATTTTTTATTTGAGTCGAATTTTTAAATTTTTATATAAATCTAATTGTAATTGTTTATCATTTATCAATTTAATTCTAATTTAAATTTTTGAGTTTAATCAAATTTTTTAACCTCGAGTAAAACTAAAAAAAACAACTTTTTCAAGACGAGTTTTAATAATCCCTACTCACGAACCAGTTCGTGTATTTCCTTATACATGCTATTTTAAATGTCTTTATTTAAGCACATTAAACACCTTCCAAAATTTTGGGAATTTAGCATTATATATAATTTAAAAAGGGGCATGAATGATCAATTGAACAACAGAAAAAACATATGGAATTAAATAGTAATTTGGATCGAACTTTAGCCTAAACAATTCTCTTAAGGAACATAAAATCCTATAATTTGTAATAATTGTGAAAAAGGTAACCGAAATAAAGGGAATCGCCTTCATCGACAAAAAAGGTCATTCTTTTCATAGCTTCAAAGGAATTTCTATCCACCAAGTCATTCATGACAAAACTAAAGCTCACAACATTTGCAGTTATTTCACAAAAACAAAAGAACAATGGGTACCTATCAATGTTTTAAACTTTGAACAATTAAGAAGGAAAACCCTCGCAGGTTACCAGCTCTAAGAAGATGTATCAAATAGCTGGTTCAAAGTTGGAACTTGCAGAATTCTATTGACCTACTTATAGTTCATAACAATATCCTCGTTCAGCTGCATGAGAAAAACAATAAACGCCAATGACAAAGTTGCGAAGCTATTTATGACACAGAAGGTAAGAAACTTACGTATTTTACAAGTTCTTAAGGATAAACAACTTACATATTTTTCAAGTTCTTTGGCTTTCTCGTCATCAAAACCTAAAGTGGCCAAGATCTTGTGGCCTGCTGATTCTTTCTCTGACCAAATACCAAGAAGCAAGTAAGTTGTGGTTATTTCCCCACTTTCACCTGCACTTGGTACAATTATCTTAATTAGATATGGAGGAATAGGTGAATAGCAGATCAAAGAGAATAAGATAATAACATGATTGTAATAAGGCATGACCTCTTGTAAGCAATAAAATATCGAAGAAAATAAAAATACACAACTCAAAGCAGCCTGCTCACATCATACCAAATTTCAAACATTTATAAACATATAGGAAGGAGGAGAAAGAAGCCACCGAAGAAATGTGGAATTTGGCCCAGGTAAAAGTAAAGCATGAACTCCTGTTGAGATCTTACCATGGCAAATAGGGTATTTTAGTTTTAACCATTTACTGTTTCATAATGTTTAAATACAAGTACATAGTGACCTTTAAAATTATAAAAAAGCAACTCAGTCATACACTTTGTCGAAAAGGATACATGAGTATAGTTGTCAATTGTCATCATTAAACTTTGATATTAGACAGTCATCCCTAAAATCAGATTTCACTTCAAATTTGAGACTTGGATTCTACTCAAGTGACAGTAATAAACAAGAAGAATAACTCATTTTTCTTGCTTGACAATTAATTATGCAACCTAGTAACTTCCACAAAAAGGAACTGAAGATTTTAGTACACCCCCTCATTTCTTCCAAAAATGTCAAAAACATTATCAATTATCATGAATGACTGTCAACCATAGAATCCAAGATTAAAATTCAATCTTGATACGTACGTAGCAGTGACTAGTATTACATTTAGTCACGTGAGATTTGTTGACTAATACTTGCGTGTTACAGATCTAAACTTTAGTATAACATGATAAATATACCATATGAAGCATTAGAAACTTTCACTTACCTGACTTTAGCTTTTCATCAACAGCCCAATCAAGAGCCCTTTGCGCTTGTTCAGTTAGTGGGGGATGTTCAGGACTGAAAATGTACATATCTGACTTTCCAAGTAAGTTCACTGTTTCCTCTCGCACTTTGAAAAGTGTGATTCCATTTGCCCTTAAAAATTTCGCAGCTTGGCTTGTTCCTGAACGTGAAAAAGAGAAATTACAGACATACAATGCAAACATTTGAAACTTCTAACACCATAGAGACTAAAAGTGATAGAGTACGACTTCATTTCATAAAACCATATTTTTGGTTAACAGAGAGTATATGTTTATAGTCCATATTAGCTTATTTTGGAATATATTTTCCCCTCATCCCTGAATGGGGGTTGAGGGAGGGGGTGTTTAGACTGCTTTAATCATAACACTGAAGTTAACATGCCAAAGCAGGAGATCATGTATCCGAGGCATTAATATAACCTTTGTATTTATATAAATTACGTGTTTCTACTTCACAATGCATATGTGAGAATCCAAAAAGTAAAAGATAACTGAAATATCAACAAAATGAGAATGAATGTTTATTTGTTTGTCACCATTGCTAATTGAATAGGGAAGCAATTGCTAAAATTATTCGTTCACAGGCCAAATCAGCCTTTGAATCATGTAAATTCTAACGGGAACCAATTACAAATAAGACTGCAATGAAGTAACAATTCTTCACAACAAATCCCCAACAAAACAAGTTCTCATCGAAGTCCACAAGAAATATTTATATGATATTTTCTCAAGTGTGTTACAAGATGCTTAAAACAGCAAGTAGTGAGCAAAAAGGCAAAGAAAATACTAACCCTCGGCAAGAATTCCCATCAGAAGTGCTTCAGTTCCGGTATTTGGATACTTGAGCTTCCTTGCCTCCAATTCTGCCATTACAAACGACTTTATCGATCTAGACGACCATCTAACCACCACAATAACCCAATTCCAAACAGTTAATTACTCACATACAGAATTCCAACCATCCAAATAAGAGAAATTACAGAGTTTAAATACATAAATCATCGAATATACGCTATAATATTCACATTCACAGTACGCATATGAACATAGCATAGTATTAACTCACTTTGGGGATTTCTCAGAAGGGGCCCTATCCGGTTTCCTGAAAACAAAAAACCCAGAAAACAATTCTCAAAATACAACGCAAAAGGCAAAATTACAGAAATCTGGGTCCAAACTTACGCGGTCGGAAGACTAAGCGACACGGTGGCGGTGGTGACAGAAGAATGGTGTTTACTGACGAAAGGGGTCGAGTGTTGAAGTAAAAGGCGATTGCCATAAAGAGATGTCAAGGGAAGAGAGGGGTGGCGTTTGGAAGGCCGATAATGAGAAGTGAAAGCAGCAAGGTGAAGAGAAGAAAGGCCGTGGGTAGCCATTAATTGAAATTGTTTTCAGGGGAATTTACGATGATAGGGTGTGAAGGACGGGTCAGAAGAAGATATCCATCGGATTTGGGTCTGAGTTTCAGTTTTGTGGGAGCCGCGGAAATCGAAGGTATGTTAGTAGGGAGAAACTATATCATGGACCCGGCCTATCACGTCAGCTGTGATCTCATCTAATAATAATCACCCACTTCACCATTAATCTCTACCTCATTTTTTTTTCCAACAAATGAATCTTTACTCAGAATTTCTGTCATTTTAAAAATATGATTTTTGGAAATTACATTAATTACATGGTTGATTAGTGGCGAAATGGGTAGTTTTAATTGGTTAAGGACGACTGACGTGGTAGGCCGGGCCTATGATATAATCTCTCGTTAGTAGAGATGGATATTTTACCCGGTCTGATCGATTCTGATTCGACTCGGTTCGATTGGATCAAATTTTTTTATGAAAAATTGGATTTGGGTCGAGTCGAGTTCTAATTTAGGATATAAAATATACTATCTGATCTATGATTAAATATGTAAATTTTCTATAAAATTTTAAAGATATTTATAATAATAGTCCTCTATCTATATATTTTTTATAATTAGGTCCTTAAAATTATTTTTTTATTTATAATTTAATCCTTAAATTTATATTTTTTATAATTAAATCTTCAAAAATTATTTTTTATAATTTAGTCCCTAAATTTATTTTTTTCTAAGTCGGATCGGGATCAGATTTAGGGTATTTATTCTCGGATCGAATCAAGTTGGAGTTTTTTTTAAATATTCAAGTCGAATCAGAGTCGAGTTTAAAATATTTATGTTTGGATCAAATTTGAGTGGTCGAATATCCGACCCGTGCCCATCTCTATATGTTAGGATATTCTAGTCTATAACTATTACAAATCTTAGAAGGGGGAGTGTTTCCGGGCCTTGGCGTTGGCTGAGGGATAATGTTGGTGATGGACTGTAAAGGTCCATATGGTCTATGGAGGCTGGAGCTTCATTTGGGTAAGGCTCAGCATATAAGATGATATCCACTCACTCTCTGCTCCAAGAAAGTAGGGTCAATTAGGGATGTAAATGAATAGAATATTATATTTATTTATTAAGTTGGATAAAAAATTATGACTGATTTTTTTATATTTATTTAATAAAGGAATGAATATAAAAAGATATATATTTGATTAATTTATATTTATAAAAAGTTTATTTATCTTTTTTTTTTATTATTTAAATATTTTTAGAGATATAGATTAAATTTAACACGATGTAAATTTTGAAGTTTAAATTGTAAAGCTTAATGTATTTTCATCATTTTAGATAAACATATAAATATACATGTTTGTGAATAGTAGATAAATAGATTTGAATACCTTTAAAAATAAATAAATAATTAAAAATAATTTATTAAAAATTTAAATAAATATAAATCAAACACAAATACTGTTGGGCTTGATGTGGCTCGATGAATAACCGATTAAACACGCCAAGAAGTGGAGAAGTGACAATTTGGGTGGTTTGTTGTGGAAGCAAAAAGATAAACAATGAACACAAGGATTTTAGAGTGGTTCGGCCTTCGAACAAGCACCTACATCCACTACCTTATCTTCTCACTAAGGATTTCCACAATTCACTAAGAATTCAACCTTTTGAGGCTAAAGGGATAACCTTACAAACCTTGATTTAAAATCGAACCAAGCATCCAAAGTTCACAACCCGAACTTTAGAAATTCACTCGAACAAAGAAAACTTAGCAAACTTGTTTAATCCTTCTAACAAGGCTAATGTTTGCAATCTAAGCACTCACCCAATTCCTAATTACACTTGAACATATATTAACAATTAAACTCACAAGTGTTGTCTACCCAAAAATATGAGAATTAAGCTCTAAGACAATTCTTGAATCATAATGTTGTTTACAATGAAGCATTAGTCTTCTCTTGATGCTTGAGGCTTGCTTTTATCATCCCAAATCATGATCTAGCTGTTTATAGCCGTTGGAGATGTTTTGGAGCCGTTTGGAGCTGATTTCAAGACATATTTCTTCTTCTGGTGCAGACGGTATCGATACCCCTGAAACCGGTATCGAAACACCCTTGTTGGGAAATAGCCGTTGACCTACATTTATGAACAGGTATCGATACCAGTATCGATACCGCTCCTAGCCGTTGGGGTTTTTCATAAATCGTTTTGACCGTTGGGGTGTTTAGAAACATGGTTCGAAACCAAAAATCACAGTGGTGAAAGGGTATCGATACCAGTATCGATACCGCTGTGATTTTGCCTTTGAAAACATGGCATTAATGAACAGGTATCGAAACACCTGAGTAAAAATCACTTCTTTGGTTTCTTTAAATCATTTAAAACACTTTTAAACTTTCTCAAAAACATCTTAAATATAATTTCAAGTAGTTTGGACGTAAGAACCATTTTTGAAATCTTTTCAAATTAGTCCAAAATTATTTTTCAATTATTATATCAAAACATTAGTTCTACAAATACCTTTAAAAATAAATAAATGAACTTGAACGTATTTTTTACCTCATTTTGTTTGATAAAAATTTAAATAAATATAAATCAAGCTTAATGTATTTTTTTCGTTCCATCCCGATTCATATATGACCTAAGGTTAACAAACCAAATAAATTTTACCTCATTTTGTTTGATAAATAAAATAATTTATAGCTAATAATATTAACATTTATATATTTACTTTAACAAGAGAACAATAAACCATCTTATTAGAAGAATTTGCACAATAATAGAATTAAAATCTATTTAATTCCAACCAATTATTTACTTCGACCAAAAACGGGTTCTTAGTCCCTCTATTGGTTTGATGAATTGAAATATTGAAAATAAAATAGATATATTTTATAAATTATTAAGATTTATGTGGATATTTATTAAGATTTATATTAATAATTTATATGTATACAGTTCAATTATCTTACGGTAATATAATAATTTTGTTCTCATTTTTTATATGCTTTAATGATAAAAAGAATTATTCATATTCTTATCGATAAAGACTTTAATTATTCCTCCTCTCGTAAATATAAATTTTCATAATTTTTCATTATTCTTTTATCTGATTACCATTTTATCAGTGAAGGTAATTTACTTAAATTCGTTGAAATTTAAAATTTTAAACTAGTGTAAAGTATTAAAACTTAATAGTATTTTTTTTATTTGTATATTTTACTTAAATATTTTGTGAATGTTTTATTTTAATAATTATTAGAGAGATAATTTTATTATTCTAATAATTATATAAGAAACTATAATAATTATGTTCTAATGATTAATCGTAAACGATTAATCATTTTTTAATTAGATTAATGAAGGAAAAAAAGAGCGAAATAAACGATTCTATCGATTGAGTCTATAATGGATAACATAGAAAATAATACGATATAATTACTCGTAATTTAGGGTTTGGAAACAAATAATACGACCAATGTAATATTCAGCAACGATGATTAGAGGAAGGTAAACTCGATTCAATTTTTTTAAATAAGTTTAAATTATAAAATAAAAATTCGAATAACTAAAGAATTTTAATAATTAATTAATTTTTATATTTAAGTCAAGTCTATCAATCCTGCGGAATATATTATGTTTATATTATCGCATGTCAAAATAAGAATATATATATATATAACCATTAAAATTAAAATTAATATATGCATTGCTCAACCTTAATTATACGCATATAAAAATGTATATACACTGTTATATATATAATTAAATTTATAAATTAACTTAAGAACTTAATTCAATTTAAAAAACTAAATAAAATTTAAATTATAAATATAAATAATTTCAAAAATTTTAACTCAACTCAATTAAAAGTGTCCCTAAATATGATAGTCTTGGGCCTTACTGATTGGACCGCATGGCTTCCGCTATCGCATTTCATAAGGCAGCCGCCTCGTCCTTGGCAGTTGGCTCATTGAAACGACAATTGTCACAGACTGCCGTGTGGACCCCACTCCAACTACTACACACGATCTCTATTGTCAGAGACAAAAGGGCCGTCATTCGCTGTGCAATATTCACACCATCTCCCTAAAAAACCTAAAAAAAACTATTCCTTTAAACATGTAAGAATTATATTAAAAAGTATAGAATTCAACGAGTATTTTTTAAAAAAATTAAATGAATTTTAAATTATATATTTTTAAAAGGTTGAAGAATAATTGTATCACTCATTATAATTTTCATTCAATAATAAAATTTATTTGGAACTAAAATGAAGAATACAATCTTTAAATATTTAATATTATACGGGTGAATGTACATAATAGTTCAAATAAGGAAATTTTTTACACAAATTTATTAAATTTATAAAACTCAATTATTTGATTTACAATTTAAAGTATAAAAGTAAGGATTTAGAATTTTAAAATAAGAAAGTAATTAAATTCAATGGAACCGAAATTTTCCAAGAAAAAGAAAGAAAACAGGAATCAACTAAAGGACGGCTATGATTTCGGAGGCAATTAAAAATTAAATAGCCGTGAGCTGTTGCTGTTGGGTAAATTAAGAGATTGACTGCTTTGGCCTGAGAAATGGAGAGGTAGAAATAGTGAAAGACAAGGAAACCTGGGAGTTGCAGGGAACAAGAGAAGCACAAAATCACCAGCTCTACATTATAATAAAACCATTTTCACCCGATCCGAGATTTCACCATTAATAGCCCACTCCATTATCTAAGATCGGGTCTAAAGATTTCACCCAATCCTCATCGGCTTGTGTTATATGAACAGTGTAAGTTTGAAGATCAATTTTTTTTTTTTTTTAATTTTGTAAAAATTTCCTTGTCTGCATTCAAACCCAATTTTGATTTTACTTTTTGCATTGCCGTTGATGAAGTTTGTTGCATATGTTTAATTAATGCCTACCGTTATCGTAATGTGAACGATAAGAGTGTTTACTTTGTCAGCATCTTCAAAGATTGTTTTATTCTTCCGTTATGAATTGAAGGGTTTCACTTTTTGGTTTGATTTTCCAAGTTTAAGCAATAACCAATTAAATCACGCTTCTGGGTTTCTGATTTTTTGTTCTTCATTTAATGGGTGGGATTTATCTTGTTTTCTCAGGATACAAGAAGGAATTAAAGCCTCTCGAAGCAGTTGTGTTGCTGTTCTGAGATTTCTCTCAATAATAATTTCTATGAAGTTTTAGAAGGGAAAAAAATCTCCCTTTTTGTATAGGAAAGAAAAGTTGGTTTGGGCATTGTTAACAAATCTGCTTGGATTTAATCACCAATTTACTAATCCTTTGTTGGTGGATTATATCCAAAACACAAGTTCTTAGATTCGTTAATAACACGTAGTTAGTTAGTTGGTTGATTAGTTGGTCTTCATAGATTCTGTGTTAGATGATTTGTTAGGACTTTACCTAGTTAGGAAACCATGACATTAGCTTCCCCAAAAGGCTCTCCTAAAAAAATGACCGTCTTACCTCGAAGTCTTTCATCTATTGCTGCCTCAGTCGTCTTACTTGCAACATTCTTGATTTTAGCGTCTTTGCTTCTGGTTTCATTTCCCTTTGGTTCAGCTGTTAGAGGGTATTTCTATGGTGTTGATAGGAAAATAGTTTTGCTTGATTCTACCTTTGATCAAAGTTCTGATAAGGATGTGAATTACAGTCATAAGAACACGTCATCTGGGTCAAATTTAGAACTACCCACAATGAGTTCAAATACTTCCTTTGTTGATAAAGCATCCCTTATATCTACTGATAAGGATTCGTTGCCAACCGAGACTAATAAGGAACTTCCCTCTAGTCCTAAAGATTTGGTCGATTCCAAAATTAATGAGATGCCGAAGAAACCTGTAGAGCTTCCCGACTCATCATCTAGAATAACAGAACCGAAGGTGGACACTTCCAGTTTTGCGTCTAGCAATGCATCTATGAGCAATTCAGCCGATTCAGGTATTCTTCCTGTATACACTTGGTTTCACAGAACATTTGATTTAGATCGATTATTACCAGTCATGCATGTTTGTTTGAAAGTTTTTGCTGTGGTAGATGTGGAATCTGCATCATTTACCTGAAATGTATAGGACTTTGTCGGTTATGGTTTATTATGTTTTCTCACTAGGTTAATGTTAGGTCTCTAACAAGGTAGCTTGCTGTTACAAGCTTTATTTATCAAGAATAGTGCCAAATTTGTTAAATTCTTACATCTTGCATACATTTGATCCCTGGATTATGTGCAAAGTTTCTTCAAGGCAAGGAAAAAATTATTGACATGTTTGTTGCCAGTTATCTATTTTATGAAGCAATGTTCTGAAATGGATGGTCCCAAAATCAGTTAAATCAGTCATCTGTTATTAGAAATATCCAATAATAGTTTTTATTTATTTATTTGTAATTTTCTTGATCTGCTGTATTGGTCCCTATTTGATCTCTTGTCTATTTAAGAAACAGTTTTTGCTTCTAAGTGTTCCTCCTAATGGTTTTGCTTTTATTACCTTTTTCTGCCTGGTCCCTTGTTGAGTCCTGGTTCTCATTTTCATTGATTTCTATCTAGGCTGTGACCTGTATCAAGGAAATTGGTTCTATGATCCACAAGGGACATCATACACCAACAACTCTTGTCCAATCATAACACAAATGCAGAATTGCCAGGGTAATGGGAGGCCTGACAAAGAATATGAGAATTGGCGTTGGAAACCCTCTAAATGTGACCTCCCCAGATTTGACGCCAAGAAGTTTCTAGAGTTGATGAGAGGAAAGACACTCGCTTTCATTGGTGATTCTGTTGCTCGAAATCAGATGGAATCACTGTTGTGTCTTCTCTGGCAGGCAAGCATCTTCATTTCTTGAAGTACCAATTATTTTCCTAACAAAGATCTTTCGCACTAAACTCAGGATTGGTCCCAAGTTTGCACCATAATTTGTGACCTTGATCATGTTAATCTATTATTTAACTTCCAGCAGTTTAAGAATAGATTGGCTGTAGCCTATGTTACTCGGATTCAAGTGTGTGTTGGCCCCAGGTATGTATCCGGCATGGGTATGTTCAATTCTTTCCAAGTTTTCCCATGTATTTGGAGGATGTTTGGAGAGTCATACCTCTATACCCATGTCGGACATAGCTAGTTCATGAAATTTGGATTCGGAGCAGCATAAGCTATTGCTTTGTGATAGGCTTATGGGGCTAGAATTTTCATAATTATTAGCATTAGTAAACATTTCAGTAATCATTTGTGCTCTGTAAAGTAGGTTTTTATTCTGCTTTTGTTTTTCATGACAATAAACTTCTGGGATTATTTCAGGTTGAAGTTCCGAAAAATCGAGGAAACCGAAAGATGCATCGCTATTATTTCAATTCAGCATCTGTAATGATTGTTCGGATATGGTCGTCTTGGCTTGTCCATCAAACTACTGAAAAGTTTGACTTTGCTTCAGAGGGTGTTACCAAGCTGCATCTTGATGTTCCTGATGATGGCTTCATGGAATACATCCCACAGTTTGATGTGATTGTTCTCTCTTCTGGTCACTGGTTCGCCAAACAGTCTGTCTATATCCTGAACAATGAGATTGTAGGAGGACAATTATGGTGGCCGGATCATTCTCGGCCTATGAAGGTCAATAACATTGATGCCTTCGGAATATCTACTGAGACAATTCTGTCTGCACTTGTTACACATCCTAATTACACTGGCCTGACCATTGTACGTTCCTTTTCTCCCGATCATTACGAAGGCGGGGCTTGGAATACCGGTGGATCTTGCACCGGAAAGGTGAAACCGTTTGGACCTGGTGAATTAGTAGAGAACGAGTTCACAAACGTAATGCACAAGCAACAAGTGACAGGTTTCAAACGTGCTACGAAGAAGGCAACAAACAAGTCCAAGTTGAGGCTGATGGATATTACTGAAGTCTTTGGGTATAGGCATGACGGTCATCCAGGTCCCTACCGGAGCCCTGATCCGAATAAGATAACGAAACGTGGTCCTGACGGAAAGCCTCCACCGCAAGATTGCTTGCACTGGTGCATGCCGGGTCCTGTTGATACCTGGAATGAATTTGTGCTTGAAACTATAAGAAGAGAATACGAGGGCAACCAGGAGTTTTCGTCATGAGGATTACATACACGAGTGTGCGATCTTGTACTTGAATTATGGAGACAGTAACATACATATTCAGTGAGACTGAGATGTATGGTTAGACTGAGGGATGGCTAATCCTTTTGTTTATACCCTTAATTATAATATATTATATTCTTTTTTTCTACTTTAGAGAGAGAATCTAGTTGTACTCAGTTATTTGTTTTAGGGTTGGACATGGTTAACTGTAAAATCGAAAACTAAATTAAACTGCAAAATCGAAAACTAAACTAAATCGAGGTACTGTGGTTTATAAATTTACGAATCGTGGTTAACTGCGGTTAATCGAATCAAATCGAATTTAATTTTTTAATTATTTTTATAAGATAAAAATATATATTTTATACTTAAAATACTATAAATATTTTTTATTTTTTATTTTTTACTTAAAAAATATGTTTAAATAAATATTTATGAAAAATATTTTAAAATATTTATTATTTAATGTTTAAAAGTTATAAAATAAAGCTATTTTGTCAAGATAAAATACAATTTTTTTTATAAATTAATGTTCATATGGAAAAACCGAAAACTGAGGTTAACCCGAACCAAAAATCGATGGTTAATAAAATAGCTTACCGAATTAAACCGAACCCGAACCGAATGCACCACTAGTTTGTTTAACCAGAGATGGATATATGGAGTCAGATTTTTAACCTATTCGAAATCAATTTAAAAATAAATATCTTATATTCAACCCCGGTTTGACTCGAATATATCTTTTAAATTTTTTTGACTTTGATCAAAAATAAATACACTAAATTTGATCTTGACCCAATTTGACTTTACCTTTAGAAAAAAATAGACTTAATTATAAAAATTAATTTTAAAAGATTTAATTATAAAAATTATAATTTTAAGAATTAAATTATAATATTAAAATTCATGACAAATTTTTTATTGATAAAATATAAAATAACACAATAATTTATTACGTAAATTGATGTTATATTTATATATCGGAATCTCGTAAATTAAATTAATTTTGGTTTTTAACATTATCTCCATCAAAATTAAAGTGTAGATCGAATATTCAATAATTCTAAATTATAATTCAACATGAGTAATAAACTAGTATCGTCACAAATTTATTAATGTATATTTATGGATAAATCTATAGACTATTTATAGATTTTAATTTGATATATAATTTGACACGTGAATTTTAATTTTATATTTTTAAACATATAAAATTTTAATTTAATTAAATATCCGATATTACTTACGTAATTATCTACATATCATAATTCTTCAACATATTATATACAAACAACTATACATATTTAACAAATCTGAAACGTTGGATTCCATAGTCGAGAGAACAATCGAACGGTTGATGGCCACTAATCCGGTGAAAACAGGTACAACAGATCGTCGCCTCCCCCTCACGGAAATTAAAATTCAAATCGATTCCCAATCATTAAAAAAAAAAAAAAAAAGCTCCCTTCTTCAACGCCAACGGTCCTTTTTTCTTAATCTGTTATGATAATGGAGATTCTTTTACTTATTTAGGTTAAGATTATTGCTCATTCTGAAGTTTTTGTAATGTTTGATTAACCAAGATTTGTGGAATCAATTACGATTTACTCTCTTGTTTAGTGTTTTTTAGTATTTACCTAAAAAATTTAGGTTCGGAGCTCGCAATTGATTTCTTTTTTGTAGTAAGATTTTGATGGAGTTAGGGTTTTCCGATGGCATTTATTTGTAATGAATTCGTACTTTTAATTTAATTGTGGAAATTCAGAATCATGTAAAGTGTATTTGCCCAAAATAGTAATCAATTTAATTGTCTAGAACAATTACTATATTGAATTTTGGATGCTACTGCAAATTGTTTTTCCTGATTCCTTGTTCTCACTTTGCATTCCAGCTAAATTGATCTTTAACCATTTATATGCCATCTGGGATTTCTATTACTCTTTTTCCTTCTATAGCGTGCTTTATTGTGCGTATAACTTTGGGGTATTTTCTGATTTCTGTAGATATTGGTTTTGGCAGGAATTGTTGAACATGTCTACTCCAGAAAATGATCCACTTATTCAAGTGAAAACAACATGTGGAACCCTTCTGTACGAACTTCAGGTATTGGTGAATATTATACAAAATAGGCACATTCAAGTCTTACCTTTTTTAGCTTGAGCATAGGATGCTTACAAACTGCCCTGTTTTGATTTTGAATATGTGAAGAATAGTATAATATTTCCTCTTTATTGATTCCTTGAAAAAAAATAGATAATCTGGGATGAAGTTGGGGAGACAGATTCTGACCGGGATAAAATGCTGCTCGAGCTTGAAAGAGAGTGCCTGGAAGTATATAGAAGAAAGGTGGATCAGGGCATCAGGCAAATCGCTGCAGAGCTCAGCTACAACAGACAATTGCTGATTCTGAAGCCGAGCTTGCTGCCATCTGCTCGGCAATAGGGGAAAGGCCGGTGCATATTAGACAGGTCAGGAAGGAAAACAAATCCCGGATGAAAGTTTTTGAGTAGATTGAACTATTTACCTATGGTTATGTTTTCGTTCAGTCTGATAAAAATGCTAGAAACTTAAAGGAGGAGCTCAGCAAGATTCTTCCACAATTGGAAGAAATGAAGAAAAGAAGGATCGAAAGAAGAAATCAATTTGTAGAAGTTTTAGAGCAAATACAAAAGATCACAAATGAGATTTATGAATCCTCCGAGTCAATTTCTTCCAAAACAGTAGTGGATGAAACTGATTTGTCCTTAAGGAAGCTTGAAGAAATGCATAGACAGCTCCATGAACTTCAGAAAGATAAGGTCAAATTCCCTTTTTTATGTCTTTATTGTTTCCACCTCTTGAAGCATTTTCTCACTAACTGATCTCTCTTGTGCAGAGTAACCGCCTGAAGCAAGTTCAGGATTACCTTAACACGTTGAAGTTTGAACTCACTCTGCTCTGTGATGGGTATGGATTTCAAGCTGACAGTTAATGAGATCCATCCTAGTTTAGGTGACCCCAAAAGATTTAGGAGTATCAGCGATAATACAATTGAGCAGTTAGCAACATTGATAAAAAAGATGCGGGAAATTAAGATACAGAGGATGCAAAGGGTAAAAATGTTATTTTTTAGCATTTTGTGCATTGCAACAATCCCCTTCCTCCCCACTTCCCTTTCTCTCTGCCTGTAGTAATGATTCTTTGACGCTTGGCAGCTACAGGATCTTGCAACTACCATGTTAGAATTATGGGATCTGATGGATACACCTATTGAGGAGCAGCAGATGTTTCAGAATATTACATGCAATGTTGCTGCTTCAGAACATGAAATTGCTGAACCGAACACTCTCTCGGTGGATTTTATAAACTACTTAAGTGATGCTTGTTTAAATATGTTCTTCTCTTGGTTCTATAGATTTCTGAAGGTAGTCTGTGCTTTCTTCCATTCTAATTGAGAAGTAAATGCAATATCTCACTTTGCTCCCTTCTTCCTACTTACTGTCATCTTACTTTTTATATCCAGGGCTTGTTGATGCTAATACCATACTAGAACAAATTGAACTTCAAATTGCTAAGGTCAAAGAGGAAGCCTTTAGCAGGAAAGAAATACTTGACAAGGTGGAGAAATGGTTGATGGCATGTGATGAGGAATGTTGGCTTGAGGAATACAACAGGGTGGGTGTTTTTGCTATCTCTTAAAGAATTTAGTCTTTTTCATTCTTCTAGTATGACTTGCTTAACCTGTCTGTAATTAACAGGATGAAAACCGATATAATGCGGGAAAAGGTGCTCATCTTACACTCAAGCGTGATGAGAAAGCCCGTGCCTTGGTTAATAAACTTCCAGGTAAACATTAAGATAAAAGGTGCCCAATGTTTTTATCTTTTTTGCTTAGAATCACTTAACACTGTTGAAGTTCTATCATATCAAACCAGGAATGGTGGAGGCATTGGCTTCAAAAACCATGGTATGGGAGAAAGAGAGAGAGAGATTGAATTTTTGTATGATGGTGTGAATACTCTACTAATGTACACTTTGAACCTTTAGTTCCCAGATATGCTTAAAACTTTTGTTATCTTACTGACCCTTGCACACTACCCAGATTCGTTTCCTTTCTATGCTTGAAGAATACACTATTTTATGACAAGAGAAGGAACAAGAACAGCGCAGGCTACGAGTATGATAATCTTATTTATCAATTGTAGTGCATATGCAACTAGTGGTTATGGAAGTTTTACTTCATTAAATCGAGCTAATGTATATATGTGCCATTACTGCTGTGCTCCAGGATCAGAAGAAACTTCAGGGACAGCTGATAGCAGAGCAAGAGGCACTCTATGGATCAAAACCAAGCCCATCAAAGCCCCCGAGTGTGAAAAAGGGTCCTAGGTATTCAACTGGAAGTGCAAGCAATAGAAGAGTTTCCTTAGGAGGAGCCATGATTCCCACTCAGAGACCCGATTCGCTTCACTCTTGTGAAGGCTACTCCAAAAATACGTCCTAGTAAGAAAAATGAGCGAATACAAAATGACCATCCAAATCATCGGCAGGATGATTCCACAACTTTCCCAGCTAGTAAGTTTTCTGTCTCTGCTTTTTATATTTAAGAAGAATATCAATTGCTTTCTAGGGTAACTAGAAATCTGCATGTGGTTATACACATAACCAGCCAAAATGCTGTTTTTGCTATGTGATCATATGCTGAACCCTTTCATTAATTTTCAGTTAGAAGAGGCCTGGAAATTGTTGACATTCCTGTACGAAAACACTCTTTCGCTCCCAACTCTGTAAATGCTAATGAACCAGAGTCGCCGTTAGTTTGTAAGCCATTCTCGCCTATCACTTCTGCAGTATCATTCAAAAGCAATACAACAGACATGCTAGAAGTTGAAGATAATGATGAGAAATCACACAGGATGCTTCATCCTAATAATGATCTCTCATGCACTACCCCTCTGAAGACAATTTCTTTTGGTGGACGAAGAAAATAGGACTCCTAAAGCGATGCCATTGCCTTGCACACCTTCAACAGTGTCGATTCCAATGCAGACAGCCATGATGCCGGCACCAATACCTTTCACTATTACCAAGCCAGTCGAAGAGATTGAGCAGTCCTTTGAGGAAAGAAGGGTGGCTTTTCTGCTTTCAAAGACTCAAATTACAGCATCACTTTTTTTCCTTCTTCGATTTATAATGGCAGAAGTCAATTATAAATTTGACTCTTCTCCTTAGCTCATCATCTTCACAGCTTCAGCTTCTAAATCAAAACTCAGAAAAGGCGTCTATACCCAAAAGAAAAAAGAACACGATTCCAGCAAAACATTTAAAGGAGTAAGATACTTGACCAAATAAATGAAAAAACAAAGAGAATAACAGCAAACCAATTAAATTCAAAATTTTCGTCATTGTAAATTCAGAATTTGGTGTCCATACAAAATTTGACCTATTCAGCAACAAAGCACCAGTTTCTGCAAAAACTCAAATTTAAGACAATACATCGAAGATTGCAACTCAAAATATTGTTTCCTTTCTTGTTTATCGATGATCCCTCGAGCAGTGAAAAACATTTTTATAGCTTAGCGAACTCCAACCAACTCTACATCAAACTCAAGCCATGCATTTGGAGGTATCTTGCCGCCAGCACCCTTAGAACCATAACTGCATTTGAAGAAAAAATGCATTTAAACATGATCATTATTGCCGGTAATAGGAAAGTGTTAACGACATTAACAAATTTTAAAAAGCATACATACCCCATTGCTGGTGGAATTATGAGTTTCCTTTTATCTCCAATGCGCATGCCTGTGGCCGATGTACATTCCAGAAATATATAATGCTTTGAAAATAACACGACAAGAACTATAATTAGCTGTGAACAATTCAAATTACATTACCTTCAACGCCAACATCCCATCCTTTAATGACTTCTCCTACACCTATAAAACAAACACAAAATAGTTAAATATAAACTAAATAATCAAAAGTTTCTTTCCAATAAAAGCCAAGTCTTGGTATTTCAGAAGTCGTAATGACATATACCTAAGCGAAACTTAAAGGGGGCCCTTCCCACATTGGAATCGAAAATTTTGCCATTCTTCTGGAGCTTCCCAATATAATGGACACTCACCTGAACCCAAATGACATGCACACAAAATATACACATAATCTTGCCATCAAATATAATTCAGAACCACGTCTCATAAATAAATGAAATCTCAATCAAAGTTACTATACAAGCTCCCTTATATTTTCAGACAATCTACTATCCATTCCCTTAGTTCAGAAAATGTCCAAAAAAGATCATAAATAGCAGAAAAAGAAAGCACTAATGCTATTTTTCTTAGAGGGGGAAACTGATAAATAGGAAACTTAATGAAGAAAGAATAACCTGCTTCCCACGAGACGCTCTTTTTCCATCTGGTTTGCCCATTTCTAACTCTTGGACAACCAATCCATTTGGAAAGGTTCTCGCTTGAGACGACTTGCTAGCAGTTTGCTTCTCTTCAGACTTCGTGGTAGAAGTACCCTTATCTCCACTTTGTGAAACTGGTGAATTTGCAGCTAGCTGATCCTCTTGGGTTGTTTTCTTTTTTTTCTTCTTCTTCTCAGAGAGGTTCTCACCAGGCACGTTGTCTGAATCAGAACCAAGGACCCTGCGAAGTATATACAGTAACATTTTTTAAGAACGAGAACATTAATGTAGCTAGGAGCAACATCGGACTTGGCCTAACTACAAATCAAAACCCGTACATTTCAGACTTCTAAGAGAGAAAAGAGGGAGAAAAGAAAATCATGACATCCTACATCATTTCCAAGTTTCCACCATTTCAAAACTTAAGATATGAGTATCATTGAACATTAAGCCAGCTCTTGCTTATGTGAAGTCAGATCAATAGATCAAGGAGAAGAAAGTCTCTTCTCACAATACCATTTTAGCTAAAGGTTTTAACTTAAGACCTCACTTAATCAGTATACTAGTCTATCATGCATGTAAAATTACGTCCTATTTTAATTGGATTAACCAGTACATGCATGTGCATGTACAAAGATAGGCATTGTCTATGAATACACGAGTGGAAAAGAGTACTCGCCTATCACTGTGGGGAAGATCTTGTTCGTTTCTAACAGGCATGACCTGCTCTGGGTCCTGGCTCTCTTTCTCCACGGGCTGAACTTCTTCATCTGGCAAACCATTGATGTTATCTGGGCCCTTTACTTTTTGCTTCTTTTTCTTCTTTTTCCTAAAAATTTACATAACAATCTCAAAGATCAACGGATTAAACATATCTTAACAAGTTAGGTTGCCAGCATGATATAAATAATACAACCATGACATCATGTTAAGGGAACTGTTAAGTTGAAGGGCATCTCACCCTTCTTGCTGACTCTCTTCATCAACGCTTTTAACTTTCCTTTTCTTTTCACTAACATCAGTTTCTGGCCGAGTCTCTTCGCTTTTTTGTGAAGCAGAAACTGGAAAGCCATCTTCATCTTCAGTTTCCAAATCCGTCGCACCAGCACCTGTCTTGACAATAAGCTGAGTCTGTGAGTTCTTTTGTTCCTCAGGGCCAGTCAATTTATTCTTCCTCTTGGATCGTTTAGATTCTTCGTTTCCATTTCTAGGTTTCTCCTCTTCCATGATCTCCTCAATTACAACTAAAGTTAAATCAAAAAAGAATGGTAAGCAAAAATGCCTGTGAGCCTGTCACGAAACAATGCAACAAAAAAACCTGTGTGTGGAATAATGAACATCTAGAAACTGATGCACGATTTTCAAAAATGGGCAGCGGTGAAAAAGTGAAATAATAAACCAACTTATTGGTAAATGCTTTAAATTTTGATCCTGTGCTTAAAACATAAAAATTTCACCAATAAGTCTCAGCCCTCTACACTGAATAATCCTTTTTGAAAAATAATATAACAAGGTAGATAAACCAATTATATTTACTAAATTCTCATCGCATCGATCAAACAGTTTTTAGATCTTTCTTGGTTCACATTGATGTTTTCTGATGCTTTTCATTTGATTTTACATCCCTGGGCCTTCTTTAGACACTATTATAGACAGGTTCTATACAAAAAGAAAGTTTCATCTTCCAAACTTCTGCAATGAACCAATGGCATATATTTTAACAAAAAATTACAATTTGTTTAAAACAAACAGATTCCTGAAACAATAGGTCACAAGTTTGCAGATAAGACTAATGTTTTCTCATACCATGTTATCGATACATTACTTCAAAGTTTTAGCCTGAATAAAATTATTAAAAGATCAAAATAAAGTAGTTTTCAAGGCAGCAAATTGGAACACATGACATGATAGGAAAAGGAACATGAACAATTCAATTTAATGAACTCCGGTAAAACTATACAAAATGTCAAATACCTCCACTATTTGGGACATGTGAAGGTGGGTAGAACTCAAGATCGCCATCATCTATGAAGTCATCCTCATACTCATCAGAATCATAATCAGAGGACTCATCTTCAGACTCGGTCTCCGCAATATCCTCTCCAAACGAATCACTTATATTGTAGTAAAGGAATGAATAAATCACATTATTTAAACCATGTTCTAAGTTTAAATAATCCAACCATGTACTCCGTTCTTTCATCAAACATTTTTAAAAAATTGGAATGAAAAAGTTAGGGTCTCTAACTCGGAGAAGCATAATAAAAGGATACGACTCATATTCGTCTCGTAGGTGACCTCCATCATCATCAGCAACAAAGTAACCAGAGAGGTGGATGCTTTGAGAGCCAATTACTGAGAAAGCAACTAAATCATCATCTTCATCAAATTTAAGATCTAAGGCACAAGTCTCGTTATGATTTGGTAACAAGGAACACAAGATGATTGGACTCTTGTGACCGACAGAACATTGAAGTACAGCCCTCTCTTTCGACGATCCGAGTCCTAAAGTTGCCTGTGTTATTACATAATATAGATTATCAACAGAACATACATGGAGTCAAGGAAAACAAAAACAAAACTGGGAACCCCAAAGTTATTTGGACTAGCAATCCAGAGAACTAACAACTATGCCCCAAGTATTAACCAATACACACCATATCAACAATCCACTCCATTAATGAAAGAAAAACCTCAAAAACTAGCTATTCAACTGCATATAAACTCTCTGTTTTTTTTCAGAACAATATACCTGAGTAATGTGAAGCTTTCCCCGAACATTATCGGAATGATAAGGGTGTGGTTTTCCAGGTTTGACTTCAATTCCTGGTATAAAAAATTAAAAGCATATAATAACATATAGAGAATTTGAAGTTTAAACAAATACAACTAATGCGTCGATTGATTACTGGAAAATGGAAGGAGAGCCATTATGAAACTTGGGTTTAATTTCAAAAGCTCGATCCATTATCATAGTCTAATTTTCTCAAATCGTTCCTCTACAGTTTACCATAACCAAACAATGGGAAAATGAAATCTGAAACTAAAAAAATTAGTAGGAACTGGGAATTAAAAGCGTGAAAGTAAAAAGGGTTTTGCTCAAGAACTAACCCCAGAAACCCATATCTTCCTGAAGGAGAAAACAGTGGAAACCAGCAGCAGCTTCTTCTAAGACTAAACCCCTTGGTTTTCGCTGCGCGATTTAATTAAACCCTAATGCCTTTTTAGAGGTTTGAAGGATTTCATGTACATGTAGTCATACGGTAAACACATGCAACCTGATGCGATGAGGTGACACGTGGTTATTGGAGGACGATTTAAACCGTAGATCGTGATCTCAATGGTTTTTGAGCAGTTGGATCAGATTTTGAATAACAATTTCTTTTTATTGATTAAAGCGATTCCGACCCATTAACAATTCTTGCTCCTTTTCTTTTTGTACGGTAAGATGGTGATTTTTTAAAAAATATTTTTAAAAATTATTAATATTTTTTTTATTATTTTGATTTTTAAGGTTTTTTATTAATCTAAATTGATTCACGTCGTTCGAATTTATTTTTATATATACGAGATTTTAAACTTAAAATCTACTTAAACTGAATCAAACTACTTATTATTTGAATTAATCATTATTAATGTTTTGAGATACAATAATATATTTAGAGAGTATCTTTAATCGGATAATTTTATGATTGTGATTCATTAGTACTAACAATTATATTTAGGTGAGAGGATGTTACAAAGTGATATTGATGCATTTGAAATATTAAAAAATCTATTTATAATAAAATTATTTTCGTAATAAGAATTTAATTTTCATTTATGATCTAAAAAGTGTTAAAATAATTTATAATTATATGTATTAATATAGAAATAAGAAGAAGAAGAAGAAATTTTAGTAAAATCTATAACACTTAACAGACAAAGCTTATCCCTGTGTAGAAGTCGCGGGCCAGTTTTAAGTAAGCCACTGTTCTCTTAATAAGGCTCAGGAAGCACGTTTTTTTTTTTAATATATACATTTAAAATAAATACTTATAAAACAAAACAAACAAACTGTTACCGTTCCTTGCTGTGAACCTTAAAATGCACCATTCCCGCGAAACCTGACTCTTCCCTTTCTCTCCCAAAATGATTTCCCGGATTTTCTTCTCCTTCCTCAAAAATTATATTATTATTTTCTTGAGAATTTATATTCATTTTTTTAAAGAAATTATAGTCTCTCCTCTTCCGTAACGTGATGATCAATCTGTGAATGAAACAAAGCGACATGTCGTCGACGGATAAGAATCAGGACCCGACGCCGTCGGGAAGGATAAAGATTACGCTGTCGACTTCATCACCATCTTCATCGACGTCGAAGCTACGTAAGATCCCAGGGATTCCTATTCAGCGGTCGTGGAGCGAACCTGCGGAGAAATCAGACGATAGCAGAAGCAGCGGCGATGGCGTCGAGGATGATGATGAGGAAGCCGAAGATGAAGTTGATGATTACGGTTTCGGTCATTTTGATTTCGGTAAGATCGAGTCATTAGAACCGAACATGAGCCGCGACGATGATTCCATAATTCTAGCCTCTATTCTCGGATTGAACCGCATTAGAACGAGATCCTCTCCGCTTCCGTCTCCTCTCAGATGCTCTTCCTCTGCCAGAAAGCCTTCGAATCTTGGAAATGTAGGTGTAAAGCTAGGAAAAGTCGCTAACAAGGAAAAGCTAAGGGCAGGAATTGAAGGCTGCACTTCTCAACCTCCCAATCTTTACCCCATTGATCAAGGTGCCCATATCTTTCTTCTTTCTCTGTATTGAATCGCGGTATTTTACCTGTTTATTTTTTAGGATTGATTTTACTATACATTTGAAAAAACTCTATTAATTACAATGTTACTTTTGGATCCTGTTGGAATGTGGAAATGAACAAATAAATAATTTCGTTTTCTTGATGTTTTCTCGAGTGTTTATAGGGAAAAAGTCTCCGTGGAATCAATCAAAATCACTGAGGACTCCATCGCCACTCAGTACAGAGGTAAATTGATAATACGTTTCTTTTTAACAATGAATTAGACATGTTTGATAGTAGCATGTGGTAAGTATAATCTCGATGAATATTTTTGCGATGTTGCTTGTTTTGCCGAGGACCTGCAGTCACCGCGTTTCCAGGCTATACTGCGCGTCACCAGTGGGCGGAGGAAGAAAGCTCCTGACGTGAAAAGCTTCTCTCATGAGCTTAATTCCAAAGGAGTACGGCCTTTTCCTCTCAAGAAATCTCGTGCTTTTGGCCACATGGAGGTAACTTGATTCCTTTTAATTGAAGTAGAACCACAAAAATTGAAAAGCAAAGGGGAACCAGCTGTAGGTTATTTAACGAGAAATTCAATTCTTCATCAAGTCCTCAACTAATTTTTACTAAGATCGCCGTTCCTCAAAATAGTTTCAAAAAAAAGAAAAAAGAGAGAGCTTTTTATAGCTACTGTTAAAGTCTACTTAAATTTCTTAGCAGCTTCTTGATTTTAGTTTATATCCTTGTTTAACTATAATATGTTCATAAATGTAAATAACGAATCCATTTTTCAGGAGGTTCTGCTTGCAACCAGAATGAAGTTTGACAGATTAAAGGAGGAAGTGAACACTGATTTGGGTGTTTTTGCTGGAGATTTGGTGGAGAAGCTTGAAAATACATCTGATTCTCATCCTGAATGGAAAGAACGTTTGGAGGATTTGCTGGTTGTAGCACAGCGTTGTGCAAAGATGTCGGCATGTGAATTCTGGGTCAAATGTGAAAGCATTGTTCAGAATTTAGACGACAGACGGCAGGAGCTACCAATGGGAGTCCCCAAACAATTACATACCCGCCTGCTTTTTATTCTTACGAGGTGCACCCGGCTTGTGCAGTTCCATAAAGAGAGTGGTTACGAGGAAAACCACATTCTGGGGCTTCATCAGTTTAGTGATCTTGGAGTTTATCCAGAACAAATGTATGAATTTGCACGCCATGATATTAGTAATCAAGTGATGGAAAGGAAGAGAGTGAGAAACAGAGGAAGAAACCACAAGGGCAAGAGAAAAGCAAACAAGATCATGTTGGTCAAAATTTAAGTAGTGCAAATGTAATTGCAGAGGTTGAAACTGCCAAAAGTACTGATTCAACTTCAAGCAGCTATAGGATGTCATCTTGGAAGAAACTTCCATCTGCAGCTAAGAGAAACCACAAAGGACATGATACATCAGATTCAAACGCCAAAAAAAGAGTAGAACAATCTCAAGCTAAATATGAGACTCCTAGAACTGAACCTCTAGAAACTCCATGCCATCCTCAATCTTCTCGAACACAGAAAGCTTCTTGGCCATTCTGGGGTGACAATCAAAATGTAACATATGAAAATTCAATGATTTGCCGGATTTGTGAGGTTGAAATACCAGTTGTACATGTGGAAGAGCACTCTCGGATATGTACCATAGCTGATAGATGTGACTTGAAAGGCTTAACTGTGAATGAACGTCTTGAAAGAGTGGCAGAAACCCTAGACAAAATTCTTGATTCTTGGACACCAAAAAGCACACCCAAAAGTGTAGACACTCCACGTGAAAGTTTTGAGATTACAAGAGTTTCTACATCAAGTATACATGAAGATATTGATGATTTTTCACCAAAACATAGCCATCATTCACGTCAATGCTCGAATGACTTGCTTGATTGTGTTCCTGATGTTGACAATGCATTTCTTATGGAGGATCTGAATGTTCTACATGGTGTACCATGTGAAACACATTTAAATCTAACCACAGTCGATCTATGTACAAAAGCCTCATCAGGAGGAAGCTTGACACCACGATCACCATTGTTAACTCCAAGAACTAGCCAGATTGAATTGCTGTTGAGTGGGAGGAGAAGAATAGCAGAGCTTGAGAATCACCAACAGGTTATCATTGTCATAAGCTATATTTCTTTGTGTTTAACCTTGTCTTGATTAAATTCTCTGTAAAAACTTATGCAAATGACCTCTATATTACGCGGACTAGGGTGTGAGTGTTGCATGTATGTATTTGACAGGGTGGGGTTAGTTGGAGGTCAAATCTCCATATCCATGTGTCGGATACAAGTGTCAAACACAGGTACTTCAAGAAAAATGAAGAGGCCAAGCAACATAGGATGCTTTCACTAATTTTGTTTACAACATGATCTCTGTTGTTGCTTGCTTTCTTAGCGTGGATTATTTATATCTAGTGTGATTCTACATCATAAATGAAGTCATCTGATTTTCTGTGTTATTATTTTATTTTCTGTTGGGAAATGTCAGATTTCCATGTTTCCTCTTTCCAGTGACTAACTACCACGTAATTTGATTTTCCTTCACAATATGTAGTTTATGTGGTATTCTGTTAGTGAGCATCTCGAACTAAGACCATCTACAATTATTCATGTGGTTTTCTAGACAGAGATCTTAGATCATCTTTTTTTTAATTGATTGAGAGCTGAAGATGCATAATCTGGTTTTTATTTTAGAGTTTTTGTCTTAAATTTGCAGATACAGAAACTGCTAGATATTGCCCGCTCTGTTGAAAATGCAAATGATTCTGATTATAATACATTGGATTTTATGCTTGAACGCCTGGATGAACTAAAATATGCCATCCAAGACAGGAAGGCTGATGCCCTTGTTGTAGAAACTTTTGGAAGGCGAATAGAAAAACTGTTACAGTAAGTTAACCTCACTCCAAAATTTTTGGTCACAGTGTTTTGTTTTCAGATTGTTAATAACTTCCGTTTAGTTAAATTCATTGGCAAGTCTAAATATGGATTTCAGCCTATGTTTACTTCACCAATTCATTTACTTAGTAACTTTATATTGGCTGGTTTTTATGCTATATTCAGTCATACCTTCTCATATATAATTCATTCTTTGTCTAATTATAGGGAAAAATATGTGCAACTTTGTGGGCAGATAGAGGATGAAAAAGTTGACTCATCGAATAATACGCCTGATGAAGATAGCTCACTAGAAGATGATACAATTCGTAGTCTGCGCGCTAGTCCAATCAATCCATGTGCTAAGGATCGAACTTCTATAGAAGACTTTGAAATAATAAAGCCAATCAGCAGAGGAGCATTTGGGCGAGTTTTCCTTGCTAGGAAAAGAGCAACTGGAGATTTATTTGCTATAAAGGTATATATATATGGATCACATATACATTTTACCTGTTAATTTTTTGCCGTAACTAAATGTTATCTCTACTTCCACAGGTTTTGAAGCAGGCAGACATGATACGTAAAAATGCGGTTGAAAGTATTTTAGCTGAGCGAAACATCCTAATATCTGTCCGCAATCCTTTTGTGGTGAGCCTCGATATGAAAACAGTTTTAAAGGGAATGCAATATGTATTTAAATTGCTGATATGGATAAATCTAATGATCGAACAGGTCCGTTTTTTTTACTCCTTCACCTGTAAAGAAAATCTTTACCTGGTCATGGAGTATCTAAATGGTGGAGATCTGTACTCTTTATTGCGAAATCTAGGCTGCTTGGATGAAGATATGGGGCGTGTATATATTGCTGAAGTTGTAAGGACCACAATCTTATCTAGCATTTTTTAAGAAGACTGCATACCTGAGTTAGACTCAATAAAATTCTCTCATTTGGAACACATTGTTTTATGTTTCACAGGTTCTTGCATTGGAGTATTTGCATTCGTTAAATGTTATTCATAGGGACCTGAAGCCAGACAACTTGTTGATTGGTCAAGATGGGCACATCAAGGTCAATATCTTTAATTTTATTTACCATATAGTTGTTGCTACACAAAGATAGATTCTGCAATATTTTGTTTTGCCTGCAATGGTGTTAAACCCTTTTAATTTTAATGCTGCCATGAGAAAAGTACACCCTCATGAAGCTTTAATCCCTTCTGTCACAGTTAACAGATTTTGGTCTCTCAAAGGTTGGTCTTATCAACAGTACAGATGACTTATCAGGTCCATTTAGCAGTAGTGGATTTACGGAAGATGATGAACCCAAAGAACAAATTTCACCAATGAGAGAACGGCGTCAAAAGCGCTCAGTTGTTGGCACTCCTGACTATTTAGCACCTGAGATACTTCTTGGAATCGGACATGGTCAGCCACTATCTACGAATCAAATGACACATGCAATGTGAAGTTTAAAATTTCCTTTCTTTTTTCACTATCTTTTGTTCTTACTCCATTTTATTTGTAGGTGCAACTGCTGACTGGTGGTCTGTAGGTATCATTCTTTTTGAGATACTAGTAGGGCTTCCTCCATTCAATGCTGAAACTCCACAGGTAGGTCACACAAAACTTAACGATTTTGATGATATGCATGTATTTGTTTTCTTCTTTCAATCAGATCGTTAATTTTGGGAAGTATTGAAATATTTTCATGTAAATTGAGCTAGTGTTAGTTTGTTTCACAATATATGGACATTATGATGGGTAATTCTATCTTAATACACTGCTCATGTACTTCTGTAAGTACCAAGTTAATTTATGTAACATGAACACGTGATTTGACTAAGATTATACGCTAACCTTTGAAGCAAATATACATATATGAAGAACTAAAATAATTGGCGTGGAAACCAATACTCTGGCTTTTAGCCATGATTAAACAAACTCTTAAGAATAGAAATATACCCTGGCCTAAGATACCAGAGGAGATGTCGTACTGATACTGGTTGTAGCTTGACATTATAACTATTTTGTTGATGATTGCAGTTAATTTTTGACAACATAATGAATAGAAATATACCCTGGCCTAAGATACCAGAGGAGATGTCGTACGAAGCATGTGATCTGATTGACAAGTAAGCTTTACAAACAAAGAATTCTGAAAAGTTATGGGTGTTGACCTTTTGACCTTATATATATGGCCACAATTCAATGTAGAGCATTCATTCCTGCTGTAGTTTTGGTGTTAATATAGTTCTCATTGCATAATCATGAGAAAAGTAGTGTACTGGTAAATAACCTTCATATCCATACATAAGTATCTTTCAAATAGCATGACCATAAACGGATTGGAGTTCCTATAACCCTGTCTAGTTGGTGATTAAAAGCTTCTATTGAATGTATGACTGAATCCATCAGAACAATAAAGATAAGGTTTCATCCTTATATGGAAGAATAGTCAATGGCATCTGTCAGAACCATATTAACCCCGAAGTTAGTTATAGTATTGACTGGCTGTCGGTAGTATTGACTGGCTGTCGAGGGAGCTTTAAGCCCTTCTGTGGGTTGAGAAATTGTGGAGACATTTCCTTATGTTTAAACCCTTGTTTTGCTCCATTTCAGACTGTTAACAGAAAATCCAGTTCAAAGGCTAGGAGCCACAGGAGCCAGTGAGGTAATTGCTTAGAGCCCTTGGCAGGGACTTCTTTACAAAGTCAAAATGATATTAACAGCCAATTGAAT
Source organism: Abelmoschus esculentus (assembly GCA_035048815.1). Classification (NCBI taxonomy): domain Eukaryota; kingdom Viridiplantae; phylum Streptophyta; class Magnoliopsida; order Malvales; family Malvaceae; genus Abelmoschus; species Abelmoschus esculentus. The sequence goes on along the minus strand of JAUCBN010000031.1, from coordinate 3,749,440 downwards.
ATTTCTGATAGGTGAAGCAACATGTTTTCTTCAAGGATATTAACTGGAGTACACTTGCAAGACAAAAGGTCGTTTATGTCATCGATCTTTAAAACAATGTCAAATCGAAGAATAAGTAAAAAGGATTTGGGATTACCATTTTTGTAACTTTTAGAGATTCCTTACTGGGATGCAGGCTATGTTCATACCATCAACTGAAGCTCATGACACTAGTTACTTTATGAGCCGGTATGCCGTCGAAGATGAACAAGCTCATGGAAGTAGTGACTTCGATGACTTGACTGACACCTGCAGCAGCGGGTCACTCAGCAACATGCAAGATGAAGATGTATGTCAAAATTCTAGAACTCTATTTTTTCTGTTTATAGTGGATGATACCTTGATGATGCCTCTGCTACAAAGCAATTTAAGGAGGCAACTTCTTAGTTCTATATAGTTTCAAAATTTTATAGGACCTCACTTGAATGAAGATATTACATTGAACATTCTAAGATGAAGAAAAAGACTCCATCTATAAACAGCAGCAAGGACTAAAATCGGTGTTCCTCGAGAGGAGACCAAATATTTTTTAATGCTAATTTTGGTAAGAGTGTTACTTATTCCTCATGTTTGTACATGAGTTAGTAATAAGCTAACTTCATTTGGTAGTTTTTAGATTCTCACATGACTTAGATTGAACAAAGAAAAGGAATAACTATAGTTTATTTCGAATAGGTATTATTTTTCAATTGAAACCGGTCAAATATGGACCATTGTTGTTCTGAGAGTTCTTATTCATATGAATCAGGGAGACGAATGTGGCAGTTTGACAGATTTCAGTGCCCCTGCCCTTGCAGTGAAGTACTCATTTAGTAATTTCTCATATAAGGTGAGAATGACCACCATTACTCACTATATAGTTCCCTTTATAATTTAGCAGATGGAATTGAAATCATTGTTGAGAACTTCTAATCTTAAATTTTTATCCTATTGGTTGGTGCAAGCGGGAATCTAAAATTACAATGTTACAGTGATATTGTAGAATTCACTGGAGTTTTCTGGTGTGTGTTTTTGACAGAATTTGTCTCAGTTGGCTTCCATCAATTATGACCTGGTTGTAAAGAACGCCAAGGAATCAGCAGAAGCCCCCAAACCCTCTGAGCCATGACTGGTTTACCAAATGTGTACATCCAATCCGCAATCATATTCGTTCATCTGATCTCTCACGTGTAAGTTTCATCTCCGATGCAATCGTCTTTCATCTACGATCCCTTGATGAACACAATCTCTTTTCCCTGAGAAATTCAGGACGACGCTCAACACGAAGACGGAGACGACAATTACATGTTGACATCTTGTTACATAGGGTGCATCGGCACTCAGCCGGCTGTACAAATGAAGTGCAGAAGCCTGTCATAAGTTCCGCCTTCACATCCACTTTCGGCATCCCCACAGTGCATGCCGATAATCCCCTCATCGTACCTTTAGTTCCCTTAATGCTATCTTTTTCTTGTATATAATTTGTGTTTTTCTTTTCATTAGATTATTGATGAAATACTCATAAGCTTATGCTGCTATATTTCATTGTTATCTACATTAGATGCCAAGCAAAGAAGAGATGTTCAGAGTAGCAATCATCGCTCAATTTGCAGGCTGTTGCAAGGGAAGCACTAAGCCAGTAAATCAAATGTAGTAAATAATTGTTAAAAAATAGTATAGTGGTAATATTTGATATAAATTCCAAAGATTATTGGTAAATATTTAGTGATAAAATAACACAATAAAATTTAAAAGGCATAAACATAATTTTAACCCTTAACGTTTATAATTTTTATCATTTTGGCTCATATTCTTTTTTGGGATAAATTTAACCCTTAACCTATATTTTTTTGACAAATAACTTATTTTTTAACTACCATGATGATTGGACCGTTAAAAATCTAATGATGGTGACATGTCATATGCATACGATAATATATTTTAAATGACATGGCATCTAACCTATCAAATATATATATATATTCTAATATAAAATATAAAACAATTAAAATTCAAATAAAATATTAAAAAATCAATTAATCATATTTTTAATATAGGATTTTGATTCTATCGTAGTTAGGGTTGAAACTGTTTAGTAGAATTTTATTTTAGAAATAATTAATTTTTTAATATTTTATTTGAATTTTAATTATTTTATATTTTATATTGGAATAAAATTATATTTCATATATATATATATATATATGTATTTGATAGGTTAGATGTCATGTTATTTAAAATATATTATCGTATGCATATAGCATGTCATCATCGTTAAATTTTTAGCGGTCCAGTTATCATGGTAGTTAAAAAATAAGTTATTTGTCAAAAAGATATAAATTAAGGGCTAAAATGATAAAAATTATAAACGTTAAGAATTAAAATTATCTTTTATGTCAATTTAAAATAAAATAAAGTATATTAAGGGAAGGAAAGAGGAAAAAAAAATTAACAGATTGGTGAACAACTCAAGATAAATATCACTAATGACAATTCAAAAATAAATATCACTATTGACGATAAATATATATATGTATAAAAGAAAACGGTTATTTAGTAGTTTTTATTCAATGTTGATGATTTGATTAAATTAATATTGAATAGAAATATTTAATTATGTTATATTATGTATATTTAATCATCTAATTAAATTCAATAAAAATTTATGTGAGCAAAATTTATTTACTTAGGAGTAATATGATATAAAATGGTAAAAATTATAAATACTTAAAAAATTCAAAAAAAATCATATTCTCACTATTTAATGAAAAAACATTATTGTTAAAAATATAATATTACTCTTTAAAGTGAATACTCCCCAACCAAATATAGATATATAATTTAAAAAATATATTTTCTCAAACAATAATTTATTTACGAACAAAACACCCTCAATTACTATACTGATATTATCAATGTTTAAATTCGTAACCTGTAAATAATTTGTTATTTCGTTTATTTTTTAATAAATATGGGATATAAATAATCACAGTTTGTACAAATTTATATTTAATGATATCTATTTTAAAATTAGATAAATAAAAATTATTTATAAAAAAATAGTATAAATAATAATATAAAATTTAAAAGATACAATAAATTAAAAAAATAAATATAATTTAAAGAAAAAATGTATTTTACCTTTAGGGATGGCAATATAATTTAAATTCGATCCGAATTCGAAGAAAAAAATTCGATCCAAATCCAATTAAAAAAAGTCCGAATCCGAATCCAAAAATAATGTCCGAGTCCTAATAGGAGGTGAATCGGATATAGATATTGCTATGATCCGAATTCAATCTGAATCCATATCCTATATGAATCCGATTCATATATAAACCTGAATAAAAATATTTAAAATTTTTATATTTAAAATGTTTGAGTTGTTACTTTAATTTGTTTTATATTAGATTGTAAAATTTGTTGAGATTTGTTTGTACTATAAATTTAAAATATTTATTTGATAAAACATATTTTTTTATATAAAAATATTTATTTAAGTTGTTACTCTAAAAAATAATTGGATTTGGATTTTTGGATTTGAATTTTATATATTTTATTGGATTGAATTTGAATTTATGTAAATAGATTTGAATTCGGACTTAAATTTTTTTAAAAGTCCAATCATTAATTGGATTGGATTTGAACTTTATAAAGTCCGATCCATTGCCATCCCTATTTAGCTTAAATATACGTGTCAAGTGCCATAAGAATGATGTAAGCATGTGAGCTACAAGTCAATAAGCTCGAATCTTGTTCTAACGTGATCCGATTCATTCGATTGGTTATCTATTTATTTAGGTTGATTTTTCAATTATTTTTTTAAACTTAATAATAATAATAATAATAATAATAATATAGATATTCGTCTATTAAGCGTTCAACGGCACAGTTACTACGTTCCCTTATTTTCGCTCCAGTTCTTCTCCATTTTTTCACGTAACAGATCTCCTTCCTCTCATGCGCCACCGCCTGCAAACGGGGTTACCATCGGAGAATTCAGTGACGGACAGAAGAAGGTCTGAGTTCTTTACTCTTCTCCATGCTTTCTTCTTTGTTTCTCTTTTGCATGTGGTTGAAACGATGGTTTATTGTAATTCGATTTGGAACCACGGATTTTCATTTGTTTTGCTCATTTTTTTAAGAAAAGCTATAGGAAATGATCAGTTTATTTTTTCTTCTTTCTATTTTATTTAATCCGATTTTCTTCCATTTCCACCTGAAACCAAACTGTGCAGCAATCGATTTTTTCTCTCCTTTTTTTTTTTTTTTTTTTGCTTTATATTTCCGTACTAATTCACTTTTTATCAGCTTCAGATTTTCATCTAATTCGTTTTTTTTTATTCTCTATTTTCTTTTCTTTGTTTTTGCAGCTGATCGGATTTTTAGAGATTACTGAAAGTTCAGTCAAGCCTTGGTATTCTTCCTATTCCCCGATTCCTTTTAACTTTCTTTTGAATCCGTTTCGGGATTCGGTGATTCTTTGGCTTAGTTATTTTCGATTTCTGTTATCTATTGGCTGCAACTTTTGTCATGCTGAGAATATGTAGAGCGGTGATGTTTTATTTAGTGTTTGAATTCATGGGGCCCGTTTAAAGGAATCGAATGATTGGGGTATGAAGCTGTTTGGCTGAGAATTACTTGATTTTTATGGTAAAGTTGAAAAATCATATATGCTTTTTTATTATTGTTTTCCACTGTCTTGGCATTCAAAGACATGGTTTATTGTTTTCTCAATTCCATTGTCTTAAAGTGATTTGCTGCAGAAGTTTTTCATTCTGATTCTTATTCAGGTTTCGATATCATATTCTTGATTAGATAACTTCTGTATAACTACTAGAAACCCACCTTAAGTCATTGCCAATTTCTTCGCACCATCGACCTGCAAAAGTTAACAGGAAAAGAGTCATACACTTGCCATGGGCTATTCCCATTTCTTTTGATTTAGAAGCGTGCAGCAGATCTACCATCTTTTTTTAATCCTTTTGTATAGCAAGCAGTTATTATTTAGTATATAGGTAATTTTTTGGTATATTAAATAGTTCTTTTTTTATATGCATCTTATATTGCTTGGGCTGTTTTTGTCCTGCACCTCAAGAGATATAGAGGTTTTAGTGCTTAGAGTATACCTTGGGTCCTTGGCAACACTTAAAATCACCTTAATTCTAGAGTTTGTTAGCTAGCAGAGAAAGGAAATATGTTGAGCAGGAAAGGTTAAAAGGGGAAAGAAAGCCAGTAGAGAACATAGCAAATAAGTAATTTCAACCAATCTTCCGAGAATTTCATTAGCCACCATTCCTGAACTTAACCCTCATATACATTGGACCACCTCGATTTGTGGAATCAAGCGTATAACACTACAGACATTAATGCCTCTGCAACCACAAGTCAAGGCAATTATTTTGCATTGGTCTGCCACCCAAAAAGGCAAAAAGAAAGAATGTTTAGACATATATCAAACAAAGTGAAAAGAACTATCCGTTTGTCCATACCTGTTCTTGACAAAACAGACATTCTGATGGCATCATAACAGCCAAAGTGAAAAAATATGTACGAAGCATAACAGCCATTCTGATGGCAGCAGCAGTTTCCTACTTCAGCATTTTGATTTGGTTCTGCTGTTGTTGCCTTCTGCAGCTAATTTACTGACTCCATATTTAATTTCTTTGCTACTTACATTATGAATCTAGGTTTAATAGCTTTACTTTTCTTTCTTTTGATGCTCTTTTTCCTGATTTTTGAGTATTGTTCTGACCGTGCTAATTTACTGTTTCTGTTTGATATCAGTCAAAACTTTCCTCTGCCAATCTTCAGCCTGGTCAAGTCCAAATTTTGCTCCTTCATTAATACTGAGGTTATCCTTGTCCATTTTCTTTTTTCATGAGTTTGAAAAGAATGTTTTCTTCTCGTTTGTGTAGCTACATTTTTTGTTGCTCTTTGAAAAAATAAGATAGACCTGAATTTAGATTCATGGGTAATTCATGTAATTTGCAATGTTTCAATGGGCTGTTTCAGAAAGAATATCAGTGCTTAACCATGCATTTGATTGCTAATTAGTTTCAAATTAACTGAATTGTAACTAAGCTGCAAATTGAAGGTAACTTTCATGTTTCCTTATTTCTTTTGTTTCTGTTTGGTAGTAGAGAATGTGGAGGACAACAAAAGAGTATTTTACTTTGGGTTTCTAAATAAATTAAAGTACTGGCTCAAGTTAGAGATAGTGGAGTATTTATTAACTGCATTCTTGCTTTAACTTTATTACTATTATTTTCATTATGACCTAGCATAAGCTCAATTAATCACTTTTCTTTGCATGTCTAGTTTATTTTTTTCTTTCTCTATCTCAAAATTAAGTTGTTGCTTCTATATTTCCTGTTGACGAAAACGTCAATTGCAATATTATCTTAATCTTATTTGATTTAATCTGCATCAAATAGATGCCACATAGGTCAAAATCTTCTTCTGTAAACAATCTTCCGCTCATCCTGAACATTGATGACTTTAAGGTAATGAATCAATTCAATCAAACCACAAAATTATTCAATGTAGTGTTAATTGCACCAAATGTTCCCTAATCGTTGGTCAAATACTATGTCGTTTATTAAACTTCAAAGTGTTCTAATTAAATCTTAAACTATCAATATTGTTCCAATCACGTCCTTCCATTTGCTATTTTGTTCACTTTTCATTAAATGTTAGTTGGTTACACATGTCATCATCTAATAGTGGCACATGTTTTTGTTTTTTGTTTTAAAAATATTTCTCTTTCCCTTATATATTTAATTCTTACATTTATGAAAAAAAAAGAAATAAAGAGCAATGGAAAAAACGAAGTATGAAAAACAAACTAGTGTTGCAAACATATGGTGACACCTGCTACCATCTAACACCTGACAGAAAAATTAACAAAATGGCTAATGGAAAGACCTAATTGAGATATTACTGATAGTTTGTGGACTCAATTAGAATGTTTTGAAGTTTAGAGACCAATTTAGAAATTGAACCATAGTTTGGGGATGTTTGATGCAATTAATTCTTCAATGTTTTGAATTAAAAAATGACATAAACTCTCTTATTTTGTTCATTAAATTCATTGGATAAGTTTATGATCGAAAGTCAACTGGTAGGGTGATTTTTCCTTCGATGCATTATTCGGCAACTTGGTTAAAGAGATCCTGCCATCTTTACAAGAAGATGAAGCAGATTCAGCAGATGGACACGGCATTGAAGGGACTGATGCTCTGCCAAATGGACATACCCGTACAACTTCTGATGCAACAAAAGTTTCTCAAGGAATCTCTGCACCTCAATTTCCGGAAGTAGATGCTCTATTGTCACTGTTCAAGGATTCTTGTAAAGAGTTGATTGATCTTCGCAAGCAGGTGTGTTCTGTAATATGGGTTTGATGAATCCTGCAGGTTTCATATTAATGTTTAATTTTCTTGGTGTTGGTTGAAGATTGATGGAAAGCTCAACAATCTCAAGAAAGAGGTTTCTACTCAAGATGCTAAGCACCGGAAGACACTAAATGAGGTCATTTTGTAGAGTTCCTTCATACTTCCTCTTTTAAAACATTAAGTAAAAATGTCAAAGAAGAAACCATTTCTTTCATGCCTAAACTTCAACAGTTTTCTGGTGAATATTGAGATAAATTCTTCTTGTTTTTATTTTAAAACAGTCTGCCTTAACTTTTTTACCTTGACTTGAACCACAGCATGCCATGATGTCAAAAAAACGAGAAAACTTTTAAGATCTTTCAAAATTACAGTTTTTTTTTTTAAAATGTGAATCTAATATGAGTTTGGATGGTAAACTGATTAGTTTTAGTTCTCATTATTCTCCAGCTGGAAAAAGGTGTAGATGGCTTATTCAACAGCTTTGCAAGGTTGGATTCACGAATTTCAAGCGTTGGACAGACTGCTGCAAAAGTGGGAGATCATTTGCAGGTAAGATTATCCATTATTTAAGCTAGTAATAACTATGTATTTGCTACTTGTTGGTGTTGTCATTTTGCTAATTTGATAGCATTTCCTAGGTGAATTTATTGTTATCTTTTGTATTCAGAATGCAGATGCTCAGCGTGAAACTGCTAGTCAAACCATAGAACTCGTAAAGGTACTGGTAGTCTATTTTGTGTGCTATAGATTGCTTAAATTGCATTAACACACCTTCAAAATTTTCTCACTTGCAGTACCTGATGGAGTTTAATAGTAGCCCAGGCGATCTAACGAAACTTTCACCTCTATTTTCTGATGACAGCCGTGTTGCTGAGGCTGCATCAATTGCACAGAAATTGCGTAAGATGACTTTACTTTTGTAAATCTTTAGTTGTTGCACTGATTCACAAGCTTTTTCGTTATCAGATGTGTACATGAAAAGGACTGACTGCATGTGATAATCATGAATTTGATAGGGTAAAAACTGTTTGAAATTTTAACTCCCGAGTTGTAACATATTCTAGTATTGGAAACTTATTTCTATCTACAGACTTTGGAACCTACTAACTACTTTGTGAACCCTTTTTACCTTCCCTAGGATCATTTGCTGAGGAGGACATATCAAGAGCTATGCCATCAGTTGGGGCTGGTGCAACTGCCAGCAGAGGATTGGAAGTTGCAGTTGGTAATCTTCAGGAGTACTGCAATGGTATTGCAACTGTTTTTCACTCTTCTAGTTTGAAGCCCTTATGATCTATGAGAATGGTAAAAGAGTTAATGAGTGACTCTTTCGATTGTGAGGGGAATTTTGATAAAAAAACTTTAGTAACCTAAAAGACTTGGTCATTTTACCTAAGTTCATTTGATCAACTTGGTCCTTTATGGAAGCTTTAGAATTAAATTTTAAAGGGAGAATCTACTATATTCTGTCGTATAATGTGTTTGCCTATCTTTTCATGACAAGTTTATCAAGTTTCCCATGTGAATTTATCGTTTTTGCTAAATCTCTGTAGAACTGGAGAACAGATTGTTGGCTAAGTTTGATGCTGCATCACAGAGAAGGGAATTGTCTACCATGTCTGAATGTGCTAAAATTTTATCTCAGGTATTATAAATTGTAAATCGGTTATCAATTTGTTCTATTATAAATTATAAATTTTATGAAAGAGTCGTGTTAATCAATTTGGAATGTCTGATTCTGAAAATTGCAGTTCAACAGGGGCACTAGTGCCATGCAACATTATGTCGCAACCCGGCCAATGTTCATTGATGTGGAAGTGATGAATTCAGACACTAATTTAGTTCTGGGCGACCAAATTTCTCCTAACTATGTTGCTCGTGGTCTTTCTAAATTATACAAAGAAATTACAGGTCAAGAGATTAGTTGTATTTATGTAAATTGAAGGGCTTCAATTCATGAACAGAATTCTTGTATCTATGTTGTTTCTTCTGCAGACACTGTACGAAAAGAAGCTGCAACAATTATGGCAGTTTTCCCTTCTCCTAATGATGTTATGTCAATCTTAGTTCAGGTGCCTTGATGATTATGTCCATGTTCGCATATTATTTTATTTTCTCAATGTATATGCAGTGTCATTATAAATATTTTTTTTCTAATTATGGCTGGTGTCCTATGTCACTTGCAGCGAGTTTTGGAACAGCGAGTTACTTCTCTTATGGATAAATTATTGGAGAAGCCATCTCTTGCGCATCCCCGTGCAGTGGAGGAAGGTGGAATTTTATTGGTGAGTAACTTATAGAAGATGCATCCATTTGTCTTTATTATAATGGTAAGTAGAAGTGGCGATTGACTTTATATCACGTTTCACTTGAGTCTTCAGTATCTGAGAGTGTTAGCTGTGGCGTATGAGAAGACTCAAGATCTTGCTAGAGACCTGCGCGCCGTTGGATGTGGTGATTTGGATGTTGAAGGTAACAATATCACAGTAGATCCTTTGCAAATAACCTTGTTGAGCATATTCCTTTTAGAATGTTAAATGCGTTTTTGGAATCAGATATATTATTATTCATTTATTTGATTAGATATATTATTATTCATTTATTTGATTAAAGTAGATGTTATTTGGAACTACTGGTGGGATTTAACAACAACAACAAAAACCAAACAATTGTGAAAGTAACCACACTCAATAGCTATTTTATGCACCTTTTATGACTACATCAGAAATTTTCTTTTTATTACAGGTCTTGCGGAGTCTCTTTTTTCTTCTCACAAGGATGAATATCCTGAACATGAGCAAGCTTCTCTTAGACAATTGTATCAAACAAAGGTTTGCATTCAGTTGTTCTCCTAAAAGTGCAATGCTTGATTTGCTTCATTGCTGCAGTATGTAACATCCGTGATGCTGTGCAGTTGGAAGAACTGCGTGCTGAAAGCCAGACACTCTCTGAGCTAAGTGGAACAATAGGTCGTTCTAAAGGGGCTTCAGTGGCTTCTTCCCCCCCTCAAGAGATATCTGTTGAAGCCGTAACCGAGTTTGTGCGGTGGAATGAAGAAGCAATAGCCAGATGCACATTATTTTCTTTGTTGGTAATAATTTATCTGTGACATCATGCTCACTTAGTTCTGTGCAATTTTTGTGCCTGTCAAGAGACATGACTGAAAATACTGGGATAATATGTTGTTTCAAAACTTTGAAACAGTGCAATTCAAAGGCCTTATCCACCACCATGACTGGTACATTATAGATAAAGTATTGCTTCAGTGGCATGATTAAATATATGAAATATGAAACAGAAATGATGGTTTGGTAAAAAGAAAATAAAGGTGATTGGAGAGAAAGAAACCATATATAATGATTTAAATGTCATCAACGAGTAATTCATTGTAATGTCTTTGACAGCCGGCTACACTTGCAGCCAATGTAAGAGCAGTGTTCACTTGCCTACTCAATCAAGTAAGTTGGTTAATAAAGCATATCAATCCTCAGGTTAGCCAATACATTTACTGCAATGTCTCATTTTTCAGGTTAGCCAGTACATAACTGAAAGACTTGTACGGGCTAGAGATAGCTTGACTGAAGCTGCAAGCTTGAGGGAAAGATTTGTGATAGGTACAAGTGTTAGTAGAAGGGTGGCTGCTGCGGCTACTTCTCAGGTATATAACTGATTATGATTTATCTTATCCATTTTAATTTTCAGTTTAACAATAAAAGGAAATAAGGTTGCTTAATTAATCAATGAGCAGGCAGAAGCTGCTGCAGCTGCCGGTGAAAGCAGTTTCAAAGCTTTCATGGTCGCAATACAACGTTCTGGAAGTAGTGTGGTCATAATTCAGCAAGTATGTTCGATGTCTTGGTTGTTTCTTGTAGCAAAGTTCACAAGTGAACGAATATTTTAGTTTCGTGATTTTGAATCAATCTTACCTTTCATCTGCAGTACTTTGCAAATTCTATATCTCGTCTCTTATTGCCTGTGGATGGTGCACATTATGCTGCTTGCGAAGAAATGGCAATAGCAATGTCTAGTGCAGAAGGTGCTGCTTATAAAGGGCTTCAGCAATGCATTGAAACTTTGATGGCCGAGGTAAGTTCCTTTTGGCAGATTAAACTTCCATTCCTATGTCTAGTGGATCCACAAATTTTAGTACTTGAAGGAAAATGAATAGTTGCAGAACCTTAGCTTTAGACATTGGTTAAATATTTGAGTTATTATTTTTCTTTATAGACTTGTTATCTTTCTATTATTCCATTTTCATCCACTTATTGGTGCATATTTTCTTAACTTTATTTTTGTTCTCTCCAAGCTATTAGATGGTGCCTGTTTATTTACTTTTTTAGTTTTTTTATTATCCATCGTAGTTATCTAGGTGAAACTCCATTTTGTAGGTTGAGCGGTTGTTAACTGTTGAGCAAAAGGCAGCTGATTACCACTCACCTGATGACGGAATGGTTCATGATCATCGTCCAACAAATGCATGCACAAGGTTAGTTCTTCTAGTCTTTGCTTCTAACTCTTTATTTTTCTTAAAGTACTTGTGTCCGACTCGTGTATGGGTACATGACCTCCACAGATCCTCAAGTACAAGGAAAAAACTAAGAAAAAAATCTTACCATACCCGTGTTAGATGTATGTTTTTATCCAACACTCACACATGAGTCCAAGTAATATAAGCTTCTAGTCAACTCTTTTGGCAGCATTAGAATCTCAGTGTATGCAAAACTGAATGGTTCTGAAACATAATTCAAGACCTTTTCCTATTACATTTTGCACGTATCATAGCTTCAGCTATGAGACTCTTTGTTGTCTACTCGATAATTGAAGTAAATAAACTCAGTTTTGTGATAGATCTCTTCTTTAGCCATGCTTATGTAAAATGCAATTTTTTTTTAAATTTCTTTCTCTTTTGTGTTCTTTTCCATGTGTAGAGTTGTTGCTTATCTTTCTCGGGTCCTGGAGGCTGCATTCACTGCATTAGAGGGTCTTAACAAACAAGCATTCCTGACTGAACTGGTATGATGTTTATAATTTGTTATTCCCTTGATTACTGTTTAGATATTTCTTTGACTTTGAGTCTACTAAATTACTCTCGGTCTACACTCAATTTTGAACAAATTTCTCTCACATCAAGAACTTCCTTCATCCCTTCACTCGATTCACACAAACTTGTTTTTCGTCCTTCATACCTTCATTTGAATGAGTTTTTAAGTGATGCATCATCGTGATAGGAGCTAAATTTTGAAGGAAAGAAATGGTGAAAATAGATATCGATAATTTGTAGCAGTGAAGAATCTTAACACTATTGCAATCAATAATTAGTTGAATTCAAATAATAATAATGACTGCAACTAAAAACAAATCTAGCCTATTTATAATAAACAACCTAAACTGTTATTTGCTGTAAACAAAGCTAAATTCCTATAAAATAGCGCTAATGGGAACATGGAGGGAAGTTAAACACCATGACATGAAACGTGGGGTAAATTCCTATAAAATAGCGCTAAGGAATTTCCATAACTAATCTCCTTTTTCTAAAGATTACAAAAAATTCGGAACTTTCCTAAAGAAGATTGTCGGTTTTCCAACACTCCCCCTCAAGTTGTTGAATGGATATCATCCATTCCTAGCTTGGATATAATTGTTGAGAAGTCATGAGTACTCAGTCCTTTTGTGAACACATCTGTCAGTTGCTCCTTTGTAGACACATAGGGAGTACAAATCAACTTGTTATCTAACTTCTCTTTATAAAGTGTCTATCGATCTCGACGTGCTTTGTCCTGTCATGTTGTACTGGGTCATGCACAATATTGATGGCTGACTTCTTGTCGTAGTATAACCTCATAGGTTCCTCCCACTTTATCTTAAGGTCTTCAAGGATGATCTTCAGCCATAGTAGCTCACAAACACCTTGAGTCGTTGCCCTGAATTCTGCTTCTGCACTTTACCAAGCTACTACATTTTGTTTCTTACTCCTCCACGTGACCAAATTATCACCTAAGAAAGTGCATTAACCTGTTGTAGAACGTCATGCATAGTCTGCATCAGTGTATGCTTCGGGAATTAGCTCTTCTCCTTTCTTGAATAAAATTCCCTTTCCTGGATTAGCTTTTATGTAGTGGAGTATCCGGTCTATTGCTCGTAGATGAACTTTCTTAGGGTTGTGCATGAACTGACTTACTATGCTCACAGCATAGGCAATGTCTAGCTGAGTGTGTGCCAAGTATATTTATTAGTTTCCCAACCAATTTCTGAAACCTTTCCTTATCCACGACCTTCTCATCCTTTTTCTCTCAAAGTTTGTGATTGGACTCAATTGGAATCAAAGCAGGTTTGCAAGCTAATTTGCTCGTTTCCATCAAGATGTCAACTACATACTTCTGTTGGGAAATGAAGATACTTTGCTGAGATCTAGCTACTTCTATCCCAAGAAAGTATTTCAACTTCCCCAAGATTTTGATCTAAAATTCCTTTGCCAAGTAGTTTTTTAAGGACTCCTCTTTTTCATCATTCCCAGTAACAATTATGTTATCAACATACCCAAAATGAGCAGTAACTCACCCTGAGGCCGTATGCTTGATGAATAATGTGTCATGTGTGATAACCCTAACTCTGTTTGCACCATGTATTGACCATCACTTTAATAAATCTACCAAACCAAGTCCTTGGAGACTGCTTGAGTCCTAGTCTCCTAGAGTGCCTTTTTCATTTTAGAAACCTTGTTCCCTTTAATCTCTCTTCCAATGGCCGGTGGAATCTCCATGTATATCTCTTCCTCTGCCATTGAGAAAGGCGTTTAAGAACTTCTAGGTATAAGAATAACAACTCTATTGTCTTGGACAAAGATGGTCATTTAAGAGAAAAAGGGGATATTTTAATAAGCTCTTCAACCAATAAACAATTTCAGGATGTGATTGACCTGACTAGTTAATCACTTGTGCAAAGGACTAGTTATTCATTGTTATTGCTCTCTAGATGCAAGTGACCTGATGTAATTTTTTTTCCTCTATTTTCTTTCAAGCTCCAAACCAATTAGGATCATGTGGTATTTTATTGTTCTATATATTTTTTCCCATTTGTACTGTTTTTATAGGTTTATATACCACATCTTGGAAGTAAATGGCTTATCATATTCATTTCAGGGAAATAACTTGTACAAAGGACTAATTAATCATTGGATGAAGTTCACTTTTAATCCAAGGTATTTTGCCTTGATCCAATTTCCAATTTCCCATTGTTTTTGGACCGTGAAATAGCAACAATAATGCATATGGTTTTGAATGTGTACCATAGACAATTTTGTGGATGTAGTAGTACATCTTTGTTTGCATATGTCATTTCAATCTTGTGTACTGATTTGCAGCGGAGGACTGAGGCTGAAACGTGACATAACAGAGTATGGAGAATTCGTGCGCAGTTTTAATGCCCCTTCTGTTGATGAGAAATTTGAACTCCTTGGCATGTAAGTTATTTCATTCATGATTCACTGGAGCTCTATATTTTGGTCCCAATTTACTGATAAACTACTTTGTTTTCAGCTTGGCCAATGTGTTTATTGTTGCTCCTGAAAGTCTCTCCTCTTTGTTTGAGGGTACCCCGAGCATCCGGAAAGACGCACAGAGGTATTATATTCTATCATCTCCATCTTGTTGTTACTTCATACTATCTGGTAGGTGATTTTTGTGCACTGCAACATGATGAACCGGAGCGTCCTAGGTTAAACATTTTCACTGGAAATGCATGTGAAGGAAGTCCTATAGGCTATATTTATCAAATTTGACCTGAACTACAAAGGCTCATCCAACCTTGTTACTCATCCAAGCCCGACTCGATCAACCCAAACTCGAAAACCACCCGAATACAAAAAATAACCTAAAGTTAAGTTAACTATACAGTTCTATTTTAAAACTGTTAATTTAATAGAACATAATTAACATAAATTATTAATTTATAACTTTAAATCACCTTCTTAATTAGGTATATACAGTTCATAATAAATGATAACAGTTTTGAAAGTTTCAATTTGAAACCTACTAGGTATAAAATTTATATGAAATAGGTAAAAAATATATATTGTGAATGTTTCTAGTTTTGATTTGGGTATTATTGGCTTACTCAGGTTTATTCAGCTTCGAGACGACTACAAGAGTGCCAAACTGGCATCCAGGCTTAGCTCCTTATGGTCCAGTTGAGGTCCCATGGATTGTCTCCTTGGTACCAGGGCTATAGCCTTATTGATTATTCTATTTTCTCCTTTGTTCATAAACTTTAGGTTAGGATCAAGGGTTTAATAAGGGGAGTGATGATTGAACTAATCGTATGTTCAATTTTGGGTTCAATCAAATAATCAGTGGTTCCACTTAAAGTGGATTTTCTTTTATTATTCTTCTGTTTTCAAGGTTTCATCATGATTAATTTAATGTTATGTTTAGTATTGCGTTTTAAACCAACTTTTGAGCCAAAAGCTAGTTTAGAACGCAGAAGTAATGTTAAACAGTTAACTTTTGGACAAAAACTGCATTTGAAAAGTGTTTTTCAACTCAAACGTAAAAGCTAAAATTTTGAGCTTATGTGGTTGAAAAAGTGTTTTTAGGAGTCAGATTACAATTTTAACATTCATTTATTATGTTTAATTATAATTTAAGTTTTACAAATACATAATTATATTTAACATAAATTATTTTTTTAATTTAAAAATTATATATATTCATGTAAAAATTATTTATTTTCTCAAATATTTTTGCAAAGCATTTTTCAAAAAAAATTTATGTATTCATTTATTAATATTTTTATATTTTATCATAATTTAAGTTAATATTATAATAGAAAAGAATTTGATTATCATTTAAATATATATTTTTTAACTTATAACATCATGTCTAAAATAATCATTTACTTTCTTCAAAGTATTTTTTGACAGCAATATTAAACATATATATCTTAAACCAAAAATTTTGAAAAAACTCTCATCACACTTTTCTATCACATTTTTCAAAAATAATACTAAACTGACCCTAAATTAACCTGCATCACACATTTGCTTAAACTCTTTGAGATTTGTGTACTATACCTAAAAATTTATTTTAATTCATGTATTATATCTAAAATTTTATCTTAATCTCTCTACTGTAAGAATAAAAGTAATATAAATATATTAAATAAACATATTTTCCTCTTTTTCTTTTTCCCCAAATTGTTTTATTTTTTTTCATAGAAATTACTTTATTTTTAAAAATATTTATTTAGTGTTTAGACGTCACATAGTAATATAAAGAGTGCAATCATAATGTTGTGATTACAATCTTCTAATTACATGAAATTTTAATTTACTAAACATGATGGGCAGGTAAAGTATAATTATATCTTAATTTTTTTTATCATATTTGATAATATAAATTATAATTACAAAGCACAGAAATTAGTTTCTAAAATAATATTTATAGTTAAAAAATCTCACCTTAGACATAAATGTTTATTGCACCACTACTTTGTATGTTTTAATTACTCATATCATAAATATAATTTTTAAAAATTATATTTTTTAAAATGACATGGAAAAGATAAGTAAAAATTCATTGATTGAAAAAAATGAGTTAAAAGATAATATTAAAGTGGATGATTATAATTGGATAGAACCATAATTAATATGATAAGTCAGACCCATAATATAATTTCTCCTATTCGAGAGTCAAACTATTTCGATAACTTAAACCAATAGCTGTGCTCCGCACGCTGATTTTTTTCACGTGGTTTAGAAATAGGGGTTTTATAAGAAATGTGATATAAATTAAGAATAAATTATCTGGTCACTGACCTTTAAATAAGTGTATACTTTTTGTCACTAATATTAAAATATTAATATTATGATCATTTATGTTTTTGTTTTTAATATTTGATCATTTAGGTGTTAATTGTTATTGGACAACTGAGGATGTGTAAATATAAAAGATTAAATATATAAACATATAAAATATTTTTAGTTAGATAATTAAAATAATAATTTAAAAATTATCTAGGTAATTACCTATTCTTTATACTATACCAAGTCACTATCGTTAGTTATTTAATGAAACTTAACACTCAAATAATCAAATATTTAAAAAAAAAAAAAACATAAGCGACCATAACGCTAATTTTTAATTTGATAACAAAAAACATACACTTGGTAAGCCGATATTTCGATAATTTACCTATAAATTAATTAAAATTATAATTCTGTTATTGAAAAGGTTAAATTTTATTTAAAAAATTAATAAAAGTTAGAACAAAAACTTTGACTTGTAAAATTTATTTATTTTAAATATATACTTTTGATATAATAATTTTAAAACATAAAAAATTCTAATACTTTTAATACTTGTAAACGTTAGAACAACTGTAGTGAAGTTTTTTTATTAAATATATTTGATCGTTTGGTGAAATTATATATCTCATTTTTGTTGCGAATAAAATAAAGAACAAGAATAAAATAGGAGAATAAAGATGAGAGACAAAAGGGAAAAAGATTTTATTATATTCTCAAAGTAGGGTTGTATACAATGCTTTGTCCAAAAGTCTATATTTATAGGCATAAGATGGAAACCCTAATTCCAATGGGTATTAAACCCTAATAATAAAGCCCATTAAACTTTAACTTAATATATGGATATCCATCATGAATAAATATATTCATAACACTCCCCCTTGGATATCCATGAAGATAATGTGCCTCGTTAAAACCCTACTAAGATAAAAACCCTATGGGGAAAAAAATTCTTAGTGAAGGAAAAAGAGTACACACATCTTTGATACACATAACATGTTGCCTCATTAAAAACCTTACCAGGAAAACCCATTGGGACAAAACCTCAGTTAAGGGAAAAAGAGTGCAACGCGTATTTACTCCCCCTCATGAAAATATCACATAAGATCTTTGAATCTTCATAATTCAATATTGAATACAATCTTCAAATGTTGAAGTAGATCATGCACTATTGGATAAATCTTCCAAGTCATTGCTTGAAATGATTCATTGAATACTATTCATCTAAAAATCATGAGGGACGAAACTTGAAGAAATATGTTTCGTTTTATCATATTTGATATATCCACCTTGAGATATAAATTTTGTATTATCTTTGTACAAGATAGCTTGCATCTTATCTTGTAAAAAACATTCACATATCTTTAAGATATGTTTAGCCAAACACATATTTCGGCTTTGCCTCATGCATAACGATTATTTAAAGGTAATGATCTCATAGCACTTAAATAATATTTCTGGACCAACTAAGATACGATGTTTCCAGATCAAATAATGTGTATATTGTGCTTTAGACCAAGAATATCATTACCCTTTTCGTGAGGCGAAAAAAAAATCTTTGTTTACAATAAGAGACTTAGCAACAACCATAAGGGTGTTCAATAGATATGCGTTATGCATGTAAAGTCTCTTTCAATATTTTTCTGTATGTCGATAGATGCACAAGGATTTGAGGAGGTCTCTTCACGAGTCTCAACGATATTCAAATCATCGACATACACAATTAATAAAAATTCAAAGTTAAACCTCTTAATAAAAATGCTAGGGGAAATAATTCATATAGCATTATGCTAATAAGTATTCAATGAGGCAATCATACCAAATACGCCTAAATTGTTTCAAGCCATAAAAAGATATATTCAATATGATTGAATAATGTTCTCGAGAACTTGAATAAACTGCTTATGGCAATTTAAATCTTTTCGGAAGTTTCATGTAAATATTACTGTCAAGAGGCCCATTCAAATATGATGTAACAACATCTATTAGGCAGAAACCGAGTAATTTTATTTATTGCCAGACTAATCAAAATCTAAAAGTAGTTGCATCCACCACCGAGGAATATATTTTCCTCATAATCAATTTCATGTCTTTGTGAGAATCCTTGTGCAACCAAATGAGCTTATATCTCATGATTTCCCCTTTTGATTTCTCTTTCTCACAAAGGCTCGTTTATTATATCCACGAGCTTTACACATTTCAATGTACGGGTTATAGGCCCAAATACTTCTCTTTTCAAAAGAGATTTTAGTTTCGCCTCAATTGTCTCTTTCATGTTGGCCAATCATTTCTTTGTTTACATTGCCCAATTGACAATGATTCATGATCCACATCATCAAATAAAATCTCTAGTGCTATATTGCATGCAAATATATTAACGACGTCGATTTAATTTCAGTTCCACTTATTACCAGACATGACATAATCTACTAAGATCTCTTTATTATCAGGTACTTGAGTCATGTCAATGTCTCTGTTGGAGACCATTTAATCTCTTTTAGAGATTTTCATAATCAATGATTCCTCGATCAGACCATCATAAAATATAGCTCCTTTTCTTTTTCGAGGATCTCTTATCTTTGGAACTTACTTGTCTACTACGCTTTAAGCATAAGTTAGACTCATTAGCAACTAGAGTTTGTCCTTCCATGACATCAAATTTAATCGGAGCATTCATAGCTGGTATACGTGACTTAGTCACTCTTTTAGGGTCAGCAAAATCATATGGCTATTGATTTGCTAAATGAATTATCCTTTGAACTTATATTTCACATTATGTAGTACGTGGATTAAAATGAGAAAAATGATAATTCATTCTAACTTATTTCTTTCCCCAGCTATTTATTTTCTCCCCCTAATGTTGGGTAAACTGAGTCATTAAGATGATAGTCAATAAATCGGGTTATAAATAAATCCCCTATCAGAAGCTCTTATATATATTCCCAACAAAACTCATCTTTGTGCGTTGTGGTGGAACAATTAGAACATATGTTGCACACAAAAAAAAATCTAAGATGAGAAATATTTGGTTCCTGACCAAAAACCATTTGTAATGGGGAGAATTTATGATCATTTGTTGGTTTGATGCGAATTTGTGATACTACATGTAAAATTACATGTCATCAACATTATCAAGACTGATTGTCTTTAGAAAATAATCTGGAAAATATGCTTGTAATTTTATCAACTGAGCAAGTAGCCTCGCAAACACCAAGTTGCGGGTTAATGACAAGGATACATATAACCATCTAGTCGATGCATCGATAAAAATCATAAAATATCTAGATGGATTTTTAGAAAAGGTGTATGAGCCCATATATATCACCTTGTATCCTTTCCAGAAAAGTAATAGATTTACACTTTATCTTAACTGTTGATGATTGAATAATCAAATTGCTTTCATAGCAAGTATCACATAAAAAATTACCATGAAGAAAATCTTAGTTCTTCAATAAATGACCACATGAAAGTGTCAGCTAATTTTCGTATCATAATTGAACCGGGATGGTCTAACCGGTCATGCCAAATAAAATTATCAATAAATATCTGGTTTTCAATAGCATGAGCTTCAATTTGTACTAATTCTTATGTAGTACAATATGGATGACAGTGCATGTAATTTTGTCAATATTTCCTTATTGCCTTGAATTATACTTGTAATATTGAGATAGCCAGCATCCCTTGACTAATATTCTCAATATATTTCTGTAAATATCTTTAAAATTCAATAAGTCTCTTTGCGACTTTAACGATCATAATATACTATAAATATGAGATAAAGTCTCATTTGGCAATAACATATTATCTCAACGAGCATAGTGCACTGTAAATATGAGATAGTCTCATTTGGCAATAACATATTTGCTCAACGAGCATAATGCACTGTAAATATGAGATAAAGTCTCAATAACATATTTGCTCAGTCGGAGCTTTCTGTGATATTAATACTTCCGGATATAGTACTCATATTATTCCTTTGCATTTAAAATGAGAAAATATGCATAATTATGCACCTTTTAACATGTGCTTTATTTCATTCATTTCGGGGAATGAAAAATATTTGCTCTGTACCATTTACTTCGGGGAATGGAAAATATTAAATATAGCACATTACATCAAATCGGTTATCTATCAAAGATAAACTCTCAAAAGCTCTTCCGAAGCATTGATATTTCAGTACTTTGAGATATAGTACTCACATTTTCCCTTGTATTTAAATGGGAAAATATTTCTTATGCTTGAGTATAGTATGAGTACTTGCACTGTTTGCTTGGCATAAATAGCCACAATTCATTGTAGATTTCATTTCGGAAGTGATAATATTCTTCAAAGGATAAATTAACATAGAATGTAAATAAATAATATGTAAAATAAATTAACATAAATATATAATAAATAAAAATAAATTAACATAAAACAAAATAATTAAAGATCAATTATTTCCTTTAGATGTTATAAGGAAAATAAAATAAATGACGAATTATTCTCTTGAAGGACTATGAGAAAAATTATTAATATCCAATTGAGTTGGATCAATAACGCCATTATTTTCGCCACAAAGAAAATCTGATTATATTTTCTTTAATTTATCATTCATGATTATGAATAAAGTCAATAATACTTCGGCGTTTGATAAGTACGAGATCAATAGTTTATACCATCACATTGATAACATAAAGATTTTTAATCTGATCTCTATCATTCTTGTCATCTTTATAATTCCACTTCTTGTGGATATAAGTATTCTCAAAATAATCATCTTATCCATGTCTATTTTATGATCTCAATCATGACCACAATTACTAATGTGGCTTTTATTCATTCCGCTATATAATGTCACATTCGCTTCAATGAATGGAGCGGAGCCTGTTGGGCGATATTCATGATTTTTTCATGAGCAACTCATTATTTTGCTTAGCCACAAGAAGGCAAGAAATTAACTCAGAATATTTCTTAAAGCTTTTTTTTCACGATATTGTGTCTGAAGGACAACATTGTTGGCATGAAAAGTGGAGTATGTTTTTTTCTAACATATCCTCATCAATGATACTCTGGCACATAATTGAGTTTTATTCACTAACCATATAGTGAATTATCACGTTTGCATTCACTTCAAGGAATGAAATAAATTCAATAATCGCATGGAATAAACATCATGCTTGCATTCACTTCAGGGAATGACATAAATCAAATAACCGCATGGAATAGTCATCATGCTTGCATTCACTTCAAGGAATGTCATAAATCCAATAATTGCATGGAATAATCATCATGTTTGCATTCACTTTAAGGAATGTCATAAATCCAATAATCGCATGGAATAATCATCATGCTTGCATTCACTTCATAGAATGTCTCCCATAAAAATTCTTTGATTCCAAGCAAATATAAACTTTATAATATTCATACTATTAAATAGTAATTGATCAATCGATATATATTCAATCTATACAAAGAATAAAAATTTAATCCTCATACGCGACGTTGTTAAACCAGTCCACAAGGTCCTTTAAAAAGAACCTCCTTTGAGACCAGTAGCCTCGCAGAACGGGATGTCCAGCCAATATACTCGGATTAAATCAACATAACAAAAATATATTAATTTATCAAATGTTTAATTTTTTTTTTTGATATCATGTAATACTTAGAACATGATTAAAACATAAACTTTCATCATAATAATAAAATAAACAAATATTGATTATAAATAAAGATAAAAAATCTCAAATTAAATAAATAAAACATACTGAACTTTCCACTAATTTGAATATAGGATAGATTTAGTTACCAATATCTTGTTAAAATCTTTTTTCGAGAATTATCGACAAGAACCGCGGTATTTGAGTCACTTTATCGCTACACAAATACAAAACAACCAAAGATTTTAATAAATTAAAAATCAAATCAAAGATCAAGAGAGAAAAATAAAAATATAATTGAGGGAGAAGAACTTATCTTTGATTTATGCCAGTCACAAATTCTTTTCAATAACTCCTTCAAGATTTGAACGACAAACACCTCCGTTGGTTAGAGTCTCGTGCTAATAACGTGTTGTGAATAAAATAAAGAACAAAAATAAAATAGGAGAATAAAGATTAGAGACAAAAGGGAGAGAGATTTTATTATATTCTCAAAGTAGTGTTGTATACAATGTTTTGTCCAAAAGTCTATATTTATAAGCATAAGATGGAAACCCTAATTCCAATGGGTATTAAACCCTAATAATAAAGCCCATTAAATTTTAACTTAATATATGGATATCCATCATGAATAAATATATTCATAACAATTTTTTATTTATTTTAGATATTAAATTATGATTCTTTCCCTTCTTTCTCCTTAGTCTCTTTTTCTCCTTTAATTAAGATTAAGGTTAAGTTTAATATTTATTTAATTTTTTATTATTATTAAAAAAACGTGAAATAAATAAATCGTTTTTCTTTGTAAACGAATCTCCCTATCCACCTTAATTTTCATGATTTCCAAACCCTAACGTTGATTTCTCTCGCTTCTTCTCTTTTACAAAACAAACAGCTTTTTCGGACGAACGGCAAGTTTCCATGGACACGCGTCGTGTGTCAAGTGCCGTCCCAAGAGTCCGCCAAGTCGGCTTCTTCACCCCCAACACGCCGGCGCAGCACGCTGCTCCTACTCGCTCCCAATCGGGCCCTCCAACCTCCGATTCGCCGCCACTCTCTGGTTCTCCCGCCAGCAACTCCCTCTCTCCGGTCATGATACCGCCACCGCGTCACCTATCCGACAACCTAGGCGGACGCACCTCTGCCCTGCCCGTTCCCGGGCGTGGAAACGCTGGAGAACATGCTACCGTCGGAAGTTACAACCCCTCAGAGTCGGTTTTGTGGTCGGAGTCGCCGCCTCGTAGTCGAATTGGTGATGAAGAGTTCTCGGAGGGGACGGAATCTTCGTTGGGGTGGTATCGGAGGAGTAATTCGGGTAAGGTTGCTTCAAGTTTACCCAGTGGCGGCTTCGATTTGTCTCAAGTGAAGCAACAGGAACGTGTTGCTGCAATTGAAACTAAGAATCCACTTCCTGGTAATATAATGTTTCTTTAAATAGAATAAGTTTCAAAGTATTTGAAATAAATGGTGTTTCTTAAAAAACAAAATTTTATTGCAGAAAAAAGCGAAGCACAAAAGGAGCAAGCATCAAATTCAAAACCTCTGAAAGCTAAAACAACGAAGGCTGAGAGGCGTGCCTTGCAGGAGTCTCAACGGGCTGCTAAAGCTGCTTCTAAAGGTTCAAATCAGTCCTTTATTTTATGCCTATGAGTAACTTTGAGGTACTTCTATTTGAATTGAATTGATCGAAATAGATAATTTATCTGGTTTCCCCTTTCATCCCCAAGTAGGTTGGTTTTAACATGTATTAGTAATATTTGCGAAAGTGATGGTGGATGTGGGGAAAATTAGAGAGGAAGATTGGGTATTTGAAAAGAGATCGAAAGGATGTAGTACAAATATGTTGGAAGTAACATGCAACTCAAAAGAAACATGCAAGACATAATGGTTATCATACAATTAATAAATACAGTACGTGTTTATCTAACTGTAATTATGATTTAAATTGCAAATGCCTTATTATTGTTATAAATAATTATTATAGACAATTTTCTTTGGTACATGTTGTACTCGGTTGAGTGAGTTCATCATCAAAGTCGAGCTTTATTCGTTTTCTAATCTAATGAGCTAAGTTTGAATAATTACAAGCAGCTAATCTAGTTTCTAGTTTCAACTCCTATGGCATTCAATAATTGAATGGCTTCTTGAAGTCTGTTAGTGTTTCCTTAGTATTTGTTCAGGTTTGTTAACATAGGCAATGGTTTTTCCAATTTTGATGAAACATGAGTTTTGTTAGATTCCTTTTACCTTTAAATTTGTTCTGACCAATTGCACTTATTTTTCTATTGACATGTAGTATTTTGTTAGGCCCTTGGCACTAAAAGTTCTTAATTTTAACTTTATAGCTGAGGCAAATAAATCCTATACACCTGGAGGGGGACCTTCTTCTAAACCCATGAAGCAGGCACCACAAAAGAAAGATGGTCCTCCAGTTGCATCTTCAGTTGCTGCTTCTGAAAGAGTAGGAGTTGATCGGGCAGTAGAGAAAGAGAGGAAGAAAGATCTTCCTCCTCCACGTATGCAGTTTGACGATGAGAGTCGTGTGGGCAAGGCTAAGAGGCGGTCTGTGTTGAATCAACCTGAAGCTAGGAATAGAGTGGAACTCTTTCGCCATCTGCCGCCACACAAAAATGGATCTCAGCTTCCTTATTTGGAGTCAAAATTTTTTGAACTTCATGAGATGCATCCTTCAGTGTACAAGGTACTCTTAACTCTTAGTAAACAGTTGAGCTTATTCATCTTCTTCCTATCTGATCAATTGTCTAAAGGGAAATAAACTGAAGTCCCTTTGGGTAGTTAATTCTGCAATTTAGCTTTTAATTTTATAATTTTGTATTTCAAGTCAGTTGACAGAGATGAAAAATAAAAGAGGGGTGGTGGGGGTAGATTTTCCCCTTTCTATAAAAAATTGATGCATGCTAAATATCCGCGTGAATGATAACCTCAACAATGCAAACCTATCATCAAGAATGCTACATCAACCTTTTATTTGTCAGCTTCATGAACTCATTTGTTGTTTTTTTATCTTTCTTTTTTTTCTCAAAGATTTAAAGGTTCTATTATTTCAAATCTGTAAGTTTTGGTGTACTAGTTGGTGTGAAGATATATTGTGGAAAGAAGAATCAGAATGATGGAACATGGTGTAATTATTTCATGGTGCATGAATTACTCTGGTGTCTATTTATTTTGAATGTGATAAAGCATACTTTTTTTTCTTTCTATCCTTTAAGTTAATAACAGAGAAATGAATTCGTTGAAAATGTAATATTGTATGAATTTTCAGGTTGGATTGCAGTATTTGACTGGAGATACATCAGGAGGAAATGCCCGTTGTATTGCAATGCTTCAAGCATTCCAGGAAGCTATCAGAGACTATTCCACACCACCAGAAAAAACCCTCAACAGAGATTTAACTTCCAAAATTGGTGGTTTTGTTTCTTTTCTGATTGAATGCCGTCCACTTTCTATGAGCATGGGAAATGCAATCAGGTTTCTGAAGAGTCGTATTGCCAGGTTACCACTAACTCTCTCTGAGTCAGAAGCAAAAGCATCCCTTTGTTCTGACATTGATCGATTCATAAATGAGAAGATAGTTCTTGCTGATAAGGTAATACTTAGACATGCTGCTACAAAGATCAGAGACGGCGATGTTCTTCTGACATATGGATCATCGTGTGTTGTTGAAATGATTCTTTTGTATGCTCATGAGATTGGGAAACAGTTTCGTGTTGTGGTGGTAGACTCACGTCCGATGCTTGAAGGTCAAAAGCTACTTCGAAGGCTGGTGGCAAAGGGCCTCAGTTGTACTTATACTCAATTAAATGCTATTTCTTATGTCATGCATGAAGTCACCCGAGTTTTTCTTGGGGCTTCCTCAATATTTTCTAATGGAACTGTATACTCAAGGGTTGGTACTGCATCTGTTGCTATGGTTGCTCATGCATTTCAAGTTCCAGTTTTGGTCTGCTGTGAAGCATATAAATTTCATGAAAGGGTGCAGCTTGATTCAATCTGCTTTAATGAGCTAGGTATGTTTGTGTTTATATAAGTGAATCCACCCCTTCTTTCCTTTTCCAAAAGAAAAGGAAAATTTTATTTTCAAAAAGAAGGCTTGGATCAGATTGGAATCTCCTACCGAGTGGATGGTTGTTGGTTCCTTCCATTTTTCTCCTAGGTATATCATATTCTCTTTTGTAGTAGACAACTTAAGCCCTTGTTTTGGAGTACCTTGCAGGTGATCCAGATGCCGTATCAAAGGTCCCGGGAAGAGTGGACGTGAATTATCTGGAGAACTTGACTGATAAACAGAAGGAAAACCTTCAACTTCTTAATTTAAAGTAAGCTTTTAGATCTCTTCTTCCATAAAAATAAACTATTCGATGTACTGAAGACCTCTAAATGACTCTGAATCACTTACCTTGGTGTGTATCACAACAGATACGATGCCACTCCTTCGGATTACATCTCAGTGATCGTCACAGATTATGGCATGGTAAGTAGTATCTATATATCTTCCCTCTCTTGGTGTAGATTTCATATTAAGGTGTATTACTGTCTTGAAATCCAACAAATACTCGAGTCCTCTGCATTTGCCAAGCATTTCTTGTATGTACTTTGTTTATCATTTACCCTCTTTCTTGGTAGGATTACATGTTTGCATTACCAGATTATGACTCATTATTGTTTGTGGCACAGATCCCTCCCACAAGCGTTCCTGTCATCGTGCGCGAATATCGGAAGGAATATTTGCTAATATAGAGTTTTGTACTGGTTAGATTTTTTTCCCTCCAAAATGAAAGCTTTTGACGTAGAGTCAAAAAGGAACCGGGAAGATGGTACCATGCTGTGTGTTATTACCATTCTTTCTTTACATCAACATCATAATTCTGCCATTGTCGACCTAACTCAAAGTTCGTCTTAATAAATAGAAAGAGTTTTTTACTATCTTGCGTTTAATAAAGGAACCATTCCTTGTACGTGCATGTTTGATTGCAAAATAATTTTATTATTATTATTTTAAAATAGTTTAGGTCTTGTTCTACAAATATTTTCCTATCATCTGTAGGAAACTTTGGTATGCTTTCGTAAACAGTAACTTGATGCACAAGGAAACGTTTGATAGGTGAGTTTACAAAAACTTCACTATCCGATTCTGGCTGGAGATGTAGGAATGGGAGTGGGAGGGGCTGAGGTTTATAAGATATTTGTAATAAGTCTTTATAAGATATTTATCGACAATAATAATCTTAAACAATCTACATTTGACTCTAAATATCCGTTCATTAATTTTTTTCTGTTAAAATAATTGTTTTGGAACAATAAACATATCTGATTTCTAAACCAATGTTTATCCGAGACCTAAATTCAAAACTTCAACGATAAACAAAAATATCAACGAGATTTTTTAGTACTTTGTTATCGATTATAAGTGAGTTGATAGATTTGGTTTTTTATAATATGACACAACTAAATGAAAGAATCTTAAATTCCTATCACCAGCTTCAAATGAAAGAATCGGATTCAATGATGTAAAGTTGAATAAAATCCTCCTTATATTTCCGAGATACAACTTTAGTACAATATTTATAGGCATGAAGTCAAAAATTGTATCATAACGTTTATTAGATTAATCACTCTGGTCTATATTATTTGCAAAATATTTTAATTTTAAATAAAAATAATCACTTTGTGAATAAAAATATTAGATTAATTAATGACAAATGAATTGAAATAACATGATAAATTGCATGATAATAAACATTGATATATTATTTTTATATACACAAATGTGTTAATTTAACATATTGACATATCAATCAAAATTTAAATTTATAAAATTATTTTTATGCTAATGTGTCATTCTGTTAAATATTAGGAACAATTTTGACATTATCAATCAAGTTGATTAATAGCTTTTATCTCAATTATTTTAAAATAAATTAAAATGTTAAGGTTAAAATATTTCAAAAGAAAAATAAAGATCAAAATAATTATTCAATCAAATAATAAAAACATTTTTGATATTATATCATGTTAATACTACTCAAAAACATTTCCACATTCATAAATATAAATATATTAAACATATAAACTTGTTCGATCTAATATTCTCGTACATTATATCAATAATAATATTAAACAAATTAGATTTAGGTCCTAGATTATTTTTTAAGATTCAGACAAAAATCTATTCAAGTATTGCAACTCCTCGTTTAATATCTTATCTTTTATTAGTCTTACGTTATTTTTAGGAAACAAAGTGTTTTAATTTTTGTCATAATAAATAAAGTGAGAATTCATTGACTTTAACTTATGATGACTCATATTCCGAAGTCCGAACCGGCCTTGGGTCAAGATAATAAGGTGGTATGGATTAGGAAAATTATATGTTTATAATTTTTTTTAGTTATATATATTATATATTAAAGATTTATTTTTTAATATTTATTAATATGAATTATTTTATAATATATATTATTTTGGTTTATTCTTAGAATTTAATTTTTTATACTACATGTTATTAAGAGTTTGATATGTTTTATTTTTATTATGAGCTTACTTTTAAAATTTATTTTTTTAAATATTTGTTATTAGAAGATAATTTTTTAATATTTATTTTTATGAACTTACTTTTAAAATTTGTTATTAGGGACAAGGATTTAAATAATGATATACAACTGTAACAAAAATTATTATATGATGATAGGGACGGAACTACATGGGGATGGGGATGATGAAGGGCAATCGAAGATTTTTTTTTTTCATTTTTGTCCCCTTATTTAATTTTTTTAACATTTTTTTATGAATTTGTCTCCCCTACTTCTAAACATTTATGTTTTACACCCCTTAATCTCAAATTTTGACTCCATCCCTGTATGACGATATCGACACTATTTAAAACCGTAATACTTATTGTTATTAATACTCAATTATAACATTTATTTTATATTTATTTAAATCTATTATAAATAATGATTTTACCCTCACTATTTACCTTATAAATAGTAAACATATATGTGATTTCAAATAGACTTTCATATTTTACAATAAAAAATACATTTTAAAAATTAATTTTCGAACAACCTAGTAATTAAAAATAAAAATAAAATGGAAAAATTCTTGCCGTCGGCAATTGCAGCTTCCTTAAGTTCAAATATCCTGTAAATCAACAGGTCAGCGGGTGCAGTCCAGAGAGTTACAACTATAATAACGGGAAAAAAACAATCGGTCACATCGCTTTTTCCCTGTCGTCGTCGTGGAATTTCATTTTCGTGAGTAATTTCGTAAATACGTGCAGTTTGTAGGTATTATTTAATGTATAATCTATTCATTCACATTAAAAGAATCTCTAATTAATTACATCTTAATCTCTGTATGTTATTAATTATGAAAATGATTTTTGAACACATAAATATTAATTAGGAAAGAGGATGATTAATCAAATATGATATAGACATTTTAACTTTTGATAAACTAAAACTTTCCTTCTAATTGAAGCTGGTTTTACAATTTCATGATGATGCAATCAAGTAGGGTTTTCTATTGCCATATAATAATAATAGATAGATGTATATTGAAAAGGAAAAATTATATTATGAGATATTTCTACCACGTTATTTATGGGATCGACCAATAAAAAATATTAATTTAATTATTTTTTTTACCTCATCATTTTTACCAAGTGAATCTTCACTTGGTAAAAACTGTTTTAAACTTAAATTATAATAAATGTTAGTGAAGATTTACTTGATAAAAATGATGAGGTGAAAAAATAATTAAATGAATGCTTTTTATTGGCTAGTGACGTAGTGAGAATGTCCTATAATATAATTTCTCATTGAAAAGGTATAATGTGGAGAAATGTATTTAATGTATATGATTTTTTTTTTATCTTAGTGGTTAAAGGATCGTGATCTTTAAAAACAATAATTATATAATAATTTTATTGATACATTACTATTTTAGTATCTCGCATTTTTTTAAAAAGCGAGATCTAACAGTTCATTTTATTTATATTTTAATACTCTATCATGAAAAAATTAACATCATGCTAATTAAGAGAGAGAAAAACATATGTGTCATATCGACTGTGAGAGAGAAAATCACATGTGATTGTCTGTCATATTATTTTTTCTTTCCCGTCTAACTTTAATCTTTAAACAACATGTATCAAAATAAAAAATAATAGATATGATATTAAAAAAGTAACACGAGAATAAATACTTACTAAATATGTAATTATCTCTTTATAAAAATAATTCATGTCATAGAAAAATATATAGTACACTATAATTAAGGATAGAACAAGAATTTGAGATAAAATAAATTATAAATTTTAAAAAATGAAGAATAAATTTATAATTATTTTAATTTAAAAGTAAAAATTTCTCAAGTGGGGGACAAGAGTCCCTCTTATTACATATATAGCATCATCCCGAATATAGATCTTTGAATATTATAAATAAAAAAATGGTTTGTTATAAAATAAGTATACAAATTATTATTTTTGGTTTTAAGTGATTAAATTTTTTTAAACAAATGTTTAGTGTTTTATTTTTAGTTAAAATACGTTATTAATATTTTATTTTGTTACATTTTAAGGTTAATTTGTTAAAAAAACTCCACACACAATCATTTCTTTCACACGTCTTTAATTTTTATTTTCTTCTTTTTAATATACAATTCTTAAAATTTTAATAAAACCTTAAATTTCCTTAATTTATCACACAAAAACTAATTTCACAAAGCACACCAAGACTCAAACCCATTAAATCCAAAATTCCTACATGAATTTTAGGAATTATTGATTATATTTATTTACGGATGATTTAGAATTATAATAAATTTGTTTCATTATTTTGTTATGTCATAATAAACTTATTTTATTAGTCTATCAACTATCAAATAATGAAGTGATTATATTTATCAAATTATCTTATATGTAAGTCATTAAATTGACGAATAACAAAAAAGAGAGTAAAAAGTAGTTAAAGGATCAATACCGTAATATTTAAATTTTTAAATATGATTGATTAAATTATTTTTTAATTATAACTAAACTGATAAAATACATAAATTTTAAGGATTAAAATTGTTATATCAAATCATGTTTGATTTTAACAAAAAAATATTTATAATAAAAAATTAATCTAGTGATTAAATTAAAAAAAATTATTTATAATTGAACACATAATTAAATGATGTATTCGACTCTAAAGTATATTGTATGAGGGTAAAATCAAGTATAAAATTTAAAATTCATGCGAAATAATAAACAAACCAGCTGGATACCTTAGTGAAATAATAAACTAAAGACACAAAGTTAAAAATAGTCCCTAATATTTAAATCTTTGACATTTTGACCTTTATTTTTTGTGCGAATAAACACCTAATATTTTATTTTTTTCAAATTTTATTTTTATTGCATAAAAAACTAAGGATGAATGTTTTAAAGTTGACGTGATATATTTACATGGTACTGAGAGATGAAATGGTATCACATTTTTAAATTTTTTTTAAATAATTATTTTTATATATTTTAACTAATTATATGATAGAACGTAACATTCTGTTGATGTGATATCATCTGATTATTAAAATATATATATTTAATATATATATTTAAAAATATCCCAAAACTTTTGGTATTTCATAAAATAGATCCAAAATTCAACATTTCTACCTCATATATCTCGATTTGAGTTGATTTTATTGTTGGTTGTCATATTGTCGTTTTTTATATCAGTTATTGGATTATCATGATCATTTATCTCACTATTTTGTTGTCGAAAATCGACCGACGCCATGCAAAATGTAAAACAAAGAAATTGTCGAATGATTTACTTAAACGATTCACGATAAACAACGATAAAACATATAATAAATAATACGTGAGCTGTTCAACGAAGGAAAACAATTCATTCTATCATCGACGATACAACTGATGCGGATGAGAGTAATTGTATTTGAGAATTTAAGAATTTGAAAACTATTTTAGAAATATTTAAAAATTTTAAAACATTTTAATTTTTTTAGAAAATATATACATATTTTTTAAAAACATTTTTAACTAATCAAATGATATCATATTAACTAAATGCACATGGCATTATTCGATTAGTTTACGATATTTAAAAAAAATCAAAATCAATTAATCTTTCTTTTAAATATCACATTAGTAAAGTATCACATGCATCACCATGTCATCCTTATATAACAAGAAAACACATCATGTTAATCTAAAAATTAATCATTATTTGACTAACGATTTTTATCTAATAAAAAATATTTAAAAAAAATATTAAACAATTATTTATATAAAAATAAAGACCTACCTAAAATCAAACAAAACTTTACTACTTTAGATTTTATGCCTTAATTAAACAATTAAAAGAAGGGAATGAAAAAGCCAGGCATTGGCGTGAAAGCGAAGTCTTCCTTTGTTATTTGTTAAAGACAGCGACGGATTACATTGAGAGTAAATGCGTGGGTTTTGTTTTTTTACTCATAAATTAATTAGGAAATTCAACAGAAATAAAGCAGTGAATGAATGTAGAAGGGATGATTCCAGCCCAATGAATTCTCCAAAGTAATTTATTTCCTTTTGACGTTTCAACGACACCTTCTAATTTATATAGTTCAAAGATCTGAACAGAATCTACAGAAATTAGGGCTTTTTCCGTTTCTGCGTATGACTTTTTATTTGGGGGAAATTTGAAGGAGGGGAAGAAGATGATGAGTTGGAGGAGAGTGTTGAAGTCTGCTCAGGCTTTGGCAGCGCATAGCCTGCTCTTTTGTTTCACGCTTTTGATTCTTCTTAAGCTGGATCATGTGGTTTCCTACTCTTGGTGGTCAGTTCATTTTTATCTATCTCTAGATATTTGTTTCTTATTGCATACTCCCGTAAAAATTTGTTTTTGGTTGAATTCTTTCTTTCTTTCTTTGGAGAAATTAAGGCCCTCCTTATAAGTGACAAAGATTGTTATATTGCTATTTTTTTGTGATTTTTTTGTAGTTAATTGAAGTTTAAATTATTATTTGCAAAATCTTGTTGTTGCTGAAGAAAAAAACGTCTTTTTTCTGTTTAAATTTCATGCTTTTAGGAGAGAAAGTGTTTTCGCTTGTAAGTTTGTCTTCTGGTAGCTGTTTATTAGAAAAAAAGGAAAGAAATAGTCATCATATATGATTATTTCTTTTTTGGTGACTTAAATTGATAGGTTTGTGCTATATAGTTTTGATAATTTTTTGATTTTGCACTCAACATAAACCGTGAAGTGTAAAATTTTCCTTTTCAATCTGTAACTGGGTACATTTGGATTTTGGATGAATACTATTATTTGAGATGAAACTTATGCCAAGTCTAACGTCACCCAAAGATGCAAAGGGATGGAGGGCCCATGTTAAAGACCAAAGCCATAAAACTTGGTGAGTAATACCAGAAAGATATTTGGAACCGATTGAGGGTACTCAGGTTAAGGGTTGTTGTGGTCTGCTATAATAATGGCCTTTCAGCATAACGTTTGAAGTTTTTCTCTTTCTTTTCTTTCCTCTAATGTTTGGTATCTATTCACAGTTACCACTTACCAATGTTCTTATAGAGTGAAGAGAATTTTTTCACGAGTGAAAATATTCATCTTCTTCTTGTGTGGTTGTTTTGAAGAGAGGGGAACACAAGTTGCTTGAATATGCAGTTCTATATGCTGTAGTTTTCAATTTTAATGCACATAAATACCGTCGACCCTGCGATTATGAGATTGTCCTTTAGCATCAAATCCTTTCAACGATTTTAGGTTTTAGTCGCATTATTTAATGACTTCTGATTGCAGGACAATATTTTTCCCACTTTGGATGTTTCATGGAGTTGTTGCACGTGGAAGGTTTTCCTTACCTGCTCCGTCAGTTCCCCATAATCGTCAAGTATGTTTGTCTGTTACCGTGGCCACAATTTTGATTGAATTAAGTATTGACTAACTGAAACATAAATTCTCTATTTGGGGTCTTCTGGTTGTGAATGTTCAGATTCTTAATCAAGCTTTATGACCATTATTATTTTATTTTTTTCTTTGACAGTGGGCACCATGTCATGCAATTGTTGCGACACCACTACTAATTGCTTTTGAGCTGCTTCTCTGTATATATCTTGAGAGTGTAAATGGTATAGAATCAAATTTCGTTCCCTTCTCATTTTACAGGGTTTGAGTTCTTTCATCTCTTAGGTTAGTCCTATGATCAATATTTCAAATTCTTAGTTGTAGTTGAAGTAAAAACTGTAAACCTATTTTGCTCATGTTCAATTTTCTTCAAGTACTCATGTCCGATCATGCCCAACACATATACAAGTATGGTGATAGGGCCCTTAAAGGACCCCCCTAATACATGAGAAGAAATACACATACTTGCACTCACACCCTAGTCTAAGTAACATAGTGGTGGAACTATTTTAGTGTCTACTGTCTACATTATTCTTTTATGGGGTATGTTCATGAACTTTATTTATTCTTTTGCCACAGTTTATGGCTTTGCTGCTGTAAACTTGAAGGTCGTCTTCCTTCCATTATTGGTGTTTGAGATAATTATTCTAATAGACAATTTCAGGTACTTTAAAGTTAAAAACTTATGTTAATCTTTTCATTTATTATCTGTTAAATAATGTACTTTGCTTACTTAATAGAACATTGTTAATTATACTTTCTTGAGTGCATGTTATATGCCATTGTTACTAGATTTGTTTATTATAGAACTTGAGTGCATGATAGGGAATGAAGATGTTCGAGTTTTTCTTGTATTGTATTGCAATCATGGGAATAAGAAGGCTGTTAGAATGCTCTGTTTCATTCCCTCGTGCTTGCAGTAACTCAGAGTATCAGTAGTGTTGTGAAACGGCCTTAGGCAGGATGGTGGCTTCTAATGCCTCACTTTTCAAAGTAAAGAAAGCATATTATCGTTTTTAGCTTAGTTGCTTCTAAAGGTAAAAAGCATTAGGCAAGAGAGCAACAAAGTAAACTTCATGGACTTCATGTTATAAACCGTAGTATATAAATTTGTGTTAGACCCCCCTCCCCCCCCAAAAAAAAATGATTTATCCATAAGTAATGTATGATGTAGTTTATCTTGTTAGTCAGATAGAGGATATGATAGCCAAGCCAGAAACTATCTTAGTAACATTGACAAATGGTTGATAATTTCCCCAGAGTTATGTAAGGAGGAAGATTAACCAATCCTTTAACTGTATATTGCAGGCATCTCTGCTTCCATAATTTGTGTCATTTCCTGGTTTTACTTTTATCTAAAGACCAAAAAGTTTAATATGTTATGATGATTAGGGATGAAGCCTGCTGAACTGAATTGTTTGTGCAATCCCTGCTAGAATGAGAGCATTATATTTCAAAGAAAATGTAAAAGCAAAACAACCAAAACATTCTGATGGGTTTTTGACTTATGAATGATTGGATTTATCTAGTTACATCGTTTTTATTTTTCCTTTTTGGTTACAAGATCAATGTAGCATTTGAAGTCTTAAGTATGTGTCTTGGAAATATATCAGATTTGCTTTTCTCCTCTTTGTTATGCTTTTTACTTTAATGCTGCATGCTAGAAATTTGGATGAGGATAAATAAGCTTCTGTCAAATTATTGAAATTATGAGCTTTTCCTCCATCATTCCCTTCTTTCCTGGTAATTCAGTTTTCTCTGCAGGTTCTAAGCAGTTATCTTGGTTATTGATTTCATTTTCTTCTTCAGAATGTGTAGAGCTCTGATGCCCGGAGATGATGAAAGCATTAGTGATGAAGCAATATGGGAGACTCTACCTGTAAGTTCTACTGAACTTGGCAATTTAATGGTCCTGTCTTTATGGTGTTCTTTTACAGAATTACATATTAATCTAAGAGAACTTAGATTCGAAATATGATAATTTTCTTCACTGTTATTGTTCTTCACAAATTGAAAAAGAAAGAGTTATGATGCATGATTCCTTTGATGTGTGGATGCTATGTTATGTTGATTGTTGATATAGGAAGAGTTAAAACATCTTGAGCATTTTGAGAAAGGCAAAAATACTAAAAGATTCCCATGTACTTTTCCAAATTTCCTACGTAAGCCCTTATCCTATTATGGTACCCAATTAAGCTCTGAAAGTATTATTGTTGTCTAATTAATTCCTTAAAATACTATTTGTTTCTAGTTAAGCTCTTAAAGTACTATTCTTGTTTAATTCATCCCTTGTTTCTCAAAAACTTTTTGGTGCTTTTTATGCAAAATTAAACAAAAATTGTTTTTTAGTGTCCCAGATCAGTATAATAGAAGGTAAGGCTTTATTTGAGAAGGTATAGGAGTGTTTTTAGTATTCTAGCTTTTGAGAAACTTGGTTCTTGTAATAAATCTTTACTGTTATTTAGGATGTAAGCTGACAAGTACATATACAATTTGACTGTTAATTAACTCTTATTTTAATTTGTAGCACTTCTGGGTTGCAATTTCAATGGTCTTTTTTGTTGCTGCTACAGTCTTCACCCTTCTGAAGTTAGGCGGTAATTTCTTTGCTCAACTATACTATAATCTTGAGGAGTTGCAAAGTAGGCATATTCTTTTTCTCTACATGGTCTTTATATTGTGGTTTTTGATCCAATTATCTATATCATTACACAAAAACATATCACTCTTGTATGGGCAAGTGACACTATTCTTTGAAGGTCTCTGGATTTGTGAATTTCAAGTGTCTCTTGACTGCTACCAGATAAATCAGGCTGCTCTGTGATTTTAGTTTCTTATAAAAGAAAAGATAAAGACCACATAGTCCTGGAGTTTTCAGAAGTTTGAATTTTTGCTGTCTTTGTAGATTGGATAAATTATTCTTGCTTGAAATCAAATGAAATTCCCAATCCTTTAAGGCATTTGATGCAGGACATCAGTAGTGTGTTTTTCTGTTCCTGAAGCTGTTAACTTTGATGCTTTCATGAAGAGCTAGTTTGCTGTGTTGTCAGTTGTCACCTTAGGAGTCATTTAGTCCCTTATTATTATTATTATTTAAGTTTTTGATGACCCTTTCCCTGGGTTAGTGTTACATGGCACTTAAAATGATTATACGTCTGTTTGTGCTTAAGCAGATTAAGGCATAATGATTTTGGTATCATAAAAAGTCTCTAATGGGCAGCATTTACTCTAGTAATGAGCATTGCAACCATTTATAGGGACTTCGTAATCAGATCACCATCCCTAATATTCCTCTTAAGTAGAATTGGCATGGGCTGTTGACTCTGTATTGTATTAATGAAACGAAATAGCCAAACTCCATTATAGAATGGTATTCTACCTTGCGTATTCCTATCCCAGAATTCCAGATCAGAATGCCGTCACCTTTTCTTCTAAAAATATTTTTTTGTTAATGATCATTGAAAGATTGCTTGCTAGCATGTAGATTGATTTTTCTGCACTTTTTTAGGCTATACATTGATTTATCTAACTTTAGTATTGGTTAAAATTCCATGTTTATGATTATTGTTTTCTGTACATGCCTTGCAGGTGATGTGGGTGCTCTTGGCTGGTGGGATTTGTTCATAAATTTTGGGTACAGCTTTGCTGCTGCTTTTAATTTCGTTGATTTTTTTTTAAGTTTCCTGGAAATAGCACCATGATAATTTTTTTGGGCTGAGTGGCTAGAAAAAATCTGATAACGCTAATACACTTTTTCATGTAGTATTGCCGAGTGCTTTGCCTTTCTTGTGTGTACAAAGTGGTCTAATCCCGTAATTCATAGAAATTCCACAACAATAGAAGCTGGTCCATCTACTACAACTATAAGATATCTCGACTGGAATAGTGGCTTAGTAGTTGCTTCTGAGGAAGACCAGCAGCAGGATGCTCTGTGTGGCCTGCAAGAGATTGGTGGTCACCTCATGAAAATTCCAATAATCGGTTTCCAAGTCCTCCTCTGCATGCATTTAGAGGTATGCATATTATTAATGGTATTGAGTGTCCTGGTATGTTGTCAACGAATCTATGATTGTTTCAAATTTCAGGGAACACCGCCTGGTGCTAGAGATATACCACTTCCAATTTTGTTCTCTCCTCTTTTCCTGCTGCAAGGGCTTGGTGTGCTCTTTTCTGCTTCAATGTTAATTGAGAAAATTCTACTTTTGCTACGTAGTGGGGCTGGCTCAGGATTGTACTTCAGATTTTCTTCCAGAACTCATGATTGCATGGGATTCTTGCACCATGGTTCTAGGTATGGACCATTTAATTTGTAAATAGGCAGAAAATTTTATTAGGTTAGATCGTGTAGTTCAGGAATTGACATTACTGATCCTCTATCAATCTATCTCTAAATTCAGGTTATTAGGTTGGTGGTCAATTGATGAAGGAAGTAGAGAGGAACAAGCTCAACTTTATCATGATGGGACCTCTGGGTTAGTATAGTTTTAGCATCTTTCAGCCTTTTATAAATTCTTGCACCATGTCTTGTATATGTTTTTCTTTCCACTTGCTTTTGGTTCGGTCCACATCTTCGCATGGTGCATGCCTTGATGTGTCTAAAAAAATGTGAATCATGTTTCTTAATGTCAAAGAAGGTGAAATTGATATAGACTATACTGATAATTAACAAGTGTCGATCATGTTCTGTAATACTTATTTATACCTTTTTATTAAGTTTGATTGTATTGATGTGAAATGTTTTTTTAATGCCAAAAGAAAATATATCACAGAACATAAATATGGTCCACATATGATGTAAGATTTTAGGTGTTCGAAAATGGAAAAGATGATTACATGAAGGGAAGTGATGAACAAAATTTAATAGGAGCAACTGCTCGATTATTGTTGAAGAAAGAGAGGTCCGTACAGAGAGAATGATTTTGTTCTGTGTATTTTCACTCAATAATCTGCTTTACAGAAAGTTTTTGAAAAGACTATACTAGTAGTTTTATTTAAGTAGGACTACTTTAAATTATCATTATCTCTAAGTAAGATAAGACTAAGAGTTAGACTTAATCTAACTACTGACTTAGTACAATTACAACAGAACTAAAATTCTTCTATTTACACCGTTAACAACCTACACTCCCCATTAAACTGGTGAGTATATGTTGTAGAGTCCCAACTTGGATGTAATCTCGTCGAAGGTGCTTCTTGGAAAGGACTTGGTGAGAACATCAGCTAGTTGGTCTTTGGTAGACACAAAATTGAGTTGGATTTCTCCTTTATTCACCTTTTCTGAGATAAAGTGTCTATCTCAATAAGCTTAGTTCAGTCATGAGCTTTTAGCAATGCTCATGGCAAGACTGACTGTCACTTTGTAGTTGAATTTTCATGCTGCAATCAAAATGTAATTTTGAAAATGGCCTTTTCAGCCAAATTCCTTCACAAATTTCAAGAGCTAAAGCTTTATATTCACTTTAACAGTACTTGTTACCTCTGATTTTTTTGCTCCTCCATGTCACCAGATTACTCCAAATAAAAGAGCAATAACTACTTATTGATCTTCTGTCTGTCGGTTCTCCAGCCCTACTAGAATAAGTGAAAATCTTGATAGTTCTGCTGTTACTCCTTGAAAATTAGGCCATGTCCAAGGCTAATTTTAAGGTACCTTAATATCCCATGGATTGA
Source organism: Abelmoschus esculentus (assembly GCA_035048815.1). NCBI lineage: Eukaryota > Viridiplantae > Streptophyta > Magnoliopsida > Malvales > Malvaceae > Abelmoschus > Abelmoschus esculentus. The sequence goes on along the minus strand of JAUCBN010000031.1, from coordinate 3,708,987 downwards.
ATCAAGATGCTCTTCCCTCGGATCTTTAATATATTGGTTTACCATTTCAATAGAAAAAACAATGTCATGTCTTGTCAAGGACAAGTAAATCAGCTTACCTGCAAGTCTTTGATATTGCTCCTTATTCATTGGAACATCTATTTCCTCCTTGGTTTGAGGTTGTTGTCCATAGGAGATTCTATGTGCTTGCATCCCATCATTCCTGTTTCTGAAAGTAGGTCAAGGATATACTTTCTCTGATTAATGACAATCCCAAGCTTGAGATCTTGCAACTTCTGTTCCAAGGTCTGAGATTTCCATGGTCTTGAGTTTCAAATTCTTTGGATAATTTTTTTTTTCAAATTATCTATTTTGACAATATCATTGCAGTAATGATGGAATTCCTGTTTCTGAAAGTAAGTCAAGGATATACTTCCTTGACTTTAATCAAACTGTTGGATTATTCTTTACACTTTCACTACCGTTATTCCAAACTTTTTAATTTGAATGCTCCATGCAGGTACAACACCTTCTCCGGTTATCCACCTGAGATAGTTAAGAAAATGCCTAAAAAGGATCTAGCTGAGGAGGTGATTATGGTTCTTCTAACATTCCTTTCTGTTTTTGATTTGGTTTCTCCATCCCTTTTCTTAAACCTTGTAGTTTGCATCTTTTTTTTACTCTTCCACGTGATGTTATGGTTTTACATTTGTCATTGTCTAGTGACCCTGTTCCTGCATGTTCATATATTTATGTTTTCTTTTATCATCTCAGGTTTGGAGGCTTCAGGCAGCTCTTGGTGAGCAATCAGAAATCACCAAATACAGTCAGCAGGAGTTTGAGAGACTTCAAAATGTAATTTTTCAACTTTACCAATGTGGCTTTGTAGTGTGAAATAACTAATTCTCAAATTCTGCATTAATAGCCTAATAAATCTGGATTAATATATGTTCTTTGTCCTCTGCTGACATGCATGTGTTCTCGATGAAACGTACAGGAGAAAGTGTTATGTAGGGTTTGCTTTGAGAGAGAGATCAGCGTGGTTTTGCTCCCTTGTAGGCATCGTATTCTTTGCAGGTATAACATGGTCATACTTTAGAGGAGAAAGTTCCATCCTCTTTGCTGTTATGCTCATCAGTTCCTTTCGATTGCAGTACCTGCTGCGAGAAGTGTAGAAAATGCCCGATCTGCCGTGTCTCCATCGAGGAACGGTTGCCTGTATACGACGTCTAATTTCTAACTTGGCAAGTTCTCCATAAAACTGAGACTGCAAAGCAAACATCCAGTAACTTGACAGGTCAGATGTTTTTATAAAGTTTTTTCATACTAGAGAGTGTTGCTTCTTTTAATTGGCATGAACTAGTATAACAATATAGAAATACACATGCTATAATTACAAAAAAAGAACTTTATTTTATGTTTTTAATAATCATAGGAAATGTAAATGTAGTTTCTTGATGGGAATGATTTTCTGACATGGGATTGTAAGGTTTTTTTTTATAGCTTGTTAACTCAACATGCTTGGTCCCTTTTTGTTATAAAATGTGTATTTTAATTCTCTTAAACTTTTTTAAGTTTCTTTAGTTGATATTTTTAAGCTATTAAAATTAGTAGTAATAAATATATTTATTTATAATACTAGAAGTAAAATAATTCATGGTTAATCGAGTAATCTTAGTAAAGCCAATTTACAAAAATAATTAGTAATCGGTTTAACAATTTACAAAAATATCAAACATTTTACTTCGATAATCGTATCGATAAATCATTTCGATACCAAAAATATAATTTGTGGTGTTAAAAGCTTTTGCGTGAACCGATATTTTATTATAAATAAATGTAATTAAATAATGAGCGTTAAATAGGGGAGGGGAGGGGTGGAAGGGTATATTGAAATGAAAAAGGATTTAAATATCCAAAAATGGGTAAATGCTAAGTTGGGTCCCAACTAATTTAGGGTTTGAATTGGGCCCTAAAGCTTTTCCTTCTTTCAAAATGGTTCTAAAAATTTGATTTTGTTCAATTAAGCCATCAAATGTGATTTAATGCTCAAGTTAGTCCTCAAACTTTATAAAAATATAGATTAGCCCCTCTAGAAATAAGGATTTTTTAATTAATTTTTTTTCTAATTTTAGGGTTTCTAATTTGAGAATTTTTTTTGTTGTGACACTCGATTCGCGCGATGATTCATCATGGGAAAGGATATGCATATAGTCGTTCCAAACATTTTGAGGGCCTAAGTAAAAACACAATAAAAAATTGACTCCGTAGAATGAAAGTATATTATATTCGAAAAATTAGTTTAGTATTTTATTAATAAACTATAATTTTTATATTTTTTAAGAAAAATATTTTAAATACAATTAAAATATAAGAGATAAGCACTATCTCTATTATCACTTAAAAATTATTAAAAATGTGAAGGTAGAAGGTGAAAGCCTGAACGAGAGCTTTATGTTGTTATCCTTCCAAAAAAAACTATTTAATACGAGTTAATAGTAAATTAGTTTTTCAATATATTAACTGAATAACTTTATTGATAAATAAAATAAAATCAAAACATAACTTAATAGTGATTTTATAACATGAAAAACAATAAAATTAAAATAAAAAACTAAAAAAATAACAATTGTACCAGATAGACATTCTTTGTATTAAAAGGGGATGAAATTTTACGTGACCACGGACAAAAAAATAAATAAATAATAAGACGTGCTATAAAGGCGAAAAAAATTATCATAAAGACAGAAGAACATAGTAAAATGTGTGATAAAAATAAAATAAATAAAAATTAATATAATATAAATTATCAATGATCGACAACTAGTATAAAGACTGATATCATTATCGATTAAACAAATAAAAAAAAACAAGCAACTATATTTAAAAGACGTTAATAAATTAATTATATTTAATATTTTTAATCACTTGATTTAATTTGGAAAAATAAGTTTTACTTGAGATTTTATTAATTTTTTAATTCTAGGCTTAGATATATTAGTTATTTTTTATGTTATGACAAGCTCTTTTAAAAATTTATTCAATAACGAAAACTTTTCTTATGTAACAAAACATATTATATACTTATAAATAAGGTATAGTATTTTTTATTTATTTAAAGAATGTTTAATTTATTTTACATTATATTATTTTATATAAATTCTAAAATTACATATATGTATATTATTTTCAAAGTTGTACTCTATTACAAAGAATAATGTATGACAAAAAATATTATAAAAACTAATGTGAGGTGCATATTAGCTTGGAACGAGAAATGGAGAATCGACCACGTTGGGGAGAGAGGATAAGAGAACGACAACTTTGGAACATTTTTCTTCGAAATTATATCATGAGTCATTTTTATCACGTTATTTAAAGACGAAATTAAAATTTGAGATTTAAAGATAAAATATAAATAATTAAAGATGAGGAGTAAATTCATAAATAAATCAAAATTTTAAAAATATTAAACAGGGGATAAAAGTGAAAAAAAATTCTTCGAGACGAGGAAATGGATGATAGTCTCTCTTCCTCCTCACGTCCCTATGTCCCTAATGTCATTCATAGACCAATTAATTAAATATATTTATTTTATTAATTTTTATCTTATCTTTTTTATTTAGTAAATTTTTACTAATATTTGCTATACATTAAATTTAAAAACAGATTTTATCAAATAAAAATTTACTTCATAAAAAATAAAATAAAAAAATTATTAAAGTAAATGTATTTCATTGATTAATCTTATAGATAACACGATAATGATTTACGATATAATTTCTCCTGATGTACACTGTTTCTAGGCTGTGCGACCATCTGCCCTCACCATCACTATAATGCTAAGCTTAGGGATTAATTTTTCTTTTTTAAAGTATATTGTTAAAGATTAAAATATAATATTACCATTCCTTTAGCTTATTCTATGAATTTCTGGATGGACAAATTAAATTTTACCATTACGTTAGCTTTAGAATTTTAAAAATTGAAGGGACTAATATTGAAATTCCCCCACCTGAATGATTTATTTTCTTACGTGAGAACAATGTGAAAATGCGCGCGTGGTGGTAATCTTTTAAAAAGATTCTGTGGGACCTCTTCTCCTTCATTTTGCTCCCTGTATGATTACAGGGTGAAAAATATTTCCACAAAACTTTAAATGTATTGAAAAAGAAAGGGTATTAAGTACTTTAATTTTATTTTTCTTTTTATATGAGCATGACAATTTTGAATCACTTTCAAAGTGGTCCTTATCAATTTCATTTTATTTATTTACCCCCTAATTTATTCTACACTATATCCTCCCATATACCCCTTATCCTACACTCTTCCCTTTGCTAATGCAACCAACTAATTCAACATAGGAGAATACTGATTCAAGCTTGAAAATTCTCTTACCATTTTGCTAGGACCTTTATTGTTGGGTAAATTTGAACATCTGTAGAGACAATTTTAGCATGGCAGCAACTGTTGGCTGGAGCCGAGAAGAAGATAAGGCATTCGAAAACGCGATAGCGATGCATTGGATGGAGAACCAGGAATCTGAAGAGCAGTGGGAGAAGATTGCTTCAATTCTTCCTAGTAAAAGTCTTGAGGAAATGAAGAAACACTATGAAATATTAGTGGAGGATGTTACTTCAATAGAGGCTGGTCATGTGCCACTTCCTTGTTATAAAGGAGAGGAACCTTCCTCCTCTGCTAAAGATCATTTTCTTGGAGTTTCCACTGCTAATTCCCATAGGAGATCAAATTCTGGTTACGGAAATGAGTTTTCGGGGTTAACCATTGATTCAAGTGGACATGGAGGGAAAGGAAGTTTGAAATCGGACCAAGAACGGAGGAAAGGAATTCCATGGACTGAAGAAGAGCATAGGTATTCCCCTCTACCACTTGCAGTCTGTTTATTGTTAGTACTAAGCTGTTGTCACATGATTTTCAGCTTTGACTTGCCATATAGGATTTTGGGGTCTTGTAGAAAATAAAGATGCATTGTGTGTTTGTACTTTGTACAGGTTATTTCTACTTGGTTTGGACAAGTTTGGGAAAGGAGATTGGAGGAGCATTTCAAGGAACTTTGTGATTTCAAGAACTCCGACACAGGTGGCTAGCCATGCCCAAAAGTACTTCATCCGCTTAAATTCGATGAATAGAGACCGGCGACGATCTAGCATCCACGACATCACGAGTGTTAACAATGGGGATACATCTCATCAAACACCTATCACAGGCCAACAGGCAAGCCCATCCGGCGGAGTAGTCATGGGGCAATCAGTGAAGCACAGGGCTCAGCCACATTTGCCTGGTTTAGGCATGTATGGAGCTCCCTTTGGACATCCGATTGCCGCTCCAGGGCATATGAGATCTGCAGTAGGAACTCCTGTTATGCTTCCTCCAGGTCACCATCCTCAATCCCTTGTCCCTGTTGCTTATCCCATGGCTCCACCACCTATGCACCAATAAGTTCAAACTCAACAATGAAGGGTAACATGGCAAATTCTGTGTTTTTGAACATGAAATCTGCAGAAGGAATAATGTAGATAGATCATATCAGATAACTCTTTCATTCTTGTAGTAATCCATTGGCCAATGTTATTTCTATAAATAAAGCAGATTAGAAGATGAAAACAGAGAATTCAATTCATTTTATCTGTAGATAAATTCGTATTTTAATATCCAATATTCATTCCCTGACTGCCAAAAGCCACATGTTTGTTCAGCTAAGGATTCTCTGCCAACCAACGCTTAGGGGTAAAAACCTTGAATTTTTAAAAAAATTAATGAAGTTCCTGATTTTGTTTGCACTAATTTAAACTTTTTAACTAAGAAATTGAATTAATTAATCTGTTATCAGTTTTATCATTAAATCTTAACAATTAATTAATCTATTTAACCACATAACATTTTTATCATGTTACATTTACTTATTTTTTTGAAAAAAAACTATTTTTAAAACTATTTTATACATTTTTTATAATTTATAGAATTTTAAAAATTATATAAAATAAAATTTTAAAAATATCAAATCAAGACACTATGATACAATGTTATACACCAACATATAAAAAATTAACTAAAATTATTTAATGATCAAAATTGATTTAAGGGCTTATTCAATTTTTTAGTTTAAGAACTTATACAAAGTATTTAGGGGCTTAATATTTTTTCTCAAAAAGTTACATACTTAATTTTTTGAGGCATCTTTAATTTTTAATTCCTGACTTCGTCCCTAATATACGTCTTTACTTTTAGCTTACCATTAGGGCATATTTGTATCAAACCAATAAGCAAACTACACAAAACATTATAATCAAGTTCGATTAATCTTAATACATACATATCATTAAAGATATTCTGAATACGTTTAATAAATACGACCTCAAAATAACACCCAATAATCCTCTAGTAATCTACACATTACAGAGATCAATCCACCTCCTAATCAAACTACCATAATCAGTATGGCATTCCAAACCTATAGTTATTGTAAAGAAATTCTAACAATTTACCTTAAATCCCTTGTCCTAATCTCGTTCCATCTTTCGTTATAAGGATGTTGGAAAGATGGTGTACGGTAGGAGGCAATTTCGACGAAGTGAATAGGTTTAAATGAATTTAGATTTTTTATTTAATCTAGCCAATGTTCAATAAAAGTAAAAATGTTACTTTTCGGTGTTTTTATATATATGTCTCGTCACTGAAAAATATATTTAGAGTTTAAAGTTTAAAATTTAAGGTTAAGAATTAAATTTCAATATTTTTTTACCGTTGAACCTAAAAAAACACCAAACATGGCAGGATTTCTGTTCGTCTCTAGACTAGATCAAACGGGGATTTCCATATACAACGCACTCACTATCTTCTCTTTAGGCTAATTACCATTCAAGGCCACAATGTTTCCCATAAATTTCATTTCATCGCTTAAAGTTAACAATGTCGTTCGATTTTCAATTCAATTCTCACAAATCACTGTTAAATTATTGGAAGGATCAAAATTACCGGGATTCAAAATTCGGGTATTTAATTAATAAAATATTTGATATATTTTAAGTTTGTTGATTTCAATTTTTTTGGGTACTGAAAAGCAGACAAATTAATGTATCAATATGGACAAAATAAAGCTTAGGTACTAATTTAGGTAAAATAGAAAATTCATGTACCAACATGGACAAAAAAGTTGAAGTGCCATTATGAGGCAAAAGTAAACGATTTCAGGGTCTAAAATGCAACTTATCCCTAACTCTTATAAAAGTTTAAAAATTATATTATGATAAAATTAGTTATAAATTATCATTTTAAGTATTTTAATTGAGATGTTCTAACTTTTATAATATTGTATAATATATATTTTATTTATTTTTATAAAAAATAGAATGTAAAAACTTGAGTAATAATATGTTTTTGAAGTTTGTAAATTTAATTTCAATGCCACAATCTTCTCGCAATAACAAAGTATAAATGAAGAAATGGCAAGGATATAATACCACACTAGTGTCCGCGCGGGAGGTTCAGGTTTTTTTCAACCACGAGGGGTTCCTCAGAGCCATGACTGCATTTACCAAAAATACACGTAGTGTCAGATTTAGGGATGGCAACGGGAATTTTTTTAGCCACCCGACCCTGACCTGAAAACTACATCTATCCAACCCGACATAATAAAAGCTATAATATTTTAACAAAAAACTCGACTAGCCCAACTTAACCTGAAAAATTAATAAAAATATTATATACTATATAATAAAAATATACTAGGTCGGGTTGGAAATTTTTCACCCTAAACTCGAACTCGATTTTACTTTTCTAATAACCCAACCTAAACCCGATTTTATTAAATAAAAAACTACCCCTCTTGGGTCGGGTTGAGTTGGGACCCGTCGGTTTCGAGTCAAATTGCCATCTCTAGTCAGATCAATCCAACATGAACCAGACAGTATTCATAAAGATTAGGGCGCATTATACCTGAGGTAGCTTAGAGCTGACATTCGGTACAGGCAAGTAAAGACTAGGATATGCAAACCAATTGTGTAGAAAAATGCAAATGTTCGAGCATACCTGCAAGCAATTGTAAAGGCGGCATTTCATTAGCAAGATCAACAAACTACCGAAGTATGGTTTGCAAAATAAAACCTAAAATTACCAGCCTGATAAACACATTTACATATGTGCATACACAACAGATGGAACATACAAGAAAGAGAAAGGGAACCAGAGATCATTCGAATGAAGAATACGATGACTATGAAATTAGAAGATGAAACAAAACTATACTTATTTCCTAGAAGAAAACGTCCGCTGCTGAGTGTGATTCTGTCTCTAAAGCCCAACTCCTTGTATCTTTGATCCCTCTCCTATGTCAAACAAAAAGGATGATTACATGGCACCAAACAAACAACATAATAGAAATATAACCAGAATTCAAAGATTCCCTGGATGCAAAGGCTAACTGGATTATTTTGATATTCTCAAGTTAGCTAGCATGGATGGTAGAGAACAATGAGTATGCATGGCTTGGAAGTTCAACTTTATTCCCGATTAAAATAAGATTTACAAGGGCGACTCTTCTACGTTATATTTGCCTGAAACATAATTCCCACTGCAATCTAGAAGGGTACAAATAAACATATTATCTTGAATCTATGTTGACATTTACACAGGGAAAGATACTTGAGCATTGTTCCACAGAAACTAGAGCCATCTGATCATTCATGGTATGGAAACAAGTAGCCTGTGGAATACCCACTAAATCTTCTCACTAAACTATTCTAAATTTGTAATGAAAGAAGAAAGAGGAGCTCTGCAGGCCTAAGATCAAAAATCAAACTAGATCACTAGATATATTTGAATCTAACAGAGATATATATATTCATGAATGGGGTTCAACCTTTTTTGAGAAAGCTGCAAAGGGATTAATATCATCCTCATATATCTTCTTGTACTTGGATTCAACATCTGAGCCAAAACCACCTTCCAGATCCTCGGTGTACTGAAAAATCAACAAGAACCAGAGTTCAAGATGCTATAGGCTCTTGATGAGAATTATTATATGATTTATATCTACTAAAAACAACAAATACCTTCTTTGATCCTCTAGAAATTACTTTCTCCTGGTTATAATCCTGAACATAGCGAATCTTTCCATAAAGTTTAACATTATCAGCTTTTGTTTTCTCCAGTTCTGTTGTTAGCTCCCCTATCTTCTCCTTTAATTGTCTTATTTCCTATAATATATGAAACATTCAGAAACGTTATTTTGCAGAAACCAAAAGAAGCATATAATAAAAATTCCATGAATAAAAAAATGAAAAATAATGCAACTATGGGCAGAAAGGTAAACACCATACTTCTTCAGTTTCCCGTAATCGTGCCCTAAATCGATCACGCTGATTGCATATCACCTTCAGCATTGAGCTTTGGTCTTGATCCGAGGAAACTTGTTTGTGATCGGAGTTCTGTTACAATAGGATTTGAATTAATAAATCATAACTCACTGTGAAAATTGAATTATTTCACTTGCAAAACATTTCCTGTATTTACGGTCCATGATATCAAGAATTAAAATGCAAAACTTAACATCACTAGTCAGAAACATGATTCTTTCAATAACATTAACTCCATGTGTGCCCCTGAAGTCTCAACAGGTAAATCAATGTTGCACTCAATGAATACGAGGGACATATGATACTATATTCTTTCCTAACATTTAAGTGAAGAATCTCAGCAATTGTTGCTGACAGATACTTTACATGCATTTAAATTTTCAGTTAAAATTGGACAATCCGACATCTTGATAGAGGACGCTTTATCTCGGTAACTATCCCTCACCCCCCCCCCCCCCCCCCATATATAAAAGATCAAGAAAAATGAAATAACGAAGCAAAGGATTAAGAACTATTCTGATAAAATTCCATAAACCACATACAGTTTGAGGATCAAGCTCCCTGGTAATTATAACTGAAGCTGATAAGGAAAGCTATTTAAGCAATTAAGCATAAATAGCAAATATGACAGAGTACAGTGCACATGCAAAAAAAAAAAAATACAAAGATCAAAATGTCAAGTTAAATTCCTATTTTCTTTTATACAGATTAAATTCTATTTTAGAGGTTACACTGGTAATTTAGACGAGTAACATACAAGAGAAAACATACCTCAGAAATTTCATTCCCTCCACTCTCAGTAAGATCCCAATCATCAAAAGGAGTACCTTTCCTTTCTTTGGAACCATAACCCTGCATTAAAAGAAAGAACTATTGAGATGAAAAATGAAAGTTTGAAAGATAGAGAAACTGATACTTTCAATCTTTCAGTTTATGAGAATTAACATATACGCAGCAGCCAGTATGTCATCTAAGGAAAATGCTGTAAGAAAATAATGAAGCTGGTCAAAACGCCATTTTCAAAACCTCAGAAGAAACTAGTTCAAACCTTCAATATGTCATCTTCCAACTTCTGTATCAGCTTTTGTTGTTCGTTAACCTTTTCTGTGAGTTCTACTATTTTGCCTTCAGCTGTTTCCAGCAAAGATGTTTTCTCAGAAAGTTTGACCTGAAAACCAGTAAAAGATACATGAACACTGCGAGTACATGATAATTAAAGCAAATTAAAAGCATTAAAATCTAACCTACCATCCAAATTTTTCTGCAAGTATGATAACCGCAGTTATCCACAAGATATTGAATTCTGTATTGTCTCCTCTATACAAGATCTAAATACTATTCATATGTACTATCGTCTGAGAAAATTGGGAAAAAGAAAAACTAGGAAGCAAAGCATCCAAAAACAGTTCATACCTTCATCTGTGTGAGTTCATGTTCCATTTTCTTATTTTTATCGAGAAGAAGAGACTCCATTTTACTCATCTCTTCTCCATCGGTAGCTGCTTCCCAATCTTCAGCCTCAATTGAATTATAACCCACTGCCTATACATACAACAACGAGAGAAATATTGAGAAGCTATCAAGAGTGAAGAAAGAAGAAAATACTAACCAGGGAGCAACACAGACTAATCCTCCGCATGCTTATCGACCCCATGTAAAATTTTAAGACATAATTAATAAACTTTGGCTTTAAATAAAAAAGCATAGCAGTTTGAGCATAAATTAAACATGGACTAATCCTCCGCATGCTTATCGATCCTTAATTTGCATTATATACCCTCTTTAACCACATGATACTAAAAAGGCTACAAGTCGCCAGAAAAAGGTTGCTTAGATGAAACATTAATTATTCCCACATGCTAAAAACCATGTACACGAATATGGTATTGATGAAAGGCCGCTTCCTTCTTGATTCCATCCATAAGTTGCTGTAAGGCTGATGGGAGGAATAAAAAATCAACATCCTATATGACCTATTAACTTATAATGGAAAAGGATAATGACTACAAATTAAAAGTTATTTGTATATAAAAGTGGAACGGACTTAAGGGCTTTAACTTAAATCTTCAGAAATTATATTGCTTTACGTCTAAGAAATTAAAGCAAAAAGCAAGCTAGCAAAAGCATCAACAAAGGGAGTTTCTTCTAATTCTTATATGATTGGAAGTTAGCATCATCAGTTACAGTATAACCACAACAAGCAAGAGAATTAGTTATCAAACAGAATTGGTTAATTAGATGTAAGAAGAAACTTAACTTTAGAAAACTAGATTGCAAGAAATTCTCAAAATTGACAAGCTAATGAAAAGTAATTAGTCCATGGAGATCTATATAAACAAGAAACCCTTACAAGATGATTGTACCTGCAAAATTTTCACTTTCTTGTGCAAATCATCAACCATTTTTTCTGTCGGCCTTGCTTGAAGTTCTTTCTTCATCTCCTCGAGAGCAACTTCCTAATTTGTATATAAGTGCGAAAGGAAATATAAGGTGAAAAGTCCCTTCTTACAAAAAAATCATTTCAACAAATATAAAACCAACACGGAGAAGAAAAAAAGTGGCACAAGAACATCAGTTCTAATAGGAGTCCCATCTCCAACACATTGAATAAAGCACCATGGAAGAATTCTACAAGCTCAGTGGAAGTTGATAGAGACTAATAACTATGATTTGATTAAACCATAATAATTAGTAACATTTTAAGTACTAAATCATAAAAAAAATTGTAAATGAAACTAGACTTTTAAAGGGTAAATTGTGTTTAGTTCTAAATATTTTCATTCTGTCATCGTAGGTAGTTACAGACTTACAGTCTTGAGTGCGAAGGAAAAAATTGATTACCATTAAAGCACCATATCAAGGAAATTATTTTTGAACGAATAGACTGCAGATTTTAAAGGTTACAATTGCACTTAAACCCCATGTGGTTTTGTTCTTAACATTTAACAAATATGGTTTCATTCTGTATCATAGGTATTTACAGAGTTGGGGATGAAGGGAAAGAAACTGCTTCAAATGATGTGAAGTGACAAGGGAAGTACTACAGGGTGTTTTATAACTAAGTGAACCAAAGTGCATAATTTCTCAACTTTTAGAGGCTAGGGAAAAATTTACTACATATTGCCTGATTGGATGAATAAAAATAGTGATAGGGTTTTGTACCTTTTCATTAAGCGATGCTTTCAACTTCTTGATCTCATTGACATGTTGTACTCGTTCATTGGACAAGGTAGTTTCAATATTGTGAAGTTCCATATTCAGCTCTGAGATTATCTTTTCTTTGGCACTTAGGGAGTTTTCAAGGATTGTATTTGAATCTACATCACTGTGTCCAATAAATAATCAATTGAGAAAAACTCATTGCAAATATAACATGGAGAATGTAGAAAATTGGATGAAGACATGGTGAAATGAACTATTATCTATGTTCACATACCACCTCTAAAACAAAGTTTAGATCACCATATAAGGCAATTATGTGATGTGAAGTCAAGACAACAATTCTTGAAGAAATAATACCTCATTAACATACAACATATTTATTTCACATCAAATGATGTTGAAAAAAGGAAACTTGACATTTCAAAGTCCAAACAAAATGTTTATACAACAAGCTGTCAAAGGAAAAGCACAGAAGGAGATTCAAGTATATGATTAACCGAAGAAAGGAAGAGTTGAGGAAGAAGTTGGTGATATATGATATGTGATTCGAGGAAAGTAAAAAAAAGCTTGTCCGGATCAAGTAACATATACTGAGGAATTAAAGAGTGGGTCCCACACCAAAAAGGCCTAGGTAGCCTCCTTTTGACACCAGCATTGGCAACACTGCAACTGAAAAGCAATGTCTGTACAACATGTTTGCGTATTTATGACTTCCTACAAATGCACAAATTCTGATCCCGATAACAATCTAAACTCCACAATTTTACATGGCATGTAAAAACTCCGAAAGTAAGAGATAAAACAATTATCTAGTATCAGATATTAAAGCCTAAAATTATAGGCACAAGTACCTGTATCACTCATTTCTTCTGCAAAATATAATAGATAAAAAGGATTTCACTTTTTCACAGATGATGGTACTGGAGTAATTTACCTTCTCTTGTTTTCGGACTCTTCATTTGCCGACTGCAATTGAGAGCGTAGAAGACCCTGCAGAGCATCCTATTACAAACGTGGAACATCAAACTGATATAAACCAATTAACAAAAAAATAATGCTTGCAAGCTCTTACCCAATGTTTGGATTCAAGTCAATAACGGAAAAGGAAGTGAAGGGAAAATATGTAAGTGATATGTATTCATTTGTTTGGATATCTAAAATGAGTAAGGGAAAGGAAAGGGAATGATTGATCACAACCTTCTTTCAGTAAATCAGTAAAAAAGGAACGAAAGGATATATTCTACTATTTTTTTTCAATTATAACCTTTCAAACAAAAAATATTTTTTATGTATCACCTGGATAATTTTGAAATTAATTATTTTATATAAGTTTAAAATTAAAGAAAAAACTAATTAAAAATATTATTCTATAATTAATACATAGTGCTAAAAAATAAATTTGAATCAAGTATTTTCATTTTCTTATAACTTTAGTGTTTTTCATATAAAAATTGTTTATAAATTAAAAAAAAATACTTTATCATAAATTAAAAAACTAATAGAAATTTTATTAATGAAGAAATTAGTTTATCATTTAGTTGTAGAGAATTTAAAAATGAATCGTTAATAATTAAATTAAATATTAAAATAATTCTTTAGAAAATAAAATATAATTACAAGGATATAAAAGTTATTTTATATTTTTAAAATTCATACATGTCCTTTCCTCTCAATTCACCCCAAACCCAATTTGAAGTAACTATAAAAAAATAAGAGTTTGGAAAGAAATGGAAGGGAGTCTAGAATCCTTTCCATTATTTTAATTAATATCCAAACAATAGAAAGGAAAGTTAACTTACCTTACTCTCCTTTCCTTTCCCTCACTTCCCCTCAATCCAAACATAGAATCACGCAAAGTAAATACCAGAATAATAATTGCAAGCATGCTCTGCTTGACATATTTATAAATAGCACCATGCAGAAATTGAAGCATTTAGTTACGTAATAATTACAGAGATTGATTGGCAGCAACATAGCTCAAAGTTGGATAAAGGCAATTGTGACCCTTTATCTACAACAATTTATTGCATCAAAATAAGCTAAATTATGCTATTTTCACTTTACCTTCTCTCTCTCCAGACTAAAAAGCCGCGTTTGGGCTCGCTCTACTTCATCCATCAAAAGGTTGACCTCAGACTGCTTTGCTGCTCTATCTTCCTCTGTATTGTTAAAGATAACGTATGACGGAAGAAAAAACAGATAGCGATAAGGGAAAACATAACAAAAAAGAGAATAAAATTTCTTTGATAATAAATGGTGTCAAATAACAGAATTATAGAACAAAATAGTCAGGTCAGCCTATCACCTGACTGTGCACGAAGTTCAAACAACTGGCTTTGTGCAAGTTCATGCAGTTTTTGCATATTTGATACACTTTCTTTAGCTTGACGTAATTGATCTTGCAAAGATTGCTCCCTGCATGAAGTGGATAATTAATACATCAGGGAACATAATACCAAAAGTAAAAAACAGGTTCATACTTATTTATTGTCTTTCATTGGTAATGGTACATCCAACCAGTGTGTTTCGGTATACCATTTTGAGTATATCATTATTTTTTAAATAATGTTCATATGCATTAATTAATGCAAATATACCCCAATTGCATAAATATAAATACATTTGTATGAAAATATGAATCTTAAACTTGTTAGTTAAATGATTATTTTCTTTTTAAATGTAATCATGTAAAAAGTAAAAATAGTTAAAACAAACATAAAATAAAATTTGGTAATAAAATATTAAAATATTGTACCAACCGGTATGGGCCTGTAAGCACCAATTCAAGCCTATATTGACCGAAACAACCAAAATTGACATGAACAAGACTAAACTACTTAATACTGCTTTGAGACTGGTATGGCCAGTACGAGCCAATACCAATATGGTACTAACTACCATGATTTAGAAACCAACTATTGGTATTGAAATTCTGGTGCAATTTGCAGTTACATACTAATTACTGTGCATAAGCAAGGGAGTATCTGAAAAAAAAGATGGGAATATCTAACAGCTAAACCACTAGGAGCGAAACATACCTGTCTTTTAAGACCTCTAGTGTTTTCTGGTTCTCTTCTGCTAAACTGCGCTGCTTCATCTCCACAATTTCTTTCACTTTTTCCTCCATCTGAGTGCATGGCCAAGATTAACCATTCAGATGTATACTTCAAAGTAATTTAACTTTAGTGGTGAAAAACTAAAGATTGGGAAAACTGTTGAGGGAAATTTTGAATGAGACAATGCTCAGTCTGCCATTACAGTGCGGATAAGAATTATGGAAACTTGCCAGAATATTTCTCACAATTATTCACAAGAAAATTCTACCATGAACCAAATCATTGAACTGAGAAGAAGTAATCATAAGATTCTTATTATGCATTTTAAATCACGTTTAAAACTGAATATCAAAAGTTAATTGTGCTATAGTTATGATTATAATTATAAGAAGTTCTGTTTGCAACAGATAATTTGCAATATTATTTTATGAAATCAATATAAGATTATATCTCAAGGCAAATTAACTAAATCAATGGTTGAACTCCAATGTTGATAAAATAGGCAACATGCAAAGCCACCTCTATTTTCGTTCTTTCAAAAGCAAGGCAAGCAACCGTGCAACATACATAACATGCCACAGCAGTATTTAGAAAATAATTAAACTTCATAAAGAAAACTTTGAGCGCAATTGTAACTGATATATAATATATTGATAAATCCCCCTATAGTAGCTTAACCAAAAGAATCATGTTGATCCCTACAAAGAACCATAAACAGGAAATTCATGCAGCAAAATAAAATAGAAGCCTGATAAATATCAATTCACAAACAAACGCGCAAACAATTAACAAACAACACAGTATATCTGATTCTCTGCTAATCCCAGCCTTAGTGAATCTATCAGCCATCATTTTTCTTCCCCATAATAAGATTGATCTGCCAACAACTAGCATGGATTAGACAAGCATTATTATCCAACCTTGAAGACAATTAGATACCAAACACTAAGAAAGAACGGGCTATTTCAAAACTCCATACTACATCATTACATCTTTAACTTATTTACATACTTGGCCTCATTAAAATTTAACAAAATGGTCATTGGAGATTTGGCTACTTCTCTATTTCTTAATGTTTTGTATTCCTTATAGTTCATGTACTGATTAATTAGTTTTAGATTCGGCACGAGGACAAATCTTGCACCATCAACAGATGATGGAGCTTTTCATACAGAATACATAGACCTATAAACAATTATTAATCAGAATAAAGAAACCACTCTCTTACCTTCTTTGTCCCTAGAGGAACAAACAAAAGGTAAAAGAGAAAAACGTACCAAGATAAGAGATGCAATTAGATAAAGGAAAAACTACTCCCATGAAATGCACCATTTATCAAATTTATGTTGCTTCAATTTTAACATAAGTTTCAAAGTAACAAAAAAATTATTGATGCCAACAACTGGAACAAGGATGTAGAATTAAGAAAACAAGTAAAAAAGAAATGAACCAAAGATTGGGGATTGGGGTAAATTTTTGATTTAACAAATTCATTGGAAACGGTCATGTTTAAGACAACAAGCCAATGACATGCGAAATCAGAGTCCACCAAGCACTATTTCGAATTAATTAAGGAGTTAATGTTATTTGTTTATTTAAGAATTTCATTTGTTTAGTTATTTTTTGCACTTCTAACCATTTTGTTGGTTAACAAGAGCAGTTTAAGAATATGATATATATATTAAAAAAAAAAGCACCACATTACTGAAATTACATTATCACAAAACTAAAGACTGTTAACCTGTTGCTCTAATTGACGATTCCGTTCTTCAAGTCTTCTTATTGTTGCCTGCTGATTTTTTAAATGCATTGCTTCTGTTCTGAACTCTTCAAGTTCAACTTTCATCTTCCGGTTCTCAGATTCCAGTTCAGCAATTTTTAGATCTTGCTCCTGAAGAGAAATGAGATTTCAATGAAACAAACATATAGTACATGAAAAATGCATAGAAAGAATAATTTTTGCAAGGAAGAGGTGGAGCTACATATACATAAGAGAGTAGAGGACGCCATATGTAATGATAGGCTCTCTTTTTTGTCAACAGTTTTTCAGGGTTTTAGTAACATGATATCAGAATGCATACTTTCATTTTAGGAATGTAAAATTCTTGCCAAATTTTTTAAATGTCAAAACAGATAAAATGTAAATTTTTAGAATTATGTTCCTAACATTTTTCTCATTCAATTCAGATTTTCTGTAGGCCAATTGGTAGAAGCTGCAGTTGAGTTCATGAAAAGCAGAATACTGGTTGTTGCAACATAAATACAAGGGATTGGAGCCATAAACACTGCAGTTAGATGTAACCAAAGTGAAATTGCTACCGACCACATGCATATCAAGGCTAATATTATATATGTTAGCTTAAGATTTTGCATCATAAAAATGTTATTACAGTAACCCATTTCAATAATTCTACTCTCCCCCCCCCCCCCCGGATGAAACAATATTTTTTACATTAAAAAATCAGATGCTATTTGAGACCATTTGCATACAGTTGCATAATTAAAGTCACCAAAATACTGCCCTAAGGTTGCTTTACTTGAGTCAAAAAAATATATAGAATTATCATTTGATCCTTAGAATTACTACCATCTTAGACAAAGAAATCATTGGTCGACATTAAAGAAATCTAATCATTTTAAAACTGAACTTAGGCAGGTATATATCTGATAGAATGCAAATTTTAGTGGGATCTCATTCTCAGAAGTACAATATATCAGAGATAATACTTACAGAAATCGAAGCAAGAGCAGGATAAGGATCAGGAGCCTCATAAAGCTTTTGGTAAATGTTCAGAAAAGCATTCTCACCAAATTTTGCTCTCTTTGTAAGATTATCAACTTCTTCTTGGTAACCCTTAAGTAACGAATTAAATAAACTTAATTTTTCCTCAGGTGAAGCTTTCTTGAAATCTGTAAAAGTGGAGAAACAATGACTTTGACTAAGGCCTTTCTCTACATAGAATAAACTGTTAAATAAAAGGAAATATGAGAACATATTTTTCAACTAGTCTAATTTTCATAGTAATAAAAAAACAAAATTAGGTTTTTCTGATTTTTTTTTTTCTATAGACTATTAGATGGCATTATTCTCTCAACCTTCTATTCTTAATTTGCTCAGAAACTGAACCAAAAATATGGAAAAACATTAGCAGTTTTGCCTTTGCTAGGGATTTTTTCTGATTAAAAAAAAGACCAGACAATTGAGGTTTGGGCACTCATGTCTAGTTTTGACTATATGTTTCATCTGAGATTGAGATTAGAAAACATAGCATCATGAGGCTACCCTGCATCCTTGTAAAGAGTATTTATCATTATTGTACAAACATGCCATACATGTAGGAGAAAACAATACCTCTTGTACTCTCTGCAAGCTTTCGCCTATTTTTCTGGCTGTTTTCCTGATTTTCAGCTATTCTGAGTCCTTGTTCATCAAGCACACTTTTCTCCTTTTCCAAATCAAAATCTGTGAACGGAAAGAAATGGAAATTAATACCCATCCCAAGAATAATTAGTTTCCTACTTGATTATACCAGCACAAAGTCATGTATATTGCACATAAATAAATGTTATTGCTAATATATTTGTTAGCTTACACTTTTCCTGTCTAAACCAGTATAAATTTTTTTTCCTAATCATCTTCATTGTTGTCATCCCAAATGCAGATTAAAAAAATTGGACAATCGTGAAAGTTTGCATTACTTCACTACCATCTTCCACACTTTTTTCTTTCCAAACCGAAACTATCCATTTTTCAGGCAGATAGGTTCTTTTTTGTGAATATGGATAGAAATGGCAACCTCTCCTGATTTATTTTCTTTCACTTTTCTCTCTTATAGTTTCAACAAAAAAATGCAGTCCTCATTCGTTATAATCTAAATCTCATTCCAACGAAAATTATTGAACTGAAAAAAGATCTAAAAGCAACTTCATAAATCGAAAGGCCAGCTCGCCAGAATCAAACATCAACACTTGATAAAAACATAAGTAAAAATAAGTTTCAGTGAAAATAAAATTGGCGATACCTTTCCAGAAATTGGAGACGATAGAGACAGGAGAAGAGGAAGGATTGGATTTGTCGCCGTCGGATCCACCTTGCGAAGCATCCATTTTGTGGAATTCTGATCAGGGGTTTTAGTTGGTTGAAAATAGATTCTTAGGATTTGAATTAGTTCTTGACTTCCAAGTAGCGACAAGGATAGTAATGAGATCAAGAATAGAGATATGATTTTAATGGAGTTTTTGGATGATTTGTAGATCTCTGAAAACCTTGAACTGAAATACTGAATCGGATCCTTAAAAAGTTTCTTCTCAAAACTAAAAAGAAAATTGAAATCATATACCTTTCGTTTCTGTTTGGTTGTTATGGTTTTAAGTTAGCTAGATTTGGATAAAGGCTTGGTTCGGCCCAGTCCGTTTTCAATTTTCATCCACCACGACACTCATACTTTAAGCCCGTATCAAACGGGTCATTAAGTTCCGTACATTTCGGTTTGAGTCATTCGATTCATACTATAATTGGTTTAAATTCGGTTCGAGTTCAGTTTAATTTTTTTGTTTTAATTTAGGCTTACGTTGATTTTGGTTTGGGTATTGGTCGAGTCGGTTGATTTTTGATTAGTTATTTCGAGTCGATTGATTTTGAATCGGGTTAATATCGAGTTAACAAGAGATCAATCGATTCCAAACAAGATTTTAGGCCAAGTTAAGTTTTTACACCCCGTATATCACTTTTTTGTAGTAATTATATTTGGTTTTTGATGAATTGTGTGAGAGATCACATCTTATCTATTTTTTTTATTTTAATATATATTTTTTATTTTGAGTTGCCTTTAATTTAGGTAAAAATCGATCTAGATCTATTCAATTCGGATAAAAATCGATTCAGATCCATTTTTGATTTAACTAGAATTGAAATCGATTACAGTTCGAATTTCGTATAAATCTATTTAATTTTCGAGTCTCAGATCAAATTTGGCATGTTTAATTTTAATATTGAGTAGTTTTAAAGGTTAACTGGTACTTACATTTTCTAAATCTATACTTTTTAGTTACTAATTTTAAAAATTAATATTTTAGAAGATAAATATTTTCGTTTTTAAATATTTAAGTATTAATTGCAATTAAACAGTTAACGTTATATTGATATAACTCAATAAAAAATGATAAATTAACAATATAATTATTAAATTATTATTATTATTATTCTATTTTGTAAGGATAATAATGGAGTGAGACAGGATGAGATGAGTTTTTAATTATTCTAATCTTGATTCGTCCTGAAAATTTTTATATCTCGTCTCACATCACCTTACCCCGAAAATATAAAAATTCAAATTTAACCACGATCAGAAAATTAAAGCTTATATCCGTATTTGACTCGACTCGACTTAAAAAAATAATAAAATATTATTATATTATATAAAAAATAATATATATGTAATTAAAAATATACAAGGACGATATGGGATTTTTAACAGGAAATTCCCCCTCCCTATTTTTCGTCCAAGGCTTCTTGCTGATAGAGTGGCAAGAAGAAGCTCTTGGGTGAAGGAGAGGGACGGTTCAGGTGGTGGTTCGGGAGTGTTTTTGGCGGCTGCAGTGAGGGAGCGAGGAGGTGAGAACTGGGCCTCTGCTCTCTTTCAGACCATTGATTTTTACTACCGGGTCTGGGCAGCTTACCAAGATTAAGAACCGAGGTTAAAGGGTTGAGAATACGAAAAATTATATTGTAAGTTATTTTCGCTACATTAATTAATTAGGTCTAATTTTCATCCCACCGGGTATCATCCTGATAGGCAAGGTTATAGGGTGGCTAATATTTATGCCATTGAACCATGATTTAAAAAATATGTCCGAGGAACCAATTAGGAGATGGTTGGGCGTTGGTTTTAAGGATAAAATCTTAACTTCGTAAACCACATTAAAAATGTTATCCAACCAAGTATTAGAGGCAAAGATTTTTTTAATGTTGGGGTATATTAAAAAAATATAAAAAAGAATATAAAATTTTTATTTATGAATTTAAAGAATAAAAATAATTAATTCATTTTTAGTGTTTTTTTTATGTCGTAACGTAAAAAAATTAACTCTAAATTTTAACCGTAATCTTAAACCTTAAACTTACTTTTAGTGTTAGGCATAAATAAGACATCAAAAAAGGTAAACTATTTCTTCTTCAAATTTGTGTGTTGCTTTGCAATAAAAGTCTTCTACTCTTTTGCGATATTCCTTTATACGTCGCAACACTAAAAAAGCTACGTCCTAGTTCTAATTTTAAATTTTAAATCTTAATCTTAAAAAATACACCTATATCCAATATTATAAATTCTATTAGTAAACTCTAACTTTTAAATATTAATCTTAAAGAATAAATTTAAATTTTTTTTTATATGAGACATAAATAAAAAACAGATAATTTCTATTCGAGTTTGTATAGATTGCTTCCTTATACAAAATTCTATCACCGGTGACCAAAATAAATATGAACTTATTACAAATCCGTACAAAAATTATTGCTTGAATTAATTCGGCACTCCGAACACGTTTTCTATAAAAAAATTATTAGATGAGTTTAGTTCATCGTGTTATTCATTATCTTATTTAATAATATTTTTTATTTTATTTTTTAAGTTAAATTTTTATATTTTTTTATATCATAGATCGATAAATTATATTAAATAAAATTATAAATAATATGTTAGACCGATTTCATATAATAATTTCTTATTTTTTAAGATTTAACGGCAACAGTTTTCTGTCACGTATCTAGAAAATATAATAAATGATTTTCAATATTCGGTTTGGTGTATAATTTAAAAGTTTATACAATATATACCCCCAACTCTCACTAGTGAAAAAGATAATATAATTTTAAAAAAAATGCCTTTAACCTTAGCCTTGGTGTTGGTTCTCATGGGAGCTCTGTGTTCATTCATCTACATCTTTCGCACCACCGTATCCTGGCCAAACAGCAACAAAAATGGTCGGAAACTTCCCCCAGGTCCTCGTCCGCTGCCGATAATTGGTAACCTCCATATGCTAAGAAAGCATCCATACCAAAAACTTCACCATCTAACCCAAAGATACGGCCCCATCATGTCACTGAGGTTAGGTTCTATGCCAACAATTGTGGTCTCATCACCTCAGGCAGTAGAACTATTCCTCAAAACCCATGACCTTGTTTTCGCAAGCAGACCTAAAACCCAAGCTTCGGAATACTTGTCTTATGGTGCCAAGGGCTTGGCTTTTACCCCCTACGGTTCTTATTGGCGAACGATTCGAAGATGGTGTAGTTTGCATCTCTTTAGTGCTTCCAAAGTTGAATATTTTGCCCCAATAAGGAAGACACATCTAGCATCCTTGGTTGAATCTGTAAAGAAATCGGCGACGGCGGGTGAGACGGTGGACGTAACCAGAAAGATCAATGAGCTTATTGAAGATACCATGTATGAGACTATTTTTGGGAGAGCCAAGGATGACGGATTCAACTTAAGATCACTAGTCGATGAAGTCATATATCTTTACGGACTCTTCAATATATCAGATTTTATTCCATATCTCGCTCCACTTGATCTTCAGGTTTGTCCTTTTTCCTTCGAAAATAATGTTGAACTGATATTTACATTCAAGCTTTGGTTTAATACTTACTACTGTATCCTCAGGGAATACGACGAAAGCTTAAGACGACGAGTCAGTTGGTTGATTTAGTGCTGGACAAAATCATTGATGAACATGTGCAAGAGACAGATCCCGAGGGTCGAAAACCTCATAGGGATTTCATTGATGTGATGGTTTCCATGTTAAATCAACCAATAAACCCTCACGATAAAGATCAGCCCTACGTATTTGAAAGAGATAACATCAAGGCAATACTGTTGGACTTGATTGGAGGTGCACTTGAGACTTCATCTGTCGTCATCGTGTGGGCATTTTCTGAAATTCTAAGGCATCCTCGAGTGATGTTCGGTCTTCGACAAGAATTGAAAACTGTGGTCGGAAGGAATAGATTTATCGAAGAGTCGGATCTATCAAAACTGATATATTTAGATATGGTTGTGAAAGAAACTTTGAGATTACATCCGGTTGGTCCGTTTTTAATTCCACGTGAATCCATGGAAGATATTGTTGTTGATGGATATTTGATTCCAAAAAATTCTAGAATCTTGGTGAATACTTGGTCGCGAGGCCCGAGTATATGGTCGGAAAATGCTGAAGAATTCTTACCCGAAAGATTCATGAATGGTAACATTGATCTCCAAGGACACCATTTTCAACTTATCCCGTTTGGATCAGGTCGTAGAAGGTGCCCTGGAATGCAATTGGGCTTGATCACCGTGCGTTTAGTTTTATCACAATTAATCCATTGCTTTGACTGGGAGTTGCCTGATGGGATGATGCCTCATGAACTGGACATGAGCCAAATCAATGGTTTCTTATCGCCAAGGGAGAATCATTTGCTTGCAAAGCCAACTTATCGTCTACTTGAATAAAATATTAAAAAAATAATGTGACGAAAACATAATACAAATAGTATGTTATTGAAAAAGTAGTCGCTTTTAAAATAAAGTGTGGTACCTAGTATAAATATTTATTTATATGAATGTTTGTTATGATTAAAATTTTAAATATTAAATAATAGCTTTAGTATTAAAACATTATAATGTTTACTTGGATTTAAGTTATGTATGATATATAATACAATTTTCCTTATCGATGATAACTCTTGATATTGATTAATTTCATGTTCTTGAACTGCTAAAATTCGTGTGTTGATTATGGTTGTTATTGCAGATCAGGTGTTTGGTTAAAGTTTTCATTTGCAGAGAAAGGGATGTTTCTTTGGTTGATGGCTACACCTATGTACAGTATTGCGGTCTTCTTCAGCTGTAATTTCGCATCCATGAATAAATAAGAAATGAAGCAGATTTGTTTGTGTCTGTGTCTGGCTAAGTTTCTTCCGATTCCGACCAATAGTTAGTTATATAAAACAATGGCTCAACAGAAGTCACAGGGGGACAGGGATTGGCTCATTGCCTTGTCTTCCACACACTTGATGGAAACCACGGGAGATGATGAGAACAGAAAGTAATCTCCCAACCTCTACATTTCCGTGAACAAAAATCGATTCGGTTATTTTTTTTTAATTCGATATATATATTTTTTATATGATTAAAAAAATCGTTTAGAGTAGAATCAAATCGTATTATAATATTATAATTAATTATAATTAAATTTCTATAAAAACTCAAAAACTCAACTTGACCTGAACTTGAATCAAATTTTATAAATTAGATTCGAAATATTTTTTTTAAATAAGATTTAAATTATAAAATATAACGCGTCAATTTAAATAAATCAAAAAAATATTTAACTTGATCAAACATTCACCTCTATTTTCACCCTTCACACTTTTACCTTTAGTTAATAATAATAATTTTGAACCCTGTTATCCTTCTGGTGTCAAATTATTTAATTTTAAAAAATTAATGATATGTTAATATTAGAGATAATACAGTAATAATTCAATAGAATAATATAGGATATATTATAGAAAATAAGCAACGGAAAAGAAATCAAATAGAAACATAAATATAATTAAGAATCAGAAGAAGAATTATTAGGTAAATGAAAAGATTAGAGCGATATTAATGAAGAATTTTTTTTTTTAAATTTTATAAATATGAGTGAACAAATACAAGAATATATAGAGGTGACATTAAACTAAAAGTAATAAATTTATTCACCAAGAGATAAAATTATTACTGGGAAAAATAAAAAATTAATAGTTTAATTAGACAAACTATATTTGTTGGATTTATATTTGTAATTCCTAATATCGTAAATTAAATCAGTATCTATAGCCAAGAAAAATAAAATAAAATAAATAATATATAAAACAAATAGGAATTGTAAAATTAAAAAACAAATTAAATTAAAGTATTATGGTTTATAAATTTATAAATCGTGATTAACTACGATTAATCAAATTTAATTTTTTAATTATTTCTATAAGATAAAAATATATATTTTATAATTAAAATACTATAAATATATTTTTAATTCTTACTTAAAAATAAATTTTTAATAAATATTTATGAAAAACATCTTAAAATTTTTACCTTTTAATATTTAAAAATCATAAAATAAAATTATTTTATGAAGATAAAATATATTTTTAAAAAATCTAACATTAATATATAAAAAAATTAAAATTAACCGAACCAAAAATCTATAATTACTAAAATAGTTTATCAAATTAAACCAAAATATCCCCATCTGAGTCAGAGGAATCCTTGAAATCGATAGATAGCGAATGAGAATTCAAGGATTTGGATGACGTTCAAAGGCTCAGCCAATAAACATTCACTCAGAGAACCCACAACTGACGGAGACAAAAAAGCACTAAACATAAATAAATTAGGACATAAAATATTCCTACTATTTCTTTTAGGGTCTTAATTAATATAAATGATTTATTTTATTATTTTTATAATATAACAAAAAAATATATTGTAGGTCATATTCATTAATTTTTTATAACTAAATACTTATTTATATTTATTGTAAATTAAATTTAAAAAATATTTTTTATTAAATAAATTTTTAAATAATAAAAAGATGACATAAAAATTAATGAAATGATTAATTTTTATTGATTGTGATCATAGAATTTGATGAACAAAGTTTATGATATAATTTTTTTCATTAGTTGACTCAAACAATAATACAAAAAATATTTTTTAAAATCTAATATAAAAATATATGAGTAAAGATTTAATTGGTAAAAATTAATATAAAAAATCGAAATGGGTTAGTTTATTGTATTACCATTGTTATCATGGGTTTAGTTCACGAAAAAAATATAAATAAAATATTTTTTTTTATTTTTTGATAAATTATATATTTATTCTATGATAATTTATGTTTAAAATTCGTGATTTTTTATCTTAATAATATTTTTTTCAAGATTCAAATTCAAGTTCTTATCTTGGGAGAGTAATATGTCTTGTTATTACATATCTAATTTTTATTAATAAAATAATCTTTTTCTAATATGATATATTCGCATTTAATTTAGAATAATTTCTCCAGCGATAGTATTATACAGTGTTTTTTTTTTAATTTTGAGAATATCATCTTCTTTGTTTTTTTATGTATTATATAATTTTCTGTTGATTTTAAAAAAAAATCTTGAATATTGAATTTACATTATGGTGGTTAAAAAATTGATACTATGATATATTTTTTTTCAAGTGAACTCTACCATAATGTCTCACCAATAAATTTTAGTCTAGTAGTAAATTATACAATTAACATTATTTTCTTCCTCTTAAATTGCAAGTTTAATATTTATTACGAGTATTTTTTCTTTTTTAAGTATGAAAATTTTAAAAAAAAATTCTCATGTTTTTCATACTTTATAAGATTTTTAATTATTCTTATTGAATGTAAAATTTATTTTAACTCAAATAAATTTATTCAATAAAATTTTAAATTAGATTAACTGATTCTTAACCTTTTTTAACCGAAGGGGTTTAGCGTGGAACACAAGTAAAAAACATAACTCTCACAACCCAATTATTGAACCCTGGTCTACTCAAAATAAATAGATGCTAGGTGAAGGCATTTTGCTTTATGAGCTTGTTTCCTTTTTGAGCAGTTCGCTACGTCTGTTTAGTCCTTGTATCCTAACACTCATCGTATTTTCCTGTGTCTCCGATGATCTCCGGTAAGAGAGCAGCGAATGCCATGGGAGGCAAGACAGCCAGAGCCTGCGATGGCTGCTTGCTGAAACGTGCTCGTTGGTATTGTTCAGCCGATGATGCCTTTCTTTGCCAAGGGTGTGACACATCAGTCCACTCCGCTAATCAGTTAGCCAGTAGACATACAAGGGCCAGGCTTGAAACTGCATCTTCAAAGTCCAATGCTTCAGTAGCTACTAATCAAGATTCTCCACCGGCATGGCACCAGGGTTTCACTCGAAAGGCAAGAACCCCAAGGCAAAACAAGTCCATGTTGGGGGAACAAAAGGGTGAGAGAAAAGTATTGAATTTGAACCCTGTTGATCCTCTTGTTCCTGAGGTTGGTTGTGAAGATGGATTGGCTGATGAGAACGAAGAGCAGATGGTGTGTAGAGTCCCTGTGTTCGATCCTTTTTCTGCAGAATTGTGTGATATGGTAAATGAAGATGAAGGTCATGTTTTTCATGAATTTATACCATCAGATTTGGATATGGACCAGTTTGCTGCAGATGTTGAGAGTTTACTTGGAGTTGGACTTGAAGAGGAGCCTTGTGATCAAACCAAAGGAATTATATTGTTAGACTGCAAAAAGGAAGATGAAAGTCATGTTTTTCACAAAAGTCTAAAAATGAAAGTTGAAGAAGAAGAAGAAGAAGAAGAAGAAGAGGAAGGTATTATAACAGCTTATTGCTTTGATTCAGATTTTGATGTAACAAGAGCATCCCTAAACTGGAGCTTCGAGTCACCGATCATCGGTGATCGTGAGGAGGAAGAGAAGGCGGTTCCCGTGGTGGAGACACCAACAACAGATGGTCAAAACAAGGCAGAAATTAAGAGGAACATGCTGCTGAGGCTAAATTATGAGTCAATCATCACTGCTTGGTCCAGCCAAGGCTCTCCCTGGACAACAGGAAGCCGACCAGAATTCAACCTAGATGATTTCACGGTATATATTGTATATATATATAAACTGTTGATAATGGAAACTTGATTAATGGCGAGCTAAAGCTAATTGTTGCGAATCTACAGGTCTCAAATCCTCAAGAGTTCATAGGTACTGGAATCTGCAGCCTGGTAAAAAGCAATATTACAGACGTTGAAAGAGAGGCCAGGGTGTCAAGGTATCGAGAGAAACGAAGGACTAGACTGTTTTCTAAGAAGATAAGGTACCAAGTGAGGAAGTTGAATGCAGAGAAAAGGCCTAGAATCAAAGGCAGGTTCGTTAAGAGATCGTCCTTCTCAGGTGGGGACTGCTTTTCCTACTACACCACTTAACTACTGGATGAACAGAGCTGCCAAATCCGGATATTTGTTTCTTTGCAAGAATTGGCAGGAGCAGGAGCAGGAGCCAATACCCATCTGATGTAGGGTAAGCTTGATGCTTGATTGTAAATGAATAATTATTACTGGAATATCAGGGAACTATACTGTTACTGTTAGGCCTCTCTCTAACAGTAGTATTGACTTCCTATTAACCCCATTTGGCAATTGGCATTTGCAGCAAAGTTGTGTAGGTTAATTTCTAATTTCCAGCTTCTGCTTTGGTATAATAACCCGACCTATGATCTTCTCTATGCGTGGTATAATAACCCTAAAATAAAACACATTAATGAATGAAAATCAAATAAGATTAAACCCAAAATATCATATACTATATTTATTAACATCTTAAAATCAATCAACTTCCCTCCAAAAGACTGGTAAACAAAAAAGTCCTGCAACTGTTGGTTCTCATAACTCATTTGTGATCTGGAAAGGTTCAGCTTTCAACATCTTGGTGACAGGAAATGCAAACTGTCAAACTCAATAACTGGCATTTGATTGAATTTTTTTTTAATATTTTATGATTTTATACTCTTATCTCAATTTTTTTTTAGAAATGTTGCTTTTAAATTTATTTTTTTAATATAGTAATTTTGAAAAATTATTTTTTAGAATATTGCATATTATACAGTAGAATTAAAGTCGGTACCAAGTAGTTCTATTTTCTAATAATGTCAATTGAAGTCGACACCAAGTGAATCTGATTTTGAGTAATGTTTGAAGTTGATTATTGTTTTTTAAAGTTTCAGTTGTCATGTGATCTTGGTCACTATTTGAAGTCAGAATCACCTGGTTTCGTCTTTGAATAATGTCACACAATCCAAGAAAATGACATGTGTCACTCACTATTTGAAAACAAAATTAATTAGTTTCGACTTTAAAAACAATATAAAGAACTATATATCAAAAAAAGTTCTCCATTTCACTATTGTAAAAAAATATATTTTTATTCCACAATATTAGACGAAATTGCCCTTATTCTCACTATATTAACTTTTTTAATTTGAATTTTTTTATAATTTAAAAGTTATTATTAATAAAAATATAAAAATATATGTTTTAAAAATCTTAAATCAAATAATTTTTAAATATATTTTTATAAATTAAATTAGTCAAAATATAAAAAAAAAAGTCAATAGCAATTAGTGGGACGGAAGAGATAGTTCGATTTTATCTTTATTAAATAAAAAGTGTTATGCAATGGTAATTTATATTATATTTCAAATAAAAATTAAAATTTTAAAAACAATATCATTAAATAAAACAATTAAAAATTTTAAAGAATTAATTTCTATAAACCGTTAACGTCTTGATTTAAAAAAATATATATTCATACTATTCCAAAAAGAAATCAAGGAAAGAGAATACGCACCACATGTCTCATAATGAATACGCGCCAGGAAATATTGAAAGGACGAGTTGCCAAACTCTAAATTTCAAATTTATAAATTTATAGAATTTCTCATTCAAAATTTATAAATTTAAGATATGATATATATTTTTAGATAATTTTAAATTTTAAAATATTTTATTTTAATTTTTAAATTATTAAAATCGTTTGGATAAAAAATTATTAAATTTTTTTCCCGAGAATCTCATATCTACGTTTGATTGAGAGTATTTCCATCAGAGGGTAATACTTTATTTCAAACAGCAACACTTCTTTAGGTTTATATTGATATTGTATTTTTCTTGTATTTGACCATTCTTTGCATTTAGGATAAAAATACCCCTAAAAAATAAAAATATTTCAGTCATATCCTTCATCGTTTGGTTAAAATTGATACTTTGAGTTATTAAATAAGATATAATTATATAAAATAAAAAATATAAAAAAGACATAGAGTCAAAAAATAAGATAATAAATAAATAATATCAAAAATATAAATATACTATTTTTTTATAAAATAAATTATAGATGCTGAATGATTATAATATCACAATATATAATATATTTATATAAAGTCTTAAAAGCACTTTAAACATCATTTATTAATTTTATTTTTAAGAATTATTATCGCAGATTAATAATAAAAATTTTAATTTTATCAATTTAAAATATAAATTTATCACATATTCTTAAAATATAAAAAATTGAATAAAATCATTAATCTAATCTCATAATAAAATGTGAATTCAAATCTTACTTTAAATAAATAAAGAGAAATAAATCTTATATATATTAAAAAATAAAATCTTTATGCACTCAAGACCATATCATTATTTTTTCATGCTATATTATATCTCATATATAAATAAACTTAATGTTTATGAAAATATTGAGAAAATGTTTATGAAAATATTTTTCTCAATATATTTAAAACCGTTACCCGTATCACAACTTGATTAATTAAAAAAATAAAATAATAATTTCTGGACATGGAATTCAAACCCAAACACTTCCAAATCAACCCTTAACATTTTACCACCACGCATTTAATACATTTGTCATTGATGTAGAATTCATTATTTTGTAAAATAATTTTCTATGATTTTAAACTTTAACTTGACTGAGAAATCTTAAGTTTTCCAGTGTGCCAAATGTGATTTGCTGGAAGGATGCAAATTCTGATTAAGGAAATTATGCATTGTAAACACCACTTTCAAGTACTTCCCTGTCAATAAAATGGTTATGGTAACTATGGAATAGATCCAGAACTTGTTCATACACTTCACTCAATGATGTGGGAATATTTTCAAATCTATCATATGATGAGAGTCTTACATCGCAAGAAACAATACTTACAATGTAGGAGAAAATTTATTCAAATCCCACACTCCTTCCTTAGCAGACAAATGTTGGTTACCTGCAACAGTGAAGCATGATATTAATTCTATTTCTCCAAGTTCTTGAACTGCAAAACAAATGTAAGTTTTACATCTTTCATGGGGATTGACTAAATAATCTAGAGAAATGGACAACTCGGCAGTCATGCCACATAAAAATAGGTAAAGAAAAACGAGAAGACCATGATAATCGGGTATGTAAAAGGTGAGGAAAAAATTCATTCAAGGTGATAATAAAGGTACCAAAAATGTAGTTATACCACTGCCAAGTGAAGCTAACATGAAATAGTGTTCTTTGTTTCATTTACCAGATTTCTTTTGCTCCCGAAATCTACATCCATGTCACATTGTAGGCTATCAACTCTCATCATAAACCTATTGACATAAACCTCTTTACCGCACATATTTAGATACCTATCCATTCCTTGTTTTATCACATTATAAAAATGCAAGCTACCAAAAAATTTCAATTAAAAAAGAAGCAAATGGACTGTTTAGATCTCAAGAGAACTGTAATGTGCCACATGCAAAACAATATTACATGCTCACGTAGAATATCAATCTACCACACTTGATCGATGACTGTCCTATGATTGCAATCAATTCATATGGTGCACTACTCAAGAAATCAATGGGCAGTTTCTCTTGGAATGCAAGTTGTCATCCTTATGTTCAATAAAAAGCTACATATATACCTTTGAATGCATTGACTTACAATGAAATCTAAATTGAAATTGAAATCACTTATAGCACTTTTGATTGGCTAAATAGAATAAAAGCAGAATGTAATGGCTACTACAGGGGCGTAAAATAAATAGGTATCACATAATTTGATAAGCAGAACGGAATTGATGAGGAATTGAACAAAGATGTTTGGTTGATAAAACTATATCAATGAACATGCAAGGAATAATATAACAAAATTATCATTTTCATCATTAAATTTAGTATAATAATTTTTTGTTTACTTATTTCTCTTTTTCCCTTTTATTTTCATTTTTCTTTACTCTTTTCGTACTTCCATAATGACCAATGTTGAATATTCACCTTGGATAGTAGTGTGTCATTATTGGAAAGACCGACAATGAGAACCAACACAAGGTTGTCAATATTACAAGATGTGGCACAGTCAGCCACAATATGCATCTTCAGTAATTTAACTTCATCAAAAACTCCAACCATAACACACAAGGCACCATCATCAGACAATATCTATGCACCACTCAGACAATTTTCTCAAAGTTATGATTCAGGACTTGCTCAGGAATTAACTCAAGCAAGTATGATATATTTCTGCTCCTAATGCACACATCATTGCAGATTTAACCTATTCCAAGTTGATTGGACGGTTATTACATCCATGAGATCTGTTCCCACAGGATACAAAAATCATACCATAATTACAAGCTACTTTGAAAGGTATTAACAGAGGGTTGTGGCTTTTTTAGCTTTATCTAGTTCACTGCCCTTACAATATTAAGTTAATAATGCCTAGTGCAAGATGATAAAAGATTCTTAATCACCTTACACCCAACAGATTAGTTAAGATCAATTTACACAAATCCTTATGCGCCAATTCAACTTACACCTGAAATAAATAATTAAATAAATCTCAGATATTAATGTTTAAGTGAATGAACAAAAAAGATCCAAATTCTCACAAACATAACTAAGAAACATCCAAATTAAATTTTGATGATTTTGAAACAGTTTTCCTACCCACCTAAAGCCTTAAATTCTTCTTCTTCCACCCACTTCTGCTTTATAATCTCAGTTTTTTTTTGTCCACCAAGCTTTCTATAATTTCATATCACAGGCAAGATTGGCAACCTGGTTTAGTTAAATTGTTTTAATCTATTCTTTGTACAAATTCTAAAATTCAACCGATCATTTTCAAAATTCACCACCAACATCAACAATGCAAGATTTAAATTATGTTGAAGCAAAAACAGTAAAAGTGATTGTTCGGTAGATAGTTTAAGGAAAGGATAGATTACCCATTGCAACCGAATGCAGCCATTCATTCTGACTCAACCTCTTCAACCTTCGGACCTAAAATCCCAAATCATAAACACAAAATTAATACAGTTCAACCATTCCTCCCCACAAATAACTAGAAGAATAATAGGTTGTAGCTAATAAAACATAAATTAAAACTTTTAGAAAACGAGCAATTATCACAAATAAAAGCAAAACCATATGTTGTTTAATGCGAAAATATAGATCTTCGTTAAACTCGAGGAAACAACGATCAAGTAATAAAAATAAAATCAATTGAGTTTAAAATACATATAAAATAAAAGTTGCAAATGAATTTAAAGACAAGAAAGGGACCGTGTAGGGAGGGATGGCGGCCGTCCTTTCCCCAACCGATGCCTCGGGTGGAATCTAGGTACTGGCGGACGAGGTGGCGGCACTTTTGGAGATGGTTGACTCCTTCGATGCGGTAACACCACCTGACCTTGTCACGGAGGATCTTAGCTTTCTCAATGTCGATCCATTTCTCTCTAACTATATGTTCCCTCATTTCCAGCATGGCCACCGGATCTTTGTAGGGATTGGCCGGATCGAAGTCATCCGGCGCCGTTTCTTCGAACTCTGCTACTCCCTTCTTCCTCCCCATCTCTTTTTCACTCGCCTCTTCCTTGCCCTTTGCTCTGTTTCGGTTTTAATTGTGATTTTGGGTTTTTAATTGGGCTTCTTTTACTCTCTAGTATTTTAGGCCCAATGAATTTAAGCTTAGTTGAAAATATATTGAGATCAATTGACGAATATTTTATTTTAATATATGTTTATTTTATTAAAAATTAAAAATATAATAAATATTTAAAGCTTATATAAACAAATTTGATCCGAACATATTCTAATAAATAAAAAAATTATATAAAAATTAATATCTTTAGATTATAAACAAGACTGTAAAAAAATATAATATCCTCAATTTAAAGACTCGAAACAAAATAAATATAGATATCATCTAAATTCAAAAATAAAAGATAAAAACCAACATTTAAGATGATTCTATAATAAATAATATATATCATTATATACTATTAATTATTTTTAAAATCATTAATTTTATAAATTATTTAATTTAATAATCAAATTTTTAATTATTTTAATTTTACTATTAAATTTTTAGTTTTAGTATGAAAAGTCATACTAATACAAGTGGTGTTTCGTAAACAATAAAATATATCCCAAGGCATCAAGCCAACCCATAGGTAATGTAATTAATACTATAACAAATCCCTTGGGCATGTTGTACAAAGAATTGAAAATTATAAATTAAAAAAATATATTTATTTTATAAAATTTAAAGTTAAATTATTTTATTCCTAAAATATATAAATATAATATTGTAATCATTTAAAATTGTTAAAAAATTATAATCATAAAATTAAAGGAAATCAGTGGATTATTGATAATGTGGGCAGTCCCACTTGTAAAGTTTTGAAATTAATTTAATCGGCTGACGTCAATATTTTTCAATCAAATGGTGTGAAAAGTTTAGGTAAGATAAAGGGAGATTAGTCGATGTCTCGAAGACAGATATAAAATTTTATTTTAAGATTTAAATTATAAATTTTATAAAATAAAATATATATTTTAAAAGATTAAAATTATATAAAATTTTTAAATTTTTAAAAAAAGATATTTTTAATAACACCTATCGATCTGTTCCTAATGCCTCTATCTACTTTTCATAATCGAATATTTTTCCCTCAATTGGAAGTTCAATCGGTAATATTTAAAGTTCCATAGTGGTACATGTACCAATTAATCACTTTGAATATTACATGCGCGCACACAGGGCGAGTTAAAAAATTATTTAAAGAGTGTTATTTTTTAAATTTATATTTAAGGGGTGTCAATTATTTCAAAATTGATGTTATTTATTTAAAAAATTATATATGTAAATCATATGAAAAGAGGTGAACCAAAAAATTTTTGGGTGTCATTTGACCACCCTTTAATAAAGGGTGGCTCCGCCATGCACACATAGGCTTGTACGTATAGATTTCTTGTGTAACAAAAATATATTTAATCTTTTATTATATTTCTCTTACTATTACTTATTTTATTTAAAATATAATACAAATGCATATATAAAGAAATATATAATTTTTTATAATTATTATATCTATCTATTCATCAACTAATTAAATTAAATATTATAAGACTCGTTATAGTATAACCCTTCGACCTTTATGTTACATATAGAAGAAATAAATATTTGTGTGGTTAAATAAATTTTTGTAACAATCGAATTAATCTTATATTAACTCTGTCCATATATTAATCGGACATACATATTAATAAACAAATCTGTTTATATATTAATTATGAGAAATATAAAAAAATAGTCGGCTAGTGTTTAGGCTTGTGAAACCCTAGCCGTTCCTTTTCTCTCAAATATTTTTTTCATAATTGTTCTCTATTTTAATCAATCATTTTGATCGGTGGTTGACAATCAATTTTAATATTGGTTGTCGACCACCAAATCTATTATTTTTTGTTTTGTTTTTAATTTTAATAAGAATTTCTGTTTCTATAGCACGCTCTTCCTGTCCTTATGACACGCATTTTTTTCTGTCGTTCTGACATGTTTTTGTTATTATTTTGTGATTTGATTCATCTGTCTTTGTGACATGTTTCAGCATACCTTAGCGATCGATTTTTGTTCTCACTGAGATTCAATCGATGTTAGTTTCTGATTTTTGTTTTGTCGGTGGCCACTTGAAAAGATTTATCCTCACTCGGTTGATGGTTGTTTGTCGATGAAATCAGTCCTAGGTAGCGATACTTTTTGGCATGACAGGTTGGATCGCCTACAACTCCTTTTTTCTTCATTATGCGTCTCGTTTGGACAGAGACAAGGAGATTCAGGAAGCTTCTGGATTTTATTGGTATGCTTATATCCATAGAAATATTTATTTTTCTTTGTTTTTGGTTGTAAGAATTTTGGATTGTTTAATCCAATCATTTTACTTCTTGATTGCAATGTATTTATAATTTTTCTATGAATTTAATAAAAATTCAGTGACATTTATCAAAAAAAAAATTATAAGAAATATAATTAATAATATTTTAAATGAATAAAAATAATTGTTCCAACAAGTAAATATATAAGAATATTTCAACTAAACTTAAATAAAAAACAATTATTCACAACTTGACCTTTTTTAGAGGAAAAAAAAATCGACTATGAATAATAATAGTAATAAACACTGTATATAATTGTTCTTGCAAAATTCTAACATTCTAGAAGTATGTTTTTTTTGTTTTCTATTCACCAAACTGTTGTTAAAAAAACAAAAACCTATACAACATCACTCTGCCACGTGGCAACACCCGGGCCGTTGATATCGTTGACTCGCTTACTTGGCATTTGGAAACCCTAATGTCAACTCCAGTTCCAAATCACTCCCATCGCCAAACTCATCAGCCTTGACCAACGAAGGCTCCACCGTCTCCACCGATAAGCAGTCACCTTCCCCACTGATCCCTCCCCGGCTCACCGGTTCATAAACCACTTTCTCCACTTTCGGCTTGAACAATCCCCGAGACTTGACCTTGCGCAACCCATCACCGGATTTCTTCTCTTTCGAGACATGCCGAATGTCAAAGGCCGATTTAAGTGACGTGCATTAAGGAACTTGTTTAACCGGCGCACCACTTAGAACAGCGTCGACGGCTGCTTCACACAGATGCCAGTTACCGGAGCTCATCAACCCCACCGAACCATGAACTGGGTCCACTATCCGACCGCATGCTTCGTAGAGCAACGATTTGAAAACTTCTGTAACACACACACACACACAAAAAAAAAAAAAAAAAAAAAAAAACACTTAGAGTCATCTCAATAAATAAAAAACGAACAGCACGTAGCACTAGCTTGTGTTGGGTTAGAACTAGAACAATACCCTGGCGGAGGTTTGGAGTGGCGGCGCCAATGAGGTTAACAAGTCCCGCACGCCCGTAGAATTTAGCAAGAAAAAGGGTTGCATTGGCTTGTGCTTGTGAGTTTGGTATCCACTGTAGGCAAGGTCTTATAGTGCAGCCTTGTGCGCAGCCTTTCCGGAGGACTCGACAACCGTTGCAACTCATCCGCATCGATTCAATCTAGTCGATCGTAGTGATCGTAACAAGGGAAAAGAGAGAGTTTGTATTATGCGAGGCAGGGCAGGAGTAGTGATTGATTGAAACTTAGTAACGAAGAAAGGGTCGGGTAAATATATATTTTCAGAGGAGGTGGGCGGTGGGGACGTGGGTTGAACAGAGTGGTAGAGGGCGGCGCAGTGGTTTCCAAACAAACCGGTGAAGGTGATTGACTGATTTTGTGGTTTTGACTGTTTCTTGGGCAAGTGGTTAATCAATAATTCCTCAAAAATATTCGTTTCTCCTTCCCAGATTTGCCTATCCAGTTTGCTTTCTTTACGCCTAGACTCTCTTGAATTCTTAATAAAAATATATAAAATTATGAAAAGACAAATCTTATCATAATGTTATCATCGTTTGAGACTTTTTCTCAAGTGAGTTGATATTCCAATTAATCCAAGATATCAGCTAATTTATAGTGGTAGTAGATATTCTAGAGATATATTCGCATTTTATTTCTAATAATAATAATATTTTAAATTAATAATATAATTTTAAAGGATATGATCAAGTTATATAATATAAATCTCTTTAAATTTTTTATTTTTTTAGATCGTAGGATGATTAAAATTGATGACTTAGATTAACAGTTCATTATATAAAAATTATCATTTAAAAAAGTATGAAATTAATCTAATCTATCCAATTTAGTCATCTAACGATCAAAAAAAACGTGTGAAATTTATAAAAAAAATTACACAATATCTTTAAAAAGTGAAAATTTACTTGAAAAATAATGTTTATAGTTAAAATTTCTAATTTTAGGGTAAAAAAATCATTTTTGAGTCTGAAGTTTCTTATTTACATTTAATTATTAACATTAATATATTAAAAAAATTAAATATAATAACTATTATATTGAATTAATATTTTAGTAGTAAATATAATTAATAAATATATTAAATTTAATAATTATTAAAATTTAACATTCTAAATAAAAATAACTTCAATATTACAAAATAATATTAAATGTAATAATTATTAATATATTAAATCAATATTTGTTTATATTATAATAATATAAAAATTATAATTTGAAGGTTAAATTTTTATATTTAATTCAAACTTTTATATTAATTATTCAAAAATATTTAAAATTTATATCTTAAATATAAAAAGTTAATAATAAATAATAATAATTTTATATTTTTATTCTTTAGGTTGAATTATTTTATATATAACAATGTTATAAATTTTATGATAATAAATTTAAATATTATTTATACTTTAAAATGAATATTTTATTTTTTAAAATCATTTTTAATAATAATAAATACTAAAATTTTAAAATTATCTTTTAAAAAATATTTTTCAAATATAATATCAAAATTTTTGAGTTGTTGACGAGTCGCCACATAATGTGAGGAACACCTAGACCCCTCCCCTATTTTCCCCTCGCCAATTAATACTTTAAGAATCGACGCAGACCGGTTCTGTCCCCCTGCTGGAACCTGGAGTTGGCTAATCCAAAAGTCTACAACTTGCTCCTAGTCCTCGCTGTCGTCAATTCCCGGTTTTGTGGAATCCGTAGGGCGGGAGGATGTTTCGATGATATCCATTTTGAACCTCAGTTTTATATATTCTTGGGAGCCGGTGGAATTGTGTCTGAGATCTATGGGCGCACTGACTTGTCCAATGCCAACGCATACGCAGCTTGTTTTTCTCCTCTTTTCTTTTACATAAGAATATAATATTCCCATAAGCATGGACAGGCTTTTATATTCAACATAAAATAAAATATTTAATAGTCTAAACTCAACTAATATGTTCTCGAAACACGTGAAGCTAAGCAGGAGGGTTCATAATTAGGAGGTTTTTTTATGTACCTTTTTCATTGCGTTATATGTGGTTCATACAATTAGGGTCGTTTATCTTTAAATAATTATTTGATAACTATTCATTCACTAATTACATGTAGAAAAAAAAATAATGATTCACCATAAAAAAATAAATGGATGAATCTGATTGGTTAGTATCACAAATGACATGACGAAAAAGGTTTATGATATGATTTTTCGTTCGTGCCTAATTAATTTTAGTATAAACTTTAATTCATTTAATGATTAGTTTTGAATTTATTTTTTAATTTAATCAAACTTCATTAATTAGAAATTCATAATGTTAGGATCAAATAATTTAGAAATGAAATACATTAGTGTTCAAGAATAAAGATTGAATCTAAACACGAATCATTTAGCCTCATCGGTTAAAGGAACGATTGTTATTCCTAGAGGTCACGAGTTCGAGTACCGGTATTGTCAGTACAATGATTGAGCAATTAATGTCCAATGGTTGAGAGTATATACTCTATAACAGATATTACTGTAATAACTGTGTTAAATAAAAAAATAAATAAATAAAGAATTAATCTAAGATAATAAAAAATAAATAATAAATCGGGTAACATATAAAAGTAAATAAAACAATTAAACTTTTTAACAAATATAACAACTTATAAGAGTTTAATGTCGATGTTTATATTTATGTTCCGATAACATATTAAATATAAAAATTTTAGAACATGTGATATGCATTGTTATATATTATTAACACATCACATTATTATATATTGTTAGGTTATGGGTTGAGCATAAATTAAAAAATATTTAGGATTAAGATTGGAATTAGAGTTATCTCATAAAAATTTAATAAATTTCTAAATTCAATGTTATAACATTATGAATATATTTTATAAAGAAGAATTATCTTAATTTTATGTTTAAAGGATTAAAATAACGACTTTAGGAGAAATATCTTCATTAATCTATTTTCTATTTTTGTAGTTTTTCTTATAATGTAAAAATATTAACTTGAATAATAAAATTAATTTCTACTATTTATAAAAAAAATGTTTTAAAAACATTGTTTTAGAATCATTATCAACTTTTTATTCAATTTTATATTATATCAACAACTACATACACATTTGAGATTCTAGTCTATAACAAAACTATAAATTATTGAAAAATTCGAATTTATGAATTTGAAACCGTAAAAATGCCAACTTTTTGTTTTAAGAATTCTTTAATGGAGTTGGCTGCCGAAACTGCCGAACTCCATCTTTAACGATGATGGTAACCATCTAAAGTCAATCCGCAAAAGATGGGTCATCAAAGTCGGATCCTGGACACGTGGCAAACACCCAACGGAACCGAACTGAGACAACAATGGAGTTAGTTTCCTACTTTGCCGCCCAAGTCTTTCCCTCCCCTCCGATGGTACAGCGAATCCCAAACAATCAGAAATTGATTCAAACCCAGTTTTCGAAAAGAAATTATTTTAATGGCATAACCCCATACTTTTCCAATCGACAAAGATTCATTGTAACCTTTGTTCAACGTGCACATCCCTTTTTAGGTTGGCCTTTAGCTTTGGCTTCGTCTTTGTCATGTCTCCCCTGTCTCACGGTAATCTTTCCCATGGTTTCTTCTTTTTCAGTTCAACGTTTTCCATTTAGTTTTCTCTATCAATTTGTAGATTTCTCATATTTTTTTCGCATTTTTGATGCATTTTTTTTTTTGTATTTTAACAAATGTTGAATGATTAAGCTTTA
This sequence comes from Abelmoschus esculentus, assembly GCA_035048815.1. Classification (NCBI taxonomy): domain Eukaryota; kingdom Viridiplantae; phylum Streptophyta; class Magnoliopsida; order Malvales; family Malvaceae; genus Abelmoschus; species Abelmoschus esculentus. Next base: position 3,667,850 of record JAUCBN010000031.1, on the reverse strand, counting down.
GTCTTTGGATGGTATAATGTTTAGCTTTGAATGTATATATATGTTCAATGGATTTTAATCGTATTGTGGATAAATTCTTTACTGGGTACAGAATATTTTTTTAGTGTATGTGTGTTTTCTGTCTTCTTTTGTGATTGCAATATATAGGTATGCATACCCATATTAAAGTTTTATGCAAATAATTTTAGCAAAAGTAATGCAAGAGCACATAACTAAGCAAACTAGGAATCAAAAGCACATAATTAAGCCCCAAAGGACCTTTAGTATTTGATTGGTAAGTCGGTGTCGGATCACCGAGCAAAACACTATGGAGGATTTGCCTATTTAGTGTAACTGCATTTCCATGTTTTGAATCGATGCTGAAGTAAATAGGAGACTACGTATACTAGCTGATATAACATGTCTTTGGGTTTTTATCACTTCTTTTCACGTCCTTTTTTGTTTGTCTTTTCCTTCTCTGCAGCCAAGAAACGGGAACTCGTGATAGAGTGGTTAAACAATATTCTTCCTTATCTCAGTTTGCCAACAGAAGCCTCTGATGAAGAGTTAAGGGATTGTTTGATTGATGGCACAGTTCTATGTAGAATCTTTAACATGCTTAGGCCCAATTCTCCATATCAGGTATGAAACTTATTTTTGATTGTTCGTTTTATATTCTTGTGATTAAATCTTAATGCCACTTTACAGAGTGTTTATGCTATGGACTAATGTACATTTTTTTTCCTCCAGGGAGGATATCTTGAAAAATCTTCAGTGTTGCAGTCAGAAAATGTAAAACTGTTTTTGGCCGCTATGGATGAGATAGGAATACCCAGATTTGAGTTATCAGACCTACAGAAGGTATCTTTAGCAAAATGATTTTTTTTTTCATGATAAATATTTAAATGAACATTTGGTTTGTTAGCCACATGAAAACAGCAGATTCTGAAATTAAGAATCAATCTAACCAAAAGAGTTTAATGGATATGTTTAATCTGTAAAATCAAAGCTTATATTGGTGCTAAACAGATACTTATTGCTTTTGTTTATATGCTTCCTCGTTTAGAACCTGGAAGAATTTAAATTTTATTCAATGATCTTACTCTTTTCTCTCTTCTCCAGGGATCTATGAAGACTGTCGTCAACTGCCTTTTTGCTCTAAAGATACATTCCATATCATACTTGGATGACTTTTCTGCCATAAGTACTATTACTAAAGCTGAGAGCATTGATGGGGATGCATCATCCCCTGTCTCTCTCTCACCATTCTCTGATGAAGAAATAAGGAAGGCTTCCCCGGGATTAAAATACCAATGTGCCATGCACAATCCTGTAATTTCAGGCATGTTATTTTACCTATTTGTTTGTGCTCATTAACGTTGTATCTGGGATAATTTGAAAGGTTCAAGTGCTTTCAATGGTAAACGTGCTATAAGGAATGTATAAGTTGAAGACAGTTCTAGTTAACTGGCTATTTAGTTTGATGGTTAATTTATGCATAGTGCACTAAGAATATACAAGTCTCGTAAACTTTATTGCCAACGACAACAAAAAACCTTATAAGTTTTCGAGTTGATTTCTAATATATTAGAACCTATATATATGCGCATTTCATATATATAGCTAAATGTGCCTTCTGCAGAACCGTTGGCCGCAGTACTGCAGCATGTTGGACACAAGTTCCATGACAAGTTTCAGTTGAAACAAGTGTGTTATGCTGAGCTCCCTGTAACAAATATTCTAGAAATGATGGCATCAAACAATTTTGATGTAAGCAGGCAACATTTATAATGTTTTACATTGTGTTTTGCTAGCCTTCTACTGTTTAATACCCTCAAAACTTGTTTAATGTGGTGTATGTTTGATGTGTTCTGATATTTCCTGTTTGCAGGATGCCCCAACTCAGTCACTTTTAAATGTTGTGTATGGTATTCTGGATGCAAGTGTTGAAACAAAGAACGATGAAATGACTCATGTACGGTATATTATGAATTAATGGGTGTAACTTTCTTTCTTTTTTCTTTTGTGCATATTTGGACTTGGTATTTTACACGTATGCATTTGCATGCATGTTCAAACATATGTATATTATGTTATGAGAGGATGATGGCATTATCTTTATTGCCTCAGCATGTAGCTTGTCTACTGAGGAAGGTTGTGCAGGAGATTGGACGGCGTCTATCGACTCAAGCAGATCACCTAAGAAATGTAAATCCTATTCTATATGTCTTTGCTTTAAGTACTTTATTCTCAGTTTATATTTATAGATTTTTATGTGGTATTGTTGCCTGCAGCAAAACAGTATTTACAGGGCTCTTGAGGAAAAGCACAGATCGAAAATCAGAGAACTTGAGGCCCTTGTGTCTGCAACTCGTAAGGAGACCAAGGTGCATAAACTAATGACACCCTGCTCCCCTACTAAAAGACAGTTCTCTTTTATGTGGAGAGGCTAACCTGTGTATTTAATGAACTTGTTTGTTACAGCAGGTCACAAACCAGCCTCAGCAGATAAAGAGTCGAAGAAAAAAGAACACTTCTTGGGTTTCAACTTCAACAGTCTTGAGCTGCTTCCGTCCAACTCGCAAACAGGCATAATTAATTAATTAATTAATTAATTATATAGATATTAATTTACAATTTGTTTATCATTACTTAATGCAAAGTCACAATGTGGAGTCTTTCCTGCCTGTGCATATTTAATCTCATGAAATATGGGTACCTTTCTCATGGAATTTCGTTTCACTTACTTGAAGAATGTGAACTTGAAAATGGAAGAAAAACAGAAAGCTGAGAAGCATGAGATGATGAAGTTGGTGAAAGAAAATGAAAAATACATCAATGAAATTGCGGCACTGAAGCAAGAACTAGAAGTTGCTGGAATGATGGACAAGTTTCGCTCCAGGGAAATGGAAGCAGAGACTAAGGCTGAAATTGCAGTACTTCAGACGAGGATAAAAGATCTTGAGTACCTTCTTGCTAATTCAAAAAATAAGGTGAAAGATCTTGAAGCAACTTTCGAGTCAAAATGCCAGAGGTGGAACAAGAAAGAGAAGGTCTACCAAAGCTTTATTGATTTTCAGTTAGAAGCAATGCAGGTACATATATTGTTTTTTGTCATTTGAGTTTTGAATTTTGTTCTTGAGTATCATTCATTTTATTAATTTGTGCAAGTATTCAGGAGTTGAGGTCAACTTCTGAAGCCATTAAGCAAGAAATGATGGAAACAAAGAAGAGTTATTCTGTTGAATTTAATCATTTAGGTGGGTTTGTTGTTGGAAAGTTTTTGTCAGCTTGTTTTGTTTGTGGTAGAAGTTGTTATAAGGACAAGGACCTTTTTCTATTTCAGAATCAAAGGTTAAGGCATTAACAGATGCGGCCGAGAACTATCATGAAGTTCTTGCTGAAAATCGAAAGCTTTTTAATGAGCTGCAGGATTTGAAAGGTACCTATATAAGAAGCTTCTTGTAAATGGATTCTGTGATTTTGTTTATCACCTCCTTTAACGTTTTTAAATTTTTGCAGGGAACATTAGAGTTTATTGTCGAATAAGGCCATTTCTGGCTGGAGAAACAGAAAAAGTGTCGGTTGTTGAAAACATCAGCGAAAATAGGAAGTTGGTTATTGCAAATCCCTCCAAGCGAGGAAAAGACGGCCAGCGGCCATTTAAGTTTAATAAGGTCTTTGGTCCAGATTCTACTCAAGGTTTTTATTTCTATCATTGCCAAAGTGCTATTGTTGTTGATTGATTCCTTGCAATATGAGCTTGAATCTCTTTGTTTTGTCAAGCATTACATATATAATTTATAGACTCTTTTAAACAATGTCAGGGGAGGTGTTCTCAGAGATCCAACCTTTTGTTCAATCGGTAGTTGATGGATATAATGTCTGTATATTTGCTTACGGTCAAACTGGTTCCGGTAAAACGTATACAATGGTATGAATCCCTTTACTCTAAAGCTTTACAAACTTGAACTAACATCTTTGAACAATCCCTTCCAACATTTCTTTTTGACATTTCCAGACTGGTCCTAATGGAGCCACTGAAGAGGAATGGGGCATTAATTATCAAGCTTTGAATCTTCTCTTCAGAGTCTCTCAAAGTAGAAGAGAGCACATTCTCTATGAAGTTGGGGTTCAAATGGTTGAAATATATAATGAACAAGTGCGTGATTTATTATCCAGTGATGGTTCTCCGAGGAAATATCCTTATTTTGAACAAGATATACTTACTGAATGGAAGTTAGTAAACCTGATTATGTGTGTGCACCCCTTTTTGAAGTGTTTTTCTTTGGAAGTTAGAGTAATAATATTCATGATTTAGTTATAGTTATATTTGTTTTCCTTAATCTTGCACACGGTTGGGATTAAAACTATCTCTCAACCTAATGGGTTAGCTGTACCTGATGCTAGCATGCACCCTGTTATATCAACATCAGATGTTCTAGATTTAATGGATACCGGATTCAAGAATCGAGCTGTTAGTGCTACCGCTTTAAATTCAAGAAGCAGTCGCTCTCACAGGTTTGTATATTTAATCTCTTCAATCACATCTGAATATTTCTATGGTGCATGATTTAGAGTTATGGCTACAGCATTGTCACCATTCATGTTCGTGGGAAGGATTTAAAGACCGGAATTGTAGTGTATGGTAATCTTCATTTGGTAGATCTAGCAGGGAGTGAAAGAGTAGATAGATCTGAGGTAACTGGAGATAGGCTCAAGGAAGCACAACATATAAACAAATCATTATCTTCCCTTGGAGATGTAATTTTCGCTCTTGCACAGAAGAGTCCTCATGTGCCGTACAGAAATAGCAAGCTCACTCAAGTACTTCAAAGCTCTCTTGGTACATCTTTCATCTTGATTCTTAAACTACATAAACTTTTTTCCGGATTTTAGAGTACGAAAAACATGCTCTATTGGCTTGGGAAACACAGATGGTTCATTTAAATTCTTGTGTTCCATGGTATTGTAATGTTATAGGAGGCAAGGCAAAGACCCTTATGCTTGTGCAGCTCAATCCCGACGCCACTTCCTATTCCGAGACTATGAGCACTTTGAAGTTTGCTGAACGGGTTTCCGGAGTTGAGCTAGGAGCTGCACGGAGTAGCAAAGAGGAGAAGGATGCTAGGGAGCTACTGGAGCAGGTGCAGTTTTTATGTTCCTCTTTTATATATCATATTTTTTCTTCTATAATGTTATAATGTCCAATCCAAACTCAAATGGAGTCAGATATACATGATGAAGAATTATGCATACTCTTCGTTTTTTATTTCATTTTAGTGGATATCTTCTTTCAGGTTCGTTCATGAGAATCATGCCTAATAGGATACAGTACTATTACACTATTATATTATCGTGTTTCAAGTTTATCTGACTCTTGCAGATTGCATCTCTCAAGGACACAATAGCTGAAAAGGATGAGGAGATCAACCGAATGAAATCAATTAAAGATCTAAAACCACGGACACCAAGGCATCATCGGTGAGCAGCAAGGAACAGGCTGATTAAGGTATGGTTCTTCCTCTATTCGATAGGTGGTGTATCTCATGAAAGCTGAAAACTGTCAAAAGGTGGGAAAGGCTTAGGACATACTGAGAAAGCAGATTCGGATCATGAAAACTGTTCACAGTGATAATAAGCATCCTAAATCTGGTTTCCAGACAGTCCATGAATGACTTAAAAGTTACTGAAATATCTGATGCCTCGATTGTAATATGCTCTTTCTCCTAAAGTCATGTGAATATTTTTTTCCTTTCCCTCAGCAATTCTCAAATAGATTTATTGATTAGGATAGCTAGATTAAGTACAAGATTTATATGACTGATAATTATATAGTTGCCATTCGATTTCTTTCAGAAGATTCCTTCTAATGAGATTCCCAAATGTGACCGGACTTTAGACCATATTTTGCTTCTTTTCGTTTAATTTGAAACATTATAAACTGAAGTTTCATTCTAGAAGTGACAACCAGCTTTACTGGGTTTGCAGATAACATAATAACATTGACGTGGAAGAACCTTATTCCAATGTTTTTCTTCATTTTAGGGTGTAAGCTTCCCGTACAAAATGATGTAAGCATTCTTTCATGGACAATTCTTTGATATAACTTTTTATTACCAAGTTCAAAACTCCAAATGTATTCTTTGACTTGTTTATCCTATAGATCATATATGCTATAGTCTTGCCGGAAAAATGTAGCGTCGAAGGAATGACTTGTAAAAACCAGCACAAGGGTAAAAGGTATTGAGAACAGACTCTACAAAGCCTACAACAAGTATGTAAAACTCAGAGCTCTTTAGCTTAATTCTCATTTCCTTTGGTGGATGAAAAATGAGTAGGCCTTTGATTCTACTGCTTCTTCGATCAGCCCTCTTCCCAAAGATGCTGATGACGAAGACGACAATTTGAAGTATGTTGAAGTCCCATTTTCAGTATCGTTGACAACGATGATGCCTGCCTGCTGAAGAAATGAAAATACAGTTTCTTTTCTACTGCCTTGCCTGGTCTTGTGGAGGCAGATATTCGATTGCCAAAGCTAGATGCTGATGTGCATCATAATTCAGTAGCTAGTCCTCTTTAAACAAGCACCTCTAGGTTCAATAATACAGTATATAAAAGCTTTATCTAAACTATTTCTTACTTATTTTGCATGTATATCGAATATGTTATCATTTGTGGTTGTAAGAATTCCCATTTCTCGGTTTACTTATATATGTGTGTGTAATGTGTATAAAGCAACCACTCTTTCTATTCAAATATGTATTGTTTATTTTGGGAAAACTTATGTGTAGGTGAGAATAATATCGTAAATGAAATAAAACAGATTACGAGTTATTCGAGTTTGATTTGGTTAACATTTGAATTCAGATCGAGTTTTTAATGAGATGAGCTGAACTCAGATTTTTCAGATTCGTTAAAAATTACTCGAACTCGAATAAATTAATTGATTAAAAGTTTTAATAAATGGTTTTTACATTTACCCGATCGTATCTTGATTATTATAATCTTTCAATCCAACTTTATCAGATCAGAACCAATCGAATTTAATTTGTTTGCCATAATATTTTGGAAGAATTGCATCATGATAGTACGGTAGATTCAAATGTATTTGAGTTAGCTTAGTTTCTTTTCTTATTATATTATAGAATAAAATATTAATTATAAAATATAATTTTAAAAATTATTTACACATATATTAATTATATTGTATTGATAACCTTAAAAATTATTTTATGAATCAAAGATACATTTATTGTTCTAAAAAGTATATACTAAAATAGATAGATGTAGCATTGCCCATTGCATAGTAGTATTTTTTTTTTTTCAGTAGGTTGGTACAACCTTCATTCGCATTTCTTTAAGACTAAATCACATTTGTCTTAAGAAATTTACCCACCAGGACACCAGAGTAAATTCTAAACAAATGAATCAGTTTAGGGCAACAACTTGTTGACAATGCCCAACTAATGAAAAAAAATGTTTACCGTGCTTAGATTTACCGTCAGACATTTAAATTACGATTACGATCATATATTCATTTATAATATTTTATTACGATTACTGACATAATATATATTATTATGATCGTTATGGATTATTACTTTTACTATAAGAACTTTAAATAATATCTCTATTATTATACAACGATCGTTATTATAATATTAAATCACTATTTAAATCCCTTCTTACCATCATTTCACCCCTTGAAAATGGGTTTATATTGTCAAATTTAAAAAATAATACTTGATATATTTTTTTATTACTCTTCCGTTTTTTAGGACTTCACCCTAACTAATCAAGACCGACTTGCATCGTACACTTAGTTTTGGTGGACGAGTCTTCCAACAGAGATTTTCTGTATACACATCTCAAACACAAAACATGCTTAAGTGAAATTAAACTGCTTACTACTTAAACCAAACTTTGTTAGTAATACTTGATACATTAATAGTTGAATTTTTAAAGTTACAAATAAAACTTATTTTATATTTAAAATAAAAAAGAGACCACTTCTTTTATTTTATTTGAAGAGTTAAAAAATCTCTTATGAATTGCAATAAGCAAAAATCAGATTTCCATTTTTCAAAATTAATTTTGTTTTTATTTAAAAAAATATTATTTAATACACTAAGGATTATATAAATTTTAATATTTATGGTCTAAGTTTAAGGTTCAAACTAAAAATTTTAAGATTAAAAATTAAAAATTTAAATTTTATATTTTAAATAAAAATGTTAATTTTCTTAATAAATACTCATCAACTTACGGTATAACTATATTTTAATTTTATATAAAAATAATAGAAGAAACCATAATTATAATACACTCGAGTATATAGAAAAAAATAAAGATAATAGTCATCAAAAAATTATTTATAAAATTCCATAAAAAAATTCCATTTAATTTTATCCCATCGCATTTGTTGAAATTCTAAGTCCGGTCAACAAACAATTAAAAATATATTTGTTGAAAAAAACTTTGAATTTTTTATCTACAAATTTTTTTCTCAAAATTTTCTGCTTCACCTTCCTCTCTTCTGGTACTATTAATATTTAATATGTAAATAACGAGGCCAAATACATAAATAAAACCTATTTTAGGAGTATTTCTTACAAGCAGCAGGGACGAATGTATACGAGTAGAGAAATATAATATTTTTATTCTGAAGATTATTTTTTAATTTTATATTTTATTTAAATTATTAAAAATTTATTTATTTATAAATGTATTTCTTCTAAACATTTATATTTCTCTTCACTCGAAAATTTTAGTTTTATCCCTACCTAGAAGGGTATAACATTTTTGTATCTGCTCAAAGAGAGGCTTTAATCTTCTAAAATAATAAAAATATTAAATATAATATATATTTATATACTATTAAATATATAAATATATTGAGTTAGAAGATCAAGTTAAATATCTTAAACCCGGTATTAATATTAAATAACTCACTTTAAACGGATCGAATATAACCCGTCAAAGACGGGTATTATTACCATCTGTAGTAAATGAAGCTTTTATTACATGTTTCTAGAAACAAAACTTGAAAAATAAGAGAAAAAAAAGGTTTATGGTTAGGTTTGAAGACCAATAAGCTGAATATAATCGAGCCAAGGTCTCAACAGAAATGCTTCAACCAGACATACATACAGTCGTGTGGGTTGGTCACCCTTTTAACCACTCTTTTTTAATTATCATTTCTCAAAGTTATTTTTTATGATTAAAATAAATCTGTGAGCAGCCAGGGATGGGGAAATTGTCAAATATTCTATGTCATACACTACTATGAGGGGAGAAAATTGACCATAAATTATTTACTAATTCATATTTTCTTTCTCTCTGTATATACATTAAATGGATTTTTTAGTAGTAATGATATTTTATTTTCGATGTTTTTATAAAATTATTGATGTTTAAATTAATTGATTAGTCAGAATTGAATACGTAAAAATTTATTATAGAGTGACCCTTTTAATATAACTTATTCTGTTGCATTATAAGGGTTATTGATGTATTTAATGTTAATATTGAATGTATTTTTTTATATAATCATTAATATTTTATTTCGTTAGATAAATTAAAAATGAGTGATTTACGGGTAGATGCGGTAAGTATGTCATTCGAGTCGGGCTATTTTAGATTGGGTAATTTTGAGTTTGAATGTATTTAATTTAAGTTTGGATTGAATTATATTAAGTCTAATTCAATTATATATATATATTGTATATAGTAATTTGAATAGGGTATTTGGTCAGTTTTCTATTCAGGTCAACCTTTAGATCTTCGGGTTAAATTAAGTATGAATTTAATAGTAATATATATAGAATATTGATATATTCTTATAAAAATATATCTTTATGTTTATAAATTATTTATCTTATTTTCTATTTTAAAATATATTTTGATTCTTAAATATGAAATATACACTATTAATGTAAAACTCGTTTCACACACTGTAGAAATACTGATATTTTGCTACAAGGATTTGTGATTATCAACCTATTAAATACTGATATTGACGGGTCAAATTATATAAATTATGTAGAAATATAATACCATATCACCCTTTTTGTTCACACACTGTAGCAATTCCCTAATATTGAGAAGATGATGTTTAATAATGAAACCCCATGATCGTCCGACATAAAACTATATGTCTAAAGCTAAGTAAGTTTTTAACTCGATTGACATAATTATTGTTATAGTTTCATGAAACGTGAATTTAATATATATATATATGAATATAATAAATTTTAAGTGATATTACATTAAAATTAGTTTTTTGCGACGTTTTTAATAATATTTAGTGGCGTTTATTAGCGCCGCTAAAAATATTAACGGCATAATAAAACGTCATAAGAAACGTCGTTAAAACCTGCGCTGCAAAAGTTCGCGGCTTTTATTTTTGAAAAACGCCACAACAATACACGGGCTATAGTGGCATTTGCTCAAACAAACGACGCAAAAGACGTACATATTAGCGACGTTTGTATATACAAATACTACTATAGTTCATGTACAATTGTGGTGTTTTTCAAAATAAATGCCACTATAATTCTATTCATGAATAGAGATCTGGATAGGTTAGATAATATTAAACAGTTATAATATTTGTTTGATCAACAAAATATAATTTTATTAGATAAAAAATCATATCAATAAAAAATTATAGTATATCTTATTAAAAAAAATTCAAAATCTAAAACTAGTGACAAAGCTAAATAAGGATAGGAGGGGACAATCGCTCCCCACCCCTAAAGATTTTTTTTATCTTTATCCTATTATTTAAATTTTTAAAATTTTGATTCATTTATGAATTTACCCGTCTATATTTAAATATTTATATTTTGTTTCTCAACCTTAAATCTTGACTTCATCCCTGCCTAAAACGGAGGAAAAAATTGCATGAAGATGACCAAACCAAACATGAACTCAAGTACAATGAGCATATCCCTGCCCTAAAACACCCATCATAGCATCAGCATCATACAACTCATAAACCTCAAGGAAACTTATAAGAGAAATATTGTCTGAAGATCTTAACATGCAGTCGTCACCCATGGAATACCAACTTAATCCATCATTTGCAATCATCATGAACAGAAGAAATTTGTTAACATAAAAAAATCTGAACAGCCAAGTGATTTGAGAAACGAGAGAAAGGGACTGAATATAATAAAGATAAATTAATGATGATTATAATGTTGAGGACATGTTCCCATTTGCACGAAGATTTGGGTGGGTAGAAATGGGTGAAGGTGGTTGGACAATAATACGATACAACAGATAAAAACACACACAAAATATATAACCATAGAGTGTATCAAAGACTCAACCTACATACCACTTAAAACAAGCTCTCCAATTAGTCAATGCTACGATTGTTTAAATTTTTTCACGGACAGAGCCAGAATTTTAGATTGAGAATAAATTTATAAATAAACTAAAATTTTAAAAATTTAAATAAGAGGATAAGGTGAATCTTTACGAGTTTGTAATTGCTTGAAAATCAGACTAAATGAGTGGATATTATTAGATGGATCGTGAATGACGTGGTGAATCGGATTAATCTATTAATTTCTCTTTAACTGTGATCATTGACAGCACTGTAGCATTGGTGTAAATTTCAAAACCAAGTATTTTTCTTGCAGCATGTTTTGTCAAAGTGTTAGCTGTAATTATCATAATATAAATAATAAAAAAAGTTTAGCACGGCTGCTTCTTCTTCAAGAGGGAAGTTATAGAACATAAAGTACACGCTACCCATTTCCAATCTCCTTTCATTTGATGTTATAAGCTTCTTTTTATAGCGTCATCTCCAGTTTAGGACTTGGTTTTGCTGTTTTTTTGCAATTACAGCTCTGGTTTTTAGGGTTTCATAGAGAAGAAAAAGAATGGAAAATCTGCCTCCAGGGTTCAGATTCCATCCCACAGATGAAGAGCTCATCACTTACTATCTTCAGCACAAGGTGGCAGATATCAGCTTCACTTCCAAAGCTATTGTCAATGTTGATCTCAATAAGTGTGAACCTTGGGATCTTCCAGGTATAGATTTTGCATAATTTGTTCCAAACTCTACTATTTGAATATATATATATATATATATATCATACACACAGTTTTCTTTTTAGTGTCAAATTAATTATTAGAACAAATTAAGTTTTTTTTTTTAAATCTTTTTTGCCTTGGATAATAATTATTGTTGTTTCATGAAAATAAGGTTTAAATTAATTAAATCTCTTTAAGATCATAATCATATAGGCCAACAAAACACTTTGTTTCCCCCATGCATATACTTTATGGTGGCCTAACAAAGATGACTGATGGTAGAGTTATAAACTGCAGCCAAGGCTTCAATGGGGGAGAAAGAATGGTACTTCTTTAGCTTGAGAGACCGGAAATACCCGACCGGGCTTCGAACAAACCGAGCCACTGAAGCAGGGTATTGGAAAACCACAGGCAAAGACAAGGAGATCTTCCGAGCAGGAACCATTCTTGTTGGGATGAAGAAAACCCTAGTTTTCTACAAGGGAAGAGCCCCCAAGGGTGAGAAAAGTAACTGGGTCATGCATGAATATAGGCTGGAAAACAAAAACCCTTTCAAGGCCACTAAGGTAAGTTCATATATACATATACATATATATATATATATGTATATACACCATGTTTCATCTAAATCCAAGACATTTCTAATGGTTTGATTTTAATCCTTGAATTTTTTTATAGGAGGAATGGGTGGTGTGTAGGGTATTCCAAAAGACTGCAGCAGTGAAGAAACCGCAGCCGAGTTCATCCTCTCAACCATCGCTTGGATCTCCATGTGATGCTAATTCAATTGTGAATGAGTTCGGAGACGTTGAGCTACCAAACTTGAACATCAATGCTAACCCATCGAGTGGTTTCAGCGATATTGCTAATCCTGGTTATAGTACCACTGCTAACCATGGTCATATGAACCCCATGAACTTAAACCTTGATTTTGGTGCAGCAAGCCTTCCATCGTCTCTCTCGTGGCCTCCAAGCATTCTAAGCCCTAATCTCTCCATGAATTCCCTTCTGTTCAAGGCCTTGCAGCTTAGGAATTACCAACAAAGAGATGTTACAGCTATGGATTACTCGATTCTGTCATCGACACAAGGGATTAATATCCCTCCATTCGCAACAGATTTAGCTTCTAATTTCCAAGGCGCATCTTCTTCTTCCAAGGTTGTAGGTCCAATGCCTCCACAGCAGCAGCAACAACAACAACAGGAGCAACCATTCAATATGGACTCCATGTGGTGAAAGTTGTAAGCCAAATATATCTGAAAGTGTGAAAAAACTAACACTTTATCCATATTCCATGACATGAAAGGGTTGATTAAGATGAAAACAATCTCAATATTGTAATGAGCAGTTGTCGAGTTTCGATCTTATATGCTATGTTAGTATGTTTATTATGTCTGTAGGTAAATGTTGGGACAAGAAATACCCTAGTGATCGCCTGTTCTGTTCTATATCTTTTCTAGAATTAGAATGCTCCTTGTAACTAGGTTAAGAGTACACCTTTTCCACTGGAAAGTACTAATCAATGTCCATAAATTTCAACTGCTATAATAAGAAGTCTCCCTCTCTTTCTCTTGTGCGTAGCAACTTAGTATTGTAATATTTCCAGCATGGTATACATACATATAGGATTTAGTTCTAGCTCATTATTTTTTTTTGTATTGTCCATTCAAGTATCTCTGATGTCATTCTAACGTAATTTTTAATAACTTTCATTTTTATATTTTTTAAAATATAAAATTTATTTTATATTTATCATATCATTGTTATACTTGTACCTTATAGTTTTAGAAATTATTATTTTTCGGTTCTTGTTTTTATACTTGTATTTTTATCCCTATACGTATCTGTGAATCCTAGGCCTCAATGATAACACAACTCGATTTTTTTATTACATTTATACAAATAATTGGATAATTAGAGTTAGAATTTATAATCTTACGTTTAAATAGCGATCAATTGTAGATGAATATTTTGTTAACCAGATATAAAATTTTGATAAGATTTGAAAACAATATATATGTAGAATTGTTTACGCATTTGGGTTAATGATAGAAACAGTTAGGGGTGAGCGTTCGATTAAGTTAAATCAAGTCGAGTTAAATTTTTTTAATTTATTCAAGTAGACAGATCATATTTTACAATTTAAACTTAGTTTAAAATTTTTCCATTCCAATCAAGTTTATTAAATACAAATCGAGTTTTGATAAACCTAATTTTTGTATAAAGCATAAATAGGAGTACCAATTTTTTTAATGTCTTTATTTATTCCTCGTACTAAAAAAATAAATTTATAATTAAAGTTTAATGTTATGATTAAGAAATATGAGAAATTATATTATGGATCATTCCTAGCTCATCATTCATGGACCAACCAATCAAATAAAATCATTTTATTAAAATTTTTATCTCATTTTATTACCAAGTGAATCTTCACTAATATTTATTGTAAAATAAAATTAAAATAATTTTTACCAAGTGAATCTTAGTGAAGATTCACTTGATAAAAGATATGAGATAAAAAAATTAATAAAATGAATTCAATTGATCGGTTGGTCTCATAAATAACGTAATAAAAATAATTTATGATAAAAAATCAAAAATAAAGTTTAAAAAATAAAAAATCGAGCTTAATATTTTATTTAAATTCATTTTTTCCAACCTCTTTATATTTTAAATATACTTTCTGACTTAAACAATTAATAACCACTAGCCTCTAAAATCTTTTTAAGATATATGGTCCAATCGAGATAGATTGGGTCAAATATATAAATAGAGAGATCGATTCTTGTACGACTTAGAGGCGTGCATGATTAAGGACGTAAACCGTTTATTTTTTTTATTATGTATTTTTTAATAATTTTATTTTAAAATAATGATTTTATGATTTAAAGTTTTAAGTTAAGAGTTTAGAGTCGAGGATTTAATAAATTAAGAGTAAAATGTATTTTAAGGTTTAAGATATAAAAATTAAGGTTAAAATTTAATTTTTAATTTTTAATTTTTTTTTAAAATAAGACATAAAAAATTATAATAAAAGGACAAAGAAATTTATTCGTATGATGAATAATAGTGAACATTAAAAGCATAAAATAAATTGTATCACATTAAATTTATTCATTTATGAAAGGAGGAAGAATAGGACAATAAATTGTATCACATTAAATTTATTTCATGTATCAAAGGAGGAAGAATAGGACATGTATATTGACACCTTGATGGGTTGTGTCTTGTAAAAAATACCATATAAAGCTACTTTATTGATATTGAATGAGTATTTTATAAAAATAAAATACTCATGCATTACTATTCATAAAACTGATCAAAACTTTTATCAACAGATTTATCTAAGTAATAATCAATTTAATATCGCTTAAGCATATTTTAAAATTTTTTTGTTGAGAGATTTAACTATTAAAATCAAATGTATAATATAGATCGATCTAAATTAATCACGATAAAATCATAGAAAGCCGAAAGAAAAACAAAACAAAAATCAAAATTTTCTACCATTTCGTTCATGCATGTTCCAAGAGTAGTTGGTCCAATGGGAGTCTAAGAAGCAAGACTTTTATGTTGGAGAACTCACATGGCCACATTACCACTGGTGAAGGTCCATCTCAAGCTGTCTTCCTTTTGCACCACCTTTAATTCCCTGTATGCACTGCATCTACCCCTTCTTGCTTTCTCTACTCTGCACTAGAAAACAAAACAAAACTAGAACTAAACAACTAAAATGGTTCCCCTACCACCAATCATTCACTTCATGAATTGCCAACATCCATCAGATTTTATGTATACTTCTAATTTGTGGGATCCAGTTAGTTGGATTCATGTGTATTAGACAAATTGGACATTGTTTCCATTGGTCCTGTAATTACAAAAAATGGTTCCCTCTACAAGTGTAAACTCTATTTGCACTAAAATCTTAATAGTTCTGTTTTGTTTTGTTTAAATCTTGTTCTTGATTATTTGCTGTGTTTTTGGTCCTACAGGGTTATGGAGCTAGCTAGCTAACTATTTTCATTGCTGCTCGACAAGGATGCATTACTGGTTCTTTGCCTATAGAATATATAATAGAACAAAAAGATATAAATATTTACACTTGAACGTCTTTACTTTGGGTTTGATAGATCTTTAATGACGATGTATTTTCTCTAGATCTGTAGATTCAATTGTTCCTACGTCAATGTTTATTATATTTATTTTTGTATTTTTATGTTATTTTTTATATTTTGTCCGACTTAATCTCATATATTATTATGTTATACATATTTACCTATTTTATTTTCTTGTCAAGAAAATTTTTAGACTACTATTAATTATGACTCTCCGTCGATTCTTAAAGGATAAATAACTACCGTAAACCACCATCCTTCCTGTTTACTAACAAAATTCCGTCATAAAAAACAAAGCATTCAACATGTGATGCTTGTTTCTTCTACGTTAAAAATAAAAATTTCAAGGTTACATGTCTCTCTAGCCAAGGATAAAACTAAGTGGGTGGTGGGACAATAGCTTTCCGAAGATTTTTTTTTTTTATTTTATCATCTTATTTAATATTTTAAAAAAATATTTTTTATGAATTTATCCTTTTACTTTTAAATATTTATGTTTTGTCCCGTCAATCTTAAATCCTGATTCCGTTTCTGTCTCTAGCTTTACATTTTGAAGACTAAAATAGTACTTATCCTTGACGCCGATATTTATATCCATTAAAAACAATAACAAATTAAGAAAAAGGTGTAGAAGAGATGGTGATTTGAGTGAAGGCAAAGTAATTGTTTTCATATCTTCCAATAGATATAAAGGTAGAACTACAGCAACCTAAAGTGTATATAGTTTGAAAAAAAGCTTCGATTGAATTAATATGGGGTGCATGAAAACTCATGTCTGCTTCATTTGTCGGGTCTTTTGGTAATCAAGTAACAATGGGGTTTTCCTAATTTTGTCATTAAACTTTTGTCTTAAATGGAAGTGAAGTCTATTCAGAAGGAACAGAATTGGGTTTATTTATCTTACATCCTTATTCATATTAAGCTTACTGTCTCAAGGTCAAACTTCTTTTTTGGCTCTTTATAGTTGCTGTCATTAATGGTCTGTAAATTGTGCATGATATGGCTCCACTCAGAAAATCTGTCGAATTTAGCAGTCGTGTGTTCGACGTTCGGAAGAAGAAGAAGAAGAAACAGATGTATACAAATAGTATGCTACTATCTTGTAAAGACTGGAAAGGATTTTGATTAATGTCAATACATTACAAGTTTAAAAATTTTCACATCTGCTAGTGGGGAACATTTCTGACACTTTATGAAGTTGAAAAGCTGTTGAAAAATATGGCATCTTCATCATGTGTTGGAAAGCAACTTGTACATTAGGTTAAGTCAAAGAGGCCCATGTTGTTGATGATGATGATGAGTGGAAGCAAGCTAGCCCCCCAGCATTTCCTTCTCTCACCAATCTTTCCAACTCTTTTGTTTCCTGTGCCTTTTCCTTCTGAAATCATGTGATTCATACATTTCAGAAATTAAGTTGACAGATTTCCATTGACAGAAAAGAATTAATAATCTTTTAGAAAAATAAATTAGCACCTGCAATCTTTCTATGGCATCTGACTCAGAGTTGAAGTCATAATATGTGCTTGCTGCAGTCAATTTCATTGAAAGAAACTGTAACATTTAGAAAACATTTAGAAACAGTGCACATTTGCATGCATGCATGCATATATACATGCATACATACATAGATATAATGGAGTTTAATTTTTGTTTCAATTCACCTCAATCTGATTCTGCAAAGACTGGACGTAATTGATTATCTGATCCAACATTACTGCCATGCCCATGGTCTGCAGATTGTTAAACACAGTTAGCCAATGTAAGTGAAAACCGTACAGTTTTTGACTTGGAACATTTTCTTGTCCTTGAAGGAAGAAAAGGGTTTAATTACCTTCTGGCACCCTGGAACAATATCCTGCAAGCATCGAAGTCTCTCATTTATTTTCCCTCTTCTAACCTGATGATTGACAGAAAATTAATGCATGATTTCAACAAGTTAGCATATAGTATCCAATCAAATATATATATAAAGAGGTATATATTATCTATATGTATATATATACCCTTTCAGCCAAACTGTGACTATCTGTAGCTTGACCTCTTTTGGCTCTAACATGAACTACTTCTTTTGGTTTCTCTGCTTCCTTCTCAATACCTTTTGCTCTTTTCCCTCTATCCAAATTCTGCACAACCATCAAATCAAAGTTCAGAAGCTAATTAAAATGGACATAGAAGGAAATAATTTGAACGTGTCATATATGTACTGACATTTCTTCTCTTGTTTTCCCTTTGAGAAACCCGAGGAGACGATGAGTAATTCCCAGAACTATCTTTTGAAGCATCCAGTGTTTTTCTCTTCTTGCTTTCATGGAGTTCGGTTTTAGCAGTGACAATGGGCTGAACAACTGACATCGAGCTCTGCAAGTGCAAGTTTTCTCCCGAGGCGTCGCCTGGAGTTGCCTGTGCTTGATTGCTGAAGAAGTTGTCAAAGGATGAGGGGAAGAAGCTTTGGTAATTCATGACTGAATTATCCATGAGGTTTGGAAACTGGTTAAGTGAGTCCATGGGAAGATCGATATCCAAGAAAGAAAATGAATGTTTAAAACTATGCAAATCTGATGTGAAATCAGCCATGGGAAATTATGGGATATTTCTTTATTTTATTTTTTATTGAAATTGGCCATTGGATAATGAGGAATGGGACTAGTATTTATAGTGTAGGTAGTGGATTTTCTTTTCCTTTTGGAAAATAAATAGTGGGTTTTCTATTTTCGTTTTTTATGGTATAATAATCAAATTAATTTGGCATAGGATTCATGGAATTATTCGGATGAGAGAATATGGTGTGTGTGTGTGTATGTTCTTTTTATAATCATTACAATTTTGTTTTGGAGGCATTATCCCCACCACCACATGTGTACTCCTCACTCATTTGATGCCACTGGTAATTGATATAATAATTATCGGAAAAAATAAAGATGGTAGGTTCGAATGGAATAAAAATCATCTATTTTTTAGTGTTTTATTTATGTTTTAGGCTAAAAATTAAATTTAGAGTTTGGAGTTAGTATTTATTGTTATAATTTAAAAAATTTGGGGTAAGGAGTTCTAAAAGATAATCTCAATCATTTGAGATTGATCGCTCAATCATTTTGATGTAGTTACTGATATTCGAATCCGTAACCTTGAGGAACAACAATCGTTCTGTTAACCATTTAAGCCAGAAAGCTCGTACTATGTTATAGTTATTTTTAGATATCATGAAAGAACAACTTTTTTTAAAAAATTCCAAATAACATGAGTTAGCCTTGCTGTCCAAGTCATGCATTTAGCTATAAAATTGGCACATCAAGCATTGGTGTCCCAAGGTGTTAAGTTTTAATCAAATATTCACTATGAAACCAAGTATCCATAATTACTATTTTCTCAACTGTAAGAAAAAAATATATATATCTTCAGTATGCACATATCATTTGCAAGTGCCCCATTATTTTCCAAGTACCATGATAAAAATTAAAACATGTGTGGTGTTCCAAAGTGGTTGGATTTAATGAAATCATCGAATGATGATGACATAGATATTATCTTCTTAAAAAAATATTAACCGATTAAATATATTTATTTATGTTTATAATCGTGATCGTTCATAAAGGAATTTGATATTACTTAAATAAATTTTAAATGTAAATATTTTTATTAAAAATTTATTTACAAAATTTAAGTGTACGATATAAAATGATTTAAAAATATAAGTTAATTTGAATTAATCAAAATAATATCGTGAAGAACAGAGAGACCAATAAAAAAGGCTGGGCTCATTTGCGTGACGAGAATTTGCCGCACCCATCAGATACTGTAAATCCCGGCCCAAATCCCAGGTAATAAAGAATGATATCCAAACTGAATCGCATCCGTCCATGTGTGCAAGATAAAATCCTGGCCATCGGCTGAAACCCTAGGGTTGTTTATTCATCAACCAAATACTGTAAACAGAGCCTCTTTCGCTTCGTGCTCCCTCATCCGGCTTTTTGCTTATCTTTCAGGTGCCTTCTTCATCTTCCATTTTCAAATCACCTAAGAGAAAAGATGATGATGATGGTTTTATTTTACTCTGATTGTTGCAAGATATACAGATTTTCTGTAGTCTGTTTGTATGCGAGAATAATGGAGAGTGGAAAACCGATGCTAGGATCTGATTTGGATGTTGATTTATAATATAATTAATTAGGTTACTACACTTTCAATCACGAGCTTTAGGGTTCATTTTATCTTTCAATGGTTATATTTTACTTTCTATGAATATTTTTTCACGTAAATTACTACTACGTGAAGCAATTATCGATCACTTAAAATCTGTGAGATTAATGTAATTGGACCTTTTCGTTTGAAATTGATTCTCAATCTGTTAAATTCCTTTAATTTGTTATCGTTCCTATTATGTAGATCTTGAAGATGTATACATCAAGGAAGAAGATCCACAAAGATAAGGATGCTGAACCAACGGAATTTGAAGAGTCGGTTGCCCAGGTTTTGAACCATTCTTACTTTTACTTTACTTAAATTGTTGCTGAAAATGTGTACTCTTGGTATGATGTTATTACCTGTGCATGTGTTTTTTTAACAGGCATTCTTTGATTTGGAGAATACCAATCAAGATCTGAAAAGTGACCTTAAAGATCTCTACATTAATTCCGCTGTGTAAGATTGATTTATTGGGATGCAATATACTTGTTATTTCACTTCTGTATTTGTCAATTGTGTAATTCGGATAAATTTGTTTTCAAGCAGCCAAATTGATGTTTCTGGGAGCCGGAAAGCTGTTGTTATCCATGTCCCATATAGGTTGAGGAAAGCCTTCCGCAAGGTTCATGTTAAGCTTGTGAGGGAACTTGAAAAGAAATTCAGTGGCAAGGTGAGGAAATGTCTAAGATACTCCATTTTCCTTAAAGCTTGTTCCTTCTGTCTGATTAAAGAATTAGAGCAAGAGCAACTTGAGTAAAAAATGATTAAATTTACAATTTATTTACCATTTAATGCAAGATGTTAACAAACTTTGATTTGCATGTGTTCCCTTCATGAATTCTTCAACATCTGTCCTAACCTTTAAAATATATCCGCTATTTTACTGATAGGTACTGTTGTTAAATGGTTTAATCAATTCAGATTCTTGATTTTAAGTTTTAACTTGGTTTATGCCTATATGATAGGATGTGATTCTTCTGGCCACCCGGAGGATATTGAGGCCTCCAAAGAAAGGTTCAGCAGTTCAAAGGCCACGCAGCCGCACACTGACTGCTGTACATGAGGCAATGCTAGAGGATGTCGTTTTACCGGCTGAGATTGTTGGGAAGCGCATTCGATATAGAAATGATGGATCAAAGATAATGAAGGTACATCATTGCTGTGATATAATTATAGTACTGATATGAATGCTAGAATTAGGTTGCTAAATGTTGATGAACAAGCAAGCGAGGATTAAAAGAATCGTCATCTTATTGGCAGGTTTCCTTGGACCCGAAGGAACGTAACAACACGGAGTATAAGCTTGAGACTTTTTCTGCAGTTTATCGTAAGCTTGCTGGAAAGGATGTTGTGTTCGAATTCCCAGTCACTGAGGCCTAGACGAATCCTTTTAGAAGTGTTGTGACACATTATGTCTTTTGTTTTTTCTGGATATTTAAAATTTTGACATTTAGTTAAAGCAAAGCTGTATGGATTTGTATTTAGTTAGTGGTAACATTTGGTACTTTCTTCATCAATCATAATCTTTTTGAAGAGTCTTAAAAAGATTTTAGTAAGGGTTAGAGATTTGAAGGGTTTATGAAAAATTTAGAATTTTCTAGAAAATAAATGTTATTTATAATTTTTTGAATATAAATAAAGTTTAAAAATGACACGTGTCTTGTATTCATTGGATGATTTTTAAGAGAGTATAATTTAGTTTTTTTATATTAATCCTTAAAAATAATAATTTTATTCATAGTAGACTTAACTTGCATAATGTATTTTCAAAATCTCCAGCCCATTGGTTTTTTCTACAAAGTAATGATAAAATAAAATTGTAAATTTTTTAGAATAAATTCCCATCATTATTTTCATGAAAATAGTAAAATACAATATAACCCCGACTGTTTGTTTTCAACAAGTTTGTCTTGTTATCAAGTATATACATCAAATTCGCATGTTTTTATCTATTTATTTGTATATAATAAAGCTTGCAAGTGTCTCGTCAGGTGGGCGTGCCGGAGTGGTTATCGGGCATGACTAGAAATCATGTGGGCTCTGCCCGCGCAGATTCGAATCCAGCCGCTCACGCTAATATTTACTTGCATTGTTTTTGATTGCCCTCTCCTACAAAATGAGCAACTCCGGTTTTCATGCATATGAATGAGGCTTCATATTATCCATTAAACTTAGTACCCCGGTTCTCTTATGCTCTGTTGTCGAATTATCAAATTCCGATTACCTTATAATGATGTTTTTCCGATTGTCCGGTGATCTCCCACCGGACTTGATATCAGAGATTTTTGTTGGTGGAAACCTGTAAAAGGAGAAATGGATGAGTAATGGAGTCTGAATCTTCCATGCTACAGAAACAGGCATTGAAGTATAGGTAGGGAGGTGGTAAAGGAAACAAAAGCAAAGCATAAACGGTCTGAAAATGGAAACACCAATTATATGACCCCCCTGCACCATCACAACCGCATTTACTTCTGCGAATTTCTCGGCATCACTAGAGTGAACTCTACGAGATATTAGGTTATCGTATACATCTGTAACATCAAGTATAATATTATAGAGAACCAGCAAATTACATTACAGGCATTACAAGCAGTCTGATTCTGTGTTTCTAATTCCAAAATCATACCATACACTGAAAACAAGCTGTTCATTACACCTGCAGCAAGGAAAACAACAAACCCTGATAGCTCAAACACACGGATTGACAGTACTTGGATGGTATATGAAGCCATATTTATTCGAGTTATCGAAAGACATAACAATCCAAAGTCCTCTTAGTAAAATCAACAAAGCATAATGCCAAAAAGGCTATAATTGATAGTGAAACAAAGGTTTTAAATAAATCTGTATGAACAAACAACAGCATGCATGTACATGTACATGGATGAGAAAATCAACAAAGCACAATGCCAAAAGGTTATAAATTCAACTAAATTATGCCATAATTATGCATCTATAAATGTATGGGTCTGTATCTGTTTTGTGAGCAGCAAATAGCAATCAAGGAATAATGATGGTACATCCAGCCGGCAAGAGTATCCAGTATATGCCACCATGTGTTTGAGTGGTTCCACCTTCACCCGCATACACAGTCATTTTAGAAACTAAATTACCCATAAAAGAAGACATTTCAAGGTAATTTACAAAGGATGCTGCAATCTAGGGGAAGGGGGGGGGGTAGGAATTGAAATTTGAACCCCAGATACCTAGTTAGCTCTATGAACCAATCTAAGCTAAGGGTTCATAGTTACAGCCTCCTGATAGGCTCAGATTGACTTCAATTACCTGAAAGAGCTACTAACCTTGAGCAAGCAGAAGTAGCCTAGGTTGAGCTTTTAATAGAACCTAGGTTTCAAATTAAATGCAACCAATAAATATCTATATGCTTTTAGTAATTTACAAAGTAAGCACTAACCCTTTACTCCAAAGAAGCAAAAACCATTCCTGAATAAAATAAAAAAATAAAACCTTTTGAACACTCAAGAATTCCCATTTCAGAAAGAAACAACAATTACCCAAATCACCAAATGTTCCTACTTTTAACTACAGCAAATCATAACCCAAAAGAAGATGCCCCCATTGACATTTTCTTATCAGATACTGAAAACGAGAGGAGGCATAGATTTAGTTTAGATCCTTGGGTCAGAAAATCGGGTTTGACCCGATTCATCTGAATATCCATAACACTAAGTGGGAAGGGTTGTTAACTTGAAAAATGACAGAAATCATTTTAAAAGAAAAGAGCTTTGAGGACAGTCGCAAGGGCCTACATAAAGTAGATGCTTCTAAGAAATGAGCCATTTGAAACCCTTCTACCCTCTTCTCCGTCCAGACATAATATTTAACAAATTTTCTCTTTTTCATAATATAAACATAATCCAAGTTGGATTTGCATCAACCGTTGGATGGACATCCAAGGGCTTAGATATGTTGGGAGATGCCGTTTTTACTCAAATTTTCTAATAAATAGAAACAGTTGACTTGAAGCAGAGTTGGTGTCAAAAAGTCATTCCACCGGACAAATACCTAGGTTACTACGCGGCTGTTACTCTGCTGTTTCCACCAACATTCCAGGAACCTTCTTGTTATTATTATTCAATTTAGAAACTTCCCATGTATTTAAACTCCATTGCAACCTTGTTTTAAGACCATGACACCCTAAAACCATCCATGTTTCTTCAGTTTTGATCTCTTAGTTTTGTCCTTAAATCTTTG
The DNA here is from genome assembly GCA_035048815.1 of Abelmoschus esculentus. NCBI lineage: Eukaryota > Viridiplantae > Streptophyta > Magnoliopsida > Malvales > Malvaceae > Abelmoschus > Abelmoschus esculentus. The sequence goes on along the minus strand of JAUCBN010000031.1, from coordinate 3,643,308 downwards.
AGAATCAGCATATAGCTCACGTGGAAAATGGCGGGTAAACGGTGTCTTACTGAATCTTATTCCGACACAGAAGAACCAAACGAGAAACGGATGAAACCCAAACCTTCTTTTGCTTCGTAAAGTTTCAAACTTTTCTTCAAGAATTTGGTTTTTGTTGTTTATTTCTTAGTTCAAATCCTATAGTCCTTTTGTTTCCATATGGATTATGTTTTTTTCTTGCATATGAGTTAACTCATGTCTCATCCATCCTAATCTTATTTTTCTGCTAATTAACAGAGTAATTGGACAAGCTGTTATGGTGAATTGCTTGTATACAGCCTTGGAACCAGTTCTCAGAAGAGTGGTAAGAAAAAACTATGCTTCATGCATAAAATTTTGTTTCATATTCTGACAAAAAGTACCATTATCAATATGTTTTCAGGTGACCGAAGAAGTGGACCGCAGTCTTCGACGTCGACTTGGTTCCTTCACTCGGTCTCCATCGCTTCGAATTCAAGCAGTGGAGCCATCAACCCTTAGACTAATCTTCCCTAAAGGCCTTTCCTTACCAATCTTTACTGGAACCAAAGTCATGGATGAAGAAAGCAATCAACTTCAAGTGGCTTTGGTAGATACTAGATGTGACCAAATGGTTCCGGTCCATCTCTCGAATCCGATTAAGGTTGACATAGTCGTTCTCGATGGTGACTTTCCGTCGGGGGAAGGTGACAATTGGACTAGTGAAGAATTCAATAGAAGCATTGTGCGAGAGAGAACTGGTAAACGACCATTACTTACCGGAGAGTTAACTGTCATAGTGAGGGATGGCGTTGCTTCGATCGGAGATATCGAATTTACCGATAACTCGAGCTGGATTCGTTGTCGAAAATTCCGAATTGGTGCAAAAGTTGCACAAGGGAGTTTCCAAGGTGTTCACATTCGGGAAGCCATGACTGAAGCCTTTGTTGTCAAAGACCATCGAGGCGAATGTAAGTATTCGTTCTTCTATTTACTCAATTATTGTTAGTCTAAATCAAATATTATAATAATCAGTTCTTAATTATGGTAATATTAGTTTAAATTAGGATTAGCATGTAATTAAGCATTTCTTAAGTAGCTTAAGATATTGAACTTGAATAAGAAACCATCTTAATTTTAATTATCAATAAGGCGTATTAAAATGATTATCTAATAATTTTTTCCATAAAATTATTCTTTTTTACATTTTCGTCCTTATGTTAGTAGTTGTTGTACTTTCCATCTGACCTTTAGCTAGGATTAAGATATATATATATATATATATAATATTGTCAATTTGTTTTTTTAATACACTTTTATACTCTTTTTAATAGAGTTTGTGACAAATACCAATCTTATAATATATCAACCCATTATAATTAAAATCTTGATCAGTCAAATCTATCCTATTTGACCGAATTAATTAAGATTTTGTTTAATATTGGTTTGTAAATTAGTTTATGCTTGATTTGAATACTAAACAGTTAAATTTTTTAGAAGAAAAATATTTTTTAATCCAGATGTAAAATTAAAATTTTTAAGTTTTACCGTTAAAAAATATGTTTTGGATTCAAATTATAATTTTAAATGATTATTTACTTTCTTTAAAAATATTTTTTATAATAATATTAAACATTTAAATATCAAATTTAGAAGAAAAAAAAAATTAAATACTTCTTCATTACGCTTTTTAAAACCAGAAGGACATTTCCTTTTCATGCTCCATTAAAACCACCATTCAAGTCATTTTCAGTCAACAAAGGGCTGCACTTGTGTCTACTTTTTGGTCTAAAATTCCAAATATTCCTTTCGTCTCTCTAATTATTTGGGGCAATTTCATATGATTTCATTATTGACAATTTGTCTTTGTTTGATTGTTTGTTTTATGGATTAAAGTGTACAAGAAACATCATCCTCCAATGTTGGGAGATGAAGTTTGGCGTCTAGAAAAGATCGGAAAGGATGGAGCATTCCATAAAAAGTTAACCTCAGAGGGCGTCCACACTGTCCAGGATTTCTTGAAAATGTCGGTTGTCGATCCGGCAAAGCTTCGAAGGGTAAGTGTTTACAATCGGATCTAGTTTTTGTTTTGTCCTGAAAAAACAACTGAAGTAATCAGCATTTCAATGGTGTTGAACAGATTTTAGGTCCAGGAATGTCTGAGAAGATGTGGGATGTGACCATCAAACATGCCAAGACCTGTGTTCTTGGGAACAAATACTATGCTTCTCAAGGACCCAATTACAGGATCTTCTTAAACCCCATTTGCCAACTCATGAAAGCAGAGATTAATGGGAGTATCTACCCCATACAAAGCCTTAACAACATTAACAGAGTATGTCTTATTTATGACAGCAACTGTTGGTTAATCCTATGTTTATGTACTAAGCTTATGTATGTCATTTGGAATCTCAGGGTTATCTTGAAGATTTTGTGAGACAAGCATATGCAAATTGGTCGTCCTTGGAAGAAATAGAAGGAATTTCCAATGAGACTGGCCTGCTCACACAAGGAGAGCACATGTTAGAGCAATATCCTAATCAACAAGATGTCATGGTCGGATCCTTTCAACAAAATGTGTATCTGACACATGGTCCGACCAATGGATATAAGCCAAACATGTTCGAATTGAATTCGAATAACGATTTGACATCTCCGAGATCCTTCATCACAGGAGGTTAAATGGTGAAGTACTGATCAAGGGACAAGTGTTTAAACTAATGTATTTTGCCTTCCCCTGCATTTATTTGCAAGTATACTTGTTGTGCATAAATAATCACAGCAGAAGGGAAGAGGCATAGTGAAAACTAGTTTTTTTTTGCCCTAAAATTGAGCCATTTGTTTATGTTTAAGACCCTTTTTCTAAAGGGATTCGTAGGGTTTAATGAAGATGGTTAAAGGAGATGGCTTTGTTTGGTTTTGCTGAGCTTTTTGCTCGGTTATATGACCTAGTGGGATCTTGTCATCTTTACCTGTAATTGAGCACCCTCTTGTGTCTGTTTCCAACACAAACAGCTGACACTTCGAGGCTGTTTTAAAAAAATTGTTTCTACTCCTTAGATTCATGGACTCTGATGGGGAACTTTCAAGTAGGGGGGGTCATTGTTAAGTTAAAATTAAATTAGCTCATCAAATTAAAATTTATTTTAATTAATCGATTGATTACGATTAATTTTTAAATTTGATTTTAATTAATTAATTTAATTAATTAAAATTTTAATATGTAATTAATATATTCTTATTTTAAGTCTAAAAATTACCTATAATATTTAAAATTAAATACTCCCTTTGTCCTATAAAAATTGTTTATTATTGATTTTTTTTTATCATTTTCTTTAATTTTGACTCATAATTATTTAAAACTTGTTATTGATAAAAATATAAAAAATATATATTTTAGAAATCTTTTATCAAGAAGTTTTTAAATATATATCTTATAAAAGTTAATTTTTTAAAATATTTAATATAAATAGAGTCAAACTTTAAAAAAAATACTTTTAAAAAATCAATAATAGACAAGATAAATGGGATGGAACGAATATTTATTTTAAGTTCAACTCAAAACGAAAAAAAAATAAATTAAAAATATACAATAAAATGTATATTTTAATTTATTTCTACTTAAAATTTTTATTTTAAAGCAAAATTAAAACACTTACCAAAAACGTTCGGTTAAATCTAAAACTAATCATATTGAACGAATTTAATTCGATTTGATTAATGATTTTTGAAAATAAAAAATTAAATTTCAGTAATATTTAAAAAAAATAAAGTTTAATTAATTCTGTTTCGAGTAAATTAGTTATGGCAATAACTGAATTAATCATTTGAATATTCCTACTTTTAGTCCCCTTTCTCCGCTGCTTCCCTTTAAATATATGTTATGTTTTAATATAAAAATATTTGGGGTAAATAAACTTAAATATTATAGAAATAAATTTAAATAATTTATTTTTAAAAAAATATATATTTAATAAATTTTAGCTATTATATTGTTTTTATAAAAAAATATTATTTAACATTAATATAAGTAAGATTTTAAAAATCTGTTTCTTATAATATATACGTTCATTTATATATAATGTTTTTAATATTTGTTTTTTATATTATTATAACACTCTTAATTCGAATATCATATTATAACCTTAAACATAATTTATTATTATAAAAAATTTCAACTCGAATTAACCTAATAAAATATTTAAAAAATACTTAAAACAAATAATTGAAATATAAATAAATCATTACAAATGAGTACATTTCATGGACGAACCAAAAAATTAAAACATGGCTCAATCCAAATAGTGAGAGCACCTACTGTTAGGGATTAGTCACTGACAAAACAAAACAAAAAAGATTAAATCATTACAAAGAAATTTCAAGTTAATTTAAAATATGTGATTTGATTGACATAATTCAAAGGTCTTATAATTTGACAATCCACTAAATATTAGTGATGCATTTTGACGAACACTGTTTATTGAAATCTCATATTGATAGTATTTTTAGTTCCACGATCCAATAATCAATTTACACACAAAAATAACGATTTCGAACGTTGAGTATATAAAACTCAGTGGTACAGCCCGTATATGCATACTCTATTGTAATTCATATTAATCAGAAGCATGCAAGTTGGTACAAATAATAAAAAGAGATAAATAAACATGCGACGCTATAATTATTCGCCTAAACATATATTCCTATTAAGCAAGATATCAATAATGGCACACAAGGTCCAACCTTGAGATCTCATTAGATCATCCGGGCAAAATATATAAAGCCATAATTACAAACTTAGAGTAAGATCTAGTGTCACACAACTTTGGGAACGTGCACTTTGAGTGAAGCTTGGTGCCATACAATCTCGAGAATATATAGTCTTTTTAAGTGAGACTCGATGTCACACAATCTCAATAACATATACTTACACTCGACATTTTTTCTCGAGTATCATCGAATAAGACTCAGTATCACACAATTTTAGAATCTACATTCGACATATCTAATTATAGTGTTACAACACACTCTCTGATATTTAAATTCCATCAATCAAATTAACTCAAAAACACAAATATTTCTACTATATAACGTTGATACGATTATCAAACGATACACAATTTAGATTGAGTGATATTTTATTTATAAATAAAACCTTTAAAAATAGTTGTGCTCTCAAATGAAATATGAATGGATGTAATTTATTATTTTAGTTTTTGAAGGATAATAACAATTTTTGGTATAAGATTTAAATTTATCTATTTTTTAATTATTTAAAAAATATTAATTTGTGTAGATAAAAATTTCAAACCCTCTCTTTTCAGTTAGAACCCAATTTATTATCTTGTGTTGTTATACATAATCTTTTAAAAAATATATTTAATACACAATATAAAATTTATTTTTTACAATTGTGTCCGACCAGTTGTATTATTATTTATTACTATTTTTCTAAATTGCGTCAATGTCAAAATATTTTGTCATTTCCTTGGTCTTTGTTTAGGTTTCATCGTTGTTTCGATATATTATATTATATAAAAAAGTATTAAATATATAAATGGTTGAGGATTCTGGTAATTTGTTGATTCCACCATCGTAGGGAGTTTTACGAGATCGAAATATTTTGTCTTTTTTAGTGTTTTTATTTTTACAATAAAAAATAAATTTAAGATTTTATTTAATTAGGTTCTGAATTCAAATAATTATATATATAAAAATATTAAAAGATTTATTTATTAAAATTAAGTGTACGACAAAATCAATCTAAATTAGTTGAACTCAAGTCTTGAAAATAAAAAAAATAATTAAAATATTTTTTTAAAATATTAAAAGTATAATATAAATCTGAGACTTTAAAGCTGAGAAATGTTTTTTTTTTTTATTGTTTTTACCTATACTAGAAATTACCTGGAAAGACCACCGTTGTCTTCCTATTGCCTTCGTTTTTTCCAATAACAATGCAAACATAAGATTTTACGACATATTTAAGAACATCCATCTTTCCTATGATTCCTTTGTTTTACTGTCTTTGGATCAAAACTTGTCCATCTGAAATTCAAGACAATGAGACCTGAAACCATCCCAACATCTCTGCAACTCATCACTTCCATCTTCTTCTTCTTCTTCACAGTTCTTCCGGTAACTCATTCCCACCACCAACCACCGCCCTACCGTGATTGCCAATCTTCCTTCGAATGTGGAAACTTGAAAGAAATCAGTTACCCGTTTTGGGGAAACCAACAATCTCATTGCGGCCGACAAGGCTTCGAGCTTCAATGCCAACAAAACCTATACCCGGTTATAAACATGGAGAACCAAAGTTTCATCGTCCTGAAAATCGAACAAAACAGACAGTGGATTAAGCTAGCACGATCAGACATATGGAATGGCGTCTGCCCACTCCTTAACACCCAACTGAATCACCCTCCTTTTAGTTTCCAAGCCTCCGGAGCTCGAAACATCAGCATGTTCCGTGGTTGTCCGAAAGAAATCAGTAATGCAGAACATGCAGATAACTTTTCTTGCACCACGAAGAATGGGAGTCCTGACTTATTCTATATTGCGTGGGAAGCATTCAACGATCCTGAAAACCTATGTGATTTCCAGATTACAGTTCCGGTTCTCATCTCGGCTTATGATCGAGTGGTTGATGGAACCTTAACTCCCAAGGAAGCTTTGGATGAAGGCTTTGTTGCCGATTATCGCTATGATGACGAGGAGTTCTGTGTACTGTGTAGAAATTCTGTTGGAATCTGCGTAACTTCAGACATAAATTCTACTCAGGTTCTTTGTCTTTGTCATGGCAAGCCGCAAAATACACCATGCTCACTGAACGGTAAATCTCATCTTTCATCCTTCAAGTTATAATATTTTATTAACTACATGATTTCAGAATTAGCTAGATTACGTCAATTGTCACACTCTAATGAAAAAAAAAATCTCATTAAGAAAATATATATTTATTATATTTAAAAAATATAAAAACTTATAAAAAATGTTAAGTCTTTCTTTAAGCATCACCTTTGATCTGATAAAAAAAAGTATCACCTTTGAAGTAAATAGATTTAAGCATGTATTAATCAAGAAATAAAACTGTGAAATTTTTAGACCGACTCATGTAATACAAAGTTTAGTGTTATGTGGGTCATGCATAGATATGATTCACCCAAGTTCTGACTGTACTACTGGACCTGGTTGTACAGACCGAGGCTACAAACAATTGCAAGGGTCTAAATACGTGGGTAGGTTTTACTTTCCTATTTATTCGGAATTCCGACATATTTTCTGACATGTTAATTCTCATCAAACACTGCTAATTGTATCACTTCTTTGGCTTAGGATATGGTTTTGCCAGTGGAGTATTATTTGCAGGCCTCATCCTGCTTGGATACAAAACTACGGTACTGGTGTCCAGGATGATCAAGACGAAGATGATGAAAGATCCGAATGTTGAGACATACATAAAGAAATATGGATCATTAGCTCCGAAGAGATACCAATGTTCCGATGTCAAGAAAATAACCAACTCGTTCGCGGAGAAACTAGGCGAAGGCGGGTTTTGCAGCGTGTACAAAGGAAAGCTCGAAGACGGTAGCCTCGTCGCTGTCAAGGTTCTTAAACCTGGTGTTAGTAATGGAAATGGAGAAGAATTCCTGAATGAGGTCATTAGCATTTGCAGAACGTCACATGTTAATATTGTCTCCCTGATCGGATATTGCTATACCAGGGACAAGCAAGCTCTGCTTTTCGAGTTTATGCCCAATGGATCACTAGAAAAGTTCATACACAATGAAAACATTTCGACTGCAGGGCGCCTTGCGTGGGACAAATTGCATGAAATTGCAATAGGAATAGCTCGAGGCCTCGAGTATCTCCACCGAGGCTGCAGCACAAGGATTTTGCATTTCGATGTAAAGCCTCATAATGTACTTTTAGATGAAAATTTTTGCCCCAAGATCTCTGATTTCGGGCTTTCGAAACTGTGTCCGAAAGGGAGTGTTATATCTGTGTCGGGGGCTAGAGGGACGGTCGGATATATTGCCCCGGAACTGTTTAATAGGAACTTCGGGAGAGTTTCACACAAGGCAGATGTGTATAGTTTTGGAATGATGGTTCTGGAGATGGTGGGAGGAAGAAAGAATATTGATGAATCTGCAGATGATGGTAGTGAGACATATTATCCGCATTGCTTTTACGACCGTCTCCAGAACGAAAACGGCCTAGGATTGCATGGCGTAACAACGAGCCAAGATAACGAAATCGCAAAGAAGATGATAATAATAGGGCTTTGGTGCATACAAACCTACCCTGTACACAGGCCATCAATGAATGAAGTTTTGTTTATGCTGGAAGGTAGTTTAGATGCCCTCAAAATCCCACCTAAGCCTTTCCTACATACCCCTTCAAGAACTCCTGTAGACCTTTGTACAACTCTAATACCATGATTCTATGTTACAACTGAAATAACGAATTAAACGAATTAGTTTCTTTAAGAATCAGCTGAAAATCTTAGTGCCAAAGCTGAAATTTTCATATACCACTTATCCTGTATAACATTTACATCCCATTTGCCATTCGAGTTCAAGAACAGATGTGAAGAAAATTACAGTGTCCTTTTACTATATGCCACCAAATTTAGTTAATTCGGTTAACTCGTACTCGTCGACTGTGTTGTAGAAGAGCTAGGCCATTTTGTCATCACACAGTTCGGAGAATGTAGCAGTGGCCCACTCTTCAACAACACAACATCATCATCCAAAATATCCATCTCTTCGGCCTTTTTTTTACAGTAATCCTCACTTTGTATACGCAACAGAGCGTCCAACACTTGTGCCATGCTCGGCCTCGTGTCTTTCTCATTCTGCAGACACTGGAATGCTACCTCTGCTATACCTGTTATCATTTTCCTAACCTTGTCGTCCGATTCGAACCCAAGCGATGGATCCACTAGCTCATGTAATGCTTGATTTTTTATCTTATTGATAGCCATGTTCGACAAGTTGATCTCATGCTGATGCCTCCTGATGTCGACTGCTGGTTTCGATGATATTAGCTCAATAAGTACAACCCCGAAGCTAAACACATCACTCTTGTCGGTAAGGTGGTAGCACTGGTGGTATTCGGGATCGACATAACCGGGAGTCCCTTGTGGGGCAGTGGAAACATGAGTAACATCTGTCGGAAAAAGACGAGACAGTCCGAAATCAGCAACCTTAACACAGAAATTGTTATCGAGGAGAATGTTGTTGGTTTTCACATCACGGTGGATGGTATCAGAAGCATGGAGATAGGTCAATGCATTTGCAGTCTCTATGGCTATATGTAACCGAATAGACCAAGAGAGTGCACCGGGTTTAGCACGTTGTCCATGAAGGTGGTCAGCAACCGTTCCATTAGGAACATATTCATATACAAGCAAGAGTTCCCTACTGTGACGCGAGGTGCATCCATAAAGCGATACCAGATTTCGATGGCGCAATCGAGTTAGGATCGAGACTTCGTTCATGAATTGCTCAACTCTCTTGTAGTTATTTTCATATAAGCGTTTAACTGCAACAGCACGTCCGTCTCGCAGTTTGCCTAGTTAAGCAAGAAAGATGGATGAGAAAAATTAAACTTTGACATGATTCGAATTCGAATGTAAGTCTTTTCTTTTTCTTACCATGATATACAGTTCCAAAGCCTCCATCACCAAGTTCCTTATTGGAATCGAAACTGTTGGTAGCTTGTTCAAGTTCTTTATAGGTGAAGAGATGGACACCAGCCAAGCCATTGTCCTTCTCAAGATCGATCATGAAAGAACGGTAAGAAGATGATTTGAACGAGTTCTTTCCACGATGACGGCGCAACCAGAAATAGAAAAGAGAATGCAGCAAAACACTGCTTGAAGAGAAGAGTGAAACAGAGGGTTATTTTACCAATTAAAAGCTTTCCTGCCAAGTTAATACTATTCCCTGAAATAGAAAAAAAAAAAGTGTTTTTGATAGTTAAATGGTAAAATGGAACTAGTAAAAACTTAAAAAAATCATAATCCAAAGGGGAAATTTAAACTAATTTCCACATAGGATTAATTATCAGCTATCCAAGTCATGTTATGAAACAGAGCAGTTGAATGGTATGTCATTTTTTTCCTTTAAGAATTCTTAATGTAATCTTCTAATGGTATCGGTTCAGATAAAACTGTTCGAACTAGAACTGACTGAGTATTAAACCAGACCATGGAGAAAAGATAGAATATTAATTTAGCACGGGGTTGGTTTTACACAGAACAGAAGAATCATAGAAGATGTGGTTTTGACTCAAACACGTTGGCTACAAAGAGTCCGTAAATAGCCGCTGCTATATGGGACCATTGACCCATTCAAAAGTTAGACCATGAACCACCCTTTGTCCAGTCAAACAAGTAAAAGCTACAAGATTGGAAAATTACTACCGAAAGCTGAATTCTTTCTGGGTCATAGAAACACAGATTGAAAAATCTGGAACAATATCAATTTGAGTTGTTCATGGTTGAGAAAGAGTCTAAAGAAGCATGCATACCAGAGTGGCACAGAATTAGATGTGGACCATCACGACAGTAGCAGGCAAATGCCGTTGGTATGTCTTTGTTGGAACCACATCTTCCGCCGGAATCCTTGCATTTTTTGCAGTAAAGTTCGTATGCGTAGTATTTCATGTCAAAGGGTTGAAGTAAGCTTTCATTCACAGCGAGAACTCCGTTCATCAGCTCATTGAAAGCCTTTACCCCAACTGGAATTTCAGCTTTTCCAGTACCACCAACACATCCACTTTCTCCATCCTTAACCAACACAGCGGACACTTCTCTTCCGTCCCTCATGCACCTGTAACTCTGATTTGATTGTAATCCACTTGATCGGCAGCCGTAAGACAGAGTAATATTTTGAGCAGTGAGAGAGTAATTAAAAGCGTCGGTTATCGGAATCTCCCGAGGACAAGTGTTTGAATCCACTCTTTGGATTGTCAGCAAACCGTAAGACGCATTGAGATGCAGCACTCGGAATTGTTGGGAGCTGAGGGTCAACACTGGGGGCTCAGACTCATTCTTCGTGCACTTGAGCTTATACCCTTCATTTCCAAAGCCACAATATGAAGGTCGATGAAGCTGGTCGGTCCAGAAAGGATATGAAACATTCCTAAGTTTTCCACAGTTGAAAGGAGCGCATGAAGTAAAGTGGATATCGGTATCGTTATCGGGTTTTGCCATAGACACTTGGGAAAGAGTTAAGAATAAGAGGAAGAAGAGGGAGAAGGAAGAAGGTGAAACCGAAAGGAAGAAGAAGGCATCCATGCCTGTCTGGTGTGACACTTGGTAAACCAATTGCAGTGTCAAGCTTTATTATGTATTGAATGAGGAGCAGGTGATATAGAAAGTAATTTGAAGAGAAAACTGGGTTGGGTTTGCAATTTTGTTACGGGACTTGCTTAGAATTTTCCATGATATGCCAAGAAAAAAAATAGGGGTGGAGTGACGCAAATAAAACGAGATATATCGTAATTTTATTAGATTCGGTTTGAGTTCGTATCAGAAACAGAAGTTATAAATGTGGAGATGACTTTTGTGATAGATGTTTGGAAATAGGCCAAACCCATAAAGAAGACTGTCACATAGGTTTTGAAACAAGTCTTTTTTTTCAAACAAATCTTCTTATTAGACTTGTCTGTACTTGACAGGATCAATTGTGTTCATATGTTTCATGACTCTATTGTTTTGGTCCAAAAATTACAACCTTTTTCTTTAAAAAAAAAAAATACTTAATCTACACGTTGGTTATTCATTGGACAGTTTGGACTAAAGAGGTACCATGATGAATGATGATATCATTGAACAAAAGCTAAAGCCCATGTCCCAAAAGCTAAGCCCAACATGGACAACTTTACCAAAATATGGGAGATAGTTTTTACTTTTATCGAATATGATATTGGTCCGATTAATTTCGAATCTATAATATTTGTTATAATAAAATATGAAAGGGATTTAATTTTACTATTCATCTTATTTTTTAGATTAAAAATTATTGAAGACTGAGAAAAGGTTACGTATTTAGTGTAAAACACGGTTTAAAGTTGAATTATAATCTATTTGATTTTAATTTTTTAATTACAAAATTATATTTTTTCTATTTAAATTCGAATTGTAATTGATATGAATTTATTTTATTATAAAATAATAATATTTTGAGAAATAACATGGGTGATATCATATTTTGGGAGAAAAAAGGAAAAACAATATTAGGATAAATTATTATATGGTCCTTGTTCATCATATTATCTATAACTTCATCCAATTAGATTCATTCATTTAATGACATATAGGAAAAAACGATAAGATTTATCTTTAAAAAAATTAAAAATTTACCTTAAAAATAAGATAAAAAATTATTATTAGATAAGATCATAAATATTACGATAAATCAAAAGTAATAGATTTTCAAATATTAGTGTTTTTATCCCACAGCAGGCCTAGTAAACAAGTAGAGGAGAGATATCTTCCTGGACACACAGCCTGTTATTTCTCACTCCAAGCCCATCCCTCTCTTGTCTAGTAACCAAGGTTTTGAATGATTTCCTACCATTATAAACAAAATATAAAATAAAAAATACAATTCAATATTAACTTATATAATATTCTTAAAAACAATAAAAAATAGTATTCAGATACATTTACAAGTATTTTTATCCTATAAGCGAGTTTATAAATGTACTTGTTCGTGAACATAAACAAACCGAATACACTTATGTTCATGTCTGTTTGTTTATTTATTAAACGAACATAAAAAATTTGTTCATACTCATTTAGCTTAATAAACAAGCATAAACAAATTTTATACTAACGGTTCGCTGAGCTCTATTTATTTACATTCTTATACACTACCCTTCTATAAAACTTAAAACTTAAATCATAAACCCTAGCACCCTCAACCCTAAAACTTTAAACCTTAAAATCTAAATTTTAACCGTAAACTTTAAAATCTATACCCTAAACCTTATACTCTAAACTCTAACATAAAACCATAAACCTTAAAATTGAGAGGCTTATGTAATTTACACATATTTACGTATAAAATATTTTCTAAATCTAAAACTTAAATCCTGGCGTTAACACTATAAAACCTAAACAACTCTTTATCCTAAACTAAAAATTTTAGCCAAAATCCCTAAATTCTACGTGCTCTAACCTAAGCAAGCTCCACCAGCAAAAAAACATGTTAAACTAATAAAACTTGAAGACCTGGAACCTTGGTTGTATTAATACGAAAATGAAGAAGCCATTGTTGACTTTGACCTAAGCAATGGCGGATTCATAAAGAGAATGCAACAAAATACAAGTGCATCTGAATCATGTGAAACCAACACTTGCTGTAATGGAGTCTTCCTGGTTCCTACTATCATCATATTATGTTAACTTGTTAAGAAAATTGGCTAAAATTGCTTATCGTCATCTAAAAACAGTGATAAACAAAGAAACTGGCTACTAAACTAATTAACTTTCCTGTGCTGTTCTAAATGGTTGAATAGAAAGATGGTAAGAGAAGAAAGCGAACATACCAGGAACCAAACATGATTTAGAGTAAGGCTGGTCGGGGCTAAAGCATATGAAGTTGAGTGATGTATCATTGGATCCGCATACTCCACTTGAATCCCTGCATGTCAGACATGGAATCATGTCCTTAACATATATACATTACATCAAACCCTTTATTCCAAGCATCCACTAGTCTGTCTGTTCCAGACCAGACTTCATCTAGGTCTCTTTGATTAACTGGAAATGTAACACTGGTGTCACAATCTTCAAGTTCTGAGCGACGAACTCTCGACAATGATTCATCAGGTAATAGGCATAGCTATCACCGTTGGATGTGTTGCACACAAATCTATTCTTGGGAGGTATGTCATCTTCAAGGGGCAGCCATAGAATAGAATGAGATATCGTATCGTTGAAGCAAAACCAAAGTGGCTGTGATCTAATGAGATGTTATAAAGTTGTGGAGGACAAGGATCTTCCCAGATATCAACCGGTGCAATGGTCATCATTCCGGCACGGCTACTGTTCCATGGCAGGGAAGTGATTTTCTTGGCAAAGGAGCTCGAATCCCCGATGACCGCAGTACTACGGGCGTCCACTGCCCCAGAAAGGGTATCCAATGTGGCATAGTAAGTAGGATGTAAGGTGACATGCATTATTCAGGGCGCTGTCTCCAGCTTTTTTCATGGTCCGAAAGAATTGCATTGCAAATTGGCCCTAACAATAGCTTTGGGATTTGAACAAAGTTGGTCTGTTCTTGGACTTACCCTAGATTGAGATTTTGGGCTTTGAAAAGAGTTTGAAACCGACTTTCATCTTCGGCCTGCCCAACCCAGTTTTGGACCTTTTAATCAGCTTTATAGTTTTTAATAATATCATAAAAATAAACGTGACAAACGAATCATTCAATTTTTATTATATTTAGTTTGAGTTCAATTTGGGTTAAATTTGATATAATTTGATTTTAATTTAGAATTACATTGATTCCGGTTAAATTCGATTCTAATTCAATTAAGATTTAAAATTTTAATTTTTAAAGTAAAATTAAACATACTTTTGAGAAGAAAAAAATCAATGTTAGTACATAGTATGATTACCCATGAACTAAATACATTTTTAATCCAGTATGGTATTAGAAAGCACTACTATAATTGTATAAAAGTTATTTAAATTCTAGCTCTTAAATTTAAAAATATAGGAAAAATTGCTTTACTAGAAAATTGACCCTTAAATTATACTTGATTCACATATTAGTCCTTAAATGTAAATGATATTTAATTTTTTTTCTTATTTTACCTCAATTGTGTATCGCAATAGAATATATCGCATGTTCTTATCGATGACGGAATTATATGGAGATAGAGAGAGGTAATCGTTCATAAAGAATTTTTTATTTTTGTCCTTTTATTTAAGAGTGTGCATTCGATTAATTTGGTCGATTGTCGAACCGAATTAACCAAAATTTTAAAATCTTAACCATTAACCGAAACGAATTACCTTTAACCAAATTAATCGAACCGAAATTATTTCGGTTAATTAGACGAATTAACTGAATTAACCGAAATTTATTATAAATTTTGGTAAATTACATAATAGGTCACTAAATTATGCTAAAATGTTTTTTTAGTCACTAAACTTTTATTTTATGCTAATTTAATAAAAATTTAATGACCATTTTATAATATAAAAAATTTAAAGAATATTTTATAATTTTTAAAAGTTAAATGACTAAAAATAAATATGTATAATATATATTATTTAATATATAATAATTTCGGTTAATTCGGTTAATTAACCGATTTCGAGCAGAATTAACCTATAACTGAATTTAAAAAAAAAATTAACCGAATTTACCAAAAATTAACCGACCGAATTAACTGAAATAATTTCGGTTCGGTCAGTTAATTTAGTTAAAATCGAATAATGTACACCTTACTTTTATTTAACTTTTTTTAAATTTGATTTATTTATAAATTTGTTTCCTATTTTTAAAATTTGTATTTTACTTGTACAATTTCAAATCTTAATTTTGTCCCTGATTCTCGGTGACTGGTATTGTATTTTTGATAAACTCAAAACTAATTGATAATTTGTCGATATATTTTAATAGGTTGAAATTAATTCATATATGTATGTATATATCCAACCACTTAGACAAAAAGATTGCTGCTAATTACACCATTAGCTAATAATATAACATGATGACTTTTGATTCGACAAGAACATGATTAGTTATGCAGATGTTTTCCTCTTAATTAGGACATATATATTTAATAATGTAGAAATTGTTAAAAAAGAAACCAACTTTTTCAATATTGCAAATCTAGTTTCAAATAAGCATACGTGTTGGTGCTTGAGCATCAAGTTATGTCTGAAACTAAAGCCAATGAAAAAGGTTATATAAATTAAGAAGAAACTACAACATAAACTCCAAGTTGATGCCTATTGGGTTTGGTAAGCTAAGATTCACAAAGTGGAGGCCATGCAGAAGGAATATCTAACCTATGCAAAGGAAATTAAAGCCCCCAAGCGATTCCTTTCTTCTTTATTCCCACGATTCACTTGCTTTCACACCAAGCTTGGAACCCCCTCCCCATGCATTCTCGTATATTAGATCGGTTCAGTTCAAATGGTGATATACAGATTCAACCATGCCGATATTCGAATCATCGTCCGAGTCCGACAATGAGACCACCCCACAGGTTAAGCTCTTTGGACGTCAGAGGCCTGTGGAGGCCATTCTTGGAGGTGGAACAGGTACTCTCTCTTTATATGCATACAATTTGTGATCCTCCTGGTACCACCTCATTAAGAACAGAAATATAACTTCTGATTCATAAACAATGTGCAATTTATTTCAGTGGCTAACGTTTTGCTGTGGAGGAACCCTAAGGTGTCAGCTGCTTTACTATTGGGAGTGACATCGATATGGTTCCTTTTCGAGGTCGTCGAGTACAACTTCGTCACCCTCCTCTGTCACATCTTCATCACCGCCATGCTTGTCATCTTCATATGGTGCATTTCTGCTGATTATTTTGGATGGTACAACATTTTTTCTTTCACTTCACCACCTGATTAACTTAGTATTGATTTCCCATTCAAGTGTCAGCATGCAAAACCTTGTTCTGTTATTGATTCACAATTCATCACCAGGAATCGTCCCAATATCCCCGAGTTGTTGTCGAATGAAACAGCCTTTTACGAAGTTGTTTCTGTCTTCCATCGGAAGTTTAATCAGTTCTTGAAAAAATTCCTCCACGTAGCTGGTGGAAATGACCCTGTCAACTTCTTCCTGGTACCACCATCAAAATCTACATGCCATATATTTCAACTTTCCGGTGATTATTTCTAAACTTGTGGTAATTTACAGGTGATTATTTCTTTGTACATAATATCGGTGATCGGATCTTATTTCGACTTTGTGAATCTCCTCTTCCTTGGTAAGATTCATCATCTCATGTCTATTAGTGATTTTAAAGCATAGAAATTATAGCACATTGGAGTAATTACTTTTTGTTGATTGAATGAAATTCAAAGGCTTTGTAAGCTTGGGAACGCTGCCATATCTGTACAGTCGATACGAGAACGAAGTCGATTACCATGCCGGGAAAATGAGCCGAAGGATGAGCAAAATGTACCAGAGGTTTGACTCAAGAGTTCTTAACAAAATACCCAGAGGACCAGTGAAGGAGAAGAAGCACATGTAAATTGTCAAAAACAGTCTTTGTTTCCATATACATGTCTGGTTGCTGATATAATGAATAAAACAGATTTACATTTACAATACACTGAGATTCCAAATCCAAATCAATCCTCTGTGGACCAAATAATGAGGACTCAAATTGAGATGAAATGTGATTAATCCGGACCAGCTTGTGTCGCACACATGACTTCAGTAGGTGAGTCTCCTAGGGAGAATTTTTTGACATACACAGTCTTAAACTCGAAACTTTCTTAAACGATATCGGGGGTAAATCCATTTTTCGACCTCCATAATGCAATCAATTTGCTGTCCACATTTACACCACTACTTCTGGTCCACATTGAGTGAGTGGTACATACATGTGTTTTGTGTTGCAATCTGAAAACATAAGCAAATTGGCCACTGCAAACTCCATGGATGTGGAAAATCTTAAAAGTTTCTATTATTAAAGCTGCCTTTGAGAAGTGTCCACTAATTACAAAAACAATTGCATTTTAAACTCTCTTTTCCCCCCACAGTTACTTGGGATAAGATTGGACCAGTTCCAGCCTGGCCTTGTTACTATTAATGAAAACTTTTACTTCAATAATTGAGAATTATATACTAATTTATATATTTTCAAGATGGTGGCCACTGGCCAACTATCTAATTAGTGCTGATCACTGCCATGGATTTAAAAGTAGGTTTTGCCTGTTAGCACATAGCTTGTATCTTTATCAGAAATTGTTTGACAAGAAAGAGTGGAAGTACATGTATGCATCATATATGATACATTGGTAGTGGTGCATGTGATTGTTGACCCACTAGTAATATTTCATGTCCATTTCTGGTGGCTTATGCCTGCCAATTCTAGTGCAAGCAAGAGGAATCACTAAAAGCTGAGCCTTAAAGCTGAGTGGGAAAATAAGGAAATATGATATTATTATATACTAATGTTAAGTCAATGGCCTAGCTAATAGAATATATATAAGAAGACTGATTACATGAGTCTTTGAATGCTCATTTCACTCAAGGAGAACATACAGAGAGAAAGAGAGAACATGGTAAGGGAACTGAAGGTAGTTACTGATATGGATTCCGGCGGCGGAGTTCTCCTAGTCTTGTGGGCGGCTCTGGTGACCCTTTCTTCGATTTTGGCCATGATTTTCTCGTGTGCAGATGGCGTATCGAAGGAGAAAACTACCTCATCGGTTGATACAAGTGTATATGGTGGAGGATGTGCAGCTGGCTGTGGGGGTGCTGGATGTGGAGCAGCTTGTGGTGGATAAATCCTTGAGTTCCTTCATTTCATTTTACAACAAGAGACCTTGGAATTACCTATAAAGCTTCATGCAATTACAAAGTAAAGTGAGGCAGCTGGGATTCTGCTGAGAAATGCTAGAGAATATAGTCTATAAAACCTTTTGCTGTACTAGACAACTGATACTGAATGTCATTTAATTTACCCTGTTTTCATTGATTCTCTTTCCGACCTAGTACATGTGTTATATGTAGTAGGCAGCTGAATAATATCCATATTTCTGGGGTTTATACATTCTAATTTTGCAGATTAGTTGCCAAATGTTTCTTGGATATCTGGTCTTGTCTGGTTATTTTCCTATAATTTCAGTCTGCAGATAGTTTATAGTCTCATGGAACAAGGATGTTACATGCATATATGCTACTCCTTCACCTCTCTAATTTTTAATTATAGTTTAAGTGAAGAATTATCTTCATATCATCGGGTCAAGCTTGAGTTGATTGTATCTTTCAGTTGTCCAATCGACCTGTCATCAGACTATTAACGACATTTAACAATTTAGTACTCATCTTATATAAACCGTAATTATCTTCGTATGAATTCTAAACCGTAATGTTCATTTTTATAATTTTTAAAAATTTAATAACTAAAATAAATATTTTAAAATTTAGTGACCATTTATATATTTTATTTTATCAAATTCTGTTAATTCCATTTGAATGATCCGAATCTGAGGGTCCGTGTGTTAAACGTATGAGATAAATTATTTTTTTAATACCAATGTTTATTGTACAAACAAAAACTAAAAGTCTTTCAAACTTATAGAAAGTAAACTAATATGTCCGTTTAATACTCTAATGATTCGATTCGAATAATCCGATCCATTTATCTAATAATCTGATCTAAAAATACGAATATTAATTTAATTTTGAAGTTTCGAATAATTTATATCGAATATTTGAAAAAAAATCAGGTAATCGAATCAGATACGGATCACCCTAAACTTGATTTCGGATGATCCGAAAATCCGGGGGGGAAATTGGGTCTTTACCCCCTTAGTCTAAATGGTGAAGACCGTCCCAAATTTGAGTATGAATGGTAAAGCCCGTCCCAAATATGAATTTTATCCTTCAATTCCAAAGTTCAAATCACTGTTTGTCTCTCACAATTCAAGAACAGAAATTTCTCCCAAATCCCATCCTCTGGTTCCTCCAAAATTTTCACTGCTTATCGTGCTCGACTGTTCGGTGCTTGATAAATTCTTGTAATTTTGTTTTTTCCTTGTAATACTTGCTTGGAGTTTCTATTTTCTTCGCCAAAGGTTGTTAGTCGTTACCTGCTTCGTTTCTTCATCTGGGTCCGCCGTGTTTGTTCTCCAGAGCAAGTATAGGTACGGTGGGAGTGTGGTCGTCGCCATGGCTGCTTCTGGGTTGCGCAGAAATCTGAGGAAGAGTGGCATGCTATTCTCTCCCTGAGCAGTTTCGAATTTTGAGACAAAAAGGCACCGAGTGAGTTTTCCCTTTAAGCTACTGACAGTGTTGAATTAGAACTTTTCTATGAAAAAGTGTATAAATTTTGAGCTTTTATTGCTTTTAGACCAAGTAAGTTTGTAATCTAATAAATTAGATGGAGAATTGACATTTTTTTTAGAGAATTTTGAGCTTTCAATGTGCAAAAATATGTTCTTTTATCTGCTTTGTCACAACAATTTCCTCTGAATCACTTAGTTAAGTCCTATGTTACTCAACTATGGTGTAAGTGTTGGATGGGGTGAATATCCTATATGCGTTTGGTTAGATTTTTTTAAAGAAAATTCCAACAAGGGACTACTATTTTAGGGAAGACGAAGAAAACGTGTATGAAAAATTGCTCAATTAGGTTAGTGAACTGCTCAGTTTGCTCACTGGTTTATAAAAAAATATTAAGGTTAAGTCAGTATAGTGTTTATTGTTTCTTATATTGTTCATAATTGACCGTTTATACACAGTTTGTGAATAAACAAACTGTGTAATGTGTTGTGGAATTGTGTGTAATGTTCATGTCTTATTGTCGAACACTGGGCAGTCCATGTTTTATTGAAGCATGCTTGGAACTTGGGTTTCTGTCATACTGAATCGGAGTCCGACAATGTTGAAGCATGCTTGGAACTTTGGTTTCCGTCATACTGAATTGGAGTCTACGATGTTGAGGTTCTTAATGGTGACTCTAGAGGTCTTGTAGGGAATTCTCTTATGGATTTGCTTTCCTGAGAAATGAGATTATAAAGGTGAGTCATGTTCGACGAGAGATGAATTTAGTTGTAGATAAGTTGGCCTTTTTTGCTCGGGGTCGACTGCCTGTAGAGGAGATCTTCATGATACCACTTGCGTGGCTGGTCCCAAGTCATTTTAGAGACATGAAGTTTAGTTGAGAAGTTGTTAATGCTTCTGGATTTAGGAAGATATTTGTGCAATGTGTAATATATATTTGAATTTTTAATCCAAAAATGTGCGTGGAATTAATATTTTCGTATTCAGATATTCGATCCGAAATTTTGGATATTTAATTTTTTTATTGTTATTTTGACTATCTGAAATTTCAGATTGTATATTATCCGTATCCGAAAATACACACCTCTTGGCCGATGTGCATTAACATATTTTGCACTTTAAGAAATTCTTCAATGTATCATCCATGCGCAAATGTCGCCTTGAAACTTGAGTACAACAGTAATCAAGCATGAAACCCCAGTAGAGTTCTAACAGCAATAGTGATAATTATAGGACAGTTATAATGAAAAAAGATAAATAAATAAATAAAATTGGTAAGGCTAGTGCGTACTGGCAGTCAACACAATGACAAGAAGGTTGTATATGTTTCAGCTGCTTCTTAAACACAACAAAAATTCATCATTACAGCCAAAGGGACATTGCCTTAACAAGAAGAAAATTAGAAACAGGAAAAAACGAAACAGAAGTTTTTCGAACCATTTGAAAATGAAAATGGTCAAGCCACATATCCCTGACCACAAGGTTATAGGTATATTATATTATTTCCCTCCTCTTTCTCATTCATAAGCCTTCTCCCAATCATCTACAACCTCTGATGGATTTGTTCCATTTAAACTCTCACCTGGCAACCCAGATGAATTTGAATTGGCAGCATTTGAATCCAGAATTGACATTGATTGAACTCCAGTCAGCTTTGACGGATCTTCGGATCGAACTGCTCCAGAAGATGAGCTTACACTCGTTTCAGAATCAAGAACATTCCAGCGGTTAATCGAAGCAGGAATTGGAGTAACCTTGTCTTTCCATGCAGACCCCGGATCTGAAGTGCCACCAAGAGGCTCATCACCACCCCATGAATGTTCCCCCCAACCAAGCTCCTGCACCACAGCCTTCTTCCACGGATTTGCCTTTACAGCAGAACTTGGTCCTGTTCCTCCCCACGCATTATTAGCAGTTGATGCTCCACCGCTCTGAACGAAGGTAGCAGCCCCTGTATAAATTGATCCATGATCTAATCTCCTCATAGCTGTTGCAGCTCGAGCAGGATCACTAAATACAGCCAATGCATTTTTGTCATTCAACCAAACAAGCTCACACTCCCCACCGAACCTCAACACCAATGCACTTATGTCTGCTTCTCGTGGCAAATCTAGGAAAGAAACAACAAGTCTTGGATCCATGTCTACAAGGGGATCAAAAACAGGAGGATGTACTGCCCCAGTACTGGTCGACCCTTTACCCCCAATGATACGAGCTGGTGGTTTGGATTTGGGAGTAGCATGAACCACAATAAAACGCTTGGACTCCCAACCAGCAGCACTAATACCAAGCTTCCATCTTTCTGCTATTATCCTGACAGCATCTATCTTATCCTTCAGCGCTGGGCAGAACACATGAACCTTCAAACCCGTTGCTCCCCTGTTCTTGCCTAGTACCAAAAACTTACATCTCTCCTCCACAGCTAGAACCCACTTTGGATCACGCCTGTATAGGTCAAAAATCAGCTCTGATGTAACTGAATTCTCACCAAAATGAAGAGCATCCAAGTTGGGGGGAGTGATATCAAAGGCATTTGCAAGAACCCGTTTGCGCTCCAACTTAGCACATTCGTCGTCACACATAAGCTTCCTTTGTCCAAGAGGAATCCTTTTGCCAGTTGAGTCCACTGGTTGAAGGGGTGCAGGCAATTTTGGGGTAGCAGAAGCTTCAAAAACTGTATCAGGACTGAAACCACCAGCATCACAAGGAACAGTTGCACTTAGCCGGCTACAAGAACACGTGATTGTAACTCGAAAATCACACCTAACATCAGGACATGGCGCATTTGGATGACATGATGCAGTACATGTATGCCTGCAGTCTCGCCGAGGTGCCCTACATGTCTGCCCACAAGAGGCCCTAAAACTTTGTTCAGCTCCGGATGATGCATCACATGGCGCTGGGTGACACGTTCTCCCACATGCATGTAACCCACACTGTCTGGTCTTACCGCAAAGGTTGTTGCATCTGATATCTTTTAATCCGCAAGGAATATTCCCAAGAACAACATGTCCTCCAATGCATTCCTTTGCCACAGGAACAGAACAAGGTGGACAATCTCCAAAATGGCAGGTGTGAGAAGATGAGTGACCACAAACCTGTGGAACTGAGCATGGAAGTTGACATGAAGGCGGTGGTGTACCACATGGCAATGGAGGAGGGATTGAAGTTCTTCCACAAGCACATGTCAAATCAGTAAAAAATGTTTCCAAACATGGAGGGCAGTGACCACTGTGACACAGAGATTCACAAGAATGTTGTCCGCACCTCAGCTTCTTGCCACAGGCCATTTGACAAAAATGTGGATCCCAATTGCCAGAGCGAAGATTTGAGAGAGGGCAACATCGCTCGCTACATCGATGTCTACCACAATTCTTCTTACACCCACAAGGCTTGTCACACGTGAATCTCTCATTTTCAAGTGTTGTTTTGTAGCATTCCACCTTCCGAGAAGTTGATCCACATAGGCACTTTTGGGTGACAAGAACCAGACAAGGTGGACAACTCCCAGCATGACAGACTTGGTTACACTGGTGCACTTGACAAGGAAGGAACTTCGCACATATCTCTGAACAAACTGGAATTGGGTCCAAACAACTTTGCCTTTGATCCTGCAAGCTTGTTTTCCCACAGTAACAAGACTTGATCTTGCTTGGCATAAACTCACAATCTCCGCAAGAACCAGGATGGCAAATTTCAGCACAGTAATGATTTCCACATCTAAGCTTCTTTCCACATGTTGAATTACAAGAAAAAATGCCATCTTCTGCTTTCACTTCTCCCTTCACAACCATGTCACCACAGATGACAACTTCAACCTTTTTCTTGCAGAAACAGGGGGCATTAATTGGAACTTTGCAAGGATCACAAGATCCGACATGGCAAATCCTTTCACATCGATGACGCCCACACTCAAGAAGTTTATCACACTGCTGACCACAAGTAAGAACCGACTTCCTATCGAAACACCTAGTTGTAATAACTTTCTTCCCACAAGGACACAACCGTGGCGGAGCAAATGCTTTACAAGGAGGACATGGACCAGGGTGACATTGCAAAACACAAACATGAGGGCAAAGTTCATCCTTCATCACCCCAGAACCCAGTCCCAGCTCCTTCTCAAGCTGCTTTCCACACGGCTCTCCACATGAATGTGGAGTCAAGTACAAATCAGTAGGAGGGTCAGTCCTCTTCCCACAAAAGCAAACATACCGAATCTCCTTAGAGGATGTGAACTGCACAGACTGACAGCCTGGACAACGCCAATTAAAACCTTGATTCTTCTCGGCCACTAAATCAACAGAAGTGGGTGCCCTCGCCCATTTCTTAATACAATTGAGGTGGAAAATGGAGTAACAACTCGAGCAAGACCATATGGCTCCCGACCTCCGTACCATGTCATAACAAATCATACACTCAACGGTACTGGTTATAAGCTTATCTTGAATTTCCTGCAAAAGCTGCGGCAAATTAGGATCAATCTCCTTCCTCACAGCCACATGATTCTCACTCCTTTCCTTTTGCCTATCTCTCCTATGGTTGGTGGGCCGACCAGCTTGTCTATGCATATTATTGCTTAGAGTTGAGACCTGATCGACATCAGGGGTCGAATTCGAAGCGGCTTGTGAGCTGCTTTCAACAGTGGTTGTTGCAGATGAAGATCCTCTAGGAATCCATTCTCGACGAGTGCTCTGTGAAGGGTTTCTCGATCTATTTCTGCCTTGAAAGCTCATGCTTTTGTAGTCGGACGTCAACGAGCTTTGTAACCCCGATTGAATTTTTTCGGATGAAACAAAAGATCAAAGAAACTGCAACACCACCAAGCCAAAGAACACTTATCAATAACCCAGCAAATCCCTTGGTTCGAAATGACAAAAAAGAGTACTTGGAATTGACTTTTCAATTCCTAAATCAATTAGAAAAACACAAGAAACAAAACCCAGATCAGGAATTATGAAAAGAACAGAAACTGAACCTACCTGATCAACAAGATAAAGTCTTCCCCTTTATTGATCCTGTTTCCTGTTCAGTGGGTATAAAGTTAGTTTCTTTTTAACAAGTGAGGGTCACGCTTTCTGAAAAATGAGACAAACCCAAATGGAAAGGAGAGGTAGAAAGGGCGTATATATATGGAAGGATTGACTTGGAGCTAAAGGAAACGAGTTAAAAACTGGCCTTCAATCATGTGCATACGTCTGGCAAATGGCAATTACGACGACGGCGTGTATCCTTATTCCTTGCTGCCCACTCAAAGTCTCGATTTTGAGAACTTATCCAGATCTGGGTTTAGATTGTTTATCTGATGAATAATTGAATTCACATGATAATTTGCAGTCCAACCTGGGGGGCTTAGCTACTATGGACTTATCCAACTTGGTTTGGACGTGTCTAGTCTTGTATCTAAGAGTTGGATTATTTCCATTTATTGTGTTACCAAATTTAAACTTTAATTAGTTATTTAATTTAATAATCAAAATTTTAATTATTTTAATAATATTTATTAAATTTTATGATTTATTTTAATTTGATCACTGAACTCTTAACTAAAATTAAGAAAATGACAACATTTAATAAATTTTGTATAATTATAGATTTAGTTTTCTATATTTGTATATTTAATTAATTTAATCATAATTTTAAAAATAATAATAAATTTAACCTTAATATTTATACATTATTTTAGTTTAGCTTTATTTTTAATTAAAAATAAATTAACTAATGAATGGAACAAATTATTATATTTAAGGGTTTGGGTTAAATATTTTTTAATAAAATAGGGTTAAATTGAAATAATGAATAAATACTAAAGGTTGTATTTATTATTATTTTTAATTAGGATCAAACTATTTGAATATATAAATATAAAGGACTGAATATATTATTATATAAAATTTGTTAACCGTCATTTAAGAGCTCAGTGGTCAAATTATAATAAATCATAAGTTATAATGGTGACATTGAAGTAATTAGACATTTAGTTATCCAATTAAATAATTAACTAAAGTTTAGTGACAAATTAACAACTTTATCTTAAAATTATTTAAATATTTTTTTAAAAATATATTTATATAATTACACGATAATATTAATTTATTATTCGAATAAAAATATCATATATAAAAGACCTATTTCAAAAATATGGATCGACATCGAACTCCAATTATTAAGGTTGGAGTACTATTTGACTCAATCAATTTTCACACGTGTATAATATGTTATCTTTTTTATTTTATATGAATAAAAATTAAATATGTTAATATAAATATTAAACCATATTTTAAATTGATCAACGACGAGTGTTAAAATTATCAAATAAATATTTAGAAGGAATTATAATTCTTTAGTCATGTTTGATTGCTAGTGTAATTATATTTTAATTTCCTATATCATGTTTAAATTTTAAAATAATACATTATTAAATTAAAAATATATATATATATATATATAATTACGCTAATTCATACTCATCCTCTTAAAATTGAAGAGTGTAATTTAAACCTTTCAATTTCACTTTTAATTTAGCATAATATATTTTAATGAGTCATACATAATTTAATGATTAAATCGAAAATTAAATTAAGTGCAAGTAGCATGATAGAAATTGGAGCACATGAAGATTAATGTTATCCACTTAAGACAACACTTGAGTCAAAATAAATCAATGATTTAATATAATATTTTTTTATTTTCAGGAATTTTTTTTATTAATCTAAATCGATCCGTATCGTATATTTAGTTTTTGTGGATGAATTTTTTACATATATTATCTCGAATTCAATACCTACTTAAACAAAATCAAACTGTTTATCATTTGGACCGACTTTTATCGATATAATATAGTCTTGATAGTGATTAAGAGCGTAATTTATGTGATTCTCAATTCTCAATATTCCTTTCATTTTTTTAGATTTTGTCTTTTCCTTTATACCTCACTTTTCGAACGGTATAAGCACTTACAAGGTTGCTGGAACATAGTGGATACAAAATTCCAAGCAACTTTAGAACATAGGGCGAGAGTTATTTATTATTTTGCTTTTCTTGCAAGGCAGAATCAGTTTAGGGTTTATTGATTTTTTTTAAAAGATAAAAGAAAATATGGGTTATTATTAATAAGATTAAAGATTTAAATTTTAACGTTATAAATAAAAAATAAATTAAAAGGGTCGTCTTTATAAAATAAATATCGATAATTATAAGAAAATATAAATTAATTTTTTTAAGACGAAAAATGGTAAAGTAATAATTCATATTTTATAGATTCTAGAGGACTGAGGTTGTTGTATGATAGCAAAAATTCTTTTGGGTGTTTTCCTTTTATTTATTATTTTTTTATGGAATGGTGTTACGTCGATATATAAACATATTTCTCCTAATCCTTGGATTTGGTAATTGAGATAGGTATAATAGTTTTTAATTAGGGTTTAGTGGTTAAAAGTCCCTTCACAGATGTTAAATTACATGGATGGTCTCTTGTTTTGAAAAAGTAATATTAGGGTTATTTTATTTTTGGTTTTAATATTTTAGTCATTTGAATGTTGAACTTATGTTAAATTATTGATATGGTGGTATGAGAAAAAAACTGTTAATTTTTAATTTAGGGTCTTGAAGTTTTTAAAGTTAATTTTTACTCCTTAAAAAAAAGTAAAATCAATTTATCTTTATTTTCAAATATTTATGTCATGACTTCATCCAATTAAACCCTAACAATCTCTTTGGTATTTCTATCATCAACCTATTTTCCAAATCCTAACCCTCTTGTTACCGAGTCTTTCTAGATGAAGTACGGTTTACGGTTTGGAAAAGAAACTGACGACGACAGTAACAAGGAAGCTTTAGATTTTTAGGTCATTTAGAGTTTTTATTTCTGAAAATAAGGTGTTTAAAGTTTATTTTGAAATTTAGGTCAAAAACTACAATCCAGGTAGGAGAACGTCACCTGTACATGACAACTTGAGGAGAACGTCACCTGCAGATGGCGTAAAGTAGATTATAACATTCTTGTGACCAAAATATTATAACTCGAAGTTATAAATGATAAAATATTACTTTTTCGAAACAATAATCAAAATAGGACAAACCAAAAAAAAGTACCATCTATGTAATTTACCCATATTATAATAATTTTAAATGAACAAAACAAAAGAAAAAGCCGTACACGTTTAATTTAGCTTAGGTTGGTTAGTGACGGAAGCCACCACTAATATGTTTGAATAAAGTGGCCATCAACATGGACCCTACGCTACTCTCTAATCACTACTCAACCTTCCAATTAATTAACTAATCACATAGTTTAATACGGAGATTTACAAAACAAGCACTTCGCTTCAGTCTTTCAGTCACAATACAACTCTTCTCTCCTCTGTCCTTTGCCCTGTTTATATAAATTTCAAACCTTTACCATCCAAGTTTGGTAATTTGTTCATCTCATGGCTTAAGCCTTTGTTTTCATGTTCATGGTCAACATCTTGCTCTTCAGGGCCTTGTTCTGCTATTGGTATGTCCCTAATTTTTCTGGGATTCTTTTGAACTTTCTAGTTTTATCATTTGGAATTTTCCCCTTCTGGTTTCAGGTTTTCAAAGTTTAGTTTTTGGAAAGTTTGATCCTTTTGTTGTCTGAAACTGTTTGTAGATAAGATAAATGCAGAGGGTTTAGAAAAGGATTTATTGCAGTTAAAACCCAGAATCATGTTTTTCTTTGTTTGGTGAATGGTGATTAGAGATGAAATTAATGTGTGAATTACAGGAAAAGTGAATTCAGAGATTGTGTAATTTGTACTAATAGAAATAGTGTGGTGCTGGAGTTGGAGTTGGACACAGTACATGGTTTCGAGTTTCGAGTTATTTTTATTTGGACAATGATTGTAAGGTGTTTGTTTTATTTTCAAATCCAACTTTTGGTGTGGTTGTTGCAGACAGTGATGCTGCGTAACAATATGTTTATGGGTGGAAGAGTACATTCACGAGATCGGTTTAGCCACTGGAGGCTCGATATCGATAACATGTCATACGAGGTAATGTTATATATGAGTGTCAAAAATGAAGAATCCGAGTAACATAAGACATTCGAGTTTAAATATTTTTGTACTGATATAAACTAGGAGTTACTAGAGCTTGGAGATAAAATTGGTTATGTGAACACCGGATTAAAAGAAGATGAGATCAGTGTATGCATCAGTAAAATTAAGGGCTCAATGAAGAACGATGTAGCACCAAACGTACCCATGCATTTGGATAACAAGTGCAGCATTTGTCAGGTGAGTTTTTCTTTTCGTATTTCGAACATGATTCATACGATTAACCGATTATCGGATACATGTATAGGAGGAATACGATGCGGATGACGAGATGGGGAAGCTTTGTTGTGGACATGGTTTTCACATCCAATGTATAAAGCAATGGCTGCTGCAGAAGAATGCTTGCCCTGTTTGTAAGACTGAGGCAACACCTAGATGCTAGCAGCCATGGATTCATGTTTTAACCATCTTGTTGGTGTTTCATTACAATTCTTGTCTAGTTTCTGAAAAAAATGGGGTATTTGATCATTGTTTATATGGATGGAAACTTGTTGCAACTTTGTCTGAAATCTAATATGATGATTGTGTTCCTTTTCAATCTTGAGTATAAAAATGTTGAGGTGCCGTGAGAGGAAAACTAAGCTACATATGAAGAAATGCAGGTCTCCCCACGCAACAAGCCTGCACTTAAAGTCAATGGCTCTCTTTGTATTTTTGGGATCTTCCTTTAGGTATCGCCTAAAAGATTTCATGATTTTATTTTTTAGTTTATTCCTATTCGAATAGAAATCATCTGTCCGTTTTTTGTGCACCTATTTATTTATGGTCTCACACTAAAATATTAGGATCAAAGATTAGAGAAATTAGGTTGTGGTATATTTTCTTAAGGTTTAAGATTAATTTAGATTTATGACTTAAAATTAATTTTTTAATGTTAAAATAAAGAAAAGAACACCGAATAGGGATCGAAGATTTTTATTCATCTAATTTAGGAATGGCAACATGGTGGGTTTATGGCCACCCTGATCCCGACTTGACCTAAATATATTTTTCCCGACCCGACATAATAAAAGCTATAACACAATCTCGATATTTTAATAAAAAATCCGACTAAATTTAACACCAAAAAATAATATATATATATATATATATTATATCGGGTCTGAAAATTTTAACCCTAAACCTGACCCAACTTCCATATTTAATTTTTCAATAATTCAATCCGAACTTGAATATGATTTTTTTAATAATAAAAACTTTCTTTATCAGATCGAGTTGGGTTAAAATCCACCAATTTCAGGTTAAATTATTACCCCTAATCTAATGAATTCATTTTTGGAACTTATCATTTAAAGAAAGAGAAGCTTTTTTTTATAATAAATAAAGAGGAGGTAATATGATCTTAATAACAAAACTAAAGAGGGACTTCAATTATTGAAGGGCTAATAATTATATAATTAAATAAAAAATGTAAAGAGGGAAATCATTTTTGGGTTATATATATATGTAAGAGTTCTATTTTAACATTAAATTATGATATCAATCAAGCTACTACCAGTTAAATTCGAATAAAATATTAATATTGAAGTTAAATAAATTTATATAATTGTACATTTAATTTTTTATATTTAAACATTCAATTAATTTAATTTTAATTTAATTTAATAAATTTAATCTTTAATTAAACGATGACACATGTTATCCTCTAATTCAATAAAATTATTTAAAATTGTTGACAATATTAATTCAACCTTAAGATCATCAAAAGTTTTCAATGAGTCAAAATTTCTAATGCTTAACCATATACAAATGATGATGTATTGCTGTAAGAAACAGAGAGAGCTGGTATGTTTCTGTGTTATATATGTGTATATATATATATATGATATTTCTATATGGATACTTTACCTCCTTTTTTGTATGTATGAATGTACTATTTGATATGGAAATTTAAGGGGAAGACAGCCTTGGCTTGAAGATTCTATCAACTCCTTTCTTCTGCATCGTGTCGGTCAAGAAATTCTATTATACATGGATATATCTGATCTGCAGCCTGCAACAGAAGTTGTTATGTTGCTCAAATTTGGAATGAATTCCACTGGTTAAGTTGCATTTAATATGGACTAACACAACTATTGACTTTAGAGAACCCTGACATTAAAACTTACCCATCTCCCACCCACTAAATCATAGTGAGCATAATGAGGACCACCAGGTTCTCCAAAAACTTTGTAAGTGATCAATGGCTCAGGAATAAGCTTCGCTGTTTCTGCTCGATTGATATCGTTATGTCGAATGAGAAAAAAGAAGCAAAAACGAGTGATAAATGAGATCCATTCTTGACAGGATAGATGAATTGCATCGTACCGTATACAGCATCAGGTGGACATATCAGATCTTGGTCTCCGGCAATTGCTAGGACAGGGACTTTGCTTTTACTTAGATGATCCTTGTAGAAGAATGTTCCACTCCTGTCACGCAGTCCACCCTTGTGAAAGGCTGTTGCTAGCTGCAAGAGAAGCTTGGCAGGCACTGTCTCTGCAAATTATGCTTAAACTGTCGTTCATTAAACGGTCCAAGGAGTAAAAAATGAAAGCATCAATAAAAATCTGTGTCGAGGTCAAAGGGAGATTCGAAAGACTCGTTCTAAATCATTATGGACTCGTAAAGGATATGTGTATCAATAGAAAGACATCAAAGTGAATCTTCATAGGTTGAAGGGAAAAATAACCAAGAAACAAGGACTAAATTAGGGAAGTAGGATCCACCACAAGCTGACAAGCACATTAGAACAACATAGGAAGAGGGTTTTTTGTGTCATTGTGTACTTTTAGCAAAAGTGAAGCATTTTTTTCTTACCAAAGTTTTCCATTGCAAGCTTTTCAAACAACTCCGGCTGCATCATGTCTGTGGCGGAAATTTGAGGACTTAACCATGATAGGATGTAGGGAGGGTTGGTTGCAAAAGGATGGGCAGCAGCAATCAATGGTCCGATTGGAATGACAGGAACATTCAGGACTTGTACAGGCTCTGTCTACTCGTCAACGAGAAATAGCATCAGCTTATTGTCAAAATTTGTATACAAGCAGATGCTAATACTGAGAACCAATAAAGAGCTTAAGCAATTCACTCCAATGACACTTGCCAGGGGTAAAAGCAGTTTGAGTGATGACTTAGAAGACGTATAGTCCAACGACGATGCCAATGTAGTGACTGATGCCAATCCAGAATCCTTCCCTTCATAACCTTATAGAAGTTACACATTTTAGTACTCCTAAATATTGTTCAAGGAACAAAGCAAAGCAACGAAATATGAAAAACTTTAGGACCAAAAAAGAACTTCCATGTGCTACAGAGATCTCTCTTTTAGCCAAG
The DNA here is from genome assembly GCA_035048815.1 of Abelmoschus esculentus. NCBI lineage: Eukaryota > Viridiplantae > Streptophyta > Magnoliopsida > Malvales > Malvaceae > Abelmoschus > Abelmoschus esculentus. Next base: position 3,610,907 of record JAUCBN010000031.1, on the reverse strand, counting down.
ATAGCATAGTTAGCAGAGTGACAGAGTCTTAATTCCAAAGTTAAGGTTTCTGAACTATCAACCCTAAGTATCATAAACAAGAATACAAAAGCTCCCAAAGCTAGTAATCGCCAAACTTCTTAGCCTTTCAAGCAAAAGCAATCCCTTTGCTTAGGATAATATAGAAGCCATTCACTAGAACGCCAACTGTGAGCTGATTAGAAGTGATTATAAACTGTTTACTAGTCTAATTCATCTGGTGCTTTGTCCAAAGAAAATGATATTAAAATTGGTCTTATTAAGTGAATCCAGAAGAATCCAAAGCTTCAAACTCCTAAAGAAATTCTAATCTTCATAGAACAGAGAAATTAAACATGCAGTTATATTAAAATAGCAAACCATTTTTGCAGTGCTAAAAGGTAATTGTCAAAGAATTCTCTATGCAGTAATAGCTTTCACAAATATAGGTCATAAATGTAGACGACGCAAGCAAGTTTGTACAGAATCTTACCACATCGTGATAGCATCGCATATAGCAAGATACCCCCCATAGAATGACCAATTGCAAGCAACTTGCCATCCTTTGGTTTACTCTTATCCTTTATGTATTCCATCTAGGATGAAAATTTCATTTCAATAATACTGAAGTTAGTTATTATGGTTTATGAGTAGTCAGCTGGTGTATAAATAAGATTATGTAGAGATAATGCTAAAGAACTTCTTATATGAAAAACCTCTTATGCACAAGGGATGGCACCTCACCGCCGCAGGGACGTCTTCTTCTAGGTAGTGATCAAAATCCCAGTCATACTTCCCCATAAGATCAAGTTGTTTCTGTATATCTTTTAGTGTTGCAGAAATGCCGACTTGCATATCCAAAAACCGAGCCGGAGACGCTCTTTCAGCTTCTTCAATTATACGTACAAGCTTTTCCATAAAATCCCTAATCCGACAGGCTAAATCATATCTTTTTGGTGTTTCTGAGAAGCTTGAAAGGCCTCTTATGATCGGAAAACTCCCATCATCCGTGTAAGCATTAGCACCATATTTTCCATCCTTAACATAAAGATCTTTCCCTTGAGACACAGAATCTAAAGGGTCTTTATTGTGCCCAAAGTCCACTTCTTGTGCACTCAATCCAGCACCTCTGAGTTCAATAATCCAAGTGTCATATCCTTGACTGGACATGAAGCGTGCAAACGAGGACTGAACAGAAATTTGCAGCATCAATTCAATAGACATCCAATGACAGAGAAGATTAAAAACTTAAAAAATCAATAAAAAGAAGAAACCCATAAAAGCTGTGGCCCAGAAATTACCAACCAAACGACATCCAGAATAAATACTCAGAAAAGCTCAAGCCTACACACTTTAAAAGCTATAATTAGAAGACAGATTACAGGTACAAGAACAAAGAAGCCTAGAAATTGCATTAATTCATCGTCAGAAACCAGCATGAAGACACAGAACTATAAGCTTGAAAATCAGAATCCAATGACCGAAATAATAAAGGAACAGGGAAGGCTACTCAGTCTTAGAAACTACAATTCAATGATAGGAACAAAAACAAACCCAAAAAAGCTTTTAGCTTTAGGCATCATAATCCCATTAAGAAAAAGAAAAGGCCGGTGGTGTTCTAAAGTAGTTGCATCATACATGCAATGCAATCAGAAAAGGCTGACCTCAGGGGATAGATCGTAACCAATAGCATTTGTTCCAACGCCGGACAAAAGCACCAAAGGGTGATTCCTGGACGGCGCTTGTGGAGAAGGAAGGTACCTCCAAAGAGCAACCCTCCACTCCGATTTCTCTACTTGAACGTAGTGAAGCTCGTCAGCTGTACAGACACTTGCCTTCTTCTTATCATTCTTGTTGTCCACGACGTTTCTGTTGAATGCAGATTTGGTGAAGGCGGGTGACCGGCGAAATGAGGATGAGGATTCGGGTATGCCGGAAGTATTGAATGAATCGAAACGAAGAAACGATTGGAATCGTAGAATCATCATTTGGTCTTGGAGTTTTGACAGATGCGTAGGGAAATGGCCTAATTCTGCGGTTGTGTTAGATGTGACCGTTTTAATGCCCAACTAAACAATATAACACCATCTCCGAAGTAGTTATCTACTTATCTGTATACATTAAAATAGAAAATGCATAAATTTGTAAAAAAAAATATCTTATTGTTCAATTGTATAATTATTTTGATTCATCTTTTAAGTAATTTAATATTAATGTTTTAGTTTAAATTAAATTATCTTTACAAATAAAAAATATTAATTAATTAAGGAAAAATAATTTAAAATAATGTGACAAGTTTATATAATAATGGATATTAATATGATAATATAACATCGATCAAAACAAATTTATAAAATATAAAATTATTTTTCAACTCACGTATCATTATATTGGATTATAAAATATTAAAAATTAAATTATTTTAAAAAATATATATATAAGACAAAATAAATATTCATTAAATGTTAGAATATTTTTCGATATTATATCAAAATTGAACTATATAAATAATGACTTATGAGGTAAGTTTTATTAAGATCTACTAATTTTATCAATTAAACCTTTAAATTATTAAAATGTTATAAATTAATACACTTATCATTAGACCTAATCAAGGAGATGACACCATCACCTCTTTTATGTCGTGGGTTAGAATTGTTAAAAAAAAAAACAATACAATTAATATTGTGTTATAAAAAAATTAAAAAATCGATTAAAAAATATCAAATATAAAAATAATCGGTTATATAATATATATTATTATATTATATTTTTAATATATTTTATCAAAACATATGAATTTTTCTTCTTCTTATTCGTTAAAACCTTAGTTTTATATTATAAAGTTTAAGTATTTAATTTGCTAGTATTAAAAATATCAATATCATATATCGATTTTTAAAAATATATATTTCTTTAACAATTAATAAGTATTAAAATGATTAAATATTTAATCTTTATTATTTACTTACGTATTTCATTAATTTAATTTTTGTTTTAATTAAATTTAATTTAAAAATATTGATAATGTTGTGTTTGTGGAGTTGTTGTCTTGTAAGTAACTCCTATTGGCTATTGTATGTCGGAAGATAATATTGACGAAAGATATGGATGGATTTATGGGAAAATATCGGATTTAGATTTAGATAATATTGACACGTAATATTAATTTTAAACTTTAAATTTAGTCTTAAATTTATTTTTTTAGTGTTAATAGAATATAAAATAAAAATTTGAGGGAGTATTTTTTTAAAATGAAGAATTTAACATTATATTAATAACGTCGAATATTTAAATATTTTAAATTAAAAATTGTCTCTTTTGCAACGATTTAAAAATTTTATCTGTATTTTCAACTTTTTGGATTTAATATTTTTTGTAAATGTTTTGTTTAGGTTAAATTGAGTTGAGAATTTTTATAAAAACAAATTAGACTTGAGGCCCAAATGTGACATTCGGATTTAGAGTGCTATAATTTATATTAAATGGATAAGTATATTTAGTCGATTGATTAAATTAATTATTTTTTCTCTCATATTCTCTTAAGTCACGAGTTCTAAACCCATTAAGAGTACTTTATTTTTAATTTATAGCATATTTGGTAAAGTTTTCTCTCATATTTTCAATCTTTGTTTTTATTATTAGGGTAAACTACAACATAGGTCACTCAATTATGAATAAGATTTATATTTAGACCATTCAATTATGAATAAAATTACATCTGAATCACCCAATTATTAAAATTATACATGAATCACTTAATTATAAGTAAAATCATATTTGAATCATCCTTCATATTTAAATTAAAATAATTAATAATTTTAAATAAAATACTATATATTAACGATAATTAAAAAATTATCTAAATTTATTAATTAAATGGATATAGACCAGTAAGTGTAAACAGAAACGTATTTTAGGTAATCTACTGCGAAAGGGAAACAACGTTCATCCATCCGTTAATTTTTTTTAATTCTTTTTTAAGTTACAAACTTAAAAAGTAATTTTATTTAAAAGAAAAATAATATTTATTTAAAAAATAAATTTAAATAATTTTATCTATAAAACGTGTATCGTTTTTTATTAAAATAATAATAACCGACATCAAATAACTTTATCATACGTTTCAAATAAAATAAAATATTATTACCGAAACCAACTAATAAACTCAACGTAAACTTTCTCTTGTGAACAAACAAGGGATGTGTACCTTAAAATCTCCGAAATAAATTTCTTACCATTAAAGCCAAACTGCATTAACTTTGGGTTGGAAATTCCCCTACTATATATTTCCTTTGAAGTGAGGGATTGAAGCAACACAGAAGATAAAGAAAAGAACAGATTTTTTTGTTATGATGGTTTCTTCCTTGTTCCGCCCTTTGGTTGTGTTCCTCATCCTCATCATCTCAGTGTTGGCCATTCAGATGACTCCACTAGTCGCTGCAGGTTTGGAACTCAATGCTCTTGCTTGATTTCTATGTTCATAGCTTCTGTTTCTACAATTTTCAGACATGAATGTATGTGGTTGGTTCATTGGTTGTTGTCTGGTTTTAATCTTAATTTCTGTTCCGTCTTTGTTTAGAATTAACATGTTTTGAATCTCGTCTTGACGTAAGAAAATGTGACATTTCAGATTCGAATGCGAGTATAGATGGCAACCGACGCATGCCAAAACCACCTCCATCTCCGGCTATAAACCTCCCACCCGAAGGTCCTCTTTAATTACGGTTACTATACTTATATGTATGGGATTTAAGTTTGAAATAAAGTATGCAACACCGGTTGCTACATATTGGTTGTTGTCGAGTATTTTGTGTTAATTGATGAGATTATGTGACATTGGAGCTGTTCTTTTTGCAATTTCATTAGGAAAATAATTAGTTATAAAGATGGGTACGGATCGAGTTTTATCCATCTGAACTCGATTCGAACATAAATGCTTTAAACTTAATCTAATCTAACCTAGATATTTTTTTAAAAAAAATCATCTGACCTGACTAAACATAAATACTCTAAACTCGACCTCGATCCAACTTATTGGAAAAAAAATAATTTTAGAGAATTAATCATAAAAAATAATTTTAAGGGACTTATTATAAAAAATTATAATTTTAAAGACTAATTATACATAAAAAATTTGATTTTAAGGATCAAATTATATATAAAAAAGATAGAAAAGTATTAAAAATTCAATCTCTCCCTCAATAAGAGTTCAATCAATCCAACCCGAACCAATTTTTTATTAAAAATTCAACTTAATCAATGGACCGAAATAGATAAAATACCCATCTCTAGTTTTGTCCATCTTTCAACACCATTGGCACCCTTTGTGGGGAGAAATTATATCATGGGTAAGTCCCACCACGTCATTCATGGGATCGACCAATAAAAATCATCATAATATATGACGTGGGATTTACTCATAACATAATATCTCCTTTGTAGGGGTGTGTATTCAGTTAATTCGTTCGGTGACCGAACTAAATTAACCAAAATCGAATTAATTAAAAATTTTAAACCTTAACCGTTAATCAAATTGAATTATCTATAATTTAATTAACCGAATTAAATTATCTATAATTAAATTAATCGAATTAAAATTAGTTCGATTAATTTTATATCCTCAATTATTATTCGGGACTCTAATAATATCTTTTTAAAATAGCCGATAATTTTAAATAAAAATATATTTGAAAAAAGATAAACTCCGTTTGATAAATATATTATTAAGAGCGAATCTAGACGGATGACAGAACAGAAGGCATGTCCCCTTATGGTAAAAAATCACATATAGCATATTAACTAAGAGTGAAGATAACGTTGCAACCTACCACGTAACTTAATTGATATGCGTTAATTTTGGCATAAAGACAATTTTTATCCTTAACGTTTATAATTTTTGTTATTTTGATTCCTATTTTTTTTCTAAGATAAATTTAGTCCTTGACCTATATCTTTTTAACAAATAACTCATTTTTAATTACCATGATAATTGAACCATTAAAAATTTAACAATGATGACATGTCATATATATATATATAATAATATATTTTAAATGACTTAACATCTAGTATATCAAATACATACACGCGGAATATAGTTTTATTCCAATCTAAAAATATAAAACAATAAAATTCAAATAAAATATTAAAAATTAATTTTTTATTCATTAAAAATTAATTAAATCTAAAACAAAAGACTACTAAACATTCTCAACCTTAACTATGGTAAAATCAAAATTTTATCTAAAAAGGTTTGAACATAATTTGAAAAGAAAGGATTTTATATATTTTGTTACTGGTGAATCAAAGATAAAAGGATTTTAATAATAATCAATTTAATTTTTATTATTTTAGTTTAGAATTTAGGTATTTTAGTTTTAATCTAAATCGGAGTTTTAGGGTTTTATAAAGATATTTTAGTTTAGTTAGGGTTGAGAATATTTAGTAATTTTTTTGTTTTGGATTTAATTAATTTTTAATATTTTATTTAAATTTTAATTGTTTTATATTTTATATTGGAATAAAATTATATTCTATATATGCATATATTTAATAGGTTAGATTCTATGTCATTTAAAATATATTATCACATATATATAACATGTTATCATTATTAAATTTTTTACGGTTCAGTTATCATGGTAGTTAAAAAATGAGTTATTTGTTAAAAAGACATAGGTTAAGGGCTAAATTTATCCCAAAAAAATAGGGGCCAAAGTGACAAAAATTATAAAAGTTAAGGGTAAAAATTATCTTTATGCCGTTAATTTTTAATGGCAAAATAATAAAATTAAAAATATATATAATATTAGGTGCTATTTTGTTAAAATAACAATACTGAAATAGGTGAGGTACTATTTAGGTAGTTTTCCCTTTTTTATTAAAACTCTTCTGGAGTTTATAAACACTCTCCGTTTCTATTCGAAGCTTCAGTTTTTAACCCGTAAACGTGTAATTAATAACTTTCTGAATAATTCTAATCAGATCCAGTATATTTTCTCATAAGCTTTGGCAAAAAAAATTCTCTCTTTTTTTTTTTCCTTTCAATACTGAAATTGGGCAATTATATTTAAGACAGTTGATATAAAAAGGCTGAAAATTTGTTGTTTTTCTTCACCTGTCTCAGTTTTAACTGTTATTTCTTCACCTGTCTCATTCTTTGACTCCGTATTGTGCTACAATTTTTTACCTTCTTAATTTGGTTATTGCAAATTTACTGATATTTTAGACTGGGGGAGGTCTGTAACTCGTGCCTTGCTAAGCTAAGTGATTGAAAGCATGGATGTATAGTGTAAATGGCATATGTGAGGTTAAGGGCTATCGCTACCTCGTTAGTTTCCTGGAAGCAGCATCAATCTTGTAAAAGCAGTCCCACCATCGCCATGGTCGACACCACTGTAATAACCAAGTCCGATTCAATTATAATCGACCATCTAAACCCCATTCAGAATGAACCAACATATCCTCAATAACTGACCTATGGTATTATTATAATTCTTTTGAATCATGACTGCCTATGAAGTACTTCTCCACTTCGTCAGGTAAGTATGTATTCATAAAACTTACATTTGACAACAGCAACAGCTGCTTGTGAGTTGTGTGTTGTGTGTTGTCTGTGTCTGGAAGATTCATTTCCTTGGTTGAGTCTGAGTCAAAGTGATTCCAAAGGGAGGGGTTGAGTTGATGCCTAATGCCTTAAAGTGGAGGAAGAAAAGCAAAGCTGAAATCCCCCTTGGCCCTTGAGAGGCATCACATCAATCAGACACTCGGCACAGGCGGGTGGTGAGGACAGAGAATAGGAATACTTGGAGACGAGGATGAGATTCCAACCCAAAAAGGGAAAGCAAAAAATTCAATAATGCCGATGCACAAAAAACGGAAGGATGGATTTGGGAATAATTTGATCGGATGGAAAGTATTTATTTTTTATGATTATTTTAAAAGTAATAAATTTAGGGGTTAAGGTTTATAGTTTAAGATAAGAAATTGTGATTAGGTTTAAATAATTAAAAATAAAATATATTTTTACGGTATAAGATTTAGGGTTTAAGATATTGAAAATTAAAGTTAAGATTTATATTTGAATTTTTTAGTAAAAGCATAAAAGGAGACATGATCAGAAGCAAAAGAAAATTAGTAAAATTTTTATCTTTTAGGGGTCTAAAAATATCAAAAAAATAATATTTAAATTTCAATGAATAAATTATTTTTTAAAATTTTAATAATTAAAATATATTAATAAGAAAATTATTTCTAAAAATAAAATAATAAAGATATTCTCTAAAACTAAATATACTCTAATCTCTATTTAATAAAAAAAAACATTAAACAACACTTTAAAATATGTGAAATTTTTATTTCCAATATAAGTTTGTTTATTATATTAGATGTGATTTCCTTCTCGTATAGTGTGTATAATAATAATAATAATAATAATAATAATAATAAAATAAATAAATAAATAAATAAAAAACATTGCTGCCACACAAATATTACTCGTCATCTGTTGCAAGTTGCCTCAGCAATTTATCTGAATACCGCAATGGCACTACTAGACACCAAAATTAAAAAGAAAAGGAATATCTACGTTTTAAATACTCATGATTTCATTTTATTATCGGTTATTAAAAATTGTGATTGTTTTTTCAAATAATATATTTTTAAAATGCAAATAATATATCTTATTATTTAACCTAGAACGAAATATCTAGAATTCGAAAGACACAAAAATCACTAAAAATATTATAGTGGAGAGATTATATAATAGGTCTGACTCATCACGTCAGTTGTGACCCCTAACTAATAAAAATCAATCATTTCATCATTAATCAACCATGTCATTAATATAATTTCTAAAAATTATATTTTTAAAATAATATTAAAAAATAAGTGAAGATTCATTAATCGAAAAGAATGAGTTGTAAGATAATGGTGAAGTAGATGATTATAATTGGATGGGATCATGACTGACGTAGTGAGTCGGACCCATAATATAATTAGATATTTTAATTTTAAATTTAAAGACTTAATAATTTTTATTTTTATTAAATATTCGATCTTAATTCTGTAATAGCCGTTGCGAAGATATTCTTCTTCTGAAGTGACTGTATGGGGTTGAAACACGAAGTATTGTAGTGATATAATGTGGGGATGCCACCGCCCCACAAGAGATAAGAAATGTGCGTTGAGGGATGCTCTTGGCTTGCTCGTTCTTTGGCCAGGATTATTGCTAAATAATAAAAACAGAAATTTTATTTTTATAGATTTATATGGTTCAATCGTGACATGTTAATTTAAAACGACATATCAGAGGAAAAATAATAAAAACATGCCCTTCATTAGTCTTAATCACTAAATTAATATTAAATTATATACTAAGATTTTTACCATAAATATTACATATGTAAAATTACATAAGATTAATTCAATTATTTGATTATTATATTTTGAAAGTAAATTTTTTAAAATTTGATCATAGTTATATTAAATATTTTAAATAATTAATTTTTATAAGATATATGTTTTTAAAAATTTTTTGATTTAATGTTTATAAAATATATTTTTTTATTTTTATTAATAATAAAATTTAAATAATTATGAATCGAAAATAACCACAAAGATCAACAGCGAATTAAAAAAATACAATTTAATATTAGATTAAACATTTTTTAAGTTTAATATTTTTTTCAATTCAATAATAATTTAATAATATCTGATGTGTTTTTTCTTAAATTTTTATATAACACATATTATTAAATATTTAAAAAACACATTCATTTTTATCAATATTTTTTAAAATAAATATTTGATGCCAATGACATATTGTTAGTTAACAACGGTGTGGCACTTTATTAACGAGTTAAATATGCTTAAAAAATTAAAAATAAATACAATAATTGTATTTAACGCTTTCTAATTCCTTGATTCTTTCTTCTTAATTTGTTAGCTTGATTCTACTTAAAGAGATCTTAAATTTGAAATATTATATATGTAAAAAAATTTATTAAAAGATTAATCCATCAAAATTAGACATATATATAACGCAAATCAATCTAGATTAATTAGTATAAAATCTTAAAAATCAGAAAAATAAATTAAAAAAATTAAATTATTCTATAAATAGTGTTGAGTTCTGCAATGAGGTTTTATTGTGTTATCTCACGTATTCTCTTCTTCTTTCTCTTTTTCTTTTTATCTATTTTTGGTTTTTATATTTGAATTTTGAATTATATTATTTTAAATTTTCCTATTTTCTAATAAAATGATGTAAATTTTGAAGCCTCAATTTCCTGTTTTGACTTTGTAGAAATGGTCTTTTAAGATTTGCAGAGGGGCAAATCCTAAAGCACATGGACATGTCTCCGAAAATCAGACGTGAATGGTTTAGAATTTATAATTTAAAAATATTAAATTTAAATTATAAATTTAAAAAACATATTAATTTTTTATTTTTGGATTTTAATTTTAATTTTTTTTATAAATTTTAAATTTATTTTTATTGTGAAATATAATAAAAAATTATAAAAGAAATATAGGTTTTTTATTAATTTATAGATAAAATGTGAAAATTAATTAATTAACTTGATATATTGAATATTTGGGAAACAAACAAAAGCAGCCGCAATCTTATTCAAACCGAGAATCTATTTTCAATACGCAGCGCACTATACATTATTTCCAAATCATTTTCAAGATCTTGATTATTTTATTTATTAGATTAGTTAATTAAATACATAAATTTAATTAATTTTTATTTTTTAGTAAATTTTTATTCAATAAAAATTATTTTTAAACTTAATTTATAATAAATATTAATAAAAATTTATTTGATAAAAAAATATAAAAAATTAATTGAAAAAAATATATTTAATCAACTAATTCATAAATATTGTAATGAAAATGACTTATAATATAATTTTTTCATCGAGAGTTAATTAATCAACACACAAGGTCACTAAAATCTTGTGTATACTAATTTAAGGGGTCAAGTAACCGACACGAGTTTGATGAATGATAATTTTTAAAAAGAAAATTTAAATTTTAAAGACGATAATAATTAAAATAATTGAACGATTATTTTATAATATTTTAATAAATTTAATAACTAATTTTAGAAAAGTCTGTAATTACAGCGATTGATTTTTGGAAAATTCTACAACGGGCGTCGAACACTATTGAACATCATTAATATTAAATATTGATGATCATTAAATTAATTAATAAAAATTTAAAACCTCAAATACTCAGTATGTAATTAAAAAAGAATGATAGACTCAATATATAATTAATAATTATATGTTTAGTCCTTAAATTTTTTAATTTTTGTAAATTAATTTAATAATATTCAACGGTATTCAATATTAACAGTATTCAACGATATTGAACGCCTATTATAGACTCGTCCTTAATTTTTATAGTATAAAAGCTACTTATACACTTCACTCTATTAAAGGAAGGTTTGTACGATTAGGGTTAGTTATATAAAACAGGGTGAGTGTACTGATATTTTTACCATCAGAAAAAGAAAGCAAATGGAATCTAGAGAGAGAGTACACGAGGGACAGCCAGTGGTAAGCAAGAAGAAATAAACGAGTCAGACAGACACAAAATTTTATGTTCGTGACAAACCTATAAAATTCTAAAAATAAAAATTTATAAATTTTTAAAGAATAAAATTATATTTTTAAAAAAAATACATAACTTTTTTTAATATTTTAAATCATATAAAAATTTTAAAATTTTAAGTGTGCGACTGTCTTGGATAAGTCTAATTATCTACCCTACACTTATTATTGCTTTGAGTGGGTGTCACCTTTTTTATCCATATAAATAGAGGATGAGTCTCTCCCATGTATCATCATCCAACAAGTCTTCCCTTAGTTTTCATCTGGGACTGTGGGTGTAGAGGAGGCACTGGTGATTGCTGTTGACAGAAGATAGAGAGCACAGATGATGGTGTGCAATGCATGCATCCCACTCCTTTGTGCTCTCTATGCTTCTGTCATCATCACCTGCAGCCACTCTCACTCTTTCCCGATAAACCTATCTTCGTCTTCTTCATTAATTATGTAATTTCACTTGCCATGTCCATGCTTCCTTTTGCAGGGAGGGTCTTGTTAAATTTGGGTTTCTTTGAGAAATCCATTTTCTCTAGGAATGAGTTGATCCTCAGTAGAATTTCCAAAGTAGGTTGAAATTGGTTACTGGTGAGGTCTTCTGATGGGATAGTTGAGCATTTCTTTTCTGTTTTTTAAGCTCATTGATTATTTCTTTTTCAGTTAGAGAGAGAATCCGACAACAAAACCTTTATCAACCCATATGCACGGGTCCCCTCCACATGGAAGCATGACATTTTAGATGGAATAGCAATTCATCTCACCAATCACCATACCAGTATTTGTAGTGTTGTTTTGGAGGGGTTAGACTTTAGTCAGCAAGCATTTTCCTATGTATATTCCATAAAAGAGAGGGACAAAGGTTTCACATGATGCTGGCCTGCTAAACCCTGGTTATGTAAACTGAAACCAATTGACATTTATATACTTACCCTACTTCAGCACTAGTCAAAAAGTAAAAATACAGGCAACTTTCAAGCAGGCAATTGGTAGTTAAGGCTGCAATCTCAGGATGAATTGTATCTATCCCTAATGCTTTTCAGGCCTCTTCTCTGGAATCTAAAAAATATATTTAGGGTTTAAGATTAATGTTTAGAATTAGAATTTAGTATTAAGATTTAGAAAATTAAGAATAGTGTGTATTTCGAAGGTGTTGAAGTTTAGGGTTATGACTTAGAACTTAAAAAAAATCCAATAATTTTATGTCGGTTGTTAGAGGTAAAATTTAAAAAAAAAAAGTTTTATTGTGATTTTTTATTGGTATGGGTTTCCTTGCAATTTCCAAGATTGGTTTCTTGCAGGAGGTAATTTGAGTCAAGGAAAGAGCCCTAGGGTGTTAGGGTTTCTCTAGAGTTGGTTCTGTCCGGTGATGGAGGAGACGATGCTGGTGTCGGATCAGGCGAAGAGCCCTGTGTTTCAGAGAAAGGCTTCTACCATGATGGCGGTGGCTAAATATTATGCTAAGAGGGTTGAGTTGGGAGATATTGCCATGGTGTTCTTGCGTTTGATTTATATGGATCCGAGTAGGGAGTTAAAGGGTTCGGGTCATCATTTTAGGAAATCTGAACAGTGAAAGGTTAAAAGGGGAGGAATAGAGGACCACGGCCAGAATTCGGACACGATCCGGCGGAGACAGTGGTGGATTTGGGATTTGGATAATACATAACTAATTTAAGGGTGGGGGGATTCAGACCAAAAAAAGGGATGGCTTCGATCGGAGAAGATCTCCGTGATAACGGCCGATGATGGTGCCGATACCAGATTCTTTATAAATTTTCAAAAGTTTTTAAAATATTTTTATATATATTTTTTAGATTTGTATTCAATTTTTATATAATTGAAAATAAAATATCAATGTAAGAAAAACAGGATTAATAGGAGGAACACAAGCTAATTATCAAATTTATAGTGTACGTGGTTACTTTAAGAATTAGGATTTGAGGTTTGAGTTTAAAATTAAAATTTTAATATATAAGAATTAGGATTAGATTTTAAATTTTAAAAAATAATTATATATTTATATATATATTATATATTATATCAAAATATAAATATTACTGTTACACAAAAAATATGTAAATATTACACTATTGCATCAAAAAATATTGATTTGTATTAGGAATATAAACATTACTCTGTTGTACATAATAGTAGGGTAATTATTACGGTAAAAAAAATTAGTTTTTACGGTCGTCTTAGATTTATAATTTAAAGAGTTAATATAGGTTTTAAATTTAGAGATTTAATTTTATTTACTTAAAATTTAAATGTTATGGTTAAAATTTAAGGTTTATAGGTTTAAATTCAAATCTCTAATGTATTATCATAACAACTATAAACCTTAAATTCTAATCACAGTCCCTAAAATTTAATCCATAAACCTAAACTCTAAATTTTTTTTAACAAGCTAACAGTGATTACAAGTAGTATCTGTTTTAGAATATAATCTCCACCATTTGATATTGATCGCTCAATCACTCTGCTGACATCGTTGGTGCTCGAACCCGTGACCTCTAGAAACATCAACCTTTAACCACTTAGGCTAGAGGGTTCGTGCTTAAACTCTAAATTTAAAACATTCATAAAAACTAAAAATTTCCGTCCCTGGATGCATAAAATATTTTTCTTATAACAGTAATAGCAATTAAATTAACATTGAATCGATAGAAATCATAAATATTTATATTTACATATTAAATTAAAAATAATATTATCTGAAAATGCTTAATGGAGAAGATAGTAAAGAAGATAAGAAGTTAGTCTTCAAGATGTTTGTTCTTTGCAGGAACATTACAACTTGTAGATGCTCCCTTTTAAGTGATATGAATTGAAAAATACATGCGAAAAGGTACGTAGAGGCGGATCCAAAACTATATGTGACGGTGAGCATAAATTAAAATATTTTTTAGGATAAATATAAATCATAAAAATCTTAAAATTTCAGGGTGGGTACAATCATAAAATTTTAAGAACTAATTCATAAAAATTTCAAAAATCAAAGGTAAATATATAAACTTTTAAAATTTCATGGTGGGCACGGGCGCACCCTCAACTACGTATATATATATATATATCCGCCATTGTGGGTATGAATCACATATTTATATTAAAAATTTAAGTATCATTTTATTTTAAAAAAATTATATCGACGTAATAAATCAAAACTCTACTTTATTCTTCGTCATTTGATTTGTGGTTTGGATTACACTGATTCATACTTATATTTTGATATATAACTTGTATATAAAAGTTTTAAATATAATCTTTATATTTAAGCTATAAAAACCTTAATCCTTAGCCTCAAACCCTAAAATTTAAATCTTAAACTCTAAACTATAGATTCTAACCAAAACCTTACATTCTAGCTTGACCGACCATTTGATTGGTGCAGTTTATATATGTCGAGAGTTTATAATAGAATTTTCGATTTTTTAGATTTTGTTATCGTTTTGATTGTGGTATATTTTTTTTCTTTATTTACGATTAAAAGATTTATTAATGAGACACTTCACTTAAGTTTTGATAATAGTTTTAATCTCTTAACTAAAATCATATTTGTCGGGAAAAAACATTATTTAATTATTGTTAGAATGATTTAGTAGTGTTAGTATAAATGACTTAAGTAATTAAAGATAAAACTTAAATCATTTAAATTTAAATCATTTAAATTAAATGAAAGTTAAAGTTAATTTATTGATCTAAAACGTAAATTACCCTTCGATGCATATCTCTACATTAAAGCTTAACTCTTATTTTCATTTTTATTCTTTTATAGCCAAACGAAAAATTAAAATCAATAATTAATTAAAAAGTTTTAATATTAAAATAAGTGTTTAAACTATAAAAAAATTAAATTATCTTCAGAGACTAAAATAAATTTAACAATATCTCCGTAGAACGAAATCATATTCATTACTTTAAACATTTAATTTAATATTTTATTAATAAACTAGTCTTTATATTGTTATGTTTAGAAAATACTTTAAATACAACTAAAAGTCTAAAAATATTAAGAGAATATTAACTTATAAGAATAACATTTATAAAATTATTGAAGTTGTAAAGATAGAAAGTGAAAACTCTAAGAAACCACTCATATTATTCTCTGTATGATACAATTTTAAGAAATATCATCCTACAATAATTAAAATATATTGTAAGATTAGAATAAAGACTCGATAAAAAGATTAAACGTTACGTTATTCGTATTCTATATAGATTTTAGTGTAAACTTGAATCCCAACACATTCTTTTCTTTATGGTAAAATCCATATGCTGTAGGGAGCATTGGCTTCATAAAATGAAAATGGAGTAGAATTACCAGTAAATGTTTAAGTACAATCATCCTCAACGCTCGATTAGCAGAGACTCGAGATTCTCGAAGAGTTGGAGGTAGCATGCAGTAGAGGGCTATGAAGGTTGAATTCTTCGATCGAAACTCTCTCCCTGGGAATCAATAACATACTTCCTGAGACACACATTGTGAGAAATATGCAAGGACTAACGAGCGTTGTAACATTAGACACGAGAACACACGATCGACGATGAAGCTACTCTCCGGAAGAGCTGTTTAGACTCCGGAAAGCTTCGATGATGAGTATAGTAAATAAAGAACCTTAGGACTTACAGTAATCTGGTAAGATCTTAATCATGTTCATTAAACTAGGCTTCTCTAGGATGCACTGCCTAAACTTAGGGGGAAGGAAATGGTTGAAACAATTAAAAGTTTCGAAAGCACTTACGATAATTGACTGATAGATTCCAGATCACAAGCTTTCAATGTATCCTCGTTGAATGAACGGCGGTGAAGTTGGCGAGTGAAACTGCTTGTCGTGTCCAAAAAATAGAGAAGAAATGACATTGTGCAGCAGCAGAGAAACATGGGTATAGGACCAAAGATCCAAAGCAATAGGGAGAATGATAAGTAAAAGGCTCGCAGTCCGAGTGACCAGAAATAACTTCCTCTGTTTAAGTTTCTTGCAACATACTCAACGGTCTCCATATCGCCCATCGACGAAGGGAGAGTGATCAAGAAGCTGACATGGGCGTAGTATCTAATAGATTGCATATTGCAAAGAAAGGCAACCAGGAAACACAGCAAGATGGAAAAATACTTGATTGCAGAGAGTAGTGGGGTCTTATTGCCATAAACTATTTCTGAAGTTGAGTTGCCAGAGTCCGAGCTGCTGCTAACGAAAACACTAATAAGAGAACTTAGAGTGATGGCTATTGTTGCCAAAAGTGTTGATGCCATTATGTTGTTGCGTATTGTTTGTACTGCCAGAACACCATTTTTTAAGGGATCCTGAAACAGCAAGAGGAGGCTATCATGCTCAGTACATGGACCATTCTAGATACAATCATTGAAGTTGATATCACATTTTGCTACAGAACAAGCACACTGATATTCTATATGGAAAATTTTCCAAAATCGATACTATCAATCGAATACATTCGTGTATTGCTTAAGGCAGTTGATTGTCTTTCGGAATCCTAAAAGGAACATATAAAGTTCCAAGATGACAGACAAATTTCTAATCAAAAGATATACAAAGCTGCATTCTTTTAACAAAAGATATACAAAGCACATCTTAAATCTCATTAATATAGACACAACAAAAAGACATGTCTTGATTTGGGAGCTGCCTGTTCTGCAATCTCACAAGAACATAGATTGATACAGGCTACAGCAGCTCAGAATCATATTTGTTCCTTTTCCTTTTGATGAAACAACAGCATTCATAGCATCAAATTCAACACTATTGTCTGATCTATCTATTGTTACTAAATTAGGCCACACTAGAAAAAGTGAAAAAGTGTTACTTTTGTATGGAAAAACTATGTTAGAATGTGTTAGATTTAAACATCTGTAACTGCTCCATTTTTATCAAGTCCTTTAGACTCTGTATCATCTGCAACTGATCCAAAGGAAATAGACCATGATAATTAGCTCATCAAGCTCTCACCAAATCTGGTGAAAGAAACCCAAAGGGCACTCAAAATTGTACAGTATTTGTATGCAAAAGATGAGTCCAACTTGGAAAGTCAAAAACTTGTACTTCCAAAACTCATGGAACATCAAAGAGTTGAGTCACAAGTCAAAGATCTAGGTAGAGAAATTCCAGAACTTTGAAAAGAACCCAAAGCTTAGGATTAACAGCAGAAATCATGGGGAACAAAAAGGGGAAGAGAGGGACTCACAGACATCATGGAGAAAACCCATTGGTGACGAGACTGAGCATTTAAGCCGACGACAGTCTTTGCAGGATGCTTGATAATGGTAAAAAGAAGCCACCCATGGTAAAGAACAAGCAGCAGCAGCCCCAATGGAACCAGCAGGTAGTCCAACTTGTCTTCTTCCATGAATTTATTGAGCTCTTCTTCTTTCTTATGTGATAAACTTTTGAGGGTTGCAGATCCTCAGAGAGTGAGACACAGAAGAAAAACCAATCAATAGCTTTACCGAACCAATATTTATTTGATTCAACGGACCGATAAAACAAGTTCAGAGCTCTTTATATTTTTAGAGTTTTAAGTCACCTAAAATTATAAATGTATAAACTTTTAATACTTATTTTCAGTAAAAAAAATAAATAAATATTTAAATTTTAAAAATATATAATTTAAACCTTTATTTTTCATTTATCTAAAGTATAAAATCTAATCTTTAAAATCCTTACCTAATTCAAGAACCCAACTTATTTTGTTCTTACACAGCCACAGGCATTGCATTTGAAACAGTGTTTTTCCATCTTTGAAACTGTATAAAGGAACAGAAGGACAGCGTAGTTTGTTGGCGGACTTGGAGTTATGGGAATGAAAACACAAAGTACCGACCGGTTACAAAGGATCACGTCATCAGCAACTGGTACAGAGAACGTGGCTCCACTCCGTTATTAAATATAGGAATACTATATATCTGGTAGGTTACTTTATTTTTTTATTTTATTTACATTTTTATAAAATAATACTTAATAATATATTTTATTTTTGTTAAAGATTAAAATAGAGAGTATAGAATATTTAATGAAGTCTTATTGATTAGATACTTTGTCTCTATTAGTTTGGAGTTTCTTAATGATTGCATATGTTCCGTTAGATAACTATAATAATGTGATTATGTCTCGAAGTCTGTATTTGATTAATTGGGATTACGGATGATGTAGTTAACAAGGTTCACCTAATAATTTTTTTTTATGTTCGTGTCTTTGTACGGCTCTTCGAAGTCGGTTCTATCCGGCCATTCGACCCCTCCTATAGGAATTATTTGAATCAAAACGGCATTCTCTGGCAGAAAAACCATGTTGGTTAAACCAGCTCCGTGCACTCCCATCATACCATCACATGAATTCACAATCTCAGCAAATCTTTGTACATTCCCATCGGCCTCAGCTACCACTACTTTGTACCCCATGCCATTCTAGCGATCTCGTCGTATTTCTAAACGTTCTTGTTCGATTTCTCACAACGATGAGAAATCGGGGTCTCATCTTCACACCGTCATCTTCGATCTCGATCGCAGTAACCTTATTTAAGTAGTATGCTATGCTCAGAAATTGTCTGAACTCTGAAGTCTTTCATCGAGTAGGGTGATCTTGAAGCATCGATGCCAAGCTCTTTAGGAGCACGTTTGAGACCAATAACAACACTTGTGAAGCAATGGAGGGTTACTTCATTATCTATATCTCTAATAATTAGGGGTATAAACGAGTTGAATTTGAGTTACTTAAATTAGGATTGTTACTTAAACTAACTCAATTATATCCATGTCTCTAATTATCTAATTACTTTGATCCCAGATTTTAATTGGTAGGATGATTCATCGACCAACTATTCTTATAAATTAAGAAGCATACATAAACTGTTGGTTTGGTAAGAATGGGACATTCTAACAATGTCTCATTTTCTTAGGGGGAATATATATTTAAACTACAAGTGCTCTGTTTTAAAAAATTAAATTATTTATGAATTTATACCTTTATTTTTAAATATTTATATTTTACTCCTCAAATTCGAGTATCGTCCCTGCTATCGAAGCAAGTGAAGTGCTTTTAACAATGTAGCTCTAAACCTCCTCACATCAACCTTCACATTCTGTTTATCTAAATATGTTGACTTGACTGCTTCCCATCCCTTTTATGAACTGATAATGGGTCTTTAATGATCATATGGTCTGCCTTATATTTACTCCTTAGACTGCTCTCCTTTGCCTTGATTTTGTACTCCAAGTACCTTAAATTCATGTCCATGGCAGGTTCTGCAAAGTCTTGTCTAGCCAACCCATCAATGCATCCTAAAGGAACGATTTGAATCACGACCGCATTGTCGGGAAGGAACACCATGTTTGTCAATCCAGCTCCATGGATGCCCATCAATACGTCGCAAGAATTCACTGTTTCCGCAACACTCGCCAAGCTTGTTGAAATATTTGGCTCTGTTGTAAGTACATTGTACCCCAAGCCCATTGCCATTCTTGTTATTTTGTTGATGTTCGTGAATGATCGAGACCTTCTTCTGGTTATGATCAACAGACGAGGCCTTTTACCGGCATCGTTGTTCCGTGTGTTGATTGCTTTTGCCCTTTTTAATGTGTAGGTTGTTCTCAAGAACTGCCTGAAGTCATTCATTGATGGCTGATTTCGGGACTTGGATTGGTCGATACCGAGTTCCTTGTGATATTTAAGGCCAAGGATCATCATTGGGTAGCAATGGGGTTTACTTTCTCGATCGATGTCGATAATGTCGTATCGGGATAACTTTTTGAGTATTTTTTCGTACTTGGTGATCCACCAAGGCCTGTTATCTGTCACAAGGAACTGCACTTCTCCATTAAATTGTTTAGACGTTGTGTATAGTGGGATCACAAGGTCACTGAAATCATGGAAATGGTTTCCTGAAAATCCACCGAGGGAGAAAAGGATCGCCGGAACATTTCGAGTAACATCACAGTTAACGAATTCAGTGGAAGTTACCGACCAGCTTTTAACAAGGTCCATGGCTGCTGCATTTTCCTTTCTCACATAAGGCTTCACAGTCCAGGAGATCTTTATTGCTGCAACTCCGGTCCATATCGAAACGATCGATATAGTTGAGGAATTCCCTTGAACTCCAACATCCCCATTGATCTTGCAGTAATTCGACAACGGTTCGCAATTGCATATGGGCTTGCCTGATGAGCTCTCTTCAACTTCAGAATCAGAAAAAACAGTCATACATACCATGAACTTACTAACAGAGAATTGCTTACTGCAAACTGAGCTTTAAGATGATACTGGAGTTTAAGCATACCTAATTTCTGCAAAGGGCTTGTATCCTTGAACGTCGTAATTCGATTTCCGTCATCCATGGATGATTGTGATGGTACATGCACATGCACTGCATCATGGACTGAACCACCAAACTATGAACAAAGATCGATTTCGACACGTATACTTTCAAATTTAGATCGAAAAGGCCTAAAACAAAAACTGAAACTTACATATAGATAATCTAGCAAAGGAGTAAGACTTGAACACGATTGAAACACCGAATGCCATGAACAAGCTTCCAACGAATACTCCATATGTTAACCTCTTCTCTTTCGAATGAAACCAACTGAAGCAGCTGGACTTGTTCATTTTGCAGACAAATCATCCCTTTGGTGTTAATTCTGTCCTTTTTATACCAATGCAGGTAATTAAAGGAACCGAATTGCTTTAGAATGTTAGTTTCACATAGGCTATGGTGAAATGAACAAGTGAAGATGATTGTGTCGACAGTAATCATTTGCTGTCAATGATGTTTTTGCTGCAACTTCCATTTGCTTTCCATGGAAGTTAAACTGCGGGACGTTACCATTTTCAAATTGAAAGCAACGAGCTAACTAAAGTTGGTAACAACAATTTTAAATGATGAAATTAATGAGCTTGCTATTGTTACAAAAATGAGATTAGTGGATGTTTATTTAGTTAGGGCTATCAGTCTTATTGCTTTAAGCTCTGTTTTTTTTATAAGTTTTACGATTTAACGTCCGTTGCCGTCGTGATTCTAGTGTTAAATAGAGAAAAAATTAGTGTAAACGTCCGGTTTGTTCACCATTATAGCACAGTTCTTTATTTGTTGGCAGTTGAAAAACTCAACTTCTGTTAATGACCGTTTATAACCCGACGATCATTTTTTATTAAATTGTGTATTTTTCTTTGGATGAGTCTACAACGGGCGTCGAACACCGTTGAACATCGTTAATGTTGAACACCGCTGAACATTATTAAATTAATTTATAAAGAATAAAAATTTAAAGGACTAATCATATAATTATTAATAATAATATGTTGAGTTTATCACACTTTTATTAATTACATATTGAGTCCTTAAGATTTCAAATTTTTATTAATTAATTTAATAGTGTTCAACAATATTCAACATTAGTGGTGTTCAGCATGTTCGACACCCATTGTAGAATTTTCCTTTTTCTTTTGTAAAAAAATGAGATATTCAAATTATTACTTTTAATTTGTTTATCTTAAAAATATAAAATTTTAAGATTAAAATCGTAAAAAATAATTTTAAAATGTCATTATCAAATAAGATTTTTTATTTTTATTTTACTAGTATAATAAATAATTTTATAATATAAATTTAATATTTGTAAAAAAAACATTAAATTTAAAAACTCAGGACTCCATTTTCAATTTATCAAATTAGTTTATTTTTTGAAAACCGTTAAAAACGTTTTATTAAAAATAAAACACGTTTAGTAACTCAACTTTCAACATGTTTGCGTTTTTGGTCACTCAGTTTCAAAAATTTTAATTTTATCACTAAACTAATAAATTTTGCTCCATTTGGTCTTTCTCTTAACACGCTGCATTTTTTTTTATTTCAGAAATTTACCTAAAATTTTAACCTTTTCCCTTAAGTCTCCCTAATTCTCTTCCTCTCAACTTAGTTTTCCACTGTAAAATTTTTTTCCTTAATATGTTTCAATAATCTTTTTTCTCATCTGCTTATATGTAGATTGTAGAACAAGTTATATTCAAAATGGTTACCTTCTATGGTCTAATAAGAATACTGATTTCATCAAAATGTTAAAAGGAATCACCTTTAGTTTCTCCGTTTACAGTCGGAAGAAAAAGAAATACCTCTGGAAAATGAAGTTCCTCAACGTCGATGGTAACTGCTTCGTTGTTATATGATGGGGGAAGACACTGACCAAATAAAACAAAGGTTGCAGATAGAGAAAATGGTGAGGAGGCCACCCAGGGTGGTTATTTAACTAAATACCTCCGAACGGTGCTGGAATTCAAGATCAAGTTCCATCTTCAGATGAGATCTATCTGCAATGCATAAGAATATAATCAAATTCTGTAGAATCCAAAGATCATCCAAACCAGACTCACCCATAAGTCATCTTATTATAATCACAGATTTACACATGCAGAGACTTGCAAAAACACCTACACATATTGCACCTTAGTTTACTCGAGTGATTTTTATTACTTGCGCCTAAGGCAATGTATGGTTCTAGGCTTCTAGCACTTAGAGCAGGCTTCGAAACACTGAGCCTCTACGAAAGCAGACTGATTTTTACTACAAACCTTTTCAAGCTCACAAACCCACCGCCCTCAAAGAGACTCCCATCATTGCTTCATATAATTTTTTTCCTTGAGAAACTTTACACAATGATGATGAACCAATTTGGCTCTATCCTCATACAGACAATCTACGTGGAAGAAATTCTCTAGTGAAGGATGTCGATAGTGAAATTCTTCTCGGGATGCTTCACATGTAAAGAGGGATACCTTCGTTAGGGATTTTTCTTCTACAGAATTTGTAGCAAAACTTTCAACCCTACCATTGAGCTCACCTTCTTTAATTCCATCTAGAAAGATTGCTAAGCACTTTGAGAAAGATTCACTACCATACAGTGGAAAGCGCTTGTACTTTATAAATTCACATGATGAGGAGCTTAAGGTGTTCTACAACTTCCTGAATTGCATAAGAACAAGAAAGAGCATACACTAGATTAAGACTTAACACTACAGGTTTGATATATTATAATTTCTTTAACCCATTTCAACAGGGAAACAAGCTGCCACTATTATATCCGAGACTTCAAAAAATGATTCTACTTTAATAGTAATCTTACAAGGTTTAATTTCCACTCTCAAGTTGAAACACTACATGTTGCACATTTCAATCACTTAAAATGCCAACTATTATTAAATGACCACACAATACCTGTTAATTGTAAGTCTACTCTAAGGTTTTATGCCAAAGATTTGAAAAATCTACCGACATTGGCACCTGTTCGTTCTTTCCTGCAATGTCACCAACTGCTTGTCTCACTTCACCAGCATGCTCATTGATCTTCTCTTGGTTGGAATTGCCCTCAAACCTCTCAGGACCTGCCATTACTCTCCTTGATTTTCGTGTGGGAGAAAGGACAGTGGGACCATCCCGGGGATCAAAATCTGGTGCTTGCGACTTAGGAGCAGGCCTAGGGAGCTTAGCTGGATCCGTAGGTAGAGGTGCAGATGAAAAATACCTGAACAAAAAGAAAAATGAGAAAAGAACCAAAACTTGTCCTCATATTTCTTATTGAAAGATTTCGCTTACCAGTGCTCTAATGCTCGCTGCACTGAAATCCTAGCTTTTGGGTCATAAGTAAACATCTTTGATAACAGGTCTAAAGCATCATCACTGGCCATAGGAAACAATGAACGCAAAGGTGGGGCAGGAACGTATTGGTATTCTACATAATCAGGAAGGTATACCATATCTGGCCATTGGGAAGATGTTGGCGTACCAAAAGCTGCAAATATCTTTCCCAATTGATCAATGTCACTTGTGCCCTATCAAATGTTAAATGTTGAATCAATGAAAATGCAAAAATATAATAGGTATCATACAATGAAATATAGGTACAGAGCTATGTATCAAAGACGTAACTCGCCAAAAAATAATTGCATGCATCAAAAACACTTAAGTTAGTTAGGTTCACCGGCAGAAATGGTCGTCGTAGGAGAAGTTCAGCAAATATACAGGCGGCTGCCCAAACATCTACACCAGAAGCATATTGCTTGGCACCAAAAAGTAACTCAGGAGCTCTGTACCATCGAGCAAAGACCTATTTATAGTCCCATAACAATACAATTGTTCAAAGAGAGTTACAATAGATGTTGAAATAACAATAAAAAAGTGTTTATAAATCAAAAGCTAATTACATAGAATGTGAAAAAAGAAAAACGGAACATAAAATTCATCAGACAACACATTGTTGTTGTGTGTTGCATTGTTAGCCTCTCTCCATAAAATCTTATATTTGCATGTTTGCTATAAAATACTACAAATAGTCTACAACAACACATCACTGCTAAAAACCAAATATACCAAATTATGAATATGTCAAAGAATATCAATGGATATTTACTGGGAAAACAGCATGAATACTTAGCGTTCAAAACCAAGTGGATGTGTGGTCAAGTCTTGCCACAAAAACATAATACTTGGGAAAACAGCGGATTTTCAGCTGTGGTCAAGTCTTCCACTAAAGTATAGCAAAGAAATGCCACTAGGTAAGCTTATTCTTTGAAGAAAATATGATAGGAGGAGATTTTACTCATAGAAAAAATTAGTCAATGTACAGATACAACTAAATACCCCTACCTGCTATAAGCTTACCTGGTGAGTAAACCTGCGATCTGGACTCCCAAATAAACGTGCTAAACCAAAATCAGCAAGTTTAAGTTGTCCATTGGGTCCTATTAGCAAATTATTTGGCTTCATATCCCTGTAAAGCACAATTAAGAGTTGAGCAATTTAAGAAAAAGCAACCATCAAACTAGAGTAAGAGAAAGCATCAAAAAGACCTATGTAAAACCCATTTTCGGTGGCAAAAGGCAAGCCCTTTCAATGTCATTTGAATGTAGGATTTGATGTCGGCTGGTGAGAGAAAGATATTTCGGTCTCGGATAACGGCTTCAAGATCAGTCTCCATGAACTCAAACACAAGATGCAGGTTACCTTTGAGTGGGAATGCATCTGTTAACTCGATTATATTCGGATCTTTAAGCTCCTTAAGAAGTTTAACTTCTCTGAGTGCAGTAAAATTAACCCCTTCATTTTGCTTCCCGAGACGAATTTTCTTAATTGCAACAATCTGCCCTGTCTGAAAGGGACCAACAAATAACAAATCTCATAACAGTCGAATCAACAATTAATCTCATAACCAGATATGCCTAATGCTATCGTTGCTTTTGCTACTTTCCGAAAAGCTCATTTAGCTACCAAAACCAATTACAAAGAAGCAATTTTTAGATAATTAAAACTTATAATTCTAATTCTCTGGGCGAACAAAATGCATTATTTTACTTTTATGCAAAACAATTATGGTCGAACTAGAAATTTTTCAGGCAAAGGATCCTTCTCCAATTACTCTATTCAGTAGGTCATAAAAATTTACTAAAAACTACAATTAGAAAAGAAAAGAGTTTTCGAAAATTAGGGTTACCTTCGTATCGATGGCTTTGTAGACAACACCGTAAGTACCTTCACCAAGAACCTCGCGTTTCAAGTACCTATCCGCCACTTTATTCGACTGATCCGTTTCTGTCATTTTTCTTTTCTTTTCTTGGGTTGTTTAAAAAAATGCTCTTGTTTATTGTAATTTTCACAACGGATTACTCTTTTTTATCTGATTTTCCATTTCTGATCTTAAAACCAGTTTCCAAACACAAAAGCTCAGGAAAAAGAGAGAGAGATGAACACAATAAAACCGATTGGAAATGATCGGAATTGAGGGAAAGCAAGAGAGATTTGGAAACCGGAAGCAGCAGGAAATTTTGAAGCCTAGAATTTAACCAAACATCAAATTTTGGTAACAAAAAAAAATACTCCGAGAAAAGCTATATAAGCTATATATAATTCTCAGTGGAACAAAGCTATGGCGAGGGAAGAGAACGGAAATTTCTGGATTTCCGGTGAAATTATTATATTAGTCCCTCAATTATAGGTTAATTTTTATTTGGATCACCTAAGTATAAAATGTTACACATTTATCATTGGAATTATTAAAAATTACAAAATAATCTCCGATATTTAAAGATAATATCTTTTCAGAATAAACAACAATATAAGTATTTTTTCTCACTTGACCTTGTTTAACTTCATGAGTTTTTATAGAATTAAGATTATTTTAATATTATTTTTAAAAGTATAATAAAAAATATTTTTTTAAAAATAATTTAGAATTGCTTTTAATTTTTTGAATTTAAGATTTAAGAGTTTAGTATTATTGTTAAACTATTAACAATCATCGACTTTTGTTTTAATTTTTTCACTTTCCAAATATATTTTTTCTCCGAAAGATACTTGTTTAACATTATTTTTGATCTTAAACCGGTTTTTGTTTTAATTCTTTCGCTTTTAATGATGTGTGTTAAGACTTAAGACCTCGACTTTCTTGCTTCGTCCGAGTAACACGATCTAGGAGATTTATACCTATAGGTTATACTCTTGAATCAAACACGATAAGTTGTACTTAATGGCTAAATATCGATGCTGTTCTAGAATCTAGATGATGGTGTTCCACGGGCAATGAGGAACTGGCGGTGGCAAATGATGGTGTGAAGGTTCAACGGTGGAGGGGGAAGAAATAGAAAATGGACTATAGCAAGGATTAAATCGGTATAATATTAAAATGTTGTGGGTTAAATTTTAAAATTA
This sequence comes from Abelmoschus esculentus, assembly GCA_035048815.1. Classification (NCBI taxonomy): domain Eukaryota; kingdom Viridiplantae; phylum Streptophyta; class Magnoliopsida; order Malvales; family Malvaceae; genus Abelmoschus; species Abelmoschus esculentus. The sequence continues at coordinate 3,583,587 of JAUCBN010000031.1, read as the reverse complement.
TTATTAAATTATAGTATCATGTAAAAATTAAGGACTAAATTTATTATTATAACAATACTATTAACCGCCGTATAAGCTATCATTTAATAACTTTCGATAACTCAAATGACTAATTTATTATACTTTTATACACGGGTGATCCAACTAAAAAACATCAATTTTAAGAACTAATTATTATTTATCCCAATTTTGATTAACCGAAAAGAATGGATAGAAACACGAACCATTTAACTTTATCGGTTAAAGGAACGATTATTGTTTCTGGAGATTACCGCATTATAGCTAAAAAAAAAGAATGGATAGTATATGTGTTTCATTAGCCCAAACTTTTCACCCACTTCACTCATTTCCCTTTATGTCATCATTTTTCCAAGAATAACAAGAATGAAGGGGATATTTTTATTTACCGGTACCGTTAATAATATGATGAGACGGATGTATGAAATAATTTCTCTTAAAAACCAAGTTCAATAAAAAATAGGGTGAAATTAAGAAACCAAATGCATTATTGTGATGCAGGAAAAGGACCAAGTAAAATCAAAATACATGAACTAGGTTTGTCACATAATTAGAATTTATGACGCAGAGATAGATTATCTCATAATTAGAACTTATTGGAAACGTGCTAAGCAATAAGCATGACAGCAATTGGAACAAAACCCTGCATAGGATAAAAGCTGCAAATCCAGACCTTGCTTAGCAAAAGTACAACTTACACTTAGCTCTCAGATGATACACGGCTTTGCTTCTCCTCTATACCCGAACGAGAGAACCTTCGCCGAAGAACATCTAAAACATTTTCCATCTTTACGTCTTTACGCCTTAGCAAAACCATGGAATGGTAGATTACATCGGCCATTTCTGAGGCAGTACGTGAACCGTCCTCTTTCTCCTCCAGTGTTCGGCACAACTCATCTGCCTCTTCCCTGCATAAATAAACGGATCTATATATAAAATTTAACATGCCTATACCATATGCATACTCTAGGACACGTTAAAGACTTGAAAGCACGGAACATATCATATACATACTCTTAAACATGCTGCTCAATGGAGGCTTAACATTATTTTTTTTCTCAAGACTGGGTAATCTGCTTTCTGCAGTTCTCTATGGGACATATAAAACTACATAGACAAGCTAAAACTAACAGTACCGAATTTTTGAGCACAACAAGTTTTCATCGCTTAAGAGTCGTTTAGTCCATGAGGGCTTTCCATGTTGCCCTGCTAACTCTAATTCTCTTTTGGAAATTGTAGACTCCAATGAATATAATGTTGTCAATGCCAAGTTTGGTTCTTCAACCTGCAAATACAGATCATGTTAATTACGACTTTGCAAATAGCACCATATAATGTAATGTAGAAGTATGACTAAAAGATTGTCATAAAAACATTAAAAGGCATGAGCTGCTTACTTCTTGCCCCTTTAACAAATCACTTATTGATGTGAAGTAGCATGTCTCTGACCCTGTGTGGCAGGTAGGGCCATCCGGCTTCCCAAGGTAAATTATCTAAAGAAGTTTCAGTTATGTCAAACTTAATAAATTAAGCAATCAATAAAAAAATAAAGTCTGGTAAATTAAGGAATCAATAAAAATGTCAAGAAGAAAGTTATTGAGAACGAACAGAATCACGATCACAATCAACAAATATATCATGAATGTTGATGAAATTATTGGAAGTTTCGCCTTTTGTCCACAATGTTGCCCGTGATCGACTAAAGAACGTCGCCTTCCTGGAAGATATTGTTGTAGCTAGTGCATCCCTATTGACAAAGCCTTGCATTAATATGGCTCCCGTGTCAACATTTTGAGCTATAGCCACTGCCAAACCTTTATCGTCCCATTTTATACTGTCCAACAACGTATCAACCTATAATTACAATTTTTGCATATGTGGGTCATTCTACTTAGATGTGCATTTTTTCAAAATATGAAGAAGTCTGGAAAAAAATATAAAACAAAAATAAATGAGATACCATACAAAACAATTATTCACAATATGTGTAACTGTGTATACACACACATATATCAAAGAAACTAAGAAAAGAAAAGAAAAATGAACACCTTCAAGGGATGGTTAATAGATAGATAGGAAACTGAAACCATCAATTCCTTATCTATAATTTATTTCCCAAATATGTAACAATCCCTGTTACTCTATCAAAGGTACACACCTGACTATGTCTGCTTAGATTCATGAGAAAACACATGAAAAATTTTAAAACAAAAGTTATCACAAAAACACATAAAACGATCTATACTATATTCAAAATAAGTATTACAAAATGCACTATATTCAAAATAAGTACTTCCAAATAAATATCACATATTTTATGTTAGTATCATTTTCTTCAACTTTTAAAAGGGAATAGATTGACAACAGCTGTCCACCATATTCAAAATAACAAATGGCATCATACTTGAATGTATCAATTGACCACTAAAGCAGAGAGGTTTTGACAGATGAATAGTCTAGATGATTCTCAATTAAAAACTACACACGAATTACCAAACAACTAGACTCCTTCAAGGGATGGCTAACAGATGGCTTGGAAGCTAAACCATTAATCACTTCCCTATTTTTTATCTTCCTGATATGTAACAATCAGTACCATAATGTAAAAGAGAGGGACATGACTATTTCTGGTTATTCTTAGGCACTAATCAAAACATAGATTTCAGAAAAGGGCCTAGAGTAGGAGCTAGGAATAGTAACAACATTATTAACTATTTTTGTGGCCTGCAAATGGAGGGTTAAGTTATCAATAGTCATTCAGGCAAATATTGGCATGAGTTTTGGAAAAGAAATCAAACCATCAAATATTGGCATGAGTTTTAGCAAAAAAATGCCAGGATTCATAGATAAGGCAAAGTCTAGTCACACAAGATTGCTAAAACCAAATCAAACTTTGATAAATCTTTTTTTTCTTCTACCCAATGTTTCACTAGTAGGTAATAGCTTATTCTTTTGCCTTCATTTGGCACACCACATGCATTCATAAAGGTATGCATGATTAGATGGTACTTCACAGTCTGGCCATCAGAATACGACAATAATATTTCATACTTTTCTTGCTAGGATCAGGTATAAACCTGGATAAAATCCTTGCTTTCCAAACTAATTAATCAACCAATGGCTTGATAGAGTGAAAAACAATCAGATAATTCTACTAAAAACAATTGGTTGATACATCAAGCAAATGCACATAAAAAAAAAAACATGCAGAACATATAAAAGCACAAAAACAAAAACAATACCTTTGATTTAAAGTTGACATCTTTCTCAAATTTCCTCAATGAAGAAAAAACAATAGCATTTATCTTTTTCTTCTTGTTGTTGAATCCACCACAAACACCAGCAGGAAAGAAGCTAGAGGCTTTGAAAGGGACTCTTACAGGTTGAATACAAGGAAAAGATGAAACCGCCATTGAAACTTAAAATATAAATCGGCTATATTCCACTCACGACTATGCCAAGCTGAAAATAAAAATGGGAAACCAACATTACTAAAAATAACAACCAGAAGAATGTTAGTAATTTAATTTAGTGAAACAATTCGGAGTTTCACATAAATGCAAAATTGAGTCAAGACAACGCATTGTTTGGAACAACAAGAAGGGAAATTAAGCTCCGGGTTTTAAAAAATGGCCCGCGACCGCTATACGGTAACGCCGTCGGCAACAACCACTATCGGCGAAAACAACGGTGGGACGCGGAATCACACTAATAGCGGTGGATTGCGGCCTCAAGTTAACAGGTAGCGGTAAATAACGGTAGTAACGGGACGCTATCCCCGTTTTCTCCCGTTACTGTAAAATCTGAAAAAAATCCATGGGCGGGCGACAAGGGTGAGAGTGAGAGTGTAAAGGGTAGCGAGATGATGAAACTTACAGGGAGAGGATTGGTCGACGTTAAGGAGAAGGGATTGACGGCGCGCCCACGACAAGAGGTGAAATCGCCCGGCTCTAGATGTTGGTCTTTGACGACAGAGTGAAAACAACCTTTTAGGGATTTAGGTTATGTTATTAATATTATAATCTTATTTTATTATCATTAAGGTTTTAGACGATCCAATTAAAAAAATGGTAAAATATATAAAAAATCATTTAATTATAAAATTAGCGTTGAAATAGTTATATTTTTTTAAAAAAATATAAATACATCAATCAATAAATATAGTTGGTTTCGAAATAACCAATCGATATTAGGACTAGTATAATTAACTGTAAAATCAAAATTGAACTGAACCGAATTAAGGGAATATAGTTCGTAAATTTACGAATTATAGATAATTGTGGTTTAATCAAATTAAAATAAATTTAATTTTTAATTAATTTTTAATTATTTTATAAGGTAAAAATATATATTTTATACTTAAAATATTATAGATGTATTTTTAATTTTTATTTAAAAATAAATTTTTAATAAATATTTATGAAAAACATATTAAAATTATATATTTTAATATTTAAAAGTTATAAAATAAAGTTATTTTGTCAAAATAAAATATTTAAAAAAATAATATTAATACGAAAAAAATAAAAATCGAAGTTAATTGAACCGAAAACCAATAGTTATTAAAATAATTTATCAAATTAAACTAAAATCGAACTGAATACACTCTTATTCAATATTAAAAATTAACGGACATATAACATAATTATTAAAATATATTTTATATAACTATATATTTAATCCTTAATATTTATCTATTTTATCAATTATATCATAATTTAAATTTAATAAACAAATTTAATATTTATCTATGTCTGCGTTTTCTAGTGCCCTTTTTCTCTTTCTTCCTTTCTTCTTCATCGTAAATTTTTTTAAGATTAAAATAAAAAGATTTAAAGAAGGGTGAGGGTCAACAAATTAAATAGGTAGACAATACACATGAAAAAAATAGGGTAAAGTGTAACGGAGGTCACTCAATTATAGTTTAGGTTACGTTTGGATCATTCAATTATTAAAGGTTACATTTAGGTCATCTAATTATTAAAATGGTTACATTTAGATCACTCTACTGTTTAAAATTAAACACCGTTAGATAACATCATCATTAAATATTTTATATTAATAAAAATATTTGTATACACTATATTAATTATATTCTCGTTCATTAGTTTTAAATAATTTTATTTAAAGATTCATAAAATTATAACATAAATAAAATATGAGTTCACAATAATACTGTAAAACAAAGAGATATTATTAAGAGCAGGAGATTTCTACTCGTTGAATCGACAGGAACCGATTTTGACAGGTGGATTTTCATTGATTCAGTCAATTTTTTTTATTATTTTATATAAAAAGAAATGAAGTGAAATATTAGAATATTCTGATTTGTTTTTTAGTATGAAGGGAATATAAGATAATTCAGGGAATAATCATTATAAATATAAACTAATAACAGACTGAAACACACAGGTTCAGTGTCGGCCGACACACCATTGAATAGAATTAGGTTTATGCTCAGGGAAGAATATTTTTAAATTATTTTATAATAAATGTTTAAAATATTTTTAAATAAAATATATATTTAAATTTTATTTTTATCAAAATAAATATTTAAATTTTAATCTGTTCAATAAGTTGTTCAATCTGTTGCAGCTCTTACCCATGTGTAATTTTTATTAATATAAAATATTTAATGATGATGTCATCTAACGATGTTTAATTTTAAACAGTAAAGTTATCTAAATGTAACCATTTTAATAATTAGATGACCCAAATGTAACCTTTAATAATTGAATGATCCAAACGTAACCTCAACTATAATTGAGTGACCACCGTTGCACTTTATCCAAAAAAATACGATAATATTAACCTTTAATGGTATTTAACATTAAAGTAACCATAAATTTACAATCCAAAAATACGAATGACTTTAATAATCGATTTTAAAATCGATGATTAAATTTATATTAGAGACAAATAAATGCGACTTCCACAATAGTTAACATTTATTTTATAGTGATTAGGGGTGCTTAATGAGTTGAGCAGCTCGTGAGCAACTCAAATTCGACTCGGATTAGTTCGACTCGAACTCTAACTCGACTCGATATCTTAACGAATCGAATAAAGTCTAACTTGACTCGATAAGTTTGTGAGCAGCTCGTTAATTTTTTAAAATATTTTTAGTAATTATTTTAAAATATTTTCATTCAAAAAATAAATCTAAATAATAATTATTAATGTATGAATTGTTATTTTAATTTTAATACGTTAGTTTGTTGTATTTATGAATTATTACTTTTGAATTTAGACTTAAAAAATGCTTTATACACTCTATTAATATTTTTAGTTAAATTTATTAATTTATGTTAATATTAAGCCTCATATGGTATTGTTAAATTTTACTTTTAATTAAAAATAAGGTAAGCTTTTTAATGAGCTTAACGAGCACAAGTCGAGCACAATTTTAACAAACTTAATGAGTAACGAGTCGAGTTGAGCAACAAAATTTTTTAACGAGCACGAGTCGAGCAATACTCAACTCGCTCGATAAACATCCCTAATTAATAAGTTCAGATGTCATTGTTTTTAAAAAATAAATCTATTGACACTCCCTCCGAACCTCAGAATTTCATGTTAGGAACTTGATGCCGGGGTTCATAGAAGAAATATCGCAGAAGCAAACAACACCACAATCAAGTACAAGGTACCAATGCAACCTTCCATGATTTGGATGTGATGTCTCACCAATAATTTCAAAGCAAAGAACACATGATAAAAATGAATAGCCCCTGCCCTTCAAGCTCAGCCTTTATTTAACATCATTTCAAACAAATCACCATATTACAAACATTTTAACCCCCCACCCCACCCCACCCAAAAAAAAAAAAGGAAAGAAAAAAGAAACTCGTGGAATGATCTATAGCTCATTCGGCAACTTGATTTTGAACCTCAAACTTAGCCCCATGGAGACAATCTTTGCATTGGTGAAAGTTCACTTTGTAAATTAAATGTGAATCAAGAGGTACAAACATGGTTTCTACGAGGCTGACATACTGGTGGAATAGAGGAGAGTGAAGAAGAGACCAACTTCTGGAACACTTTGTATGGTTTGGATGAACTGGTTTTTGCTTGGTTCCTCGACCAAAGAGGGGCATATCTGTGCGATCCGTGGCAAGAGTCTAGCTAGAGGCATCCCATTTGTTAGACTGCCTCCTCCAGACTGAAAGCCCTTCTCCTGCACCAGGGTTTTCGCCACTGCTTTTAATGATAATTCCACCACATTGCCAAATTCAGCACTGCAACGCAAAAGGAACAAATTTCAAACTTTGACACCATACAAAGTTATCAGCAGGAGATCGAGGTTCAAAATAACATTTACAATTAAATTTTGCTTTTCGGAGTCTAAATGACTATTATTCCACATACTACAAGCAAGAAGGGAGAAGTTGTCAGGTTCACAACACTGAATTCAAAATAAAAGAATAGGATGATATAATAGTCATCAAAGTTTTCATCTAACTACCACAAAAAACATGCTTTGTGGATGATATAATACTCATGATCGTTTTAGTAAATGAACTTTTAAAAGTTACAAAATGGTCATTAAATTTATTAACAATAAGGTTTGATAAATTTAATAACCATTTTGTAGCAATTCGATAAAATTTAATGACCATTTTGTAACTTTTAAAAGTTCATTTACTTAAACAATCATTTTGTAGCAATTTGACCTTCATTACATAGTCTAGGTTACATAAACAATCATTACCCCGAAAAGAACCCCTAATTGTTGCACATCCCCCTTGTTTCCCGTAAAAAGTTCAAAATAAAAGGAAAAATATAGAAAAGAAATTGAATGACAGTTATTTAAGACTTGAGTATCATCAATTTTAATTCTGGTTTCTATTTTTATTTTTTTTATGTTCTTTCGTTCCCTCAAACAATGCTTACAATATAATTATTTGGTGTTAAAGCCTTTGTTGAGACAGAATGGAGCTATGCAATTGACCATACCACCCATTGTTCACTTCTAAGACTCTTAAATTGCTAAACAAAAAGCATCATAAAACAATTCTATCTGGGCTAATGTGCTAATGATACCTTGCAATCACTTCTCGTGTCTCAACCGTAAGTCGATCAAATTGCGTAAACTCGGGAGGATTTGTTTTATCACTGCTGGATGTTTTAGCAAGTTTGTACAATCTTGGGTCCTCAGGCATCAAGCAATCCACCCAGTGGTGAGGACTTCCCATGCTAAGGAACATGTCAAGTATCTGCATGATAGTTTGATGAAGTATAGCAGCATTGAAGAAGTCCCTCAACTGCTTTCTGCAAGAAAGTAACAAAATTCCAAGCCATATGAGGAGAATTTAATATCAACCCAATGTCCTTGATAATCTAAAGATAATATTCATGAAGCATTTGAGTATATCGATTTCACAGGGACAAGAAGTTTCATAGTAGAATCTTAGTGAAAGCATATAGAGCTTGTACGTTAGCAAGGAATGACATATAGTTCAGTAGGTTTTCTCAAAGGGCTATTCAGATGTATATTTAACTTTCAAGTCTTGCCTCCCAACCATTTTGAATTACATTCTCTCAGGAACTATATATTTAGAAGACATCTAATTACCCCTTAGTCAAAAGGGTAACAAAATAAACTCAGGCAAGACTACGTAATTGGACGATTGTATGTTCTTTTAGTAAAAGAATATATCCAATCCTGCTCTAGCTCATTATTTATGAAAATGCTGATTCAAAGAATAATAAACCAAAAGGAAAAGATAAAGAATTGGGGAACCGCTTACGCTTTCAAAATTTCTGTTGCTGCTGTCTGCATACTGGAAATCAATTTTGGCAAGCCATGATTGGCAAGAAAGTCGGCACTTGCTAGAAATTTTTGCTGGTCATCCCTGTCAATGAGGTCAGCATCCTCCTGCATTTAAGGCACAAAGACCATGTTCAGAGAATAAGAAGGCACCTGACAGATCATAACTAAGATTTATGGGGCCAAAAGATACTTGGTGTAAAGACAGTCATCAACAATTAGATTGTTCAGTGATATTATCTACCAATAAGGTGATGACTTATACAATACAAAAGCAATGAACACTCAGAATCACATATGGGGGATGACGAAGCTAAGAGGGTCAAGTTGATTGCAAGCATGAATGGTTTTATCTACAACAATCTCTGTTAACATATACAATTACTATTTATTTATATGGTCAAAATTTTGGCTAGAAGACTCGGCACCTAGTATGAATTGAAGTCTCATTACTATCTTAGTATTTTAACAAACACTGCCAACAGGCTTAGATCCAGGATTATAGAAAAATTAACTTCACATTTTAGGCACCCAAATAACCATTCAAACTAGATTGAGTGATGAATCATTATAAGTACTGAATTCTTAATAATAACCTCCTGTATGAGGTTATTAACTAACCATAAATACAGAAATCCACCATCCTCATCCCTTTTGATTTCATTTTCTTAGTTGATAGTTGTAATTGTATCACTCAATCTTGATGGAGCAGTATGGTGTTTTCGGGTTTAAGAAGAAGATATGTAAGATGAATATCAAGAATAGTTTAGGTCAAGTAATATGGCCTTCAACAACAAAAAGACTCCAATATCAAACTTTAAAGAGCAATATGAAAGTTCAGATAAACCTACAGGTAGTAATATAAATCAAGACTATTATCATAGGTTTTGTGTCTGTAAACATCTGGTTTTCTATATGTTAACAAAATGACCTCTGTTATTATGCAAAAATTTAAAGTTTAAAAACCTAGAAGGAAAGGCGAGGCAAGCAACCAGCCAATCAGATCTTTCTACATGTGATGGACATGATTTAGGTTTAAAAAGCATCCGAATTTTCTTATGCTCTTCCACAGCCAGGAAACATACCCCCCCCCCCCAACCAATCCATGTATCTTTAACCACCATTTGAGAGATTTTGTCAAAACTAACACGAGCAAGATGTGAATACATGACTGCATATCCCAAAACTGTTTGGGTTCAACTAACATTTTCAGCCAACAAGCTATTAACCAAGGGACAAAATGACTTGCAAAGCTATAAGTCCGAACTTCAAAGTTGGCATCACTATTCAGGGTTCAAACCCTATGAAACCCCTCCCAATATGAATGTAAACATTTCAAAAATAGAAGCCCAAGTCATGTATCATCCCACCTCAATAAACCAGCTTATTGTAAAATTGAAAAGAAAATTAACTATCAAATGAAATCCTCTGTTTCTTAAACAATAGAGGCAACTAAAACGAAGTCAGGTGGATACAGCAACTATAATTAAAAGTAAGAAATTTAAACTTAATTATATTCTCGCTGATATCACCATATGAAGAGGTAAATCTGTGAGTTGATATGGTTTCACAAATCATCTGCAGTTAATAATTGATAAATTGAACATATTATCAAGCATTGTGGATAAAAATGTAGTGCTCTTACAAGTAAATGAGAGCTTCCAAGACCACGTGCAATATCAATATATAAATGTCTTCCTAGAATGTTGACTTGAACTCTAATATATAAGCTAAGAATTGTTACTGCCCATATCGACACCACCATTTTTGTAAAACCTGGAAAAAGCCAAATCAGATATCAATTTGAAAGATTCGATACATCAACATGGCTTAAGAACTTGAAATTTATAAAACCCAGAGCAGCAAAACACTAAGGAAACAAAAGGGGAAAAATATCATACTTAAAATTTTGAGTCTATCCCATAATTCAAGTTTCTCTGAAGAAGACAAACTGTTGGGCTGAGCCTGATCCTTCCCTTTCTTCAGTCTACCTGTAAGATGTGAAAGGTTCAAATCTTCATCTATCCGGTAACTTAAATAGTGCATTGCATGAGGCAATGTTGTCGTATCAGCAATTCGTTGAATTTTCCCAAAATGAACTTGCATCCTGTCAACGAAAACCAGAAAACATAAGAACCAAAACAGTGATTTGTTCCACAAAGATCATAATTCATAACAGTTTTATCAGTCTTACTGTGCTTTAATGAATTCATCATTTTCCCTCTCTCTTGCAAGTTGCCTTTCCAAATCAGAAAGCCTACGTTTGTGAGCATCATATAGCTTATGCAACAAATACCCACTTCCTAAAACACCTGCTGTAACCAAAACCTTCCTCCTATGCCTTCTCCAAAGATCCCTATATGCACAAAAATGTACCAATTCATTACAATCCAAGCTCCAAAATAAATGCCAAAAATATATCCTAAACCGAACATTAAAACTGAGGCAAAGCAAACTATAAAGCAGTTAATTAAATGAAAACCACAGAAAATCATCAATCAACACATATTGAGCATAATATCAGCGAATGCAACTGACCCAAAAGCAAAAAAGAGCAAGCAATTGAAGCACAAAACAAGCTACGCATCAGAAAAAGAAAAAAAAAACATAGATAAAACGGAATGAAACAAAAAATTAAAAGCGGTGGAGGGAATGAAAATTGAAAACTGACCTTAAATGGAGCATATTTGCTGCTATCAGCTATCGAAACGACACATCCATTTGGAACAAGTAAATACGAAAAGGGGAAGAACCCAAAAAGAAAAACAAACCCTACACTAGATATAAGATAAACAAAGGGAAATCTTTAAAGACTAAAGACGAAAAATAAAATAAATAAAAAAATCTTGTCGATGATGGGTGACGGGAAGTGGCATGCATAGAGATACCCACACCTTAAAACATAAGAAAAATTGAAAAATATGGTTAATTAGACAAGGGATGAGGAATTTTGTCAACGAAGCTCAGCCAGAACGTTTACTATTTTGGTTTCTGAGAAATAATGGAATTTCGAAGCCTACACCTAACTAATTAAGGGTGTAGCCGACTAGTTTCCAGAAAATTTCTTCAAATTGTGTAATGAATAAATAAAAATTGACATGATGAATTGATAGTTCTTCTGAGACTCACCATCTTAGTGAATAATTAAGTTATTTTATTAAATTAAAATTATGATTAAATTAATAAATTATATAAACAATAAAAATTAAATATATAATTATATCTCTACTCACATACCTTAAAACTAAATCCTAAACCCTAACTTCTAATATCATACACTAAATCTAAACTCTATACTTTAAATCATAAAATTAAAACGCTGTAAAAATAAATAAATAACTCATTGTTTGTATTTAAAATAATAATTCTAACAAAAAGATATTAAATAAAAAAGAGAGGACGAAAAGTGTAAAAACAAAGAGAAAAATCTTTCAACAATGTCTACTGTATGTTAACAGATTTTATATTTGGAGCAAACCAATGCATAAACGAGCTGGTTTTAGTTTTAATGCTCGGGAAACACCGTTTAATGCTTCCATCCTTCAAGTGATAAACACCGGCTTCACGACAATCTGATAGATAACTTTTATGACTTCGATAATCGAGTACTGATAAGAAATAAATGCAATTCTTATCAAATTTATTGGGATTTTTCAACGCACGGTAATCCCCGAGTCCCAAGAAGAAGGATCGATTACCCAGATCAGTTACTCTTGTTATACACGGTGTATCTTCCGTTGTTTTGATCTTGAAAACTTGGAAGGTAGCAGCTTGAACATACGCTAATAGACCATCGTCGTCGTCTTCCTCTTCATCTATCTCACTAATTATGCCATCCCATGTTTGAGTGACCATTAGGAGTTGCCCGTCGGATTTCACCAAAGATGAACTTCGGTTGCGGGTTTTTTCATACAAAAGTATCCCATCGTCATCTTCAACAGAAAAAGGGTGGATGTGTGCAATAGATCAACTTCAGGTTCAGACGCTAACTTCCTATCGTTATGGAATGAAATTGAAAAGGAGAGTGATTAATGTCATTATCTTCATGTAAACTCAAAACGCTGACATATAAGTCTCCATCAAAAAAGATAATTGCACCATAACAATATCCCTCTGCTACTAGTCCTTCAACTAGTCCTTCAACAATGGTCCACCTTTCGTCCCCTGGCCTACACAGTGCTATATTATTATTCTCACAGAATGTCGCCGCAACTACACACTCTGATACATCAGAGGAGGATGTTTCAACTAAATCTATTATGCATGCGGCAACGTTCCATTCAGAGCGACAACCAATGAAACATTTCTCAAAATTTGATATAGTTGACAACGGAGGAAGCGGAATTCGAACTCTTGAGATTGGATCGAAGAGAAAAATCCGTAGATTACGAAAAGTTGTGCCCAAGGCCAAAAAAAACCACCTTTGGAGCTTCCATAAAACCAACCTCCTTGTATAGATTCAGGAAGATTCAACTTACGAACTTTGTCATCAAACATGTCAAAAAAACTCAAATATTTGTTCCTAGGTTCATAAGGAAGCATTAACCATAATGGTTGCGGAATTGGCTTTGTATTCGTTCTCCATTGCTTGCACACAAGGTTGAACCGGATGTGACTCTCTAAATCTAAATACTCGACAATTAACTCTAATATATCAATATGAAGTTCGTCCCAAAGTGCATGAACCGTTACTTTGCTTGTGGATGACTTCAACAATGGCGTGAAATTGAAGAAGGAAGAGCAACCTCTCAATAGATTAAAACACATAATTTTATAGGCATGAAACATATATTTGATCATCCTCATTGAGTTGTATATTGATGAAACACTTTCAATGATAAATGAAAGAGATAATGTATCCCTAGAACTTGGTCCTATATATAGGTTTTCCAAGAGTCAAAATACAATTACGATTTTAATTCCTAATTCTAGATAAAATAGTTAAAAAGGTAATGCACATGATAAATTATATATACATTAGGATTTTGTGATTAATATTTATTAGTTCTATTAAAATTTGTAAACCGGTCAACTAAGTTTTTTTTTTTAAAAAAATATATTTCAATTATAATTATTATTAAATTTTATATCCACTTTTACGGTTTAAAAAAATTAATTTTTTTATTATATAATATTTGGATAAGTCTACTATTAATATTGAATGCCGTTAAAAATTATTAATTTTTTTTAAAAATATATAAAATCAGAAAGACTTTAATTATAATTAAAATTATTTTTAAAAATTAGAATTTAATTAAATAAACTTTTTGATATCTTATTCTATTATTTTCTAATTAAAATCTTAAAATGAAATTAGAATCAAACCTAATTCTTAGTGAATAGTTAAGTTATTTTATTAAATTAAAATTATGATTAAATTAATAAATTATATAAATAACAAAAATTAAATATATAACTATACTAATTTTATTCAACAACTACGCTAATATTTCTATTAAATTTTAATGATGAATGACTTAATTGAAATCACTTAAATAATTATATTATATAATTATAAAAATTAAAAAATATAACAATAAATTAACACCGACCCTTAATTTTAATAATTCAAAGTTGAATACCTTTGATATTTTTATCATCGTTAATACCTATTTCTCTTTAGGTTCAGTCTTTGGAATACTTATTTCATTGTAACTTATTCTTAGGCAATGATTATTGAACTTGTTGGATTGGGGATTGATTTATGTACTCTGAAATTATTATTTATTTTTGTTTATTAATTTAAAATTTTGATATAAGATATAATTTTTAGGACGTATGATTTATAAATTAAGATATAAAATTAAAATTATGATTTAAAATTTTAAAAAAATACGAAAAAAATGCACCATAAAGAAAAAATGATTTGTACCCTACTAATATAGGTTTAAACAGCCAATTACTACATCAAAATTAGATTTACCATCGAGGTTTTTAATGGAGAAATGCATGTTTTTTTAGGGCTTCTTGGAAGACGTGGCAGAATCCCATTCGCTTGTAAAATACATTCCGTGACAGCCTCGTAGCTCTGGCACAGAATTTGCCTCCAAACTTATGACATTTCACTAATGTTCCCGCCAGTTTCTCCCACCATACCATAGACGCCATGGCCATATGTTTAACCAAATCCCTACCCCCTGCCCCCAAAAAACTTAACCCCAAAACCCAGCAACAGAGTATAAACAATGGGAATCAAAGATCTGCTCAGATTCATGAAACCCTTCATTGAACCTGTTCACATCAAGAAATACGCTGGCAAGCGGGTAGTTTTATCTCGTATCTTTAGCTTCTTCCCTTTTCCCCTTAAAATATATGTTTTTTTTTTTTTTTGCAAGTTCTGCAGGTGGGTATTGATGCTTATTCATGGTTACATAAAGGAGGTATTTTTGGTTCTGTTTTATTTATTTATATATTTATTTTAATTGCAAGTAAAAATGGAATGGATAAGGCTGGATTGGTTCATACAAAAATTGCAGCTTATTCATGTAGCATGGAGATTTGTTTGGATTCGAAAAGTGAAAAGAAATCGCGTTACATCGCTTACTTCATGCACAGAGTCAATCTTCTTCGTTTCCATAAGATAACTCCGGTTGTTGTTTTTGATGGTGCTAGTATCCCCTGCAAGGCTGCCACTGAAAATGAAAGATACAGGTATTTTCAAAATTTTGTTTACTTTAAATGGTTGGTATAGCTATTTCAAGTTCATTGGCATAATGGTAACACGGTTTTGACTTAAGGAGGCGAGAAGAGAACCGGGAACTGGGAATTGCTAAGCTTAAAGAGGGGGATGTTAAAGCTGCAACTGAACTTTTCCAGGTTTCATTTTAGCTTCATTGTGCCTTTAATCCAATGTTTGAGATACTCACTAGCATTTTCCCATAGAATTTTCAATTTGAGTCTTTTATTTAATAATGCACATGTATTGCTGGTGTTTGGAGATGCACCCTTTTCTTGGATTTATGGTTATGATGATAATTAATGAATCAACGTTTCTGTTTGTTTATATTCTTTTCTTCTAGTGAAGGGGGGTAAAAAAGTGGTACGATTTTATTAGATTTTCGTTTTCCTTGAAGTTTATAGTATGAACTATTGCTTATGCTTTTGGATTGAATTAGTTCACCTTAATACTAAATGTTACTCCTGGAAATTTACTGAGAAATATTAAGATCTTCTCAAGATCGAACACAAGCATGAAGTAAATTTCCGTACTGATTCTAGGCTCTTCAAATATAATTTACTTATTTAGACTTCTCCTGGATTGTACCCGAGCATGAAGTATATTTTTTATTATAATGTCATCCTGTCCAAGTATGATCCTGTATTCATCTTCAGAATCATTTCTGCTAACATCAAAGGAGATTTTTATTTGTGCTGTCTGCTTAATTTTGCATGATTTATGTCTATGTTGTTGACTTTGACATCTGTATGGATTAGTTAGCTATTCTTATATAAAATTGTGGTCACTTTATTCTTTCATTTTCTATATTATAGAGAGCAGTGAGAATCACTCCAGCAATGGCTCATCAATTAATTCAGGTATAACAATTTCTATGATCTTTGCTCATCATGGAAATTTGTAATATTTCTCATTCCTGTTCCATTTAAATCCTTTCCAAACTTATATTGCTAGCTTTTAGATTCTGAAATCAGAGGAAGTTGAATTTGTGGTAGCTCCATATGAAGCTGATGCACAATTAGCATATTTGGCCACCCTTGAGGCTGAAAGAGGAGGAGTTGCGGCAGTGATTACAGAAGACAGTGATTTAATAGCATATGGTTGCCCAACTGTAAGAACTTCTCCAGAATTATGATATGGTGCGCTGATGGAGGTCTTCTGCACTCCGTATGACTTGTTTTCTGTTAACAGATCACATTTAAAATGGACCGTTATGGCAATGGAGAAGAACTAGTTCTGTCAAAAGTTTTTGATTCTTTAACTAGTAAACCTTCCTTCAGAAATTTTGATAAAGAATTGTTTACAGGTAATCTTGTTTTGACACATCAAAAGTTATGTTCTTGAAGTTTACATTTTGTTTGGAAGCCTAGGTTGTCTAGAATACAATTTTCACTAGAATCAAGTTAAAATCATTTGATGGACTCAAATCAAGAACCCTAGAGATCTATCTTCATTTAGTTGAGCAATTTATGCTTGTGATTGTTACAAGCCTGATTCTTTTAATCAGTTGAGCTGGATGAACTTCTCGGTGATGAACCATTAGTTGTGAAGTTTTCCATAACATTGTAGAACTAGAAAGATCTGTATTACCATTTTTGTTGAAATAAGCATATATTCTCACCATTTTGACTATCATATGTGCATTTGGACTCAAATTTACATTACCTTTTGTGATTTTACAGGTATGTGTGTCCTAGCTGGATGTGATTTCCTTCCATCTGTTCCTGGAATTGGGATTGTAAAGGCACATTCCTTGGTTACCAAGTACCGGAACTTAGACCGTGTAAGTAGTTCTCTAAATACTTCTAACCAGAAGCTTCTGTGGTAATGAGTATTTCAATGCGGTTCACATTTGATATTCGACTGATTCATAGAATTTAAATTATATTAAATGAGGCAATTTTGTAATATTTTTCTCATGGTGAAAATTGAACCTTGTGTTTGGATGATGAGATCATTTTCTTAAATCAAGAATTCAAAGGTATCTAAGCTTTGGTGAAAGTTGCATTGTATCCGCTAAGCATGAGGGAATCGAAATTTGGAATGACTAACCAGTCATTTAACTAGAAATCTTTTTGAAGAATGAGGATGCTATCATAAAAATATTTCTTTAGGTAATTAGTCGCATACCTTGATATACTTGTCCAATATGCAGAACTCTGCGCAAGTGCTTATGTTAGGAAGAATTTACAAGAGAAACCAGTGAACAAGGAAGAAAGTAATTGACTACTCAATCTAATAACCGTTCATGTAGAAAAAATAGTGAGCTGGAAATACATGGAAGTGTTTTTTCTTTGTCTCTAGATCATTAAGCTAGCATTTCATTTGTTGAAATTGTTGAAAACATATGCATTCTCCCATTAATGGCAGATATGAGAGTTTTTGTTTTTAAAAATCAAGATGATGTACAGGATCGCTCTAGTCATGCCATTACTATTTAAAAGTCCATATTTTGTTGATATATATGTGTGTATACAGGTTTTATCAGTTTTGAAGATTGAGAAGGGCAGTCAAATGCCAGAAGATTACTCCAAATCTTTCAAAGAATCAGTTGCTGTATTTCAGCATGCAAGAATGTTCGTATGAAGGAAATAGAATTACTTCATTGATCCATGACCTGATTTTATAAACTTATACTGTTGCTTTCAACTTTCTTTTGCAGATATGATGCTGAAATCAAGCAGTTAAAACATCTGAAACCTCTTACAGAACAGCTTCTACAATATCTAGATGAAGGGCTTGATTTCCTGGGACCGTATCCTCTTTTTTTCTCCATTTTTTACTTTGATCGTCAAGTTACATTGATAACTTCAAGTGATGCAACCAAGAGTTGATTACCAGGTATGATGAAGAAATAGAGTAGATTGAGAAAGAAAATGATGCATCCAAAAGGTGAAATTATTTTGCTAATATTTAGTACACAATTTTCAATTATCCATAATGTGAAATCATGTTCTTGATGTTGGTAATATGTAACAAATATGTTTGAGTGCATGGCATGTAATTTTTCCCTTGACCAAGTGAAAATGGTACTAGAGAAATCCCTCCATCGGTAGCATCTGCGATTGCTGAAGGAAAGTTAGACCCCACTACAATGCAGGCCTTTCACTGTGATAAACTAGAGCCTGCTATTTTTCAAACTTCTGTTGAAATTGCTGATAATACCAGACAAGCAAGCTGCTTCACGGTATTCTCTTCACATAAAACCAGAGAGAAAAAGAAGAAAGGCAAGTTTGTTAAACCCACTTGACATCTAATGCTAAAGAAAGGTGTTCATAAATGTCATACAAACTTTTTATCATACAAATTATCTTCCTTCAGTGGGTTAATTTTGATACACCTATATTTCGAGAGTTCCCATACTATTTTAAATCGGTTGGTAGCAGTCTGTTAACTGCTGTTAACCTCTTAGTTGAATTATAAAGTAAAGATGATGTGTTTGAATTTTTTTAATCCATCTAGAAAGTTGGCATATAATTTCTGCCTACATCATAATTCCGTTAAGAGGTTAACGGCAGTTTCGAGTAATCAGAACATAAATCGATTACATTAGTGAGCATTTTATAGCATCTCATAGAACTTATTAATAGTGTAGGGAACTCTGGTGTAGTATACCTTTTCTTTTAAGGCTTAGTTTATTTGATCACTGCCACTGGTACTGAAAACTTGCTTGTGCTTGCAGAGTGCTGTGTAGTTTTCCATTTCTTTTAAGGCTTAGTTTATGTGTTGATAAGATATCACCTGCATTTAAAATTTGCTTGTGCATGCAGAATGTTGAGTTTATTTATGTGACAACCTTGTGCATGTATAAATATCTGTACATAATGGTAGCTAGGGAATTAGAAAGCTTTTGTTTATGTTCTTTGTGCTGGTATGATGTTCTGCTAGCAGGTACAATGAGCATGAAGCAAGTTGCAGTTTCAACTGAGAGCAAGTGTTTTCAAGATACTGGACTGGAGAAATTAGCATTTCCAGTAAGAACACGCATGAAAAAGGAGAATGTGGTATCAGAGGAAACTCCATTGAATGTTCCGAATAACAATCCTTTCAAGAAAAGAAAACTTGAAGACATGACTAAACTAGTTTCATCAAAAGGCGATGATGATAAGTTGGAAATGTCGTGTGTTTTTCAGGAGAATAGTCCATTGGCATTTTCTGAGAATAATTGCTCAAGTGATAGGAAACTCGAAATCTCCGATCAGATAGAGAGCATTGCTGAACAGATTTCAATTGTGACTGAGGTAGAATGCATCGAAACCTTGCACATCGACGTTGATTCCCAAGAAAGCGTGAGTTCTAGTTCTAGACCAAAGAGAGTGTTTAGTGGAAGAAGAGGTCAAAATGATAAGTTGAATCGAAGTAACCGTAACAGCTCAGAGCCTAAGAACAGTATTCTGAACTTCTTTTCTCGTGTGTGAATTTCCCATTTGTTTAATTTATAATCTACTTGCAAATTTTGTTGCTTTAGACCCAAGAAAGTTAAAGGAAGAAATCTTCCTCTTTATTTATACTATGCTGATAACTTATTAGTGCTTACTAGAAAAATTAACTAAACGCATTAGTATGCTTTTATTACTAGTCCAGGAAGAAAAGAACCTTCCTCTACAAGAGTGAAACTTAAAAAACTCCGCCAGCTTACTGCTTTTTTCGAGTAAGAAGCTGTTTGAACCAATAAGCCGACATCTTCGGGTACCTCTTGAGGGTGGAGTAATCAACGTACACAATGCCAAACCTTGAAGTGTAGCCTAACCTCCATTCGAAATTGTCCAGCAATGACCATGCAAAGTAGCCTTTGACGTTTGCCCCGTTGTCGACTGCCTTTTTCAGTTGAGTCAAGTAACCCTTGTAGTAATTTATCCTAGTAGTGTCATGCAATCCTTGGGCAAGTGTCACATTTCCTGGGTCATCCATGCCTACAGAAGGAAGAAAACGTTACAAAATAAGATTTAAACAGCTATTATTCTCTGAAATTTGATAAATTTAGACTAAGCCATACCATTTTCAGACAAAAGTACAGTTGGATTCCCATACTTCTCCTTTATATACATCAAACACTTGTACAATCCCCAAGGCACATTGTAGAGCCAATAAGAATATGCCTGCAAGCAATAAGATAATCATATATGATGCAAAATAATTCATAAGTTATTCAAACAGAGCCAATGTGATTGTCCTATACTTACTCTTGGACCAACCGGCACTCCTTTTTTCGCATCTGCACAGATGATAAAGAAACAATAGTTCAAATTTTAGCGTAAACGAATTAAGATAGAATAATTGTTTTTCTGAATCGCGAAGTAGTGTCTTACAAGCAAATCCAGCATTCCAATCTTGCTGATAGCCTGGAACTTTTGGTTTAGGCTGATGCGGGTCATACATGTAGTAAGTGGTATACTGGTTAATGCCCACAAAATCAAATGATCCTTTCACCATCTGCACCTCTTGTTTAGTGAACTTGGGTAGCCTATTGCCTACAATCACCTGCATTGTCCTCGGATACTCTCCATATGCAAGGGGATGGATAAACCTAAACAATTTTACAAAAAAGGCAGTTAACTTATTAACCAGTGCATCACCGGGAAATTATCTTTGGTGGGAGATGAATATGCATCTACTGCAATTAAAAAGTCCTTACCATCCAACATGGAAGTCTATTGCTCTTTGGGCGGCATATCTGTCTGCTTTTGATCTAGTAAGAGGCTCGTACCATACGAAATCCAAGAGAATTCCGATTCTTCCCTTTTGTTTTTGCTGAACAATGCATGCATTTGTCAGTTAAGATCAGGCTTTTGATATGCTCTGATGGTTTCAAAGTAGATACCATACCATTCATCATCATATCTCATCAGCAAAGCTATGGATCTTACCTGGTATTTTTCACGGTATCTTTGAGCTGCAGCTCCATGGGCTAAAATCAGATGATGTGCTACAATGTAAGGTTCTGTCCCGGAATTGCCTGCAGTACAATTTCCATATGCTTTGGAGCATCTCCCGGGAGCAAAGAAGCCGTTATCGTACCCAAGAGCAGCAACAACTCTCGGTTCATTGAACGTCGTCCACTGCTTCACTCTGTCTCCATATGTCTTGAAACAAAAGTCGGCAAAATCAGCAAAATCTTTCCTGAAAATTGAAGCATTCATCAAAATCTTAGTCACTGGTTTTATCAGGTGTGCATACATGACAGCAATGGTACTTACACAGACTGGTAACTCAGCCATCCAGTGTATTTCTTCTCAAGTGCTTCAGGAAAATCATAGTGATTAAGATTGACATATGGAGTGATTCCTGCAAAGTAAGTCCAAACAATTTAGACTCATAATCCAACCTGAAAAATACCAAAAAACTTATAGTTTTGTTTAATAAAAAATCACCTCTTTTTAACAAGTAGTTGATTAACCTGTTGTAGTATGCAACTCCCTTCCAATTCACTTTCCCAGTCCCATCTAAGTACAACAGTTGAACAAAACCAGTTTAGTTATTGAATTATCAAAGCCAAACACATCCATTCTTAAGCGGTCAAGGATATACGTATCGTCTCATCTTGTATAGATTCGAATCACAATCGTCATCAATGAAGCAAGTACCTGGGAAAATTCTGGTCCATGAGATGGAGAACCTATAAGCATCAAAGTTCAGTTTTACCATAAGATCCACATCATCCTGTAACACAATCAAGCCACCGTCATCAATTGGTAAGTCCAGAGCATTTCACCTTCAATGTCGGTGCATAATTATGATATATATTAAAGTTTCAAAGTTACCTTGTACCGATGGTATTGGTCCACGGTCACATCAGCGTTGCCATTATTAGCAACAATCCCTGTTTTAAATAAACAAATGCTTAATTAATTAATTAACTATGAAGTACCTTAAGCATTATATACATGCAGTTGATCATCATGTATGTAATTTATATTTTTATGTAAACCATATAATTAAGTTTATTTTACTAGGTGATTTACCATGAACAATAAGAAATGTAAGGTGAACAACTTTTATATAAAAAATTAGTATTCTTAAGTAGCGACGAATAAGAAATTCGAGTTCGAACAAATATTATCGTACAATCACATAAATGCATCGAAAAACACAATAACAAAGTTAATGTCATGTCACTGTAAGTTTTCACCACATTATCGTCAGTAAAGCCATTACCGGGAGTTTTAATGAAGACGTCCCAGATGCTGGGGCCACGACCGTCTTCGTGAGTCATGCCTTCAACCTGAAAAGCCGACGCAGCCGTTCCGAAAAGAAATCCTTTTGGGAAGGCCTCTCTGCTCAGACCTCCGGTGTCGAACTTCACCGTCTCCGGCTGCGTTTGAGAGGGCTGATTCACTGCTTCGCCTGCAACGCAGTAGATAAGGCCTGCCCACAGCAACAACAAACACATTTGGACTCTCATTTTCTTGAGCTGGTGAAGAGTAACGAGGAGGAGTGATGTTTATTTATAGATAAAAACGAGGTATGAAATAAAAGGGAATTTATCGAGTTATTTAAACGTGACTCGATAATTATTATTTTAAATTATTTAATTATAATTATAATAAATTTTAATTATTATTATAACTATAATTAAATATTATGATTGAAAATGTGACCGCCATCGTAATTTCAATTTATATTATCTACTGTTTTCTGAGGTAAGTTTGGCGTTACATCTTCAGTGATGACTACAGGACACTTCCTTTCTTTACTGTCGGTCTGCTCCTCTGTTTTATTTTTTAGAAAGAAAGGTTTTATTCTAGAATCATCCCTGAATTATGATATGTCTTAGCTTTAGGCCCCTCTGTGGGAATTAAGAAAAAGTTGAAGTACCTAAAATTAACAC
The DNA here is from genome assembly GCA_035048815.1 of Abelmoschus esculentus. Taxonomy (NCBI): domain Eukaryota; kingdom Viridiplantae; phylum Streptophyta; class Magnoliopsida; order Malvales; family Malvaceae; genus Abelmoschus; species Abelmoschus esculentus. Next base: position 3,560,295 of record JAUCBN010000031.1, on the reverse strand, counting down.
ATGACATACTTCAGGGATAATTTTAGAATTAAGCCAAAAGAATGAATATTTGGTGCGCTAAAAAAATTTGAATTTTTTTTAACAAGCTAACGGTGATTACAAGTATTAATTAATATAATTTTTGAACTTTATGTATTGTTAGAATTGAATAATGATGTCATAAAAAATAAGCTAACGAATGTAATCTTAAAATGTTTTAATGATGTGTTAAATTTGATTTAGTGATGTTATATAAAATTATATATTTCTAATATATCAAATATTAATTAATGTAAATATTTTATAGTAAATGTTATATTCTCAATAATATATAAATAATATTATATTTTGATAATTTTATTTTTAAAAATAATTTTATATTCCATGAATCAAATATTCTCTTATAATAAATATATCGTGTTGAAGAATGTCTTAGGAAAAAAGCAATATTTAGTCATTCAACTTACAAGAATTTTCTAATTTGGTCCTGAAACGGTTTTTAAGCATATTGTCTTGGAACTTGATAATTATTCCACTTTCCAGTTAAGCTCTTGGAACTCGATAATTATTACAATTTCCAGTTAAGCTGTAATAATATAGAAGTATAAAATTATGTCACGTCATCACACGAAAATTTTAAGAAAAAAATAATTTTCAATAATTAAATATTTTCTTTAGATTATGTATATATATATATATATATATATAAAAAATCTTTGACAATGACATGGCACAATATGAGAGTACCATGTGATCATCTAAAAGTTAAATAAAATGTAGGGACCAAACTGAGAATAATAAATACCAAATTTTGGGATTAATGTGAACACAAAATCAGAGACCAATTAGAAAAATGTTGTCTATTAAATGTTAATTGTTTCGTATCTAATATTGTTTTTTTATAATAGTCACTAAAACTTTATTAATATCATATAAAAATAAAATGATTAATTTACTAAAATATTTTATAATTTAAAAATATATTTTCATATAAATAAGCATATCATCAAAATTTAAAAGTTTTTTTAAATCTCTATCTCTATCAATTGAGATGCATAATAAGTGAAAAATGGGTGATGACCTAAACTATCAGACAAAATGTTTCACTGCCTGTAATTAATTATATCAACAAATAAACATAAAAAAACTAATATTTAAACCTTAAATTTAACCGCAATTCTAAAATTCTAAAATCCTAAACATAAATTCAACACTAAATCCTTAACCCTAAAACTAAAACATTTATAAAAAACATTTTAGTTTTCACCGTTATTATATTAAATATAAATTTATATAAATTATATATGCAATTTATAAAGTTCAAAGATATATGGAAGTGTTTTTAAATTATTTTTAATAAAATAATTAAATAAATTTGTAAAAAAAATAAATATGATAATTTAATGTTATATTAATAAATAATTTGTAATTAAATAAATTAAATATATAATATTGTGCATTTATTTGTGTTTGCAGAGGCAAAGAGAACTGTGCCCCACATACCACTATATAACAAATGGTCCCACTTACTTTTCAAAATTGAAACCAATAAATATGATTATTGTTTGTTTGCTATTAAAATATCTATTTTCTTTTGGTCACAAGCACGCGAATTTGACTGTCGGCTATTCTGATTTATTTTTAGTATAATAATTGATATTTGATTTTTAATTAATAAATTGAAATAAAATATTATATAAATATGATTTTTATTTTATTTTAATATTATAATTTAAAATTAATTTTTTTTATAAAAAATAATATTTTATTTTATTACAATTTGTAATTGATTATTTTATTTATAATATTATAATTAAGAACCTTAATTAGTAAAATATAAATCTTGCTGTCATCAACAAATTCAATTCTCACTACATTATAGGTGTGTTAAAAAATATATGACGAGGATCCGGTCTATTGATCCAACAACTTAAATTCCTAAAAAATGATTATTTTCTAAAAAAAACTCAAACCATTATTTTTTTCGGATACTCATGTTGAGTTTAGGTTATTTTTTTAAATCAGATTTTTAATTTGATTTAAATTTAATTTTTTTTATTTTATATTTTTAACATTTTTATTATAAAACTAAATTTATCTCTAAATCTTTAATTTTAAGTTTAAATTTTTTAAATTGTTATTAATTTATCAATATGAGATTTAAAGAAAAAATTAAGAATGAGGTTAATACTTTTAATGTCTTATTTTGGTGAAAAAATTTAATATATATATATATATATATTCCACTTAAAACTAACTCAAAATACTAATTTTTGTGTATGGTTATGTATTATAATTTTTTAAAATTTTATATTTTATATGATTTCTTAAAAAAATAATTTCAAACAAATAAAAAATGTGAACTGTGTACCTTATTATCAAAATTTCCACATATATTCTATTTTTAATTTTTTCTTAAAAAATGACATCTAAATTCTATTAAATATAGTAAGAGATATTATAAGTACAATACACTAAAAAATAAAAAATAATTCATTAAAAATCTCATACAAAAATATAAAAAATAAATACTTTTATGAAAATTAGCATATCATTAAAACTTAAAAAATTTTATGAATCTTCCTATCTTTAATTAAATGAGACATTTTACGAGATAAAAAAAGAGAGAGTAAAGAGTTGAGATCTATTGATTAGCCTAATGGTCAAAGATGTTCATCATACCCCATCATGTATGGGTTCGAATTCCGATATAAGAAAAAATTATAATCTCTCTACTTATAAGAAAAGAGAGTAAAGAGTGAACCACACTATCTGCGGGGATAAATTTTTTCTATAACTATTAATAGAATGAAATAAAAAGTTAAGACTGTGAGTATCTTTATATGAGTATTAAACTACTATTAAAATATATTAAAATCGTACCGAATAATAAATGAAATAAACAACAAATGTCAATAAAAATATATCATAAAAAAATATGCCAAAAAATGATTTTTTTATTAAAATTAAAAAATAAATATAAAAAATAAAAAAAACGTCTATAATTGATTATAGCCGTTGATTACGTTAAAAAACTTATTATTTTTTATTTCTGTTTCCCCTCTATAAGATAAAGATTGGGCCAATCAAAATATATCACTCATTATTATTCTCTCTAATTAAATTAAATTACTGTAGTGGAATCAATGAATTAGTGGGCATGGATAAACTAAATGAAAATTGTCTTCTATTATTAAAATACTCACAATTAAAGTGATGCAAATTAAAATCTCGTGATTCATTTCTTCCATTTGTAATGTTATAAGAAAAGAGATACCTTTTTGAGTGAAGTTAGGCATGCACTTTCGGTTTCAGAATGACCGCCAGTTTAGTATTACTTTTAAAAAGTACAGTAAAAAAATATGGTGAAAAAATATAATAAAAAGGTTTTTTTAGAATTTTTAGTTTAAGATATATGTGTTTAGTATTGTTGTCAAAAAGTGTTTTTGAGAAATTAAATGACTAATTTAGACATGATGTTATAAATTAAAAAAATATATATTTAAATGATAATCAATTTTTGTATATTATAATATTATCTTAAGTTATGATAAAATATAAAAATATTAATAAATAATACATAAATTATTTTTAAAAAGTGCTTTTGAGAAAATATATAATTTTTATATGAATATATATAATTTTTAAACTAAAAAATAATTTATGTTAAATATAATTATGCATTTATAAAAATTAAATTATAATAAAACATAGTAAATAAAGGTTAAAATTGTAATCTGACTCTAAAAAGGTACTTTTCCAACCGTAAAAGCTAAAAATTATATATATTTTAGTTTTTGCGGTTGGTTGAAAAGTACTTTTCAAACGCAATTTTCCCCCAAAAATTAACTTTTTAGCATTAACTTTTGGCCCAAAAACTGGTTTAAAAAACAATCCTTAACGGAGCCTGAGTATTGTTGGTCCAGTTGAGCTGGGTTAGGCTAGGCTAGGTATGGTCCAGAAGCCATAAGGATGCATGCGGCATCACATAATTGAAACCCTGACAATTCAGTCACAACAAAAATCTTATATCCACACTCACCAGTCGCCAGTCAAACCATACTTTTTGATTTTCGACCACTGGGGCTGGCAGATACCCAACCACTTGCATGTTGCCAATTGCCATGACATTATCAAGGGATCGTAGTCGTAGATGATGCCAATTGCCACTAAACCAGGTTAATGTTGTCGTTAATGAAAGAACGCAACCATGTGAAGAATAATAAAACATTCCCTTCAATATGACATCTAATTTACTTAGAAATCCAATAATCATTATCCAAATCATATTATCTTAATTCATCTAGATGATTATATAATATTGTAATAGAGATATTGGATATAATCAATCTTATAAATAACCTATTAACCGCGTCATACATGGTTTAAACAATCAGAACCATTCATCTTTAAATAATTATCTAATAATTACTCACCTACTAATTATATGTAAGAAAGAAATGATGATTTACCTTAAAAAATTGAGATAAACGATCATAATTAATTAAGATCATAAATGACATAATAAACAAGGTTCACCTAATAATTTTTCCTTTCCAACCCCCTAAAGCCTTAGGCCTCATTTGTACAACATTTTGCTTGTCTGCAGGGTTTGCTTGTCTGGGCAACCCCTAGTTGGCAATGTTTTGTCTCCTCTTGTAGGATGTGGTTGAAGTATGGGCTTGCGGGTATTGGAATTCAATGGCCTTGGAAGAACACAAATACTAGAAATATAAACTATAACATAGACCAACATTTTATCTATGAATACTTAATGTGACCTTCACCAATAACTAAAAATGTACAAATACAGGCTTCAATTGGTTTAGGCTTATTTGGCCCAATCAATACAGCATTTCTGTGACAATTTATTGAGATTTTTTTTAATTAAAATACGCTGAGTGAAAATATAATTAAAATTATAATAAAAGTTTATATCTTTTAAAAAAAATATATCATAAACATATTCATATAACCATGTCACATAATCCCTTTTAATTAAAAATATATATTTGATATACATGTACATTTTAATTTATACAAATCTATCTATTTTTGGGTTTATATATCTAATTTACGCATGATGTTTTATCTAATTTTCTCGCTAGCCGGAATCAAGTTCAAAGATTACATCTTTAAAAATTAAATATTTTTTAATGCAAGGAATGATAACTATTTTATGTAATGACCGTAAAATATTATGATCCAACGATCTAAATTTAGTATAAAAATAAATAATTTTACACCATATTAGTGAATTCTAAGCATAATATCAAAAAAAAATTTAATCTAGTACGAGCCCTCTAGCCCAAGCCCAAATAATCAAAAGAACTATTATTATTTTTAAAGGTCGCGGATTCGAATAACAATGATATCACCAAAGTAATTAAACTATCAATGTCGGTGACAAAAGCCCCACACTTCCAATTTGCTTAATCTCTCAACTCAAATTTCATACATAGTACACAGATCTAACTCACACCAAGCAAACTGAAAACAAAGAATTTTACACACTCAAAACATCAACAATGCCTTAACTAGACTTGTATGTCAATACAACGACGTGGATAAGCAAAAAGCAAAGCCAATAAAATGTCAGATATCGGGATAGATTGAGGGTAGTAGATGAGGATTGATCAAATATTTCCGAAGAATCCACCGGCAGCGGCATCCCGTCGCTGTTCAGAGTGCAGGAAGAAGGGCTCGAACCGTCTTTGCTCATCATCATCGCTCGCAAAACTGAGGAAACCGTTCGAATGTAGGCGGTTCGATTCTTTGCCAGCAGCCACGTGAGACCCATCAGCTGACAATCTTTGTTGCGCATCTTGGTGGTCCTCTCCTCCGCCTTGCTTGAATTCAAAGTATTCTTCTTGTTGAGCTGCAACAACATTGATTTTCCCATTAGAACAGGAAATAATAACATTTGGCTATCTGCTCATTAAACTATAGACAAGTTTGGTATATGTCTAAAAAATGGAAAATTGGTATGAATTTTTCATTTACTAAGATCAAATTCACTTTTTAAGGTAAAGAAAAAGGAAAAACACTTTCCCAATTAGCAAAAAAGAGTGGAAAAAACCCTAATTAGACCTTCAGTTGAGAACAAATTCATTGTAAAGTTACCAAACGAAGGGTTTTCAAGCACTTGTTGCATCCACCAAGACCAGGGAATCCATTAACATGGGAGCCGCTGGTTAAGCAATTTCTTTCCAATCTCTCCACATTGTCATTTCCGACAAGGTTTCCCTTTTGGTCAACCGAGAAAGCGTCAGGGCAGGTGAAGGGGTGAAGCCTGATGCCACAGTAGCAGTACACCGCATCGCACGTCTCGTTTGGTTTAACCAACTCCACCCCTCTCTGTTTCAGAGCTTTCCCAAGATCATCCACACACGTTTCCGAGTCATCCGGCAACAATGGCATGTCGTACGCCGGGGTACGCCCCACAACCGCCGGTGACACTCTTCTGAACCTGCCGAGTGCGGTGGCGGAGTAAGCGGCGTAAAGCCAAGACGCAAGTACAGGGCAGCAACGGCTGCGGTGCAGCTGCCCCATGACCCCATTATCTTTCTTGGTAGCACATGCACTTTTTATGCTGTGAAAGAGCTCCTCGGGTAGATCCAGTGGGCATCCGGCGACATTTGATTGCTCTGGAAATGCAGGTATTGTTGCAGGCGGCGATGATGCTGTTATAGGAAGGGGTTGTATACTTGCTGTGTGTGGGTCGGACATGGTAAAGGAAACATGGAAAATAAGTGTGAAAAAGAGGAAGAAAGGTAAGGGATTTGTGGACATTGATAAAGGGTGGGCAAAGGTGTCTCGGAAGAGCAATGGTGGAGGGTGGGGGCGTTCCTCTGGTTTTGGTTTTGTGTTGATGAAGTAAAGAGTCTGGGGAAGTGAAGTGATACTGGTGGACGGTGGTGGGGTATTGTTGGATTTTAGAAGAAAATAAATGAAGGTGGGATTCGGAATAAATTTGGCTGTATGCTACCTAGGTTACAGTTATTTATACATTTTACAAATTAAGGTGTTAGTTTTCTAGTTAAAAAAAAAATTGTTAAAAATATTTTTAAAAGTTTATAATGTTTTTGTTTATAGTAATAATAAATATTTAAATTAATTATATTTTTAATAGATATTTAATTTTTTTTAAGATACACGTTTAACATTTTATTTTAGTACGTTTTAAAGTTAATTCAGGCTGTTCGTGATTTTCTTTGTCATAAAATTTAATTCATCTAAATTAGGGTAGTATGAGAAAATAAAATGCATTTTGTTTCTTTACTCCCAGTTTCAATCTTATCAAGAAAAATTGAAGTGAAACTAATTTTTCTTCAATTTTTTACATTTTCCTGTCGAACATAAAATATATTCAGTATATTATTATTTTCCCATTATTCTACCTTCTTATTAGAGATAATAACGAGCCAAGCTTGAACTTGGACAGGTTTAATTCGAGCTTCAGGTTTATCGAGTTTAAAATTTAAGACTCGAGTTTGAAGTAGACTATTTTGATTTATGGTTCGACTCGACTTAAAGTGTATAATTTGGATGTAATTTTTTAAAAAGAGATGATCTCGCTAAAAACTTATTTTATAATCAACGGTAAAATGGAATTCAATGGCAAAAAGAAAAAAAATTATCAAAAATTAAATTAATTGAATAGCTAAAAAAATATTTTTACAATACAAACACATAAATATATTTCAAGCTCGTTCACAAGCTTTTCGAATCAAACTTAGATTAACTCAACTAATTAAATTCTCAAGTCAAATACAATTTATTTAAATCAAACTTTAATCGAATTTTAACTAAAACAAATCTAAATAATATCCATCCCCAATGCTCAGGAAATTTCCTTTATTTTTTATTATTTTTTATTATTTTTCACCTCAGCACTCTGCGTAATCAATACACTGAGTTTCCTTTCCTTTGTCATTTTCACAGCACTAGACTTCGCCAATAATAACATTACAGGTCACAGTCAACTTTACCGATAATAATAAAGATCAGAGTAAATTACATGACTAACTATTTAATTACGAGAGAGATTTTATTTTTATTACCATATTTCTATTTTTATTAATAAAATCACTTAACTATTAAATCATTTATCATTTATCGTTAAAATCTAAAAAAAATAATATGTGAGTTAATAAAAATTTTATATTTAATTATATTATTTATATATTATATAAACTTGATCTTAATTCTAATTTAGTAATAAAAGGTGTTGCCTTCGTTTTAAACCAGTAAGCCATCATATCTCCTGTACCCAACATACCGCAATCCTTTCAACATTCGGATTCAGAACGAGGAGAAATTATATTATGGGTAAGTTTTACCACGTCATCCATGAGACTGACCACTAAAAATCATCCATTTTATCATTTTTTTCATATAATATTTTCCTAAGTGAATCTTCACTCATATTTACTGTTAATTGATTTTAAAAATAATTTTTTCAAGTGAAGATTCACTTAGAAAAAATATATGACATGAAAAAAATGATGAGGTAGATGATTTTTAATGGTTAGTCTCATAGACACGTTGTGAGACTTGCCTTTAGAGACTATGGGTTTTGAGTTTGGCCCACACTACACTCACATGCCAACACCCTTCCTCCCCACTAGGAGACGGAGGAGATATCCATTGGAAGAATGTAGCATTCGGAGCTTAGCTTCAACGATAAGTTCATCTAGAGATGATACATTGAATCAACTTGGATACAAATAGTCATTGAGAGATTTGGAATATACTACGTAGGTGTAATAAAAATAATTTAAACGAGCTTAACGAGAAACGAGTCGAATCGAACAATAAAAAATATTAATAAACACGAATCAAATACTGCATAACTCGGACTTCCAACGACCAACGTAGAGAATGAGACAAAGTGACACCACCTTCCTTAAGTGACCATGGTTTTGGAGTTTAGCCCACACTACACTCACATGTCAACACCCTATGGTTTTGGAGTTTAGCCCACACTACACTCACATGTCAACACCCTTCCTCTCCACTAGGAGACGGAGGAGAGAGCCACTGGAAGAGTGTGGGATTCGGAGCTTAGCTTCAACGATAAGTTCATCTAGAGATGACACATTGAATCAACTTGGATACAATTATACAAATAGTCATAGAGAGATTTGGGGTATACTACATAGGTGTAATAAAGGTAAGCGTATATGGGGATTTTCTAAAACTCACAGATTTATGTAGACGAAAAAAATCTTTTAAATATTTAATGGGATTATTAAAAAAACGTATAAATAAGTATTGTGGATGTAATAAAAAATACAAAATTTTAATACAATAAAGCAAACATTCAACTTTAAATATATAAAACTATAATCATAAATGATAAGTCGAGTACTTGATAATGAATACATCTCATGAAAGGGGATGATTCTTGAACAACAAATGAAGGGGAAGGCTTGGTGCGGTTAGACTAAAAAAGAAACAAATGAAGTGAACTACCGTGGTTGAAAAAAAGTATATATACCCAAACATAATGGGTAAATTACCAAATAAAGGTCTCCATTAAAATCAGTTTTCTGATTAGATACAGAATTTCAACCTTTTCACAATAGGTCTCGATTTAGATTAAACATAGTTCAAATTCCAAATTAAATTTTAGGTTTTCAAATTAAGAATTTAATAAAATTAGGTTTAATTTAGAAAAAGTTTAAGTGTTACAGAATCCACAAACCTTAAATCAAGTTTAAATCTTAACTCATAATTTTATTTTTTAATTTTTAAACATACATAAGCGTCCTAAAATAAATTCACTTAAAAAATATGGGTGATATCATAAAATTATTAAAAATTAACGAATAAATAACTAAAACATTTGATGTTTAAAGTGCATTTATTCAAAGCAAACGACTACATAAAAATCTAGAAATACCGTTCAACATCAACTTGAAAGAAGAAACAAACAGCTGATCATTGCAGCTTGAAATAGTTCTATGCTGCCTATTGCTAACTGCATTTATTTAGTTATTATTACGGAAAGGAAAGTTTCAGTAACATGAGATGAGAAGCAGGACTTAATTCTTCTGGGCAAGGAAAAGACCCCATCTCTGCTCGCCTGATGAGCTCCTCATCAGCTTTGCTTTCCATCCATCAACTATTTCATCATAGTCGTCCTGAATATTTGCAAAAACAAATATCATATTCGATTCATTTTCTAGTAGTTCCTTTTAAAGACATACGTTATCGAAATGATTGGATGTCGGAACGACTCACTTGAGAGAAGTCGGAGATGAATGCATCCTTGTCGTCCTCAACTTTGTTTAATTCACGTTGCAGAACTTGAATGAACTAAAGACGCAAGAACAACATTAGTTTAGCTTGCCTACCCCAACAGATTTCGTAATTTCGTAACTATATGAAAAACTTAAAATACAAATGAAATCGGTTAGGCTTATCCGAACCTGATCGGTTCGATCCTCTGCAACAATCATATCAAAACCAGCATCCTTGAGCATCTGCGGAAAGTAAAACAAGGCAGAAGGGTAATTCCTGATGTTAGAAAGTGTTGATATAAAATGGAAAACAACAAACAATTTTTAAATTTGAATATACCTGCTCGTATGATTTTAAGTCATGGAGATCATAGCCTCTCTGCTTGATATACTCGGCAAATTCTGCTGATGGAGTCTTCGAACTTTTGCAGTAATCGCTTATAAGAAGTTTGCCTCCTGGCTTCAACCACTTGTAGAAAGATCTAAATAGTGCAGGTTTGTCCTGGAAATCAAATTTAGACACAGAACGTGAAGGGATAATATGATTTCAAAGGGAAAACACTTATTATGAGGTACATGAGTCCTCTTACTTGAATGTGTAGAATGGTGTCACGGCTGTAGATAACATCAAAACTGTCGTCCGGATAAATCTTCTTAGTGCAGTCAGCAACTTCAAATTCCACTGAGCACTTGAGTCCAGTAGCTCGTTCAAGAGCAAAAGATACCATATTTATGGAGAGATCAATTCCCACAACATGGACATCAAATTCCTCAGCCATATAGAAGTCGCCTCCACCAATGCCGCAGCCAACATCTAGGACCTTCTGGCCAGGCTTAAGATCCAACTTCCCCACAAATTCTTTAGTTGTTTCTGCTCAAAAACAAGTTCATTTTAGGGGGATGCCCAACTGATATGATTGACAAGAATAAGAGAAACCAAAAGAAAGTATAAAGCCTGAGGATTATGGAAGGACCTTAAGATTATGGATAGAAAAGCCATTATTCACCTAACATAGAAAAATATTGAAACAGTGCTACACACTGCATAATCTTGATAATTGATAGATATAATATAGTTAGAGGTGATGTTTCACAGTTAAGATATTACAGGGGGAAAGATGAAAATTCTACTTCAAAACGATTTCTGCTTCTAGATACAAAACCCAGCAAGTAGTATTGAAATTTCAATCAGTATGAGAACTTTTACTGTTTAATACCCATGTTTCATATTTCCTTCCCAATATTCTCAATTTATGAGTAGCAAATTCGTTTAATAAACAAATATAAACATTTCACTGACGAGGGATTACCTATTCCTCCTGTGCTCACATATCCTTCTCCAAATACACGCTCATAACGGAGTATGCTATTAGATTTGTATTGAACAGAATCCAAGAATCGCTGGAATACCCTATCATTATCTGAATCCACTTTTTGCCAGATCCAGCAAATCTGAATATGCAATAGATTGCACCTTGTCAGTAAATATAAATAAACTTAAGACATCAAAATACATATGAACTAATTTGAGATCATGTTTTTGCCTGATTCTGATTCTTTTTGTTCTTAACATAAGCTCCAATGCACTTGCAGCCAACAAGAGAAAGTTCAAATGAATTTCCTGAATCATCAGTTGCATGGCATTCTTTAAATACCTGCATAAGAATACGTGACAAACATATGTTTGAATATGAAAGAGAGAATGAGATAGCTCCGTTTCATACATATTTCAATCTTCAGATCACATCTAATTAAAGACAGATTCGAGCAAAACCTTGGTGTAAAATCTGGGCTCACGATAGTGAGTTGGGTTGTTCTTTCGCTTGCAATCACCAGATTGATGAAAACAAGACTCCCTGAAGAAAATATATCCACCAACCTTCAACCATTTCACCATCCTTACCGCCAAATTCTCAACCTGCATTTAGTGACAATTTTAGAAAGAAACATACTTGAATATTAGTAATTTCAAAGCCAGAAACGTAATAGACAAATTATGAAGGGGGAAAACTAAAATGACCTCTTTATCTGATAGATACATCAACAGCCAGTTTGAGAAAATCAAGTCCAGTGATCCTTCTGAAATCTTCAAATCTGGGGAAGTCACGTCCGCGCAAAGGAATTTGACATTCTTAAAATGTCCATTGATCTTCTCATTCTGCAGTCAATGAAATCGAAACATAAAGTCTGATCAAGTCTCTTACTGAATACAAAACAAAATAGTTTCTTTCAGGTTGCATTTCAATAACCTGCTTTATAACGCTGTCAATGAAGTCTAAAGCTATAACATGACCGGCATTCTTAGCCAATTCACCAGTAAATCGACCAATTCCAGCTCCTAGCTCCAAAATGGATTTCCCTTCATATGATGGGAGTAGGGAGAGCACCTGCACATATAAACGATGAACAAGAACAAAAGAACAACGACAATTAGAAGACAATAATATGCAGCAACGGAAATTTAACTCTTATCATATCATAATAACAACTGAAGATATTCATAGACGAACAATCTTAAGTCTTAAATTTAAAAGCCAAAACAAAAAACAAATTCAAAAAAGTAAACATAGTTCATATGAACTTATTAAATTAATTTTTTGAAAAAAAATGTAAACATACATTTAATGAATTTATAAAAAAAAATCAACAAAAACCGAAAAGAATACAAGAAAAAACTGATTACCTCGGGACGTTCTTCTTTGTCTAGATCAGAGGCTTTAGAGTCAAGCATCATAGCTTCCACCGTCAGATCAACGGAGTGCTCAATCCAATAGTCCTTTTGAACCTTGCGTTCATCTCCTACAAATCCTATCATTTTCAAACAATCAAAATTTATTTATTTGTTTCTTGTTAGATAAATGTCGATCAAAGATCCATATCGGTTAGCAAAATTTTCATTATACTTCGTTAGTCCATTTCAAATCTCCATAGTTCTAAGTTAAAAAAACAAAACATTAATATGGAGTAGGAGATCGCACCGTTAACCTCCATTGTCAACACAGGAAATCTCTAGCAAGCTTTCGGTAGGGACGAGTTTTAGAATATATATATTTTTTTGAAATGAAAAAGAGAAACTGAGAGCTAAAATCCTTCAACTGCAAGACGAGATCTGGAAAAGGACCTTGATCTGCGGTTATTGCTTCTTCCTCTCTGTTGCATTACACACCAAACTTAGATCTAAACATACTAATACTGCTCTACCAATTTCTACTGCTTATTTTGCGGGATTTAAAGAACGTTTCGTCTCTCCTTTTATAGAATCAGGTAGGGGAAATTCAGTTGATTAAGAATCGGGTTGAACCGGATCACAACAATATAACAACAAATCTATTATTATTGGGCATGGACTCCAAATAAAATAAAAAATGCAATTATAATAAAAAAAAATCTTTAAAAATATTGTTTCTATTTTTGCATAGCCACAAAAATTTGTAAGATAAGATCTGTAAATACATTATTAAAAATAATATACTTTTTACTGAGTGTTTCCATTAAAAAAAAGATAAATGATTATATGATTAAAAATAACATGTCGATTTTTTTATATATAATAAATTAAATTTACATAATTTTTTAAATAATAAAATAATATTCATAATTTAATAAAAAAATATAATGTTTATATAATTTTGAATTACAGTATAAAAATATAATTTTTTACTTAATCAAAAATATAGCATAATATAACGGTTTTTTAAAGAGAGTACACGTTTGATATATATAAATATATTAAAGATGAAATTGAAATGTTTTGAAATTTATGACTTAATCTAAAACAAAAAATATAGTTCGAAGATGTTTAGTTTAATTAATTTTGAGTATAATATATATCTATTTTATGGTTTATATTTAAGATTCATAGTTCTTTTTAGGATATTTTTAAGATTAAAACTTAAAAAAAATTAAAAGAAAAAGTGTACCTTATCATTACACCTAATTTCATCGAATATATAAATCATTTAGAGTTTTTATTTGAGAAAATAGGATGATTGGAGTATATTTTAGAATTTAAACTAAAATTTACAGTATAGGTAGAAAATATTACTTGCAAATGATAACTCGAGAGGAGGACGTCACCTTTTTAATATTTTTTACAAAATTAAAAAAAAATCATGTGCACGTAATAATCTTGTACCTACACCGTAAAATTAACTTAAAATTTAAAATATAATTAAATATCATTTATTTTAAAATTTAATCTTCAATTAAATTATTTTCAAAACAAAATTCTTACTCATAACCCTTATTGATAATTAAAATAATAATTTAATTATAAACAATCATTTAAGTTTTGTAATGAGGAGTGAGGACGATGTTGGATTAATTTTTTTTTAGAGTTATTCAGGCCGAAGCTATCTATATTGTGGAAGGGACCCTTGTCTCTACCAAATTTTTTGGTATAATTGCATTTGAGGTCCTATTAATTTAAATAATAATAAAATAAGATTTTTGTCCCTTTCAATTTTTAAATTTAAAAGCTTTATAAATCTTTGTCTCTTCCAATATTTAATCCTAACTCTATTCCCGAGAATATTTGTCTTGAGTATTAAAATAAATAAAGATAATTGTTTTTTTTTTCTTTCGGCGGGGATCTTGAGGAAAGGGAATCAAATGAGCCAATGAGCAGTCCATAGGACCATATCTCATTGTCGGCCTCTTTGTCCAGATTTGGTATTTTGGCTGTACATAAATATGCGATTTATAGACAGATTTAATAAGATTCAATCAACTTTAAAAAATTAATACAGATTTAGATCTAATGCAGATATTATAGTTTAATTTAAGCTTTTAACATTATTTAATAATTTGGATTGATATATATATATATATTAGAGATTTAAATAAAAAATAAGTGATAAATTATATTATTTTGAATTTCAGGTATTTAAAATATTTTTGTATTAAAAGTGAGTGTTTAAAGTTTATACGGTTATTATAATTTTAGGTGCATAATAATAATTAATTATTATTAAAAAAATCGTTAACTAATTAATGATTTATAGGTGATAATAATTCATTTTTTAAGAAAAAAAATATTTTTTAATTTTTTTTAAAAATTCTAATAAAAAATATTATTTTATAAAATAATCCTAAATCCTTAAAAATTTTCAATCTCAAACCCCCAGCCACTTTCACCTAAGATCACCGTTTTTAGTATATTCCTTTGATTGTTGAACCTAATCGATTGTTTTTAACATTACATCATCAAAAATGACGAATAATATCGTATTTTAAATTGGGTTAACGAGTTTTTTTTAACAACAATTAACTATCAAACACTTAAAATGATAACGGTTAAGACTTTAAGCATATATTTTTATTTAAAAAATACTTTAAACACCTAAAAAGTTCAAAAGAGACGTTTGGACACTTATTCTAAACCATTTGATAATTTTGATATTTCGCATATCGGTCGAAAAATGATGATCCAACAATTTATATAATAGATGACAACGTGATAATTAACAGCAAAATTAAGTTAAATAAAGATTCGAGTATTAAAATTTTAAAATTTAAAGTTAACTTAAGATTATTTTATTGTATTATTTTTATATATAATTTTAAAATTTTAAAAAAAATATTTAATACACATTAAACTCAAAATTTATTTTAAACATTTATCTCCACAAGAATACAAAATTAACCCAAGTCAACCCAACACAGTGCCAATTTGTCACTTTATACGAGTGCTTGTTGGATATTGTATTTTCTTAATTTTCTATTGGGTATCATGATACAATGTAGCACATTAGTATATATTTATATTATTTTATTTAGAACAAGAGACATTTTGTCCTACATAATTTAAATAAGAGAAATACTACTTTATTTCATTATAAAATTACATACTTTTATCGTTTGCTCAAAATTTAATCATTGTTTAGATATTTCAAAACAAGAAGAGGAAAAAATAAATAAATTTTTATTGTTACCAGAATTATCTTTTCTTAGTGGTTAAAAGAATGGTTATTGTTCTTGAAGGTCACGGATTTAAGCATCAGTAATGAAACTCGGTGATCGAGCGATCAATATCTAATGATTGAGAGTATACTCTAGAACAAATACTATTATAATCATTATAGTTAATTCAAAAAAAATAAAAATAATTTTCACTGCTAGAAGACAATTTCGTTTGATTTTTAAAAAAATAAATGTTTTATATCATTTTCATAAAAAAATGAAAAACACAAAATAAAATATGTTTGGTTGAAAATTCTGAAAATAATATGAAAAAAAAAATCACAAAACACTATTTTTTTCAATATTTGCACTATGAAAAATTAAAATAAAAATTTAAAAAGAAAAGCTTTTTTAATTCGAGCTCAAATCCACGTAAATATAAAGTTACTTTTTAATAATTTTTAAATATTAAATTTTCGAGTTTAACGATCTGGATTTTCAAGTTGTAGGGTTATGTGTTAAGCTCCATGTCACTCCTTGTTGGGTCAAGGAGTTGAATTCTTGGGCTTTAAACTTGACCTTTTAGTTGGGCTTGTGGCTAAATAATAATTAGAGTGCTTCTTGAGGGACCTAATAGGTATTTTATCTTAAATTTTAAAGTAAAGCTGAGTTTCCTTCCCCTTATTGGCTTTAATTAGAGGGCGAACAAAACTGGATTTAATTCGAGAAAAAAATAAATAATTTGATTTGATATAAAATTATTTGATTTATTTTTTTTAGTTCGAAATTTTATAAACTCTATTAAATTTTAAAAAAAATTAAATAAAGTTTGAGTTGTAAAATAAAAATTCAAATAATTTGAATATTTTAATAATTAGAGGATCTATTTTAAGTTTGAGACGAGTTCCTCAATTTTTTATGATATATATATATATATATAAATATATAAAGAAATGTTATCACATATTAATATATATATATTATGATTTAGTGAAAATCGTTTAAATTATATTAAATTGTACTATAACATGATAAATAATTATAATAAATTTTTTATAAGAACTCGAAAACTCGATTTGAATTTCTTCAATTTCACTCGACTCAAAAAAAGAATTTGAATGAAATTTCGAATGATAAAATTAGACTCATCAACTCAAATAACTCAAAAAATTTTATTTCGACTCGATTTGATCGGACACTTACCCCTAACTTTGACATCGAGGGTAAGGGGACAAGTTTTTTTTGTCTGATATCATCTTCATTAAACTCCTATCCTTCATCTTTAAGTTGTTTCTCCCTCCTCAAGAACTCTCTTAATCTCAAGGTAAAGATTCAACCTTTCATCATCTGAGCTGAAAAGAATTATAGTCAAATCAAAAGGACAAGCTGAATCCACGTAAGCTAAAGAGGTAGCAAGCAGTTCGCCACATTCGAAGTTGAGGTTCAAAACCAACCACCGTGCTGCCTGACCCTTTCAGCCACACACATTGAATCCTTCTTCGTACATCAATTAATGCCATATGGAGTAGATCTTTTGTAGTTTCGGGATAGAACAGTGTGTAAAATACACTGACCACACAAGGATAGAGTATATAGTTAGTCTATGTACGTATACACATAAATAAAAATCTTTCATCTTTTTAGAAAGAATTTTAAAGTATATAACTAAGAACTTTCGATTAATATATATTTTTTAATTGTGAATTTAATATCTATTAAAAATATATTTTTCCTATAATTATACATATGATATAGTTTAAGAGGTGGTGTTACTGTAATATAACAGAACATAGGTCATGAAGTGTGAGGGAGATTAATGATTTATTGAGCTTTGGCGGTGTCCATGGGAGCCATTCATTGGTATCAAACTCAAACTCCAAAAGTCTCCAACCCCACCATCTCTTTTTCATTTGAATGGGAGATGAAAAATTTCTCATCTGGATTCCCAGGACAAGGAAGAAAAGAATTCGGAAAGGAAAGCTTAGGGGGAGATAGGGAGGAGCAAGGAGATCAACCGGAAGCTGCTCGTTGCGAGTGGGATTTTTCTCTGTACACTGTCGTATCCTCCGGGGCTAGTGGCGCGGTCTCCGACGCTCTCGGCGTCATTGAGTTCGACCCTTCGAATACCGTCGTGGCGACGGGAGGGATTGCGAGGAAGATTA
This sequence comes from Abelmoschus esculentus, assembly GCA_035048815.1. Lineage (NCBI taxonomy): Eukaryota > Viridiplantae > Streptophyta > Magnoliopsida > Malvales > Malvaceae > Abelmoschus > Abelmoschus esculentus. Next base: position 3,542,006 of record JAUCBN010000031.1, on the reverse strand, counting down.
GGATTTACAGTTTGAATTCTTTGTTGCCGCTAGATAACATCCGAGCATTTCAGGGTGAGAAAAAAGATGTAGCCTTTTTAGACCATGGTAATGCATGTAACTATTACATATGTACCCCGGCTAAGCTCAGTAGCCTAAGATGGAAGCCCGGGTCCGGAGGACGGCTTCTCGGATCAGGAGACTATGACGGGGTGGTCACGGAATACGATCTCGAGAGGCAGTTGCCGGTCTTCGAACGCGACGAGCACGGGGGGAGACGGGTTTGGAGCGTCGACTATTCGCATTGGGATCCCTTCATCGGGGCATCCGGCTCGGATGATGGCACCATGCAAATGTGGGACTCACGATGCGGCGGCAGCGAAGGAGGGAGATGCGTGGCTAAGGTTCAGCCCACGGCGTTGCGTAGTTCAGTCTGTTGCGTCGAGTTCAGCCCCTTCGGGGACGCGCTGATAGCCGTCGGATGCGCCGACAGGAACGCGTACACCTACGATGTCCGGAGAATGGAACACCCTCTGCACATGTTCGAAGGACATTCAAAAACGGTGACATACGTCCGATTTCTCGACCCCCAAACAATCGTTTCAGCAGGAACCGATGGATGTTTAAAGCTATGGGACATAACCGATTCTCGTTTAATTCGAACATACAAAGGACACCTGAACAGTCGAAGCTTTGTGGGGCTATCAGTTTGGAGACACGGCGGCTTGCTAGGATGCGGGTCAGAAAATAACCAGGTATTCGTTTACGACAAGAGGTGGGGTGAACCTATTTGGATACATGGACTCGAGCCAATGGCTCGACCCGAGTCTAACCATGGTTTCGTCAACAGCGTCTGCTGGAGACAAGTCCACGAAGACCAATGCACCCTTTTGGCAGGGGGTTCCAATGGAGTTTTACAGGTTTTTTTGGGCACAAGGAACTCCTAGCTACCTTCTTGTTTCACCAATAAGAACATTTCATTTTAACTTTCTACTTTTGGATTCTTACTTTGTTCAGAATTTCAAAGTAATAACATTTCATTTTCCTGTCTCTCTCTCTCTCAACTCTATAACCAAATCATTGATGCATGAAAATGACTTGATTTGTTGAATGTAAGGTTAGGATGGAAGATTGGTTTGATTTTTAAGTGTCCCTTTGGTCCACCTGGTGTTAAGATTCTTCAAGTGTCATTTCATTTTTTTAATGGAATAAAGTGTGAAGATCAAATTCTATCCATAGTGGGTGCTGTGGATGTGCATACCTGTGTATCCTACAAGCGTCTTCTTTATTTATGGGTGAGTTAATTGCTCAACACGTCTATAAATTATGTGATACAAATCGTCTATCTTTTTCACGCTTTCGTTTATACTTTTACTTTAAATTAAAGATTTAGGGTTTAGATTTTAAGGTTAGGGTTTAAGGAATTAGAGGTAGAGTGTAAGGTTTAGGGTTTAGGATATAAAAAATAAGGGTTATGGTTTAAAATTTAATTTTATAGAAAATTTTTAAAGGAGGCATGAAGAAGAAGTAGAAGATTTTTACTCATTCTTATGATCCTTATTTAAGTTGGTTTATAATATTTTGAATATTTTAATTTTTTTTAAATTTTAATTTTTGTTTTAAATTGATTTTTTTTGAATATTTTAATTATATTTGTAAATTACGTTTTTCATTTTAAATTGATTCTCAAATTTTTGAACATTTTAATTTCGTCTTTAAATTACGCTAATCATATCTCATGTTAATAAAAATGTTATAAATTGGTTAATTATTATATAAATACTGATGTGTATTATATAATAATATGATTTGACATAAAAATAATTCAAAGATGAAATTGAAGAGTTCAAAAGTTTAGGGAATAACTTAGAATAAAGGTTATTATTTAGGGATAAAACTAGAATATTTAAAAGTTAGGGATCAATTTATAATACGAGTTATAAATTAAAAATAAAAATATTTAAAAATTCACGAATAATTTAATTAAATATCATAATTCGAGAATATATCATGCAATTGATTATTTATTTATTTATTTATCATTATGAAAAAGAAAAGAGATAAGATAGATGCTCAGATAAACATAAATTACAATCAGCTAAGTTATCGTGCAGCAGCTACAGGAGTTCCGGTTGGTCTCTTCAATTATTCTCAATTTTTTGTTGAACTTTTTCTAGTAACGAGATGGGAATTAAGAAAAAAAATAACAGGATAGAAAATTAAGTTACGGTGTTAAGTTTTAAATTTTTAAATAATTTAAAATATCATATAAATTAAAGATAATTATTTAATATATAAATAATAAAAACAAAAAATTATAGACATCTTAATTTTAGGGTTTAAGATTAAATTTTAAAATTTAAATATTAAGATTTAAATTTAATAATTTAAAATTTCTTTTATAAAATAAATTACAACATTATTGAAAGATTAAAAAAAAAATTAAAGGCACAATTTACAACAATGAATGAAGTCCCAACATCTATTTCCGTTCTTTCCATTCATACCTAACCCTAATATTCTTTTGGATTAACAGCACTAATTACAACTTAAAACAAACTGGTTTATTTATTTATTTATTTATAACTGGGCCATATTAATATCTTTCGTAATTCAATTTTATGGATTTATATCTAATATACTATAGGTAAAGAAGTCTTAAAACTTTATAAAACAAACTACTATATTTATTTATAAATTGGTTTAAGTTTTTGCAAATAGCTTATTTTAGAATTTAATTTAAAACGTAAAGTTCATGAATTTAGGTTTAATACTTTAAAATTTAGTAATTTTAAATATAATTTAGAGTTTAAGGTTAAAATTTAAGGTTTATAGATTTAATACTTAATATACAAACTGTATAAAAAAATTACACAACCCATCTATAAAATTTAAAACCTAAATCCCAAACCCTAACACCTTAAAATCTAAATCGTAAACCTTAAATCCTAACAATAAACTTTAAATTTTACACTTTACACCCTAAATCTATAACCCGTAACCGCTAAAATTAAAACACTTTTATATCAAAGTATTTTCATTTCTTTATTTAGTATTATCCTCAATCACACTTAGCTTATTTCCCCCTTTCCAACTTACTAACAACCACCTAACTCGTTCGATACATTCCATTTCACTTGCTTGCAATACCTTCTTTCTCCGTCAAAGAACCTAAAAGCTTATTTCAGTAAGTAATGTGGCATTATAAATAATGATAATAATCAATTATATATAAAAATAATCCCAATATTATAATAAAAAAAATGAAATTTTGGGAGAAAGGAACACCAAGAATTTGCCAAAAAGTAAAATAGTCCACCCAAAAGATGTTTCAAAACAGATACAATGAATGGTTGAAGCCCATCAAGTGACAATGAAGCACACCAAATTTACTGAGTTTTATTGTGAGGCCATGGCATGGCCTAAAATCATGGCAAAAATCAACAATCCATCCCTGAAGCATCTTCATTGCTTAGAATTGCTTAAAAATTATACCTACAGAACTAATTGCTATTTCAATGTTCAAATATGAATTTCAATAGAAGAATGGTCCAACAAATGTATGGCAAGATTTATTATTATGAAAGTATTTTGTTTTCTTTTGAAGATATGTGTGTGTGTTGGCAATGGATGCAGGGGGACAAACCTTGCGGAGAGCATACGGTTTAAGCCTTGATCCTTGAGGATTCTCCAACTACTTTCTCCATTCTGGAGTACCACTCTCCGATTCGAGTGTGTTCCACCATGTCTCTACCGGACCTTAGGTATCGTATAGGTCTTAGCACACTGAAGACAGCAAGGTCAGCCAGATTAGGCTTAGATCCCCCTACACAATGAGAAACAGGATGAAAAACTAATAATTGCCCTTCAAAGACAGGATAATAAAAGTAATATGATAATTTTTAAGATAGATTAACACTCCGAGACTCGGGTCTAGCTGGGAGATTAAATACAATGAATCAATTCAATTGAATTGTAACCCCACCAAGACTACTTACCAACCTCAAAATTTTCTTTATGAACATTAAGAAAAAAAGAAAAAAGATGTAATGTGCCAAATGCATGACATGATGATCAATCAGCAACTGTTGCATATTTATATGTATCTTGATTTGATCTCCGATAACTATATTCACTGCATATATAAATCGTACCAAGAAAATTCCGACCGTTTAGAGCATCAACCCAAGTTTCTGCTGCTTCATACAAGGCAGCACGCTCATCAGTTATGTTATATTTCTTTTTTAGATTCTTGGACACAAAATACATAGCTGCAGCTCCAGCATATTTCACTGTTATCTTCTCAGTGAAACTGAAGTTACCTGCAGTTAAGAAGAAAGAACAACATGGATATGAAGATTAACAGCTGGAATCCGAGGTTGGTATTGATAGAATGGAAAAGAACAAACTCGAGCATAAAACACAATATATGGTCAAAAAGCAGCTGAAATCCTCAAAGAGATAATTCTAAATTAAAAATGAGGACTACAACAAAGTAAATCAACAGAAGTTGAAACAAATTAGAAGATGCCATAATCAGACTTGCATACGGAGACAAATGCAAAGACAATAAGATTATATAGGCCAGTCAGTAAAAGTTGCATGCTACAGAACTCCGTAATCAGAATAGCATCACTGGGAATGTAATAGGAAGAGTAGCTGGCTGTAATAATTGATGTTAGGTAGGTAATTCATAATTCATATGATTAACAATATTTACAAAAGGAAATTTCTTATGTGTTCATGAAGAAGAGTTCCAAACAGAAATTATTTTAACAGATTATTAAGATTGAATTTCAGAGAACAAATAATTAGAATTGAATTTTACATAAACATGTTTATAGATATTACACTGGGCTCTTGCTGGGGGTGAAATCACACTAAGCTGAATACAGCAAGCAGAAAGCTCAGTATCTTTCAAGCATTTATTTTGAACTCACCATCTTGGTATGGAGTTACTTAGCATCCAAATTTAACATTTAAGGTGATAAATCACATTTACTACCATCTCCTATCGTGGGAAACAACATATATTAATTTGGTTAAAAGCTGGAACTATGTGATGCTAAAAGGAATGTTTCACAAGAAAGTAATGAAAATTTTTAATGATTTTTCAAACAAATTTAAATTATATTGTTAAAATCACAGATTTAATGGACATTTGGTAAATTAGTAACTCCATGAAATAGTCATTCGGTTACATTTTGTACATTAAAGCTATTTCAAGTCCTTGAAGTTTTGATTTAGATTATCATTTTATAAATGCTTTAAGATTAGTTTTATTCATCTTTTGTCATTAAATGTTAATTTTTCTATTTTCTCTTATTCCTTATATATATAATATCCCTTTCAACTAATTCAACTCAAAATTGTAGGTATGCTTTAAGAACATTCCATGTAAAATAAAGTGGTTGATGTAATAATTCCCAAGTGTAGGGATAAATGGATTGATCATTGACTAAAATTAATGTGAAAGCAGCAAGATTTGTAAATGGATGGAAGGGAGCTACATGTATATACCACTATAAAACTATGCATTAATTTACCATTGCTAGTGATGTAGTCGAAAGACTCGAGAGCCTCAGAAGTGTTGCGATATATGTTTGGAGATAAGACATGGACCAAGTGGTTGTCAACCCACCTACATAAGGACATTATTATTAGTGTTCCAAAAGGTCAAATACTAATGCTAAAAGCAGCTAAAGCAAAAGGAAGACAATGAATTACACTGATGCAGCAATATGTATTAACCAAAGTTATTACCAATTCATAGCAATTCAAACATGAAAAATGGTTCATGTATTATTTAGTACACATATTACATACTAACATGAATATTTTCATATATGATCTAAAAAGACAATTAATATAAATAGTTGTACAAATTATTCAGGTTTGTCAAAGGGTAAATAACTGATGTCAGATTCTGATCATTCAAGGCCTGGTAACAAAGAAATAATAGGAATGCTAGGAGCAATAGACCAAATATTCAACAGTAAAAAGGCCCATATCTCACATAGTAGACCTGAAACTTGTTACGAAACTAAATTTAGTGCACTGTGCACCCGTATAGTTTTCTCAATATTTTTTTGCTTAGCTAGATAAAATGATTCTAATAAGAAATAAATAGGTTTTGGTACAAGTTAGAAGGGGTTCAACCTTAGACCTGAATCCTCCTTAAGAATGTAACAAATACTAGATCAAGATTGAGTTCTTAAGAACAAAATAATATTATATTGCTATTGAAAACTGAAATTTCAATTACGATTGAAAACAAGACAGTCCGTACCTACGCCATTTGGTTTCTTCATCTTCATCAGCAACTGAAATCTTTGTTTTTCCAGGAAGGATCTTTTCACCCAGTTGGTCAATAATAGCTGCATGTCCCACATCAAGTTCAGTCAACATTGAAACTAACAGGCGTAAATACTGCCAATAACTTAAACAAATGATTAGGTCCATAGGGATTATATAAAGTATCTGATGCAAACTTAAACTATGAACAGTACAGTTCTGACAGTAAGAACCTGATGAATCCACCAGCTGTTGACCATCAACAATCAGGATAGGCACCTTTTTGTAATCAGACCACTTGATCTCTTTCTTACTAATGGGATTGACTTCCACCACCTTGTACGGTATATCATAGTAGTCCAAGAATGCTGAGAAACAATAACGAATCATGAAATTACGAAGACTTTAATTAGTTGTTTTGAAATTTATGATATTGGCTTTAATCTTCCTAAAGTTAACTAAGGCTTCGTTTTCCATTGCTGAGCCCAAACCTCCGTTGGGTCTGCATCGCTCGTTTCCAGAAGCTGGAAAATCCAGCTACCAGCAAACTCCTGTTCACAAGCCAACCATTGGCTGTTTGGAAAGGAAATGCTGGGCAAACGCCCGTTTAGGTTGCTAACAAAGCCTAAGAAAAAAGCAAATTCTAGTAAGAGAAACTATAGCTGATTAAAAATGAACAAATGACAACAATGCAAAACAGATCTAATAAAATCGTTTCATCAAAGAAAAAAAATGCATTTGTTATGTTTTCAATTCTTCAAAAGAATCCTTCTCTCCATGGTAGTTGCTTTTGCTGCTATACATATTTTTTACTTCCTTACAGTTGCTAGAATCTATAAGCTAAAACATATCTAAAATTATTGTTTCCTCAAAGAAAAATGCATTTGTCATGTAGTCGTTTTCTCCATGGTAGTTGCTTTTGTTGCTATATACTTCCTTAAAGTTGCAAGAATCTATAAGCTAAAACATATTTGATTTTTTTTAAATGTACGAGTGTGTATATAACTATATAAAGCGAATAGTTCAAATGTATGCATTTTAATAATTCCTTTACAATTCACTAAAATCAAACTATTCAATCATTCAAAAACGGCGAATATCCAAATAATTTCTTTTTTATTTACATTTTCCCGAAGCAGGTAAAATCTTAGCTAAAAAATGAAGTACTGAGTTTAAATTTGATTAGTTTTGACATTTTTTGTTGGAACAAATGCAACGAAGAAAATCAAAGAAGATATAATACCTTTAACTTTATTGCAAAATGGGCACGCCTCATATTGATAAAGAACTACCTCCTTAGGCATGATTTCTACTGTTGGCGGCTCCTTGGAATAGACCGAAGCAGCAGTGGCTACAGAGGCGACAACGCCGGCAAGGCCGAGAGAGACGTATTGAGCCGAGCTTTTCGAAATGGAATCAAAGAGGGGAGAGAACCAACGGTGGCGAGATTTGTAATCGTTGGTTCTTCTACTGGAAAAGAGCGCCACCTGTAGGAGACGATGGTGGAGGTTGACTGCCCCTCCGTCATGAACGGTGGATAAAGTCCTAGAAAGGACGGAGGAGGTGAATGAGGAGGCTCTTCTCATTGGCGATCCTATAGGCTATAACAGAGTGTAGATCTCGTCGCTTGTTGAATTTTTTAGGAATATTTCCAAAGGGATTTTCTTTTCTTTTTACATAAGGAGAGAGAATGGGTTTAAGGCCTTTGCCGCGCCGGTAAATGTTGCATCAGAGAATGGGTAGAAAAGGTAAAAGCCGAACGCCAGTTATTCCTATGTGCGGGTTTGGTTTTGAGGTTAGGATAAACAGCATAGATGAGATTTTTATAAAAATTAAAAACGGTTAAAAAGTAATTGTATCATTTTTTATAAAAATTATAAGATTTTTGTATAAATATTTAATATTATATAAATTTAATCAGAAATTTAATATAAAAAATTATATTTTTATAAAAAAATTAGTATTTATAAAAATTCTTATATATATACTTTTAAAGAAATTAATATATACTAAAAAAAAATTATACTAAAATTTTTATAATTTTCTAAAAAACTTAAAATAACCTTTTTTTTTAAACGGAAAATTTTACGTCGAACACTGCTGAACATCACTAATATTTAATATTGTTGAACACCAGTAAATTAATTAATAAAATTTAAAATCTCAAAAACTCAATATATAATTAATAAATAAGTGATAAACTCAACATATAATTAATAATTATGTGATTAGTCTTTTAGATTTTTATTTTTTATAAATTAATTTAACAATATTCAACGGTGTTCAACATTAATAATATTTAGCGGTGTTCGACGCCCGTATACTCGTCTTTTTAATCTTTTTCATTTTTATAAAACTTCTCCATATATGGCCTTTGACCAACTTATAATGAAATACTCCTGTTCCATTAATTATCACATGTTAAATTTTTGTAGTTATATATATTTATTAAAAATATATAAATAAATACTATTTTATAATTATCTTTAAATTATTAATAAATTATTATTGTGTTGATGTGAAAAAATTATATTATGGATCTAGCTTACCATATCAGTCATGGTCCCATCTAATTATAATCACTCACTTCATTATTTTTTATGTCATTTTTTTCAACCAATAAATCTTCACTCATTTTTTTCATGTCATTTAAAAAATTTATTTTCTAAAAATTAGATTAATAACATAAATAATTAATGATAAAATTGATAATTTTTATTGATTGAAAATCACGGTTGATATAATAAATCGAGCCATGATATATTCTCTCGTGTTGATGTGACCAATAAACTTGCTAATGACGTTGTCCAACCCACTGATGCGATATTCAACTTGTAAAATAAAGGAAAATACTTTTATTTTTCATTAAATTTTTAATTTGACTTTTTAAAATTAATATTAAATTTTATATCTCTAAAAAATTATAATTTCATATTCTTTATATTTTTAATATATCTTTTGTAACTTCACACTCATTACTCATTAAGTTAGGTAAATACATAAAATTTTGAAAATTTGAACTCCACAGATTTAATATGTAAATTACTTAATAAGACACTAAATTTTTTAGTTTTCAACTAGCATTAAAACTTTTCATAATATAATTTTTTTAAAGTAGCCATCCAAAAATCATAAAAAATTATAAAATAAATTAACGAACTACTCAGAACTTATCGAGTTAAATTAGATCTTACTCAACCCAATTCGTTAAGATCTTAAGTCAAGTTTAAACTCGAATCGAATAAGTTCATGTTGAACATTGATCAAATTTTAATCGAACCAAGCTCAAACTTTTCTAATTAACACCCCTAGTAGAACCTATTCGTGAATTGTAGCATTATTATTTTGATTAATTTATGCTTCTTCGTAAACAAACTTTTTCCCCAAGAAAAGGAAAGTTTTGATATGTTGAGACTTGAAATGTTGATAGTAGTCACCCAAACAACATGGAATACACTTGCAGCACACGACAGAACATCACAAGCAGATTGAAGAAAACTGTATTTATAGTAAACGCAATTGTGTCATTGAAGGTGCCTTAGTCGTTTATATATACAGACGGGGACAATTAGACGTTGAAGTGTATAGGCAGCAATAACAATGGTGTCATTGAAGGTGCAGAAGCAGCTGGCTGCAAGCCTTCTCAACTGTCGAAAGTATGGCTCGACCCCTGCGAGCCCCTCCTTCTTATCTCCATGGCGAATTCCAGTATGTCTCCCTATCCCCATTGTATTTCTTTACGAGTTACAGATGTCCATGTATTGTCGTTTTCGGGACCCAATCTGGGAAACTCACCAACAGTATGTTTCACTAATGGGGCATGCACCTAATGTCGTTGCAGGAATGAACATAAGAAAGCTTGTGAAGGACAATCTTATCACGAGAAAACCTAATGTACGTCGGTCCAGATGGAGATATAGGAAAGGCAATGATACTGGCAATCCCAGGAGAGAAGGGTATGGCAAGAGAAAGGGAACAAGGGAAGCAAAACTACCATTCAAGCTTCTGTGGATGAGAAGATGTCGCGTGTTGAGACGAATCCTTCGGAAGTATATGGAAGTAAAGAAGATTGATAAGCCCATGTACCATGAAATGTAACTGAGAGCAAAGGGAAGCGTTTACAAGCATAAACGTGTACTTCTTGAGACCTTTCATAAGGCTAAGACTGAGAAAGATCAGAAGGATTATTTTGATTAGCTTATAGCTATTAAAGCTATAGGTAAATTAGGTACCAAGGAGGCTAGGGCTCCACGGAGGAAACAAAATTTGAGTCTACCAATGGAAGTTGTTGATGTGCTGAGTAATGTGTATTAAATTTGAAAGTGTGTACAAATGTAAAGCTTATGTAATTAAATAAATGAGTAAATTATACCAGCATTCTCGGATGACCGCCTTAATATTAAGGTTTAAAATCTAATTTGGGGTTAGGTATTTATGTTTAAGGAGTTAAAATTTAAGGGTTGTGCTTATAATTTAGGGTTCGTAGGTTTAAATCTAACTCCCTAGCCATATTATCCAAATATCTAAACCCTAAATTCTAACCTTAAACCTTAAAATAAATCCATAAACCATAAAACTAAGATACTCATAAAAACTTTGTTTCCACACCGCCCGTGCATGGAACATTTTCATGATATATTGCTTCTTACATTCATCAATAACATAATAAGGTTACTAAACAAGACTTGATGCAGAAGGCCTAACCCAACATATGAGAAGATATATATAACCGATTCTTACTAAATCAACCAAGTTCATTTCTTATTGTTCAAGCCTTATGGGTCGTATCCCATTTTTAACAACAATTTGTGCCCACTTATTTGTTTCCAAAAGGAAATGAATCATCTGATGTTTTCAATGCACAAAAGGGATCATAATATATTATAAATGGGAAAACACAAGTAGACCATTGTCTATTTTTGCAGGATCAATGATCACAGGCTTTTCCAGCAGAACCAAATAGATGAATCTTCTCAGCAACCACAGCTTTCATGGCTTCTACAGCAGAAGCCATTACATGTACTAGATCTCCCTTGGGGTTGTTCAGGGATTCCATGTAAGCTTTTCTTACCTCCGTGTTCACATTGAACTTCCTCACACCGCGGTCAATGCACCCCTGTCCAAGGTAATTAATCAAAAGGGTCAATCTGCCTCAAATTCATTCATCAAGTGCAAAACATAAGCAAACTCTTCAACTGTCACATTATATATGAGTATGAATAACCCAACAGAGAAAGTAGATGATACCTTCACGAGTTCCTTGGACAAACCAGAGGCTCCGTGCAGAACAAGAAAAACTCCTTTCTTTGAGCTTAGGGCATATAGATCCTGAACAACGAGGAACGGTTTACCAATGCTACCAAGAGTTAATGTAGGATGGGTTCATTAAAATGTTATTATGCTATAATACTGGAAAACCAAGATCTAAAAATTAAACGAACAAAAAACAATATGAAATTTAGCTTCTCAATAACCATGATTTTTTTTCCTAATATGTCATCAGCCCTTTAAAGAAATCAACATGAATGGATAGTGATCTATACACATCTAAGTGCAATACAAGTCACTGACATGAGATTGTATTTCAATTGAACCTCAGTAAAACATAAAAAAAGAATAAAATTTTTGGTTTTAGTTCTTCTAAGAGAGGGAAAGAACTAGAGAGAAAAAATAATTTGAAATTACATAGAAAAGGTTTAATTGACCTTTTCTACAACATCAAAAGACGATGAAAATTTTCATCATGTGATTAATTATACTAGAGAACTGACTTGACACTAATTTTTCTTACCTTGTTCAAAGAGTTCCATGTGAAGCACCATTTAGATCTCAATAAACAATTTTTCAAGTTTTTGTACAAGTATGCATCATATTCTTTTTAACACTATTTTAATCGAAACATTTGACACGATATGGATAAATACTCTCAAGTAAATGCAGCCTGCTACCGGTAAGACAGAATTCAACACAATGGCTAAATGTGAACCAACAAGCATCGAGATATTAACAAAAATAAGATACAGCTTAAAATGATTACGTATACTTGACCTGAAGCAAATCAAGTTTGAGATTTGGGCCACTTGCTGGATATTTTCCATGCACATTCCCAATGCATACTGCCAAGGCATCTATCCCAGTCTCATCTATGAATTCTTGAGCCTGGATTTCATAGGTGAACTCTGATATGAGAAACAGAAAAATGATAGTAGTAAAGCATTTATAATTTGATTAAGCTCTATGACCTGATTAACATCAGTCAGCTTTGCTTCATAATCTTCAACAGTCAAATCATCTTCAGTTCCTGACAATCTTCCAAGTTCTGCCTCCACAAGCATATCCTTTAAGTGAGCCAAATTTGATATGTGTTTTGTGTATGAGATATTTTCCTTAAAGGGAAGATGTGAACCATCCACCATTACCGAATCAAAGCCCTAACAGTAATAAAAAGAAATTTTATATCATAAACAAACCAGTACTATGTAAACACACAAGGACCATCAACAATTACCATTCCACAAACAGAATTCTATTAAGTTTTTAATTCATGTTTTCACTTTGGTAAAAACATGCTAACTCACCAGCTCAAGAGATTCCAACAGTTCTTTCTTTGAAGTACCATGATCAAAGTGAACAGTGATGGGAACCTGCAAGCAAACACGCACCTATATCAACTCAAAATATTTCTTTTCCTATTTTGTAAAACTAGAACTTTAATTATGTTATGTTCTTTGCAATATATTTCATCTTCCAGGTGATGATTCTGTTCTTGGACCTAAGTGGCGCTAAATACAAGATTCAGAAGATGTATCGTGTGTGACTTCAATGAGGAACAAATAACATCCTCATCCGGAGCATTTTCTGTCTTATAAGAGATGAACACAAACTGAAAATTAAAATAAAAGCATCAGTTTGTGCTTGATCTATATGCATGTATGTTAGGCATCTGCAAGAGGTTTACCAACTAAAAATTTTAGCATAACATTGGAAGTAAACAAGACATTCCAGTAAGTCCAAACCAGTTGTTCTTGCTACTATTTACCAGGACAAAGTTTAATAGACAATTTGACAACCACAACACAGCATGTTGAAGATACTACTTTTGGATGCATGGCGTGTAACTCAATTTTCAGCTTATTCCATTCTCCTTTTTTCCCATTTTGAATATTTTAAAAATGGGCCACTTACGCTGGCCTGTTCTGCAGCAGATATGCAACATGCAACCAATGTAACCCCTCCTTGCTTAAATGCAGCAGGATGAACCTGGAAAAGAAATGGATCTATTAGAAAGAAATTCCTAAATTCAAAAACACATTATATGATTTGTTTTTAGAAATTTTTTCCTTTCAAAGAAAAAGAAGCATTCTCGGATTCTTAAATAAACAAAACTCACCCACTCATATATGATATCCTTAAGAAAAAATGGCAAAAATAAAGATGAAAAAGGTTTCAACAAATTGTAGATGGTGATGAAGAGGTGCACTACAATTTTCTTTGTAAAGAGGATTGGAAGGACAAAAACATTTTAAGCAATAAGTACGACAATTTGGAACTTGTCCATTAGATTAAAATGTTATACATTATTCCCCCTTTCTGTCCTACCTACAAAGAAAGCCCCACATTAGTCAAAATGCACAATACAAAAATTAATTACACAAATGCTGTTGCAAAGACTGGGTCCCAATTTTACCTGTTGGACAAATGTATGCCATTTAATATTGGCCTCAGCAGTTAGTTCTTGGAGATGTATAAGCCAATAACATTAGGCCATGGGTGGTTACTTATTGGGTATAAATATTTCAGGTAGCATCAGGTGACGGTTATTTTTCAGACTAAAAATAGATGAATCAGAGTTTGAAGCTCACATATGTCTAAAATTCAATGTATGGTGCAAGAGAAAATAATAAAACTTCTTTATGTCAGCATTTTCAAAAATCTGCTTCTGACCTGTAAAATAGCTGGACTACGTTCCTGCTCTGCAGCTGCTACCACAGCCTCAACTCCTTCCATGTTATAGACATTGAAGGCTCCAACAGCATAGCCACCCCTTTCAGCATTCTTTAAACAGAAAAACATTGTCAATGCCTGAGGAAGGATTAATAATAAGAAAAATAGTAAAAGAGAACATCCACAAATTATACTTACAATAAGGATCTCCTTTGTTGATGAAAGTCTAAGTGGACGCGCCCAAGATCTCACTACTTCTGCCAGTGCTTTGCTGTCACCAACATTACCTAACAAAGGTAATTTACTAGAGTTAGGTTAAATTTTTTTATTTATTTTATTACAGTATGTTAAAAAACAATAAAAGAAGAAAAAAAACATCAGAATTTACCAGGGAAAACAATATAAGGAACTCCAGGATGTCTACTTTCAGGCCCTAGCTCCCACAAAGGGATTCCAGCTAGGGCCTGTCCGACTACTTTGGCACGTTTAGCTTCAAGAGCTTTTGTAGCAAGGTCTGATGAGGTGATTCCACCCTAAAACAGAAAGGCATAGACCATTATGTCATTTCAAAAACATTTGAATAAGCAAAATCATTGCACTCAATTGATAAGAACCAGTAAAAACATAACATGAAGAAGATACAAAAAGCAAAATCAATGATTTCATTGCAGTGATATGTGGTTGAAGGGTAACCTTTGCTAGAAATTAAAATCTGCTAAAGACAATAATAAGTTAAACATCGAAATAAAATCTATACCAACAAAATGAAATAAAATAATTGGAAAGACAATAAACAAAAGTCAAGATCTGCTTTGAATAACTTAAGATGGTACAACATCAAATTAACCATTTGTAGATTGGAACTGTGTATAGTTAGTAATTGGAACTCTATTTACAATGTAATATTATTAGTTAGTATTTAACTTATACGTCTTTTCTACAGTAATGTGTCAATAGAATACTAACTAGATGAGTTTTAGTTCTAATAGAACTGTAGTAATCAGCATATTAAAGGGAACCACCCTGCATAGTTTTGAAATAAGAGAAAATTATCTCTTCTGTGTTCCAAACTCCTATATTCTACACCATCTGTTTGCACGTTTGATTTATCTTTGTGCAACATTTATGTTGTAAGTTTGTTATACTTGAAATAATCTCCCTCAAATGAAACTCAAAGTTCACAGGGATCCTAGTTTCTTTATGACAAGATTCTAGCCATATTTTTGTTGCAAATATAAAGAGATGGTAACACTGAATTATCAATTTAGTTGATCCAAAATATTCAGTTATGTCAACATTATTCCAATAAAAATATCAGAGAATCATAGCTTGGATGCAAATACAAATACTTTATCATCTTCAGCTGCCAAAGAATTAAAGTTGGTGGTGTAAATTACTGCAAAAAAATTTGCTATGAAAATAAAATAAATTTGATGACAACTCTCCTAAAAGTGGAAGTACATGGTTTCCGACAGATATTTTAGCTATGAAATACCTAAAAAATAACCAAATAATGTTTGGTCAGCATTTGAAGTACCTTGGCCAGAATGTAACGAGGTCTTGTGGTTATCCGCCTGACTACTTCAACCAGTGCCGAGCTCACTTTGAAGTTGATCTCTAAACTCTCGGAAGCAGCTATCAAGAAAGAAGGTAAAAAAGTTGTTATTTCAATCAATAGAGAAAGAGAAACAAGATTATTGATCTAATAGCCATCTTCAAGAAATTGCAAGAATTCATGCATGAGGATTTTCCAAGAAAATTAAGATACAAACTTTTTCCAGTGATGAGTTCTCTGCTGCTCATTATCAGAGTATCTTTATGAGCTGCAAGGAAAACAGAAGCCATCTCTGCAGTTCTACTAATTTCCTCTTCCCTCTCTTCTGACGACTTCATGGCAACTTTATGAACAGAAACCTGTTCACATCAAAGAAGAAAAACTTAGTACCTGGTACAAACAACTAATACATGGGCACATTACAAAAATTTGTGGTCGTTTCACATATTTGGGTGTCAAAAAGACCACTTAAGCTCAAAATAAAAATAAAAAAAGATACATATTACGAATTCTGGTCACCTCAATGCTTTTTAACATATGTCCATATTGTGACTGAAGCTCTTCAACCTGAAGATTCGAAAGAAATGCAAAGAATAGATTATCAACTTAGAAAATTGAAGGCTAAAATATATAATAAGCCTTTATAGTAAATTCATCTATCACATGATCCTTGGTCCTTTTAATTGCAACCAATTGAGCCCCTAATTAACTATTTCGGTCAATTGAAACCTTAAGGGGCGAGGGTGGAAATTTTAAGACCATCCTTGGCCAACTGAGACACAGATGTAATGAGGCATAAATAATATGGAATTATAGCCATATGACATTTTACATAAAATAAAATAAAAAAGCTTTTTTTCTTTAGTTAGGCACATGTCTCACAAAAGACCATTTAGTATCTTGGCATCTGCTTAGAGAAATTCTATGTTGGTGCATTTATTCTGCATAATTCATACCACATGTAAGTCTATCCCGCTTGGCAAAAGGAGCTGATGGTGTAAAATTTCAATCCAATTAAGGGCTCAACCGATCAGAAACATTGCAATAACATGATAGGGCACATCAATAGATTTAATCATGTACGGTAGACTTTGTATTTTAACCAAAATAGAAATAACAATAAACTTTTAAAATCACCAAATTTCAACCTGTTTTGTTGTTTTTGGAACATATGAACCCACAACTATTAGTCCACCACTTCTCTCTTTACTTAATCCTAGATCCTTTGGGAGGATTGGAGCTTTTGGGATAATTCCAATGCGGGCAGAAACAAAGCTGGCCGCAGAACGGCATAAGAAAGATTTCCCCTTCAGTTCCGCCTGTCAATTGAGGTAAATCTTATAACCATATCTCTTGGAATCTTTATCAACATATTCAAACGGATAATATTTACACTGAAAACCATATGATTTGAAGTATCTTACCTGGATCATTCCAGCAGCAAATACAGCCATGTCTCGTTCACTAACAGCATTTACTATGCATGTTGATCCCTGCTTCAGCAATAAATGAAAATATGCTGAATACTTTGCATCTAATTAAAGTTCTCTATAGAAGCTAGCCAGAAGTATCATTACGAAAATAGCTTTCACATAGGTCTGAGAAACATTAAATTTTTTAAGGTCATTCTAGTTACAAACAGTGTTCCATCCTTGTATAATTTAGATACAAGAGCTCACTGTGCATATCAAAAGGATAAGCAATTGATAATGATAATTGGTCATTCCTTGCACTAGCTTACAAGCTCATACAAACATACGATGGCAATCAACTAAACAAAAGTTCTCCCTACATGAGTACTAGAATGCACATGCACATGCACATCAAGAGCAGCACAAATGCAAAGAAACATACACCACATACAGTACCTTCTTCAAACCGCAAAGAAGCTCACAAACTGCATCTGGTCCACCTTTTCTTAAAAGTTGGATAGAAATGGAAGCAACACTACTAGCTGGAATTCGTCCAGCAGTTTTCTCCTCCACCCACTGACACATTTAGGTGAACCAAATTACAAATTCAGATTAGATATTTTTTTTACAAAAAAAAAAAAAAATGAAAATAAACCAGCATGTACTTCAGGAAAGTCGGACCTCTTTAAGGTTTGAAGATTTATAGCCAAAGGCTGCATCTTTCGCAAACTCTGTGTCTCCAGCAGGAACAAGCCTATAGCCAATAGAATACAATATGTGCTGGATATCAGAATAAATGCTTTTCTTGTGGTCATTCATTTTCTTCATATTCTAGGAGGTGTTTGAAAGTGGGAGAGAGGGACCAATAAGAGAAACCAAATTGTATTCGGGTTAAAGCTGATACCATTCAGAATCTGCAACATAGTGTATATCATCAAGGGTATAGCGGCCTCCTTGGAGAAAGAAGGGGCAAATAATCCAAGCATCCACCTGACCTAATACTGAAACAGCTGCATCTGGTTCCTGCAATACATGGATAGAAATGTTAGACAACTGAAATCATTATCAGGGATTTAAATTGCGGTTCTGTTTATCATAATTGCAAATATAACAATACTATTAAGCAATTTTGATTTTTCTCCAAATTTCTACAACTTATTGCAAAATTTAGCAATTACAGTTATACTCATAAAAAAGCCATTTTCAATATTTTTCAAGTTATTTATTAAGTTGTATGTGTTTTATCTACAAAAGGAGAAAGAAGAAAAGAAAAATCTTACCATTTTTTCATTGTTTACATACTAAAACGCATTGATTCTTATCTATAAATTTCTAGGAATAGTAATAATTAACGAAGTAAAAACATGGCAAATTCAAACATTCATATACATCACATGTTTTTGTGACCCCTTTCCAAGATTGATAGCTCCAATAAAAACACAGTAGAATTATGAGGAGAATCAAATTTATAAGATCCAATTAGAAAACCAGCATGACATGTTTTTGAGACCCCTTTCCAAAAAATTGATCATATGGCTAATGTTTTCTAAACACAAATATAAAATATATAAATACATAATTAAATCAACACATATATATATATTCAACATTTAATTACTTTATAAACAAATTAGCTTTTATTTAATTTTATAAAATTTATCTTCAAATGATTGTCCTCATCTCAAATAAATTTCACTTGATCAATAATTTTTTTTTAAAAAAGGATCAGGTCTAAAATGGACTCAACCCATATTGAAAACCCTCTTAGCACCAATCCTTCCAAATCCCTCCAACCCAAACAAAACAAAAAATCCCTATTTTGACAATTTTATCTTTGATTTTTGCTTAAGGAGCTGTATGAATCTGTTTCCTGATTAATTGAGTTGTGAGATTTTGGGGAATTATTCCACTTTATGGCCTATTTTTGGGGCACAACCAGCTGTTTTTGATGGGATTTTTTTCATAGTTATTTGTGTATTGGTGGCGGACAATGGGAATACTACGAAATAGAAGACACGACACCATGACACCATTTTTTTTAATCAGTAATATATTCTCAAACTTATAGTACTTGCCTCTGGAAAATGACCTCGTAAAGTCGAATCACCTCTCAAAACTACTGTGTAATCAATATGCTCAACTGATTTTGCTGCAGAACAAAGATTGCTGCATATATCTTTGATCAGTGCACTTGCCTGCAAAATGTTAAATATTTAGTCAGTTGAGAAAAAAGTTGATAAAAAATTGAATTGGTTGAAATAAAATTTCGATAAAATATATTTCTATGGTAGCGGAAAATGAGATCTAGGGATATAATAACTTGACATTTGACAAAAAAATATTTACCTTCTCAGAGCTTAGTGCTCTGGAGTTAGTCAAAATATAGAAGCATATAGGCTTTTTCCTAAACTGTTCAACAAGCGATTCAATACTCCTGCAAATGAAAAATATAAGCAAAGGAATTCCTTCTAGAAGCAAGAGCGTTATATGTTACAGCCAACAGGATATATATAACTAGAAAATATATTTACGACCTAGAAATATATGTAGCATGAAGTATTTGTAAATGTTTTAGACGTTTCAGTTTAACCAAGAAACTGGGTAGCACAAATATGGATACAAGCACAATAATAAGAACAATATAGTATGACATTGTATATAGCTTGAATATTTATGTTCATATTTTGACTAACTCAGTAGACAATAAAAACTCTTTTCAAATAAATAAAATCGATATAAAAGACATTGTATTATACCAATAAATTAAGATGCTTCAACTACACAACCTTAAAGTTTTTGGAATTTAATTATGTTATGATCAAATACAAAGGGACCATAAGGTTAAAAATCAATGTAACCCATAATATATGCCCCACAGTTCGTAAGTTTCTTTCGTCGTTACTCGGTACCCAAGTACACTTCTCTTCCAAACCATTAACCATTTCAAATCCACAAGTCCCCTGCCCCAACCCTATCATTGCCTCCCTTTTATTGCTGTGATGGATCAGTTAAATTTTGCCCATAAAATTAAGGACATTGCAATGTCCAGGCCAGCCATCTCTTTCTTTTCTTCCATTCCTTTTTGTAATCTCAAAATTTATCATAGCCTTAGGTCCAAGGTGGGGCTACCACCAACATCCCATCACAGGAAGCAGCATTATCCCATTTCTTGCATTTTTATTTTAGAATTCCTGAAGCTAATCCAGTGTCCAGACACAACTAAATAAATAATGAGTTTTATTAGTTTAATGTGTTACACAATTATCCCAGCATGTTATATTCATGCCTATATGAAACGGATACACAAGGGTTGAGACATTAATAGCAAAGCAGTAAGACAATAAAACAATGACACTTACCATTCAGTTAATACCTCAACATCATGAACAGTTTGTGTTCCAGTTGGATCATCATCAAGAACAACCAGAGTTTTTGAATTTTTCAGGTTTAGCCTGTGTATATCATTGATAGGATCCACCGGCCACTCAGGTGGAAGATTTTGCAAGACAACTTCTTTCTTAAGAACCGGAAGTTTCCTTCAACTTTAACACCTGTGAGGGTTTCATATACCTACAGCGTAAGGAAAGCTGGTTACATCTACAAAGCGTTAAATATAATAACCAGCTGATATTTTGAGAGAATTCCAACTTTAAACACCATAATTCATATTTAATTGATTTATGGAATTAAAAAAAAAAAAGAAGTGGTTTTACTTTCAGGAGAATGTTCACTTCGGCCCCTATAGTTAGAAATGTCAAGATCCGCCCCTGGAGGGCTAGATGTAATTTACCATTCATAAATAAGAACAAATTTGTGGCACGTCACCAAGCTTGATTGCAATATGCAAAAGGGGTTCGAAATTTTTCTTGATAGATAAAATACTCCAAGTTCAAAGTATGGGGATTGATTAATTGAAATCAACGTAGGGGAAGCAATGTGCATATTTGAGCAAGTAGAAAGAAAAGTTTTACCATTCAATATTTTTAGATATTCACGTTATCTTCAAATATAAGTAATCTTTGAACAATGGTTTCTATCAACGGAGAATAACAGAATGATTCTAGACCTATATATACCTTTACCACACCAGCATCATCTTGTCGACCCCAGCCAGCAGCAGATCCTACTCAATAATGACATTATAACTGTTAATTGTATGGAAGACAACGCTGAAAGAGAATTAAAATGAAAGGACAGCATGCAGTGTAAGATTGGGACCCAGTTTAAAATGGTAAAATTTTTAGCTTCTTCTGTCTTAAATTATATACAAGACCCTGAACCAGTTTCAGTGGCAAGATGTATCCTGATCAAATTACAGGGAAAAGAAAACAAACATGAAGAGTAAGATCAATGCAGAAAGTAATTCCCTGTCTTCCATGAGCAAATGTACCTTCCTCACTTTTTCAGGTAAATTGGAGAACATTAAATGAACATGCAATCATAAAAGAAGTTATGTTTCACCTGAGAGAAAGAGAGAAAGAAAAGCTACAATTTCTAACAGAATATGAGAGGCTATGCTTCACCTGCGATAAAAAGTTGATGTGCAATAGTTGAAATATGGAGTGGAATTTTATGGGCTGAGCATTCGCGAGCAACAATACCCTGTAGGCAATTAAACTTTGTGTTACAGCTAAATAAAAATTACAGCAAATGCCATATTTGTTTCAATTGGAAAAGATAAACAAGAAAACAATCATCTGACCAGATCCTTCACAAAGATATCAAGGGCAGAGTAAGGGGTGTAGTCATTGTCTAACATGTGCGGAACACGATTTTCAAACATCCTGCAATATAGTCATAATCCAATAGAACTCAGCAAACATCAAACAGATTTCTACAAAAGAAGACCATACTCAGGGTCTATGTAGTTAGTAGTCAGGTTCCAAGCAACAAAACAGAAGTCTACAAGAACGCAGTTCAGAAAACAAAATATTTCCACTTCAGTGTATAAAAAATTACCAGGATGTTGCCCCACTATTGCTGATGATATCAAATAACATTCTTGAGTTAAGACCTAATCGAGCCCCGAAAGCCATTGCCTCAGCTGATGCTGCTATATGAACTCCGGCAAGTAACTGATTAACCATCTTTACACCACTAGAGATTGAGAAAGGAAACAAAAATAATAAAAAAGCTGATTCCTTGACAAATAAATGGGCAATTGATGATTTATGCTATGACCAATAATTGCTCATAAGTAAGTACCTTCCTGCCCCACAACCCCCTTTGATAACGTAGAGCTTTTCACTTAATGCTGTTCAATGTCAATAACCAAGACCAATCAAAACATAACTCAGGTATTCCTTCACCTGATGACTAAAAGTTTAATGCATGCAAATTACCTGACAGGACAAGACCTGCACTTTTAAGAGCGTCATCTGAACCTGCAGCCATTATCTAGAAATAGAACCAGAAAAAGAAAAGGAACAAACTTCAGAAGTACAAATCAAGAGCTTTCAATTAAAAAATTAGTATTAAATTCTCATTTGCATACTGTAAGTTCACCCATAGAGGCTCTTTTAACACCACCAGAAACAGGTGCATCAACCAATTTTAGATCTTTGCCTTCATCTGTGGATGCAAGGATAAATTAGTAAGTGAATAACCATGACAGAAAGTATAATGGAAAACGCAGTGCACTTTTAACATTCTGGGTATCGATGTCCATCAACCTCACAAGCAGTTGAAGGTGCAAGATTGACGCAAGGCTGTGCATGGGTTGTGATACAAAAAGAAACATTGATCCATGATCAAAACCATAGCATCTTTTTGAAGCCAGATTACGCCATAACACCGAAAAAAGCTTTCCAATGTTAAAATATGAACAGCTCATGAACAAGTCAGTTACTCATTGTTATGTTTGTATTTGACGCTTAATGAACAAGTGCAAAAAATATTTTTAGGCTCAATTAAGAAACAAACAAAGCTTGAACATTGGTAACCTGGGATGTTTATGCTCCTGAACAGATTTGATAAGCTGTTTCATGAACAAGTTTATTTAAATGCTCAATAAGAGCTCGTATAAATCCTTTTCAAGTTTCTACTTTTAAGCTTCAATATCTTTTAACTAATTTCAAAAGAAAATGAAACAACTTAATCATTAAAAAGTCCATATTACTCATTAAAATCATCCATAATTTTTGTAAAAATTATTGTTTTAGATTAACTTTTCATAGACCCAAAGATGATCAGTGGTGATAAAAAAAGGGACTTAAAAGAAGTAATTCATCCATAATTTTAGTAAAAATTATTATTGGAGATTAAATTAAGATAGACCCAAAAATGACCAGTAGCGATAAAAGTGGGACTTAAAAAAGTAATTCGACCTAACATCGCACATCAAAAGAACAAGTGGGAATAAAAAGTCAAGGTTTCTGTGTATAAAAAAAGGTCCTCCCCTACATCTTTCTCCCAAACGCCCATTGTCAACAAGTGAGCCTTTTTGTGGGCCTGTTTAGCTTAAGACACAAGTTCATTAAGAGCTTGGGGTCAACTTGATACTCTTCTAAACTAAATGATCCAAGTTCGAATAAAGTTCTTACTTCATGTAAGCTCAAGCTTGTGCTCGGGATCGATGAGCTGAGGTCAAACATTGAACTGCTCAGCTCTGTACCAAACCATGAAGGGTACTCAAGCAGGATAAATCACAAGCAAGAAGGGAAGTGTGAGGGGAGATGGAGAAAAAGAAACATTGGAGGAAAATTGGAATTTGAATAATAAAAAACGGTATGTTTTACTTGAAATGAGAGATTTTGCTTTGTGGTAGTGCAAATAGATATCTGAAACGAAATAAAAACATACTCTGTAAGCGTCGTTCTAGTTGGCTCACAAATGCAGGAGAGACTGTGGAAGAAAGAATTACAGATGCTCCAGACGGAAGGGCTACAAAATACAAAGTGAAATAAGCCCCGGCTCGTAAATTGCAGATAGCTATGTAGAAACATACCTGAAACCGCACCCAGGTCCCCAAATAAAACACTCTCAGCTTGAGCTTCATTTGTGACCATGACTACAAGCACATCAACATCTGTGGGAGGAAACATGTCAGAACAAACATATTCTCGCCTGTGAATGAATCATGAAAATTTTAAAATAACATTTGATGATCTCCAATTCTGGAACATTTGTGTTTCATTACAGATTTAAAGTTCAAATTTTACACAAGAGGTTTGAGAATTTGAGATTCACTACTGCAGCACAATGGAGAAACAATTTGGCCTTGCATATAGTCATACACTTTCAATATCACCCCACAAGTACAAGAAACCAAAAAAAAAAATCATTTTTTATTGTTGTCTACAATGAAGTCTGGAAGCACAGTAGATCAAACTAAAGCATGAGGTTTTAAAATAATAACTTATCAAGGAAAAAGACTTAAAACAAGTTTCTGTTGCTTGATCAATTATCTGCACCCCATGATAGACTAAAACAATGTAAGTACATCATTGTAAAGACTGACTCACAACTGATGACAGAAATCCAAATATCCAGAGAAACTATAAACAAGAGCCTATCATTATGTAAGAATAAATTAAGACCATAACATTTTCAACAGTTTGAAGGCACATATTATTAAAGCAATCTGGACTTAACCTCCCTGCTCAAATTATCAGGTATCAGACCCTCCCTGCTATCCATTACTCTATATACATATAACATACCCATATCGGATCTGCAATTCATCTCACTGTGTAATTAATGCAAGACAAGTGTAATGGTAAAGTTCATTTCCAGGTTCCATTTCCTTTGCAAGAATTACTTTTGTTTTAAGTTACATGACCATCTATAGCAAGGATAGGTTATTAGGTGGGGCCTTCCCACCACAATATAAATATTATGCCTCACAAGCATTCTTTTGCACGTTAGTACTTCATACATGTGAATGTAACTTCATGACATGAATTATCAACAAACAAGCTTGTCTAAGCTTAAGAGCTAGACCTCCCAATATTTCTAGCGTCTAACCTTAAGAGGACCTCGCAATGTAAACCTCTGATTACTCAAAACTATCAAATAAACTTTAACCTTATTTTTGCTTCAAAAATTGTTATATCTTAACTAACTTGGATTGTTTCCTCAAATTACCTTTAGATATATCTGCTGGAGAGCTTCCAATTAGACCGCCAGCACTTTCAAATCGAGTTAGTGTAGGTTTGTACACCTGCCATCCAATTGAAAATTTGGACACATGGTTAATGTTTTACACTTAATCTCTCAATCACCAATTATAACTAACCAAAATTCCAAGAGGGACAAAATGGATGTATTTAATACGTAGGCATAAAACAGAAAGTGAGCATGTCATGCAGATATGGATATTTTCATGCAGATTTGGATGAATTCTATTGTGATCATAGACCATTATTGTCCACGATAGCGATTTCGGACGGTGTCGCTAACATACCGCTATTTGGATCCTTGAATTCTCTAGCTTGTTGAAAAACTCTTTTTCCTTAAAATATTTTAATTTTAGAGAAAAAGAATATTATTGTTTTATTATTTATTTATTATTATTTTAGGAGAGATCGGTTTTATTGTTGTTAAAAAATATTGAGAATTCAATTGTGTGTTTTTCTTGCTTTTTATAACTATTTCCTAAATAAGGTTACTTGCTTAGTAAATCTTTCAACTGAACCATTAGAGGTGAATTGAGAATTGAATAAAACAAATCAGAACTTATAACAAAACCCTACAAGATTTAAGATTCTCTCTAACGAATCTAAGATCTGGAATTCCTTTCAACAAGTTATATTTATTCATAATAGGTCATTCGCGAGGAAGAAGAAGAAATAAGGGAAAGAACCTTGCTAAGATAGAAGATTTATCTGTGAATCGTTCAATGACTCAATCTGTAACGTTGGACCTTAACACCTTACCTCCCTACCAAGATATCCCCAAAAGGCATCTAAGGTAAAAGTTCATTCAAGTCCATTGATATTTAGAAATTTAAAATTGCACTTAACATTAGACTATGGGTAAAACTGTTCTATTTCCAGAAAAGGTGATGAAATCTGACTATGACACCCCTCCCATTCAATTAGGAGAGTCCCTCATTGTTGACTAGAATTCATCCAAATATTGGTGTTCAATAATCAAGCATGGCCTTAACTCGTATCGCATGTAGGATGCACAATGCATAAATTAACACATTGAAGCATGCTAAGTGTTGTTATCAAGTTGGGTTGAAGTCTTATATTCAAATTGGGCCCTTTCACCTATTGACAACAGAATTTAGGCTGGATGCTTAACAAGACAAGGCAGAAAAATAACCTAAGGAATCAAGCACGACACATAATACGAAACAAACAATAGTAAGCACTTACATCATAACCAAGAACACAGAAATTTGTCTTCACAAGGTGAGTTGCCATGCCAAATCCCATTGCTCCGAGACCAATAAAACCAATTCGTTTCACAGTTTTTGATTGGGAGGTGAATTCAGTTGCAAGTTCCTCTGGGCTGTAGCGTTCAGCATTGGCAGCATCTACAGTATTCACTCCAAATACCTGGTCCCAAATCTGTTCACCAATCACACGGCACATGTGTGACGAGCAAAGTAAGTTCAGATTAGAAGAACATCTCCATGTTCCTTCCTTCAGGAAGAGGAACCTTAATGCTTTGTCTGAAGCTAGTTTTATGTGCTAATTCATTAACAGGATTACATGTAACAACCTGACTCAGTGGGGTATTATCATCTCCAGCACCAAGCGAAGACCCTGACAAAGGAAACACATCAGGTAGCTAAGAAATAAATATTGTTGTGAACAGAAACAAATCACAATAACCAATGGACTTTAACTAAAACGAATTACTAGATTAGTACCAAGAGCCAGTTGCTGATGAACGCTTGCCAGAAGTGGAAGAGGAAAAGTAAGCGATTTGGCCATATCCAAAACAACTCCCTTGAATTTAGGAGGGGAAAAGAGATTAATTTCACCGGAATGCCACAAAAACAAGATGATGTACTATAGTGAAATATGTCTATCTGGAAACATGTTAGTTTAACGTGACTAAGACAGAGCAAAGATTATTATGGAATCTTATATTCAGGAAAAGATTATTATGGAACCTTATATTCAGCATTATAATTATGACGCATGCATACGTTGCTTCTTCCGGATAGCTAATAACTACAAATTTAAGTTACTTCTAAGTAGAAAGTGTTACCTGACAGTTATATAGTTTTAAGTTCCAAAAAAATAGCATAAAAATATAATTGTGCAGAAAGTACTTCGGAAAAAATCAGGGACAGTCAGTCTCCATAAGCCAGCTCAATGAAACAATAAAAAGGAAATAATTCATCATTGTACTTAAACTTACCAATTTCTGAGTGAAAGGATTCAAGAAATTATATTTGACATTTCCACTCAGCATCTGTGGAATAAAATTCTTGAAAACCCTGCATACATGACAATTCCTCTTGAGAATGCATGAGGTCAAGTAATAACAATGTAGCGAATGTAATTTTGAATTTTCATTAGACATTGTGACCTTATGAAATTTACAGAATATATATATATATATGTGTGTGTGTATCTTAAAGCAGTCACTTCATATCCTATTATATTAGAGATTAACCAAAAATCTATTAGGGATGAACAAAAACCTAAGGCTTTGCTTGGTAGAGTGGACAGAATAATGGAAACATAGGAAAAGAGAAATGACAAAAAGAGTGTAAAGAAAGAAATACATATTTTTTTCCTTCTATAGTGTGCTTAATAGGAAGATGGATAATTGGAAAGAAAATAATTTTCTATCCACCCATTGCATGGCATGTTTAAAAATGAAAGGAAAAAGAAATGAAAAATACAGTGTTTTATCATTATAGTCTTTGTAAGTTAGGATGAAAAAATAAAATTTAAGAAAATGATGTATAATCTTGAAAATATTTATACATGACTCAAACTACACTCATTTTGTTTCATCTTTTCTTTCCAATTTCGAAGTGATCAGTTTTTGTCAAGGGTTAACCGTTAATATTTGATTTACAGGCCACAATTTATTTTGCACAAGCATTCCTATTTTAACTCCACAAATATAAAACTAAATCCTTAACCCTAACCCCCCAAATCCTAAACTA
Organism: Abelmoschus esculentus; assembly: GCA_035048815.1. Classification (NCBI taxonomy): domain Eukaryota; kingdom Viridiplantae; phylum Streptophyta; class Magnoliopsida; order Malvales; family Malvaceae; genus Abelmoschus; species Abelmoschus esculentus. Next base: position 3,513,742 of record JAUCBN010000031.1, on the reverse strand, counting down.
TAACCTCTTAATTCTAAATTTGAAACCCTTAAACCCTAAGTTAAACCTGCTTGTGGAAAACAAGTTTTCCACCACCCTTGAAATATTTTCTCTTTTGCTAATAGGTATGGGAAATGATAATCTTTCTTTTCTCTTTTCATTTCTCTTTTCCACATTACCTAGCATATCCTAAATCTGTATTTATTTATCTCAACCATTCAGATAATAGAACAGGTCACAATTCCCTTAGGATCTTTCAGCTCTAGTGCAACGGAGATAGAGAGTACAAAGAATAAATTACAAGCCATTGGAAAGACTAAGCCGGAAACATCAACAAAGAGCTTAAAAGTCAAATCTTCAATTTCAAGCCTTTTATGCATGCCTTAAAACTTCCCTACCTACTACAACTTCTCTGAGCATTAATGAGGGAATCATTTTAGCTCAATTAAAATCGAGCATAAGGAATCTTTCATTTCTCATATGATATATGATAGCAAAGAGTATGCACCAGATGGGGTTTAACTTTTTTCAATGTGAAAGCAGTCATCAAGAACCCAGAGCAGAAATAATAAGCCATCAACAATTTTAAAAAAGTATATATTAAGAGTAAATAGAAGCATAAATCACCAAGAATTTCCAGCAGCATTTGAAATGATATCATAGATTATCCATGGATGAATCCCAGCTTTAACACCAAGAGATATAGCTTCTACAGCAGCAATAAGATGAATGCCCTCGAGCAGCTCAGTGACCAATTTAATTTTGCTGCAACAGACAGGAACTAAGAAACCTAAGACCCGAAAGAAAATTTAGGAATTTGAAGACTATCAGAAGTATTTACAGTTTGTAAAGCAATTTCATTCTGTAAGTGACAGATTGATGAAACAGTCCTATCTTATGGAACTGAATTACCATGTCAATGATGTCATTCATCTTATAGAAAATTTAGTACAACTTTTGGCAGCAGGTCAAGATGAAAAAAAATACCTTCCAGCTCCTATTTCACCTTCAAAAATGTAAAGCTTTTCCGACATTGCTGCAAAAAGAAAAATCAAGAATGTGGCTCAAAGATTCATGATCAATGGTTTAAAGAGCACAAATCTACAGAAGAGAAACTCGTTTACAGCTAAATAGTTTTCAAATTGAAGAATACCTGAAAGAATAGGGTAAGCCTTAGAAATGGCATCAGACCTTCCTGAGGAGACAGCCTAAAAACATTATATAAGAAATTATTAGAACATCAGCAGAGATCAAGAATAAAATTCCCGAGGTGATAGGATACAGGGCTAGATTGAAGTTTTCTCTTTCCTACATCTTTCTTCAAAATTCCAGGAAGATACAAGGGAAAAGAAAATGATAGGTAAATAAAAATAACACAGAGATTGGCCCATTGTATTGAGAGCTAAGCCAGAAAAGGGAATGAAGATAAAGGTTTAGATATATTATTACCACAACTTTTCCATTTAAGTTTTCGGATGTTGCCTTATAGACATATGCATCCACTACTGAAGTTGCCAGACCATCCCCTGTATCAGAAATAAAAGGCTAATGAGAAAAAATGATCATTAGCCAGGCTAGAAGGGAAAACAGGACAATAAGAAAGAATTAAGGGAGAAAAACAGAGAAATGTTTAGCTTTATGATTAACTACTTTAGGCTGAATAAACATGAAACTATAAGAGTAGATGATTAACACACACACAAAAAAATGATTTTTAAACATCCTAAAATGTTCTCACAACATAGTACCTTTAAACTATAAGAGTAGATGATGTCAAAGAAAGAAAGGGCTTCAACAAAATTAAATCATATGTGATTCCTCTTCAAGGAATTAGAGACCAAACACGCCATTTAGTCTAAAATAAAATAATTAAATGATGAGCAATGCATTTCGAAATAACTAGGAAAATCTTTACAATTGAAGGGGGGAAAGAAGGCAATTGGGGGTGATAATTCATTGTTACAAGAACATGTATGCCAGAATGCTTCAGCTGGTTTCTGAACAAACACAGCAAAGTAGCAGGTACTCAGTACTGGTATCGACAACCAAGTGTTTTCGAGAACCAAATGCAGAATAAACTATTTTTCCCAAGAGATGTTTTATCATGTCAATCCACAAATGTTAAAACCACAACTACCTTTAAGATTCTTCTCCAGAGTCTGGATGTGTGACGGCAGTATGGTCGAATAAAGAATAATGACTGCATCTTTCTGTAACCCTGAAAATTTCATAAAGATGTATGATCTACCTAACAACAATGTGAGTAAAAATTATTTTGACATAAAAACAAAGTTTTATAAAGACCTTCTAAAGCACCATCATGACCAAAAATTACATCACAGATTTGATCCCCGTGAGCTATTAAGACAATTAAAGCAGCAACTCCTGCATATGATAATTAAAAATAAAAGGATCAGAGGGTTGACCACCAACTTATTGTATTGCGATTCGAATAAATTCGAATGGATTATATACTTGTTCTTAAGAAATAAGAAAACTGATAATAATTCAAAACACACACACACACACAACTAATACTTCTTTTGACAATATTCTTGTATAACTGCATATGCCTCCTAAATAAATGGACATCATCCTATACCAATCACATCAAAGCAAGCTCCAAGGAGGGGATCATTCTGATCAATAGGTCCAAGCAGTCTTCCCTGGAAAACTGTTTCAGGATCTCTAGTCCTTTATTTCCAAAAACAGATCTGACGCTGCCTTAACTGGAAAAGGTTCGTGAACAAATGATTGCAACCTCACACGGTAGTCAAGGTTCCTGGCTTGCATCTAAGACACGTTGCAACAACATAACCCCCAACTATGAGGTTAGCTGGTAATAATTATCAAATTTTCAGTTTTACCCTTAGTTTTTGTGAGAATCAGCCAGAGGAAAATTGCATTTATAAACAATAAAGATACCTCTTTCTAATCAGAAATTATCTGGCAACGGTCATCATCTTGTTTTAGCAATAGAAGATTGCCAATCCCCTATGAAATGAATTTTCTGGTTATGAGATTCTTCTGAAAAGAACTCATCTTCTATAGTATCATACTACCCAAGACCCTCACTTGTTAATCATTACAGTCAAAACATATTATTTCTAGTTTACAATTAGTTGAGCATGTATATTAGTATATCATTCTTCTAAACGGAAGTGTTGTTTTATGATGTTACGCCTTGTAAGTATCAAGATAACTTATCTCGGCTCATTAAATTCCTTCAGTAAGAAATGAAAACCAACTTATTGTGAAGTTGCAAAAGAGTGATTGAAACTGATAAAGGAAAACATTATATCAATAGCCATCTTAATCTTAAAAATTTAAAATACACAGCAGAGCTTTCAAGAAACAATTAAAAAGAAAATCCAAAGTGTAACTTGACACTTTTAATCAAGTGTAGATGCTATTCCCATGTACCTTTGCTTGCCTCCCTAAGGCTCGTGCATTCAGTCCCCCCTAGCTTCAAAAAATCATTCATCAACAGATTTTGGACCTGCAGATGTAGACAGTTGCAGCAGAACATATATTAATGATATCAAAATGAATTTCAAATTAAAAGGTTGTGCTGGTGTTGAGCAATAAAAATCCAAAACATGTATGAACAGCAGGGAATTATGAAACGAAAGATACTGAACTTGCAAAACTCATGATAAAGATGGCATTAATCAAGTAGTCACTAATAAGCTGAAATGTTACACATAAAAGTTGGATAAATTCTTTCACAATTGACCGTGAGCAAGGTTTCATAAAAATATTATGTTAACACTTGGTTCTGCATGTATATTTAACCACATTGCAGCATATATCAGGGAGTTTGGATAACTTGTTCCTAGAGAACATAAACTTTTGGTTCATGAATTCCAACTTATAATGTATCTGATTTGATAACAAATGCAAACTAATAGATGTATTTTTTCCACAAAATTCAGAATCCTCTTCCTACATGTAAAATAGAAAAGCAGAGGAAATGTCAGTTGCGGTGCAATAATGGACGCTTCATCATTGAAGGAATGCAACACATGATTAAACCCTAAAATCAAAAGAAACTTAAACATGAAGATGAAAAACGAGATTTGGAATCTCATCTTGAAGATTGACTTGATAAATCTCGGTAAAAAAAAATCCACTTGTAAGTAAATATTAAGAATTCAAATTCTATTGCTCCAAATCTTCTCTTTTCTTGTAGGTGTCGGACACATCAAATTACTCGGTTAGGAAAACTAACCCTCCAAATATATTAAGAAACGGGGAAAAAACAAATGTTACCTTCAACTACACGTCTGTGTATGACAATGTTGTTCATAAATGGCTAGAAGCCTAGAATTATCCCTTGTGATGTGAAAAATAAGCAATTCTATAGACGATGTTCAAGAACATCTAACTATAATTTTACTTTTCATTCTAAATGGCTAGAATTATCCCTTGTGCAATACATTATAGTTATTCATTTACTTTTCACAGTTTAGCCAAGCAAAATTATTAAAATTAATTTACTTTCCATTCTCTTTACTACTTTTATCTACCGAAACAATATACTATAAAAACCTTTCCTTTTATTTTGGCATTCCTCTCTTTTACTTCAGTTTCCTTTCTCTCTTTTTTTCATCCAAACATAGAACAGCTGCCACTGCAACTGAGTTAACTAATAATCTACCTTTAAAGAAGATCGATTATACTAATAAATAATTAACATTCTAATTGCCCATTTCTTGGTTTAACAACAACATTTTTTTATCAATAACCAAAGTGAGATTTAAAAATCAATCAAGTTCAGCAATAGTCAACTGGCAAAATATCGAAAAGGAAAAGGTTATGATTTAGAACCTCAAACGCTTGAACTTTGTAGCCGGCACGAAGAAGCGAAGCAGCCATGTCCAAGCTCAACTGATCCAACCCTACGAATCCTATAACGCCCGCCATTGCAGAATTCAGAGCACCTTTCCTTTCGCTTTGCGTCTGTGATTGTTCGTCAAATATATATTTCTTGACGCTACATCCAAAAGAACAAAACAGCTTGCTAAGAAACAACTGAGTAATGGGCCCAGCAACGAATTTCGAGTGCTCCACGTTCTAAATCTCACAGTCCATTAAAAAATAAAGTAAATCTGATATTACCAATGACAAATCTACAGAGAATATTAGGTGGGCTGCTCGTACTCACTGCTCACACCAATTTTATTAATTTTTATATATTTATTTTAATTTTTTTAATTTTTATAAATTAATTTTTTGTTGTGAATAAAGTAAAGAACAAGAATAAAATAGGAGAATAAAGATGAGAGACAAAAGGGAGAGAGATTTTATTATATTCTCAAAGTAAGGGTTGTGTACAATGCTATGCCAAAAGTCTATATTTATAGGCATAAGATGGAAACCCTAATTTCAATGGGTATTAAACCCTAATACTAAAGCCCATTAAAGTGTAACTTAATATATGGATATCCACCATAAATAAATATATTTATAACACTCCCCCTTGGATATCCATGAAGATAATATGCCTCGTTAAAACCTTACTAAGATAAAAACCCTGTGGGAAAAAAAAATTCTTAGTGAAGGAAAAAGAGTACACACATCTTTGATACGCATAACATGTTGCCTCATTAAAAACCTTACCAGGAAAACCCATTGGGACAAAACCTCGGTTAAGGGAAAAAGAGTGCAACGCGTATTTACTCCCCCTCATGAAAATATCACATAAGATCTTTGAATCTTCATAATTCAATATTGAATATAATCTTCAAATGTTGAAGTAGATCATGTACTAGTGGATAAATCTTCCAAGTCATTGCTTGAAATGATTCATTGAATATTATTCATTTGAAAATCATGAGGGACGAAACTTGAAGAAATATGTTTCGTTTTATCATATTTGATATATCCACCTTGAGATATAAATTTTGTATTATCTCTATATAAGATAGCTTGCATCTTATCTTGTGAAAAACATTCACATATCTTCAGGATATATTTAGCCAAACACATATTTTGGTTTTGCCTCATGCATAACAATTATTTAAAGGTAATGATCTCGTAGCACTTAAATAATATTTCTGGACAAAGCTAAGATACGATGCTTCCAGATCAAATAATGTGTATATTGTGCTTTAGACCAAGAATATCATTACCCTTTTTGTGAGGCAAAAAAATCTTTGTTTACAGTAAGAGACTTAGCAACAACCATAAGGGTGATCAATAGATATGCGTTATGCATGTAAAGTCTCTTTCAATATTTTTCCTTATGTCGATAGATGCACAAGGATTTGAGGAGGTCTCTTCACGAGTCTCCACGATATTCAAATCATCGACATACACAATCAATAAAAATTCAAAGCTAAACCTCTTGATAAAAATGCTTGGGGAAATAATTCATATAGCATTATGTTAATAAGTATTCAATGAGGCGATCATACCAAATACGCCTAAATTGTTTCAAGCCATAAAAAGATATATTCAATATGATTGAATAATGTTCTCGAGAACTTGAATAAACTGCTTATGGCAATCTAAATCTTTCCGGAAGTTTCATGTAAATATTACTTTCAAGAGGCTCATTCAAATATGATGTAACAACATCTATTAGGCAGAAACCGAGTAATTTTATTTATTACTAGACTGATCAAAATCTAAAAGTAGTTGCATCCACCGCCGAGGAATATATTTTCCTCATAATCAATTTCATGTCTTTGTGAGAATCCTTGTGCAACCAAATGAGCTTATATCTCATGATTTCCCCTTTTCATTTCTCTTTCTCATAAAGGCTCGTTTATATCCACGAGCTTTACACATTTCAATGTACGGGCTATAGGCCCAAATACTTCTTTTTTCAAAAGAGATTTTAGTTTCGCCTCAATTGCCTCTTTCATGTTGGCCAATCATTTCTTTGTTTACATTGCCCAATTGACAATAATTCATGATCCACATCATCAAATAAAATCTCTAGTGCTATATTGCATGCAAATATATTAATGACGTCGATTTAATTTCAGTTCCACTTATTACCAAACATGACATAATCTATTGAGATCTCTTTATTATCAGGTACCTGAGTCATGTCAATGTCTCTGTTGGAGACCATTTAATCTCTTCTAGAGATTTCATAATCATTGATTCCTCGATTAGACCATCATAAAATATAGCTCCTTTTCTTTTTCGAGGATCTCTTATCTTTGGAACTTACTTGTCTACTACGCTTTAAGCGTAAGTTAGACCCATTAGCAACTAGAGTTTGTCCTTCCATGACATCAAATTTAATCGGAGCATTCATAGCTGGTATACGTGACTTAATCACTCTTTTATGGTCAGTAAAATATCTGGCAATTGATTTGCTAAATGAATTATCCTTTGAACTTATAGTTCACATTGTGTAGTACGTGGATCAAAATGAGAAAAATGATAATTCATTCTAACTTATTTCTTTCTCCAGCTATTTATTTTCTCCCCCTAATGTTGGGTAAATTGACTCATTAAAATGATAGTCAGTAAATCGGGTTGTAAATAAATCCCCTATCAGAAGCTCTTATATATATTCCCAACAAAACTCATCTTTGTGCGTTATGGTGGAGCAATTAGAACATATATCGCACACAAAAAATCTATGATGAGAAATATTTGGTTCCTGACCAAAAACCATTTGTAATGGGGAGAACTTATGATCATTTGTTGGCTTGATGCGAATTTGTGATACTACATGTAAAATTACATGTCATCAACATTATCAAGACTGATTGTCTTTAGAAAATAATCTGGAAAATGTGCTCGTAATTTTATCAACTGAGCAAGTAGCCTCGCAAACACCAAGTTGCGGGTTAATAACAAGGATACACATAACCATCTAGTCGATGCATCGATAAAAATCGTAAAATATCTAGATGGACTTTAAGAAAGGTGTATGGGCCCATATATATCACCTTGTATCCGTTCCAGAAAATTAATAACACTTTATTTTAGATGTTGATGATTGTATAATCAAATTGCTTTCATAGCAAGTATCACGTGAAATATAACCATGAAGAAAATCTTAGTTCTTCAATAAATGACCACATGAAAGTGTCAACCAATTTTCGCATCATAATTGAACCGGGATGGTCTAACCGGTCATGATAAATAAAATTATCAGTAAACATATTGTTTACAATAGCACGAGCTTCAACTTGTATTAATTCTTATGTAGTACAATATGGATGACAGTGCATGTAATTTTGCCAAGATTTCCTTATACTCGTAATATTGAGATAGTCAGCATCCCTTGACTAATATTCTCAATATATTTCTGTAAATATCTTTTAAAATTCAATAAGTCTCTTTGCGACTTTGACGAGCATAATACAATGTAAATATGAGATAAAGTCTCATTTGGCAATAACATATTTGCTCAACGGGCATAATGCACTGTAAATATGAGATAAAGTCTCATTTAGCAATAACATATTTGCTCTGTCGGAGCTTTCTGTGATATTAGTACTTCCGGATATAGTACTCATATTATTCCCTTGCATTTAAAATGGGAAAATGTACATAATTATGCACCTTTTAATATGTGCTTTATTTCATTCACTTCGGGGAATAAAAAATATGTGCTTTGTACCATTCACTTCGAGGAATGGAAAATATTAAATATAGCACATTATATCAACTCGTTTATTTATCAAAGATAAGCTCTCAAAAGCTCTTCCGAAGCATTGATATTTCAGTACTTTGAGATATAGTACTCATATTTTCCCTTGTATTTAAATGGGAAAATATTTCTTATGCTTAAGTATAGTATGAGTACTTGCACTGTTTGCTTGGCATAAATAGCCACAATTCATTATAGATTTCATTCCGGAAGTGATAATATTCTTCAAAGGATAAATTAACATAGAATGTAAATAAATAATATATAAAATAAATAAATGATAAATTAACATAAAGCATAAATAAATAATATGTAAAATAAATTAATATAAATATATAATAAACAAAATAAATAAAGATCAATTATTTCTTTTAGATATTATAAGGAAAATAAAATAAATGGCGAATTATTCTCTTGAAAGACTATGAGAAAAATTATCAATATCCAATTGAGTTGGATCAATAACGCCATTATTTTCGCCACAAAGAAAATCTGATTATATTTTCTTCAATTTATCATTCATGATTATGAATAAAGTCCGTAATGCTTCGGCGTTTGACAAGTACGAGATCAATGGTTTATACCATCACTTTGATAACATAAAGATTTTTAATCTGATCTCTATCATTCTTGGCATCTTTACAATTCCACTTCTTGTGGATATAAGTATTCTCAAAATAATCATCTTATCCATGTCTATTTTATGATCTCAATCATGACCACAATTACTAATGTGGCTTTTATTCATTCCGCTATATAATATCACATTCGCTTCAGGGAATGGAGCGGAGCCTGTTGGGCGATATTCATAATTTTTCATGAGCAACTCATTATTTTGCTCAGCCACAAGAAGGCAAGAAATTAACTTGGAATATTTCTTAAAGCCTTTTTCACGATATTGTGTCTGAAGGACAACATTGTTGGCATAAAAAATGGAGTATGTTTTTTTTTCCTAACATATCCTCATCAATGATACTCTGGCACATAATTGAGTTTTATTTATTAACCATATAGTGAATTATCACGTTTCCATTCACTTCAAGGAATGAAACAAATTCAATAATCGCATGGAATAAACATCATGCTTGCATTCACTTCAGGGAATGACATAAATCAAATAATCGCATGGAATAATCATCATGCTTACATTCACTTCATGGAATGTCATAAATCCAATAATCGCATGGAATAATCATTATGCATGCATTCACTTCAGGGAATGCCTCCCATAAAAATTCTTTGATCAAGACAATTTTCGTAACTTGAACTTGGGAGAAGTCTATAGTCAAGTTTTTCGACATAAAAAAAAATATTGCTTCCAAGCAAATATAAACTTTATAATATTCATACTATTAAATAGTAATTGATCAGCCAATATATATTCAATATATTCAAAGAATAAAAATTTAATCCTCATACGCGGCGTTGTTAAACCAGTCCACAAGGTCCTTTAAAAAGAACCTCCTTTGAGACCAGTAGCCTCGCAGAACGGGATGTCCAGTCAATATACTCGGATTAAATTATTAAAATAAAATATTAATGACATGAAATAAACACATAATATCATTAGACAAAAATAAGAATATTTACATGAGAAAGAAAAATTATAATCATCATCGTATATATATTATTTTATAATTTAAAATATAAAAGATTAAAAAGAACATACCGATAAATCTTTGAAGAGACTTGAAATAAAAATCTTCTGAGCAAACTCGTGCTGATAACGTGTTGTGAATAAAGTAAAGAACAAGAATAAAATAGGAGAATAAAGATGAGAGACAAAAGGGAGAGAGATTTTATTATATTCTCAAAGTAAGGGTTGTGTACAATGCTATGCCAAAAGTCTATATTTATAGGCATAAGATGGAAACCCTAATTTCAATGGGTATTAAACCCTAATACTAAAGCCCATTAAAGTGTAACTTAATATATGGATATCCACCATAAATAAATATATTTATAAATTTTTTAAATTTTTATAGTATTTATAATTTTTAGATCTCACTGAATATTACAGAAAAAAAATTAATATTAAATAAATTCATTAACCTATAAGTTATGGCCTTATGGGTATAAACAAATTTCAAAAAGTGTAATTTTATAATTTAAATATACATATTATTAAGAAAATTAATTTTTAGAATTTTAAAAATTTAAAATACATTAATAATATGTCTTAAGAAATTATCATGATCATAAAAGGACTTTCAATATGCATGTCTCTAATATTAAATTATTAATTTTATGTTCATAATTCTTAATGGATTTTAATATATAGTTTTCTAATTTCTTTTATTTAAAATGATTTTAAATAGCACGAGTCTTTTAGCTCAAGTGGTTAACGGAACGGTTGTTATTCCTAGAAATCACGGGTTTGAACATTGGTAATTAAATAATTTTAATACATAAATTTTTATAAGAATAAATCATTCAGATCTATTAATTGACCTAATGATTAAGGATTTTCATATCATCTCATTTTGTATATATTCAAATTCCGATATAAAATATAACATCTTTCTATTTAATAAAATAAATAAATCATTGATCGATTAATCATATTAATTAACTGAGTTTTATCTAAAGAGTTTTTTTTCTTCTTAAAATTAATTTTTAAAGATTTCAAATTTAATTACATATGAATTTCTTTAAAATTAAAATTAATATTATTATAATTTATCCAAAGACTATATTTTTAAAATTTTATTTTAAAATTTCAAATTAATAATATAATAAAAATTAAGGGTATTTTGGATTATTAAAAATAAAGTAGGTACAACCCCCTTTCCCCTAATATAAATCCATTTTGTTGGTTTCGTTTCTCCTTTGTTTTTGCCCTTTTTCGTATCCAAACGATTTTTCTTTCTTTAGGGACATGACATGCATTAATCAATTCCATTGGAAGTGATATTCTGACGTGGATAAAGAAACAGAATTGGAAATTTCATTAGTTTAATGGGTAGACACTGGTGAAGAAAATAAAGTAGGGACAAAGTAGGAAGGTTCACGTGGGAAAATTAAAAATATATAACTATTAGTATTATTAATTAATTAATTAATTAATCAAAATCAAGTACTACTAAAATTATTAGACTGAAGAACGATTCTACTTTAATTCTTTAATTAATATTAATCGTTAATATATTGATATGATTAATAATATTTAGAAAAATTTTATAATGGACATTAAACACCGAACCTTATTAATGTTTGACATTATTAACACTATTAAATTAATTAATAAAAATTTTAAATTTTAAGGACTCAATATGTAATTAATAAAAAAGTGATAAACTCAACATATAATTAATAATTGTATGATTAGTCCTTTAGATTTTTATTCTTTATAAATTAATTTAATAATATTAGTCCTAATATTTAAATGTTGATGTGACAAAGGAACAACATTTGATTTTTTTTAAGAAAATAAAGGCTAAATTGATTTTTAGTGAATTCAAGGATAAAATTGATATTTAGGAATTAAGAGACCCATTTTTATGTAATATTTATATAAAATTAAAAAGTTAAAATTTTAAAATGTTAAAAAATATAAATACATTAGTAAAATATTAAAATATATTAAAAATAAAAATGCCATTACAAATTTCAAAAAATTAAAATTAAAAAAATAAAAAATGCAAAAATTATAAAGTGATCTTTTTAAGAATATTAAAAATTAAAATTATATCAGAAAGTTATTAAAAAAAAGTAAAAAGATATTAAAAATTTAAAAATATTTATATTGTTGTATTGCCTTATAGTATTGGTTTAGGCAGGATGGTTAAAAACTTAAGAAATAATAAAGCGATAAATCCACTTTTACTGCCCTTAATTTGAAAACTCTTGTCTTGGTCACTAAACTTCTTCTTTGTCCACATTAGTCCTTCTATTTGAATTTTTACCCATTGTTCTGCAAGTCCTCTTGATAATGTAGCACAAAGAGAGTAAGAGACGTGGCATAATCTCAGAGCATTACATCATAGAAAGACTAAAATAAGAAAATTATCAAGTTAATGGGCTAATACGGACCAAAATAAAGTTTAATTGTTGAGTTAGGAAATTTTGCAAAATTATATTATGAGTAAATTTCATCACGTGTTCATGAGATTAATTATTAAAAATTATTCATTTTAATATTATATTTTTTAGTGAATTTTCACTTCAAAAATCTGTTTTTAAAATGAATTATTAGTAAAAATGAGTAAAGATTCAATTAAAAAAATATGATATTAAAAAAATATGAGATTAATGATTTTTAGTAGTTGATTTTATGGATGACGTGGTGAGACATACCCATAATATAATTTCTCCTAATTGAGAGACTATAATCAGGGGCGGTTCAAAGATTTTGGAGGCCCTGTACAATTTATTAAAATATGGCCCTTAGATATAATTGTCTATAACTTTCGTTAGTTATAAAATTGTAGCTCTTAGAAGCAAATGTCCTTTTTAGGGGCCCATGTGCGACCGTTTCTATTACACCTGTCCAAAACCTCATTAGTTCTACAAAATCAATAGTAATAAGAATAATCGATAAGATTTTATAATCAATTGTCGTATTTAAGAAATAATTATAACATTTTAACGATTATAACTCATCTTTCTTAATAATATTTTCAAATTTTTTTAATGTATTTTAAGATTAACATCATCTAATAATAAATGTAGTTTATCAAAATTTGAAGCCCTCTTTTTTAGGAGGCTCTGTACGGTCGCTCCTATTACGCATGTCCAGAACCCCAACCGGCTATAACTATACTTCGAGAGATAATTTACGAGTCAAACTAACCACTAACCATTTGATATAATTTACGAGTCAAACCAACTCATAATTAGTACGAGATATTGAGATCGTCTTGTTAAATATTAACCCTTTAATTATTGTAATATAAATATTGATACTCGAGATCATAACTTTTAGCAATAACAATTGTTCTTTAAACTAATGAGACTGCCATAGTTATAAACATTATATACAGAAAATAATAACTACATAAATATTAGACATTTATTTTGACGATTTTTTTTAAAGAAATTGAAGCACATTTTCTCAACATTCCCTTCAATGTACAACCTAACAAACAACAGGAACCTTTCAAAAAAATAACTAACAGGAAATACATACCATTTTAGAGGAATGATTAGCATCTTCATCTTCTAACAAAGTATCTCAAATCACTCTTCTCTTTGCTTTCCTTATATATTTTTTTTTAATTTAATTCTTCAACTTTGTTCACCAGATCAACCATTTTAGCTTCATCCTCATATATGATGTTCTCACCGATTTGAATTCGATTACCGCACGATACATAATCCAGATCAGAACAAATGTAAGTACTTTCTTGTTTACTTCCATTGCAAGCAAGCTGCAAGAAACTAAAGATAACAAGTAACAAACAGTACTGTAAATTTAAAATATAACACAAATTTGAGACCTTATTGTTGTTGATACAACACTCTCTTGCAGGAGAATAGAACCCAAAGCTTTGAGGTTGTTTCTCTCTGCAGGCAACAATCATCTTCCTCTTCCAATACTCCCCGGTGTCGATTTCCGAGTCATCTAATTTCAGCTAATCATCCACACATCGGAACATAAGAACATTAGAATTAGAAAGAATACAGGGATAAACCAAAAGAGCGTGACCATTGGATATTGATAGAAATTCGACGACGAAAACATGCCATATGCATACACGGAATAAGACGTACATTTTCCGGATGACGAAAGAAGCTAAAAACCTGTGCGCGATACCATCGAGCACAACATAGTGGATTCCCTTCCAGCCACAAGCTTTGTAGAACTGAGAGGCCCCCAAGGAATTTCAACTCTGAAAATTTGGATATAATATTGTAGGAAACATCAAGACCTTCAAGTGACTTCAAATTCTCAATCCCACGCAATGTAGTTAGAGCATTGTTCCTCAAAACAAGTTTAACAACACAACAGACAACCTGAGTTTTTTTCAGAAACATTGGAGAAGACAACATTTCAGACATAGAGCAGATTAGTAAAAACTTATTCAAGAGAGATGTTTAACCAGAAAATAAATCAAATAACTGATGAATTAGTACATGATTAAACAGAGAAACCATGATGTTTTAATTAGACCTTAGCTAAATGATTTAGATGCATAGGGCTAATTCTTTAATAAGCTAAAAGCAGTAACAAAAGCAGAAAAGGAAATGTTATTCTTAGGTGATCTGGATTCTTGAGCAGCTTGTTTGCACGGTGCGTTATTAAATTAACATGAGAGACTGTTCTCTGCTTATAACCATAACTTAGAGTTGGAGGTTCCATTTTATACTACTTTCTTTCCGCATTGTACTTGTTCTATCTTCCTTTTGACATGGCAACCAGTTTCTCCCTGACTAATCCGAACCGACCGCGTCGCACACCTAACTTTAGTTGGGTGAGTCTCGTCAAAGATTTTTTGTATACGCAGTGCCGACCCTACTTAATCAAAACCAAGCGGCCTATTGCTTGGACAAAGGTATTGGTATCATCTGTCTTTTTGGATGCCTCTACAACTAAAATAATAAATTCTAGGCCCTATCCTAAATTTTAAATCATAAATTCTAAATCATAAAAAATACGCCATAAACCCTGAATCTTAAACCTTGACCTTAAATTCTAATTATTTTTTACTTTCGGTGATACACCTACCTCACTGACTGATGATATGGATCTGAGTTGATTGAATCCAAGGTCCAAGTGCTTCAACTTGGCACATTTCCGAAGATTATCCACCTTGCCAAACTTGTTCCGGCTTAAATCAAGGGTTTCAACAGCAGGCAGAAGTTGCAAAGACTCGTCCATCAGTAACAGGCGATTGCAAGCACATGAAACAAAGGACAAGCGACTCCACTGTGGAGACCCCTCTATCTCACCAATTCTACTGCCAAACACATGTCGCAAAGCATCCTTCATAATTCACAAGGGAAAACATAATACATTAATATTGAGCAAATATAAATGGATCGTGCAAAAGAATTAGAATGTGTAAACAACTGATATGTAAGAATTATAAACTATAAAGCAAATAACAGTGGATGAAACTCACAGTTGAATTATGACAAATAATTTTCTCCAAAGTATGTCTCAACTCGTGCAACCCCTTGGCTGGCGAAATCGACAAATCGCACCCTCTGAGTTCCAATACCTTCAGTCTTCCGAATGGCAGTAAGGACAGCGGCGCAGGGTCACGCGCAGGTGGGGGCAAGGAAGATACCACCTTAAGTGTTGTTAGGAGCCGTAGAACCCGCCTAAGGTGCTCAAGTGCACGATGGTCACCGAGGTCGGAGATGTAAGCGCGTAGATAGTCAAGTGGAGCTCCCGCTAGAAGTGTCTCGAGCTCCTGCAACGCTTTGAGTCGAGAGTGCACGTAATGGAGCCCCACCGGGTTGAGTTTCAGCACCTTGGTTCCATCGATCAAAGCCTCCGCTTGGTCGTAAACGAATTTGAACAATTTCTCAAGGTAGCGATCCTTAGTGACGATCGCCATTGACATCAGAACTAGGGAAGTAGAATGTTGGGCACCTTTTAATTGTTGTAAATAAACCACACACGGAGACACCTGGCGCACATGCACGCACTCAATTGGACCGAAACCCACAACCCAAAGAACGTGATTCCAATGTTGATAATCTTTGACCAGCATTTAGTAGATGACACCGAAACAGCATCATTCGATTCCTTTTGTACTTCATAAAGTAGGTTTCAGAGAATTACATCAATAGAATTAGAAATATGTATTACAAAAACATTAATTATTTGACATACGATGATTAATATTAATTAAAGTTGTGGATAATTATTTGGTATGTTAACGGTTTAAACTAAATTTTTTATAAATGTTTTAGTTTTAAGGTTAAAAGATTTAATCTAGTATAGAGTTTATCAGTTTAGATGTAAGAGATTATAATTTAAAAATAATGGTAAAAATTTAAGTTCATAGATTAAAACCTAAATCATTACTATGTTACCTTCAATTTTAAATTATAAATTCTAAATATTATCTTTAAATTTTAAACTTTTAAACTCTACATCTTAAACTAAATTCTTAAAACTAATACACTTATAAAAACTTTTAATTTTCACCATAGGTATATTAAATATAAATCTTTAAAGATATCTGACAACAACTGCTTGTGGAGTTGAAAATCTTTAGTGATAATATGTCGAATAATAATTCTTAAAAATATTTGTATTTTTATATTTACGAAAACAAATGAATATATAACATTATAATTATCGACTAACATTAAGAGTCTATTACATCTATTCATGTAGTATATTTTTATTGAAATGAGACCCATGCATAACGCTGTTTGAAATTATATATTAATTATTTATTTTTTTTATACTCGAGTTTTATCGTGATTAACTTGAATTGATTCGTGTTGTATATATAATTTTGGTGGGTGAGTCTCTTAACGATTTTTTTTTTATTTATACAAAATCTTAAACTCAAAACTTAAATAATATCAAATTATTTAACACTTGAATCAACTTATGTACATGAGAACTATTAAATAAGGAATTGCAGAGTGGTTTATACATGATGATATATTTTATCCAGGTAATTCGAGTTTAATTATTATATGTACACGATGTGTATTTTATTAAAAAGCTAAGAAAATTAAACAAATTTATCTTATTATCACACTTCTTACATTTCTAACACGTACCCCTCACACAAAATCTACCTACTCACACATAGAAAGCTGACAACATTAATATAGTCGAAATTGAAGCAATAAACCTAAAGACACCGTAAACATTAGTAGTCTTTGTGCTTGCATTCGACTTGCTTGATGAAGATTTTGTTGAATCACTTGAACTAGTGCTTTGAGAACCTAAATTCAACATATAACATCAATAATAATAATTATTATAATTATAATAATAATCCAAACTTAGAATAGAACAAGAAAATTAAATTTAATCATGGAGAATCAAAATTTTACCATTCTTGCAAACAGATGTATCAACCTTGGCACCGCAGGCTTTAGCAAGTGCTAGGGCTTCATCCATTGTAAGATCGACAGTCTTCAAGAATCCACGATCATAAAAAACCCTACAAAGGCATTGGTCTTGTTTTTTGATCATGTGATTCAATGGAGTACAACACGTGTCGGGTGGTGAAGAAGAATGGAGGAAGGGTTTGCATGGCATTAGCTCTTCCATGCATTCCATTTCATCTTCTTCAACAGCTGCAGCTCCTTGGAGATCCCATGTAAGGAACAAGAGTAAAATGCAAGGGAAAACCAACTTGGAATCCATGGTTTTAATTTTGAATATTGAGAAATTAATGGAACCCTACTTTTTTAATGATAAAAAATGGTTAAATGATTAGAATTTATAATAGTGATAATTTCTATTTATAAACATTCAGTTTTAAAGTCGGAAGATCAGTCACTATTTACGAGTAAACTGATCTTCCGACTTTGAATTCGAATGTTTATAAATAGAAAATATTAGATATATTATAAATGATTAAAAAATACAAGAATTAATAAACACTTTAAATAAAAAGAAATGTCAAAGTGATTATAATTTATAAACATTCATCTTTACTGTAAGTTATCTTCCAATTTTAATATATAAGTTAATGGAACCCTTTTTTTTAATGAAAAGAAATGGAAAAATTAATTCTTGTTTATGAAAGTGTTTATAAATTATAATCAAGTAGCTCGAGTCAAGTCCAATTAAATCAAATATTAATCGAATTTTGATCAAATTAAACTCAAATAGCTCACGATCTATTTTATTTCATTTATGAATTACGGCTTTAAATGAAACCTTGTTTTTTTAACGAAGAAATCCTATATTTTAGTGAAGAAAAAAAATTAAATGAAACGAGAATTAATTTTATATTTAAGTTTCATAAGTGTTTAAAAATTTTAGGTAGAAAATAAGAACTTTGAAATAAAGAAGAATGATATATAATTTTTTTAAGATGAAACGATAATTAATTTATTTAGAAATTTCAAGATAACATTCTTCTTTTGTTGAACTTTTGAAATTAAAAAGAATGATATATTTTTAAAATTAAAAATTTAGTTGGATTAAAAAATAATTTTTTAAACAATAACCAACTTGGATTTGAAATAACTGAAATCTCAAATATTTAAACTAAAAAAAATTTGAATCTAAACTTATCCAAATGTAAAATAAATTCAAATTTGAATGTATATGAACCTTAGATAATTCAAATTCAAGACAAAGGTGTTCCAAAATCCATTCATTTAAATCCTACATACAAACATGACCCATCAATGTGTGTGTGTTGGTAATAATTGAAATTTCTGTTATTTCAGAAAATGACAATGGACCCGTTGGTACATTGTGGATAAGTATGATTGTTCCATTGCACAAAGGGTCTCTAATTTTTGTATTATTGGATCAAAAACACTTTGTGTGCAATCAAAATACTAATTCAAACCCAGACTGGGAAGGAACACACAAAATAAGACAACCCAAGGGCAAGGGACAAACATATCCCATAATCCCAATGTTGCATAAACTAATGGACTGTATTGGTTTGGATAACTCTCATAATCATAATTTCTTAGGTGTTGTTTTTCGTTGAAGTTTTAAATCGGGTTTAGAAGTTAAACCGACGTTTACAGAAATTAGATTTTTTTGACTGTTTTAAAACAATTGTTTAGATACGAAAACCAATAAATGAACGAACATTCAAAATCAAACATGAATTATTTAAAATTATTGTTACCGATTGTTTATCGTCGAAAAAAAAACCTTAAGAAGGCTTTGGATGCCAACAAAACTTTTACAGAAAACATTAGGACCACCTTTTGAGAAATGTCAGCTCATTACATGCATATGCTCTTCAAACACACTTTGGTCCACCTTGAAAAAGCTTTCATCATCTTCATCACGCTCACAAATGGTGTTTGCATTCATTTGCAAAATATCAAACACTTTGTTAAAATTCATAACTAAACATCATTACTCTCTCATGATTCTTGTTTTTTTTTAATTAATTGTCTGCTATTTTCAAATATTCCTTATTTCTTTACATAAAGTAGTAATGTCATTGCCAGCAAAATTATATGATTATGTTACTGAAAAATTCCCAGCTAAGCTAAACCTTTCAAAGCAACTAAAACAGCCTGGTCTTTAACAGATAAAAAGCTGAAAAGGCAAAAGCAAAAGTAATAATTACAACTACCGATATCCACCCAACATGAACCAAATTGAACAGATTTTTCCACCTCAAAGTATAAATGAAAACCAAAAGAAAAGAAATACAATCCAACTGCCAATGGAAGAAGAAGAAGGGAGAGTCGAGCACATACAACAAGGCCTAAAGCCACCAAACTTAACATGCTATTTATGACATTAGAAAGAACAATGGAAAGGGCTTTGATAATCCGTTTACCATCCATCACACAGAATGGTGTGTGGTGGCATGCTTGAGCTATCTTCATTGATCATATCAGGCAGGCAGAGCATTCAGATCATCTGGCAAACTAGAACATCTTAACTCCTCGATTCGACTCCTCACTTGTGACATGGTGGGGCGCTTGTCAGGGTATTGTGCAGCGCAATCTACGGCAAGTTGCAAGAGTTGAACCATCTCTTCCTCCACATTCTGATACCTGAGGAGCTCGAGATCAAACACTTCGGAAGTCCATTCCTCACGAACAACAGACTGCACCCACCTTGGGAGGTCAATTCCTTCTTCGTTCAAGATCGAATGGGTGGGGGCTTTCCCAGTCAATAGCTCCAAAAGCAACACACCAAAGCTATAAACATCAGCCTTTTGGGACACCTTGCGGGGGTCAGTCACCTCAGGTGCTCGATACCCAAGCACTCTGTTGGGACTGGAAGAAGGGCCTACAATGTTAGCCAAGCCAAAATCCGAGACTCGAGCTTCATAGGATTTAGTGAGGAGGATATTTGACGATTTTATGTTTCCATGAGAGACATTGGGTCCTTGAGAGTGAAGGTATTCGATTCCACAGGCAGCTCCAAGAGCAATTCCAGATCTGATATCCCAATTCAGTGGAGTCCTTCCTGCTCCTTTATTCCCTGCACCCCAAAATTAACAGTGAAACGAAAGAATTGTTTATGATGTAGGCAAACAAAATGGATCTTCAGTTAGATGATAAAAGAATTCAGTTTATGATTATCTTCACAATAGTATATAAAAAAGTTAAAAGCAAGAGATTAATTCAGAAAACCGAGTAAACAACACAAGGTGAAGAATGGAAATCATATTCATGGCATATAACTGGGAAAACCAAAGCAAGAAAATGTGGTCCAGGAAGGATCCTCACCATGCAGAAGCGCAGATAAGCTTCCCATGGGCATGTAATCATAGACAAGAAGCTTCTCATCGAGACTGAAATAGTAAGCTCTGAGAGGGACCAAATGTTGATGATCAATAGCTCCAACCTCTTCAATCTTATCCTTAAATTCTCTTTCAGAAATCGTGACGTCCTTTAGCCTCTTAACAGCCACTGCATTTCCGTCTTCCAACACTGCTTTATATGCGGTTCCGAATGTTCCTTTGCCTAAAACTTCTGCAGAAGCTCTCAACAAATCCTCCAAATCAAACACTCTTGTCGCACTCCCGAAGAAAATCAACTTCTTCGCTCCGCTCCCACTGTTTTCGGCAGCTTTGGCTCCACTACCACCACCCACCATTGCCGCAGCGGCGGCAGCAGCCACTGAATACCCATTCCCATATCCACCATTCTCCATTTCAGATTTCTCCCCAGGAATCTCCATTTCTTGATTTTTAATCGAGGCTATGCCTATTGACCTCGATTTCTTGCTACTCTTCTTTCTACATAGAATCATCAAAATCATAACAATCAGTAGAAATCCCAGCACAGATCCGATAACAATACCTGCAATTGCACCCCCAGACAACTTGCTCTTCTTCGCCTTTTCCCCCGGTATATTCACAGTCAATGGATTAGCCGGCTGACTTGCATTCCTAGGCGCATCAGTAGCAGTAGCAGGGCAAGGCACGTCGAGTGGCTTTCCACAAAGCAAGTTCCCCAGAAACGCATCGGACCCGTATTTCTGTAATGCCTTGGGGATCGAACCGTTCAACAAATTATTCGACACATTAAACTGAGCGAGAGCCTTCAAAGAACCCAAATCAGGCACCGACCCAGAAAGGCTGTTGCTATCAAGAAGCAAAGTTCTTAACCTCGTCAAATTACTGAACCCAACAGGGATTTCCCCAGAAAAATTATTCCCACCAAGATTTAGCCTCACCAAAGCATGAAGATCGAACAGAAACTCCGGTATCTCACCGGACAAATGGTTTCCCTGCAAGTAAAGATTCCGTAGATTCTGACAAAGAGCAAGATCCGAAGGGAGTGTTCCGGTTAACGAGTTGAGACGGAGACTGACGGTGCGCAGCTGAGTCAAGTTTCCGAAAATGCCAGTGGGGATCTCACCGGAGAGAGCAACACCGGGTAGCCTAAGCACCGTAACTCGGTTCTGCTCGCATATAACCCCAGCCCAGAAGCAGGGACTCTGGTTGGAGATGTTCCAGAGGAGGGTTCGTCCTCCGACCGATGAACGGAGCGCCAACAGAGCAGCTCTGTCGGTAAGGATGTCAGGTTCGACGAGCCGCAGCAAGAGCAAAGAAAGAAAGACAGTGAAGAGAAACCGGGTTGTCATTTTCTGGCGCATGTGAAGCGTAGGAGGAGAATGTGGGTGGTGAACTGCTATTCCGTTTGTGCTGTTGCTTGGAAGAGTGGATTAGGAGGCATTGAAAGAACCAAAGGACGAGGGATAGTGTTAATGACAGAGCGTTATTTGTGTGTTGATAGGTAAGAGTGGGTGAGGGTAGTGATGACTGAATGCCAAAAAGTAAGCAAGGAGTGAGGCAAACCCTAGCTGTCTTACAGTAAAGTAACCATGCCTGCTACGTCTGCTTTCCCCTGCTTTTTATTTATCTCCTATTTTTTTAATCACTGATATTTAATTATTAATTAATTAATTTAAATTAAATTCTATAAAAATTTAATATAAAAACAATAGTTTCTATCTAATATCTTTTTATTTATAATTTCATAATTCAAACTAATTATTATTAGAGTAAACATTGTTATTTAAATTAATTAAGTCAAACAATTTCATTATTAGAGTAAACATTATCATTAAAGCCTTTTTATTTTCTGTTTTAGTCACTAAATTATTATTTTTGAAAAAATAATTATTAATATTATATTTTTATTTGAATTTAAAAGTTATAAATAAAAAACAAAAATAATTTAATGATTAAATAAAAAAACTACTAAATTGATTACCGAAACAGAATAAAAGTAATATTAATGATTAAAATAGGAAAAAATAATCTTAATGATGGTTTTATATAAATTAATAGTTTTATGACCAAAATAAAAAATTATGAATGATTTAAAAAACAATAATAATATTTACTCATATCTTTACTCTTTATAATACGTTAATTATTATCTTTTAGAATCTAAATGATATAAATAGGAAGAATGTCAGATAAAAAATAGAAAGATTAAAAATCAACTAATCAAATGATTAAAGCTTTATTTTTTATATTTTTAAAAAGTGTTTTTAAGTTAAAAGTGATTTTGATATTAAAAATAATATATAATATATAAATTTTGGTCAAAAATAATTTTCTTAATTTGGATTGAAAAATGTTATTCAAAAGTTAAATTTTTAATTTTTTTTCAAAAATAAATTAAAGAAATTCAGAAATTAATTTCAATGGTTTTTAATTGATTGGTACTTAAAAGAATAATTTGGTTAGAAAAGTTTGAAGGGTCAAGGGTCCTCCCGTCATCAATGTAATTTGGTCCTTAATATATTGAATCAAAGTAAATAATACGTGAGAGAGGTAGCAGCTGGGGCATGTATGTACAGTAGGGGTGTTTAAAAATATTTGATCCGGTTGATCTGATTCAATTATTCATTGATACAATCTGAAAATACGGATATTTGATCTGATTTTTATTTTTGGATCAGATATCCGATCCGATTTTAAGTTTTCCGGATCGGATATGGATCACAACATTTCAAGTTTCGGATTATCCGAAATTTTAAATTTTTATTAATATTAATCTTGTTATATTTAACAATTTAGTGCTTATTATTTTCAAAAATTTTAAAAAATAAAACTTTTATAAATGTGATTCTTGTTGTATTTAGTAATTTGTTGTTTATTACTTTTAAAATTCTAAAATTTTCATAAATACAACTTTCAAATTCAAAAAATTAGTTTAATCAAATTATATTTTTGGATAATTGGATATCCGAATATCCGATATCCATATATACGGATATTCGCTTTTTTCCGAATCAGATACGGATCATTATATCATTAATCCGAAAACTCGAATATCCAAAAAATCAGATCAGATCAGATCCAATATCTGACAATAAACACCCCTAATCAACAGTCACTTTATATATAAAAAATATAATTAATATTTTGATAAATAATTATTTTTTAAAATATTATATAAAAATGACATTATTTAAATAATTTTTTTGCTCTACTCTATGTTCCAAATCCCCGACCTGGCGAACTACTTTTTCTTTCTTTCGTTTAGCTGAATTTAATTGTCTCACTATCTGCTACACGCATGCTTCGATAAAGTATACATATTTTATAGATTAAGCAACTTAAATTCGAACATTATAAAATAATTTTTTTTATTATGATCATTCATCGATTCATTAATAAATTTCTATTATAACTAAAAAAAATGACACGAGAAAATATGAACAATTTAATCAACCGATTAAATGTGCTTACTCATATATTTGTAGTAATCGACTGATTATGATTATATAAAAATATATTTTTAGTATTACTACTATAGAAATTCATTATGAGACTATTTTTTAAATTTTTTTATTTATAATGTCAATATTCGAACCATTAATCTTATTTTAAAAATTTCTTTCTCATCCTACTAAATTCATTTAGCCTTAGTAGCTATATCAATATATTAACTGAAATAAAGGAAAACACATGTGAGCAATAAGATACAAGACATTTTGTGGGCCAGCAAACATGGAGTTGAAGAAACAAAGAAAATGAGAGAAAGTAAAGGAGAGAGAAATGCTTCTTTAAATGACAACAACATGCATGGGGTTTGATTTTTTTTTCCCAACTAACTCAGATTTTAATTTAATTTCGTAGGAAAAATTAGCTGTTAGATTGGGTGGGTTGGAAAATTCTTGAGAAAATTTTTGACCGTCGGTGGTTATGAAAATAACGATTTGGGAGAAAGACACCACTTATTGATAGTGTTTTTTAATATTTATTTTTTAAAATCTAAAAGGATGACGTCGTGTACACATAACATTTACCATATACATTGTAAAAGTTAGTCTAAAATCTAAAATCTAAATTAAGATTTTTTATATTATAAAATTTAATTTTAAATTGAATTATATTTGAATTTTCATAAAAATTGAGAAGTTACTTAAAGAGGCAAGGTAAAGAAAAAATTGATTTGGCTTCAAATTTTAGAAGATAATGAAATGGATTAAGGGAAGAAGGCTGAGTTGCGGAGGGAATGAAAATGGGTTATTCGGAATTAAATTGATATAATATTAAAATTAAAAGATTAATTTTTAAAATTAAGATCAAATTAAATTAATGTATATATATAAAGAGTTATTTTTTTATTATGCTAATTTTATTAATGGTTCTATCAACTTTCAATTTAAAATTAACTGATAGTATTTATTTTTATAACTTTTGATAACCTGAATGACTATATTATAACTTTTTATTGTCAAATGATCAGAACATAAAAATAACATATAGTTAGGGACTATCGAATTAGTTTAACTAAAATAAATATAAGATAATTAAGTTAAGGGTAAACCACTCAAATGACCACCAAATTATTTAGTGATATATATTTTGGCCATTAAATTAAACAACTCGTTAATCAGGTCACCAAACTTTCTAAATTAACATATTTTGGTCATCGTCGTTAAAATCCTAAGAAAGGGTGACGGAGATATAACGTGACAGTAGCCTTCTTTATTCACTTATTATATTAATTTGGTCTTAATTTTAATTTAATTAAATAAAATTAACCTAGATGACTAGATTATAACTTTTTTATTGTTAAATGATTGAAATATAAAAATAACACATAGTTGAGGGACTATCTAATGCAATTTAACCAAACTAAAATAAGATAATTAAGTTAATGTTGTGGGACAAAAAGGTAGATAAATATCTGTATACAAATAAAGTTGCCGTTGCTGGATATTTGCATGCGGACAATAATATATAGAACTGGGGAAATTATTATTTTTCTTCACATGCTAAATCCACATTAATTAAACTTAGTGAAATTACTTAAAACCTAAACTAAAACAACAATATTTAAATAAAGTGAAAGGTATTTATGCACCCAAATCATTTAACAACTAATTTTGTACTTTAAAATTTTATCTTTACCTTTCTTTACATTATAATTATTTTTTTAAAAAATTGACATTACTTTTTATGTTATTGTTCATTAGCTCGATAATCAATAAATATAATAGTTTGACATGTACAATCATTTATTACTGAAAATTTATCTTAAATTTTTTCAAGATTCTGTACAAAATCTTAAAATAAATCCATATAGAATAGAAATATATTCTATCTACAGAATATAGCATATATTGCTTTTATAATTAATCATTGTCGATCTAGTTACTTTTTAATCTATTTTTTACGTATACTAAGTGATATGATAATGATGAATTTAAAAATATTTTTGAGGATGTGTATATAAAATTTTAAAATTTTATAAATAGATACAAGTTATAAATATTAAAAAATAAGAATTAACTTTTTAAAAAATAAAGTAATTAATTATATTTAAAAAAAAACAGTGTACTATTAGTAGATATTTTTATAGTGTTTTCTGACAATAAAGTAAAGTACTTCTCCTGGCATAAATTATCATGTCTTTTGTGACGCTAAATGTATGTCCCAACTAATGACAAAAATGTTTTCATCATATTTGGTGACAATAGGATTGTTAGGTGACATGTGCATATCTTAAAAAATGATGCACACATACATCACAAAAATACATATAAATAAATTATGTAAATAATATACAATTAAATTTTATCATTATCGTCGTAATAGATAATTAATGATGATGCTAAAGTTGCACATGATGTATGTAACTATCTGAATTTTCAAATCAACACTCGAGCGTTGACTTGTGTTACAGACTAAGAAGCAAAACTTGGGGCATTACATTTGAGCATCGGGATTAATTATAAAGTTCATCAATATAAATTATGATTAATTAGCAAGGTTTGTACAAAACACCAATGCTCTAGATTGCACAGTAACGGTCCAAGAAGCAAAACTTGGTTCCAAGAAATTCATCTGATCTGTAAGAGAGATGGAAAGTAGCATAGCATGTCAAAAGCAATTTTACTAGAAACAGTAAGATTCCTCAAATAATAATAATCATGTCAGCCAAGAAATCGCTCGTTGCTGCTTTGGCCGATCACTATGATGAATGTTTTCTAGGATTCAACCGAATGTGGCTGGTTTTGCTTCTCTGCATCCATGTCTGAATAAAAATAAATACGAAAATCGTAAAATATGAAACTGTTAATAGGCTGCTATCTGACTTGCAATGGGATCGCAACAATGACGCTGGTGACATTTCTGCGGTAATTGACGCGAACCTTTCTCGGGACTGTTTTTTCCTGCAAAAACGAGGTCGGATGAGGGGGAGGGGGAAGGAGGTTGATCTTCTTATTGATCAGTTTTTTAGTTCTAAATGTCAGACAGCACTTGAAATCAGTTTTGCTAGTTGGATACCCTAACTTTTTATGCTTCAATTGAAATTTTCGAAACCCCGTTAATCGAATTTATCTAAAATATCAAATCCAAGCATGATTTTCTTAGGCTATAATGTGGAAGATCAAAGAATTTAGAAGAATTACTATTTAATTAAGGAACTGCCAGGAAAACATACCACAAGGAGGCCTTAATAGAGTTCCACAAAAATGCAACACGGTTGGTCTTTTGGTTTGAAGCACAGTCGTTGGATTTGTTGCTAGCTTCTTCCATCCCTATACCGTCAGAATAAATGAAACATATTTAAAGTGCATCCACCAAGGAATTCTTTCAAGTAGGAGGAAGAACCAATACCATCTGAATGACAGCTTCTCTCGGATGCTCTGAGTGTGGCTAATTCCTCAACAAGTGCACGTTCTTTGTTACTATCATTACAACATCATACCAAGATTAGGGTAAGAAATAACTTTTCTCAGAAGACAACCAGATAAAAACAATAAAAAAACTACTGCGACAATCAATGTCGTGTTTCAAAATCCAGACAGGAGGTTAAACCAGTGAAAGCTTGCCAAAAGAAATACAAAACTGGATGTTGTAATTAAAAATCCAGAATACTACAATAAAATCAATAAAAATTGACCAATTATCAAAAAACCTAGTACAGTTTCCAGTTCAACTAATTCAAATGGCTATTTTTTAACTTTTGACTTTTAAGAGATATATTTAGATATTTTTTAATATGTTCAGAGCTGCCTTCGATCATGGTTATATTTGGAAATTCAGGCTGTTGTTAGGGTTTGGTTTAGTTCATTAAATATTTATATTATTTCAGTTTCGTATAGGTTTCGAGGACAAAAAAAAATAAGTTAGCAACATTTCTCCTTCTGATGATTATTGTGGTTTTCTCACCCTGGTTCTTCTATACATCCCAATTTCCCCCTTCCTCTCTAGTTCTTGTTTTCAATTTAAAGTTTCTGTGTAATCATTCTCCCTCCTATTCAATGTTACAATCACCTCATTCCAAGCTATCTTCCGACAGGCTTTAATCTCAATATTAATTGTGTAATAAAACCAAAATTTTCACTGTTCTTACTTGTAACTATAGAACTAGGTCTCAATAATAGGGTTGTACAAAATGGAATTCCGAAATAAGGACCACAAAAACTAAACTACTGCACTTGTAACTATTTAAGATGTATGAAGTGGTAAACAGGCATTGCATGAAAAATACCTGATTTCTTTTGGGATCAGAACATTCACAATAAAGTGATGATCACCTCTAACTGAAGGTTTATTGATATCTGGAACTCCCAAGCGTGACAGTTTCAGTTTATCACCAGGCTGAATCCCACAGGGGATTTGAAGATTTTTAATACCTTCAACAGTTTCTACCTGAAGTTATTTAAGATTAATGATTAAAAAAATACGAGAGAAAAACTCTCAGACAAGTAGAAAATTAAAGACCAGAAAGACTTAAATCTATAATGAGCTGAGAAACATAAACAAATATATACTTGCTTTACATTTTGAGATACTTGATATGAGAACAAAAAACAAAATGCTTGATATGAACTAAAATATATACAAAATAATTACTTATTGTTACTTGGTGTAGATAGCAGAAAATTAGGGAATTATATTCCCTAATATCTAGCTGCTGATATTTAGGAATTTATCAATAAATAGGTGACAAACTTGTAACTGCTGATTTTGTGTAGTTTTACCTAGATTAGGCTCTCTTTGTAACCTATAAATAGGTGCTCTTTATCAATAAAATATATCAAGAAAAACAGAGAAACCCATTCCTCTCTTGTAAATCAAAATCTATGCTTTTCATAATGTTATCAAAGCTGAGGAAGTCTGAAAACCCCAAGCAAGATGCCTGCTATATCTTAGCCAATGTAAAAGAAAGGGAAAGGTTATAGTTTAAAATTAAAATCTATCTCGTTCTATCTTAGTCATCCATTGTAAAAGATAGGGAAAAATATAGTTTAGCCTTAAAAAAATTTAGAAGACATCTCAGAAGATGCAGAAACCAGAAAAAGAAAGTCACTGGCAGAGGAAAGCTGAAAGACATTTTAGGAGGGTGCAGAAACCAGCCACAACTGCAGCAAATTATCAACAATGACTGTGGGAGAACTCAACGAATCGCAAAATAAGGGAGTTTTTTTTTTTTTTTTTTTTTTACTTTTTGAGACAACACAATTGTTACCAAAGAGAATAGAACACATCCAATATCCAAGCCAGGAGTTTTACTACGTTTAAGTAGGGAATTATATTCCCTAATATCTAGTTGCTGATATTTAGGAATTTTTCAATAAATAGGTACACGGATTTAAAGATGCTGATTTTGTGGTTTTCCCTAGATTAAGCTCTTTTGTAACCTATAAATAGGTGCTATTTTATCAATAAAACAGAGAAATCCATTCCTCTCTTTTCAATCAAAATCTCTTTTTTTCAACACTTACAAGTGGTTTTTATCCTAAATTTTTGTTAGGAGTCTATTGTTGCCACGTATTCAAGTAGGCCTGCACAAGAGATTTTAGATTGGATATGAACACGGTGTGATAGCCCAAGTAATTTGTTACCACATTCGTTCATCAAAGCCACAGTTTTTAAAGTTACATTGTGCGGACATTATTGTAGACAAATACTTGGGAACTACTATCCCACAAAGGTTCCTACGGAGTTTTTGGTGGCCCTATAGTCACTTGGACCTCTCCTCTTAATTTATCTATGGCCAATTTATTTCATTGGCTGCAGAAAAAACAGAGGTTCTAGACTCCTATGCATCTAAAAAATAGGCGACATTGTTCCTAAAAGTTGATGACTAAAACATAGTTTGGCCAAAAAATAATAAATCGGTAATTTGGTTAGAAATACATACAAGAATGCAATTAAAATTTTTATACTAATGTATCTATAAGTGAAAACTTGTATATTTAATTTGGAACTATGCCCCTTGAACAAATTTATAACTAATTTCCTTCTAATGTATTAAGGCCTATCCATGACCTTACAAAGTTAGGGCTGATGATTAAAAGAATAGAGCTAAATAAAAGTCAACAAGTACCTTCACCAATGTCCCGAGTATTGCCTCAGTGTAGTCAACATTGATCATTGAGTAAAGATTGAGGCCTTCCCTCCAAATCCCTTGCTTAACTCCTATATGGAGGACAACAAAGATATCACCGGCAAATCCCTACAAAGAGAAGTTCTATTATAGCATGACAAAAGTTTCCTAGGTACAAAATGTTTCTAACCAAAATATATAAGATGAAACAAAGGTGAGAACATAAACTAAATCATTAAATTTCTCCAAACAAAATGACTAAAGAAATAATGCTCAAAGCAGAAGTTGAATCTCATTTTTTTCTCTTTTCACTATACAAAAAATGTAATGGTTGAGAACTAAATTGCATTCAAAAAAGACCTTACAAAATAAGTACATAGAATATATCTCTTCTTTCTTTAGGTGCCTAATGTTTCATTCTGTTAACATATTAAGGCAGATCCATTAAAAAAATCTTTCATCCGTTCATTGTTAGACGCATGGCCTGACTTTTAATTTTTATTTTAAAAAATTAGAAAAACATAACTTCCGAAAAAAGACCAAGATGCTCATTTTTTCAAACAAACAAACAAACCCCAAAATCATTAAATAGAGTCACAAAACCCAATTCTTTATTCATCTGTTCATCCATCATGTTCGTGGCACCCATTTCCCGTCTTCATTCGATGTTCAATTGGCACCCCATTCACCGATTTGCAGTGACAAATGAGTAGAGTAATCGATGGTGGGGGTCTGAAAACAAAGGGGTGAGAAGTGGCGGCTGATTAGGCAATGGAATATGAAGGGTTTAGAGATTTAGGAATTTGGGGTATGAAAAATTGAGAATTTTGGGGTATTCTTGAGAAAATTAAAGATTTTATGATTTAAAAATGGAATTAAGAGGTAGGCTATGTGTTATTCATTCATTGAATGATGGAAGTTCTTTATGGTAGTTACCGGGTATGCACCTAAAAGGTAATGAAATGAAGCTTTAGGTACCTATTTTGACCAAAAAGCTTTAGGCACTTGATGCAAAAAAAAAAAGGTATAGTTTGAGCACGTATTTTGTAATAAAACCTTAAAAATTGACAAATTACTTTTACATCAAAGGACTCACCTTGATTGTTTATAGCATTACTCTTTGATAACAATAAAAATAAATGAAATGGGGAACAGGAAATCAATGGAATATAGCGGGGGGAAAACAACATTTATTCAATATTGAAGAAAAAGATTTCTAAATATGAATAGATTCAAATAAAAAAGAAAAGAAAAGCATAGTAGTTTGGCCCAGTTAAGCATGGAGGGTGCAACTTTAATATAAAAGATATCCAAGATTCCTAAGTTTAATGCATGATTCACTTTTTCATATTGCTTTCCACTTCTCTCAATTCAAATCTTAAGATCAATCCTACTCAATTTGGCAGCTTAGCTCACTAAACATCAGAAACCAATATACCAGAGAAAAGTTCTACCAGCAACTCAACAAACTTGCTGCAAATAAAAAAAAAGGGAATAAAAAGAAACTCACCCAACTTCTCTCCAATTGAATTCATCTAAATAATAAAATAAGAAATAAAAAGACTCTTATAACACCATGCTCATAAAAAGAAAAAGGGGAAATGCAACAACAAAAAATCCACTATTATTAATACCTTTTCTTATCTAAATTGCCTTCCCCTTGCATTCGGATTGTGGAACCATTGGTAACACCAGCAGGTACGATAACTCTCGTACTTCGTCTCACATTTACTTTACAGCTGCCACTACATCTCCGACAATTATCAGTGATTATCTTGCCCTTGCCATCACATTTTGAGCAAGTAGAAACCTAGAAATATAGCTTATTATCTGTAGAATATATGCTAAAGATAGGGAGTGAGTTATAAATTAAAATTACAAGGTTGAAGTTAAACAATTTCACTTGGGCTTACTATTTATAATTTTTGTTAATGACATTGTGCAACATAAAAATATTATTACCTTCAATGTTGCTAGGGTGCAAGTTGTATTCTAGGCATAGAACCATTACATTGCCTAAGGCCCCAAATATAGGAGATGCAGCTAATGAAAGATAAATTCAATTAGGCGGGTTTTATTGCATCTACCATCTGATAAAAAAGTGTATGAGATGCAGCTAATCAAACATGCCTCACACAAAGGGGTATTGGATGCTTTTGCTGTTTGGTGAATGTAGGCACACACCTTAACAACATTGATTCCCTTAAAATGGACTACATTTCTTAAGATGTGAGTCTATGCATAAGTTGGCAAGAAGATAGGAATTAGGGAACAGCAATTTAGAAAAAAAAGAAAATTGGAGAATCAACAACTATTGCATCGTCAATCACTTTAATGTTATCGCGAGGATATAATACCTCTGTTACCACTCCAAATGGGGTCCTTTGGGATTTCATTTCCATTCCTCTACCTCCACAACCAGTACATGATTTTATGCAACTACTAGTTTTAGCTCCTGTTCCGCCACAACCATCACAAGTTTCAAAACAGGATACCATAATTTCATGCTCTCCTCCAAACACAGATTCTTCAAAGCTCACATGAAGGTCATACCTACAAGATTATGAAATTTGAAGTTAGAAAATAAGAATTATTTACTCAAAAATGACTTCTTACTCCAGATCAAAAAAAAATTAATTAAAAGGAAAAGTATATCCTACCTCCTTCTAAATCTAATATTTTACATATTAGAGTTAATTGAGAGTATCACATTCATTTTACCTCTTGAAATATCAGTTTTCATTTTATTAAAAGGTTATGTTAAGTTTGTCGGTTTGTTTTTTGGGATCTAAATGTTTTCTTAAAAATCATGAGTATAAACATGTGACTACCAGGAAAACTATTGAAGTAGATAGTTACCAAATGTCAAGATCATCGTTTCCCTTATTTCTCAAATTGAAGTTAAAGCCTCCTGGTTCACCCATTCCACTGAAGAACCCATCAGAACCACCAAAGAACGTATTATACACTTCAAATGGATCAACCTAAAGATGAAAAATTCATCATAAAACATGAAACACGATCATGCATCCAAAATATTTCAAATATAAAACCAGAAAACAAACCCCCACCTTCCTACCCACACTATGCATTGACACAAAACAAACTATTAAAAAGAAGGGCAGAGTGAGGGTAGATGAAATGAGATTACTAGTTAGTATAAAGTGTGTCATTTGATACTTTCAGGGTGAAATAGAATTAGTCATTATCTTACCCCTGCTGAAGCACCACCTGATCCATCATATCCTCCTTCTAAGCCTGCCTCGCCAAAGCGATCATATAAAGTTCTTTTCTCATTATCTGACAGGACCTACATAAATGCTTCATTATGACAACTTGAAAACATACGATCAATAGTTTTGATGCTTGAACTCCTAAAAATGGAGTACCTGATTCAACAGGGCACAATCTCAGACTCAAGTACAATTGCCTTAAATCGAATAGTGGTTCGAAAGTAGAATGTGGGTATGAAGACTTGTTCTAAATTCAATAAAATAGAATATGTTTCTCTAATTATAAATTATCAAGTAATCATTTTAATTTAAAGAAGATGTGAGCAAGGATAGTACTGGTTTTTCTTTTTCCTTTAGTTAAAAAGAAATATAAAAGAAGATAGAGAAAATTATAATGAGCTTCTTTTCATTGAAATTTGAATCACAAATAGGCCACTCAAATGCCAATATGCAACTAGGCTTTTCAATTTTCTAAAATATGTTTTGAGTTTAAATTTTTTAACCCTTAAACACCTATTAAGGCCCAAGTAGAACAAATGCCCTGAACAATCACTTAACTCTAACTGTAAAACCCTTAAATTTTCAAGAGTGATTTTTTTTGTATTTGATCTCTTTGAATGGTGCCTCTACCTCTTTCTCTTTACAGTTCAGGGATTATGTCTAGCGTTTAGGATTTGTCCAACATCTTTCCACCACCATTCCCTATTAATACTCTTTCAAGCAACACCCTAAGCCAACCATCCATCTTCCGTATCTTCTACATTCTCTCTTCTTGTCATCTTCTCTCTAGGCACTTTTCTCTTTTTTAGGTTTATGGTATCTAATTTCTCTCTTTATTATCTTCTCCTATTTATTTTTTGATATCTAGCATCTAACCAATGAAAGCTAGATCTGAAAAACATAACTATTAATTGAAACAGAATCAAGCTACCCTCTGTTGCCAAACCGTCAAAGTTAGTTTGCTACGTCAGACACAGATCCCACATGGTGTCAAGGATTGTGTCAGGTCAACACAGATAATACTCCATCTTTTAAGAGTCTGAGCAGCATAGATGAAAAAATTGCACTTCTACAACGAAAGATTTTAAAACAACAATACTTACCTCATAGGCAGCACTTATCTCTTTGAACTTCTCTTCTGCACCAGGACTCTTATTCATGTCTGGATGATACTGTTTTGAACGATATTCAATTATTGCACAATATGTGAACTAAGAATAAGTTAAACATAGACAGGCACAGCCCAGTCTCAAAACTTGGATTTTTTTTCTACTAGTTTTTAACTAACAATAGTCCAATTGATCATAACATGTGCCAAATGCAGAATTGTATCATATCCTATCATTTTCAATTTCTTAAAATTGAGCCGAGGACGATGCTCAAAACAGCAGATTTACTTGAAGTAACAACAAGAAAACATTCATTTTTCCAACCAAGAATGTTGTTTATACTTAAAAAGAAAAGAACCACAGGCAAGTTATCCCAAAAAGAAACAACTCTGATTCTATAATCTTGCCAAAGAAAGCTACCCATAAAATAAGGTTGTAAGGGGAAAAGAGAAGGGAAAAAATGTTAGAAGAATTTTGAAAACTCTTTTTTCCCATCTTGTTTAGTTACAACAACGAAAATGTACTGGTGAACATAAAATGAACTAAAAAGTGGATATCTTTACTATCTTTTGAGCCTTGTTATTCAATCTACTTTTCAATCAAAACTATTCTAGGGAAGCCAGTCCACCCAAATATGATGCAACCTATAGCTTTGAAATTAGGGGGTAGAAAACAAAAGAAGTGAACACTATGCAACCAAGAAGGAAAGGGGAATAAGGGAGGTGAACAAAATATCACAAGACTTATGAAAACATTTTACCTTCCTCTAGTTCAGTTAAGATAATAGAAATTTTATGGCAATAAACGAACTAACAAATGGGTATACTCACTATCTTCTTAAATGTTTAACATACCATATGGCAACTACTTTTCAATGATACTATTTTATAGGGAAACAATCCACCCAAATAATTTGTAACCTATAGCTTCCTATTCAAAGAACCAAGATGGAACAATTTTCAAACATTTAAAATTATTTCTCCTTATTTTGTGATTTTTGTAGTGAGTAGTTGGATTGTTCTTTCCATCCTACACAGTGGGTCTGTTCAAAATCTCAATATATCAGAGACAAACTAAAGACTAGACATTACTAGGGCTCCATTAATGGAGCAGTTTTATATATCTACAAAATACAAGGTCTTTATTTTTGCAAGTTCCTCTCCTCGTCTTTTCTTATACCAGCAAGCCTCTAAAATCCAGCAGAAATCTCTTATAAATCCCTTCTCTTCAATGTAAGCGAAGCCTTTTTGAATATTATTCCAAATTCCAATAATTTAGGCAACTCTTATAGGGAATATGTTATATAAAAGTGCTTTAGATCATCTTACCTATTCTTCTTGACTTTCTATTATCATAAATTTTGCTGAAAATTCACACTATGATTTGTGAACATTATTTCAACTTCAACTCCAACAACTATACATCCCTTGACTCTTGAGTAAATAAAATCCAGAAAATACAGGTTCTGTTAAGCAAAAATCATAAGCCGATCATCAGAAACCTGGCTTACATGCAAACCCAGATAGTTTACTGCACCTGAAAGGTTTAGAACATAGCAGTAATAATTTCAGGGTTTAAACTAATTGCTACCTTTCTCTGCATAATTAACAAGCTCTTGGACTGATTCCACTAGTGTTAGAACCAGAGATAATTCGTAGCTGCAGAATAAAGTGTAAATAAAGATAGAAAGACATTACTACAACTAAATATGCTATCCCAATCGTTGAAGGTTGCATGAATCTCTCAAAAGAACACCCGATATTTGAAGCAACAAGGTAACTGGTTTGAGATCAAGTTGATGCAAGAATTCTATGGAAATGGATAACTTACAGGTTAATTTAATTCATCGGAAAATGAAGATGATATAGAGTAATGGAGGCATGTAAATATTAAAAACTCCGGATTTTCCTTTTAGGAGTTCAATCTATAACCAATGTTTTTACTCTCTCTTTTTTTAACTTCTATGAAATCAAATAGACGGTTTCGTTAATGTAATTATTTATATCTTTTTATTTCATTCCGTTTATCATGTCAATCTTTTAAAAACAAGAAAAAAAAAATTAAAATCCAATGTTATAAATTCTATTTCTCCCAAAAGATTTAATGTTAGATAAGTGCGAAATTCTAAAACAAACACCAAACTAAATGAAGAAAGCGACGAACCTTGCGAGCAAGATTCCTGTAAGAGGCCTTAATCTCTTGCAAAGTGGCACCACGACTGACGTTCAAAGTGGAATAATAATCGGAGGCAGAGGCGGCGGCCCTGATTACGCCACCGCGACGGCATTTCCTGTTGATGATACCAATACGATAGATAGGGAGTTGGGTTTTGCAGAAGAATTGAGAATCGCTCCAACCCAAGCCCACGACGGAGCTTCCACAGCCACCGCCAGGAAATAGAAACGGTTTCTGTCGAATTCCACAGTTTAGAAGTGGGTACGACGTTGCCATTCTTTTTTCCTTAATAGCAGAGATTTGGGGTTTAGCAATTTTGTTGAGGTTTTAGCGCTTCCTAACGTTCCATTTGGTAGTAGCGGTGGAGTCAAAAATTTATTTAAGGGTATCATTTTCTTGAACTATATTTAAAAATAATTAATTATTTATAAAAGAGTGTCAAATTATTTATAAAAGGATGTCAATTATATATATTTTTAATTTTTTATATACAAATTATATAGAAAAATATGATTTTTTAAAAAATTTAAGGTGTCATCAGACACCCATTTATGCATGTGGCTCCGTCCATGGCGATGGTCAAAACTCGAATTGACTAAAAAAAATCGAATTTTTTTTCAAATTTTGAGTTATTCGAGTTATTCGAGAACTTGAATAACTCGAGTAAATTTTGAGTTCGAGTCGGTTTTGAATTTTGAAAGTTCGAATATTGAAAAAACCAAAATTTATTTTTTGAAATTTTACATTTTGGTCACTATTTCATAACTTTTGCAATTGAACTCTGATTTAGTCGCAATTTTTTTAATTTATTTTTGAGATGAACATAAGATTAAGAATAAAACCTATTAATAAAATTAATATTCCTTTGGACCTAAAACTTTTAAAAAATTATTATTAGGTCCCTAAAGTTTTGAAAATTTATTGTTTAGCCATTGAATGATAAATATTGATCTATGTGATAATAATTTTCCTTCATATGTAAGCTAAAAAAAGACCCAAATCAATATAGTACTAACTGTTAAAAGTTTTAGTTAAGTCCCTAAATTTTGATAAGTTCACATTTTTGTCCCTGAATTTTGAAAAGTTTATAATATAATCTCAATTGTTTGAAATCGGCATGTATCTATATTATGATTTATGATGATGGACAATTTTCTTTGATTTTATGAATGTTTTATATTTATTTGTCCTTGATTTCAAGATTGATTATTTTGAATTATTTTTCAATAATACTTTCAATCCGATTTTTAATGAGACCGTACTTTAATAAAGTAACATATTACCTATACAAATATCATTATAAATATATTATATATTTTTTATGATAATTGATTTATAAATTATATTAAAAATCTTATTTACACATGCAAAACCTATGAAGTCCTTATCACTTTGAACTATAATTATAATTAAATTTGTACAAAAATTCAAAACTCGACTCGAAAAAATTTCAAATAAAGTTTAAATGATAAAACATGACGTGTTAAATCGAATAACTCAAAATTTTTTGACTCGACTCGACTCGATCAAATGCCCAACCCTAGATAGTAATAAAATTAATACGAAAATTATTAGTCATAAATTGTATGCTAATGTTTATCTGTAATCAATTTATATACTAATTAATAATTAATATGCGTAATTATGACGTGAAATTTTCTAAGTATGTTTAATTTTACTCTAATTTTAAAACGGGATTAAAATAAATAAATTTTAACTTTAAAATTTAAACTCTTAAAATTTTAATTTATAAGTATATGTTGAGTTTATCACTCTTTTATTAATTATATATTGAGTCCTTGAGATTTTAAATTTTTTATTAATTAATTTAACGGTGTTCAATAATGTTTAACATTAGTGGTGTTCAATAGTGTTCGACGCCGTAGAATTTTCCAAAAAAAATATGTAATTAATAATCTATAGTTCTACATCACGATTTACTTATTCTAAAAGTAACTAGATTCTATAATATTCTTTCAATCATATAAATTATCTTTACTAATTTTACTCATAACATTTATGGTAAAACTCTGAAGTCATCGTCATTGTTATTTTCAGAAAAAACTTATTTTTTTACTTTTACTCACTCAAAAAATAATAACTCATATATAATTCAAAATAAAAAACGTTTCTTTTAAACGAATCTAAACTTTCGTATGACTATAAATTACGAGGCTTACTTTTTAACTTATCTTGTAGAATTTTTAATGATTTTTCAGTCATTACTAAAATTGTTTTCTATGAATTATAATGCTAAATTTTTATGATATTTCAATATTCATATTTTTAAATTATGCATTAAAATCGATCATAGTGTATTTATAAAAAATAAATTGAATCGAATTTATAATGATATAAAAATTATTTTCTAATTAGTTTTATGGAATTTATGGAGAATTTTCAAACCTACTCTAACCGACCATACTCAGAGTATGTGAGATTAATTTTTGTTAAAAATGCATAAATTACCCTTATGCACTTTCAATTTTGTAAAATATTGGGTTTTTTCTGTGAATATTTTTTAGGGATTCCTATGATAATTTTTACGGGTACGGTTCAATTGTCTCTATAGTTCAAATATAGTAATCTCGTCACATCTTATATATTTAAGTTTTGATGATAAAACTTTCTTTATTCTCGTCCTCATGGGTAATGATTTTAGTTATTTTTTATACCCCACAATTCAAATCTTTATAATTTTTTATTATTCTCCGTCCATTGCTATTTAGGATATAATTAATAGAATGCATTAATTTGTAGACTAAAATATTATTATTTCAAATTGATAAAAATACTAAAATATTAAAAATTTAAATGCTTTTATTAGATAAATTTTCAACTGTTTCTCGATTGCTCGAGTTTATCATCTTTCATCGAATATATTTTAAATGGATTTAACTTTGTATTAGAGAAACAATAAATTATCAAAAAATGTCATAATACTCATCATATCACTTTGATAGCAAGACAACAATTTAAATATATACTTATAATACTCGTAATGCTAATTTGATAAAAAAAAAAAAAAAAACTCTCCATCTATATATTTTTTAATTAATATGAGCATATAATTATATTAAATAAATGTCATCAATCTCTATAATAGATGGTTAAACCCTTTTATTGATATATTTTTTTAAATTATGGAAAAATTATTTTATAGACCAGTTTCATCACGTTATTTGTGGTTTTTAACCACTAAAAATTAGTTAATTGATTTTGTATTTTTATATCATTTTTTCTTAATTAATCTCCATGTACTCACCCACTATATATTTATATGGTAATAAAAAATTAAAGACTCACTCTTGGAAAAAATGATATGAAAAATATAAAATTAACCAACTAATTTTATATTTTTCATATAATTTTTTCTTTCCTAATTAATTTCTATGTACTCACCCACCGGAGAAATTATATTATGCGACAGTCCTACCACGTCATTCATGAGACCGGCTAATAAAAAGTATCCATGTAATTATTTTTTTCACCTCATCATTTTTACCAACCGAATATTTACTAACATTTATTATAATTTAAGTTTAAAACAATTTTTACTAAGTGAAGATTCACTTGGTAAAAATGATGAGGTGAAAAAAATAATTACATGGATGCTTTTTATTGGCCGTGCATGGATGACGTGGTGGGACTATCCCATAATATAATTTCTCCACTCACTGTCTATTTATATGGTTATAAAAAGTTGAAGATTTACTCATAAAAAAATGATATGAAAAATATAAAATTAACAACTATTGAAAAAATAATATGAAAAATATAAAATTAATTATTACCATATAAATAGATAGTGGGTGAGTACATAAAAAAATAATTGTAGGTTCAAATTTTATTAGAATTTAAGAATAAAATTTTATTTTCCCTTCCCCTGGATAAAATTGTTAAAAAAAATATATTGAATAAATAAAAAAGAGATGCCAAAAAATCACATTTGAAAAAAGAAATCTACAAAAACTAAAAACAAACCAATCATAATAGTTGGACATTTCCCATAAAACTATTGCAGAACACAAACTACGTACTAAATAATGAAAATAAGATCATACCGGGGAAAATATTATAAAATTTTTAACCCAAACAACTAAAACAAAATATACAAACAAACATCACTTTTAACACTTTTAATGGAAAAAGGTAAACATCATTAACACTGACATAAAAAAATATAACGATAATAATACGATTACATTTAATTTTATCACAATTCAAATGTGATTTATCCGTGTACGTAAAAAAAATAAACATGATATTAAATGTGGTTTAAATTTTTTTTGAGATTCTGTACGATCACTCTTAAAAAGTAATGTTTATTAAATCCAACCCTATAACATATTAAAATATAATTTAAAAGTTTTTTGAATATAACTCATTTACGTATTAATTACCGCATAAGTTCCGTGAATGTCATATCACTACAATAAACTATTACACCACTGACATAATTTAAAAGTTCGATAAAGCTAATCGAATATGTTTTTCACTAAGAGAATCATTATTATATTTTTAAAGACGATGACTAAAATACCCTATTAAGCCGATGAAATTATAAGATAAGATTTGCTCTTTCGCTAATAACTGTTGAATGATTCTCTGTGTCGCCACAAACTTGCTTTTCAAAATTCTAAATTTATCCCTTTTCAAATCAATTAGAAAACGCGGAAACGGAATAATGAAGATGCCTCTTTCACTCCCCGTCTCGTTGCAGTGAATTCTCCTGTCGATAATGGCTTCAGATGATTCTGATTTGAAGTTAAATGCCAAATGTTTTAAATTCCAGATTGCGATCTCAAAAGTTTCGTTTCTCCGCTCGGTATGCAATTCTTTCTTATCAGAGCTTGAATCCTTATTTTCTGTTCCGAATGTAATAACTTCGTTGATTTAATCGTAACTTATCGATTCTGAATCGTTACTCTGATTGTGTTAAACAAATACTAAATTTGCAGAGTTAAATCTAAGGATGCGACCAGGAGGCGAGGAATCGGAAGACGAAGAGACATTGGAGGAGGAGGAGGAGGCGAGGAGGAGACCGTTATGGAGGAGAGCTTTATTGTTGTTTAAAAACGAGTCAAGTTCGAGCTGGAGCGGAGTTGGGAGGGACATCGTCAGTGGAAACACAGGGCCTTCTCGTCCCCATGGATTCATCATTCATCCTGATAACTGGTAACATATATTTCCTTTTGCCTACCTTTTCAGCTCTTCTTGTATTCTGTTTCGTGTATTTTTGCAGTCAATTTTTGTGAATTAAAATGGCTTAAACCATAAGCATTAACTGATTCACACTTATCTAACTTATAAAAGTAGAAAAATTATTTACCTCATAAGAACATATCTTTAAATATAAAAATCTACCGATTGATTTAATAACTAAAAATATTTATATTATTTTATATTATAATGATATATTAAATCTTTTAAATAAAATTATAGATTTGAATTATAATTTTATGAATAGAATAAATTAAATTAGATAAGTCAACCTTGAACTGGATACCAATTATTATAATTTGTACAAAAAAAATACTTATATAAAAGTTATCTAATTTATTTATAATAAAAATTAAGTGATGCAACTTAATAAATTTAAGGTTTGTAATTTATATAAAAGTGATACTAAATGAAGTGATTTAAAATGTAAATTAATGTCCTTAATTCCAAATTAAAATTTAAACCTAATTGATCTTACCCAATATAATTTTTTTAACTTGATTCTAATTATAAATTAAAAAGATATTTGATATATAAGTTGTATAAAATTTAGATTACACAATTTTATTTATAATTTATAATTTATAATTTATAATTTAAGTTTATAATCAAAATAGATAAAATTGTATAAACTAAAATTTAGATAATTTCTCTAGCAAATTCTACATTCTAATTTTAACATCATAATTCATTAACTATTTTAAAATTCAAACACATTTATCATTTGCATTTACCATTGAATCTAAATTATTTAACTTTATTTGTCGGATTTTCAATCCACTAAATATTTAAATTTATGTGTCAATTATTTTTTTTTTTAAAATACAAATCATTTAAAAATAATTTCAAAATCACTCGTAATTGCTGATAACTACTAAAATACAAAAATAGTAACACGTTGAAGTATTTCAATTTCATAATTAAATTTATAATTATTTTAGCGTTAGAATTAAGATTATCTTTATTGGTCAAGTATTAATGCTTGATGTTTGATTTTTACGTATTTACACGAAACAAAAGTTTATAATAAATATTATTTTATTTTTTAGTTCAAAATTTAATATTTATTTTAAAAATATAATAATTTTTATTTCAAAAAAATAGAAATAATTTTATTTATGAGTTGGATAATAAATATTTAATAAATAATCTTAAATTCAACCGATTTTTAGTGGCTGGGCCATCCAAAGTTTTCTTTTGTGGTATATAAATGTCACAGGTTGAGAGTTGAGACAAGCTTTAAAAATGTGTCTGGTCGTTCATTAACATACATGGACACCTCTCACGACAAGATTATTCTTTGTTGGACGAATCCAAGGCAACACTAATGCCGAGTCCTCAGTTTAATAAATAATTTATAGTGATTTTTTTTGTTTAAGTTATTAACTTTTAATTTATTAATCGTTAATTTAGATTATGTTTTATAAAATTTTATTATGAGCATAAATGTTGTGAAATATTTTTTTACATGAAACTTAACAGGTCCATAAGTTTATATTTTTTATAAAAAATATATTTATAATTTTAATAAACAATTTGGAGGTTTGAAAATTATATATTTATCTGTGTTAATTATATTTTTATGT
Source organism: Abelmoschus esculentus (assembly GCA_035048815.1). Taxonomy (NCBI): domain Eukaryota; kingdom Viridiplantae; phylum Streptophyta; class Magnoliopsida; order Malvales; family Malvaceae; genus Abelmoschus; species Abelmoschus esculentus. The sequence continues at coordinate 3,469,917 of JAUCBN010000031.1, read as the reverse complement.
TTAATAAAATGTTATTTAATATTAAATATTTTTTTATGAAAATTTATCTTAAATATGTACAATTATTTTGAATATATTTATTTTATCATAATCTTTAATTCACTTTGAGAGGATATTCACATAAGAAAAATATTTTGATATATAAGTTTGTTGATTTTAGAGATTAAGATTAAAAATTAAAAAGTTAAAGTTTAGAATTCATGATTTAGAATTAATGATTTAAGATTTAGATTGTTTGGTAAAAATCGTTTTGAACTAAAATTTGAGGCTTAAATCAATTTTACTCCTAATATGATCATTGAAGTTTTATTTTTTTAATTTAATAATTCAACTTTCGAATTATTCATATTTTGATATTTTCATGACATAATTACACACGAAAAATCATTTTTCTAAAATAAATTATTTTAACTTGTCTATGATTTATATTTTTAAATAAAATTGATTAAACAATCTTATCAATTATATATAATATTTATAAATTTTATGCATTATGATATATTATACTAGTATAATCATTTTACAGCCTTACGATATATTACATTTTTCATTGCCTATTTCATCTGTTTTTTTTTTCTCTCATAACACTCTATCAATCAAGAATAATAATTAAAAACAGAGATCAATATTTCTCCTCCCGTGATAAAAAAATTATTTTATTTAAGAGTGATGTTTAGTGTAATTTATCCATTATTTTATTTTTAAAAAATAAAATCTAGTGTGCCATGTTAACGGCTTATAACTGAAAGTAACGCTAGTAACTATATTAAAAACGAACTAAAAAATCAGTAACCATAGCATGAGTTTTAAAGTTTTAATGATTAAAATGAAAACGTTTTAAAATTTCAGTGATCATTATGTAGTTTATCTAGTTGATAATTGTATAAATAAAAATTTAATATATAGATCTTTTAAATATACATAATAATGTTATATTAAAAAATATTTTTTATAATTTAACTAATATTAATAAAAACAAAATATTGACAACTAATAAACTATTCAAACAAATATATAGTATACTTTTATCTTTGTATGTCATTTTACTTGTTCAAATAATCAATCAATAATCAATTAATTTTATCAAATACTTTTATATAATTAACTAATATAATCCGCTAGTTAAATAAATTAATCCAATCTATTATCAACCATCAATAATGCCCTCCACTATACACTTAGCTAACTATTAATAGCCCATTAATAAAAATGATCATGTTAAATTAATTCCTTTACATAATTCTAAATTTTTCACATGTTAGATAACAATTAAGATGATAAAAAGGAAAATATTTTTATATACTATAAATTTTAATTTACGCAAACTTTTTAATTTTAGGGTTTAAGATAAATTTTAGGGGTTTAATGTGTAGGGTGATAAAAATATTACACAACTTTTCTTTAAAATTTAATTTTTTAAACCTAGATACTAAACCTTAAACATAAATCCTACACTATAAACTCTAACATTAAATTTTAATATATCAATCATACATAAAATCCTAAACTAACGTATTAAACCTTAAATTTTACAAGCTCGTGTGAACTTAGTTCATGTAACGTGCATGTCAAAAAAAAATCATAAACGATAATAATGATTTATAATAAATTAATTTTTTATTTTTATCATAATTTAGATTTAGATTGAGATATTTTATATATTATAATAATAAATCCTTTAAATATCATTAAAATGTGTTTTTTATTTTATTGTACCACGTCTAAAATAAATTAAATAATAATTTTTTATCTTAAATGTATCCTTTAATAGTAATGTTAAACAATTATATCTCAAACTAAACTTTTCAAAACAATATTCTCAAATTATTATTTTATCACATTCTATAAAAACAATACTAAATATCTTTGATTGATAAATTTTAAGTATATTAATTATATATGTCGTATTTGACAGTAGAAATTATAATTACACAACAATATAAATGTAACTTTAAATAAAACTAATTATAGAGCCCAAGAATATATAATACATAAATTCTCACATTTTCTCATAAGATTTAAAAGAAAATATAATTAAAGGTCTTGAAATTCACCCAATGCAATAGATCAACAAACTACAATAATTATTCAAAACATCTAAATCCAGTTAACATGTTTGCTATGAACAGAGTCTGTGTAAAGTAGTGAGAACTTTAATTGAGGCTGACATACAGGTGGTACGTGGTGTGGACACATTTCATACTGATATGGGCAGTCTACTCCTCCTTCTTCACTCCCCTGGAATTCGGATTTTTCAGGGGACTCCCGGAGAACCTTTTCCTCCTAGACATTGCCGGCCAACTCGCTTTCCTCCTAGACATCGTCCTCCGCTTCTTCCTTGCCTACCGCCACACTCACTCCTACCGCCTGGTTTACGATCGCCGCCTCATTGCCTTCAGGTCATTCTTTCTCCCTCATCTATTTCATTTTCTTAAAACATTTTTTCTACCCATATTCATTCATATTCAATAACACTACAGGTACTTGAAGTCCCGTTTCATTGTTGATTTCCTTGGATGTTTGCCTTGGGATGCTATTTATAAGGTACCCCATTATTCTTCTCCTTGTTGCTATTTATTATTTACAATAGCCAAAATTGTACTTGTCTACTTGTATATTTGTTCCATTCCACCCATGTAAAATTTCGAGAAAAAAATATTACTGTATGATGAGTAGCAATCTGTTTACTCTGACCAGCTTTGTGGAAGAAAAGAGCCTATTAGATACATGCTATGGATTAGGCTAAGTCGGGCTCTACGAGTAACTGAATTTTTCGAGAAGTTGGAGAAAGACATTCGGATCAACTACCTTTTCATTCGGATAGTGAAGCTTCTTGTTGTTGAATATTATTGCACGCATGCTGCTGGTTGCATCTTTTACTATCTTGCTACAACGCTTCCTCCTTCGAAGGAAGGCTACACATGGATTGGAAGTTTACAGATGGGTGAATATCGATTCACGAATTTCAGAGAGATTGATTTGTGGAAGCGTTATATATTATCCCTCTATTTCTCTGTTGTAACCATGGTAACCGTTGGTAGGTTTTCTTCACTTTGTTTGATTTCCATTGGGAGATTATCTATTGTCCTTGTTGATCATGTTCTCTCTTGTGCAGGTTATGGAGACATACATGCTGTCAATGTTCGAGAAATGATATTTGTGATGATTTATGTTTCTTTTGACATGATTCTTGGTGCTTATCTGATTGGTAACATGGCAGCATTGATAGTAAAAGGATCAAAGACAGAGAGGTTTAGGGACAAAATGGCTGACCTTATCAAATACATGAATAGAAATAATCTTGACAAGCAAATAAGTAGGGAGATTAAAGGCCACCTAAAATTAGCATATGATCGCAGTTATACCGAAGCAACTGCTCTTCAAGATGTTCCAGCTTCTATTCGCACCAAGGTAATTTGGTTTAGCTTTCGTCGTCCCAAATTTACGGATATCTGTTATTGCTGGTTTATGCTCATACTATACAACCAAAACCTTTGTGGACAGATCTCACAGAAATTATATGAGCCATTCATCAAAGAAGTTTTTCTATTCAAGGGTTGCTCAACAGGATTCATTAAGCAAATTGTAAGCCATTGTATTGCTTATCTAGAGTAGCTTTTCTATTAGGTTAGGAACAACTGATTTTCATTTCACTCTTCATCAATAATAGCATGTCATGGAACTGTGTTTCTTTTCGATTAATTTTCGAACGATGCATTTCTGAAAAATGAGATTAGATATGTGGTCAATCAGAAGCATATTCATTCACCATCATTTTGTGTAAAGACTAACCTCGGTTAAACACGACATCTAATTGTTGTTCAACGTATCTGCTTTGTTCAAAGTTAGAATATAAAAACACAGAAGATGAAAAGATAAAGGAAGAGGAATTGAAGATAATGAAGTCTACTTCTGATTCTCACGGCATAGGGCTGGAAATGGTTATTCCGTTGTGTGCCCATTGCAGAATATGGCCAGGATAGAATATCTATTTGGACCAATCTAACATGCCACAAGTTTTTGGTTAAGAAACTCATCATTATTTGTTGTTTGTCAGGCAATTAAAGTCCATGAGGAGTTTTTCCTTCCAGGGGAAGTGATTATTGAACAGGGAAACGTAGTCGACCAACTCTATATTGTTTGTCATGGAAAACTGGTAAGATTTTCTTTGCACCAGCTCTATGTCTTTGCACCAGATAATATATTAAATAATAAATAAAAAATATATTAATAAATAAAATTAATCATCTAATTCGGTGATGACACATGTCATCAATTGATTGGATGATTAATTTTATTTATTAATTTAAAATTATGATTAATATTCCGTTGTTGCATTCTGTAGATTGTTGATTAGTATATCGTATACTAACCAGATAAAAAAATCAGTGGATACTCTATATCAGTGTCCTTAGTTTTTAATTTGTAGGCGTAGGCAGCTGACAATTTACTAATATGCACAGGTGGAAGTAGGGAGGGGCAAAAATGATGAAACTGGGGATTCCTTCATGGATCTCCAAACCTATAGCTCTTTTGGTGAAGTTTCTTTCCTTTGCAACTCTCCTCAACCTTACACAATCCGAGTTCGTGAGTTATGTAGGGTTTTACGACTTGATAAACGATCATTTATGGAGATTGTTGAGATATACTTTTCTGATGGAAGGATTATCTTGAACAACCTTCTTGAGGTGAATTAACACACACACACAAAATAATGTTCTTTTCCTCCATCTTTTGGATCATCATTTCTTTTGGAGGCAAAAACATTCAAATAATTCTCTAATGTAGAATTGTTAGATGAGTGGAGTATTGAGGTTCATTGAAATAAATGTTTTGATATAGGGAAAAGATGTCGATATGCAAAATGAAATACTGGAGTCAGATGTTACTCTTTATATTGGAAAGCTCGAATCGGAGCTAGCTGCAAGGTTGAATTGTGCTGCCTACAATGGAGACTTATACCGATTGAAACGTCTTATTGGAGCTGGAGCTGATCCCAACAGGACAGATTATGATGGAAGATCACCTTTGGTATGGTGTCTTATGTCCTAAATTTACAACGAATGCTTTTAAACTCTATTTATGTCCTATAAGCAAGCTATATATAACAAATAGAGTTTAGCTTGATGAGAAAACTTTGCTGGGATGGAAGATAAGTTGGCTAGAACTTTAATTTAAGAAAATGAACTTTCACGGAAAGTCCTTTTTACAGCACATTGCAGCATCCAGAGGCTATGAAGATATTACCGGTTTTCTTATCGAACAAAAAGTGGACATTAACATATCAGGCAAGTCTCTTTAGTTTGCCTCAGGAATTATGCACATATTTTCTGACCGGATATTGCCTACGAAGAAATCACATCACGAAGTTTGCTTAATCTTTATCAGATAAGTTTGGGAACACTCCCTTACTTGAAGCCATCAAGCATGGTCATGACCAAGTTACTTCTTTACTCGTTCAAGCTGGAGCAACACTTGCAATGGACGATGCCGGTTGTTTTCTCTGCATGACTGTTGCAAGAAGGGATTTGGATCTCCTAAAACGTGCTTTGGCCGCCGGCATTGATCCAAATGCCAAAAGTTATGACTACCGTACACCTCTTCATGTTGCTGCCTCAGAAGGGCTATATGTTATGGCCAAATCACTTGTAGAAGCAGGAGGTAGCGTTTTCTCAAAAGACAGGTATAATGTATATAGATATGTTACATTTTTAATGATCAAAATAGGTTCTGTCACTAAATCTTACAGTTGTTGTAAGTTTTGTTAAGCCGAATCATGTTCTGTAGATGGGGAAATACTCCAGTTGATGATGCCCGCATAGGTGGAAATAGGAATTTGATTGGCTTGCTTGAAGCTGCTAGAACCTCTCAAATGGCTGAGTTCTTGGATTGTCCACAACAAATTCGAGGTACAACCGAAACTCTATTTGCTGTATATAACTTGCTTAGAGTTTTCTTGAAATTGAAATTTTGGAGGAAATCAAGTGGATTAATATTTGATACGCCATCAGTGTAAAAAGTTTATACAATCGTGCCTATTTTTAAGCATAAATCTAAAATCTAAATTTCTATTTTTTTTTTTAATTTTCTATAACTTGTGTAATAAAATTTTATTTTCGACCCCTTCACTTTAAATTCTTGATTTTACCCTTGCTTACATAGTAGTGCACACTAACATATCGTTGTCGTATAGATAAAGCTGCCAACTTAAAATAAAACGTTAAATATTAAAATACTTTAAAAATATAAACCAAAATAACCATTCAATTAAATTCAATCAAATATTAAGGGTATTTTTTTTTACACTCTCTCTTTTTGTTTGTGTGTATTACTTTAACCTGCTTTTTATGACCATTCTTAGTGAATGATACTAATATATACATACGTTTCCCTGCTCATCCCAGGTGATCTGTGTAAGAAAAAATGCAGTGTGTTCCCATACGATCCCTTGTCTGGACAATATGATCCTAGACGTGGAGTGGTCTTGTGGGTTCCTCAGAGCCTGCATCAATTAATCGAGGAATCAAAGCACGAGTTCGAGTTCGAATTCGAGTGTGTTGAGTCTGCTTCTTGCTGCATTTTGTCTGAGGATGGTGCTAAAATTACTGATACAAATATGATTAGTAATGATCAAAAGCTATATCTGGTGAAGGAAGCATAGCCCAACTTACGTTGCAGTCTGTAGAAACTTACAGAGATGTGTATATGAGATTTATAAGCAAAAGAATGAATAATTTACACTTACTGCTTGTTTATTATTTATTTAATTGATAATTTATCATTAAGGGTGAATATTCAATTATTTTATTGAATAATTATTTTATGTTTTTTTTTTTATTTTAAAATATTTTAATTTTTAATATTTTATTTTATTTTAAATGATATGATAAAAAATGCACATTGATATAAAAATGTCATATAGATAAATGTGCTGATTTACCAGGATGACAATCTAATAAAAATAATTTTATAAAATTATATAAAATATAAATTATTTTTTTGTAGTTAATTATTTTTTATTTAAATAAAAAATAAAACATTTAAAATTAAAGTATTTAAAAATAATAAGAGCTAATATCATTATATAATCAAAACTATTTTTTTAACATTATTCCAATTTAATAAAATCTAATGAGTATTTATTTAAAAGGAATAATATTTAATTAACAATATTTAACATGTTACCATGAATGGATCTGTTTAAGTAATTTATGTATGTGTTTTTCTTTTTAAATTACTTATATAAACGAGATTATTGACTAAAATAAAAATATTATAAATGGTTAATAAATAATTATTAAACCCACTTTTCGGTTCTCGGAAGCAAATAAAACACATAATCTTTTTATTGACTTAACAACTTTATTCAAGATTATTATTATTGTATGAAAATGGGGATATTGAGTATAAAACCTACGATGTAAGTGTAAAAAAGTTTTAATTGATAATTTTTAATCATTTTCTTTTTAAAAAATTGATATTTAAGAGTTGTAAATTAAATTATTTTAATTAGTTGGTAATTTAAGAGTTTGTTAGATGGTTTGGTCGTTAATGGGCGGTTAGTATTAAGGTTATCAATAAAAACAAAACAAAACATTGTAACGGGTTTGGTATAATAATAATAATAATAATAATAATAATAATAATAATAATAATAATAATAATAATAATAATAATAATAATAATTTTACATGTCTCATTAAAAAATTATAATTTTATATAAAAAATACATAAAAATATAAAAGATGTTACACTAAAAATTAAAATAAGATGACATAACAACAAAAAATTTAACTCACTTTAATTTTAATAAAATAAAAATAATATATTATACATTCGAGTAATTTATGATTTTTATAAGTTAAATATTCAATAATTTAATTGATTTATTAAAAGGTCAATCGAGTTAAAGTTCAAATAAAACATTAACTAAATTTTGATCAAATTAAATTTGAATAATTCATGATTTTAATTATTTTATTTACATCCCTAACCCCAAACCACAAATGTGAAATATCATTTTATTAAACTGGGCTGGGCCCAACAACTAATCCAGAAGAGTGGGGACATTTTGGTAATTTCGAAGGTGGGATTTCTCGTCCGGATGGAGTATTAAAACAGGTGCCCAGGCTGGAGCAGTAGCCAAGTGGTTGTAGTCTGCAAATCTCGAGAGATTCTCTCCAAGAAGTCCAACAAAATCAAACGCGTCTCAAATCTTCTTCTCCAAAGTCTTCGATGATGGATTTTCAAGCCAAGAAACTCATCAACAATCCCAATGGTAACAATATTACCTCCTTCAATATTAGTTTCTTTATCCTTTTCTTTCTTTCTTTCTTTCTTGAGAAAGAGAGAGTTAAGGATGATATTGGCTCGCATTTCCTAATTTCATGTGTATTTGTGTTTGTATCGGGGAATCTTTGGAATCTTTTAATTGTTTTTGTGTTTTGCCCTGTAATGAGCGGTTAGAAATGGTTAATATATGCGATTTATGTATTTTGTTTCCGTAGTAGCTTTTTCTTGATTCTGCACTTCCCTTCATTTGCTCTGACTAAATGAAATCTGGTAATGAAACAACTCTATTGCTAATATAGGGAAAGCAAAGAAGTCATCATTTCCTTTCCTAGGTTTTCTGCATCGATTGTACCGTGTTAGGGCTAAATCAAGCTTTTTATACTCTTGTTTCTTGAATGCATTACTTTACTATGCTCTTTCCAGTTTCCGCCAACTAATTGCCGGTTCTAGTTTTATGCTTTATGAAAACCATTTTGAACATTTTTTTGGTTACTGTGGTGGCAGATGTGGTGACTGAATTCATTGAGGGTCTTGTGGAAACATATCCAGGACTCCAGTACTTAGATGGTTTCCCGGAGGTGATTTTGTTTTCCGCTTTGCTTATGTTCAGTTGGTGAAATAAACTTCATGAAAACCAATCGGTAACTTGTTCGTTTGCAGGTGAAAGTTGTAATTCGTGCTGATGTTTCAGGCCCAACATATGATAAGGTTGCAATTATATCAGGTTTGAACCCAACGAAGCTTTAACTCTTGATCTCTGTCTTCGTGTGCTCAAAATTGAAATTCTATACTTTGTTACCTGTTTTTGCTATAGTGATTCCTAGACAGCTTTTAAAGCATAAATCACCTTTTTGCATTTATGTTTCTACTGATTTTACAGGCAATTAGTTTCATATGCCCTTTGTTAGGCAATTCTGGGGGTCAAAGTTGTTGTTTCCCTTTATCCCTTAGCATGTATGCTAAAAATGTTTCTCTCCAAACTTAACAAAATATATCAGTAACTACTTTGACTTTCCAGGACCCATCATGGATTAGTTGCTGTGCATCATTGGGCATAAACTTTGGGTGCATGCCTAATTCTTTTTTTACTGGTCTCTACACTTCTCATTGAAATTTGTTTTCTCCCATGTAGCCACTAATGTTTTACATTTATGGTTTTTGTGTATGTCTATGGGTCTTTCTGTTTGATCATTTTACATCTTGTTTACTTATAGGTTGTATCTAGAAAGAAAATAATTAAAATAAAGAAAGGAAAAAAGTTTATTGAGTTTTCTGCCTCAGGAAAATGGAAATAGTGGTCATGGCAAGTGATATTGGGTCTCTTACACTTTTGGAACCCTTTTTGGCATATAAATTGTAACAATACACGGCTAATTTTGTTTTATATAATTTGAAATACAGGAGGGGGAAGTGGGCATGAACCTGCACATGCTGGATATGTGGGAGAAGGGATGCTGACAGCTGCCATTTGTGGAGATGTTTTTGCTTCTCCTACAGTTGATTCAATTTTAGCAGTATGCTTTCTCTATTTCCCACCTTTTTTTGATGGTTTAGGAGGAGATGCATTTTCCTGTTAATTATCATTAATGCCTTCCCGTTTGTGACTGACATTATTTCATCAGGGTATTCGAGCTGTTACTGGTCCTATGGGATGCCTTTTGATAGTGAAGGTATTTATTTTCCTAAGCAATAAGTTATAGGTTTATATGATAATTTTTGTTGTATTGGAGGATTTACTGCTATCATGATGTGTGCTTTAATTTTTTCCTGGTGATATCTCCTTTTATTGTCATCAACCCCACCAACCCAGCCTTAATAAGAAGGTGAACAGGGGGCGGGGATGGTGGTGATTGGAAGAGGTAAAAAAACGAGAATCCTTTGTTAGACTTGGTAATGTAAAGCTTAAGATCATGTTTAAGCATGAAGGTGTATATTACTGGTAATTTGTCTTTGTTCTAATTCATGGTATAACCTGAATGTGGACAGAATTATACTGGTGATCGTTTGAATTTTGGGTTGGCTGCTGAGCAAGCAAGGTCCGAAGGTTATAAAATAGAAGTACGTTTTCAAGCTAGAAATCTTTTTAAAGGGACATTTTATTTCTTTGAAATGTCTAAACATTACGAGAATATAACTACTATATGGATACAATTTCTTCCCTTTGCAGATTGTAATTGTTGGAGATGATTGTGCATTACCTCCACCTCGAGGCATTGCAGGACGAAGAGGTTTGGCAGGAACTGTTCTTGTTCATAAGGTTCTTTCCCTCTCCCTCTCCCTCTCCCTCTCCCTCTTATAAATTATTAGCAAAGTGCCTCTTTTCCCTTTTAAAATCTTCTTTTCTCTAAATTTTGCAATTGTTCCTCTTCCCTTTGTTAAATGCAGGTAGCGGGAGCTGCAGCTGCAGCTGGCCTTTCCCTTGCTGATGTTGCTTCTGAGGCACAACGTGCATCTGAGATGGTTGGAACCATGGGTGTCGCTTTATCTGTTTGTACGCTGCCTGGTCAGGTTACTTCAGATCGCTTGGGACCAGGAAAGATGGAACTTGGTCTGGGAATTGTGAGTTACTTTATAGTTGTATTTCTGTAGAACCAAGTGGAATTAGTTCTCTTTGTTATCTGATTTGCTTTCTACCTCAATTCTTATGTTGAGCTAAAATGTGTTGTTCTTTCAGCATGGGGAAGCTGGTGCTGCTATGGCAGACCTCCAGCCAGTGGATGTGGTGGTTTCACACGTTCTTAATCAAATATTGTCATCGGTATGTTCCAATTCGGGAGCACCAGCTTATCCTTTTTATCCCCTTTCCATACATTTTTTATGCTATGTGCATCTCATTCAACTGGTGGTTATGGTATCTGATATTTACTATTTTCTTTTGCGAGGAAAATAGCCTGGAATTTTTCTCCAAAATTTTTATGTGATACTTTTAAAAAAAATATTTTTGGCTTTCTTTATAGATCGATTCTGCTTCTGCTTTGAATGTAAAGACATGACATGCCTAATATCATTTAAGTTTTATATTGGATTGAGTTGAGACGCACATATGTGTGTGTCTAGTTTTATTTTGTCTTAGATCCTTTCCCTCTTGGCTCAATTAAGTCCAATTATTTGTGATACCAGGCTTACTGCTCAATCATGTTTCATGTGATAAGATAAATGTGGCAATGTTGACTGTATATCACAAGAAGACTGTCAATTATTTGTGACAATTTCTTCCTAATTGAGTGATGTAAATTGCAATGTATATTAAAATACAATAAAAGCCTTATTACAAATTGAAAAGAAAGAAAATGTCCCGTTTTCTCTATCTTGCCTGATTCTCTTATTCTCTTCAGTCTTCACTATAGCAGGTAGCAGCAATACTTAGATTGGGGAATACATTAGGTTCGAAATGTTGTAATGTGCTGCCTTATGTGTGCCCTTGGGCTGTCTCTTATATATTTTGAAGAAAACCATGTATCTTCTCAAGAGTCAATGCTATTGTTGTTATTACATTATTAAAGGTTGATTTCTGTGGCACATCATCCTTCTCTTATTCTAATTGTAGTTGGTAACAAAAAGGGCATCACAGATCTTGATAAAAGAAACTTGACAGATCAAGATATTGCCATTAATGTTTGATTTTCTATAAACACAATCACCTGATGTGCGTAGCTCCTTTCTGCTTTACTCATTGTATCAACCTAGCACATCTACCTCTTTCTCTCTTCAATATATATTATTTAATTTCACTACTCTGTCATCTACATTATTTAAATTTTACTTATGTAATCTTTCAGGAGACAAACTATGTTCCAATTACACGAGGCAATAGAGTGGTGCTTATGATTAATGGGTATGTATGTATATTAATTTTATTTTCTGATGTGTTTTTTCCTCTGCTTTCCTTTTGAGGGCCATAGAGTGTTTTCTAATCAGTTTGGTTTGGGGGCCTGAAGTCTGAGTCCAGTTTGCTTCTGATATTTCTCATTTCTAACTTTGACTAGGAAATAGATTAGAATTTCATAGCAAACAACTATATTCCTTGTTGTTTATACTTGAGACTAGGAGGTAGAGGAAAAAGATGAGGTTTGAGGAGTATGGCTTTAAGCTTGAAATAATAATAAATTCAATTACAGTATGGTCACAATATATGTTGCAGATGTAAGTAGGTTTCGGCCTTTAGCCTGGTTGGTGTTGCTTGAGCAATTTGCTTTAGAAATGTCTAAACTGGTTTAATTCTCTCTCTCTCTCTAACTTACTGTTTAGTCATTATTTGATCCAAATTATTCCTGTAAACGTGCCCACTTTGCTTTAGAAATGTCAGATTATGATAGCTCACATGGTTAAAAAACTAGTTGTGCGGAATGTATTCTTGTGAGTTTTACACGGGTTGTTAAATATTTACCGACTTATCCAAACTGTCATTGCTGTTCTCCGATTTAGTGTCGAGATTTTTCATTTTTTAAGTGAAGATTCAACTGTTACTGTCACAATGTTGTAGTTAATACTTTGCAGCATATCATGTACTTAATGTGCTTTCTGAGAATGACAGTTATCAGAACTTCTAAGCTTCTAAAATCTCCGCTTTTGAGTTAATAAATTGGGTTTATTCAAAAATACCAAGAGTTGAACTCAATTAATTGGTCAAATTAGGCTCATTTGTTATAGCAAATTGATTTCAAATTCGGTAATCACTTAAACAAAGGACCCAATCACCAAAGTTTATGCTTGATGAATGCTAGGTTATGTTCCTAATTGAACTCAGTTTGTCACATTTATTCTCCACTTTGTGTTCATGTTCTGTGTTATTTCCGTCCTAGCCTATTCAATATCTTTATTTTGCTGTTGTTAACTTGTTATCATAATGATAAAGATCTATCGATTTGCAGCTTAGGTGCCACTCCTGTGATGGAACTTATGATTGCAGCTGGAAAGACTGTGCCTAAGTTGCAGCTTGAATTTGGACTAGCTGTTGAAAGAGTGTATACAGGGTCATTTATGACCTCTCTTGATATGGCAGGTTAGTTTTCGATATAAGAAAATTCTCGTTTTTTGCAACTTGCATGTATTGCTCATTATCAGTACAATGTTTCTTTCAGGATTTTCAATCTCTATAATGAAGGCAGATCAAACTCTGTTGCAACGCCTGGATGCTCCCACGAAGGCTCCACATTGGCCTGTTGGTTCTGCTGGTCTGTCAATTTGTTAGAATATTGATACTTGTTTATATTCATCCTTTCACTTGTCTATAAGATGATTTAGGAAGAAATGTGTGGAATTTAACGTCATATATTGCAGTGCATATTGACGAATTAAATTGAACTCTTATGAAGAAAATAATCTCAACTCTAAAGTATAATGGTTACAATGGTTAACCATCTTATATTGGAAATTTATAATAAAGTTCAGGTGATTTTTGGGTTTATTAAGCCGAAGTTCCCTGTTTTCTTTTAGGTAACCGTCCACCTGCCAAGATTCCTGTTCCGTTGCCACCATCACGTTCCACAAAAAGTGAGGAGGTAAGTTCCACGAATTAATTACTTTAGAAGACCATATTAGGAATGGACCTGTCATTTGTTATAAAAAGTAACCTTATTAAAGGTTACATTTAAAGTAAATCAAAATCTCTTTCATGCAGAATGTAGATATTAATTTTTTAGTTGCTGTCACTGTATTTTGAGTCTTTGATGTTACAGTTGATAGATATAGATGATGGCTAATCAAATGCATAATATTATACTCGCCTGATTGGTTATGACAATATTTTAGCAGTACTGCTATCGATAGAAGAGTATGTAATGACATCATATTTAAGCACTCATGTACAAAAAACAATGTAAAGTTTAATTACTGATTTTTGTGTCCTGTTGATGAATACAAATTAGTCGAAGGTGCCTTCTTGTTCCCATTTTCCTAGAATAACAAAAAGGAATATGGGGTTACATAAAGTGTCTAAGATGCTCATATGGCTGATGTTAGGCATTTTTCACTTGAAAAATAAAATAAATTCACTAAGAGCATGAAATATTGTTAAATTCAATTCCTTGGATTCAATTATATTCTTTTTTGTGATGTTAATCGTGGGCAGGCATTGTTAATATTGTTAAATGAGTTTTTTTGGGTACATGAGATTATTCATACCTTGTTGGGTATGAGAAAAAGACAGTTTCTTGTTGTGGTTGGCTGACATCTTACTTCATTCATGTTTGTTCCTTGTAGTCATTAAGTCGACCACTGCAGCTTAGTGAACAGGGCCGCATTCTTGAAGCGGCTATTGAAGCAGCAGTAAATGCAGTAATCGGTATGATGGACAATTTGAATGACTGGGATTGCAAAGTTGGTGATGGAGACTGTGGGTCAACTGTAAGTTGTGTACTCAAATTGTCTTAATTGTCATTTTGCCTTTTGGTTCATGCTTCACAGTTTATTGTACGTTGTACATGACTAACTTGCTTTTGCAGATGTACAGAGGTGCAACAGCAATCCTTGATGATATGAAAAAATTGTATGAAATTTGTCCCTTATTTTTATGTTTCTTTGTATCTTAGAGAAATTCTTCTAGCGTAGTAGCTTTAACAATCCTAGGCCAGATTACTGACATATATTTATTTATGCAAGCTGTTTGCTGCCATTAATTTATTTTATGTTTTGCTAGATATCTGTAACCTTTTGACGAGTCATTATCTATAGACGTCGTAGGGCTACTTGATTTCACTTTATTATACGCAATTAGTGTAATTGCAAGAAGAATCCCATAGATGCTGTTGGTTGAGATGCTTCAGAGACTTGAATGCCCATAATTCTGCAAAGGATATTTCTGATGGGAGATATTTTAATGTATAAAACTATTCTAGTCAAACAGGTCACTGGTGTTTGGAGCATGTAATGTTATAGCTTTTTTTGTTAACTGACTGTCGTCTTTCCTCCATTATCATTTCTGCAGTGATTTGCTTCTGTAATGTATAGATTGATGGCTGTCAGCTTTAGTTATGTGATTTTAATTTTTTATATGTAACACTTTTTTTTTACCTTGGTGATTATCATTACAATATATATTTTTCTTGTATATTTGAATCTTACTTGATGAATCATCTTCACCTGTTCCAGTTATCCGCTGAATGATGCTGCAGAAACAGTGAATGAAATTGGATCATCTGTTAGGAGAGCTATGGGAGGAACAAGTGGAGTCTTGTAATTTATTTGCCTGTTCTCTGCTTGACTTATACTTACAGATATAACTAGAAATATAAAACACTTGACATTTCTCTTTTTACAGATATAATATATTTTGTAAGGCAGCATACGCAAAGTTGAAATCTAACTCAGATTCGGCTCTCACAGCAAAGCAATGTGAGATGATGGACGATGCTCTTCATCTGAAACATTTCTTTCTTACTTTGACAATTGACTCTCCTTGTCTTACCAACATTTTATTTCAGGGGCTGAAGCACTTGAAGCTGCCATTGCTGCAGTCAGTAAATATGGTGGGGCTAGTGCTGGTTATCGTACGTTATTAGATGCCCTTATCCCCGCATCAGCAGTTCTTAAGGAGGTAATATAGATTCACTGCATTTTTTGCACTTTCTTGTTGATGCACTCCAAGATTTCATGCTAATATTTTGTTATGCAATCAGAGATTAGCTGCTGGCGATGATTCTTCTACTGCATTTGTTCTTTCATCTGAAGCTGCAATGGCCGGAGCTGAATCAACTAAACACATGCCGGCACAGGTTCTGATTCATCTTCCCTTCGCCTTGTTTTCGTACTTATGCTTTTGATTTCTTTGTATTGGTCTGTTACTAAAGTATGTTTTCAGGCTGGTCGGTCAAGCTATGTGTCATCGGCTATCCTTGCAACAGTTCCAGATCCCGGTGCGATGGCAGCAGCTTCCTGGTATAGAGCCGCTGCATTGGCTGTGAAGGCCAAATATGAGCAAGCTTAGTGAACTCCCCTGTTTCAACATTTTGTGAGTTTTGTTTACTAATGGCTTTCCGCTTATGCTTTTTCCTTTTCTGTTTTAACTTTTTGGGGTGCATGAAGCAGAGAGAGCCAGTTTCATAGCATACATACAAACTACAACAGTTAATTCAAAATTGATGTTGATGTCACTGATAATATTTTTTTAAAAACAACTTTTATGATCCTAGCTTTATGTCTTGTTAAAAACAAAATCGAACAATGATGTTTTTTAGAATAAAAAAACTGATGTCCTTTTTTTAGCGTCCTTATGTATGTCCTAATGTTAAAAATTAGGATTAGGATTAAGGTTAAGGTTAGAAATTCATGGAATTAAGGATGAAACATTTTCTAGAAAATAATTTGAGCTGTGCTAGATTGAAGAAAATATTTTTTTAACCTCAATATTGGATCAATTTCTTCGATTAAAGACATCTTAAAATTTATAAAATTATTATTTTTCAGCGGCAGTATAACCCCAAATCAGATTGAAACAATCTATCATTCAAATCGAAATCGAACATAATCCATAACATGCATAATTCTATAAAACAAAACATTAATTATTAGAGATAAGTGTGAGTATTTTATCGAGTCGAAATTTTGAATGAGTTTATAAATTATATTTTATCATTTAAATTTTATTTTTTTATTCAATTTTAATTTAAAAAATTTGGTGGTTTAATGGAAAGAATTTGAGCGTAACAGTCATTAATACTATTTTAAAAAAAGTTAAATAAAATACTTTTTATTATTAAAATTAATTAATTAATAATAATAATTATGCTTGATATTTATATCGATAAATATATTTTTAAAAAAATTAAAGCGAGTGCTTGCATATGAAATGTGTCTCCAACTCCCAAGGTTCATGCCTCATGCCATTAATTTAGAGTTATAGTTTTAAAATTTATGTTGAATTTAAGATTTATGAGTGAAGATTTATTTTTTATTTTAATATATTTAAAATAAAAAATAAGGAAATGTACGGTAGTTTTAAGGAGAATTTATGATGACATAAAATAACAAAAAATTGTAGAAAGTTGGAAGTTTAAGGAGAATTAATGGTGGCTTGTAGCGTGTCTCATTAAATTATTTTAAATATTTAAAACAAACATATCATACCGTATTGATTTTGAGATTTTAAAGGTCTTTAATAATGAATATTAAAAATAAAAAAATTTAAGAGTATTCTCTTAAAAATTTAATAATAAATATTTTTAAAAATAAATTTTAAGAATAAGTCTTTAATAACAAATATTAGAAGAAATTGAGCTCTTAATAATAATTATTGAATAAGTCTTGTTTCTCTGGTTGACATACATCTAAGATTGAAAAGAACCTTTTTTCGAATAGTTAAACCCAAAGTTTATGGATATTGTCTTTTGGTCTGTTGATATCATATTCTTATTAATATTTGGCAATTGGTATGTGAACATTCCAGCAATGGGGTTGAAACTCGACATAATGTTGCTCATTCAAGGTATTGTATATCTATTTAACTCCAAGCTTTATTGAATGTCAGGAATTTAATTAAGATATAATAGATTGATTTAACAATTTAGATTGTGTATGAATTCCACTTTGCACACTTATTTGGTGCATGAATGTTTATTTGGCCTTTGTTACAAGAGGAAATAGAGAATTGTTCGAAGGACAAGGTTTGAAGAGCCATGAGTTGAACAGACCCAAGAACTTGAGATTTACATAAATGCATATTGATATGCTGAAGTATTTTAGACAGGATCTACATAAGTGCTTATTGAGCACTGATTTTAAGATGCAAGTTGATGGTAATCATATAAAGTTCTTCTTTAGCTTTTACTGGATGTATACTGCATATATATTACATCCATACATCCATACATGCATACATGCATACATACTTGCATACATGCATGCATGCATACATGCATACTATTGTGGTGATCTATTATGCAGTTATATTAATCTAACACGACATGTCTTTGTTCATGATTCTCTTGTAGAGTGGATAAATAATTGATATTTGGTTTTGCATTTATTGTTCCTTAATGTTGTTTGGTGGTTTTTTAGATTTTTTGGAGAAGCATCTTGTGTTCTATCTTGCAGAAAGCTCCCTTCAACGTGATGTTTTGGTGTAAGTCAATTATAAAATTGAGTTTCTCAACCCCTAATTGTGGAATACTTATCTAGTTTACTGTCAAGTTTAAATATTTTAATACTTGACAACATAGCATAATCAAGTTGAGTTTTAAGTTTTTTGTCAATCCAAACTTGAGTATATGTAGTTTTCACTTCATCAAATCATGTCTTTAAATTTAATTGCAGTTGGGATATAATTGACAAAACATATAGATGAAGTGTGTTAAGCTGCATTGCAAAAAGCTGCAGTTAAATATAAGATGATCTTTGTTCTAAAATCACTGTGTTGATATATTGCGTCTCTCTTATACATTTCTTTGTACTAAAATAATAGTACAAAAAATAATTGTACCTGATAGAGTGTCTCAATCTAGTTTGTTTTATATTTTATCAATATGGAACTGAGGTAAGACATTGGACAACCTCTTTTGGTTATTCATTTCTTCTAGAATAATAGTTCATTTCTTTTTCTAAACAGATAGTTGTGCAATTGAAATCATTGTAAGCTTGGGACATGGGAAGAGAACAAAGGTTGCCCTAAATAAATTAATTACCAAATATATTATTATTGATCCACCACGATGTTATGTAATTTCTACTCATATTTCATTTTGGTTTTTTGTTTCAGTTTTTTTTATTACTGTGTGATATTCTTTTATTGATGATCAGGTGAAGAAGATCTATGAAGGTAGGTGAGAAAATGATAAATGCTTAAAAAAGCATGCTGGATGATAAATTTAATTGGAAGGTTTGTGTATATGCTTCTACTTCTAATTTATATGTTTGCGTTTTTTTTTTCCTTTTGAACATGATATATTGTCAAGTTCGAGAGATGAAAAGATGGTTGATTTCCCGCCCTGGTGATGCAAGCTGCTCTAAGGCATTCTGTAAGGAAAATTAGGTATCTTTCTTTCCTTTTGTTGTGAGGAGTTTTCTCATAGTTTCTTAATGCAATTATTTTTTAGGCGTGCAACACAAGTTATCTGCTGAAATTGACAAATTTATTCAAATTGGCACAAATCTATTTATTGGGAAACAAGTATTAAACATCAACACATTTTAACCCTTAAGACAAACATGTTATATCTATGTGTTCCATTAATATGGTCAAAAATGTCCATAAAATTAAAAAAAATTAACCTTCCAATAATTGTTTGTATCTCACAAACTCAATCGAAATTTACTAGCCGTTTTGGAGTCTTGAAGAAGCAACTACATGTCATGGTTGATTATTTCATGACACATTATTTAGGTTTCTTTGCAATGTTTATTGTACATACATACGTACGTATATACGTGCATACATACACATACATACGTGCATACGTGCATACATACACATACATACGTGCATACATACATACATACATACATACATGCATACATACATACGTACGTACGTACTCTCCACGGCGCTTTCGGGCTATTAGGTTTTATGTTACATCAATTTAAACTTGCGCGATCTGTTCAATTGCGACCTTATAATGCAATTGTATTCTCTGGTCCGATTGCTGTTTTTGTTTCTGTATTTTTGATTTATCCGCTAGGTCAGAGTGGATAAATAATTGATATTTGGTTTTGCATTTATTGTTCCTTAATGTTGTTTGGTGGGTTTTTAGATTTTTTGGAGAAGCATCTTGTTTTCTATCTTGCAGAAAGCTCCCTTCAACATGATGTTTTGGTGTAAGTCAATTATAAAATTGAGTTTCTCAACCCCCTAATTATGGAATACTTATCTAGTTTACTGTCAAGTTTAAATATTTTTATACTTGGCAACATAGCATAATCAAGTTGAGTTTTAAGTTTTTTGTCAATCCAAACTTGAGTATATGTAGTTTTCACTTCATTAAATCATGTCTTTAAATTTAATTGTGGTTGGGATATAATTGACAAAACATATAGATGAAGTGTGTTAAGCTGCATTGCAAAAAACTGCAGTTAAATATAAGATGATCTTTGTTCTAAAATCACTGTGTTGATATATTGCGTCTCTCTTATACATTTCTTTGTACTAAAATAATAGTACAAAAAATAATTGTACCTGATAGAGTGTCTCAATCTAGTTTGTTTTATATTTATCAATATGGAACTGAGGTAAGACATTGGACAACCTCTTTTGGTTATCTTTTTCTAAACAGATAGTTGTGCATTGAAATCATTGTAAGCTTGGGACATGGGAAAAGAACAAAGGTTGCCCTAAATAAATTAATTACCAAATATAATATTATTGATCCACCATGATGTTACGTAATTTCTACTCATATTTCATTTTGTTTTTTTGTTTCAATTTTTTTTTTATTACTGTGTGATATTCTTTTACTGATGATCAGGTGAAGAAGATCTATGAAGGTAGGTGAAAAAATGATAGATGCTTAGAAAAGCATGCTGGATGATAAATTTAATTGGAAGGTTTGTGTATATGCTTCTACTTCTAATTTATATGTTTGCGTTTTTTTTTTCCTTTTGAACATGATATATTGTCAAGTTCGAGAGATGAAAAGATGGTTGATTTCCCGCCCCGGTGAAGCAAGCTGCTCTAAGGCATTCTGTAAAGAAAATTAGGTATCTTTCTTTCCTTTTGTTGTGAGGAGTTTTCTCATAGTTTCTTAATGCAATTATTTTTTAGGCGTACAACACAAGTTATCTGTTGAAATTGACAAATTTATTCAAATTGGCACAAATCTATTTGTTGGGAAACAAGTATTATACATCAACACATTTTAACCCTTAAGACAAACGTGTTATATTTATGTGTTCCCTTAATATGATAAAAAAATGTCCATAAAATTTTAAAAAAATTAAAAATTAAATTTATTTATGTGTTCCCTTAATATGATAAAAAATGTCCATAAAATTTTAAAAAAATTAAAAATTAAATTTAACCTTCAAATAATTTTGTTACCTCACAAACTCACAACCAAAATTTACTAGCCGTTTAGGAGTCTTGAAGAAGCAACTACATGTCATAGTTGATTATTTCATGACACATTAGCCATTTAAGAGTCTTGAAGAAGCAACTACATGTCATAGTTGATTATTTCATGACACATTATTTAGGTTTCTTTGCAATGTTTGTTGTACATACATATCTACATACAGTACATACATACAGTACATACATACATATGTGCATATGTGCATACATACATGCATACGTACATACATACATACATTCATACATACGTGCATACATACATTCGTGCATACGTGCATACATACATACAAACATACATACGTACGTACATACGTTTGTGGTTATTTATTTTGCAGTTATGTTAATCTAGTCTTTTGGTTGTAGAATTTTACGTACGTACTACGATTGTAAAGTTTTTAAATTGATTTTCTAAATTCAAGGGAAAATTTTGGGATAAGATTGTAAAGTTTTGAAAGTTTAAATATGAATTTAAAGTTTAAAAATTAAAGTGATGTTTTGAAAATTCTAAAGAGATTGATGGCTAAATATGTAATTTACCCATTTTTTAAAATGTTTTTGTTTTTCAACGTGGTTTATGTTTTTATTTTTATTTATTATTTAAATAATTTTATTATTATTTATCATTATAATATATATTTTAAACTTTGATAACTTTTGGATAACCATTTTGTTTTTAAATTGAATTCTATTTTTACTAAGATTAATTATTTTTTTTATTAAAAGTTTTTCTACTATATTTTTTATTAAAAATATTATTTTATTCTAATATATTGTTTTATCAAAATTCTTTATTTAATATTATATATTTTATATAAAGTCCTAGATAAAGCAAAGAAACCCCTTTGAAATTATACAACCTTAATTTTTATATTTATAATATGATTTAATAGAATTTTAATTTTAATTGGAATTAATTATTTTTCTCTCTATATACATAGTATGGTCTAAGAGAAAAACATAAATTGTTTTTTCTCTATCAAGATTCTTTAAAGCCCCTGTTTTTATTTTTTATTTATGTTTGAGTTCAAAACAATGTTATTTAATAATTTGAGTCGCTTTGGCTAAGGTGTGTTCTCTTATTGATGCTATATATGTTTTTTTTCAAAAAAATATATTTTTCTGTGACATGTTTAATATTTTATGCTTTGAAAAATATTTTGGTTTTGCTGGCATTTCTAATTTTTGTATTGTGTCTTTGATTGTATACTTTTGTTTTCATGCTTACATGTCATTGTGATTTGAGAAATATATAAAACTTTTTGGATTTTGAGATCTTACACTTTTGCAAGTAATTATGATTTTAAATCCTGTGAATTTATGTTTCTGGATAAATTGAGATTTCAGATAAATAATGATTTTAGATTGGACTATGATTGGAGTATGTAGTTGTGATTTGTGTTGTGCGTATAACATCATTCATACATCATGTTTTGCATTGTTTTCTAAAATATTACCATTGAAAAATAATTTTGTAAATTGTGTTTTGTTATTTTTATTTGTACCTTAGATACACTCTAATCTCTTTAGCTTACTTCCCTTTAGTTTCCTCTTATAAATCTTTGGACTTTAAACGATGTAGTACTTGAAGGATTTTTTTATATATTATCTGGTTATTTTATCATTTAATACAAGACTAACTTTTTGTAACGACCCGGATTTCGAAATTTGAGTATCGGGTTAGCCTAGAACGTTGAGCTCAGACGTTTGGGCCTTGTTGGGCCTCGAGTTTGTGTTGGGCTGGTAGTGAGCTTTGATTTTGGGTAACCTTTGGCCTAAATTGAGTTTTAAGGGGCTTTTTGGTCTTTTCCCCTTGTGAGGACAAAGAGAGGGGGGAGTTTATGTTTCTGCATAAAAGTTAGGAAGTGAGGTCATTGGGGTTTTACTTCATCTTTTTCCTCTTTTCTTCAAGGAGAAATTTTATAAAAGGTGTTATCTTTGGAGTTTCAGGTGAGAATCACGTATTGTGTCTAAAGGGTAAGTTGTAGAGTTGTTTTTGATCTACAAAATAAGATAAAAGTTGTTTGGTTTGGTGAAGAAGAAGGGGTAGGTGGGTTATCTGAGAATGGAAGTGTTGAGGGTTCTTTCTCTATTTTCTCATGTTTTTAAGATTTAAAAACATCCCTAGTGGTTTCTAAGAGTTGGTTTCAATCCGTTTCTTGCAGAGCAAGAAGTGGGAGCTTCATCTCAAAGCTTGGACAAAGGGAAAAACTTGAAGGCGTGAGTTTGGGTTTTGTTGCTAGTTTAGCTCGAGGTTGATACTTTCAACTCTTCCTTTTATCATTCAATTCATGGTAGGACATGACATGTAGAATTCATGTAAGTGTGCTTGGTTGACATGTGAGAGGTTATTAATGGTGATTTTTGTATAATGTGTTTGATGTGTTAAAATTGATTTAAACCTGCTCTAAACACTTTTAAAAATGTGTAGGAATGATTTCAGATTGAATAAATAATTTTTGAGGAGGGTTCTTAGGATTTTTCAAGTGCAATTCTGTATTTCGTGTTGGGGTATCGATACCCTTGGTAGGCGTATTGTAGAACTAATATATTGATATAATAATTGAAAATAGTTTTGGACTAATTTGAAAAGATTTTAAAATGGTTTTTATGTTCAAACAACTTAAAAATATATTTTAAAGGTTTTTGAGAGATTTTGAAGGTGTTTTAAATGATTTAAAGAAGCCAAAGAAGTGATTTTAACCCAGATGTTTCGATACGGTCTTGAACCGTTCCGATACCTTTTTGACACTTTAAATCTTGGTTTTGATATCAATTTCGATACACCCCCAACGATCACTAACAATTTTATAAAAAAAACCTAACGGCTAGGAGCAGTATCGAAACGGTTAAGGCCTGTTTCGATACCATGAGTTAAGGGTTTCGAAACATCTCCAAGGTGTTTCGATATCGGTTCTTAAATGAAGGTTCAACGGCTATTTCCCAAAGCAGTTGTATCAAAATAGCTTCTACGTGTTTCGATACCGATCATACCAGAAGTAGAAATGTGCCTTGAAAACAACTCCTAACGGCTCCAACGACTAGAAACTCATTTGGGATGATAAAAGGAAGCATCAAGCATTAAGAGAAGACAAATGCTTCAATTGTAACAACATTACGATCAAGCAATTGTCTTAGTGCTTAATTTCCAATCTTTGGGTAGACAAACACTTGTGAGCTTAATGTTTATGTATGCTCAAGTATCTTAGGATTGTGTGAGAGCTTAGTTGCAAACAATTAGCTTTGTTAGAAGTATTATCAAAGTTTGCTTAAGTTTATCTCTTGTTTGAGAGGATTCTCAAAGTTCGGGTTGTGAACTTTGGATGTTTGATTCGGGTTTGAATCAAGGTTTGTAAGGTTAACCCTTTGCCCTCAAAAGGAAGAGATTCTTAGTGAATTTGGGAAATCCTTAGTGGGAAGCTAAGGTAGTGGATATATGTGCTTGTTCGAAGGTCGAACCACTATAAATCCTTGTATTCATTGTCTATTTTTGCTTCCACAACAAACACCCAAATTAAGTGTTCTCCATCAACTTGGTAAGCTAAATCGGTTATCCATCGAGCATCTTCAAGCCTAACACGTATCGATACCCTAGAGAGAAAGGTTTAGCGAGAAAGGTAGGCATTTCGGGCCTTCCCCATGTATCGATACGAAGCTTCACAATAATAGAGCCGTTTCGATACCCCACATAAGGTGTATCGAATCGGGTAGGTGCTCCTTGATTGACCACGATGTTGGTCAAGGCGTATCAATACCCTCTTCGCAATGGTATCGATACTGCATGTTTCAATACCTTCCTAGTAAGGGTATCGATACAGGGTGTTCCAATACCCCATATAGGAGTATCGAAACCCCTGTGTAATCTTGCCTAAATTCAAAGTAGAGATTGAGGTTTCGGTGATTGAACTTAAGAGTTTCTTTAAATCCTTTAAGCTATAAAATGGATAGCTAAATCTGATATTGATAATTTTAACTCCGATAGACTAGGATGTGATGAGTCTTAGTACCTCTTGATGTAAAGATCCTAGGTGGATCGTTTATGTGTATGTGAGTCTTTGTGTGATGAAAATTCGGATATCGAAAAAGGCCATCCGATGTAATATTTTTGGTGATGTGTTGAAGACCTTATTTCGAATGTTGGGCGGCCTCGTTCGAAGATGTTTAGTGTAACATTCCGAGCATAGGATTTGATGGTAGCCTCAATTCTGAGTGTTGAGTCCTGATGCTGTGTGAACACGGGCCTCACTTCTTGTGTTTGTTTTTGTTGTGACATATATATATATATTGTGTGCGTTAGTATACATTCATTTATGCATTGTGGTAGGCAAGCATGATAGACTATCATGTCATGCATGATATTTACATGTTTTGATTTACTTATTATGATATGCATGATTTTGGACCGTGTGGTGGCGTACCCACTAAGCTTTCGTAGCTCAACGTTCGAAATGTATTTTCATGCGTAGGTTAAGTGAAGCCGGTTTTGTGGAACACCATCAATGTTGGAATTTAATCATCGACTATGTGTTAGAGTACAATTATAGATTTAGTGGGCTAGTAACTCTGTTTTTTTATTTATGTCGAATGTTTAAAACTGATTTGTAACATTGTGGAGCTCCAACCACTTTAAATTGTTTATGGACTCATGTTTTAACTTGAAATAGATTTTATGGTTTTATGTTGGATTTGAGATTGATTTTATTATTGGCCTTTGAAAGAAATTTTGAAATAAAAGTTTTGGGCCTCCATGTGACACTGGGTCGAGGGTGTTACACTTTTAGTTATTCAAAATATTATTATTATTCTAGAAACTTTGATGGATTTGAGAATTAAGGTTATTTTTAGTATACATAAATATTTTTTTTATTATATTCAGATATTTTATTTGAACTATTAGACTATAATATTATTTTTAATAAGCTTTTGAGATAATTTATTTTGAGAATTTTAACTCTTTTTAAGTTACCAATTTTTAATTATAATTTTAACTTTTGGTTTTTATGAATTATTAAGTATTTAAATATTTTACAATTATCATAAAATAATATAAATTAAATTGATTTTGAGGGTAAAGTTTTAACGTTAACTTCCTAAATTCGACATGTTTCTTCTTGTGCTAAATGTTTGTTTCTTCTTGTGCTATTATTAAATGTGTATTTTTTTGTGCTATTGTTAAATGAATTCAAATGTGTATTTCTTCTTGTGCTATTGTTAAATGAATTTAAATGTGTGTTTTCTTCTTGTGTTATTGTTAAATGAATTTAAATGTGTGTTCTCTTCTTATGTTAAATGTGTGTTCTTTTTTTGTGTTAAATGTGTGTTTCTTTTTGCGCTATGTTAAATGAATTTAAATGTGTGCTCTCTTCTTGTGCTAAATGTATGTATCTTCTTGTGCTATTGGTAAATGAGTTTAAATGTGTGTTCTTTTCATGTGTTAGATTTTATGTGTTCTATGATTATATGTTTACTGTGACACTGTGATATTGAGTACCCTGTGAGACTGTGATCAGATAATTAAACTATATGCATCGTTTTTATACGAATATATGTGATAAGACTTTTGAGAATTGTAACATTGATTGCATAGCATGTGCATGGGGTGGGATTATACGGAGGTAGTTCTACCACACAACGTTTTGGCGAAATAAGGGGTAAGAAGTTTTGGGGTACTACATCCATAGCGATCGGTTGATTTAGCCACCACTGTATTTGGCGTTCGGAGTATGAGACTACATTCTCTATGACATTTGCATACATCACTCTCTGTGTTTATACTGCGGAAAGATATATATTTTATCTGTGATTGTGAACTAAGTGATATTGTGATATTTTATCCTAAAGTTAAAGATTTTTATGACGTGATTGTTACGAGAAGTAATCGTTATGAATCGTCTAAAACAGTATAAAAAAGACCAAAATAAAATTATAGATTTTAAGGGTTATAATTGATTTTTAGGAGGGGTCAAGTATGCAAAAATTCCCATTTAGTAAAATAGCTAAAAGGCATAAATTATGTTCTTAGTACTAACATTTTATTAAAATGATTATTTGCCCATTTAATCAAGGATCAATTAATGAGGCCCAACACTAAATGTAATACAATAATAAGGGTAAATTACAATAGAAATCACTAAATTATGAGTAAGATTATATTTGATTATCTAATTATCAAAAGTTATATTTAGGTTATATTTAGGTTATTTAATTATGGGTAAGGTTACATTTAAACACTTTACAAATAAAATATTATTTACATTCTCAAGAAAAATATAAAGATTTCAACTTATATAAAATAATATAAATTAATTAATGAACCTTAGATACTGTTATTACTTTTAATTTGTTTTTTAAAAATCTAATCTAATTATAAAATTATATTTAATATAGTTTTAAATTAAAATAAATTTACATACACTTATTAATTATATTACTCGAACTCAAATCACATGCAAATCAATAACATAATCATCCACTAATCCTTCATCATAAAATCCATTTCAATAGGTTCAAAGCTATATTTTTACTATTATAATTATAATTATAATTTTATAAAAAATCATATAGTATGATAATAGGTTTTATTATTATAATTTATAATAGTTAATATTACGACTTTCAACTTTTAGAATATTTTATTTTTATATTTATATTATCTTTGCATTTAATAAGAAATAAGTGTGTATGTTGGCTTGTAATAAAAAGCGGGAAAAGGACACTGCACGTCACTAAACTATGTGGAATAATTATTATAAGATAATTAAAAATTTAATAAATTATGTTAAATAATTATTAAATTTATTAAAAATTATTATAAGATAACCTTTAAAATTATCAAAATTAATTATTATTTATAACGTTACATAAATAAGGATGATAACGGTACGCAGAATTTTAACCTCCCGATCTAAAAATTAAAATATCCACCTCAACTCGACCTAACTTTAATATATTTTAACTCTCAATACGATAAAAACTATAATTCAGTCTAACCCTCGATATGTTAATAAAAAATTTAATTCAACCCGACCTAAAAAAATTAATAAAAATATTAAATATATCAGTGAGCGTATGTAGAAGACTCGAAACCATTTATTCTCGGATTGCATCTATTCCAGGGTTGTTTGGACTGATGTAACGAGGCCGTGTGGTTTGAGTAGAGGCATGTTGGATTAGAATGCTGGGCTGTGTTGATTATGAAGGGGAAGTTTTGATTGTTCATATACCCAAAATAGCTTGGGAGGAACGAAAACAAAGACTATTTTGACATACAAGTAAATTCGAGTTTAGTTTACTTTGTTGTATAAAGGAGGTTGTTTGTATTCGGTCAAGGGGTAAATGTATATAATTAGATGATGTAAATAGAACTCTTTACACATCTTGAAAATTTTCTTGAGATGATGGCTCAAATATGCTTATAGGAGAAATGTTTTTCTTGTCTTCGATAAATACAACAAACTTATCCAAAAAAATTTGGTTATGTCGAGTCAGAAATTCACCCTAAACTCGATTTGACCTGACATTTTTTAATAACTCAATCCGATCCAAATTCGATTTTTTAATAAAAAATCTAGTCGGATAAGTTAGAACCTATAGGTTTCGCGTGAAAATGAAATTACCATCCTATACACGAACCCCTTTGTAACAAAACAAAATAAGATACTTCCGTTCACTTGAACCGTTTCCTGACACCCATTGTCATCATCAAGTGAAAATTCTGGTCTGAAACATGAGAAAAACGACAGCACCAAGTGAAATTCATGAGAAATTTCGTGGAAACTTGAAAGAAGATCACTTCGAATGTGACCAAACCCCATATGTTCAGCTGTCTAATTCAATTAGTCTCCCCTTCCCCATATATTCGGCTTTCTAATCCATGCAACGCAAGCTTGGGCTAATGCGTCACGCAAAATAATACACATTACACTTCGTTTAATATGGTAGTTAGTAAGCAAATATGGAAACTTCATGTACGCTTTGTTTAATATGGTTGAGCTGTATGTGGGTAGCTTGGTTTATGCTTGTCTCAGCCGAGTTTCAGCGGTTTGAACACCCCGTGAAAGCCGATGGGTCGCTCAGCTTTCTGGTGATAGGAGACTGGGGAAGAAAAGGATCTTATAATCAATCCCATGTTTCCATTCAGGTCTTTCTCTGGTCATTCTGAAACATCAATCTGTTTACGTTACATGCAATGCTAATATAGTAACTCAAATGCCTATGTGTGTGGTGCATGTACATGGGCAGATGGGGAAGGTTGGCGAGTTACTCGGCATAGACTTTGTGATATCAACGGGAGACAATTTTTATGAGGAGGGGCTGGCTAGCCCATATGACACTGGTTTCGGACACTCATTTACCAGTGTCTACACTGCCAGCAGCTTGCAAAAACAATGGTATAGTGGTAAGCTTAGCAATGGTATAGTGTGTGTGTGTGTTTCCATTTGGGGATTCACTTTTTCTTTTGATGTTTGTAGTTTTGGGGAACCATGATTACAGGGGAGATGTGTCGGCACAGTTGAGCCCCATTCTGAGGAAAATTGATAGCAGATGGCTTTGCCTGCGCTCTTTCCAAGTTAACACAGGTCTAATATCTGAAATAGTTTACATTATGTTCAAGGCAACAATTTTAATCCAATTTACTTCTCTTTCTCCCTAATTACTTTCAGAAATTGCGGATTTTTTCTTCATCGACACGACACCGTTTGTTGATCAGTACTTCCGAAACCCGAAGCATCAAAAGTTTGACTGGAGAGGAGTGATTCCTCGGAAGAGATACCTCAGTCGGATTCTGAAAGTATGATAACCACATGAACTTGGACTGTTGATTTTGTTAATTTTGTTTATAGATCCCATCCCAAAAACATTGAAATTGAGCAGGATTTGAGAGGAGCACTGGAGGAATCAGTTGCCAAGTGGAGAATAGTGGTAGGGCATCATCCCATCAAAAGCATAGGGCACCATGGTCCAACCAAGGAGCTCATAACCCACATTCTACCTATACTAGAGGTACCTACTAATACTATATGATTTGCTTTGTTGCCAAAAGCTTAGGATAAAAATGATTTCTACTATTCAATGCAGGCAAACAGAGTAGATATGTACATAAATGGGCATGATCATTGCTTGGAACACTTCAGTAGCCTCACAAGGTAAATTATGATAATAATTAAGCCTTCATAGTCAAGGAAAACAGAACATTGCTAATGTTGCTTGTGGTTGGGAATGCAGTCCAGTCCAGTTTTTCACCAGTGGGGGTGGTTCAAAGGCATGGAAGGGAGACTTCGATTACTTGGACGGTGGAGACGAGATACAATTTTACTACGACGGCCAGGGATTCATGTCTGTCGGGTTGACTCCGACGAATGCTAGGATTGCCTTCCATGATGTGTTCGGCAGGGTTCTGCATAGCTTGGATCTAAGCAAGCAGACCTACAACGTTTACACTGTGATGTAGGTTATAAGTTGGAACATGATCATGGATGGTCGTGGAATGAATGAATCTATCAAGTTTTAAGCAACACTTGAAACACTCTCTTGTATTCCCTTTCTGGCTTTCGTTTGAGCCTATGTTCATGGATGGTCGTGGAGTGAAACCATTAAGTTTGTAAAATTCCCTCCATTGATGAGGAAAAAACATTCTCTTCATAGTCGTGCTCCTGAACACCACACCCTATGATTTGATCTTTAAAGCTCATATTAAGAACATAGTTACTGCAGAAAGCTGGGAATAGAAAAATAATTGATGTGCATTCTTAATTTAAACCCATCACATAATTCAGGATTTGAAAATACAAGAACCAGACCATTCTCTCAGCTGAAAAACTCAATCCACTTGCATGGCCACTAAAGCCAACCATAGGCATCCAATATTAATGTTCAAGTAATGCATAATGTTGACTCAATTCAGTTGGATGATTTGGAATACAAATCAGAAACAAATAACATTGTCATCACAGAATATATATACAATCACCAAATTTACTCTCAAAACCATAAACCCGGTCAGCCTAGTCCCACACTCCCTACTATGAATTTGCTTTGGCAGGCAGGGATGTGTTTAACATAATTAATTCGTAACGAATCGGTACCTTGAGTCCACGAAGCTTTCAACGTCCCATAGAAAGGATCCAAAAGTTATGGCTTCCAAAACAAGTCTCTTCAAACCACCAAAGCTAATCTTAATAAGTTCATCATTGGAAGAATCGACAGTCTCTTGAGGAGTTATAGAAATCTCAGGTCTTCCAAAAAGAGCCTCCGTGTGCTTCTCAATAATGCCAACAGCTTCTTTTGATCTAATTGTAGCATATCTCTGTAGTGTCTCAGCATCAAAAGACATCACATAAGTCCTTAATCGAGAGGGCTTTATCGCATCACCAAAACCTCCAGGACTGACACCACCACCAGACCATGATGAGACTTCAGGGTGAGACGAAACAGCTTGATAGGAAGGTCTCGTGTCGTCCCCCACAGTTTGCTCAATACTACTTTCTTCACCATCTGAAACATTTGGAAGGATTTTCATAGACTTTTCAAGCTGAAATCGTTGGTCAACCCGCTTCAGGAAGTATCCATACATCACCGATGCAGCATAGACCTGCCCAACCCTGAGTTTACTTATCTGTGCTACAGATGTTGAATCACCCAATCGGTTTCCCAGGATGAGCGCTAGGTGGTTTTGAATCATCTCATAGGCCTCATCCGAGTGAAGCTGCTCAAGCTTATCTTCTTGCCTAGGCCATGTGTCCACTCGACCTGAAGGATCTGCAGAAGATGGAGTTATTGCAGGCACCAAGGAAATATTGGCATCCATAAACTTTTGCACAACCAATGCATAGAGAATCTCTTCTAATGCCCTTTTCCGCTCATTAGCCTTGACCTCAGCAATTCTCCTGCAACAAAAAATCAAAATTTTTCCCATGAGAGAAAAAATCAAATCAAGTCTGTATAGTTAACACTCAGATGAGACTCTAACCTATACAATACTAAATCCGTGCCCGAAGCAGATGTCTCTTCCTTCTTTTCTTCAGCATCACGATCAGTTTGAAGTTGTTCAAGCTGCTGCTCAACTGCAGCAGGAACAAGATGAGGATGACTAACCAATATTTGAGACAAAAACTGACCAATTGGAGATTCCATCCGAAGCGGTGCAACTTGAGCATTAGGTTCAGCAGAGTCCGGAGATGCTGAGGCTTTAACAATCATGCCTCTTCTACTCCCCCCCAAAGCCATTCTCCTATTCCGTGGTTTTGAATATGAAATTGAAGAACAAAGCTGCAACGAATTTTGAAGGAGAAAACAACAATCAAATAAAGAGTAAAATTTGACATCCAAAACACAGTAGTAATTATAAATTTTTCTTCCAATCAAAACAGTTAAAATTGAAAAAGAAAAAACAACTAATTTAAAAAAAGGGAAAAATCGCAACTCCACCCACAGATTCCGTTTAATAATAGTAAACTCAACAATATTTAAACAAAATCAGCTAAAAAGGGTGTTAGAACTTAAAGGCCAAAAGGGCTTGCAAGTATCAGGATTTCACCTTTTTTTCTCTCATAAATTACACGAATCGCAAAACATAGCAATATTTCACATAACTTATATAAGAAAAGGATCTAACACACCAAACAGATGTTAAAAAGAAAAGGAAAAAAAGTGATTTTTTTAAAAGGTAATTTGATACCTTAATCGGAGAGCGGGGTAAAAGATTGACAGCGAAACGTGGGGAAAGGGCGCCATTGACGGCTAAAACAGCCGATCTGGTGGCGGGGCATGAAGGTCGGTGTAGAACCATAGAAGACCCAACCACAGAGGCTGCTTCCATCTTCGACACTGGAGAATACCATTTCCATCAGATTAAAAAAACCAGCTGATAACATGTTGTTAGGTACAAACAAAAAGGTTTTACCTTGTGCTTGAAGTCTTCAACAACTGAGAGCAAATCAAGCAAGATTTGTAGTTTTGAATGATTGTTTGCTCTGGTTGTTGCGTCGAGGATACGGTCCTTTACGAGAGCTTCGGCTTAGGGTTTGTTTCCTGTGTGTATTTGGTGAAAAAACAAAGGCAAATGAGGTTCGGTTTTAGTACTACAAAATCCACCATTAACGAATACAATGTGATCAACGTTGTAACAGCTCGGCTAGTTTTGCTAACCCTAAAACAATACCCCTCTTTTTCCCCAAAATTACTCTTTTGCCTTCTTTCACCTCAATTTTAAAAAATATAATATTGAACACAAATATTCAATGAACCTTCATGTTTGTATCAATTACTATTAGAAAATTTATGTAAAAAATATTATTGGAAAATAAGCTTAAAATTGTTAATTTTGAGGGGGAAATTAAGAGCCCTTAATCACAGTGGATCTTTATAAAAAATAAGTTGAGGGACTAACATAAAAATTTTAATTAATTTTTTTATGTTTATACAAATATTCACAAAAATAATCAAATTAGTAGTAACTAAATTTAAAATCCAAGAAATTATCAAATTAAAAGCATGTAAATTATGCACATAATCTTATTTATGAGAATATATTTATTTAAAGAATAATATATAGGTGAAATGATACATATAGTTAATAATTTAACAATAAACGACTAAAACATACCTTCTTTAACAAGATGGTTAAAACGTAAGTTTTTTTAATTCTAGGTACCAAAGTGCAAGTTTTACCCTTACAATTAACATCTCTATTTATTTATTAAATGAGAAATAAAAGGGTGTTTTTGGTAATTTAGTTACCTTTGCAAAAGATATTTTTTATTTTGGATGGTTGATAAGGGGGAGTTGAAGTCAATTCAAAGGTGGCTACGTAATTGATTTCTAGAATGACGTGTCTCATTTCTACTGGATAAAATTTTTTGTGGTTTTCCTTTTTTGACAAATGTTTTTTTATTTATTTTAGTTTTAAGCTTATAATTAGTAGAACAGTCGAGATTATACGAGAGGGGAGCTGATGACACGTGTTACTGTCCTTCACTTGAAATACAATATTTTAAGGTTAAAGTATATAACTGGTCATTGAAGTAAAAATATATTTTTGGCCAGTAAAGTTTTGAAAATTTAAAATGATTATTAAACTTATAAACTATTATATATTGATCATCATACGTTACAAAATAGTGAGAATCATTTTATAAATTATAATAGTAATGAACAATAACATTAATTGTAATTTGAGATTCTTTTATTATCAATAACAACATTTCAGAATAATTACTGATTATTTAAATAAAACAAAATTATATTTGTTAAATAATATTAATAATTAGATACATGTCAGCTGCAAAACTAGACAATTCATTTATTGGCCTATGAAAAACTAAAAGATCCATTAATTAATTCAAAATATTTATATTATCTCATTTGTAATAATCTCTCTACTATATTCATTTACGGAGATAGGCACCTAATCTTCTATTCTTGCCTAATTTTGAAGTCTTTAAACCATTATTCTCTATTGTATTCCTTAAACCATATCTGCTCAAGTAAACAAGCCGAAATGCAATAGGTTCATGGCTAACAAAACGACTCCAACTAGGCTTCTAACAAGAGAGTGCTGCAGTGAAAATGAAACCACACAAATACAAATACGGCTTATAACTAATACAGTCTCTACAAGGCCAGGATACAAAAGATCACTCATTCTTGTATCTCTTCTCTACTTCCTCCAAACTCTCAATTTCCTTGTGATATTTGCAAATCCGGTAGATACACCTGTAGGAAGATCATAGGCAAATTATCTACAAATCTCAAATCCTAATATATCTTGATCAAGCAAAGGGTTGTCAAATTGCTAGCACATACCAGTACAGAAGGCATGCAGTTGTACACAAAATCACATTCCTTTGGGCTTTGAACACCTACAAAGCATTCCAAACTTGTATTATACCAAAACCAATTGAGCAGCACACAAGAATTCAGGAGATATTTTGGAGAACAAGAGGCCTGTGTTACTTCTTCATATGTAGTGTAATGGACAGCTAAAACAATTAATTAATTAATTAATCATAAACAGGCTCGAAATAAGCCGACTATAAACAAGTTAATTGCTATTCAATGGAATAGGAATTTGAATTGGCTGGTGGGTTAGAATTTGGATTGGTTGGATCATTTTGGAGAATGGACGATCTGGTGTTAACCATGATGATCAAATGACTCCAATAAGCAATTCATATGGACTGGAAAACTTTCCCAATACATATATACTAGCAATTTCAGGATACCTTTCTAGACCCCTTGGTGTATTTATAGTCTGACAACCTTAGAGACTATATCATTTGCAAGAAAACTATAATTAAGCCACTAAATAAAGAGAAGATGCCAAAACCTAACAACTAAGTCGTTAACTAAGGAGAACCCAAAGGCCTTTAGCATCAACTATATAAATTGCAGAACTATTATGGCAACTAAAATTGGAAATCTGCGAAGCAAAATGCAAATCCAGCAATATTTCATTAAATAAATTCCCATAATACAATACTTACAGATTTCTCATACCGATCCCTCTCGGCAGCAGTGCAGATCTCAGAGTTACAGCTCAACCGATGCTCGTTCTTCCAGTAGATATCTGCATCCAGAAAACGAACAATCTAAAACCCATTTCATCGAGGATCGAGAAAGCAAAGAAAATTTAAAGAGAGAAGGGGAAAAGGCGATAAAACCTAAGAGCTGGAATCCGGCAAAGGGGACAATAAAGAGAGCGGGCTGAAGAATTAGAGAGATGAGAGAGACCAAACGGTTCCTCAATAGCTTGGGAGAGGGGAATGTCAAGAGTAGAGCCAGAGCTGCCTCAGCTGCGACCACGTAAGTTAGAATCATCCACTGCAACGCCATTTTTCGATCCCTTGAGCTTCGTTTTCACTTTTGTGTTTGATTTTTTCTCTTTGTTGCTAGTTTGGAGAGATGAGAAACACCATACGGTTCCGTGTACTGTTTGTGCTTTGGCTTAATGGTGAAGAAAACCGCTTCATGGAATCCATTGATTCTAGATGTTTCTTTCAGACGAAACAGATTAGATTATCGTGTAGTGATTAAAAAAAATCATATATAAATATAAATATATATATAAATGTGAAAGAAAAAACAATTTTTAGAATATATTAATTTTTTAAATTTAATAGAATAATATTAATTAATATTTAAATAGTGTTTTCCGGCCTTTTCACTTTAATTATTACATCGCCAATTAATTTAGATTGTATTTGTAGTTATAATGAGATTAAAAAATATATATTTTTAACCGTATTTTTTTATACCTTACATCAAAAAATTATTACAAAATTAAATTTTAAATTTATTTTTTATATCTTAAATATTAAATTTTATATCTAAAAAATACAGTCTATCACTAATTAATTTTAAATCTATTATTTTAAAGTAAGACACCAATACAAACAATAAATAACGTATGGTTTGCACTTTTATGATGATTATTGTAAAACAATCATTTGTCAACTACAACAATCCCAAACACCTTCTCATTTGAAAAAATTATTATACAACTCCGATCGATCATGCATTTATGATATCATCTAATAAAATCTATTCATTCAATGACATGTAGTAAAAAGACGAAGATTCACCTTGTAAAAAAATAAAAAATTATTTTAAAAAATAAGATAAAAATTATTATTAAATAGAAATATGAATGACGTGGTGAGTCAGACTCATATAATAATTTTTTTTAATTTGACTCCTAATGAACTTTTTTATTTTAGCGCTCAAACAAACATTTTAAGATAAAGGAAAATTCTATAACGGGCGTCGAACATCGCTGAACACCACTAATGTTGAACATTGTTGAACACTATTAAATTAATTAATAAAAATTTAAAATTTCAAAGACTCAGTATGTAATTAATAAAATGTGATAAACTCAACATATTATTAATAATTATATGATTAGTCCTTCAGATTTTTATTCTTTATAAATTAATTTAATAATGTTCGGCGGTGTTCAACATTAACGATGTTCAGCGGTGTTCGACGCCCGTTGTAGACTCACCCTTAAGATAATCACATTTTTAAAATTTTACTAACACTCGTCTACCTCGGCAGATGTTTAGAGACTGTAATTCGAAAAGCGAGCCTTAGTGCTATGAGTTCAATGCATGTAAGGATAAACAAAACTTGACTCAATTTAAAAAAAAAACGAATAATTTAATTCAATTTGAGATAAAAAATATTTAACTCGTTTTGACTCGATTCAAAATTTTATAGACTCGATTCGAAAAAAATTCAAATAAAGTTCGAGTTGTAAAATAAAAATTTGAATAACTCGGATAATTCGAAATTTTTAGTAATTAAAGGAATAATTTTTAAGTTTGAAATGAATCTCTCAATTTTTTATGGTATATATACATTTATATATAAAAAAGATAAAGAAATATTGTTACATATGAAGAAAAAAATATATACATATCTTATATGATTAGAGAAAGTTGTTTAAATTGAAATCAAATCATACAATAACGTGATAAATAATTACAATTAAATATTTATAAAAATTCGAAAACTCGACTCGACTCGAACTGAAAAAAATTTCAAAATTTGAGTTGTAAAATATGACTCGTTAACTCAAATAACTCGAAATTTTTTAACTTAACCTGATTCGATAAAATATTCACCCCTAATTGCATGTTAATTTAGTTATTAAAAAGTAACAATGTCATTTCTTTTAATTTCGTTGACAACATTAACTTTTGTCTTTATACTTTTATTTAATACTTAATTAAAACTCATATGGGCTATAAAACAATTTAGTTACAGATTCATTATTGGAACATCATAGAGTTGGGTTAAAACACCCAAAAAAACAATAAAGAAGTTCAAGCCCAAACGTTTTTAAACTTTAAAAAATAAAATTATTAAAAACTTTTCAAAAATTAATTACATTATCTTCATTACATAGAAAATTAAAAATGTGATCCGGTAAATTTATTTATTTTTTGAAAATGAATATTTTACTTACTAAAAACATGCTTCATTAATAGAAAGTTAAAAATATACCTGAAAACTATATAAAAAGGTGCATTGAAACTTTACTGTCAATGATGATATAAATGTAATCTTTTAACGTAGGTTAACTTTATAAATTACTGTAGTTTTACATTTTTTTCTAGAGTAAATCATTTAAATGATAAATTAATTTTTATAACACTAATATTTTGATAAAAGAAGTTTTTTTAATTTTTATGGCGTTACGTTCTATTCATCATCTAAACGTTAAACTCTAACGACAGATAGTATTTTAATAATTTATTTTTATTTGTTAATATTTTGATTACCCAAATAATTTTTTAATATATTTTTAATTATTAAACAAACAGATTCTTAATAAATGTTAATGTGATATTTAACCAAAGAAAGCCTACGTTTACTCTATTTTTAATTACATAAAAGATTTAAAAATATACGTCTATAGACAATTACAATAAATAATTACTTTTAAAAAATATATCATGCTCAATGAAAATTATATCTATACATATATAATACACATGTCACAACTCACAAGTCAAATAAATATCAATTCAACTGAAAATGTTAATATATTCTTTTTAATTAGTAATTAGTAATTAGTAATTAACATGAATCAATCTCTTAACTTATCATGAGACGTGTTTTTTTATAAACCTAAGCACCTGATAAAGATGTTTAATGAGCAATGGGAAAATTATAATTTTATAAGTAGTTTCATGAGGATGAAAAATGTTATATTTATTTATTTTTTATTTAAAAATATTTGTTATTATTTAAATTCATTTGTAGAATTATTTTTTTTATTAAAGATAATTATTTTTTATTAATGTATAAACAGTTGATGTTTAATTTCAAGTTAAGAACTATTATTATCAGTATTAGTATTATTGATAACGCTTCTATTTCGTGATAAAATAGAGAGTTAATTATGTAATTATAAATAAAAGTTTATTATTATTGTTGCATTCAAATATATTCATTATTTTGAGAAAATATATTTAGTTGATTGGTTAAATTATTTATTAATTTAGAATTTATATTATAAATATATAAAAATTTTATATGGATATAATATAAAATTTTAATTTTATATGGATATATTATAAATATATAAAAATTTTACTGTATATTTAGGATATATATTTGACTAATAAAACTAAACTAAAATTGGTTTAATTTGTGTTTAATTCGAACCGACCAAATTTGAGTTGAGTTAGATTTGAGTTAAGATTGATTAAGTTTTATTTTTAGATTGAGGGTTAAAATAGACATATCAAAACTAATAATCGGTTGATATAACATGATGAGACACTAGATCTTTTAAGTAAAGTCAAAGGTTTGAATTCTAATTTATAAATAAAAAATTAAATTGAGAAATTCATCTCCATATTAAAATTTTATAATCCAATTCAAATAATTCGATAATAAATTAAATATTGATGAATAAAAATAAAATAAAATAAAATACAAATATTGTATTCCTACCCTTTGAGCCTAACGAGAGTCATGTCACCATCTTCTTCGGTTCCCAAGGGATTGAGATCATGGAATGCTCGGTTTGGCTAACGGACACTGTTGGAGAGAAGAAGAAGAAGAAGAAACAAAGGAAAAGTAACCAAAAAGAAGTTATAAGTGGTAACATGTCAAAACATAGAAAGTATATTAAAGAGACAACAAAAAAGCTTACAGGAATAGACAAGGACGAATCTTAAACACCATAATACTTCTTCTTTTTTCGAAAAAAAATATTATTTTTCTCATCAATTTTATGATCTATATTTTAAGTCGTAACCTTTCTTTTTAATAACCTTATTTTTAATATTTAAACATAAATTTACTCTTTAAAAATATAATGTATCGATCTTTAAGATTGAAAAACTCATGATTAAGTTAGAAAAAAATGAAAAAAAAGCTATATTCAACAAACCCTAATCATCAATTTGGTGTCGGGTCTTGGGACCCCATGGTTTTGATCCACACCACTTTAGAAATTTCCCCTAAAGTTGTCCTAGTGATGGGTCTTGAAACAAGCCATGTGGGTGGGGGAGACTTATCTTTAAATCCAAAAAGAGAAGTTTGCCTGAGCCATTACAAAAGTCAAAGCATCCCATCCAAAACATCCGAACTCCTTTTGCTTTGTAAGAGAATCCATACCCTTGTAGCCTTCATTTCATGTAACAAGACGTAATGCAACAAGGAAATAAATCTAAATCATACAAAAGCAAGAGGGAACCATGGAAGTGGATTTTCATGTGCACACTGTTGGGACATTTGGAATGGACTCACAGAAATTACATCCTTGGAACATGTTTGGGGTTGGAACGTTGCATTTGGTTTCTCACAGATTCCATGATCTACGGATTGAACATTTTATAATTTCATTATTCTCATCGTATTTTACTTTTTTTAATCTTATTCTTAATATAAATATCGAGATTTAAATTATAATTTTTTTTAGGTTTATCGGTGTAATGTATGGACTGATTCAAGTATCTATAGACTTTTTGGATTAGGTTTGTGTCATTATCATAGGTGCTTTATTGAGGGAAACTTTAACCAGTATCTATAGGGAAACTTACGCAAACCCTTTTATTAAAGAGGGAAAACGGCTTCATAAACGACACAATATAAAAGAGATCAACATCATACACATGTAAAACAACAGCACAGCCTCATTTCAGTAACACAAAAAGAAAAAGAAGAATTATAATTCTCAACAATCAACATGATTCTTGAAGTAATGACACCCATAAAAAATGTTGAAACTTGGGAACTACAGGTATAAAGGCTCCTCCTCAATTGAACCACGGCATTGTGGGGTGACATAATAGAAATAACAATAGTACAACGTAAGAACACAAAGGCGGGAAAAAGGGCAAAAACGAAAGTGAGAGAAGAGCAGACCTGTCGACAAAAGATTCGATCAAAGCTCGACGTTCATCCTTGGAAACTTTTTTGCGCTTGGGAGGGTCGGAAGGAGAAGGAAGAGAAGCAACGAATGATCTTACACGCCGTACACCAACCCATGTTTCTGTAAAAATGGAATCACAAAGTTATGCTTACCGATTGGATCTCCAAATCAAACAAAAAGAACCCCCATACGAAGAAGAAAAATACTAACCAGGAGCAGCGGAGTAATTGGAGCAGAATACCCGTCCACCTCTCACAATCCGCATCCTTCACATTCACAAACGAATCATTTTCATTTTCCAAGGCAAGGTTAGGGATCACAGAGGGACTTTGAAGTTGGTTTTGGAATTTGATTTTGGAGTAAAACCTCTCTTCCTCTCTCAAAGAGAGCGACTGAGGGTTTTAGCAGTCTCCTTTGAGTTTTGAATTTTGATTTTTGCAAGTTTTTGAAAGGGCTTTAGGGGGTTCATTTTTTCCTACTTTGACCTTGTTTCCATTTTTATACTTATTACACCATTAGTCACTCAACTTTCATTTATGTGTCAATTTCATCACTGCATTTAAACATGGAACTTTTGACATTGATTCAATTTAATCGCTGGAGCATTAAATTCGAAATGGACGGCACTGAAACTTAAATATTATATAATAATTTTTTCCCTTTAACATACAACACAAATGACTTTAATTTCTAATCTATAATAAAATATAAAATTGAATTCAGTTAAATCCGATTTTAAATAATATTTTTTTTCAAAATACTCTTGTTGTAATATCAAAAATAACTTAAAGTTAGATTTTCTTATACTCATCTTTGAAATTCGAGATTAATATCTTCTAAAATTATTTTTTAATTTAAATATATATATTTTTTAAAAGTATAATATATTTTATTATTACGTTCCGATTATTAAAATATACTAATATCTTTCATAGATATTAAATTATAATATTGTTTACTTTTAGTTTAATTTATTATATTTAATTTGAGTATTAATTTTTATTTAGAATCAAGTTTACAAAACGCAGAGAATTAATAATTAAATATTTTGGGAAATAGAAGCTCGAAAGGATAAGGGAGTTAAGGATTAGAAGTACTAAGAAGAAAATGGAACTGGACGAGTAATGCGAAGCCTACACATCGATATGTACGTGTCAAGCCTTATGGGTTAACATCTCCCAAGTGTCCCATGTAAGTCCAACTCCCCTCTGACTAATTTAAGCAAACAAGCTTCCACTTCTCAGACATGCACAGGCTCAGTTCACCACACTTCCTTTGCTTGTTTTAGAATTTCTTATTATTTTTCTTGCAAAGTCGAGGCACAAGCTGAAGCCGCGGCACAATTACAACAGTGTTTTCAATACAGACATAGAGTTTCAGGTAGTTTGTTGTAAACTGTAAAGGTTTGGGGTAAAGGAGGACAAAGATGCCAACTCGTAGATATGAAGTTGGGAGGGCTGATGAGGCCACTCATCCCGACTCCATAAGAGCTACCTTGGCTGAATTCCTAGCCACCATTATCTTCGTCTTTGCTGGAGAAGGCTCCATTCTTGCTATTGGTACTCTCCGTCTCGTATATATACTGCTTGATTTCTTCTAATGTATATACCGAGCAAGAGTAATAGCTTTTGATTAACGTTTTTGCTTGTTTTAAACTGGTTTCAGACAAGATGTACAAGGATACAAGTACAACGCCTGCAAGGCTGGTGATGGTAGCACTTGCGCACGGGTTGGCTCTGTTTGCTGCTGTGGCATCCAGTATGAACGTATCGGGTGGCCATGTGAATCCAGCCGTCACCTTCGGTGCCTTGCTTGGAGGAAGGATCTCTGTGGTCCGCGCGGTTTACTACTGGGTTGCTCAGCTCTTAGGTGCTATCGTGGCCTGTCTCTTGCTCCGCCTCACTGCCGGAATGGTATACATATATATATAGATAGATAGATAGATCTTGATTAATGCATGCAAGTATGTGTAATGAGTTTTCATAATTGTATTGCTTTTGGTTTCAGCGACCCGCGGGGTTCACAGTGGCGTCCGGAGTCGGAGAGTTGCGTTGCATGATACTAGAGATAGCGCTGACATTCGGATTGGTATACACCGTTTTTGGAACAGCGATTGATCCGAAAAGAGGAAGCTTGGGGACAATAGCACCGCTGGCTATAGGGCTAATAGTGTCCGCCAACATCTTAGTAGGCGGACCATTTGATGGAGGAGCCATGAATCC
Organism: Abelmoschus esculentus; assembly: GCA_035048815.1. Taxonomy (NCBI): domain Eukaryota; kingdom Viridiplantae; phylum Streptophyta; class Magnoliopsida; order Malvales; family Malvaceae; genus Abelmoschus; species Abelmoschus esculentus. The sequence goes on along the minus strand of JAUCBN010000031.1, from coordinate 3,426,518 downwards.
TGCCCGGGCATTTGGTCCGGCCTTGGTAGGATGGAGGTGGGACAATCACTGGATCTACTGGGTGGGTCCATTGATCGGTGGAGGCTTAGCCGGTCTAGTATACGAGTACATGATCATCCCGAGTGTGGAGCCTTCGCACCCGACGCACCAGCCCCTGGCTCCTGAAGATTACTAGTCAATGTTTCTTTGTTTTCTGTACCTGTACCTGTACCTAGCTTCTTAATTTGGTTCTCATGGATCCATGCATGTGGTTCCTTCTGTGTCTTTTATTTCTTGAGTTTTCTCGTAAAGTTTGTACGCAGTGTAATAAAAAAAGGTGCAGTAATTAAGTAGAGCATGTTTCCTCGTTTTACTATTATTCTTACCTATATATATGACCAATAACACCAACACGAGCTTTCCTTGTTCAGACAGATTGCTGACAAGAAACTGTTCTATGGGGTGTTGCATTCTTCTCTTCAACTATAAAAGTAAGGCGTAATGTTGACATGTAGGTTTCACAATTTTGTTTCAGTGATTGAATTTTGAACTTTTCAAAGTTAGGCATCCGAATAGAATTTTAAAAAAATCGAGCAACCAAAATTCTACTTTTGGAAATTTTAAAAATAGAATATTTTCATGTCTAAAGTGCTTTATGTTCATATAAATTTCTTCTTTATTCAGATTTTAATAAATAAAGAACTTATAATATGTAAAATTTTGACACAAGCTTATATTAAGCCATACCACTATTGAATGCTTTAAGTGAAAAATATTGGGTTGTTTCGTAACGTTATCAATGGTTTAAATTAAACGTTTACCTCTCTAGAGAATAATAGTAGGTTTAAATTAAACGTTTACCTCTCTAGAGAATAATAGTAGGTGATTAGTTGAGCAGTTATACAATTAGTGCTTACATAGTTAAGCAGTTAGCTGGTTGGTTAAGTGGAGAAATTATATCATAGTCTCGGCCTACCAAGTCAGTCGTATTAATCCAACTAAAACTATTCATTCCGCCACTAATCAGTTATGTAATTAATGTAATTTTCAAAAATCATATTTTTAAAATGACATAGAAATTCTGAGTGAAGATTCATTGGTTGAGAAAAAATAAAGTCGTGGTCTCTAGCCAACTAAAACTATTCATTCCGCCACTAATCAGTTATGTAATTAATGTAATTTTCAAAAATCATATTTTTAAAATGACATAGAAATTCTGAGTGAAGATTCATTGGTTGGGAAAAAATAAGGTGGAGATTAATGGTGAAGTGGGTGGTTATTATTGGATGGGACCACGACTGACGTGGTAGGCCAGACCCATGATATATAATTTCTCGGTTAAGTGGGTGTATTGGTATATAAACCCCGGAAAATTTGGGAGAATAATCCAAATAGTAGTCTCTAATGTTTAAAATGGATGTTAGGGTATATTTGAGAATTTATAACACTTTCTTCGGCGATGGATCTAAAAATATATTTGAAGATAAACATAAATAAAATTTTAAAATCAATAATATGAGTACAAACTTTAAATATTATAAAAATTAAAAAAAATAAAGATAAATGTGTGTTTTTTAAAAATTCATGTAGGCATGACCCACCCTACATACAACATGAATCTGCTTTTAGTGCGGATACACCTATGGGATTGAGTGGGTCTACGCTTACTGTAAAATTTTTAAAGTTTACACATTTGTCTTCAAATTTTTAAATTTTATGAGTTAATTTTTAAATTTTTTAAATTTTATGAATTGTGTTTATTTAAAATTTTATGTGTCAATCCTCGAATACTCTTTTTTGGATCCGCCACTGATTGGCTTCAACGGTACACGGTGAATGACACATATACACGATGACTTGAGAGACAAGATAAAATCCCTATATTCCAAATATTATTAGACCATTTGAATTATTTTCTCAAATTTCCAAACTCTCGAATCTTTTTCCAGTGTGTTATTCAGTTTTATCCTGATTTCAGTCTCTTTACATTCTTGAGTAATCTGGTTTGATTTATCTTCTTGCAAGTTAGTTTCACAAAAGCAATATGTTCCATACATTGTTCTATATCATTGTATGTCTTGTTCTACTACAAATAATACAACTATTTGATGCTGCTATAATACATACTTGCCTTGTTTATCCTTTAGCTAAGCAAGCTAGGCTGCCATGACCTGACTCATTTTCTGTCTACTGTCTCTCCTTCTTTGATTCACATTGACCTCTATAGGGACCTGACAGAATTGTCACTCATAGTGGACATAGGTTCTTCCTCATCATAGTTGATGATTGTACTAGGATGTCTCGAGTGTATCTGTTGAAGCTCAAATCTGATGTCATTTTGTCTTTAATTGTTTCCATTCTTGTCCGAAATCTGTTCAATACTTCTGTTAAATTCTTAGAAGTGGTAATGGTTTTAAGTTTTTAACTCAGAAGAACAATGGAGAAAGCAAACTGTGTACTAAAATAAAATAACGACTATGGACAATTTAGAAGAAGTTAGAAAAACAAAATAAAATACCTAATTGAGAAAGCAAAATGTGTGATAATATTCATTTGCACTCCAACTGTTTGATAGTATTCACTGCAACAATGACCCCGCTATGTGTGATGGCTAGATTCGACAAGCTCGAAATTTTAGGTTCGAACTTGGTTCAAAAAGAATATTATAAATTTGGAGTTTGAAGCTCATTGGTCTCGGCTCAAAATGAATAATTTTACTATCTCGTTAAAAAACTCTTTCATAACCAATACTAAAACAAAATTCAATATAAGAAAAGAGAAAATAATGTCCAAAAAGTATATTAATCAAAATGAATAATTGTTCTGATCATATTCACGAGTTTTTTAAGTCGAACTTGGGTCAACTCAACTCAGCTTATTAAGATCTTGAACTAAGTCTAAGTCAAAATCGAATTCATTTGAATCGAACTTTAACTGAGCTTTAATCGAATCGAACTCGAATAACTCGCGAATCGATCAGACTCATTATCGGTCATTGCCCCCACCAAAGCTGTCCTACTCCTTGGCCCCTTTGAGCAACTCATAGTATGAAAGCCAATAAACAAAACAAATCTCTCTCTTTCTGAGTTTTGTAGTCCCATGTGCCACACTGCAGTGCCAGCCAACACTCCCTCTCGTGCTTAGATTCCTCATTACCCACACTTGCCTTCCCAGGATTTTATTTTATTTGGAGTAAAATAATGGCAAACCCACACCCAGGTCACGAGCCACACTACTCAAGTTCGTATATGATAAATATAGTATATAAATTATATTATATTAAACTAAATTAAAAAATTTAATTGATATTAATCTTGTGCTTCTATTTTTTTATTTTTTATGTTATAATTATATTCAAAATTTAAATCTTACTCATGTTTAGTATAAAATCTTATTATTATGCTGGTTAACACCTCATCCCTCACGTGATAATGCTTCCCTTTTCATTTATGTTTCTTTTCTCTTTTTTCTTTCTTTTTTATTAAAAAATATATGTGTGATTTAAAGGTATCTGATTTTGTAGACATCTCTGATTTCAATTTATTATTATTTATTTTAATTTTGCAGGTTCTGCTTTCTGCTTTCTGCTCCATGGATTAGATCTTAGATCGGATAAAACGAGTGGTTGATGTAATTATGTAATTAAATTAGGCATGGGGGGTTATAATGAATATTATAAGATGGAGGGTACAAATGAAAGGTCGGTCCATCCAATCAAGGAACAACTAGAATTTTTGAAGGAGATTATGGTTTGGGTTTGAAAATTTTTATTTAATTTTTATGATATCTTAAATGGCTAACCCTAGTTGACTGAGTAAAGTCAATAAGATCGATTTGGCATAGAAATCTAATCATCCATATGCATGTATGGATGTATGTATGGATGCCTGTGTATGTATGACCAAAGCAACCTCCAAGTCCAAGCTGATTTCATCCAATGCAAAAAAGGCCATGAAAAGCGATGAAAAGTATCCGTTTTTTCAAGACCCGAATGCTTGCAGACAAAAGCCACCCACTCAACCATTGCAGCAACAACAACAACCCCCCACCTCCAATCCTCTAAAATTCCATTCGTTCTCTCACCACTGCACAAACATCATGGCCTAGCTGTTTCTTGGATCCGGAGATTCTGGGTCTTTACCATTAGTTTATACACTACTTTTATAACAAAAAATGAAGAAAACACGGGGCTAATACCCCACACTCCACAAGACATGATCTGGGTTCTCTCACTAGTGTCCTTCCCTAGGTTCAACACAGCCTCAAGAGTCTCTTCTTCTCCTTGGAGTTTGTAGCTGTGCATTGTTGTAATGCCTGTGATTCTATGGACCCTCTTCTTCTTCTCCATCTTACTCCTCTCTTTCCCTTACACGGCTCTCGCTGTTAACCATCAAGGCCAAGCCCTTCTTTCTTGGAAAACAAGCTTCAATGGATCACTTGAGGCCTTGAACAATTGGGATGCCGGGGATGCCACTCCCTGCAACTGGTTTGGTGTTGTCTGCAACTTCAATAATGAAGTTGTGGAGTTGGAATTGAGGTATGTTGATTTGTTCGGACAAGTTCCTTCTAATTTCACGTCTTTGTTAACTTTGAATAAGCTTGTTCTGTCTGGAGCAAACCTTACTGGTTCAATCCCGAAAGAGATAGGCAGTCTCATCCAATTGACTCACCTGGATTTGAGTGAGAATGTCTTGACCGGGGAAATCCCAAGTGAGCTCTGCAGTTTGGATAGGCTTCAACAACTCTATCTCAACTCCAACAAGATCAAGGGTCCTATACCGATCGAGATCGGGAATCTCACGAGTTTGGAATGGTTAATCCTGTTTGACAATCAACTGAGCGGTGAAATCCCCAGTACCATTGGCAATTTGAAGAGTCTTGAAATGATTAGAGCTGGTGGGAACAAGGACCTTGAAGGCCCTCTCCCACCAGAAATTGGCAACTGCACCAATTTGGTGATGTTAGGCCTAGCTGAAACAAGCATCTCGGGTTTCCTTCCTTCAACTCTAGGCCGACTCAAGAAGCTTCAGACAATCGCGGTCTACACTGCTTATCTCTCCGGTCAAATTCCGCCTGAAATCGGGGACTGCACCGAGCTTCAAAACATGTACTTATATGAAAACTCACTGGCTGGATCAATACCCAGAAGCCTTGGCAATTTGAGAAATCTGGAAAACTTATTGCTGTGGCAGAACAACCTGGTGGGAACCATTCCTCCTGAGCTTGGAAACTGCAACAAACTGTTAGTCATCGATGCTTCCATGAATTCGTTAACCGGAAGCATTCCGCAATCATTCGGGAACTTGACATCACTCCAGGAACTTCAGCTGAGCGTCAACCAAATCTCGGGAGAAATCCCTTCCACACTCGGCAATTGTCGTCAGATGACTCATATAGAACTCGACAACAATCAGATCACCGGAGTTATACCAGGGGAACTCGGCAACTTGACAAACTTGACGCTTCTGTTTCTGTGGCAGAATAAACTGGAAGGCAGCATTCCGGAATCTATTTCCAATTGTCATAACTTGGAAGCCATTGATTTTTCTCAAAACAGCTTAACGGGTCCTATCCCCACTGGAATCTTTCAGCTTAAGAAACTCAACAAACTATTGCTTCTCTCCAATAACCTCATGGGGAATCTTCCGCCGGAGATCGGAAATTGTTCCTCATTGATTCGGTTTCGCGCCAGCAATAACAAGATAACCGGATCCATTCCGATCCAAGTTGGAAGGTTGCAGAACTTGAATTTCTTGGATCTGGGATCCAACCGATTAACCGGAGTTATACCCCAAGAAATATCCGGCTGCCAGAATCTGACTTTTCTCGATCTGCATTCCAATTCTATTGGCGGTACCTTGCCCCTCAGCTTAAGCAAGCTTATTTCACTTCAGTTTGTTGATTTCTCTGATAACTTGATCGAAGGGGCATTGAGTTCGAGCCTCGGTTCACTGAGTTCACTCACTAAACTCGTTCTTGGGAAGAACCGATTCTCTGGGTCAATCCCAACAGAACTCGGGTCCTGTTCGAAGCTACAGTTACTAGACTTGAGTTCAAATCAGTTGATGGGTAATATTCCGGCAACTTTGGGGAAGATTCCGGCGCTGGAAATTGCTCTCAATCTGAGCTGGAACCAGCTCACCGGAGAGATACCGGAGGACTTCACGGCATTGGATAAGCTTGCTATTCTGGATATATCTCACAATCAACTCGTTGGAGATCTTCAATATCTTGCCGGGTTGCAGAATCTTGTTCTTCTCAACGTGTCTCATAACAACTTCACAGGGAGACTGCCGGACACGCCCTTCTTCTCGAAGCTCCCACTCAGCACGCTCGCCGGGAATCCCTCGATCTGCTTCTCCGGCAACCAGTGTTCTGCGTACGACGGGAAAGGAGGTGGCTCGTCGTCTAAGCGCAGGGGCGCGCGCGTGGCGATGGTGGTTTTGCTCTGCACAGCATGTGTTCTCCTCATGACGGCGCTCTACATCATCATTAGTTCTAAAAAGCAAACCCGTGGTCCTCACGGTGATTGCGACCTTGAGGGAGACGCTGACCTGGAAATGGGACCACCATGGGAGCTGACTTTGTACCAGAAACTCGACTTATCAATCGCTGACGTGACGAGATCCCTGACCACCGGCAACATAATCGGCCGCGGTCGAACTGGTATCGTTTACAAAGTCACCGTCCCTTCAGGGCTAACCATCGCTGTTAAAAGATTCCGTTCATCGGAAAAGACATCAGCCTCCTCGTTTTCGTCCGAAATCGCAACGCTGGCCAGAATCCGACACCGCAACATCTTACGGTTACTGGGTTGGGGAGCCAACAGAAAAACAAAACTGTTGTTTTACGATTACATAACGAATGGAACATTGGGCGCATTGTTGCACGAAGGTAGCGGAAGAGAAATATTGGATTGGGACATAAGATTCAAGATTGCGTTAGGGGTGGCGGAAGGGTTAGCCTATTTACACCACGATTGCGTGCCGGCGATCATACACCGTGATGTCAAAGCTCATAATATTCTGCTGGGAGATCGTTACGAGCCCTGCTTGGCCGATTTTGGGCTGGCTAGATTGGTAGAGGACGATAACGGTGCCTCGTTTTCGGCCAACCCGGAGTTCGCCGGCTCCTTCGGTTACATGGCTCCAGGTAAGCACACCATGGGTCTTTTACACTAGTGAAAAAATTGTTTCTTTTGCTACAATTAGATTAAATTAAATCTGGGTTTTATGCTAGAATCATGTTTAAGGTCGATGATATTGTTAATATGGTGTCATTCGTTCATTTCCCTGTACAAAACCATATTTTTTTTCATTTGATTGAGTAATTGTATAATGTTTATAAAATTATTTGTGCAGAGTATGGTTGCATGTTGAAGATCACAGAAAAGAGCGATGTGTATAGTTATGGAGTTGTGTTGCTAGAGATAATAACCGGAAAGAAACCGGCCGACCCCTCATTCCCCGAGGGCCACCACGTTATCCAATGGGTCCGAGATCACTTGAAAAACAAGAAAGACCCTGTAGAGATCCTCGACCCTAGACTCCAAGGCCATCCGGACACTCAGATACAGGAAATGCTTCAAGCTCTAGGAATCTCATTGCTCTGCACGAGCAATCGCGCCGAGGACCGTCCCATAATGAAAGATGTGGCTGCATTACTGAAAGAAATTCGACAAGAGCCCACGTCGGGGAGTGACACCGCCCACAAGCCAACATCGAAAAAGACAGAAACAACTGCATTACACTCGTCATCATCCGTGACCCCAGCTCAATTGTTACTCAACCTCCAAGGGTCCTCTCACTCTCAAACCTCACTCGCTTACTCTTCATCATCTGCAAATTATTTCCCAAGAAGCCAATAACCACAGTGCCGGTCTCCGATCAAATAAAGCATTGGATGCATTCCTTGTAGCATGTATAAAGTTAGCCATGGCAGTATCAGTGACTGAATGGTGTTGTAGGATTAGATATTGATTAAGAGAGTTAGATGGCACCTAATGATGAGTGTATAGCAACTTGATTGATTGAGTTTAGCTTGCAAATCAAATGCAACAGCATATGGTTATAGTGTCAAGTGTGGTTCTGTGGGATGTTTTTGGGGAATTGTGAAAAAGGAGATGAGGATTGTGTGGTTTCGAGGAGATGTTGGCAAATAATTTAGCCGACTCAACCAATTGGCTTGTTTTCTTTATCTTTCCATATGTATAATTGTGGGGAAGCATTCTTGTAACCCATCCAATCCAAGTCCCCACCATGTGATGTGAGATAAGGTTTAACATGCTTCTAGTACAACCATTTCTCATTTTTCATAGAAAAAAACTCAAACAATTATTCAATAGTATTTCGAGTACAAATAGTATACTTCATAAATCATATTTTAATAAATATCTTCACTTTAAATTTGTGGTTTAAAGTTTAGGATTTAAGATTAGGGGTTATGGTTAGGGTTTAGAAAGTTAGGGTTAAAGTATTTTTTAGAGTTTAGTGTCTAAGATATAAAAAGTTAAGGTTAGGGTTTATAATTTATTTTTTAGGATTTTTTCGTATGATTAGGAGATAAAAGATTTCTACTCTAATATTTTTATCTCCGTTTAAATTAGATTTTGTATCAAGTTATCAATGTAGAAGTGAAAATTAAGTAAATTATTCTTACATATGGCTTCACGAATGATTCTAAATACATCTGCAGATTATCACAAAACCAATATAATCATAAAAATCATCGACAAATTTTTTAAATACTAAAAAAATATATCATAATGAATATAACATAAAACTTTGTATCATAAATTATATATTTTAAACATTATTATCAAATAATAATATCAATCGATTCATAAAACCATGTATGCTATGATAATCTATCATTCAAATAAGTATTCCAAGCAATGATGTTTGAATTATTTGTTTTTATTACAAAGTAAAGGTGACAGTAACCTTTCTGGCCTTTTGTGTTTATACAAGAATATGTTTGGTTCCTTTTTTTTTCTAAAGGAAAAAATAAAGTTATGTAGTGATACTTTGGTTCACAATGTTAACATCAAAGGTTGTATGGTTAAAGGAAAGATAATTTTTGTCGATGATAAAAGTTAGATTTGATCAATCTTTCATCATAATTATAAATTAATTTTTCAATTGACTTTAAACTTATATAAAAATAAAATAAATTTTAAATTACTCACATGTTAAATTATATATTTAAGAGAATAAACTTAAACTATCGACCAATAAAATTAAATATATTAAAACTTGAACAATATCCAACAAATTTACGTTTTGAGTTTGAAAGGTTTATAATTTGAGGACTATGACCCAATGGGCTTTTAATGCGGTATGATAAATATTAAAAGTGAGAAACCGAGATTTAACCACATAACGTGCATAATGTGTAATAACTCGATAAAACCTTGGTGACTTGTTTGTAATAGTAATAACAGAGATCCTTAGTGGATCAAGTAATTGTTGTGTGCCACGTAAGGGCATTTGTGTCGTTGAGTCTCTTTGATTATTGGGATCTAGATACCCAATGAGGGAAAGAATGTGTTGCAACACCATAATCAGAGATTGTCAAATGTACATTTTTAAGGTTATATACATTGAACCTTATCCGAAGATGCTCAACAAGAGTTTTTGAGCATGTATGTGTGTATTTTTAAGGTTATATAACATCAAACATTACTCTAACTGTATATTCTCGAGGCTATGTAATACCAAACTTTCTTTAGAGTTGGTATGATAATTATGTGTTTTGTGAGATTAAAAAATCCTTACTGTAATAAATCTTAATCTTTTTCGACTTTTATAACATTTTACGTAACTACTTCTTGTTAAAAATGTTCTACATTTTACGTAACTATTTCTTGTTAAAAATGTTCTAACTTTATTTAGGGTTTAGAGAATTAAGATATTAATTGGGTTTCTAAATTACTGGGCTTGGGAATATGAGGTGTCTTTTAGACAATGGATTTAGGCTTTAATGTCTCGGCTGGACCTTCTTGATTTGGACAAGGAATCAAGCCTTACAGTTTATTTCAAACTGTAATTGGGCCGGAACCTCTAATTACTAAAAGTTACTATTAATATATTGGGGGAGAAATCTTTAATTTTTTTAAAAATTAAGTTTTATATTTATTTAATAATTGTTAAAAATCTTCAAATAACTTAAATTTAATATTTTATATTTTAATTCTTATCCTATGTATTTACATTGTGACATTTGTAAACTAATATTTTTTATTCACACCTATTTATATTTGTATTTAAATTGAATAATTAATTAAAAATTGTATTAAAAATATTTATATAAATAATAAATTAATATATAGATCCTTCAAATATACTTAACAATGTTATATTAAAAAAAATTTACAACTTAATTAATATTAATAATAGATACAAAATATTAATAATTTTTTGATTAAAATATACATAACTAATAAACAACTCAAACATGTATTGAACATAATCATATATTTATATATTTATATGTTGTTTTATTTGTTTAAATAATCAAATAACTTAACTAATGATTAATTTTATTAAATACTATTATACAATCAACTAATACAATTAACAATTTATTAACCAAATCAGTTATATATTATCAACTATCCGTTAATAACCGTCAAACAAAATCATTATGTAAATAGATTATAAGTAGTTACATGTTAATTAAGTAATATAAATTTTAATATTACACATTTTTATTGGATAAACTACTCAAATGGTCACTCAATTTTTTAGAATAATAAATTGTTACTATTGAGTCACAATTATTAGGTTGAAAAAGTTTCTTTCATTCCTCGTTATAATTCTAAGGTATCTGATTATTTCGATAAGACAATAATGTATATTATCATCTAATTTATTATAGACTAAAAAATAAATTTTATCGTTAAAAATTTTAATAAGTGATTATTCTTTCGAACATTGATTTTTATGTTCCTAAATTATATGTAACTAGTAGACTTACCTTCTCTCTTGGTTGTACTTCCCCTAAATCATTGATGCTTCCTAGTACTAGATCTCAAGGAGTTCATAACTTAAAACACCCATTGGGTTATCCTTTTGTAAACCTTCAGATTAGGTGGCACACGTCAGCAACATTCCACACCTAAAGTAAACCATCGGGAAGATGCTGAGATTAGGTTCACACAATCCCATTTAACTAATTGAAGACCAAACAAATTCCATGATTAACCCATTTATTTAGACCAAAATGGTGTTTTCTATTGCTGCTGAGTGGCCTCTATGAGCTGAATATGATGTGTTCATAGGAAATGCAGATGTCAAATGGTCTTCGACATGGGACATAGTCTACTAAGCAATAAGCATTGATTGAATTGCACTGCAGCAGTTTCACTCAAAGCCTTATGCATTATTTCCTTGAAACCAAGCAAAATGATCCACGTACATGTCGGCTGTCTGTGCTTGGAATACTGCAAAAACTAAGACAAGTGAGAAGAACCGAAAGCTACAAACTAGAAGACACCACAACTCTGGGTTCGGTTGGTGAACTGTTGTTGCCGTGTTCCATTTGTTTTATCTCTACCAAGCTTATATTCGGTGTAAAATAATTTCTTAACATCACAAAATCATCTCAAAATAGTATTTTTGTCTCATGTATTAGAAAATATTTTATCGAGTTTGAATTTATTAAAAGTCTGATTCAATCCAATCCATAGTCATCCCTAGTGATGATGATGATGGCATGGTATTTCATCATACATGCATGTTTCAGTGGTTGAAATGATATCAGTCGGCGGGCCAACCGGTCCATTCACCTCGCACGCCTGTGTATCTATATGGTCCTTTCATGCATCTTTGGACGACTCTATAATTCCAGCAAGCATCAATGGTTTTATACCAATTTAGTTGACAATAGTTGAAACCCTTCCAACGTCAAACTCTGTTTTGAAAGCTGAGTTATCTCTCGACACGTACTGTTTTCGTCTGTCTTGGTTACAACAGTGTTAGCATTTTCCAATCTGAGACAGACAACAAAGTAGAGCATAGGGGACAGCCCCACCACCACTCACTTCATCTTCTTATCCCCTTCTGTGTTATGTATACAAATACCCTTTTTTCCTATAACCAAACATGCTTTAAGATTCCATTGATTTGGTAATGGAGTGTTTGTTCAGCTGTTCTCACTAATTAAGCACCCTTACTTCAAATATTTATTTAAACTCAAAGCTTTAAGCCTGTTTTGATCTTCCATTGTCACACCTTGACTCAACTGATCTCTTCTTCTTCTGGTGTTTTGGTTGTAAACATGGAGTCATGGGCCAACTGTTGCGGTATATGAGGCTTTAGTTTCCATGGATAGCATCCCCATGTCCTGTTTTATTTTCTTCTTCATGGTCTTTACTTGGACTCTGGCGGTCGACTTCGGGGACAATTCGAGTTCAACGGATGCCTATTGGCTTCTTAGAGTTAAATCGAAGCTGGTTGATTCTGCGGGAGTTCTTGAAAGCTGGTCTCTTGGTGCTCATATATGCAGCTGGAATGGTGTCACGTGTTCACACGATGAAGCCTTTGTTATTTCCTTGAACCTTTCTGCTTCAGGCTTGTCTGGTTCCATTCCCATGGAGCTCTGCAACCTTGTTTCTCTTCAAACTCTTGACTTGTCTCTCAATTATCTCAATGGTTCGATACCCGCTCGGATCGGACAGCTTTGGAATCTGACGACACTGCTCCTATATTCGAATGATCTCTCTGGTGAAATTCCTCCGGAGATTGGCCTTTTGAGGAAGTTGCAAGTTCTCAGAATAGGAGATAACATGTTGGTTGGTATGATCCCACCGTGTATTGCTAACTTGACTGAGTTGAGAGTGTTGGGCCTTGGATATTGCCAATTAAATGGAAGTGTTCCAGCAGAGATTGGTAACTTGAAGAATCTGATATCTCTAGACTTGCAGCACAACGGTTTCAGCGGCCTCATTCCGACACAGATTCGTAACTGCGAAGGGCTGCAGAATTTTGTAGCATCAAATAACAAGCTTGATGGGGCAATCCCTGAATCGGGAAGCTTAAGTCACTGCAAATTTTGAACTTGGCCAATAACAGCCTTTCGGGATCGATACCGACTGCAATAAGTGGCCTATCCGATTTGCAGTACTTGAATTTGCTAGGAAACAGGCTGAATGGAGAGATCCCATGGGAGCTCAACCATTTGGTTCAGCTCCAGGAGATTGACTTGTCCAGTAACAATCTATCTGGAACCATAAACCTGCTTAATATCCATTTACAGAACCTTCAGGTTGTAGCTTTCTCCAACAACGCATTGACTGGCAGCATTCCGAGTAACTTTTGCCTTAAGAATTCAAGTCTTCAACAAGTGTTTCTAGCACAAAACAAGCTATCCGGACTGTTAGGAAGAAGAAGTAGTTTTATTCATGTAAAAGATAACATCTACGAGAGGTTCACAGGACTTATTTATATACATTTAGGCTAGCACCTAACCATACAACTAACTTGAAAACTAACTTCTATTAGCTGCTAACAGCCTCCAGAAGCTGCACGTGACTTATAGAACATTTATGAGTGAATATGCATGCCCACGTATACTCAGCCATCTTATCCTCCAATATCTTCCCTACTCTTCCCACTTTCTACTTCAACCACAGAAAATACTCCAAGCTTCTGTCGAAACACCTCAAAATACCCTCGAGATAGTGGTTTGGTCATCCATCAGCGATCTGGCTGTGAGCTGGAACATAATTCACCTTTAACTTGTTGGCAGCAACCTTTTCACGAATAAAGTGGATATCAAGCTCAACGTGCTTCGCTTTAGAGTGATACACCGGGTTAGCACTCATAGCAATGGCACTTGAATTGTCGCTCCAAATCACTGGTGTATCTGCAAGTTCGATGCCCATGTCTCCAAGCAAGATCTCTAGTCAGACTACTTCAGAAGTTGCATCAGCTAACCCCCTATACTCAGCTTCTGTGGTGGAGCGCGAGACCACTCGTTGCTTCTTTGAATTCCATAGAACCAAGTTTCCTCCAAGATACATACAGTTTCCTGAAACCGATCGTCTGTCATCGAGACTCCCCCCCAGTCAGCATCAGTGAAGGCAAACAATTGACACGGACCAGGTGAAGGAGAAAACAACAAACCAAAATCTAGCGTACCACTCAAGTACTGAGGTACTCGTTTTGCAGCAACAAGATGTAACTCACATGGATTATGCATGAACTGAGCCAATTTGTTGACACTAAAAACAATGTCAGGTCTGGTATAACACGCATATAACAACCCTCCTACTAAACTTCGATACTCAGTAGCATCCACCAGTAGACTGCCTCCATCATTAGTAAGCTTGAGAGATGAAATCATGGGTGTAGGAGTCGGGTTAGCTTTGTCCATGTGATGCTTAGCAAGTAACTCAAGAATGTATTTCTTTTGGTTTAGTAACAATGATTCCCCAATTCTGATAATACTCATACCAAGGAAATAGCTTAGCTCCCCAAGGTCCTTCAGTGAAAACTTCTTTCCTAAGAGTTGTATCACGTGCTCAATTGCGTGAGTAGAACCTCCTATAACAATTATATCATCAACATAGACAAGCACATAAGTGATAGCACCCACTTCTTTTCTTACAAACAAGGAAGTGTCAGCTCTAGAATTTTCGAACCCGATGTCCAACAGATACTCTTTCAACTTGGAATACCAATTACGGGGAGCTTGCCTGAGCCCATAGAGACCCTTCTGCAGTTTACATACAAGCTTGGTGCCATCAGCAGCTTGCTTCTCGAAGCCCTCAGACTGATCCATATACACTAATTCATCAAGACCACCATTAAGAAACGCATTGTTCACATCAACCTGTCTAAGGAGTCACTTATTATTCACAGCAAGCGTAAGCACAACATTGATGGTAGACTCCTTAATCACAGGACTAAAGGTATCTTTGAAATCCTGTCCTGGTACCTGAGAATATCCTTTGGCTACGAGGCGAGCTTTATACCTCTGAATGGTACCATCAGCATTCTTTTTGATTCGGAATATCCATTTGCACCCGACAGTACTTCTTCCTGCAGGAATAGGTACCAAGCTCTACGTGTCATTTTTAACTAATGCCTCATACTCAGCCATAACAGCATCCTTCCAACATGGGGAAGCAAGAGCTTCATGCACGGAGACAGGCTCGTGATCAATTACCCCTTCACACGCGACAAACAACCTTGGTTTATAAGTGCCAACCTTGCTTCGAGTAATCATGAGTATTGACAGAATTGGTTAGAAGAACACTTGAAACACATGGCTGGTGAGCAACTGAAGGCTCTGGTTGACCAACCACTGGCATAGACGTACCTCCAGTAAAAGATGATTGTGCATCCTGTGGACTAGTATCTCCTGTGGCTGCATCAGTGACCAATTCTTGCTGACCCCCAGCAGTAGGTCCTCCTGGATCAGACTCATGTAACCCTCCATCGGTACCATGCTCACGTCCCTCTAGAGGTGGACTAAACTCATCTAAAACAGGAGTGGTAGAACCTGCACTTCTCCCACTTGACATATCTGCAGGAACACCGGCACCATTTGTAGTAAAAGACCCCTGAGCACAAACTGTTGGTTCTCTAGTTTGAGAGCGTCCTACGCAAACCCTGTGTGCACCATCGACAACTGGAAATACTCCAGGAGACCGAGCATGGTGAGTACGTGGCTTGGGCGATGGAACATGAGTATCTACAAAAGGAAAAATTGTTTCATCAAACAATACATGGCGAGATATATACACTGTACCATCAGCTGCCATGCATTGGTATCCCTTGTGATTCATGCTATAACCAAGAAACGTGCAGGCTTGAGATCTATAACTCAATTTGTGGGATTGATAAGCACGTATATGGGGAAAACACCTACAACCAAACACTCTAAGTCTAGTATAATCCGGAGGTTTTGCATATAACTTTTCATAGGGAGAAACACTACCTAACACAGATGTAGGTAATCTGTTAATGAGAAAGACTGCTGTGCTCACAGCATATGACCAGAACCGAAATAGTAAGGATGCCTGGGCAAGAAGAACTAAAGACATCTCAATGATATGTCTGTGCTTTCTCTCAACCACCCCATTCTGCTCAGACGTATGAGGACACACTAGACGATGCTTTATACCCAGCTGTTGAAGAATTGGAGACAAACTTCTATATTCACCACCCCAATCTGATTGAAGCTCTTTGATTGGAAGATCAAACTGAGTTTTTACCATGCTATGGAAAAGCTGAAAAGCTTGCACAGCTTGACTTTTGGATTTCAAGAAATAAACCCAACTATGCCTGGTAAAGCCATCTACAAATGCTATGTAATATTTGAAACCAAATGACTCAACGTGTGCTGGTCCGCAAAGATCAGTATACACTACTTGAAAAGGATGATCATACACTGTATTTGAAGGAGGAAAAGGAATTTTGTGACTTTTACCGAGTCTACAAGGGACACACAAGCTATCCTCTTGATTTTTACGCAAAAAAAATCCATATTCATGCTATTACAAATTTGAACAAGAGGTACATGAGCCGGATGGCCAAGTCTTTTGTGCCAAAGATTATAAGCACTATTAGAACTACATGCTATATTTGCTTCTACTTGATTACAACTTTCACTATTGGTAAGCTTGAATTGATACAGGCCTTGATTCTCCTCTCCTCGAAGCAGTACATCTCCTGATCCTTCATCCTTAACTAAGCATTCTTTCGCATGAAATTCAAAGAAGACTAAGTTGTCTCTAGCACATTTAGAAACAGACAAAAGGTTCTTAGTAATTGAAGGTACATGAAAAAGATCATTTAGAACTAACTCACAAGAAGAAGTTTTTATAACAGCAGAGCCAGACTTAGATATACACAATCCAGCACCATTTTCTACAACCAACTTACTTGGCCCATTGTAGTCTGATCCAGTAGCGATTTTGGAGATATCTGGTGTCACATGGTGAGTGGCACCGGAATCAACTACCCAATTTTCCGCTCCAGAACCTGCTCCTAAACCACTGTTACAGCAGGTAAAACACCCATGCTCATCTTCAACTGATGCTATATTAGCACTAACAGTCCTTGGGAAAGCATTTGTGGCCAGAACCCCTTGAAAGGCCTTGTTAAAACGCTGCCAGCATCTATCCACAGAATGCCCAGACTTGCCACACAATTGGCACTGCAACCTTGTTCTTCCGCGGCCACCACCTCTATAACCTGTTCGACCACCTGCATACTGATGGTTACAAACCTTGCTACCTGGATGGCCTCCATTAGCTTGCACATGAGCCACATTAGCCTGAACAGGTAACTCATTATGAGCATGAAACCCCTTGAGTTGAGCTTCTGCATCTACAAGCGTTGACTTAACCTTATCCAAAGAATAAGGTTCTTGACTGGAAGTTATGACTGCCATAAAAGACTTATACTCAGTAGGCAATCCATTCAAGATTGTTGCTATATGTTCTATTTCAGAAATAGCACTACCACAAGCTGCCAAGGCATCACAAATTTCCTTGACTTGGGTCAGATAGGTCCTCATGCTTTCAGCTCCCTTGCGCAATGTTCGAAGCTTGCAATGGAGACTCATAGCACTCGTGGTCGATTTATTCGCAAAAAATTGAATAACCGTATGCCAAACTGTCGCAGCAGTCTCAGCCCCAACAAACTGAGGTAAAAGATTAGGGCTGATAGTTGACAATAACCAAGAAGCTAAAGCACTGTCTTGAGCGACAAAGATTTCATAATCCTCACTTGCAACTTGCTCACCATCATCACTCGTCACCATTTCCGGAGGAGGTTGCGACACACCAATCAATAGCTTTTGCAACCTGTGACTGCGAACCATCAACAGGATTTGTTGCTTCCATAGAAGGAAGTTTGTCTCATCAAGAACAACATTAATCCTCTTGTTAGTGAACACTTTAGCAGTTCTTGAACTCTCACTACTCACGGTTGACATGGCTACAACCTTAGACCGACAATTATGAAAGAAGAAGTAGATGAACTAACCTCCAAAAGAAAAAGAGAAGCGCAACAACGGAATTAGGCTCCAAGACCACCGGCGATTGATACCATGTTAGGAAGAAGAAGTAGTTTTATTCATGTAAAAGATAACATCTACGAGAGGTTCACAGGACTTATTTATATACATTTAGGCTAGCACCTAACCATACAACTAACTTGAAAACTAACTTCTGTTAGCCGCTAACAGGCTCCAGAAGCTGCACGTGACTTATAGAACATTTATGAGTGAATATGCATGCCCACGTATACTCAGCCATCTTATCCTCCAATACGGACGGTTCCCATTGGAGCTATTGAACTGTTCCTCACTGCAGCAACTAGATCTGTCGAACAACGATCTCGAAGGAGAGTTACCGCGCACCATTGACAAATTAGAGAAGCTGACAGATCTACTGCTCAATAACAACAGCTTCAGTGGAAGCATTCCTACAGAAATTGGAAACATGAGTAACTTGGAGAATCTTTATCTGTTTGACAACATGATCACTGGCTCGATTCCGGTGCAGATTGGCAAGCTGCAGAGTCTGAGCACTATCTACCTATATGGCAACCACATGTATGGAAGTATACCATTGGAGTTAACCAATTGTACAAGCTTAACTGCTATCGATTTCTTTGGGAACCACTTCAGTGGTTCCATTCCTGAAACTATTGGAAAGCTCAAAAATCTGGTTTTGCTTCAGCTAAGACAGAATGACTTGACGGGTCCGATCCCACCAAGTTTGGGCTATTGCAAGAAGTTGCAGAAGTTGGCTTTAGCTGATAATAAACTATCAGGGGTCCTGCCAGCAACTTTCAGATTCCTTTCTCGACTCAGTACTATTACGCTCTACAACAACTCGTTCGAAGGTCCTCTGCCTGACTCACTCTACTCTCTCAGGAACATCAAAATAATCAATTTTTCTCACAATAAGTTCACCGGTATAATACTTCCCCTGACTGGTTCAAATTCTTTGACTGCCATGGATTTAACCAACAATAGCTTCTCCGGTAGCATTCCTTCTCGTCTGGCCATTTCAACAAATCTTCACCGTCTCCGCCTGGCGAATAATCAGCTCAGTGGAAGGATTCCTTCAGAATTAGGCCAACTCAAGGAGCTAAACTTTTTGGATTTGTCCTTCAACAATTTGATAGGAGAAGTGCCATCTCAACTCTCTTCTTGTCAAAAGCTTCAGCACCTTCTACTTAACAATAACAAATTCACAGGCAGGATGCCTAGTTGGTTGGGGAGCCTGCAGGACCTAGGAGAGCTTCACCTTTCTTCCAATAATTTCCATGGACATATTCCGCCCGAGCTGAAACTGCTCGAGACTACTAAAGCTTTCTCTCCATACCAACAATCTCTCTGGCCAGATCCCACTGCAGATAGGAGAACTCACTTCACTCAATGTCCTAAACCTGCAAAGAAACAATCTTTCCGGTCCAATTTCTCCATCAATCCAGCAATGCAAGAAGCTGTATGAGCTGAGACTTTCCGAAAACTCTCTCTCAGGTTCCATACCGTCCGAGATAGGTAGTCTAACCGAACTACAAGTAATATTGGACCTGAGCAAAAATCTTCTGTCAGGCGAGATTCCATCATCCCTGGGAGATCTTCTGAAGTTGGAAAGACTAAACCTCTCATTCAACCGACTCGTCGGAGAAGTTCCTTCTTCACTCGGACAACTAACCAGCCTGGTAACGCTAAACCTGTCAAATAATCATCTTCAAGGACCACTCCCTTCTCCCTTTAAAGGGTTCCCACCAACTTCTTTCACGGGTAATGACAAGCTCTGCGGCCCACCACTAGCATCGTGCACAGACTCAACGGGTCGTGAAAACAACGTACTGTCGAGCATTGCAGTCATTTGTGTGAAAATTCTGGCATATTTACCAGAGAGAATGAGACGGTGAATGGAAGTAAAGAGTTAAGAGAATGGAAAAGAATATGTATTGTGTATTAGAGAAATAGTAAAGTGATCTCATGAACATATTACAATGGCATGGGTATTTATAACCCAATATTCAATGGTTCAACAAACAAATTAGAAAAGTAACTAACTAACTGAATACATTCTAATAACAAGAAATTAAAATAGATTTTAGTTAACTTCTAACAATTTGTATTATATTGGCCATTGTTTTCACCTCCACAGTTATATGTCTGGTGATGATATATATCATGATAAGGATGTTGTGCAATATGATGAAAGTTTCGATCGGCAACTCATCGGAGGGTGGCATGAATGGGATTGAACAAATCAAAAGAGAAGATAAAGATAAATGGATGTATGAAGGAGATGAGAAGAGAAGAAAAGGAGAGTACTGGAGAGTGACGAACTCCATGGCATTGGTTCCTTCACAGAATCATGATCATCACATTCCCTCGCCATGCATTTTTCACGTCAAAATGGATACAAAATGACTTGGCAATGGCATATAAAGGAAAAAGTAGCTTCCTTTTTTTCTTCTTCAAATCTTGGCAGGTTTCTCGTTCATCGTTTTCACTACTCTGTTTCGTTTTACTCTTCTTCTTTCTTCTGCAGCCAAATAGATCTGTCAACACAACAGCTTACATTGTACATACAAAATGCATTTTTTTTTAAATCACTCATTTATGTATGATCTCTTCCCGTCATCTAGGTTCAGTGGTTAAAGGTCACGGGTTTGAGCACAATAATATTAGCATAGTGATTAAGCGATCAATGTTTAAGTATATACTATAACAAATACTACTGTAATCATTACAATCACAGTAATATACGATCTCTTCCTATTTAATTCTTTGTTACTTTTTTCGTATTTTTTCTTTGTTTTCATATTCTCTTTATTTTTTTTAAGTTAATGATTCAATATAAAAATGTAATAAATAGATAATGTTATCAAAATGTAACTTAAAAAAATCAGTGACTAAAATCTAACATATCCAAGACATAAATGACCACTTTGTTATTTGCCATTTCATTTTTATACATGTTATTAATATATACAATTATATAGATGGATTTGGTCGGACCAGGCCAATACCTACTTTTAAAATAAAATTCAAGAATTAGGTCTGAGTTCAACCTGATAAGCTCAAACTATCCGTATTCATTGTTAAATATATAAATAATATAGTTCAATAGACAATTTAAACTAATTATTTACTATTCAAGTTTGGTCGGGCCAACTCGCGAGTTAATAATCTAAACCCATGTGTGGGCCTAAATGAGTCGGGCAATTCGATCCTTCCATACCTCTAGATATAGGTAGGGATAGTGATTCATTTGGATTTTTAAAATTTTAATTTGATCTAATCTTATTTAATTTTTTAAAAATATTTTGAGTTCGAGTCTAATAGTACGATAATAATCAAGTTTAAAGATCAACACTGAGTATGATTGATAACCGTTTAAATAGTTAATTACTGTACATGTCATAAATAAACTAGAATGATAAGAGTAAGAATGGAACCAGGATTTGGGGTTGAGGGGCAAAACATAAACGTTTAGAAATAGGGTGGCAAATTTATAAAAAAACAATTTTTAAAAGAGTTTTTAAAAGAATTAATATAATATTTATTTTATGCAGATTTTTTATTTATAAATAAAAGGATATTAAATATATAAATATATTTAATTTTATTTTTAATAATATATCAAATATAATATCGTTAGAATTATACTCAATCGATTATTCAGATGATATCACTCGAATAAGTGTTTAATTTGACATAGATAACAGCCCCTGTGTGTTGTACGAACCCTTTCCAGCCTTTTGGATATTAACTCTCATTACCTAATCCCTTAACGTAAACGAAACCAAAACAAAAAATAATTGAGTTTGGTCGGACTCAACTGCCAGCTACGTGTCGGATTTATCTGGAGTAGTCCTCTCCTCAAAAAAAAATTATTAGATAAACCTTATTTATCACGTTATTTATGATTTAATTAATCTGATTCGTTTATCTTAAAATAACTAACTAATAACTACACATTGTCTAATTACACATAAAAAAATATGATAATTCACCTTAAAAAAAATAAGATAAATAAATCTGATTAGCTAAAATCATAAATAACATAATAAATAAACTTTATCTAACAATTTTTTCCTCCCCATGTGTACTTTTCTGTTGTCATTACTGCAACCTGACTTCCCTTGTGTCTGTGCTGGTACACAACGAATTTATCAGCAAGAAGATGAACGTAAGTGATGGATTGTGTTGTCTTCGGTCATGCAAAAAAAATGAAGTGTCGGTGTAAAAGTTTCAAAACCAAACTATTGAAGACAAGAGTGGCCATTATGTACGCAGTTGCAGTCCTTCTCACTTAAAAAGGAGAAAGTCGAGATTTGAGATTAAAAAAATAAAATATAAATATTTAAAAATAACAATAATAATATAAGTACATTATATAAGTTTATTATATGTCATCAAATTATTTTAAAAAATAAAATGTACAAAAATAATTTATAGAATCAAAATTTGACAAAATAGATTAGGTCAATGGGTTCAGAATATCGAAAAAATCTAAGTAGGTTTTTCAAAAAAAAAACTACACCTATCAACAATCGCGATGACGATCAACAAAGATGATTGGGCTAATTGGCTCGGTTAGGGATGGGCACGGATCGGATTTTCAGCCGACCCGACCCGGGTTTAGGGTGAAAAAAATCCGACCCGATCCGAATCATTAAAAAAATTAAAATTTTAGGGACTAAATTGTAAAAAAATAAAATTTAGGGATCTAATTGTAAAATTATTTAATTTTAGTAACCTAATTGTAAAAAAAATAATTTTAGTGATCTAATTGTATAAAATATATATAAAGAGGGATCGTTATTGCAAATATCCCTAAAATATATATGGGAAAATTATACTATTAGTCCCGGGTCGGGTCGGATTTTTTTCACCCTAAACCCGAACCCAACCCGAGACATCCCTTTCAAAAAACCCGACCCAAACCCGAATTTTTCACAAAAAAATTCGACCTGATCGGACCGGGTCGGGTCGAAACCCGTCGGGTTCGGGTTCCGTGCCTATCCCTAGACTCGGTCTGCAAATTAAACTGGTTTAACAGGTCGATTCGGCTTGACTCAAGGTTGAAGTTTAATAACTAAAGTCTTATTGTGTTATAACAACCCCTCTCGACTGAACGTCGGCCATGTATAATTGACGGTACATACAATAGTTTTCGTGTATATAAATGATTAAGATTTTTTTTTATTTTTTGCAAGAATTTTTAGATTTTTTATTATTAATTAAGATTTTTTTAGATTTGGGTTAAGAGTGCAAAATATAAATGTTTGAAAGTGAATAACATATCCAAAAATAAATAATTTTTTAAGAAATATATAAAATCCACCTACATATGATATAAAATTTATAATTTATATATTTTTTTAGGTTAGATAGATGAAATATATAGATAAGGTTAATTTTTTATTTTTTGAAAATAGGTAATTGATCATGTTTTATTCTTAAAAAAACTACGGGCTAATTAGTTATTGTTTTTAAAAAATACGATAATTTTTTTTTTTGAAAATAAAAAAAACATTTTTAAATTGTTTGGTTTAAAACATAAGTGTTTGATATTGCTGTTAAAAATATTTTTTATTAGATAAAATAATTATTTTAAACATATATTTTAAAAATATAAAAAATTATGATATAAACGAAGATATATAAGTAATTAAGAGTAAATTTGAAGAAAAAAACTAAAAGTTTAAAATTTTAATTTTTAAAAAACAATTTTAGTCTACAAAATTATTTTTTATAATTATTTTAATTTCAAACCAACTTTCGATTAAAAAAACTATAAAAAAAATAAGTCCCAAAACCACCGTAAAACGTTAAGACAACCCCGTCTCAGCTTTTGGACAAGATTCCAAATATGTCAACTCCATTCTCCATCTCCAATTCTCCATGTTATATGAATCCAACAGATAATCCTGGCCTGTGCTGCATTTATGATTTGCCAATTTTCTGTTACATTTCCCATTTTCACAAATCACAAAATTTGCCTCACAATGCCTACTTTAAGCTCAAATTGTCAATCCCCAGCTTTGTCACCAACCCTTAGCCCACACGACCATTCATCTTCCTTTTGTTTTCCATTGCTGAAAAGAAAAGAGCTCTAGTTTATGCTTAGTCACCACACACTATCTCGTTTAACGCCAAAAATCCTTTTCCACATGACCAGACTTTGTTTACCCCAGTCCTCTGCTCTAACACTAACCTTCACATTGCCTACATTTGCTTTCTTCTCGGCCAGTATTGGGCTTCTTACCTTCTCATTCTTATAATATATGAATATGTTCCTATAAGCTTTGTCACTGCAACCTATTCCTCTCAGTCTCCTCATCTGTTTCCTTTGTTACTGTTTTGGTGTTCTTCCTTGAAAAGGGTCTCTTTTCTTATAATGTAATCTTCACCAAGTTGTCATATTTTGCTCCATTTCCTCTCAGTCTCCTCATCTGTTTCCTTTGTTAATGCCCATTTCGTTAAAGCTGCGTTAAGCTTGTTCTGGTATGTTTCCAGCTATGGGTTCTCGTTAATCTTGCTCCACTCCCAGTTTTTTTTTCCTCCTGTTTTGTTTTGATCTTAAAGGTTTCTTCTTGGATTTTTATCAATGCCCATTTGCTTCGAATTGTTTTAAACGATCTCAAATGGAGTTCAGAATGATGGGTTTTCGCTAATTTATCTAGTATTTGATTTTAAGTTTCTGAAACTTTTAGCTTATGTGAGATTTCTGTTTGGCTTTTTCAGCATGTAATTTGTCAAAGGTCTAGCAGCCTCGTTGTTGTTTGTTTAATTTTGGCGGGATTTAGTTGATATCAAGAAATAATTTGTTTTGAAAGTTGAAGAATAAAGAAGCTATTATGGATCCAAGTTTTGTTGAATTTGATCGATAATCACGAATCTGAAGATATGGATAGTATATTTTGTTTACGTTAACTAAGGCCTTACCTAAATTTACTTATGGAATTTGTAGCAGCACCCTTGACTTTTTACAGAGAAAAATGAGTTTCATGTGCTTTGATTCTTAGCTTATTTGATTCTTTTCATACTTTGATCATTCTTTACAGATTCATTGAAATGTAAATTTCTTCTATTCTGAGAATATTTTGTTACTGCCCTTATCAAGGGTCAATTTATACATGGGGAAAATGATGAAACTCACATATTTTTTCTTCTTAAATCCAACAATGTTCAGCCAGTTCTCATCTTTCTTCCCATAATTTGTCAAACTTTGATTATCTTAGCTTATGCAACTTTAGTTACCACGTTGGCCTCTCGAGTCCTTGGATCTTTGTCAGTGTGTTGTGTCTTGTGTTCTGTCTTTCATTAGTTGTCGGTCAACTGAAAAGGGAAGAAAGAAAAGTTAATTGCTTGTACAATATTGAGCTACCATGGAAGAAACTTTTGTTCCATTCCGTGGAATCAAGAATGATTTGAAAGGAAGGCTTTTATGCTACAAGCAAGACTGGACTGGTGGTGGTGTCAGTGCCGGTATCAGGTTTGTAACATTCATTGCTCATGAGTATTAATATGAAGTTTGTGATCATCATTATTTCTAAGACAACTAATGGTCATGCTTTGTAAATCTATAACATAGTTAATGTTTGATCATTTAGGATTCTTGCTCCAACAACATATATATTCTTTGCTTCAGCAATTCCAGTTATATCTTTCGGGGAGCAGCTGGAACGAAGTACAGGTGGGGACAAGACAAACTATACATTTACATTAACATGTTCTGCTCTGTTTGTCATGATTTCCCATAGATACTTCGTTTGTTGTTGTTTCAGATGGAAGTCTAACTGCAGTACAAACTCTTGCATCAACAGCACTTTGTGGAATCATTCACTCACTTGTCGGAGGACAGCCCTTGCTCATCCTTGGAGTTGCAGAGCCAACAGTATTGATGTATACGTTTATGTACAACTTTGCAAAGGACCGAAAAGATTTGGGGCATAAACTCTTCTTAGCCTGGACTGGATGGTATTTCTTCAATTCCAGCATACTTGAGTACTGTAACCAGATAGTTCTGGTGGCACTGAGTTTTTTTCTTTACTTTGATGGGTTCTCAGGGTTTGTGTCTGGACAGCACTTTTGCTTTTCTTATTGGCAGTTCTTGGGGCATGTTCTATAATAAATCGATTTACACGTGTTGCGGGTGAATTATTTGGTCTACTAATTGCAATGCTTTTCATGCAGCAAGCTATACGGGTGAGTATCCTCTCGTACATTCCCTCCCAAGACTGTGCTAGAATCTTTAATTTTATATAACAAATTTTATACTACAGGGAATTGTGGAGGAGTTTGGCATTCCTCAGAGAGAAAATCCTGAGCAAACAGCACTGCAGCCTTCTTGGCGGTTTGGCAATGGAATGTTTGCATTGGTTTTGTCGTTTGGCCTCCTCCTTACTGCACTAAGGAGCCGTAAAGCAAGATCTTGGCGCTATGGGGCAGGTATTGGGTGCATTTCCAATTATTAGAGGCTGTTTACATTCGTTTCTGCTACTGAAAGAATAGTTTGTAACCCAATTACTGCCTAGTTCTTTCTTTCATTCATTAGGTTCTCTCTTTATCAGTTTTCTGGTTGGAGAAAGTCTATACTTTTTTCTTCCTTATGCATCTTATTTTGATAGGCTGGCTTCGAGGTTTTATAGCAGATTATGGGGTGCCGCTTATGGTTCTTGTGTGGACTGCTGTTTCTTACATACCTGTTAATGATGTTCCAAGCGGGATTCCAAGGCGCCTTTTCAGTCCAAACCCGTGGTCTCCTGGTGCATATTCTAATTGGACTGTTATCAAGGTGAATGCTCATTGGTTTTGAAATGCTTAGTATCTGTTTACTGCCATCCCTTCATAGGAGCTTAAATTTTTTTGTTAAATTTCCTTCAAAACCTACCAAATGACTCATTTGTTCTGAGTTTGTAGGAAATGTTGACTGTGCCCCCACTTTATATAGTTGGAGCATTTATTCCAGCAACCATGATTGCCGTGCTCTACTATTTCGACCACAGTGTAGCATCTCAACTAGCTCAACAGAAAGAGTTTAATCTGAAAAAGCCACCTTCATACCACTATGACCTTCTCCTTTTGGGTTTTCTGGTGCGCCATTGTCGTGCGATTAGTTTTTTGAATGATGAACCTATTAAACAGTAACCTTCTGGTGGAAGCTGTTTTTTTTTGTATTAACTCTTAATATGGTTTTACCAGGTTATATTATGCGGTCTTATTGGCATTCCTCCATCCAATGGTGTTATTCCACAATCCCCAATGCATACAAAAAGCTTAGCAACTCTTAAGCATCAGGTACCGATGGTTTGCTAAGTTGTTGATATACAAATGTACTATGTTCACACAAGAACCATAGGAGCTCAAACAATTTTCTTAGTATTGGGAGCACAATTTCGAGTTTCCTACTATATTTTATTGTCCGAATATTAATGCAGATAGAGACTTTTCATTCTTTTGTTAGCTCTTTCATTTGTAAATCATTGTGATTGGTTCTTTTGTTCTACTGGTGACAGCTTTTGCACAATAAGCTTGTATCGACAGCCCGGAAAAGTATAAGTAAAAATTCCAGCCTGAGTCAACTCTATCGAAGCATGCAGGAAGCATACAATGAGATGCAAACTCCACTTGTCTATCAGCATTCATCCACTCTGGTAGATTAATTTGCATTCATAATTTTGATTTACACAGTCTATTATGATCCCCTGTTGCCCTTACCTTCATGTTAAAATAGGGACTGAAAGAGCTGAAAGAATCCACTATCCAAATGGCTTCAAGTACCGGATACATCGATGCACCTGTTGACGAGACCGTTTTCGACGTTGATAAGGAAATAGATGAGCTTTTACCTGTTGAAGTCAAAGAACAACGTCTTAGTAACTTGCTTCAGTCATTGATGGTCAGTGGGTGTGTTGCTGCTATGCCTTTTCTTAAGAAGATCCCCACTTCTGTTCTTTGGGGTTATTTTGCTTTCATGGCCATCGAAAGCTTGCCCGGAAATCAATTTTGGGAGAGAATATTGTTGCTTTTCACTGCTCCAAGTCGGCGATACATGTGCGTTTCCCTTCTTTTTTTTTTCCTTCAGTACTGGAGGGTGTAGTCGTTAAGCAGCCTAAGCTAGCACATACCCCTCTTCTGTAATATGTTAAGGATATCTTCAGTTCTATTCTAATGCTCATTTCGCATGATCTGCATTATCAGGGTGTTGGAGGACTACCACGCAACCTTTGTCGAGACCGTACCTTTCAAAACTATCGCCACTTTTACCTTGTTCCAGACACTTTACTTGCTGGTATGCTTTGGCATAACATGGATCCCAATAGCTGGAGTCCTTTTCCCACTTTTGATCATGCTTCTTGTGCCTGTGCGCCAATATTTGCTCCCCAAGTTTTTCAAAGGTGCCCATCTTCAAGACCTTGATGCCGCGGAATACGAGGAAGCTACATCCATTGCCTGCAACATGACATTTGGAGTATGCTCTCTTAACCTCACTTGAACTCATAACAAATCTGTTCATAGCTCAGCTGCCATTAGTGTTGGTTTTGCTTTTTCAACAAGGGTCAATCTCTCTATTACAATTTTTGTTTTACTGATCAAGCTGCAATCTTAAATATCCCCTGATATATGATGTTTTTATACACTTGATAGGACCGTGAACATCAGGCAACGGCTACTCAAATCGATGATATAGAAATCCTAGATGAAATCATGACAAGAAGCCGTGGAGAAATCCGGCGTACACAGAGTCCTAAAGTATCAAATATCACTCCGTCTTCAGCAGGTGACATAAAAGCTTCTTACAGCCCACAAGTGTTGCAAAATTCATATAGTCCTCAGAATAATCAACCAAGAGGAAATGCTGAAAAGGGACTTGAACTAAAACAAATTCCCAGTCCCAGTCCCAACACTTCTACGCTCGGACAAAGCAGTCATGGTTCATCCTGAAGCTAGAAAACCCTTTGTTTTGAGAGTCTGTTTAGTGTTGTGGTATGTTAAGTTTCCATGTCACTGCACTCGAGAGGTCTGGTGCTTAGTTCATAGGTTTGAGTGTTTCACTTCTTTTATTTATTTATACTCTGAAACATTATAAGATCTTGCATTATCTTGTCCCCATTAACTTGATATTTAGTTAGTGGAAGCTTTCAGCAACCCTAGAAAAGGTTTGTTTTTTATGAATATCTGAATTCATATCAGTAAAGATTATGCGTATCAGAACATCATAGAGGAAGATTAGTTTGTATTACTAAACAAATGCATGCAATCCATACTAACAACAAGCTCAGTTTACAATTTTAGTTAATCGAACAGTTAAGATTAAACGTTTTTAGTTAAATAAATAAATAATAAAGATGATGGTTAATGATTAACTTATAGGTTAACCGTTATTAAATTATATATATTTATTCATAAAATTAATTATATCATTCTTGAGATCTTTTATAATATTAATATAATATTTATGAAAGATAATTTTATTATTTTACAAAAAATAATGAATACGTAGAAAAATATAATAGATTAACATGTAACCTTACTGTTAATAACAATTAACTATTAAAAATTAAAATAATTAACAATTAAGTTATAATTCAATAATCGCTATAACGATTAATTAATTATTTAAATTAAATAATACAATTAACCTACCATCAATAGCAGTACAATGGAAGGGATCATATCCCCTCAATTTATTTTGTTTGCTGTAACTTTTGATCCCTTCTCATCTGAATCTTTATCAAATAAGCCATTGTCTCTCATATATTGGAAAAATTATTAGGTGAACCCTATTCACAACGTTATTTGTGGTCTTAAGTAATCAGAATAGTTTATTTTAATTTTTTTAAGGTGAATCATCGTCTCTTTCCTATATGTAATTAGTGGGTGAGTAGTTATTAAATAGTTATTTAAAGATAAACGATTTTAATTATTTGAACCATAAATGACGTGATAAACATGGTTCATCTATTAATCTATCCATATATTGGGATTAGTATTTATTCGTTTCATGTTAACTTTGAAGTTAGGTAAGTTGGACTCGCACGATCTACAGTCATGTAGATACTCCATTTAAAATTTTAGAAATCTTACCACTAAGCACTCATATATAACAAACATGGGATTGCTACAATTTAATTAAGGTTTTATATTTAATAGGAGAAATTTGTAATTTAATTGATCCGTTTTAATCATTAAATAATCTAGAAAATATATAAAAATAATAATTATTATATATAAATTAATATATTATTATATGTATATGTCATAAAGTCATTACCTTATTTCTAAGAGACATGACTAATAAAATGTGCAACGCCATCGTTTATACATATATATCAAGATCTCTTTTTTTCGATATATGATTAATGTTCTTTGTATTTTCTCAGACGTGGCATATTTTGATTCAAAAATATTATTTATCCAAAAATATATTATTTACATAATACAATAAATTAAATTAATATCTCTCGAAGTTTTGGATAAAATAATGTTAAATAAATCAACAACATGATTGATATAAATAAACCGAACAAATAAATTTTATGATAAAACAAGACCAATCAAAAAATTAATGACCAAAATAAACATCATAATCCTTAAAGGCTAATACCAAAACTAAATAATTTTACGAGGGTACTAAGAGTTGTGAGTTTTCATGACTTTCATCCTCTTTGAATTAACGACAGCTCAGTAAGTATAAAATGCACAGTAGGATAGATGGATAAGATTAGGGAACATCTTAAAATACGTTAGAATTTAAAGTATTATCTATTAGATAACATTTAAAATTAAATCAAATTATTACATTCTCTATAATATTTTAGGTTGATAATCAATTTCTTTAAGAATAGAAGAACATTTTAAGATTAACCGAAATTATTTAGTTGTATATATCTTTTTAAATTATAACCGAAACTCTTATCAATTAAATAATATTTTAAGTTAACTTAAATTCTTACAAACGTGATATCATTTTCAATTAGAAATTCCCCAAGTTGGGAGTGTGGATGACAGGCTACGCCTACCTCACCCAGAACATCCGTTGGCGCCGGCAGCAGCAAGGCAAACAAGCATGCATGTTCCATGTCATAGCAAGATTGGACGAAAATATCAAATCAGATTTGGGGCAAGCAGTGTTCAGGTATATTAGCACAAAAATGGAGAAACAACATGGAACCCCCGTTTGGTTCCAACGTGATTTAGCAACCCTGTGCACCAGTGGCAGTGGACTCATCATGGTAGCCAAACTTATAAATCGTCTGTTACAGTGAGCAGCACAGTGCAAGTGTTTAGTAATGGCTATGGACAGACATCATTGTCTACCCTATCTTGGCTAAAGGTTAGAAAATATGTAGCTAAAGTAAACTTCAGGAAATGTTCAGTGTCGTGACAGGGTGGATAGATGACCAAGTCAGTGTCCTGCAGTTTCTGTACTTGTAGAATTCTGAGCTACCACGTGAAAGGCTCCATTCTCAGCAGTTTCTAAAGCAACATCTGCATCATTTGGTTCCCCAGCATTGCCTGTTCGGACTGGGCAGAGGAGACCTTGCAATCTCAATAAATAGCTCTGGCTGGGTGGTTGAGTTCTCACGTATTGGGTTGTTGTGACTACACTGGCAGATGATCGTTCAGAATCAGCACTTCGGAGATTGGACAAGGCGCTTAGGTCAAGATTCGGGAACACAGAACATCGGCATCGAGGGCACTTCACATTCAGTCTAAGCCACTGGTCAATGCACTCTACATGAAAATTGTGAGCACAAGGCAATCCACGAACCTGCACCACTCCTCGTCAGAAACTCAAGCTAATGCTAAAACCAAAATTTGCCATCTATTAAGTTTTCAACTATTAAGTAGCATTCTCTGCAAGCACCTTCATATTTAGAATCAGAAGAAGTTATCATCATCGTGTTATATTTATTAGGTATTTTCTTTTCCATATGATCCATGTGAGCTGCAGCGACTAAGACTAATACATAACACAAGTATAACAGATTTTACGTCAATATAAATTAACTTTAAAGAGACAAAATTCTCAAGGAACAAATCCAACTCACTTATAATTGGAGAGTGACTAATCTACTCTAACCATGAAGATTAGTAGTATAAATGAAAGACCTTAGAGAAGTGCTTGAGTTGAACTAAAAGGTTTTACCTCATTCCCTACATGGAATTCTTCCAAGCAGATGGGACATTCACTGCAATCAGTTGGAACAGCCTTCAACCTGAATTTTGGAAGTTCTTGAATGAGTGCTTCAACTGCTTCTCTCTGAACAGAAAGCAAAAAAAAGGAAAAGAAAAAGGAGGGAAGATCAGAATAGAAAATCTATTAGAGGGACTTCAACTTCACCTTTAGATGAAGGATCAAATTATCTAGGCCTTTATATTTTATTAAAGTTTATCATAACTTTTACACACAATCAGGATATTTTTTAAACTAATTATCATTTTACTTTTATTTTCGAATACTGTAATTTTAGGGTCATATCTGGTCATTTTGCAATTTTAATCAAGTATTGCATCTAGTTATACTGCGTTTTACGCATTGAATATTTAACTATTGATACATTTTGTCTATTAATTCTATCTGGTTTTCTCCCTTAGCTTCTGTTCCTCCCCGGTCATTGGTTCTCACTATTTGTTCTTGTTTATTCCGGAGTTCCTCTCTAAATTTATATATTCTATTTCTTCTCCCTACCAGTTCTACACGACCTTTTCTAGGAAACTAAAGTTTAACACAAACAACAAAATAAAATAAAGGAATTATTAATGTGGTTCGTAATAACTAAGCACCAACCTGAGCTGGAGTCAAATAAAGCCCAGGATGGTATGGTGCTGTATCTTGGCCCATGCCTCTCATCTCTTGACCAGCAGCTTCAAACGCCCAATCTGGTACTCGAACCATGTCCACCAAAACCTAGATTGCATTATGTGTTTACTTCAGAACCATCAAACTGAAGTGAGGCATATATGGAAAGAGAATTTCTGAAAGTAACGACACTTGCACACATGTTTAGATAGTCGAGGAATTTTATTATAATTAGAAACTCAACAATATTGAAACAATGTCAAGTGCAAAAGAGGTCCCAATGAAGAAGTTATAAAGGATGCCAGGCACTGAAGAAACTATAGCGAGCAGAACTAAGTTGCATTACCTTTCCAAGATCAAGATTCTCGTGTATTTACATAATTGAATTAGATTTTGTTCGAAAATAGATAAATGTAGTACTTAGAAACCCCAAATTAGAAAATCCAGTTAAGCTTCCTACAACAATCTCCACAAAGACTGGATAGAAAGCAATATGAAAAATAATGGTTTACCACATAAATTGTGCAAGTATTTACAAGATAATCTCTTTTGTTTATCTGAATCATTAACCTTGATACATCTATCATAAGTATATTTTACACATATTTCAATATTAAACAAATCGCCTTGTCAATCTTTTATTTCCTCGAAACTTCAGACAAGTAACATATCATTAACAGCTAATTTTCAATGAAATGATAAACCAAGTAAACTTTTGCAGGATACACAGCTCAAGATATATGTAGGCAAGAGATTAAGAACTAACCCCATATTCTGAAATAGGAATTCCCTGTTGAGCACGCAAGTGATGTGCTTGTCTCCGTGTCATCCACTGCAGAAGATGAATTTCATGAACAAAGATAGGAACATAGTAATAAAAATATAAAATGACAAACAATTTAGATGTTCTGTGCTCATCCAAACCATGAGAACACCTGACGTTAAAGTAAAGAAACAGAAACAGAACAGAGCTGTAATCATGGATCCAGAACATACAGCAACACGGTCATCGATGAATTAAGAGACACTCCACTGGAGTATAGGCATGACTAACCTTCCCAATAGACATACAAGCAACGCAGATCAATCCACAGTAACTGAAAAGCAGCCAAATCAGGAAACCATATTTCTGACCTTCTTCTGGCAACTGCATACATTTTCCAAATGAACACTCGACTCCAGTGAAAAAATAGCATTTTGAAGGGAATGATCCTAACAACTATGAAAGAATTCAACACTTACACAGTTCCGAGCACTGGTGAACCATAGAGTGCCGATTACAGTCCAGGCCCATAGAAATGGATAAAGTAGCATAGACAAAATTGAAAGGACCACTATTCTTCCACAAAAACGAGCATACCTCTGCTGCCACCCAAAATCCCTAGAAGCAAAAGAAGTCAAGCATAAGATAAGTACCCAAGTAAAAAGGCAGCTATTATCAGAATACTACCTATTACAGAAGAAAGACTTGCAGGTAACTGCAACAGAAAATCACACAGCACAAAGGTAAACATATACTCCTTTTAACTGCAATGGCTAACTGGCATTCTAGCATCTAAGTTGAGTAGCATGACAGCACTACTATGAAATTAAAATGCAGCAATTTATACCTCAAGATGAAAAATTATCGAGCCTGTTATCAAACAGTCTAATTTAAACTGCTTAATCATAAAAGATAAGTACTTACAAACCCATTCCAGCGGCAAGCCCATTATCTACAAACATCAAAAGACGAAAAATGAACACAGTAGTGTAATCAACCTGAAACAAAATTCAAGTTAGGAATTCAGAAGAAACATTTCCTACATCAGCAAAATCCAGAAGGAAACAACTTCTCAATCCATTAAAAAACACTCACCACGATCCATATATGCAATGGGTATGTACAATGATGATAACGCTTCCAATTGATTGCAACAATGATTCTAATGGAAAAGAATTGTTGAAGGACAAACAAAGTACTCTTTCAAATAAACACAAAATAACAATGGATTCATTTCCCATCCCCCTTTCCTCCAATTTTCCTAACAATCAAACTGCAGTAAACAAAAATTCCATAAAAGAACAAAACTAGCAAGAAAATCAAAAACCCAAATTGAAGATCCGCGCTGATATGGAAACAGGATACACACTTGTAGCCAGCATAGACAAGAAAAAACCATCATACCTGCAAAAAAAGGGAAATAATTAAAACCTCAAATTCAACCGCAAAGATAAAGGAAAGAAAACTTAAAGATATGAAAAGCATACCACTTGAAATCAACGCCTCTGATGGCCATAGAGGAAAGAGTTCAAAGAAGTATAACAGAGAGAGAATAAGGGCGCGTGAGCTTCAGAGAGTGTAATAACAGCAAAACCCAGAAGATCTGATATCCATTTTGAAGCCAAAAACCCAAAAAGAGAAGAAAAGGGGTGAAATCGAAGAGGAATACATCCGTACGATGGTTAGCTTTGATTTGGTTGTTGATTCATTAAGGAGAAACTGATTTACGGAAATAACAAAGTGGTGAAATTCACTAGCATTTTGAGGACTCACAAGTAAACGGAAGGGTTGAAGTTTTAATTAATTGTTTGGTAATTACACATATAATAAATTAATCGGAAAAATAACACGAGCCTTTTAGCTCAAATGATAAACGGAATAATTATTTTTTTAGGGATCACAGATTCGAGCATCAGTAATTATAACAAAATGATTGAGCGATCAATATCATATTATTAAAATTATCTTATATAACAGATACTACTGTTAAATAAAAAAAATAATGGGAAAAGTGCACAAATAGTCATTAAACCATGAGAAATGTTTGTTTTATCTATTAACCTTTCAAAAATTATAGAAAAATTATTAAATTTATCAAATTATTATAATATTGTTATTAAATTTTATTGAACTATTATAAAGTATCATTAAATTAATTAATTTATTATATTTTTTATAATGTTTAGTGATTATTTTGTAATGACTATTTTATAATTTTTAAAAGGTCAGTGAGTAAAACAAATATCTTCATTGTTTAGTGATTATTATGTATTTTACCCTAAATTAATTTTATTTAACCAAAAAAGGTTAGGACGGTGGAATGTGATGACACGTATTTGTTCGATGACCTGCTTGAACTGATCTAGGATCGCTATATTAGGTAGGATTTTTTTAGCATAAAGAATCCTACTTCCTATCTTATTTCCTACAATTTTAATTTTATTATTTAATTAAAAGAATAATTTCATCTAAAATTATTTAAAAATTAAAAAAAAATATTTGACATTGAGTTTAAATTATATGATTTTTCTAATTAAGATTTATATTTACTATCTTAGCATCGACTAAAATTTTAAAATTATTTATAGAGTTTTTAAAACTTACCTTAAAAGGTTATAAAATCGACTAAAATTTGACTTTAAAAGAGATATTCGATATATGAATAAAGTTAAAATTAAGACCAAAAGCAACCCACACAAAAACAATCCAAATTTTATTTGTTCAAGTTAAAAATTATACATTGAATTGAATTGAAAATCAATCAATATGATATTAAGAGATATTCGATATACGAATAAAGTTAAAATTAAGACCAAAAGCAACCCAGACAAAAAACAATCCAAATTTTATTTGTTCAAATTAAAAATTATATATTGAATTGAATTGAAAATCAATCAATATGATATTAAGAGGTATTCGATATATGAATAAAGTTAAAATATTTTAAATATGGGTGTGATATTAATTTAATCGAATATCATACTTAACACAAAATAACTCAAATTGAACCTGATCCAGTGACTCAATTATCTCCTCTATTAATTCTTTTATTATTTTTTCAATTTTTAAGATTTTATCTCGATTAGTAAAATTAAACTGAACTGATTTAATATTCAAGTTTAACACTTGATTCACTAATCTGAAATTCAAGTTGTTACAGGTAAATTACTTGGTAAATCTGTCAAATTTTATTTTTATTCGTTTTAATCCCTAAAAAATTATCTAACCCAATATTGACTCATGTTTCTTTTTAGTATTTATAATTTAGTTCAATGTTTTTAGTATGGTGGTATTATTATTTATTTTGGTCCTTAAGAACTTACTTAACACAAAATTCACTTCTATTTCTTTCTATTTTTATAACTTAGTCCAATAGCTTTAATATGATGGAATTATTATTCATTTTAATCTCTAAAAATTATTTAACATGGAAA
This sequence comes from Abelmoschus esculentus, assembly GCA_035048815.1. Classification (NCBI taxonomy): domain Eukaryota; kingdom Viridiplantae; phylum Streptophyta; class Magnoliopsida; order Malvales; family Malvaceae; genus Abelmoschus; species Abelmoschus esculentus. The sequence continues at coordinate 3,389,533 of JAUCBN010000031.1, read as the reverse complement.
TAAACCATATTTTGTTCTAATTTTTATAATTTGGTCCAATAATTTTCATATGATTATATCATTATTCATTTTAGTCCCTAAAAATTATTTAACCTGAAATTGACCACTATATCTTTCTAATTTTTAAAATTTAGTCTAATATTTTCAATATTATGATATTATTGTTCATTTTAGTCTCTAAAATTTTATTTTATCCAAAATTAACCCATATTACTTTTTAGTTTTAAAAATTAAGTCCGTTGTTATCATAATCAGAGATGTAAAGAAAGGTCAATTTGGAAATTGACATGAGTTTGCACAAGATCCTTAATAATTTGTATTTTTTTATAAATTAATAAAGATTCACTTACTAAAAAAAAATAATTAAATAAATACATTTAATTAGTTAATTTTATAGTTGATGCGGTGAAAATAACCTAATCATCTTATAAAAAATAATAAATAACATAAATTACTCTTATCTAATAATTTTTCACTATTATTTTTAAAGAACTACTTAAAAGGGTATTAATTAGGTGCTTAAACATAAACATACTTCATAACCCTAATCATAAAACTGAAAGCTGTTAGATTTCTTTATGTCTTGTCATGACTACATTTCTAATTAAAGCCATGCTAGTCAGTCCTCAGACCCACTTTGTTGTACTAAAGCTGTAAACTCCATGAAAAAGAAAAACAAAGCTTAAACAAAAAGATTCGGCAAAAAAGCAGACAACTTCTTATATATTCCAACTCTGTCGTCTCCAACTTGCAAGCATCAGCGTCTAAACAACAAGACAACATGAAGATCTTCCTGTTCTTCTTGTACTTATCCCTCTCAGCTCCCATTGTAAGAAACTAGATTCCTTTTCTTGTCTGTTTTTAACAATCTACAGGGTAGATAAGTTTGCCTTGATTGTATTATATTACAGGTGGTGGTGCATGTTCTTTGTACAATGGAGAACCCATTTACGGCCAAAGCTTCGTTGATTCGTTACTGGAACAACCACATTTCGAACACTCTTCCGAAGCCGTTGTTTCTTGTCTCCAAAGCTTCTCCACTTGACGCTGTTGATTTGGTTAAACTCACTAAGCTTGCCGAACATAACTCTCTGTCTTCCCACATCGGAGAGTTTTGTTCCTTGGCAGATCTTTTCTGCTTGTTCCAGGACTCTGAGTCTTTGGAACTAGACGTCGTTGACAAGAGAAACAAGGATGTGAGCTTCGCGGTGTATTCCGGTAAAAGTTTTAAAGGTTACGGCACGTCGAGACATGGAGGTGTCGACTCGTTCAAGAACTACTCCGATGGGTTAAACACTCCTAATGAATCTTTTAAAAAATACAGCGGCGGATCGAACGGCCATGGAGAAGAGTTCACAAGCTATGCCAAAGATGCAAACGTTGCTATTGATAACTTCACCAACTACGGTTCCGGCGCCACCGGCGGAGCTGGTGGATTCAACAACTATCAGGAAAGAGTTAACGTGCCAAACCTCCGTTTCACCAGCTATGACTCCAATGGTAACAACCATAAACTCTCTTTCTCGAGCTACGGTTCCGAGACGAACTCGGGCACCCAAGCATTCGTCAATTATGGGAAGAAGGGTAAGTCCATTCCGGCTGAGTTCACAAGCTACAGTGGTAATGCTAACACCATCAGGTCGAGTTTTACAGGGTACGGGGTGTTGGGGATCACGACGAACGACTCGTTTAAAGCCTATGGTGACTCAGGTAACAATCCCCATAGTAACTTCAAAACGTATGGTTTAGCTTCTGAGTCGGGGATTGACAGCTTCACTAGCTACAGAGATTCAGCCAATGTAGGAGATGACTCGTTTCAGTCTTATGCAAGGGATTCGAATTCCGGGAAAGTTAATTTTGCAAATTACGGGAAAACATTTAATGTTGGGAATTCTACGTTCAAAGAATATGGTAAAGGATCCACTGGTTCCACCACCGTAGGGTTCAAATTATATGATTTTGCTCGTTCGTTCGTTGATTATGCCAAAAAGGGTGTCTCGTTTGCCGGATACTCAAACTCAAACTCTAAAGAAACGGCTCCATTGCCGACCAGTGGCGTTTCTGTAAATAGATGGGTTGAACCAGGTAAATTCTTCAGGGAGTTCGCTTTGAAGCAAGGGAATGTCATGGTGATGCCCGACATTGTCGATAAGATGCCCCGAAGGTCGTTTTTGCCCCGGGGGATTTCGAGTAAATTACCGTTTTCATCCTCCCGGTTATCCGAGCTTAAGGAAATATTCGGATCGAGCATGGAACCCGTGCTTGTGAACTCACTGGCGGAATGTGAAAGGCCGGCGAGCCGAGGTGAGACCAAGCGCTGTGTTGGGTCGGTTGAGGACATGATTGACTTCGCCATCTCGGTGTTAGGCCACAATGTGATGGTCAGAACGACGGAAAATGTGAACGGGTCAAAGCAAGAAATCATGATCGGAGAAGTCACTGGGATCAACGGCGGGGATGTGACTGAATCAGTCTCCTGCCATCAGAGTTTGTACCCATACCTACTCTATTATTGTCATTCTGTTCCCAAGGTTAGGGTTTATGAAGCTGATCTTTTGGATGTTACAAGCCAGTCCAAGATTAATCATGGTGTTGCCATTTGTCATCTTGACACGTCATCATGGAGTCCAACTCATGGTGCCTTCGTGGCACTTGGATCTAGCCCTGGACGAATTGAAGTCTGCCATTGGATCTTTGAGAATGACATGACTTGGACTATTGTGGATTGAATTGCTTAGATTTTTTAATAATAAAAAATGTATTTTTGGTCCTATTTGGTCATTTAATTTATCATATAAAAATGGGTTCGATTGGTTTGTATTCTTACAATTGATCGTCAAGTTATTTAACCTAAGCACATAATTATTTCTTAAATAAATTTTAATAAATTATATTTTATATAAACAAATTATTTTACAAGTATAAAAAATTGGCATTATTACACGTGACTATGTTTTTAACTGTTTTTATTTTTATTTTTTAAAAATTCTTAAATTTTTTAAAATTTATAAAATAACTCTCAAATCTTTAAATTTTCAAATTTAATAATTATCATAATCGTTTATTATGCTATCAGTGACGGAATTAAGAATTTTTTCTCTCCCCGTAAGACTTGCGCTCCGTTCGTCATTTGACCAGTCATCATTTACTATCGATTATGTTATTTCTTTCTCTCATTGTTCGATTTTGTTTCTATGGTAGGCATGCTGATGGTCAACTTTCAGTGATGAGAAAAATTAGAAAAATGATTGTGGGATCCAATGGCATAAATGGTGAGAACGCCATCAACGATTAATATCTACAATAACTAAAATCGAGATTAAAAACTTATAGATATATAGATTTGAGGACTATTTAAAAAAATTATAAAAAATTAATATTCTAAAATTTTCATTAAAAATATAAAATAAGTCATATTTTTTATTCACTATATATTTTTTAGAATAACATAAATAATAAAACACCTAAAATAATAATGATTAAAATATAAAATATTTATTTAAATAAAAAATATTTTAAATATATATTTAAAAATATTATAATTTAAAATTTTTTTCACTCCTAATCCTTTAAACTCTTAAGACTCCATTTTCATTGCCTCCAATTTGATTCAACTAATGATCTTATGATACTGACATCTATACCTACTCCGGCATCTACTACACCGACTATAAAAACAAAAACATGAACTAACCTAACCTAACTATGGTTAAGGAGATGAGTTAGAAAAATAATAAGACATAGAAAAGTAGTTATGCTTTGTCATTTCTGTGTAAGAATTGCAGCTTTTTTATTGAAATTTGTGAAAGAAAGTAATTAATGAAAAAATTGTAAAAAATATTGTTAACTATTAATTAATCAAATAATAATATAAAAGTAAAAATTCTTGAGTTAGATAAGACTCATTTAAAATTTAGGTCATTTAGGGTTGAATTAAGGTTAAAATGAAATTATGTTATGCTTTTAATATAAATATTTATGTTTAAATTTTGAATATTGGAGACATTATAAAAATAATAATTATAAAATTTTGAATGATATACCGTAAAATAAATTATATTTACAGTAACTTAATATGGAATATATAAAGAATATATATTACTTATTTTGCATATTTATTATATATTGTAGATTTAATAGTTAAATATGTACTTAAAGTATAATTGTGGTTCATCTTTAGTGTTTATATTATTTTTTTAAATAAGTTTTTTAAATTTTATTTTGATTATTTTAAATATTTGATTGTTAAAAATTGTTAGTTAATTAAAACATGACACATGACATGTTTTAATTTTTTATTTTTAAATTATAATTTAATAAAATTTTGTTTTTGAAAAATAATTATTTTATTTTAATAAAAAATCATAAATTTTTGACTTAAAATCCTCACATTATCGTTGATGTCATTGTTGATTGTCTCGATGCTATTGGAAATCACCATTATTGTATGTGGACCACCACGACCATTTTTTCAACTATTTATCGATAATAGTTATATCGAGTAACTTTATTTCGACATTCGGCTTCCTTCAATGTTAAGAAGTCAATCGATACACTAAACACTGATTATCAATGATATATAAATAGTTGGGGGAAATTATCGTAATAATCTGATGATAGATAAAATAAGCGGTCACATAACCATCAGCGGCAAATTCAGTTAGGGAAGTTAGAGAATTAGAATTTAAGAGTTATTTTATGACTTCTCACAAATTTATTTTTTAATAAATTAAAATCTTAAAATTAAAAAATAAAAAACTTTTTTTAAAAAAATACTTTAAACATCAAAGTAATTTACGAGAATAATTTGAATATCTATTTAATTATCACCACAAAAGTGGATTCCATTGCAAAAGTCAGACAAGTTAAAGAACAAAAACCTTGTCAAACACCATAACTGGGAACAAAAACATGCTGAGAAACAGTGAAAAAGGATGGGGAACTGATTTCCGGCAAATGCCTGATCAAGTAAGTCAGCGTGGTGTTGATGCTGTCAAAAGACACAACAGACAACATGGCAACTGCAGCAGCTTTGAGTGAAAAACAAGGAAAAAAGAAATGCTGATGATCAAGAAAGGAGGTTATACATTCGATTTATAGTTTTAATCAATAAAAATCGTTCATTTTATTATTTATTCCGGATTATTAATATACTCTATATTTACATAGAAACTGAAATAAATTGTTTTTACGATTAGGAGTCTCAAAACTATAAATAATACGGTGAGACGGATTCGTATAATATTTTTTTTTACTACTCCCTCCTTCCTTAAGGCACTTGATGGTATGACCATCGAACAATCTAAACTGTAAAGCAATGTTGCAAAGATTGCAGCTTCAGGGTCCTGTTTGTCCCCCCAACAACCATGTCCATCATGCAGACAGCGTTTTTGCTTCAATTATACTGCTTAGTTTAAAGTTATATAATTTTTAATAGGAAAAAATTTTAAATTTATCAAAATGAAAAACAATTTGAACACATCTGATTTTAGAATCTGAAATTTACAAGGACTAAAATAATTATTTTATTATTATTCAAGTTTAATCTCTTCTTTACCCCTTAAGAATTTTTTTATATATATATTTTTAAAATTTATTTATTTCTAAATTTATCTTAATCTTAAATTTTGGTTCGGTTTTTGTTCGATTCGAATGAAATAGAGCATGCTTTTTTTTTTTTAGTTTTCATCACCTTGATCATTTACTCTTTTAGGTATAGGGTGGAAGGCCCCTGAAATGAATAAATGTGAAATGATATGAGATTAAATGAGCAGACCAAACTTGAGTCCTGCAAATGTTTTAATGGAAAATATGGTACATTTATTATGAATCTCAGACATGGACATTGGTATACTATCTTGTAATAAACCACGCATCTGACTCACATAAATATATCAGTATTTTTTTATTAAGTATAGAGATTATAATTTTTTTTCATATTGGGAATCGAACCCATACAAGATAGGACAAGATGAACATCCTTGACCATTAAACCAATCAGTGAATCTCAAATATATCAGTATTTTTTAATAGAAGGTTAATTTTATTATATATATATATATGATTATGGTAAAAATTTATAATTATAATATTAAATTAAATATATGATAAAAAATTAATTATTTAAAATCATAAAAAAACAAAAAAATTAAAAAAAATACCAATTATGAGTATTATTCAAATCTTGTATGAGAGTTTAAAGTATGGAGTATCATCAATGATATGATAAAATAAAATATTATTTTGATCAGTCGAGAGATATTAAATCCAACCCTAAAAAATATTAAATAATCGATAAAAAACATGTAATAAAATAAAATTATTTTTATTAAAAATTTCGTTTAAAATAAAAAATATCAATATCAATAGTATGACCATTATTTTATAATACCTAATGATATTAATTTTAGGTTTAGTTTGGTACAATTTTTAAATAAAAGTATTGTTGACAAACATAATAATATTTTTTAAAAATACGATTAAAAAAGTAATTTTAAAAGTATAGTTGACAAAATAATTTTAAAAATTTATTGTAAAATAACCCAAACTCAAAGGATTCATTGATATTGTGATACGGTGTATATTATATCATATTGCAGAATGAGGTGGGAAAAATGTCTCTATTTTTAGTTTTTTTTTTTATATAAATTAAATTTTTTTATTTTTAAATTTTTATATTTGCTCCGACACATTGCTTCTCGACAACTAACAACATTTACCGTTGTTCGAACTTTTAGTTCTGTTTGTCTTGGTTGAGGTTCTATTATTGGAATTTATGATCTAATAATATTATTTAAAAAAATAGCATTATTCACAGTTTATTTATTTATTTTTTAATTCCAATATTTAAAACAAATTAAACATGTTGATTAACGATAACCCAATATCTAGTTTAGTCGATATTTTAAAGTGCTGCGTAGCATCTATTTACCCTATAAAAAGGTCAGACTCGAACCAGCATCTATTGGACTATAAGCCCATAGAAATTATATGGCCAATAGGGAAAAATAAAATCCACATACACTATAACTGTAAAACCAAATCATACAAGGGAGAAACTATATCATCAGCCCTTTCCACCATATTATCTGTGATCCATGGAATCAGGTCCGTTTATCTTTAAGTAACTATCTACTAAATACCCACTCACTAATTACATATAAAAAAGAAGTGATAATTCACTTTAAAAAATATGAGATGAATAAATAAATCTGATTGGTTGAGACCACAAATAACATGATAAAAAGGATTCATAATATAATTTCTCTATACAAGAACTTCTAAACGAAACACACACCGGGGAAGCAATAAAATAGTTATATATATATATATGACGTGTACAAAACTCACCTCAACTTATTTGTAATCCCCTAAAATTAACCTAATTCTTAGATTACAAGTTAGGGTTTACGTTATTAAATCTTGATTCACAAGTTAGGGTTTTATAAATAAAATAATAATATTCAGATAAATTATTAAATAATTAATTAATAATTATTGTAAAACGAAAATTTGAATACTTTAAAATTTTAGTAGTTAGTAGAATATTTTTAAAGTACGAATCGAATCTTTCAATTATGTTTGATACATATATATCATATATAGAATATATGAATATATACTGGTTAAGATCCATTTGTACTATGTAAAATTCAATTAGTTTTACATCAACTCATGATCATTAGATGGGTAAAATAGATGGATAAGATTAACCTTTTATTTATTTATTTATTTTCAAGTGATAATCATCACATATCTTACTTTTAACTTCATCTATCCATTTCACTTATTCAATAATCATATATTAGTGTAAAACTAGTTGAGTTTTTACATAGTATAACTGGATTTCATCTACATATATTTACCTTGTATATGATTATAAAAAACTATTTAAATTTAAATTAATTAATATCATAACATTATAAATAAATGCAATTAGAATTGATTAAAAACTCGAATAACTCAACTTGATTTAACTCAATTTTAAAATTTTTAAATAAAATTTAAGTCATAAAATATGACTCTTTAATTTAACTAATTTGATTTTTAAAATGATGTGTAACCTATTAAGTTATAATAAGTCGTAATTGTAGCATATAAATGTTTTGTTTCATTTAATTTGTAATAACCACAACATCAATTTAATTAGTGAAACCTAGTCAACCGGTCGTTAGTCATATTCCTGAGGTAGAAGCAGAGCCAAGGTGGGACTTGAGGGCAGGATTGTCCCCCAACATAATATTAGGCGCAGATATGCCAACCCTAACCCAGCTAGTTCGGTCCAATCCGGACCCACAACAAGTGAGCTGGGGGTGCGCGTGTCATGCACCTCTCATCAGGCGGGTGGGTCTTGTAACAGCACAAACTGAGGAAATGAAATAAAAATAAAATGGTTGGCACAAAAATCAAGGGGCAGAGGACGGTATACGGAAAAAGGACCATACCAATACGGTAAATGTCCGACACACACACTTAACCAGATGGGGTCCACTTCTCTCTGCCCCATGCATGGATACAAAAGTAATGAAAATTAACACTATTTTTTTATTGTATTAAAAGAATCAAATCAGTTTTTATTTAATAAATAAATAAAAATATTTTACTAAAATTAAGACAAAATAATTATTTAAATGGATTAAATTTTCTGGGATTTATTTTTTCATTTCTTGGGACTTTCACCATTAATTACTGTAAAATTAGTACACAAGTGACAAGTTGGATTTGAAAAGGGCAGAAGCAATGTCATGATGGTAAATAAATAGATAACTAGTGGCAAAGAGGAAAAGATTTGTGTGAGTCATAATCAATATGCCCCAGATTGTCTCCTCCCATCAGGATCTTCGCACGTTATCAATATTGTACGACTCTTCAACACTCATTACTTTCATTTAAAGCTTGGAAAGATACAAGTGTGTAAAAAAATAGATTTTATTATACTGATTTAAATTGTTTATTGATTGATTTAATTAAAAATTTTGAATTAGATACGAATAATATTTTTTAATTTAGATTGAATATTTAATTATTTAAAATTTATTTTTTATATATAAATTTTATTATGTTTGATGTATTTATTTTTATATTAAAAATTTAAATATTAGAGATGGGCACGGAACCCGAATCTGATGGGTTCTTACCCGGTCTGACCGGGTCGGATCGTATTTTTTCAAGGATGGTCTCGGGTCGGGTTTAGGGTGAAAAAATCTGGCCCGATCCAGGACTAATAGTGTAATTTTTCCATATATATTTTAGGGATATTTGCAATAATATCCATCTTTATATATATTTTATATAATTAGATCATTAAAATTACTTTTTTACAATTAAGTCACTAAAATTAAATATTTTTACAATTAGATCCTAAATTTTATTTTTTATAGTTTAGTCCCTAATATTTTATTTTTTTAAATGATTCGGGTCGGGTCGGGTCGAATTTTAAAGCTTAAAAATCGGGTCGGTTAGATTTTTTTCACCCTAAAAACGGGTCGGGTGGCGGGTAAAGGGTATGATTTTTCGGGTTAAGTGTATGTCAGCCAAAAATCCGACCCGACCCGATCCGTATCCATCCCTATTAAATACTCGTTAATACAAATTTTGATATAAGTATTCAATAATTTGTTTATTATTATATCTAAAATTTTAAAATTTTTATAAATAAAACATGACAAATTAAAAACACACTTAATTCAAGTTCTAAATTCATATATTCAAAAATATTTGAATATTTAATCCAAAAATTTAATATTTAAAAATTTAGATATTTGATTTTTAAATCAGAAATAGACCGTTATATTAATAATCTAAAAATTTGAGATATCCGAAATTTATGTTTGAATCTGATCTAAAATTTGAATCTGAACCCAAATGGCTAAACTTATTTAATTATTCTAAATTAAAATAATTATCTTCTTTAATTTAAATTAAAAAGGATAAGAAAATAAACTTGGGTATTATGTTGAATTTTTTTATATAATAAATTGTATTTAATGCAAATAAATTAATTGATTATAATAAAATACAAAATAAATACTACAATTAATTCGATCTTTCGTTGTTTCACCTCACCTAACGATTAAATAAAGCTAAATTAATGAATGAACTTATTTAATGAAATAAAAATTATGATTTACGAAAAAATAAGAGCAACGAAATCTTACTTTGAAAGATCCAATGTTTGTCAAGTGAAGGAAAGAACATATTTTTTTAACAAAATCAATTTTTTTTTTAAAAAATTGATATTTTATCAGTCTTATTTTATTTATTTAGTATTATTTTTTAATTAATTTTTTAATTTTAAATTATTATTAACTTTAAATCTTTTAATTCGACATCCTAAGTGGATTGAGGGAGTAATTTTTTAACAAATAAAACTTTGATGATAATAAATAATAAAGTTGGATCCTTTTTTAGAAATTCCCAATTCGTTTTCTCATTCTTTCCCTGTTTAGTCTTAGCTGTTTGACGCTTTGAAGCCCTGAAGAAATTAAAGATGAAGCTTTTCACCATGGCTGCCATTTTTACTATCTATGTACCAACAAGCCTATTATTGATTTAGCTTTATGTTTTTTTATTGATTTATTTTCAAAAAAGAAATAAAGAAAGATGGAAATTCCAGCTGGTATGGATTCCTGCCGCCCCCTTGTCCTTTTCATTTGATCTCTGAGTTTTAGGCTTTGGGAGTTTGTTAAAACAACAAAGGGTTTGCTTTATCATCTTCAGGGAACACAAAGACAAGAGAAAGCTTCTTTTTTTTTGAGCTACGAAACTTTTGTTTCTGTTCTTGTTTTACTTCTGTCAAGTTTCTCTGTTTTCAAATTGTGTTTCCTGAAGTTCGAATTATGTAGATATGAGTATCCATATATTCTCATAATCATAACCTATATATACATTTTTTTTTCTTGCTACAAAATCTGGGTTGTGCTTGTTTTTGCTTTTCTCAAGTTCAACATTGGGCTGATTTGATGATTTTCTTTGAGTTTTAGAGCTAACCCATGAAGAATTTATACTGGTTTAAGCAAATCTCAAACAATGTTAAGTCGGAGAGGAGACTTTCACTTGGAGAATACAAAAGAGCTGTTTCTTGGTCCAAGTATTTGGTTTCCTCTGGTGCTGAGATAAAAGGAGAAGGAGAAGAATGGAGTGCCGACATGTCACAGTTGCTTATTGGCAACAAATTTGCCTCAGGTAGACATAGTAGGATTTACAGAGGGATATATAAGCAAAGGGATGTGGCAATTAAAATTATCAGCCAGCCTGAGGAAGATGAAAATTTAGCTAACTTTCTTGAGAATCAGTTCATATCTGAGGTGGCTTTACTTTTTCATTTGAGGCATCCCAATATCATTACTGTAAGTTGTTCTATCTGATATCTATTGTATCCTTTTGCATGCATTATGTTTGTGCTGAAAGAGATCCCATGTCTTCTATTAATGTTTGAAACTCTTTGGTGTGGATTTGGGGGATGAGGTGGGGGGAGAATGTGATGTTTTTGACATAAAGAAACATGGTGATCTAGTTTTCTGCCTTCTTTTTTTATTTTTTATTTTATTGTGCCCACATTTCATGAAAGTAAGAGTTTAGTGAAAAGGATTGCTGAGCCTGAAAATGAATGGATCATGACATATCTGGTAGAAAACAACTTTTCTAGAATAAGAATGAGATGGAGGAAATCAAACTACTTTACCTTGAAAAGGGAAGAATGTGGCATTTAATTCACTTACTGTTGCAATCTGGATTCCTTAACTTGCCCATGTTACTAGTCTTGATATCATAAATTAGTTCCTAGTTCCTATTGATGGAATGATTCCTAATGGGAAAGAATAACCTGTGCCTAGAGGTGTCACTTTATTATCTTAAATCAGTTGTTTACAAACTGACAAAAATATTTCTCAAGATATTATGCTCACTTTGAACTTCTTTAAAGGTGAGCTACTGTGGTTGTTTGGGTTAGGAATTTCTCCCTTCCATTGATTGGTAGAGTTGAAAAATGTGAGGAAAGAAAATGAAATTTTGATAAAATGCATAATTTGAACTATTAACTTACATTTCTCTCATTTTCTCTCCCTTTGTCATTTCAATTTGGAATGATTTGTTTTTAAGCATTGGGATGAAAAATCATCGTCTTTCTCATTCTTTCCTACCAAGCTCACTCAAAATTTATTTTCTTTACCCTTTTCCTCTTCCATAATTCCACTTTTCCACTCAACCAAACACACCCAAACTAGTTATTTATCAGTCTGACTTACTAATGCTCCCTTGGGGAATTTTGGGATGCAAAATGTTGTATCAGTCTAACATAAAAATTATGGAAGGGGCTGAAATAAATTAAATTCTATAACATTCTTGCTTAACAAACAACAGATTCTCTCCATCCCTTATTTATTCCCCTTGGTGATCGTGAAATATTCAAAACTGAAAAAGAATGAAAAGAAAATTTGAATCACATAAACCTACATACCTTATGCCTTTTACTTCCTATCGCATGCCCACAATCATTTGCATATGTCATAGTATAATATGAACTTTTTCTGCATGACAAGCAACTGCCAGCCTTAAATATTTAAAGCTTGGGGATTCCATTCTCCTATTTGTTCACTAAATATTTTTACTTTACACTCCAATCAGTTTGTTGCAGCTTGTAAGAAGCCTCCTGTTTTCTGTATAATCACTGAGTATCTTGCTGGTGGATCATTAAGAAAGTACCTGCATCAGCAAGAACCACATTCAGTCCCACATGATTTAGTTCTAAAATTAGCTCTTGATATTGCTCGTGGGATGCAGTACCTTCATTCACAAGGAATACTTCATAGGGATCTCAAATCAGAAAATTTACTCCTTGGAGAAGATATGTGTGTGAAGGTGGCAGATTTTGGTATTTCATGTTTGGAATCTCAGTGTGGTAGCGCAAAGGGATTTACGGGTACTTATCGGTGGATGGCACCTGAAATGATTAAAGAGAAACATCATACAAAGAAAGTTGATGTTTACAGTTTTGGCATTGTCCTCTGGGAGCTTCTAACAGCTCTGACACCATTTGACAACATGACTCCGGAACAAGCTGCATTTGCAGTCTGCCAAAAGGTAAAGAACCTAACTCATTCTTGCCTCTTGGTATGAATCTTCAATGCTATTAAGATTCTCTACCTTTGGTGCATGGAAGCCTTTTCTTTTTTCCTTCTCTCTCTCTCTTGTACTATTCTGTTTATTAAGGTCATGGATTAGTTCTGATTTTCCAGTTATACGGGAAATAGGAAGCTGGATTCTGATGATCCAATATAATTTATATGGAGGAGTTATCTTACTCGTAAATTATTAGTTTTATGCTCATGAAATTACACCTATCTCCCTTCCCTTTTCTCTTAATGGAACTGCTCCACTAGAATTCAATTGATTTGATTTGATGAAGTTCTTTACCCCAGAAACTCTTATCTTGAGGAGTTATCTGACTCATATATAAGTGATCAGTTTTACACGAGATTCTATCGATCTCCTTTCCCTTTTCTCATATTTTAAGTGCTAATGTACTAATATTATGCAGAACTAATGCTCCACATGAATTGATTTTAATTGATTAAGTTTTCTAATTCAGATACTTTTATAGTTTTTTAATCTAGATGATATCATATCAAAATTAAATCCCTGAAAATTGTCTTCTAATGATGTCGCTGGGGGAATAACAGAGTTAAACGGGTACTAGGGTCATGGATTACTTCTGATTTTACCACTTGTATAGGAAATAGGAAGCTGAATAGTGATGATCCAATATAATTTATATTGAGAAGTTATCTAACTCATATTAAGCGATTAATTTTGTACATATGAGATTCCACTTATGCGCCTTCCCTTTTCTGATAATGGAAGAGATAATGTTATGCTGAAGTATTGCTTGATGTAAATTGATTTGATTCAAGGATGCTCTCTACCTCAGAAACTTTTATAGTTTTTAATCTAGATATCATAACAGATTTGAAGTGTTTTTTTTTTCTTTTAAGCTTAGATGGAGTAGAATAGCATAGAATGCAGATATGCTATTATACTTCTCGAAGCATGTGAAAAGTTTTATTATTTGAAGTCCTCTAAAAACTTAACTTTGTAGAACTAGTTTTGGCCTTTGGGGGGAGTTGCAAATATTATATATATAATGAAGCCCGATATAATGATTAGGGCATGGCATGATGCCGAGGCAAGAGAAGTTGTGAAATATAAGATGCTTAAGTTTTGAAGTTGGGTGAAGTGATAAATATAAGTAGGCCTGTAATCTATTTAAGTTAACAAAGAAATCATGCAACATGGTAGAGGATATGACCTCAAAGAATTTGGAAAAGGTTTGTAGAACCTTTTGTATTATTTGTTTCAGGATTGATATATGCGGAACATGTTGGCATTTACTTTAATATTATGAATGACTTGATCATTGATCTATAGAACCTATATTTAGGTGATGGTAGTCATTATGAAAGAATATGGAGGCAGTGATGCAGCATCTAAAATCAAATTTTTAGTTGGCATTGATGTGAGTACGAATACGATAGGCAAATAGAACTTTATCCTGATTGCTGAAATACTCCTCTTGAGTGCGGACCAGATTATCATTATTTTCATCAAAATGCCACAAAAGAAGGAAAAAGTTATGTCGCAACCACTGGTTTATTTACACCAGTTCCTTTTCCTATTGAACATAACTTGTAACCCCCAATAACCAGCAATTTCTTGTTATCTTTTCAACCACTTGGACAGTGGGCTTTCTGTACAGTGTCAACAGTGGGGTGGGGGTGGGTGCTTTGTGCTCTTTTGTTGGTAAAGATGGGAGAATGTTAATAGCATCCTTTCTAAGGTGCTGAACCTTAAGACTGTAAATGTGCTTTGGTTTAACAAATGGCTTAATGGGTGGTTGTATTGTGCTCGGTTTAATGTTCTATCCTGTTCTGGACTGCATTCAATGGATGGATACGTATGCCAATCTTTCAAGTCTATATATATCTGTGATATAAAGGTCTGTATATTTTTTCCGATTTGTTGTTTTAGTAGCACCCTATTATAATTTCTCATTGTTCAGGTTGCTCTAATGCTCTTTCCCCTCCACTCTTTTGCACCTACAGTGTTCTGCGAACTTGATTTTCAGCGCATTGGTGTTGCTAACAACCAAGACAAGGATTCAAGCATAATAAAAGCCTATAAATTTGTAATGTCGTGTCTTAGGTTGTGAAAAGTTAACAATTTCAACTAATAACTTACCTTATGGTATGCTAGGGTGTAGGTTTAGTGTGCACTCGGAACTTGAATAAAATACCAAGCCTTTAAGCATCGACATAAGAGTTTCTGCATAAACTTGTTTAGTTATTCATCTGGTGCTGCTACTACATTACTTCATTTGTAACCTAACAAGTATAGCGAGTCCGAACATCATCATTGCTGACCTTTCTGAGTGCCATGAGCAGGTTTGTTGGACGAAAATGATCGATTTTCATCTTATAATTTCTGGTATTCATGCAGAATGCAAGACCACCGCTACCCTCCTCATGTCCTCCTGCGTTTAGTCACCTCATCAACCGATGTTGGTCAAGCAATCCCGAGAAGCGACCACAGTTCAATGAGATAGTTTCGATTTTGGAAAGGTATGCCGAGTCTCTCGAAGAGGATCCGGAATTTTTTAGGACTTATAAACCTTCTTCAGGTAGTAGTATTTTGAGATGCCTACCAAAATGTATTGATGTGCCTTATTGATCTGTTGGTTTTTAAACCTAAGATGATTCTTAAATGATGTGTGATGCTAATGCTAAGTGTACCATATTCTTTTTCCTGTTCAACTCAACTTTACCTATATATATATATTTTGGAATTGGAGTAGTTCCTCTGATTGGTAATTGTAAGCTTGTCTGGGCCTATTCCATCATAATTGGACATCAAATCTTATCCTCAAAAAGTATGGTTTTGGTGGGACAAAATTATATCATATAATATATGATGTGCTGGTTAGAAAATGTTTGATTATAAATTTTATAGCTAATTATGAATTGAACTAAAGGTTACCGTAAGAGAAATAGGTTAATTTTAAGAGATTTGGATTCGAACAGTTTTGTTATAAGGCATGTGTTTTATTAAAGGTTAAAAAAATATAAATATATATTATTCTATAATTAGGTTTGGCTCTGAATTTTTAAATGGTTTAAGGCGAATATAAAAATATCTTAGATATTTAAATTATAATTGTGGTCGTATTTAAAGTTATGTTATATTTATTGTGGTAGAGGATACTATATATACTAATTTGGTTACTATGAGATTTGCAATTGTGAAATATACGCTTCACATAATAGTTGTAAGTATTATGATTTCAGATGGTATTGCTACTTTTTTATAACAATTATTGTTGTGGTTGCATACTGTTATTTAAATTTATAATAAAAGTATTGAAAAATTAAGTTATTAATAATAAATATTAAAAATATATATTTTAAAAATATGATTATAATAACAAATATTAAAAAAATTGAACCCCTAATAACATGTATATATTAAAAAAATAAATTTTAAAAGTAAACCCTTATTAAAAAATAATCTCTTATTAATAAATATTAAAAAATAAACTCTTAATAATTAATATTAAAAAATTGGATCAGTAATAACAAATATAATTCAAAAAATTTACAAAATATATTCTTTTTGAGTGGCGGACCTTAAGCGAACGCCCTTAACCTAAAGACAGACTTGCTTATTATCGTTTTAAGATTATTCAAAAAAATAATTATAACTAACTACGTATCTAATTGTATAAATACTTGCCTCATATAATATATATATATTTTAAACAATTCTTACTTTAAAGAGGGGAGAAAAAATATACTCATAAATCTAAAATTTAAAATCTAAAAAAAATAATATCAATTATTTTTTAATCATTTAGAATTTTTTAATCATTAATGAATTAACTATAATCTTTATTATATAGCATAATTTTTAATATATATTTTATTACATTCACCGACAAATACAATTATTACAAAGGTTTTGCACATTTTTCTTCTTCATAATACTCCTTTAATTCATATTTCTGTTTTAGATACTAAAAGCTTGTAATAACGAGCTGAAAGTTTGTTGTCCAGAGACAAAATTAGTGGATTAATTCTCGTTTATAGTACTTAAACGTCTCCCTCGTCTATTGATTATAAAATATTAATATTTAAATATGTTTTAACATTATATTTTTATATGAATCGTAATAATTATAACATTAATCGAGTCAAATAAAATTAAGTTTTTATGTAGTCATAAGATAAGACCAAAAAAATAATTTAAATTTTATGTAAATAAAAAATTATTTTTTTAAATATATAAAAAATTATTTTAAGATGAATATTATCTATTTAAATTATTTATTGAATTATCGTAAATATATTTAAGGCATCATAAAAATTTAGGTAAATATAAATTAATTAGAAAATAGATATTTTTTTAATTAAATTATGGGACTTATTTAAGATTCCCCCATCATTCCATTCATCTATGTGGTATGATCGGATTAAATTGTAGTAATAATTCTCACACGCTCTTCCCTTAATATGCTTTGGTTTGTCTCAACATTCTTTCTTTTTCTTTCCACCCAAACAGCCAAACCAAACAAGAAAAACAATAAAAAGTCAAAACATGGTTTGATTTGTCTGAAACTGGAAAGTCCATGGACCATTATCAACTCCCCACGTGGAAAGATCCCGTAGACAGGGAAATTGCTTGGCGGTTGCAGGCCAGAAGCCATTGCCATACCCAATATTATCAGAATAAAATTAGACATCCCAATCCCACCCTTTTAAATTATTATTATTTCCATCACAAGAAATTTACCACCCTCATTCTTCTTTCTCCATTTCCTTATTTTTTGCCCTTTAAGCTTTATCTGGTTCTTCTGTGCCCATCCAAAGCCCCCGCTTTTATTTATTCCAAGCAGGTAACTTTATTACTTTTTTCCTCTGTTTTGTCATTATCATGTGAAACCTAGAAAATTTATGACCTTGTTTGTTGCTGTGTTCTTCGTTCGTTGCTGTTTCATCGAGGTTTTATCTATTTTATTGACAATTTGAGATATTATTTTGTGGGTTGAATGTTTCTTGTTTATTTATGTTGATTCGTTTGATTATGTTTCTATATTGGTTGATGGGTCAATGAATATCTGAGTGGAATTGATTTTGGAAGATCTGATTGATGAGTTAATGGATATGTGTTTTTAATGACATGTTATGGTGTTGTTTGGGATTTTGTCCTTTTTCTAGGTTGTTTTGTCTTGATAGGATCTGGCGTTTCGATTGTTTGATAGGATTGGTTTGTGTTTGAATTGAAACCATTTGGTGGAGAGATAAGATCAGGACTTTTGTGGGTTTTGGCACATTATGATGCCAGGTCTTCCCGTGGATGAAATGAAAGGGACTACAGTTGAGGGAAATTCGATTTCGAACAAGTCCCCCAAGAGAATGTCGAGTTCGCAAAGCCCCCGTGGCGTGAATGTGACGGTTCAGGTTGAGACCTCCATTGAGGAGCTTTATGAGAATGTATGTGATATGCAGAGTTCTGATCGGTCATATTCAAGGCAGAGCTCTGGATCATATGGTGAAGAGTCGAGGATCGATTCGGAATTGTGCCATCTTGTTGGAGGAGAGATTAGGGAAGTTGAGATAATGCAAAAGGGGGAACAGGAGGTGCATAAACCAGAAGATGATGTTCGTAGTACTTCGTCTTCTACTAAATCTTCTACGAAGGGCAGTGCATCAAGTGGTAAGAAGTCAGGACGGTTGGACAAGTCCCGACCCACGGGTGTAAAATCCATTTCTTCAGGGGATGTGAAGAAAGTATCTCGGTCACAATTGAACTCGGAAGCATCGACGAAATCCAATGTTAGGGTAAAAACTCCACCCGAGAAACCTCCCGTCAATAAGGGGAAAATTAATACCCTAAAGAAACCAAGCACAGGAGTCTTACCCACGAAGAAAGGCAAGGGGTCAAAGCTACAAAAGGGAACTGGGGATGCTTCTGAGTCAGGGTTATCAAATCCTGATCTCGGGCCGTTTCTGCTCAAACAAGCTAGGGATTTGGTGTCTTCAGGAGAAAATCTCCACAAAGCTCTTGAATTAGCTCTTCGAGCAGCAAAATCGTATGAACTTTGTGGCAATGGAAAACCCAGTTTAGAACAGGTCATGTGTTTACATGTCACTGCAGCAATATATTGCAGCCTGGGCCAGTACAATGAAGCAATTCCTTTTCTCGAGCAATCGATTGAGATTCCAGTGATTGAAGAAGGCCAAGAACATGCCCTGGCTAAGTTTGCCGGTCATATGCAATTGGGTGACACTTATGCTATGCTAGGACAGCTCGAGAACTCAGTAACTTGTTACAGAACTGGTTTTGAAGTTCAAAAGCAAGTTCTTGGAGAAACAGATCCTAGAGTTGGTGAGACCTGTCGGTATTTGGCTGAAGCTCATATGCAAGCATTGCAATTTGATGAAGCACAGAGACTATGCCAAATGTCTCTCTACATTCACAAAGAGAACGGTAGAACAGCTTCTCTTGAAGAGGCAGCAGATAGGAGACTCATGGGTCTCATATGCGAAACTAAGGGAGACTATGAAGCTGCATTGGAGCATCTTGTTTTAGCCCGCATGGCCATGGTGGCAAACGGCCAGGATGCAGATGTGGCTTCTGTCGATTGCAGCATTGGAGATGCATATTTATCTTTGTCTCGATATGATGAGGCTGTTTTTACCTATCAGAAAGCACTTACAGCTGTTAAGACAACTAAAGGAGAGAATCATCCTGTAGTTGGGTCAGTCTTTGTTCGATTGGCTGATTTGTATTACAGGACAGGGAAAGTAAGGGAATCATCATCATACTGTGAGAATGCCCTTCGAATCTATGAAAAGCCCATGCCAGGGATTCCCCTGGAGGAGATTGCTAGTGGCCTCACTGATGTTTCTGCCATCTATGAATCAATGAATGACCTTGATCAGGCAATCAAGTTGCTGCAGAAGGCCTTAAAAATATACAATGATGTCCCTGGTCAGCAAAGCACAATAGCTGGAATCGAAGCCCAGATGGGAGTAATGCACTACATGCTGGGTGATTATTCAGAATCTTACGACTCCTTCAAAAGCGCCATTGCAAAGCTACGTGTATGTAGAGACAGGAAATCTTCCTTCTTCGGAATGGCTCTCAATCAAATGGGGTTGACTTGTGTGCAGCGCAATGCTATAAACGAAGCTGTTGAGTTGTTCGAAGAAGCCAAAAGCATTTTGGAGCAAGAGTGCGGACCATATCACCCTGATACACTCAGCGTATATAGCAATCTTGCAGCCACTTACGATGCAATTGGCAGGTAAGCAATCGTCAAAATTCAGAGGGATATACATGCTTGTTTGATTTTAAGGTCTTATCAATGAATGTAGAGCATATTCAACTCCTTTCTAATGTTCACACAGGTTGGATGATGCCATAGAAATACTGGAGTACGTTGTTCAGACACGAGAGGAAAAACTGGGGACGGCAAATCCTGAGGTATGCGATGAGAAGAAAAGATTGGCTGAACTACTAAAGGAAGCAGGAAGAGTCGAGAGCCGAAAAGGCAGATCATTAGAAACCCTTCTCGATGCAAACCCTCATCTGAATTCAAAAGCCAATGGATTCAAGGTATAATATGAATCTATGATAAGCATGAATATATGTGATCTGTGATTTAAGATGTTGTATTATAGGCTCCATTAAAGTGAGAAGATATGAAAGGGAAAGAACATAGTTTTTGTTTTTTAATAGATTCTTGGCACGGGAATGAGTGTACTAATAAAAATGGGTGGGCAGAGGGGGTTGAGGGTGAAACAAAGTGAATTATTTATTGTAATTTTTATTTTGATTAAAGGTTGCTTTCAAATTACTTTGAGATCATTTGTGATTATTATTGGTATAAGTAAAGATTGTTTGATAGCATTTTGTACTTAAATCAAGTGAAGATTAGTTGGTTTTGATCAAATGTTGCAGCCTAGTACTGGATCAGTAATTTAATCATTATCCAGAAAAACTGAACATTGCGAAATATATTGAATGTGGATTCTAACTGCACCATATTGAACAAAAAAGAGAAGAAAAAAAACATGTGCATTATGTCACGGAACTAGAGTTTCAGCTTTATGAACTGTGTAACATTAGTGTGACTCGGACCTCAACTCGTAGACCTGCAAAGATACGTTAAGAAGGGAATGTCACAGCACAGTAATGGTCTCCATGTAGGCAATTATTCTTTTAACAGTCCTTAGTCTCAGATACGGACCCTTCTAAACGGGAGGCATGACACCGACGCAGCAGAAACCTACCATCAGATTTTCAAGCGTTTCAGACTGTCCTGGTTAAATTTCCTATGAAAATGTTACCGCTAGTTATGCCAAATCATATCATTCTCAACAGAGACATTACGAATCGGCCTCATTGGGCATGAGACTTCTTAAAGGTAAATGAGGAACATATCCTTCCCTTTTTATTTCTAGTGTCAAACTCTCTATCAGAGCATATATCTCTTGTGACTGACGGTGTGTACAATCACCAGCAACAAAGATATGCATGTCATTATCGATTTCAATCCAACTACATCCAGGTTGCTTTCTAAGCCCCATGTCTTTAATTCCCGATCTAACCTTTGCAACTTCGTTCACTTTCCCTAAATCTTCAAAAAGATTTGCAAGAAGGACGTGATAACCGATGCTTGTGGCATCAAGTTTGAATATGTGATCGGCCACAATCTTAGCCAGTTTTTCATCACCGTGACTTCTGCAGGATCCAAGTAGTGAACCCCAGATACGATCATCAGGCTCACAGGGCATGTCCATGATCAGATCATATGCCTGGCTGAGGTGCCCAGATCGTCCTAGAAGATCAACCATACAAGTGTAATGCTCAACTTGAGGCTGAAGTTTGTATTCTTCAAACATGCTTTGAAAAAATTTACACCCCATGTCAATCCTCCCAGCATGGCTGCAAGCAGAAAGAAGGGAAGTAAAAGTTGCATGGTCCGGCTTCAGGCCTGCTTGCTTCATTTTTTCAAAGTAAACAAACATTCTGTCCACGTCGCCATGCATTCCTAAAGCAGATAGTATCGAATTCCAGGATACTTGATTTCTTTCATGCATATTCTCAAATACGATCCATGAGTAATTGATGTCTCCGCATTTGGCATAAGCAGCGATCAGAGAATTGTTCACAAGAACATTGGACTTCCACCCTTGCCGTATTAAGAAACAATGAGCCTCCTTACACAGAATCCTAACAGACAAGTGAGCATAAATAGAGAGAATACATGCCATTGTTACAGTATTCGGTCTAATTCCTTCACGCTGCATGTCATAAAATGCTGCTAAAGCTTCATCCACCCACTCATTCTGAGAATATCCACTTATTAGGGCATTCCAAGCAACCAAATCCCTGCAGTGTAACCTGGAAAAAATATTTTGTGCAGACTCGATATCTCCACATTTTCCATACATATCAACTAGAGCACTCCCTACATAAAAATCAGAAATGGACCCTGTTTTAACAGCTAAACCATGGATTTCCATGCCTTCAGATTTCAGAGCCAAGGATGAGCATGAGCGCAACACGGCCAAAAGCATCCGAGGATCAGGAAAACCATACTTTAACATGAAGTTACAGAACAATTCCAGTGCTGTAAAGGGCTGATCACCCTGAGCCGAATTCGATATAACTGCACCCCACATTACCAAGTTATCATTGTGAGATCTTCTGAAGATTTTCAAACCAGATTCAGGATCACAACATTTGAAGTACATCTCTATAAGAGCAGTTTGAATTCTGGTGTCGTTTTCGACTCCAGAAGTGAGTATCAATCCGTGGATTTGTTTTCCTAGGTTTAAATCAAGCAACTCTGAGCACAAAACTAAAGCAGCCACTAGGGTTGAAGAGTCTGGTTTAATTCCAAACTCTAACATCTCAACAAACAATTCATGTGCCTTAGACAAACGCTCATTAGAAACATACCCAGTAATCATGACATTCCAAATCACAGAATTCATTCTCACTGATTCTTTGTTAACTGTGCTAATGAAAACATGTTCAGCATTCCTTACATCTCCACATTTCATGTACATTTCAATCAATCCACTAACCAAAAACTCGTCGCTTTCCAATCCATTTTTCAAAACAAATCCATGAATTTCTCTTCCGAGAATCCATGACTTGATCGAAGCACTTGATGAGAGAGCAGAGAGACAACCTACCCGATTCGGGAACAAACCGTGTTCCTTAACCATCAAACTAAAGATCATCAGCGAACCCAAGTAATCATCTGATTGATAGAGCCCAGAAATCATGGAATTCCATGAAACCAAATCTCTTTCACACATTTTCTCAAAAACTTGAACTGCATCCCTAGTTTCCCCACACTTAAAGTACATCCCCAGAAGTGCATTCACAACATAAATATCAGCCCAAAACCCTAACTTTAATACATGTCCATGGATTTGCCTGCTTCTTTTAACATCTGAAAGCCCGCCGAATGATTTAATCAAACGAGGAAAGAAGTTAAAACCTTGAATTTGGAAACCATCTTGAAGCATTCTAACATAAACCCTTATAGCATCTTCGAACAATCCATGTTCCGTAAACTCCATAATAAGCTTATTGCTTGAAAACCCACCTTTGTTTTGTGGTTTCTGAGATGGTTTTTCAAGGGGAGTGAACTGGGTTTGAGAATTGCAAGAGATAGAAGAAGATGGTTTTTTAAGAAGAGAAACAGATTTGGAATAAAGAGGTGCCGTAGAAAACAATTGAAGCTTTGGTTGATCCTTATGAAGGTGAAATGAATGGGGATTGAATAGTTTCATAGTTTCCATTTCCGCCTCTACTTCTCTTAGAAGAGACGTCGATATAAAATCTCTGATCAGATTCAAAACTCAGAACAAGTCCCTAATTTTCAAGGGGTTTGGAGATTTAACTAGAGGCCTCATGAAACAATCACCAGTTCAAGGTGTATTGTTGGATTCATTAATGGTGGCTAGAGAAGTGAATTCAGATGCAGCAAAAGTGTTTGATGAAAGGTTTGTGA
This sequence comes from Abelmoschus esculentus, assembly GCA_035048815.1. Classification (NCBI taxonomy): domain Eukaryota; kingdom Viridiplantae; phylum Streptophyta; class Magnoliopsida; order Malvales; family Malvaceae; genus Abelmoschus; species Abelmoschus esculentus. The sequence continues at coordinate 3,365,448 of JAUCBN010000031.1, read as the reverse complement.
GTCAGCTGCAACACAGCTGAGACGTTGTCTACACAAAAAATCTATATTAAATTTGTTTATTAAAATTAGATATATAATCTATATCGATCTGAATTAATTAGATCAAGACCTTAAAAACTGAAATAACAATAAAAAAACTTAACGCGGTGAATTAGAAAGGATTCTAATAAAAAAAATCTGATCTAAATTTGTCCGTACAAAAATATACAAACATTAAAGTATTTAAATCCAAAATAACTCAGGCGTTTGATAAAAAACAATTCAGGTGAAAAATATATCTAAAATACCCAAATACTCACTCCTCTTCCCTCTTATTTTTCCTGATTGGGACTGGATTTATCATCCCAGAATAGGATTATTCCTTCCAAATCCAAACATTTCTTCCCAGGGTAGTGGCGGGAGCAGCAGGGCATTGCGATTCACATCATCAAGCAAACAAACCCTCTGTTTTACAATGAGATCGCGGTCTCAGTTTCAGTCTCAAAAGAAATCCAAGCTTCTCCCTCTTGTTTGCGCCGCTGCATTGTTTTCTATTCTTATTTTCGGAATCCAATCGTCTTTCTTCTCAGGTATTCTTTTTTTCAAGCATTGTTTCTTACTATTGAGTTTTCCTTTATTTCTGAATATGCTTAATTCATTCTTGGTTTTCAGGTCCTATTAGCAAAAACATAGATCTTAGTAAAGAACCAGTACGGGTATCAGATCTCAACCCCCGGGAAGTCAGGATTTTATCCGAGTTTCAAACCAGTGTTCAACAATGTGTGGTTAGTTCTTTTCCTGTTAAAGTTTGAAGCTTTTATTTATTTTTATTAGATTAAAATTATTTAACACCAAATACAAGACAAAATATTTAAGTTAATTTGCCCTATCTTTCTAACAATTGAAAACTCAATTTTCATTTTATGTTAAAGAACCATCTAAACGAATTTCTTTAACTTTAAATGCAAATATTATAACCGTGTTTTACCTAGGCTTACTACTACTACTACACATCGGAGCTTGATCGTCGAGTGTGATGAAATCTTATCCATTCAATTTACCCCCTAGCTTATGGAGTTTGTCTTTCCAACTCAAATTCAGTATTAATGAATTCTTTGTTCTTATGCGTGTACCATACACCTAAATATTTCATCTTGAATGCCTTTTCTTATCTCATTTATTACTATGAGAAAGAGCCAAAATAACTCAACTGCTGTTCTTCCTACATTTACTGTAATGAGAAATTCATCCGGCAATGCCCTCCAAGATTTACATTGTAACTACATTTCACATATCCCATACCATAGTAAGCATTTGAGAGGAATTGCATTTTTTTGTTCACAAAACATCTCTAGGTACTCCTAAATCTTCCAATAAGTACACACAAGAGATGATCGCTTCTATGGTGGATCATCTTAATAGTTATTTTCCTCATTCCACCGTGATGCATCCTTACATGGCTGCATTATACCCTTTGTTTCATCATATTTCTCCTTAGGCACCCTTTTAGTCCAATCAACCAATTTATTCCATATTACACTAGGTTTGAATTTGTCTTCTCATATAGCCTCTTGAGCTAGTATATCCATTAAAAATGCTTCTGTATCTCTGTTTCAACCTCTGCCATTTAATCCTAGGATCTAGGACAGGTCTTGCTTTCTTGTTAGTCTGAATAAAATGAACACCTAAAACTAGAAGCTGATGTTGTATAGCAACACACCATGTCACCTTGCAGTCTATGCAACAACTCATCCCTCCCTCCTGATTAGAAAGAATCTATTTGACTGGCATTCTCTCCACCATTGTGAGTGATTAGATGGAAGACACTTAACCAAGTGTTCGTGAAAAAATCAAGTCATAAGATAAAACAAAAGCTATGATGATGTTTCCATCTTGTTTCTGTTTCGTGTTGCATAAAATCATAATAAAAAGCTTGGATTAGTTCTGTTGAATCTAAATGCTGTTTTTGTCGAGAATTGTCAGTTTGTGTGTTGATGCTGCTGCTGCATAAAATAATAAAATTTCTGAATTTACTTAACTTGAATTTGATATAGGCGAATAGAGGACTTGGGCTCACTGCACATATTATTGATCATTGCAAATTGATTCTCAAGTTTCCTGAAGGCACAAACAGCACCTGGGTTTGGTTCTCTTTACTTTTTCTCAATAATGCATCCCCTCCCCCTTTTTGTTCTTCATTTATGTTAAATTTGTTTGTGTGCTGATTGTTGTGCTTCTATGATTGAAGTATAATGCGCAGTTTAAGATTTATGAACCATTGGAGTATAGTTATGATATTTGCGATGCCGTTCTCTTGTGGGAACAGGTTAATGTCCAATCTGTTTCCTTGTATATTTGTCCATTGAGGAGTCCTTTGTCCTACTGATGTCTTTATAAATGCAGTACCGTAACATGACAACAGTGTTGACTAGAGAATATCTTGATGTACGGCCAGACGGATGGTTGGACTATGCAGCTAAAAGGATTGCACAATTGTATGATCTTCTAGACATATATATGATGGCTTTATATTTTCCAATTCTCATATTTGGTTTTAAGCAAGATTGCTGTAATAATTGAATTTTGGAATTATGTAAGCTTGTGAACTGTGTTTACTGTGGCTTGTAGGGGGAGTGATAAATGTTACAATCGAACTCTTTGTGAAGAGCATCTTAATATGCTTCTACCAGCAAAAACCCCATTCCATCCACGACAGTTTCGCACATGTGCAGTTGTTGGGAACTCAGGTGATCTCTTAAAGACAACATTTGGGGAAGAAATTGATAGTCATGATGCTGTCATACGTGACAATGAGGCTCCTGTCAATGAGGTAAATTGGAAAACTCCCAAACCAAGATATCCAACTCTGATTACTTTCAATATCTTTTCTCTGGATTGATTTAGTTTTCCTTTACGTCACCCTAAGGAATGCAATAGATTATAAATAATGTCTCCATATCAGGTAATTCTGCATGTATGTGTGCATGTTTTACTAGGATTTAGACTCCCAATTACTTTCCTTAAACTTATCTGAATTTGTGGCAAATTTCACTCTGTTTTTCATCCTTATCTTTTTCATGATGTCGCATGGCCTTTGTTTCATTGTTCTTCTGGCTTATGTTGATATTTAGTCTGTGAACGCTTATCCCCCTTATCACTCACTAAACAGAAATATGCCAAATATGTCGGTCTTAAGAGGGATTTCCGCCTTGTGGTACGGGGTGCAGCTCGAAACATGGTTAAGATTCTCAAAGGATCTGGTGAGTGCCTGTCAATGTTAATGTTGTTAATAAAGTTATGGAATGCTTATTGTCCATGCTCTTATGGCGTGTTTGGATCAAGTATTTAAAGAAGAATTTTCAATCAAGGATGTCAAAAAGTTTAAAAAAATGAATTTACTTGTTTGGGTAAAAGTATTGGAGAATTTCAAAATTTATGAGGATTTTCAACAGGAGATTTGAGCATTTCAAATTCCCCATTGAAATTCCACCTAAAAGAGGTTGTGTTTCAAAATATCCTTCCACTTCATCTATTCTCATATAGCTCACCATAAAATTTAAACCTAAAAAATTTAATATCATTTAAGTTGACATAAATATATATAGATTGTTATCTTTATTTATTAGTAATATGTATGCATTTTGACAAATCTAATGATACTTGTAGGGAGGAGAAAGTTGCCTCTCTCTCTCTCTCTGTGTGTGTGTGTGTGTGTGTGTGTGTGTTTTATGTACATATATTCTATTTCTTGACATGAAATGTGTGCCAGTCATGTATCTATCGATTTCTTAATATGGTGTTAAAACATAGTGACAATTGTTTTTTCCATGCAGATGATGAGGTACTTATAATCAAGAGTGTCACCCATAAGGACTTCAATGATATGATAAAGGTGAGAAATGAGAATGATATCTCAGGAAATAAACAATGTTTATTTGTCAGTAGCTGGTTGTGTGATTAAGGAACTGAATTTAAAGTTGTCTGCTGTGATGGCTTATTTGACTTTGGAGTGTTAAATATCAGTATCTGATCAAAACTGCAGCAATGCCATTTATTATTGTTCACTATTAGTACACGTTCTTGCTAGATGTCTTCTAGGAATTCTGTTGTTTATTGTGATGATTGAACATATACTTGATTTTTAGGTTGCTTTTGCTGCGACAAATAAAAGTATTTTGTTGTTTTCTATCACAGACGATTCCAAATCCTGTTTATCTCTTTCAAGGAATTGTTCTACGTAGGGGTGCCAAAGGAACTGGAATGAAATCTATAGAGCTTGCACTTTCTATGTGCGATATTGTTGATATATATGGTTTCACTGTCGATCCAGGTTATACTGAATGGTCAGTTAATTCTTCTATTATTCTTCACTCATCTTCATGGATGTTCTCTCTTCTGACTCTAGTGCCCCTCATCAAAATTTCATATAAAATTCCTTTTCTGTTTTATTGGTTTCTCTAAAATTGGTTTTAGATTTGAGGCTTAAAGCTATTAAAGATGTATCATATACAGATATTTTCCCTTAATTGTTTGTTCAAGTGAAGAAGAATGCCTTTAATAGTTTCTAATTTGCATTTTGAAGAATGCTAGTTAAGTGATTTAGCCTTGGTGTCGATAAGTTTTTATTACTAGTGATTGTCGAAAATGAAAATTGACTTTTAAGTATTACATGTGGTAGAAAACAGAAGATATGCTCTCCCACTCTTATTCAACTGAATCCTTATGATCTTCTTGGTGAACTGGAGACATTTCTCTTGTGCATATGGTATGCGTTTGGCGTACCTCCCAATTTCTTGCTTATAGTTTCACAATGTTTTTTTTGTAGGACAAGATACTTCTCGACACCAAGGAAAGGGCATAATCCACTTCAAGGGAGGGCATACTATCAACTGCTAGAGTGCCTTGGTGTATGACACTTGCACCCTGCAAAAGATTTAAGGGCTTTTAATTCTAATTTTATTGCATGCCAAGAAATCCTATAGATTTACGATCATGTTTTTCCCCTGCTTTCCAGGTTATAAGGATTCATTCTCCCATGAGAGCTGAGAGGAAGCAGGACTGGTCAGATGTACCGACTGGTCAGATGTACCAAGTAGAGAAATGATAAGCCGCGCTCATGCTGCTGCCTTGCACTTAAAAAGGGGTCCAGCGGCTGAGGGACAGTTTGTTAGTTGCAAGGTTTGGGGTAACGTGGACCCAGACAAAGGTGGGCCAATTTCGGGATCTTCAGACATGAGTGATGTGAGGAAACACTCAAATTACAGCAAATGGGAAACAATGCCTTTTGAGAGCTTAAGAAAGGAAGCCCAAGATCATTATAAGCAAATGGAAGGTGTTTCTATGTACAAAATAGATGGTAACAAATTAGAAGATCTAGTATGCGTGAGGCATTCCCCACAATCTGAGGGCTAAGCAATGTTACAGGTTGGTGCCCTTCTGTATTCTTTATCATGGTATACTAACTATGATGTGAGAGACCTGTCCTTATCACCAACAAATCAGCATTGAGATGACTTTTCCGAAATGTTGTACGGTACTCCCAAATGCGTTCTCTGTCTGAAACATTGCCTATGCTTCCAATGCGAAAAAAGCCATCGAAGACGCCTCTCTCTGAACACTACAGGTTTTTGTTCTGCTCACTTATGTCTTTTTTTTTTTCCTTCTGTTTCTTCTGGTTTGAAATTTTAGTTAAATTGTGGTTAGCTGTTTGAAAATCTCAATAGAGGGCAGGACAGTTGCATGCATGTGAGTTTAACCTTTATATCTATGCACATAGTTTTTAGTTAATATGTAAAACTAGATGCATAGGAATTACATTCACTCCTTTCTCTGCCAGACAATTTTCTGTAACTTTAAAGATTGATTTTTTTTCTTCATTATAACCTAAATTCTTACCATTTGGTTAAGAATTTATGTAGATACATTTCCTTCTGGTTACAATCCGACATTGCAAAACATTATAAAAAACATGATTAAATGTCGAAGAATAAAAGATATATAGGGTAGGATCATGTTACATGATGGATGAATAAGATTAAATACTCATTTTTTTAAATCTCATTATTTTAATTCAATTAGTGATCCTAATAAAAAAAATGGATGATATTTATTCAATGACCATGAGTTAATGTAAAATTAAATGAGTTTTACATCTTTTTATAATATTAATTGTATAATATAAAAATATTACTTAAAAAAATAACATTTATTATCGTCATCTAACTTTCCAAAAAAAATATAAAAATAGAGGCTTTAGTTAAAAGAATAAAAATATATTCTTAATAAATCTAAAACTTATGATTTAAAAATACAAGAGAACAAAAATAAATATAATAAAGAACTAAGATAATGATTTACATTCATTTGGTCAAAAATATGATTAACATGCGTGATATTGTCACGGGGTCAGAGTTCTGGCGCAGAGAATCCACCCCGTGCGGCACTTCAGGTTTCTCTCAAACCTGAGGTTCAGCCTTTACCATCTCGATGCTTACTGGTTTCATCCTCCCATGGGCTCATTAGGGAAGCGAGGATAGCTCCCGACTAGTGTGGTGCGCGATCAGCACGCCCATCCGAAGATAGGACGACTGCTCGGCACGTACTACACCCTTAATGCTATCCCGCTCCCAAGAGTTAAGTACAACCAGAAAGCATCTTGCTCGGTCCCGCATTGTTACGATACACGGACCGTGACAATATGAATAGCAAATATTAAATGGTGATGGTTAATTAATACAATGATTTACAAACATTATAATGTATAATTAACTATAGTATAATCGTCACATTTTGCTGCTGTTAGGGAGTGAAATTAAATTCATCCAATTTTTTTATTAAATTCATACAGATAAATATTTTAATTATTAAACTAATTAATAAATCTTTCACCCAAATTTTCTTTTACAAGTATATCATAATTATATGGACAAGTAATTAATTTGGTTACGATTTTTATTTTTCAAGAAAATGTAATTAATACCTTTCATCATGAACATCTTTTTGAAGAGTTAAATAATTAATTATAAAATTTATATTTATTTTTTAACAACATAAAACTCATATTTATTGATAAAAATCAAAGAGATAAAATAAATAATTATCACACTAAATAATTTAAAAAAATATTTTTTAATCGGTTAGAGTGACCCATCGGTATAGGTCATGTCTACAAGGACTCGTCATGATATGCTAGCACGCTCATACCAAATTAAATGAGTGCAGATGCAGACAATAAAACATTTACCAATCTGACCAATTTCAAGACAAAACCAAAAATTAAAAGGCTAAAATTGTATTTTTACATCCATGGCAATTATAATAGAATTAACTTTATACATTTAAAAAAAATTAAATTTTATTAAAATAAAAAAATGTATAATGAAATACATCTAAAACATAAAAAAATAAACATCAATATATAAATTATAAATTCACAAACCATCAAGTAAAGTGATTAAAAATTAATACAATTCATGAGATTCGCTAATTAATTTACCGGTTAATAAATCTTACATAATTTTATCTTATTTAAATTCTGATATAAAAATATAATATCTTTAATTAATAAAAATATAATATCTTATTTAGGATACATGCATTACTAACCAACGATCACCTAATTGATCTTGATTATCATTGATTCTTTTACTTATTAAAAAATTATGATTATCAATTATGATGTTAGTTAGCTGGTTGATATCGTTGTTACTATTAGAGACAGAGTTAGAATTAGATAATACAAAATAAAACTCATTTATTTTTAAAAATAAAAAAAAAATTGAATTTATATTTTAATATCTAATTTGACAAATATTCAAACTAACATTATTAAATTCATCGCTAGATAATAAAATTTAAGAACCAATTCTCTTACATTCTCTTATTAATTCTATCACCGATTATAATAACACGTATCTTTAAAATCTTATTAAGATTTAAAAACTAAAAAAATCAATAAGCAGCATCAAATTTTGTCTTTAGGATTATAATATTGTCCTTTACTATCCATTTACAAGCTCAAACTCACAACAAAATATGTATATATCAATATAACTACCAAAAAAAACTCACCGTCACCAAAACATATGTAGTACAGCTACTTATCAACCTAGCTAGTTCACCTGAGAAAATGTAATACATAATGATGATCAATGGTGTAATGGGTTGGGACCGGTGGGTACGAGACGTTTTTCGACTCCATAACGTGGATCGATCTCGTTATCTGACGTAGGAGAACGTCGATGATGGTGTTTTCGGAATGGAGTGAAGTCGAATTCAGCAACACCAACTTTTCTAGTGATGAAGGAAATGGCTATAGAGGTGGATCGTTTGGCGTTGAGATCACGATATTCGTGAAACGATAACAAGCAAAGGAGGAAAAAGAAAATTAGAACGACGAAGGGGCGGTGCGAAGATTGTAGGGCCATGAAGGATAGGTGACTAGAAGGGGAAGCATGGATCAGAATGTGAGGAATTTAGTACAAGGATTTGAGAAGTTTTAGGGGTTGAACCTAGTGGATGGGACGGGATGAAAGCACTTGAAACTAGCAATATGTGTGTGTGGAACATTTGGCCTTTGAGGCTTAGGGCATCTTTTTAATGCTAATTTATAGAAGAATAAGAAGATGAGACATGGTAAAGGGGGAATAGTAGACCCTTTCTCAATGAAAGTTACTTAGATATCAAGGGAAATAAACAAAAAGGTCATCATTAAAAAGATTGCTAAAACCTTGAATAATGTAAAGTTTGATCATGGTTATTATTACTCTATTTTTTAACTTATATATATACATATTAAATCTAGTACAATTGTATTTATAAATCGAAGACGATAATTTTAAAAGAAAACTTTTTGATAATTTTACAGAACCTTATAATATTAAAGACGATAAAATTGAAGGTTTACGTGTCTTAGGAAGACGTTATTAGATATTATAATATTTTACCAACATAATCAAACTACAAAATCTGATACTTGAAAGTTGAGTTTATACTTGACCGTCACCTTTATAGGTTGTCACTAGGCCTGATTATACTATAAGTCGAATTAAGAGGATAATACCCTTTACTTTTTTTTTCCAACCACCTCATTATCTGTAATTTTTCGTAAATCTACATAGATAAAACCTTAAAATCATCAATAACGATCTTGATTTTTTTTCTTCACTTCCTATATCTGATGCCTCATCATTTAAGCATCAACCATACATCTACACATTCATATAGAGGTTGTGTGTGTATGCTTGATTATTTTTAGTTTTAAGTATAAGTATAGGTGATGATGGATGATGGGGTACAAGGGAAGATTCATGGTGGATTTGAGTGAATTCCAACTAAGGGAAAGAGGGTAGAGAATGTTGGCAACAAACATCTATAACCCTACGTTAAAGGTATCCCCAGATGGAAGAATACACAATGATTTGTTTTAAAGTGGTAAGAAATAAAATTATTTTAATATATTAAAATTCAATCAAATTTAATTTTTTAGAGTTGTTTAATTGGATTTTAAATATTTCTCATGTATGATGTTTGTATTATTTATAGCGCCTAATTTATTATATCAATGTTATATAAAACTTTTTAAGCTATATATTTTATTTTTATGTTAATTGTAATTTTTTATTTAATTTTATTTTTTAATAAGATTAACGACTTTTATTTAAAAAACTCAATTAACTCTACGATTTTTTTTTTATCTTTACCAAGTTAATCTCTAGTACATTCATTATTGTTATTGTTGTTTCAACATTAATCTTGAGTATTTACATTTGACGAATGTTGTTTCATGATCTAAACATTTTTTTTGAAATATTGTGACAAAACAATAATGTTGAATAATAATAAGTTCTTATTTAATTTTAAGAACAGATAAAAGAAGTTTAATTTTGTCACATATTTAAAGTGTAAAAATTATTGAATAACCTTTTAAGTTCTTTTTTTTAAATAAATAAATTTCAAGAGTATATTTCTTAAAAATTATTTGTGGACTCGGTTAAATTTTGATTTAATCTTGAACTCGGTTCGAGTTCTAAATGAGTCAAGTCGAATTACTGATATTTGACTCGAAAAGTTTGTGAGCTACTTGAAAACATAATATACTAAAATTTTTGAACTAAAAACCCTAAAATATAAACCCTAAACATAAGTCTAAATCTAAAATATAAATCCTAAATTCTAAACCCAATGACGTAAATCTCTAAACCCTAAACTAACAATCTATACCCTAAAATTAACAAGTTTGAGTTTACACAAATTATGTATTAATTTTTTCGCGACAGAGCTTTAAATGAGGCATGACAAATGATGATCTATTCAAGTCCGACACGATCAAAGATTAATAAACACTTAACTCGATTGAACTCGAACCAAACTCAAATTAAATTTAAAATTTTAACGAACTAAATCGAACTCATATTTTTTAGACTTGTTTACACCGAGTAATGTCAGAGTAGTCCATCCACAGATGTAAGCCCAAATGAATTGGTGGAAGGCAGGCAGGCCAATGGACTTAATCCAAATTTACCATTGTTTTCTTTTTTTTATTAAAGGGAAAAAGAAGTCATGTGGACTTGAGAACGAGGGTCAGAATTTTATTTAAAAAATAATAAAATAACTATAGAAACAATTTCATAAATCATTATAAATATAACATTCAAAGTATTTCTTTTTTCAATAATATAATATAATATAATATTTTTACTGAAATTGTGTATTATTTTTTTTTAAAATATTCAGTGTGTCGAAAGCTTTGTAATGAGGTTTTTTCATAGTCGTCCCAAAAATTCCTCTCCCACGTAAACCTATGAAGCTTCCGGCATGGGACTTTGCCAGCTTCAACAACACAACTACTATCCCTCCAGGACACACCTTGTAAGGGAAATGAATAATCAGAAAAATACACTTCATTACAACATAGACATCAATGTCTTAAACAGAAATATAAATATAAAAAACATATAACGATATCGATATTTGATTAATTTATTCGGATAAAAAAATATTATATGAGATGATTTGTCCGATCCAGTTTCTCACCTTGCTAGATAAATTAGTAGTTAGTACATATTCATATTGTTTATATTTATTTTATTGTATTTCTAGGCTTAATATAAAAATAAATGTTCAAATTATATATATTTTTTTAATTTAGGCGTCTATTTTTTTTTGTTAAAAGTAAGTATCTAATATTTTATTTTGTTAATTTCAAGTGTTTGACTGATAACGATCATTAAAAATATTATTCAATCAAAATATGATGCATGTCATGTTTGTTTATTTTTATTTTTTTAATAAAGAAAAATAAATATATTATTAAAAATTATTATATTCGGAAAAAATAATAATAAAAAAACAATTGAGAGTTGTGGAAGAGTATGGACATGCCTAACCATTGAATTTGGACCAACCTCATTATTTAATTTATAGTTGACAATATTTTACATATTAAATATTAAATTTATTATTAACATAAAATTTAATTATATTGAATTTGTGATGTAAGCACACTACTTGAGTTGTTAAAACACTAAACCAAATTAAATATTAAATTTATTATTAACATAAAATTTATTTAGGTAAAACAATGGTTGGTGAAAGTATTTTATATTTTTAACGAAATTTAATATATTTTTTTCTTTTTAACTCTTTTACAATTATGTATATAATTATTAAATTATTTTTTAACAATGAATAATTTTAAAATTCTATATTTATGTATAAACATATTTCTCTATATATAATACTTAAAATTTTATTTTATAAAACATATTGCAATTGCTGCAATTTAAAATATATATATATAAAATGTTATTAATTATCAATCAAATATCATTTTTTGTCAAGATATATAAAACTAAATTAATAGAGCATATAAACTATATTTGTCAAACATTTTATTATACAAATTTCCTTACAAGAAAATATGTAAATAATAAAAATTAAATATATTTTTATATAGTTTTTAAATTGACACATCATATTTTTGTTAATCATTAATTATTAATAATTTAATTGAAAATATCGTTAGTTCAGTTGTGAAATTAAGATAAAAAAATAGTTTAGTTACTTTAGGAGCAATTTATTTAACCAATAAAATAAGTGAAAAATAAACCTCCCGTTTACTCTCTTTACTTATATAAAAATCAAATTTATTAACGTAGGTTGATTAAATAATAAATAATTTAATTTTATTTAATTAAGTCTCAAATTTAAAATATTATATATAAAAAATTTATTTATTATAATTAAATATATAACATCAATTAATCCAAATTAATTAGACAAAACCTTAAAAATCCAACAATAATAAAAAAAACAAATCCTAAGCTTAAAATCTCCCCCGCCGTAATTTTTATGTGGCCCCCACTGGCTTGCTTCATTCAATTTTTCTATTGTTCTTCACCATATTACCCCTAGTCTCCCCACCTTTGACCTTCAAGATAAAACAACACAAACATTGGCCTGCCTTACTTTGCTTTGGCGTGAAACACAAGTTGCCTTCTTTCTTTGTTGATTTTGATTCTGATTTCCTTCTAATTTCTGGGTTTCTTAAAAATTCAGTTACTTTTTTGTTGCTGTTGTGGGTATGTTGGGAGAGAGAAGGAGGAGGATGACTTGGAGAAGGGTGGAGAAGTCGTTGCAGGCACTGCTAGCCCATGCTTTGCTCTTTTCCTTCACCCTTTTACTCGCTCTCAAGCTTCACCACGCCTTCGCTTACTCTTGGTGGTTCGTCTCTCTCTTCGTTTTGGTTTTGGGTTTTGTTTACAATCGATTCCCTTGTATAACAACTCTAGATTTTTATGCTTTAAGCAATCGACTTTATTGTTCCTTTTAACACTATTCTTAATTAAACAAAGTTTAAAATCTTTCTTGTACTGTTCCACTGCATGAATATGGTTTCTCCTTGTGATTTGAGTTTTGTCGGTGTGACTTTTGTAAGATGTAGACTTTGATTATGTTCGTGCTTAATCTGTAGAATTCGTAATTTGTGTGCGCATTGACATGTTCTATGCCCTGAAACATTAACCGGTTTAGCTACTCTGTCGGGATGGCCGTGAAATTCAAACATTTAACAAGTGTCATAGAATCTCAATTCGTTTTTCTCTTTACTCAGTTCATGGTATGTCCGGCAATTGATCTGTTGACTTGGATACTTGTGGTCATATATAAAGTTAACGGTTTAAATACTTATTAGCTGTCGAGCATGCATAAATGTCTTTATGAAACTGCAAGTTATTCTCTTACACTTTATACGTGAATATGTGGAACAGAACATGTAAGCATTTGTTGCCAAGTGTTGACATTAGAACATGTTAATCATCTTATGCTAGTAAGAAATCTTTACCAATCTTTTTCTGTTTTTTACTTCACTCTGCAGGGCTGTATTTTCCCCTTTATGGTTTTTTCATGCAGTTGTAGCGCGTGGTAGGTTTTCTTTGCCTGCTCCATCGATGCCTCACGATCGCCATGTATGACAGATAATCCCTAAGTTTGGATGTCATCATTAACTGTGACAAGTTGTTTGTGTCAGTGTATTTCATAATAATCCAGATCAATAACCTGCGTTTCTCATGCACAGTGGGCTCCATTTCACGTTGTCATGTCGACGCCATTGCTTGTTGCTTTTGAGCTACTTTTGTGTATACATCTCGACAGCAGCTATGGTACATGGGCAGCATCCTTTGAACATGATAATCCGTAGATATTTCTATCCTCTAATTATTGTTATAGCTTTAATACTCCACCTTAGTTATATTCTCCAGTTAGATACAGGGGAATTTGTATTATTGATTCGCGAATAACTATATATGTTCAGTTTAGCATGTCAATAGTTGAGTATCTAATATTCTCATTCAGTTATCTTATTAATTTAACTTGTTTATAAAAATGGATTTGTTGCAGTTGTTAGTTTGAAGATCGTCTTTCTTCCGCTGCTTGCATTTGAAATAGCTATTCTGATTGATAACATCAGGTATTTTCCACTCTCACCTAGCCTTACCTCTAAATTTGTTGGGTGGGGGGTGGGGGAATCTTGCATTGGATTGTTTCAAATTTCAAGTCTTTTGACTTGCTATGGCAAGAAGCAATGATGCCATAGTATTTTTGCAAAGTACAAAGTCGATTGTAGGCAGGTGTGGGATTGTAGTGTTAAATGGTTCTGTCATTCAGTTTCATCTTATCAGCTGTTGCTAGGTGCAATGACTCTTTTCTTTAATTTTTGACAGGATGTGCCGAGCTCTGATGCCCGGAGATGAGGAAAGCATGAGTGATGAAGTGATATGGGAGACCCTTCCTGTAAGTTTGTAATAAAGGATTTATTTCCGAGATACACATAATTCATTAAAAAAAATTGGGCATGTCTGACTCAGTGCTTATGGTTCCAAAGTCACAAGTTCTGTAACTGAGAAATTATCCAGTTATATAATTAGGCTGCTTTTATTCAAGCATTCTGGTGCTTCCTTTCATGGTACAAATTTTACTTGGGAAAACTTAATTTTGAAAGGAACCCCCTGTTCTGTCGAATCATATGGTTAATTAAAAAGAAGGAAAAGCTAAAAATGTAAAAGAAACAGAAATAATGATATTAATATTTGGATCTGCTTAGTGCTTACATTATGACAGCCTGTCGTGACTACATCATGCTCGTACTTCATGGATATGATATGATGCATTTGGCGACACAGCAGCATATGCATGCTAATGCGTATTCTTCGACCAGCGAGATTAAGCTCAATTTTAACTGTTATTTTTAAGCTCAATTCATTTTAAAAGAGAACCATAAAATCACTCTAGTCTCTCTTACTTTTATATGATGCTTACATTCTTGTCTTCTTTTGGTTCATGGTTTCAGTGAAAGCAAATCTGGTAAATAGTAAGTAGTAACTATGGCCATCGTCTCTGGGTGTGTCATCACCATGTCCAAACTTTTTTTGGGGTGCCCTGGTGTTTCCCCATGTCCATGCATCATATCTTATACTAGTACCAGAGCAAATGTCCATAACTGGTTACTGATAATAGTAATGATAAATTTGGTCTCTGAGATAATCTATTTGTCGATATCTATTGTTAAAGTATCGTGTCTTGATAATTAGATAGAGAACTGATGTTAAATTTCTGGTATTTGGTTTGTAGCATTTTTGGGTTGCAATATCTATGGTCTTCTTTATTGCTGCCACAACTTTCACTCTTTTAAAGTTATGTGGTAAGTTGTTTATTTCTTAGTTTTAAGGGTAGTATTTCTTTTGTTCTAGTTTTTTTATTGCATTGTTCTTTTTGGTACTATTTCATAGCACCTTTTTTCCCTCTGTTACAAAATTGTATTTAATAATGATTGATATGTTGGAAAACATTTCCTTTTTCCTGCTAACGTATATATTCTAGTTTGAAACCATTCATCTTATGCTTATTCATATTCAATGATGTGCAGGTGATGTTGCAGCTCTAGGCTGGTGGGATTTATTTATAAATTTTGGGTACAATACAATCATTTCCAGTGGTTATTTTGTGTTTTAACCCTTTTCATTCTTCTACTGTGGTAATCTTTCATGTTGTGTTGCAGAATTGCAGAGTGCTTTGCCTTTCTTGTTTGTACAAAGTGGTATAACCCAGCAATTCACCGGAATTCTTACCTTGGGGAATCAAGCTCGTCTTCAATGACTATAAGGTACCTTGATTGGAACAGAGGTTTGGTAATATCTTCTGATGAAGACAGCCACCAGAACAGCAGACTATGCAATCTACAGGATATTGGAGGACATGTTATGAAAATTCCATTTATTTTTTTCCAGATCATGCTATTCATGCACTTAGAGGTATAGTTGTTGTGAATGGCCTCTGTTTGATATATTCTTGAATGTTCAAGTTGTATCTGTATCACATATTAAATTGTGATGTCAGGGAACACCGCCTAGTGCAAGAAATATATCAGCTCTTGTCCTTTTTTCGCCCCTTCTACTGCTACAAGGAGCTGGGGTTGTTCTTGCTGCATATAGATTGGTGGAGAAAATTGTTATTTTACTGCATAATGGAGCTGGTTCCGGAAGATACATTGATATATCGTCAAAAGTTTGTGAATTTTTCGGGTTCTTGCACCGTGGGTCAAGGTATTATTTTTGAAGAGTTAGCCTTTAAATCTCTATTAACTGTTGCTTAAATTCTTCTGAGTCTGTACCAAGTGAAGACAAAATGAAAGCATTGTGCACACTTCAAACTTTTCGTCTTTTATTAACAGGTTACTGGGTTGGTGGTCAATTGATGAAGGAAGTAGAGAGGAAGAGGCTAGACTTTACTGTTCAGAGACATCCGGGTCGGTGTTCTATATGGCAATCTAGTTCTTTTATGCATGCATTTGTCTAGCACAAAGTATAAGCATCCATTCTGGCTTCTCTGTAAGGTTTACAGTTCACTAAACAAGCTTATACATGGTTGATGGAACGCTTAGACTTCCCTGTATATCCAAAAAGCTTTTATTCTCTGTTACAATATGATTGCTATAGCCTAAGTTTGTGGTAAAGTTTTCATTAGCAACCATCACCATCCATTAATAGCTGCAAAAGTAATCAGATGACATCTTCACCATATTCAATAGTTGACAGTTAGTCAAGTATCCAGAATAGTAAAGTGCGTAGTAAAGAGAATTGAGTCATGAGATGCATTCATATTAGTATACTAAATTTAGCAACAAAGTTTGTTTTCTTCTCATCCTATTTGCCGCTTCACTTGTTCTTCTTGCATGTTGTGGGGTCTTCTTGAGTAGTTCATAGATAATATTAGGCTTTTCCCACTTGTCTCGTAACTGATCTTTTCTTTCATCCTCA
Source organism: Abelmoschus esculentus (assembly GCA_035048815.1). Taxonomy (NCBI): domain Eukaryota; kingdom Viridiplantae; phylum Streptophyta; class Magnoliopsida; order Malvales; family Malvaceae; genus Abelmoschus; species Abelmoschus esculentus. Next base: position 3,348,655 of record JAUCBN010000031.1, on the reverse strand, counting down.
AACATTCAGATATAACACTTTCTCACCTGATATTATGAAGAAAAACCCAAATCAGATCTTGTTGAAGAGGTAAACACAGTTTTTGCTACCTTCAGTTTGTGAACTATAGTTTGTTGCCTTGCTTTTGCAACTTTTCTTCGAGGAGGGGGGGTCGGGGTCTGATCTGTTATCCAGTTTGAAATGTCTGTCTACTATCGAGTAATATTAGACTAACATTTTCAGAACTTCTAAATATAGATTGGGAGATTACAAGCTGCACTGAGTGAGCAAACTGAAGTCACCAAGTACAGCCAGCAGGAGTTTGAAAGACTTCAATATGTATTATTTCAGCACCTAGCTTAAGTTGTTACCTAGTTATTATAGTTGTTACCTAACTTCTAAATATAGTTGTTGAATGACTCTGTCACACAGGAAAAGATTCTGTGTAGAGTTTGCTTTGAGGAACAAATCAATGTAGTCCTCCTGCCATGTAGACACCATGTCCTCTGCAGGTATTTGCATCAACTTCAACCCTGGTAGTAATATTCCCATTCTCCTTTCAATTCCGGCTGTTATCGTAGCATTCGACTACCGGTTGATTCTAAGATTTCTCAGAAAACTTTGGCTTAGACCAACGTACTATATTTTTATGGTATTTACAGTCATTTCTTATCAAAGTATGTGGAACTTGTTTTCATTAATTATTAACAATGTTCATTCTTTCTCAGCACTTGCTGTGAGAAGTGCAAAAGGTGCCCAATTTGCCGCGTTTCGATCGAAGAACGGCTTCCGGTCTATGATATCTAGTCTCAAATTACCTGTAGAAAGTTTGTGTAAAAGAATTGCTTGTGATTTTAGATGATGCAAGCATGGAGAAGCTGGCCATTCTGGTTTCTCCCAAAGTGATGTTAATATTGATTGAGAGCGAATCACCATTCAAATTCAAATAAATTTTATTCAAATTTCCAAGTTCATCAACTTTTTATGCTCGATACTTGATAATCAAGTAAACTCCAACCATACTTAATCGAACATTAACTACTAAAATTTTAATTAATCTCTACCAAAATTTTAATTTTCGTCTTGAAAATATAATACATCTTATTATTATACTTGATCTTTATTGATATTAAAAAAATGTATTTCGAAAATATACATAATTAGGTTGGCATTAAATCTTAACAATCATTATTATAATTTTGTATTTATTCGATATTTAATAAGTTTTATAACGATCATATAATGGCAAAATCTGAAAAATATTGACAAAAAAAATAAAAATTCCAGATATATTGATATCTAGAAATTATTTCCAGATCTATTGAAGAAGGGATAGTAAACACTAAAAGTGGTTCATTAGAACCCGACTTTAAACAGTGTTTAGGCTGAAAATTAAAAAAAAAAAATAATGTAATATTGGCTCATGAGAGCCCGACTTCCAACAGTGTTATACACTGTTCAAAGTCGGGCTCAGCTGAGCCCTTATTTGCTTCTGCACCGAGGCAGAGGGTGAGCATAGGGATGCAGGGGAGAGGGGCAGAGGGGTGCAGGGGAGGGGTTTAGGGGCAGCTTTTTAGTTTGAAAATTTTATGGGGTAGTGGGAAAAATTAATTTAGGGTATTTTTGGGATAGAAATTTTGGTTATAAATAGATGAGAATGTTAGATGGTTTTGAGATTTGTAGAGTTAAAGTGTTGGAAGAAGTTTAAAATTTGTAAGTATTTTATTTATTTTTATTATTTAATTGTATTATTTTTATTTTAAGTTGATAGATTTTATTTTTTTTATTTTGTTAGTTTAGTTTAGTTTAGTTTAATTTTTTTATATTCTATAATTTTATGTTTTTTTTGTTGAATTTTTTTTGAATTATTTTATGATAGTTTAGTTTAGTTAAATTATTTAGTGATAATGTAAGTTGATAGTTTTTTAATTATTTTATGATAGTTTAGTTTAATTTAGTTTGGTTTTAGTTGAATTATTTTATGATATTGTAAGTTGATATTTTTTTGATTTTATTTTGATAGTTTAGTTAAATTTGTTAGATTATGTAGTGATATTTTAGTTTATTTTGATAATTTTTTAAACAATTTTTTTATATTCTGTAAATTTATATTTTTTTAATTAGTTTATGATAGTTTAGTTTAGTTTTAGTTTAGTGTAGTGTAGTTTAGTTTTAGTTTAGTTTAGTTTGGTTTTAGTTGAATTATTTTATGATAGTGTAAGTTGATATATATATTTTTTATTTTGATAGTTTAGTTAAACTTGTTAGATTATGTAGTGATATTTTAGTTTATTTTGATAATTTTTTATGTAAGTTTTTTATATTCTGTAAATTTATATTTTTTTTAATTAGTTTATGATAGTTTAGTTTAGTTTAGTTTTGTTTAGTTTAGTTTATTTTGGTTTTAGTTGAATTATTTTATGATAGTGTAAGTTGATATATATATATATTTTTTATTTTGATAGTTTAGTTAAATTTGTTAGATTATATAGTGATATTTTAGTTTATCTTGATAATTTTTTAAGTAATTTTTTTATATTCTATAAATTTATATTTTTTTAATTAGTTTATGATAGTTTAGTTTTAGTTTAGTTCAATTATTTTATGATAGTGTAAGTTGATAATTTTTTTTTAATTATTTTATGATAGTTTAGTTTAGTTTAGTTTATTAACTAAAAATATATTTTATGATGCTAGTGAAATTGAAGGTATTTATATGAAACTTGATTTTTAGTTTTATTTATTTACATTTTGAGTGTATTTTATTATAGTTTGTTATAATTTTATCTTTTATATTGTTCAATTTTTTATATTAATTTATTTTTTTAATTTGATTTGAAACAGAAAATGAATCAGAATAAATTTCTGACAATTATCCATTATAATGGAAAAATTGTGAGAACGGATGTTGGAATTATATTTGAAGCTGAAAACACCACAAAAATGCGATTTGAAAAGGAAATCACGCTTCAACAGTTGAAGGGAAAAATATCTCAAAAGATTGGAAGAGATATTCATGGTTTGCGTTACCGGTGGCTTACATGTGAAAATCCGGTAACATATTATGCAATCAATCTTGAAGACGATGATGATGTTGCAATGATGATTGCTGAACATGAATCTGTGGAGACTCGATATATCGAGTTATTTGCGGAGATTTTTGATGTTCTGAACCCTTCTAGAACTTTCATTGGAGAATCTTCTCAAATGAATTACGTTAGTGAGACTGAACTACCTGGAGGCAGTTTTCTCGCAATGTTGTCTGGTGGTACAACTAATGAATTTAATCCAGTTGACACTTCAACAGATAATATGAACAACCTACGCGGTCGATGGGGAGAAGCTCTTGACGATTCTAGCGAGGATGAAGATATTGATGATGATGATTTATTTCCGGATGATGTTGGTAATGCCCCTAATTATGGTGTGGGAGAATTTGTGCCACCCGCAGGAGATATTACATTTTATGAGCCTCCTACTCATATGGTGTCATTGGATTTTGATGCTATGAGAGCTGCTGAATTCCCGGATGTTTCTCGATTAACTTATACTGGCTCGGATGAATTATCGAATGGCCTTCAATTTGAAGATAAGGATCAAGCTACATTGGCAGTGAAAGAGTATAGCATCAAGAATCACGTTGATTACATTGTAGTAGAGTTCAGCCAGAAGACATTCTTAGCCAAGTGTGTCAAGTATGGGCAAGAGTGCAATTGGAAGGTTCGAATTACCAAACGTAAGAGATCAAATCTGTGGGAGGTCAATAAGTACAGTGGAGATCATACATGTTTACAAAGTTCCATTGCACAAGATCACCGAAAATTAGATACAACTGTAATAAGCCATCATGTGAAGAATCTGGTCGAAATAAATCCAAGGATCCCCGTTTCAACGATTCAGGCAACCATTGCTAAAAAATTTCAATATCAAATAAAATACAAGAAAGATTGGCGTGCTAGAGAGAAAGCATTAGACTCTGTTTATGGTGATTATGATAAGTCATATAACGAGCTACCAGCTTTATTGCTTGCAATGACGCATTTCATCCCAGGCACCATCGTGAGATATCAAACAAAAGATGCTTACGACCAACAAGGACAAGTTCATCAAGGCTATAAATTTTTCCACCGACTATTTTGGGCGTTCAAGCCTTGCATTGATGGCTTCCCTTACTGCTCAATCACAGGTCTCCCATTGACCGGGACTCTTATAAGATAAACTACATCTTCTAAAGTGATTGAGCATTCTCCACAAGGCATATGGAAAGTATGAGTCTCAGGTCTCCAACGCTTGATTAAAGCAGTTATTAATCCTGGTATCAACTTATACCCACGAAGAAACGTAGCATAATAAAAACCAGTGCTATGTAAGAAATTCAGTATCCTATTATCGAGTGGAGTTTTGACAATACAACGATGATGTCTAAATGTTTCAGTTGTATCCTACAATAAAAAATATAACATGATTAACAAATTATAAATTTAAAACATAATTTATATAAAAAATATATACCGGTTCAACAACCGTAAGGCTAGAAATGTGTCGATCATCTAAATACAATAGAGGAGTTTGCTCAGCCATCCTGTAAAAAATTTAAACAAAAAATATTATTTTATTTTATAAACTAATAAAAAATTATAAATTTATTCAACAAAATAAATAACTATATGAACTAAATAAACTATCATAAAAAAAAATTAAAAATTATAAACTTACAATATCATAAAATAATTCAACTAAACTAAACTATCAAAATAAAATAAAAAAATATCAACTTACAATATCATAAAATAATTCAACTAAAATCAAACTAAAATAAAATAAAATAAAATAAAGTAAACTAAAATTAAACTAAACTCAAATAATTAAAAAAATATAAATTTACAGAATATAAAAAATTATTTAAAAAAAATATCAAAATAAACTAAAATATCACTACATAATCTAACAAATTTAACTAAACTATCAAAATAAAATAAAAAAAATATCAACTTACAATATCATAAAATAATTCAACTAAAACCAAACTAAACTAAACTAAAACTAAACTATCATAAACTAATTTAAAAATATAAATTTACAAAATATAAAAAAATTACTTAAAAAATTATCAAAATAAACTAAAATATCACTACATAATCTAACAAATTTAACTAAAACTAAACTACACTACCCTAAAACTAAACTAAACTATCATAAACTAATTAAAAAATATAAATTTACAGAATATAAAAAATTATTTAAAAAATTATCAAAATAAACTAAAATATCACTACATAATCTAACAAATTTAACTAAACTATCAAAATAAAATCAAAAAAAATATCAACTTACAATATCATAAAATAATTCAACTAAAATCAAACTAAATTAAACTAAACTATCATAAAATAATTAAAAAACTATCAACTTACATTATCACTAAATAATTTAACTAAACTAAACTATCATAAAATAATTCAAAAAAAATTCAACAAAAAAAACATAAAATTATAGAATATAAAAAAATTAAACTAAACTAAACTAACAAAATAAAAAAATAAAATCTATCAACTTAAAATAAAAATAATACAATTAAATAATAAAAATAAATAAAATACTTACAAATTTTAAACTTCTTCCAACACTCTAACTCTACAAATCTCAAAACCATCTAACATTCTCATCTATTTATAACCAAAATTTCTATCCCAAAAATACCCTAAATTAATTTTTCCCACTACCCCATAAAATTTTCAAACTAAAAAGCTGCCCCTAAACCCCTCCTCTGCACCCCTCTGCCCCTCTCCCCTGCATCCCTATGCTCACCCTCTGCCCCGGTGCAGAAGCAAATAAAGGCTCAGCTGAGCCCGACTTTGAACAGTGTATAACACTGTTGGAAGTCGGGCTCTCATGAGCCAATATTACATTATTTTATTTTTTTTTAATTTTCAGCCTAAACACTGTTTAAAGTCGGGTTCTAATGAACCACTTTTAGTGTTTACTATTCCTTCTTCAGTAGATCTGGAAATAATTTCCAGATATCAATATATCTGAAATTTTTATTTTTTTTGTCAATATTTTTCAGATTTTGCCATCATATAATAATTCAATTCATATCTCACATGCCTTACCTCTACACTCTAAGCAACCATTTTATTTGTTTTAACAACTATTTATTACTATATTATAGGTGAAGATTTATAAATAATAATAATATATTTATTTATTTATTGAGGAGTTAATATTAATTTGTTGATTTTTTTTAATATAAAACAAATTAAAATAAAATTAAATCAAAATTGTTATAAAAATTTAATATATAAAAAATTAATATTATCAAAATTCTTAATTTTTATAAAAAATTTAATATATATATAATCAATATTAAAATTTTTATATCTTTTATAATAATTTCGATATAATCTAGTTTTAATCTATTTTTAAACTGCATCACCCTATGGTATACAAGTTGACTGATCTTTCCCCCCGCTAATCTCGCCCCCGCTTTACTTTATAGTCTGACTTTCCAAATATCTGATTCAGTGAGTCTGCATTCTCACCGAGTCACCATGTCCTTCTTCATTTTCCTGCTCTTCTCCGCCCTCCTCCCCCATTCTTCTTCCTCTCTCAACTACCCATACAGTGAGCAACAACCCCTGTTTTTCATTTCTATTTTCTCACTCAGCATCTGCTGTTTTTTTATTTGTTTGTGGTTATTTTTTATGCAGACACTAGCTTCCGCATTGACTGCGGCGGCCACAGTCCTTCCACCGACTCCTACAACTTCTCCTGGTTAGCCGACAATTTCTTCACCGGCGGTTCTACCGCCGTGGTCTCTGAGCCCCTTCACTTCCGCCTCCAGCAAGAGAAGACCCTGCGTTACTTCCCCCTCTCCTCCGGCAAAAAGAACTGCTACAATGTCCCTCTACCTCCCGGTCGTTACTACATCCGCACTTTCACCGTTTACGACAACTACGACGGCAAATCCCATCCCCCTTCCTTTGATGCCTCCGTCGAGGGCACTCTCGTCTTTTCATGGCGCTCCCCTTGGTCCGAGAGTCTCGCTCGCGATGGCGCCTACTCCGATCTCTTCGCCTTCGTCAAGGACGGTCAACTCGATTTCTGTTTTTACAGCATTGCCACTGACCCTCCCGTCATCGCTTCTCTGGAAGTTCTCCAGATCGATCCTTTGTCATACGACTCCGCCCAAACCGGAGAAAATTACATTCTGGTCAACTACGGAAGACTCTCTCCCGGTTCATCACAATGGGGTCCCGGTTTCACGTCCGACCCGGATGCCTTCGGCCGCTCCTGGCAATCTGATTCCGATTATCGAGCAGCAAGTTCCAAATCAGCTCGAACTATATCCACGAAACAGAAAATAACTGGTGTCGAGCAAGCCCCGAATTACTTCCCGATGAAATTGTACCAATCGGCGGTGACATTTGACAACGGTTTGGAATACGAATTAGCTGTGGATGCGAAGCTTGATTACTTGTTGTATTTTCATTTTGCGGAGATTGATTCGTCGGTTAAAAAGGCAGGGGAGAGAGTGTTCGATGTGCTGGTCAACGACAAGAATGTGAGTAGAGTGGATATATTCAAGGAAGTCGGGAGCTTTGCGGCCTACACTTTAAATTATACGGAGAAGAATTTGAGCAGTTCTGTGTTGAATGTGAAGCTATTGCCTGTGGAAGGGGCTCCTTTGATCTGCGGGCTTGAAAATTACGCCATGATTCCAGCTGACTTGGCCACTGTTCCTGAGCAGGGTAAAAAAACTTTTTTTTTTATTTATATAAACTTCTTAATGCTATGCATGTTGAGTTGAAAGTTTCTTATGGTTCTTTGATTGTTCATTGAACTTTTTTTTATAGGAAAATTAGAGTTTTGGGGTCGTTTTAGAAGCAACAATTTGACAAGCTTTGATGTGACTATAATAACTATTATTATATTAAAGCGGGTTTGGGTTTGGGGGGATTGGAGTTCTCAAGTCGAAAGTTTGATGTTTCAAGTAAATGTTAAACATTGCTCGTAGGTTAGTTTTATAGTCTAACATTGTATAGCATTATTTTTTGAGGTCGTGTTGATGAAAACTTCCCTAAGAATTAAAATATGTTATAATCATTCACGAGGGATGGTCATGTCATCATATCCATTCATCAAGTGGGTTTGAAAGCTTATATATGGCTGTGACAGACAGATGTGTGAGTTTGGAAAGTAAAATTGGTAAATATGCTTGTTTTTGTTCTAATTTTCTTGGAAACCGGAACTGATCCTTACACAGGCCTTATGTTTACGGTAGGTGTTAAGGATCAAACTTTGAAGGAACAGATTCTCGGAAGGAATTATAGTTTTCTTTGTTTAGAAAATTAATACATTGCTAAAGTTCACGTGTAAATAATGCTTGTGCTGAAGAGAGTGGTTAGAATATCTGTGTTTCTGAAATGGATCTGTTACTCATGTGGCAATCTTGTAGTGGTTGCAATGAAAGCATTGAAAGATTCCCTCCGGGTTCCTGACCGAATGGGGTGGAATGGTGATCCTTGTGCTCCTACTGACTGGGATGCTTGGGAAGGAGTTACATGCCATACTAACAAGAATGGAACAGGTCTTGTCATAACTCAAATGTAAGTACGGTCTTTGCTTCTATTCATCAAACAAAACTCTCATGCTTGAATCAAATTAAATTTGAAAAGAAGTACAGATAAAAGTAAAATGTCATAACAATAGGAGCTTAGAGGTGGGGCAATTTCTTGGTGAGAGGAATTATTGAGCGAAGATGGAAACTTAGACGGTAATATTTGAGTGAAATGAAAACATTGTAGAGAGAAGAAAAAGTCAAATGTTTCTACATTAGATATACAAATGTGTCTTTGCACTTGTTTTTCATTATTTTTAAAATATACTTTAAATCTGTGCTTCATTTGAGGCAGCATAAGTCTATTTAATATTTATTTTAATTTGACTGAAGCATTATAACTGTACCAAAGCCAAAATTTTATATTTTAAATGCTTATCATATATAATATCTATGCACATATTACAGAGAACTTGGAAGTCAAGGTTTGAAGGGGTATATCAGTGAGCAGATTAGTCTTCTTTCAAACTTGATAAGCCTGTAAGTATTATCTACTAGCCTTTTACGCCCTCAACAATATTATATATGCATAGTGAAGATATGAGGAGCAAATGATTTACTAAGCATGATTACCTTTCTAGCTTGTCACATTTGGAGCATTTAACACATAACTTATATAGTCCTTCATTGTTGCTTCATTGGGAATTACTTGCCCTGTTAGTGGAAGTTATGTATTTTTTAAATTGTTCAGGAACCTGAGTACTAACTCCTTGGACAACACTCTACCAATTGGGCTCGGACAAAAATCCCTTACACAACTGTAAGTTCTAATTCTTACATTATTTGAAGTGCTCTGCAGACTCTGGTAACAGTCTTTCATTTATTTTTTTCTTCCTCCTTTTGTTCCCTTCTGCTAGGTGTTCTTTTTACCCTTAACTAGCAAAAATATTGTTCAATCACAGTTTTTGCTGTAGACTTCAATAACAGCCTTCTCCTGTAGCAATTTTTCTCTTCTGTTACATTGATTTTTTCTTAACTAGCAAAAATGTTGTTTAATCACATATTATCTATCTGCATTTGGATATTGATAATTTTGAATTTACTCTTACTTTTCCATGTCTTACCTTACTTTTAAATGTTTCTGCAAGATGTTGATTCAATCATCAGATCCACGAGTCAACTTTTTTTCTTGAATTTATTGTATTGCCTTTGATTTGTATCTTTGCAGGGATTTGTCAAATAATCAATTCTCAGGTTCCATACCAGAAAGTTTAACATCTTCAAATCTGCAGCTTGTGTACGTCTTGTCCCCATTTTCTTTAGAGAATCTAACACATTCTTATTTTCTTGATACATAATTGTTCTGTACATGTTTCTTGTGATTTCTTTTTTCCTACAGTCTAAACTTTGTTAGTTCCAATTATCTCCATATGATTTTTGATAAACATGATTGCAAAGCCTTTTCTGATACCGCGGGGCGAACTATATGGTCATATTGCATGGTACAACCATATCTTTAGTAATCCAATAAAAGTGGGGCCTGCGTTTATTTAGATGTCCAAATCACATTAAACATGTTTCTCTAACTTTGTTCTTATTGGGTGCAAGTCCCTCTTTTCCCCTTGTGTGCATGCATCCAGTGTTGTCAAGGCATGCTTTATTCTAGGCAATAGGCATAAAATTGCTTGCCTGATTGAAGTTCTCTTTATTTTTTTACTTTTTCCATTTAATATACCTTAATAATATATTAGTAAGGAAGGGATAATATTAAACTCACATGTACATATTACGCTTACTTCACTCAAGCTAGCTCATTTTTTACACCATTCACTAAGGTAATATAACGGGTCTAGCCTTTAGAGTGCACCTTGCACCCTTGACAAAACTGGCATTATCATCTCAACCACACTATTTTCTTTTTGGGGTTAGTTGATACTTTGTTTCCCAACATTCAGTTCATTGTAGATCATGTTGCCTGAGTAAGATGTCGTGGACACTAGGAGTGACATTTCCACCTATTTCCTGGTGCTTTTGGAAAATTGAGCCCAATTGGCTCTTGTTTTTTCTTTTAAAAAAATCTATTCACTTTTTCACTCTCACATGTTTCCATATATTCCTATCACATGGTTCTTTGCCATTAGCAAATTATTTTTTGCTTATGCTTTTCTCAGGAGACTTAACAATAACTTACTGAAAGGGCGAGTACCGGAGGAACTTTATTCTGTTGGTCTGCATGGAGGAACCATTGAGTGCGTAATATTTTTTTAATATGTTCTTTATTCTGTTTTTATTATTGGAGGAACCATTATCTGTTTCGTATATATATATATATATATATATATATATTTCAACTGCTTGCATCTGCATACTTTTCCCCTTCTATGTACCTTTTTCATCACTCTGTTCAATAATTTAGTTCCTTAAAGGAGATTCCATAATTTCATTTATTCTTTTCATATTTGGTGGAAAATTGATTTCTCCTTTTCCTCTCATCTTAACTGTTGAATCTCATGACAATGTTTTCTATTCCATTGAATTAAAAGCTGATCCTTGTTTTATGTCCTACATTTAGATAAAATTGCTGATATTACAGCTTGACAATCCTCCACCAAAATAATAACAATATTAGTAAAAATGAATTCTTGGTTTAGGATAAATGAATGGATTACCATGGCTATTTAACTTGCTTGTAGGGAGCTATCTTGTATCTTGTCTTTAAAAGTTTGAAAGCTTGATTAGGGCCAGCAATTGGTTGAAATGAGTTCAATATTCTGAAACTTTGCTAAACACGGTACTCTAGCTTGCGTCTTTTTTTTCTTGGCAACTCTAGCTTGAGTTTGTGTTTGATACTGAACAAGTAGTAGTATTCGTGGAGCTAAACACAAGTAGACTCACACTTGAACTATTTATACCAGTAACTATTCACACTTGTCAAATATATGCCTAAATTTGCCTGCTCATAAATACCTATATTTTTATGTAGTTTTTTTATTTAGTTAACTGTGATTTATTTTCTCCAGTCTGTCTGGTAACAAAGGCTTGTGTGGAGTTCCTCCTTTACCGGATTGTCCTATGTTTTGGGAGAATGGTCGTTTGTCTAAAGGTGGTAAAATTGCAATAGGCCTATCATGCCTCTTTTTTGTTGCTGTGCTGCTACTGGTGATCTACATATTCTGTATCAGGCGGGGTAGAAATGATTATGATTTTGGTCTACCTTCAGATTTAATATGTAAGTATTATCTCAGAAATTCAGTTTTTATCAGTTACCGCTGCTTGATAGTTGATATGTTTATTAGCATTAATATATATATATATATATTATGATGTCATCACATGGCCATCCTTTGGTATATTTTAACAATCACCATAGGAGGAAAAAGTTACTACTGAAAAGCTAGTAGTGCAGTTTTGACCACAAAAGTTAAAAGCTAAATTAAATTTAACCATTGAAGTTTAGAACCTACTGTGCATTTTATTCCTGTTTTGGAAGCTATAAGTTACTTCAAAAGACAATTTAATAATTTTTGAATTCTAAAGTTAATTTATTAGATCTATCATTAGAGTCTTGATTGATATCAAGCCCGGGTTATGATTCATGGAGAGATCAGATTTGAATAAATCTGATTTGAGCTAGAAATGGAATTCAGTGAGAAGAACCAGGATTCTGATTTTTAATAAAAATCAGATGTATCCAACTGAAGCAAAATCTATGTATGTGGTATTTCTTATCAGTTAGAATTTTATGGTTGCGGTAAATCATGTCAAGATTTGATGTGAATTCCGACTAGGTGGAGTTTAAGAGATCAAAACTCTTCCAGAAGATGCTAATTTCCATTCTGGCGATGTTTGTAGGCATCGTCCCCATAGTAATCGCCTTTACTTTTATAGAACTTAAAATTTATGGCATGATAGAGGAGGAATTACAGCTTTTCTAACGTTCATTGTAGAATAGAGTGCATGAATGAATGCCACCACATCTGCTTATAGTGTAAAGTTAATTGGATTTTGCACCAAAGGTGCCATTGATGTCTTTGTTTTCTCTTTGTTTTTTGTTACTTGAAATTATCACCTTTTGCCAGAGTGTTCATGGAATGTTATTGATATTATATTTATATTATGTTGGCAGCACTTGCTGCAAAGCGGAACAGGTATCAAAGACAGAAGTCACTGATGCTTCTTGAAATGGAGAGTCAGCATGCCAAGGGGTTGCCATCACTTCCCCTTAATCCTCATTAGTTGCCAGTCAGCTTTGCAAGGGAGATTTCTACTGGTTTGTCATAGTTGTCCACTCCCTCACATAGAGGGCATATACCTAGATTAAAAGAGGAGAGTATACCATAAAATAAGCAAGTGAATGACTTTCTATTCTAAAAAAAGAGTTGGTGGATTCGGACTTATTCAACAAAATGGGGTCCTAGAAATTGGCATTGGCTGATGAAATGCATTGCTTCTCGATTCACTATTTAGTTTTTCCCACTTGTTAACAAAGGGGATGAGGAGGTCACTGTCCACACATATTTTTCATGTAAATGACACCACTAATTTAATAGCAAGAGGTCCAAGTTTGGTTCATCATAATTTTAGCTGATATTCACTCCACCTTATGGATTTTGGGTTTGTATTTAACTGTTTCATAAGCTGAATGTTTCTGCAGTCATTATAATAGAAAATATTCAACATCTTGTACTTGTTATTTAGTTTCTTTTCTGTTGCACTTGTGAGATTCTTTAGTTGCATAGTTTTGACTTTTGATACCTAGCTCTAAACTTTAATTCTTAAACCCTAAACCAAAAAACAACCTACGGATGAGGGGGCAGGTTTACTACTGCAGTACCAAACCTTTCAAAACTAGAAAGAATAGTCCTGAGGGCCAACACAGATGTATTTGCATGGTCATCTGTAGATTTCAAACCTTTCAAATCTTGGGTGCTCGGTAGGAGTTTGGCAAACTATTGGTTGTAGATTTCATCTCAAAAGTGCAATGTACAGGATGGGTGTCAAAATATTGTAATGGTGAAGAAAGTGAGTGAAAGTTGCAGAATGTGCATCGTCTTCACCGACCTTAACAAGGCTTGTCCTAAAGATAGTTTTCCTTGCATCCATCGACAAGTTAGTGGCCTCAACTGTCGGACATAAATACTCGAGTTTCATGAATGGCTTTTCAAGTTACAATCAGGTTCAGATGACCCATTGTTTAAGAAAAGATCTTATTCATCGTCACTAAATATGACCTATTTTGTTACAAGGTGGTGTCATTTGAGCTTAAGAATGCCAATGTCATATACCAATAACTCTCAGAACATGAATGTCATGATAATGAAAGATTCATTCATGGAACGAACGGCAATGTCAAGGAACTTAAAATATATGATTCAGATATCTATTTATAAATTAAACAAATCTTTTAACAATATTACCTTAAAACACTAACAGAATATTAGACATATTACAGGAAAAATATATAATTTAAGCACTTATTTTAGCCGAAAAAACATTAGGCACATATTTTAAAAAAATTGTATAGTTTAGGTACTTATTTCTGAGTTAAGCCTTTAAATTATTATATTTTACTATTAAATTTTTAAATTAATTTTTAATAATTAATTTTTAATAATTAATTCTTTAATTTTTTTTTTCAAAATCAAACTTAAAATATTTATTTTCAGATCAAATTTATCCTTTTATTTTCAGATCAAATTTATCCTTGTCCCTTATCCTATCTCCTCGAGTACGACTCGTACCGTCACAAAACTTTCTCATTTGGTCTCTCCCGACTCCCACCCATCCTGACATAGAAAATGTTGTCCATTGCAGCTCCATCCACCCTCAATAATACCTTCACTGTGAATTCTTTCCGTCATCGGAAGTCCTCCGGCACCACCATTTGCTATAAGACAAACCTCAGTTTGAAGAAAAGAATGACACCCACCTTCAAACTAGAAAGACTAACTGCTTCAGCGGCAGCTGAAGCACTCATAGCCGAAACATCCTCAGATTCCGACACACCATCCATCACAATCCCTGAAAAATCTGAGGTGGCGGTGAAGCAAGTCGGAAAACCCAGGCTGGTTCTGAAATTCATATGGATGGAGAAGAACATCGGGTTGGCTCTGGATCAAGTCATACCTGGACACGGCACTGTTCCTCTGAGTCCCTATTTCTTTTGGCCTAGGAAAGACGCCTGGGAAGAGCTCAAGGCCACTCTAGAAAGCAAGCCCTGGATTTCTCAGAAGAAGATGATTATTCTTCTGAATCAGGCCACTGATATCATCAATCTCTGGCAGCAAAGTGGTGGCAACCTTTCCCAGAGCTAGATATGCTATCTTCTTCTTCATTTTTGCTTTTATTTAGTAATGCTGAAGTGCCTTGGTTGATCAACTGAATTTGAGAATTGTTTGGATAGGAATCTCTTCGTTTTAGTAGGAAATTGAACAGTGCTTATTTTAGTACTTCTCTTAAATATTTTGATTCACAGAATGTTTCAACAAGTTTACATCTCATGGAAATTAACAAAAATGATGAAAAATGAAAAACAAATTTATAGACCCGCCTGCTGCTATAATGCCAGTCGCCAAAACTTGAAAATGGATTTAGTATACAGAAAATGGCCACTTGTTTATAGTAAAGGGTCGTTTGCCTTTCGTCCCGGTACTTCCACTGGCATGTTCCGAGGGTTTTTCAGGTCCAGTCTCCAGCTTCAGGCCAGCCCGAAGGCTTGGGGTTGCGGGGACTTGCTTATCAGATGAGTTCTGAAACATCAGTCCAGTGTTTTCCGAGTGCTCATCGTCCTTGCCTTTAAGCTTCCTTGTGTTCGTATCAAAACTGGAACCATAGAAATCATGGTTATCATCATCACTCTCATGAATGACTACTTCCTTTTCCAATAGCTTGATTGGGTCCACTTCATCCAAGGACATTGTTCTCATGTCCTGGTTTCTTTCTGGTGATTCTTTACTTGAAGGACTCGATATCTTGATTCCCGAGGGCTTCATACTCTTATTTAACTCCTCTGCTTTACTGCCTTGATGAGTTTCTTTACCTTTAGGACTAGGTTCATGAATGTCAAACATTCTTTTGCTTTGATGATCAGGACTGTTGTGATCTTCAGGATCATGGAAATCAGACCGGGAGAGTTCCACTGCTGCTCTTGCTGCTGCTGCCGCATGTGCAGCCGACTTAAAGGCTGCTTGAGCGGCATCAACTACATCTTTGTACTTTTTTCTTGCTTTTGGTGAATCGTAGAAGTCGTCGTCGTCTCCTAGGCCCGCATGGTTGTTTGCCTTACCTAATGTGTCTAGCTTGGGCTGGCTATGATTCTTGACCCCATCCATATTTTCCTGTATTCATAAAATCATTAGCAAGTTTGGGTTATCTCTGTATGATTAACATGAAACAAAAACTATTTGTAAAACCGTCTTGATTGGTGTAGTAAATTGCTTACATCGATAGCGGAAGCAGAGGTTTCATGGAGTTGTAAGGCTATTCCATTCTTGGCAGCGATCTCATTGAGCACAGTCCTTCTGGTCTGCAAGTCCGGTTGTCTGGTTGAAAGTTTCTGTATAATCTGTGAAACACATAGGTTATGT
The DNA here is from genome assembly GCA_035048815.1 of Abelmoschus esculentus. Taxonomy (NCBI): domain Eukaryota; kingdom Viridiplantae; phylum Streptophyta; class Magnoliopsida; order Malvales; family Malvaceae; genus Abelmoschus; species Abelmoschus esculentus. Next base: position 3,332,530 of record JAUCBN010000031.1, on the reverse strand, counting down.
TATACCATACTGCACAACTGTACTAAAAGGTTTACCAGACATCCAAATAAAGATTTACCATAGTGTTCACTCCACAATTGTTGCGCAACTCAATGGCACGAGCAGCGAATTCTTTGCCATAGCGAGACACGAAGATTGCGCGAATCTCTTGAAGCTCGGGAAAATCTCCACACCTTGAAGATGCAAAGAGCAAGCCAGACATTGCCTCCTTGAGCTCATCAGGGCAATCTCTGCAAATCAAATATAAAACTCAGGTTTATCTAAGGTGTTCAAAAATACTCGAACCGGGTATATAGAAAAAGCCTACCTCTCTTGCTCAATGAGATGGACTCTTTCAATAAGGAGATTACAATACCCTTCAAGGATACCAAACACGTCCAACATATTTTGTTCCTTCACCACCTGCTCAACCTGTCCCAAGAAACCTCCAATTTTAGCTCCAAACAACAAAGAAAACCACCACAGGAACATTTACAGAACAGTTTATTTAGAGTACTTACTCTAAGAAGAGCCCGGTCATGGTGACCGAGTTGAAGGAGCTGCACGACATCGGAACGAGTGAGGTTGCAGCGAGCCTGGTGCTGGTTCTTGAAAACGGAAAGACGGGAAATGGCAACACTGATAACAGATTTGAACTTGGAGGTCTTGAAGCCTCTTCCGAGCAAGGCGTCAAGCTTCTTCCCCATATGCCGAGTATGCACCACAGAGTCTATGAACAGTTTTAACTTGAATAAATGAAACAAACGAGGGTCTGCTTAATGTTTCTTGTGCCTTTTATGTGTTTGTGCTAAGCAAGGGATGAAGCAAATACAGTGAGCTGCAGATTATGGGGATTGACTGCGTACGTGTTTTCTAAGAAATTAATTATGGTAATAAATCACAAATGGGAACACCATATAAAGAAAACGGAAGGCTACAACGCGGTTACTTGAGCCAACAATTTCCACGAAGGGAAGTGAACGCTGCTTAGATATTAACACCAACGCCCGTTTTTGCGTGAAAACAACGGCCATGGACCCCTAAAAAGAAAAATACATGGCTTACGATGTACTCGGACTAAGATATAAACTCAAGTAGCATTAGGAATTGAGCGAGGTGAGTATAAAGGGTGCTCTTTATATCTATTTTTGTTAAAAAAAAATATAAACTTTGGTACAAATGTATTTTGATGGTATAGACATGTTTTAAAAAAAATACAGTAACACGAATCATTTTATTTCAGTGTTAAGGGAAGGATTGTCGTTTTTGAAGGTCACGGATTTAAACATCAGTATTTGTGGCACAATAATTAATGGATCAATATTCGATGATTAAGAGTATATTTTAGAACAAATACTATTTATTACACTAAAAATATAATACTCAGATCTCATCAAATTCGAGATGTTATATTCGAGCTACTCTAACATAACTTATAAAATTTGATCGACTTATTTGTATGATTTAAACTTACATATTAAACATTATCACATAAAATTTCCATTATTGTATTAATTACATGGTATATTATTTAAACTATTATTTACACACAACTAGTTTCAAATGTTTATTTATTACATTTATACATTTCACTTGAAATTATATAAAATTTTAAACAGAATTTTAATTATACATTGCATACAATTAGTGCTGCATGCTGTTTGAATAAAGCAAGCGTGCTTTCTTCTTTGGCACCCCCAGGTGATATAATCGGTCACCAGTCCAAGGAGATCTTCCTAGAAATATATAGATTATCAATGTAGGCTATTACTGGGCGAGAAGCCTCGATATACCTTCTCATCTTCCTTTCTGCAGTATAATCTGCAAATATATACATACTTTATAGGTCGTCGTGCCATATGAGTGACTGAAAATATTTTTACGAAAAAAATACTATAATTTTTAAAATTGTTCATAAAACTCGCCTGTTTCGTTTAGCTTCAGAAGAAGTTCCTCCCTTGTTGGAAGAGTATACATTCCAGCAGAAACAGCAGTCCTGACAGCCCATGTGTGGTATGGTGCACACACTTGAGCATAAGCTGATGAAGCTGCATTCTTCAATGAGTAATTGCTGCAATTTGGAACCAAATCCGAAAAATCAAAAGTTTTCAACTATAATCTTCTGTTGAAATGAAGAGGGAAGGGTGGAACGTACTCAGATGACACGAATCCTTCGAATAAAGCGCGGATGAGATCGAGGCCTTGTCTAACTCGACGCAGGTTACGTGAATGGCTTCCCGGTTTCTTCACCGTGTTGTTAGCCGTGTCGAGATCGAGTACATTGTCTAAGGTATCAAACTTCTTGGATGCTTCCACAAGATCATGTACCTGACAAAAACCAGTGTTATTACATATGGTATTCGAAATCAGAATCGAATGTAACCGAACACATGACTCAAACTTCTACCAATGTACAAGTATAACCTTGGCGACGTACTCCAACTCGGCGAATTTGAAGGCAAGGCCGAGGCAGCTGAAAAGAACCGAGACTAATGAACATGCTTCGCAGAACGTATCCAACCGAAGTTTTTGATCCTTGTTCTGAGACGCCAACAAATCCGAAAGCTCCTCGAACGCCTGCACGATATCGGACAGAGGCGTTTTAGTTGACTTGGACATCTTGGATTGAGATTGATTACAATCATCATTTGCTTCGTCCATGGCAGGGATTGAATGCAAATGGTGAATTGAAATCGTCCAACATTTTGGAATTTCATCAACAACAGGAAGAGATAAAAGATGTAAAAATGGTAAATTGGACAAGAGTTTTACGTGTCTGAGATTGATTCATATCATTTCAGGCGTACAAACATGACAAGTGTTATGGGAAATATTTAGAGGTCGTACTAGAATCACGGTCTGCCACTGCCACTTTGTTTTCAAGTTTGAAGATTTTTTTTTTACTTTGGAAAATCCCAACGTAACCATTTGTGGACCTTAGGTTCCTCGTCGTTACTGGTTACTTTCATGATCGACCGATGGGGATGGCCTTTCATTTTTGGCTTAAATGCTGGTAGATTCCCTTAAGCAACTGCCACCATTGGTTGAGACAATTTGGGACGGCAATGTTCCTTGTGCCATCAATTCTCCATATTTGAATTTCAAGACCCAATTTTTCGTATAGCTTAGACCCAAATTAAAGATGGAAAACATAAGTTTCTTAAATTTACATGCTTAATTATAATTCAGAGTCTCCTAAGTTACTTCTCGACAGGTCTAAAACTAACAAGTACTGCCATTTGCTATATAATTTCATATGCAAACTACTTACACCTTGCTTGCAAGTTCTACTCCAGCTTCTTCAGATTCACTGTCAACTTTTCTGTGGGTTTGAATCGGTTTAAGAGTATACAGCTTGGCGCAGCAGATATAATAAATAAGATTAACCACTTGCAAGCCGGTGATCAGCCAGTAAAAATACTCCAGTTTTCCCTTGTTTAAGTTGTCATCCGGCAGCCAGTTTGATCCGTCAGGTTTAGCACTAAATTTGTGGACTAAAGACACCAGAAACGTGCTCACATAATTCCCAACTGAAATTGCAGTCCAGAACAAAGCAGTGGCACTGCTCCTCATGCTTTCCGGGGACTGATCATAAAAGAACTCCAAGTGACCGATTGACATGAAAGCCTCAGCTATTCCGTGGAGACCGTACTGAGGCACGAGCCAAAAGACCGAGATGGGGATGATCGAATGAGGCTTGTCCTCCAGTCCATGTGCCAATGCTACTTGTTTACGTTTCACTTCAATGAAGCCTGCTACAAGTGTGGCTAGTACCGAGATCACGAACCCGATTCCCATTCGGTGCAAGAAGGTGATACCACGGTCCAGCCCCGTGAATCTTCGAGCGACTTTGATTAAAACACGGTCATACAAGGCTATGGTGGAGAGCATGAAGATCATGGTGAAGACGGACATCGAACCGGCAGGGATTTGGAAGGAGGCGGTGAGGTGCCTGTCCATGGTTTTTGCTTGTTGGAGGGAGAATGTGCCTTGCTGAGCATAGGCTGTGATGAGGAGGATGCCTGAGGCCCATATTGGTCCCATTCGGATCACGGATTTCAGTTCCTCCACTCGATGAACCGTGTTAAGTCTCCATAGATTAGGAGCTTTTACATTATCTTCTTCAGTCACAATGGCTGCCTTATCAAGAAATCTGCAAACCAACACTCACCATATACATTAATCAATTAATTACTAGTAAATATCATTTTGAAACGATGATAAAGCTTTAACCATGATAAAATTTTAGTGACCAGAATCAAATAAAATTGATTTAAGACTTTAAAAAATACACGTGCATTCGGTGGGATTTGATTTTTATGGTCACAGCAAGTTGGGTTTGTGTAGAAAGAGTTTTTGTTTCATTGTGATAAAATGTCCAGTGGATGTGTATGGTGTTTGTTTGTTCGGTCAGATGTGTGGTCTGGTCGTGTGGTCCTAACAATTATTGAAACAAACTCATTCACAAAGTAATCATATCAAGAGAAAGCTTACTTCATTTGTTTAGTGTGAACAAGCCTTCCATCTATAGAGATTGATGCGTCAAGCTCGTCATTCTGGTACATCAACTTAGGGTCTGAAACCATAGCCAATTTCCTCTTCCTGAAAGCAGCCACAGAGACCTGTAACAACCTTGTAAACGGACTCCCTGCCGGATCCATGTGTCTGTAAAGCGGGTAACCTGCGACGAATGCGATGATGGAGATGAACATGAAACCGGTGGGGATTCCAAGACCCCATCCCCAGCCGATGTTATCTTGAATATAAACAATCACTGTGACAGCCACTAGGATAGATGCCCCCATCACAAAGTAGTACCAATTGAAGAATTTCCATGTCTTGGTTGATTGGTTTGGATCTGTTTCGTCGAACTGGTCCGCCCCGAATGCCGCCACGCATGGCCGAATCCCGCCCGACCCCAACGCTCCTAGTAAGAGAGATCCGTATAGGAATGCCAATTGTCCAGAAGTAGCTTGTTGGCACACTTGCTCACCTTTACAAGGCAAGGGTCTAAGTTGTGGAAGTATTGCGGATAGTGTTAAACATGTCATCGCCTGATTCAATCAATGAAATATGTCTTAATTACTGACAAAACAACATAGAACCTAAAGGACAGAACTTACTATTTGGTATATGACTGAGGAAACAGTTAGAGTCCATATTAGCATAAAATCCTACCACAGCCAACTTCTCACAGACCTCATTTGCTGCAACATATAACAAAGAAACCAGCACAAATTTAGAATCGCAGCTACAGAAAAGAAAGCTGTACGAAACTAAGCTTACAGAAGATGAAGGGCATGGTGATTATTCCTCCCTTGGGCCTTTTAACATTATTTTGTTCATCATTCTTCTCCTCCATTTTCTCCATCTTGCTTGCTGCAACTAAAATGGTACCCCCTGAAGCCTATTTATAATAGGCCGAGAAGAAATATTTTTCTACTGTTACACGTGAATACATGTTTTTAACGTACAATTTGATACAATATAATTTATGTTATTTACTTTTCCGACACCTATGTGTAAAATTATTTATATATTTGTCTTTCATTTATGTACTTATACGATTTAATCTTTAATTTATGATTTAGAATTTAAATTTATATGGTATATGTTTACATTTGTTATAATTGAATATTTGTGGTACGATTGTCTTCTTATATATTGCAATATTTTCCATGATAATGTTATTATTATCCTTTTGATACGGATATATGTAAATAAATTTTGCTCTTATTTAATATATATAATTTATTTCTAGATAGAAAATAATATATAATTTATTTTAATACATATTTTATAATATTTTTACAATTATATGGAAAGTGTTTATTTTAATATCCCTGTGTTTTCCTCCACCCATTTAGATTTTTTTTTTGCCATATATACACCTATATATAGTACAACAATGGTTTTATGCTATTATATATATTTATATGAGATAAAATCAAGTTATACAATATAATTTTTTTTAAATATGAAGGGTGAATCAAATATAATTATCTATAATTAAATGATCTAAATATAATATTTATTAATTAGGTGACTCAAATATAATTTTATCCATAATTAAGTGACTCAAATATAATTTTATTCATAATTGAGTGACCCAAATGTAATCTTATCTATAATTAAGTAACTCAAATATAAATTTAATAATCGAGTGATCCAAATATAACTTTATCCATAATTGGGTTACCTCCGTTATAATTTATCTTAAAATATATTGAATTCGTATAAAATATTTTATTACAAAATTTGGAGTGCCACAAAATTGATTGTAATTTAATAATGAGCTGGATAGGAAGTGTCTTGTATGAGATCGAATGAACTTTCCAAAGTAGTAAACATAAACATGACATTACTATAAGTGCAAGGATGTTTGGTAAGTTTTGTTATTTTCAGGTTTTAATTAGTTGGATTGACAAAGACTGTTCCATAAAAAAACTACATGGTAATGTTACGATGTAATTATTTTTTTATTTAGTTAATAGTGATTACAGTGATATCTGTTTTAAAAGATAATCTCAATCATTTGATATTGATCGTTCAATCATTCTTTTAATAATTATTGATACTCGAATTTGTAACATCTAAAAACAACAACCGTTCTGTTAACTACTTGAATTAGAAAACTCGTATATGTTACAATGTAATTAAATTGCACAATATCTTAATGATGGGTTATGGCTCATGATATAAGCTACTAGTGGTACCATTGCTTCAAAGTTGGATTAAAAAACTAGGGTAAACTAATCAAATCACCATTCAAGTATATGGTATAAGTAGTTTTAATGTGATTACGGTCGTCGTTAAATTTTAATGAAATTAATAAAAAAAATTATATAATTATATATTTATTCTTCGTTAATTATGTGTTTTTATCAATTTGATTTTAATTGAATGTTTAATTTATTTTATTAAATTAAAATTATGATTAAATTGATAGAATGTATAAGTGTTGATGATTAAATGTGTCAGTGAAACGTGTCCATGTAATTTAGTGATACAAATGAAACCTTCATGAGTGACACATGGCAAATATTCCAGTTCCATCACAGTTTATTGACATGTGTTATAATGAGTGGCCAAAATGAAGTTAAATAGAATTTTAGTAGTTTTTTGGCAAGTTTTAAAATTAAGGTGACTAAAATAAAAATTGTATATAGTTGGTGGTATGAAAAAATAGTTTAACCATTTTTCCTAAAAAATATTTTTTCCAAGTTTTTTAAGGATTTAACATAATATCCATGTCTTGCAAGAGAAAATATCCTAGAGCAAAATAAAATATAAATAGCATGTTTTAATAATTTTTACATGAATCCCGAAAAAAATATGTTAGGTAAATGTATGCATTATGTGTTATTTTCGGAGCAAATAAAAGAAATTTGATTTTTTTAGGTTTCGTGTTTAAAATTCATCAAGAACATTTATTTTTTTAAAGTCTCTCTTCTCAGTTTATCTCTGTGTTTTTATAAAAAAAATATGTATATTTTTAAATCGTTTGTTTTAATTCGATTCAAATCTATTCAATTTTTTATTTATTTTATTTTATTTTTTGGTTTCCTTTTTAACTTTATTTTTGACGACGTGTATTTGTTTTATGCTTTTTTATATTTATTTGATAAATTTTAAAGTTTTGTACGTTAATTTTCCAAATAATAAAACCATTTAATAATTCTTATATAATATTTGTAAGTTATTTTTATTATTTTATATTGTAAAAATAATTCTAAATTAAATAAAAAATTAGATTCATTTTAAGACCAAAAAATTTAAATTATACTTCATAAGCAATCGTTTAATTATTTTCTCCTCCCTATCCTTGAGGTGGACAATGTTCTGGAACCACAACCACGAGAACCATGGTCTGTTGGGAGATTGGACTCAAGCGCAGCAGGAGAGTATAGGACAAGAGATAAGACAAGCTCTCGGGGCTGAGCGGTAGAGGTGGTAATATCAGGTATCCGACCAATTTAAATAGAATTGTTCTTGATTTCAGTAATTATATATCGATTTCTGAAAATTAGAACTAATTCCAGTCTCAGTTATATCAGATCCAAAATTTTAAAGCCGTCCTATTACTGGTGGAAACCAGTTTCAATACCGTCCTATTACTAATTAAGTAATTGAAGAAAAAAATAAAACCACCAATAATAATAATAAATAATAAAATTAAAACATTAACTTGAAAATTAAAGTTTTAAAATTAATCGTACTTATAATATTTACATAAAAAGAAATTTTGATAAGAAAAATAAACAAAACAAAACTAATATCAGATATTTAGTATTGATCCCGATTCTATTGGATATCCACCGATTATCGAATCCAAAAAATCAAGATTCAATTTCGGTCCTAGATATAACCGAGACTTAAATTTTAGATTTAGTCTTAATCTACCAAAACCAATACTAAATAAACATCTATCAATTTTTACCGAATCTAAAACCAAGATCGAATAACCGAGTTTTTAACCACCTATACTGAGCAGGGGTAGAACCTTATGAGAGTCGGTGGGAGATTTGTCCACAAAATCTATCAAAATACTCTTTAGTCCTTTAAAAAATAATTTATTAAAATGATAGATATGAAAATCTAGAGCTTTGTAAGAAAACCTAGAAACAGAAACAGCGGCGGATGAAAAACTATCGAGAGGGGAGTAGGAGCCATCGTAATTTTTTAAATTCATACATTTAATTTTTAACTTTTATAAATTAATTTTTAAATTATTTTAATATTTATATGTTGTGTTTATTCTAGAATTTTAAAATTTTATATATGTTTATTTTAAAAATATTTTTAAATAGGAAAAATTATTAGACATAAGACTGTATGATGTAATAATAATAATTTAATACATATGATGAAAAAAATCACAAGCACTCTATTTTAGATTTTATTGATAAATTTTAGAGTTTATATGTCTAAAATTTAGGGGTTGTGATTTTAATTTAAGGTTAAATTTAAAATTTATATATTAAAATCTAAGTCTTTAATAATATTTCACTAAACTCGTATAAACCCTAAATTATAATCACCACCATTAATTTATAAACCCTAAACCTAGACCTCTAATATTTAACTCTTAATTTTAAAACAGACAAATATAAAATATTTGACATCTTTTTTAATAAAAAAAATTAAATATCTATTATAAAAATAGATAAAGTTTAAACACTTAAAGACCTTTTTTTTTTACTAAAATATATGACTAAAGTTTTTAACCGACCAAAATAAATCTATTATTTGACTAAAGTTTTTTAATAGATGATTGTCAGGGTTATCAGACCCACATGGTCCGACTTTTCTTAGTCTCCATGACTTCAAAATATTCAATCAATTTTCGTGTATAAAGTGATTTGTTAATTAATAGAAAATACCTTAGTACGTTTCGAGAAATTAAAATAAATTTTAAACAGTATTATATTATTTTTATAATTTTTTTGCAGTACATGGTTCTAAAATTGAAATGGACCAAGTGGATTGAATTTATAGTTACAGTATAATAAAGTATTATATTATACTTAAAAATTCATTTTAATGTCTATATTATAAAAATATTATATTATTTGTAGTATATTTAAAAGTTTATTTTAATATTTTATTATATAAAAGAATTAATCAATGTATATTTGAAAATATAATATTTTGGTCTTTTAATATTTGATTGAATATTTACTTTGTCTTTTAATTTTTATGAAATAATTTAACATTTAATATTTTATTTTGGGTCAAAAATATTTTTTTACGAATAAAAAGTTATTAATCAACTAATGAAAAATAATTTAAAATTATTTGATAAAATGATACGTTAAAAAAATAACATTTATAAAATTAACTTTTGATTGATGCGATATATTTTTTTTAGTTTGTATAGAGTGAGAGCTTTTAAAAACTCTTCTGAATTATTACAAGGATATCATTTGGTACAAAAAAGAATATTGAAGTGATATACTTCTAAGTTAACATATTTGCCTATATAACAATATCACGACGTCAATATACATCGTTATATAAATTTACCATGTCATTTCAAGTTATTTGTCGTTAATCGATTAATAATTTTCATCTGCATGGACATTATTCTGACACAGTTAAATTGTCCAAATATAATCGGTTCATGTTTCTTTTGAATATAGAAAAGGAATTTATTTCTCGATGAACCTTGTTCACCACGTCATTTATAGTCCTAATTAATCAGTATTCTTTATCTTAATTTTTTTTTTCAAATGAATCATCACATCTTTCTTACATGTAATCAATGGGTGGATAGTTATTAAGTGGTTATTTAAAGAAGAACGGTCTTGATTACTTGGACCATAGATGACGTGCTGAACCACGTTCACTTAATAATCTCTCCTGACATGTTAAGAACGCAGACATACTCATGAATCAAGAACAAAACAGCTTATTATTCATGTCTGATTCCATTTTCTTGTACAAGCTAATCAAGACAGCAGCTATATGTATAAGACTGTTCCTTTCTTCTGCTAAACCTGGCCTGTGAGTTCAACCCCTTCATTAGGCTCTACTTTTTGGCTCTGGAGAGCCTTGAAAGTATAAAACTTTGCGCAGATTAAGTAATATACAAAGTTTAGAGCTTGCAAAACAGTGAGCACCCAATAAAAATACTCTAACTTCCCCTTATTCAAGTTCTTGTTGGGAAGCCAATCGGTATACTTGTGGACTAGCGTAACCAAAAGTGTGCTGATGTAATCCCCAGCTGAAATGGATGTCCAGAACAAGGCTGTTGCAGTGCTCCTCATGCTCTCGGGTGCTTGGTTATAGAAAAATTCGAGGTGACCGATAACCATGAAAGCCTCTGCAATACCATGAAGGCTATACTGCGGCACGAGCCAAAATACAGAGATGGGAACTGTGGATTTGGGGCTATTGATTAGGCCATCGGCTAAGGCTGCATGTTTTCTCTTTACTTCCACGAATCCGGCTACCAGAGTTGCTAGTATTGAGATGAAGAAGCCTATGGCCATCCGCTGCAAAAAGTTTATGCCCCTGTCGAGCCCTGTGAACCTTCGGGCGACGTGAACCAGTATACGATCGTATACGACTATCATGATCAGCATTGACAACATGGAGAAGACCGACATGGAAGCGGAGGGAATCTCGAAAGACTTGGTCAGGTGTTTGTTCATTGTGTTGGCTTGCTGTAATGAAAATGTGTTCTGTTGAGCATTGGATGTGGCAAACAGAATACCAGCTGCCCAAATTGGTAGCATCCTGACTATACATTTTAATTCTTCAACTCTGTGGACAGTGTTAAGTCTCCAAAAATTGGGGGGTTCAGCTGATTTCACACCATCTTCTTCAGTCACAATGGCAGCCTTGTCCAGAAACCTGAAATTTGCACAAAGATATATATTTTTAATTTTTTTTTAAAAACGTACTTGTAGACAAAGCTGCTCGAACCCGGATTTTATAGGAACTGAGGCAAGTGGTAACTTACTTGAATTGGTTTGTATGATGAAGCAGTCCATCAGTGGAAATAGAGGCATCAAGCTCCTCGTTGACATACAAAAACTTTGGATTAGAAACCAAGCGAATGTTTCTCTTTCTAAAGGCAGCAACACAGACTTGTACAACACGAGTGTAAGGACTTCCGGCAGGATCCAGATTCCGGTAAAGAGGGTAACCCATAAGGAACACGATTATGGATAAAGCCATGGCTATGGTCGGAATTCCGAGGCCCAAGCTCCATCCGACATGGTCTTGAATATACACAAGCACCGTTATTGCTATCAATATAGCGGCTCCCAATGCAAAGTAATACCAATTAAAGAAGATCCAGGTTTTCTTAGGATGCCTAGGATCCTCCTCGACGAATTGCTCAGCCCCATACGCTGCCACGCATGGCCGGATCCCACCTGATCCCAAGGCTGCCAGCAGAAGAGATAGGTAAAGAATACCCGTTTGACTCCCGTTGGCTTCTTGGCAAACCTGGTTTCCTTCACACGGCGGTGGCCGGAGATGTGGCAATGCTGCTGAGAGGGTCAGGATTATCATTCCCTGCTCATCAGTCATCACATCACAACATATCAGATCAGATCATAATATAGTTTTTTAACAGAGAAAAAAAAAAGCTGTAAATCTGATGCAGCTATTCAGAGTACAGACCATAAGGTATATGGCTGTTCCGACCGTAATGGTCCAAAATTTCCCGGCATATGAATCTGCAATGAAAGCCCCAAGCAATGGCGTCAAGCTCGAGGTACCATTGAAGTTGGTGACAGTGTTGGCTGCTTTTGTTAATGGCATGTGAAGCTGGTTTGTCAAGTAGTTAACCATGTTTTTACTAAACCCCACCATAGCAAATTTCTCGCATACCTCATTCGCTGCACATCGACGATCGAGTAAATAAGCTTTAACAACAACAAAAAAAAGTAAAACAAATCCATGGTTCCATTTCCAATAGCTATAAGAAAGCTTACCTATGATGAAGGGCATTGTCCTAATGCCACCCTTGTTGTTATCGACAAGTGTCTTGCTCTGGTGATCATCGCCATTTTCAGAAGCACCAAAGTTGTTTTTGTTCTCCAAAGTTGCAGTCGCCATGGCTGCTAAGTTTTGAAGGCTACCCTATGTCCCCAACTTGTTGATTGCTGGAAGCCTAGAATACTATCCTTTCCCAGTACTTTCAACTGAACTCTCTGTTCATAACTTGTAAAGCTCAAAGCAAGCAAAGGGCAGACTGCAGAGAAAAAAGTTTTCTTCTAGTCTTCACTGATTTTCTGTTCCTGGGACTGAAGCTTATAAATAGATGTTTCTTCTTTATTAATCAATGAACGAATAAACCAACGACGAGTTGGATTTGGGTCACGGGACGGCCACTAGATTCTTAATAAGATTAAGAGTTTGAATTATGAGTTAAGGATATGTATTCATCCATCTAATCTAATAGGATTAGTTTTTATAAAAAATATATATATTTGTATCAAGTTTACTAATCGTAATTTTGAATTTAATTAGATCGAGATCAAGTTTAGAGTAAAAAAATATTTGGCTTAATATTAATAATATTACATCTTTTTATATAATTTTAGAGATTTTATAATAATGCTCTTTTTATATATATTTATCAATTAAATCATTAAAATTAATTTATTATTATTATGTTTTTAAAATTATTTTTTATAATTATATCTTTAAAATTATTTTTAGCCTGAATTTGGGTCGGGTTTAAATATATAATCATTCAGGTTCGAAAATTTTAAAGATAAACTAGGTTAAATTTGGATCTAGGATAATTATTCTTGGATTTGCGTTGATAAAAAAAAATTAAACTCGTATTAACTTTTTATTTTAATATCACGAACGAATTTGTTTTTTTTACAGAAATCGTTATTTTATACGGATTATTATAGAATTTAATTCAAATAAATCGATTAATAAATTTGATATAAATGGTTAAGTAAACAAAATAATAATGAAAGAATTTGTTTGTGTTGGCTTTTTCATTATTGCTAAATAAGAGGTTGATAGAAGGTTAGGGGAATTGCCTCACGATAGTGTGGATTTGACATTCTAATCGGTGTTGGAGATATGGATCCTAAGGTCGTGGTTTCTAGTGGGGAGTTATACGATGACTGCCGGTTAGGGATAAAATCACGTACTCGACCAATTTGATTAGAATTAGTTTCGGTTTGGATAATTACTGATTCTTGAAAATTAAAATCAGTTTCGGTTTCGGTCCAGTCACGCCAAGTTTTAAATTTTAGAAATTGATTCCGTTATTAGTGGGAACTGGTTTCAATATCGGGTACCCGATCAATTGATTTATTATTAAAAAATAAACAATAGGAAAAAATCAACTATCAATAATAATATTAAATAATAAAATTAGAATATTACAGGCTTAAAAATTAAAATTTTAAAATGAGTCATACTCATAATATTAATACATAAAGAGAAAGTTTGATAAGAAAAATTTAATAACAAAAAAAATATTATCTATCACAAGCAAAAAATCAGTATCGGGTTCTTGATATTGGCTCCAGTTCTATTAGGTACCCACTGAGTATCGGGTCCAGAAAATCAAGATTCAATATCAATCTCGGTTAACCGATTCTTAAATTTTAAATCCAGTCATGGTTTCACGGGTATCAATTTCGAATAAAAATCTACCGAATCTAATCGGGACCGGATGCCCTAAACAGTGCATGGGGACAACACCAATTCGTCTGGTTCCCCTTTTCTGGTGTGCCAGTAACAATTTATTATGTATTTAATTATTGATCTAATGAACTAGAAAATCTTAAATGAAAACCCAATCCAATATATACATAGAAAAATTATTAGATGAATTCTGTTCATTACGTCATTATATTCTCCATCAATCAGATTTATCTATTTTATCTTTTTTCTAAAGTGAATCATCATCTCTTTTTTATATGTAATTAAAATGTAAATAATTATTAGGTAATTATTTTAAAATAACAGATCAGACTAATTGAGTCGCAAATAACTTAATGAACAAGATTCATCTAATAACTTCTTATATATACAACTCTTCCTCATATTTAGGTGATTAGGACTTTGAAGTCTTAACTTTTCTTAATTCAACCAATAATGCATATATATAGACTACAGACGGTTGATTAGGTTTAAATATATTTGGAAATGAGACCTTGCTTAGTTTACAAGGTGCCTGGGTACCTTGTGTCACAAGAACACTCCATGATGTCAAACCTAAAATGTTGGGGTTGTAAGCATATGCTAGAGAAGTTTATATATGATTTTGCTTATCAGGTTTATATTCGTAGATAGTTTTTTCATGACACTCAGTTCTGATAAATAATTATCGAGTTCAAACACAACACTGCATTATCAGTAACATGTTTTTTCTACTGTTGCCGATGTGCCATCACAAATGAATCAATCAATATCTTATCTTTACAGAAAGTTAAAAAGAGTGTAGCAAGACCAAGACCCACTTCATTGAAATTCCACTTTGATCCTCAATGTATAAAAGATAGAGTCCCTGTAGAGTAACAAGTTGGGTTTCAACTGAAAGCAATATGTTGTAATGGTGTGGACGCGTTGAAGGCTTTGAGCTATTCATTTTAAAAGATAGGATTCCATGTCATGAGAGTCACTCCAGGTGGAACTGAATTGACAGACATACACTTTGATCTTTGTTTTGTCTTGTTTCATGCATGCGTGTTTCACTGTTTTGTTCCAAGGTGCATAGGAACCCAACTGAATCAAAGGCTCGACACGTTTCCAGATTGGTATTCGATCTGTTAATGGGGGATGATTGATGAGTACATTAGAAGGGGAAATTTAGATTGTGATCCCACCAAATTTGACCCCAAAAGTAGAAGGCATGGTTCGCAGCCAAAACAAGACAAGGAGGAGTCAATGTCATGTAGTATTAGGTCTTCACGCGGAGAACAAAGCTGCCAAAAAAACTACAGACAAATGGTTTACTGGAAATTACAGAAGACGCACTGTTGCTGTAGACCCCGGCGTACAGAGCCACTAGGTATGTGTCGTCGAAGAAAAATTATTAGAGGAATTTGATTTTATAACACCTGATAGAAGTCAAACTAGAAATTCTTTAGGATTACTGTGATCGGTAATCGACTGTTTATCGCAACTACAAACACTGTTTCAAGGTGCATAAATCAAATGCTTGTTTTGTTTTTTGTGGTTGAACTTATCACATAGAATAAGATTGAAGTTGTGGTGCACCAAACTTAGTCATACCACTTTGTTAAGAATGGGAGAAAGTAAGTTACATGTTCACATTATCCCTCGTGTCAAATACTCCACTTCACTGTCTTAAGAGGTACTAAATGTGCAGTTTGAACAAGATACACCAAATATAGAAAAAAGAAAAAGAAATGATCTCCCTTGCCCCTCCACTAACCATTTTCTGTACAAAATCATGCATATGGTCTAAAAGGTAGTTGGCTGCTAATTCATCATGCTTGTTGCAGGAAAAAAACACACACACACTTGAAGCACGGTTGCTCTATCAAACCCCCATTGCTTCTAGATGTATAATAGGTTCACACAAAATGATAAGACACCACTAAAATGATTACCCCTTCTAATTATAATATTTTAACCACTAAAATAATATTATCTTCAATATTTAACAAAGCTAAGACACCAACAACCCAATCTTTACAATAACATATCATTGAAGTTTTGTCAGTGCAGTCCAAAATCTTGTGTGGCTAAACACGGATTGTTGAACCTAAAAGCCTTTGTTACGTTTGAGATATACTCGAAACGGGGTTTTACCTTGCTTGGTTGAAAGAAAGAAATGCTGGAACATGATTATCAAAGTTGTTGCAACAGAGCAGTGGTTGAATGCTCAGTGCAGCACTTTCACCATTGTTCTCTATTGCTGCCTAGCACAGCTCTCCACATAAAAGCGAGACTCGATGCTTCGTAAGTTATCGGTAAGCCCGTAATGTCAGTAGGCTACCCTGCTAAAACTGAGGATTACTCAACAGTTGAATGAAATAATTGTGGAAAGACAAGGGGATGAAATATAGTAACGAGAGATTTACCAAAAAGGAAAATCGTTATCGATACATTTTCTATATAACAATGTTACATTACATACCGATGAACCCCTGAAACAAGCTCTCGTTGATTATTGTTGTTCCTTCTCCAAATGGAGTATTTCCTCCCATTTACATTTTTTTTTTCATTTCAGACAGGTAATAGGTGAGATTACAAAAGATAATCTACACTGGTACGAGATTACACGTTTGAGACTGGATTCAGGTGTTTGGTGTGTGATATATAACAGCTGCAAAGAATACAGAAGCCAACCTATGACTTGGAGGAACCAGCGGCCATTGAAAACCCCCTAACTGCAACCTTCACTGCACCAACAGTGCTAAGTTGCCTCATCTCGGGGCTTAGCCCATGTCTGTCTGTGTTCTTACATTCTTCCTCTATTTGAACGCCCACAAAGTAAGCTATCTGAGCAGATATAATCGGCGTAAGAGAGTGCAAATCACGTCTACTATAAAAGTTGTAACTATTTCTTCTATAGCACTGATATTCTCCAAGACGGCTTTAGATGATAGAGAAAAACTAAAACATGTAAAATCCAGACTAGTGAGATATTAACAGATTGATCACTGGCAATAACTGAGTTTTAGACTAGATCTCAAGTTCCCAACCATCATCAACTTCCAGCATTACCTAGGTTTAGCATCAACTCATTCAATACAGAAATTCAAGGTGGTATTAAAAACATAAATCATGAACTACAATCCGTCTGTTACTCAGTTGAGAATAACAAAGCAAAAGTCAGATTATTCCAAAGTAAAAAAGAGATGGAATGAAGTGGAAAAAGACTCGAGTATTAAACATACAGGCTCAAATTCTATCATTCTTATGCTACAAAGTACATTGTGGTCAGGGTCGGAGCCAAAAATCAAACTCAATGGGGGTGAAGTATAATTAGCAACAGAAAATGGGGGGCAAAGTCCAAATGAATTAAAATTGGGGGTCCAAATAGGTATATATCCCACTAATATAAATAAATTTTTATATACTTTGCTTATAAGAGGCATAACAAAAAAAATCAAGTTTAATAAAACTGATCTACCCAATTTCATCAATGCTTCACATCAGTGTTTTGTGGCTGAAGGTACACCAGTGACCAACAACAAGATGTAAATAATATTCATCTTGTCGACAGAACAATAAAAATTAAGATCATAGAACTTATCTGGACTAATAGAAGGTAATGCATATTCAGAACACATTACCTTTCCAGAGGCATTACGAACAGGTGATAAGTGAAGGCAATTCCAAAATGAGCTTTTGTCCTTCCTGGTACAGTAATAAGACATGCATGATTAGACCTCATGGGGACAAATCCAGACTTCAATAAATATTGGAAGTGTCAAGTATCAACCTGTAACTTAAGATACGTACTGTACATGCATGTTCTGTTTGAATGCTTTCCTTTATCTGGAAGAAAAAATAGGCAATATGTGACCATATACCCGATAGGAAGTCCTTACATCACTACATAACCCATGAAGTTTTGATGTTTATATTGGAAAAAAGCAGTTTACCTGAACTACACTTGCAGTATCTGTGTCGGCACCATTCAAAACTGCAAAATTAAGCCCCAATATTTCATGCCTATCATAGCCTATCAAGGCAAAGAAGTACGTAAGCAGCTACGTAATTATATGAGGTTGACAATGATGCCTAATGTTGTAAACTAGATAAGTTAAAGCACCTGTCAATTTTAAGAAGGCATCACTTGCATACACTATAGGCAGCCCAGGTAAATGAGGATCAATTCTGCAAGGCCACCGGAACATGTTGCAAGTAACCAATAGTAAGAGACATCAGAAATCCCTTCTAAAGCTGGTTATTATTATAAAATTGAAATATAAAGAATTTGCAAACAACTCACAGTACAAAGCTTTGTTTGATTCTACCAAGTGATATATTTAGTGATGAACTGAGGTAGCCTAACCCAGGTACACTGCATCTCTTCCCACAAACCAATCTGCCAGTCGACTCACTGTAGTGGGTTAGCACGGACAAGATGCTGTTAAATGCATTCGCAGCCCTTCGCTTCTCAAAATCACTTGCCTCACACGCCTCTTCAATATCCGATCCTATAACATACACTTAGATGAGAACCAAAACAAGTAATACTCTACAATTGCAATGGAAGATGAGAATATAATGCAAATTATTATCATTGAAAACAAGTGTAAAGTGAATTATACTAGTAATTGAATTGTAAAGTGAGCTTAGATAACCAAAACTCAATCCAAAAAGGGCAAAGAAATGATTTGAAAGAAAATTGTGAACTACATTTGATAATGGCACGCAGCATGCTTGTTATATCTGCCATTTATGAACATGTTTCCACATTAAATGTACAGTTGATGACAAATATACTGAAAGAAATATTTTTCATACTGCAATTGATCAATCAATGATGAATACAATATAAAAGATGTAGTGAGAAATCGAACCATTGCTACTCGAATCCGAGGACAAAACTATACCCAAATCAAGCACAGAATTCTGATCCACTTCCTTCCTACAAGAGCCGAACATAATGTCATTCCAGCCTGAGGTATCCTCACTCAAGCTCGCCCCTCCGTTCCTCCTCTGCCTCGTTGTTATCGGGACCTGAACAGCCACGAAATGAATCACCCTCCCGTCTTCTTTACCAAAAACGGGACTCATATGAAACAACATCCAGAACGGCGTCCCGTCTTTACGGTAATTCACCAAATTCACTTGAATACCCCTCTCTTCTCGAATCGCTTCTCTTATTTCCATCACGGTTCTTCGATTAGTTCTGGGCCCCTGAAATATGTTCCCGTTTTGACCGATTACTTCTTCTTGGGAATAACCCAACATTTTCAAGAAGTTCCGGCTTGCGAAAACGATTGGGTGGCCTGAAATTGAAGGATCCGTGATGGTGAAATTGTCGGGTAATTCGTCGAGAGCTTCGCGGACCCATTGGGAATAACGAGAGTTGAAAGATTGTTGGATTAAACCCAATTTGGAATCCATCTTCGACATTGTTGCATCTGTTGTTGTTTTTCGAGACCTACGACTCTGGGTTTCCCGATTGGAACCAATCCCATGTGGGTATCAATCTGTTTTTAAAGAACTTTGAAGAATTCCCAGAGTGAAAAATACCAAAGAAAAAGGGCAATGAACAGGAGTCCACGAACAGAACAAAACAGAAGGGCCAAGGGTATTGAATTTAAATTTCAAGAACAATGATTTTTGTCTTTTAGAAGCAAAAAAATTGTCCAAGTGAGGTGAAAATAAAGGAAAATGATTGTTGAAAGATGTGGGTGTGAGAAGTGGGAAATTGGGAAAATATCTCAAGCAATGAACTTTATTAGCGAATGAAGGACGGTGATTGAGCGATTCCCATCAATCGTTTTCTGTTTGTTTCCCTCGAAAGTAAGGCTGCTGGAACGAAGGAACAAATGAATGAGTGGATATTTTCGATGATTGTTAACAGGCGAGCTCTGGAGAATCTTCTGCCTCTCCTCCTACTGGAAACTGGAAATCATGTAAGCTGTAAAGCAAAGCCTTTCTGCACAGTCAAAGGGAAAAAAAAAACACGTACAAGATTTCCTTGTTTTCTAAGTGGAAAAAAAAGATATTATATCTACTTGTTTTCTTTAATCGTGGTTTAGTTTGGTATTATTTTTTAAAAAATATATTAAAATTTTAAATTATTTAGTTTAAAATAATAATATTTGATATTATTATTAAAACTATTTTTATAGATAAAATATTTATTTTAATATATATTTTAAAAATATAAAAAAATATAATATAAATAAAGATATAAATAATTTTATTTAAAAAATAATTTAAAAAACACAATTTCTGAAAAACTAGCTTTCAAAACTAATTTTAGCCAAAAATATATTTATATGGTTTGCTTTTAACTTCAAATCAACTTTTAATTTCAGAAGCTGGTTTAAAACTTAATAAAAACAACAAATTCGTATTTAATATGATTTGATTTTTAAAAATATATAAAATTGCGCCATATATAATTGTATACTATTAATATAATATATTATTATTTTAAATAATTCTTAAATTATTATAAAGATTAAATATATAAATAAAATTTTGATTTTGATTTAATAAATTATTTATATTTATTTTGTATTATTTTTATTTTAAAATAAAAATAAACAAAAGAGAAAGAAAGGTCCCTTCCCGGTTTACGCCCACGTATTAGTTATAAGGTTCCTTCCCCGTTTACGCCCACGTATTAGTTACAAGGCTCCGTCTCGGGTTACGCCCACGTATTGGTTCAGAATAGCGAGAAAGAAACCAGAAAGGAAGGTTCCTTCCCGGTTTACGCAACAAATCCAACACCATTTCATAAGGCATACACCAAACAATGGGACCACTTCTATTCAATTATGCTTGCTTCTACCATTTATTTATTATATTTTAATATATAATAGGTATAGATCCTACAATTTAAAAAAAAATTAACTAAAAACTTTAACCATTTATTTTAGATAATATTAACTTTAATATCTTATTTTATTAAACCAACTTATAATTAATTATTTTGATTAACAAGAAACAAAATATACAACCATCCATATTTGTATGATCTACTACAAGTTGTCAAGTTGGTATTGTGATGTTTATTGTATTTCATCCTTTATCGTAATCAAGACGATATTAATAATTATAAGTGTCGATCCTGAACATGAGCAGAAGAAATGTGGGTCCAAAGCTCAATTTTTTTTCTATATTACTAAAAAATAATACATTTCCTTTGAATAGGAAGCCCAGAATAACTTTATGTACTCTCATACTTATCCTTTTAGCCGCGTCATCTCAGACTCTCACTCTCACTGTCACTGTCATGGATTGTCTATTTGCTTTTGTTTTCTAATAGTAAGACTATCGTATCGTACACTACTACTGTTTACACATACTTACAAAATCCTACACCCAACAGCAACAGGGGGATCACTCAAATAATAGTAGCTTCATTCAAAACTACAATAATTGATTATATTATCATCCACTTCCATGTCTACTACTCGTTAATTAGGACTAGTTTGATATTACTTTAAAAAATACAGTGAAAAAATAATTTTGAAATGTGATTTTAAAAAGAAGTTTACGATGACCGAGTTTAATGAACAAACAAGTAATAGCATGATGTGGGTACCAATTGGTTTCACAAATGAATAGGATACATGAAACTTGTTCTTTAAAATCTATATGCCCTGGGAAATTAAACAAAACAATTTCAGTTCAACAATCACAATTATTTTTCCAATCCAAGATCATAAAAATCAGTCAAAAGCACATTATTACTCTCCCAAGTCATCAAAGAGTGAAGTCATACCTTCATTTGCACAACAATAGTGCATTTACCTATGGCCTCAGTGCCAATGCCAGCCCAACTTTAGCGCTCTTTTCAATTGCTCTGGTGTCCACCTCTCCAGATATAGTGAAGAGAGATTTCGGGCGAAACTCATGCTGGATCAGAGCACTTGCTCTGCCATAGTTGTTTAGTCGAGCCTTCACTGTCGTCAATGGGTCAAGAGCATGTTGCGTACCAATTGTGAGAGAGCTCTCATTAATTGAAAAGCTATGGGTCAGTTCCGCACCAACGGCTGTATTAGTCAATGGACTAACAATGTGGTAGTAGGAAGCATTAAGAGTGTCACCTTTATCATTTCTGTCGATATCAACAAAAATAACCTCATTAAAACCAGAAGCACAACAAGCAGAATAATGGAATACATGCAGAAGCTTAAAAAAGGGAAAAGAACCAGTCAAGCAGATATTTCAGCACAGCTTTTCATTATTTCATGCTTCCTGGCCAATAAATTAGTTGATCATATAGAGCAATTTAATAGAGTTCCATATGAGAATATTGATATATGAATATGTAATAAACCTATGTTACTCGGACTGAAGCGAGTTATGGGCACGGGTATGTATCCTGCACTGGTATGGTCAGATTTTTTATTAAGTTTTTCCATTTACTTGGTTCATCCTTAGAGGTAATATCATAGCAGTGTAGATATAAACTAAGAGTTAAAGCCGACTCGGCTGAAGGAACTTTACTTACAATGTCAGCGAAGCAATAAGGTCAGAATGGGTGAAATTCAGCCCAGCATTCAATTTGGTAAAGTTTCCGCTGGCAGTGTCAAATGAGAGATCAGTCCCAACAGAGACACAATTGTTTCCAACCACCCCGGAGAAGTTAACTATAGGTTTAGCAGTCAAACCGATGCTAGTGCTTATGCCAGCATACTCGTGTTGGTATTGCAGTTCCACCTGTTACAACAACATAGATCTTATCATGACCAAAGGAAACCTACTAGTTTGTAGAATCAAATGATATATATAGCTATAGCTCGTTTTCTTAACAAGAATCCAGAAAATGTTGGTAATATTTAAAAAAGTTAATAGCGGGAGTAAGGAAGCATCCATTACCTTACCAGACCTTTGATCAGGGGCAATAAAACTAAGGATTGTCTTCAATCCGGGTGCAGGTTCATCGACAGTAAAAGTGGTAAAAAGCTACAAAAGAAAAAAAATTAAAAGTAAAAACAACAAGAGATAATATTTAATTCAGGACTGAATTCAACATGGCAATGAGTAAAAACAGTACAAGACCAAAAAATGTCCTACCTTCATATTAATTATTCATCAGAATGAGATAATAATTAAGCCAAGACTGAATTGACCGTGGCAATGAGTAAACCAGTACAAGTCCAAAACATTACCTACCTTTGTATTCAACAGAATGAGATTGTATGCAATAACTATATGAGCATGACCTTTAGAATTCAAAGACTTATCAAATTGTTTTACAACTTACATTAGAATTAGTGTCAACTTTCACTTTGGTTGTGATGTTCTTGTTCTTCAGCTCAGTGGTTACATCAGCCAAAAGTGATTCACCTTTCTTAATCCCAGTTGATGTGATTGCCTGGCATATATATCAAATTAAAGAATCAACAATATGAACTAGTTAACACAGTAGCATATTGAAAAAGGAAACAAAGAGCCAAAACAATTAATATCTAGATCAATCATAAATTCATAAGATCAAGCATACACAATATTCATGAGAGCATATTGGACAAAAAGTATACCCAAATAAATCATACAAAATTGTATAATCATCGAAATAAAGACATTTTACATAAACCTAACAAATAAATAAAATGCTGAATGCAGAACATATTTCACATAAAAATCTTGAAATTCAACATAAAGAGAGGAATATTCGGAATAAAAACCGGAACAAATAAGAGAAAATGCACATATAAGTTAAAATATGAATTCGTTTATACCGGAGTCCATAAACAAAAATAATCGAAACCGAACCGCAGATGTAGCGCTAGATCAAGTGGAAAAAGAAACTACTTAAAAAAACTCACGACTCCATTGGAGGTGATAGTAGAGACGGTGAACTTGTGGTCGGCCTGGTAATCCTTGTAAAGAAGATCTGAAATTAAAATAAAACAAGAATAACAATGAATAAAGGTGAAATGAGAAATGAAGTAGACAACGAGCCGAGTTTAACCTCTAGCCTTTTTGCCGATATCGGAGTAGAGACCAGGTCCTTTCCCCATGCTTGTTTTTACTGAGAAAATTAAGAGGAAAGTGAGAGAAGCGAAGGCTGGTTTAATCTCCTCCTGGCTGATTGCGAAAGATGGACATTGGAAAAGAATAAATTTTGATAAAAATACTAGTACTAGAAAATAACCCTTAATTAGTAAATATTTAGGTTTATAGACCGTTGATGTTGAACTGAGAAAAACATTGGCATCTTCTTAACCGTTGATATTAGTAATGGGCAATATTCGACAATGTGTCGCCTAATCACGTTTTAGGGTTTATTATAAAATAAATTTACGATAATATATTATTAATATTAAACAGTATTAAATATTATTAAATTAAATTAAAAATATTAAAAATTTAATATATAATTAATTTAATTAAAATTTTATTTAAAATAATTTATAATTATATATTAAATTTTTAAAAAATTAAAATTTAATAATTAATTTAATATTATTTAATATTAATAATATTCAATGATATTCTATTAATTTATAAAATGAGTAACGGTATTAATTTTACATTTGATCTTAAACTTTTATTTTTTATTTTCACACAAAAACTTTTAAAAAAAATATTAACCTAATCCCTAACCCGTTAAGTAAAATGCTGAATCTAAAAATGGCTGCACAATTTTAGATCCCATCCTATGGAAAAATTATATTATGGGTCAATCTCATCATGTGTTCATGGGACTGATTAATAAAAATTATTCATCTTTTCATGTTATATTTTTTTCAAGTGATTTTTCACTTGAAAAATTAAAAAATAATGAGATGGGTAGTTTTTATTGGTTGGTCTCATAGATGACATAGTGAGATTTACCCATAATATAATTTATCCATCATATGATATTGGAGTAGGAGACTCGCTGTTAATTTCCGACAAAATCCCTTAAATTTTAAAAAATTAATTAAAATTTTGATTTTTTAATAAACTAAGTATTTGAACTAATTAATTAAGTCTGAATTAATAAATTAAACTAATTAAATTATTTAATTAATTTTAATTATTAAATTTTATTTTCTATATTATTAATATATAATACATTACAGTTTAATTATGTTATATTTATAATATTTTCAAAAAGTATATTCTATCAATTTTATAAGTATTTTAAATTTTTTGAAATATTTAATTTTTTAAACAAATTATTTTTAAAATATTAAGTCAAAAACACTGTAACACGATGTATTACAATAATAAATCAAAAATCAAAATTGATAAAAAAATAATTTTTTATTTAAAATTTAAATTAATTAAGTTTTTTTATTTAACTAATAATGATTACAATAATATATGTTCTATTCTAGAAAATAATCTCAATCATCTAGCATTGATCGTTCAATCATTTTTATTATAATTATTGATGCTTAAACTCGTGATCTCTAAAAAAAGCAACTATTCCGTTAACCACTGGGTTAGAAGGTTTAAAATTTTAATTAAATATAAAAAATAAAAATTTAATTATTTTTTTAAATTCTAAGATTTCTTATAACCTTGAGTCTTTATCTTTACTAATACGAGTCTTTATTAAGATTTTTTTAATTATTTTTAAATAGCTAGATTACGTGTAAAGTACACGTAGGAATAATTCAGTAGTTATGCGTGGCCGGCAACTTGGCAGCCAAGGACCCACTCAAATAAACAAAGAATATAATCATAAATAGATAGAACGCTGAATAGAATATTCATTTTTTTTATTATTTTGTATGATTCGAATCTTAATATAAAAACCTAATGTCTCCGACTCTGATCAAAATCTTTCGTCGTCGTCGTCTTCTCTGTTATAATTCCTCAGAAAATGGACTCTGCTCCTTCGGATCATTCGCTCTAAAATTAGTCAATAAATTAATGTTTCTCGGATATTATTTTTACATTTTCCATCAGCAATTATTGGGAAGGAATCTTCTTTTTCACCATTTTGGTAACTCGTGATTCTGAAGCTTCCGTTTGTAGAATCCTTGTTAACTCGCCGCTCGGAAAGTGAGATTTTTTTTTCTCTCTTCCCCTCTTTTTGTTCGTCGTTTTCTGTTTCTTTGATTGGATTTTGTTTTCTCCATTTAACGTTTATTTGAATAGATCTGGTAATTATATATGGAAACTTTGGGTTTGATTGCTACATAGGTTGAAGCATTAAGTTTCTTATGGTTGTTATTTGGTTATGGATCTTTGGTTATGTAAGATTTGGGGATTTAGTATTGGTTTCTTTTGGGTCTTGATTATATATGTGTTTTCAGCTGATTTCCATGGTGATTTTAACTCTTTATGGTTAGATTCTCTTAGATTTTTTATAGACCTTCATTTCTTCTGATAATTCTATCTTAGTTTTAAGTATTAGTGGTTGTGATCTGCTGAATCTGTGTCTAGAACAAAACTTAAAAGCAAAAGTTTGTTTTATGTCATCTTTGCTCTCTCTTCGTTGCTTAATGTATTGGGGGAATTATACTATCATGTTTTTCTATATGATGACTTGATGAGTATGCAAGGTGGCGTTTCTCAATGATTATAACTTGAGGTTCCAAGTGGGAAGTGTTCAGTTCAAATTTCCGGGATGACGGTTAGAGTTTGTGAGAGAATTGATAGTTGCCTATTATTGTG
This sequence comes from Abelmoschus esculentus, assembly GCA_035048815.1. Lineage (NCBI taxonomy): Eukaryota > Viridiplantae > Streptophyta > Magnoliopsida > Malvales > Malvaceae > Abelmoschus > Abelmoschus esculentus. Next base: position 3,305,827 of record JAUCBN010000031.1, on the reverse strand, counting down.
TTTTCATGATTATATCTTTGCATAGAAGATTGAGGTTTGCTTGCCAATCTGCTTGTAAAATTACAAATCAAACTTTCTAACTAAACTTGGCATAGTTCTAGAACTCTGGTTTTAAGCTAATCTCTTTGATGCTTATGTTAAGGAATTCTAGTTCCTTCTATTCTACACTGCCTGCAATTCTGAGTTGTTTTTGGGTTGGCCTCCTTTATATTTGCAGGCGGTGAGGATGTCAACTCCAGCAAGGAAGAGATTGATGAGGGATTTTAAGAGGCTGCAACAAGACCCTCCTGCAGGAATTAGTGGTGCTCCTCAAGATAACAATATTATGCTCTGGAATGCTGTTATATTTGGGTATGTGGAAAAATAAGACTGGATTGTCTTTCTTTTATAATTCTTTTACACTTTTATATAAAGATTCAATAGCATTGTGATAATGTCTTTGTTTAATGGAATTGCAGGCCTGATGACACCCCATGGGATGGAGGTAAAGTGAATTCTGCTGGATTTTCTTTCTGAAGTATCAAATTTCATGTAGTTGTTTGGTGTATTTGTTTGCTCGTCTCTTTAGAACATTGTAGTATGCATTCTATGTTGTTATGACCTTATTGAACACAATTCCCCAGTGATTCTAATGCCTGTGCTGATATTATCAATGTATGATACAGTAATAGGTCAATTGCTTTACACCTATCCCTTTTTATGTACATTTTCTGTATGGTTTTGTGAATGGTAATTTTTTTCTCTATAATGGGGCAAGTTTTGGCGAAAAAACAGAACAGAGTTTCTGTGGATCTTAGAGCAGTTGTTTTTCTTGTAACAATGAAGCAGATTATGTTAAACAATCTTGTGGTGGACTAGAACCTTGAGGAATTTTTTAAATTCTATGACCCTGAAATTATTTCAAGAATTTTCTTTTGAAACTGCCGTTTGCCCTTTCTTCCTATGCATTTTAACCTTCAAACCAGGACTGTGATTAATGGTTATGCTTATTTCTCATGTGAATTTCTTTGGATATTTTTATCATAGAATGTAGGTATATTGCTAAGAACTACGAATAATCTCTATCTTGATATTTTATCTTTCAGGTACGTTTAAACTGACACTTCAATTTACTGAAGATTATCCAAACAAGCCCCCAACTGTTCGTTTTGTATCTCGAATGTTCCATCCAAACAGTGAGCCTCTAGACAAATCCTATTCTTTTGCTATATTGGCAATGACATTTTCATTTCGTGTATTCTTACATTCCCTGAAGTTTTAAAATTTTTACCACTTGCTTTAACAGTGAGATTCTAGAGTTCATGTTTGTGTCACCTATTATGCTGTGATCTTTTACCAGGCTATACTTGTGAATGAATAGACATAATTGTTTAGATACTTGACGAGAGACTAGATCCCTGCTTGGAAAGTGGGTGCATATACATGTAGCATTTGTTTGTCAATCTCTTAACATTAGCTAAATGTTCAGGAAACACAATGCCATTTTTTATAGTTGTTAAACATTCATGGATGTTTCAAGGTGATGTTGATTAACAAGTTGCATGTTCAGCTCTGATTCTGGTTTTCTTATATAAATTTGATATTCTAGAATGTAGCTGATCTTGTCCTCATCCCTATTTTATCCTTCAATTTTCTCAGTTTATGCGGATGGAAGCATATGTTTGGACATTCTACAAAATCAGTGGAGTCCAATATATGATGTAGCAGCAATACTGACATCTATTCAGGTATGGTATAGTTCTCAAGCATTCATTTGTACAGCTATCTGAGAAGCATGGCTTAAAGTATAATATGATTCCAATTCAAGCTGGTCACAGTCTATGCTTGTGTTACTACCTGCCTCATTTTATATTATTTTGCAAAGCTGTTTGTTAATGATATTATTTTGCACATGCAGTCATTGCTTTGCGATCCGAATCCAAATTCTCCAGCGAATTCAGAAGCTGCACGGATGTTTAGTGAGAACAAGCGTCAATACAATAGGAGAATGCGTGAGATTGTGGAACAGAGTTGGACTGCTGATTGAGAGCTCATTCGCTCAAGGATTAGCTCATCACGGAACGTCGAAAATATTCCAATGCACTTATATGTCTAAATAACATTTGACATTGAAAAGATGTGTTGCAAACTATTTAGACTCTATTTATTATGTTGGTTTGTTTTATAGGGATGATGACGCTCCCATTATTGAAATGATTCGTGTATCTTTGTGTTCTTCGTTTGTTCAATGGATAGTTTAAGCTTTCTTTTAGGTGCAAACACCATTAATGAGGGAATGATTTAAGGTGTCCGACGGAAGCAATGATGGTGGACCATGTTGCCTTATGGAAAGCTTATCATGATGCTGATTTTGCCAAAGAATCTTGTGTAAATACAAGTGGGAAAGCAAAAACATTTATTTTCGGAACTGTAAAGTTACAGAAAATGAATTACGGTTGTTGGAAAGTGTGAGAAATTGTAATGAAGTATTACAAATGTGTGCCAAGGTTTCCGCTACTGGTCCATCCTTCCTGAACTTGAATCGAGTATTGCAAATTCCAAAGAACATCCTCAATCGAGGGGCGCTTGGTTGAATCTTTGGACAGGCAATTGATGGCGAATTGAACAGTTGTTTGCATCGAGTCATATGTGAAAGTGCCCCGTATCGACGGATCTATCACATTTCTCAACTTTGATGGTCCTTCAGCCAAGCTCTTTTCCAGCTGCAACCAGTGCATTGCATATTTGATTCAGTGTTTAGTGTTTCTATAACGCCATGAGAGAAGTAGAAACATAAACTCTGCTTACCTGATGTTTAAGCTCATCCAATTCACTTGTGAATGTGGCCAGTTTACCAGTAATAACTTGTAGCAGAAGAATTCCCAGCTGATAAATGTCTTCCTTCTCACCATTCTCATCACTGCAGGAATCGTTTTAAGTTATTGCATTGCGTCGGATGGTGGAAATCGAAATGGACAAGGTCGGAGAAAGACATTACCTGCTAAGCCGATTGGAAATGGGGCTTTCCGAACCTGTCTGCAATTTCATCAAGGAAACACATGAAAAATAAGAACATATTAAGCTCATAAATATTGTGTATAGAGTATAGATGCTATTGTTTATCATACCTTAAGTGGTAAGGGGATGTTGTAATCACTAATTTTGGCTGTAAGAGTCTCGTCCAACAGAATATTATCAATCTTTAAATCGTTTCCGTAAATGCCAGGTGAAATCCCTGTGTGCAAGAATTGGACTCCTCTTGCAGCTCCAATGGTGATTGCCATTCTCTGTGGCCATTTCAGCATTTCCTTCTTTTTCCAATCTGCCAAACCAAATTGAATGTAAATTTAAGTTCTTCAAGGACACAACAGGCTAAAGTATTTGAGGGGTCAGCTTTACCAGTAAGATAGTCCCGCAATGATCCATTGGAAATGTGCTCCAAAACAACAAACACTGTACTGGCAATATTGGGATGATCCTGGTAAGTAACGATACAGTGTCCGAGAACGCTAACCAAATGCCGATGCCTTAGTTTCGACAGAACTTCCATGTGTTGCATCAGATTTTGAGGTGCATGCTTCTGCTTTAGTTTCAGACATTTTACCACCACCACTGAGCCATCTACAAGCCAACCTTTATAGAGCTGCAAACATCAAAAGCACCCATTATTCGACCTGAATGCAACCTTTTATAAGCTTCATATCTCAGGAGAGTCATGAGTCATGTAATGACATTTAACACAAATGTTTTACCTGTCCTTGAGATCCTTCCCCCATAAAATTTGATGGGTCAAAGTTGTTGGTTGCATCTTCAATTTCTTCCAAGCTGAAAACACGATATCGAGGCAGCCCGATGGCAGCCGATCTCATTGTCTGAGGAACACGCCCTGTGGAGTACCAAAACAAACAAATTTAGAAGGGTAACAATCTTGAGTTAATGCTTTTGAAGAAAGATACAAAATTAGACGAGTCTTACTTGAATCAACGGCTGGTTTCGGAGAGCTACGAACGGACATCTTGTCTGCGATCGATCTGTCGTCGTCTGCATCTTCACTTCTTCGTGATCTTTTGACAATGAACAAAATTAACAAAACAATAGCCACTGCCATGATAACGACACCTACAATGATACCGAGTATTAGGCCGAAGTTGATCCCAGGCTCCTGCTCCTTCCTTTCAACTGGCTTAACAGCCAATGCTAGTTTGTTGCAAAACGAATAAGGATGCTGTCGACTTGATTTCCCATCCGACAGACAATTCCATGAACTAACGACTGTCCTGTTTCTGGAACTTGATCCCATGCATGATGGGAGTTTTCCTATCAAAAGGTTGTTTGAGATATCCAGAAAGGTGAGGTTTTTACTACAAGAAGTACTCGAAGGAAGTGCTCCTCTTAATTGGTTTTGGGCCAAATTAAGATACTGAATCGAAGCCAAGGAGAACAGAAACGATGGGATTTGTCCGACCATTTTGTTAGAAGAGATGTCCAGCTTCTGAAGCTGATTGAATTTCTTCAATCCTGAAGGGATTTCAGATCTAAAAGAATTGTTGTTCAACACTATACTTACAAGACTCAGGCTTAATGAAGGAAATTGAGGTCCGAGGTGATTGCCACCCAAATTCAGATCTTGAAGGTGTTTTAAGCCTGTAAGATCCGGAACACTCCCATTGAACAGATTCTCAGACAAAACCAGACTGGTTAGATTCTTTAAGGATGCAATGTTCTTGGGAATCTCCCCGGAGATGGAATTGGAGCTTAAGTTGAGAGCTTGGAGTGAATGAAACCTGTTGATCTTGGGTGACAAGGGACCCCATAACCCCAAGGAAACCAAGGACAATGATTTCAGATTGGACATCTTGGTCAAGACAGTGAACAAAGAATCAATGGAGAACTTTTCAGACAAAGTCTGTCCAGCTGAAGAGCTCTTGTTTCCAACTATAATTAACTCAGAAACCCGACCGTTTGAACAGACGACCTTGAGAGAAGGAGAAGGCGGGAGATAACAAAGGTTGGTCCATCTCGTCCATCCTTGAAGAACTTGTGGGTATTCCAGAAGTTTTTTGACTTGGAAAAGAAGCATGGTTTCACTTGGAGTTAGCTGCGCTATTGAAACTGGAACCGCCATGAAAATTGCAGAAAACAATAAACAGAAACCAACCCTGGAACTGAAACTCTCCATTCCTGTAATCTATCTTCTTTACTAAACTCAAAACACAAAGATAAACATTTCTGGGAAAGGGAGAATCACAATAACTTCATATTTTCAGCTGCAGAATGCAGATATCCAGACAGGCCCAGCCTAGCACCCCCAATAAATGTAGGTTCCGTCTGAAAAAGACAATTTTCTGATCTGGGTTTCAGCACACTACTTATAAAAGGTTAAAAATGGTGAAGTAGGAGCCACAGATTATAGGATTAAACAAGTACTAGACTTAAATCTGTTTGGAAAAGTAGATGAAAAGCTGATGGTTGAAGAGGTGAGAACTGTGGGAACTTGACCATGCAAAGACACTGCTATTATTAGTTTATTACTAGGGAATCCTGATCCCAAGCTACAAGATGTATCCTATATAAATTGCAACTGGGATTATTAAAGAAGCAAAGGAGAGTTAAAGTCAACTCTTCTTAGCTCTGAATTCAAACCATTGTTAACGGTAAACTCGGCTTCATGTTGACCATCCATGTTACGGTAGACGCTAGACCCTCGGAGTAACGTAGAGTCACGCGCCGATTGGAACGTGGGGGAGTCACTAGGAGTTCACGTGTCTAGATGACCCAACTCCTCTGCTTTAGTTGAAAGCAGTGGTTTACAAACTACTCCCCCGGGGAAAGAGGAGACTGCCACCCCCGGTTTGGCCGTTTCTCCTGTGCCGGAACTGCGGTTGTCAGATTGTGAAGCACAGGTTTTAATGATGTATTAGTTTTACCTAATCCCACTATCTTATCATTCCTTTACAGGGCATGGTGTTCCTGCTCAGCTTAGGTTGGACCTTTTCATGAATCAAAACCATTAACCATTAGCTTTCTTTGCCATGATCATTAGTGTTGGTTTAGATTATAAAATTAAATATGGTAAGGCAGGGGAACAGGGAAGAGTAGTTTTCTAGAGCAGCACATGGAATGCCTTGGAGAAGATGCAATTTTTCACTATTTTTATGGAATCCTATCTTCTACTTAGAAGAAAAATATTTTATTATTATTTTCTTATATATAATTTATTATGGTAATGATGGTATGCCAGAGGAGAGTAAAGACTTTTTCATTGTATATTTTTTTATAAATAAAAAATTAATGTTAAGATTTGAATTTATATAAGATAGAGTAAAATTCAATTAGAAACAACAAATACAATATAGATTAAGGAAAAAGTACATATTTTAAAGGTCATTGACATAATTAATTTAATTTATATTAAAAAAATAAAAAATATTTAACTTATGAGGTGTAAAAACCTTTTTTCTAGACCTAATAGAATAATATGAGTATTATTAACCATATAATTAATTAATGGGTGTAAAATTTGAATTTGAAGGTTTATAGTCTTACTAGAGGTGATAACAAGCCGAGTCGAGCTGGTCAGGTTTATTATCACCTTAAGTCCTACACTTAACTATTTAACCTGAAATCCAAGTGTCAAGGGCTTGACGAGGGTCCAATTAGTCGATTTCGGACGAGTTTGGATGGATGGTTGAATATTTTTATTAAATAGAATAAATATATTTTTAAAATTTAAATTTATATAAAATTAGATATAATTTTTTTAGTTATTAGATTATTAGTGATTTTTTATTAGTAAAGAAATAGATAAAGTATTTACATATGTTTTGACTTTTTGAGAAATAAACTTATTTTTCAGTGAAAATAATAAAGGAATTTCAAAAGATTTTACGAGTCTGTTGAAATCAATCTTTGAAATTAAGGTTCTTCGGTTAAACTTCGATTTTGAATAACAATAAAATTAAATATAAAATTTTTTATTATTAAATGATCTAAATATAATTTTTAATAACTTAATGATTTAAATATAATATTATTCATAACTGATTGGTCTCCTTTATAGTTTATCCCTCTTTTCATTTTTCCCGTTGAGTAAAGCCTCTTCGCTTTAAAGTAGTACGAGAGAGGGTATGTAATATTTTTAAAAGTTATAGCCACATGTTATAAACGCAACACAATAAAATAGTTATATTACAATTTTATAATACAAAATGGTTATGTAATCCCGTAATATATTATATTTTACAATGTAATATCATATCACTATAATAAATATCGAAAAATGATCTGAAATATAAATCATTACATAGTCTAACTACAAATGATAATAAAATTAGTGAATTATCTCAAAATTTTTATTTTTTACCAACCACATATATATTATCTTACACAAAATTCTCAAGGTTACAAAATGTACATATACATAATATTTTTTAAAAATTATAATTTTTTAAAAAATCCCATCAATTATTATATGTTATGTAACATCCGTAATAGCCACAACCACAATACTACAACCGCAATTTAATATTACGAGACTCATGGCATAACTTCCATAGTGATACTTGAGCCTATGGTTGTTCATTAGTATTAGCATGCATCCGGGGGGGGGGGGGGGGTTCAAAACAGTCTAAACCAAACCTTCCATCGCAAAAAGTTGAACTTCACTTTATTTTGTACGAGCTCCCCTCCACCTTTCTTTTTCCCCTTTGCTTTTGCTTGGCTCATGATTATAGGTGTCCACCACTATATCTTCTACCCTCCAACACCCCATTTGTGTTCTTAATAACAGAGTTTTCAAAACTCTTCTTCTTCTTCCTCTGCTGACACGACTGAGATCAGACAACTAAAGAAAGGGTGGATTCGTTTACATGTTTGGTCAGACAGAATTGACGTTCTTCTGCAGCAGTATCTGTAAGTATGCTGCCTTACAGTTTACATTATCATTTCTCTCATCTTCGAAACTCGAAAGAAACACAGCAATTAGTTAAATCCTCAGCTTTGCAAAGATCCAAGATGTGCCACTTCAGCTTAGTTTCTGTAATTTCATTGCCATCTGCTGCATCATGTTTTAAGCTGTGTAACTTGTATTTCATTATGCATGAATTCAAAGAGGAGAGCTTATATAAGAAAAAAAAAATCAAGAGCTTAATTCCACACCAAAACCAAAACACATCTTCACTCAAATCATATCGAGTTCCATTACATTAGAAATCAGAATAGAAAAGCACAAAAGTAAAACTTATTCTATACCCTATGGCTCTGCACACCCAAAAACATCAAGGGGGTTAATCCTCATTTTCTGTTTTTTTACTTCATCTGTTCTTTATCATATGTAGGCTACTCGCCAATGTATTACTTACACTCATAAGGATTTTATATAGTAGGTTCTGTACAAGATTACAAATCAAGAACAAAAAATGGAGCTGAAAGATGCAATGAAAATTACCCGAAACCTCTCGGGTGAGATGAAAAACAAAAGAATTGACACACACTAACAAGCACACACTGGTTTTAATGTGAGTATTAAGGTAGTACTCTCTAGGAAATTAGAGGGGAAAATTGAAACTCGTGACATCTTTCTGGATGTGTCTGAGAAGCTAGAATGCACCAAAACATTCTAAGCAAGGTTGCTAGATATGCAGATCAATAAAGGCCTTGTAAAATTCTAGGCCAAGATGGCTGCAATGCTTGAACAGAAAAAGGATGAGAACTCAAAATGAGCTGTTTCTCATGGGAACGAATGATGAGATATGTGGACTATAGATTGATATGATTTCGGTATACAAGAGAAGATCATAGGTGTTCTATAGACTATGGAGGAGAGCTCGTTTGCAAGGAGGTGATTGTGACAGATTATTTGCTGGATTAGTAGAAGGGGACTCCATTCCGAGTGTCTTAAGTAGGAAGTTCCTTTCCTGAAAAAGAAACAAAATCACAGTGGTCAGTATGTGTTGCAGTTTGAGACAACATGCTTATATGCATGTCTATCATGTCTAGGTTATATTATAGAAAAGAAGAAACAACACAGGTAAAGAAGGTGCACTCACTATTGAGCTTCACTTGCTCATGATTTTAGGGTAAAAATATAAAATACAAGGAACAGGAAGTGATTGCAATAAGACCCAAACCAGTATAACCACTTGAGAATTAACAAGATCCTAAAACATATTTTTGGAAGTAAAAAGTTGCAGTTGCAAAACTCTTTCCTTTACTTGGAAAACCTTTTTTTCTTTTTATAACTATCAAGGAGCACTATGGTCAAAGCTTACTTAGGCAATGACCAAGATCTTCACTTAGTTTCTTAGCATTTTTCTAAGAACTTAGACAGGCCATTGTCTATAGATGATGACATCTAGGCAATAACTCAGAAATTTTGGGAAGTATAAAATACTCATCAGACAATTAATTTTAATGATTAGTTAATTGGTTGTTGCATCCTTTAACTGCATAAGCTCACAACTCTACTAAAACTGCCAATGGAATCACAGTATTGATAAAGATAATAAGAGCTACTTACTGCTACTGCGAATTCTACTGATGCTACCACTCCTGTTCCTATTAAATGGAACTATAGTTGGTAACTAAACAGTTCAAGATAACTTACACTTTCTGAAAATTTTGGGCTGGGAATTCCTGCTGCTAGGGATCTGAAAAGTGGGTTAACTTGAACTGGGGAACTGAACTCTAAGCTTGATGAGGTCGAAGCAATAATGTTTGTTTGCTCATGAGAGGATAAGATTATCTCAGCTGTTGAAACATAAACACATTTCATTAGAAACATCATTTAAGCTTATTTAACCATTGAATGGTGATAAACAAGGGAGTCCTAGGCCTTTATACTGGAGATAGAATTGCATTACCATGATCTGTGTTTGCACTGGAAAGAACCCCTTTCTCCTCAGTCCTGCAATTCTGCTCTCCAACATGATTTGACATTATATCCAGGAGCAGTGCATCTCTTTTCGATTGAGTTTTTTCTCCGCTTTCCCCAGCTGGATGAGGCATCAGTGTTGACCCTGTGCTATATTCAGAGCTGGATGGAGACACCTCATAGAGATCAGGTTGCCTACAAAATATCAATCATCAATTACTATTGCATAAGGAGTCTTACTAAATCTGTACTTTAAGTCTACTGATTCATCTGTTACCTCCAAGATGGTTGACTTCCCTCATTACTACTCCGTAAGTCCTCTAGCAAGTCTTTGAAATCTTCAATTTGAAAATCAATATCAGAGATTGTATATCTCAAGGTGTCATTTTCTTTACTCTGATTCAAAAAATCTTGGAGGACCTGATTATACATTTATTTGGAATGAAGTTAGGGACATACAATGCATGTATTGGACTGTATAATCCCCACAATATTTAAGATTTAGCAATATTAAGAAGCTACATGTTGATAGTATCGAATGTTAAAAACAATATAGAAACTAAAATTATATCTCACCTTCCAAGCATTTTCGAGACTCTGTTCTGTATTGTCTGTATTAACCTTCAATGCGAGTGAGCTGAGTAGCTCTGCTTGCTGCATCAAAGCAGATACCTTAGGATCATCCTTTTTGAGAAATGTTCCTTGAATTCTATAATTCTGATCTGCGAATGAAGAAACAAGAAAAAGAATGTTAGTGTTATATTATGAAGAATACAAAGTACAAACAAATAGAAGACTGAATACACAGTTTTGGCTAAACTGAAAAATGATTTAACTATTGTAAAAACCATCTCTGCAGGTGATTTACCATCATGTGAGACCTCCTTGACCTTGTTGACTTGAGATTGCACCACCAAGTTATTAGCATTGTGGGTATTTTGACCCAATACAGCAAATGGGTATCTTAGCTGCTGATTGATTACTGTCCCAGATACCCTATGTGCTCTATCTCCAAAGTTGCAACTTTCAGCTAGATCGGGAATGTGGGATCTCCTGAAATGAAAAAAAATCAACTTGAGCAATAGTTCTGAGTCCTTTCTATGTAGATACATTTGTACATTACAATACGGTACCTCATTCTCTTAACAGGAGCAGTACAATCGGTTGTTCCATCTGCATTGAACCCGTTTTCAAGTAAAGTTCTTTTGTTATTTGGATTTATACATGAATTACTGTTCTCTTTGGCTAAGGCTTCATATTTGGCTCTCTTCTTGCACAGTGTGGAGAATCGATTTTTAACAGCGTTATCGGTTCTGCATTAACAACATGATCAATAAAAGTTAACAACCTACAAAAGAAATGAAAAAAATGATAGTAGAAAAGGTGTCACTTTCTTCCCACAAAAACCTTCTTCTTTTTCTTTTTTTCAAAATGGGGAAGCCATATATATTTATACCTGCCTGAAACCACCTTTGCTATTTCTGTCCATCTATTGCCAAATATTTTTTGAGCCTGCAAATCACCTTAAGTCTGTAAGTCATCAGCTCAGAAGCCACATTCAAGGATCTACAGCAACACACATCCAAAATGAAATTAAGTGACTGTTGTTTGCCTACTTTTGAAACACAAAAATTTGTATCAATTAGTTTAAGGTCTAGACCACCTCTGCATGTATTTTCTTTTTTCCTGTTTGGAAAACATAAAACCTAGTGTACCAGTAACATGCAATAGCCTGATACAAACATTTCCTCCAAATATATCACCAGAAAATAAGTTGTTGAAACATTGATTTGAAGTTTTATTTAAGGGGGAAAAAGCAGTGGCTCCATTTAACTTGAAGGAAAAGGGAGAACTTAAAACTTATTAATTACCTCACATAAAAGCATATCTTCCTCTGGTGACCATCCTCCTTTCTTGAAATCAGAATTCAAGTATGTGTACCATCTGTGTTTTTATTGTGACAAAGACATGGATTGGATTAACAAAAAAGTCGAATAGGACTAAATGATCAAATGGATCAAAAACAAAAGATGATCAATAAACTTTTTGGAATCATCATGGTTTCACTTTCACCACCAACCTTCTTCTGCACTGCCTTGTGGTTTTATCCGCGAATTTAGAGGCAATGATCGCCCAGCTGCATTCAAAGAATAAAAATCACATTCATGATTTAAAAAAAATGGAAAAGACTTTGAAATGAATGAAACAAAAGTCTCACTTTTGAGTTCCATGTAAACTGATTTGTTCACGAAGTATATCATCTTCCTGCAAACCCCAAATCCAAATAAGAAACCCCAAACCAAAGAATCAATCAATGAATGGACAAATAAACAAAACAGAGGGTATGACAAAGAAGAAGATTGTTTTAAAAAGAAAAGAAAACCTCTTGAGTCCACGTCACTATATGACGCTCCTTCTTCTTAGAATCTTCATTTCCACCCGCTCCACCATTCTTCTTCTTCCTTGTTTCCTGCATATTTTATTTCACTCTCAACTCTGTGTCTCTCAGTGTCTGGCCTTCCCTTGACGCTCCCTTCCCTTTTATTAAAACCCAAGTGGCGTATACTCAAAAAAGCCAACCCTTTTAGTTTCTACAAACCCTTTATACAAAAAAAGAAATACACTTCCAACAAAACTCACTGTTGGGTTCAAACGGAATCCTTATAACTCTCAACAATTCTATGCTTCTACGTCATTATTCCTCGGATCCTATCCTTTTTTATCTTCCTTTCGGTTTATGCTAGGAAAATAGGATCCCAACATCTCCACCCTCCCCGGTGACTAAAAAGCTTGAACTTTGTGATTCAAAACTACCAGTATATACGTACAATCGAAAAGGGTAGATCTAACTATTGGGTTTTCTTTACAATGAAGAAAAAGTTTTGAAAAATACTTTCTTTCTCACAGGGATTTTGGATTTTTTTAGGTTTTATTTTTGTTGCTGTTGTTTTTATAAAAGGGAAATAGGGTTTAAATATTGATTTAAATCAACGGATTCTTGCTTTCCTGCGCGGGTCTGAAGGAGAGTTTGAAAATATTAAAAGAAAAAAGAGAAATTTGTAATTAAATAAATAACGCCGAATTTCATGACGCTGTTGGGTTTTTAATGAATGCCCCCACTGTGTCTGTGCTAATAAAATAATTGTTTTTTTATAATTTAAATGAATAATAATTGTTTAAATTATATAAATTTTAAATTTTAAGTGTTTGAAATTTTTTTAAAAAAATAAATATTTAATATTTAGATTATTATAATTTTAAGTGTAGATAATTAATTATCGTTAAAAGTTTTATTAGTTGATTAATGTTTGACACATGTTTTATGTGATTTTTTTTAGTTTTTGAAAAAAATAATCTAATTTTTTTAGTATTTTCAAAAAAATCTTAAAATTCTCAATTATTTATAAAACTTTTTAAATTATTAAAAAAAATAAACTCGAACCCTTAAATCACCATCTTTTCTATCATAGATCGTTGCCTCTGAACACACATCTTTGATCGTCTAACCTAGTTACTCATTTCCCTCAAGACAATATCGAAAATTACAAACAACGTGTTAATCGAACGTCGAATGCAAAATTAATATTCGTCCGATATTTTGTTTTATCATTTATGATGATATTGTATTATGAAAAATAATTGGTTAAGTTCGACGGACGAAGAGGCAAGCTCATGAGCGACAATCGACAATAAAAACAATGATGATTCACAGATTTAGATTTAAAATTTTTAATCACTTAGAGATTGTTTTATAGAAATAAAATTGTGATTTTCCGAAAATTTAAAATATTTATGTAAAATTGTTTTAAATTTTTAATTTTTATTAAAATAAAAATAAACATGTTCATTGATTGATTAATATTTTTAATAGCAATTAACTAATACTTAAAATTATAATAATTTAAATTTTAAATATTTAAAAATTTTAAAATATATATAATTTAAATATTCATTTTTTTTTTACTTAAACCTTTTAAAATAATAAATATTTAATCAATCAATTAATTTTAATTAAATGTTATAAATAATAATTATTATCGAAGGTTGGTGCGGTAAAAAGAGTTAACATCTTAGAGATGAAAAATCATATTTCTTTGATTTGCAGATGAAATTTTAAGGGATTTTTTTAAAAAAATTTTATGGGTTAATTATATTTCAAGTTTTAATAGATTTAAAATTAATGTAATTAAAATCTATCTCAAAAAATTAAATTTATTATTCTTTTAAAACTATCATTTAAAATTAATAAAACTAAATATTAACCCCTCATTTTTTATTTAATTATGTTTTAAGGTCATTCAGTTTTAAAATTTATAAATTTTAACCTAAATAATTTTAATTTTTATTATTATGATTATGATTTAATTAATTTTAAAAAATTTTATTTATTTCAAAATTAATTATTTTCTCTTATAATTTAATCTTAATTCTATCGCTAATAACACTCTGGTTAATTTTCTAGATCGTTAATTTAAGGTGGTTTTTTTTCGTAAAAAAACTTATTTCTAATATAATTTTATCCTTTTACAGCTATTCCATTTTATAATTTAGTAATTTACCCCTCTGAATTATAATTCTGATGATTTTTTAGAGTACATGAACCTTCATTTTTTTATTATTTTATTTCATATAAGTTCAGTAAAAGATTTAAATATGGCGTAAGCTATTTTAATTTCTAAAATATTAGACCTTGAACAATAATATTAAAATCAAACTCATTTAAAATTTAATTTTAAATAATGAATTATTTTATTTTAGATTGAAAAAAAATTGAATTCAATAACAAGAGACTCGACTTTAAATAAAATTTAAAAATAACAAAAGGCTCGACTTTGAATAAAATTTAAAAAAAAACATTAAAATCATTAACAAGAGGCTTTAGTTTAAAATGATATTTTATTTTTTTAATTTAATCATTATTATAATAGAATTTTAATTAATTCGACTTCAATATTATTATTTACCTTAAAATGGAGAAATTATATCATGGGTCAGTCTCACCACGTCATTCATGGGACCGACCAATAAAAATTATCCACCTCATTATTTTTTAATTTTTCAAGTGAAAAATCATTTGAAAAAAAATATGACATGGAAAGATGGGTAGTTTTTATTGGTCGGTCCCATAAATGACATGGTGGGACTGACCCATGATATAATTTTACCTTAAAATGGCATATCATATTTGAAAAAAAAATAACAACCATATTTAAGTCTTTTTCCATATCAGTTCACTGTTTTTCTTATTTTAGAGAGTTCATTTTATTTTTCAAATTTTTAAACGACAGTCAGACGCAATATACTCACGTGAAGTAAACGCGTGCGTTTTATTGGTTCCCATGCGTATGTGTCCATCAACGTTGCTGGTTTTCGTTGGGTAGTGTAGTCCACGTGAAGTCTTTGTCGTCTTGCCACTTTTATGACACTAGGGACTTCTTTTTTCTGTTGTGTTGTGTAGAAAATGATGCCATTTTCTCTCATATTTTTTTTACTTGAAAAATACCTTTCATTTATTTTATTTAAAAAAAATAAGTCTACCATTCAATTTTCTGACTTTTCATTTGTTGGTTTGTTAGTTCAATCATGTGAAGCATATAAATTCCATTTAGATATTAGAGGGAAAATCAAAAATGAAAATGAAAATTATTGAAATTTGTATTATTGATTATTGGTTTGGATATTAAAAGTTAAAAAAAAAAATTATACGAGAATATATAATTTTATTGATCCAATTGACAGATATATGATTTTATGTAAGAGATATGAATTTTTATATTAAGTAAAAATATATGAGAATTTAAAAATTTTAAAGGTATAAAATTAGATAATCAATATATAATATAAAGAAAAATTTTTTAAGGAATGTGATTGTCCTCCGTAGCATTGCTCGATTCCATCCCTTAGCTAACATTAGAGGTGTGAAAAAAATCTATTATCAATCGAATTTGTTTATCCTCCCGATTCAAAAATTTAGATATATGATTTTTTTTTGAATGATTCGAATTAAATATTCAGAAATTCTATATCAAATACGAATAGTTATTTGATATTTAGATCGAATATCCTAATAAATGAAAATTCAATAATTTATCGCTTGTTATATTCAGAAATCTAAAATTTTTATGAATAGGATCGCCAAATCCAAAGAATTACATAAAAAAAATCATAAGCTTGAATTTTTGAATATCCAATTAAAAAATATGATATACAGTTTTTCTCAATCGAATATAGATCATTAATTTTTTGATTAAATTTTTTTAAATTAAATACGATCTGAAATTCGAAACGTACACCCTATCCAAAATCACACATCTTTTTGTTTTACTTGAGATGCTGATACTTAGTCCTTTTGCTCTATTAACTCCACTGTCAACACCTTGAGGTTGAAATTTACTTGCAACAAACCGTGTGGACCACCTTACCTTAGCTGCCAAATCTCTTGTTATTACAAAAATCCAAAAGAGTCTGTTCATATTTCATTACAATTAATTAATGAACTGTCCTGTATAAATCTATATCTCTATGATAATATTCACGAGCAGTATGCCAAATCCTAGCATACTGTCACGCTTAAAAATAAGCAAGGAGCATTAATCTCACATCGAAAAAAAAAGAGGTCTTGTGGTATATAAATGGTGGCGCTGCACATCTTATCAGACATGTTTTTTAGAAAGAGGATAATGACTCCATGATAAATGATATCAGAGCGACCATTTGATTGTTTAATTTCACAACGAACCCTCATGAGAGGGATAGATATATTTTTTTAGGAAGAAGGTAATGATCCCGTGACACTATACCACCTTGTTAGAGTTCAAAGTATGCTGAAACCCCTAAAAACTAACAACCGCCACTCGATGAACATTTTGTATATACGAGGAAGGACTATGAGAAAAGATAAGATAATACGTAAAGAAAGATAGGGCATGGTAGATGGGATGGAGTAGGTGATATATCATATAAATTTGTCCCACATGCAGGCTGCAGTCATCAAAGAGCAAGACGACCCAGAAAAAGACCGACCTTGTGGAACCCTATGCAAAAGTTTCAATTACTATATACCTCTCTTAAAACCCATCTCTTTATAAAAAAACTACAAACTTTGAAAAAAGAAATCTCCCACAAACCAATAGTATATACACACCCAATGGAGCTGCTCCCATAGACCACACCTTAGTTTCAAAAGGAAAAGAAAAGAAATGTCACTCCTTCCTTCTTTATCCTCCCACTAAGCCTTAATTTTGTCTGGTTTCGGCTTCATTGACAGCATATGAAACATTAAACTTTAGTCATCTGGATCCATCTCTTGTCTTGGCTCGACACCTATACCTATATAGTATTTGCATTTCCACTTTATTAATTATGTAGGATGAGAGGAGTCTGGGATTGATGGGATTTGGGAGAGGTCCAAAGTTTCAATCCCCACAATGTGATGGTAGAGAGATTTTGTTAGATATCAACTTGATTACTTGTGTATAATAAAAACTTGGTCGGCCATGGGGGAATTATTAGCAGTCTTAACATATTGGCGCAACTAAAGGCAAATAGGCAATAGGGGTCCCTAACATATTTTCCCATATGGCCAACTCTAAACCGACTTTGCAGGTAGAATTTGACTGGTTTTACTCTATATAGTGAAGTCCTAACAAAGTATATATATATATATATATATATATATATCGATGGTAAAAGTGAGATGGTGGTAATTTTAGGTATTCGCTCTTTCTGATTTGAACGGAGAGTCATGATCGACAAAAGAGCGGAGAGAAGGATAGAAAAGAAGGGCCGGAGAGATGATGAACAGTGGATGAATGGTCACTGGTCGGCAAGTGCTAGTACTAGGAATGAATGGTGGCTATTGATAAGTTGATAGGATCGTAGATTGAGTCTTCGGACAATAAGGAAAGCTACTGTGCCAAATGGACTTAACAACGATAACATTTAGGGATAGTAGCTAAAAGGAAGGGCTCGAAGACGAAGATACAACTATATACCAGCCAATAACCTCTAAACGAAAACTAGTGATAATTTACCATACCATTATATCTTAAGGTTATAGATGTTCTATGACAGCACACAACTTTCCAAATGCATGCATTACTACTAGCACTAGCATGTAACAAGACTAACATTACAAGACATGTAGTAAAAGATGTCATGATAATTTCCACTACTCTCTTGAATGTAACTGTAACTGAATGATGAAGGTAGTGGAGGATTGAGAGGAGAGGCCCAAGTTCCCAAAGAGATTGATAGGTGATGAGGTAGGTGGTGGCCGATGTGGGTCTTGTATTTTTCTATCTTCTTTTGATGAACTCTTTCATCATAGCCAAGTAGAGCGCTCTCACTATCAATTGCAGCGAGCCATGTGTCTCATACGCTCCCTCTGCCTTTTCATCATCTCTTGGTTTCGTTTTCTTTCTTTCCTTTTGGTCTAGTAATTAGTAATTACAGGGTAAATTTAAAAGCACGTGGGCCTTTTACAAGCTCCCCCGTAAAGGAAATATAAGAATAATTTAAGTACAAAAATGTTCAATCAGCTGATCATAACATGTGATTTGTTGTTTTGCTTTAGCCTATTAATAACACAAAGTAGGGCTTAATATTCGATTGCCCTTTAACCCTAAACTATAAACCTACTATTTTAAAATGTAGACACTAAAGTGACATAGATAGAGGATAGATAATTTTCATTCATGTTTAGATTTAGTGATTTTGACATAAGGATAATAAAACTCGAATGTCAAATACAATGTCATATTATAATATATTTAATTTAATAATTTTATTTTTCTATGCTCTCTTTGAATGATGATTTTTGTTAATGAATCTTGCATTACCTATATATTTTTGTGAATAATTAATTAATTAATGAGGTTGGACGTGGAAAAACAAATAAAGAGTATTTTTAAGCTTTTATGCTTTAATATAAAGAGTAGCGATCATTTCAAAAGTTGTAATTAGGAGCCTACAATCTTTGATAAGTTTGTCTTACTTTGGGTCCATGTAATAAAATTAGGGTACATCTCCTAATACCTTTCTCCCCTTATACATGGATGGAAAGTCTCATTTTTACGACCAATTTTTCAAATTGTAAGGGGCCATGATCGATCATTTTAAGTTTTAATTTTTTGAGGGACATAAGAAAAAAGAAAATTAAAGAAACAATTTTAAATCGAGAAATTTTAAAGGTGATTATAATAATGTATCTGTTATCAGATAATACACACCTTTTACAAATAAAACTCTCTTAGGATGAACATCATCCAATTTTCTATGTGAGTCACTTGTTAAGTTATATACCATATATTTTTAAATATATTCGGTGGGTTTTTTATTTAATTCAATGAATTCTATGAATTCATATATTATCATTGAATTATATTAAGATGCATTATCAATAAATTAAAAAAAAAACTTACCAATAAAGATTGGTTCAAGTGATAAACAACTTTGTCTGTTTAAGAAAATCTCGGATTTGAAGCGTTGTGTACCCAGAAAATCCATACTAGGAGACTTACCTGTCAAAACAAAACCTTAAAAACCGGAAGAGTAATAAAAAATAAATTCAAAACTTACGATTCAAAATAATTTCAAAAAATAAATATACATATAATCAATTTTTTAATGGGTCCAACTTTATCTTGAGCTGCCTTTTTGTTAGGATACAAATACCATGTGTTTAAATTTTTTTAGCTTCGTTACTACTTTGTCTAGTTGTTTGTGCAGTGTCTCATAATATATCTATACACCAATTGCTAAGCACTTTCACTAAGATTAATCTCTCCTTTTTGTCTTAAGGGTCCCAAATTTGGGTTTTGCTTAGCGCTCCCCCTTCACCATTCAAAGCCAAGACTTGGTAAAAAGTATACAAACAAGGTCGACAAAGTAGGCTGGAAAAAGAGTGGGAGTTTTTACCCAAAGGAAATAAAATAAAAATAGAACGATTAGTACACACCACTTTCTAATAAATTTCTTTATCTCATTATTTTTAAAGACAGATAGTTTTAGTTTCTTTTTAATTAACGATCCAATGAGTGAGTTTAGTGAAAAAACGATGTCCATATTAAAAGATTCGAATTTAAATACTTAGATGTAAAAGATGTACGTGTTTTGTCAAAGTGTCAAAAAGAAGTATTTAGCTATTTATACGATATGCACTTGATTAACATATGCAATCTACCAATGGAATGGGTCATCGACCAGCTAGGCTTGATAAAAGTGCATATTTGAATATCAACTTCGTTGGTCAAGAGATTCTTCTACTTAAAATGAAGCATGTCATGGATTCAAACGTGAGAGTCAAGGTACACAATCTAGGGTTTTATTTCCTTCTTTCTTTTATGTGAAATGACAAACATTGATCTTATTGAGGGGGAGAAAACATTCTTTAATCCCATTTCAAAGAAAATAAATAACTATTACCCCATTGATCTAGTAAGATGAGATGTTAAATAACTTTAATAAGATTATGAGTTTGAATTTTGATATTATAAACGAAAAAAACTGGGTTGAGAGGATCACTCCATGTTAAGCCTCGATAAAATCTGATTTAAATTAATCTTTCAATGAATCGAATAATATGGTAAAAAAAAGCATGAAGGTCCCACGTGTGGAACAGAATTTGGAGCATCTGCATCACTAGTTTTTATCCATATTTATCTTTATGTGCATGTTGCTTGGGATTCCTACCTTTTTGTGGGCACCTTTGTTTGATATTTGAGCCACCTTTTCAACCCTAGCCCGGATCTTCACTTCCACTCATCTTTTCTATAAAAAAATATATTAAAGCACGCTAGCTCTTGTTAAAGGAAAAAGGGTTTTGGAATCCTATGCCATCCTCACTAGTCATTTCTCCATCACCTTGTATATTCATGTAGTTCCCACCAATAATCTTTCATTTTAATCGTATATATCTGGTACGATTTATATTCGAAATTTAAAATCATTTTATCAATAAAATCATCAACTTAAAAGTACAATATATCTTACTATTACACTCAACTTTACTGATCCGACAATAACGAAATTTTCTTTCTTATTTGTTTACCAAGCCTAGCTTAGCTAGATTCCCATTTACATGTTATGTTGTTTTTCTCCCTTTCAAACTTGGTATAATTAGCTAGTTAGGATGGAGAAAAAGCTTATTTCATCAGTCCAAAATTTACTTTCCTTGCCTCTATCAGACCTTATTTGAATAACAAATTAATATTTTTAATTTAGAGTTGTTAATATTGTTTGATTATGTATTAATTGTGAAGAAAGATATTTAAATGACAAAAGTGTCTGTGATTGTTGGATTATTTTGCAGGGTACTATGTGGTCAAACTAAGCATTTGACTCACTGAATCTTGCAGATCACTCTCCTGCAATGTCAGTACGTCACATGGAAATTATATTAACTTCCTGTTTTGCAGATAATTAAATAAGTATTATATTATATCATATCATATTTTAGTTTTAATTATGAAATGATTTATATTGAATGATTAAATTATAAATTTTAAAATAATTTATTTGAACTTTAAGTGTATTTTATTATAAAAGCACGATTTATCTTGTCTAGTTAAAAGAATGGTTGTTGTTTCTGAAGATTATGAGTTCGAACATTAATAATATCAATACAGTAATTGAACAATTAATGTCTAATAATTAAGAATATACTCTAAAACAAATATTATTATAATAATCGTAGCTGATTCAAAAAATATATATTTTATCATAAAATAATCTTTAGCTAGTACTTAATCATGGTATTAAGTAAGTTTCTATGTGGATTTTTTTTAGAAAATAATTTAAACATTGTATATTACTAATATTTTCTAAATTTGAAAATATTTTAAATGTTAATATAAAATTATTTTAATATTGCTAAATATACACATCTATATTTCACTAATGTATAGTTTAATATTTTTATTCTTATAATAAATACTAAATTATTAGTGAAATAATACTATTTTTATTATTTTAATAAAATATTATTTTATTAATAAATAATGTCCTTAATATTTATTGGAAATGTCTATATTACTATTTTAGTAATAAGACTTAGATTATACTTTAAAATTTATAAATATTTACCAATAAATATCTCATAATAAAAAAACATATAGAATGTTTATATGGTTAATGTAATATTAATGTTAAATACAACTTTAAATAATATTATTCTGGGTTTTAAAACAATAAATATCTCATAGAAATAAAAACAACACCTCATCCGGATATTTAAAAACATGGGTTTTCAGAAGGGAAAAAAAAAACCTAGAGATCGATCTTATTTTAGAAAAAAATTATCGAAATATTATTTTTATACTATATTCGAAATTCATAGCTTTCTCTCCCAATAATATCATCTCCGAGATTCAAACCCAAAACATATAATTTTATTTTAAAAAATGCTAATGAATAACCATTTTTGGGTTGTCATTAGACTGGCATAAGACAATACACCACTACCTACTTCCATGTCCATATGCTACTTTGCAGAAACAAATCACAAGAATTATACAGTTAATGGCCCCTTAATAGATTTTATCATTAAGGCTAGGATCCTCAGTTAGTATTTAATCAAATCATATCCAGACTATGGGGCCTTGCTACATTTCTTTGGTCAATAAGAGTAATAAATTTCAATTTGAAGCATCATAAATGTTTATAACATACGATCAGGACAGGACGGATACATAATTTTATGTAAAGGGTACTTCTTTGATCCATCTCTGCGTATGATCCTTAAAAGAGCTCACAGCCAATCTCCCATGTCCCAATCATACCCAGATTTTTGCACTGTTCCATTCATTAGATGGCAGCACTATTTGAGCATACCAAAAAAAGGTGGAAACATTCAGTTTTTTCATAATATAAACCTGCAAAGTGGGAATTGCAGATGGATTTACATTCTGTCACTCTGAACTGGTGTCTCCCTCTTTACCTACTTTCAATAAAGAAACAGCTCACCTTACACAAAACAGCAGAGATTTGCAAAGTTGCAACTCTAAACCATGACTTGACACACTCAACCCAAATATTCTCCTGCCTTTACATAAACAAATAGGAACTGAAAAAGAAACTTGGGTGAGTGCTGAAACTTGGTCAAAAGTATACTCATTTCTAATGAATTCATAACCCCAGCTCCTCTTTTACAAGGCTTAAGAGAGGATGGGCCATTTTTTTTTCTCCTTTTCTTTAACTCTGCCCGAGTGAAGTAGGGATCACTGCATTTGAGAACCAAAGCATGGGGCTACTGCTGCTAGCCATCAACTTTGGAGCCTATAACCAAAGTATATGCCTACCCCTTTGAAGCAGCTATCAAAACCCTGTGCTACCCCATCCACTTGAACTAGCTCCATGCATGCACTAAACTTTTTTTTTGTCATTATTGTAATCTCTGTCACTGTTACTATTGTTTGTATGTACAAATATATGATGATGTTGTAGATAAAGCAGACTAGTCTTATGTGGCAATCATTATAATCTTGGCCACTATTACAATTGTTTATCTGCATATGATGTTGATGTTGGAGGTAGCGGTAGTTAAGGGTGAGTATTGGATTGAGTCGAAACAAATAAAAAAAGTTTAAATTAGTCGAGTTGATGAGTCTTATTTTATCATTCAAACTTTATTTGTTTTTTTCTAGTAGAGTTATTCGAAGTATTTATATCATTATCGTACAGATTGGTTCTAATGTTATAGCAGTAACATTTTAGTATTCTTTTAGTATGCTAGTAGAAGCATGCTCAGTCTTTGAGCCTACTGAATCAATTGTCTGTCTTACTCTTTGCATGAGTGCTTACTTTCATTCACATTTATCTGTCAGATTCTAATGAGTAAATCTCCCAACAAAATATCATTGGAACAGGAACAGGAACAGGAACAGCAAGGATGTTTTGATTGGTCTTTCCAAAGTGTGTATTTATTTTAACTGAAGTTGATGTCTGTGAAATGAATGATTCACTTATAGGGACCCCAGTCACATAAACATTTTGATTTTTGCCAAGTGCCTGAGGGCTCTGAAGCCTAACTGGAATGGTGATGTGTGTGTCTGTTGTCATGATATCATTGCCCCTGGAGATGTATATGGGCCAGCCATGGTCTAATCATGTCGATTCCTTAAACAACTTTGGATTCATGCTCCACTTTTTCTCTTTGGGCTTTGGACATGTTCAGCCCAAGTCAACTCAACAGTTTGACCTTCTTGATTTAGTATGTCAACAATATAGGATCTAAATTCGAGGTTAAGAGGCTAATTGTGGTAAGTTAAAGGTTGATTAGAAGTAAAACAAAAGTGTAATGCAGTGTTTTGGGTAGGGTCATGGGCAGTGGCGAG
This sequence comes from Abelmoschus esculentus, assembly GCA_035048815.1. Lineage (NCBI taxonomy): Eukaryota > Viridiplantae > Streptophyta > Magnoliopsida > Malvales > Malvaceae > Abelmoschus > Abelmoschus esculentus. Next base: position 3,281,644 of record JAUCBN010000031.1, on the reverse strand, counting down.
AGACTCCCAAATGTCATACATTAGGGAAGGGGTGTCTCTTGATAAATACCACATAATGAATGACCTTTTGTAGGGCCGGCAACGGATAAATTTGGGTCGGTTGTAGCTTCACCAATTTATTTATTATTTGTCTGATTATTGATTTAAATTCGTCTTTTTTATTAATCGTGGATGAAACAGGTGAATCAGATCGTAAATGAATTTTATAAAGTAAAATTAAATATATATTATTAAAAATATTTAATATATTAAAATCAACTACCATTAAAATTCTAAATTACATAAACAAAGTTCTAACGTTATCATTAATATCGATGTATGAATGAATAAGATGAGTAACGAATTGAATTATGAGTCAAAATATTTCATTTGAACACGTCACTTGCTCTATCTTTCATCCACTTCATACAGATAAACCCATATTATATTAATTTTTTTACTTAATTAAATTAAACAAATCGAATAAACCATCATCCACGAATAATTGTCGGCCTCGGCCTTAGTTGTGTGTTTTTTTAGAATATTTTGTGTCATGGTTTCACTCATGTGCTTCTCTTCCTGTAGATTTTAGGATCCATCACTCATCCTTTTTGTTTAGTGGGCTTTAAAATTGGGTTTTACGTTCAAATTTCAAAATCTGATATTTGACTTTATCCATATTATTTTGGGCTCTGTTTGTATATTTTAGGGTTTAAATTTGATTGGGTTTTGAACCCAACTAAATATATCCATTCCCTTTCTTTTAAGCGCCTTCGTATTTTTAGGTTAGCCGCGTAGGGTTTTCAGAAATGTTTTATATAATTACCGGATTAATTCGAGATAAATTGGATAGGAGTGTCATGGATATATATAATTATTATACATTTTTATAAAAAAAGTTTTTCATATCAGATGTATATTTAACATAAAATATTTTAAATCGATATATAAAATTATTGATAATGTATGTTTTATATTATTTTTTTAAATATATCAAATCAAATATGAAGATGATCATTTTTGACGTATTAATTGGGCAGTTTTATTTATTTTTTTTTATAAAAAATTGGGCAGTTTTATTGATACATAAAATAAAATTAGAACACAACATAATAAAGATTTTAAAATATCTAAAAAACAAAAAATAGTAAAAGAAAAAAGATAAGTAGTACTGTACCCGTTAAATAGATACTTTCTTTGTGTATCAAAGAAAAACTCTGCAATCTATAGTAGAAAATGTTCCGAGGATTTATCAAAACACGAATTATATGAAAATTTTCAAAACCAACAATCATCTTTTATGTTTACTCTTAAAAAATGACGATTTGCTTTAGATTGTATCATCAAACAACACAAAAAAGATCAAACTTAATGTGAACACCGATAAGTACTAATAAAAAACAAGCATTGTGACTTGTGAGCATCACCATATAAACACCAAAAACTTGCATAAGTAACCATAAAATATGCCGCAAGATAAGTACTAATGAATGACTGATATTAATAATAAGGTATGTGAAAATTATTATTTGAGAAAAAAATAAGTTAATTTTAATCATTCATTTCACCTATTCAACAATCTCAAAAACGTGTAAAGCGCATAATTTTACATTGTGTGTGTAAGTGAGTCTTAACTCTATACGTATGTACATCCATCCATCCATAAAGTAGAATCAAAAGACTCGACTCAAACTTAAAAATTGATCCACTAATTAATAAAATTTTTTAAATTATTTAAATTTTTTATTTATTTAATACGATAATACTCGATTTATCTTGATTCAACTCCCGCATTTCCTTTTCCATTGACAAGGCTATAAGCCCACAGATTCCATTAGCACCCAAGGAATAAAAGATTCCATTACTTAACCAACAAATAGAGAAATACATTAATTAATTACTTCATAATCACAGGCATGCACGGATCGGAATCCCCTTCTTCGATTCTCTCTTTAATTATATCATCCCATACTTTTTTGTTAATACTTAACAAATCCTTCCTCAAATCAAAGGAACTAGATTTAAAACCAGCTGCCAGCATGCACGTGGCCAGGAAACAAACCAGCATTAACCACACTTCTTAATCATTCTTGTTTCTGTCACTCAACATAATTTAAACCCACTAATCCATGTTGGCAGTTTAAAACTACAGTAACCAAATGCCAACGTTTACAGACAAAACAAGATTACCTCAAATCTCTTCACATGATCCCATAAAACATATATTTAAAATAAAACTATTTTAAAAGTAAACAGCTTTCTTACATAAACCCAGAATCTAAGTTTTATTGGCATGAGTTTCTGATCCATCTGTCTTCATATTTGTTTATGGAGTCCACCAAATGAAATTGCAGGGATTAATATGCCCAACTAATCTGCATGATAGGGTTTTTTTCTCTTCATAATATAAAGTTATAAACAAATACAAAGGGAAGAATCCTATGCCAGGGTGGGCTAGCAAGCAAGAAGCAAAACCCTAGTTGTATTTTTCTTGTTTCCATGTGTGCATTGTGGGCAACCACAGGGGATATAAAATATTCATGTATTTAATATCACTGTAGTAGCGTGACATACAGATGGTCCATCCTAGTCCATCGGCAATAATTTATAAAGAAACATGTCCAAATCACAAACTGAAAACAGTGGGACTGTACAGTGACAAACTCGAACAACTTATTTTATTGTCCAAGCAAAGAAATCTGCTACAATACAACTTACAAAGTTGAGCATTTATATCAATATTGCATGCTTACAACCTCCTTAATCAACTCCAGCACTAGGAACTTTTCCTTGAAAGATTCTATGATTTCGTTCTTACCGAACATAGTAAATGTGAGCACTCCATGCAAGCTTTAAAATATAGGAAAGTAAGGGCTTGCCAGCCTACGTAATCTCCTGTTACCCGCACATAAACTTATCTTATCACCCACATATGACATGTATGAAGATTATGATGAACATTATTGGTCTGTATCGAACTGATAAGAAAGCAGTGATGCACTTGACAGATACTTTGCAGCTGTGACTGAAAAGAAGAAATTGAAAGTAGTAGAACGTAGAAGAAAAGGGATAATCATGAAAGTGGGGTAAAGAGAGGACTGTGTTGGATGCTAGGGAGTGGGTGGCAGTAACTGGGTCACATGAGTGTTTAGTATTTTGGTTTGCTGCAGCAATCAAACACTGAAAAAGGAGGGATACATTGCCTTGGGATGCCATTCCCTTGTTTGGGTTAAAGACAAAAATAGGATTATTAGGTATTAATATTATTAAAATAATATTTAAAAGTTTAGGTTTTTTAAATTAATATTATTAGAATTAAACTAGTAAAAACTTATTTTGATATTTAACTTCATTATTTGAAAAAAAATATATTAACATTAATTATATATAAGCCTAGTTAAAGTGTATTTTCTTTATGGATGTGAGATTTTTGGAGAAAGAATTTATTATTATATTTTAATTTTACGAATACTACCTTAATAAGAAACAACTAATTACACTCTAATTATGTCTATATATATAGCATTAGTCAACATTTTTTTTAAATCATAGAGGTAAATATAAAAGTTTGTTCCTAATAGATTAAATTTTCAATTTTTTTCTTTATGCCCCTTGTTTATCAGCACAGGATTTGCCATTGCCTACGTCCCCTTTTACGAGGATGCACCAGTTTCCAACTCCCCTTGTTTTTTTCTTCTCTTTGTCTTCTTTTTCCCTCAAAATATGTGTTGTACTTTAGATTCGCCAGAAAATATTAATAGTTTCATATAATTAATTGTGAGTGTATGAGGTTCAGTGCAGGATGAAATCAGCAAATTGGTCATCACGATGGGATCGATTTCACTGCAAATCTCAACCATTTTTCCCTTTTCTTCAACACTCACCAGTACAAAATACATGCATGATTGATTCCAAAGCAATAATAAAGATAGATTATTGTTTTAACTGGATATAATTCAACTTTTATACACCACTCTAAAGATGCCAAAACATTGATATTATAATCATATAAGGTGCCAAGATCAATTGAAATGTTGTTGTTGCTCAAGCCATGGCCAAAATCCGGTTTGATCTTCAATGGTGCAGAACATGTTGCTGAGGCTTTCTTCTTTAACCATTTGATCTGTCTTTTGGCATTGATGGTGATGATCCGGCCTTGACGAGGAGGTCTGGAATAGTTGTGCAACACCACCACCGCCTGCTGGCCTAATATTGGATGTAGGGAAGAAGGTTATGCTGGTCGGATGAGTCGACAAGGAGCTGTCAGTTGCCGGTGTCCTAGAGATATCCAACTTTATATCCGAGCTGTTTTCACTTCTGTTACTGCAAGAACCTTCGGTTTCTTTATTGAGGTTGATAGACTCAGTTGGTTCTCTACTTTTCAGTGCCATTATCTGCATCCAACCAAAGGACCATGATTATGCTGGAAGAAGTAGGGTTCTGACAACCTTAAAACTTTTGGTTAACATAATTAATACCTCAGCATGAAGCTTTTGGTTCAGAGCTTGAAGTGCAGAATTATCTGCTTTGATTGCTTCGTACTGTCTCTTAAGTAGATCATAGTCCTTTTCAAGTTGCTTGGTTTTCCACCTAGCTCGTCTGTTTTGGAACCAAATAGCAATCTGCCTCGGTTGCAGACCAAGAGCTCGAGCCAGCTGCATTTTTCTCTCGGGTTCAAGCTTGTTACCCAACTCAAAGTTCTTCTCAAGAGTCTTCACCTGCTCCATGTTAAGCCTCCTCTTCTTTTCTCCCGCCTGTGAACCATCGTCTGATAAATCATCTTCACCATTTGCTTCTTCACACACATCTATCCCTGAAAATGACATTGATCTCTTCCCAAGAAACGATGCCATACCTAAAACAAAATCAAAACCATCATCAATCATACTCATACATACATACATACACACATATATACATACATATATATGGTTTCACTTTCATCAGTATCAGATGAAAGGTGTATATAAATACCATGAAAGTCTTGGGGCGGGCAAGAACTAAGCATTTGATTGATAGAAGTTGAGGGTTGATGCTGATCTTCCTCTTGAGGAGTTTGGAGCATGAAATCTGCTGGGAAACAAGCCATCCCATTGCAAGACATGATCCGGCAGGCGGGGTTCAAATGAGACTACCAATACTATTAACAGAACTCTATATTCATTGTCTCATGAGTGTCCTTGAGGCAGCAGATCCTCGGATTGGACACGGAGTTTAATGCAAGAAAAGCAAAAGATAGATTTGATTTTGATGGAAGAAAAAAAAAACTGGAAATTCTTGAATTGGAAGGGTGATGCAGTGATTTGTTAGAAGGGAATAGCTTATATACCTTATCAACTTCTAGGGAGAAAAGCACTCTCTTTCTTATACTATAATACTATATTATGAGAGAGAGATGCATGGATGATTAATAGAGTTTCCACTTCTCTTTATATGAAGATTCCTATTCTCGGTTTAGACATATTAAAACCAGAAGTATAGTGGTGAGACTAGTGTAGGGTTTCCTATTCTCGGTTTGCTTAGGAGAAAAGAGTTGTTTTAGGGTCTGCATGCGAAGGAATCTAGGGACTGGGACCAGATGCAGAGGCCAGAGAGGTCAGGGACTGAGACTGCCACCTAACCACCAACAGGGATGGTGCATCAGGCCTCTTTCCCATCCATTTTCCTGTCACCAGTTTCAGTCCTCTGCCTTTGAATTGAATGAATGCGTCTCCATTTCAAACCTTTATTAAAATCTGAAGTTTTAATTGTGAATGTTCCCATCAGCTAAAATTGAAAAGCCGAAACAAAAACGGACCCAACAGGAGCTGGTCTGTTTTGTCGTTGTGCCACAGCTCTATCCCAATCCTCTTTTCATGTCCTAATTTACTCTTAAAAAACTAGTTCATATAATTCCATGCTAAACTAAGATTCTCCAACTAAATCTATGAACTTCCTAGCAGCTTTATCTGATTAGATATGGATGCTTGCATTCCCATGTATGGGGTTGGGTACATCCAAATATATCTACACACTTTTTCCTGAGCCACATACCAGAGTTTATCATCCCACCTTCACTTTCAGAGAGCTGTCTCTGAATAATCTTTTATTTTGTTCTTCCCAAAGAAAAAAAAATGGTGGCATTCCAGACAAGCTTTAATATAGTAACTAGTAAAGACTTATCCTTCAGGTTTGAATAATTTCTCAACAATTCTTGGTACCAATTAAAACTCTTTCTGCTGAATCTGCACATGCAAAGAACAGTTACCCAAATAGGTTTTGAAAATTGGCATTCTAGATTCATTAAGCGACTATAGTGTATCATCTTATATGAGTTTGAATCTTAATATTTGCCATGAAAATATAAGCTTTCTACGAAATCAAAAAAGAAGTGATTCCAAGTCTCCATCTTAGAACCACAAAGAATATCTATTTTTTTAACCATCGTTTCTTTTAAAATTTACTTATATAAATAAAAAAGATTAAATATATAATTATACAAATTTACTTAACTGTCGTACCATCGTTTCTCTTAATTTTTAACCAATAGTGGCTTGATTGATAGCATAGAGTTGAATGTCTAATTGATAAAATCAAAATAAAATCGACCTTATAATTTAGTGATCACCGGTGTAATTTATAGAAACAAAAGGGTTACAGGACACATGATAGAAGGTGTGTTTTTGTAGGACTTCAATTAATTATTGCTCTGTATTTAAAGGGACCTTTGGAAGATGAGCACAATTTTATCAAAATCCTAAAGAGAGGTCTGGGTTATTTTCTAACAAGTCCTAAAGTTTTAGTCTCCCATTCATGCAAAATTCAAGGTGTCTAAGCATAGAGAAAATGTTGAAAACTCACCCAACTAAGAGCCATGACAACAAGCACCGAGCGCACTGTTTAGTGTTTAAGAGCATAATTTCAATGAATACTATACATGTATACCTCTCTCTCTAATATGCCCTATTCCAAATATGCAAAGACCGCTGACTATTGGCTCTATATAAGAATCAAACTGGTAACTGAGTACATATGCGAAAGTGCTTATCTACAACACTAACTACTGTATGTATATATGGATTGCTATCTAAACATTACTGATGAACACCACGATTACCCAATTCAGATGCCACTTTAGCTGCCCGTTCTAATGTACCTGACACCCAAAGAGCTCCCTGGGAAAAGTAACTGCTGCTGACCACAGATTTTCCAGCTGCTGCTGCGGTTCTTCCTGCAGCATAAATGGCTGATTTGGTGTTCTCTGATACATGGTACCTCTCATCCACAGATCTAGCAGCACCAACACCTGCGCGAAGTTTATCTGTGAGACCAATCTTCTCACTTAGTTCAGCAACTTTGGCGGCAGCGGTTGCAGAAACCTGATGAGATTCATCAAAGGCTTTGGCCCTGCTTAAAGCATCTTTGCCTAACACATACCCATTGGCCAACATGGCTTTCACAGCATCCTGAGCGAACGAAACAACTTCTCCGGCATGAGATACAAATTGGCTTCTCAGTGGAGGTTGCTACAGGGGGGGGGGGGGGGGAATGAGAAGATAGAATACAATTTGCTAAAGTAAAATTTCCACAAGGATCAATTCAGGAGCATAAAAAAGATAAGAAGTCACGTACCCATGAACTTGCTTCATCTTCTTGATTTCTTAAAGGGCTGCTAAAATCAAAATCCTCCTCATATTGCCCCCAGCGAGATATGAATATACGCTGATCAAGAAGTGTCGCACCCTACAATGATGAGATATTTTAAGAGCAAAAATACGAACAAATTATACACATCATGTGGGAGTGAGGATCACAATTCATGAATAAGATTCAATATTATCCTGAACACAAATAGTATCATAGGAAAAGGAATGTAACTAAATAGACCAACGAATTATACTTCACTCAAAATTAATTGATGCAGTCATATGTTAAAATGCCCAAACGAATCATCAGTTTTAAAAAGAACACCATGATCATAACTGCAGGAACGAACTGTATACTTGTATAAATCCAATATGAATCCCCCATATACAAGTTCCTCAAAACATGAACATATTCTGAGTTCAAGGCAACAGTCCTATTGAACCAAAGCAGAATACTTCTTTTAATTGTTTATCTTCACTTATTATCCATTTGCCATGTAATTACGATTACAAGTTCAATACATGAAAACACCTCCCATAAAGTGCACATATATATTCTTCTGAATCCATTTCATACTTGATTAATCTACACCAGTCACATAAAGTTCAACTTTACTTATACCAGAAAGGTGATGTTGGCAATGCATTTCATGATAAAAAAGGTAGATTTATAGATGCAAAGATAAAAGCTGCCCTGAAGGCAAGAATATAAAAGGCAATCCAAAGCTTGTGAATGAAATAACGGGAATACATACACTAAGCAAGATGGCAGTCTCCTGGGAATAAGCATTTTTGAATGTCACATACGCAGTACTTGCATATTCACCAGATCTGCTTTCATTCAAAAAAAAAAATATCCAAATAACTACTTCAAGAAGATGCAAATATGAAGCATGAATATAACACAGTTAAATACGAATCACTATTGCAAGAATCAATAAATAACAAGAAGTTCCGGTAGTCAACAGAAGAAATCTTATTAAATATGATTCAATACTCCAAATACCTAACAATTTCAATATGTTCAATGGCACCAGAGAATGCGAAAAATCGAAAACATCTTTCTCAGTAGCTTTGGGAGATAGGCCAGTCACTTCTACTGTATATCCAAAACCGTTCATTTCTACAAGGACTGCTAATCAAGGATTTCAACCTAGTCAAACGATCACGAAAATCGAGCTTTAAAACAAGATAATAATACATAAATTCCAGAATCGAGAGAATGAACGCAAATTAAATTGACGGAAATAGAAGAATGCAAGAACAGTTGATAACTAATCATGAACAAAAGTAGAATTAATTTGATAATTAATTTCGTAAATAATTAAGCAGAGAAAACAAACGTACCTGACGAGATGAGAGATTGAGATTTAGACTTACGAGGAAGAAATGGGAAGCGCATGAACTGGGGTTTTACTGGTCATTGAACGAGAAGAATAAAGAAGACGGTTTGGTGGTTACTGGTTACTTTTGAAGGCGGTTTTTTAACCCGTTTTTATTTTTCGGATTTCATACGAATAGTTTTGACCCGTTCAGCAGAAGAAATAAAACTTCATTCTAATTTGAGGTTTTGTACGTACAGAATAAATAAAAATTTATCTATTAAAATTAAATATTTGATATTAATTAATTTAGATTAGTTAAGATAAAACTAAAGGTAAAAAAAATATTTTTAATAAAAATATGACTAAATTTATATAATTTTGAATAATGAGCCTAATATTTTTTTAAAAATATAAATAGAACAATTAATATTTAAATTTTATGGGTATCTAATTTAAATAGATTAAAATACAAAATAAAAATAGATATTCGAAAGGACTAAGTACTTAATTTTTTAAATACTCAAAAACCAAATATCAAATATTAAACTATCAAACAAAAGTTTATTCGACCCTAAATCAATACACAAACCCTAAACTTAAGAAAGAGAAGACTTAACAAAATTCGCCGTAGAACCATCAAACCGTCCTGAATAGGATAAATGGTTCTTAGTCAAATTTCCTCGATAGGTTGGTAATATTTTTCTGTTTGTGGTTTTTTATTGTTTTTTCAGTTTTTAAGGTCCTGACTAATCTGAATCGACCCGGGTTGCACACCTAGTTTTGGTAGGTGAATCTCTTAGCAGGGATTTTTTTGTGTAGACAATACCTCAAACCTGAGACTTGTTTAGACAGAACCAAACTGCTTATCACTTAAACCAACCATTATTGATTGTGTTTGAGTAATTTTTTAATTAAATAAAAATATTTGCATCGCCACAAATAATATAGGTTATAACAATCTCACAGCAGCTGCGTTATCAAGAAAATAAATACGTTATGAAGAAATCACGGGTTCAAACTTCAAACTGCAAAACTATTTCAAAAGAACAGTTGATAATGTTATACGACCGGAGCAGAATTTGGTGTGCGGCAAATCACGTGTCAGCGACTCTCATCAGCTGTTGAGCCTGACCTCTCAAGATCCACCAGATCACCACGTCTCAAAATCCAAATACTCCTCCAGTAACAATAAAACCAACAGATTCTTTGGTCCATGGAAGAAGAAATCAAGTCTCTTTTTATTATATAAATAGATGATAATAGACAAAAGTCTGTAGATGACAAGATTACTAATAGTGATGAAAGATCATCAAATCCTTAGATATATAGAAATAGTAGTAGTTATTAATGTAAAAAAACAAGGGGTACTGAGAGAGAATGACACGTGGACGTTATTATATTACATAAGTAAGCTTCTGATAATGTCTGCTTGGTCGCTATCGCTGTCTGTGGATGCTAACAGCTGGGATAACCGGTCACTTAGGTCGTCCACCTCTCTGTGTAAGCTTCTGATGTAGTTGCAGGTCTCCTGCAAGACCTTGGAGGATGATACCTGAATAGGAAGTAAAGAGAAAGATGAATTAAAACCACGTGATTTTTGTTTTGAAGTAAATTAAATTACATGACGTGCTAAAAAGGAACAGATCGAGTCCCACCACCTTCAACTTGTTGGTTTGATAGATATGAGGCTGTGAATATGTAAGACTTATCTACGAAAGTGAATCAAGTCCTCACAAAACAAAGGATTTATTTATTATTATTTTTTAATTTTAATGTAGAATTTTTTTAACGAGACACGTGATATGATTTTCGCCTCTGAATTTTGATAAAAAGAAATTGGAAGAGGTGAAAATGGTACCCTGTCAAAGCGCCGTCGACGTAGCTCGGGGATAAGCTGTTGCAGCTTCGAAACAAGATCGGCGATCTGGTCGTCGGTGATCCTGGAAGCACTCGATTGCTTGGAACGTGATCTTCTGCCTGACATTGTGCTTAAACCGAGGATATATGCAAGTCTTGAATAGATAGAGAAATGGAGTTGTGAGCAAAGAAACGTAAGAGAAATGGGAATAGAGATCTTATGAAGAAGAATGGAACTGAAGCTGATAAAAGAGTTAACCAAGAAGAAAGAGAAGAGCAATGAACGAGCTCTCTGGTCGTGAAATACAAGAGAAGAGAGAGGTACGTGGAAGATTGCTTGGTTATGGTGCTTATTAAATAGGGTTCTTCTGCTCCTAATGTGCATGCACCCAAGAGGAGAATTGAATCAAAGAAAAAGAAAGAAAATGCGTCCACTTGAACTGATTTTCACAGCACGTCAGTTGAAGATTCAAGGGTAAGAATATGATAACGAGAAATTATATCATCACTCGTTCTCGCTAAAAATTAATGAAATAAATGTATTTAATTGATTAGTCTCATAAATAACGTAATAAGAATGAGTCATGATATAATTTCTCTAAGATAATACTTAATTGAAAATACATAAATATGTCAACAAGAACAATATAGTTTAAAAGCTTTCAGTTAATATCAATTCTTTTTCGTTAGATTTAGATTCAATATTCGAGAGTAAATTTCTCCTCTCTATCTAGATAAGAATTATTAAAATATATATATATTATTTAATTAATATATAAATATGCGATATTTTATTTTGATATTGATTATATTAACTTGTATATGGTTTTATATTGAGACAAAGACATCAGTCCACTTGCATCAAAACACACTTTAACATGCATGGGAAAAACACATTGACATTAGTTGTATGGTCTGAAACCTAAAATCTTATAATCAAACAAATACTTGTATAGTAAATTACTTATTTTTATCGCTTTTAAGACAATCAAATTACATGACATTAGTTTTAGGGTTGGAGTACAGCATGATTGGAATTCTGCCAAAAAGGAGGAAATTCAGATATGTATGCCATACTGTCCTTCCCTAACATGTCCCCAAGCTGGGGTAGTAGGCAAAATCAAGTGAGTTAAGGGCAAGATGTGATCTGCTCCATATAATCAACCAACTACAAGGCCCTCCTTTCAGACAATTTAGCATGCAAGCCTACGTTATCCTCTTATTATATGTTTCGAGTATATTATATTCTTATATATATATCATATTATCGAACCTAACAAATTTTCTCAATAAAAAAACGATGTAATTCATTTTAAAAAATCAAATTTAAATCATTTTGTTTGTAAGATGTGTACAACTATTAAAAAATAATTAATGTTTAATGTTTAATTTTTCAATACATAATTTCCAATTCCTTCAAACATTGTTTTCTGAAAATATTTCAATTTCATTAAAAAAAAAACTCTTGATTTTCTCTATTCAGCTTAGCCAAATTGCATAGTGACAGAGATACCGACATATATTAAGTGGTAAATAATGAGTTTAATATCTATAAGTTTTATATTCAAGTCCTGTAGATGAAAAATATTGACGTAGAAGAGTTCTACCATCATTTTAAGGATTTTATTTGACCATTTGTGAGTATTTTTATGGTTCAAAAAATTTCAGTTAAATGTATAAAAAAAATCTGAATTAGGAAAAAAATTATTTTTAAAAAAAATTGTGTTATACTTTGTGTTTGAGTCACGTTAGACTCGTTTTTATTTAAAAGTTAATGTCACACATAAATTATATATATTTTATTAAATTACGTAAAACTTTTTAAATCTTTAAATCGTTGGAAAATTAGATTCTTTATTCAAATATAAACTATACACATACACTTATAAAACTACCGAACTCTAAAGAAAGATGTCTAGTTAGAAGAGAGTGAGGTAGCGTGGTGTTTCTTCCTAGTTGGGTTGTGAAAGTCGCAAAGAGGGAATAGGGAAATGTGGTAGCCTAATCGGGGAAGGTAAGAGTATAGTAGGCGACTTTGTTGACCACTCTGTGAGTCACGTTTTATCATCCAATGGAACTCTCGAAATCGCTAAGCACTCGATTCAATTTTTTATAATCATCGATATTTAATTAATTTATAATAATATTTTTTTTTACTTTTATGAAAGCATGACCAAACACCTTAATAAATATCTCTATGATTATTTTTTTAATATAATATCTTTATGATTATTAAATATAAAAATTAATAATTTATTTTGAGTGAACATATTTAATCGGTTGATCAAACTATTCATATTTATTCTTTTATATTGTCTTAAATCATGCATTTTAAACGCACTAATTAAAAACACTCTCATTTCATCTCATAGAGCCTCAATTTCTCTCCTCACTAGGTAGGAAACGAATCATAATGCTCGTAAGCGAACCAAACAAACACGAACGAGAGTGTGTTTATATCTGTTCATTTAACTTTAACCAAACAAATAAATGAACACAAACATAAACACAAAATTTTTAATTCGTGTTCGTTCATTAAGGAATGTACCTTGTTCATGTTCGTTCGTTAACATGATAAATATATATAAATGAATACAAACGGACATATATATAATGTGTTAAATATTTAATATTTTGAATTAGTTCGTTTTAAATCGAATTAATCGAGATTTGAGATTTGAAAAAACTCTTAAACCTAAAATTATATAGTAGATTATCTAATTTTATTTTGGTTCGGTCGGTTAGTTCAATTTACCTGAATAATGAACACCACTAGACATATATGAATCAATTTAAATGAACATAAACGAATAAATTCTCGAACGTTCACAAACATAAATGAACGAACAAACCCCTTGTTCATATCCGTTGATCTAATTAAATGAATATTTTTTTATATTCATTCGTTTAATAAATAAATATAAACAAACTTTTAATCCAACGATTGAACGGTAAACACCAGTGTACGTGTGGATTAAGCAATAAAAACTATCCACTTTTATCTAATCTAGGTCAATTAATAATTATAATCAAAATTAAGTAAATAGTGAACATAAATTTTGAACATAAATTTTGAGTTTTTATCGCAACACTCAATCAAACAATTTCCAATTGAATGGAATGCATATTGACCCAATTTTCGAAAAAAATATTAGGTGAGTCTGATTCATTACGTCATGCATACTCTTATCTAATAGTAATTTTTCATTTCATTTCTTTTAAAAGTGAATCTTCACCTCTTTCTTACATATCTACTGGGTTCGAAATATTATTTTTCACCAGCTCGTAATTTTTGCTCCAACTTTTCATTCTTTCATGACATCCCTACTAGGGAAAAGAACTGCAAGTAAGTTTGAGTTAACTCTAAAACTGACCTAATATAAGCCCAAAGACGATTAAAACATAATTAATTTGAAATTATAAAATTTAACTATCGAATTAAGACTTAATCGTTATATATATTTTGTTTAATATTAAAATTAAGTAAATAGTGTATCTATTGACAGTACAGTATATCGTATCTTATAGCAATAAAAGAGAGACTGCTTCGTGTCCACACGTGATATAAGTTGGTCTTGCAAGTTTTTCCGGCTAGATTCCCGCAGGTATAGGGGAGATTTACAACAACTCTTTTTTATCAGAAGCAAGAGATATGATGCATCTGGACGAGGACTGAGGATCAAAAAAACATGTTTAAAATTAATGGATTTTATTTTATGATTTTAATTTAATTTGTTTTGAATCAAATAAAATAGAATTCGAGTCGAATAAATTTGTTTGATTTAAATTTAAAAAATATATCAAATCAAAATATTGTTGGTCATATAATTAAATTTTGAGCTAGAGCGTGTAAATAAAGTTGGGTGTGATGATGGTTGAGTCTCTATGGTGGTCTTGATCGTGGCACTGTTACCATCCATGGAATGGCGCTTGTATTCGTTTGGGGATTACATGGCAACCTCCTACGCAATGGGTGTTCAAGTTCAACGTTGATGGCGCGACGCGGGTTAAGTCGGGGCCAGCTAGGGACTAGGTGTAGTGGGGTCTTTAGAAACTCGGCAAGCATTGTTTTACCAATGAATGTTTTTAGGATCATTGGGCGTGATGGACTCAAGCAAGGTTGAGCTAAGGGTGGTCTTGGTGGCGCTGGAATTATTGTTGAAGATAAGGTGGAAGGAGGGCTATTCGATCGTGATGCACTTGGCGAAACGGCTGTGACGGCTTTGGCAATATTTTCGGTTGATTGACATGGCCGTGACAAGTCTCCGGTGTGTTTGTTTTTATAATGTGTTGCGCAAGGCGAATGGAGTGGCGGATGTATTGGCTAAGGGAGGGATTGGTTGCAGATTTGGGATTAGTGTTTAGGCTGGCTTGGGGAGAATGTGCCTATGATAAAAAAATATTTTTATGTAATATGTTGCCCTCTAGGTTTCTTAGCTAAGACTTTGTTATGGTTAACCCGGACGACTTGCATCGCATACTTGGTTTGGTGAATGAACCTCTCAGTAAAGATTTTTTATATATACAAAATTTTGAACTCAAAACGTATTTAAACGATACAAAGATGTTTATCACTTGAATCAACACCGTTAGTATTTAATTCAATACAAAAGTACTAACAGAAAAAGATGAATAATTTTTTTAAAAAGATTATCTTCGATATTTTAAAATATAATAGATGGAAATAAACTTTAATAATAGATGATGGACGGATTTTACTCAAACTTATCAGGCAGGCAGGCATGTTGGGCAATGATGTGAATGAATAAGAAGGATCACCATTGACAAAGCCACGACACTGCCCATTTGCTGCCCAAACGGCTGACCATTTGATGTTGTTCAAACCCCAGACAAGCTCAAGCATCTGCACCACCACAAACCTCAGTTTCTTCTATTTATTTCCCTTTTATTCTTTCCTATATAATCGTCAAAATAAATCTGTCTTAATACGTCAATATTACCTCAGCACAAAATACCAAGATATCATGCAAATAACTACGTTATTTTCTTTAGGATTTTGTTATTTAAATATACATTTTATATACTTCTGTTTATGCTTTGGGTCTCCTCTTTTCTTTCTCAGTTTCATAGTTTTTTCTGTTATTTTATTTTATCAGTCTTGTTGCTTATATCCCATGGCTTTGAAACTTTTTGATCAACAAACATTACACAACAGCCACCCATGATGTATTTGGAAGCATCGATGTGGACACCATAACCAGACATTAAAATGTGAATGTTTTGCTCCATAGTCTATATTATTCATGTGACTGTTAGCTTTATTGTCTGAAAACAGTGAATCCCCCTTGAGACTGGCCCAAATCGCCATGCAAGGAGAGAGGGATGTGGTCCAAGTTAATGTGTGAAACCAAACCTTGAGCCATTCTCTTTGCAACTTAACCATGTGCGGTGTTCATTTCAGACATGAATCTTCAAGGGTTTCAACTTATGCATCCTAAGATTGCAACAACCCTGCTTTCATATGGGACTCACCCTTTCCACTTTAGCAAATATGGTTTCTTTTTTTGTTGGAAATTAGAACCATGTGATTCAGTTTCCTCTGTGATTCTTTTAAGACAAGACAGCAACCTGAAACCTGTTCATGATAAGTTGGTAAAATAGCTGAACCTGTTTTTCAATTTGGATTTCACAGTATTTTTGCTTCAGCAGTGTTCATAAGAAATGTGATGAAGGATGAACAAATGGAGGTAATGCATATTCTAAGGACACACAGGTGGGGACAAGGGAATCCAAATTTGTCAAAGATGGGAAAAGTTGAGTTTGATCTCTCAAAGACAGGAAGAGGATGCACATGTAATGTTTTTTCAGTTAATTAATTGAAAAGTGGCAAAGAAAAGACAGAAACGGTTAATAGAGTGACAGTGAGTCTCAAAATTATAGACCTGAACTCAATCATGCATATGATTATGATATCCCCATATTGTTTAGGCACATCCACATATCAAATGTTTGAGTAAATTACATGTTGATGACAGTCAAATTCAATGTATAAATAACCAACTGTTTTACAACAAGACAATAGATGCAGTTAACCATGTTCATGTAAGAAACTAATACAGATAAGGGATTTTGATTTCCAGGAACCTAGAGTCACCTTTCTACTTTAATCACAGTCAACAACCATTATTATTTCTCACAAAGTAAAACTAAAGGAATTCAGGTCAAGATACATTTTCTTTCGTTCGAAAAGAACGAGCTAGGTACAAAGTATAGAACACTTTTCTGGTCACCAAATTTCTACCAGAACTGGTATCTGTAATGCTATCTGACTTTATAAGATATCCAGGTCTTGGTCATTTTCTTTGCCAATCCAGACGTTTAGACGTTCAAGGGAAGCATTTCATTCGCTGCAATGAAAACAGTATCAACCAAACCTTACAGACAGAAAGTCAAATGATGTTGATTTTAATTACACGGCAATGAGGACTCTTAAACACCTTACCTGTCGTTCAATTTCAACAGCAGATGCAGCAAGCCTTCGCTTCAAGATACCCCTTTCATTTTCGCAGCTCTCCATCTCAGTATCTAAAATCAATTGAAATAATAGCAAGATTAAAAGTGAGCAATAACAGAACATCAAAATCAATGATATTCTCATTTCCATGTCAACTCGAGCAGAAATAACACTATGTGCAAGGTTATGTTAACTAGTAGCAACATTCTCCATGGGAAAGTTGTATTCTAGTCTTCTCTTTTTCTAAAGTAAAGTTCGGTTTATCCAATTAGGAACTAGTCCGAGTTTACACTGAATAAAGAGTCTATCATGTATTGTAGTCAGCCTAAACAAATCAGTAACCTGCCTGCCCTGCTTCCCATGTAATCCAAAATTCTTTTCTTGCTAAATAAAATACCATAGGATTTCAGTTTACTTTCATCTGCCTGTTCTGCAAAGTGTTCCACATTGCTGCTGAATCGTAGTGGGTTCCATTCCAGCACCATTCTAGTCTTGTCCCCTGAATAGTTAAGGGGAAGGAACATTCCCAATTTCTGAATAGCCTTAAAAACGAACTTCACCCTCGCTTGGAGGAATACCCACGATTTTTCTCCCTTTTAAAATATACCTCATGATACCCATGGATTGCTTGCTTGGGAGACAATGAGCTATATATTCCTAATAAACAGATCGTATCCCAAAGCAGAAAAATCCTCAGTTCTAGGCCTCCCTCAGCCTTTTGAATGGCATATAATTTCACAGATCAGTCTACGTTATGACTTACAGTAAATTTGTAATAGATAATTCAAGTCTTCAAAGGGAGACTGAAACTTCATGCCTCGTCAGAGACAGGCCCATATCTCTTTAAGATTTTTTTTAATAAAAATTTGAGGGTTCTATTATTTCATAAGACTCTTTAACTAAGGACCACCCTTATTTGATAGATAGAAACATACTCGTCAGGGGTCCTCTAATAGGTTATGACAAACCTTCCTCAATCAACTTCAAACAATTGGGATGATCAACCAAAAGATATAAAAACTTGAAGGGCTTGGGAGGAGAGAACTCTTCGAAGTTGAGTAAACTCGAACAATAATCTAACATATCAAGGGTTAGAAAAGAAACTTTGGAGGTTCGGAATGCCATGTACCAATTGGGGTTGGCTAGCACTCTATTCAACTTTCTGGAAGTGATCCTTCCAACCTTCGGTTACACCATGTGAACAAGGGATCAGAATGAGGATGGTCAATGAAGCCTAGCTAAGAAAGTTAGAAAGATACTATTTCAGATATTGTTACACAAGCCATAAGGTCTACAGAGTGAACCTTTGCTACAAAAGTAAGGTTACAAGATTGTGACACTATCCACAAAGTGTAACCAGGAGAGTAAACCTTGCTGCAAAAGTGAGGTCACAGCATTGTGATCCTAGAAGTGACCGGCTCAGGATGTGAGACAACCTCGAATAACTGGAAATTCCAAATCCAACAATGTGAGATCCTCATGCATTAAGAGGCCTTTTTACAAAAAATTTTACCTGATATTGGAACCCTATTTAACATGTGAAACTCATAAAGATTTGCATTTAAGAAGACAAGAACTCAAGCCATGCATGCGTATGAATTATTTTGAGACCTGCAAGTTGATTGGTTTGATCCAGGTAATAAAGTATACTTCTAGAAACCACTTAGTCTATTTGAAATTGATAGTTTCACATGTTAGATGCAATGAATAACTAGGTTAAGCAATTTCCCAGTGTTGTGATTCTTCTAGGTGTAGGTAAACATTAATATTTAATGATAATGAATCTTCTAGCCATAGATCCTCAGATCCCAAAGATTAATACACTTTAAAATAGTGTAATATAAAAATGCATAATGCCTACCTCTAAATCTTTGAACTGAGTTTTTCGTAAGAAGGTGAAAAGTAAACTATTTTGTATGTGCATTTAAGTTCTAATGGATGAGGTGTCTTTTCCTTTTGTTTAGATGACCAAGGAAGTTCAAGATTGTTAAAAATAGAAAACTCCATTACCCTACAAGCCTTTTCAATATTTACTTTAGCTTTCACCCTCAAATGGAACCATGTTTTTATCTCAAGAATTTATCTTTTTACAGTAACATAAAAGTCCCAGAACTTTGTGCTTACCTATTTCAAAAAGGCCCACATCTTTTCTGTTTCTCTAGAACCAATCTCAGGAATTTGCATCCAAATATCGGTTTTCCAGAACCATGTGATTGTGTTTTCTTTAGCTAATAAAAAGATCAATGGGAGAAATATAGTGGATTGGTAGAAGATCCCATAATGGTTTATCTTATGGTGCCATATTATTTTGTAAACAGCTTTAATTCCTTCTAAACGCAAGGTAACAACTGGATGGTATAATAATAGATTTCATACATAATCAAAGTATATACAAGGAAAATAACGGACTGAGCTTAGTGATTTTTGTGTAAGAAAAGACTGAGCATAGTGAAATATTGTTGTAGATTAGTGAGCCTAATATCTGGTTAATGCTGTAGAATTACAAACTGTACATCTTAGGAAAAAAACAAGATAACTGTATCCTATCACCTGCTTGACAACATCCTGGAAAGCTAAAGTTCTCGAACTTTTTAATGCAATATACTAATTAAAATTTGTCCATGGAATATACCACTTGTTTGACAATATCCTGGGAAACTTAAGTGCTCATATTTTCCAAATGCAATAGTGATTAAATTTTTTGTCCATGGATTAGTTTATGTAAGGAATGACGTGCACGGAAATCTTGCAGCAAATCTTGCAGCAATGAATAAAAGCATGAATGTACATACACTAATCAGCCACAAAATGTCAAAAGAGGCTGCTTAATTCTTACCATAATAGTAGGATGAATGAATTGTGATGCGCTCCGTAGGCTGGAAAAGAAACAAAAATAAATTAGCATTCCCAGTAGAGATATGGATTAAAATCAGCCACAAATAGAAATAAGCATTACTTGCATTCTAAATTCCTATCAGACTAATTGGATAGAGGATTAGAGAAAGGTGAAACTTTTAAGACATAATTTAAGGGTACATTTACCAAGGAATAACAAACACCGATACAGAACAGAATTTTGTGCATGAGTGATGAATAAGAAGATTATAACTGATCACTAAACTAGCTACATTAAGCTCTACACATCAAGGTGAAAATCATATGAGTATGTAACAGCCACTTCCTGATTTAAACAGTACTTTGCTCATGTCAGTGTCTCCCATCTTACTTTATCTTTTTATTTTCCCCCCTTTTATGGATTATTTGAAAATAAAATAAAAGAGGAAAATTCCCTCTTTACGAGAATGAAAGTGAGACTGCCATATAGGTGAAACACGTATAGACCATCAAGGAAACTGTTGGATCCACCATGGCAAGACATCCTGAATTTTCTATTGCATTACAAAGGAAAACAAGTGTGACACATTTATACCATTACAAAGATCCCCTCACGACGGGTAGGAAGTTCCTCAAGCTTTCTCAAAGTCTCATCACCTTTGGTGACCTTACCAAATATTGCATACTGAAAAGATAAACAGAAATAATTATGTGATACGTGCACTATACACCATATAAGATTCAGAAATAATCATCACAATAATCATTGCCAATGATGCTCAGCAAGTGTGACTGGAATACCTGGCCATCAAGATGAGGAGCATCTCCAAGAAGCATTGAAAATGAGGACTGTGCACTGTCTGGATCAGAATATCTACATCGAAGCAGAGCTCAATTGCATATAAATACATAGAATATCATAAAAAAAAAAATCAAACATGAACGTTGAAACTAGTAAGAAGTGTTTACCTCCCCATAGAAAGAATACCTCTCACATGTTTTACATCACTAAATTCCCCAACAATTGTCTTTTCAGCTTCCCTTCTTTGCTCCTCATTCATGGGAGCTGATCGTCCACCTGCAACATCTGCCACTTGGGCGACAAAGCCCTTATCAACCTACAAAAATTTAAAAATGATAATATTATCCTCACCCACATCTCAAAACCAAATTAATTAACTGACTTAGCAACCAAATTCCAAAATCCATGCTTTTTTTTTTTTAAGTTCTGCCACTTACTCTGAAGAAGTGATTGGTGTTATAGCAACCAAGACGCACAAGCTTAAAAATGTGATCAACAGTTTTGGGTGCAACACTTGGGTAAAATCCAAATTCAATATCTCCATAATTTGTCTGCATTACAACCAATAATTCTTCAAACAGCATCAAACCAACAAACAAATTTGATACATTTCAATTAATGGCATCAACAAAAGAAAAATCACATTTCAGTACATAATTCACAATAAATAAAAACAAAAGTAATGAAAAAAAAATGCCCAATTCATATATTGAAACTGAATATGTATATATATATAGGTGAGAGTGAGGCAAAAAAGAAAGAACCTGGAAAACAACACGAGCAGAGCTCATCTGGGGTTCTTCAGACAAAACACCAACACTAAAAACTACAAACACTAAACACACCCAACAAAAGATCTTCATCTCTTCTGTCCTGACCCTTGATCTAAATCTGTGTTTGTCAACTCCCAAACTATTTCTTCTAAAAGGGAGGAGGTGAAAAAAATAAAATGAGCCGTGTCGGGTCTCATACCTACAGAAAAACCAGTCCAATTTTCTTTTGCTTAAAAGATCCCATTATGGCCCAATGTATTCATATGAGTCTAGTGAGGTCCAATTAAATACATTCCACTCTCACACATCCATCTCTGTGCACTGTGCTATCAACTTTAACATTTCCCAAACTGCTTTTTGTTTTCCAGGAAACTTCCTTCTTTCATGTTCAAGCAATTAAAAGAGATAAAACAAAAGAATCCTATCCAGATTTTGTTAGCATAGGCTTGGATTGAATGGGTGCATTAAATGCCTCTACTTTATAGAGATGGCATTTCACAAAGGTGCCATGAGCTATGACCTATGGACCACACTGCAAGGTTTTGGCATCTCCTTAGGGTATTAGAGATGCCAAAAAAAGTGAGTAACCAAAGAAAAAGTTCCCTTCGTTTAAGGATTCTGCTCGATTTCCATGGCTGTACCACGAGGATTGGTGGGGCTACCCTCTCGTTGAAGAAATAAAACACTTCGGTTTTATAATATAAAGATGAATTTATTTTTCCCTAAGACCAAAACATACAACCGACACTAGTTTTATGTATTTAATTCTAGAGGTTATATGAACATGACAAATGTTCCGGTGAAAAAATGTTTGTTTTAAGATATATGAGTTCAACTTCAAGTCGTTTTGTCTATAACAATATATATATTTATTTTTAAATAATTAAGAATATATATGAATAAATATTATTTTCGGATTAAGAGATTTAAATTTAAATAATTTAAGATATACGAACATAATATACATATTCTATATTGAATAAGAAAAGGGTAAACTAGAATGGAGGTCATTTAATTATGGGTAGGTTATATTTGAATCACTCAATTATAAGCAAAGTTATATTTGAGTCGGCCTTCATATTTAAAAAAAATCTATCAATTTTTGTATTAGATTAATTAATGACTTTAAATGAATTACTTTAATGTTAACGAGGGTATGCAAGTAATTTCGAAGAAAAAAAATAATCAAATTGATATATTTTTTAAAATAAAGGGTGACCCAAATATAGATTTACCCATAATTAAATGACCTAAATATAATTTTTAATAATTGGGTAATCCTACTATAATTTTATTCATAATTAAGTGATCAAATGTATTTTTCTAATAATTATGTGACTCAAATAAAATTTTTAATAATAATGTGACCCAAATAATTTTTTTAATAATTATATGATCCAAATAAAAATTTTAATAATAATGTCACCCAAATAGAAGTTACCCACAATAAGTGACCTCTTTTGTATTTTACCCATAAGAAACTAACATCATTATAATGCCAAATAGGAATGTCAATGGATCGGATCTGGATCGGACTTTATAAAGTCCAAGTCCAATCCAATTAATAATCGGACTTTCAAAAAATCCAAGTCCGAATTCAAGTCCACTTACATAAATCCAAATTCAATCCAATAAAATATCTAAAATCTAAATCTAAATCCAAAAGTCCAAATCCAATTATTTTTTAAAGTAACAACTCAAATAAATATCTTTAAATAAATTTTTTTTATCAAACAATTATTTTAAAATTTATAGCACAAATAAATCTCAACAAATATTACAATCCAATATAAAATAAATCAAAGTAATAACTCAAACTTTTAAATATAAAAATTTTAAATATTTTTATTCGGGTTTATATATGGCATATCGGATATGGATTCAGATTGAATTCGGATCGGATCATGGCAATATCCATATCCGATCCACCTCCTATTAGGACTCGAATATTATTTTTGAATTCGGATTCGGACTTTTTTGATCGAATTTAGATTGAATTTTTTTTTCGAATCGAATCGGATTTAGATCAAATTCGAATTATATTGCCATCCCTAATGCCAAACCCTACCATGTTCAGGAATCTCCCCTGGCTAATGCAATTTGTCTCTTACGAATTTGGCAATCTTAGTTCAACTTGAATTAGCCTTTAAGAAGCAAGTGGTTAAAATAAATATTGTACTTCGAAAAGGGTACCGAAATGGAATTTTTATATTATTAAAATTAAATTATATAAATAATTATTGAATTTTTAAAATAAATTTATTTTAATCATTATACTTTCAAATATTTAAGAAAAGCATCTAATTATTAGTTATATTTCGATATTGTCTCCCGATTAAAAATTAACGTTAATTTTTGTTTTTCCTTAGTAAAAACTAACATGGTTATACTAATAGAAAATTTTATTAATTCTTAAAAAAAATAAAGAGTGACGCTAGTTATTTTGTTTGTCTTTTTAATCGGTGGTCGGCTATTAATTTAAGTATTAATTACTGATTATCAGGTTTAATGTTTTTTTAGCTTTTTTTATTTTTAATTAAAGTCTCTAGTTTTATAACATGTTTTTTTCATCTTTGTAATATATATTTTTTATTTCTATGGTTTTATTTTATCTGTCGTTTTGACATGATTTTAATATATTTTAACTATCATTTGGTGTTTGTATGAAAAATTTAACGGCACTATTTTTTATTATAATCTATATGTAGTCAGAGAAAGTTGTATCCTTACTCAGATAATAATTGTTTGTTGATATAATCTGCAGTTTTAGATAATAAAATATTCTAATTAATAATTTAGGTTGTTTATTATTCTTTCATCTCATCATACGTCTCGATTAAATAGAAATAATAAGAGTAAAGAAGATTCTTAATTTTTAATGACAAGTTATTCTTTATAAAAATATTTAATTTTTTCCGCATTTTTAAATTTATAAAAAATATAATAGACTAACTTCATTATTCTCTCTTTTAAATGAGTTGTATTTAATATATTTTTTTAATATAATATATATATTTTCATCCTTAGTTTACATTTCAGAAATTATTTTATATATTTATTATAACCAATCACTCAGATGTATCTATTTTATTATTTTTTTATCTCAATCATTTTTATTAAGTGAATCTTTATCTTATAAAAATTATAATAAATATTAATAAAAATTTAATTAATAAAAAATAAGATAAAAATAATAAAATAGATACATTTAATTTGTTAATCTCGTACAAGAATAACTCTTGACATAATTTAATAATCTGAAACCGCGCAATCGTTTTATTTTTTGTTTAAAGCAGTTCTTTTTTTCAATTAATACACAACTAATATCTTGATTGATTCTTACTAAAATCAAGTTTTGACCAAATGACTCCAACATTTTAAAAATCATGAATTTATACATATAAATGCCTACAAATTAAAAATTTGAAAGTGATTATAAATAATTTAATCATTATATTTAAGAGAACGAATCTTTAAATTTAATAATTCAAAGAAAAATATTTTTAGTGCACATTTTTTTTCTGGTGGCTTCAAGGCAGCATAAATTATAGTGGGGCTAAAAATTTAGTGGCCACCAACTCTTCTGCGGTTAAAATTCCGCGTGCACGAATTATCTGATCGAAGTAGTTAAAGGAATGGTCATTGTTTTTAGGGATCACGGATTCAAGTATCAGTAATGTAAGCATCGTGATTGAACGGTCAATATTAAATGATTGAAATTATATTCTAAAACAGATATTATTGTAATCACTATTAACTAAATTAAAAAAAATTATTAGATGCCTAAACATTATTGACCTGTGATTTATGTGCATCTTCCGCTTCTTGAAACAGGAAGCATAATAATATCCATCTATATTGTAAGGATTTTAGTAAGTGCAGAATATGGAATATATGTAGATTTGACATAAGTATTATTTTTGGAAACAAAATTAACTACATATAAAAAAAAATGGGATTTTGAATATTTAATTATGTTATTATTAATTAAATATTCGAATCAAATTTCTTCAAACTTTGAAAACGATATCATGCCATTATTTAACTTTTGTGGGAAGTGCATAAATATTCCACCCTTTTACTTTCAACCTTTGGTGTGTTCTTATCTTCTCCTGTTTTCATCTTTATGTTGAGTGCAAGATCTCATGAGTGGATCCTTGAGACATTTAAGCAGGTAATGTTTATAAAATACATCATCATTAAGGGAAAGTAAAAGACCCGATTACTCGATCTCGATCCTGAATCCGATAAGATATGATAAATTTTTATTTGGTATTGGTTTTGATGGGATCAGGATTGGATCTAAAATTTAGGTCTCAGTCATAACCGAGACCGTAATTGAATCTAGATTTTTTGGACCCGGTACCCGGTGAGTACCCAATAAAACCGGGACCAAGATTAAATATCCAGTATTGGTTTTTTTTGTTTATTTTTCTTATCAAACTTTCTCTTTATGTATTAATATTATGAGTATGACTAGTTTTAAAACTTTAATTTTCAAACCTAGAATGTTCTAATTTTATTATTTAATATTATTATTAATGATTGATTTTTTTCCTTCAACTACTCAATTTTTTAAGAATAAACTAATTAACTGGGTACCCGGCATTAGAACTGATTCCATCAATAACAGACCGATTCTTAAAATTTAGGACCCGGTATGACCGGGACCGAAATCAGTTCTATTTAAATTAGCTGAGTACCCGGTATTGTCCACCCCAAATCACCGTAAACATTTGATTGCAATATTTTATACAATTCTTAAACTCTTAAATTACAGATTATGAAATCGAGTTAAAAATTAATTGTTAGAATTTATTTTTTTATACAATACCTAAATTATTTATAATCCCCTAAATTTAGAATCGAAGGATATTTTATGTTTAAACAAATATTATCTCTAATTTTTAATTTTGACTCTATTCGTGGAGATGGTACATAAAATCCCGTAAATTTTTTTACCTTTTAATATATATTATAATGATGAATTTATTTTTTTCCCGAACATTTATATTTTATCTCTAACTTTTAATTTCGACTATGTCTATGGATGATGATACATGGAATCATATATCATGAGTGCATAAGTGTGAATCTAAATAAATTGGTTCAAATGTAGTTTATGTATGTGTTAGGCTGTGATTTGTGAATTCTAAAGTCAAACCAAACCAAAATGAATATTTAAACTTTTAGTTTTCCATTACATGTAGTCAAATTTTAACAGTTGACAATATTGGTAATAATATCCCTTAAATACAAAACAATGGGAGATTCATTAAAAGGTCAACTCTCCCTACTTGGTCAGTATGGTTTTGGTTCATAGTCAGTGGCGTCGGCTTTGCTCCAAAGCTTTGAACAACAAATCTGAACTATTTTTTTTCTTGTTTTGAATGGTTAAACCTTAAACCCTAAACCCTAAACACGGACATAGAAGTTTGTATTTTTTTTAAACATGATGGTGACTTAGGACCTGTCAGTTTCGTGTTTTGTAAGTGAATGGAGATTTTGTATTACATATGATCAGTTTCTTTTGTGAAATAATACAATTCATACCCTTTGTTCAACCCACAAATGATGGAGCTCAAAGACTTTATGATTCTCTTTAGATGTTCCTGTCTTGTTACCACATCCAACGTTTTTACCTAAACAGAATGTTCTTGCACCTGTTTTTATTACACAGGTGAAGCCAAAAAGAAAATAAACATCTATCTCCAAAAAATTAAGTTGATGGTTGAAGATCGAATGTTAAGTTGATGGTTGTTCAACGTTAAATAAAAAAAGTTAGCAGACAAGTATCGTGTTGTTGAACATGTATATTTAAAATTCTAAAAAAATTTACATTGTATAACTTAATTTTATCTATTTTTAAACGTGAAATATAAATAAGATAGCGAAAAGAAATAAATGATTTTTATTCTTTACATCTGCGATGTGTATCACGTTTCAAATAGATGAAAGGGTAAAATACGTAGATGGTTCTCTGATTATGTCTCTGTTTTTTTGTGTCCTTCAATTATCAGAAGTTACAAACTAGTCTTCTGATTTAAAAAAGTAACAAATTAATCTATTGCCGTTAAAAATTTAACAGTTGATGGTGTTGAAGTTAATATAAATTGATATAATTATATAATTAGCCCTTAAGTTCTATATTTATTTTAATTTGACCCTAATTATAAAATATAATCCACAATCCCAAAACATATTTAAGAGTCTCTAGAAATTTAATGAAATGGTATCTTTCATGGAGGGCGGAAATTTTCTCTTTTATTGTGTCTCTATTAGTGTTCTTACTTTAAAATAATAGGTTTAGAGCTCAAGGTTAAGGGTTAAGGATAGAGCTTAAGAAATTAGAAGTAGGGGTAAAGTTTAGGGTTTAAGATATGAAAATTAAGGTTAAAATTTAGAATTTAATCTTGAAAAAATTTAAAAGTAGGACATAAAAAGATATATCATTAGGTATAAAATATTTTGGTTCTTTCATGGAATGTAACTTGAAAAGAAAATTTTAATGTTGGTCAAGATTAGTAACGGAGGCATATGGGGTAAAGAGGGACAATCGCTTCCTACCCTCGAAAAAAAGTCACCTTTTATCTTCTAATTTAAATTTCTTTATATTTTTGTTTATCTATGAATTCACCCCTCACTTTCAATTATTTATATTTTACCTCTTCAACCCCAAATTCTAGTTCCGTACTTGATCAGAATGCGCCAATTCTTTGATTGAAGCCGACTTTGGCATCATCAGCATCTCAAGTGCCTGTAGGTGTTTTCTTTTCTCTGCCATTTGGATATTAGTTGATAATTTGATGCTCACATACCTGTATAAAAAATAATCATCTTTGAATATAATAATCAGTTTAGTTTCTCCCAGGAGCATACTGAAGATACAGCTCCCATGATAGTAATTTTGATAATAGCAAGTACTCCACTTTGAAAAAAGTAACAACTTGATAACTGGGATCCATGTGAACCCTGCTCCATTGGATCTTTCACCTCA
The DNA here is from genome assembly GCA_035048815.1 of Abelmoschus esculentus. Classification (NCBI taxonomy): domain Eukaryota; kingdom Viridiplantae; phylum Streptophyta; class Magnoliopsida; order Malvales; family Malvaceae; genus Abelmoschus; species Abelmoschus esculentus. The sequence continues at coordinate 3,252,976 of JAUCBN010000031.1, read as the reverse complement.
TAGTTTGTCTGGTGCTGTGACATATCTGATTGTTTTTTCAGACTCAAATTCCTGTCCAAGTACTTTTGAAAGCTTTCCTGATGGTAGGTCATCTTGCCGATGCCGGAGTACGAGGCAGTAGTAGTGGAGGGATCTCAAGTGTGCCTTCATCTAGTAGTCTCATGGTTTCTCAAGTGTGGCGTTTGGAATTGGATCCCTTGGTGCAGTCCCGAGGCGTGGAAATAGTACAATGGTGCGACCAGAATGAACTAGCCTCAACGAGGCCAGGCTAATGATGGAAGTGCATCTGTTGGTTCTAGGGAACTTAGTGAGTCTGCTGGAATACTTGACAGAGTTTTCCCCCTTCAATGATTTATGGTGTGTAATAGAGGCATGGAAGCTCCTTTTAGAATCAAAATGAGCTGGTATGATAATAAAATTTTATTATTGAAAGATAATGAGTTGGTATGGTGTCTTAAATGGAAAAAAATTATTAGACGAACTAGTTTACCACGTCATTTTTTTCATTCAATAATAAAATTTTATATTATCTTTTAAGAAAATTTTCTCCTCTTTTTATTTTTATAAAATAAATCTTTATCTTTTTTATATGTCATTTAATGAATCTTATTAGATAAGACCATAAATAATATCATAAAGAATTAAAAAATTAATTTGATATATTATTAAAATTATGTTAGTTAATTTTTTAGGTTAAATTCAAATTAAATATATAACTTATAATTAAGTTAAAAAAATAATTTATAACTTTTCATAATCATAAAACAAAAAAATTAAAACTTATCCCGCATCATTTGTCACGACCCGGATTCGGATCCGAGTGTCGGGTTAACCTGGGGTGTTGAGCTTTGGTTTTGGGCCCGTGTTTGAGTGTTGGGTCTTGTTGGGCCTAGGCTTTTAGGCTTGTTTGAGTGTTTGGGCTTGTAGGTTGTTGGGTTGGGGGTAATTTGGTAATCACCAAATTGAGAAGAAAGGAGAGAGGTTTGGGGGTTTAATTTCTGCAGAGGAATGACCTCATTCCTTTCTCTCTTCACTCTTCATCTTTCCCCACCATAGGAGCAAGAAAAGTGAAAGGTAAAAGGCTTGATCTTTAGGAATTTTGTTTAGAATCTCGTTTTTGTGTTAGAGAAGATGTTGTAGGGCTGTTTTGGATCTATAAAATAAGCTAAAGAAGTGTTGGTTTGGAAGAAGTTGAGGGTTTAAGGGGGGTTTAAGTTTGAGTTCGGTTTTTGATTTTTGGGAGCTCAAATCTCAGTTCTTTTAGTGTTTGAAGCTCCGAAAATCAACTCTAAGTGTTCCTAATCTGATATATGTCTTTCTCTTGTAGAGAAAGAGCTTGGAGAGCCTTCAAGAGCTTTGGGGAAGGAGAAGGCTTGAGTTTGAGCTTGGGGCTCGGGTTTGCTGCTTTGGTTGCTGTTTTTGCTTAAGGTTGGTTCTCTTCCAACTCAAAATCATCATGCATATCATGTTTTAAGTTTAAATGCATGTTGTTGATTGGTCTGAATATTGGTAGCTAAGTTTGGTCATTAATGGTGGATTTTGGTATTGTTGTTGAACCTTCGTAAAAATGATGTAAACTTGATTAGGATCACTCCTTTAAGGCCTAGGATCAGTTTGGTATTAATTAGATCGAGTTTGGATAGGTTTCTAAGTGTTCAAACTGCAAAAACTGCACTTATCATGCAGGGGGTATCGATACCGGAAGGCCGTGTATCGATACCCCTGAGAGAAAATTGGTTACATGAATAGGGGTATCGAACCATGGTTCGATACCAGGCTGTCCAGTAGCATAATGGCATCGATGCCAGTACCGGAACAAGAGGTCTTCCTCTGTTGACTTTTGGATTGGTCAAAGTGGTTCGGTACTGGTATCGATACAGGTGTTCCGATACTCCAAGTAGGGGTATCGATACCCCAAAGCAAATTTAGCCCAAATACTTGTGGAAAAATGGTAAAGTCTCACAATGTTATTTTAGATGTTCCAAGGACTTTTATAAACCTTAAAATGAATATTAGACCGAAAGTTAGACACCTAGACCCGTTAACGAGATAATTGAATAATAATTAGAGTCTAGTGGTGTAAACCGGTATATGGAACCGTTGAGGGTTCGTGTGACCTATTCGAGTCACGTGGCTTGCTAGGAACCTTGCTTAGTGCTGATGGGTTGCCTAGATTATATATATATATATATTGTAATTATGAGATAATCTGGTAACCTTGCTTAGTGCTGATGGGTTACTAGAATAACTATTATATGAGATGTAAAACTGATAACCTTGCTTAGTGCTGATGGGTTATCGGTAATATCATGCGGAAGACCAGCTAGGACCTTGCTTAGTGCTAATGGGTTCCTTAGCGGATATTGTGGGTGGCATGCCACGGGCCTTGCTTAGTGCTGATGGGTCCCATACTTCTATACTACTATAAGGTGATACGAACACCGAAGTATATATGAGTATATATATATATATATATGAGATATGAATACGAGTTAAAAGCCTGAGATGTTGTGTGGTCTTCTCTTGTCTTGCATATGCCATGTGCCGATATATGCCATCTTGATATCATGTGTTTAGGCGGATATGGTAGCGCCATCGTATTCATGCCATGTCATCATTCATGTTGTTATGCTTATTTTATGCTATGCATGATGTGGACCGGTTGGTCGAGTACCCACTGAGCTTTAGTAACTCAGCGTTTCGAAATCTGTTTTCGTGCGTAGGTTAAAGTAGCTGTTCGGAGGAGCATCAATCGTGGTGGGTTCAGCATCGACATCTGTTGTCAGAGTACTATTGTTAGGCATAGTGGGCATTCGTACTTGTAGGACCCTATATGTGTAATTTGTAACTCTGTTTTATTTATTGTCAAATGTTTTAAACGGTTGAAATATTTTGGAGCTCCGTTACTTAAATTTATTTGAATTTATGTTTTAAATGGATTTGAATTATATTTTATCATGATGGATATGGATTTAGACCCAACTTCATGGACTTTTGGAACGAAATTTTAAAGTACAGGTTTTGGGCCGGAGGCCCGATGTGGCACCGGATCGAGGGTGTTACATCTTTTATTATAATTTTCCCTAGATAAAGTTAAAGAATAATACCATTATGAATTATATCAAAATATTAAAATAAAATATTTAATATTTTATCTTTAAAAAATAATATTCTATTCAAACCTTTTCGATTTTAAACGAACCTTGAGGTTCGGTCAATTAACCTGACCTTGAACAGGCACACACTACGATCTTCAACTATTTATAATATATTTTGTATTAATAAATTCATTAGAACATTCATCAGATTTTTTGTTATTAAAATATTATGGGTTGATTTTTAGTTTTCTAACTCATTTTTTGACCGGAAATCCACTTTCCTCTTCCCTCTATATAACTCCTTCCGCCTTCCTTGCTCTCCCTCATCCCTTCCACCTTCTCTGATATCCCTTTCACTTTCTCAATGGCTGAGCAGACGCCATCAAAGCGCCATAGAGAAGAAACCCAGATTGCAGATGAAGAAACAAAGCGACACAAGTCATACAATCATATCCTCTCTCTGCTTGAAGCGGAAGAGGACGAGCCAAACCAAGACTTGTCTTCTCTCATCAACACTTTACAGTACGAACTTTCCTCAGACTCCGTTTTCGACGATACCTTTCTTTATCCAACAACTAATACCTTAGAAGCCGAACAAGAAAACCCTAAGCCTGCAAACCCAACCGAGATGGTGAACCCCGTCACTGGCACCGCAGAAGACGGGGAAAATCAGGATGATAAACAGCAAGTCATACGGCATTTGCTTCAAGCTACTGATGACGAACTTGGGATTCCTAACAGGGAAGATGGTTTTGAGTTGGAACAAGGTTTTGGAAATGGCGGAAATGGGTTTGCTTTATGTGATAGGTTGTGGGAACTGGAAGATGAGGCTGCTAATTACTATACCTTGCTGCAGTCTGAACTTTTCCTGTAGAAATGGCTTTTGTAAGGATGGAAATAGAAGGCAGGAGAAATGGTAGGGACTAAAATTAGAAAACGGAAAAATATGGGGATTGTGGAGAAAATTTGAAACATGAAGGCTGTATTTTTGGGTTGTTTCATTTTGGAATTCCACCTTGAAAATATTGGAACTTCCCTCTGGTTCTTTGTTGTTTAGGAACTTGGATTTTAGGCAACAGTTACAGGAACTTAATTCATATTTTTTTTTATAACAGTCACTAATTTTTTTATTAAAATTATAAAATATATATTTAAAAATAAAAATTAATATTAATTTATCAAATTATTTTCCTATCAAATTTATAAAAAAAATAACCTTATTTTTTAATCAAAAGTATAACGAGCTAAAAAAAGTAATAAACGACTTAGATTATCATATAAAATATTTTATTATTTAAAATTAATTATATTAAATATCAATCGACTGAAAAATTAATCATTATCGATAAAATAATAATAAAAATTTAATATTATTAAAATCTTGATGTAAATAATAAATAACTGTTAAAATATATTAAAATCATTTTTATATATTATAAGAATATAGAAATCCGTGCAATAAAGATGAAAATTCTTCAAAATATAAAAATAAAAAATATTCAAGTTTGATAACTAACCAATAATCAAAAAAAAAAATAAAGTTATAGGCAATAAAATTTTGAAAGAGAATGGTTAAATTAAAAAAACTATTAATCTCGAAAATTTTAAATTACTCTGTCCAATATCAAATATTGAAAAAAATATTATATAAATTGGTATATTTTATTATCTATAGTCGTGTTTGTTAAAATTTAAACACACAAATTGCTATATTATTTTTTAAAATATAAAATTTTTATTTTTTATATTACTTTAATAAAGAGTAAATAATTATAAAAAATTAATTAATTTTTAATAAATAAAATTAAAAATTAAGTGATAAATTAAATTATTAAAATAATTTCTCCGAATATTGATATGGGCACCCCAACTTGGATATAAAGATTAAAGTAAGAACCCCACAGATTCATGATTGCGACTATTTAACTGTTGAATTTAAAAAATATTTACTTTGAAAAAAAGGCAATTTTACCCCCATGATATTTATTTTAAAATTATTTAATAAAAATATTATCAAAATAAAATATGACGTTCGTTTTAATCGTAAAAAAATAAAATATATTTAATTTCATTAAATTTACTATTTTTATGTTCTATAAGTTTAAATTCATATTTCCCAACCTTTGTTTTAGTTTCTTAAAAACTAAAAGTTAAGTTTTAAATGATAAAATTATCATTTTAATTTTTTTATATCATGCCTCTTAAAAAAATATTATTTTAAAATTATATAAAAAATTAATTTGTGACAATTTATCAGTCTGGAGGGGTTGTCTGCGTTTTTAAAATGTTTTTAACCGTGGTTCGAAAAAAAAAGACTTTTACTTTTTCAGTTAATTAAAGTTGCTTTATGTTAAAAATAAATAAAAAATAATTCCATGAATTTAAAAATAATATTAACATTATTTATATAGATATAATTAGGGATGGTCAGTAGGTAGGGTTTTATGGGATCCGTCCCCCACTTCGAAACGAAACAATCGATAATATTTATTTTAAGTTATTCTGATTTTGATTATTTTATTTATAAGATATATGATTTATCAAAAAAGTTAATAATTTATATAAATATAGGTACAGAACTTGAATCTGACGGATTTAAACTCGATTGATCTGATCATGTCAGATTTTTGAGTAAAAATTTAAGTCCGAGTCAAGTTGATTTTTTTTAAAAAGTGGATTTGAGTCGGTCGAATTCGATTTTAGGGTAAATTTTTTGATTTAACCCTACCCGATATTAATAATGTAATCTTTTCATATATTTTAAAGATATTTATAATAGTGATTTCTCCTTTTATATATATATATATAATTAAGTCACTAAAATTATTTTTTTTAACTAGTCTACTAAAATTTTAATTTTTTATAATTAAAACCTTAAAAAAATTAATAACTCGCTTCATATCGGTGACACCTCCCTTAATTCGTATCGGATCGAATGACAGATATCATTGTTTTAATTGGATGTGGATAGACCGAAAATCCAACCCATATCCATCTTTATATATATATATATATGAACGGATATTATACCGTAAATATATTTTAATCATAGAATTAATATGAAAATTCTCTTAAATCATAATGCCTATACAAAGTCGACATATAAGTTTCTTAAACTGTACTTTATGGTGTACGAAAATTCAGATTAAATTAATTAAAACATTATGATGTTAACATCGTATTCCTATTTGCCTAGAGTCAATCTCTACTTATTTTTTTAATATTAAGGCACGTCTTCGATAAATATTGTTTTAACTTAAAATTAAAGATTTAAATCACCTTTAAAGTTCAGTTCAATCTGTTATTTAAATATTTGATAAACAAAAGATAATGATAATTGATTGAGGATAAAATAGAGGTGATAAATAGATTGTTCGAATTGAGTTTGATTTAATTAAAATTTAATTCTAATTATATTAGGTTTTATTCGTTTAAGTCAAGTTTGATCTGATTTAATTTTAAGTCGAATATATATTAATTCGATTACTTTTTGAATAGATTGATATCGAAAATAACGTGACAACTTTCTATTAAATATTAATCGTTAACATACTGCCGTGGCTGAACCTTTACGATTAATTTTCAGTAAAATATAAAATTATTTCTGATTATAGATATTTCTAAAAATAAAATAGTATATAGAAGTATAATTATATATTTGGTATCTTATTTTTATATTTTTTATTTTGATATTTTATTTATTGATTGATAAAATAATATTTAATATTTTATTTTATTTTTATTTTAATATCATGTAGTTAGAAAAATCATGATAGATTGAATGTAAAAGAAAATCACACATAATAAATTGTTACATCATTTTTTTTCTTTTAATCAGTATGTCATATTAATTAAAATTATAAATTAATTATAAAAGTGAAAACAATATGATAACATGTTGCATGAGTTGTTTTCTCATTTAATCAACGTATTACTTTTGTTTTTTTTTTATTAGTTAATTTTTCGTTTATTTTTTAACGATAAAACATCAAAATAAAAATAATATTAGATATTATTTTATTAAAAATAGACAAGATGCTAAAACATAAAAACAAATAAAAATAAAATATTAAATATATAATTATCTCTGAAAAAGGCAAGTATGGTTGTCTATATTATAACGTTAATTAATTTATAATTATTATTTTCATACAATCATCGACAGTTGATCTATCAGTTTATTTATTTATGTTAAATATTATAGAGATTTAATATAAAATGATATTTTAATAAATTTTTTATTTATATCATTAAAATTTAAATCTTAAATATTATTTAAAAAATCTAAATTTTCATCTTATTTAATAATTTGAAATTTTTGAGCCATTCAAAAAAAATATAAAATTATTTCAAATCATAATGTATTTTAATATTTAAAAATTATAATAAACTCATAAAAATCTTTAAAAACGTTATAGACTTTACGTAAAAAATGTTGAAATTATTTCATAATACAAAATTAACGCAATCATGTTCCAAAAATAATTAAATATTATAATAATACGATTAAAAAATAAAATAAAATATTCATTAAATAATTTTAATAGTAAAGTATGAAGTTCAAATTTAATTAAATTCTGCGAGGGACCTGATGTGATCCTAACCTAACTTCAGTCAAGTTAAAAAATAACTCTAGTTAATTGGTGATGATAATAAATAACGAAGCCTTATGCGTCAAGCTGGTAAATAAATTTAAAAAATGTCTTATATTTTAAAATAGTACTTAAAGTATGTTATCTTTTTCATTTTAGTACATAAAATAATTTTTTGTCATAATCAGTACTTAAAATATCAATATTTTAATTTAAAAGGCTCACAATTGACACTTTAAGTACTAATTTTAATTAAAAAAATAATTTTCTGTATTAAAACATAAAAAATAGCCTAGTTTAGATATTATTTTGTGATATAAGCCTTTAAAAAATAGGTTGTAGCTAGGTACCTTTAGGAACATGATGGGAGAGGAATACTCTTCCTGTCGCTGTTTTGACAGAGATGATAAGGGTCCCACCATTGATGTGGGACCTGTGTTGTGTTGTTTGCCTGTCATGTCTTTCCCATTTCATATCATATCCTATCAAATCAAAATAATGACGATGGGGATGGATACCATCTTGATGATATGGAACGTGGACACGTGGGAATACATATACCCTGTGATCATCTTGATTGGTAATAGATGGGGACATGTGCGGTGTATGATGATGGATTGGCCATGATTAAGATGAACGCACAGATAGAGAGTTTTGTTCTCATGAGGTAGGAAGATACTCGATCAATTATTGTACTAACCTTTTATTCATGTGCAAAATAATTTTATTGGTTAAAATTATTAATAATACCGTAAGTCAAATTTATTTAATAATTTTGGCATAAACATAATTTTAACCTTTATCGTTTATAATTTTTATCGTTTTGGCCCTTATTCTTTTTTTTTTGAGATAAATTTAGCCCTTAAACTATATGTTTTTGACAAATAGCTTATCTTTTAACTACCATGATAATTGGACCGTTAAAAATCTAACAATGATGACATGTTATATGCATATGATAATATTATTTTAAATAACATGGTATCTAATCTATCAAATACATATATATATATATGAAATATAATTTTATTCTAATATAAAATATAAAATAATTAAAATTCAAATAAAATATTAAAAAAATAATTAATTCTAAAATAAAATGCTATTAAACATTCTCCACCTTAACTACGATAGAATCAAAATCTTATCTTAAAAGATAATTAATTTAGTAGTTAGGTTTAGGAATGTTTAGTAGCCTTTTATTTTAGAATTAATTAATTTTTAATATTTTATTTGAATTTTAATTGTTTTCTATTTTATATTGGAATAAAATTATATTATATATATATATGTATTTGATAGATTAGATGTCATATTGTTTAAAATAATATTATCATATGCATATAACATGTCATCATTGTTAGATTTTTAACGGTCCAATTATCATGGTAGTTAAAAGATAAGCTATTTGTCAAAAACATATAGTTTAAGGGCTAAATTTATCTCAAAAAAAAAAGAATAAGGGCCAAAACGATAAAACGTTAAGGGTTAAAATTATCTTTATACCAATAATTTTTAAACTTAAACTTAAAACTTATAGTTTATTTCTATAAATATAATTATTATTTTTTATAATCCTTTAAATATATTTTTTAATATTATATTAGAAAATAATTTTTATAATCTAATTAATATTAATAGATATAAAAAAATATAATTAATAAATTATTTAAATACATATTAAATATAATCATATTTTTATATATTATTTTACTTATTTAGATCTAATTTTTATAAATTAATAAATTAGATCTATTAATAAATTATTTGTATAAGAACAATCTATTTTAATCCCTTTCGGAAGAGAGTGTCGTGTTTGTTTTTGGTAAACACAACTGGTAGCTGCTATGTGTTGTCTAAATCTCCAAGCATATTCACCCATTTTTTTTTCCACTGGGAAATATATATATATATATAATTATGTAAAATCATTATAATTTATACCTCATATAATTATTTTATATACTTATATCGTCTAAATTAAAAGGGTATCACTATCAGCTGATTTTTAACATTAATAAATTATTTTAAAAAATATCTTAATTGTGTAGATATTAAAAATGAGATGCCCAAACTCAAACGCAATAGTAAAAGGAATTCCACTGGGAGAAGTAGGGTGTAATATACGGAAAATTTTATGGTGAGGCGGATTAATATAAAATTAAAATAATTAAAAATGAATATTCATTTAATATTGCCTTAGTATTCTAATAATATTTAAAATAAATAAATATGGTGTTTTAAAATACGTCACATGTTAAAAATGTCATATATTTTGTGTTTTAGTATTCCCTAACGTTGCAGGAAAACTAAAAGTCTCAACCTTTTAAAACAAAGTTATTTGTAAATGAACAGGGTGTTCGATGAGCTGTTCGTCAACCGTTCGTATAATGTTTGTTTATTAAGTTAAATAAACGAGTATGAATAGATATTTTATGTTCAATTAATAAACGAACGAACACGAACATAAATGCGTTCGGCTCGTTTATGTTCACGAACAAACTCGTTTATGTTCGTTTATAAACTCATTTATATACTCGTTTATAAGCTCGTTTATATGCTTATTTATGTTTATTTATATACTCGTTTATATTCATTTATTAGCTCGTTTATGTTCTTTAATAACCCTAAATTCAAAGTATATAAACGAGCATGTTCACGAACGTTAAACTGATATGTTCGTAAACGCTAAACAAACATGTTCATGAACACTAAACAAACATGTTCGTAAACACTAAATAGACAAGTTGATGAATATATACAAACGAACTCGTTCGCGAACATTAAACGAACAAATTATCGAACATATAAACGAACACGTTTGTGAACGTTAAACGAACCAAGCCCGAACACGACAAAAAATAAACGAACCAAGCTTGAACATACCATTAAAAATTTAAACGAACACGAACAGAGTTTGAACACCTTCAAAAATAAATAAACGAACACGAACATACCCTTGTCCGTTCAAGCTCGGTTCGTTTACGCCCCTAGTTATTTCAGTGATTATTGTTTTTTTAATAATCTTTAATTATTTTAAATTAAATTAATAGATAAAAGGTAACAGATTTATTAATACATTTTCAACCAAATCGAAGTTACGTGTATAATCAAGAGCGGAATCAGGATTTGAAGTTGAGAAAGTAAAACATAAATATTTAGAAATAGAAAATAAATTTACAAAATAAAAAAAAAATTAAAAAAATTTAAATAAAAAGATAAAAAAAAATATTCAAAATAAGAGACGATTGTCTATACCAACCTCTTAGTAGTTCCGTCCCTATGTACAACACTGTTTTATTTCTAAAAGAGATGGATCCAGCCTGGCTTTGATTCCCATGCCCATGTGCTTTATGCTCTTTGCTTCTTGCATCACCACGACAGCAAATTGTTATTGGCACGTATCACATGGCTACAATTATCATATAATTAATACCAAGATTAAAAAAAATATTAGGTACGTTTAATTTAACATGTTATTTATAGTTTTATTTAATAATAATTTTTATTTTTATTTTTAAAATAATTTTTATAATTTTTTATAAGAAATTTTTTTACATCTTTAATATATATTATTAGATAAATAAATTTTATTAAACGAAATTATAAATAACAGGATAAATTAAGATCATATAATATTCTTTTCGAGACGAATCGGGGCATCCTCATTTCTATGGACATACTTTCCGTCTAATGTCTTTTGTTTGTAAAATTTGATCTTTAATATTATCAATAAATTATAAAAAAATATTATTAAATATATTTATTAATTCAATAATAAATATGTTCACGTTGTTTTATTTTGTATAATTTTAAATTCTTATAATATTTTTCTACTTAATCAGAAAAAAATAAATATTTTTTAGTTATTAAAATTTCAAAGAAAAAAACATTATTAATACTATCAATAAAATACAAAGCGAGATCAATAATAAGCGGGTCGAATGAGAAGATATATTAGATTCATTAAGTAAGACCATATATCTTAATCAGAATGTTTTGTATATAAAAAATAAATTGAAATTATTTTCTTCATATTAAACTATTATTAAATTTAATAAATTTAATCGACTAATAAATTGAATATCAATGATTAAAAAAACACAAACCCAAGACTATCTGCATTGAGATGAATCTTGCTAAAAGATTGGACCTTAGGAAGTTTTTTTTAGGTAATGTTTTGCATTGTTTTTTCAGTTTGGTTTAAAAATGTTTTTAAAAATAAAAATAAAAATTTTAACTTTTACTTTTTTAGAAAATCACTTTTAAATAAAATTATTTAAATATTTAATTTTATTAATAATTAATTGATTCAGTTAAATAAAATGTTAGATCTTTTAAGTATCGATTTAATTTTAATATTATAAATAAAAAAATTAGGCTTAAAAGATCACTTCATCTTATAATAAATCTTTAAAATAACTTATTCAAGTTAATTCACTAATGATTTGAATACAATGATTGTAAAAAAAACTCAAACAACCAAATGAAAGTAATAAAAATGGTATTAAATCATCTAATTTAATATAGAAAATGTAAAACGACCTTTTAATTTACGTCTCGTATGAAAAATTATATCATGAAGTGTTGGAGTCACATGTGATTTTGCGTGAGCTCGTTCCCACCTGAACTTTTAAAAATTCATTTATTTGATTTGATTTTTTTATTTTTTATATATTAATCCTTAAATTTTATAATTTGTGCTCACCCTCCAAAAATATTCTAGATCTGTCACTACTTCTCATCATATTATTTATGAAATCAACTAATTAAATTTATCAATTTTATTATTTTTATCAAATAAATCTTCACTTAATAAAAATATTTTAAATTTAATTTATAATAAACATGAGTAAAAATTTACTTGATGAAAAACATAAAAATTAATAAAATAAATAAATTTTATTAATTAATCTCATAAATAACATAGTGAAAATTACATCTAATATAATTTCTAACTACATAATCTAAATGTATATTTTCAAAACTTATTTTAAAAAAATTCCACTCTGCATATTTGATCCTCTCCAGAACTGTTCAAATGAAGCTTTATGAAAAAAAAAATATTATATAATTATTTAAAATAAATAATAACTATAAAATAAACCCACCCAACTTAAGCCTAAGTGGCCCATATTTCATGTATTTATCTTTGACTAATATATAATGAATCCAATAAGGACCCAATCATTCTAATGGACTAATCCTTTAACTCAACTGTCCATTCTAAAAAGAATATACCATATTTTTGTAAATATGAATATTTTTTTATAAAATTAATATATTTTAATTTATTTTGATAATTTATGTACATATAATTTATATTATAATTCTATAATCATTAACATAAACCATAATCTAACCTAAATATGTGTTTTCTTGTTAGGCCTTGTAATAAGATTGGGTTTTGTCCATAAAAATGATTGGGCTTTGTCCTGAAAACAACATTGCCTTGTTCTTGCTCTTTCTTCACATTTAAAACTAAAACTAAAAATCCCAGCTTGCTGCTGCTGCTGCCGCATTCAAGCTAGAAAACTCGAGTTCAAACCCTGAAATGATGCACTGCTTCAATCGGATTGCCAAATCCTTCACAAACCCAACTTTCAATTCAATTTGCATCAGATGTGTAAAACCCCACTTGAATCCCGCTGCCATGTTCAAATCTCTCTCCACTAACCCCCCTCAAAACCACAAAGATGACTCCTGGAATGACGCCTGGGAAACAGCTTGGCTACCCGATGATATTTCTCCCAAGAACAGAGCTCCCTGGGAAGCCGATGTTAACTTCCCTTCCGGTGAAGACTCGACAAGATTGGCGCTTTCATCGGATGTTGATGCGGAAACCAAGGCCTTCGTGGAAGACATGAATGAGAATTGGAACGAGAGGCGAAAGTCACCCAAGCAGAGGCAGAAAGAGGAGGCAGAAAAGGAGAGGAAAGGGGATGGTGGGTTGTATAGTTTGGAGAATATAAAGAAAGATTATAGGTTGAAGAAACAGAGAATCCATGCTGGGTTGTGGATGAAGGAGATTGATAGATTGGAAGAAGCTAAATTGGGGGATTCCGCTGATGATATCGATAGATTGCTTGATAGCTGCTCGGAGTATGTCTTTCTCTTTTATGCTCCTTGTTCCTTGTCTATGTTGGGATAAATTAGATATCTTGGTTTTTGTTATGTTCCATTTCCATAAAAATTGAAACTTGACTGACCATGTAATCTTCTGAGGTTATCTGTAATTGTTTGTCTGTGAAGGATCTTTGACTCTGCCAATGCTGATTTGGACAACTCAAAAATCCCAAGCTCATCCGAGTTAAAAAACAAGCCTGATGGTTGGGAAACAACGTCAAAAGCTCCTGATGGAAACGTGTGGGAGATGTCACAGAGGGAAGAAGATATTCTCCTCCAAGAATTTGATCGCCGCATTGCATACTGTAAATTCCAGGTGCTTCCAGTGTTGCTAATTAGTTATGATCTCCTTGTTGCCAGTGCTTTGGTCTATTGAACTGATGCTGCTTTTGGTTTTCTGAAATTGTACAGATAGCTAGTTTTATCAAGACTCACATATTTAGCCGGAGGAGACCTATTGATGGGTGGAAATACATGATAGAGGAGATAGGACCTAATGCAAGGAAAGGGAAGGGAAGTGTTTCAAGGTTACCGTCTTTATCAGACTCATCAACACAACCATTCAAGGAGGACAAGTTACGAATTGAAAGCGGCACGTCTCGCTTGAAAGGAAGGTAGTGTGATTAACAGATTTTGTAATGAATTCATAGAGAATATCTCTTGCCTCCATCCTTTCACACTAGGATTACTTGTTAACTCTGAATACAATAGCAGGGTGATGATGAAGATCTTTTAGTAATTCAAATGTCACTAGATTTTATGTTCTCATCTCTCGTATAATATGTTTGATCTTCTTCTCCTGTTTATTTATTTCTTAAACTGAGAATTTTGGCAATCCTCTATGTAAATTTCGTGCATTGCAAGATGAAAAGAGTTCTCTAGTAAACTGAGAAATTTATAATTTTTTAGTGTGTGATTGCCCTAACACTCTCTCGGTCCATCCTTGCCAGTAAGATCAACTACTAACTAGTTAGGTGTATGTTTCCGATGTTATGTGTCACTAGATTCTATACACAATACTATCTTCTTGTGGTCATTATCATTGTACGTATATCATAGTTGTGTGGCTTTAAAATCATGTATAGTATAATTAGCTAAACCTAGATGCTACATGATTGTAGTTTTGCCTCTCTACTCCTATTTGCAGGTGTGTTTATGTTTATGAATTGCATGAAATATAATAGAATAGAAATGTAATATTGAGATTAGGGATGATAATGAGCCGAGCCAGGCTCGGCTCGGAAACAAGCATATTTGGGCTCGGCTCGAGGCTCGCCGAGTTCGGAATTTAAGGCTCGAGCTCGGCTTGAAAATAATATTACTAGGTTCGGCTCGGGCTCAAAGCTCTTCAGGCTCGGGTCGGCTCGGCTTGGTTTGGCTCGAAATGGACAATTTTCTATATTATTGTGTTTTATTATTTATTTATTTGTAGTTTATTTTTTATTTATAGTTTTGTAAATTTGTTTTAGTTGTTAATATTTATTTATTTTTAGTGGATTTATTGTTAATTATTTTATTATTTTTCTTTGTTAAATAAATTATTTTTAATATATATATGTTTATATATAATTATTTGGATCATGTTCACGAGCTTTTTGAGCCGAGTTTGAGTAAGCTCGGCTCGTTTAGATCCCGAGTTGAACCTGAGTCTGAGTCGAGCTTTGACCGAATCAAACCCAAATAGCTCGTGAGCCGGACAGGTTCATTATCACTCCTAATTGAGATTATAAAACTCAACGTTCAAATGTTCTCGCAAGGTAACATATCCAGACTGTCCAGGGGAACACCATCAGCACAAGACTCCGACACTGTTGCATTTCAGAGAACAAATACTTGTTTGGTTTTTGCATTACTAGGAATTTACTAGTACCTTGGGTCTATACCTCTAATTTTTACTAGTTTTACAGACAATGTTTTATACATGGATCTACGTATTTTGTACAACTTATTTAGATTAGAAATCTCTTGCTTTTTAACCGTGTTTCTTTTATGTCTCTCGTTAAAAAATCTTAAAAATCTAAATTCTAAACTTTAACTTAAATTTTCTACGTTTTAAACTTTACATCTTAAAAGTACGTTATACCCTTAATTTTTTAAACCTTAATTATAATCTATAATCTTAAATCCTAAATTTATTAAAAAGTTATTAAAAATAAAATTATAAAATATGAAATTATTACACAATTCACTAAAAAAAAATTAAATATACTAGTTTTATAAAGTCATATAAGAGTTTAAAAAGTTAACTTAAAATTTAATTGAAATTGATTAATCTCTTATTGACCCAACCTAAAATAAATTAACTTGATATGATATGATTTCATACTCAGACCTGAACTAAAATTGATTTAACTTGAACTTCAACAAAATATAACCAAATTTAAAATGACTTGAATCGAATACTTTATCTTCACCTCTAAATTGCCTGATGAGTTTTATTTTTGATAAAATTTTAATATAAACAATGGAACCTTTAAACGTAAAAAAATTGAAAAAATTTCGTCATATAAACCCGGTAAATTTTATTAAAAGTAAAAAAAAAATTACTATGCATTTATGGTGAATTCATTGTAAGGATATTATGCAAAAAAATAATTTTCTTTGATTTCTATTAAAAATAAAGTTTTAATTGATTCTATTTTTTGATAATGCCAAATAAATACTTGTTTTTCTTTCCCCCACTCTTCTTTGTATCAATGCTAGAACTTTCTATGCTTCAAACTTTAGTCATAAATGAAGGGACCACATTGAAAAGAAAGTATTAAAAAGAGTCCAAACGTGGAAAAACAGTAATGTTTTTTAATGAGAAACATGTTGATATTCTTGTGATGGATAATTCTTTAGGTGGAGACACGTGTACTCTTGCATACTGCCCAACACTGTCATTTGCTTAGGTGGCCTCTAATCCTTGAGTCTCGAGTCCATTCTAAGGAATGCTAAATGCTCCACTTAAAATTCAAACACATCTCTTACATCATTTTTTCTGGCATGGAATCAAGTTTAGCTCTGCAGGAGCTGTCAAAAGTTTTGTTCAGGTTAATCTGTATGGTATATCTAGTTTTAATAGTTCAAACTCGAGATATAATTAAATAATATCGACCCCTGTTTTAATCTTTCTTTGTCCTGCACTTTTCTGAACGACACATTTATAATCTTACATAAAATCCTAAAATGTTTTCCATTGGTTTAAAATTTCAGAATAATTGATCACATGATGAATTTGTCCCTGCATTATTCAAAGATATTCCAGTTTCCACCACAAGTTCTTGAAAGACACAGTACCTTCCTTCATTCTCAGCCTCATACCCCCAGGATTAGCTTCAATGATGTTCCCTATGAATTTATCTGCAGAACAACCAACCAGTGAATATTTTAGGACCATCAACTGAATATTAAATATGAACTGAGGGACAACAGAGGGTATCGACAAAATTATGTGTTTGTGTCTTTCCCCTTTTGTTCAGAAACCATTAATGTCTTTAACAATTATAGACTGACATCCGTGCAATTCTCACACATGATTCCTGTTAGGTTGGACTGTTTGCTTCTTCCACTAAAAGTTACTTGCTAGAAAAATATAAAAAACCATAGGTCCACATATACATTTCGAAGCAAAATTTGATTTAGTGGCCGAAAGACACATTAAACCCCACCATCTGTTTCAATGGAACTCTCACTTGTATTATAAGTAGAGGAGAGGAAGCTTCAAGTTTTTCATGTGTTCTGGGTTTTCATGTCCTAAAACTAGTCTAATACAGTTCCTGGAGTTTGCATCTTGCAATGGCTTTTCAGATAACAAATGAAATGCTGGTGTGCAGTTTAATGCCGGTTGTTGTTTACTGGGTTTATGGAGGACTGTATACCATGTTAGGCTACACTTGTAACAACTACAGGTTGCATCCCAAGGAAGATGAGGATGGCAAGAATTTTGCACCAAAAAAAACTGTCATCAAAGGTGTTCTTTTCCAACAATTCCGTCAGTTCATCGTCACCAATCTGTTATTTATGGTACGAACTGTTAACCGAGTTCAGACAACTTATACTAAAAAATATAAACAGATATTACGTTAAAATAACTAAGTATGGCATTGCAGACAAGGGAGTTATGAAATCAGAATATGTATTTTTATCATGCCAATGGCAATGGCGCTTACAATTTTGTGTTTAATTTTTGTTAACATGGTGCAGCTGACAAGAGGAAACGATGCCGGAGCTTCTTCAGGGCAGTCAACGTCCCTCTTTGTAATAGCAAGACAGTTTATTGTAGCCATGTTTGTATTCGATACTTACCAATATTTTGTTCACAGATATTTACACCAGAACAAGTTCTTATACAAGCACCTCCACTCCAAGCATCACCGTCTGGTGGTTTCCTACCCGTTTGGTGCTATCTACAGCCATCCGATTGAGGGGTTTTTATTTGATATCATCGGCGGTTCAATGGCCATTTACGTCTCCGGCATGTCCCCTATGACATCAGCCTTCTTCTCATCTTTCTGCAACATGAAATCAGTGGATGACCATTGTGGATTAATGCTTCCTTGGAACCCGTTTCATTTCTTCTTTACCAACAACACTGCGTACCATGATCTCCACCACCAGCTTTACGGCGGCAAGTACAACTTCTCGCAACCATTCTTCTCCATTTGGGACAAGGTTTTGGGAACATATATGCCATATGAGCTTGAAAAAAGGGAAGAAGGAGGCTTCAAGCTGAGGCCAGTTAAGGAGGGCAAGAATTAATTACTATCATTTACCAATTACCATTGCTCCTACTAGTGTGTTTACCGTCAGATGGTCAATGTTTGCTGTTGTTTTTAATTATTGCAGAAACGTAACAAGCATGTTTACATGCTTAAAAATGGTTGTAAAGTAGATTTGTGTCTGAATTGTCGTGAAACTAGTTAGTATTTAAGAATAAATGTCGATGTTTTTCCTTATAAAATCAATTGTCTGTTTCAGCAACCATGTTTACAGGCTTCTTCCGCACCAACATACTTGATGTTACCCTACTTTTGGCATCAACAAATACCTAACCTATTTCTTGATAAAGTAATTCAAACTTTAGACTACTAAATTATGTATAGATATTTCCCTTTGCACCACAGTACCTTGATTCATTCTAAGCCTCATATTCACAGGATTAGCTGAGGTGATGTTCCCTATGAAGTTATCTGCGGAGCAACCAACCGGTGAATATTAAACTTATCTAGCAACGAATCAAATTGTGTAGTAAATTTTAAATAAGCATGAGTCGAACACGACTTGACTCGTAATTGATTCGCTCGATAAACACCCTAATTTAAACCGTAAACCTCGTTAAAACCTTTATTAAACTTAAGTGAAGGAAAATATTACTCATAATCGGACGATAAACGAAACAAAACAGCGAGACTCAGACAACACAAAAAACAGGTGCCCCACAGGCGTCAAGTCTAGGACACACCACATACATATAATTACATCTCTAGTCCAATTTCCCATGTCCAATATAATTATATATATTTTTGAAAGAATATAATTATATATACTTGTTTTCGAAGAAATTCTATAAATATTATAATAAGATTTTTTTTTCAAAGTATGTTTTTCTTTTTAATTTTATTTTTCGAACTGATACATTTGTTATAATCATTTAAAAGTCAGATTCAGTCAAATCTCAGTTCAAATAACAATTATAAAAATATCATTAAAGGTTGATTTAAGAAATTTCAATTTTAACATTTCAATTTTTTTATAAAATAATATTTACAGTCGGATTTAGATAAATCCGACTTTTAAAACACTATAATAAATATAATATTTTAAAAATTAAAATGATTAAAATTATATTATTTTAAACCAAAAACTATATTTGATAAAAAAATTATTGTTTTCTCTGTAATTTGGCATGCACCATCAAAATCAAAACCCATAAATGAGTGAGTGGAGCAGTGCGCCCTGCGCAATCTGCTTCCGTTAAACCTTTTCCACATATTCTTTAGCACCACTTCTTTATAAATCACCCAGCTCTTATTTTGTGATGAAAATTTATAACTTATTAAAATCAATTCTTTCTAGTGTGGGATATAAAATTGTGGGAATATAGAGACTTTAGTCACTTGAAAAGAGTCTAGATTTTGAATCTTAAGAGTTTTAAAATTTATTAAAAATAAGTATTTATAATTAAAATAAATAATTTTTAATGATAATCATTTATTATTGTAAACAAAATTGAGTCACAACAGGGTTAAGCTTTGTAAATATATATTTTTTAAAATTAAACAAACGTAAACAATAGGGTTAAAGTGTTAACTTAATTCGATTTAGAAGTTCAATGACTAATAAGAAGAACTAAACGAATAATAAAACTATTAGAGTTCACAAAAAAAATGTATTAAGTCAACATCAATATTATTAACTTTTACGGGCGTAAATCGTCTATCTCCTAATCATTTCTTTATTAGTGTCTCCACTTATTACGAGACTTATTAAAAACCTATCTAATCCTAAATAGAAAAAAAAAAAAAAAAAGAGTACAACGCAATCAACTGTAACAATCCCTTTAACATTCAACTATAACAAAATACACCTTCACCCTAGTCTCATACAATTGAAAAGGTTCCACCATCGCCATGGTCTCAAAACAGAATCATCCTTCTAATTAATTACAGCATGTAAACCAGAGAATAAGACCGAAATATGATCCGAAACAGTTTTAGACAAAACCTCGAGCTGTCATAACCCCCATTATTCCACTAATCGAGTCCTAACATTCCCACATTTTTTATGAAACTTTTTTACAACTCACATGTACTCGGACAACAGTGGATACAATGGCCCTGTATAGGCAAAGTCATCATTTTGGATAAAACTTTCACTAATCAATCATCCTTGTTGATCTCTGGTATGATCCTGGCTTCGAATCCCCCTTCTGCTCTTTTCTCAACTGAATATGGCATGTAAGTTCCCATAATTTTATCCCACATAAGGAAGAATGGCTGTGAGAAATTGTATTTGGAACCATGGAGCTGATGATGAGTGTCATGAAACGCAGTATTGTTCCAGAAGAATATATGAAAGGGGTTTCCAGGCATCAGCATTCCACAATGGTCATCTATTGTTTTGATGTTGGTGAAGCATGAGAAATAAATGGAAGTTCTGGGAGACATGCCAGACAGAAAAATAGCCAAGGTTGCACCGATGGTGTCGAAGAGAAGGCCGTCCAGTTGATGACTGTAGAGAGCTCCAAATGAATAGGGGACGACAAGGCGGTGGTGATGGGAATGAAAGTGTCGATATAGGAATTTGTTGTGGTGCATGTATCTGTGACCGAAATACTGAATCGTGTCCACTACCAGCATAGCTATGATAAATTGTATAGCTATTTCAGTAATGGAAGAGGGTCGGCCTGCAGAATCTTCCCCGGTCATCTGCAACAAAGTTAATTATTGACATATAACTTGTGTATCATTCAACGTCTTAACCTGAGATGATGTAACTTGTACCTTATGCATGAGGAAGAACACAACAGCCTGAATGGTCTGCTGGAGGAAAATACCTTTGATGACTGTGTTTCTAGATACTAAATTCTTTTCCATCTCTTCTTCCTTTGAATGCAACTTGTATTTCTCAAAGGAGTACTCTAAGATCACATACATCCCTGAGTATACCCAATAAACTATAATTGGCAAGAAAATAGACAGAAACTCATCAGAATTATTTGGTTCTTCATTTCCATTTCCATTTCCAACTAGACAAAAAATAATGGTAATAAAATGTTAGTTGACTTTAGCCTGTAACAGAATTATTTGGTTCTTCATTCTCATCAGAATTATGTGGTCTTATTTTTTTAATGGTAATAATCATGAATAATTATTACATGATTCCGGGACGTGATGTCATTAAACACAGTCAGGGATGTATGTGATCTTAGAGTACTCCTTTGAGAAATACAAGTTGCATTCAAAGGAAGAAGAGATGGAAAAGAATTTAGTATCTAGAAACACAGTCATCAAAGGTGTTCTCCTCCAGCAGACCATTCAGGCTGTTGTGTTCTTCCTCATGCATAAGGTACAAGTTACATCATCTCAGGTTAAGACGTTGAATGATACACAAGTTATATGTCAATAATTAACTTTGTTGCAGATGACCGGGGAAGATTCTGCAGGCCGACCCTCTTCCATTACTGAAATAGCTATACAATTTATCATAGCTATGCTGGTAGTGGACACGATTCAGTATTTCGGTCACAGATACATGCACCACAACAAATTCCTATATCGACACTTTCATTCCCATCACCACCGCCTTGTCGTCCCCTATTCATTTGGAGCTCTCTACAGTCATCAACTGGACGGCCTTCTCTTCGACACCATCGGTGCAACCTTGGCTATTTTTCTGTCTGGCATGTCTCCCAGAACTTCCATTTATTTCTCATGCTTCACCAACATCAAAACAATAGATGACCATTGTGGAATGCTGATGCCTGGAAACCCCTTTCATATATTCTTCTGGAACAATACTGCGTTTCATGACACTCATCATCAGCTCCATGGTTCCAAATACAATTTCTCACAGCCATTCTTCCTTATGTGGGATAAAATTATGGGAACTTACATGCCATATTCAGTTGAGAAAAGAGCAGAAGGGGGATTCGAAGCCAGGATCATACCAGAGATCAACAAGGATGATTGATTGATTAGGCTTCCTTTGAGCACAAGAAACTAAATGGAAACCAATTTTCAGCTTGAATTGTTATAATAAATGTTGGTATTACACTATCAGGGAAATAAGTTCGATATCGTGTGAATGTTTCATCCAAAATGGGAATAATGATGTTTGCTTGAATTTATTAGTTGAATGATGAAATTGTAACTTTTCGTAATTGAGTGATATAATTATAAACTTACAAATAATTGAGTGAGAATGAATGTAATTTCATATCGACCCTCCTTAATTTCATCAGGTGACAAGATATTGAAGAAACCAGTCCTAAAATAAAGGAAATTTGATATGGTTGGTTGTGGTAACTGATAAAAATAGATTACTTCCGTTAAACTAAAGATCCCACTCAAAAAACACAATTCATGACGAGAATATTTTCATATTTACTCTACCCTGCTCCTATCTAATCAAACATAAATTCAAAAGATAAATTATTTGATTAATGAGGTTTGGTTTAAATAATAAGTAGTTTGGTATCATTTAAACATATCTTGAACTCGAAATTTTATGTAGGTAAAAAAATTCTATTAGAAGACTCACCCACCAAAATTAAGTGTGCGACACAGTCGAATTGGATTAATCGAAGTAAAATCTTGAGAAACCATATAGACAATAAAAAAGGATAAACTACATAAATAATCATCATACTATGAGATTGATATCGAAATGGTTATCATTTTTTAAAAAAGTCAAATCAACTATTAAAATAGTATACTATAGTCACCGACTGTTAAAAATTAATGAACTGATGACGTGGTAGTTAAAAATAAAATAGAACAATTACACATTTACTTTTTATTATTCGTACATTTTTTAATAACAAAGATTAAATTTGGATTAAATTAAAAAATGTATGAATAACAAGGAGTAAATATGTAATTATTTTATTTTATTTTTAAATGTTACGTCATCATCCCGTTAACTTTTAACAGTCGGTGACTATATTGATATTATTTTAATAGTTGACTTGTTAATTTAACGCTTTTTAGAAAACGATTACTATTTTAATATTAACTCTATAATATGATAACTATTTATGTAGTTTATCGTTAAAAAAAATAAAGTATTCTAGATATAGGGAGAAAATCACATAAATTTACCCCACACTTCACAGCTCTGTCACAAGTATAGTATCCAATGTAACATCTTGATTTGACCCGAGAATCCAAACTTTAAAACTTGAGGATCGAATTAACCCGGAGCACGGACTCCATGTGTTGGGCCTTCATGAAGTATGGCCCGTACCTTTGAATTTTTTATATAATAACAATTTAAGTTGTTATAAATTCAAATATTAAACAAATTAAATATTAGTATCTCTTAAATTTTGTATTTAAATATTTAGTGATCCATTTTAATAGTCCTGATGTTTTAATAGTATCCTAAGGTTTACATTTAAAAAGCAACATGTGATTAAGATGTCTTAGAAACCATGATTTTCCTGTATTCATTAAGCATGCCTGTCTGTCTTGCATGCATCATGTAAACAATGCATCATTAATCTTTAATTGACCTGGAATATAACGTGACAGAAAGTTTGAAATGGCTTAAATGTTTGGGATTCTTCTTCTATGGGCTTCGTAAAAAGAGGCAAATTAACTTGATGCCATTGAAGGTGGATTTGGACAAGAAAAGCAAACAGATTTGTCTTGTTTTTCAACAAAAGTGGGCTTTCACTTTCCCCATGCATGGTTGTAATAAAAGGGGTTAATGTTTCACGTAGATAGAGGCATAGAATCTTGAGTTGGAAGTGTTTGACTCAGTAGCATAAAATACTGGTTACACGCTTGGGAAGCAAAACCCTAGGTCAAGGAACAGACAAAAAGGGTTCCAACCGAGGGATGGATTTGGGGAGTTTCACTGAATTTGGAGTCCCAAGTTTGACATTTGACTCACTCAACTCAACCCCATTAAATTCGTAGTAATAAACTTGCCAGCCCATTACTAGACAATTTATTACCAAGTTCTTGAGTACAAGAAATTTTGAAAATGCTTCAGGGTTGTCAAAAACTTGGATTTTAGTTCCCATTTGTTGTTGTCACTTCATTACCATTTCCAAAAACCAAGAAAATTGAGGAATTCTGTGTCGTGTTTGGTTTTCCAAAGGCTACAAAATCAGAGGAAATTGTGAGTAATTAGAATTGACTTTTATCCATAATCAGAGGAAATTGTGGTATATTTGATTTTTTTAAAGTATAATAGTCATTTCAATACCAATTTCATAGTAGGATGACTATCTGTGTAATTTACCCTAAATAAAAATATCAACTAACATGAACCATGCGTAGCTTTTCGTTGTTGCTGGGTTGCAAAGTGTGTTTTTAAATAATGGTATACAATTATTGTGAAAATATATGATATTTTAATTTAAGTGCTTGAAATCGTTATTAAAAAATATTATGGGAGTTAAAATATCTATTTTATCGAATTCAAATATTCATTTTAAATTTACCTTGGAAAATACAGTTGTTCGGAGAATAATAAATAAACTGTTTTAATAATTTTATAATCAATTTTTTAACTTCCAGTGTTCTACGTTTAGATTCAAAAAGAATTTGAAAAACATTTTTGTAGAGAGAGGGAGAGAGGAGTGAAATGTTCAGGTCGGGTAATTCGAGATTATGTTATATTTAATCTATATTTAAATCTGGTTCGAGTTGGATTATTTCGAGTATAGACTATATTATTTTATATTTTATTCGAGTCAAGTTATTTTAAGTTAAGATTTTATTCAATTTAGATTCAATTCATGTCAAACTAGATCTCGTTTGATTTAACTTTAGTTTAGGGTTAGTCGATTTGAGTCATGTTTTGGATCGAATCATCATTAATTTTGACCCATAATTAAAATCTTGATTGAGTTTGGTGTGACAAATTAATTAATCGAACACCAATTCAATTTTTAAAAAAATAATAAACTACTCCTACGATAAATTATAATTAATACTATTATAATTGTATTCTTTTAATTTTTATACTTAAGTACAATCTTTAAATAAACGACTAAAAGTTATACTTTTAAGGACTGACCCCATATTTATTGAGATTTATGTAATAATCATTATTAATAAATTCACAAGTTTAATTAGTTTTTAAGTTTTAATAAATTTATACAAAAATGTACTTTTGAATTTCACTAGTTAGTATTAGTAGCATAGTAAGTTAGTAGTGTGTCGGTGTACATTCTCATTGAAGTTTATATATTTATTTTTTAAAATTTTATGAGTTAGTCCTTAATTTTTTTTAATATTTATAATTTGTGTCCACCTTAAAATTTTAAAATTTTATGTGTATTTATCCTTAAATATTTTTCTGGATCTATCAGTATCGTATAAAACGGCTTATCAATCACAAACATAGAATTAATATATCAGTAATTATTTGATAAAAGTGGGGTACGAGATATGAAAAGTTTTTATATTATTATAATAAATATATTAACTTCATACTCTAACAAATTAAACGAGACTAAATTTAATATTTTTTATTAAAAAATTTAAATTAACTAATTAAAAAAATATTTTCTAACAAATCAAGTGAGTTTAATTACATCCTCAAATTCTATACTACCTCTGCCCATGCAAAAAAGTCAATTGGTTTGGTTTTTAGGAGTTTGAATTTGTAATTAACTCTGAAAGTTGGTTGTGTTTTAATTTTCACAAAAATGGTCAACAACTCTGTCCCAGTTAGGGCAAGTGGTCCATGTTAATTTGTGCATTAAACTTTGATTAATCATCACATGTTCATTAACTCCTTGTTAAATGTCATCTCTGCACAGATACAAAAATATTATAAATCTGACAGAGTCAGTGGAATAGAAGCTCTGGGGAATGGAATAGAAACTGAATTTTCGAAGTCTGAGAAAAAAGAAATATCAGTACTTAATACTAAACACTGGCATGGCAGATTTTACAGTCCAAACACCATAGTATTTTAGGGTTTCTTTTGTCTGGACTTGAAACTGGATAGGCAAAAGGTATCATCAGATTTGCATTAAAAATTTGCAAGTTGTTAGCAATGTTAGTATCCCCAGATGCTGCTGATTTTGTAGCTTCCTTGAGATCCTTGTAGAGTGAAATCCATTTTTCATGACTAGGGTTTCATTTTCTTGGTAGTTGTCCTTTTAAAAGTCACCAAAAAAAGCGGCTGATCCTTCGGGGGCAGACCCCTTCTCAGGTAGCATATATTAGCTTAAAATCAAGTGAAACTTAACTCTCAACTCGGTGTGTTTGAGTTCAACATCTCTTTTTATTTAAACCTTGCTTGTTCCTTAGGGTTTGCTTCATTGTCAAGATGTTGTTCTGTCAGGAAGTTTCTTGTTCTTCAGTTTTCCTCTAGGGTTTTTAACTTAGTTCCTGTTGCTTTTGGGTTAATCAACTTTTAGTTTGAAATAAAGGAGAAAAAGGAAAGAAGTTTGGGATTCTATTCAAAATCTTGTTCTTGATTTTGTTTAGACAGAAAGAAAATGGATGAGAGAGTTAGTGATAGTGATAAGATGGAAGAAATCATGCTACCAGGGTTCAGGTTTCATCCGACAGATGAAGAACTTGTCGGGTTTTATCTGAAAAGGAAGATTCAGCAGCGCCCTCTGTCTATAGAGCTGATTAAGCAACTAGACATATATAAGTATGATCCATGGGATCTTCCAAGTAAGTTAACTGTTAACCGTATTCATGCATGTTTTACCGTAAAACTTAAACTCTATGATTGGAAACTGACACTTGGTTTCTTTTTTCTGTGAAGAACTGGCAGCCACCGGGGAGAAAGAGTGGTATTTCTACTGTCCCAGGGACAGAAAATACAGGAACAGTACAAGGCCGAACCGAGTAACCGGAGCTGGATTTTGGAAAGCCACGGGGACTGACCGACCTATCTATTCCTCGGAAGGCACCACCAAGTGCATTGGCTTGAAGAAATCTCTTGTTTTCTACAAGGGTAGAGCAGCCAAAGGGGTGAAAACGGATTGGATGATGCATGAGTTTAGGTTACCTTCTCTCACCGACTCTGCACCACCGAAGAGATTCCTTGACAAATGCATTCCAGCCAATGTAATCAATCTAAAACCAAACCACTCTGCCTCTTTTTTACTGTTTTTTATATTTATTTATTGGATTTCTTTGAAAACTCTTGCAGGATTCATGGGCGATATGTAGGATATTCAAGAAAACTAACTCCACAGCTCAAAGAGCTCTTTGTCATTCATGGGTTTCTCCGATACCTGAAACATCATCAATATCCGATATGGTTAGTAGAGGTTCAAACAGTTGTCAGCTTTCTTCCGACAACGTAGCCTTGACAGAGAAAACCAATTCATCAGCAGTCCAGTTTAACTTTAACAGTAACACTAACCTAGCACAGACATGTTCCGCTGCGTTTTCTCCTTTAGATTTTGTTCCTTACAAGCCCATCAACCCGATGGCTGCAGAGAAGCTTTCTCATGTACTTCCCATGTCCAACGGAGACCTAACCAGCCTTATTTTTGCACCTCTCGATCAAACCTCACCGCCTGCGAAACCCGCTGTCGATGTTACTTCCATGCTGCTAAACATGTCATCTTCCATGCTAGGAGATTACGATAGAGCCTTCGGTAATACCGTTGTCTTTGACGGCGGATCACAAGATCATTGCAATGGCGCATTCTCTTCAGGGGGCTTGCCCCATGAGATGCAAGGGAACATGATGATCAATAACGATGACCGTGAAAGTTCACTATTTCCATTCAGTTTGCCTTTGTCCATGCCATTGCCAAGCATGCCTTGGGACTCTTCATGTTCGAGTGAGATGTCAACAAGTTTTTCCTCGACCAAGTGTCACATGTGATGTACTTGATAAGGTGGGAAAACTTCTCCCAGTTTAGAAATCAACGTGTAGAACTTTGTTCTAGGAATATTAAATTGTTTCATTATTTTTGAGAACGGAAAAGTTTGTTGTTTTAAGTTGTTGACATAGCACATTTAGAGCACTCGTATGGGTACGTGAAGTTTATATTTCATAATTAATTTAGGTCGGAGTAGCATGTAACGTCTAGATAAAACGAAGACATTAATCTCATATGAAAAAAGAAAAAAAAAATCTTGAGATAATAAACGATTTCACATACAAACATCCATAAGTGAGACAAATAAAATAGACAAATGTACGTCACGAAATTTAATAAAAAAATATCACGTCTAAAAAAAAATAATGATTTGATAACAAATACATGTTTCATTTTTAATATCCATCGCTGAGATGGTTTTCCATGAAATGGATTGGTTTCCTTTGTGATCTGCCTTTCTTTAAACAGCCCAGATGAGTTTAGGCTGTAAGGATTGCATGTGAGTCCAGCCCAGTTTTTATATTTTCTTGAATCTATATGGGTTTTAAACTTTGATTTCTGGATGACAAGTTTGTGCTAATTCAGTTTAAAGCCTTTGGATATAATAATTTAGGAATAAGAGAGCTCTTATCATCTCATCTAAACCCATAATTAATATATAAAAAATTCTTTTCAAGTACCAAAATTCTACTATTTTTTGTGTTGCTTTTCGAGTGAGGTATATCTGTAATATGTTCACAATTGCTAACATGGGAACAGTGTAAACGAGGGTTCTATCTCTATTTTCCTACCTCTAAAGTTAATCTTTTGTAATTTCTCATGACACCAGACTAACTGATCTGTACTTATTTTCAACATGTTTAGGACTCTCGAAACCAATTTCAGTTCAACTTGGGCGATGAACAATGCATGATCCAATAGATTCCCCGATTGTTGCCTTTGAAACTTCTTTATTATGCAGCTAGTGCTTCTCTGAATTTCCTTAAACCTTTTCTCCTTCTGTAGATGGGATAATAATATGAGAAAGAAGAACATGTTATCTCAAAAACATGAAAAGTTTGTGTTCAAAGAGTTTTAGGAAGCAAACCTTCTGAAGATCTGCTCTAACATCCATCAAAAGTTCCAAGTCAATTTGGTCATGAGGGGCAACCTGTGCTTGCTGGGGAGTTCTCAAGATCACACTTGAATCGTCTTTGTCTGCACGAATGAATTCCGATAAAACGTGCATCGATTCCTCTATGATATCAGTTAACATTTCATCCGTCACTGCATCTTCTAATTTATTTTTCGAACAATCATCTGCAAGGACAGGCATTGTGATGCCTTGCTTTAGTATTTTGTAAGGTTTACAAATATAGATGACGAGTTGTTTCTAATTACCTTTAATGACTGGAACTTGAAGAAGATGTCGAACTGCACATCTGTTCTTCGTGTAATTCTCAACTCTGGGTGTGTTTTGAAAGGGTTCATCCTCCAGAAACCTTTGCACAAGCACTTGAAAACGTTGAAATTCCCCAGCAACTTGGTTATACTGATGAAAACCGAACACGTCGGATTCCGACAACATTTTCACTTTTCCATATTGCCAATGAAGTATTTCCCAGGAAAGACATACTTGTCCTACATAGACAGTCTCAAAATCTATGTGCAAATCTCTAATCAACTTCATTGCCGGGTCAGCTCCAGGCTTCCGTTGTTTGAATAACCAGACATTATGCGAGAGAAGCGATTTAACTCCTGGTGCTGAAGATTTTCCAAATGTTCTGCTTACTCGAACGGGGTCTTTTAATTGAAGTAAACCTTAAGACAGATATGCACATTTGTTGGTAAAGTAGTGATGGGAATAAAGAGAGACAGTGACCCAACAAACAATTTGAATTCTTTCTAAACATCTCTTTGTCGGAATGGTGAAAAAACTTCCACATGTAAGCCAAATGGCATCTTCTAGTATTTAAATAGAATAAACCAGAAATGGACAAGAATTGAACTGAGGTAGATTGGTGACTTACTGATTGCATGCATGGTCTGGGAATTCAAAATGTCCAGTTTCCTCATTTTATCACGGTAACTCCTGTAAACCTTTCGAATCTCAGCAATATGATCTTTGTGGTCATATTTTTCATCAAGCTTTAGTGGCCCCAGTTGTTCAACCATCTTTGGAGACTCGGGTTCTTCAAGAATGGTTGGAAGTCCACCGGTTTTTGCCAATTTCAGTTCCATTTTCAGCCGCTCCAATAACTCGTCATCCTCATCGTCATCGTCGTCATCATCATCATCGTCTGACCTGAACTCTGAATCATCTTCTTCCTCATCCAAGCTTAAATCTTCTAGGGACTGTGTTCCTCCCATTACACACAATTTTTCAGACATGGGTTCCAATTCTATGAATTCCTCGTCGGAATCATTGATTGGACCACTTATGTCTGCTGTTTCTTCGTCTGAGATGTTCCTGTTGGCATTGAATTCATGAAGTTTGTGCTCCATGTTTTCTACGTTTTGGCCATGACTTTGAGGTCTTAAGTCCACTCTATTTGCCGATATTTCATAAGTAATTGACTCAACATCAACCGTGTTTCTCGGGCTAAACATCTCCCAATTACTTTCTGGCTCCTCTTTTTCTCTCTGCCATTTTTCTAACATGCCAATCACCGGAGTTTGGAAAAAATTGTCGAATCTCCGTTCGACATGACCACCGTTGCCTTCTATGTCACTTGCGTGTTTCTCTGAACCATCCTCGATGATGTAATTCTCAACTGTTTTTTCTTCCAGAATATCTTCTTTTTCAATCTTCACATGCTTTGGATTCTCCGAGAATGTTTCAACAATGAAATTCTCAACAGACTCGTTTGCCATCTCTTTGCCATCTGTTTTGATGGCATCATGCTCTGGTTTCTCCTCAACAATTGAACTCCAAACAGAATCCTCTGTTTCCTTCTCAACAACAACCTTTGCATCAATCGACTGTTCTTGTTTGATATGTTTCAAAAAACACCATTCAAAAGAGAATCTCAGAGCAGATTCCTCGGGTTCTTTCTCCGACATGTTTCCAAGCAAGAAACTTTCGTCTGTTTTCTCTCCAGCAGGCTCCTCTTTTAATTCCAGAGAATTCTCCATATCTTTTGCAGGAGTAAAACTCTCACCGGGTTCCGTTATTTTCTCTCCGTTAACATCCTCCGCTTCAACATCGATTTTCCCGATATCAGCACCGGCAGAGTCCCTTGAAACCGGAAATTTCCCATTGGAATTGGCAGGATCATATGAATCCATATACAACTCATGAACAGTAAAGCTCTCAGCTTTGGGTTCTTCAAGGAATCCACTAAAACCATTCCTATACAAAAACTCATACTTGCTTGAGCTTGCCACCAGGGAAGAATTTTCTGCTTCTCTGTTCCACTGATCAACATGATCACTGCCGTATCTTTCTTTCAATTCATTAGCCGAAGACCTGGAAAAGAACCAAACAAATAAACAAACAAAAAAAAAAAAACAGATTAATCCCATACCTTAAACCCCAAGAAAGGTTGAAAACCAACAATTTAAAAAACCCAAAGTGCCAAACCTGAAGAAATATCCAAGTATTGATCCAAAAACATAAGCAATGAACTTTGAGATAAAACCCCAGATAGAATCAACAACCGGAAGCATATTTGTATAGAAAACCCCATTCATAAAAGCGGAAAGAAACTCAAGATGGGTTTTCTTCAACATGATAAACGCTGAATCTATTGACACGCATTGATTCAATCTAGAACAGTTTCTCTCCCTGTCAAAGAGTAATATTTATCTCCGTCCACTTTGGTTTTGAAAGTGAAATTTTTGATTGAGGAAATGCGAGATTTATGGTAGGAGACGAGATTTTTCAGAGAGAGAATTTGTTTTATATTATTTAATAAGAAATGGTTTTGATCTGGAGGATGATTCTTTTAATCATAAAAGACTCAACAGTTACAGAGTTGACCGACACGCTTGGAGTTAGGTTGAATTCTTCGTTGATGTTAAGGAGGGAGAAGAACAGGTCTTCCTGTGGAATTAATTAAATTAATAATCCTTTTAAAAGCTCTGGTTTTTATTTGGTTTGTATTGTAATAACATTGAAATCATACATCGTAGGACGTGGCTTTTTCTTCTCCTTTAGGTTTAGAATACGTTACTTTAAGTCTTTAACACATAATTATAGTGTGGGATTTGGAAAGCTAATTTAAAAAAAAAATTGTATTGCCAAGAATAATTTAAAAGTAAATTTGATTCATCCATTTAAATTTAAATGTTGAATTTTAAGAATAAAACTTAATTTAATTTTTTTTTTGATTTGAATTTTATAAATTTTAATTTAAAAAATAGATAAATAAAATTTGTCAATTTAAATAATTTAAACATTTTTATAATCAGTTGTTTACTTTTCTTAATTTTGAGTCAAACCTTTTAATTATATGTATTTTTTTCTTTAAGTCTCTATTTGTTTAAAATTAGTTTTTGATTAGATTTGAACCACATATCACTCTATTAATGCAGAATACTGATGTAATTTAAATTTATTTAAAAACTATTTTTTTATAATTTAGTCTTTTTAATTTTATATTTTATTTATTTTAATCTTTTTATTAATTGACTCTTTCGTTTTATTTGACTCTTTCATACTATCGTCAATATTTTTTTAAAAATCCTTCTTTAAAAAATATCATTACGAATTTTACTCATACTGGTTAAAAATATAAAAAAAATATATATTGTATATCATTATATAAAGTTGTTTAAATCAAAATTAATCTGTAACCCTTTGGGGTCTCTCTTAATTAAAAAAAAAATCAAAATTAATCTATATAATAACATTATAAATTATTTATAATTAAATTTGAACATAAATTCGAACAATCTGATTCAAATTTCATAAGCTCGACTTGAAAAAAATCTTAATAAAATCTGAATGATAAAATAGAACTTCTCAAATCGATTAACTTAAAAAAAATATTTGAATCGATCAAACACTCACTCATATTTAATATTTTCTCTTTAAAAATAGAATAAAAAACAATACCTACCAACGATCTGTTAGTCTAAAGAGTTGATGAACTTGATATTTTAAGTAAAATAAAAAAAATTGAATCTTAACATTATTAACGAATTACACAAAATTAAAAGAATCACTTTAATGATAAAACTGTTATAATATTGGATCAAAATTAATTAATTATAAGATTAAATGCCTGTAATTATAAGAAAAACATTGGCATGCTAGTTAAGAAATTTTTTTGTTGTGCTGAAATGAATTCAATGAGTTTTTGGTAAACCTGCAGAAACCAAAATTAAGACAATTATTGGGTGGGCGACTCACACCACCACTCTCTGTCTGATACACAAAAATTATAATGAAGACAATGAGAATTAAATATCAACCGGACAAACCACAATTACCACTTGCCTGACCTCGCAATTTTACCCAGTCTTGTCATGAAGGAGATGCTATGAATTTTACACGGTCTTAGTCTAATTCGATCTGAAAACTCAACTAAAACAGATTAATCTCTTATTAATTTAATATTGATCCGATTCAATAATCAACTGAATTGATTTCATCTAAATTAAAAATCAATCGATTCAATTGATTAACCCGATATCTAAAATAAAATTATCATGAACTAAAATAAAATTAAACCAAACTCAAATTTAAATTAAATATAATTTAACTCAAAATGACCTGAACCAAACCACTTGTTCACCATCTCTTACAGGAAACTTAAAACTTGCAACATGACACGTAACAACAGGGGCGGGTGTATAAAGTCATGAAAGGGAGCAATTGTATATTCATGGGGAAAATCTAAAAAAGACGACGTAAAATAGGGTTAAAAACGATTGTATCATTTTTTTATAAAAATTATAAGAATTTTGATATATATTTTTTATATATATCAAAACAGTATATATTAAAATTCTTATATATTTTTTTAAAAAATTACATATGTTATTTTTTTAAAAAAATTATTAAAATTTCGATATTTATCAAATATATATTTAAATTTTTATAAGTTTATAAAAAAAAATATATCCATATTTTAAAATTATTGTTCACTAAAACTTCTCATATTTATTTTGAGAAGAAAAAAATAATTTTGAACCTCTAATTTGTTCTTATTAAAGAATTCCTGATTCATCGGTATCCTCTCCATTGTTTTCAGCTTTTCTCAACTCTCCCTTCTTAACAAGGATTTGACTACAGTGAACCTGCCATAGCCTTTCCGTATACAGGGAAAAACAGAAGAGAAATCAACTCTACTTTCCGATACATCATTTATATCTCATATTAAAAAAATTAAATTTAAAGTTTATAAGTTTCTAGAAGTATATGGACGAGAGTTTTTAACATTAATTCAATTCAAATATAGTATTTTGATTTTTTTTTTAATTGGTATGGTTATATTCATTAACCATGGTTAATACACAGGTGATATCAATCCATCCTCAATTAAAACGAATGAATTCATCTCGACGGACTTTCATAATACATGATTTCGAAACTATTGAAGTCAACATTTTTAACCAAAGCATCAACCATTTTATTTCAATTACGTGACACATACTGAATTACTATACTCTAATTTCGATCGTAAAACTCATCGACATACCATCTGAGTATATGAAAACTAACAAACTTTTAATGTTGTAACTACTTGTTGACACATACATATGCGAGTGAATAATATTTATTTTTTAATGAAATATTTGGGTTTTATTTAATAATTTTTGTGTTCTTTATTATTTTTTTTAAATTAATTCAAATGATTAAATTTTATCCTACGAATAAGAAAGGACTGAAATGCGTGGATTAATTAATCCTCTTTATCCTTGTTCATGAATGCTTAAATTTGGCTTTGTCTTAGCTCCGAATAGATGAATCCAAATCAGTCACTCTCCTCGCTTAATGCCGACTTAAAATGGACGGTTATGGCCGGTGTTGGTGGTGGCATGGCTATAATTTTTCTTTACGAGACGAGTTTTTTTTTCAAACAAAAGAAAAGTATATTATGTCGGAAAAACTGTCTGTGTGCTCTTTTTTCTTAAATTAAACAAGGAATTAGATGAGTCTATTATATGCGTCGAATACTGATGAATGCCATTAACGTTGAATATTATAAAATTATTTAATAAAAATTTTAAATCTCAAAAACTCAACATAAAATTAATAATTTCATATTGAATAAAACACTCTTTTATTAATTATATATTAAATCTTTAAAATTTTTAATATTTATTAATTAATTCAATAATATTTAATAATTTTTAATATTAATAATATTTAATTATTTTCAACGTTCATCGTAAAAATTTTCATTAAAAATTATGTTTAGATGTTTACCGATGGACATAATGCTTTATACGGCAATCAAATGTTGGAATTACTCGTAACTACCAGTTAGTTTGAAAAAAATAAAATCTTTAAATTTTAAGAGTTTAAATATTAATATTATAAATAAAAAAATTATCATTAAAAAAATATTATATTTTATGTAAGCTAATCTATCGATAAATTATACTCCATCTTAATAATTATATTATAATTTTAAAATGATTTAATCTTTGAATTGCCACGTAAGGATGATGCTGAATCGATTGGATCTGCTACTGAAATGACCAACGTCAATGGCTGAATAAAAGTATTGTTGACGAGCGGGGACAGGATGTCACTTCAGCACACCACGCACCAGGAATTTGGAAGACCATTGATATTCTTTTTTTATGCCATTTGGTTTCATCTACTTATTAATTGATTGAACATTTTTAAGGGTTAACTATTAAGGTAATAATCGAATTATTTAAAAATATTTATTTTAATTATTAAATTAAACAATTTATTAAATTTATTAAATTAATCTATTTTGATTATTAAAATTAAAAAAAATAATAGAGGGGAAACAAAATTGTGACGTAGTTAGGGAAAAAACATAAAATTATATATTTATATTATTTATTAAATTAATCTATTTTATAAATTTTTACTAATGGTTGTATCTCTATTTCATCATTCACGTGTTAGTTTTTTTAAGACGGCGGTCAAAATCAATCAATTTAATAAATTTTATAACTTAATTGATGAATTATGTAGTTTGATAATAAAATATATATTCTTAAATAATTCAGTAATCATTTAAGTAACTAATTTTTTAATCATAATATTTAATTTATTGATTTATTAATTCGAAATATATGAAAACTTATAATAAAATTATTTTTTTAACTTAAATTATTTTATTTATAATATTAAAATTTAAATCTTTAATTTTATTTAATAATTTTTTTAATCTTACTAAACCCACCTATTGTTAACCGTTTGATCATTTTGTCCGTTTGTGATCGTAACGCATTTCACATTGTTTGATGTTGACCCTTGACCCTGGATTTTTTTTTCAACAATTTCATTTTTCACGCCTTAATTTGTTCCTCTCATCAACATTGGGACCATGGAGAGAGAATGTTCGATTATGCATAACATTCGCATGCTATATTTTTTTAATTAGCTAATATTGATTACAGTAGTATCTGTTTTAAAATATGTCTTAATTATTTAATATTAATTGTTTAATTACTCTACATACATTATTGGTGCTCAAACCCATGACCTCTAAAAACAATAATCATTTCGTTAACCATTTGAACTAGAAGGCTCGTTCTTCGTATGCTATACTTAAATATCAATACATACAGACATTTGATATAAAAGTTAATGAAAAACACACATTAATAAAAATTATAAGAAATACAAAAAATATTTTAAAAAACTGTCACGTAATTATTTTATAATATTTAATTGAATGACAAATCAATTAAAAATAATTGTACCTAAAAAATGAATTCTAAATTTCCTCCTAATAACTACTCTAATACCAAGAAGGATGGAAAAACATAGTTTAAGGACTGTTGGGCCAAGACAAATCTTTGCTTAAAACAACACCTTTTAGGGCTAAAGCATTGAAAAGTAATAAAGCCCAAATGACACTAGATTTTAACCTATAATCCCTTATAAATTCTGATCCTCGTACTAGCCCACAACACCGAGGAGCTTCGCCACAGCCACCACCAGACCACCCAATCGCCATTTTTCACAGCTCGGGGCGAGAAAAAATTGTGATGCTTGTTCAGAGATTCAGGACTCGGCAGTTGATGTGCGGTCATTGTTCATAGTCTAGACATCAGTAAGTTTTGAAGGGAGACAAGCTTGCTGTAAATATCCTCTCAGGGTTGGTAAAAATTCAAACTGATTTTTTAAGGTTATCCAGTTTTAATCTTAGTTGTTTTTATGGGTGACAATCGGGTAGAAAATAATTAAAAATTATAGAGATTCGAATTGATAAATGTAGAGAATAACCTAAATCTTCATACACAGAGTGAGGATGAAAAAGTTTTATAATCGAAGCTCAAATGAGAAATAGAGATAAGCATGAGTTATTATAATCAAATCGTAAAAATAATTGAACTATACTCGTATACATCACTAGAGGGATTCTTGCTAATATCCCTAACTTTAGAATGCGATATATACATCAGTAACAGTAGCTTTGAAAAATCATCAAATATTTTTAAAAAAATGAGGAAGGGAGGACTAAAAAAATTTGCTCTCAATTGTATAAGTAAAATTATAAGAGTTATTTATATGGTTCAAAAGATCATTTAATCTAATTTCTTCTAGAACAAACTGATCATTATTTAAAACTATAAATTATTAGTTATATATTTTCTTTTAAATACAATACATGCCAGGGGCGAAATCAATAATTTATTTAAGGAGTGTATTTTTTTAGCGATATTTGAAAAGAGATAATTATTTATAAAGGGGTGTCAATTACATATATTTTTAATTTTTTATATATAAATTATATAGAATAATATAATTTTCCAAAAAATTTAGGTATCAACAGACACCCTAATTACATAAATGACTCCGCCCATGACACATACTATCATAATTGAATATTTATTTTAATATATTAAGTTTTATTTATTCTTTAGGCTTGAAAAATAACAAAAACCATGAAAATCTATAAATAGAGACATCGAAACAAAAAATATTTAATAAAAAAATTAAAATCATACTCGTAAATATTAAAAACAAAATACAAAAATATTCTCCACCCGCCCATTACCATCCACCCCTAATCATTTTCTTCTTTCTTTTTTAGTATTCTTCTGATTTTTGTACCAGATATGTTGACTGAAGATTCATCAGTTTATATACACGAACAGATTCCTGGACATTGATTCTTGTAGAAGCAAAGTAAACTTGATCAACTTTGATTCAGTCATAATTTTTGTCCAATATTCAGACCATCAATATTTTATGTTTAAAAATTATATTAATTAACCCTTAGTAATTTTCTTTTCTTTTATAAATGTTACATCATTTTCATAGTAAAAAAATTATCAATAATTTTATGTTTTATGGTATAATATAATTATTTTATTGTTGTTTCGAGAGCATCACAAAAAAATATTAAATTTATAAAATTTTAATATAATTAATTAAATTTATTAAATTATTTTGAATTAAAATAAATATACAAATTTTGAGACGAAATATATTAATAAAAGGATTAAAATAATAGATGTAACTAATTTGGATATTAAAATAAGAGAAAAAATGTTTAAATGTTAACTTAAAGAGAAAATATCTAATTTAATTATGAATTTGATAGAAAAAATCCAATTCAAGATATCTCATGTATATTTAAACCTTCATTTAAGGTAACCTTTAATTAATCAACCCTAGATTGCCTTGCAAGATTGGATCACATAAAGAAATGGACCAAATTATATAACACGTTAACAGTTAATATGGGAAAGAGAAAGTGTAATCATAAGAAACCCTAAATTATACAAAAGAATAAACATTTTGCTTCAAAACAAGAAATTATCACTCGTTTGTCCTATCTGATAATACCCAGAATTAGAACAAAATCAGCAGGTTTTGGACAAATTATGAGAAATGGAAGAATCTTAGGGTCTGCAACAAAAACAAGAGATAAGGAAGAGAAAGACAAAGAATTTATGTTATACTCTCTTTAATTGTTATCCTTACAAGTCATATCCTCTGTTTTCATCTGCCATGCCATCACTTCGAAATTAAGATGAAATAACACAAGTTCAGTCCCAGATGTAAAAGAAGCAGCAAAAAGTTTGTATCTTTGTTTTTTATTCTCCTAAATTAAGATGCAGAGGACCCATTATTAGTAGAAACATGAAGCTGAATACTACCCTCATTGTTGTAGATGTCGGTACTGGAATCATTACCATAGCCATTGTCTTCTTCATTGTTGTTGCTGTTGTTGTTGTCGCGAAGATTGAGATTACTAACTGCTATTATATCTTTCTTGTTAAAAGTGTTCTTGTTGTTGTGCATCCAAACCTTGAAAACTCCTCTTTCCACACCAACTTCGTAGCAGAACTCTTCTATCGATCTGGCTTCACTCTTTTGCATTTTCCAACCAAGCCTCTCCGCAAAAGCATGCATCTTTTCTTTCTGTTCTTTGCTGAACTTTGTTCTTGCCCTCTTTCTCCCACTTGGGTTGTTGTTGTTGGTGGTGGTGGTGGTCTTTATCATCGGTACTGACGGCCCGGAGGAGTAAGCAGTGGTCAAGGCCAGCAGCATGTGCGGTGCAGAAGTGTAGTAAGAGTATGGCACAGGTGAGGACGGGGTACCCGGACTATGTGTAGGGCTTGGACTAGAGCTAGCAGTAGCAGCATTAGGCGGTGGTGGGAGGCGGCGGATGAAGGCAGGGGTATCATGAGAGTCACGGCGGTGGAAGTTACGGTGGCAACCACAGGCAGCACATTTCAACGAGGTGGGGTCAGTTGGTGTGGCAGATGGGCTCGGCATGAACTCTCCACAACCATCAAGGGCATGTCCACCCAAGCTGGCTGCATGGTTTTTGAGGCACTCTTTGTAAGAAAGCACCATCGGTGATAGACGGTGTAAGCGGTGCAGTCGTTGAGGAGGAATAATACTGACTTGGGTTCTCTAAAATGAAGACTAATCTTGTGAGAAGGGGGAGGTTTTAATGTTGATCAGCTCCATTTGCAGAAAAAAGGGAATTAAAAAGGGAGGGTGATGCCTTGACGAGGTGAATTAGGGCGGTGGGGGAACTTTTTGTGGGGTTATGGCCTTGTGAGTTATGGATGTGAATATAATGACAACATAGATGGATGGTTTAAGGGGCTGTGATTGTGAACTTAATAATGATGATGATGATGATGTTGTGCATGGCAAATGCATGATGGTTGTTATAATGAGAAGTGATTTTACCCTATCATGACATTTATTACAACGACAAGTTAATAATTATACCATGAAATGCAGATGCGGGTATTACAGAACTGTAGGACAAATGTCTTGAAAGAAACTCAAGTTGAACCACTCGTCACGCTCCCTTTGATGTTTCTTTTAATTTTCCCTAGGGTTGAGTGAGAGAGTTATGAGCAGTAAATAATACCCCGTATTCTAGGTCTTGGCCAGACGTCCTTGTTGCACTGACTCGGAACAGCCTTGTTCATGAGTGCCGTGAGCAGAGTACCAGAAACCATAGGTACGTGTCCGATGAATCATGTCTTTGTCCTTAAACTCACCTTACTTCTCATCCGACCCGCATCTTCCTGTTGTGGTCAAAGTTGTCTAGGTTCCTGTATCTAAGATTATCTCCATGTCTACATACTTTGTTGCCAAGGAAACAACATGGTTTTGCAGAAAATCATGTTGGAATATAAAAACACACACTACAAATAAATAAAATTTAAGGTTAAGGATAAGATTAACATAAAGTCATCATGGTGCATGTCTTGTTTTACAACCCAAGCAATGAGTTCCATCAGAGACTTGTATTAGTGTTTAAGATTTTAGTGGCAGAAACGGATGGGGCAGGCAATCGACAATTAAGATACCAACGGTGGGTTTAATTACTCTAATCCATAAATAATACTACTAAGGGTAGGTAGGGGCCATTATCATCCTCTTAATCATATTTCTACTCTCTTACACGTGTTGTCTGAAAACCTAAACCTAAACCAAATGTAATACAATATGAGTAGGGGACCAAAGTCATGTTTTTATTTTCTTGTTCTAAATTCTCTTTAAAAGTTATTTTCGTAATTTGATGTATTAAATATATATTTTTATATTTTAATAATAAACAAAAAATTGAATTTTTTTCGGATAATCACGATTAAACTTTGTGCTTCCTTGTTCTAATAGCTGTTTTTTCGAGGTGATATTTTGTCCTTTCTGCTTTGCGACTCGTGTTAATCCTTAGTCCTCAATCATGCTTTAGTACAATCCAAGAAACAAATCTAAGATAGAAGACCTCAATCATTCAAGAGATAAGGAAGCATAAAAAGACAATTGTTTTTAGAAATTATATTCAATTCTAAAATAAACTTTGAATACCCTATTTTCTCAAATCTTTAAACATCTTATATATCCAAAGTCTATAATTTTATTAGACTAACTGATAATTGATCATAAATTTATATTTATAACATCTTGCTAATAATATTTGCATTTATTATGAGCCTAAACTCAACTACCTATAAGAAATGAGAAAAGGAAAGGAAAAGTCTTAAAGGTCCAGTAGAATTAGAGTCCCATAAAACATGTTAATGGATTATTGCCATGTCCTGGCATCTTCGTCAACGAAGCACGCGCATTTCTGCACTATTTGACACAAGCAATGCTCAACCACTAAATCAGGATTTTGACCAATTCATTACAATCCTTTAATCAGATCCATTAAAGCTTGTTTGCACATAAATAAGAGAGAAGAGACCTTACAAAGTGCATTTTTATGAAACTTTACTCATCATTAACATCTCAGTATCTATATAGAAAATTATTTGATATGCAGATCGTGTAAAAATTTTAATATCATACGTCGTATTAAAGTTATAAATAAAGTTTATTAGATTTTTTTCTCCTTAAATGATCAGATCCTTGTGGTGATGTTGATCAGAACCAGTAGCATATAGGAGGGGTTAGTGTCCTAATACTTGAGGATTCTTTCCTTAAGGGAAAGCACATGTTGTACTAAATGGGGCTGTGGGTGTTTGGAGCCTGGAAATGCCCAAATGCAATGGTAAGAAATAAAGCAGATGAGTGGGGGAAATGGTCCTGATTTTCATCTGTCTTTAATTGGCTACCTCACCCACTTTATTTAAGCTTGAGAACCGGATTCCATGGTCCACTGCCACAATCTTTTAAGGGCATGGGTCCCCTACAAACAAATAGAGATTGAAATATAGATAAACCTGTTCTAGGTTGTTCTATATTACAATTATTATTAGCAAAATTTACAAAGTTTTTATTATATGTTATATGTTGGAGTTGTGGGTGGATCATATCAGCACCCACCTAAAGGCATTTATTTGCTTCCATGAAACATCACTTGAGAAGATAAGATAAGCAAAGATGAATAGAAAACATGTAAAAGAAATATATAGAGTTTGTTTAAGTGAAAAATGATTTGGTATCACTTAAATAGGTAACGAGTTCAAGTCTTTATGTAAAATAATTAAGTATGTAACACAGGTTAATCCAGATTAATCAAAACAAAATTTTAAATACAATTGAAAAACGAAGAAAAAAAAGTCATTCACTATATAAAAAAAAAGTATTAGATGAGCCCGGCTCACCACATCATCCATGGTTTCATCCAATAATAAATTTTCATATCATTTTTTCAAGATGAATTTTCATATTGAAAAAAGACAAATGTAGTTAAAGAATCAACCAGCCCTGGTAAAACTAGATTCTTGATGAGAAAGCAGATGTAGTTTTCACTGTGAAGTAGTTTCTTAGTATTTCAAAGTGTTAAAAAAACTTACTTGATGTTTACGGCAACCAACCACTTGAAATTTCTCAACAAGACCTGTAATGGATTATGGATAGGATCTGATCCTCTTCGAACTCTTCTTTTGCTTGGTCCCAATTGCTAGTTTATTCCCTTCACTGTGTTTGAAGATAAAGAGACTGCACTTGTCAACCTCAACACAGAAACCATATGATCTGGTTGAACTGATAATAACACAAAAACAAGAAATATGAGCACTCTTTGTGTACTGCAAACCATTTCCCACCTGAACAAACAAGAAGAATAGAGGGTTTAAAGCAGTAAAGCCATGGACATGGAGGGACCCAAATAGATGGCCTTTTTGAGATTCACCCAAATCATAATTCTGCAACCTAAGCAAAGTAAGGCTGTTTATGTTACTGCAAAAACATGAGATGGATGAATACAGGGCCTGGAATAATACCCTTGACTTGAGAAGCCAAATTCCATCTGCATCATACATTGCCACTGCTTTTGTGTACCAAAACTAGACCTGACCTGCCTGCTTTCAGCCATGGATGATTGGACCACCTAGAACAGGTAGACCGCAACAGTTGCAAAGCAGATTTGATTAAAATTAGCAAAGCTTCCAAAAATGTAAGAAACAAACACTTCCTTTTATGTTTACAGTTCCAAGATCTCTTCCATATGCAACAAAAAATAACACACCCTTGCCTTTCTTTTTACAAAATTTGTTTCTTTATGCTTTATTATAGGTTGATATACATGAGTCTTTTTAAGATTTTAGATTTTAAGATTTAGACTTGGCATAAATTGTTTATCTAATAAAAATAACTTTTATACGAATTTAAACAAACATTTGAATTTTGCATTCTTTTGTACCAGAGAGCTCAAGCTGAGCTGCAAAGCTCATACATACATATACACAATGATGATGGGTACAACTAGGTAAACTGCTGCCAGCTATCCAACGTTTTAAGCAATTCATTAAAACAGAAAGCTATATCTATTTAGGGATAAACAAAATAAAAATAAAAAGCTTTCCGAGTCTCCTATAAGTCAAGCACTTTCCTGGTGGGTGGTCACTGCGGCTCCTGATGCTATGGTAAAATGCATACCCCTGCGCTGCCCGGATTGCAGTATAAAAGCAATATGTGTTGCAGCCAATGCTGCTGCCTCCTGATACAATAATGATATATGCTTCAATAACTCAAATATAAAATCATGTCTGTGATGTAAGGTTACAAGGTCTGAAGAAAAGGGATGAGAGGGGAGGATAAAAACAAAACCATGTCTCCACCGGAAGGAAACAAACATGAGTTTTCAAATTGAAATTGAAGTAAAGAATATAACCCGTCTTTGCCTTTGTCGCTGTAATATACTGATGGCCCAAGCCATTATGTAGCATGGCAAGAGAAATCCAGCAGCACGAAGCAAGAAAAGCTGCACAAATAAACAAACAATTTAAGAAAAAATGACTCAATGGTAACAATGACCGTATGCATATGCCTAAGAAGTGTTAATGTGAAACATGGGATGCAGTTTGAGGTAAAACTTACAGAGAAAAAAGTAGACACATCATCCTCGGCATCAGCATCTGGAACAGTCAATGCATGTTGCAACAGCAAAAGGGCCATTAACTGACAAAATTGAACAAAACATCAGTCATTTCGAAAACCAACTCTTAATCAA
This sequence comes from Abelmoschus esculentus, assembly GCA_035048815.1. Classification (NCBI taxonomy): domain Eukaryota; kingdom Viridiplantae; phylum Streptophyta; class Magnoliopsida; order Malvales; family Malvaceae; genus Abelmoschus; species Abelmoschus esculentus. Next base: position 3,208,116 of record JAUCBN010000031.1, on the reverse strand, counting down.
ATGGTCATGTAAGAATGAACTGCTTTTAGATTATAAGGGAAAAAAGAAAAAAAAATTAAAAGAACAAAACGAAAGTTAGTCTTATGAAAATTTTCCACTGAGATGCTTGTAGCCCAGAAAACTGGACAGAATCTGGGTGGTTTTCCTTCAGGCATCAAAGTTCAGAAATGAAGGCTAAAAAGATGATATAAGTTATTCTCTCCAGTGATAAGAAACAGGAAGGAGGGGCCACTGCAATTGTGCCACTGGTCCAGTGGCTCAAGTTTCTATTTAGATGAAGAAAGTTGGCAGCTATAACCCCAAAATCATGTCAAACAATAAAAGTAGGTTTCTCCATTGCCAATGTAATTAGTATTCCCCACCAGCATGAGGGAGGGGGTGTTGTGGAGGAGGAACTTATGTTAAACATGATAAGAAATTAATTATATCTCCAGCAGATTCATAAATAAAAGCTTACGATTAGAGCAGCTGAACGGCAAAAGGCAGCTCCACTGGAATTTGATGCAGCATATTCATCATACTCAGCTTCCAAAAGTTGTCTTTCTGCCTCTGCAATGGCCAAGAGTCGAGGATCGCCCAAATCCAGAGGGGTGCTAGAGATTGTCCAGCCTCCACTAATAGGCAGATGCAAAAAACAATGCAATACAAAAAGGAAGTTTGTATCAAACTTTGTGATGGATGTCATGCTTAATAATCACAGCATATGAAAGTTTTATCTTACAAGTTACAGAAGTCCAATCATTGTATAAAAATGTCTTACATGCGAGACCATCAAACTTACCCAATATCAATAGCAGTTTCTTCAGTTTGGGAATGAGGTGGAGCAGTATAACCAGGTTGATAAGGCTGCACAGCAAATTAAAAGGACAAACCACATCAGCAAGGAGCCACACCAACAATTATCAATATCGACTGAACAAGAACTAAGAACTAAATAGCCTTATGTATCAGTAAGGGATGGAAGGCGATGATCATGATAAGTCAGTGCTAAGAAAATAACGGTTTTTCCCATCATTCAAATGATTAAATAATATTCTTCCCCAAAGCAGTTTACACCTGATACACCCTATTCCATACTCATTTGCATATACTTATTTCAAAATCCACAATCATTGATCCCTTACAGACATAAGAGGACTACACAAGCTAGTTGAAGATCTCGTGACAAATTAAAAGGATGGAATCAAGTTGGAGCAGGCTAAACAAAATAACAACTTTGATAAGGGAATTAAGGAAAATAGATACCTGATGGCATATCTCGCAAATGATATTTCCTTTCTCGTTGCACCAATACTGCACGCATTTACTATGCGCATACTGCAATTTAAAACAGATAGCATTAATAATACCAAAGCAGTAATGCTAATTGCAAAATTTAGGTTGATATAATGACGTTCATCAAACTGAAAGCCGAATTGTGAAAGATCAGGAAAATGCACTTTATATTGTAAGAAGGTAAAATATGATAATAATTTCTTATCAAACTTTTATCCTGAACACAAAATAATATAAAAGAAATTACACGGAGGCTGCCGCTGCAGGCACAAGGAGTCTCCAGATTCTCAATGAAATCTTCCTCCTGGCAAATGCGACACTCCGCCGCCTGAATGAGTGGTTCCTCCTCCTCGCCTCCTCGGATGATCTTATTTTCTTTCGCGGAGCATGATGTACCTGAAATCTCCGTAGATGGAGCAGCCTCTGACTCCACCGGCTGTAATGGCACCGGCCTCACGAGACGATCCACATACAACACCAGGTGATCACTCATACTTTCTACAAACTTGACAAAATATTTTTTCAATTTTTACAAGTTAATCCAATCCAAAATTAAATAAATAAACCTCGGAATCGCGGCGAGTAATAGCAGCGAATCGGAGGTTTCAGGAGGAATAAGAGAAGGAAGAGTTTAGACAATTTACCTGTTGCGGAGAAAATAGGGTGAAATTTATACTGGAAGAAGGGAACGAATAAATCGGAAAGAAAATTTCCAATTCATTCTTGTTTTGCTCTCAACCTTCCTTTTTTTCAAGAACCAGAGGGTTTGTAGGTTACAACATTAACGGCTCCAAGGGTATTTCTGGAATTTAGGAATGACCATTGCGCGTTACCTTGGCCGGGGTTAACTTTGATTTTCAGTCTTTCTATGTTAACCTTAATTTTTAAAATTTATATTTTATTTTAATAAAAAATTAAACCCTTATATTTTAAAAAAATAAATTAAATTATTTTAAATTTTAAAAATTTAAACTTATGTATCAATTTATTTTGAAATCCCTCGAGCCTCAACCCAAATATAAAAATGATAAAAAATTATATTACGAGATAGGTAATTTTTAGTGGTTGGTCTATAAATGACGTGGTGAGACTGACCTATGATATAATTTCTCGAAAATGACAGAATTTAAATGAAGAAATCAATTTGCTCCATACAAATTGTATAAGAATTAAAAGATTCATTTTTCAGTAAAAGAACCAAAATACAATCTTGGTGATTCAACATTTGAAAATAAAACATACTCTAAATACCAGTTGCTGTCGGCCTACAAATGTGAAGTTGTCAAGGGTTCTGTTGAGCACGGGAAGAAGAAGAAATAGGGTCCCTTCCCCTCAAGATTTTGAGACCCTGATATCTCCCTAGCATCATAAGCGTCGCCATTGGATTTGTTCCCGGTGAGTCCAGGAAAGTTGAACCGTCCACAACTCTCAAACCTTCCACTCCATAAACCTTATAATCACTGTCCACAACCGATCCTACTGTGCAACCTCCATGGTAGTGGTAGTAGGTCTTAACATTCTCTTTGCAGAATTTTCTCTGCTCATCAGTGCTGCTCATCAAGTTGTTCTGGTGTTTAACCCCAAGGTAAAAAGCTACTGACTGAGACTTGGCCACTCGTTCAAGCAAATGCATCATCTCTGCACAAGCGTCTAAGTTCACCTTCCGATACCGGAAACGCAATCTTGGCAGCTATCGGCATTCTTGTCGCATTGAAGCTAGTTGCTATAACTCCTCCTTCAATTATGAACTTCAAGTCCTTTGCAATTCCTGAAACTTGTGGGGGATCTGGTGGTTGGTTTTGTGGATTTCTGTCCACCAAAACAGCAATACTAGGATTGTCTTTCATTTTTTTACCGACTCCTTTCAAGTTCATCACATGTGGGATGCTCATGTTCTTGATGTGTTTTCGGTGTCCGATGCCACTTAATAGCAGAATTTGGGGACTACCTAATGCCCCGGCTGACAAAATGACATCGCCGCCATTTGAAGAACAATTCTTGGGTTGGTTTAGATAGGTTTTGTATGTTAGATCCGTGCTGCCATCACTCTTTATGAACCTTATGCCCCTCACTGTTGTCCGAGATGCATTGCCTGCTGATGTTTTAAAACTGTGAGATCATCTCTGAAATCTGAATATCTATGCTTAGAGCTATTACTTTCATCTAATTGTTTTCCTTACCATTGGTCTCGAGGATGATGTTTTTTACTGTTGCATTCAGAAGAACTACGATGTTTTCGGGATTTGCGGCTTTCAGAAGATCGGCTGAGGTGTGTCTTATTCCCCATACATCAAATATGCTTCCACCAATCTTGGTTCCCTCAATATGTTCTAAACTGTAGCCGTTGTAAGGTAGAAAGCCAGCTTCAAGAAGGCCAAATTCTACAACAGTCTGCCATGGTGTCAATTCAGGAATAGAGACTATTTTGGATTCCACCCATGCATAAGACTCCTTAACCAATGACTTATCCCAGCCAGCCTTGTCCATGAAATCCTCACTGGCTCGACTGTAAAACCCTCCGTTTATAGCCGAAGATCCGCCTAGTACTCGTCCTCTGCAGTTCCTAACACCATCCGTGGATGTGAAGTCTTGTGCTACTGATGAAAACTCATCTGTTTGAAGCAATGGGAAACCATAAAATCTCTTCTCCAACACCCAGGGATTGCCATAAGGCGATCCACCTCGCTCTATCAGTAGCACCGAGGATTTCTCGGAAAGGGTTGCTGCCAGGGGACAGCTAGCAGTGCCTCCTCCTACAACAATGTAATCAAAGGATTTACCCGCAACTTGTTCCACATCAGAAGTCATGAAAGGAAGTTCCCCTACAATGAACAAGGTCATTAGGAATTAGGATCATTATAATAATTTTTTTGGTAATAAAAGAAACACCACTACCTTGAGTCTCCGAGGGAGAACATAAAGACAGATCAACAAACAAGAAGATACATGCTTTGAGAAGCCTGTCATGGCGAATTCTTTTTCGGAATTTAATGTTCAATGCCTCCATTTCTTAGCTCTGGCTTTAGCAGGAGGGGTAGACAGTTTATGTATAAACAGGAGGGTTAGCACTGTGGGAATGGTTTAGCTAATGATCAGCTCTTTCTGTTAGAAGCTTACATAATGATTCTGCTGTTTTGATGATTTCTTCTCCTTCAAGTTGTGCTTTTCCATTCCCATGTCAAGTGGAAGAAATGCAGGCTTAATCATACTACCCCCAACATCATTTGAAAAATACGCTATAAATATTGTGATCACACTTGATAATTACTGGTCGGTGGATTACAATGATTTCCTTTGTACAATTTTGGCGGCTCCTATATCCATGGAACATAAAGTACATCTCATTGACTTTCTCTGTGTCTGTTCTAAGACTGAACCTACTACTTCTGTCAATTCAAAAAACCAACTTGTGCAGACAGTTCAGCACCAACAGAAGATTAGGCATACTCAACCAGTGTTCCTTGTGTCTTTAGTTAACACGGATTGTATGTATTGAATTAAAAAGGTACTCAAAATCAATACTAAGAGTATAGAAAATTTTATATAATTCAGAAAAATATCTTTTACAATTTTATTATATATTTTAATATGAGTACGTCAGTTTTAATTTTTATTAAAAAGTAGAAAAGTCCGAGATAAAAGTTTACAATGTCAAACTTGATCTAGATATATTACTAAAAACACGAAAACTAGCATCTCTAAATAAACCTATAAACAAGATTGTTCGTGAATATAAACGAATCAAACACACTTTTGGCCTATAAACAACAAATTGCTGCTAAACAATCAGGTTCCAGCTTAGATTATATTTACTAACAACTATGCAGCATAACAGTTCCAAACCATCCCCATTGAGCTGAATGCTGATCTATTCCCTGTTGTTCAAGTCTATTGCTTTTGGACCCAATTCCATGTCATTTTGGTATTGGTAGTTGAGATCGAATGACCCCAACAAACCAGACTTCCTCAATTGACTATCAGTTTCCTCTCCAGGAAGCTCCAATCTTTTAGCTGCTGGCTGCTCAACACATATGTCATTAGAAATGTTAGAGACACTTCTTTTCTTTCCATTAACTTGATTGCCTGAGCCGCTAATTGAACGCTTCATTTCAGGGTGAATGTCCATTAAGTTAAGTTCAACAAAAGTACTAGATCTCTGGGTACATATATTCTCATTTTTTGGTGGCTCATCATCGTCCTTTCTTCCCGAGCTGTCAGAAGATGTCAATGAGCTCTCCATGGAACATATAGTACCACTCTTTGGCTTTCTTTCCGTCTGTTTTAAGCTTGAACCTCCTACTTCTGTCAATTCTGAAAACAAAGAACTTGTGCAACCAGTGTTAACCATTGAGACTAGTTGAGAGATTTCGGCTTTGGCAAGTTCTACACCAATAGAAGATGAGGTATATCCAGCCAGTGTTTCTTGTGCTTTCTTTAATACTGATTGTAAGTACTTTCCTTGAGCTTCAATTCTTAACTGTAAATGTCTCTGGACCTGAATGGAAAATAGCTTGATTCGTACAAGTAGATGCGTCGACCGAAAATCAGCTATTTCGGATTTGGCTCAATAGGCCATACCTCAATCTGTTCATGAAACTTTCTCTGTACTTCCATCTGCATTTGGAGAGACTGAAAAATCCGCAAGCTTCTGATAAACAATATAATTAAGACAGTCATACAATCTGTCTTATTATCATTTTCAAATCCAAAATTTATCAAAAGATAAAAGAACCATGTAAAAAATAATAATACTCATTCATCTGCTTGTGAGTTCCATCACTTGTGTCTCTACTCAAATTCTCATTACTGCTCTGTATCTCATTGGAATCTATATCACATTGAAAAATAGATCATATTGCTGTGAAAGTCAATATAATAACATATAAGCTGCAATCTATGAATTCTTATTCTCACCATCTAGTTTATTGCTAAGGCAGATTTCTGTCTGTTGGCTTTTTGCCATCCTGTATTTCTGCAAGAAAAAAATACAGTCAAACCTTGATTTCTTTGAGATCATAGTATGGTTATTTATTGAAGAGAAATTACCTGTAAATGGCTTTTGAGATGGTACAAAGTGAGTCCAGAAATTCCTATGACCCTCATCAGATTCTTTGGGGTTGCTTCTGTCCACAAATAATAAACACAGGGAAACATGAGAAAATTCTACCTATAAAAATAACAGTATGATTAGACAAGATGATGATGATTAAGGTTATCTGAAAGTATTAAACTTAACTGTCTGGCCCTCCAAGTTGATTGACAGCTTCAACAAATCTTTGATGAAGTTCTAGGGTCCACTTCAGCCGAGGCTTTGCATCAGTTGACAGAAACAAATCCATGTCTTGATTTTGCATATTTTGCAGAGCCTCCATGTTTTGTGTTGTGTAAGAGAGACATGCAGAGGGATGCAGAAAACTGAAACTCATGTGGGTTTTGATCCTTTTTTTTTATAAGAAGTCTATGCTTTCAGTATGAAGTAGCTGTAGTTCTCTTTATAAATCTTGTGAGTTCACTCCATATCTAGAAACATAGGTGGGGCTGTCTTGGGGAGGGAAATATATGCCATGACCTCTGCCTCTTCCTTCTATCATCTCCCATTTCATATCAACTTTTCTTTTCAATTCTTCTTCTTTGACTTGGAAGAGGGTGGATAGAGAGAATCTCTGATACAGCAAAAACAAAAAACAAAAAAGAAGCAACACAGATCAATTTGAGTCTCAAAAGGAGAGAAAAGAGGAAAAGTGCATGGTTTGTTATTATCTTCACACATTATTTTTCTCTCCTTGCTTGATTCCCTTGCTAAGTTAATTGAGGTAACAAAACAAACCCGAACCCGAAAAATCGTTTTGTAACATAAACCCGAACCAAATTCGTTTGATTACCACCTCCATGAATTAAGTAAGATGAATGAAGGGTGCAACTTTCCTAACACTATGAGGAGCTAAATTGACAGGAAAGCTTAATTATCCTTTTGATGCCAGAAAGGGTAAACCAAATGGGCAATGTCTGTTTTTTCTCCTTTGTTTTTATTTTTCTTTTTTCTTAGCGAAGGGGTGTGGTATGACTGGCAGATTCTTTTTGTTCTTTGTATGGATGAAGGAATCAAAAAATCTTACATTAGATTTTGGGACCCATCTGACCCCATTTTTCTTATAAAGAAAGTAACCTTGAAAAGGTGAAACAAATCAGTCCATCTTAATAGATAACAGAAACATAAACTAGGGTGTGTGAAAATAACCCCATAGTATAAATTCTTCCCTGGAAATTGAACCAAAGGGACATACAATGATACAAATATGTAAGTTTATCCCATGATAGGAGAATCTCAGGCCCTTTGTTTTCTTTTATACAGACTGGCATTAGGGCCGACAGCTTGACATATATGGTACTGGATTTGGAATTTGCAACTTGAGTTTTACCTTATCAAACACATCTGCCATTATCATCCAAGCAGCACCTGCAGTAAAAACTCAATATGTTAGACCAGGTGTAGGCCAGGCTCGGACATGGCACAGAGTAGTTTTCAATATACTGCCACAGTGCCACTTGATTGGTGTAATCTCCCCTGATGACTGTCCAAGATGCAGATCTGAAGTTACCCTGATGTTGGGGTTAAGCTAAACTAGATTATCATAAGATTTGATCGCAAATTCCGTAAAACTTACATGATGTTAAACTCGAGTGAGACTAATCCTTAAGTGATGGAGTAAAGGAATACAGCTTAGCATAACCCTTGGCACATGTCACACAAAACAATGAAATCAAACCTCCCTTTTTCTATCTTATGGAAAATGTAAACACTATGAAATGACAAAAAGCTTCACGTAGTTAATTGATGCACAGTTTCTCCCAGTATGGAAGTAATCAACAGGGCTCCTTCTGCTAAAAGTTCCATAAAGAAACATATTCCAAAGGGAATCCTAGCTTTAAATCTGTAATCCAAATACAAGCAGACCTGAAAGAAAAGAAATTTCATACCAAGAAATAAAGGGAAGCAACAATGGCCAACAAGAAACCATAAAAGTCAATTGATTCAGATTAATCTGCAGACTTCTTAAGCCACGGTCAAGAGTTAAACTACAGGAATCAAAACCAATGATTGATCTCCTAAGTATTTGCCATCTTAGTGCCATATTTTCAGCTGGTCTTATAAATTAATAAGCCATTTTTCAGGAAGATTAGATGCCAAGTGACAAGTGTTATTTTATTAAGGCAACCAGAAAAGCAACAAGACAGTTTCAATTAATTAAAGAAGTAGAAGATATGTCCAAGGTTTCTCTAGGATTGCTTACATTCCCTTACCAATGAAAGATCCCCCAATCAGTTGACTAATTACAATTTTATAATCAGTTAGCTGGATACAATTCAGTGAGCATAGAGTGGAAGGTCCACTGATGAGATCGTTACGATCATCATTCTGTTCGACAAAAATACTTGACAATGAAATCAACATGGTGGACCGGCAAGTGGTAGGTCCATCTTCACACCAGCATGGGTTCTTCCCGAGTAAGCATCTACTTCTTCTCTCTTAGAGCTATAATTCATCAACGGCAAGCTCATAGTTCATATTCGAAGAAAGGAATAAAATTATTGACAAGTTTTCATTATGTGTGGCCAGAATGTTTGAAAAACAAGAAAAGGAGAGTCATATGAGTACCTTTCTCTTTAACCAGCCTCAGGAATCTAGAAAAGAGAAACAAAAGGAACTAGTCTCCATCCAACTAAAAGATAATGGAAATTTCTGCTGAAATAAGGTGTCAAGCATAGTCACCCAACTGAAAATGACATTTGCAATATGTCAAAATCAAATTTGTTTCTCCATATCATTAGGAAAATAACCAGCAAGAAACATCACATGTTCAAATGAGACAGTTGAATGTTTCAACAACATATCAATCAGTAAATAACACCAGAAAAGTAAAGGGGTAAAAAGGAGGTACAACAAGCACAGGCAGTTGAATATTGCTGATAAGGACACTGTTCTTGTACCCTTCAAGCTGGATTCTTGTTTTGGTTGAGTTTAGTGGTAATTTATGTTGCTATCTCATTTTCACAACTATTCAAGCCATGTTGCTGCTTAAATATTTAATCCATGTTAGAAGCAAATTCTTCCAAGTTCATATTCTACGGCTGTGGAAGAAGCAATAACCATGAATTCACTCAACTTTCATTTATGCAAATCATGGAAGTTGAGAACCCACTGTAAACAAACATTACTTATTTCCATGAGTGAAAATTCACCCTTCTCGTATTTTGCTTTATTCAAACTTGGAAGAATTTGCTTCAAACATGAAAATTTGAATAAAGCAAAAGCCTCTTGAATCCATGGTGCGGCCGAAGATATGTATCAACTCGTCTTCATGGCAAAAATCCATATTTATGCCTTAATACCATAACCTGGTCCAAAATTGAAACCCATACTTATTATTGGACCGAACTTGAACAACTATGTATTACATTAATACTATACAATGACCTGATCCAAAATTGACCCAACCTAATCCATAAATACTTCTAATTTACACCCTAGCCTATCATTTTCGGGGATAAAAAAAATCGGATCAAATACCGTAAAAGTTTATTATAACTGAATATTTTAACTATGTTTATTTTATTCATAAAGTTAAAATTAAAAGCTTGAATCTTATTAAAGAAACCTAACACGTCATCTTGTAGACTAACTAGTGGTTGGTTATTAAATTACTTTTAATACAATATCTTAATTACTTAGACCTCACCTCATTCCACATTTCCACTCATAAATCAAAAAATAATATGTGCTTAAATTTATATTCTTTTAAATGTTACGGTAACAACTATGTCAATCGAATTATATATCAGTTGATAAATTCATTAAATGATCAAAATGCATGTATTAAGCCTGCAATGTCAATCATATAGGTTTGCAAGTTCATGGGAAGTTTAAGGCAGGCATTTCTATTGCAATAAGAAAATAGGATTTTTTATCATTTATTTTATTCTGGTTTCTTTTGGACGTAGAGCAACATATTTTCGATTAGGATCTATCGACACGGGCAACAAAGATCGGTGAACAAAATACTGAGGGTTTTAATGTTAGAAGAGTGAAGTTTGACGTGTTTTTTAGTTAAACAAACACATGATTCACATTAGAAGGACAACATGAAGTTGTTGGAAATTTATGGGACTCTGGACTCATCGGCCGTCAATGTCGATAGCTAATGGTGGTTTTGGTGTAGATATGCTCCCGTGCAGTTGGCATGAATACTGATTCCTGCGAAAGATTCAACAGGTGCGGGGAGTCGAGGATATTTAACAGTTCCCGACATGGATTCGAGAAGCTATGTTTGCATAATTTGTGCCTGGATTTATGAACTTCCATGAGAGAAAGGACAAGTTTCAAGTTCCATGCTTTTGTCTTCCTGTAGCATGAAAAATTATTTGGTGAACCATGTTCACCACGTCATCCGTAGTTTCAATCATTCAGATTCATCCATCTCAATTTTTTAAGCTAAATCATCATCTATTTCCTACATATAATTAATGAGTAGATAGTTATCAGGTAGTTATTTAAAGATGAATGATTCTGATTATTTAGACCATGAATAACCTGGTGAATCTCCTGAACCACATCATTATCATGCCCTTGTATGATTATCTAATAAAACGAAACTAAAGTTTTCCTTGTATTTTTCATGATTTTATCCTCAAATAATCAGCAAACCTTAGTGAAGAACAGTACACTCTGTACTTATAAATGAAAACATGAAGCCTGCTTATTGTGTTCTTATCTGTGGTTTCTTCTCTATCTGATTTCTGTCTTTTGCTCACAGCTTTTCATTTCCAACAAAAAGCTGGTCTCTCACCTTGGGCAGTTAGGCTTCCACTGGCCATGTCTTATCCATCTGGTTCAAAAACCATTGGAAGCATTTATAGTGATTGAAGACAACATGCTTATTTATGATAATAATTATACTTTCTAAAAGAATTGTTTTGAATTCATGGAAAATGAAAGTATCAGGCTATGACTAGCAACAGACTGATACAGAGACCATACCTACTGTCACCGTCTGAAAAAACTAACCCTTTTTTTTATCTCTAATGGCCTCTCTTATTTCCACATAAAGGTAGAAGACCCCTTTCACAGGCCCTTTATTCACGACTCCATATGGCTCCTACTCCAAGAAAGTCAATTAAAGGTGGTGGAACGGTCTCACAGTGGCCGTGTTTGCTGCTCCCTCCCACTGATGATGAAGGTTCAATGGCTGAAACTTGAGCTGTGGAATCTGTGATGCTTTGGGACTGTTGCATTGCAATCTTGTACATTTGGAGCTCTTCATTGGGCCTTTCCCAAAATTTGGTATGGCTGAACATGCTCATGATGCTGCCATTGATCTTAACATCTGAAAAAGTAGAGGAACTAGTTACATCAGTCAATGCCTGTAAAGCAGAAGAATGGTTGAACACAAAACTTAAGTGGTGTGGTAAGAGTTTCGAGGTATAGTTAGTTTCCAAAAAAGAAAACAATGAGAAACAGCACAGAAACCCAAATGAAGAGAACTGCGTCATAAAAGAAGCTTAAGAGTTGCACACCAGGGAAGAAATCAAAATGTTTCTGTTGTGAACAAAGCCCATTATGATGAGGGACCTCGCTGCTTAAAACTGCTTCTCTCCCACTGCTCATGTGGGATGCACCATTAACCCCACAGGCATCAACAGCACCGTTGAAAGCTTCAAACTGATAGTGGGAGATAATGCTGCCTAGTCCTCCATTTGGCATATTGAGACAGTCTTGGGGTGGCTCCGTTTTTGTTGCTGCTGCATCTCTGTAGACAAAACTAGGAGTTTCTTCAATCTTACTATAAGCAGATTGACCCAGCCTCCCCTTCCTCCTCCTGTAGGCACTGGATTGTTCTCTATACTTCCTAGCCATAATCACGTGCCAATGGTTCTTCACCGCATTATCAGTTCTTCCAGGGAACAACCTAGCTATCATTGCCCATTTGTTACCGTAAAGTCTATGAGCTTGCAGTAGCTTCTCTTCTTCTTCTTCGGTAAAAGCTCTTCTATTGATCCTAGGGTCCAACTGATTAAACCATCTAAGCCTGCAGCTCTTACCTTCAAACACCAAGACACAAGAATCAGAACAAATGAGCCTTAGCTTAAAACAAAGAATAAAATAATACTGTTTTTTCTCTCTTTTTCCACTATTTTACCTGATCTTCCTTCCAACTTCTCTGCTATAAGGTTCCAGTTCTGAGGGCCATAAAGAGCAACAAGTTCCTTGAGCTTAGCATCTTCTGCAGGCTTCCAGTGGCCTCTGGCACAAAGCTTTGACCGCCCACTGTCTGATTCCTTTCCACTTGCCGCATTCTCTTCATTAAAGCTAGCATTGAGGTTAATGGTAGCATTCTCTTTATTTTCCCTTGAGGAAAAAACAGCACTTGAGCCAACAGTGTCATAGATCGGACCAAGAGAAAGACAACCCATGTCTGGAAAAACCATCCCCATAGAGGAACCAGGTGAAGAAGAAGTTGAATATTGACAACCGAGACTATTCATGTTGTCTGGTGCATATAAAACAAACTTGTTGCCCATTCCTCCATTTCCTCACCTGACAAATGCTGTTACACAACTGTTACAACGTTACGTCACCTTCGTGCGCACAATCCATAATATTAAAACAAGAGAAGCAAGTTTGACAAACACTGAGCAAAGATTAAAACTTGGAATCAGGCAAAAATAGATACAATGGGTGTGTTTGTGTACGCAGAAAGGGACTCAAAAAGAGTGCTTGAAGTAGTTAACCACCCTGACTGAACTCGTTTCCTTCTTTTCAACAAATCCAAATCATTCGCACGTGTATAAGTAAAGCTTTCAGTGTCTTTTTCTTCTCTCTCTCTTTCACTCTCTGATAGGCATGAAGATGCTTAGGTTGTCCCGCTCTGTAATAACAAGAAAGACTTGATAATGTAGATGAGTAGACACCTTTCCTTTCAAAGACATGAATTTGAGTGTGAGACAAACAAGCCCCTATCAAATTTAACCTACCCATGATTCTCTATGACCATCAAACATCAGTCCTCTATACCAAGGAAGTAGAAGTTTTTTAAAAAAGAAGTTTTGTTTTGGCTAAGCTGAATAAATAAAAGGGTTTTTAATCTTGAGGAAAGGATTAAACCGAGAAATTATATCATGAGTCCGGCTCATCACTCAGTAATAGTCTCATTCAATAATAACTACCCATTTCACCATTAATCCCCAACTCATTTTTTTTCAAACCAATGAATTTTCACTCAAAATTTTCATGTCATTTTAAAAATATAATTTTTGAAAATTATATTAATTACATGATTGATTAGTGGCGGCATGGGTGATCTTCATTGGTTAGGGACCACGGATGACGTGGTAGGCCGGTCCTATGATATAAGTGTGAGTTAACCACCTGAAGTTGAAACCAATCGGTAAAAAATAAATTTGCCCCCACAATTTTTTTAGAATGGAGATTAAGCTTCAATTTTTTTTAATGTTTTTGATTAAATTCCTCATATAATTTTAAAAGTTCTCATTAAACCTTCAAATTTTTAAAATTTTATTTAGACCCTAACTTTTTGGAAAAAAATAAATTGATCCCTTCGAAATTTTTAAAATTATTGATTTGACGTTAGAGTTTAAAATTAGAATGAGTAGTTTATTTTATAGGATACATCTGTACATGGTTTAGGATTTAAAAGTAAACTTAGGGTTAAAGCTTTATCTATAATATTATTCATAGAGGGAAAAAAATACAATTTTTTCCATGTTTACGTGCAAAAATATAAAGGAAAACTAATCACTAAGTTATTATGGTACAGTATACGAAGATTCTAATTTAAACTATATAATTAATTGGGGGAGTTCAGGGGAGACAACATTAAAATAATATTTTATAAAAATTGGTTGAATTACTTAAAATATCTTTAAAATATTTAAAATATTATAAATTACTTTTTTTAATATAAACATTTTTGAATAAGTATTTAAAATAATGACAATTTGGATAAAAAATAACATTTTAATGTCATTATGATATTTAATATAAACATTTTTAAATAAATATTTAAAAAGTTATAAAAAAATAACACTTTAATGCCATTATAAGTTGATTATTTGTCGATGAAATCAGTCTTGGGTAGCGGTACTTTTTGCATGACAATTTAGATCACTTACAACTCATTTTTTTTGTTATGCATCTCGTTTAGACAGAGATAAAAAGATTCAAGAAACTTCTGAATTTTATTAGTATGCTTATTTTCATAGAGTTACGAGCATATCTAAAGGATTGTGCAATGCTTCAGCGATGGATATAGAGGGAGCAGGCGGAGATGGTGTTCTTTTTAAAAAATTAAATTTTTATTTAATTTAAATTTTATTATTTTTTCATATTTTTATTAAAAATTAATTTTTTTATTAAAAAATTTATAAATTTTGTCCCACTAAAATTTTATAAATCCGTTTCCTTAAAATTAAAATTATGTACCGTTATAAGTAAATATCTAGTTAGGTTGTTAGTTATTGTGTCTTAATTTTTTATTTAGAAAGAGAAAGGAGAGATTCTAAAAAAATTGATTTTTTTTAGGATGAGTCTACAACGGGCGTCGAATACCGCTGAACATCGTTAACGTTGAACATCGCTGAATATTATTAAATTAATTTATAAAGAATAAAAATCTAAAGGACTAATAATACAATTATTAATTATATGTTAAGTTTATCACACTTTTATTAATTACATACTGAGTCCTTAAGATTTTAAATTTTTATTAATTGATTTAATGATGTTGAACAATGTTCAACATTAGTGGTGTTCAGCGGTGTTCAACGGTGTTCAACGCCCGTTGTAAAATTTTTCTTTTTTATTGGGTCTTCAACTCTAAACTTAAAAAGTAAATAAAACTAATTCTAACTAACCAATCATTAACACTAATTTGTTAAAAATTATCTCTCATTGTGAGTAATTACTCAGAAAAATGTAACAAAAGGGGTAATTATTATATTTTTAAAAATAATTACTTTAATAATTATATATTTTTATAAAATTAAAAAAATAAATAATTTACAATATTTAATGTGCTGACAGAGCGTAACAGGAATGTACTATTATTTTGGGGTGATAACAAAGATTTAAACGTCCAGAACTTTGAAAAACAGAGATGAAATTATTTGGAAAAATTAAAGTCGGTTCAAAAATTTTAAGGATATTGTACAATTTATTAAAATGTAGTCCTTAAAAATAATTGCTCATGATCTTCACTAACTATAAAATTGTAGCCCTTAAAAGCAAATGTCCTTTTTAAGGGACCCCTGTACGATTGTTTCAATTACGCTTGTCCAAAACCTCACTAGTTCTACTTAAGCAATAGTAATAGTAATAATTAATAAGATTTTATAATTAATTTTCATATTTAAAAAATAATTATAACGTTTTAACAATTATAACTCATCTTTCTTAATAGTATTTTCAAAAAATTTCAATGAATTTCGAAATTAACATCATCTAATGATGTAATTTATCAAAATTTAGGGTCTTTTTTTAGAATCTATGTGCGATCATTCTTATTGCGTCTGTCCAGAACCCCGCAGAAAAAATAAATAAAACATAGACATAAAGAGAAAAGGTCTACGTCGGTGAAGAGTGATTCCACGTAGGTCAGTTTTGTAGTATTTTTAAAGTGTAGTAAATATTTTTAAATTATTTGATTTAAATATAAATATTAATGTTATTATCAAAAATTTATTATTAATTAGTCTAAATATTTAAAAATTTTAAAAATATAAAAGGAAATAATGATATAAACGGAAATACATAAATATTTTATTTAAAAATTTCAAACAAAAATAAAAAACACTTTTGATTAAAAAAATTATTTATTTTGTATATTGTTTTAGTCTTAAAATCACTTTTAACCCTAAAATATTTTTCAAAAGTATTACATAATGAAATCATAGAGCTTGAAAGCTTTGCTAAGAATTCTTAGCTGTCGTTAAAAACTCACATGGCCGAGCACCCCTGGCCCTCTGAAACTTACTGCACTGCTCATTAAACCTTGATTTTCCTCTCTTTTGCATGTGAGCATGCTCATAGCCATAATAAGATTACAGGCTTGTCTTCATGTCATCATCACATCGGGAACTGGCATCACAGTTTGTTTGTTTTTATTACATCTATCTAATTAATTAAACCTCATTTTTAAAATATCATTTACTGACAAAAAGGAAAAGACATAGTTGTTATAGGTAAAAGCCAAAAGGACAAAGTATTGGTCTTCAACTGTTCCGAAACTATTGTAGACTGTAGTGAAACAGCTGCAGACAAATATGTTTTGCCAGTGTGTTTGGGGAGATATTACCAGGCTATCAGCGGTGATACTGTTCATGATTAACCAAGGTTTTACCGCAGTTAACTCTAGGTTCTGTTTTTTTAGTGTAATTAAAACACATTACAAGAGCATCTCCAACCTTGTGAATTTTGACTAATTAATTATAGTATTTTGGTTAACCATAAACACC
Source organism: Abelmoschus esculentus (assembly GCA_035048815.1). Lineage (NCBI taxonomy): Eukaryota > Viridiplantae > Streptophyta > Magnoliopsida > Malvales > Malvaceae > Abelmoschus > Abelmoschus esculentus. Next base: position 3,191,313 of record JAUCBN010000031.1, on the reverse strand, counting down.
CTTAATTACCACTCAGCTTTCTTGTTTTCTTTTCTGCGTATTTTCACGTGTTTAGACGACGAAGCATGTCATCCGAAGAATGAGGTTTCCTGCATGAACCGGCAATCGTGTTCTAAAGTCTTTAACATTTAACATAGGATACTTCGGTTGTCCCCATTTCTTTTGTCTTCGTGTCGTTATGTTCCACATCTCGTCTGCTAAGTAATATTCTATAATGACGTAGTAAGTCGAGACCATGTAATAATTTCTTTTGTATTCCTGATTTTCTTCATTACGTCATAGCATAATAATAGTCTGATAATTTGGTACTGAACAGGGATTTGTTCTCACCTTCATATCTGCAGTCGACCGTCAGCAATGAAAATCATCCATCACGTGATGATGAATGTCCATAAATTTAATGAATAACCTAACGCTTTAATTAATGGACTCGAAGCAGAACAGTGTTTCAGTTTACTAATTCAATGCACGTTTCAAAGCTCATGTGCATCGGTTGGTTAATACCAACTTGATGATGGGCTCCCACAACCATCCCAAGCACATGTGCTTCAGTTGGTTAATACCGAACACGCCTTTTCGAATGAAACATGTACCCCCATACAAATTGTAGGGCTGTTCCTTAAGATTCTGTCATGGGGAACCTATGAAAAGCAAGACAAGATGGTGCATGGTTCCTGAGACTTGTTGGATATCAAGCATGGAGGTCAGTTAGCTTTGTCTGAGGGCTCAACGGCAGCCACAGCAGCTTGGGATGCATACTTTGCCCATGCCATGTGAATGTGCTAGACCTAGATGTTATTTACTTCCCTTGAGGCTTGGACATTATTTGAATATTCTGTACCATTTGGAGTGTCAAATGAAATGATATTCTTTATTCAACCGCCATTATTGAGATGCTTTATCAGTATTAATTATCCCACAACTAAAAAATTCATCATCCATCAATAAATGAATTGTTTATTGTCCTGTCGACGAACACCTAACAATGAAGTAAAAAGAGATCAATTGAGTTTTTTACCAATGACTAGAGGGTGAAGATACCGAACAACAATGAGGTACATGATGTTTGGGTAGTGAGTGGTAAACTACCGACTTGTGAGAATGTTAGACGGTGAGAGAGATGTGATTTGAGAGTTTGATTATAATAAATTAAGATTTAAGTTTTTTAAAAATTTAAAAATAAATAAATAAAAATCAGACCACATGTAATATTAGAATTGGATGACAAAATTTTTTAACAATCGATAACGAAAAAAATTAATTTAAATTACGAAAGTACACGTTAGTTACCAATTTAATTCAAAACAAAATTTAAACACCTATAGTTTAGTCACGGCGTTAAAGACCACTTCCAAGACCAAGGTCATGCCCGAGTAACAGTATGTGTGGATGTTTTTAGATAAGAGCGAGGGATGCTTGCCTGCACCACATAAATGCTTCTCTTGTAGCACAAGGGATCAGAACTGTACCTTCGTTACAACAGTTAAAAGGAAAAGAACAAAATAATATAAACATATATATATAAGTATTATATACACCTAACAAGAACCAGATAGAGGAAGGAAACAAATTTAAGCAATATTGGTTTGATATCCTTTTTAATCCGTCTGGCGTCTGGTCAAATTGTCTTCTTCCATGATTTCTGCCATGCATGCATGAATTGACAGTAAAACCTCTCTCTATATTTATATGTATGTGTGAATGCATGCAGCTTGAAAAAAACATGAAAGAATCAAGGGAAATGCATTTGGCTGGATGGTGCAAGATTCTTCGTTTGGATAGCAGAACCCTAAAACAAAGCCTACAAATCAGCAGATCCATTTTCATGTTAAAATTATACTATAAGCTCACAAAATATTAAATGTGACAACCATTTTGAAACTAGAGAAGGGTATGAAATAAAGAGGATGGGGGCCATCAGAAATTCTTTTGATAGAAAGTGAAAAAGACCCACCACTTCCCTCCTAGACCTGAATTGAATAATCATCAGGCCTGTAATTGTTTGTTCTGTAGATGTGTTAGAAGTCAAGCAACTGTGCATATGGGGGGTGATTTTGTTTGAGATTTTCTTACATTGATTTGAGGCAGAGAGACACAGCGATCACTGCTAACATTGAGAGGTTTGTCTGTGCCTGATAGTGTTCTGAAATAGTTACTACAGAGCTTCTCTGCTACATGAGCAGAGAGGAACAAGTGATTGTACCTATCCACCATGTGCGTAGACCCATGGTGCTGTTCCAAGCAAACACGTAGGCCCAAGGGTTCATGCATCTTTTGACATCTTACAATAAACGCTTGCGTGTTGTGTTCAATCCATTGCTTCCTTTCCTCTCCATGAAAAAAACATGTATGACAAGGAAGGATATGTGTTAGAATCGTTTGGTAAGAAGCAAAAGGAAATATGCTTTGTTTCTGTAACATGAACATCGAAACATATTTCACTCTACTGGTTTTGTTTTCAAGATTGTTATTTTTTTTTTGTCATAAAATTGTATGGTTTACGAAAACAGCAGGCTTGACAAAGCAGCAGAGCAGTTGCTAAGGATGACAGTGGGGTCAAAACTAATAAAACTGTTCTCCTACGCCCAGACAGCGTCGCACATGGTGCTGGGAGACTTTATTAATGATAGTTGGCTGACTGAAACCCAAAGCCTTCTTTTTCTTAACCGTTGTCGTTGGGGAAATGAACGCAAATTTTAGCTCTAGAATAATGGATTCAAAACCTACCCTCCCAACAGTTGATAAATTTTAATGTTGTCCTAACTGCTTCCTGTCACAAGGCATCACGTCAATTCAAATCATATGATCGCGGTCTCATAAAATAAATCTAGATTTGAACTTTAAAGATAATATTATTAACATAAACAATTATAAACACCAAATATTAATATTAAAAAGATAAAATATTATTAATTGAATTTAGTTTAATTGACACGACTCTAAATAATATATACAAAAATAAAAAATTAATATATTTAAATGCTCAATATCATCTTATTTTTTAATGTAAAAAGGTGAGTTAAAATCCAACTGTGTTGGGTCTAGTTTTTACAGCCCAATTTCATCTTGAGCCCATTTATCTCCTTTCATTTCTTTTGTTAGCTCTAGCAATTGTTTATAAAGTTGGACATCGGGCGAGTTTGAACCAGAGGTTTCGGGCTCTGAATTTATTTTTAAAGGTTAAATTACACCAATAATCACTAAATTATTGTTTCTTTTTATTTTTATCATCAAATTATTCTTTTTGACGAATCCACAACGTTACGTTATTTTTCTATTTTAATCATCAACTGCTAAAAAATAAATAACAATACTAATATGGATATTAAGAAAAAAATCACAGCAGATCTATACATTATTTCAAAAGTAAAAAATCCAAAATGACACAAATAAAAATATATAGGATAGGAATCACAATTCCATGTCGGAGGGAATGACCCTGTTGGTAATGAGAAATTATTTTATAGACCGATTCTACCACGTTATCTATGATCCTTATTCGCTAAAAAGTAACCAACTAATTTTTATTGATAATGCTTCGGTACACCATTAAAAACTAGCCTTCATGTCATTGCTTCGGACAGAGTTTAATGAGTTCTAAACCTTCCCTAGTTCTGCAACAGTCTATCTATAATGCGCAATCAACAATAGCAGGCAAGAGCTAAGAAAAATGAAGAGCTTATAAAGGGGGAGGGGGGTAGTAGGTGAAAGAAAGTAAAGGTAAATGGAAGGCAGTAGTAAACTAATAAAAATCTATTGATTTCAATATATTTTCAGGTTTAAATCTATTGAACTCTCTCCTTTGTGTTTGCAGATCCTTCTATCCTTCTTCCTGATGCACAAAAATGAAGCAAAACTTAAAAACATTTCACTCTTATTCTTAGTTTTCAATAAAATAACAAATTCCGGTAGCATAATACCAATTTCGTCAGCAATTTACAAGAATATGACTTCAGTATTTTTAGTGCACATAAAAAAGTCAGGAGTACAACTAAGCTATGAACCTTGATCTTCTATCGGAGGGAAACAACCATCGGCAAATCCTGATTTTGTTATTTTCAGATCAAGCATGATCTGGGTGACATCAGAAGATAATCAGCATCACTTTCAATCAAATTCATCCTATTGACAAACTGTATTTTAGTTATATTGCTTCTTGTAATCCCTCTAAGTCCAAGCATCAACTTACCACGAATAGACTCAATGCTAGATTAAAACCTTGTGAATTTGAAAGTTATGAGGCACGCATAATTGCATTTGCACCAAATTGCCCTCCAACTCCAAGTAGAAAGCAACGCAATGGTATGAACCAAAATTCCCTAGCAATGATAAAATGAATCTAATAAATAAAAGCAGAAACCAAACAACTAACCATATGTATCCCGTCAAATTAATCATGTGACATAGTAGTTCAAAGAAATGTATTTGAGGCAACTTGACAACCAAGGCCAAGGACAAAGCATCTCTTTCCATTATAATCTAATTGTGGAGATACAGGACAAACCAAACACAATCGCGATGAAATATCAACAACTAAAGCTACGGTTCAGTTTGCAAGATACTCTTATGCATATTACTAATAATAAATCTAGAGCTGAATTTATCAACATTCTAGGTCCCAAGTGTGATGACCAAGGACACATTAGGCTGATCAACATCCCAATGCGACAGACAGTGTATCAAAACACAAAGTAAAAAGAGTTCATCAGCAAATGACTAAAATGTCACCACAGTATTTCCTCCTCTACGCAAAATAAAAGCAAAATAAGACTCTTAGAATCCCATTACAATTTTCCAACTCACAGGGAGACATGTTATCCACAATGTCTTGAATCAGTGGGAAATGCAAAAACAGTGAACCTCTACTCTGCGGACATAAACAATTGAGTTAAAATGCGTCTGATAAAAGCATATAAATCTTAGTACCATGCTTCCCATACCATACCATATCTCAAACAATAAAATATGCAGTCTTGTTTTTCATTCTAAAAAAATAAAGTAAAAAAAGGAACTATTTTCACATGCAATTAATCTTTAACTTTTACACACGGCTGCTTAAAATTGAAATCTCTTATTAGTAATTATCAGCAATTTCCCAAATTCTCACCATCAAATTAAGAACAGACAAGAAAAAATCGAAATAAACTTGGAAAGGAGCTTACAACAACGAAAGGCTATGTCTTATGAACTCTTTGCAATCTCATCTCAATCAATCTAGCATTAAACTCTCCATCACTAACCCTTAACATCTTTGACAATGGCAACTTAAACCCACGTTCCACTAAAGCTCTATGCCTCGGCTTAATCTTTTTCTCTAAACTAAACGAAAAATACTGGGGGAACCTCGTTAATTCCTCCAAGTCACCTTCCATTTCCTCCAAGAAAAACTCAGCTTTAGGCCTCATATTATTCTCCACACTCAAAGTCAACAACCCGGGTGACCTCGCCACCATCCGGTTCACCTCGGGCTCGTCAAAACCCAGGGACCGAAGGAAGTTGAGTTTGGGCTTCAGGGTGTTTTCTACGTTGGAAACTAAAAGAATGGTAGTATGGGAATTGACAACGAGTCCCAGGGAAGTGAGGAAATGGAGAGTGGGTCGGAGTTGGGTGGCGACGGAGGAGACCAAGAGGCGAGGGCAACGTGTTAGGGAAACAGGGATGTGGGGGGAGGGGAGAGGGACTTCATGGAGGAGGAAATTGATAGGAGGGAGAGGGTCGGAGGTGAGTAGGAGAGGACACATGTCAAGGATACGGCCGATGGAAGTGCGAGATAGACCGACGGAGGAGAGGGAATGCTCGACGGCTAGGAGTGAGGAAAGCGGGGTGGAACGTAGGGAAGGGTTTAAGTGTAGAGCTTTGTGGGTATTGATGTTTAAGGATTGGAGGTATAGTAGCTTTTGGCGGAAGAGGAGCCCGCCGTCTTTGGATACCGTTGGGGCGGTGGGCGGATATTTAAGGAAAGGCTGAGGATAATGGAGTTGGAATCTGCAAGGTTGCATATTTTCAGTTTTCCTGCTGTGATGTTGGGTTGGAGGAAAGGAATTTCATTTTAGGATTTTTTTTTTTCCCATCTTACTTCCGTATTTTATTAGGGATTATTATTTCCTAGGTTAATTAAAATATCATCAAAGTCCTTTTTAAAGCCAGTTTAGTACTCTTTTTTTTAAATATTATTAATTCTTTTTAATTTTTAATTTTTAAGGAAACGTCCTTTTTAATTACATTAACCTAGGATATAGACTTAATTTTAATGAGTGAACGATAATAAAATTATACATTCGCTGGGGAGAACAATTTTTCTTAATTTTTTTATATAATTATATTTTTAAATTTTTTAATTTAAATGTTTTTTTTACAAAAATACTGATTTAATTTATTAACTAAGAGAAGAGAGAAGTCCAAAAATTTAACAAGAAAACAATACCTAAAATAAAAATAAATCGACACGAAAGAACCAACATTCTTTTCTTCCATTTGAACCAGTAGACTATCTTCTAATAACAACACTCAAACCAGAGTAGGATGAAATAATAACATGCAGAAGATGAATTTAATTATTGGAGTTGAGAAAATGATGAATCTTTGATTAAACGCAAAATGACTTGTGAAGCCTTCAACCAATGCTTCATCCAGTTTGTCTGAAGAAACATATATGATCTGTCTGAACGAAAAAAACACATACAATGACATTTCTTCCGTCCAAATCCTTTTTTTCTGAAAAACATCGGATCTACCGTAATTAAGGTATGTGCAGCTCTGTTTTGCTCTCGAAAAATGTGAATAAAGATAGGGATGAATATTCGGTTAATTCGGTCGGTGGCCGAACCAAATTAACCAAAACCGAATTAACCGAAAATTTTAAAATCTTAACCGTTAATCGAACCGGATTTTCTTTAATCGAATTAATCAAACCGAAATTATTTTGGTTAATTAGCCGAATTAACCGAAATTTATTATAAATTTGGTTAAATTACATAATAGGTCACTAAATTAAGCTAAAATAATATTTTAATCACTAAACTTTTATTTTATACTAATTTAATACAAAATTTAGTGACCATTTTATAATATAAAAAAATCAATGAACATTTTATAATATTTTAAAAGTTAAATGACTAAAAATAAATATATAATATTTAATATATATAATTTCGATTAATTTGGTTAATTAACCGATTTTGAACCGAATTAACCGATAACCGAATTATAAAAAAAAATTAACCGTTAACCGAATTTACCAAAAATTAACCAACCAAATTAACCAAAATAATTTTAGTTTGGTCGATTAACCGAACCGAATGTACACCCCTAAATAAAGATAATATTTAAATGTTATTGGTGGGAACTTATTCGTCTTACTTTTATAAGAAAATGAGTTTGGAATATTTATTGAAGTGGGTTTGGGCCTAGACTAAACCTTACGACTCAATGTAAGGAAAGTGGACAGTTTTTATAGGAACTCTTTCATAAGTTAGCATCCCACCAATGTTCTTTCATTACAAATATAAGACCAAGTTTGGCACCGGTAAAAGTTCCCAACTGTCAAGTTCTGGACAAGAAAACGGTGTCCCGACCGACTTGAGTGGAAACGGTTCGTTGCAGGCGCAACTGTGTGGACAATACCCCTTGTTCTCTTGCAATCTTCATGAAACTACTATGGCAGAGACGAATTTTAATGAAACTCCTTCAGATTATCATGCAGGCTACTGGTGTTGTACAAGGTCCTATGATGCTACCCCAGGTAGTTGGGTTGAGCTTTCACTGTAATTAAACTCATTGTCTTCTTTTTGGTCCCACAAATCCAAGCTGTATCACACTGATGTAAAAGTCTTAGATTCTCTTCTTGTTCGTTAAATCACGTCATGAAAACTTATTCAACGCCTTGTGAAATTGATGGAACCCAGACATGGTTCATAGCAGGTGGTGGACAAGACTAAGAAACATCGGTCGGATTTTGATACTAAGAAAAATAAAGGAGTCTCAGGCTCAGGCATGTTCATGGGGCACATGCTCTCAGCCTAAGATGTAATGATATCATTGTTTTGTACAAAAACCAGCAAAACTATGCATCAGATATCGAAAATAAAAATATAATTACTTTCAGTGTAGTGATCAAAATCCTTCAATTAATCTGTTTGATGATATTATTTGTTGCCAAATTGGTATGTTTTACAGACAATGTTGTGTGATTTTAGAGAAGGGAAAAGACATGCTCCACCATGCAAGGGTTTATGTCTTCACAACATGGGATGTTTCCAAACAAAAAGATTAAAAGTTTTGAGCTTGAATTTTGAAGGGACTTAAAGTATTTCTTTTTTTTACAATTAAATCCACTGTTTTTATAATTAATCACATACGTTGAAGTACACAAAAGAACTGGTCTGCAAAATAGGAAAAAATGAGTAGAAAGATACTGATATAAAGATACAGAGGTGATAAGGTGATGAGTCATGGGGTGAAAAAGACATTCACGTGGCTGACTCCACATTATATCAGCTCAGTCTCATGGTAATTATCAAAATTATCTGCAAAATTCTTCATAAATTAAGCTCACATAAGAAAGAATAATATATTGCAAATTACTTCTGATTGAAGACTGTGACTTGGTAATTTTATCTCACACCCAAGAACAGAAATGAACATGGAAACATAATGACAGTAAATTAGAGTCTACTTTTGCATTACTCTGGTGCATATATAAAAGCCAAGGAGATCAAATTGAGCTTACAAGCCAAAACAATGCCTGCTTCTCAACATCCCATGGGAAAAAAAAAAATCAAGACTTTACTAGTGGCGGGTGGTAAAAGTCCACCTCTGCCATCTCCTCCTGCTTTCACAAACAACAGAAGGAAAAATGACCCTAACAAGACTTGTAAAAAAGGGCACAATACCTTAATTAGCCACTTATCCTACATTAGAACGAAAAAGGGCTACTTTAAAATAAGCCCTTTCACAATTCTGACCCAAAGAGTCCCAGTATAGGACTGCATAGACAATAGTATAGCAAGCTAGTTTATACTAGTACTAGTTTGTATATATAATTATATATGGTATTTTAATGGAAATGTCCAAGATAATATAGCGTGTTCCCCTAGCGGAATTGGGCACCGGAGAAGGTCTGCCCGAAGGACCAACCAGCTGAGGCAACGTTGTAGGACACCACGGTACGGCCATCACTGGTTGTGACCTTAAAGGAGAGTCTTTGGCCGTTGAGGTAGCTGTTGCTTTGCCAGTTCTGGCCCCAGTTCCGAGACATGGGCTGCCAACCGGTCCTGGAGCCCTTGATGGACACTGCGTGTACGTCACCGGCACCACCGACGTTGGTGATGAGGACTAGGTTGAAGTAGGAGTGGCCATTGATTGTGAACCTGATTCCTCCCCTTCTTCTGCATGCAACCCTGCAATTTCAAAACCACAACAAAAAGTTACTACTGTAACTAAGCAGTTAAAAGAAAAGGTAAAAAAACAAAAGTGATTGCAAGAGGAAAGGGTAAAACAAGTAGTGTTTGTTTGTCTTGTAAAACAGAAACTAACCCTAGATTACACTAGGTGGAGAAAAAGATATTAACAGTAGCCCTCCTCATATACTGCCAAAACTATGAATGCCATTTTTTACAGCTAAAAAAGAGATTTTTACCATACCTTCTGTAAGCAACAGGCACAATTCCAGATCTGTATTGAGCAATGTGTTGGAAAACAGGCTGAGACAGGTCAAAGTGATGCAGGGGAGGGTTGCACCAGCCTCCTGCATCATTCGGGAGAGCATTGTTCGGAGGGCAGAAATTAGTGGCCGTGACCACAATGGAGCCCGGTAAGCACCACTTTCCGTCATTCACACACTTAATCTCATAGCACGACCCACAGCTCAGTCCATTGTTGAACAGAGCCGTGCTCAAAGCCGCAGTATTCGTCCCATAACCCTGGCTATACAGGTTCCCATAACCACAAGCTCCACCTGCAAAACCAAAAACTCAAAATAATTAACCAAACAAAACAAGCCACTCATTCTACCCAAAAAAGTTGCTTCCTTTAGATCCCATACCCATTGTCCCCGAAGCATCACTCCCACCATAGAAGGTTGCATGTGCATTCGTCCAACCCCCACCATATCCATCAACCGCACACACCAATGCAAGAAAACCCAACAAAAAGACCTTAGCAAAAGCCATTTCCCTGCAAACAAAACAAGTTAAAAACCTTTTCAAGCACTTGGTTAAAGCTTCCAAGCAAAAACAATAAGCTCAAAATGGTCACATTAGTGAAAGAGATAAGTATATTACATGAAGAAAGAAGATGAGATGACTGATGAGTGGAAACTGGTAGAGGGCGAGGGGGATTTATAGAAAGGTTTAGGGCCGAAGACTATAAGGCCACCGTTACAAGCTAACAACTAGAACTAAACTAACTACCACTTTTGGGCATTGGGGGACCAGACCCAAATTGCCCAATTTTCTTTTTAATCAGCAAATAAAAATATATACATACAATTTACAAAAGGTGAGAATGTATATGCAGAGAGGCACAGGCGAGTTGTTTATGTTGCTTGAAAGTAGAAACCGCGTGGTTTTGTAGCTTTGTGAGTAGGAAATTGCCTTAAGAATCTAAGTAGGGACGTTGCTACTTGCTGCTTAGTTAGTATAGCAGACATCCCACCGATCAGTGTTGGATGCATTGTTAAGACACGTATACTCTAAAAAGGAGAATACAAGTTTAAACTTTAAAGACATTATTAGAAGGAGCAAACTTACACCCTAAATATGAATCATAATACGGACATACATGTTAAAAATATATATAGCAGACATCCCCTATTTCTCTGCACTATAATCTCCATTTTCATTTCCCATTTGTTTAAAAACAATCTCCATACCTCAATGTATAAACATCTATTTTGAATAGAGACATTGAACTTTCTATTTGCTTTCAACATTGGCGGTAGTGATGGTACTGATTATTAATGTTTCATTTGAAAAATGGAAGTTATCGTCTGGAACCATCCTACTGTTAAGTTATGGGAATTTTACAAGTTTAAAGGGTAAAGAAATATGCTATTATTCATTGATAAAATAAAAAGGTATAGGAAGTGAAGAAGATGGATTGATTTAATTAGAAGCTTTATATTTTTGTTTCAGGTATACCAATGTAAGTATGCCTTGAACTTGAAGTTTATAAATTTCATTGAATTTTAGTTTTTTTTTTTTATAATTTTCTTTTTAAAAAAATTAAATTAAAAATGCCAAGTTTCTTGCATTCATTGTATTAGGGTTTTTTTTATTAATTAATTGATGAACCTTAAAATCTAAATAACTGAGACATAAACCATTTATTTTAATCAAGAAACACTTTAACCTCGTAAAAGCAAAAACAGTAGAGTTTAAACATTTTTTTAAGCCAAAATTTAAAAAGGTAGGCATTAAATTGTGTAGTCGCAATACAGGGATGGACCAAATAGAGTATAATAAAATATTTATATTGGAGCTCTTGCCCAGAAAGAAGATTTGTTTATTATATATAAATAATAGTTATTATTCATTCAATAAAACATAATTTGTTTAAAAAATGTAATAATAAAAAATACTAGGGATCAATATTATTAAAATTTTCAAGCTATATACAAGTATTTTGTGTGTTTATCAAATTTAATTATATAAAATTTCTATGTTTAATATTAATAATTTCATATATGAAGTTAAAACTGTTATCAGTTGAATTGTGTGTAAAAATTTTCTGCTTCTTTACGATACTATAGAAGTAAAGGGCATTAGAGCTTAGTTGACCCATTTGGAGCCACTTCTAAGGGATGAAAGGGAATTAAGAATAGGATATTTGCTTTAAATAGCTCTAACTTCAGGATAAAAATCTTCTCTATTTTAGTTTGTATAAAGTTTAAAAATAATTTTAGTATTTAATAGAGTGGCTATTTTATATTTTACTTTTTAAGTAATTTAGTTATTAATATTTTATTTTAGGTTAAAATAATTTTTTACGAATAAAAATGATTAAATTAATAATAAATAATTTAAAATAATTTAGCATAATGATAAGTAAACGGGAAAAATATTTTATATTTTATATAATCATAAAATTATTTTGACTGATACAATAATTTTTCAAGCCAATAAATTTGTTATATGATAATGTCATGTTAGTATATATTGTTATATAAGTTTATCATATTATTTTTGAGCTATTTATCGTCAGTTGATCACTTGATTGATAATTTTCATCCGTAAATAAATTATTTTAACCTAAAATAAAATATTAAAAATTAAATTACTCCAAAAAATAATATAAATCAAAGTGACTTCCGTCGAATACTAAAAATACTTTTTCACTTTATATCTTTTAATATTTATTTTTATATCTCAATATTAAAAATACTAAAAATTTAATTTTTAATTTTTAATTTTACATCTTAAAATTTATACTTTAAATTCTTTAAACATTAAATATAAACCCTGTTTATAAATCTTAATGTCTACGATATTAATAAATGAGGATTTCTATTCCCAATTTTAAACTTAAGCTCGTGCTGCCAACCAAGCTACACCCCATTCGTCGCCACTCTCGAGATACATGGTCAAATTTCAATTCTATGCAATTGGAATTTATTAATGATCACATTAAAAGAATTTCAAAAATATTCCAACCATCTATATTATATTATTAATATTTTATTTTTAAAAGTAAATTTTCAACCTATTTTATTTATTTACATCTCAAAGCTATGGTTAAAAGAATTTATATGCAAGTAAGATTATAATTTGTTTATACACAATATTAATAATTAAATAATGATATCAACAAGGATTGGTTTGAGTGATCAGTAGTTTAGTTTTGTTGAAATAAGTTTCAGATTTAAGATGTATGTAAAAATTATCTATCTTTTTATCATGTCTCCGTTTATATATCCTATTGAAAATTTTTAAAAAAATTAAATTTTAAATCCTAACTCTTATTTTTTATATCCTAAACCCTAAAAATACACCTTACTCCTAATTTCCTAAACCCTAATCACAACCACTAACATTAAACCCTACACCTTAAACTCTCTAATTTGAAGCGAAGGTACAAATGGAGATATGAGAAAGAGGTAGGCGATTTGCATCATTGAGACGTTGTGTATGTAGAAAATTTCTGCTGAAAGACTCATCCATCAAAACTAAGTATGCGACGCGGATCAATCTGGACTAGTCGGGACTAAACTCTAAAACCAAAAGAGCAATAAAAAAATAATTAAATAATAACATAACATATAAATATTTACAAAAATGTTTCTACTTTTTTAAGGTAAAATTGTGTCCTTGCTGTCATTTTCACTCCATTGATTCGAATTTATTCAGACAAGAGAACAAGGTTTTAGAGTTGTTCATGGTGGAGGAGTTAGAACAGGTAAATCCCGCCATATATCAAGCTGTACTGAATCAGACAAGAAAGCATCACTCCCCAACATCTTATGCCTTCTGCACAGAGATTTTTTATAGAGCGTGAACCTCCATACAAGATTATTAAACAAATAAAAGCATCTGCTGCCAAGCCATGCTCTGTTGGCTGTTGCTGACCAGATCACAAATATGTGTTGCAGTCTGCAGTCATGGGAAAAGCTGAACAAACTGTATCATGGAATCGGAAGGTATTGGAGGAACAGGATGAGTCAGACACTCGCTTGGGAAGAGCGTGGAATGGAGTCGATACAAGCCCGGAATCAATAAAGTTTTTGCCTGGAAAAGAGGAATAGATTCTAGACTACATGTGCTGGCAGTGGCTGCAATGTCTCAACTCTTTGAACTGGTCAAAGGCATAGCGAACCTAAACCCTAACAACAAGGAAGGAACCTACGACATAGGATAAGAGGGATTATGATATCCTAAAATTTTAAGAAATTCCAATTTCGTATTTAATTTATTTCTTTTAAAATTTTTAAAAAGTTATATTAAATTTTAAATTTTTAATAGATTTTTTTTTAAAAAAAATATACTTTTTTAAATTATTAACATTTTTAATTAATCTTAAAAAAATTAATTTTTTTTATTTAACCCTCCACATTCTAAAAAATTATTTTGAACCCTAAATTCTTACGTTTTAAATGCTGCAGCGTCCTAACTACCTAAGGATTCTTTAAGAACACATGATTTTGTAACTTTACCAAGTGTTCTAGAAGCTTCTCCATCCACTCATGGGATTCGGTGACCAACACTTCAAAAAACAAACGCCTTGTCATAAACAGGCTAACCTCTAGAGGGTTCCAAATATTATATATCGGTGACGGTAAATATAATGAAGGCACAACGTTAAAAAATATTTTTATTTTTTAAATATTTTTATTAATATTTTATTTTAAATTAAAACAAATTATGACATATCAACAAAAATAATAACTTTTTATATTTTTATAATTTTATAAAATTATTTTTATTAACATTTTATTATATCAAATCAGTATTATTGTTTATACAGCACTTTTATGTTAGTGTGTTATATTATATAAATTTATCATATTAATATACAATATTATATAGAATTTCGAGAGTTTGGTGTTAGTTGATTATAAAAGGATTAGGTCAAAAAGATCAATGATGATATAATAAATATGAAAACTGCATTGATTTTTGAGAGCGACCAACATGGAAAAGAAAGCAACAGGGAAGATCTATTGTGAAAAGGAATACAATATTAATGTGATTTGCTTAAAACAAACAAATGTTTTATATAAGGATAAAATTTTGATACACATAGTAAAAATAAATATATTATTATAGTTTGTACATATAAGATTTAAAGTTTAATCACAAGTCATATTATCAAAAGAAGATAAAGATACAATATATAAACACAAACGTGAAGAAAGAAGAGAGATTATTCGAATCGAATCTGAGATTTAATATCAAACAAGTAAACTAAAGAGATTTTTGCAAATATTTTCTGAGGCACCCTTCATGCTGAATTGGTTTGAATGTTTATGGCTCATGGCAGAGTTACTTGAGCCAGTTTTTTTCACCTACCTATAACTACATAACCAACCAACCTACCAACCAACCGAGTTCAATGCTCACCGACAAACACCCACAACAGGGTTCCAACCAAATTCTTACACGCATGACGCATGGAATGGAACCAAAAAGAGAAGATATGTCCTGCAACATAACCAATATACATTGTTCTTAACATATCTGTCAAAATTGAAGTGTCGTTCATTAATTTCTTGTTCAAATTTGTTCAAGCAATGTATTAAAGGCAGAGGTTTGGTGTCATATAAATGTTTGTGGTGAGGACACAGGATCTGCTGCCGTTGATTTTGCAATAAAAACAAGATCCCCCCCCTAAAAAGCAAGTCTTTTTCTAGGTGGATTGAAGCCAGCTCTGTATCACAATTAAGGCATCCCACCCGAAAAAAAGAGCTTAAACTTGACTTAATGGCAGCGTCACAAATTTTTGAAGCATCAGGAAAGAGTTTTCTTTAAAACAAAGCAAAGCCCAGTTGAACAGTTCAGTTTTAGAAAACCATAATCAACAGCATTTCACAAAACATTTCTTGAAGCCCACACAACAAAGTCTGTAGTAATAAGATTGGATTCCAAAATGGACTCATTCAAAGCTTCCTGTAGCTAGGGGATAAGCTTAGCTTGTTATTTTTTTTCCAGAATCCTCAGATTCCATGTCCAGGTGCCAGAATGACGGCTGAACAACCACGTCTTTGAAAATGTCAGCATCATGTTCAGTGCAACGACAAATTCAGCCCATGCATTTGCCATCAAGCAGTTTTAGACGGCATCACACACAATGGAATTTGACCAGTCTCAGCCGTAAACACAAACTTTATTGTATTTTTTGTAGATAAGTGATGCAAAGCAAGCCAGCTATTTCTCAAAACGGACATGCCAATCCTGTTCCAAGTCTTGTCGTCTGCTTTGTACTTACGTCATAAATATCAGTTTCATTGTAGAAAAATATCTTGGTTCGTCATCTATGCCTATGTGCCTAATGGACTTGCTAATTTTGTAAATGATAAGCATAACATATTAAATCATGATTAAGTTTAATACATAATCATTTAGAATATATGAACTATGAGCCAACAGTTTTTACATTTTTATTTTGGGGATTAGAGCAGTGAAAACCATCTGTTATTGAAACTGATACAGCATGGGATTCATGTTTACTTGCTGGTTCAAGAACCCACTGTCAGTCACTTGCTGGGCCTGGTATGGTGTTTCTACCACGGTGTTTGGGAAATATTCAAAGCTTGTATTGTACTCGTATGTATTTTCTCCAAAAAGTTGGGAAACCGGACCCATGTAATCCAGTTCCAGAAGATGAGAAACTGAACTCGTCCTGGAGAATTTCAACATCTGTTGGCTGTCAGTTTGGATGTTTGGTTCTTCCACTTTTTGTTCCGAAACCCTTCCTCCTCCCGAGTTCTTTTTCTTGTAGATTCTGCAAAGAACCCAATCATCCAGCTGGAGTTTCCGACATACATAGAAACAAGCCAAGGTTCTAGTCAGTTCACCATGATCACAAACAAAACTCGAAAAGTAAACGAACAAAAGATGGGGAAAAAACACAAACTTACTCTCATGGATCCGTTTTGCTTGCTGATTTGTACTCGAGAATCACTTAACCGATATTCATGCATGATCCAGTCAGTCTTGACTCCCTTTGGCGGCTTGCCCTTGTAGAACACAAGAGCTTTCTTCACTCCAACATATTTGGAACCACTGTATATGGCTTTGTCGGTGCCGGTAGCCTTCCAATACCCAGACAGGGTTGCCCGATTAGGTCGAATCCCATTCGGGTACTTCCTGTCTCTAGGAGTAAAAAAGTACCATTCATTTTCACCGAACTCTGCTTTATCTTCAAAATCACAGACAAAAGTCAGCAGCATAGCATGAAACCAAGGGGTGGTGTAAGTAAATAATAAACATACTAACCAGGCAATTGCCAAGGATCAAATTTGTAAATATCAACTTCTGGGATTATCGAAGCCGGGCATGGTTTCGATTTGGCCTGGTTTCTAAGGTAAAACATGATCAGTTCTTCATCTGTAGGGTGGAACCTGAAACCTGGTGGAAGATCAGAGTTGGTTTTGTTTTCCATTCGGTTCCTTTTAATGCAAGACAAGGATGATTTCAGACTTAATTAATGAAAACAACAAGAGGATAAGGAGGAAAGAGGGGGCTTAGAGAAAGCAGGGTGTTTGAAATGTTTGCCAAGAGATGGCTCTTCCTTTTATCTTTGCAGTCTTTTTGTCGTATTACTTGTTTATGTGATTGGCTGCTGACTTGACTTTCAGGACATGAACCTCGTATCGTAATCAACTGCCACAACGGGTAAGAAGTAAGAACGTGGAAGACACGTGCCACTCCCTCTGTACCATTCCTTCCCTTGGACCTACCAACCAAAAAATACGAAATGAACTTTATATTCCTTCGGGATATAAAATTATATGGCGAATCAACCATGGAAAAGAAGTTGACAGAGCGACACGTCTGGGAGACGAGTAGGATAAGTCTGGTATAAATTTTATACCGTAGGCGAAAAATTATATTATAAATCCTTTATATTACGTGATTCGTAATTTTAATTAATCAAATTCATTTATTTTATATTTTTTTATTGTTTTTTCGGTTTTTAAAGTCTTGACCTGACTAATTCGGATCGACCCGGGTCGTACACCTAATTTTGTTGGGTGAGTCTTCCAGTAGGGATTTTTTGCATACACAACGTCTCGAACCTGAAACTTGCTTAAACAGAACCAAGTTGCTTACCACTTGGACCAACACTGTTAATATTTTATATTTTTTTTAAATATAATGAGTGAGTAATTATCAGATAATTATTTAAAAATAAATAAATCTGATTATATAAATCACATATAATATAATAAATAGAGTCCATAATATAATCTCTCATCGACGGTAAGCCAATAAAAATAAGATTATTATTATCTTTGTGGTTCTTATCTTGGCCACGTCATTCAATGACCCCACTAGTTTTGTGTTGATCCTTTAGGGGAGAAATTGTTTACATGAATAGATCAGTTTATCTATACAGATTTTAGCACTCAACTGGGAAGGGTTTGATTAGAAACTTTTGTAACCACTCTTTAATTTATATATTATATAATATTGAATTTCAATGGTAAATTTTTAAAGGGTGGTTCTTCAATATTTAAATATATAATAATGAAAAATGTTTAAAATTTTAAAATAATTGAAATTTTCTAAATAAAGAGAACTTAGTAATATATATATATTTTTAATTTTGAGAGGTGACAACCCATAAAGTATAAACTAGTAAGATTTTAGATATGTACAATAGAAATGATCGTATAATGGTCTCTAAAATGGATAATTACTTTTTAGGGTCATATTTTTAAAACTAATGAGAATTATGAACAATTGTTTTTAAGTGTCACATTTTAATAAATTGTACGAGACCCTCAAAATCTTTGAATCGCCCCTTACTTACCTTCTACTATGATTGGATGCTCTGTTTTCCGTTCTTCTCGGTCCTTAGATCTGTCTCTAAATTTATCCTTAGACAATTTAAAAATTTATCATATTGGTTTTGAATATACTTGATTTTTTATTATATTAATGTACTTATTTTTTGACAAAGATAAATATATTATAAAAGAAAATTCCACCAGTGAAAGAAGTTCATTAGGGATAACAGAGATTCAGTTTGGAGAGCTATCGGATTCAATGAGAATGTCGGAAAAGCCTTCAAAGTCATAGAGCAAGCTCATTGGAATAGCAAAGGCTTTAGCCATGCTTGCAGAGGTTAAACAAAACCGCCTGGCGCCTGGTTATACCTCCCACAAAGGAGCCATGCATGCTTCCTTCTTTCCTCTTCCTCAAATAGATGAAAGTGTAGGGTATTCACTATCTTCGGGAAACACCTAAGATCGTATCGATACGTTATTTAGGCCTGAGAATCAATGACTCTTTCAATATCAATATAACTTGGTGCGTATCGATACGGGTTAAGATTTTTTAAATCCTTTTGCAATAATATTTTTTACCATTACTTTTTTTTTAAAACTTAGTTAATGCATATCGATACATCTTCATGCATAATATATTTTTGTACAAAACTGAGTAAAATCAATATCGACCAAATATCTAATTATCTTTGAGTTTATAGAGTCAAGTTCTAATAACCCACTTGAGTGAGCATATTTGGAATATTTTATTCAAGTATTAGGCTTGAGTGAGTTTATTATTATGCAAACAATATGCTTTATCAGGCTTGAGTGAGCTTTTTATTAATTTCACTATATTTTTTTGCCAATTTACCTTATATTTAATCGATCAATGTTTTGCGAACACAAGTGAGAATCGGGCATTTGTTGCCCGATCTGAATCCAGAATAAGCATCGTCTCTTGCTCTCTTTCAATATTAACCAGATCAAAATGTTGGAAACAGAGAGAGAGAACCTTTAGAACTCAAGGCGACCCAAGGACCACACTCATCATCAACAGAAGTAGGTGACAAATCTTCAGCCTCAACTCAGAAACATACTTTTTAAAACAAAGGGACCACACATGAATCATGATTGCTCGAGTAATCCTGCTAGCTCCTGGACAAAAATCACGTGTCTGCTGTCTGGCTGCAACATATTTAATTAAATGAACCAGTAGCCTCGACCGTACCGTCCTCTCTCAGATCAAGGATTCTCTTAACTTATCCTAACAACTACTCAGGAGTGTCTGGCGTGGCGGATTTATCTCTCGAATATGGAAGTTGTAAACAAATGTTTTCTAATGGAGCAGGCACATGTAAAAATCATAACTACATTGGCTTGATCAATTCTTTTTTGTACAATAGATCAACGGAAAACACCATCCTGATCAACTATGAAATCTCCAGCTCTGTCACAAGATCCAAACGTTGCATTCCAATGGGGTTATAAGCTTTAATTAATATGTTGCTGGTGACCAAGTATGGTGGCAATGCATGGCCTCTTTCACCTTCACTTATTCTTTAGCGGATTCCTACAAACTTAATCGTCTTTCTCATCATCGTCATCGTGATTGAACGGTAAGGGTACGGACTTGAACGCTCGATACTTCCCGACGTTGTTCAAATGCTCGTTTTCCAACCTATTTTTCATAATCATGAACATAATTGATAAGTGCTCTGCATGTAAAATGTTGGAAAAGATTAAGGTAGTCAAAGATGAATAAACAATTGGTTACCTGAAGAAATTCCATATGCCACGCCGAATGATCTCAAGACTGGCCACAATTGTCGTCAGGGTTTGTGGATGCAATGAAAACTTGAAGTTCAACACTGTTTGGAGCCAGGCAAATCTCAGCAACACGTTCAAACCCTGAAATTTCAGACAAGTAATTCATTACAGACAATTATAGTAAGTGTAGGATGAACAGTTGGTTCGAACTCGAAAACTAATGATATTTTTTTTAAACTTTTCTAACTCACCATGGCACCAAAGTATACTTTTTTGTGAGGAACAAGGAGTTTATCTCTCAGCAAAAAGTTCTTCGAGTCTAGATTTAGAAGCCCCCAGTCATAGACCAAGTCCCAATATGTACAAAATATTGCAGCAATGGCTGAGACAACCCAGGCTATTATTCTCCACCCAATTCCCTTGTTAATACTGTAAGCTGTTCTCAGACAAACAGCTACGATCGTCAGGAAATATTTCAAACCATTGAGTCCTTGCAGAGAATCTTTCTCTTCGAAGAGGCGGCGCAAGCACTGAAGGAAGCGAGCCATGTATGGAAGCACTGCCACGATGAAGTAGAAAGTGTTATACACGCTACTGTCTTGGCATGTGTTCTCTCTGCGTTTAAAATCTCCCCAACCGTAGTAGCAAATGTAGAACTCCAAGCTCCTAATGGCTTGCACCTGTAATAATTAATTCTATGATGTGAGCACTTCGAATGAATCGGAAGGATCATCCAAGAAAAAATCTGCCACTAACCTGGCTAGTTAACTGATCAGCCAAGAAGAAATCTGGGAGCGTGACCTGCAGCAAGAAACATTTTAAGTTGTTTGGTCAATTAAATATATATTTTTTTCCCATAATGTCTTCAATTTACCTTGTACAGAGGAGCACAAATACAGTGGAACAAGCATGTTAGAAGGAAGAATCGACTCGATCGATACAAGATGTTGAATGGCAGGAATAGGATGATAAATAGACACTGCAACAAAGCAAAGGAATGAGTAAATACGTATTGTCGGGAAATGGATGGGGCCAATATATATATTGATTATATGGTACATTGAATAGATGATCTTACCACAACCAACATTAGAGGAAGAAGTTCAGTGAATGCTTCGTAGTCTTTTGTTTGAGGATCCATCTCCATGTCAAGGTTGGCGAGCACACTAGCTAATGCCAATGTTCCAAGACCAAAACTCAGAAGAAGAACTTGTCTATAACCCAATTCAGTTCCTAACTTGAAACCAAATATGAAGGCGTAGTTGACTCGGTACTTCCTCCAGTAGTATATATTGATAGCATACATTAACATGTGTAGAACAATGAACCCGAACAAACTGCCAAGGGAAAGAGGATTATCGGTTATCACGACAATGCTACTCGGATCATATCTATGCTTGAATTGTCAAGTTCTATACACCGGTAAACTTGAAAAAGAACGAAACGAAAGTACCTATAAAGAGGAAACATGGTTCCCATGTATTTGGTCCTTCCTTCACTATCCATAATGTTTCGGGCACGTAAGATCAAAATAAGGGCTAGAACAAGAGAGGCAGAACAGCCAGCGAAAAATCCTGAACATGTTTTTCAGAGACACAGTCAAGGCAATAACATTCGAAGAGGTTCCGAAAATGATCTTATTTTACACCATTAAGTAGAAATTTCAATTGTTGAAGGAAATGTTACCTGTTGAAAAGGTTGTTCTATGCCTTTCTCGTTTAGCTTTGGGTCTTAAAACGCTCATTCCCTTGGAACGGTTTGCATTTGTAAAGTGCTTGATGAATGCTGTTTCAACCCTCTCCATGAGCCTTGTGATCTGTAATGAAAGCTTCTGGATTAGGCCACTGGTGAATTAAGGCATTAAGCAGAGTAGGCTACAGCCTGCAGGGGTAAATAACTAAAGAAACTTTACCTCATCAGAGCTTCCAAGGTAGGAATTATCCACCATTTTCATGTAAGATTTTGATGCATTTCTGGAAGTGATCTTATCGTACTTCTTCATTATTTTGGAGAAAGCCAATGTATTCAGAAAACTGTTAAAATTCAAGGCCAGAATCAGAACAGAAGATAACAAAGATTAACTACAGAAAACAAATGATGAAATAAGAAAAAAAAAAAAAAAAAAACTAGCACAAGCAGGAATTATATTTACCTGTAACTTTTAAGCAGGCGAAGCTTCTGGTAAAATTCAACAAAAGCTCGCTTAAGTTGTTCTTCAACTTTCCTTAGATTTTCCCTACTGAAACTCAACTCAGCATGTTTTTCCGACTTAAGGACTCCTTTAATGGTGGAACGAGGGGTCTCAAGGGTATTGTTCATTTTCACCCGGTCAAGTATTTCAAGTGGAGCGGGTCTGATGATCTTCACTTCGGGTCTAGCTGGTTTGGGTTCTTCGATCGGAGCATTTCTCTCTTTTTCATCACCATTGTCGTCGTCATCCACTTGACCATGGGTGCTTTCTTCAATGGCTTCTAGGTGAGGAGCCCTTTCTGCAAATCAAAGGTTCAAAGTTCAAAACATGAAGGTAAGCATAAAGCAATCGACTGATAAACCACAAAAGCCAAAAGCTTTCGATACAAGAGAAAGTGACAAACTTACTGCTGGCTGATTTAGCCTCAGATGGAGTAGAAGCCGAGAGTGCAGCAGCAGAAGCTGCAATATCCGAAGCAAGACGAGTCATCTCCACCGACCTGTCAAAATGAATCCCTGGTGGATTCTCAACTTTAATCCTAAAAGCAATCAAAGCATCCATTTGCTTGTTCAAAACATCAGCTTCTTTCATCACCTCCTGCATTTTATCCCGATAAAACTTGTCCACTTTATTGAACTCATCATCAAGCCTTCTAAAGTAAACCAGCTCATATTCCCCTCCTTCCTCCGACGACATCAAGAACGTAGTCTCATAACTTCGCGACCCATTCCGGTCAACAGAATTCACCAAAATGGGTTGATTTTCAATATCATCAGGTGACGATGGAGTACTCGTCGGACTATGGTGGTGCCTGTGTGTTAAACCACTAAAAGCTCTATACAGTGTCAGCTTCCGTTTCAGCCCCGGAGCAGCCGGTGGTTTGGTCCTATGCTTGAAACGTTGCAGTTCTTTCAAAAGGGTCTTCAAATAATCATAATCCATATAAGCATTTTGCCATTCCGGCACCATCTGAGACACGAATTCCTTCCCAAACTTCATCTTCTCCAGACACTACTGCAGATGAAGCAATGCTAAAATAAAATAACTAATCTGTCACTCCCCACAGTTGTCACAAAGACTTAAAACAGCAAGTTGATGAAGCAGGCGTGATTAGTTACGATCTATGTGATGATATATATAGAGATAGTACAAGTTCAGTTGAAGAGTCGGAAACAACCCAGAAACTCTTGGAGCGACGACCACCCTTGGGTTAGCCTTTGTCAGAACAGAGAAGACGTGTGTCAGGTGAGTCATGTTCTAAAGGTACAGAGAAAATAGACACGTTCGGATTAACGTATGAGGAAAGTAATTTTTTTTTACAGTAAAGTTGGGTAGGCTGCCAGGATTGACTACCCCACCATTGAACACTGTGTCCCTTCACATTACTTTATTGCATTAGGTGACCCAAAATAGTATAATATATAATTATAACCCATTCTTACAATTTGTGCTAATTGGACACAAATTCAAATGATAGTAAATTATTATAATAAGGTAAACGAAGTGGTCATTTTTTTATAAATATTTGAATAAATTATATAAAAATAAAATTATTTTATTAAAATAAAGGATTAAATTTAAAAATATATAAAAAACAAAATTAAATATATAATTATATTATTTTATTTTTAATTATTATTTATTAAAATTAAAAATACGATGAACATATCGATATTAACTCTATAATTAAATGGTGTTTTATATAGTCTGCTGTCTAGCCTAAATATTTTAGTGAAAACTTTAATATTGTTTATTTTTATCGCCAGTGTTAGTTTTTATTTTTATTTTGGTCTAGATAATTTTTAAATAAAAGAATGACTTTGAATGACCCAATGCTCAACCACTCCGATACATAGTTCCATTTGCTATGCGGTTGAGAATATAAATTTTAAGGCAGGTTTAGAACAGAAAATAATTTTAAACTGGAATTATTTTTTTTAAATTAATTAATAATGATTACAGTAATATATATTTTAGAATATAATTTCAATTATTTGACAGTAATCGTTCAATCAACTATGTTAGTATTACTGGTGCTTAAACCATAATCTCTAAGGAAAACAAACGTTCCATTAATCATTTGAATTAGAAAGCTCGTATAAACTCATATTAAAATTAATTACGTTAGTTGTGTATAAGTTTAATTAGTTGGACTTAGAGTTATGGGTATAAAACATTTATATTTTAATTAGTTATGGATATAATTCCTCCATATTAATCTATCTATCCAAATTCAATCTTTTTATTGTTTTCATCCAATCATATGATGACAAATGTCACTAAAAAAATAATTTCAAGCAATCCAAATAAAAACAAAAGCTACTGTTGGTGAGTAAAATAGAAATTTCTAAAATTTCATAACCAAAATGAAAACTCTATAATTTCAGTGACTACTAGTATAGTTTACCCTAAAACAGTTTTTTTATTTTCCTTGTTATTTTAATATGAGTAGTAGTTGTTTTTTGACCAATCGGTAACTTCTATACAGAAATTGGTAAAAAAGAGGGGTAAAAGTAAAACTATATTCAATTTTACCCCACTCTAGATCCAACAAGTAGACTGCGCTGTGCTTATAGATTTCCTTTTTTTTACAGCTTTTAAAGTCTTTAATTAATATTTCTGAAAAATAAAATATTAACCAATGCGAGATTTAGTTTTTATTTTATAATATCTTATATTAACTAGATATTAATTTTTGCAAATGTTTAAATATAATTTTTAAATATTTATTTATCGAGTAATTTAAAAATAATTAATTATTATTTAATTTAAATTAACACGTATCTTTAACTTGTATTATTATTATTATTTGTTAGTCATGTTTTCCCCTAATCGTGCCACGTAGCACCTTTGGTGCATTTTAATGTGTAAACAAAAGTGTATTCAATCATTCACGCTTTTTCCGAGTTTCAGACAATATATTATTTTTGTAAATAATTTTATTCATGTGTCAATTTAATAAAAATAAATAAAAACTATCGTTTTAGAAAAATATTGGGTGTAATGAATAGGGTGGAGAAATATATTTATTTTTTTAATTTTTTAATATAACATTTATTTTTTAATTCTCGTAAAATGTCATAATTCATGTATGGCACTGGAGTTTCATATTTCAAGAAATGGGACGAGTTTCATGAATTGACCCTTCAAATTTAATGGACATTTTAGTAGGAGTTTAACGACTTTCATATTTCATGACATTAGATTGGCATTTATAATTAGAATTAAGATTTGGTTTAACATTAAAAATATATTAAAATTATATTTTTAGTATAGTGTCCGATATTTTTGGGTTATTTTAATATTTTATTTTATAATTTAAAAGAATATTAATTTTTTATTTAATTATAACATAACGCATGATATATATATTTTATTTATTTAATTTTTGATTTTTTTAAAATATTAACTATCAAAACATAAAGTTTTAATTTCTTTTTATACAACACTCAAATTATATCTTTTTCACCGTTCGACACATTCACATGTTAACGGTTAATTATCGTTCACCATCTAAGCATCGAATATTTTACCATTCAACGTCTCCCAATCTTTAATATTGGTTTGAAGGCCAATCGATTTTTTTTAATTTTTAGATGTTCATCGACGGAATAATCAATAGTTTCAATATATGAGATGACAAAATTTTTAGTTGTGGGTGCCGACAAAGATAAGGATGACCAATGGTGGGAGGGTAAAAATTTAGAGATTTAGGGTTTGAGTTTAAAGTTTTAAAGAAATATTTTTTTAATTTTGTAATTAATTTTTTAAAAAATTTAAAAATAAAAATTAAAGAAAAATAACAAAATAGGTCACCTATTGTGTTTTTATTAGATAATTCAAAAAAATTCAACGTCCATTATAAAAAAAAGAACTTGATTTGAGTTACGCACTAAATGACCTGAAAAAATGTTAAGTAGATGGAAAAAGATATTGATTGGTCAAATTTTTTACTATTAAGCTTTAGGGTTTAAAGAATTTGTATCGTGTTGTATTTTTCACCATACTACAAATTAATATAAAAATTATTTTTAAAATTTTATTCTAAAAAGGGTAATAACAATTTTGGTCTCTATACTTTTAAAAACGATTAAAATAATTAATGATATATCTTAGTACATATGATTAATAGTGCATAACAATTAAATTAAAAAGATCATTTTATAAAAAAAAAATTATAGTATTCAATTTAAATTAATGAATCAATATCAATAATTTTCTCCTTTCGCATTTTAAAAAATCTGTGTTATTAATTAAATATCATTCTAAACTTTTGTGCGTCATTTTGCAAGTTGTATCTACTCTTCTCGACCTAACCTGTCATTCATTTCTCCTTTGTCACTAAACAACAAAAACGTGAGATTAAAGTCAATGATAAGATAAGTGTTGGGTTGTTAATTTGAGATTAAAGTCTAATTTTTAATCGACATGAGTTGATCCAAGTGATAAGCAGTTTGGTTCTGTTTAAGTATGTTTTAGATTTAAGATATTATGTACGCAAAAAATTTATATTAGAAGACCCACCCACTAAAACTAGATGCGTAACACGAATTGATTTGGATTAGTCAAATGAAGCCCTGAAACCAAAAGAACGGTAAAAAAGAGTTTAATTTTTATTGTTCATAGTAATATTATATTCCAATGATCATCCCTTTTGCAGACTTGGTAAGCCTCTATTACTATTAGTCTCCAAATTGGGTTGCAGAGGAAAGAAACAAAATAAATGTGAAAATTCAGACAGTATGGATTCTCTTATAAAACATTCATTTTACAGACACTAGTTAGTAGTAAGAAATAAACCCAAGAGCATCTGGCTAATTGCCAATTGCTGTTGCTTGCCTCTACAAAGCAAGCATGGGGCCACTTGATTCTTTTATAACATGCATATGTCCAATGATGCAAAAGAATTATGATAATATGTTCAATTGTATGGAGTGATTGAGAAGACAATTCAACAGGTTTTGATTCAATATGATCTAGACAAGAGTAATGCTGAGTTACCACTTGATTGAGAAGACATTGGAGATATCAGAAGTACGAACCGTTTATCGGTAGTCTGCCTGAGCTTATCCGGTGATCCAATCGGCGGACAATCCGTTAATGATTTCCTGGTTATGCATTCCTATCGTGTGATAGTCTGTTCTACATTAAGGTGTGAATCAATTCTTCCCATTGAGGCATTTGATTAAATAGAGAGAAGGAAACTGTACAAATATTGGTTAATTCAACAGTGGAATTTTGTGACAGTACTGAATACAAATCAACAGGTAAGAGAGTGATAAAAAACAAATAAATTTATAAGCAAAAGTGGGAAAAAATGTTTCCTTCTTTTTGTGCCCAGATGGGAAGCTGGAGGAATTTCTGCTGCCGTTTCTTAGAGAACTTTTTCAAGTACATTTATACATGGTCGTTTAGGGCATTTGTCCTGAACCTGACTGGTTATTGTTCTCAAAGTTTAGAGACAGGTGTGTGGAAACCATATCGAGCCGAGTTTCAGAGACTCACAGTCATTGTAGCTTTAACTTGATTTACCAGGGTCTAGTAAGTCTTCACAGTTTGTTCCCTCACAAAGGCACTCTTGAGGATTTGCATAGAAATAATCTTCCTCCTTCGGTTTGTCTGGAATAACCCGACGACGGAAGGGCTGTCCCATCCGTTTTTCATGAGCTTGCCTTACGGCTACTGCAAAGTCATTCCATGAAAGTGTCCCATTCTGATGCAAATCCAGTAATTCAACAAGTTTCTTTCGATCTGGTAGGATACTTTTTTTGAACCCAAGATACCTGAAGAAAAGCTTGTCAAGACTATGAATATAATCCCCCACTGCCTCATTACATAATTCGGAAATATACATTACCTGCGATGACCTTCTACAACTTTCGCCATGTTTCCATCATATGTTGGAATGAAAGTATTGCTGGCAACTGATACAATAAAGTCCAAAGCTGCCATCTGAGATGAATGGTTCTGAAATTGTTGCAGCTCCACTGGATCTAACAGTGTTTCTTTTTTAACCTAAAATTGCAATAATGTCTTGAGGTCAACAAAAATCACATGCAACATGAAAACAACTACACTAAAAAAGGATGCCTGACTTAAAAGCCAAAAGTAGAGTTGGCCCACTATTAAACGGGTAAACATGCCCACCAATCAAGGCTTGAAGATTCAGGGTTCAATTAAGCACAGTGAAAATGATTCATGATAAACAGATTCTCTGATAAAGGCATCAACATTGGAATAAAAATTGAATTCAATGATAATTTGAATCGGGTTTCCACAACAAATGCTTGGAGTTTCAATATCCAAAAAACGTTGCTAACATTAGAATCCAGTGCTTTGATTACCATTCAAGAAAACATATTAATACCAAAAGCTACACATTTGAGGGTCATAAACTTACAATCCGTGGAAATGCAGCTCTTAGTGGTGCTAGTCTCCGTTCACTTCCATAAATCTCACCAGAGGCAATATAAATCTGAGTTTCCTCATCAAAACCCAATGCTTGCAAAATTAATGTTGCTTCCTCTGGTGTCAGAGGGCACAACCCTTGTTGTCTCCTCTCTTCAGACACTATCTCTTTCTCTCTCCACCAAGGGTATGCATACCTGAAAAGAAGGGGTAGCTGTCTAATTACATTTTGTTTTGTCAATCTCAAATACTTGTTATTGATAATTTTGAGATGATGAGATACTTAATATATCAAAGTTTAGATTTACTACTTGTCATCACTAATTATAACATTTGATTAAGCTAAACAAAGGCAGAGATACATCAAGATCATATTTCTCAAAAACTAAATTTGGTTATTGATAACTACCAATAGTTGGAAGCATCTTAGCTTTATTGTCATTCCCTAATTAACATCACACTTCAGAAAAATGCCCACATTTAAATAGCAGCACATGGCTTTGCACATAACAAACCTCAATCGTTTAAGCTCCTCAGCTTCTTCCACAGTGCAGCCATGTGTACAACCTGAGAAAGCCAGCATGTCCATTTCATATCTTAGATGCAATGCCACAAAGGGTCCTTTTTCTTGAAGAATGTGAACCAATTTCTCCCCCAATGTCTCAATCTGAGGAGTAAATTTCAGTCCTTGGAAATTAACACGGCACCTTAGTTTCTGAAGATTGAGTGGGATCCCATTATTTGCAAGTCGTGTGTCAGTTCTATTGAAGTGTACTACCTTGTGCTTACTGAACAGTGGTAGAATCTGAAAAATAATGTCAAAGGAGAATGATTCTACTTCGTAACCAAAAGATAGAAAAAAGAAGAAAAACAAAGAAAAGAAGAGATAAACACAGGATACATTCTTATCCATCCGTTGAGAGAGCGGTCAATTTTCTGTTGATGGAAATGTGAATGATAAGATTAATAATGAGAAACAAACCTGTTCTAAGTAGTATTTTTCATTTGACCAGCTAACCGGAGGCATCTCAAAAGCTTCAAACCCATATTTCCTACTAAACCTCTTTGGCAGCCTTCTGATAATGTGAACTTCATCCCTAAGAGAATCAATGAAATGTCTTTCATTGAAAATATCCTCAAAATCACTGCAAAACAGATCACACGTCAAAGACTTTTAAAGCAGTTGCATGAGAAGGGAACGATAATGTAACCTTTTCAGAATGATAAACACACCTAGGGTCTGCCCAGAATGATCTCTTATCAAGTTCCGGAACAACCAAAGTGAGATTTAAGAGTCTGGCCACAGTTACCATGTCACAGATCTAAAAATGCCAAGCTGGATTAATAACATGCTTAAGACCAAAATGAACAAACAAAGTAAAGAAGAGCTAGAGAAAAGATGCAGACCGCTGCACGCATTTGATTCAAGCCCCCATTGCAAGAAACTTTAAGAAAACCATTACTTTTATAGTCTCCTGCAATTTTACAAGAACGAAAGTATTACTTTTTCGAAGATCAAATGAAATAGCACAAACAGTTCAATAAAATTCATGCACTCATATACAAGGTATTAGATATCACTGATCAGATTCTAAATTGCCCAATAAGAACACATAGGAAAAACTATTTCTCCACAAAGCAACCTTAAATATAAGTAACTGATGAGGATGATCAATAACACAGAACTTAGTGAAACTATCTAGAGTATATATAACTATCTAGACATATAACAGAGCATTCTATAGTGAAATGTAAACTGAGGTTGCTGCTTAAGAAACCCAAAGAAACTACAGATTTCCTGATACCAATTATTTCTCAAATTCAAGCAATTTCCCAAACCACATGGAGATTTTGAGATAAATTCAAAGCAAAAGAACAAAATGAGGGATACGGAGGTAAACTCACTGCGAGGAGCAAGAGGGGGAGGGGCACGGAGCGAGTGTTGAAGATTGAGAGGAGGGCGCGTGATCCAGGAAACCCGGCTGGTAAAACCGGTAAGCAAACGACGGTGCCATAGCTCAGGGACGGCGACGATGTGTACCAAACAAGTCCAAAGCAAAATGCTGGAACAAACTCTGAAAAACCAAACCCGAAGGCGACTCCTAGGAAGCACTTGACTAGGAAACTTGTCGGACCTCACTGTTTGTATATTATTCTCAGATCTAACCTCCATTTCTCTTCCTCGCTCCTCATTGCCGCTTCTTCATTTGAACAAATGTTTATCAATTCTTCGCACCTTACAATCAAGAAAAATGCGATTTCCCTTTCTTTCTTAAAAAAAAACCTAGAAAGAGATCACGAGACTAATTGGCTAAACAGGCGATTGAAAACAAATATCAAATTATTTTGACAAAATTAAAAGAAAATGAATCTCACCAACCAAATAGATAATAACCGGAAAAACTCTTTCTTTGGCGGAGGAGGAAAAAGAGAACCGTTAAAACTTATTCTTTATCTTTTTCCTGTTTCTTGGATTTTAAAACGGGATAAAAGGTCCGTTTGGTTACCGAGAAAAATCAAAGGGAAAATGGAATTTAAAATTTTCCAAGGACAGAAATGTGAATATGCAGTTTTTATTAATTAGTTTTAAATTGTATTTTCTTTTATCAATTCTAAACAACTTTGATCTTGTTTTCTTCGGATACCATTTCAATTCCTCTTCTAAATAATATATAAGTGATGAATCCATTAAGCAGTTATAATTAGGGGTCAGTAAAATTCGATTAAAAAAATTAAATAATTTGATTCAAGATTAAAATATTCGACTCAAAATTTTATAAATTTGATTCAACTTAAAAAAATTTAAAATAAAGCTTGAATTATAAAATGAAAATCGAATAACTCGAAATTTTTAATAATTAAAGAATTTATTTTAAGTTCGAGACGAGTCTCTTATTTTTTATGATATATATTGATATATGAAAATATGAAGAAATATTGCATATATGAAGAAATCTATATATATTGTATGATTAGAGAATGTCATTTAAATTGAAATTAAATTATACTACAACATGATAAATAATTAAAATTAAATTTTTATAAAAACTCGAAAACTCGACTCGAATAAAAAAAATAAAGTTTGAATGATAAAATATGACTCGTAAACACGAATAACTCAAAATTTTGTAACTCGACTCAATTTAATCAAATACTCACCCCTAATTATAATGTTAAATGTTGATATTATTTATTTTGAGATTAGATTTGAATAACATAATTTATACGTGAATGTATAATACTCTATCAACGATAATAATAATCGACTTATATTTAATCACTCTTCTAAAAACCTTTTTTAATATTGTTTCTTAAAAATATTTTCAAATTAAATTTTTCATGTGATAATTGATAAACAATGTCATACAAGTAGTTATTAATTGAAAAAAATATTATTCAAATTGAGTTTCTAAGCCAGTCTAAATTTAAAAAAAAAAAAATTACCTTTTGTTTTGTCGAAAATTATTTTTAAGCTAATCATAACTACTTTTATCACTAAATCAACCATTTTTATCATTTATCTTTTAATCACGTTTTTATTTTAAATCAATAGATTTAGGGTTTAGGATTTAAGATTAGGAGTTGTGGTTAGAGTTTAAGGAAATAGGGGTATGATGTATTTTTAAGGTTTAGTTTTTAGGGTTTAGAATATAAAAAATAAGGGTTAAGATTTAAAATTTATTTATTTATTTTAAATTTTTTTAATAGAAGACATGAAATGAGATATGATAAAGAGGTAGGAGATTTTTACTCAAAATTATTATATGAGTAAATTAATGATAATGTAAAAAATCATATATGATTATCAAATTAAATTAGTGTTTGACATTGATAAAAAAATAAAAGTTGAACTCTAGATAAACAGTTTTTTTTTTAAGTAAGTAGGATAATAATATATTTTAGGTTTAATTATGCTTCTATTGCTTGTATTTTTTAAAATATTTGTGATCATACATATTTTTTATCATTAATTGATAATACACACATCATTTTTGAAACATAATGTTAAATTAAACAAAGTTAAATAATTTAACAAAATTTGAATATAAATTATTACTTACAATTTAATTTTTAAACTAAACCTTTAAATATTAAAATATCTTATATTTAAATTTAACAGAATTTTTATTAACAACACTATCGATTGAACTTTATTTAATTTTAAATAATAAACAAAAATCTTAGAATTAAAGATATGACTAAATTTTTAAATTTGAGGATTACAAGATTGAGGCTAAAATTAATCCTATATTTTCAAGATAAAAACGATTTATTTAATTTATAAATCTTTTAAAATTAATTTAAAAATCATCTGATAATTATCTATTCTAAGCTTATTTACGTTTAACATCTGAGAGAAACAAAACCCTCAGAACTATTTTACATATCCGTCAGTCTCGTCGTTGAAACCTAGGGTTTGACAATGATGATTGGATCTGTCTTGATCGTGGTTTTGGTAGTGTGGGCATTACCCCATTCGGAATCATTAAGGTTCGACGTACGATCTGGAGAGACCAAATGCATCTCCGAAGATATCAGAAGTAATTCAATGACGAGAGGAACGTACCATGTTATCAACCCTAACGGGGATCAAGATCAGCCGGTACCCTATTCTCACCTGATCAACGTCAAGGTATTCAGATACAAAGAAACAAAAAAAACTTTTTTATTGTTTCAATGAATTTTGAAAAGTGTTGATAACATTAAGTTTTGTGTTTTTTGGTGGGGAAGGTGACGTCGACGCATGGGTATATTATTCAGTTGGCGAAGGGAGTGGAGAAAGGAGAGTTTATATTTACGGCGGCGGAGCATGGAGATTACACGGCTTGCTTTACGGCCAGGGATCATTCGCCGTCGATGTCGGTGACCATTGATTTTGAGTGGAGGACAAGTGTTCAGTTTAAGGACTGGGTTAATATCGCCAAGAAAGGCAAAATCGATGTAAGTCTTCATGCATGCATACATACATGATACATACATACATACGAATTGACACAAATATTTGGTTTTGAACAAACCAGGAGTTGGAACTGGAGCTGAGGAAGATGCATGAAACTGTCAACTCCATTCACCATGAAATGTTTTATTTCCGGGAGAGGTAGGGTAACATCTTTCTCTCCAAAACAATATACTCGGATTCCGGTGTGGGTTGTTGGTCATGGATATATATTTTTTCTGTGCAGAGAAGAAGAAATGGAGGAGCTGACCCAACAGACCACCACCAAAATGGTCTGGTTCTCCTTCGTTTCACTTTTTCTTGGTTTCTCAGTTGCAGGAATACAATTTTGGTACTTGAAAACCTTCTTCGAGAAAAGGAAGCTCGTTTAAGTTTGTTGCTCAACTTTCAATTTCTTTTCGCAAAGTACAATGTAGTTTGACAAAGTAATTTCTTCTAGGTATCAGAGAAATATATTATTTGGGAACCCTGTTAAGATGAGGGAACATTTTCTGTCTTGTCAGCTCTGGTCTGAGACTTGCTTAATTTTTACATTCTGGCATTTAAAAGACCCTACTTTCATGATTGAATTTGGAAAGAAGAAAGGAAATCCAGTTGTGTGGAAGAATCTACTTACAATGCTATTTATCTTGCACAAATGGAAGAGCTAGAGATGATTGCCAAGAATAATCGCCGGGTCCATTTTCCTTCATCTTTTCAAGCCTTTTGAGAATATCCAAGAAGGATGGTCTTTGATTCATGTCAGGGGCCCAGCACTTACCTGTTAAGCTAAAGAAATATTCAACAGGAAAACAATCAGCAAACCCATTTGTCCAAGTGAACCATTCCAATGGTTTGTTTTAAAATTTAGATAAATTGATCAGGACATGAGAAACTTTATTAACATTGATTACTTAACATCTTAATTTGAGAAGAATTTGTTGGCGTTGATGCTAACAATATGCAAATCTTCACGCAAACATGATAGTTTATGTAACCAACTTATCATTTTAAAGCTTGTAAATGATGTAAGCACAAACCATAAAACATTTTACGATGACTTACTCTCTTAGTTCTGAGACAAATGACTTCGAGCGGAAATTAGGCCGGTGTCCTTCGGCAAAAAACTTAGCAGCTTCATAAGGCTCATAATTTGCGAATGGTGGTTCTCCTTCAATCATCTGCTCCGAGTAAGAATATCATCTATATATCAGAAGACTCAAATATATCATGATCTACAACATTTCGAGAGAGGAAGAAGATTACCTCGTAAAGAATCATTGCAAAAGAGAAAACATCAACCTTTTTATCGTATTTCCGATGCTTTAAAACTTCAGGAGCCATATAACGATCTATTCCAGTTCCAAGTGAAGAAAGTAAGTATCTGAGAATCACATTTCATTAAAATAAAATCTTTATGAGACTCACAACTCCCTGTCTCGCCAGTCATTTTGTAGACATCATGAGAATTTTGAACCTTGATGAGCTTGCTCAGTCCAAAGTCTCCAACTTTCAAATGGTCTGCGCTGGAGTTTACCAGAAGCACATTCCTGATAGAAATAAATAAATTTTGACATGAAAATGTCAATGTAATTCAAAGTTCAATCTTGTAAGCGAAAAAAAAACAAACTAGAGAATTGGAGGGGAGTTGTGCTTTGAGGGAAAAAAGAAGAAAGAAGTCCGTTAAATAACTCAAATCATAGAGCCTTGAACCAATAACAGGATTGTTCCTCAGCAAAACTGAAACAGAAACTGACTCACCTTGGTTTTAGGTCTCGGTGAATTATGACATTTGGCTCATTGTGAAGATAAGCCATACCCCTGAGAACAAAATTTATAAAATCCAGGTTAGCAAAAATAGGCATGTACACATATGAGATAAATTATTGCAGTCACATAGAAAATGCCTATTTTGTAGATACTACCTGTCAAAAGAAAGGGAAGTTATTCAAAACCAAAGAAACAAGATTTAAGTTACGCTATAACATTTTATCTCAATCTTTTCCCCCAAGTTTTACTTAGATATCCAGAGCGTTGCACATAGAGTTGCTCTGACTCCAAAGCTTCAAGTATATTAAGAGAAGATTTGTTATACATACCTAGCAATGTCCATTGCGAAGCTGACGGCTGCTGATGAATTTAGTCCATTCTTTTCCTTGAGATACTGATGAAGGTCACCCTGTAAGAGCATATGTGTGTATGATAAGAAGTAATTGAAGTAAAAATTAAAATTTCTATTTAGAATATCCTACAGAGAGAACTAAACTATTTAGAAGGAGAAGCATATATGCATTTTCCGTACCCCTCTTAAATACTCGGTAATTAACATAAGAGGCTTCTTCTCAGTCACAGCTCCGAGGAATTGAACTATATTAGGATGGCGGAGTTTTACGAGCAAATTCACTTCATGCCGGAAATCCTGACTGTACCAGCACAGCATAAACATACAAAGAGTTAAGATCTTAATATAAAAAAGAAAAATAGGGAGGGAACTGATCGCAGCTCCAAGCATCAGATAAACCGTGAGAAATTTTGAAGCGGCTTTCAAGATTGAAGCATATACAACAAGACATGAATCAATAAAGAAAAACTTCCGTGACTTTTTGGGTGAATTCATATCAGTTGTCTTTTTCTTAGGTCAGTAGTCATTGTCAACGAGAACATAATTTTCAACTTATGACACGCATTGCATCAAAGAACTTAGGAAGCAAACTATGGGGATGTATTCAAAATATAGCGGGCTTACATCACCAATCTGTCATCTGAAAGTGATGGAAGAATGCGTTTGACAGCTACGGGTGTTCCTCTCCAAGTGGCCTTTAAAATCTCACCAAATGACCCCTGAAAATGTGAGAAAAATCAGTGAAAGCACACATTGTATTGGGAAAATAGACCAGGTACTTCCATGCTGAACTTCTGATTACCAAAACTTAAGCAGCTTATAAGGAATTCAGGTTCAAAACTGATACATTGAAAGTTAGCAAAGTTAAAAAAATTGAGACCACACCTTCCCTATGATATTCGAATGTGAGAAGTCCAGCTCTGAAGGGTCAATTTCCCAGTCACACTTGTTTGGTAGAGGGGGTGGAACTGGCCTTGGTTCAAAATGGCTTCCGTTTTGGCCCTGCAACAATGAATATGAGCTCACAACTCTTAAAAGGGTTTCCAACAATTAAACTTATTTATCTAGCTCCAGCAGCAGCAGATCACAAGAGATAATGAAGAAGCACCAATGGGCATGGATATGGAAACAAAAAAAGTCGGATCAAGCAGCCATTTGACAACATTATTACTTGTTACGTTAGAGTAATCCCTGAAAGTCTGGCTAAGTACGATTACAAAAAGGTCGAAATCATAGTTCCATTTCCCACTACTAATTATCCATCGTACTGTTCAAGCTGGCTACTAAGGCCGATTACTATGAGGGAAAGCAGGCATTTTAGGAATTCCGCTCAGTTTAGACCAGCTATTGCAAGAAACTGGTTCAAAAAATAATTTTTTGTTTTGTTTTTGAAGAAATTCAAAAAATACTTTAACAATGAAAAACGCCAAGTAAAAAAGGTAAACTTACGTGAGATAATCCACCATATGATTTTAATATCTCGATCATTCTATGTTTCTTCGCTCCTTCTGCATCAGCTAAAGGCTGAAATTATCAAAACAACAGAAATAACAACAAACTTACGGTTCATTAAATCCAAAAACAAAAAAGAAAGGAAACTGTGAAAGCGAAGACGAAAGAAGAGTCACCGTATTCCTCCATCGATCTTGAGAGTTGACATCGGCGCCAAACTCGAGGAGGCACTTTGCAACCTCGACCCAGCCATGTAGAGAAGCAACGTGCAGAGGCGTACGGTAGTCGTAGTCCCTAGCATTGACCAAAGATCCGTCCTCCTCAAGAAGTTTGCGTACAGAGGAGTCGTCATTCTGATGAGCATGCCATAAAATCTGCGAAGTCCTGCTCAGCCTGGCCTTCTTCTTTTGCTTGTCCACCGAGCTCCTGTTCCCGCTCGATCCACCGGATGAGCTCATCGTCAAAATCTCCTCTGGCCACGGGACCAATTAGAAGGGATATTTGGTACTAAATGTTTCTTGTTTTTGTAAGGGAGGAGTGTTCATCGGATTCGAAATCGGGAGAAATGGAATAAAATTGAAAAAAAAAACAAAAACATTTGCTTCATCATCCGTTATAAAACCGTTTTACTTTTCAACAGAAAAGATTCTTTGTTCTTCTTCCCTCCACTCTTTCATTATTCCGTAGAAATTGTATTTCCAATCCTTTTTTCTTACTATTATTGCTACTCCTTTATACTTTCTTTTTTAAAAAAATATCCGAATTCTTCTAACTTTGGACTTTAAATATCAGATTCTTCAATCTATTTTAGGGAAAAAATTAATCCGAATTGTGTTTGTGCATCAGAAATTATATAATGAATTATTTTCGTCACGTCATTCAATTAACCAATCAAATATATTTATTTTATTGATTTTTTATATAATATTTTTTATCAAAGGAATCTTCACTCATATTTTATGTAAATTAAACTTTAGGGACCATAGCATTAGGAGGCTTGGTGTTGTGCAAATATGGGACTGTCGATGCTGTGACTAATTGGCGACGGACAAGGATGGTTCAAAGATTTTGGAGGCCCTGTGCAATTTATTAAAATGTGATCCTTAGAA
The DNA here is from genome assembly GCA_035048815.1 of Abelmoschus esculentus. Taxonomy (NCBI): domain Eukaryota; kingdom Viridiplantae; phylum Streptophyta; class Magnoliopsida; order Malvales; family Malvaceae; genus Abelmoschus; species Abelmoschus esculentus. The sequence continues at coordinate 3,152,901 of JAUCBN010000031.1, read as the reverse complement.
GTAATTGTTCATAACCTCCGCTAGTTATAAAATTGTAGGCCTTAGAAGCGAATATCCTTTCTACGGGGCCCTATGCGATCATTTCTATTGCGTCTATCAAAAACCTCACTAATTCTACAGAAGCAATAGTAATAAGAATAATCAATAAGATTCTATAATCAATTGCCGCATTTAAGAAATAATTATAACGTTTTAATAATTATAATGTATCTTTCTTAATAGCATTTTTAAAAAATTTCAATGAATTTCGAGATTAACATCATCTAATAAATATAGTTTTATCAAAATTTTGGGATCTCTCTTTTTAGGGGGCCTGTGCGGTCGCTCATATTGCGCCTGTCCAGAAACCCCACTGGCGACGACGGAGCACCCAATTCCACGAACTATCAACGGAAACAACATCAGTTACCTTGAGTTCAGCATCGGTACTAATTCCCGGATTGACATTATGGCTGAGAGGGCCAATTTCAGGCAGCCAATTAGTCCATGCCGTATTTGCATAAAAGAAAGGCCAAAGTCCAGCAAAGCCGCGCCAAAAGGAGGAACCGTTGGCATGAACTATAGATGCAGGGCAAAGGGTGTGCATTCTGTATTTTTCCCTAAACCTGATATTTATTTCACTAAACCTGATCAATGTATGCACCAAAGTGAGATAGCAAAGAAGTTTTGGCCTAAAAATGCACAATTCGATGATATTTTATCCTGTTCTGATGCATGTTATTGCATGAGTTCGACATTGAGGTCTATCGTTCGGCATTATCAATCACAGGTATATGAGGAAATCAACACTTATGTAAATGAAGTAATGAAATTTCACAATTCCAGTTTGGTACAATGAGGTTGTAGGTATCCAAGGAACAATGAAAGCCTTGCGGATGTCGAAAGCGAAGTCTAAAATTAATTGGAGTAATCAACAATGGATTCATATGATTCTTCTACAACAAAAACAATTAAAAGGACAATAATTTAATGTTTTCCAGCAAACATACTTTCCAACACCAATTCAATCTCAGAATCTCATATCATTCTTAAGATCAATCAATACTCCAAGCTCTATTTTCGACTTTTGTATAGAGCACTTAAAAAGTACAAAAGAAAGAACCAGGATTCAGAAAAGGGAACATGAAATGGTCCAACAACTTGAACCGATTAAATCAAAAATTCATCTTGCATAACTGAGGATTATTTGTACACATTTATATCGAATCAAAACGTTTCATGTCTATCCTTAGAGTACAAGAAATTATGCACCTTTTGAGGAGTCACGATGCAAAGTCTCCAGCTTGTTGGACTTCTGCTGAAACAACAAATACTCCTCATCGGAAATCCAAGAATGGAACTGTAAACCGTATCTGAATCTACTCAAGGTGGTTCCATTTCATAATATGAACTCAACAAAATATTAGTTAAGAGCATAACAATGCACATGATGATGTCATTAAACATCCAACAATTCATCATAACATCGATTGGTGTTCACCGGCTGAGGTTTATACAGCATGTGATCTGCAACTGAAGTAGAAAACCGTAGTCATCATGGAGTCAATAAGCATCACAAACGAATACATTACCACCAACAATGGACCCTCCCAGATTCTAGAAGACCCATCTCCATAACTCAATGTCTTTACCCTATGATCAAACAACCCAGTCACAAATGTCAAGCCAATTGTAGATCCAAGAAATATCAACATACCAACCTTAGTCTGCCCCTTGATTAGAACAAAGGCTCGAACCAATGCATGCATTCCCGAAACTTCCTCGAACACACAGCTTACAATCCCAACATTGCAGACAACAATAGCATTTGCAAAAACAATGGCGAATACCAGCCCCATCGTTATCATCGCATAGACAATTATATCAGGCGAAAACCCAATAGCAGAAAGTACATTACAAGCCGCAACAAGAAAAACGGAAAACGTTATTACACAACCTACAATTACAATACACATCCACAAAAAAGTTGAAACAAGCCGCCTCCAAAGCTTCCGAAATATCACAAAGAACTTCGAAACATCAGCTGATTCCTTCAAATAAGTACAATCTACGAAATAAACCACTGCAGCCTTTGATAACAAGGCAAACGGAAGGAGCAAAGGGAAGCACAATGATAAGGAAACAATCACCTCAGCAAAATGTTGGCACGACTGTTTGATAGAAGGTCTCAATGGAACTCCACTGGTTTCGGCAACTAACATAAGCCGAAGTGTAAGACTTTTCACGATGGATTGACCAACTAACAAATTAGAAGACATAAGTACTGCAGATAATGGGCAAATTAACAAAGCTAAAATGATCATAAAACCAGAACAGTTGTACCGTAAGATTCTAACGGTTTCTCTTAAGATCTCTAAAGCATTCATGGAATGGAATCGGCGGCTAGGATCAGTAGCATCATGTAACGATTCTAGCTCAAAATTTTCACCATGGGTTCCCCTTAGTCCTTCCTTTTCTAAATGATCTGATCTCATTCGCGGAGAAGTAACACTAGTAATTTCCATTGTAGTCAATACCCAGAAACTATTAATCAATTCGAGAAACGAAATGAATATAAGAAATGATTGAAAACAAAAGTGTAGATCAGATCTGAAAGAGCAAAACCCCACCTCTGTAACTTGGTAGAAGTCCCAGAAAACCGCAGTGAAAACACTCAAATATCGAATTATTGAAAAAGCAAGAAGATTAGATTGTGAGAAAGGGATTGTAATATGGGTAACGAGCGATGAAATTGGCTGCAAGTTTCGGGTGTGACACCGACGATCTTCGATCTGAAACAGCTTATAATGGGAATTCTCTGCTTTTCCAAGATTTAAAAATAGCAGTCGACAGGATTTGGATTTGGATGGTTACAATTAGGCCAGACTCGGTTCGGAAATAAATATATTTGGGTTCAGTTCGACTCCGCTAAAGGCTTGAGTTTGAAATTTTAGACTTGAGATCGGTTTGAAAAAAAATGTTATTGAACTCGGTTCAGGCTCAAAGCTCGTCAGACTCGGTTTAGCTCAAAATAGACAATTTTCTATATTATTATATTTATTTATTTATTTATAATTTATTTTTTATTTATTATTTATAATTTTATAAATTTGTTTTAATTGAAAATTTTATTTTATTTAATTTAATTTTAGTAGATTTACTCTCAATTATTTTATTATTTTTTTTGTTAAATAAATTATTTTTAATATATATATGTTTATATATAATTATTTTGATCCTATTTACGAGCTTTTCGAGCCGAGTTTAAATAAACTCGGTTTGGCTCGTCTAAATTCCAAGATAAATTCGAACTCACTCGAACTGAACTTTAACCGAAAGTAACTTGCGAGCTGGACAGGTTTATTATCGCCCCTAAACCCTGGTTACAATACTTACAGCCAAGAAGGGCCCTCGGATTTAGCAAGCGACAAGAGGGCAGAGGCCCAAGACAGACATTATTTTGTTTTATTTCTAACATGCATCGCTCCCGTACAGTCTTCGTTCACGAAATTCCTCCAGTAATCTAAAACTAAAAATAAAAATGATTAAAACCAAATGTAGTCTAAGTGATTTAATTATTAGATTAATTATTTTTTTTGGAAAATCAGAAATTATAATTTTATCTGTTCTGGACATTTAAATTAAATTTATGTACGAAATATACGTTTGTTGATAGTTTTTTATGATATTTAATTTTTATTTATAATTTTCAGTTGTTTATTGATTATTTAATCTTCTTTTATAATTCGTTTGTCAGTGTAATTAAACTATTTATTTTTTATTTAAAACTTTTTATTGAACTTTAAAATTTTTTCGTATATAATTATTATATGATTAAAATGATTAGTATCAATGTTATAAAAAATATCTAAAATTTATATTTAATTTATAATGATAATTATAAACTCTTATTATAATTTTAAATATTTTTTATTAAAATATACTATCTAGAGAAACATTTTATTTTATACTATCGAAATCATTGTATTGTATGTTAGATCTAAAGAGAAACGTGATACTATAAAAATTCATTTTATTAAAATGATATTAATGCTAAAAATTAGATTCCATTTCCAAGGCCATAATAGTTGAACTAATGTCGTAATATTGTGGGCAGAAATAAACAGAACATTCGGTAAATCAGTCGTATAATATTCAATCATTAAGTTAAATAAATAAGTATAAATAATTTTTTTATATTTATTTAAAAAACGAACATTAATAAAAATATATTTGATTCATTTATAGTTACAAACAAACATGTTTATATGTTCGTTTGTAAGCACATTTATAAGCTCATCTATAGACTCGTTTATAATATTATTTGTTAATATACTCAATTATAAGATAAAATACTTGTAGATATATCTAAATATTATTTTTTTATACTTTTAAAGATGTTATATAAGATAGGGTTAAAATATAAGTTTTGTTATGTTATTTTTGTTTTATTTGTTAATTTTGTTAATATTTTTGAATATATAAATAAATATGTTTATGAATGATTAAACAAACATGATCGCAAATGAATAAATAAATATATTTATAAATACACAAATGAACATGTTCGCGAACAATTAAACGAATAGGTTTGTAATATTTAAGCGAAAATGTTCAAAAACACTTAAACAAACACGTATGTAGACACTTAAGTAAATATGTTCCTAAATACTAAACAAACGGATGATTACTTTCAAAAATAAATAAATGAATATAAACACAAATAAAAAAATTAAATGAACATAAATTAAATATAAAAATTTTAAAATAAATAAATGAACACAATATAATTTTTTATTCAACTTCGATTCATTTACATCCGTAAATAATATTCTAGTAATTTGTAAACAAATATTTAAAAAATTCATACAAAACAAAGAGCATTGATTTATGAATAATGTGCACTTGCAGCATCCAGTGGTTATATCCTTTACGGCATTACCTCTTCTGGGTTAAAAGCTTCGATCTTTATCTTCTTCCCCTTCCGTCATGACAACGCCAACAACTCAGCCGGCGGCGGTCCAAATCGACCTCTGGCCCATCCTCTCCGAATCTAAACGCATAATCAATGCCCATTCCCGACACTTCCTCGCTCTCTCCGTCCTCTTCCTCCTCCCTCTCTCCTTTTCCTTCTCCGCCTACCCATTCATCAATCAACTCTTTTCCCAATCCTCAACACCCACCATCGAAACCCACCTCAGTTTCCTCAACAACCCTTTTCAGCTACAAAACCCCTCAATCTTTCCCATCAAATACATCATCTTCACTCTCCTTTACATCCTCTTTGTCTTCATCTTCTCTCTCTTGGCCACCGGTTCCATCACTTACAGCGTTTTCCATGGCTTTTATGGCCGACCCGTCAAGCTCGTATCTGCTATCAAATCAGCTTTCACCTCCTTCTTCCCTTTGCTCTCAACTTGCCTTGTGGCGGAGCTTATCCTCTCTGGGATCCTTTTAATTATCTCTTTAATCTTTTTCGGATTACTCAAATTAACCCAACTTTTAGGCTTCCAAGTTAATTACTCCTCACCTTATTTTCTTTCCCTCTGTTTAGTCTTCCTGATTACTTTCATGTTTATTGTGGTCTATTTACAAGTTAAGTGGGCATTTGCTTTTGTTGTTGTTGTAGTTGAATCAAGCTGGGGACTTGAACCCTTAAAACGAAGTAAAAATTTAGTTAGAGGAGTGAAAAGAGTTGCTTTTTCTATGCTTCTGTTTTTTGGATTCTTCAGTGGGATTTTAACATGGGTCTCAGCTGCAGGATGGGGTAATGAGGCTGCTGATAAATGGAAAAGTTGGGCGTTTATTATACATATCGTGCTCACTTCTGCTTTGTTCATGTCGCTTATGCTTTCTTATTTGGCTGCAAGTACAGTTTTTTATATGTATTCCAAGGCTATACATGGGGAGCTTGCTTGGGAGATTGCTGAAGAGTTTGCAAGAGAGTATGTAAGCTTGCCTTTTGATGATGGGAAAGTTCCTCATATTGTATCTGTTGTTTATGGTTGATGGAAATAGGAGCTCTTTTACTTGTTCAGTGTTTGTTTACTTGTATATTAGAAAAGAAAGATGTGTGAAGAATGTTTAAAAAACCTTTAATATATGTAAGCATTAACATGTTAAATGCTTTTGAGTTTGTTGATAATTTTGTTTATTCCATGTGTTTAAACTTTTATGAGAATTACCGGTACCGGAAAGATTTGAAGAGTGATATGTTGCTTGAATGTGTTATGAGAGCATGGTATGATTTGTGTAAGAAATAGGTTGAAAAACTATGCTGTGAATTGATTCATTTACTTCCATGTGGAATTTTGGCTGTTGGGCTTGGGTGACATTGTCATATACTTGATTGTGCTGGAAATCATGCTTGTAAAGCTTGAATGTGTCTAGGGTCATGGAAGCAACTCACTTCTAAGTTTAAGAATCCTCCAGCTGAGATAAGCTTTTAACATTACAGCCCTGATCATTTAACTTTAAATCTTGAAGTTGAAATATTGAGCAGGTCCAGAGCGAATGGGGAAGACTTCGAGCCTTGGAGGTACCATTGCTATGGGTATGGAAGATTGTGTGCATGAATGTAAACCCCCCCCCCCCCCCCCCCCCTTGCTTTCTGAAGGTAACAGCTCTCTACAAGTCTCTGCTTAACTAATCTGTGAGATGCCTTTTGGACAAGGTCTAATGAGTCAAAATCATAGTTTACAGATTTTGTTGAATTGTGACACAACCTGTTTCCGGATGGATGAATATATGGCAGGGTCTAAACTGCATTCAAGTGAAGAGACAACAAATCCAACTGAGCTTTGTCAGCAGGCTTTAGCAGAAATTTATGTGCGAGTGTCTAAGGGAAGATTAAACTCTCAAACACTTTTTAAGATAAGAAAAACTCGTATCATCTTACTTAAACCCGTGAATAAATTATGCACCAACCTCCAACTGCATTCAGATTATGCACCAATCTCCAATCACTAGCACAACTCCACGGCCACCTTTACGTCACCGGTATTCGTCATGACCCACTCCCTTCCACCACCAATCACATTGAATCCTATACCCAAATGGGTTCCTTCCAATCTTCGAAACTTGTTTTCAAATCCTTTACCAACCCAGATTCTTTCATGTGGGGTGTTCTAATAAAATGCTTTGGAGCAACTTATTTCAAGAAGCCATTTTTCTCCACCTCACTATGATAAAGAACGACCATGTCCAGATCAGTAACTTCATATTTCCTTCGGTTCTCAGGGCTTGTTCTGGTTTTGGTGATCTGATTATTGGTGAAATGGTCCATGGGACCATTATAAAAAATGGGTTTGGAAAAAAATTCTGTTACTATTACTTATTCAGTCTTCACTTCTTTCGATGTACGGTGAGATGGGATGCTTAAGTAATGCTAAGAAATTGTTTGATGAAATAACTGTGAGAGATTTGGTTTCCTGGAGTTCAATTATTTTGAGTCACGTGGAGAATGGGAAGGCTAATGAAGGTTTGGAGATGTTTCGTTTAATGGTTTTGGAAGGCATTAGTGATTAGACCGGACTCCGTTACAATGCTTAGTGTAGCTGAGGCTTGAGCTGACTTGGGGTTTTTAAAATTAGCAAGGTCGATGCATGTGGTTTTACAGTGAGGAGCAAGATTGAAAGTAATGAATCATTGGCCAGTTCTCTTGTTGCAATATATAGCAAATGTGGTGACTTGGGTAGTGCAGAGAGTATCTTTGTAAATGTAACGAACCGTAGTACTACTGCGTTGTGGACAGCGATTATCTCTAGCTATTATAGAATTGGTAGCCTGGTAGGTTTGTAGAAGCGCTAAAATCCTTTGTTTCTATGTTAGGGTCTGGTGTCGAACCGAATTCAGTGACCATGATGAGTGTTTTAGGTTCTTTTGCAGGGTTAGGCTGGCTTAGAGAAGGGAAGGTGGTTTCATTGTTACATAATTAGGAGAGAAATGGATCTTGACTATAATGTTTTGAGGCCAATTTTCATAGAACTATTTATGAAATGTGGAAAGTTAAATTATTGTGAAGCCATTCTTCGCATCCTCGAAGGAAGAAATATTGTGGCATGGAATATGATCATATCAATTTGTATCAAGAAAGGGTTGATAACAGAGGCATTGTCACACTTTGTGCAGATGCTTACTAGGAGATTAATGCCCGACTCATTTAGCCTTGCAAGTTCTCTCTCAGCTTGTGCTGATGGAGGTTTATTGCTATTTGGAGATCTGATCCACGGTCATACCATCAAAAGAGGCATTTTGGATGAGTTTGTCCTGAATTCGCTAATTGATATGTTATATTATATTTGATGAGATCGACGAGAAGAGTGTTGTAACATGGAATTCTTTGATTTGTGGATTCCACCAAAATGGACATTCTGTGGAGGCAATTAGCCTCTTCGATCAAATGTACTTGAACGGTCTTGAGATGAAGCTCCAATTTGGGTTACCTTGAGAAGGGAAAATGGCTTCACCACAAACTCCTTACCTATGGTGCAAGGACGGATCTCTATATCGGTTCAGCTTTAACTGATATGTATGCCTAGTGTGGAGACCTTTTAACAGCTCAAAGGGTTTTCAATAGCATGCCGGAAAAAAGTGAGGTGCCATGGACTGTCGTGATTCCGGATATGGAGCTCATGGTCGGGTGAATGATGCCATCTCACTGTTCAATCAAATGGTGGATTCAGGTGTAAGACCTAATCAAATTACCTTCATGAACATTCTTTCAGCTTGCTGTCACGCAGGATCCATGGAAGATGGAAAATTTTATTTTAACTCGATGAGGGATTTAGGTGTTGAGCCTAACTCAGAACATTACGCTTGTATGGTTGATCTTCTAAGTCGTGGCGGTGACGTCAATGAAGCATACAGAATCATCAAATCGACGCCATTTCCCGCAGACACAAGCATTTGGATTGCACTACTCAATGGTTGTCGAATCCACCATAGGATGGACATGATCGAAACCATCGAAGAAGACCTATTAAATATCCACACCGATGACACTGGATACTACACCTTGTTATCTAATATATATGCCGAGGAAGGAAACTGGAAGGAGTTTGAGAAGGTGAGATCAGTAATGAAAGGCATAGGTCTTAGGAAGGTTCCTGGTTATAGCTTACTTGAGGTTGATAAGAGGATTATGTCACTGCAAAGTTATCTCATGGATCCTTGCATTTTGTATGTGCAAATTGCAGGGAAGTTGTTCTTCAATCTATTAAGTCACTAAACTATTTTAGAATTCAATTAAGTCTTTGAACTAATAAATTTAATCTATTAAATTATTTAATCAATTTTGATCAATTAATTTTTGATTTTTTAAGATATTATTATTATGTGATACATTACGGTTCTATCATGTAGCATTTATATGTTTTGAAATACTCTTCTTTTTTTTAATTTTTTAGATTTTTTTTTTAAAATTAAGATTGTCGAGTCACAACGTTAGATTTAATAATTATTGTTGATCAAAAGTGTGAATTCATGAAATTTCAAAGTATAAATACCTAATTAAATATAAAAAGTTAAAAAAAATCAAAAGTTCAAGAATATGTTTTACCCTTAAACCCGGGGTTGAGCATTCGAGTCAAGTCGAGTAAAAAAGTTGAGTTATTTGAGTTGACGAGTTATATTTTGCAACTCAAATTTTATTTATTTATTTTATTCAAGTCAAGTTTTTGAGTTCTTATAAACAATTAACCGTAATTATTTATCATATTATAGTACAATTTGATTATAATTTAAATAACTTTCTCTAATCATATAAGATATGTATATATATTCATATTTTTTTCGTATGTGATAATATTTCTTCATACTTTTATGTATCAGTATATATATTATAAAAAAATTAAGAGACTCATCTCGAACTTAAAAATAAATCATTTAATCACTAAAAATTTTGAGTTATTCGAATTTTCATTTTATAATTCAAATTTTATTTAAAATTTTTTGAACGAAAACAAATATTTTTTTTTTATTTCAAGTTAAATTATTTAATTTTTCGATTCGAATTAAGTTTTGTTCGCTAACCTATATAAAATGATTCTAAAGATATAGTTACCTGGTCAAACAGGAGTGGCCCACTGATTAAGCCGTGTGTGCGTGTTACACCCATGAAGCCTGATTCGCTGCATTTATATCAACGGATTTACTGATACAAACTTTAACACAATTTCAGTGGCATTAATACCTCAGTTAAAAAATCCAATAATAAAAACAAATTTTGTTTATTTAATGTTTTAAATCTAATAATAACGGTTTTAATAGTTTGTCGATGATATTTTTTATTTTAAACTTTTATTTTTATTGACTATTTTTATCTATTCTTTATTTATTATTATAATATATTTTTTGTTTATTTTTATAATACGCTAATATTAAAGATGTTTATGACTTAGTACATAAAATTAAATCTTGTTACATAGTATTGCATAGGTTGATTGTTGGTGGAGTTAATTAAAACATTTTAATTCATGACCATAGATGTAAGAGTCCATTGTTAAAGATTATAATTTATAAAATAATAATTCTAAGTGATAGAGATAAAAATTTCGATTGTTATTAAATAACATCTACTATATTTTTAAAGTTATATTAATTTTTAGTATTTTTATATAAAATTTATAAATAATTTTTTTTTAAAAAATTGGTCATCTCCACACATGGTAAGTGCTTGGTGTTTATTAATTAATTCCAAAACCTAGTACTAATGACCTTGATTTATAGTTTCAAGATTTATTAGCAGCCCCCTGTCTCTCTCTTAAGTCAAACTGTGCAGGCTTTGGTTTCAAATTATTTGCTTGACCTAGAATCCAGAAGAAGTTTTGCATGTGCTCTCAAACTTCAAACCCCGCCTTAAATCACGAAACAAATCCAAAATAAGAAGGCAGATGCTGTTTCAATTTTCAAGATTCAACAATCCAAAACTCCGAGGGGAAAAAGATATGAAGAAGAGGAATCCGGCGGCGACGGTGGTGGTGGTGCTGGCTCTTATCATCGCAGTTCTGTTGGTGTTTGAGATCAACGTGCCGTCCATTTTTAGACTCAGAGCAGCTGGTTCCAGGAGTAGTCAAGGTAAGGCCGTCATCCGTCTCGGGTTATTCAGATTACATTACATTTGACCTTATAAGCCAACGCTGGAATTTCTGCTACTATCTTTGTTTTACGCTCATATCGGAGATTTGAGATTATAAATGTTTAAAAATGAGTATACTTTTAAAAGTAAATCAATTTTTAAAAAATTTAAATAAAAAATTGGAAAAAAATATTAATATGTGGGATGAACATTTCATCTGACCCGACCCTGTCCGATTAAATCAGATCTTTTAATGAAAAAATCGGGTTCATGTTGGATGTTTATTAAGGAAAAAGTCGGGTTTGAGTCTAGAGTGTAAAATATTTGACTCGACTTAAGACTAAATATGTATTTTTTTCATAATTTTTTAGGGATATTTATAATAATATTTCTCACCCTATATTTTTTATAATTATGTCTTTAAAATTGATTTTTTACTTATAATTTAATCCTTAAAATTAATTTTTTTTATAATTAAATTTCTAAAATTATTTTTTATCGAAGTTAGGTTTAATATAATTATTTTTAAGTTAAGTCGATTTTTTTAAATATTCAAATCAAATCGAAATCAAGTTTGAATGGACAAAAAATCTAACCGTAATATCTTTATATGTGTGGGGAACGATTACCAGTCTTTACCCTACGTAGCTTTACCATTGTTTATAATATGTTAGTAAATTTTGAATTGGATTATTTTTTTTTTATATTTTCTTATAAAAATGTAGAATAGAGCTCGAAATACGAGAAAATGAACATTTTTTTCCTTCTTTTTCAAGGTAAACTATGGAGGCCGACTTTTGTTGAAAAACGCCGTGAAAAGGAGCATGTGGGGAAACAGGTGATCATCTGTGACCGTTCACATAGAGAATATGATTTGTGCTCAATCAACGGCGCAAACGTTGTTGACCCAGTCACCTCTACGTTCTTTCTCAAGGACCCCACCGTACCAGACTCAAGATCCATAGTAGAAAAAATCAAGCCCTATCCAAGGAAATGGGAGAGCTTTCCAATGAAAAGAATTAAAGAATTAACTATCAGTTCAGGCCCATCGAGCCCAAAATGTGAGGTCCAACATAATTCCCCGGCCCTAGTATTCAGTGCGGGAGGGTACACGGGAAACGTTTTCCATGATTTCAATGATGGGTTCATCCCACTCTTCATCACCATCAATTCCATCTACAAAAACCGTGACGTCATCCTTGTGGTATCAAAGGCTCGTGATTGGTGGATAAACAGGTACCAGAATCTGCTCCGTGGTTTCAGCTCGCACCCAATAGTAAACCTCGACAATGATACTTCCACTCACTGTTTCCCTTCCGCCACTCTAGGACTCATATCATATGGTTTCATGACACTAATGCCAAACTCATCACAAACACTGCTTCAATTCCGTACCCTCCTAGACAAGGCATTTGGTTATCATGTCCTAAACCATCCTCTAAAACCCGACTCGCGACCAAAACTCGTGTTTCTAAGCCGACCGAGAGGCATCGGACGAGAGATCTTGAATCAAGACGACGCGATTCAAGTAGCGAAAAACATCGGATTTGATGTCGTTTTGCTTGAACCAACAGGTATGACTTCGTTGCAACAAATTTATGCATTGCTGAATTCAAGTCATGCCATGGTCGGTATTCACGGTGCCGCTCTGACACACTCGTTGTTTCTCCGACCGGGGTCGGTGTTCATGCAAGTGATGCCGTTGGGGACTAATTGGGTTGGGAAGATGTGCTACGGTGAACCTGCTAGGGCAATGGGGATACATTACATTGAATATAAGATTACTGTAGAGGAGAGTAGCTTGGTGGAGAAGTATAACAAGACTGATATGGTGATTAAAGATCCGGGAAGATTTCAGGCCGGGAATTGGTCATTCGATGTTATGAGTATATATTTGAAGGAACAAAATGTTAAACTCGATTTAGTTAGGTTTAGGAAATATTTAAATCAAACTTATAGAAAAGCAAAGGTATTTATGGACAAAATGGCATAATCCGAAATTATTATATCCGAATATTTGTTCAATAATATGCAGATAAATACATTTTGAAGTATTTTGAAACTATTTTATAATTAGTTTGGGCGATGAAACATGGAGTTTAAATCAAAAATGTTATTAAAAGATATAATATTATATGTTGATTTTTTTGATAAGTTTCGAAATTTGATTTTTGATTTTATGACAAATTTTAAAACATGCTGTAAAACCTTAAAAAAATATAACATTTTAGTTATGTGATAATAATATTTTAAATTTTATATTTTTTAACATTTTATTTATATCATTTTTTAGTTTTAACTTAAATTAAAGCGCCGAACCCTAGGGTCGCCGGTGTTTACAGGGTGACTTTGCTCTATCAACAGCTCTGGACCACTTGTTGCTAAATTCTGGAAGAAGTTAAGCGCCGGACCCTAGGTTCGCCGGTGTTTACTGGGTGAATCAACAGCTCTGAACCACTTGTTGCTAAATTCTTGAAGCCAGAACTCGTCAGCCTGGTGGCATGAAAATATCAAGATCGAGGCCAATCAAAACTCTGAAAACTGTGTGGCAAATTGAGGTGATCCATTACCCTAAGAAATACTACGTGTTGCGGACACTTAGAAGTGGTCCATACTTCATAAATATCCACATCAAGTCGCAACCATCTATATTATATCCACTCCACCAGCAGGCAGCAACAAGGCAGATATCATCGCATTTCTTATATCTATTCTTCGAATTCAGACCGACTAGCAATGGCCGACCTCTTCTCTAGCGCTAAGACGATGGTCGACGCAGCGAAATCCACGCTCAGCAACGAAAGTGACAAGGTAGACAAGGGGAAGGTTGCCGGTGCTGCTGCTGATCTTCTGGGTGCTGCCAAAGACTACGGGAAGCTGGATAAGAACACGGGTGTCGGACAGTACGTTGACAAGGCAGAGAACTACCTGCACGAGTACCAGACTTCCAATCAATCGGCCCCGGTCGCCAAGCCGGAGTCAGAAGAAACCGGTGAAAAAGGAAAAGAGTCTGCTGCAGGTGGTGCGGATTACGTGAAGATGGCTCAAGGTTTCTTCGGCAAATAAGATTACGTATACAACTTATCAAACATGAATTACTGAGTAACCTGGGTTTTTAATGTTTCTTCTTGTGTCTATGTTGGATGTCCGCGAGTTGACTCTTATGCATATGGCTTATATAATTGCCAGTGTTTATCAACGTGCCGTTGTTTGTCGATAAAATCTCCCTTTAAAAAAAATACGATGGTTGATATTAATTTAAACCCACTAATCATATGAATAAAAATCATCTGTTTTATTATTGTATCTTTTCTTTAAAATAATTGATTTATAATTACACGTAAAAATTAGGTTAAAGCATTGATCGTGACATAGTTAAGGAACGAAAGATGTTACATTGTTTGCGAAAATTAAAGAGATGAAAACGGAGTGGGAGGATTCAAACCCATGAGCTTTAACAGTAACACAAACATACAACAGTCAAAGAAGATAAACAACAGGAGAAATAATGTGTAATGAAATAAGCTGGAGCTTTTAATCTACACCACTTACACGTTTAAAATGCCTTTTAATTAAGAACGGAAACCAAACATCCAACTGATTTAGGGCAGTAAGAGCTTGCACACCAGAACAGGAATATGGAACAGAATTTTCAGGCGATTTAAGATCGTCTTTGGTATAACATAGAAAGCCAACTTTTCATGAACGTTGATGAGAAAAAGGGACAGTGGCTCAGGAGATAGCTCTGTGATCCACTCTGTTGGGTTTGTTGATTGTTGCATGCGGAAGGCAACTGCTACACCATACCGAGACTCAGTTCCATCTCAAAACGGTATTAAGCCAAAATAGGTCTATTTAATAAGTTTAGTGGTTACAAGTCTCATGCCTGTGAACAACGTTCATTGATCACGTGTAATTTTATAATTTTTTTTAACCGACATATTATTCTTTTCGTTAGAATTTAACGATAATGACTAAAATAGGTTAATTTAATAAGTTTAGTGGTTTGATTAACGATTTTGATAAATCAAAATAAATACACCCATATAATTCGGTGATCAGTGAAGTAATTTATCTAATTTTTAATGGTTGGTGACAGAAATATAACAAAACAAAACATTAATAATGATTTTGATAAAAAGAATTAATTGAGTGACTAAAATATGACAAAGGGAATAGTTGGATGACTAATCATGTATTCTACCGTTTTATTTAAACAGTTGGCTGAAGAAAAGAAAAGAACATATCTAAATAGCTTCTGTTCCTTTCTCCATGGATCTCTTCTCGGCTTAGCTCCCAAACAATCCCGCTTCTTCCTTTTCTTCAACTTCATCTAGCTTCTAAGGTAAATTTTGTTTCACCCTCTAAAATTTATGATTCCAATTTTCTACAATTTTAGCTTTTGTTTTCCATTTTATTCAGCACTCCTATCTCTTTCTTATATTTTTTTCTGCATTTACTGAGATTTAATTCGTATTTTATGAGTATAATCATTGTATGGTTATGCCGAATCTAAAAGTAAAAGAATTGGGGATTGAAATATATTTGAATTTTGAACAATTGTCTTCAATATTCTAAAATATTTTTTATATTAATTTTCAGGTTGGAAAAAGCCCAGATTTTCTGGTCTATGTAGTTAAGAGTGGAGAGCTAATTGCAATCTTAATTTATTGCTATTGCTTTTGTTACTATTTTTTATTGTTCTGTCAAGATGTGGAATTTTGCTTGTAATGTCATTGGAAGCATTGGGTTAAAGAGTTCAAAAGAGGTGAGTCAAGCTTGTTCCGAGTGTTCAGACGATGAGGTGTGTTCAAATGGTAGTAGAGATGAAGGATTAGAGTGTCCAATTTGTTGGGAATCTTTCAACATTGTTGAGAATGTGCCTTACGTCTTATGGTGTGGTCACACTCTTTGTTAAAATTGTGTCATGGGTCTCCAACCTGCTCTTTTGAAACTCAACACTCAGCAAATCAAGATCCCCATCTTCATTTCTTGCCCATGGTGCCACGTGCTATCGCTACGACTGGTTTATCAGGGGAACTTCAAGCTCCCTCGCAAGAATTTCTTCATTTTGTGGATGATCGAGAGCTTGAATGGGGATAGGTATGGCATTGCCAGGAGAAATCTGTCTGGGGATAATCAACTGGTTGGCTCTCCGAGATGTAATGTAATGCTCGGAAATCAAGCTAATCATGGTGCTGTTAGGAGAGGGTCATATGAGAATCGTTCTGAACAAGTTAGGTTGCTAGATAATGTCGGCCGAAATAATGCAGAGAGGCATCATTTCTCACTTCTTAAATCATTGGATTTCTTCATTCACTTTACGTCCAAGTTCCCTTTGGTTATCATTTTCCTTCTGGCTGTCTTCTTTGCAATACCGGGGTGTGCTGTTATCCTATTACTCTATTTGCTGGTGACAGTTATTTTTGCCATCCCATCTTTCTTGGTACTGTACTTTGCATACCCTATGCTGGAAAGGCTGTTAAGAGAAATCGCCTCATGAGATGTTGCTTTCTTTCTTCAGGGTCTATGAGATATATTGTCCCAAGTGAACACATCTATTGGTGTAATGTGGCATTATCCTTCTTTCAATGCCCACTCCACTGCTTTTACTTGAATTTTTGTAGCTCCATTTCCTGTAATGGCACTTTTTTAGTATCCTGAATCTTTCATGATGGACAGTGACCTCAAAACATTTCAAAATCTTGTTTTGGCAATTGTGGTTATGCCCTTAATGATGTCATTGAAATGGCACCTACCTGTTGTGCAAGCTTGAGTTGTCCAAAGAATATAATTTGCAGTTAATTGTGGTGGTTATTCCGTTCTCTTTATTGTTTACAATCATATTCTTTCTGGGTTTTGATATGAAATTTCTACTTTATATTGTTGTAAATGAGTCCAGGTTCAGATTGTGGTTATGCCCTTGAAAATTACTTTTACTTATTCCCTTAGTTTTATCAGGCGCTAGGCGCATCAAGGTGCTTGTTGCTTAATCTTTTAACCCTTGAAGAAATACTAGTAATTTTTCTGGCACCTTCCGTAGGTCGCTGCACTTGGACATCGGGTAGGATTTTAATAAATGATCATACCAAACATCAGTTGCAGAAAAAGTAGTAAAGCTATACAAGGTTCTTGAAGATTCTTCTTGATTGAAACAAGTGCTAAATGGTTCAAATTACGGTGTCTATACTTGTGATTGACATCCTTTAGTTAGTCACAACATTGTGCAAATGATCTTCTCGTATGCAATTTTGTACTCATGATGCTACATTATTAGTTAAATTCGACAGCAGAAGCATGTAACTGGAAGCTCTCCTGTTATTCTAATTGCATTTGCTTTTTCCTTTGCTTTAAGCTCATCATTTCTTTGCCTTGCCTTTGCCTCTGCTCTTGCTCCGTCTGCAACTTGTTTGATGTAGTCCATTTCATTCCTAAATTTTGTTAAGGCTTTTGCTCTCTTTTTCTCCGATTCGCTCTTCTGCTCGAAGCAATAAGCTGTTAGTTTCTAAGAATTAGTTCGAATTTAGAGAAGTAAAACAAGTCTAACCTCTGCTTTATCCAACTTGTCTCTGGCCTTCTTCTTTTTCTTTTCCTCCCAGGCAACTATAGTTTCATCTAACTTCACATACCTGTAATCCATTGTTAGTAAGGAAAATATTATACTATGATTTGCTTGATAAACTGAAAGATGGACTGCATTTGTTATTTCAATGCAGTTAAGTTGCTTTATGGTTTAATTATATTGGCCTCAATGTATTGTTACCGTTCTCTGATCTTAGCCATCTCAGCTTTCTCCCAAGCATCTGCTTTTGCCTGCTCTGGCCCTGCCCTTACTGCACTTTGTCTTTCAGCATCTGTCACTGGAGTCATGGGTCTAATAATCGGAGGCAGTTCAGGTCTTGTTGCTGGAGTTCCTGGTTTCATGACATGATGGTCTGGCTTTGGCACTGCCCTTTCACGTTTCGGTGCTGCACTTTCTGGTTGACTGTAAAGTATATCAGGTTTCGAGGAACTTTCAGGTTGTGTGCGGCTAGAACTTCCCATTTGATCGGAAAAACTAGGAGGTCTTTTAAATGATGGCACACGTCTACGTTCCTCAGCATTGAATACTGGAGCTTTGCTGTCTGCTCTTTCTGAAACTTTCTTTGAACCTTCACCTGTTAATTTCTTTTGGTTAAGCAGCCTCAAGCAATATTCTTAATACTTAGTTACATGAATGTCTGAATTCTATTTCTTACGCCTTGAACCTTTACCTAAAGATTGTTTAGATAGGGTGCCATTTCTTGAAGTTGAAGACGTTGCATCTACCCTTCTGCTCTTGTCCTTGATCAAAGACGGTTCAAGACGTGTACTGGTCTTTTTCTGGCCACGAATGCTCGGTTCTTCAATGGAGGCAACAACATATGCAGCTGCTGCTACACCAACTACTTGCTCCGGTTTATAGTTTGAATCGTGATTCCAACTCATCATTTCGAAACCAGTTCTGCGTTCTCTTCCGAAATTAAGGTATGTTATCGCAACTTCAACTTTATGTCTTTCTCCTACATTCAAAAAGAACATGTTAATTTGAAATAACAAAACTAAAGGGTGGGAATGCAGAAAACCCCAAGGTTATGTTAGGTGAGATGATAGAATTATTACCTATATATGTAAGTAAACTGCTTGGTGGCTATCAAAATTCCAGATTTCTGGCAACTTCTTCATCAATTGTTTCAGTCCAGATGATTTGTTTTGAAAGATTACAGAAATGTGAAGGTATTTAAGCAATGAATCGGCTAGCTGTCTTATAAATATGGTAATACAAAGGAAGATTTCTCCCCAGGGTTGGTGTTGTCACGCAATGGAAGCAAGCAAGCTTAGGCTATGGCATTGCTTACTTTGCATGCAAAAGGGAGCTTTGGATATTCTTAAACTTACCCACCTTTCAGTCTGCAACAAGATACGTTTTCTTTCTCAAGGAAAGGTTTCCTTTCCCTAAAGTTGGGGAAAGAATCTTATTTTTGCATGCTCAGATAGCTTTTCCACCTATTATTATCTCTGTAATACCAGAGACAGTCTAATATATTTAAATATTTTTAAGGATTAATCGAACTGAATTTCGGTATAAATTTAAAAAAAATTATTTTGATTCGGTTATGTTCATAATTTTAAATAAAACTGATTAAATGACTTGATCTATTATATATAAAATTTTTAAATTTTATGCATTGCAATATCTTATACTCTAGTGATTTTGATATTCTTCTGATTTTTTTAAAAAGTTTTGATATATTTTGATACGTTTTTATCAGAACTGAACAATTATTAAATTTATTATAATATTATATTTAATATTTTAATAAAAAAAGTAAAAAATTGTTTTCAGAATCAAATATTTCAATTAACCGATTAATCGATTAGACTGAGAATTGAATAATAAAAATATTCAATTAATCAAAATAATTTTTTAGGATTAATCGGTGTTTTATTTGTATAAATCTATCATTTGAGAGTGACCAAAATATATAAAAATAAATAAATAAAGTTAAGTCGTTAAATTAAATATTTTTAAATTCTAGTGATCAAATGCCTCCATGTAAATCTGTTTATTTCCTTTGCTAGAGAACTAGATGAACCAGTGTCTTGGAAAATATAATCAAAATTTCCATAACTAATAAACAATAAAGAATTCTCTATAGCTCTTTATACTCTAAACTAGGAACTCTGAGTCTGCAAGTTCCAGGACTTTTGGGACACCAATGGATTTTGCTCCTTTTTGGAACGAATTTCCTGCAATGTACCTGTAAACAAGTTTGATAAATTGTCAATTAACAGACATTAAAAGAATTGTAAGTTACTAGGAAGGGAGGGTTGAAGAAAACTTGCATTTCTTTCAGGAAGGGATGTTTATAGAGTTTTTCAGGAATTCTTCCTACAAATTGATTGTGATCTAAATGCCTGCAGGTCCAAGTAAATCGAATATAGCTTATGATTATGAATGCATCAGTGCTGAATTAGCTCTGAAAGCTGGAATAAATCACAAATGTTTTGCAACTGAATCAGAAATGTTGAACAAACTTACAAAGATGTTAACTGAGGGAGATGAACAATGTCGGATGGTATTACTCCTGAGAGTTTGTTGTAGGATAGGTACCTGCAACCAGTAGAACAACCAGTAGTTTGAATAACGAAAGTCCGAGTTAGACCGGAATATTCTAATATGGTTAAAACTTAAAAGGGTATCCGAAAACAAGGTGAACTCCATTGCCATGTCCCCAAAGGTTATACTTACAAGATTTCCAAATTGTTCAAGCTTGCTAGCTTCGCCGGAATTCCTCCCGTCAAGTAGTTATTATTTAGGTAACTAAGGCAAATGTTGCTGCAATTAGCCATTCATCAGAAATAGCAAAGCTTGTAATACAGAATGAACTTACAGGTTTCGAAGCGATGGGAAACAACCATACAGGCTTATGAGTTGTTTTATAGTACCCACCAAATGATTGTTCCCGACATCCCTATGAACATACAGTGTTAAAATCTGAGCTACCAAAGGAACAGATAACTTTAGTTCCAAGCTTACTAAGGAACATCGAGTGTTTAAGGAGATTGATTATCTTACAAGTGCTGAAGTTTTTCCAAAGTGCCTAACTCTGCCGGAATCCGGCCTGAAAATCGGTTTTGATGCAGATATATGTAACGAAGCTCCGGTAGACTTGCAAGCTCCTTCGGGATCTCCCCTTTAAAATTGTTGAAACTCAGATACCTACGAAAATTTCAGGTTACTAGGAAGCAACAATCTTGGAGATCATAATGTGAAAAAATATATATATTTCCAGGTTCTGCTTACAGATGTGTTAGACTCTTAAGTTCACCAATTTCAGAAGGAAGAACATCTTGTAGCTTATTCCATCTCAAATTACTAGAACAAAAACAGATAATTAAAGAAATGACATGAAATCAAAGTCTTAGAGTAATAAAAAAAATACCCATTACCTCATAATCTAGATTCCAACTCTGAAGAACATAAAACATGGATTTAAAACAAAAGAACATACAGAATTTTAAGACGTTTGAGCCGTCCGATTTGAGGTGGAATCGGTCCGGTCAGCTTGTTATTAGGCATATCACTGTAATAAGCAATAATTTAATAACTTTAAATTCACTTGAAGAAGGCTAAGGAAAAGGCTAATCATATTCGTACAGTCTTGTAAGATCGAATAAATTTGTGACCGGAACGGGAAACGGCCCGACGATCGACACTGCATACACTTCCCTGAGAATTAAAACGAAGCAATTTAAAACAAAGGGGAAATGAAATTAATTGAAAAAACAGAAAAAATAGAGATGAAAAATGGAAATTACAATTCGGTGACAACCCTATAGTCACCCATGAGAGTGCAGGTGATACCAGACCATGGCGGCAGATTTCCGTCGCCGCAAGGATCGTCACCGACCCAAGAGTAAACCACTCTCCACCCTAACGACGCCTTTATTTCGTTCAATGCTTTAACTGCATTAACGAAATCATTCCCCAAAGAAGAAAAAAAACCATCAAAATTAAAATATATATATTAATTTAGAAAGGACATTTACCATCGCGTTTGAGAGTTTTGCAGGAGGAAAGGTTGAGAAACGGGAAGAAAATGAATATCAGATTCAATAAACGCGCCATTTCCCCCCTCTTCTTTAAAATACAATGGGAATTGCAGAGTGAAGGAGGAGATCATCAAAACTAGAAATGAAAAAACAGAAGGAAAAATTGGAAAATGAATTCTCAGATCTTTTGCTGAAAGTGTGTGGGATTCAGTTAAGTTTGGTCAGGAGAGACGCGCGCGGAATTGGAAAGCCGTTTGTTAGTTTATTTTTATTTATTGGAAAATGAGTCTACGACCGGCATCGAATATCGCTGAATATTATTAAATTAATTTATAAAAAATAAAAATTTAAAGGATTAATCATATAATTATTAATAATATTGAGTTTATCGCTCTTTTATTAATTATACACCGAGTCATTAACATTTTAAATTTTTATTAATTAATTTTGTAGTGTTCAACGATATTTAATGTTAGTAGTTTTCAACGGTGCTCGACGCTTGTCGTAGAATTTTTCAAATATATATTATGACTTACAAAATATAAAAATTATATAAAAAATAGAATTGTAGATTAATTAGGTCACTAAAACATAGGAGAGTTCAAATAAAGTAAATGTATTTTTTATGACTTATCATAGAAACACTTCTTATTTAAGAGATTTTAAAAAAATCAAGACGAAATTATTAAAATTAAGAGAAGGGTCGTGGTCATCCAACCATTTTTTTACGAAAAAGTTTAACCGTTTTTTTAATTTTAATAATTTAAATATTATTGAAATTATTTTTTAAAATTATAGATTTATTTTTCAAAATTGTACTGAATTATATTAAGATAAGATTACAAAATATTACACCATAAATATTAAAAATGATATATTTAACTTATTAAATCTCTAGATAAATTATAATAGAGATTATTCAGTTATGAGTAGAGTTATATTTGAGTTATTTAATTATTAAAATTATATTTGAGTCATTCAATTAATGATAAGATTATATTTAAGTCACATTTTATATTAAAAAGTTTTATCAATTCGTGTATTATATTAATTAATGATTTTAAATAAAGTACTCTAATATTAACGAAAAAAAAAACTGAACAAGTTAATGTGTTTTTTTAAACATAAAGGGTGATTTAAATATAATCTTACTTACAATTAAGTGACCAAAATATAACTTTTAATAATTAAATAACCTTTGTTGTAGTTTTATTATTCTTCTTGAAGTTAAAATAATTTTATTCGTATGATTATCTAATTCTGATTTGATTTCCACCAAAACCGGTGGGGTTGGGTACAAAATTGGTGCGTTATCTGAGTTCCGTGTCACCCTACACCTACAAAATTTCGTGACTAATTTGATGAGAAATAATGAAAATTGGTTCCCCACTATAATTATACCCTGTTTTCATGTGGGACTTGCCTTGCATTTAAACCCTACCTCCTATCACCATCTTGCCTGTGTTTTTCAATCTCTCTCGCAAAACACTGAATCAGTTAATCACTTCCCACTTCTCCGCCATGTCTTGTTACCGCCTACTCTTCTTCTTCCTCCTCTTGATCCCACTGGAGGCCTCAACTCCGCCGCCAACACCAAGAAGCCGCCATTCTTGTGATTCTTTCTCTCGACCAGAGCAACGTTCCTTGTGTTTTCAGCTTCAAAGAATCCACAATTTCCAGACTTTCTTGCCATCATTACTACCGCCGCCACCGCCTAACAAAGGAGACGAAATCGATCCAAGATACGGCGTAGAGAAGAGACTTGTTCCCTCGGGACCCAACCCTCTTCACAACTGAAACATCTCCCATTTTACCCTAATATTGTCTCCAAAGATTTTTGCTTTTCTCTGCAACTCTTGTTTTCATGCATGGGATTTGCATTCTTTTCAGACAAATGATGGGAAAATGTTGAGCAGCAGTTGATAGAATCGTAGTAGTAATTAAAAGTTAAAACATTAGCTAGTTTTCATGTTTCTGTTTCTTAGTTTTCTTCGCTATATATGAACAAACGATTGCTATTTCCATACTTGTTTTTGTTGTTTTTGAGGGATCAGTTTGTTTCAGGCAGCAAAAACAAGCAAGGAAATGGCGTACCGTCGCTGTTTCTTTAATTACAACGGTATATATGAGTTGAGGAAGATGATCAAGAGAAACCCATGAGTTTCATTAATGGAGCTTTGGAAAGGAAGAGGTATATTAGCCTTTGATGGACCCATCTTGCTGTTGCAGTTAATACGTTCATGGCAGGTGGGGTTTAACACAGGGTTTACATCTTGCTGCCTTTTAGGAATATAGGTTGGTTAAATTTGCTTTTAGTATTTGTAATTATTTTATTATTTAATAATTATAATATTTTATTATATAATTTATTTATAATATTATAATTTAAATTTTATATTATCTTTTAAAATTTAACATTATAATTAAAATCTTTTAACTCAATTTCTGTTTCCATTTGTTGCTCAACTTTTAGAACGTCATCCTTGCTCACCATTAGTAGCAAACTCTATCAATTTCTGTTACCACCAGTTGCTCCTCTAATGGAGCACCAACAATGTCTTATAATATTGTTGGTCACAAAAATATTATCTCGAATAAGATAGTGACACATCATTATATAATTATCAAAAATTTATAAAATCAAATTATTTTTTTATAAAAATAACACATTTAACTACTAGATTAAAATAGGGTATAAATCGTTTGTTTTTTTAGTGTACCACTTTAAAATAGTTAGCTTAGGATTTAAGATTTAGGTTAGGGTTATGATTAGGATTTAGGGATAAAATATACTCAAGATATAGGGTTTAGGATATAAAAATTAAGGTTAAAGTATAAAATTTAATTTTTGAGTAATTTTTAAGGTTAGACATAAAAAAATATAATAAAAAAATTGTTCACTAAAGCGAGGTATTTGATATAGAGTTGAGCAAAAAAATTAAGATTAAAATGGTGTCGGAAGTAATTATATTTATTTGTATTGATTCTATAGATAATTATAATATTGATTAACCTATTTTAAGTAATGTCATATATTAATTTTTACAAGTTACTTTATATAAGAATATTAATTAGTATTTTATTGTTATAAAATTAATTAAAAGTGTATTTATAAAATAAATTATAAACTAATTAATACATAGCATACTGGAAATATTAATTAATGTTATAATTTATTTTAAAAATAATATACCATTTTATAATATCATTTATAATATTAATTAATATTACATTGCTTAAACTTTATTAACTATTATTCTAATTATTTATAACATTGATTAAAATAAATATAATTAATATTAAAAAAATTCGTTGATCAATAAAATGAATTAGTGTAGAATATGATGGATGGTCCAATGACAGTTTTGACGATAGTTCTTGATATAAGTTTGGCTGTAATCCTTTTAGTACGATGATGCTCTCTTAGTGAAAGATTATTTTTTTTATTGTATTTATTTTTTATATATTATCCAGATAAATATTATAACAAAATTATCGTGTCATTAAGATTAAATTATTTACGAATTGATATTTAATTTTATTGTTTTATTGTGTTATCGGTAATGATCATATATATTGACGTGTGATTATCGAGTATTGTTTACCTAGATGTGTCACAATTGGTTTATCTATGGGATAATAAAATATTTAATAGATATTATAATTGTATTCAATAATAAAAAATTATATATATTTTAAAAAATTTAAATTTTAATCGCAAAAATCAAACCGAAAAGAGCCACGTGGTTTCCTCACAATCTCCGAGATTGTAAAGCATGTAAAAAAGCGGGTCCACGTGATTAATATTTAATATTATTGAACACTATTAAATCAATTAATAAAAATTTAAAATATTAAACACTCGGTATATAATTAATAAAAGAGTGATAAACTCAATATATCATTAATAATTATATGATTAATCTTATAAATTTTTATTCTTTATAAATTAATTTAATAATATTCAGCGGTGTTCGATGCGCATTCTAAACTCATCCGTTAAAATTATTATGAAGATAAAATCAAGAGATCGTGAAGTTTGAACACTTACTAAAAGGAGCATATACTTTAATTGGAAGTATATCTGGATTTTTCTAATAAAATTAAGAGAAGCTTTTAAGAAGTAAAATTAAACTTACGGATGAGTTTATAACGGACGTCGAACACTTATAAACATTGTTAATGTTAAACACCACTGAATATTATTAAATTAATTTAAAAAAATAAAAATTTAAAAGACTAATCATATAATTATTAATTATATGTTGAGTTTATCACTTTTTTGTTAATCATATATTGAGTTTTTGAGATTTTAAATTTTTAATAATTAATTTAATGATGTTCAACAATATTCGACATTAATAATATTCAGCACTATTCAACGCATGTTATAGAATTTTCCTAAACTTAAACTCTATTTTTTTTCTTATTTGATGTTAAATTATTATTAGTATATAAAGGATCATTAAGTGAATGGCGGAGAGCATCAAATTTTTCTAAAGTTTATTAGGAAATATTATTTTTCTCCTTTAAAATTTTATTATTTTTCAGTTAGTAAACTTCATCTTCTACATGTGTTTTAATTTAAGTACTCACGAGATTTTCTGTTTTTTTTTTCAAATAGAAATGAATCTTTGACTAAAAAAAATTATAATTAGGTCTTCTAACGAATAATAATTAATAAATCAGTCTAATTCTGTTTAAAAAATTATATTTTTTATTTATAATTTATTTTTATGCTCTAAAATTTTATAAATTTATTTATTTAATATAAAATCTTGTCTTTGAGCACAATCAAAAACCATCCTCCACCATCAGTCTCAAAATTATTAAACCGAATCACAGCTAATATAAAAATTATCTGGTTAATATAAAATTATCGGATTCATTAACCCGTTAATTAACACGTTGGTCTTACGAAAATTTGTTGGAAATCAACTGTGTCTCACTATTTCCTATACATGTGCGTTGATCTCACGACCCATTTCTTCCCCGATTTAATAATATAATGTTTAAAAATATCCGATTATTTTGATTATATGTTAATTTTAAATTTTATAAATCAATGAATCATAGTATTTCTGGCTAACGCCGTTATTATCTTTTCATGATTTGTATTTAATTCCGATTAAATATTTTATTTAATTTTAAATTTTATAAATCAATGAATCATAGTATTTAATGTTTCAGATTATTTAAAATCTAAATTTTAAATTTTTATGAATATATTTTTTTAAAATTAAATACAAATCATTATATCATTCATTCAAAAATTAACATTATTAAAAAAATTAAATTAATTCTGATCTAATATCCAACAATAAACATCGTATCATACCAATGCTATAGTATTTCTGGCTAACGCCGTTATTATCTTTTCCTGATTTCCACTATTCCTATACTCTCTAATACTCGCGCGTTCTCTTCAGTTTTTTCTTCTTTTAAACTTTCTGCGCTTAGATTTAGATTGACGCGACCCCCAAAATAAAATAAAAAAAGCTTTGGAAAACTAGGCGTCCTTCTGCCCTGCACTCAAACGTAGACATCCTAACCCAAAACCCTAGCTCTCGCTCTCTCTATCCTTCCATTCCTTTTTAGATTCTGTTTGGATGTTTTGAATCCCTTTTTCCCTTCCGTTTAAGAGGATGGGAGATAAAGAGGGGGACGATCCACTGACTGAATTTACTTCCGATTCGAGCTGGGCACTCCCCGGAGGACATAACTCTGTCTCCGACACCTTCAATTACTTCTTCGATCGGGAGAGCGATATACTTAGCGAGTTCGAGTGGAATCTACAACAGGATCACACAGAAGAGATTGACCGGTTCTATCAACTCGACCGGACCGACACCAGTCCTGATTTGGCGGGAAACACCTTCGGCGTTTCAAAGAGCTTACCTGGCGGTAGTGGTGGCGCTTCTGCCTCTTGTGTTTCGGGTTCAGTGATGTCGTCGAATCCCGGAGGGTCAGCTGATGTGTTGATACCGAATCCATCGATGTCGTCAAGCTCCAGCGAGGATATGCCGGAGAAATACACGGGATCCGGAGGGAAGCCGTCCGAGATACCGTGAGTAGTGAACAAATATTCATCATCACTGTCACTGATGAAGATAGGAAATGCCCCTTTCGTTTTACTCTTTTGCTTTCTCTTTGTTTGGGTTATTTCGGGGTCTCAATCGTAATTAAATACAATTCGGAGGGCATCATAACAGATGCAATAATAATAAAAGGCACGGTATCAAAAGTCATGCGGGAAATAGAGAGAGAAGACGGGTGCAATCTTCGGTGTCCGTACACTCGGTAACTGTCAAAAAGAAGCGCCTGTGTTTCATGCAAGCTGGGGAGGTTAAGGTTATTTCGTAAGTTAGTGAAGTAATAGGTGCGATTAAGGGAATAAAGGGTGAAGAATAAAAGGGCCTTTTTGGCTATCATAAGCGAAGCAGACTTGAACACCGCCGCTACTGCGGCGGGAATGGGGTGCTTCGAAAAATCCTTTTTATATATATATTTTTTACTTATTTATCGTTAACCTATACAAAGGCAATAAGCGTTAATGTAGCTCGGAAAAGCCCTCTCTTGGTGACCTATAAACCTTGGGAGTACTTTTTTCCCATTATTTCGTTTTCCTATGAAGTCATTTTAATTGTAATTTCTGTGTTATATCTGTGATGGGTTTTCTTTTCATTGTTTTAGGGATTAGGAAATGCAGTACTTAATTGTTTGATACTTACTAGGTTTTGAAATCTATTCTTTGCCGTTTCCTACAAAATGGGCATTGGTCAGAGACACGCATCTCATGAAATCATGGATTACTTTCTTCCATATGAATGCATTTCTTTTCATGCTCAAACAAAGTTGCTTTTGTTACTCAGAATAATTAAAAGTAGTAGAATTGTTTTTTACATCATTGATGGCTGCATTAGTATCTACTTCAGTAGTGGCATGTTTGTTAGTTAATAGTTTCCTTGCTTTTTCTTCTTCATTTTTTTTCAAAATAAGCAGCATATTGGAAATTTGGAACATATGCATCAACTTTCAAACAAATCTCTAAATGTTTTGGATTTTCTTTTTCATTTTGATAATTGTAGGTGGAATAATTTTTTGCAGGAGTAAGGTCAAGAAAAAGGGGCAAAAGCGAATTCGACAGCCACGTTTTGCATTTATGACCAAGAGTGAAGTAGATCATCTTGAAGATGGCTACCGGTGGAGGAAATATGGACAAAAGGCTGTTAAAAACAGTCCGTTTCCTAGGTAATTCAGAGAAAACCCGACATGTTTCCCACTTTTTGAATCGAATTCATCTGTTTTCAGTCAAATAGTTAACTTTTGAGGTGAAATATAATATAAAAACACCCCCTTTTCAATATTATAAACATTCTTCCCATGAGATTATTTATGGATTTCCTTCTTTGATCTTTGTATAGGGCAAGATTCCACCAGTTAATGATATTTCTTCAACAAAGTTAAATATTGATTATGAATCCACTATTGTAGTATTATTAATTTGTTATAAAGGGAGATTCCATCGGTTAATGATGTTGGATAATGCTTGAATCCTATACTCCGTATTTATAGGAGACATGGAAGCAGTTCGGTTAAGTTAAAATTCATTTTGAATTTTAAAATGTGTAACCGATTAGATTTAATAAATATCAGAGATTTGATTTGATATTATCTGTTATTAAATCTAATTTTGAATAGATATTATCCGAGATTTAAATGGATATTTTCGGTTATCAAATCTACTATTTTTGGATAGATATTAACAGATTTATCCGAGATTTTAAATGAATATTATCCGATATTATTAGAGATTTGATTATCATATAATCTGTTATTTAAATCAGATTTTATCTGATTCTCGGACAGATTTGCCCCTGCTTTCAACCTATAAATAAGAAGCTGATCTCTCAGTTTTAATCATCTCATTCGGTGTTTACTCTCTTATTTAGAGAGAAAATCTGAGAGCTTGCCTTTGTCGACTTTCCTTTGTCGAGCGTTTCCTTTGGGTTTCCTTTGGGTGTACACTGTTTGGATGACCGTGCTAACGCCCTGTTTTGCTATCCATATTACCAACAAATGATACTTCTTCAACAAAGTATTTGTTTCAGTCATGAAATTTTGTTTCAGGGTTAAATTTTTTTATTTTTAAAAAAGGTCCTGACTTTAAAGTTTCTGTCTAGAGTAGAAAATGAGGATGTTGAAATGTGATTTCATTTCATGCTGAAAACCATCAAGTAAAATTTCAGAATGATGTGCATAATCTGATTTCGCAGGAGCTACTATCGTTGCACAAATAGCAAATGCACAGTGAAGAAAAGGGTGGAACGCTCCTCTGAAGATTCCACCATTGTCATTACAACATATGAAGGTCAACACTGTCATCACAGTCTTGGATTCTCCCGTGGTGGATTCATCAACCATGAAGCTGCTTTTGCTGGTCAATTGGCTCCCTCAGGCTTTCAATTTCACTATCCAGGGATACAGCTACACAAGCAAATTCCTCCAAACATAGCACAGTCAAAGCAAGTAGTAGTAGAATCTCGTACACTGCCAGAAGCATCCCCTCAATTCCCCACTGATGACGGGTTACTTGGGGATATTGTTCCCCCAGGAATGCGTAACAGATGAGAGACTGGTAAGCATATATAGCCTAAACTAAATCTGAGTTTACTTAAACACTTCGAC
The DNA here is from genome assembly GCA_035048815.1 of Abelmoschus esculentus. Taxonomy (NCBI): domain Eukaryota; kingdom Viridiplantae; phylum Streptophyta; class Magnoliopsida; order Malvales; family Malvaceae; genus Abelmoschus; species Abelmoschus esculentus. Next base: position 3,122,582 of record JAUCBN010000031.1, on the reverse strand, counting down.
CCGCTTACGCTTTGCCTGAATATGCTTGTGTGTTCATTAACTTGTCTATGTGTGTTTAAGGTTGTACTATACATATCAGCGGTGGATGTAGTGAGTCCCGATAGGGAGAATCTCCATCCCATTTTTGATAACAGTGGGTATAATTTAGTATTACTTTTTGGTAAAATAAATTAATTTATTATGTAAAGGGAAAAAATGCATACCCATTTGAGAAAAAAAAATGAATTCATTCTTAAATTTCTAGATTAAAGACTAACTTATTTGTGTTTTGTATGTTGACTGAACTAGTTATCGATAATTACTGATTAAATTTATTTTCCGGTCCCCCTTCCTTGAGGGTTTCACAGAAAAAGAGCTTTCTTAATTAGCTACCAACTATCGGCGGTGTGATGAGATAGTGATATTGTATGGTGATATTTTAACCAGTCTTCCTTGAGATTTCTTTGTTTCCCTTCAGCAATACATCATGAGTAACGTCAGGTGCATGTATGGTGGCTTTTACTGGCCAATATTTCTTCAAATTTAGTGTTTCTGAAATGGCCTTGTAATCTGTTGATGCTGTCCCCCACTTTATTATATGCTAATCTGAGTTTCTGAAAGGGCCTTTTATGGACATGGGTTTGATTGGAAACCAACTTTAGCACTAGTGAAAAGACTAATGACTTGTAGAATCTTCTTGAATGACGTTTTAGATATGTTCTTAGTAAAGTTGTATTGCATTTGTATTGTACCCCATTTGAGATCAAAGGATTATCATCAAAAACTAAAGTTATACTTGACTAGCTATATGCAGGAGCAGCAACAAGAGATATAGGAAACTTGTTTAATATATGTAGTTAAAGATTGCCTTGAGACGTAATAAATGAAAAGCTTGAGAGTTTCGAGAAAGAAATTGGTTTTATTTACCTTCTAGTCATTTTATATCACAACATATGATTATTGTGGCATGGCATCTAAATCCATAAGCATCGATTGATTTTAGGTCTTCCTGGTTTGTATCAGTACTGTAGACTTGTATAGTTTAAAGTTTCTTGTTCCAAATTAACATTTGTGGAGGTGAGTAGAAGAAGAAGAAGAAACCAAAGTATTAGTACTTGGTAGTTAGTAACGAAATGATGAGTACCATTCTTGGCCACGTCAAGGGATGCATAAAGTCTGGTCGAAATTTCAGGCTTATTGCATACCGTATATATTATGATGCTTGTCTGTTTGGAACAAAGCATAAATCAATGAGGAGAATCCAACAACACAGAAAGATGCCGATTTAGACTAGATTTTTCTGTATCTCTTTTTACATTCATCTTCTTTAGAAAACAATAATACTAGTACTACAATAATACTGATTGAGTTTGTGCATACAGGCAAAGTAGGTGATCAGTATAAACTGACTCAGATAGGATGGAGAGAGCCCAAGCCAGAGGCAATTAATTATTCTTCAAGATGGAAGTGAGTCAGACAATCCTTAATATGAGAATATTTACTTACACAAAATCTGGTATTGGCTCTTATTACTGTCTCTCCAGTGGTATTGCTTCTGATTCTAAGACTAATACTATATGCATGTGAATATTAAAAATTCCTGTTTATTAGGTTTAAAACTTTAGGACACAATTCGGTTCATATGTTTATATATAAGCTTTATCTCTCTCTATAATATTAGTGTCATATAATGTGAAAAGAACCGGATCCTGGATCAATTTCTAGTGGTGGTAACTGTTTCTGTTTGCCCTTTAGCTAGGTTTTCATGGATTCATATGTGACTGTGAACTGCAGATAAAGAAAGAATAGATAGATAAAAAAGGAAAAGGGAAATGACAAGAAAAGGAGCCTTGAACAGGGTCACTTTTTCTTTTGTGTCTGGATTGCGTGGATTTCAATGTTGCTTCAGAGTCAGTCTGTCAGCCGACATTGCTTTTGTAGAACCCCTCCCCTAGTCCCCTACCTTTTCACCTCTTCTTGTCCCCCTTCTCCTGCCTGGATTGTCACAACGACTCCTTTTTCAATTATTTCTGCTTTTGCCTTTAGATTCTAGGGTTACATTATTATATAGGAGTAGTACTATTAGTTTTATTTTAGGGACATTATTTTCCTCTCTTTCTTCACAATATAACAGGAAAGTACAATCTCAAAAAGCATGCATACCCTCTTTCTACTATTTCAGTGTGAAATTATAAAATATTTCAAAATTTATTTTCAAGATTTAGTGTTGATGGAGACCTATTTTACTTGCTACTTCAATAATACTTTATAATGATTCATGTTGATGATATGGAGTTATTTGAATGTGTATTGTTTATACTTGTAACTTGAAAACAAAAGGTTAAAATTAAATCATAGTCCCGAAAATTATGTTACTTGATCAAAATATTAAATCATAGTCCCAAAGATAACCATATTGTACATACAGTTTAGTGTGAGGGTCCTATTCTAAAATCTTCAGGTAGACAATAAGAGAGGTCACTCAATTATAAGTAAAGTTATATTTGGATCACTTAATTATGGGTAAAATTATATTTAGGTTACCTAATTATTAAGTAGTTATATTTGGGTCACTCAATTATGGATAATGTTGTATTTAGGTCATTATTCATTTTTAAAAAAATCAATTTAGTCATTTTTTTTAAAATTACTTGTATACCCTCGTTAACACTAGAGTACTTTATTTGAAATCATTAAAAATGAACCAAATATAACATTAATTTTAATTGGGTGACTTAAATATTTTATTTATAATTAAGTGATTTAAATATAATTTTTAACAATTAATAATTTAAATATAATATTAATCATAATTAAGTGACTTTTATTGTAGTTTGTTGAAAAATCTTAATATGAGGGAGTGAACCCACTTATTCCCATATCTCTTTCTAACATATGTGTAGTTTTCGGAAATTAAACAACCTGTCTTAATCGTACACGTGTACCTGTCCCCCCGCACCGACTGCCCTACGTAATTCCAATCTGTGGGGAATCTATTATATAAATTTACCGTAAACTCTGTCAGTCCCTTCTAATTATTAGCGTTCATTCGTTTATATTATTTATTTTTTAGTTGATTTAGTTTTAATATTAAATTTATATTTTAACTTTAACTCTATCATTAATTTAATAATGGTGCTATGATCATGTGACCGATAGATGTTGATGTGAACGCCGCACCAAACCGGTATTAATTTTGATACACTTGTTTTGATACTCAAACAATTCTAAATTATGTTATTTTATCGGAGAATTTGAGTAAAAAACCACTAAATATTCTCAAAGGGATTTAAATTTGTGTTTCAAGATAAGAAAAGTACCTAGCTATGAACCAACCTAACATTCTTACATAGATTTTATTTGACATTTAATTTATTAAGCTACATCAATTTGTAGACGTATTTTTAACTGGAGTTCTTAAATACTCTTTTAAACATTTATTGATGTCTTCTTCTCTTAAATGGGTTAAAATATGTTAAGACTTGAAATGGATTTTAAAACTAAAATGATTCTGAATTGGGCTTGGAAAAGTCAATGGACCCAACCCAACCATACTGATATTTTTTACATTTTTTTCACTAACTAAAACTTTAATTAAATCACGTACTTATAATTCTTAATAATCTAATCAAAACTTTATTAATAATTAACTAACCTTCCTAATTTATCCTTTATTTTACTCACAAAAGACCCTTTAAAAAACAAAGTCTAATCAAATCCTGCACCCAAAGACCATATGTACAAAATTACCTGATTTGTCTCCATATCTGAGTCATAATAAACTTAGTACACTTATCTTTTTCAATTACTGTGTCCAATCTCTCATAAGGTAAAAAATATATATTTTGGAGAGCGACTGACAGAACTCCCAGGCCACCGTCTTAAAAACGACCCATGGACCAAGATCCAAAGGGGTTGTTCACAGTAGTGATCAATAGGTACTCGGACTATACTTGCGTTACTATTTTATTATCTTAATTATTAATTTTAATAAAATATTATCTAATATTACGTTTTTATTCTGTTTTGATATCTTTACTATTTAAATTTAATAAAAATAATGACGTAATTTAAGTAAATAATAATTTTAAGTCCAAAAATTAAAATTTAATCTAAATTTTTTTATTTTAAATATTATTTTAATTTTTAGATTAAATAGTAAATTTCTCATATTCTTCTTCTTTCAAACAAAATTTTTTGGGATTTTGAAGTTGAAAAAATATGTTAAAAATAATTAAAATTTTAAAATTCGAGGATCAATATAAGGCTAATATAAGGCTAATGCAAGGTCTATTGAAAGATTCAAACTCCACAATTGAAATATCAGTGAGAAACGAAAAGTGAGGAAAAGATAAAATAAAATTCTAACAAAATTAAGATAATGTTTTACCTAAAATTATTATGATATTTTAAATTGATAAATCTTTAATTAATAATATATATAAATACTTTAAACTAAAATTATTATTATATAAAAGTCCAGGGGTATAAAGTCGAACTCAAGTAGTGCTAAGTTCAGCTTCTTAAGATTTCAAGTCGAGTTCGACCTTGAGTAATTTTAAATGAGCCCAAAAAATCTAAGCTCGGCTCGAGTCAAGTTCGAACTTTTTTCGAGACTAATTGAGTCAAGTGTTGATCGATCTTTCACCATATTAAACTCGAGTAATGTCATGTCTCATTTAAAGCATAATGAAGAAAAAATTATGATACACAAGTTGTGTAAATTCAAGCTTGTTAATTTTAAGGTTTAGTGTGTTAATTTAAGGTTTAAGACTTACGTTTACGTTTAGATTTTAGGTTTTTAAGTTTAGAAATATAGATTTTAAATTATAAAAAACAAAAAGCGTAGTATATTTATATTTTTGAGTAGCTCGTGAGCTTTTCGAGTCGGGTATCATGTAGCTCAGCTTATCAAGAACTCGAGTCGAGTCCAATCAAATCGAATTTTAATTAAATCAAACTCGAATAACTCATAACCTATATCATCTCATTTACGACCTATAATCAAACCATATCACCTTTCCAAATCCTAATAGCTTTTAATGGTCTAATAACAAAATCAAATAAATATATAAAGTTAAATATCATTTATCAAAAATAATAATTAAATACCATAATAATATACGAACATAATTAAAATAAAATACAAATATGTAATTTATATTTCAAGCTGTTAATGAATGTAATACGATTCAATAAAACATCAATATTATCAAAATTAAAAAAATGAATGACGGCATTATTATTTATTACAAACTCAAGATAATGTTTTTTCTCAAATAAAACGTGTCTTAGCAAGTTGCTGTAGCAAAGCACACGGCATTGATTTACACGTCATTTTGGTAATTGTGATCTTTGGGCTAATCTTAGGGTCAATAGCTTTAATTCTTAGATAGTTTTAAGTATTTATTTTTTATAATAACAAATGAAGTTTAAGTTTTATGAATATAACAATTATTTTTTATACGATCATATTTATAATTTAAAGATGTTAGTTTTTATTTTTTTAAAAGATATTTAAATCAAATTTATTTATATATATTATAAAGCTCGTATTGTATTACTATATATTTTTTTCCTTTTAATAGAATTAAAGCATGTTTATTAAAAAAATAAAACATTTTATATAGAAATTAAATTTATAAAAACTTTAATGATTCTTCTCAAGCTGAGTGATAAATTATTTATATATGTAATAATTCCATGTGTTATGCACAAATTTAAAATTTTAAAATGTTTTGATAAAATTAGGCATGATTAACGTTGGATAAGATTGGAACAAGTAATTCGTCTTTTCATCTTCAACACAACCCTAGCTGTCGTTCTTTTCTTCCAAAACAATATTGTGATCCATTCTTTTTACTGGTGACTGGCAATCAATCTTTATAATATAATTTTTTGTCCTTATGATATATTTTTATTTTTGTTTTGGGATTTGGTTCGTTTGTCTTTATGGCATGTTGCAGCATACCTTAACGATCGGTTATTGTTCGCACAGAGATTCAATCGATGCTAGTTTCTAATTTATTTTTTTTGTCGATAGTCATTTGAAAAGATTTATCCCCAGTCGGTTGATGGTTGTTTACAGATAAAATCAATCCTATGTAGCGGTACTTTTTGTACGATAATTTAGATCGCCTACAACTCATTCTTCCTTCATTATGCATCTCGTTTGGATAGAGACTAGAAGATTCATTAAGCTTTTGAATTTTATTGATATATTTATTTTCATAAAACTTTTTATTTTACTTTATTTTCTGGTTATAAATTCTTTTAAATTTTTTAATCTAATTATTTTTTTTTGATTACAATATAATTATAATTTTTTATATTTAATCAGTAGTATTTATTAAAAAAATAACAAGTAAGCTTCAAAGTTGGAGTGTTACTTTGCTTCGTATTAGCACCGTCAATTGATTTTGAATACATAAAAAGACAAAGCTAAAATTTAAAGAGATAAATAAAATATAAATATTTTAAAATAAACAAATTAGTCTTTTAAAATTTAAAATAAAAGATAATTGTCCCTTTCCGCTTTATATAATTTCGTCAATGGATGCACATGAATCTCAAAACTTATCAACAAACCATTGGATAAAATACTCATGAAATTTCAACAACATCAATAATTATAATTTTTTTCTCATCTCAACACAATCGAAAAAAAAATACTTATCATTTCTTGATGTTCCGCTTTGTCGTTAATTTGGTTTCAATCTTATCTTTTATGTATTCAATCGAATTTCGATAGTTACTTCCTTGTAATAAATTATTAAATTAATAACATCAAACCTTGCTACGTGTATTATTGGTTAATATTAGGGGTGGAAAAAATCCGATTACTCGGTTTTATTTTCGGACTCGATAAGATTTGGTGGATTTTTATTTGGTATTGGTTTCGATGAGATCGGGCTGGATCCAAAATTTAGGTCATGGTTATAACCGGGACTGGATCTTGATTTTTGGGATCCGGTACGCAGTGGGTATTCAGTAGGACCGAGACTAATACCAAATATCTGGTATTGTTTTTTATTTTGTTTGTTTTTCTTATTAAACTTTCTCTTTATATACGAATATTATGAGTATGACTAGTTTTAAAACTTTAATTTTCAAGCCTACAATATTTTATTTTTATTATTTAATATTATTACTGGTGGTTGAATTATTTTTTATCCAATTACTCAATCTTTTTAAAGGATAAACTAATTGATCGGGTACCCGGAATTGGAATCGGTACCCATCAGTAATGAGATCAGTTCTTAAAATTTAGGACCCATTGTGACCGAGATCGGGACTGATTCTAATTTTCAGGAACCGGTGGTTACCGAAACTGAGACCAGTTCAATTCAAATTGACAATCTTACCCACCCTTAATTAATATAATTGAAATATTATATTATATATTTATTTAAATATTAAATATTAAATATTAAATATTCGAATATTGAAAGAGAAATAGAACTTGAATTTGATTCCATCATTGTCATTGCATTGGAACCTGGCAAATTTTGTCATGGCTTTCCCATCATATCCATCAACTGCTCTCTAGAAGGTTTTATGTATGGTCGGCATCTAAGAATTTATTTATCAATTACTATCAGTTTTGTTGGATATATACCAAGAAAAAATTATATGCTTATTATTCAGATAAAAAAGAATTATTTTATATAAAAATTTTAAATAATAATATATATATAAATAATTAGTCCCTTAAATAAGTTGCGACGTATCGGTATCATCGGGTTTCGATTTCACATTTACTTGATCAAACCAGGACCGAACGATCTGATGAGAATGGGACCCGCTAATATTAATCACGGAAGCAGATATCTGCCACGTGGGATCCTTAGTTTGTAATCATCTTCTCTGCCATAAAGTTCGTCCAAATTATCTCCTGGAGCGGCATTAAACAAGGTGAACTGTACACGTGTCACTCAATCAAAGAGATGCCTTTTTTGTTTACATAACTGCGTTATAAATAAGAGGTTGCTGCTAGCTTTGGTTTGCAATATTTCAGTGGAGTTAAAACCTTCTAGAAACTTTAAAGGAATGGAAAGTTTTGAGTTTTCAACTGAGTTGCTTCCGGGTTTACCTGAAGAACTCGGTCTTGAGTGTTTATCTCGGCTTCCTTACACGGCTTATGGACTCGCCTCTCGAGTTTGTCATCGATGGCGGGATTTGATACAAAGTCTCGATTTTTATTACCACCGGAGAAAGTTAGGGTATACTCAAAAAGTCGCTTGTTTGGTTCTAGCCTTTAATGGTGGAATCGTGACTGGACCTAAAAAAACGGCTGTACCTCCGAGTTATGGAATTGCTGTGTTTGACTCGGTGAGTCAGAGCTGGGATAGGCTTGCTCCGGTACCCAAGTACCCAAATGGGTTGCCTTTGTTCTGTCAATTAGCAAGCTGCGAGGGGAAGCTCGTAGTGATGGGCGGGTGGGACCCGGTGAGTTATGATCCGGTGACTGACGTTTTTATCTACGATTTCATGAGTCGACAATGGAGACAAGGGAAGAATATGCCGTCGAAAAGATCGTTCTTTGCAATCGGGGCATGTTCGGGTCGGATTTTTATCGCGGGTGGACATGACGAGAACAAGAACGCCTTAAGAACCGCGTGGGTTTATGACTTAAGAAATGACGAGTGGAGTCGGTTGGGAGAGATGAGTCAAGAGCGAGACGAGTGCGAAGGCGTGGTGATTGGGGAAGACGAGTTCTGGGTCGTGAGTGGATACAGAACGGAGAGCCAAGGTCAATTTGATGAGAGCGCTGATGTCTTCGGGTTAAAGTCAGGTCAATGGAGGCGTGTCGAAAGGGTTTGGGAAGCCGGTCGGTGCCCGAGATCGTGTGTCGGGATTGGGAATGATGGGAAATTGGTGAATTGGGCCGATGTGAACCCTGCCGTTCGAGTCTGGGCATGTGGGATTTGGTTTGGAAGGCGTGTTTTGATTACAGGTTCGGAGTATCAAGGTGCACCCCATGGTTTTTACATGGTTGAAAACAGTACACTTGAGAAACTCCATGTGCCTGATGAGTATTCTGGGTTTGTCCAATCAGGCTGCAATGCAGAAATTTGATGCAGCATAGGCCATTTTGTTCTAATTTTTCCTTTTGGTTCATTAAAAAAATATGTATATGTCACTTTTTTACTTATGTAGAACGGTTTTTTACATTTTGAAGTCAGTAATACATTGTGCAGAGCTAACCATTTCAATATGAAATGAGATGTGAGCAGTTTTCCAGAAACAAAGAATGTGGTTAACCAACCTTGACTGACTCTGCGAAAAACAAATAAGAAACCGCTAGAAGGAGGGTTGAACGTCCGACCTTGTGGTTAACAGCCACACACTCTAACCACTCTAACCAACTGAGCTATTCCAGCTTCTGAATATAAAATTTCCTTAACGTATATTAATTCAATATAAAGTTGAAGAAAAAGGTGAAGAATCAGAATTTGAGAGTCATTACAATGACCTCGAGACATTTCATATTGGTAAGTATAAAGGATAACTGAAAAGCAACCATCCAGGGGCCGTTTAAAGGGGTAGGGGTAGGGTACTAACTGTGAGGAGAATAACCAAAAATTATGAGAATTTGAATCGATAAGTATAGAGAATAATTAAATTTTTTATCTATTAGTGTGAGTACGAAAAAATTATCAAAAATGACAACAGAATTTTTAAGTTTAACCGCTTACGATCAGTGATGGATCTACGTTTGAGCAAGGGTAGACCCGTGTCCACCTTAAACTTTTTAAAATTGACGTATTTACTAATATTTTTTTTAATTTTTATAAATTAATCCTTAAATTTTTATAATATTTAAAGTCTGTATTAATCCTAAGTTTTAAAATTTTATATATATCCACCTTAAATAAATTTCAGAATCGGTCATTATTTACAATTAATGGAAATATTTTCTTGTACCAAAAATATAACCCCACATACTGACACAGCAGCTGTGAATAACGTTGACACCAAAGTTTGCCTTGAAAACTCAATCACTCAATCCCATGGACTCTTAAATTGAAACACTTATTTGCATCAATTATATTCGTACATATATTAAAATTTAAATAAAATATATATGTGTTCATAATAATACAAGGGTAAATTACAGCGTTTATTATTGAACTAATTTCTTACTCTTATTTTAATCTCTTAATTTTTAAAATGTTTAATTTATTAAATAAATTTTTGGATCGTTTATGTTTTAATCACTCTAAATTATTTCATTATTATTTTCTTATGGCGTGACATTTATTATTATTAAAGATAAAAATAATTTAAAATAAAAAAATTAAATTGAAACCAAAACTTTCCATCTCTGACCATCTTTACCACACGTCCTCCATTTATTGTCTTTGACTCCTCCACCAATGACTATAGATGGTGAAGATTCGATATCAAATTTTATCATTCATTTTGTCGAAGTTCACTGAATTTAAATATAACCTCATTTTATGAAAAATTTGATTTTAAGTTCATAAATTAGTTAAAACCTTTATGATTTTACTCGAGTCGATTTCCTTTTTATGTTGAACGAAAATCGTTTTTTAATATATTATTTTTCTGATACTGATAAATTTAAGGCCATTTGAATCATAGAAAAATTTCTTTGTTAGTCGATAAATGACCACGACATTTAAGGTCATTTGGATGGGTTTGGGTGTAAAAATAATATTTTTTATTTTAAATATTTTAAATTTAATAAGCCTAAAATATTAATTTTTTTATTTTTAATAAAAAAATATTTTATCATGTTATAAAAAATAAAAATTAATAATTTAAAGTGACAAAACCATAAATAATCTAAATATTCAAGTACTATATTAAAAATTATAAACCTATACTATAAACATAATACCTATATGGCTATTGTAAGATCTAGAAAGGTTGAAAAAAGAAGCAATAAATATATTTTCATGTAAGTAGACAAAGCTTGAATTGGAATTGAAGGAATGGATGAGAATTAATTATGTTACCTTTTTCTAAAGTGTCGACTCTAATAACCAGTCAAAATTATTTAATTCTATGTAGCCGAAAGTAATATCTATATTTTATATATTATAACATTTAAATTACCAGTACCACTACAAAATTATTGGGTCATCCTTCACATGGGTTTCCACCAAGACATGGAATAATTGCTACCATCCAATTGTGTATATTTTAGACAATTAATCGATAAAGGTCGGTTTAAGCGGTAAACAGTTTGGTTTCACTTAAATAAACTTTAAGTTCAAGATATTATATACACACAAAATTTTTAGCGGGAGATACACCCATCAAAACTAAGTATGCGACGCGGATCAATCTAAATTAGTTAGAACGAGACCCTAAAAATAGGAAGATCGTAATAAAAAAATACAACTATAGTATTAACTTACCATAATGAAAAACTATAGCATTACTAGGCCTAATAAGATGTGTCACCTCTCTCTTATTAATGACATTTATGCTTATAGTAGGATTATATTCCATAGTAAAATGTCATATTCTATATGTATTCATCTCCATGAACTTGTATAACTATGGGAAAACTATACTATTACAGGCGGTGGTTAATTTTTTTACCCAAATTTATAAAATTTAATTTGAGTTATTTGAATTTTTGTTTAAATTTAATTTTAATATTTAAAATATTATAATAATAATTGGTTTAAATTTAAATATTTTTTTTATAATTATATACAATATATTTTTTCAAATTCAATATATATATATCAAGAAAAGTTGAAAGATTCAATTAGAGTTTAAACCAATCCATTCATTATTAAAAATGTTGAGTTATTCGAATTATTATTTTATAACTCAAATTTAATTTAATTTTTTTTAATAATTAGAGTTTAAAAATTAGTCAATTTATTTTTTCATGTCGAATTTTGTTTATCCATACGGATATGTGGTTATAAAAAAAAGAGTTGTCTACCTCTATTTTGGGCTTCTTTCAGCCCATTATGTTTGGGCCAGTAATGAAATGGAACAAATCTTCTAAATTAAACTTTTAGCCTTCGCTTGGGGCTTTTGCAACCACTCCACCGCCGGCAATCATAACGCGCCTTTTCAGTCTTCTCTCTCGCCGATCCCATTTATTCTTTTCCCAGAATTCCCGTTTTGATATTTTCTTCCTCTTTTATCCGAATTTCGAATTCAAACTCTGGTAACCCAAAGACTTTTTTGATTAAAAGTTTGTCCCCCCTTAATTTTTAGCAATCAGGAATGATTGGACGTGCTCGAATTAAGCTGAGACCATGGCAGCAGGCGGCGGTTGCAGTAGGTTCGGCGGTGGGTGCGTTGCTCGATCCAAGAAGGGCGGATTTAATAGTTGCTCTAGGGGAGACAACTGGAAAGCCTGCTTTTGAAAGGGTTCTTGAGAGAATGAAAAGGAATCCCGAAGGCAGAGTCAGTCTCTCTTTCTGTATCACTCCTATTCTATGTATTTACTCCTGATTTTTTACGATAAATAATGGTTCGTTTAAGAAAAAAAAACAGTTTTTATTGCTCCATTTATATACTTGCTTCAATAGTTTTGCATTGAGAGGGATTTTGTTTGAGAATTCAGAATGTTGAATTAGAAACTTAAATGGGTTAAAGAGGGAAAAAAAGGAACTTTATGTCTTGGCATTGGACTTACAAAGCTATACTTTAAGATATGTAATTTAAAGACTTAATCATAGACTATGATTCATAGTAATCTTGCTATCTGGTGATGGAAAATGCTAATTTTAATCAGTGTTGCTAGGTCTTAGTTATATTGTTTAACATTTGAAGCTAATTCATGGATGTGATCAATCATCAATGTGATATTTTTTTGCTCAAGTATCCTTAGAATTTAGTGAGAAATGCTAGATGCAAAGATACACTCTTTCTTTGTTGGTTTTTGAGGAATGAAGACTGCCTCATAGCCCTTCATTAATGTGTTTCTTGCGGTACATCTGTGTCCAATTTGTAAAATCAGAGCTTAAGCATCCGATTTCATGATCGGAAATACGGAGTTTGCTTGTGATATTAATCTGCTGCATTCTTTTTCGGTTAGTATAAGCTGCTTGATGGTTCAAGCACCCTGGTTTCCTTGGTCATCCTCATCCAGTCATCCACATTGTTTTATTCATGTTGGGCTTGTATTTGAATTGGCATGATTGACATCTTTTAGCTTTTGTCCATAACCAAGGTTCTTTAACAGGCAGTGCTCCTTGAACAGCCGCGCGTTATATCTTCAAACGTGGGTCATGCATGGGACCTACCAGAGAACACTTTTGGTGCTGCATATGCCAGGTTCATGGGATCCAGGAATTTTTCCCCTGATGACAGGCCACCAGTGCGGTTCATGGACACAGATGAACTTGCATATGTGGCTATGCGGGCTCGTGAGGTGCATGACTTCTGGCATACCCTTTTCGGCCTTCCTACCAACTTGATTGGTGAATCTGCATTGAAGGTTATTGAGTTTGAGCAAATGCATCTCCCAATGTGCCTGCTTTCAGTTGTAGGTGGGACATCAAGGTTTAACCAGAAGCAAAGAGCATTGTTCTTCCAGCATTATTTCCCATGGGCTGTCAAGGCTGGTTTTCAGTGTACCGATCTCATGTGCGTGTATTACGAGCAGCACTTTCATGAAGATTTGGAGGATGTTCGAAGGAAATGGGGGATAATTCCAGCTCCTACTGCCCCTAAATAACCACATAGAAGCAGATTTGGCATCTTAGCAGCACTTTACCCCCCACCCTCATGTTTTCTTTCCTGAATACATCCATTGACTATATTTTTCTGGAATATTTTTGCACTTGATGGCATCAAATCAAAAACTTTACCATGTACAATTTTCCATTGTTTTTTGTCATGAAAATTTGGTTCTGTTTGTATTCATGAAAGCATATGATACATCTTATGGCTGTACAGAACTCACATGTAAACAAATACTCTACTTTGGTGTTACATTGTGTATTATGTTAAAAATTAAATAGTTTAAATACTTAATTAATCTCTATATTTTAAATAAAATTAAATAATTTGACCTTTTCTAGGTACTCCCCAGATCGCGAGTACTGATAGATATTGGGTCTATCCATCGGCCTTCTCTAATAGGGCACTCAACCATCCCATGGTCAAGTGCGCAAGAAAAAAACTAAAGCAAGAACCAGACCCGATCCACCAATCAAATCAGTGAAAAACGCTCTCCATTTTCACTTGGCTTGAAGGCCCAAAGAAGTGAAAAAAAAATTTCGACAGGACTGAAAGCACCAAGTCAGAAAGAAACGAGCAAGTGTCGTGTGCAAGTGTGGCTTTCAAGCTTGTCTTCGATCATGATATTGTCTTTAATTTTAACAATATTCTGTTGTTACATTGTGTATTATGTTCAAAAAATAGTTGATACCTTCAGGATAAAAATCATCTTTACCTTTTATGTCTTATTATTAAAAAATAAAAATAAAAATTTAATTTTAAATTCTAAAGCCTAAGTATTATATCGGGGTTTCTATTAATAGCGGTTTCTATTAATAGCGGGAAGAAGTACTCCAAATCTAGCATTAGGCTTTAACCAGAAAAGACTGAGAAGGTGACACGTGGTGGGGGATAATTAATATTTCCAATTTAACAAAATACAGTTATTCTTATTCCACCTCAAACGCCAATCTTCGACTTCTACGTTCACTACTTCCGGCGATCTGACCTTTTCAGGCACTACCCAAGACAGCAAAAAGGAAATGGCGCAAACGCCCAAGTCTCGTCGGACACGTAAATCTCAACCCACAAAGCTTTACAAAGACGTTAACGAAGAAGCTCAACACAAACATTTTGGTGGCGATGATGATAATGACGATGGCGGTTCAGGAGATTTCGGAACCATGATCGTGAAGGGGGATCGTGATCGTATCTCTCTTGACGAAAAGCAGGTTTCATTTAGGATACCAACGATAGGATCAAGAGATGGAATGGACGTCGACGACGATGAGGAGGATGATGAAGAAGACAATGAGGAAAGTTTTGGCACATTCGTGGTGAGATCAACGGTGAGGAGCGAGAGTGAAGGGAGCGGAACGGTGGTTGTGAACAGAGCAGTGGCGAGCATGGGAGAAGTAGGTTTTGGGAAACAAAAGAGTTCTACTTCAACAACGTCAATGCAAGGGGAGGAGAATAGGTTCTTGCAAAATAATAAGGTTTCGGTGAGTTCAATTCCCGACTGCGTTATTAGAGAGGACCCTTCAACAAAATATGAGCTACTCAATGAGCTAGGTGAGTTTTAATTACATGCGGTGATATTCATCATTATTCTCACTCTCATAGAATTGTGTTTTTCCGAATTAGATGCCAAATGAACTAATATTGGATTTTGGGACGGCAGGAAAAGGGTCTTACGGGGCAGTTTATAAGGCTAGAGATTTAAGAACTTCAGAGCTTGTTGCAGTTAAGCTCATATCTTTAACCGAAGGGGTACGTATGATTTTCTTGTTTGTATTCGATATAGTTGATGCATTGCTTGGATCAATCACCTGCAAGCATGATCTACTGATTTTTTTCTTTTTTCTTTTTAGGAAGAAGAGTATGAAGAAATTCGGGGTGAAATTGAGATGTTGCAACAATGCAGTCATTCAAATGTCGTCCGATACTTTGGGAGCTATCCAGGGGAAGAATATCTTTGGGTTGGTGCTATAACCACTTTTCACCATCAAAATTTTGTTTGAGTTAATTTCAGTTCCTATGTGGAATTGGTTTCTGGGATAACTTATTCCATGTTTGTGCAGATAGTAATGGAATACTGTGGAGGTGGGAGTGTAGCTGATTTGATGAATGATACACGGGAGCCTTTAGAGGAGACTCAGATAGCATATATCTGTCGTGAGGCTTTAAAGGTATTATTGACTCCATTTAGTGTGGAAATATTAGATTTGGTTACAAGGAACCTTAGTATGATATCTTTGTAGATATTCCTTTATAGCATGTAGATAACTTAAGTGACATTCATCCTTGTAATCATTCTGCCGTAGTTAATCTATAATGGTTATGGAATCAGGGATTTAAATCGTGTTCGCGGCCGTAATGTTTTAACACGGTTGCGAACAATTGTGGATGAATTACGATTATCATAGGCCGTTATTTTCTACAATAACGATTTTGAACGATACCGGAATTATGATATCAGGAACCGCTATATCATAGCCGATATCGCAGTCATGGTATTTTATTTGAATCCTTGCATGGAATATGAGCAACACTTGCATGTTAATATACTCACTCCCATGTCATATTTATGTGCTTAATTGTTTTCAGATGTGCTTTTATTAGGTATGGGACCCTAGACAATCACAATTGAACTCTAGCATGCTATCTCATATGGATGTTCATGCATTGTCTTTGTCTCCACTTTCTAATTAACATATTGTCTCTTTAATCTCTTCTTATGCAGGGCCTTGCTTATTTGCACTCAATTTTTAAAGTTCATAGAGATATTAAGGGTGGTAATATCTTGTTAACAGAACAAGGAGAGGTGAAGTTGGGTGAGTACACCTTTCTCATATTTTATCTAATCATACTCGGGTCTTATTTCTATTGTAGGAAGTTCAGATTCTAGAAATTAGTTAGATTAAACTATATTTTTACTAGACAGATGTTACCATAATAATATTTATGTTTGCTCCACCTGCACCTTAGTGTTTACCAAAGAAGGGAACCCTAGAATACTTATCAGGTCCTTTGCATGCAATGGAATGCCATCTAAACAGGGACGAAATCAAGAATAAGGTTAAAAAACAAAACATAAATATTGAAAAATATATGAAAATTCATAATTAATCTATTTTAAAAATATTTTACTATATAAAACAGAAATTAAAAACAAAATTCTCCTGGGGAGAAGAAGCCCTCAGAAAACCTAAGTAGAACGACGGTGTTTCTCTTTAAAAATGTACTTTGAGATTCCTTGAAGCCTCTTCTTTCATTATTGGTTGAACAAGGTTTCAGTCACATCTTTTAATCCTAATGGTCCTTGGGTTATGATTAAGGGAAAACAACAATTCTTTGGTATTGCCTTATTCCACCATGTATTTTGAATGGAGCGACTTCTTTTATGACTTGATCTGGCCTTGTGCTTTATTTTCATACTCTATAACTACAAAACCAGATAGACTATTTGTTTGGTATTTTTATTATTGTACAGGTGATTTTGGAGTAGCAGCACAGCTTACAAGGACCATGTCAAAGCGCAATACAGTATGTAGATTCCCACTTCTTTGCTGTGTTTGGAACTGATTCACTTTTTTCAAGCATAAGATATTCGATCGTATATTTGGAAATTTTAAATTCCCACATATTTTAGGTAATTTATAATTTAGATTGATTATTTATTTGCATCCTTAAAATTATGTAACTCTGCAACCTAAAATTCTAATATAAATAAGGTTCACACCCTCATATAAAATATTGTATACGTTCTTGATATACATATTCAAATACTTAAATTCAAATCTTATATTATAAACGAAATAAATCAAGTTAAAAGGATCATTTTGCACGAATCCTTTGGCCCAAGTGGTTAAAGGAACGGTTGATGTTCCTAAAGGTCACGGGTTCGAGCACCAGCGATGCCAGCAAAGTGATTGAGCGATCAATGTCAAATGGTGAAGATTATATTCTAGAACAATATTACTTGTAATCACTATTAGCTTGTTCAAAAAAAAATCGTTCTATAATAAATCTTTTTAGTATACGATCGAAATTAGTAAATCAACCCAAATAAAAACAACCACCAAAATTAATAAATAAACCAAACCCAAACAACCAATAAGGCTTTAGACTAGCCCACAAACTTCAAGGTGAGAGAAGAAAAGCATATCCTAACATGCAAGATCACTCTTATAAATATGCCTACGTACAAAATCTATGCAGTATGTTACAGTCTTTAACATATACTATTATTTTATTTTCAGTTTATTGGCACTCCTCATTGGATGGCTCCCGAAGTTATTCAGGAAAGTCGGTATGATGGAAAGGTATATAATTAATATAAAAATTTCAGGAATTTGGTCATCTATTTTTTACCTTAAAAATCCAAGCCCAATTATTAATGACTTGAAGCATACTTTAACCTTTGTTATAGTATGTAAACAAATTGAGAAAACCTACGGAAGGCTGTGCCTAGTCAGAGCATCTACTAAAAGATTTTGTTACAAACTGTTTATTTACTGAAAATTACCATGGAAAATCTATTGGATTCTTACAAGTAAAGATTTTGTTACAAGTAATTGGCTTCTTAGTTGTAAAGTAGTTTGTTGTCTAACTCCAACCTCTTGCATTTAAAAATTCTTTACTTCCAGGTTGATGTGTGGGCACTTGGTATATCTGCAATCGAAATGGCTGAGGTATTGCTATTAGTCCTGCTACTGCCTCTCAAGCTCCCAACAAAACATGGAAATCATAACGAACCTTGACATGTTATCAACATATTCAATTCTTTTTTCAGGGTCTTCCTCCAAGATCAGCAGTGCATCCAATGAGGGTATGGGCTTGATGTGAAGTAATTAACTTTAATGTTTCGAATTCGATTGTTTTATGTTTGATGTGCACCCTGCCATGACCAATCTAAATGTGAAATACCTGTCCTTGATGAAGATGATAATTCATGATAATATAGGATAATATTTCTTCAAAAATTAGCATCCCCTGGGAATGGCTCCTCTGAAATGGTACATATTAAAGCAATTCATCTTTATCAGGGACCGGAAAAAGTAGCCATAACTATGATACGTGGTTACATTGTTTGAATCCAATGTCCTTTGACAAATATACATTTCTTTGGCCATTCTATTCTCTGGTCTGTTCTAATTCTAGCATGTAAATGTTCTCTTGTAGCTTCTATAAGATGTCATGTTCCATGTTTCTGGATCTCAAGTCATTATCATTAATTCTGTTTTTCCATACCTTTGTTAATCGGCCTTTGGACATAACATACTTGTTGTCTGCAATAGGTTTTATTTATGATTTCGATTGAGCCTTCCCCGATGCTTGAGGACAAGGAAAAATGGTTTGTCTTTCTATTTCCTTTTTAGGAGCAATATTTGTTTCAACAGCTTAAACAACGGTAGCTTACAAAGTTGGCTAAGAAACTGTGAAACTGATGACAAGATCCAGAAAAGGTTCTTATTTGTGTTTTACCGCATCAAGTACATGAATTTCTGGGCACTATAAGTCACGGTCTAAATACTGTGTTGAACTATGTGGAAAAATGTTGTGATCTGTTGCCTCATCATGACTTTCTTCCTCCATTTTGTTTAGTGATTTTTATGATGTCTTACATTAGAACTTTGATATATTTATTTATTAGTATTACTTGTTTATTTCTGTGAGTTTTTGTTTTCATAATTGATTTTTATTCAGGGAAGGTAATTGGTTGATTGTTTCTAGCTAGATTATTGCACAGACAGCAATGATATTATCTATTCACCGAATTGGCTGTATAGAGATCCCATTTCAAAGAAGAATCAGAATAATAGCTTGTTCTTTCTCCATGCATGCCACTTATTTGTAAAAACATCATTCGGATTTAGTTTTTTTTTGGCATGTAGGTCTCTTGTCTTTCATGATTTTGTTGCTAAGAGCCTTACAAAGGATCCAAGCCTACGCCCTACTGCATCTGACTTGTTGAAAGTATGGTAACAGCCTCTGCTCACAGTTCAAGTATCAGTCATTACATGTAATGATTTGCATAGAGTTAAAATGAGGACTCTTATTTTTGTTTTTAATATCTAAGGGGTGGGGGATATGTATTTCTTTTCAATATACTTGATCACTTGTTACTTCACTTGCCTTTTCATTGTTTGGTTGTTTATACTTTTGACATGAAACCATCATCTTTGTCTGAAACTTAGCACAAATTCATTGAGAAATGCAAATGCGGAGCTTCTGTAATGTTACCAAAGATTGAGAACGCAAAGCAAACAAGGGCTGCAATGGAACATGCACAAACTCCAGGACTTAATGTATGGATTTTTTTTGTTCGGAATGCATTACTCAATTTCTGTAGCAGGCATGCCTATTTATTTCACCTGGTACTGACTACTCCAAATTTGGAGCAGACACTGGAAGGTTCAAACTTGAATGAGGGTTATGGATATACTGTTCCATCAAAACCTCAGAATATGGGTCTTCAAGTTGCAAATCAGAGTACTGCAACAGGCACTTTGAAGAAGTCTCGCATATCAGATGACATGGAAATGACAGGTGAAGGTATGGAGTTTTTTTTCGAATGTCGCACTGGCATCTAATAATTTAGCTCGATCTCAGTGGTGGAGCAAATGGTAGTCAATGCTTCTGCAAATGTATGTTTAGGGAAAATGGAAAAGGAAGGACCAAATGGGGCTTGGATTCCATGCTTTATGTCATGTTCATGTGGGTAATTGCAAGGTAGCTATGTAATGGTGAAGTTACGAAGCCAGATAGAACTGTACTCATTTTTCAAATGGATTTTTCTTCTACTTCGTAAATCTTAAACAGAATAGAAGAAGGGGGACAATGTTACCACCTGTTTAGTTACTGTGTTGACTACGACGTATTGATTCTATGTTTTCTTACAGGGTTGAAAATAATAGTGAAAGCATTGCTAGAGAATCTTTAATTAGATAATATCTTTCTATTTGTTTCTGGATTTTATTTGTTTGTGAAATTGATCTCTTTTTCTGATTTTTATGTTTAATAGGGGAGTTCGGCACTGTAGTAGTTCATGCTGGGGATGAGTTGCAGAAGTCATTTTCTCGACGTCAAACTCCCAGTAGTAAAGAAGCTCCAACCGTTCTTGATCATGCTCAAGGCACCGTGCTTAAAGGCACAAGGCGCCAGTTATCACGGTATATTCCTCCCTACTCTCCAAAGTCAACCTCATAATTATCTTTGTATTTATGCTTGGTTAACATGGAAAAATATTTATATGGTATTGTAAGTCAACATCACAAAAGGAGAAGTCCTAATCTAGTTGCCAAGCTTAGCATTCAATTCATTGAGCACGTTTTCTGGTGTTCATAACAGAAGGCGAACCGTTACTAAGGAAGAATTAGATTTAATGGCTCAGGGATCTTCTTTAACATCTGTCCATCCTGAAAAAAAACTGAGACCAGACAGTGTTCCACAGGCAAGGGAAAAAAGCGGCAGTCAAGTCAGTAGTGGCACATTGACGAATGAAACTGTCAGCAAGAAAAATGGTTTCGCTTTGCAAGATAAGGTTATTTTCATTCTGTAATCTACGTTAAAACTTAAAACTTGAACCATTTTTGCTGAAATTAATAACCTGGATATGGATTTGCTCTGCTTCTGGGATCTTCTGCCCTCCTATTCAATGTTCAATAACTAGCTTGAATGTAATCATGAGGAATTTAGGTTTATTTGTGTTTTATTTATAACTAAACTAATGTCTCCCACTTTACTCTACTTTCCTCATTCCCTCAGTTGTGTGCTTTCCCCTTGTTCTAGCCTACCACCCATCACTTCAAATGGTTTATGTGCTGCCAATGCCATGTTATTCTAGTTTTACCTGTTGCTGCAGCTGATGTGGCTAATTGGTTTTGCAGCTGTTTTCAATATATGCAGCTGGTAATACAGTACCTATTCCATTCTTGAGGGCCACAGATATATCCCCAATTTCCCTTTTGTCAGATAATTTCCTTAGAGGCATGCAGCAGGATTTTAGTGGAACTATGGCATTGGGACCACTCCAAGAGCTTTTTGCTGGTGATGGACAATCGAAAAAAGGCCGAAGAGCTCATAATGAGGTCCATTCATGACCCTTTTCTTTTCCTTCTCTCTCTCTCTCTCTGAGTTTTATCAATTATTTTCCATTTTAACATTCTGCAGATGCAACTTCCTCCGAGTGTGTACAAAAGACTAACTTCAAGTTCTACACTGATGAATCTTGCACAGGCCCTAGCATATCACAAAATGTACGTATTGCCAACTTTAACAATTACCAGCTATTGTTTGTTTACTATTTTTCTGTTCTATTCATTGTAGGTGCTATGATGAGATGCCTCTTCAAGAGTTGCAAGCGAATCAGGAGCAACAGACCACTCAAAACCTATGTGACACCATACGAACCATTCTCCGGTTATAGATGAGTATCTGCTACATTTGTTGTTCTTATCCTATTGGATTAAGAATTTTACAGGATGATGTTTCCTACATGATGGCAAAAAGGAAATGCTATCAAATTGTCTTGGTCGTATGTTTCCTACACCATCTGTGATACGAAATAAATGATGGGTTTTTTTCTTTCTTATTTCCCTCGTTTTCAGTTGTTCCTTACCTGTTCAAAAACGATAAATCAAAGCTGTAGTTGACAAAAATGAGAAGAATAAGTTAAAACATGAATTTCTATTAATTTGAATTTCATGCCAATTTATTTGATACATGTTACTTATTGTATATTTGTTACTTTTAACCATACATACACATCTCTTTTTTATAATTATCATTAATAAATTAATTGATTAATTTGGATCAAATATTATATATCTATTATAAAAAATACATTCTTCTTTTATTATGGTTTGTCTTTAAAGAAAAAGCATTGTAGTCATAAAGATTTTAACGGCCATAATTATTTAAATAGAAAATAAAATTTTAAGATAATAGGTGTAACCATTAAATTTTAAAGAGACCTGAATTTAAGGTTTCATTTAAATTATTAGTAAATATACAAAAAAATTTAAAGGAAATTATTTACAGACTTTGTAAAGTTGCATCTTTGAAGTCCAAAGTTAGACTCAACATTTCTGTGCCGACAGAGTCATTTACTTCAGCTTGCGTGCATTTCCTTTAGAGCTCAATGATTCTAGGCCTACTCCTCTAATTGTTACATCCAATTTGGCATTGAGAATAGAGAGAAAGGCATGACTGTTAGTGAGGTTAACAATGACAGAGAACCGAGGATTCTTGAAATTTTGGATGAAATAAGAACAGATTTGGCTGATTATATAACCTGAGTTATCAGAGACAGCAGTGAAAGATCGATATGTCTTTGCTATTGCATTGTCTGGGGGTTCTCTCATTGACTTGATGGGGGTATCAATGCATTCCTTTTCCATCTTTGGGTCTTTTTTTCTCTTTTTATTTCTTGTGATTTTGGGGTTCTTCCTTGTAAAAGTTCTCTTTTTTGGTGGGAAACAGCAAACTTTGTGAAGCTCGGAGCTCCTTATAACAAGACTGTAGACTGGGGCAAATGGTACATATTTTGGGCGGATGAACGTGTTGTAGCCAAAAACCATTCTGATAGCAATTACAAGCTTGCAAAGGACGGCCTTCTTTCAAAGGTTACCATCTCATTTCCTACTTTATTTGATCCCTTTTTTGCTTTTCATGAACCAAATGTAAGGTCATTTTATATCAGATGATGTTTGTTGTTCTAATATCTTATTTGGATGTCTTCTTTCTTACTTCATAAACAATAAGTATAGATTAGTTCCTTTATTGTTATTGAAATATTAGCCTTTCCTAGTAGGTATGTAAGCTTAAGCTCCTTAGTATGCTTAATCATTAATGGTAGTATTAGTTTACCTATGATATATGCATGCCTCTGATCATTCATCTACAGAATCTGGATTCCATGTTTTTTCTTTGAATCCATTTGATCTAGTTTCAAATCGGACATGACGTAAGATCTTTGGAAACTTCTTCATTCTGCTCTGGTTTATTTTGACCTACTTTTATATGATCAATCCTTCCACTCGAATAGCCTTTACGACGACATTCAATAGTTAATGGTGCTGTCTTCGACTCTCCATTATATAGAAACAAAGAAACTGTGCATTTTTATCGTTCTTGAAAGAGTGTAATACTGGTTGGAGAGGGTTTTAAACACTTGCTATAATACAGTTTGGAGGTATAAATTCGCAGAAACGTCTGTAATACTGCTTTCTCAAGAGTAATACTGGTTGGTGAGTATAATACTGTGCATTTTGTAGAAACACCATATCTTTATCTTCGAGTTCTTAGTTCCAGTGCTTTCTTCAATGGATAGATTGGGCTGAAAATTTATGCTTCAGTTTGTCTGGACAAGTTTAAACTTTAATGTATATGTTTGTATGGCACATGCCATGTATTTGTAGGTGCTGATTGTTCCCAGCCATGTTCATTCTACCAATGATTCAGTTTCAGCAGAGAAAGCTGCTGATGACTACATGTTTGTTATCCGCAGTTGGTCAAGACACGAACGGTTAGTGTTTCCGATATCAACGACTGCCCCAAGTTTGATCTCATCCTTCTTGGCATGGGACCTGACGGCCACATTGCCTCACTATCCCCTAATCATTCAGCACTCGATGAAGCTGGTGAATGCGTAACTTTCGTCATCAATTCCCCCAAACCTCCAGCCGAGAGCACTTTGCCTGTAATCAATTCAGCACCAAACGTAGCAATGGTCGTGACCGGTGAGAGCAAAGCAAAGGCTGTGAATTTGGCAATCGATAATATCAGACCTAACTTCCCACCATTGCTCCCTGCACGGTTAGTCCATCCAACAAGAGAAAGTTGGTATGGTTTTTGGACAAGCCAGCTGCATTGAAACTGGATGGCCTTAAATTTTCCGATTAGGGTCCAGTTTTTCTCTTGACAAACTGTATGTTTGTAGGTAGTAGAGGGTTTCACAACCTGTTGATCCTCCTGTTTCATTTATCTTCTATTCTGTTTTTTCTCCTGGTGGGAAGTTCGGAATCAATTTTGTAAGGAAAGGGGAAACTGATAAAAAAAATGGTGTCTTAATGCAAAAGATTCAGGCACGGATAATCAAAATGCGTCAAATTTCCATTCTTTCATGGATCAAAGCTCCATCTATGTGTTCTAAAGTAGGATTATAAATTAGTAATTACTTCAGACAGTATCTGATGCATCTTCTGTAAGATGACAAATAAAAATCAGTACTTTTTATCAAGCAAAAGCTGTAGCTTTAAGTTCCTACCGAAGGTAATGAATGAAGAAACCCCACCTTCAGAGTTTAAAATTTCCAATGGCTAAATGTTCTAAATCATTATCCATCTAATTATTCAAAATTTGGGGAAGTATTCCCTTTCAGCAGCCAATAGGGAAAAAATCAAACTCATTTACTTTTTATGCAGGAATGCAAGACCAGCCACCACAGAGATACCGACGATTGCAACAGGAGCAACCCAATATTGCTTTGTCAATTCCATGAGATTCCAAGAGTAATTGCTTGTTTCCTTCTTGGAGGAAATTTCAAGTTCTGGGATGACTGTGGCAGATGTGTCAAGCTCGCCAATGCAAAAGTTCTGCATGAGCTCTATTGCACTTTTGCTGTGTCCAATGTCTTCAAAATCATCCGTTGCATCCTTCCCTTCAAGGAAAATTATCCAAACCACATCATGAGAGGATTCGTTATTTCATAACCCGGACACTCTTAGGTGGAAAGCTTAATAAGAAAATTATCAGTAAGGATACATAAGAGTATCACCTGTTACTGCAAGCACTACATCATAACCTCCCGGATGCTCATCCAAATAAGAAGTAAGATCATACACCTATAAAGGAAATGCCACTTCATTTTCGATCAAGATAATAATTAACTGGAAGGATTTCATTTCACACTCATAATACATGAGGATTAAACACTTCCATGTTCTTAAAGGAAAATCGAGAATAAGAAATTGTCCATACAAGGTGTTAGATCATGGAGCTCATCAGGTGCAACCAATTTTTGTATAGATGAAACAAGATTGATCCACACCTTTAGAATCATTACAATTATCCACATTAATGTTCAAAGACTAATGAATCCATCAGCAGCGGGTGTCAAATTGTACAAGCAACTCCTAGGCTATTAAAACCAGTACATAAACCCTTGAAACCAGAGAAGCAGTAATCAATCAAGAGACCAAACTCAATCAAGGGGATCAACTATGGCCTTCCTTAGTACTATTTGCAGGACAAAAAATGTGCCATTGGGATGTCTACTTTAAATAGTAACCATAGATAGGCATATGAGGCCACCTAAAATATCATTGCCAGAATTTCCATACCAAGTAAAACTCAGCACTGTCAACAAAAATGAGTACATAGAACCAGGAAGAACCATCAAGAGATGGAAAAAAAAAAATACAACACGCACAGTTCTTAGGGAAAAAAAATATCGATCCAGACTCAGCATATGATTAAATGGGACGTAATTATTTACCAACCAAAATACAATTACGGAATATAACAAAGCATATTATAAACTCAACACAAACATGATCACCATCGCTTCAAGCACAACCCCATGAGCATTATGCAAATTCAAAAACTTGGAAGGTTAGACAAAAGGCCTGAACTTGGCATAGTTTTATCCCAGATTGTGTTTTGTGTTTGATATTAAACTAGAAAATTTTCCAGGTAATGCAAGATAAGGAAGAGGTATGCAAAGACAAAGCACTAAATGTAACAATGGGTTATTATCCAAATTCCAAATAAAGTTTTGAGCTTGCTGCAAGCATAACATAATCCAAGAAGCAAAACCATAACCCAAGAATATAGTTCATGTAAAAAAACAAATGTAACTGTAAACCAATAATTACAAGAAAAAGAAAAGACCTTGCCGTCAATAACAACCCAGCAATCGTCTTTGGTATCGTGCTGGGAAGCTTCTTCCATTGAATAAAGTTTTGTGAGAGTCGGCATGATTCGAAATATTTTCACTGCTCTCTTTCAGATTCTTTTGGCGTCTCTACTGCTTATCTAACAATTTTGGAGCGTGGCGGGCACTCCTCGGTTTGTTTTTCGGCCGAAAGAATCTGAAAGAAATGAAGAAGCTAACAATGGCAGCGCACCATTTACCCACCGCCATCAACCCTTGTTTAAGCTGGTTGCTTGGGCCTTGGCAACCGGGTCCGGTTACATTCAACGTTGCCTGTTGGTTACGGGCCGAAATAATGGAATTGGCCAGGGAATGAAAACTATAATTCACTACTTTTTTTAGTATGACAATTTTATGATGTATTTGTTAAAAAAAATCATAAATGAATTTAATTTATTATTATATGTTTTATATTTAAATATTTACTAAAAATACATGACATTAGATTAAAAACGAAATTAAAAAAAATATCACATTACACACGTAGTTTTGATAATAAATTTTTAGGGAATTTATATATATATAAACTTAAATTCGTGATTTTTTAAAATGATATTAAGCTATGTATTATTTGAATCAATTCTTGTAATTTAAAAAATTAATTTATTTTAAAATATTGAGGCTTAAAATAATTAAATTTATAATTTTTATAGCTAAAATGTTATAAAATACCTTATCATTAAATTAATCAAGTGATTTAATAAAAAATATTATTCAAAAGTGATCTAAGTTCGAATCTTTAAATGACTTGCAACTGAACAATTTATATGGTATGTATAGTTTATTAAAAAATGTTATATATCTTTATTTGATATCTAAAAACTAAACATAAAGAAATGAGACACTTAGCAATTTTCGAACTTGATTTTTCTAATATACTAGATAATAATCCGGTCAATGAATGTTAGTTTTTATAAGACTTAACTCAATAATAGGTACCCAAAGTATACATCTTTTCTGAAATAGGTGCCTAATGTTTTTTTTTTTTTTGGCTGAAATAAGTGCCTAAACCATATATATTTTTCTGAGATAGGTGCCTAATGTATTTTTTAGCTGAAATAGGTTCCTAAAGTTTTATTCTCTTAGTGTTTTAAGGTAACAGTGTTAAAAGAAAATTGTTTAATTTATAAATAAGTACCTAAACTATATATTTTTTAAAAAATAGGTGTCTAATATAATTTTTATTAAAATAAATACCTAATTTTTTTCTTATAAGTAATTTATATTTCTTATAAGATATAAAATTAGTTATATCTTAAATTAATCATTTAACCTTTTAAATTATGAGAAAAAATTATTTTTAACAACACTAAAATAAAAAAAAATTAAAATTTATATAATTTTATATTAATATTTTTTATATTTTCCATAACAATCATCGATTCACTTGCAATGACATGCCGCCGGTTCACATGGGGAATATATACAAAAATTCTTATATTCCTATTACATTTATAAATGTATCGAAAAAGAATTGGAAATATTAATATAAAATTATATAAATTTAATTATTTTTTATTTTAGTATTGTTAAAAAATATTTTTTTCTCATAATTTCAGCTACTAATCAAATTTAAATAAATTATTAATTAATTATAATAAATAATTTAATAGATTAAAACGATGATATATAAATAATTTTACATCTTATAAGAAATATAAATTACTTATAAGAAAAAAATTAAGCATTTATTTCAATAAAAATTACATTAGGAACCTATTTTAATATATATATATATATAGTTTAGGTACTTATTTATAAATTAAACAATTTTCTTTTAACAGTGTCACCTTAAAATACTAAGGGAATAAAACTTTAGGCACCTATTTCAGCCAAAAAATACATTAGGCACTTATCTCAGAAAAAATATATAATTTAGACACTTATTTCAGCCAAAAAAAACATTAAGCACCTATTTCAAAAAAAGTATATACTTTAGGCACTTATTACTGAGTTAAGTCTTTTTATAATTTTAATTTCAATTTAATATAAGCTATATTAAGAAAAGTAAAAGTATAATTGATAAAAATTGAGAAATAATTAATATATAAATGAAAATAAAGTTTGGAGTTTTAGGTTGTAAGGAAAAAAGTTTAGGGGTTATTATTAAAATTTAGAGTTTAAGTTCTAAAACTTATGTTTTGGATATTAGGATTAAGATTTTTTTGAACATGTTAGTATTAGTGATTTAGGTTTGCCATTGCCATTGCCAAGTTGTTCCCGTTTGTCGCGACCATTTTAAAATCGAAAAGTGAAAAATAGTTTGGCGAGTTAATTTTGGAAAATCGAGTTTTTTTACCACTTTTAGTTATTATTTATGAAAAATCGGGGTATTAAAAAAAACGTATTTTATTTGAATTTTAAAAAACTTGGAGTCGCCACCGGCCACTTTGCTAGGCCAAACACCATAAAACAAACCAGAAATTCTTTTTTTTTAAACATTTTGGGTTCGAGAGTTGGTTACGCGTAAGGACGACCCTTACGAGCGTCCGAAATCGGTACCTTATTAATTACACGTGGCATTTTGGTATTTCGAATAATAACATTAATTTAATCCGTCATTGTCAAATAAATATCGCTCGATTAATAATATCCTTTTGAGTAAAAAGGTACATTTCTTTTAAATACGAGCTTTGAGAAAGACGCCCTATAATAGGAAACCTTAACTCGTATTTAAAGAAATATAGATTCTGACCCAAAAGGTTTTAAATATGCATAATCAATTATTATCTGGTTCATTTTAAGTTCTAACCTATGAGGCTTCATTAATTTAAATATTTAAACCCTATTAAATTATTAATTTCACCGGGTGTATTATGATAACATCCGAATGCACGAACACTACCATTTCGACATCAAACAAAATTAATAATGCTATTAGTGTTTCTAGTTTTGCCTAATTAATTTTATTAAATTCTAACCCTAAATTATTTACCATTTTCTATGTTTCGATGACACGCCAAATACGATACCAAAGTACACTATTGGCCAACATAATGTTATTTCAAAACACTGACCACTTAGTGTATCCGAGATATATGATTAGAACATCATCGTTACTAAATCATCTCCCCTATTTAAAATTAATTATTTAATTAAAGTAACTAACCCTAAAAAGGCTCTAATTTAATTAAAGTGACTATCCTTAAAAAGGCTCTAGTTTAATTAACTACGTGAAAATTAAATGTCACCCTAAACACTATTTTATATGAACTTAAAACATGCATACAAATAAATAAAACGATTAAATAAATATAACATTAATTAAAAGACAAAGGATCGAATTGATTTAATTAAAAGATAAAGGAACATTACTTGATTTCGATATTTGATCTAATTCAGCCAAATTATCAACTTCTTGCTGTCCACTGCTCCAAATCAAGCATTCGAATCATCTTGCAAGCTTCATTCGATAACAAGCCATTGAGCGATAATTTGTTCGGTGCTCGTGAACCATATATTTTCATGCAGTCCTCTCCCCGACAACTTTCCAGTAACACATGCAAAAGGGTCAAGATTTCCAGAAAAATAAGTGTTGACAATGGCATTATGACTACCATCATTACTGTCATCATAAACACAATCACTATGTCATTATGTCTCATTATTGTTGCAATCATCGTCTCCATTATTACTCATGATTGCTTCAACCATGAGCCTCTTTCCACCCTCATGATTACTGTCATCATTTTTAATCATAACCTCTCGCCCATCATTGCACCATCATTTTTAATCATTGCTTGGCCAAAATCCAATTCATCATCTTAGAATCCATGGACTTTGCATGCGAAATCAGAACTCCCCCCACCTTTTGAGAGAGTCGGTCCCCCTGTGTAGTCCCTTTTTTCTCCTTTGACCGAATGGCTTCCTCCCCATGTTTTCCCTCCTGCTTGAACCGCCCCTCTTAGTCGCTGCCCTCCCTCTCTGTCAGACATCGACCATTGATTCCTTTGTTCGATCATGGAGAAGATGAATCACGTTTTCAGGTTCTTGAATCTCTCCAACATCCATTGCAAAGAATCCATGTACGAGCGACCAAGTCAACTACTTTCTTTTGCTTCCAGACTAAGATCCAAAGAAGGCAAGTTTGTTTTTCTTCTCTCCCCCAGTATGCGAATCCTCCTTTTTTGTTCGATCTCCCTCTCTCCCTTTCCTAATGCCACAAACCACCTTTTGTTTCTCCTTGTTTTTCTCTTTTTTGTTTTTCGGTTTTCCCTCCCCCTCTTCTACAGAGAACCGTTCTATGAAAACATGTAGTCCTTCAAATAACCAAACCACCTCAAACTGCACCCATCCCTATCCTCCTAACCGAATGCCAACTTATCCATTAATATATATTTTATTTTTATTTTTATTTAATTTTATTTAATTTTATTTTATTTTTTTTGAATTTTGGTTATTATCTACTTATTTATTCGTTTAATTATATTTACGTAGGCCTTATTTTATATTTGAACCCGGACGAAATTCGGGTATTACAGCTGCCCCTCTTTGCTCAATGTTGTGGAGCAGGAGACGAGCAAAGACTGAAAAGACACGAATTTCGTCTAAGCTTCTTGGCCTCTGTTACGCTAACAAAGCTTGAAGCTGTTCTTCTCATTACAAATTTCTTCAAGCAAAATACCTGCCATGGAACCCGAGATTTTTTTTCTCATTACGAAATTCCTCGTATCCCATGAAACTTGGAGCTATTCTTCTTATTATGAATTTCTCCAGGGTCTGAAGCTGTTCTTCTTATTATGAATTTCTTCAGAAAAAAGGTGATAGAACCCGAAGTTGTTCTTCTTATTATGAAATTCTTCGTATCACATGAACTTTGGAGTTGTTCTTCTTGTTATGAAATTCTCCAAAGTTTGAAAAAGTTTGAAGTTGTTCTTTTTATTATGAATTTCTTCAAACTGATCAAGTGGTGGAAACCGAGGTTGTTCTTCTAATTATGAAATTCCTCGTCTCCGGGAAATCTGGAGTTGTTCTTCTCATTATGAAATTCTCCAGATAAAAAGTGGTGGAACTTGAGGCTGTTCTTCTTATTATGAAATTCCTTATATTCCATGAAACTTGAATTGTTGTCGTTGTTTTGATTGGTTGTTTGAATTCTTTGAACCTTGAATTCTTCTCTGCAAAAGGAGAAATCATCAATTAATATAAATTCAACATGGATTAAGTTGAAAAACTATCTTTTCATTTGTCATCATCATCACTTCCCTGTTCAAGATTGAACATTTTTGTCTAAACCCATTGTTGATTTAACCTGATTGATGTTGTTCAAGGTTTTATTTCCCTGCATAAAACACAAATCTTTAATGTTTCGTTTTTTCGTTATTTTTTCTTTCTTTTTTCTTTTCTTTTTCATATTTTTCATGTTTTTCTTTATTTTTTGTTATTTTATTTTTATTTTTATTTAATTATATTTTACTTGTTATATTTACATAGGCCCTTAGGCCAAAATTCGGGTATGACACCGTTAAGTGAAAATTTTGGAGTTCGGCACGATTTAATTGATGGGAAACAGATTGATTTCAGTGGTTCCGCTGTATTGGTTGCTTTGCAGGAGAATCTAGGAAAGCTTGAGCATGATGACATGAATGCAAAGGCATTGGCAGAGGGGCTGAATCAAATTGAAGAACATGGTACATTTGTGAGCCAGAGACATTATTGCAATAACGACAAGACTAGAAAGCTATTCGGTGGGGACGGTTCCTTTGCATATGACCCAGGACCAAACCGAAAGAAAAGAGGGGTTCAGGACAGACATGGCGAAAGGGGGGGGAGACTACGAAACCCGGTGAGTCTTGTTATTGGCTAGAGAGATGCCGAAACTGTTGAAGGCTTGGGGGGTTGTTTTTTGGGGTTATAAGGTCAGTAGGATGGGTTTGATGACCATGGTCGTGGGCTCGAACAATGGTAGTCTGCTTCAAGCAAAAATTGAAGTTTGGATGTCATGGTAGTCTTGGTCAAAATTGGTGATGGTAGCTGCTACAAGTTAAGAAACCATGGAGTCGTGTGGGTCAAAAATATTCATGTCTATTGGTAGATGTTTCACTGTCCACCGAAGGCTAGGAAAGCAAATGCAAGGATTTTGGATTACCCATCACCATACTGGAAGATTGCAGGGCTTCACCGCTCAGATTGAAATGATTTGCATGGTCACCGTGTAATTAGAAAGAAATAAAATACGAGGAATTCAAGGTGAGTTTTTCTAATTTCTATGCCTTTAATTATGGTGAGATATTCTAAACCAATATGAAATTCAATTTGATTTTTTTATCTTTTAATTAATGTTTTATTTATTTAATTTATTTGTATATATGTTTTAAAATCATATAGTATATTTGTTTAGGGTAATATTTAATTTGTACTTAGTTAATTAAATTAGAGTTTTTTAGGATTAATTACCTTAATTAAATAATTAATTTTAATAGGGAGATAATTGTAGCAACGATGATATTTTAATCATATAGCTCGGATACACTAAGCGGTCGGTGTTTTGATATAACATGACGTTGACCAAAAGAGTATACTTTGGTATCGCATTCGACGTGCCATCAAAACCTAAAAAATGATAAATAATTTAGGGTTAGAATTAAATAAAATTAATTAGGTAAATAATTAGAAACACCACTAATATTATTAATTTTATTCGGTGTCAAGATGGTAGTGTCCGATCGTTCGGATGCTATCATAATGCACTTGGTAAAATTAATAATTAAATAGGATTTTAAATATTCAATGAATGGAGCCTTATAGGTTAGAACTTAAAATGAACAAGATAATAATTGATTATGCATTTAAAATCTTTTGGGGCAAAATTTATATTTCTTTAAATACGAGTTAAGATTTCCTATCTAGAGGATGTCTTATCCAAGCTCGTATTTAAAAGAAATATATCTTCTTACCCAAAAGGATATTCTCATTCGGACGAACATTCATTTGACAATGACGAATTAAATTAATATTATTATTCGAAATGCCAAAATGCCACGTGTAATTAATAAGGTACCGATCTCGAGCGCTCATAAGGGTCGTTCTTACGTGTAATCGACTCCAAAAACCAAATGTTTTAAAAATGAATTTCTGGTTGTTTTATGGTGTTTGATCTACCAAAGTGGCCGGTGGCAACTCCAAGTCAATTTCAAAATTAAAAGAATACATATTTTTAACACGACCTCAATTTTCATAATTTACGATTAAAAGCAATAAAACTCAATTTTTTCAAAATTTACTCGCTAGACTATTTTTCACCCTTTCGGTTTTAAAATGGTCGCGACAAATATATAGATTCACTGATTGGCCTAGTGATCAAGAATGATCATATTGCCTCATCTTATATGAGTTCGAATCTTAATATGAGAAAAAGATGTAATCTTTATTTTAATAAAAAATATATAAAAGATACAATCTCTATTTTAATAAAAAAATATAAAAGATATAATTATTCAAATTTGTATATCAAAATATCAATAAATTATATAATAAAGTAAAAAATTAATTAATTAAATATATTTAATTAATTAATCCCATAAAAACGATAGATATGGAAAATTGGGAAAAAACAAACCTTGAGAATGTATGAGTTTTTGTCATTTTAAACCTGGGAAAATATAAAGGAAAGTGCCAGGGACAAGACAAAAGGGGGGGTTATGTTCCAATTTATTGCTTAAAAAACAGTATGGAAAGACCATAAATATGACAGTACACAGTTTTCAATTTCGTCAATTACGAGATAGAAACTATATAAATCTTATTCCATTTTCATTGCATTTTACACCCACCATGTCCATATCTGATAGTACAATCTTCCCTGTCTTTCCTTCTTTATCATTTAGCAATCCAGACATTCACATTGTTTCCATAGATTCTGCTCCTACTTGATTTCTTCCCAAACACACCACTGGTTTCCCCTTTTTACTACACAAATTTATCTCCAACAATCCCAAATTTCATACTTTCATTAATCATTCTTCATTTTACAAATGGAACATCCAAGAAACATGACATTAATCCTGTCTGCACTGTGTCTGATCAGTTCTGCTGTTATAACAACTGCTTTTGCTTGTTCTAATGGACAATGCAAGGTAACTTCTGCCTTTTGTTTTGAGAGTGAACTTGAAACAGGAATAGAACATGTTAAGAGAGGTAAAGAGGATTCGAATGTCAAAGAATCGAAACTAAAACCAACCTTGGACATCTCTTAACATGTGTCTGTCTCAGTTCTTCATCCTGTTTGTAGTTTTTTTTAATGTTATATCTTAATGGTGCTGTTTTTAACTGTAGATCGGAGATGAATGTTCATCTGATGCAGACTGCCAGACAGGGCTGTCTTGTTTCTCTTGTTCCAAAGCATTTGAAAGGTCGAGATGTATCCGATCATCGGCTACCGACCAATTCCAGATTACGGTAACATATGGAACATTTCAGTTTCTGGACTTTCGATTATTAGTGTCGGATATGAATACTTTAACGAAATAAATGAATTGTTACAATGAATTCCAGAATTCACTAACATAGATCATCATATCTTTCCGAGAAGGATTCTCTTCCATTCAACAGATATGCTTTTGTTACAACCCATAATTCGTTTGCCAACTCAGAGGAGCCGCATCATACCGGAATTCGACTCACCTTTGAAAATCAAGAGGACAGTGTAACAAAACAGTTAAATGTAAGAAATTTTGTTTTGGGGAGGGTGGCAAATCATGTTGCCTGTATTACAAGAAAGTACATTTTAGTTTATTGATTTCTCTTACAGAATGGAGTTCGAGCATTGATGCTCGACACATACGAGTTCAAGGGAGACATATGGTTGTGCCATTCTTTTGGAGGGAAATGCTATGATTTCACTGCATTTGTATGTTATTTCAGATCCTAATTCTCCTGTTTTGATCTCATTTCTGCATCTTGAAGAAGAAAGAAACTGAAAGGCCTTGAATTTATTTCATTGCAGTGGCTTGCTATTGACACTTTGAAGCAAGTGGAGTCATTTTTATCTGCAAATCCATCACAGATTGTGACACTGTTCCTAGAAGACTATGTTAATACCCCAAACGCGTTATCAAAAGTTTTTCAAGATTCCGGCCTAATGAAGTACTGGTTTCCGGTCTCGAGTATGCCGCAGAATGGTCAAGATTGGCCATTAGTAAAGGATATGATTGCCAATAACCAAAGACTTGTTGTATTCACTTCAAAGCGGTCCAAGCAAGAAAGTGAAGGAATAGCATATCAATGGAACTACGTGGTTGAGAATCAATGTAATACCACTTCCTAATCATAAGATAATCTGTCTAAACTTACAGCACTGAAATACATTTGTCCTAAAATTTCAGATGGGAATGATGGGGAGCATTCAGGACAATGCAGCAACCGGGCAGAGTCGGCACCACTCGATGACAAAACCAAATCTCTGGTTCTGATAAACCACTTTCAGTCAATACCAGTCAAAGAATTTGTCTGTGAAGAAAATTCAGGTAGCCTTCTGAGTATGCTCGATACATGCCATGGAACATCAGGCAACCGGTGGGCAAACTTTGTCGCGGTTAACTATTACAAGGTACACCCTTTCACCGGTCACTATCTCGCTCTTTGATAAGTGATTTCATAACTATACATTTGTGATCATTGTTGCAGAGAAGTCAAGGGGGAGGAGTGTTCCAAGCTGTTGACAAATTGAATGGCCAGTTGATATGTGGCTGTGATGATGTCCATTCATGCAAGGTAAAAGATCATCAGAAATTACTATAAAATTATGGTTTGGTTGAATGTGTATATATATATATATGATGAAATCGCATATTAATTGTATACATATTTTGCTTGATTGCAGCCTGGATCATCATCAACAAATTGTTCTGCAATTCAGGGCCTGTGAATTTCGTTCTGTTCTCATAGTAATTTACAGGGTAATGCAGAGGTTTGAGGTTTACACACATAATGTTAATTCAAAACAAGCTAATAAAAATCTTCAATTTTTTTTAAACTACGCCCGCTTGTGTGAATGACTCGACTCGGGTATAAATCGTTTATCTTTTTATTCTATCTCCATTTTAAAATAGTAAATTTAGTGTTTAAGATTTAGATTCGAAGGTAGAGGTTCTGGTTAAGATTTAGAGAATTAAGGATAGAGTATATATTTTAGGATTTAGGGTCTAAGATGTAAAAATTATGGTTAAGGTTTATAATTTAATTTTTTTAATAATTTTTAGTGTACAACATAGAAGGATACATGATTAAGAGATATATGATTTTTGTTCAAATGACTCGTAACATATATAAGCAGCAAATCAAATCAATCCAATATAATAATAAGTGATGTTAGTCCAGATGTGAGACTAGAATTACTTAAAATTCGTAGGGTAAATTACGTAAATCATCTCTTGATTTTATTCTAAAATATATTTTAGTTATTAAAGTTTTAAAACGTTTCAATTTATTCACTGAAATTTAAATATTTAATACTTTTTATTTACGAAGTTTAGAATTTGAATACTTTTTGTTGTTTCATCGTTTAGTGTCATCATCTTACAACACAAAATTTCATTAGTTGCTTTGTCTTGTCTTTTTAAGTTCATCAAATTTAATTTCTATTTCGCTGGAAGGTGCCTTAAAATCTACATATGTGTCAAACTCGATTAAAGGAACGGTTGTTGTTTTTAAAGGTTACGAGTTTAAGCACTAGTATTATCAGTACAATGATTGAGCGATCAATATCAAATG
Organism: Abelmoschus esculentus; assembly: GCA_035048815.1. Lineage (NCBI taxonomy): Eukaryota > Viridiplantae > Streptophyta > Magnoliopsida > Malvales > Malvaceae > Abelmoschus > Abelmoschus esculentus. The sequence goes on along the minus strand of JAUCBN010000031.1, from coordinate 3,085,288 downwards.
ATTATTGTAATCAGTGTAGTTAAATCAAAAAAATAAAATAAAAGAACTCGTATTTTTTTAAATAAAAAAAAACTAAATTATACATTCAGTCGGTAAAAGTTACATAAACGCTATTATTTTTCGCAATAAATGATTATTTTCCGCTTTATTTCTGTATGGTCTATGGATCTTGGTTTTTAATTTTATAGATTCGGTGTTTATTTATTTTTTGTTTTTAAATAGTTTCAAGGAAACTGAAAAAATAAATTGAATACGTTTATTTATATAAATTCACGAAAGTTAGATTTATGAAACGAATGAGTATGATTTTTATTTAAATAAATGTTGAAAGATCGATATTGTCCATAAAAGAATAATGCAAGGATGTGTTACCAAACATTGAATGACAATTATTTATTACGGTAATTCTTATCATTACTTAAGATAATCCAGTATATTCTCTTATATCGATTGTCTCTTTTTATTTATATAACTTTTTTTTTATACTTAATTTATCTTTTTTGTAATTTGTCACTTTCGTCGCCATTAAGTTCATTTTTTTTAGTCCGAGAAGTTAAAAGTTAAAATTTCACTAATCTCTATAAAAGTGATCTTAATTTATACTTATACTATTACTAATATCGTTTGTATTACACTTAAATCACGTAACATAAAACATGACAAAACTTATTTTCTTTTATTTTTGTCATGTTTCAATTTCAATAACGACAGGTTACACAACAAAGGAGCTTCATCAGAACAAGATTTCCAGCCACAAACAATAGCAAAACTGGTACAAGCTTGTTACAATTAATACCAGCATAGTCTATAAATCTAAATGGAACACACACAAACAATAATAATCAATAACAAGCCATTTTAAGTTTGCTAAAAGTATTATAAAGTTTAGAATAAATTGATAATATAATTACGAAGCCAATCACGTACAGCAACTTTGCATGATTCATGCAATCACTCCATGATCAGGAATCGTATTATCAAGTTTTGATTTGTTTCTCATAATTTATCAACCAGTTATGGTAGTAAACTTGACCCGAACCAACCTAACCCTAACCTTGGAAGCTGCTGCCAAGGTGGTGTCCAATCAGAGTTGAAAACTATCCTGATATGTGTAAGAAAAAGGGTAACGATAGATTCAATGATTGTGTCCATTTTCGTTAATCAATTGGACTCTATCCGTGCTGAACGAGTCATGAAGTGATAATGGTAACGAGATCAAGGGAAATCAGGGGAACCGGGTGGCAAACAAACAAAATGAGAGAGAAACCCAAGGCAGAGAGGAGTAAATGAGAAGGCAAAAGTAGGGCCAGCAGCACGTACGTTAATATACATAGAGGAGTAATAAGGGCAGGGCCTTAAGTGCAAAGGAACCCTTTGGCCTTGGGAAAGTCGAGTTATACCAGCACAGAAAGGTGAGGAAACCAAGTGTCAAACAAACTTTATTTCCATGTTGGGTAACTGAGGAATCGTCCCATCACTACGAGACAAAGGTTCGAGCGAGTCGAGTCAAAAAATTTTGAGTTATTCGAGTTGAGTCATCATATTTTATAGTTTGAACTTTTTTTGAAACTTTTCGATTCGATTTTAGCGAGTTCAAGTCGAGTTCGATTCGATTCGATTCGATTTTTCGATTTATGTATAAATTTTAATTATACTATTTGTAATACTATAATATAGTTTTATTATAATTTAAATGGTTTTCTCTTTAAATTTACATACATATTTTTTTCATATTATTTTTTATATGTATAAAAATAGATTTTAAATTATTATTATTACCATCAATCAAATATCTTAGGTATGAATATGTCATTTTATTAAATTATATTTATTAATAACCTTCTTCTTATCTAGGTAAGACTAAGACTAAACAAAAAATAATGATACATTAATACAAAAATTAAAAAAACAAATAATATAATATAAAAGATACAAATAAAAATTTTATTAGATAAAATAAAAAATGAATCTAGAACGTGACCAGATTATAAAAAAAATTAAAATATAAAAAAAGAAGGGACTGAAAATAAAACTACATGGGTTAAATGTGCAATTAATCTTTATAATTACTAAAATTTTCGAGTTATTCGATTTTCATTTTTGTAACTTGGACTTAATTTAAATTTTTTTTGAGTCGATTCGAGTTTATGAAATTTCGAATCGAGTTAAAACGAGTCGAGAAATTCGATTTTTTGAATCGAATCGAGTTTTGCTCACCCCTACCCATGAGAATCGATCCAAATGGTAAGAAGATTGTTATCGTTTAAGTATATATCGAGTTTGAAAACTTGTTTAAACAGAAAATTATTGTTAGAAGACTCACCCACGAAACTATGTGTGTATCACAGATCTATTCGAACTAGTTAGGACAAAACCCTAAACCCACGTTCTTTTAAAGTGTCTGTCTTCCTGTAAATTTCACTGTATTTAGTACGCTAGTACTTGTGTGCCCATCGACGACAGTGTGCGTGTGTGACATTGACAAGTGATTGTAGCATCGGTCTCTTTCAGGTTTCCTTGTTTTACATGGCACCCACAAAAGATGGGATGGTTGGGCAGGGCCCTATATCTTCACTATCTTTTTCACACTGTCCGAAACTAGGTTCCCATCGCCATTGACACTAGCTAGTAACTACTGTCTGGCTGTAATGGAAGCATTTGGTTTCAAGATGTGTATGGTTTCGATGACTTGATTACATGGTCGAGACTCAAGGGACTTGGTTCCTTGTCTTCTCTTTGAGTCAATCAGAAACATATAATATGATATGATGTCATGATCTTAGCTTTTTATACACTGTTTTAGGATCTTTGAATTTGAAAGTTGTGTCGTTTTGGTTGATTGGATAGTTTTTTTACGTTTGATTGGTCGGATAATTTCGCTCTTCTTTTTTTATGTAACGCAGAATAAAATCTTTAAAATAATCTTTGCAAAGCAAATTTTTAGTTAAAAGTTTAATTGTAAAATAAATATTTAACTTTTATTAGATGTATAATGTTTTATTCGATTATCATTTTAAAATTAAACTGTTAAATAAAATTTATCACTCAATAATTATGTGTTGGGTATTTATTTTTAATTTAAATATATAAAATTTTTATTTTAAAAATCTTAAAGAAATAAATTTCTCACGAAATTTTAAAAGCCACACTTCTCTAAAACATATTAAAACTTTTTATTCTTCTCGTTATCTTCATCCACCACCATATTGCCGCAACAATGGTCATATCCTCTCGCTACAAAAGTCGACTGTACAATTCTCATCATCTCTCGTTAATCTGATATATTTGTCATTTATAACGATGGTAGAATAAGATAGTCAATTCACATAAAAAATAAAATTTAACGTGATTTGATCGTGTTTATCTCTTTATATGAAAGAAGAAATTCACAATAATAATAAAAAAATTGAAAATTAAGTATATTATAAAATTTAGAAAAATTATTAGGTGAACCCTGTTCATCGCATCATATGTAGTCCTAATCAATCAGCATCGTTCATTTTAATTTTTTTTTCAAGTGAATCGTCATTTTTTTCTTACATGTTATTAGGTGATTATTTAAAGATAAACGATCCTGATTGTTTGGACCATAAATGATGTGGTGAATAAGGTTCACCTAATAATCTCTCTATCAATTGAAAAAGGATGTTATAATCGAATACAAATTACTATAAATTTAAATCTTGCCACGTGTCCTACCAACGACAAATAATCCGGACCCAACACAAAAATATTAAATTTTAAGTCTTATCCTTAAATTTTAAATTATAAAAAAATATATCATATCTATAATTTTTTAAATCCTAAACCTGAACTATAACATTAAACTAGAAAACAGAAGAGGAATTCTATTCTCTTATTAACACATGGAAGGAAATCGTCTGCCCCTTAACTTTTCTTCTTTCGATTCATTCGTAACATAAAATAAATTTAAAACTTAAGGTTAAAGATTATTTTTAGGATATAAAATATATAATTAAGGTTTAAAATTTAATTTTATTAAATTCAATAAGAGCAAAAAATACTACTAAAACTTTCTCCTTTTTAAGTATGAAACAATACTGCATTATCTAGACAATAAACTTAATACCTTAGTTAAACCGAAACAAACATTAGAAGTAGATTGAAAATAAAAATGGTGGAGGGGCATATGTCTGAAAATTGCAGAGCAGGTACCAGGTACTCTAACAAGTAATATTAGTAAAGCTAGATTTTCTTTTTGACTCTGGATTCTGCTTCCATATCTCCCCCATCTTCCTTTGAAAAAAAAGAAGGAAGAGAAGACCCACCATCTATCAATAGCCTTGTCCAAAACCCTAACCATCTCCTCTCTCTTCCAACCATGAACCTTGACGACAAACTTGGAATGGACTTGGTTCCACAATCCGAACATCTTTGCTATGTCCGCTGCAACTTCTGCAACACCGTTCTTGCGGTATATTTTCATTCACACCATGCGCTTCAATAAAATCAAAGGCAATATAGCATGTCATAAGACGGTAATGTTTTTTTATAGGTCGGAATCCCATGCAAAAGGTTGCTGGAAACAGTGACAGTGAAATGCGGTCATTGCAGTAACCTCTCGTTTCTCAGCACCAGACCTCCACTGCAAGGTCAATGCCTCGATCCCCAAACCAGCATCACTCTCCAGGTGCGTTTTCCATTTCAAAACCATGTGCATGCAGCTATTAGTTTATGGTATTATACGATTAGAGTTAAGGAGCAGAAATGTCAATTTCTTTGGTCAAAAATGGACTGAAGTTGGTTCATGTCAAGGGTATGCAGAGTTTCAGCGGAGATTTCAGGAAAGGCACTCAGTTTTCATCGTCATCGTCGTCAACATCGAGCGAGCCATCGTCCCCTAAAGCACTATTTGTTGTAAAACGTATGTGGAAAACTGAAACCCCTTTATTTCTGCATTAATGGGAAACTGATAATTTCTTTCTTTCTTCTTCTTTTTGCAGCCCCTGAGAAGAAACACAGGCTTCCATCAGCTTACAATCGGTTTATGAAGTAACGAAACGCTGTTTCTGGCTTTCTGCCATGAAACCATGTTCTCTATTTCCTTCTCTGATATTTTTTTGTTTGTTTGTTTACATTTACAGGGATGAAATACAGCGTATTAAAGCAGCAAACCCTGAGATACCACATCGAGAAGCTTTCAGCGCAGCTGCTAAAAATGTAAGATATACTGTTTCATCTGCTTTGTTCAAATTTGATTGAAAGTTGGATTCTGATTCTCATGAAATGGAAGCAGTGGGCTAGGTACATCCCGAATTCTCCACCACCAGCATCTGCTTGTGGAAGCAGCAGCAATGTAAGTAAATCATATACCATGTATAGACATTATTTTGGTTGAATACAATCTATACACATACATATACGATAAGATCCGTTTACACAATATAAAGTTCGAGAGATTGTTAAACGAGTAGAATAAATGATTAAGATTAATAATAGTCTATGTGAATAATACGATGATTTGGGAAAAAAGTAAAAAGTTAAATTGAATCATAAATTTTATTTATATAATGATCCAAAAAAACGTGTAAAACTTATAATTTTACGTTGTTTGTAGAAGGATCTTAACCCTATATATATATATATATATGATGTAATATATATATTTTATTCTAGGAATTGGCAAAAGGACTGGCCGTTGGGGCTGATTGTATGAAATTTTGCAGGAACAAAGTGATAATGCGTGAAAAACGTTTGCAAGAACAAAGCTGACGAGAGAGACTGCTAGATTTGGAGATTTGAGTCATCGTCTGCTAGCAAAAAGTTAGGGCGTATTTAACGTTACTTGGTCTGTCTGAATTATCTAATTAGTATTAGTGTGGTGTTTGTTAGTTTTAGGGTATTGGTCTTTAAATGAAAAACATGCATCTAACTTTTTCTAGAACTGTATTTTTAAAAAAATTTTACTAAATTTTTATTAAATTTATAAAAAAATTATAATTATATCGTTTTCGATAAATAAAAAATTTGATTAAACAATCCAAAAAATTTTACAACCAAAAAATAAAAAAAATAAATAGAGATAAGTATACCAATAAAATTCAGAAACTTCTTAAATCTCCTTGTCTCTGTCCAAACGAGACACATAAAGAAGGATGAAGTTGTAGACGATCTAAATTGTCATGTAAAAAGTATTGTTACCCAGGACTAATTTTATCGGCAAACAACCATCAACCGAGTGGGGATATAACTTTTCAAATGACCTCCGACAAAAACATAAATCAGAAACTAGCACCGATTGAATTTTTGTGTGAATAACAATCGATTGTTAGGATATGCTAAAATATGCCACAAAAATGGATAAACCAATTCACAAAACAAAAACATGTCACAAAAACAGAAAAAAAAAACGTGTCATAATGATAAAAAAAACGTGTTATAAAAATAGAGATTCTTATTAAAATAAAAAATTATAAATAATAATAAATTTATAAATCCGATGATCAACAACCAATAATAAAATTGATTGTCGATCACCGATTAAAATGATATATCAATGTGAAAAATAATTAGTAACGAAAAAATTATGTTTACAAAGGCAATATTGTTGAATTAATAATATTGGTTGCTGCAAATCCAATTGATCACTGGTTGAAAATATCAAACTCCAAAGTATCTTAATTCACTTAAGGTACAATAACAATATTGGTGTTCAATGTTTTCTTAATTTTTATTTTCGTGCTTTTTTTATTTTAGTTTTTCAGAAAAGAAAATCGTAAAGCTCTCCTGTCTTTTCTTCTCACACGTCCAATAATCTGCCCTGCTTGCTTTCTAATTCCCGGTGATCCTCCGATCCAAGCAGAACCTTCTTTGTGACCTCTCTTGCTACTGCTCAGTTCGGATTTTTTAATGAAGCCCCAATGACTTTAAAACCGAGAAGATGAACTTTTCCCCTTTTTGATTTTCTTCTATTTCCCCTTTCTTTGTTGATTTAGTCCTCAACTTGCAGCAATAAGCAAATAACCATTTGATTCTTGCTCACTCTAGATATCAATGTTTCGATTTTCTTCTTTTCTATTGAAGGGAGATGGATTTATCGGTTTTGACTGGAAGCCGACATTTGCTCCGAAGAACCGTTGAAGAAGAAGAACGGCTCATTGGCCACTTGTTTGTTTTCTAGAGGATATTTGTTTCCCTGGAAATCAGTAAAATCCCATGTAAGAGATCAAAAAAAAGAAGAATTTTTGTATGAGGGAGACGACAGAGGAATCAAACGGAGAGGCAGAAATCAAAATATTGGGGAAGAGTGTGGGATAGGAGGGGGATCTGTGACGGCTATGGTGGTTCTGAAAGTGACGATGGCAATGGTTGGGATTCGAATGAAAAAAAAATCAATAAAGGACCAAACTGAAAAAAATCAAAACAGTAGGGGTTTTAAAATTAAAAAGATTAAGGATAGAGCTGAATTATTTTTTTTAATTAACATTACGCTGCGTGTCAATTATTGATTGGTTTAAATATTTTTTAATATTTTTATTAAAAAATGAATATTTAACTTTTGTATGTTTCAAGAATAAGTCTGATTTGAATTAAGAGAATTAACCCGAATACAAAATTTTCACAAAAGCTTAATTGATTAATTAGAAAACTGACAAATTTTAAACATTATCTAGTTGTAAGCCTAATTAAGCCACAGACATCATCAAAGATATGTTTGAATCATCTCATCTTCATCACTAAACCAGCTGCTTAAACTCCTCCAAGAATGTCTGAAAATAGTAGCATATGGTAATGGAATCATCAAGTGGTAATGAAATAACACAGCTCCTCACTTTCCTGCTTTACTTGGATCGAATTCGTTTGTCTCTCCAGTTTAAGCAAATCAACACCGGTTCCATTTTCAGTTGAAAGACCTGAGCCATTTGTTTGGACTTCAAAGTTAACAGTATGATCAGCAGCATCAGAGACCCCAACTTCCATGTGGTTCATTATATATGAATGGAAACCAGTGGCTTCCTCGGAGCTATGATCGGCATGGCTTGATAAGTACTGTGTTTGAGGTGACAGAAGAGAGAGAGCACAATCTGAATGTGCAACCCCATATAACTCTTCAACATTAGGATCATTGAAAGCTTCAGTTGCAGATGAAAATGTTACACCAATGCCATGAACTTCAAAGGAAGATTTTGGCACCAACCGGACGTTTGTAATCGGTACTACCGGATCAGGTTCAGATTCAACTTGAAGTACGTGCGGTGCAACGAGGATGGAGGATCCCGGAAATTTGGTACCTGAGAGACCCACACAGGTGACCAATATGTTAGATGTTTAGCAAAATGAAATTCAATATGTACTTAGTTTTTAGCATTGTGCATTTCATCAATATGGATATTGCCTCAGAACAACTTGATTTTATAACTTTATGTCTTAGTTTGGACTGTTCATACATTGATATGTCTGCAGCAACTTACTCGGTTTTCCAGGGAGGGCACTGAAATAATGCTTCCTTCTGCGCTCGTTATGCCCTGCTAGACTCTTACGACAACTGCGCTTGCCGTCGTCGAATTCAGCCAGTAAATGAAACCTAATGAACCACCAGGAGTAACAGTTTAGATAACTACAAATAACATTTCACACACAATCAGATCAAAAATTGAAGGGAAAAAGAGTGTAAATGAAGAAACAAATCAACCTGCTACATTGCTGACAGAATCTCTGTTCAATTCCATTAACAATGACTTTAGCAGTCTTAGAGTGAGTCTCACAAACTTTATGTTTCTTGTGGTAATCTTTTGAGAAGCTGAGATCCTTGTTACAACCATAAACTTGACAGCAAGGTGAACTTGTTCTCCGAGCTTTCCTAGCCGTCGAAGCCCGATGAACCAAAGAAACCACACAGGTTTTGCTATCTTGGGGATCTTTATAATCAGCCAATCTCCCTAACTTCAAATCAATGAGTGAAGCTTCTCGACTGTTGGACTCCATCAAAGAAGTACAATGCTTGGAACCAAATTGCCCTTCACCATAATATGAACTTGAGGTAAACATACAAGTAGGAGAAACTAGCCTTGTAGCAGAATCATTAGCCAACTCAGCACCAAAAATGGCCAAACTGGTGTTACCATAAAAGGGTTTTTTGCTCATATCAGATAAACCAAAATCCATGAATTCTAAACTCTGAAGAGCTCCAAAACCAGTGCAAGGCTTGATGTCCCAACACAGCATTGGTTTTCTAGTTCTAGCTAAAGCATCAACTGGGAAATCCATTTCATCAGTAAATGAAAGGCCTTTCCCTCCAGAACCATAGCTCCAAGGCTCCATCAATATAAAAATGTAAATGCCTACATATAAATTTCAAGCACAAGTTCAACCAAAGCTCATAGATCCAAAATAAACAAATAAAATAGGTTATCAGATTTGCTTTAGCTTACCACAGTGCAAAGAAGAAATCCAATGTCTAAACAAGAGAAAAAGGAAAGAAAGATTGAAATAAGAAGAGAAGTTTTAATTGTTATCAATGTGTTCCATGTTTCTGGTGAGGTCGAAGCAGATTCATTGTGAGTGGACATCAATTTTTCCTCTTAAAAAGTACTGCAACTGTTGTGTCTGAAAAGCATGTCCAGGTCACTTGTAACTTTTTTTGAGAGGCAGATTCTCCTCCAATTCCATTCTTGATCCTTCTTCCACGACAAAACCACCTAAACAAATTATTATTACCATTACTATTACTGTAATGAAAGCAAACCATGTTATTCCTGTCAGTTCACTCTATCTCACACTGTCAAACCAAACTTTCATGCAAAAAAACAACAGAAACTGACACTACAACACCCTGCTTCATATACATTAATATCCAAATTTAACCAACATGTTAAATACTTATTAGAATCCATAATCTCAAAATACTTATATATAACCTCGAGGTTTAACTCGAACATTAATAATTCTGCAGATCATGGGATGTTTGTCTTCAAATAATTGGACAAGACATTGCCCCTGCTTTGCCACTTTTACATAGTGGTGAGCTTAAACGTGTCCACCTGGGGAAAAAAGATGAAAAAGCGAAGGTTGGCACATTGTGGCAGTGGTGCTGATGCCTGGTGAGTGCGGACCCCAACTCTCTGCAACAAAATTGTCCATTGTGTTGTTGCAGCAATGCACTGCGCCCTCCAGATCACAACTCCTTCAAAGCTGCCTTTCACTTGTCTATAGCTCTGGTTAGGGTTTAATTTATTAACACCAACTCAAATTTACCCGTGAATTATAAGACTAAACCTCCCTTTATTTATTACAACCCTTCGAAAATTATCACTCAATCTAGCGGGATAAAACATTATATCTTACCTAATATATAATTTTTTTTTAATAGAGATCGCTAATTTTATTAAAAAAGAAAATACCTAATATTACAATAATGGTTTATAATTATCATTGTAAATTAAATACATATTTTTGACATTTTCTTAAAACTAGTCACTTTAGATCATACAAGGACCATACATGAAAAAAGTTTAAAAAACTCATCCAAAAACTCGATCGAAAAAATAGACACGAACAAATCTGACTGCATCAGCAAACGAACCACAAAAGAGGATTATTCTATTGAAAGACCACTGAGAATTGCAAATCAGAACTGAGCGTCGTGATAAACTATCCACGAGTGCAAACCGTGTATCCAAATTCAATCTAAGTAGTCCAAAGCAAGGAAGATCACCATGATAGCAAACAATCGTCATCTTGATCAGTCGTGACGTTGTCAGATCCAATTTAAAAACAAAAGAAAAAAAAAAGCGACAGAAAAAACGTATCAAAAGGTAGAATAGATCATGCTACAAGAGCAGAATAATGCAGTCGGCGACCAATATTAAAATTGATGCCGCCGTCAGCACTCAAAGGGAAAGAAAATCAACCCTAGCAGAGAAAAGTTGAAGAAGGAAATTAGTATAATTTTTTTGATATAATTACACGTGAGGTCCCTTCTAATTTAAATAATAATAAAATAAATTTTTTATTCTCCTAATTTTTAGATTTAAAAGTTTCATAGATTTTTGTCCCTTCTAATGTTTGATCCTTACTCTGTGTCTGACCATGCTAACCATATTTCATTCTCAAAAGGCAAGAGTTATGGTTAAAAGGAAACCAAGGGAAAGGGATGAGGAAATCCTGTTACAGCTGAATGGGAAAATAACTTGGTAGGCCCCCACTTAAGTGATAGCACTGAGGAATGTTCATAAGTCCCCATCAACCATCTAATCTCCTCTGCAATTTATGTGAATGGGAGAGACAAAAGCTGCTACATTATGCTGTATATAGGGGGGGAAACAATCCACTATCATTAAATAATGTTTATTTTAAAAAATTAAATTTAATTATTTTATTTATATAATAAATAGATATTATTTTATAATTGTATTTAAACCATTCAATATATATATGTTTATATGTGAGATTCAACATATATATATATATATAAAGATCTTTGTAAATACAAGACTTACAGATATATGTTGTCTTGTTAATGTTATTAACGTGACAATTGTGTGGTACTTAGGGACACCAAGTCTTAACCATTACGATTAACATATATGATTCCTTTGATTGATGGGTTCGGCTGGTGGTTTTAAGGGGTATGGGTTATGTAAGTTTGGATTGGACCGGTTGGGTTTGTATGGGTCAGATATTATAATAAAATTTTTGGAGAAATTTAATTTTAGTTTGGGCTCACGTCCGGACAGAAATGGGTTATTACACGTAGGGCCCTTGCAACTTCGTTCCTATTTCCTGCCGGATCTAATCTAGAGCATGGGGGGAACCCTTTTGAATTTGCCGACAGAATTTGGATGAGATGGCTTAATCATCAAGCATGCAAAAACTTGATACAATGGGGGAATATATTAATTAATGCTTGCATGAATCATACGTGCAGATAGGGGATATATTAATTAATATGTTTAAACTATTTATTGTTTCTTGTCCTAAAGTCAAAAGAGGCTTTTTGCTGATGTTTCTCCATTAATTAACTGGAATATCATTAATCATGGCACAATCTAAGCAAACTATTACAATGGTGGATTTTTAATGTTTTTGCATTAAACCATGAAAGGGAAGACAGGCCGACATTTCAAACTGTACATGCAAGAAAATGAACTAAAAGAAAAAGCAAAATATAGGACACCAAATTTCTTTCTTTGTTGTTCTCATAGGGCACCACTGGAAATGGATGCACCTCTCTTGATGGTGTCCATATGTGTCGTTTCATACACAGGCAAACCACTTGAGTAAATGCCTAAGTCATAGTTTTGCAACTCGAACAGATCGGAACTCGAATCACTATCTGCACCATCATCGGTCTCGGTCTCGGTGAACTTCTTGATTTCTTTCTCCTCCGATGGATATCGATTATCGAAATTCTGACCCTTCTCTTGATTCTTGTGTTTCTCTATTGTATCTTCAATGACAGCATTTTGTAAAGCTGTTGGTTTCGTTGGTCCAATGTTGTTCTTTGAAAGAGACAAAACCTGTTTATGATCCGAATAGGTTCTAAATTCCTTGTGGCTTATCATAGTAGTATGTTCATAGGGCGGCGGTGTCCGAAAACCGGAGCTTGAGGAAGAATAGAAAGACTTGGTATCAGCCGTGCTAGAGCTCCGGAAATGGCTAATACTGCTCCTCCTTTTCCTTCTCCCACCAGGGCTGTCTTCTTCATGTTTCATTGACTGCGTGGCGGATTTCGATTTTTTCTTCGAACCGGTTTGATTGAAAAGAGAGTTCAAGAAACTAGCAAACCTTCCCCCAGGAGAGCTCGGTTGCTTGTATTTCTTATCCTTAACTTGCTTCTCCACCACATGAGCTTGTTGAGGAAGAGGGTTCCTAGTGGTCATTGGTACATCCAAACTGACCCTACCCCTCATCTTATGAGAAAATGTTGCACAATTATAGCTGGCCGCATCGTTGTACCACGAGAAATACCGTGCCGCTTCGAACACATCGAGCTCACCGGAATCATTCCTTCGATGGAATGAGTTGAGCATTCGATCAAGGTCCGAGACACTTGTTACAGACATGATATGTTTCTTCTATCGGTTTGGTTATGGAGAAAGAGGGGACAATGAATAGAAGTGATGGGAGTAGTGAGATTGTAGAGGGAGGGAATGGGGTTTGAAATGATTGAGATTTGAGAGTAGTGAGAATATGTAGCTTTAAAATATATGGGTGATGATAACCAATTGGACTGTGTAATGGAGTAATATAACATGATGAAGAGGGTTTTTTAGTTTGAGTGAGACCCACTTTTGTGAATTTTATTCGAATTTAATTTTTTAAAAATAAATATTATTTTTTTAATAAAATTATTCATTAGGTTCAAGATTAAATCTTTAATCCTTACTTTGGCAGATAAAGGGAGCCATGGTTATTAGGAGTGTTTAAAATTGGTTCAATAGGTATCCATCGGTCTAATAAATTCATAACGCAACTTTAAAGATAAAAAATAATAATAAAACATAATAATATTATAATATTGATATTAAATTTATTGGGCCGTTAGGACAAATTGAATAGAGTTATGTAAAATTGTCCTCAATGAGTACACAATTCTACCAAAAATTATTTATCATATTAGTATAAATTTTATCTTTAACCGCTCAATAAGAATAAATTAAAAAAATATAAATTAACGCAGAAAAAAATATCACTAATGTTTGAAATGACCAATCATTTTGATTTTATTTTTTAATTAATTTAACTTTGAACGTTTTACTTTGAATCAAAATGACTTTTTACAGATAAAAATTGTTAGTCAATTGATTCGGTAGAGGCCAAGACCCTCCTAAAATTTTCAAAATTTATCATTTGGCCCTTTAAAATTTTTAAAAATATAATTATGTGAACCATTCAAATATTTGAATCCCCTAAATTTTAAAAGTTCATCATTTAGCCCTTTAAAAAATTTAAAAAAACTCATTAGACACCTTCAAATATTTGAAATTTTTCATTTTTTAAAAAAATATTATATATTTATATATTAAAAAAACACTACAAACTTTTATATTTGAAAAAAAATTATAATATATATAAGACCTGTTAAAAAAATTTAGTCAACTTCTCAAAATTAAATGTCACTGAAATGATAACAACAAAACTCAAAAGTAGGCCATAAAACATACAATGATAATAAAAAAAAGAAAAAAAATCTACTTCTCATCCTATTAGGAGCAATGGTTGCATCCTGCATGTGCATGTGTGGTGGTGTATTCATAAAACCAATACACACGTGAAAACATCACAAATCGAAACACAACACGTGTCTTTTCACGACATTATTTATTATCAAAAACCTTTTGATGTGTCAACTTAGAAGATCCACCCAACTGCCCTAGACCAAGTGTTCGAGTTCGATGAGCACGACAGTTGCATTAGGTTTACTCGGGTCTCCCTCTCTGGTCAATTTTTGGCTACAAAATTTAATGTAATTTTTAACATCAAGTGGCCCTTTATGGTTCCCACAGGCCACAACCTAACAAGGCTGCAGCAAAATCAACCTTTGGAACTGATAGTTAAAAGGAGATTCTTCAAGGTTTTTGTCTTGAGCAAATCCCCTCACAATCTTTGATTGGAACTTGTGAGGGAGAAGAGGGTTGGAACCAGCTTGTTCTTGACCAAGACATGGTTGAGTTTCTGCTTAAGATTGGTAAGAAATATGAACATATTAAGGATACCAATTTTCAATTCAAAATTTGACTTATATGGAGACAATGGGGATGCCTAAGCCTAGAATGGTCCATGAGTGCAATGTAATTCAAACCATAAATAGCAAAGATAGGAAGAGAAAAGTTTATTTGATTAGGCTACTAAGCAAGGATGGAACCAAGATTTAGGGTTAGGAGACAAAACATAAACATTTATCTGTGTCCGTTTACGTATAAAAAAATAATATTATTAATATTTAATATAAGTGTGTTTATCTTAAAAAAATTTGAATCTATCACTGAACATCACTAAATGCTTGATCAACAAACCCCCCATTATCCTAACCTAAAGTTAGATTGCAAATGTCTTCATCCCCTCTAGCCAAACTTTTGATATTACATATTGGATAGATTCATGTTTGATGTCGGGTAGCTTTCTTTAGCTATGCACCATGCATTCATAAAGTTATCTTGCCTGGCCATGCTTCATCAATAAGTCCCATCTCATCTTACCCTTAATCCCTTTTCATTTCCCACCTTTTTTTGAGGTCCTTGTTGTATGGTGTAGACTAAACAAAGGGATTTTTTATATTAAAAAATGAATAATGAAGCTGCAAGGATAAAGAATAGTTATCCCTTTTGTCTAGATATTACAAGAACTCTAATCCAACACTGTTTGAGACATGTTTTTCTCTTCTTTACAGCCCATCTAAGGTGCTAACTGAGGGAGCAACATGCCCAAGGAAATACCCCACAGGAAACAGATGTTGTGTTGTGTGTTTTATGGAAGACAGTGAATTGAGATTTGACCCTATGTTGTCTGCTACTGTTATTGGCTCATGGCTCATGGTCCATGGTTACGTGCTGGCATGCAATGATGGGTTTGTAATGGCCATGAGTTTTATTTGCAATGTCCAACCGGATACTCTCTCAATCTCAATCTTCAGTTTGGGTCAGCAAAATCATGGCAGATTTTATAAAGGGATAACATTTAACATGGGATTTAGATTTAGTAGTAAATTATGGATCATCACTCAATATGGTTTTTATAATATAATAATAAGGAGGAGGAGAATAAACAAAATTATTAATTATCATCAATATGGTTTTGGTCATCAACTATTATATTTTTTAGTTTTTAATAACAGGTGATCAATATATATATATATAACACTAGTAATAATTTTATCAAAAATAATAATTTAATAACTAAAATAGAAAAACGAGAGCAATTTAATGGTAAATGATATTATTTGCTCTAATAATATTAATGTAGTTTTTTAATTTGATAGGCGCAGAATCAGCATTAATATTGAGTACTTTTTATAAATTAAATTAAAATATAATGATAAACTATATATTTTTTTTTAAGATTTAAATATATATATATATATAATACTTTTAAGGTCATAATCCTCGCTAGTTCTCGTTAAGGTAGAAATTGAGTAGAAAATAATCGAAAATTATAGAGATTTGAATTGATGAGATAAGGAATAATCAAAAATTTTATTTATAAAAAATTGATGGTAGAAAAAAATCATAATTATATTATTATATCATTAAGATGAAGACGGTGATTATTATATCTAAATCATATGAATAATCGAACCATAATCATATAAATAATTGTAATGATAAAAAAATATTTATAAGAATCTTCGATATTTTACAAGATTTTTAAAATTATTTATTTATTTATCTATACACCCTAGATATATATCTTAATAAATAAAAGTTATAACTATATTATTATCATTTAACTTTTTCTAAAACCTAGTTATACTCTAATTTCTCGGTATGTTTTTATCTTAATTTTTTAGATATAAATTAAAATTATCGTCTAAATCTTCTTCAACACAAACCCTTTCATCTTCATTATCTTCTAACTAATTCTAATTGAATTATCTGAATTTTATATTTTAAACTAAATTAACCATTTATTTTTTATTAATAAAATAATAATATTATTTTAATTTTTAAGATGAGGATTCCTCAAAAATCGGATATATTCGCACAAAAAATGTAAAAACAAAACAAAAATCTGAAATATTTAATGAAAAATTTTAAAACGCCAGTAATTATTAAAGATAAAGTCAAAAATATAAAACCGTCGCCTCTCCCGGTGTTGTTTCTTTCCACCATGCTCCGGTCTTGGTCTCATTTGTGGACTTTTGAGAATGGACAGTGGAACCAGTCAAAGATCTTATTGTTTATGACTTATGAGAGATGTCATTTCGGCTGCGACAAGGCTGAATTTGGTCGGACCTATGGATGCTGCTGTGTTGCAGCATCGGATTGCTAATCTTGCAGAAGATGTGTTCGAGAAATGGATGGACCGTCCGGTTGAGGATGCTAGCCAAACCACTCCTTTGTGTGATACTATTCAAGGTGGCCATGACCAGTTGTTTTCCAGGTTGTTCTGTTCTTAAGATTGTACATTTGGGTGTAAAGTTTTGAACTTTGTAAGGAAGGGTACGTGGATCTTCAACAGTTCAACTCGAACAACATTTAACATTAAATTTAATGAACTTAGGGAGTTAAAATCATCTGCTGGCTGCTGCAGACATCGGTCTTAACACAAAGATAGCAGAAAATGATATATAGTAATGACAAACCAATGTAAACAACGTAGGAAAACAAGATCAATCACATGGTACTGACTCAAAAACAAGAAAACCGTACACATTTCACAGAGATGACTGATGAGATTTAGTTTGCAGTATTTCCTTCTTGATGTCGATAAGATGATTCAAGCAAAGAAGGCAAAACGAGAGGCGATAGTAGAGGAATTGGATCTTTACTTTGATAGAATGAACTAAATGAAGTCGATGATGTTGTTGCTGCTGCTGATGATGATGAAGCCTTGCGATCGGCATTAGGTTTAATCTGCAAAGGACGAGGGGCTCGCCTTTGAAGCCTGCTAAATGGCCTTCTGAATACCCGTTCATCTTTGTGAACACCAATTTGGAACCCAGGGAACTCAGCACCAGGTTCTTCCATTCTTTTCCTCTATCTGCTCATCTCTGTCAAGATAGTTCCTTAATGGATCTTAAGCATTTAATATAGACAAAATGTTATTATAAGTATTTACTATTTAGCAGGTGCCTTCCTTGCTTGCTCGCTAGCTCGCTTTCTATTGGCCCTTATATGCAGAAATAGATACTGATCACAAGTTTCAAAGCTGTTCTATCTTCGAGACGAGGATCGAACCCTCGACCATTAACGGTATAGTTTTAACTCTGCAAACAACAACTAAATTATTTGGTGTATACTTAGATCACAGCCAGGCGTACATGTGGAGAGATGGTTTTTCTGATACATTGCTTCATTAAGAACTTGCATTTGCAGATCTGCCATGTGAAGGAGGAATCAATGCACATATTTCAGTGACAAAATCCTCAGAAGCACATGATGCGTCAATAGCTTAATTTAATTAGTAATTTCCCATTGGATTTCTGTCTGTTTTAACCTTATCCTCTTCTAGTTCACCACCTTCTAGCTAGGGCTGTAAACGAACCGAACGAACACGAACGAGGGTGTGTTCATGTCCGTTCGTTTAACTTTAACCGAACAAATGAACGAACACGAACATAAACGAACACAATTTTTCTTGTTCGTGTTTGTTCGTTAAGGATTGTAGCTTGTTCATGTTCGTTTATGTCCGTTTGTTTAAATGATAAACGAACGTAAACGAACGAATATAAATGAACGTAAACGAACGAACATAAATAACATAAATAAACGAACGAACATAAATAACATATATAATATGCTAAATATTTAATACTTTGGATTAATTCAATTAATTTAGCTAATCAACTGATTTTAAACCGAATTAGTCAATAATTAAAATTAAAAAAAAAAACTCTTAATTATTAGATGAAACCTAAAATTTAACTGTTTAACTAGTTTTGTTTTGATTTGATTCATTAACTCGGTTTAACAGAACAATAAACACTCTAACCTATAACAAGAAAGTTTTTAACGAGCCATAAAATAAGACTTCTCAACTCGAGTAACTCAAAATTTTTTGACTCGACTTACTTGATCTAATTCCCACTCTTAGATATATGTGAATAAATTTAAACGAACATAAATGAACGAACATGAACGAATATAAATGAACATAAACGAACAGATTACCGAACGTTTCATCAACATAAATGAACGAACAAGCCCTTTGTTCATGTTCGTTCGTTTAACTAAACGAACGAAAATCTTGTTCATGTTCGTTCGTTTAATAAATAAACGAACATAAACAAACTTTCCGCCAAACGGTTCACGAAGGGTTTATCGAACGTTCGGTTCGTTTACCGCCCTACTTCTAGCAATGGTTTTCTTAACCGTCTTATTCTTACACAATGCATCAAACTCAACATTTAAATCGAGGTTGCTGGCATGTTTAGTCCTTTCCCCTTGTTGTATTTCTTGCAAGATACATGAATGCTGGTAACTCTTTATATAACCTGCAGACTGTTTTCTGACAGATAAGACCAGAGATTCATGTGTCTGTTCTTTAGCATCTAACAATGAAACAGCACAGGAAATCTGGTAAACAAAAAGTATGGAACATGTTAATTTCAGGAAAATTGAAGTACATCCCAATTAAAACCAGTCTGATAGACTCCTGCAAACATCATCCAAAACTCTCTTCCATTATCTTACAAAATCTTTGCAATATAGATCCTAATACTTTCAGAGATTACATCAAGAGTCTTATCTGAATTCAACTTAATATTACCGATTAGAATTTGAGTTGTTTCCTTGACAGAGATTTCATTCCGACATTAGTATTTAGTCTTCAACGACTTTAATTCTTACTTAAACCAAATATTTGATAAAGTGTCACAGTCAATGTAAGATGAAAGGTATAAGACATTAGGGGACATCACCCTTTAAAATTTTTAAAATTAAAATTTAGTTCTCTTAAGATTTTTAAAAATTCATCATAAACTTCAAAATTTTAATTAAATATTTCTTAATTTTAATTTTTTATTAAATCTCTTAAAGTTATTAAAAATTTATTTAAACCCTTTTTTTAATTTAAGTTGCATCAAAAAATTTATCTCAAGTTTCGCCATTATTCTCTACTGTCCGTAACTTTCGACTACAGTTAGCGGTTCAGGATTATTTTATAATAAAATTAAAATTATATTTATTATAATTTTTAAAAGTTTGATGTCCGGTTTATAATATTTAAGATAATCTGGTGACCATTTTATGAAATTTACCCAAGAAAATACACAGTTATTGAAAAAGAGGGATCGCCGGCGCAGTCAAGAAATCAATAGAACATAGATGTTGTTGTGTTCTTCATCGGCAGTAATCCGAAGGATATCCGTATCGTGGCTGACTATGGCTAACAGTTCCAACCTCAAATCTCACCGCCAATCTCGTTCTGGTAAATTCCTTTACTAAACCTTCTTATATATCATCTCCATATTCCTTTTTAAAAAATTTGTTGGGTAATTATTTTTCCTCTTTTTTGAAATAACCAGCCGATGCTTCTATGACGTTAGAAAGCTCCACGAAAAGAGCCAGAACAATGAGCACCCAGTCTTCCATCAAGGACGCTTTTTCTAACTACGCCGATTACCTCAACTCCCTTGTAAATTTTCCTCTTTTTTACCTTGGGTCGCATAAATTATCTGAAATTTTTAGATGAAAAATCTTTATCTAGAAGATGTGGATTAATTATACCCAATAGACCATGAAGTCTTGAGCTGGATTAGGGGAAAAACACTAGTTTCAGCATTAATGTTTTATACCCTCATTTCCACAGGGACAAGGTAGTAGGAAATGACAATGACTTGTTCCAATTCAGACATAAAATGGGTTCTAGATCGTTTGTTATAGAAGTGGAGCTTGTTTTGTTGTTGGATACTTGCTTTATGGGGATATCTTCACCAAAATGTTCAAAGTTTATTACATATATAAGCTGTAAAGTTACCTTGCATAATGTTTTTTTTAGATTATTCTATATGCAATGACTAATCAACTTGAATCTTTTTTTTTTTTTTTTTTTTGTAGAATGAAAAACGAGAAAGGATAGTTAAAGCTAGTCGTGATGTAACTATGAATAGTAAAAAAGTCATATTTCAGGTGCACAGGTAATGTTCAAATTCATTTCGTCAGTTTACCGGTTTTCATTTCTCGAATAGTCCAATTATATAATAGTTTCTTTTTGTTCTCTCAACTGTTGCCTATTCATCTGGTTCTTAATTAGTCTATTCAATTACATTGTCCCTCATCCTGTTATTTACTATCTTTTTTCTTTATCCATATGGTTTTGTTTGTTCACAAGGAATGAATTGTTCGTATGTTGGTTAATATGATATGTTACTTTGCTGTGATTTCACTTATGGTTTCTTATGTAGCTACAACTTTTGCTTGATGGCAGAATCGGTAAAAACAATAAAGAGGAAGTTTTGGAAAAGGCAGAAAAGGATTTAGCAGCAGTGAGAGATCAGCATATTTCTCGACTGGTGAAAGAGTTGCAAGGGACTGATTTTTGGAAGCTACGGCGTGCATACTCTCCTGGGGTTGCTTCTTTGTCTTCTTAGACTTTAGTGGAATAGTTCCGAAGAGGAACAACTTAGTTGACTTATTATGCTTGTCTCTTTGCAGGTACAAGAGTATGTTGAAGCTGCAACATTCTTCAAATTCTGCCAAACTGGAACTCTCTTGAATCTTGATGAGATAAATGCTAGTTTATTACCACTTAGTGATCCATCTATTGAGCCTTTGCAAATTAACCTCCTTGACTATCTCCTAGGGGTAGATGCCTGAATTTTGCGTTATTTACATTTGTAGGTTTAGGCTGATGAAAGCATTTGCTGCAAATATTTTTGTATATCATTATTTCCCTCTCTTAGAACATCTCCTACTTATTTCCAACATACATGCATACACACAGACATCTAACAAACCAAACCAGTCACATAAACTCCCACATTTATTACAATGGAGGGTGTTGACTCGTCCTTTACAGCTTGCAGATTTGACTGGAGAGCTGATGCGGTTAGCAATTGGTCGAATATCTGATGGCGAAGTAGAATATTCTGAGAGAATATGCCAATTCGTACGTGATATTTATAGGGAATTGACTCTTGTTGTCCCACATATGGATGATAGTTATGACATGAAGACAAAGATGACTACAATGCTCCAAAGCGTAGTGAAAATAGAGAATGGTAATCTTGGTGCTGGTTTTCTTTCCCTTAAAGTCAGAATCATTGTATAGTATATCATGGAAGATTTCTTTGTTAAGCTAATGAATATCTGATGTCAAAAACTCCACGGTTTTGATGTTATTATATGTGCTATGAATACCTAAGGATCTCTTATATGAGTTCTTATTGCATGCAGCGTGCTTTAGTGTTCGTGTGAGAGGATCCGAGTACATTCCGCTTCTAGGCTCTAGTGATCCAAGTTCTTTCTTACTGGGAGTGTCTGATGCTGAATTATGAAAGTAACTTTTGCTTCTCATAACCTCACTTCTTCCCTTCTCTTTGTATTATTATTGTTATATGTGTGGTATGCCACCCCCTCCTGCAGTTCTTGGCTGGTGGAGTTGTTCCCTGCTCGAGATACAATGGTTTTGGAGTACGTCACGAAATGTTTTCCGAGATGCTTCTGTGACATTCTCTCTCGCCCTATTTTAGTTGATGGGAAGTTAACAATGAAGCTTAGAAACAGAAATGTTATAAAAGATGTCTCGAGTCTGACACAAGAACACTTCTAGTTAGGTGTGTTTCGAAACTTAGATCCAGTTTATACATTGGGTTGAACATGTTTTAAACATATTAGCATTCTGTTTAGTGATTGATCCTGTTCATGCCAGGTCAATATTCCTAGTCCTATCTAAGCATGTACTCCAAATTGGGCTCTTCCAAGTAGATAAAGCTCCTTCTCTTTGCTCTTAACTTCAGTTTTCTCTAACTAGTAGCACTGAGCAAATACTAATTGTAGTATAAGTTTGTCATTTAGTTATTCTTACAAAAAGTTTTAAAATAGGGATATGATTAAGTTAAAACTTTTTAAGTTTTATATATTTTTTGGATCGTTGGATGATTAAAAGGATTATTTAGATTAATAGTCGATTATATGAAGATTATCACTTGAGAAAAAAGGTACGAGTTAATATGAATTATTTGTTTCAGTCATTCACAACGATCCAAAGAATGTAAAATTTTGAGAGCTTTATTCTGATTTATCTCTTTAAAATATAAAAAAATATTTGTGACGGGAAAATGGGGTGCCGTATCTGCATGAATTTACCTTGAAAGTTACCAGGAGATTGTAATTATTATTCTAATAATTGCATTAAAAATTTCTAATTACCTTGAGACTAAGCATTTTATTATTATAAAAGAATTCATTTAAACCTCTAAAACA
This sequence comes from Abelmoschus esculentus, assembly GCA_035048815.1. Classification (NCBI taxonomy): domain Eukaryota; kingdom Viridiplantae; phylum Streptophyta; class Magnoliopsida; order Malvales; family Malvaceae; genus Abelmoschus; species Abelmoschus esculentus. The sequence continues at coordinate 3,062,243 of JAUCBN010000031.1, read as the reverse complement.
TTTTATTAATATTTGCTAAGTAAATATTCTATAATAAAGCTACTCATGCAAATAAAATGATTAGGTTTGAAAAAGTGTGTTATAAATTTATGTAGTACTATATATTCTAACCTGTAGCATCCATACTAATAAACTATGAGTTGATATTTTATGTAAAAGTAAATAAATAAATAATATATATATATATAAATTTTCAGTATTTATAAATAAAAATGTTAATGACATATTTTATAAGTAAAAAAAACAATCTCGAATATTAAAATCCCATCTAGAAAGTGCTTTTGTAGTTGTGCAGGAGCCAAAAAAACAAAGAGTATTTTCCGACCAAGTCTCCTTCACTAAAATGTGGCATAATTCAGCAGGTTCTGTCCCCCACGGATACGGGCAACGGAGATTGTGTCATCTTGCCTGGTTTTGTCGGTTTTGGATGAACCATAAACTCCTAATTTTGGTCGCAACGTCCATGATGAAAAAACTAGATTTAAAAATGAACAGATCTCGAAATGGCACACCATGCCAATTGCCATGGTTATAATGCATGTGAACTTTGTTCATTATGTTATTCGTAGTCTCAATTAATTAAAATCGTTTATCTCAAATTTTTTAAAACGAATTATCATCTTTTTCCTACATGTAATTAATGAATAAACAGTTATTAAATAATTATTTAAAAGTAAATAATTTTAATTATTTAAACTATAAATAACGTGATAAACAAAATTCACCTAATAATTTATCTTCGTTCACGTACCGAAGCCATTGGCACCTATTTGTAGCCGTCTCGGTTTTACATCACTGACATCACACTCCAACGGATCATAAAATTTAAATAAAAATTATTTACAAATAATGATTTATGAAAAAAAAACGTTATTGGCAGTTTCTTTTTGTTATTTTAATATTTTTAAAATTTAAAATGTAACTAAAATTTTATATAATCTAAATTTTAATTTTAATTTTAAATTTAATTATTTTTAATTTTTCCCCAAATTCGAGAGATCATCTAGATCTTGTGTTTACTTTACATAAAAAGAAAAAGTGTCGACGATAAGCTTACTTTTGTATCCATTGCTGACAGTCCCACACTTCTTTTTTCAGCTATCCACTTTAATTAAAAATAAATAATTTGACAGCTCAAGGTCTACTTTAAGGTATAATTATGATTTTAATCTCTGTGATATTATAATTTAATATTCTATTTTTTAGATAAATGATACTTTATTCATCTAAGAACCTCCCAAAAATAATATTACAATCGATAATCTTGTAAAAATAAATAAATAAGATCAACTAAGATCCCAACAACTAGCTAAATTGTTATCTATGTATGTATACTTCTTATAATCAAGTAGTTTTAAGCTAACGTCCTTTTTTAAAAGAGAAAAAATATCCGTAACTAGACGAGGTCGCCTTCCATGTAACATTTCATTACGTTCATGTCATATGTAATAAAAGAAACATCTTTAAGCAATTCTAAGTATGGTAACTATCAAGCTTTTACCTTTTTCTTCCTATTGAATCCAATCATACATCTCCTCCCAGCTTCTATATGATATGCGAACACCACAAGTTCTTAAAATCATTTTTTACAGTTGTTGCAGCAAATAGTAACAAATACAAAAATTTATCCGATTAAAAACTTAAATCGTTGTTTGATTTTTTTTCTATTAAGAACTTAAACTTGACTTATTTATCCAATTAGGTACATAAATTTGGTTTCTTGGACAGGTTTGGCATGTTTGATATTTTTATCCAATTAGGTATCTTAATTTGTCAATTTGGCTAAAATTGGTACTAAAATTTGACCATTTTTTTCGATTTGTAACTTATATGTTTAAGTTAAATTAATTATTAATATTTGGAATAAAAATATTTATAATTTTAAAATTATTCGAATTCATCTAAGTCCACCCACATGATACAAATCCAAATTGAACCAAGAAGCCAAATTTAGGTACCAAATTTAACCAAAAAGCCAAATGTAGGTACCAAATTGGTAAATTCAAGTACCAAAATTATATACTTACTTTATTAATAGTACAAGGACTAAAATCAAAATTAGACCCAACTTAACACGTGTAGATGAAATCACGGTCATCTTCATCATCATCACTAGTTTCGCAGTTCCAACTTGAAATTTTCTTTTTTGTTTTTCTTTCTCCTGGCTTGTATTTGTTTTTATTTTCTTCCATTTCTCCGGCGAAATATACAAACAAACAAAAGCGTTTTGACTTAAAGAACAGAGCTCAGATTTCCGACACCTTTGTCGGCTTCGAAAAATTAAAAATACGAAAGTCAAAAGGAAAAAAGATTGTTCTGATTTCACTCTTCTTTTCTTGTTGTTGGCATGCAGCTGCTGCTGTTTGGTTGGAAGGGAAATTGATCGGATTTTTTTGAATTTATTTTTTCAGAGAAAGTTGCCGGGTAAAACGGCGTTATCATTTTCTTTAATATGGTTCTAAAGATGGGTTGGGGATAATTAATGCCGAAACTGAGTCTAATAAATAAAAAATCAGAAGAAAAAATAGAAAGAAAACAGAGCCGTTTGTTTGGTTTGCCATGGCAATTAATAGCAGATCGATGTAAAGCTTTGACTTTTGACATTTTTTATTACAATATTTTATTTACGATAATTAAAACTCTCTCCTTTCTTTATTTCACTTTCTAGTTTCCACTCGTTTGTTCTTTCATCTGTTGTGAGAATCCGGTCTTAAAACACACCCAAAGCTTCTTTTATTAAAAACGCCCCAAGCTCCAAAGCTCTCTTTTTTACTCTTAAGATCGCCTTGGTTTCTTTTAAACCTTGTTTTTTCTTGGCTTTTGCAGTGAAGATTACTGAAAGTTCGAGCTTTTAATCGACAGAGAAGACGAAAAAAAGGTATCAACTTTTTTTTTGGTTTTGTATTTGTTTGGATTTGCTTCAGATCTTTGATATTCTCTCCTTTTGTTTTTACTACTTGTTTTTTCATGAGTTTGAGAGTTAAACCAATCTGGGATTTTTGTTATACTAATAATTTTGTTGTGTTAGATCTGATTAAAGCTAGAAATTTGTTATACTACTTGTTGCAACCAAGAAACCAAACTATGGAAAACATGAAATTTGGTAATAATATGTTTTTCTAATCTCTCCTGCACATCATCTTGTCTGCTGTGTTTCTATATTGTATCTTTGCTTTCTATTTTCTTCTTATACTGGGAGTCAGTTTTGCTTTGCTTTGCTTTGGTTTATCTTGTAGTGTTAGCAGATAGTGAAAGCCTTGCCGTTCAACTGTAGGCCTCAAGAGTAACTCAAAGCTTCCGGATTCCGGTGGATCCAATGTAGAAGGATTTATATGAAGGGTGATCAGAATGGACTAATGCATGATAAAATGGGAACTGATGAGGATTCGGATCCTGCACCAAAACTAGATTGTTCTATGAGTGTAAATGACTTTACCAATGGTAATGAAAAGGATTCCGAAGATTTCGTGACATGTAATTCTCGCTCTTTGAAGAATACGGATTCATTTCAGGACTCGGTTTTGTATATGGACAAAAGCGTGACGGAATGTGCATTGCCCGAATTGGTAGTTTGCTATAAAGAGAGTACATATCATGTTGTCAAAGACATCTGCATTGATGAGGGAGTTCCTACTCAGCATAAGTTCTTGTTTGACAGTGGGGTGGATGAGAAGAGCAATTTCGACTTTCTTCTCTCGGAAAGCGATCAAGATAGTAAACTGCTGAAAGAAAAATCAGAGAGTGATATATCTATGCAAGTTGGTTCCGTGCCTCCGGAAGAAAATCAAATGGACAATGATATTGACAATGAATGTGGTTCTAATAAAAATCTCCATGCTGATATATGTACTCAGGATGTTTCTTTATCTCTAGAAGAAAATGAGCCTAACAAGGGGATTCCTAGTAAATGTGATTCTAAGGATTTGATACTGACCAGGGAAATGAAGGATGCTAAAACGAAAATTGTCACCGATGATGTCCCGAAAGAGGTGTTTACCCTTGGAGAGTTACTTTCCATGCCAGAATTGAGCACAGTGAATTCCGAAGCCTTAGCTTCGGATTACAAAAGTAATGGAATCGAGCAACAGTATTTTGAGGTAAGCTTATCTGGTCAAAGTTTTTAAAATTCCAAAGTACTATGCCAAAATTCCTTGAAATAACATATGGATTCACCTATGTATGCAAGGAAACATGCATGATTGCATTTTATCTTCTAATTTCTGCTTTCACGTTCGGTTTTAGCATCAAAGGCGCCTCTATACAAAAAGTTGAAATTAGAAGAAAAAGCATAGTAATTTTGTTTCCCATCAAAATTGTAATATTAAGTTGGGAATCTATTAGGTTCACACATGTGAAGAAGTAACATGGATGTATTTTGATTTTTATGCAGAATTCAAGGGGAAAGGAAGTCACCATGTCGCCTCCTTTGGATTTTGCAGATAAGGAATCAAACGATAGTGTCAAGGAAACAAGTCTATCTGCTGCTGCATCAGGATCTGTACCTGAAGAATTGGACAGTGGGAAAGGGGAAGCTACCAGGTTTAGCTGTGCTGAGGAATCTACCAGTAATGGCCTTGTAAGTGAGGCATGTGGCTTTGATTCTTCTGCACCAACGAATGGCAAAGATGAGGTTTGCCACAATCTTGACCGTGAACCTCCCGAGACCAGAGGTACACCGAAGCTTGAAGGTACAAGTGATCTGCCTTTATCAAAAGATCTGCAACATGGATTTGGAGAGTCTAGTTTCTCAGCAGGAGGGCAGGTGACAGGTCTAATAAGTTACTCTGGACCAATAGCATATTCGGGCAGTCTCTCTCTTAGATCAGATAGCAGCACAACAAGCACTCGATCCTTCGCATTCCCAATGTAATTTACTGGCAACTATTTGTGTCTTGCTCCTAAAGTCTTCAACTATAACCAATGACAACTAATTATTACGTGTTTTGATTTTTTTCTTCTCCCCTCCCCCTTTATTCAGATTGCAGCCTGAGTGGAATAGCAGTCCAGTAAGAATGGGAAAGGCCGATCGGAGACATTATCGGAAGCATAGAGCTTGGAGGCCCTGCCTCCTTTGCTGTAGATTCTGAAAAGTTCTGTTCTATACTTTATCATAGGTTATTCAAATTTTTATTATTTTTGCTTATCAAGTTACATACATCATCTCCTTATCTCTCACTTGGGTGTAATTGGCAGTAGGTTTTAGTGTCATGATTAGCTAATTTTCAATCTCATGCATGCAAGTTGAGCTGCAAGCTTATAGTATTTGTTTTTGGTTTTTTGCTTTCATGTTCATAATTAAGACTTGTTGTTTCAAAACAACCATGTTTTATGATTATGACCAAAGTAACAACAATCAAAGGGTCATCATCTTCCATTTTCTTTTAGATATCGGCATTCGATACTTAACATACTCGAATATGATGATGAATTCATAATTCATATCATACATTCTGGGCTAGTTGGACACTCTTGTCCTCATTCTCCATTTCTTCACTTGCCTTTCATGGATTTACTACACATGCACGTGTTTTGTCTTTGAAAAACAAAAGCCTTACTTCCAAAGACCAAAACCAACATTATTTCCCTGTCTTGTTTCGCCTTTTTTACTTGGTTGCCTTGTGTTCTTCCAAAATTCAAGACTTTTTTCTTGTAATTATGTGTTTTTGGAACTCTGCATTATTATGCTTTGTGTCCGCTTTTTTTTTTTTTTTTTTTTTTTCTGCTGTTCTTTCCTCCTAGTAAATGAGGTTTCCCCTTCCATATAAAAACAGCCCTATCATGGAGCTGAAGGGAATCTCCATTACCATGCTTTGTTTTAGCTTTTTTCGTTGCAAACACCTTGTACTTCCCAGCAAATCAAGCTGCAACCCAAATGAACAAGGTAAACTACAAAGGTTTATGTTTCACATCATGTGTCTATGTCTGTCTCTGTTTCTAAATATAATGTGTTTTCAACACTTCCATCATGAGCAGCAAAAGAAGTTGACACACACTACTGTCTACTGCTGCCAAGGAAGATGTTTCAGGTGAAATAAATATATACTATGGAAAACTACATTTTCTAGTCTCGTTGAAGCTCTTCATTTATCTTTTGTGCTGAACAAAATCTGGGTTTCAACATTCAGTATTCCTCCATTAATGCTTTAGTATGGTACTTGTCTAAAATCTAGGCCAGCTTGCTTAGAAATCATATGACTTCAATCTTTAAAGCACTTTTACACTTATTCATTTTGAACATATAAAGAACTATGAATTATTTTTAAATTATTTAAATAAATTCAAAATATTTTTCACATAATTTATAATATTAAAATACTTGCTCAACTTATACAAATTGTAACTAAATTTTGATAAATTATTTAATTTGTAATCAAACTTTTAATTGTTTTAATGTTATTATTAAACTTTTAATTTTACTCTAAATTAATCATCGACTTGTTAACAACCGTTAAAAGTATGACGTGTCAACTGAAATATTTTAGTATAATAACACATTTAGTGTTTATAAATTCAAACAATTTTATCTTAATTAAAAAAATAAATTTAATTCTCATTATTTACAAATTATTTCAATTTAATACTATTATAATTAAAAATAATTTAACCCTAAACACTAAAAAAATGAATGTATGTTAACACTAAAAAAATAATTAAAAATGTGTCAAATTGAAATAATTTATAAATAATAGGGGTTAAATTTATTTTTTGAATTAGGACAATTTTGTTTGAATCTATAAATATAAAAAATTAAATGTGTTATTATACTAAATATTTTAATAATCAAATCACTCTTTTAACGATTGTTAATGGATCAATAATTAATTTAGAACAAAACTAAAAATTTAATAATAATATTGAAGCAACTGAAAATTTAATTATCAAATTAAATAATTTACTAAAATTTAAATACCATTTATACATTTTACCCAAAAATAATATAAAATTACTTTTAAATTTTATTTTAAAAAATATAATAAAATTCTTAATCTTTATAATTTATTACGATACATATACTTATGATTTATCGCGGAATCCCCATAGTCCATAGCTGATGTGGCCCTAAATGCTTTGATTTTATTTTTATCCGAAATGAAACAACGTGCCACGACAAAAGACTAGGGTCGAAATATTACCAAAATATTGACAAAGAAGTACGTGTCAGGATAAGGCCAGTTAAGGGAGTTTAAGGGGAAATAGTTGAGTCGACATCACGTGCACAGTCCATGGTTCAACTGATTTGACTTTCAGATTCTTACACGAATAGTATTATATTATACAACTTTTAATTCTAATTTATTAGAAGATAATATTTTAATTTGATTTTATTATATATATATTTATGGGGAAAATATAGATACCTATCACCATTTAATTATTTTTCAATCATATTATAATAATTTGTTTTTTAAAATTTTAATTTATTAATTAAATTTTTAGATTGTTCTTATTTTGCTTGTTCTTAAATTATTTTATTATTATTTTTATTTTTAATATATTTTTAAAATAATTTAAAAATTAAAACATAAAATTAAATCCAAATATTCATCGATTATCATTTATTATCATCAAACGTTACTGTCGATGATCGTAAATAATAATAATTATTTTTTAGATTTTATCGTTTACTTTGTCGAGGCACTCTGAATTAAAATTAAACATTTATTTTATCAAAAATAAAACTCCAAAATATAAGAAAAATATAAATTCATATTATATCTTCTATTTTATTGTTTCCATTTTTATAAAAATTTAATAGATATATTAAGATTAAGGAGTGCAGTTTAAGGCTTAATTTAAGCCAAAAATAAGTAAATGAACAAAAAAAAATTGTTCCATGGCATGGTCTCCATGTTCCTGTGGCCAGCTCATGGCTATTCCTTTATGACTGTCTTGGAGGAACCTAACACACTTGTTTAATCAAAAATATTTATCAGATAATGATGTCTGATTAAATAAATTAGAATATCAATCCAAAGATTAAATAATGTTTTAATTCAAGATAAAATATATATTATTGGACTGGTCTGATTAAGTCATGCATATGATGTCTGTACATGTTGGTCGACCAAACCTTCACTATAATAAAATAGAATTTTAATGATATATTTTTTTAATTTTATAATGATATTTTTAAACATCGTTAAAAATTATCAAAATGTTAAAATAATATCGTAAGAAGTGTTATTAGGTCAAATATCGCAAAAGTTAGTAGTGTTTGTGAAAAAAAACTTCACAAAAGATCGAGTTATATAATGACGTTCGGACAGACAAAAAATATTCTTCCTCCCTCAACTAGAGACATTTATTATTGGGTATTCTATAATTAAAAAAAATGGTCTAGACCAAATTCATTTATTCTCGGGTTGGGTACTTTTTAAAAAATTATTCGATATTTTTCTTTCGAGTCATGGGATTGGATAATTCTGAGCACCCCTACTCTCAACCATTTACTTAGCTCTTTATAAAGTTTTAATAAAAATAAATATAGAGTCAATATGATATATAAAATTTAAATCCTAACAAATATTGCTAAAGTATGCGTCTATAGTAATGTTTGCTTTAAAATATCGCTAAAATACGTATTTATAGCGGTGTTTGTCCAAAAATATCATTAAAGTATAACTTTATAGCCACGTTTACTTGAAATTGAAAGTATTTAAATTGTAAAAATTAAGAGTATTTAAGTTTAATTTTATAAAATTTAAAATTGAAAGATCTTTAAAAATAATTAAACTAGAACAAGGAGGGTCAAAGTTTAATTTTTTAATTTTAGATTACAGGGTTCTAAAAAATAATAAACTATAAAAATTTAATTATAATAATTTTAAAATTATGATGTCCTAAATATAATTTAAAATATTTAAAATTTTAGAATTAATTTAGAATGAGTATCATAGATGAGAGATAAAACTAAAATATTCAAGAATATGAGAATAATTTAGGATAAAGTTAAAATATTTAAAAATTTAAGAAATAGTTTTAAATAAAAATCAAGACTTATAATATAATAACTCTTTTATTTTTATATAAAATTTACATATTTCTCATATTCTTAAAATTATCATATAATATAATAACATTTATACAATAATAGTTTAATTAAACTTTCATTTGATTTTAATATATATTAGCCTATTATATGAGTAATAATATATTTTTAGTAGATTTATTGTATTAAAATTACCTACAAATAATATTATTGCTTCTTTTCAATGGTTCCAAACAATTGCCTTTAAGCTACAAATAATATTATTTTTCATTTTTAATGTTTTAAAAATATATATAGCATGAAATAAGCAAATATTAATCTTGTGGAATCTAGACCGTATGATCAGATCAACTGAAAACAAATAATCAGATACAACAAGACACAGATTAAGCTGTACATTAACTGTAATTCCGGTTTTTTCAAAAGGGTGATTTCGTCAATATATTACCGATCGAATCGGCAAACAAAGAATTCTTTAAAAGGGAGGTATTGGCTGGAAAGACGGTGACACCGCCACGTCATTGTCCAATGGACAATCCCCACGTGCTACCTATCTAACGGCTCATTCTTCCCTTTCTCGAACATCCAACGGTCCAAATTCTCCCTTCCGGATCCTTCCATTTCCCCCATAACGCAAGGGGAGAGAAATCAGAGCAGTGGAGTTAGTTAACCAGGATTAGTTAATTTAACCCCACAAAAAGGGTAAGACCACTGAGTTAAGAGAACGTTTCTTTCAAGAGGGAGAGGCCAGAGCTGAAAGGGGAAAAAGAAAGAGAAAATTAAGGAAAGCAAAAGAGAAAGATAACGAGAAACGTATACAGAGACAAGGAAGGTTTCCTGTGTTTAGACGACTGAGTCGACTCGGACGATTCCTTGCTCCTTTTACACTTCCCTTGTTTCTTTCTCTTTATTCGTACTCTTTTTCCGATTCTTTGAATCAACTACGGATTTCATTTGTTGGTTTTCTTTTATTTTTTGTTCATCGTTCTTCAACAAGGCGGTTAATCGAGATCTCTGCCTATACTTCATTCGGATCTTGAAATATGGTAAGTTTGTTTTCTTAGATTCGTAGGTTCAAACTGTTTTTTTATGCATTTTTTCTTTTAGGCGGGAGGGGGGTTTAAGTGAAATGGAACATTGAAGGTTCGATTTCTGAATGTATTGATGTTGAATTAATTGATCGTCTTCTTTGTTTAATTTTCTCTTCTTTTAAATAAATGTAAGCGAAAACCTAGTAAGTTTCTTGGATCTGTTGCTAACGCGAATGTTTCTCAAGCTAATATTCATGTTAGTTGCTTACTAATGTTTTTGTTGATTTAATGAATATTGAAGAAATGCGTTATTTTTACTTGTCTTTTTTTTTTTATTTGAGATTCTGTTTGTTTTCGTTGATTTATGTAACTGCTACTCTGCTTAGCTAGCTTTGCACATTTGTCTAAGTTCTCACCATTTAGGGTACATTTGGGTATTTATAATGTTAGCGTTTCTTTGATGTTCTACATTAAAATCAGGGATTTGATTAAAAGTTTTGTTCTTTTTTACAGGCTCTTGTGAGGGTTTCCTACTGTTTATGAATACTTTTATGGCTCAGTCAATGTAGTATAGAGTTAGATCTTCATCTTCATCTTTTGTTCCTTTAGATCGGATTAAGTTTCTGTTTTAGTTTTTGGGTTGTGGCTTCAGTTTTTGTTTTATTGATTGATGATTTTTGGTGAATTGGAGTAAAGTCATGTTGGTTTTCAATTAGCTTTGGGGTCCAAGGTCTTTTTGGAGGGGAAGCTTTCTTCTGTTATTGCCTCCATTCCCTGCTGCCAGGAAAGCCTCAATTGGTTTTTCTCCACTTTTCATGTCTAGTAAGTTGGACAGTCCTGTTCAAACTCAAATGGCTGTGGCAGTGTTTAAGAGTCCTCTTAGAGGGGAGTATCCTAGGAACAATGGAATGGAAGGGAAACAACCTACTGGGAGGAGGAGGGTTTTTGTGCAAACAGAGACTGGTTGTGTCTTGGGTATGGAGTTGGATCGTAGTGACAATGTTCATACCGTTAAAAGAAGGTTGCAGGTTGCCCTTAATTTCCCTGCGATGCAAAGTTCACTCACTTTTGGGGATGTTGAGTTGAAGAATGATCTTAGTGTTGTTCGTAATGATTCTCCACTTCTCCTAACACGGAACTATATGCACAGAAGCTCCTCTACACCTTGTCTTTCGCCTTGCGGAAAGGATCTTCAGCATCAGCAGAGAGATAGAAGTGGTCCTATTGAAATATTGGGATGGTCTGATAGCTTTGAGGTATTAAAAGATGTGGTGAAGGGTGTTGTTAAGGCAATCAAAGTGGCTGTTGACCCTATTCCTGTTCATGGTGGTTTGGGGGGTGCTTACTATTTCAGGAATTCTAGAGGTGAGAATGTTGCAATTGTGAAGCCAACAGATGAAGAACCTTTTGCACCAAACAATCCAAAAGGCTTTGTTGGGAAAGCCCTTGGACAGCAAGGTTTGAAACGTTCGGTTCGGGTAGGGGAGACTGGTTTCAGAGAAGTTGTGGCTTACCTTCTGGACTATGGTCATTTTGCAAATGTGCCACCAACAGCACTGGTGAAGATTACTCACTCTATCTTCAATGTCAATGATGGTGTGAATGGACATATGTCTAACAAGAAGAATCTGGTTAGCAAGATCGCCTCTTTCCAACAGTTTGTACCACATGATTTTGATGCTAGTGATTATGGAACCTCAAGTTTCCCTGTTTCTGCTGTTCACCGCATAGGAATACTTGATATACGGATATTTAACACAGACAGGCATGCAGGAAACATTTTAGTGCGGAAACTAGATGGTATTGGGAGGTTTGGTCAGGTGGAACTCATTCCTATTGATCATGGCCTTTGCTTGCCAGAAGATTTGGAGGATCCATACTTTGAGTGGATTCACTGGCCTCAGGCTTCGATTCCTTTCTCTGAGGATGAACTTGAGTATATAGGAAAGCTTGATCCTATTAAGGACTGTGAGATGCTGCAAAGGGAACTCCCCATGATACGAGAGGCTTGTTTACGTACTCTGATGCTCTCCACGATTTTCCTTAAAGAAGCTGCAGCTTTTGGTCTCTGTCTTGCTGAAATTGGTGAGATGATGAGTAGAGAATTTCGAGCTAGAGAGGAGGAACCTAGTGAGCTAGAGGTTGTTTGTCTCGAGGCAAGGAAGTTGGTAACGGAGAGGGAGCTGTCATCTCCCAAGTCCAATATGGGAGATGCTGAGTTCCAGTTTGATATTGACTGTGAGGAGCCAGGATCAGACTCGACCCCAAAAACAGTCCCAGATTTTATGACCCAAGAACCATTCCAATTTGGAAACGGATTTGTGAATAGCCGATTTCCACTTCCGAAGCTGGAAGAAAGCTTTGAGGAGGATGAGGAAAGTGAAGGAGAAACAGAGCATGAGGATTTTCCTGCTTTTAAAGTTCTTGAAAGTATCCCTTCCATTTCAAAGCTTTCAATGTCACTTAAAGATACCCGCCTGGGTGACAAGAGCGTGAAATATGGCAAATTTTCTGGAACAAAACAAGAAAATGGCCATCTTACCGGCGCATCTGGGCATAGGAGTGCAAATGAGCAGCTTCCTGGAAGTGTTAGCTTTGTAAAGCTGACTGACATGAATGAGGAGGAATGGACCTTGTTCTTGGAGAAGTTTCAGGAGTTGCTCTACCCAGCACTTGCTAAACGTAAATCTGTCACCTTAGGTCAGAAACAGATTCAGAGGCTTGGTACTTCGTGCCAGTTTTAAGGTCGAGTTGCCAGTTTTATCATACCCTGATAGTTTGGGTTGGCTGAAGAGGTTTGTTGGGTTGCTAGGATAGATCCAGGGATGCTGAGTCTGAGATGAGTTGTAGGAGAAATCATTGTAAATATTCTTTGGCTTTCAGCTGACTAGAACTGGTTGTATTTCTTCTTTAACCTTTCAGCTTTGATTTTTTTTGTTTCTTTTTAAGCCCTCCTTGTTTTCTTTCAGCTTCTTATGCAGTTTGATAAATAATTTGTAGGTGTTCTTTATTAAAGAATATCTATGTAGATGGAGACTTGCAGTCTTTGTGGTATGAAGTCTTTATTTATAGAGTCCATTGTTCTTTCATTTGAGCTTGTTTGCGAAGTCATAGCATGGATTCTAAGTGTGTGTGTGTTTTTATCAAAACATGGATTGAAAGATGAAACAAGGTAAAGCTTGGTTTCAGATAAAGTAAACCAAAAGAAAAAGTAAGCAAGCACTAAGCAACAACTGAACGTCAAATATGCTGGTGGGGCATGAAATGAATGAATATTGACCCCCTTGCAACATCATCATCATTGTCATTAGAACTTGCTCTTAGCTGTGTTCTCATTGTCCATAACCTTTATCCTGTGGGTTTACTTCTTTTAATAAATGACTTCAACCTTTCAACCTAAAATAAAAGACAGTATTATCAATTACATAATACGATTGAGCTTTGCATCGTTGCTTGTGATTTAACCAAATATAGTGGTACCTTTGATAATAGGGAAAATGATGCCTGATACACCCTAAAAGCATAAACCAAATATCATTACCTTTAGTTGTACTTGTGAATGCATATTGATATTGTGAAGAAGGAAATATGCGTTGCATGCAAAATGTATTAGGCCAATTCATGTTATTTACACTGTAATTATGAAAAGGGCTTTGTGAACAGCAGAAGTTGCAAGAAGCTGTCCGATAGCATCTGCAAAGCTTGAAACATTAAACGGCTTTTAAGTTACTCAATGAAATGTGTCTGAATAGTCTTGAGCCCACTCCAGTCACATATAACAGTCTCATATATGGTCTTTGTGTATATGGTAACCTTTAAGGATGCTAATAAGCAACTATTTCCTCTTCATGAACAAAATATCAAACTGACCAGAGTTGCTTACACCAGCACATTGTGTGAAGGGTGATGTGTACAGTGCATTCATGTTCTTCCGCTAGATGACGGAGAAGGGATTTGAAATTTCAATCAAAGATTATACTGTAGTGATGTTTGGCTCAATGGTTACCAGCAATGTGGTGATCGAGAAAATAAGTGCTGCCAATTAATAACAATTTGTACTAATCGCTGGAAATGTACAGCTATTCTTCATCCTTCATTCATGAGTGTTGTTATTGTATATGAAAGGTTACTTCTGCATGTCTGAAATGCATGCTTTTCACATTAGAGTTACCCTACAACACAGGACGAGTTACTTTTCTCTCTGTAAAGATTAATGATGCAGTTAATGTTTGAATTGAAGTCTCATTTGGGTTTGAAACTGGAACATCTCATCCTATGTAGTTTGGAAATTGAGTTTTGTGAGTATTGACAGGTTTCATCATGGTCTTAAATTCTATAGGGTCTTTTTAGCTAATAAGATCTGTGTTTTTTTTCTCTGTTTCACGATAGCCACCACCAGTGGGGGAAAGTGGACGTGATGGACAATGGTTGATATACTCTGTGGAGAGACAGATTGATGAAGGTGGTGTGGGTGCAAGAAGATGAATCAGTGAACTGACTTGACAATTGAGTGCGGCAAATCGGCGGTGGAGACCAGAGACCAAGGAGTAAAGACACAACACAGCTCCGTTGAAGTAGAGTCATGTTGATGTGCTACTAAAAATACAACGGACTGTTTCTTTCAGCTCCATTGAAGTATAGTAATTACAAAAGTGAATACTTTGATTTCAACCAAAAACACCTGTAGATCTTTGCTGGTGTCTGCAATTGATTCTTTTCTGTCTGGTGGACCATTTGGTTCCCATGCAGAAGGAAGGACATCCACATGGAATCTTTAATAGCAATCAGTGATCCATCTGTTTGCTTAACAAGGATGATTTAGAAGTTAGACAGCAAATCAAAGAAGTTATTACATAAAAACACTGTCATGAAACTGCATTACTACTGATTATAGTCTGGATTGAAAGGCTTTCAATTGCATGTTTGCATGAAGTAATAGACCCACTAGTGGATACTTCAAAGTCAAACAAAAGATGATAAAATATATAGTAAATATGAAATCATGAATGTAACCTCTCCTTAGACCCACCTCATACAATTTTTTTAATATATCTTTAGTGTTTAGCCCCACCACTTCATCATTCCTCTACTTTTGCTGTTGATAACAATTTTAAAATCCCATTTCTTCCCTCAAATTTCAAAAGCTTTCTTCTGCCCTAATGATCAATGGATAAATCTATTTAGGTTACAGAAATGAAAATGTGTTCATTAAGAAAGGCCTCTCCAGCCCTAGCATGGAAAGGCTATGCTTAGGCTTTGATAAAGAGAAGTGGCAAAAGCCTAGAATCTAGCAGTTTTGTCTCTGGAAAAAGATGGTTCATTAGAACTTGGGATTTAAACTAAGTGATTAATCTTTCATGTTCTGTTAATCCTATTCATAAGTTCGAGGTGTTTCATGTCCAGAGCGAGACTAAACACTTCGATTACTAGTTAAGGTAGAAGAAACCCTTACAATATAACCTAAACTCTGTGATTCTTAATATATCATATTTTATTCTTCAAATAGATTGCAATAAAACAATAAAAGATTGAAATTAATTCATAATTGAACCTAATGTCCAATAAAGCCAAGAAAACAGGGAAGATGGAACATGAAACACATCTGCCATTGAATTATCAATAAACACCTTGGCCCACTGTATCATAGCAAGGAGCCACATAATTGCAAATTTGCATTTCAAATTTCAAATGAAAAGAGCTTTTTGATTGCAATAATCAACATAAACTAGAAATTTACTACTAATTAGTAAAAAGATTAGGAAATAAAGAATGCAATATTAACCTTTGTAACCATATTGAAGCCGGAAATCACTCTTAATTAATAACCGACAAGAGAAATCCTTCACTCTTACTTTGTGTTTTCCATGTTTGCTTCCTCCCACAATCTCCATTTTCATGCCAAAATTTTCTCAAGAACCAAACATAAAAGTAAACAACCAAATTTCTTCTTGTATCTTGTTCACTATAATCTCTCTTCTCTTTCTGGTCTTTTAGACAGAAACTAGTCTCAAACTCTATAGCATATAGCCTAAGATTATTATACCGTGCAAGTTTTTGTCAACCTGTGACATCTAAAACATTTGATCACCATCAAACTCTATCTTTTTGTATGCTTCTGGATCGGAAATGGGGACTGCAACATCATCCATGGCAGCAAAGTTTGCATTTTTCCCACCGAACCCGCCTTCCTACGATATAATTCTGGATGAAGCAACTGGGAAAATGAAGTTCTCAGATGTTAATTACCAGAGAGATAATGTGGATGTATTGAAGCTAAGTACTAAGAGAGGGAATGAGATTGCGGCTATGTATGTAAAGAACACATCAGCTTCATTGACAGTGCTGTATTCTCATGGAAATGCTGCTGATATTGGTCAGATGTATCACACTTTCTTTGAACTGAGTGTCCACCTTAATGTTAATCTTCTGGGGTTAGTTACTATTGTATATCAAATGTTCACTGATTTTTCCTTTTGATTAACACTGAAAATGAACAAAAAAGTTGCAAATTTAGAATCAAGGAGAGCCATATGATTATGTTTTTGTGTTAATGCAGATATGATTACTCAGGATATGGACAATCCACTGGAAAGGTATAATCTACTCCTCTCTCATTTTTTAGTACTATTAAAAAAAATGAAGCCGTTTTTTTCTTTTCAATTTATAGTGTTTATTACCGTGTGAAAGTCTTCTCCTAGTAAAATAACAAAACCCCATGTTGATTTTGGTTTTTTTAACTTCTGTATTGATTGAGACTTGAGAACTTGAGAATTACTGTTCTGATGATTGTATACATATATAGCCAAGTGAGCAGGACACATATGCAGACATAGAAGCAGCTTACAAATGTTTGGAAGAGATGTATGGAGTAAAGCAGGAAGACACCATATTGTATGGTCAATCAGTTGGAAGTGGACCTACTTTAGAATTAGCCACCCAGTTGCCTCACTTGAGGGCTGTAATTCTTCACAGTCCGATTTTGTCCGGTCTTCGTGTCATGTATCCGGTCAAGCGTACATTATGGTTTGACATCTACAAGGTTTGTTGTTTTTGCTTGGCTTCAATCTTCACCAACTTGGAAGTTTAATAAGAACAGTTTACTGTTTCAACATGTGACAATAATTTTTCTCTTTTGTTATTTTATTTCAGAACATTGATAAAATCTCTCTAGTTGACTGCCCTGTTCTGGTTATTCATGTGAGTCCTTTTTTTCAACTGAATGATTCATTATCGAAATGAAATTCGATGCCAAGTTTTCAGTTTGATCAGTTATTATAGGGGTACTTGTTTTATTATTATTTTAACAATGTTTTGCAGGGAACTGAAGATGAAGTGGTGAATTTGTCTCATGGGAAGCGACTTTGGGAACTATGTAAAGAGAAGTATGAGCCATTGTGGCTCAAAGGGGGAAACCATTGTAATTTGGAGCTTTACCCTGAGTACTTAAGACACCTTAAGAAGTTCATATCAAGCCATTGAGAAACTTCAACGTCCTCGAAATGAATCGGACCTGAAACCCAAGGATCAATCTGATCAAACTCTGGACAATACCGACCAAAACAAAGAGAAATCCAGGCCAAGCACCGACTGCAAAGACAAGAGTAGGCCGAGTTTTGGGCATAGAGAAAAGTGCAGGCTAAGCACAGACAGCAGAGACAAAGCAAGAGCCAGCATTGACAAAAGAGAGAAATCAAGAAGGAGCATTGATCGCCATACGAAAGCTAGGAACAGCACAGATCATTCAGAGAAAGCAAGAAATAGTTTTGACCGGTTAGATATACATATACATACATGCATTCATATATATGAGCCTTAAAAATCTGTCCATTATGCTAACTGTTGGAACTTCTTGTAATGGCAGACTGGGAGATATGGTAAGATCTGTTGGATTGTGCAATGTTGATTGCTTGAAGCAGACAGCAACCAAGCTTTGAGTTGTAAGGATTGTGTTTGGTTCATCATTTGCTATACTTTGGGATGTTTTCTGTAACAATTGTTGGTGGTATTTCTAGTAGGTATGCATGAAACATCCTCCTTAGATGGTTTCATTCTTCCTTTTATCCTTTGGTTAATGAATTTCTTTGTCGGATTTAAATCAAAATAAGAAGAATGTAATCGAAGATGGTAGTTGTATGCATTCTTAAGTTTGTAATCGGAAAATGAAAGCGTCAAGGTTTTACTTAACCTGCAAACTCGTGTCAGAGACCAACCTATATACATTGTAGGAGGAGTTAATTGGAGTATATTTTATGCCCACATAATTTTGAAATTATTAATCTAAAATTAATAAAAAAATAAATTTTGACTTTATTTTAAAATTATTTTTAAAATCTTTTAATTTTAAAATTTGTAAAATTAAGTCTAAACTCCTTTAATTTTATAATTTAATTACTTTTTAATACCCTATTATTTCAAGATTAATTGGTCTACCCTCGTAGTTCAATCATGACTCCGTCCCTAATGTAGACAGTTACTTCACTTCTATAGTGTTGTCTGGTTATGTAGTTATTCATTTTACGGATTGTCATTAGGTAAAACTTGAAATTTTTACACCGTTTTAAATCGTTTGATAAAAATAAATGGACAATAAAACTTAATTATAAGAAATAAAAAGATTATAAAAAACCCTTAAATCCTTATTTTCTATATTCTAAACCCTACCCCTAAAAATACCCCCTACCCCCTAATCAAAACCCCTAATCTAAAACTCTAAACCCTAAACCTCTAATTTGAAGTGAGGTATAAATGGAGACATGAGAAAGGAACAAATGATTTGGGTTAATAAAAAAATCTTAACAAAAAGTGATATAAAATTAATTAAGTTTCGCATAATATAAACTAATGTGAATTATTTAATCCAAAATTTTAAAAGATAAATAGGTTTGTCCTCAAGAGTATGATTGAAGTATTTTTTTTAATTTATCTAATTTTTTAGATTTTATTGTCGTTGTCATCCTAAAAATCTTGCCTTTTTTTCTTAAAATTTAAATTTCTCGATTTTTATTGACCAACTTATTTTTTTTAATCTAGCAGACTTAAGAATTCAAATTTCAATACAAATATATATATAATTATTTATAAGAATTTGATTCATGTAATTTTATTGCATTCAATCATTTTTCTTTTTAATCCCTATAATTATTAATTTCTCAGTTTTGTCTCTACATTTTTTTTTCATTTTAGTTCATATAATTCTACTACATTATTTTTAAATTCTTTTATACGAGAAATTATTCTATAGACTTGTTTCACCACGTCATTTATGGTTCCTATCCATTAAAAATTAGTCAACTAATTTATATTTTCATATCATTTTTTTTCAAATTAATCTCTATGTAATTATCCACTACCTATTTATATGGTGATAAAAAATTGAAGATTCACTCTTAAAAAAAAATTGATATGAAAAATATAAAGTTAATTGACTAAATTTTAGTGGATAGAGACCATAAATGATATGATAAAATTTAATTTTTTCCGATAAATTGTAACTTTACAACTTATTAAATAATTAAACTAAATCTTAAATCTTAACTTTAAGACTTATTAAACCTTATTTTATTTTCTTAAAACCTTAAATTTAAATATTAACTTTAAATTTATTTATTTTTAACATGATAATATAAATAAAAATTATTATTTTTTCTTATACGACTATTTTTTATTCTTTTATTATTATTGTTACCATTATTTGAAAGCAGACAATTACAGGGAAAAAAAAAAGAGGAAGGATAATATTATAGTAGTACGTTGCTGAAATGGCCGAATCTAAGCCTTACAATACTAGAAACAAGAATTAACCCAAAACAAAACTTCACCCTTTGTTTCCCAGTTTCTAGAACCCTCCACTACCTCCCTTAAACCCCCTTCTACTCGGTAGGGGTCTTACTACCCTTTCTCTCAAAACCCAAAATTCTATCTTCTTGGTCGACTCTCTTTCTCTCTAGGGTTTTGCTTTCCATGGCTCCAGTCCTAAGTAGAAGTTTAGCTACTCCATCTTTGGCCTCTCTCCCTTTCACAAACCCAAACAAGGCCTTCAATCTCAGAAGCGCTTTTCTGCCTCCAAATGGCCTCACCAAGGCCTTCTCTTGCACTGGATTGAAGTGGAAACTTGAGAAGAGAAACAACCGGATAGCGGTTCGTTGTGAAACTTCGGCAGTGGCTGAGAAAGAGGCTGAAGAGACCTCCGGGGAGAAATTTGAGTACCAAGCTGAGGTGGGTTTCCTTTACTTTCCCTGGTTTTTTTTCTTTCTCTCTCTCGGTGGGATATTTTTGTGAAAATGAAGGAAAATGATGTAACTTTTGTTGGTTAAAGGTAGATGCTTGTTTGTATTGAAGGGGTTTTATCCTCTATATTATATTCTGAAATTTATACAAGTTTACAAATTGTTGCAGGTTAGTCGCTTAATGGATTTGATTGTTCACAGTCTATACAGCCATAAAGAGGTGTTTTTGAGAGAGCTTGTAAGGTGAGCATAAATGAAGACTCGTTTTTGATTGGAACGTTTGCTTACATAAATTTTGACTCATGGTTTCAACCTAGAGATTAGGGAATTGACAAAGTTCTATTTTTGTGCTCCAGTAATGCGAGTGATGCTTTAGATAAGCTTAGATTCTTGAGCGTGACTGAGCCCTCTCTGCTTGGAGATGCTGGAGAACTAGAGATTCGCATCAAACCTGATACAGATAACGGGACTATCACTATAACGTATGTTTTTTTATGACTTCTTGAAAAAAAATATATGTAGAGGACTTGATTGAAAAAGGAAATCAATGGTTTTTCAGAGATACGGGTATTGGTATGACAAAAGAAGAACTCATTGACTGTCTTGGAACAATTGCTCAAAGTGGTACTTCTAAATTTCTAAAGGCTCTTAAGGTAGTGTCTTAAATAATTCTCTTTCTTATATAAATTATAAAATAAAGAAAAAAAAATATTTCTGGTTATTACTCGGAAATCCTATTATTTGTAGGAAAATAAGGATCTTGGGGCAGACAATAGTTTGATTGGTCAATTTGGTGTTGGATTCTATTCTGCTTTTCTTGTTGCAGAGAAGGTAATTTGCTGTCTGCTTATTTGATAACTTACATTATTTGTAGGAAAATAAGGTAATTTGCTAATTCGGTTGCTTGTTTATTTGTTTCTTGAGCAGGTTGTTGTATCCACAAAGAGTCCGAAGTCAGAGAAGCAATATGTTTGGGAAGCTGTAGCAGATAGTAGCTCCTATGTGATTAGGGAGGAAACTGACTCAGAAAAGCTTTTAGTCCGTGGTACACAGATTACACTTTATTTAAGGGTACTCTATCTGTTCATTATTTTCCCTCCTTTATATCCTATTTGAATGATTTTGCATTTGTTTGTTTTAATATTATATGAAGATAGTAAGCAGAATTGAGGTTTTAATGCAGTGCTTAGTGTTTCATTTTCCTTAGAAGCTCATGGTTCTTCAAATTGACAATTATTAAGTGCCAAATGCCTAAGATTTTGTTCTCTTGCAGTCAGATGACAAGTATGAGTTCTCGGATCCCTCCAGAATTCAGAATTTGGTGAAGAATTACTCTCAGTTTGTTTCTTTCCCAATCTACACTTGGCAAGAAAAATCAAGGACGGTTGAGGTTAGTGTACAATTTACATGCTTATGCTCTAATTTGTATATAGTTTCTTCCGTCTCCCAGGTGCTTTAGGCATGTGGAGCCAATCTGCAAATGACAGAGTCACTCTGTTTTTTTATAAGCACTTCAATTCTAAGCTCACTGAAAAGTACTTCTTTAACCATTCTTTACTATTTTTGATCTTTGAGCAGGTAGAGGAGGATGAACCACCAAAAGAAGGAGAAGAAGTAAAGCCAGAGGTACCTTGCTATTGCTTTTTGATATAATTGTCGCTAGCGACTAGCTATCTTCTCAGTAAACATGGTGTTACGGTTGGCTTGTGTTATTGTTCACAGGATGTGAAGAAAAAGAAGACAACTAAAACTGAGAAGTATTGGGACTGGGAATTAGCAAACGAAACAAAACCTATATGGGTGAGTTTTTGTTGTCTGCTAACTAATATACAATTTAAGATGTTCCTTATTCTTGAGAATGTTAATTTGTTTTCCATATAGTTTTATTGTTATATACCATTATTTATGTTTTTTGTGGTCTGTTGTAGATGCGAAATCCTAAGGAAGTTGAAAAAGATGAGTACAATGAATTCTACAAGAAGACTTTCAATGAGTTCTTGGATCCACTTGGATATACTCACTTCACTACTGAGGTATGCATGCAGTTCTAATTTATGAATCGACTCCCTATGTGTAACTGGAGTTATTTAAGTTCCTTTGAATATCATGCAGGGTGAGGTGGAGTTTAGGAGTGTTCTGTACATTCCTGGCATGGGTCCTCTGAACAATGAGGATGTAGTAAACCCCAAAACAAAGAACATACGCTTGTATGTGAAACGTGTATTTATCTCAGATGATTTTGATGGAGAGCTGGTAAGTTCTTACCTGGTCACCTGAACTGTTTTTGCAATATTAGATTTTGCAGGAATGACTTGTGTTAATATATCATGGTTCTTTATTGGATAAGATTCAGATAATGAAGAAATTTTATAACTATTTTTTTTCTGTTGGTTTGATATCGTGTTCTCGCTGCATTCCCTGCATGTTTATGATCAATTCATTAGAAAGTTCTTTGATATTTTGAGCCTGAAAAGTATTTCCACATTTCCACTTGTATAAGACAATCAAAAATATATTCTTTTCTATAAAAAATGATAGATTCCGGATATTCACCAAAATGTAGGGGGGATTGTATAATTCTTTTACCTTGTTCTATTGTTCAAGATGGCTGGATTATTAAATTTGCATGACTGTGATGATACATATAGCGTTATCTTATGTTATCAAGCTTTAACTTGTGTTTGAACTTAATGTCATTTTGCAGTTTCCACGATACTTGAGCTTTGTGAAGGGTGTTGTGGACTCTGATGATCTTCCACTTAATGTTTCTCGAGAGATTCTCCAAGAAAGCCGTATTGTAAGATTAATAATCTTGTATACTTTTCTTGAGTCATATTTTACTTGTGTGTATGTTAATTCTCAAGTGAATTTGTATTCTCAGTTTATAGGGTCTATGACTAACTCTGCTAACTATTTTGCAATTACTATTATGCTTCCATATTGACTATATTACGGTTATTGTGTATTAGGTGAGAATTATGAGAAAGAGGCTTGTCAGGAAAACATTTGACATGATTCAAGAAATTTCTGAAAGTGAAAATAAAGAGGTATATATTGTTTGATGGATTTTTTTTTTCTGCCATTGCTGACCTGAACTTTGTCTACTAACTTGGACTATGGTGAACTTGATCACAGGATTACAAAAAGTTCTGGGAGAATTTTGGCAGGTTCCTAAAGTTGGGATGCATTGAAGACACTGGTAATCACAAGCGTATAACACCATTACTTCGGTTTTACACATCAAAAAATGAAGAGGAATTGACAAGTTTGGATGAGTATGTTGAAAATATGGGAGAGAATCAAAAGGCTATTTATTACTTGGCAAGTGACAGCTTGAAAAGTGCCAAGTCTGCTCCATTTTTGGAGAAATTGGTTCAGAAAGACATTGAGGTATGTATGTTGATTTGGCATTGGATTTGTAAGGGTCAAAATTATCCAAGCCTTAATGTCTTTTGTTTGATATGGTAGATAGGATGGCTGATATTTTTTTTCCTTCCATTTTTTTATGAATGAATTTATTTCTCCAGTTGAAGTAAGCAAGTTTACATACAGTATAACAAACTTCTTAGCTGTAAACAAATAGGAACGACAAAAGACTGTAAAAACAAAAATACAACTGTTAAATCGACCATTTTGTTCTGGCTACTACTGGCATATTTTTTCTTGTTCCATTATATCTGATACAACTGCTTTTTAGGTTCTCTATTTAATTGAGCCTATAGATGAGGTTGCCATCCAAAACCTGCAAACCTACAAAGAGAAGAAATTTGTTGATATTAGCAAGGAAGACTTGGAACTTGGTTAGTACTTATGGTTTCTTGTATTCCTCTTTTAATTATTTACTTTTTGGTTGGTGTGCATCTTTCTTGGGCAACCTTGCTTTTCATTTCAAATGGCTGGTGTGTATCTAATGGAATTTTGTTGTTATACCAGGTGATGAAGATGAGGTAAATGAGAGGGAAACCAAACAAGAATACAATCTTCTCTGTGATTGGATAAAGCAACAACTGGGGGACAAGGTGGCCAAAGTCCAAATATCAAAGCGACTAAGTTCATCACCTTGTGTGCTTGTTTCTGGCAAGTTTGGATGGTCAGCTAACATGGAAAGGTGAGAAGTTTTATTTTATTTCTTTCCACGTCAGAAACATACATTGAATCATGCCTCGACTAATATTTGCAATTCATTATGCAGATTGATGAAAGCACAAGCGCTTGGAGATACAGCAAGTTTGGAGTTCATGAGGGGAAGGAGGATCCTGGAGATTAATCCAGATCATCCTATTATTAAAGACTTGAATGTAAGGCCATTTTACTTATTATTGAGACCATAGGTAGGAACCCAAGAAAGCACAAAGAATGGCAGCATTACACTTGACCCTATTGGTTCAGATAATTACTATGTAGAACTGATATGTAGTCGCAGTAACAAGATATGTGCTCCTTATCAGACAGCAGTTGCATTTTGTTTAAGCTGTAGTGGTGATCAAAATGTTGATTGTTAGAGGTCTACTATTACATAAATATTGATATATCAAGACTTGCTGCCCTTGTGTGTTGTTCCTTCTCCGACTGCTATAAGGTTTATTTTCCTTGCAGGCTGCATGCAAGAATGCACCAGAAAGCAGTGATGCCAAGAGAGCTGTTGACTTGTTATATGATACAGCATTGATCTCCAGTGGTTTTTCTGTAAGTCGACCTGATCATTTTGTTTTGAACTATTTTGCAAGACGTTTGGGTAACATTTTACTTACGTCTATCTTCATCATGCAGCCTGACAGCCCTGCTGAGTTGGGTGGCAAGATATACGAGATGATGGCAATGGCACTCGGAGGAAGATGGGGTAGATCAGAGGATGAGGTCGAAGAATCAGAAGTTAGTGCTGCTGAAACCGATTTGAGTGCAGGTGAAGAAGGCTCAGAGAACCAAGTTATCGAACCATCAGAAGTAAGGACGGAGAGTGATCCTTGGCAAGATTAAAACTATTGTATAAGTTTTAAATAAATGTTCTAAACAAAAAATCCAGGATGAAGGAGTGAGGAAAAACATTTGTGGGTTGGCTTGGGGAGGTTAGGCCGTTAGGGAGATCAATGATAATGACTCTTGAGTTGCTGTTCCTATGGCGGAGGAAAGTTATCCATGTCGATTTTGAAACATTTAATTAAAGTTTTACTCCGAGTTGCTGTTTTTCTTTGACCATCTTAGATTTCGGTTCAAAATAATAAAGTTATTCTACTTATAACCTGGGAATCTGTTTATTGAAAGAAAATTCTTACAGGACAACCATATGAAATTGTTTGTACTAGATCTGCCGTTTGTATTTGTTTACATAGACGACAGATATCAGATAATAACCAAATTGGTAAGCCAATAATAAATGAATAAATTAAGTCACTGAGGGCAACATTTTAACATTTTAGATGGCAGGACATAGCCGGCAGCCTGTTAAAATACAATTGTTGACACTGCCAACGTCTTTTTCAACGTCCAAATCATCTTCCTGATAATACCTTCCCATGATCTTTTAACAGATAACTTGTAGCTTTCGACCGTTTCCAAGCAATGTTCGAAGTTTAACAGATAACTTGTAGCTATTGTCCGCTAGCTTCCCTAAACTCCAGCAACCAATGAATCTGTAAAAGACATTGAATGTTGCTAAAATCTTAGCGATTCAGCATATTATACTATTCTTGTAGTCGTAAGTGGCTACCAAACCTGATATATTGAATTGAGTTTCTTTTCTGTTAGTTTAATCTCAATTCACAAGTAACGATTATAGTACTATTTTCTTAAAGCACCTTTTCGAATAAAATAACAACTTTTGTTTGATTAATGGGGACTTCTGATGAGGAATGAGATAAGATCAAACCTCTACATGGGACATATTTAAAACACACCATAGCATCACACGGTTGAATCATCCCTCCTGTTTCAACAGACAATGGCATCTTTCTCTATAGAAGATTTTGTTGGTGATGGGGTTCTCAAGGAATTGCTGCCAAAGCTATTAGAAGAAGGCTGGGATGATGTCCCCACTTTAAAGATCATGAATTCAGAGGACATGGATGCTATTAACATGACACAGTATCAAAAGGTTAATCATCATCATTTTAGCTGACTTGTATTCATATGTTCATGTCCTACTAAGTTAACATGAACAGCTGAGTTGTTTCTTTGTTCTCTCAGGATGCCCTGGAAATCAGAACGTACCTTCATGATCGTTCTCTGATGCAATATGGAGATAAACTCGAGACCTCGAGGAAATGTCTAGCAGAGCTCCTTAACTTGAGCAGCAAGGAGCTGTCTTCACAATTCGGCATGAAAAGGGGACATATTGCACGTTTCACAGATAGAACTAATGCGTGCGCAGATCCTCTACCGAAATCTTATGACCTCGGCGCCGCGAGGAAAAACACAGGTGCACCGACTAGAAAAGATACCATTCATAAGATTCAATCCATAGCAAAATCCTTTGGCAGGAGTAGCACATATGACGAAAGGTCACTGGAAGAGTCACTGGCTGGTTTCAAGATTAAAGATGGATATATCTTTAAAGGGATTGTTGCTGCGGGGCCGGCCGAGGCTCGAGCCTGTGGTTGCATACAACCTCCGCCGGTGGCCGACAGCGTGGCACCTTACGCTGCTATTGAAAACATATCGGTTCAGAGATTAACTCCCGTGTATAAGATTGGGATGGAGCCTTTGGTGAAATCCAAGGCTCCACCTATGAAGGCTTCTGAATTGTGGCGCGAGAAGCCGGCTGTTCTCCTATGCATTCGACGGCCAGGGTAAAGTATTAAAAACTACTGACATAGAAACCATGTTTTATCACCTAGATGATGAAATTGATTGTCTTTTCTGTCTACATTTGTTGCCACCATGATACAGGTGCATCATGTGCAGAGCTGAAGCTCACCAGCTCTATGCCAAAAAGCCAATATTTGATGCACTAGGAATCCAAATGTTTGCTGTTCTTCATGAACATATAGAATCAGAGGTGATTTGTATACTTTTATTCAAAATATTTCTCCAATAAACTTCTCTTTTCCTCAGACATCGACTTTGAATGCAGGTAAAAGACTTTTGGCCACGGTATTGGGGCGGGGTTGTGATACTGGATCGTACAATGGAATTCTTCAAAGCTCTTGGAGGTGGGAAACTACTTAAAGACAAGTTTCTATCAGGGTTTCTGTTCAATCCCCGGGCTATTGCAAACTACAGACGAGCAAAAGCTCTGGGAATAGACCAGAATTTTAAAGGAGAAGGTGAAATCAAAGGTGGCCTTTTTGTAGTTGGTCAAGGAGAAACTGGTATAGCTTATCAGTTTATAGAGAGGAATTTTGGTGATTGGGCTCCTGTAGCTGAAACCATTGAGATCTGTGCTAGATTGCAGGTAATTGTAACATGAACTCATGGAATTGTTAATTATTAGTATCATCCAATTATTGCAAACCAACTTTTTCCACCACCACCACCAATTATTGCAAACCAACTTTCCACCACCACCAATTATTGCAAACCAACTTTTTCTTCAAACATGATGCAGAATCATCAGCAAGATCAAGGGGATTCTAGCAAATCACCACCACCACCACCACCACCATCAAATTGAATCTTTCAAATAGATTTACATCTCACAGCTTTGGGAGTACCAGATTTGTATGTCAAATTCAATGTTAGAATTTAAATGAGGACAAGACAGGTAAAGGATAAGACACTCCAATTGTTTATTCGGACATCTTTCCATGATTTCTTGTCCCCTGCTTAAATGCTACAGATTTCTACGAAAAAAGAAAAAAAACTGCTTATTGAAGGAATCAATCTTCTGATAAATTCCAGTGTTTTAATTTGGTCATATATGCAATCATGTCATGGTGAGGAACAATAGTTTCAGTGCTCAAATCAATCAGTATTCAGACCAAGTATTTCTTGAGAAAAAAGAAAGAAAGAAAGAGAAGCAATATATGAGAAGATTGAAGAACAAATGCAATCTGACTGAACAAATTACTTTCCATAGCCACCTGTAAATTACACAAGAGATTCATCCAATATACTACTTAGATAAAAGCATATAACTCCTATATCTCAAAAACTTTCCATAATCAATCTATACATTCTAATCCACCTTACCTCTGAGTAGGACACCAATATATTCCCATGATCAAAGGAGTTCCACATCTCTCTATATGGAGAGAGAATATGTTTTGACTCGACCTTTGAGAGACCATGCAGTTAATGAACCTCGAGAACGGTAGATATATGGTGACTATGTCTGTAACCTTTGAAGGAGTGGTTCACATTCCCTTGTCTACCTTCAAGTATGCTAGCATATATATAACATGTAGTGGGGCTATAACATAGACCCTTAAGAGAAAGATCAAAGTTCTACTTTTGAATTACTGGATGGTTGAGACTCTGCAAAAGCGTTAAATAAATTTTAATCAGATTAAACGACATTTAGCCTATGAGATAGGACATTAATAAAAGGGAGTGATACCGTTTACATTAAGGTTGTTCGAAGGAGCACTGGTTCCATAGTTCATTTGAACAACATTGTGGAGCTCATCCTCCCACGCATTTGATAGCTAGAACCAAAATGTATAGAAAGTTAAATTTGTAGTACTCGTGAACCATGGCTTTACGTGGATAATCTATAGAAAATGAAGGAAAACCTGATTGGGCAACTTCAATCCTGTGGTCATCGATGTCAAATGAGAAGTAAGAGATCTACACATAACATCAGCAGCATTATTCCCCATAACAGGAAGAGCAGCTTGAACAAGTCCAGGTTGAGATAGGTGCAATGAAGGATAACCAACAGATAAATCCGGAGAAACTCCCTGAGTCAAAGAAGGGCCGGCTCGCGATTGAATCATTTGTACATCAATGGAGAAACTTTTAACAGATTAGATGAGACGCACATAGATATTAAGGATTCCTAAATCTATGCTTGATCACTTACATCTTTTGCAAGAAGCCCTTCAATATTAAAATCCAGCCTGGGGTTAACTGTAGCAAGTTTCATCGACAGAAACTACAAAAGGAATGAACACAATTATACTACCAACTAATTCCTAAGGTTGTAACAATATTTAATCAGTCCAGAACAAAATTCACTAGTTAATTAACTGAAGTATCTACAATTCAATTGTCACCAATTACACTGAATTATTAGGGCACGACAAGGTTGAAAAACAGAAGTTAATTCTGCTCCAATACCTCAACCTGCCGCTGAAGTGACTGCACATAGTTAATGATTTCATCTAGCATCACTGCCTTGCCTGTAACCTGCAAGAACCAATAAACTCTCATTACAATCTCTTTTGAGAATATGCTGAGAAGTCGATAGGTTACCTTGCTGCATCCAGGTACAAGGTCCTGAAGAAACTTCATCCTTTCACTGATCTTTTCTCTCCTTACCTGAAGCGATAACCAATGAGCTCCAATACAAACAAGATGGACGATCTGATATTGCTATTTCAGAGGGTACTCCATATAAAATTTACCCTTTCCGCAAGGCTGTGGCTGTTTGTTGCCTGGCCTCTTCGGGCTCTCACATGGATGTATTCTTCTTTTGGTGGATGAGAAGCTGGAGACCCTTGCTTCCCTGTAGTCTTATTGATAGTTGTAGTTTGCTTCTGGTCTCCCTTTTGTTTATTTTCAGCACTGTCCTTAGCTGCCTCAATAGGTGATCGGCCTCCCTTAGCTTGATCAATCTCAACATCCTGTCATAAACTTTGAAATCAAAACTCCGAATATAAACAGAAGTGCACAATGGATCGGGGGAACAATTGGTGAACTTTTTTTTACCTGTAAGCTCTTTTTTCTTTTCTTCGAACTAAGACCCTTAGCAAAAGGTTCAACACCTGTACCATCAAATGAAGATGGTTCATCTTGACCTCCATCACACCCACTAAACTCAGCCTCATCAGACTCATTACCAGAGCTACCATTTCCTTGTTTTGTTCCTTCGTTAGCTCGCACAAGACTTTCACCTTTCCTTTCGTTCTCGATCTGGCTTTCTTTAGCCTTATTTTTGACTAGCAAACAAGCATCTCTAGTAGCTTCAGTGACATTCAACTTACTCTTCTGGGATTCCACACCAGATACTGATTTCATCCCATTGACTATGAACATATCTTCAGGTCCCGACATCAATCCCACACCTCTGGTATACAAACTCGTAGATTCAGGCATACCAAAAGGGCTCACCATATCACTAAAACTCCCCCCATTAAAGCTTGAGAACATGGAAACTCGCTCAATGAAATTGAAAGCCGAATCAGCTGGCAACTGTGATAGACTCTGTGGTAGAATCCCAGTCATGTTCGGTAACAAAAAGCTCCCTTTCAACATTGAACTTGTAGCATTCCAACCCATATCAACTGGTCTATCAATGCTACTTCTCAAAGAGGCAAGAGTATCTTTCCCTATTCCCATTGCATTTGAAGAGCTTGCACCATTTTGTACATTGATGCCACAAAATCCCAAGTTCTGAGAATTAGATGGGTGCTCCCAAGGGGTAGAACCAAATGAGCCTGCCACCAAAGCAGAGTTGCATGACGAACCAATTGCCAATGGATTACCACTAGGAACTAAACTCGTACCAGCACTTGTGAGATTGGCACCACCAAACTGCCAATCAGATGACAAAACAGGTTCTTGGTAGTTTATGCTATTCTCATTCCTGTTTTCTGGCTCATATTTATCCTTTTCATCTATATCCATCCCTCTTTCAACAAGAGTAGCAGAAGAAAACTCGGTTTACACCTTTCTCCACGATTATGTTCGAACACCTAGCCAACAACAGTTCAAAGTTAGGCTGATGAAAAGAAAACTAGCCTTAAGATTTTGACCATTTCCTAAATATACCCTTAATATAAGATGATCAAATAAAGACCCAACACCATAAAAGAGACTGGAAGAAAAGAACAACAATAAACAAATCACATGAAAAAATGATCTAAGCCTTTGACATAACATTAAAACACATTAACTTTAACAGCCGGATTCAAGTTAAGTTCACAAGGAGACTGAAAAAATCTTACAGTACAAAGAAGGTATAATCCTAGAAAAGCTGAAATTCACCCACCCCAAAAGAAAAATTAATGAACCCCCAAAACCAGAAGTGAATCATGTAGCAAAGATCCCCATAGGCTGAAACAAGTCAATTTCCAAAGCAACAACTGGAAATTGGAAGTACCTAAATTGCTCAAAGCAAAAGAAAAAAGCTTTACTGAAGACAAAAAAGACGGAACAGAAATAGTTTTTTGAGAAAACAATGATGGCCGGGTTGCCAGAGCTTTCCCCTAGGTCCTGGTTAGTGGGTTATAAACCAGGAGGAGCACTCCCTTCCCCCTCTCCCCTAGGTCCTGGGATTAATTCCAGCAGGAGTAGACCCCTTTGTTAAAAAAAAGATGGAACAAAACAGAACAAAGAAAAGAAGTTCAAAGAAGAGCTATAAGAACAGAGAAATTAAAAGCCTACCAGAAGCAATCAATTAAACTATGAAAAAAAAAAAGAACAATGAAAGCCACTCGTTCAAAGCCCTACTCAATGTTTTTTAGCAGAGAAAACCCAGAGAAGAGAGAGATAGAGGAACTCAGGTACGGAACTGGGTAGGGAAATAAAGATACCCATTTTCAGATTCTGAGCTTACTTTTTTGTACTGTCTCTGCTCTCTCATTCAAAGCCCTTTTCTTTCTTTCTAAAACACAAAGGTTGATGTTTTTAATGAATTTGAGCTAGCTCCTTTTCCTTTTCTTTCTGCTCAGTACCAAGGCAACTCTGCAACGAAACAGTCAAAAAAGAACCAGAGAAAAAAGTGTAATAAAGGAGGGATTTTTATTACTTCAAAATCCGAGAAATGAAAGGCAAAGGTCCTGCATTTATATCCCACACTTGCATTAAAAAGAGAGCTCTTTGATCATTAACCACCGCCACCGTCACTACAAAATCAAGGCTTTGAATTTACTTTCAGCGGGTGCTTGTTTGTTTGTTAATTGTAAATTCCTGTTATAATTATACCCATTTGAGCTAGCAACTGGCACTGTCAACTCTCATTATATGATTTTCTTTTCTCTTATACAGTTGTTATACCTTTTCAATACATAAAATATCTTGGGAGGAGAGCTTCAAGATCTTTAATGGCGTTTTGTTTGAAATCTCATTTTCACACTTTTGTACAAATTGAAACCCCCATATGGGGTCCTGCAATGAACAAAACTATTGAATTTCATTTATATGAACATGGGGTTGAGAAGATCCATGGTATATCTTTCTCTCTTATCCATCTTTCCTCATTTTCCTTTACAGAATGGAGAAGACAAATACAGAAATGCTAGTACTTTCACCTGTACACACTTTCATCTTGAACTAGTTTAATCTATTACATAATCTGGTAATTGTCATGGTAAATTTTGATAAAATCATATGTTTGATGGTCGTTGAGAGGGTGGTCTACTGGTCTCAATGTTAACATCGACATGACGATGAAAGGAAGGGTCCAAGTACAAGGATGTTGTTCTTATTGTGGCAAATGGCAACTGTGTGATAACGATGAAGATGGTAAGTAAAAGCTGTAAAGTCAGAAAATTTATATTGTAATATTATCGATTAGAGTAGGTGAAGAAGATAAACAGTGAAAATTAATTTCGGCTGTTAAATGGTGATAATTTTTAAAAATTAAAATAATATTCATTTAATGCTAACAATAAATAGTGATTAAAGTAGTATGCATTTTAAAAGATAATCTCAATCATTTTATTGTAATATTAGTGTTCGAACTCTTGATCTCTAAATACAACAACCGTTCTGTTAATAATTCGGACTAAAAAACTTGTATCACCTCACCATTTCAAATAACAAAATCTATAAACATAGTTAAAATCATTATATTTTAATTTATTTTTAAAAATATTTTTTAACCATACTTATTTCCCAAATATTTTTCTCCACCTCTATTATTAAGCTAAATTTTCCAAATATTTTAGTACCTTATTTTAAAATTTGATGGACTGTCCATTTCTCTCTTTTTTCTCATACCATTATTAGTTGGCCTTGGGACTTACAATTCTCCAAGACCCAAGCTTTAGAATAATGGAATCTTTTACTTTATAATTAAAATACTAATCTTTACTTAACCCTATGCTCTATCGAGTCAATTGAGAAGTAATGTAAATTAATGATAATGATTTGTATTCATTGGGTTGGGTTTACTATGCATGTTGGAGAAGAAACCAACAAATCTACATAAAATTAAATAGTACAAAACATTTAGATGATTTTACAAAATAGTCATTGGATTATTCAATTGGCTATTTTATAATTTTTGAAAAAAAATATATATTTTTTAATATAATTATATATATTTCATCTATTAAACTATTAATCTAAAAAATTATTACAAAAGGTTATTATGAGATAATTTGCCTTATAAATGTTGGTATAGGCCTGCGAATGAAGTTTCTCTTTGGACTATGCAACAATCTATTAGGCCCTAAGAGATGAGGTGGATCAAAGCCCAAAAAGAAAATACGACGTCGTTTCACTATGACCACTTCTATAAATATATTCTTAACACTTTAACCTAATTCCTGGCCTCACTCAACATCTCTTCGCTAGAAGAAAAAAAACACAGGAGCCTTTTGATCGATTTAAATCCTGAAGTTTTCTGGTAAAATGTCTCTTTGCAGATACTGAAGAGATGTTTGGTGCCATAAAAAATGGTTCTTTTTTGTTTGTCTGAGTAATTCCAAAGCAAAATGATGAAAATATTTTAAAATCTGAATCTCCCATGTGGGAAACCCATTCTGGGTCTTCAGAGTTCTCTGATTGCTTTGCAAGTTTATGCTTTTTTGGTTGATTTTCTTTGCATTTCTATTGTACTTTTGGGTATGGAAAGCAAAGTGAGGAGGTTTTTAAATGGCTGAATTTGATGTGGAATTTCTGTTTCATTTAATGGTCTTCAAAGTTCTCTGATTGCTTTCTTACATTAGATTGTCTTTTTTGCTATTCTTAACATTTTTTTTCCATTTGGTCCAATGGAGTTTCATGTATACTAAGGTAGCGGGCACCAAAATTCATAGCCTGTCTTGTATTACAATATTTCAGGCTGTACGAGCATGGTGCTATAGAAATGTTTCTTCTTTATGTTCTTCTTTAGCTGTACTTGCAAATTTCTAATGACTGGTGCTGCAGAACTGGGAAGAACAGTTGCCTATTTAATCTTAACTTTGATACATGAAAGTAACAATCCTTGTATGTCAAGGTTACTTGCCTGTCTTAAAAAGCAAAAAAAATGTTTGGTTGAATTGGCTTTCTACTGTCAAAGTTTCTGGTTTTAATGGAAGTTTTGAAACATTTGGATGATTGGTTTATGCTCAAACCACAAGGTTGGAAGGTTTATGTTACACACTTGTCTTGCAGCTTCTATTTTCTATCTGAGATTATGAAAAAGGGACACGACCTAAATGATGATGATGCCATTATTGCCTTGCAGCTTCTACTTTCTGACTGAGATCAGAAATGTTACATGAAGCAGACTTATTAGACTGATGCATGTCTCCTTGGCCAACTATGGTAGTAATGGACTAATGGTTCCATTCTTCCATTGGCTATGGTGATCTTTGAATGACCACTGCTTGTAAACGACATTCAACATTTCTGTTGTGAGAATAAATATTGTGGAGAATTCTCCACTTATAAAAATAAAAATCGTCTATACATTAGATATTTTCTTTTACATAAATAATATTTTATTTATCTAAAGAACTCAACGAACAACTATACATAAATTACATCCACAAAGATACCCCTTTAAAGACCCTACCTACCAGCTATACAAACATCAAGGAAAACTATTAATCAAATTCCTTTCAAAAGCTTACCTAGAAGAAGATTGACCAAACTCTTCAAGTATTTTCATACCACCTCTCATTTTTTTCCTTTCAAACATAGTACATGAATTTACACCAAGCCAGTCGAATGAAAGTAGCTTACAGTGACTTCCCTCTACCATATTTCTGCATCCCAAATTACCATCTTCATCTAGCCAATTTAAGAAAACCAGACATGGCAAGCCTGCAACAACACTCTATATCTACTTTGAATAACTGCATCAGCAAAAAGATGATTTCTTGTCTCAGACGTAGAAACACAAAACACACAGAAATCAACCTGACACCCCCACCTTAGCAACCTTATCTTCTCTTTGTAGGCAACATGTCTTGTATAGCAAGCCGATAAATAAAAAACTGCCCAGAAATCATTAGATGAATCTAACTCATCATATTATCTCTGAATGAATTTTTAATTTTATTTACATATTATTTAGATGAGACTATAAGTGACATAATGAATCAAAACTATTTAATAATTTTTTCCCGAAAAAAGAGCCGAGCGATCTAGTAACTTAAGTAATTTCTTCTAAATCCAAGCATGGTTATTTTTTTCATAGGAATCCGTCAAAATGAACTTCCCTTCTCTTGTTTTCTCTTTTATTTTATATTTACCGAACTTAATATATACACCGGAAGAAATGACACATATGAAAGTTTCAGGATTCATAAAATTATTCCGTGGATAGTTTATTTTTATTTTGTACTTTTTTATATTATAATTTTATTTATTTATTTAATAAAATATACACAGATATATTTTTTAAGTGAATATCATCTCTTTTCTACATGTACTTAGTAGGTTAGTAGTTATTAAGTAATTATTTAAAGATTAACGATCTTAATTACTTGGATCATGAATAACATAATAAGCATGATTCACCTAATAATCTCTCCATTTTCACCCGTAGCAATTTTTTTTTCAGTATTAACATTATTCCATGGGAAAGAGATCCCACGTCAGCAAAAATGGCTTACGTCTGACGTGTGCTCTAATGAGATTAGAAAAGTCAAAAGCTAGGAAAGTCTAAGGTGGGTCCACCTACCACACGCCATGCACAAGTTTTTTCTACGCCGTAGTAAACTACCGAAATACCCCTCTAACTCACATATAAATTCAACAATCCTGTCACCCAGATGATGGTAGTTTAGACATTTCAGTCACCGTATTTGCCAAAAGAAAAGTATATATACATTTATTTCCTCTAAACCAGGCGGTCAAGCCTCATCACCCGACGCTATTGTGAATCTTGGGAAGCCATGAAACCAGTACCGAAATCCATTTCGAACACCGTCGTTTTTGTTCTTTCCATCGTCATCGTCATTTTATCTTCTGCTCCATCTGCATTCGCTCAATGTGAAGAAGAGATCATCGCTAATGGATGCCATGACAAGAGAGAATCTATGAAGCTGAAAATCATTGCCTTTGTCGCCATTTTAGTTTCCAGCATGATTGGTGTGTGTTTGCCATTGTTTTCTCGTAATATTCCGTCACTTTCACCTGACCGAGATTTGTTCTCCGTCGTTAAGGCGTTCGCTTCCGGTGTTATTCTAGCGACCGGGTACATGCACGTGTTGCCGGACTCTTTCAACGACTTGATGTCTGACTGTTTGCCCAATAATCCATGGAAGAAGTTCCCTTTCACGACTTTCGTGGCGATGATGTCGGCTTTGTTTACCCTTATGGTGGATTCATTTTCCATGAGTGTATACAAGAAACGTAGCGGTCGAGCTTCAGAGATGGATGCGGGACAAGAAAATAGGAATCGAACAATAGAGAATTCTGAACACGGACATGGCCATGCACTTGTGCTGGATGATGCACCGTCACAATTGTTAAGGCATCGAGTAATTGCTCAGGTATGATTAATGTTCTTGTTTTTGACCATTAAAGTTGCTATCTTTGTGTTTAGAATTACATAAATTTCATAAATGCAGGTATTAGAGTCTGGAATTGTTGTACATTCAGTGGTGATTGGTCTAGCAATGGGAGCCTCTGATAATCGATGCACCATTCGATCACTCATCGCTGCGATCTTTGCTTCCACCAGATGTTCGAGGGAATGGGACTCGGCGGATGCATACTACAGGTCATCCTACTTTACACCATTTATGTTTCCTGCACCCACTTAACTTGTATATATAACGTTTTAAGCCTACACTTTTATGAACATCATGTTTGATCATCAGGCTAAATACGAGTTCTTGTTTTCAGTCACAACTCCACTTGGAATTGTTCTGGGAGTTGGTTTGACGAAGGTTTACAGCGAAACGAGCCCAACAGCACTTATTGTGGTGGGACTGCTTAATGCTTGCTCAGCAGGGTTTCTGAATTACATGGCACTGGTTGATCTCCTTGCAGCTGATTTTCTAGGCCCTAAGCTTCAAACAAATATGAAGCTCCAGGCTTGGTCATATGTTGCAGTTTTACTTGGTTCTGGATTTATGTCTTTGATGGCAAAATGGGCTTAGTCATTTCAATTGTACTTGTTTTCTTCTTCTAGTAGATATTCTTTCCCATCAAATAGATGGATTTTTTAGTGGAATCAACAGGTTGATTTTTTTTACCAAGTAAATTGGGTTACATTGCACTTTCTCAACCAAATTGTCTGTTTTCAAGGTTCCCAATGCCGCTGTGCTGTGTCTCAAGAAAGCAGTGCCTATTAGAATCTCATAGGGAAGGTGCACGCTTTCACGCTTCCTGTGGCACTCGGTTCTGATGCGAATGACAATAAAACTGTCACATATTGACTCAAATTCTAATTCCTAATTAGTTAGGTAGAGTAAAATTAGACAACAATGCTTGAGTGTTGAGCTTTAAAATCGTTTCCTCAGAATTGTACAGCTCATCAGCAAGTATATATCAGAAAAGTTTGCAGACATCAATTTTGTGGCAGTATCATTATAATGAAAAACTGTTTGACGTTACATCAGATGTGTCTTTAAGCCTATGCTTATGGCCACAAAGTTTATTTGCTAAAAGCTATAAGGACAGGCTATGCAAATACTGTATAAACCCCTCTTCCTATATGATATCGACAGGCTGCTTTCGGTGGATGGAATATTTTGCATTTCCTCCATTTACTCTCTCCGGTTGCTGATGATCTGCCTTGTTGTCTTAAGTTGGTAATTAGGCCCGCCAAAACAATACCTTGAGATCTTCAAGTAGACTTTTCATCCCTCAAGTAATATTCATTTTCTATATTGTTGAACAATCATAACATGCCAATTCACTGTGATCACATCAATCGACAAGTACCTAAAGGATTTAATTACAACTTACTAGAATCATCCATGAGACCTTGAGGGATTAATTTGGGGTCTAAAGATAGTTTTAAACATCAAAAAGGCTGCTACTGTTTCTGTTTTTGTCCAGAAGTTCAAATGAATCAATAGTTAAAGATGATCACAGGATGAGCAAGTGACTAACATTAATAGTGACCACATATCAAAAGAAAAAGATGAAGAGCTGTAAATTATTGAAAAAGTTGATCAATGTGAAAGAAAGGAGATATATAGGGCAAAAACTTTTGTCCTATTCAAAAAAATGGGGAGGCCACAATAGACCCAAAGTGTCCCCTCATGCAATAAAAATCCACTCATTGCAGCTCTTTATGAGTGGCTTTGGCATAATAAACCCTGTAAATGACTACTTATTTGCCCCCAGACTTTTCATAGTCATATTGCAGAAGCGTGTTTCCTGGATCTTTCTTGAGCCTGTAGTTGACAAATTCTAAAATATCCAAGTAATATAATAGATCAAGCAAAGTCATAAATGGGAAATCATAGTTGGATATTACTTTGTTTACTATATATACAACCATGGTTAGTTAACCCTACTCTGGTTTTATAACCTGTAAACGGTTTGAAACTTAAATTAGTCCCATGAGGCAATTTACTTTGTTAATGGAGACACCAAAGTTTTGAGGTTGACATGCTTGCTCTTGTTTTTTGGTTAGGTTCAAAAGTGATTATGATGGTAAACAAAAGCATCGCCACATCTCTACAAAGCAGGTAAGATCACATTTGCTTATGTATTTTGTCAGTAGGGAACTGGCGGGTTAATGTGTGGGGGTAATGAGGCTTGTGGCTGAGGGTACTTGAAGAATCCATTTAATCAATCCTATAGGAATGGAAATAATATTAATTTATATTCAGATGGTTGCGTGTATATGACCTCTTAATCCTGATTTGTTTTCAGGAATATGGTATGAGATCACTAAGCAAGCAACGGACCTATCAGTTAGACAGTTACCGGAAAGAACTTAGGTCTTTCTAGTGGCTTAACTGCAGCACAAATGCACAAGAGATGCGGACTTTTCATCATTGATCAAACACTCTGATAGATAGTGATTGATCATTGTGGCACGTTGATTGGTTGCAAGTTTGGGAACACTGTGACTTTAAAGATTGTACTAGGAAGAAATATGATGGGGACAGTACTAATCCTTTCATGAACAAAACTTCCAATGATTGATCAATGGTTCCTATAGGAACCCTTTGGAGCTATCAAAGTTCAACATAAATCACTATTAAACCAGAACCAACAGTTAATGAAGATGTAGTATATATGATTCAGATAACTAGTTGAACTAAAATATTTGTTTAAAGAACCTAAACAACTTTATAGTATCCACATTGTTAGTGGATTAAGACCTTAATGAAGCTAAGGTCAGCGCCAGAAAAACAAGCGTGCGGGTCAGTAATATTCTAATGGCACCTTCCAGGCTTCCACCATTATTATTATTATTATTATAAAACTGTGAAGGTTTTGAAAAATATCAGTAAAGAAAGAATTTGCAACTTGTTTTTCTAATAAAATGTGGGGAAATGAGATCACAGAATTTAGCAGAAAAAGAAAGATGGTGATGAGCTTATCTTGTTTGAACCAATCACTGCGAAATGCGATGATCTCACCAAAGAAACCGAAAAGAAAGAAAAGAAGAAAAGAGCAGGGTTGTTTAAGTGGAGGGGAAAGTGGAGACAGTGCACATTTGGTACATGTGATGTTGCCAAAGTTTTGTCATTCCATGATGAAGAAGCCTAAAAAAGTTTGAAACCAGATGCAGATATGGTACCCTTGTGTGGTCACAGATTTTCCAAGTGACCCCTACCATTACTAAAGCAATAAAATTTTCAGAAGCAGCACTAAAAGAAATGCATACCCTATATTGCATACCAATGATTTTTTGCCTATATGAAAGTGCAAATGCATACACTCTTGTTACCAGTTATTTCCATGGTTGTATTTTCTTTTGATGGCTGCAATATCACTAAGATCGTGACCCTGGTGAACCTGATTTTTAACAAGTTTGATAGGAGCACAGCAATATATGTTCTTAACATGTAAAATACTATGCCTTAGTTTCATTATGAATTAGGAAACAAATATGTTAATGGGGGGAGAGAGAGAGAGAGAGAGAGAGAGAGAGAGAGAGAGAGAATTTGAATTGACGGGCTGTGCAATTGGATGCAAGAATGGTGCACTAGGCACCCAAGGTCACTAGTATAAAGGACCCACTTGAGCACAATTATGTGTATCAATTCAAAATGTTGCACTCTCGGATGATGTTTGGCACCAAATGGATTAGGTGTTGAATCCATTCCCCTCCGTACGTAGCATTGCTTTCACATTTGTAGTGCCACTTTCGGCTCTTCTCCAACTGTTAGACTGTAGATATATCAATGACGAACGATAACAATGAATGAAAGAAGAAGGCGATCGCAAACAAAGCAAGAAAATGAAGAACACCAAAATTTATGTGAAAACTCTTAATGGAAAAAACTACGGGTAGAGGATGAGAAATTTCGATATGACAAAGAAGAAAAGATAAGATTATAAGTAGTTTGTGTCTTAACACTATGTGGAGTTTTTTATCTACTTGTGTCTTGTGTTGTTTCTTGCTTGTATCCATTTATAGGATAGGTTACTTGTTTACAAAGAAACTAAGTAATTCTACTCATTTCCTACATAAAAGAGAAATAAACTCAATCTTAAAATAATTTGGGTCACAACTCTCACACCAACTGCATACTAA
This sequence comes from Abelmoschus esculentus, assembly GCA_035048815.1. Taxonomy (NCBI): domain Eukaryota; kingdom Viridiplantae; phylum Streptophyta; class Magnoliopsida; order Malvales; family Malvaceae; genus Abelmoschus; species Abelmoschus esculentus. Next base: position 3,021,065 of record JAUCBN010000031.1, on the reverse strand, counting down.
CTAGCTATAGCAACATGGCCTAGGCCAGGCATGAATGAGGATAAAGAAACCATTTCTGTAGGACATTCATGGTCTCCCTTCTTTTACTTTTCAAACTTTTTTTGTTGTTTTCTTTAATTGGTAGGACCCCAAACAACTTGTTTCATCCTCCATTTTGCCAATGATTAATCAAATCAAGAGTATTCTCGTTTATTGAAGAAACAGTTCCAATTTTAGCCAATACATAGGGCTAAACCTATATGGTGTATGCTTGATGCTTGTTTTGATGTTGAAGGACGTTTAATCATATTCATGATTCAACTTCTTCTATCACTGTTCTTCTTTTCTTATTCCTCTTGATCCATTTCATTACCTTAAAAACTATATAGATTTGACATCATAGACTGCGAATGAACTGATATTTCTATACGATAACATTTCGTATACTTGATTTTTGTTAATTGGTTGCCATTATGAATGTTCCTGAATATGACCTTACCAACAGCATAGATGAACAGGTCAAAGTTCATCTTACATCACACAGTATAGTCAAATTATCTGTGATGTATGTTAAGTTGCTCGCACCTGAAATCATGGATGAACAGTCAATTTGCCCATTTAACTGCCACAAATAGCGTATATCATGGCACCCACACGCCATCAAGTTGTGGGAGGGCCTATTCCAGCTCTGTGTAGTTTTTTTCTCCCCACAAAACTTACTATAAGTCAGTCATGTCTGGTTCAACTCCTCTTTTGGCAGCTTTAATTTTCAGGTGTTGCTTAAAAAGTTTGGCTTTGATTCTTCTTTTCATTTCTATGAAATATGATCCTAATATATATTTTCATGCATGAAAGGGTTTTCACAGATCTTACCGTCCATTGTTTAACCCCATAATTTAGCAGTGAAAAAATTAGAATTATAGGATAATGGAAGCAGCCTTCATGAGCACAACTTTGCTGCCTACAGCATCTGCAGAGCCTAGCTAGAAAGGGAATAAGGCATCAACAAATCTGCAAGGACTAGAACTTAGGAACATTAAAGCTAATATTCTGTGGCTCTAAATATAATATTTGTCATCATTTTGCATACATGCACATACACCAAGTTTAATGATAAATTAACAGATATAACAGTAGTGCAGAATACTTTTCCAAATATTATTTTACCTAAACCTTTCTTTAGATGTTTTGTATTGAAACACATTCTCTTTGTTGCTCCCCCAACTCCTATATAGTCTTTTTACCCTTTTTTTATAAATAAAATAGCAGTCTAGAGTTAATCTTTTAGTGGGGAATCACCTAAATAAGCTTTTATAGAGGTAACACATCAATGTTGTACTCCATTAACAAATAGCAGAACACACTGCTTTTGCAAGTTGCTGCTTCTGAGATTTGCCTAAGACTTTTCTGATATAATCTTTCCTTTTATCATGCTTGAAAGTGGGTCTTAAGGTGATATAGATTAGCTGAAATGTAATATATTAATTAATCATCAACAAAACAACTGATTGTGTGCTGATAAAGTTATTGCCATTTCCTAGTTCATGTATAAACAAAATGGATAACCTAGAAAGGTACTTTAAGCACTTATAATGTAAGAATATAACACAATGGATAATCTGTTTAGAGACACTGAATCATTCCCAAAGTAGATTTCAAGTTGTTCTATAGTGTTCTTTAAGTCAATGTCTGCCATAACATAGATCAGATGCAAAGTAAATCAAGGGAAGTATTAAACTAAAATTGCTAGCATTTAGGCACCTGATGTTAAGCTGTCAAGATAACTGCAGTCTTATTGAGACTTTACCATAGTAAATTGAAGTGCTTAATGAGTTAGTTTTGTCTTTTAAAACCGGGGTTCATCAAGTCATCATGCACATTGCCCATCGGTATGTATGCTCATGCATGCATGTCTGCATACATACATGCACATGTATCACTATAGCATGACTGAAAGACTAAAAGCAACACCTTTAGAAATAATGTATGTGATGTAAAGGAAATGGTGCATCAGCTACCAGAGCAACATATACATTAATGATACATGTTTCAATTCTGCTGCCTTTGTAAGTAGGTAAGTTGGGGCGTTCATGGTCAATTAATCGTACCGTTTAATCTAAATGGTCAATTGATCATTATAGTTGTTATTGAATTTAGCTAACTATAATCTAGCCGTTGAGAATCAGTTAATCATTGATGGTTAATAGTTATACGATTCGATTACAGGTTAACTTGTAACTTACTATATTTTTTTTTACATGTTCACTAGTACTTTTGAGATCGATAAAACTATATTTTTTATAAATATTATATTAAAATATTCATAAAAATTAAATAGAGATTCTAAACACTAATTTCATACTTAACTAAAAAAGTACATACATAGTACAAAGTTTCAACAAAGCGTAAAATTTATAAATTTCATACTTTATTTAAAATTTTAAATTTTAACAATATTTAACACATAGCAATACATCATCAAAATTAAAAAATATATATTTTTAACTAACATAAAACAAAATTAAGATAAATAAAACTTCCATGTGTTAGTATCACAAGCCATAAAAGTTACTCTATGATCAAATCACCCAAGGTCTTAGTGGACTTTCTCTAAAGTAAAATATGACTCATCAAAGTTAATTTATAAGTTAATTATTTATCAAAATTCGTAATTGTAATCGTAATTGTAATCGCAATCATTTTTTATTTTTAATGATTGGATTAACGTGAACCATTTAACCTTAATAATTCAATTCGTAATTGTAATCGTAATTGTAATCGCAATCATTTTTTATTTTTAATGATTGGATTAACGTGAACCATTTAACCTTAATAATTCAGTTAATTAACTTATAAAACGTAATTAACACACCTGCACCTGGTTGTAAGCCATGATGCTGTTACACAGATGCTGAAACTGGCCCACTTCAAGCTTTTTTCCTCCTATAAAACTATGTCGTTCGTTTCGTTTTCCCCTACCATCAAAAGCTCAACAATCACTGCAATACAACATAATTCATAAAAACCAACCCCTAAGATTCAGGCATCAACTTCAGAGCTTAAACCATGGTTCCTGGTGAGCTTACAGGACTTCACTACCTAGCACCTGAAAATCCGATCCTCATTCCAGCCAACCTAGGGATGATGCAAAGTACTATACCAGCTTTTCATTTCAATAGATTCTTAAACAACCTACCAAATTTCCACATCCCGCCTGCACAGTCCTCAAGCTTCAGCAACAATTCAACTTCAGATGAAGCTGAGGAACAGCAGGTCAGCGTCATCGACGAAAGGAAACAACGAAGAATGATATCTAATAGAGAATCTGCTCGTCGGTCGAGGATGCGGAAACAGAAGCACCTAGATGAACTTTGGTCACAGGTAATCAGGCTTCGCAACGAGAACCACAGTCTCATAGATAAGTTAAATCATGTATCCGAGTGCCATGACTTAGTTCTCCAAGAGAATGCAAGGCTCAAGGAAGAAGCCTCCGATCTTCGCCAGATGCTGACCGACATAAAAATTGGAAGTCCTTATTCTCTAGCATTGAACGAGCTGGAAGAGATTCCCTGCAACACTGCTTACCTGCGAGCCGAGTCGACAAACCAATCTATTGCCAACTCTGTAGACTTCCTCCATTGAGATGAGAGTTATCTAGCCATATAAAACTATATTATGTTCCTCGGTTTGCTACTGTTGTTAATCAAGCTTTTTCCTTAGTTTGATCTCTATGAGAATAGAATCAAACTATGCAATAAGACAATAACATCTTTTGATCATTTTTATCCAAACTCAGCTTAATGGTCAGCAAACGTCATAGTTTGGAGCAACTGTTTGCAGCTCTTCTCGCCGCGTAACATTCCAGAGAGGAAGATGTGAAAACGATACCTGCAGTGGTCCATCAGAAGCAAATCAAACACTCAATCATGACATTTATCTATTAATAATCATTATATGAACCCCACCAACTTTGGTATAGAATTTCAACCGAGATATGGAATACGGAAAGAATAGTAACCAGCACTAAGATAATTTCACCAATTTCACACCATAAGGAGAAGTAGTATATGTATTGTACGTATGTATGTGTGTATTTCATAAGCCGTATGCAATAGTAAGAAACACAAATTTCATTTCAAGTGGTGGCCCTTGTGCCAGTCCAATCTCCAGTGTAGTTCACAATAACAGGGGAAAGAAGACAAATAGTGGTGGAGGTTCTGCTACTAGTGGATCATTGTCCAAATAACTACCATAGCAGGTAAAAAACATATGAAAAGGCTACCCACTAACATAACCCAAAGTACTGTTTTCAGCTTTTTTGTGAGGACAGCAATTTGCCTGCCTGAACATGGGTTCAACCCACCTTACATTATTTTCTCCAAAAAGAAGCAACACCAAGTCGCTGCCTGTGCTTCAGGTGCTGATTTAACTGTACCTTCCTTTGCCCCATTCCAGATCCCAAGACATTAGCAATTCTTATCCACATCTTTCTTTCTCGTGGCTACTGCGTGTATGGTTGTGCAATTTGTGCTTGCACCGACGTTGTGGATACTCGTCGGAGAGTCTGTAACCAGATGTTGGATAAAGCCTGCAGGCTGCATGCTTTGTCTGTTCATTACAGAGATAAGCAAGTAATCCACTTTTTTCTTAGGCTATATTCTTCAAGTATAAGCCATTTTACAGGAAGAGAACATGAATAACTTGATTCCTATATTATCTTCAACAACTTTACTTTTTCTGATTCTCAAATGTTTGTGTTTAAGAACTTATCAAACTGTAGTTCCTGAAGAACTAGAACAATTTATCTCTGGGGATCAAAAAGAATTAGAATATCTTTTTAAGGGATCGATGGATTAAGCAGTATACAAGAATAAGGAATCCAAACTATAATATGTCGGCATACTTGTATCTTTTTAGTTTTACTTTTCTCATGAGGTGTATGTTATTCGGACAAGTGTTGGATATGTTTGAATATATGTTAGATACAGGTAAAAAAGTAAGAGAACATTGAATGAGAAAAGGTTTGATTACATTTCAGTTGTAAATTAACATCAAACCAAGTAGTTTCGGCTTGAAAAACTTAAGTTGATTACTTTTTTTTTCTCAGATGTAGATTAACATTACAAGAAACAGAACATCAAAAAGATCATGGTACAATGTTGTGTTGGGTGTAAATATAATCCGTATGAGGCTATGGGCAGTCTAGGACCTCTTAACCAGACATTCTTCCCCATCCAAACCTTTGCACTCATCATCAATGAAACTTGATTCCTGCACAAAAAAACAACAACAATTTGTTCACATGCAAAAACCCTGTGAAAAAATGGCCACAGAAGCAACAACAACAACAAATCATCAAACAGAACTCACTGGTGAAAATGGTGTCTGAGAATCAGCAGCCTGCTGGCCAATATTGGTTGGCAGAGGTCTGGTTTTTGCAGTTGCCAGCAGAAGAAGTCATGAAAGGTAATGGCAATTAATTAAGGATTCCAGTTTCCATGAATGAGCATTGGAATCATGAAAGGTAAGAAGTGAAAGGACTGGAAAGATCCATTTGGTGAGTTTACTCCCCGACTGCTTGTTTCCTAGTAAACATTGCCATTTATAAGCATCATTGAGAAGTGTAGTTATCTATTCATTGTTTTGTATTTTACAGACAAGGTGCTAGCTAGCTATACATGCAGCATACGATTTATGTACCATGCTCACCGGCATGTGGCATGTGGCATGTGGCATGTGGCAAACACATAAAATATGATTATAATCCCTTAACTATATGGGTGAAAATTCTCGGCCTTTAATCATGTTTTTTTTTACACTAAAAATTATTAAAAAATTAAATTTTAATCATAATTTTTAGGCTTAACTCAATAATAGGTGCCTAAAGTACACATTTTTTCTGAAATAGGTGCCTAATGTTTTTTTTTGCTGAAATAAGTGCCTAAACTATATATTTTTTCTGAGATAGGTGCCTAATGTATTTTCTGGCTGAAATAGGTGCCTAAAGTTTTATTCCCTTAGTGTTTTAAGGTAACAGTGTTAAAAGAAAATTGTTTAATTTATAAATAAGTACCTAAACTATATATATTTAAAAAAATAGGTGCCTAATGTAATTTTTATTAAAATAAATACCTAATTTTTTTTCTTATAAGTAATTTATATTTCTTATAAGATATAAAATTAGTTATATCTTAAATTAATCATTTAACCTTTTAAATTATGAGAAAAAATTATTTTTTAACAACACTAAAATAAAAAATAATTAAAATTTATATAATTTTATATTAATATTTTTTATATTTTCCACAACAATCATCAATGGGACAAATCAATTCACTTGCAAGGACATGCCGCCAGTTCACATGGGGAATATATACAAAAATTCTTATATTCCTATTACATTTATAATTGTATCGAAAAAGAATTGGAAATATTAATATAAAATTATATAAATTTAATTATTTTTTATTTTAGTGTTGTTAAAAAAATATTTTCTCATAATTTCAGCTACTAATCAAATTTAAATAAATTATTAATCAATTATAATAAATAATTTAATAGATTAAAACGATGATATATAAATAATTTTACATCTTATAAGAAATATAAATTACTTATAAGAAAAAAATTAAGCATTTATTTCAATAAAAATTACATTAGGAACCTATTTTAAAATATATATATAGTTTAGGTACTTATTTATAAATTAAACAATTTTCTTTTAACAATGTTACCTTAAAATACTAAGGGAATAAAACTTTAGGCACCTATTTCAGCCAAAAAATACATTAGGCACTTATCTCAGAAAAAGTATATAATTTAGGCACTTATTTCAGCCAAAAAAATACATTAGGCACCTATTTCAGAAAAAAGTGTATACTTTAGGCACTTATTACTGAGTTAAGCCTAATTTTTAAACTTAAATAACATAGTCTCAGAGAATATTACTCGTGTGAATTATTAATTTTTGAATAAATTATAATAGGTATAAATAATATTTATTTTAGAATATACTCTTAATTATTGAACATTAATCTTTTAAACATTATGATATAAATATCGGTGTAAATTAAAATTAGAAAAATAAGGGCCCGTTGAGTTACATTTTAGAACCTACGACAATTTGAGTAATAACTCTAGATGTGGGTACATGTAAATACGATTTTGAATATTTTAATATATATATATATATAGAAACGTAAGTCGCTGGGTTTTAAAATCTTTTACATTTTTTATCATTTTATTTATAATTAAAAAAATTATATTATGAGTCATTCTTATAATGTTATTTATAAAATTAATCAATCAAAAATATTTATTTAATTTTTTTAACTCTATTATTTTTTTTAAAATTTAAATAATTTAATTTTTAGTAATATTCTTCATGTATCATTTAAAATATTGTGAAATCTAAATGATGTTTATTTTTCTAATTTTAATCCCCGCACAATATTTCTTAAAATTTCCTAAACATCTCCCTCCACCACCACGAGAAATTATATCATGGGTTAGTCCTACCACGTCATCCATGGAATCGACCAATAAAAACTAGTCACTTCATTATTTTTTAATTTTTCAAGTGAAAAATCACTTGAAAAAAAATATGACATGGAAAGATGGGTAGTTTTTATTGGTCGGTCCCATAGACACGTGGTGGGACTGACCCATGATATAATTTTTCCTCCACCACAATAGAATACTCATTTAATTTCACTTCAATTTTTTGAAAATTATTTTTTCTATTAATTATATAATTATATCATGCATTGCTATAATTTTTTAACATTTTTTCTTAATTTAATCACTCAATTTAGTTTATTCAGTTTAACTTTAAACATAATTCTCTGCAAAAGTTTATTTCACTCGATTTATTAACTCTTTCATATTCTTATCAATATTCTTTTAAAATTATCTCTAAAAATTAGTATTATAAATATATTTAATACTTTTATATGATATTAATTTTATTAAATAATATTATAAATTTTATTTATGTTTGTAAAAAAATATGAATATATATATGTATATGGTTATTTGAGATGTGTAAATTAATAGACAATTATATTAAAAATTTATGGGCGTAAAATTATAAAATTTTAGAATTACGACTTTAAATCGATAGAAGATAAAAAGAAAAAATATATATATATAATTATATATATTATATATTTCTAACACGAGTTGCTTTTTCTCTAAAGCTTGTGCATTCTTGCAAGACACTGATGCTTGAAGAAGTCAATTTTGATGGTTTCAACTCGTTCTGACACGTGATTCAAATCTCTTGAACTTCAAGAATATAACCTTTGTTCTTAAATATTATTCTTGTTTCAGAACCAAAACTGCTCAAGGGTATAGCCTATAACGTGCAAGTTGAGCCAAAATTTCAATAAATCGTCCTCGGTAAGAACACTTACGGTTATAAAATTAATCGTTGTGATTTTCGATAAATACCTTGATTTCAATAATAAAAAAGAATGAGTTTTTTTTTTCGACAAAATCAAGTTTACGAAAATATATTTAATTCATTGGTTTAACCTAATAAGATCAACAAATTAAATCTACATCGTATAACAGATGAAAAAAATATTATAGAAATCAAGCTTTTTACTAAAAGGCCTTTGAAAGTTAGAACTCTCTCTTTGTTATATATTACTTTTGGTTTTGGAGTACTCACCAACCAGGCCAGCATTAGTTGTATCCTCTCTTGACTTTAATGTCGCACAATTTGTACTAAACACTCAAACAGCTATGGCAGATGGCCAAGCTTCAACATTTTCCATACTGGTTTTCTCTTTATATATCCTCCTAATCTATTCCGTTTCCCCCATTCGATCTTTTTCGATCCATTCATTCAAGAACAAGAGCTTGGATATTGAAGAATGGCTATTTATGATGCTCTGATCACTCTGCAATGCTTCATTGTTTTGGCATGTATGTCGATTTTCAGCACCACTATTGCTGCAAGTGACCCTCCTCTTACATTGGATTACTACAAATCAACATGTCCCAATGTGTTTGATATTGTGAGGAAAGAAATGGAGTGTCATGTCCTCTCGGATCCTCGTAATGCGGCTTTCGTCGTCCGGTTGCATTTCCATGATTGTTTTGTTCAGGTTAATGAAATATCAGTGCATCTATGCCTATGAAATGGGAAAAAACGAAGACTTACAGTATGAATATGATGTTTTGCAGGGATGTGATGGGTCGATTTTGCTCGATGATACAATAGATTTACAAGGAGAGAAGAAAGCTTCGACTAATGGATTGAAATCACTAAAGGGTTTCAGAATCATTGACAAGATTAAGAACAAGCTTGAATCTGAGTGTCCTGGGATTGTTTCTTGTGCTGATCTCCTCACCATTGCAGCCAGAGATGCTGTGATTCTGGTATTTAACAGCCTTGTACACTAAAAACTTTCTTAAATTTTTGAGTTGGACTCATTTTCTTTGCCTAATTATTTGCAGGTTGGTGGACCTTACTGGGATGTACCAGTGGGAAGAAAGGATTCAAAAACAGCTAGTCCTGATCTAGCTGACCAAAACATTCCGACTGCAAACGAAGGTCTTCTCGGTATTATATCGAAATTCCTTTATCAAGGTCTCTCAGTGACTGACATGGTGGCTCTTTCAGGTAATTTGTTCTTATGAATCTTCTATATAATGGACTTAGATAATGCCTTGAATATTTCAAAGTAATCAACTGGGACTTGACATGTGAATGACTGGCAGGGGCTCACACCATTGGAATGGCTCGTTGTGAGAATTTTCGAGCTAGAATTTACGGAGACTTTCGAGCAACTTCAGGGATGAATCCGTTATCAGGTTCCTATCTCAGCGAATTGAAGTCAGTTTGCCCTGCAATAGGTGGATCAGGAGACAACAATGTGACAGCAATGGATAATGTCACACCAGATATTTTCGACAATTCTTTCTACCATTCACTTCTGAAAGGTGAAGGGTTGCTTAATTCAGACCAAGAATTGTATTCCAGCGTAATCGGCATGGGAACCAGAAAGCTAGTCGAAAAATATGCAGCAGACCCTGCCGCTTTCTTCAATCAGTTCTCGGAGTCGATGGTGAAACTGGGGAACATTACGAATTCGGATAGCTTTGTCAATGGTGAAGTAAGGAAGAATTGCAGATTTGTCAACACATGAAGAAGAACGAACTGCAAAAAATACCAGCATGGAGTAATGAAGGGTTTGTTTATGTCAAGAAGAAAGAAATAAACTTTTTGTACAAGTTATCATTTTCATTTAGTTGTTTAAGAAAAAAAAGATGTTAAGTTTCCTTGTATACCAAGAAAAGGGATTGAAGTTTCTGTAAGAGATTTCCTTCAACCCAACCTACAAACATAATCCATATTCTTCCCATTGAAAATTTCTTGTCAAAGTTGCTTTCTGTATATGTTCAGATGATCGTATTTCACAGTCGTTATAAATATGTATCGAATACAAAAATATCGAATACAAGTCTTTTAAGAAAAATGAAAAGAAGGGGTTGTTAACAGTCTAACACAAACCCTAGATATTGGTCAAGTTGCCATTAGGAGACAAACCCTGGCTTGGATTGGATCTCCTCTGCAACAAAACCATTTCAACCAAGTATTCATCCGAGTATGAATAATAGTTTTGTTTGAATCATCAAATAAAGATATATATTTATTTTTCGTTTCTAGTTTTTTCAGGTCCATGGCCTTGAATAGCTATTGTGAGAAAAAAATGAAGAGTCGAAACGATATAGAATAAAATTACATCCATGCCATCATTTTCAAAGTGCAGGTTTATTGTACGAAGGAGACCGAAATAATTGGGAATAGTGGATGAGTACGAGTGATTTTTAGTGGTTGATCTATAAACACGTGATAATATTTGTCTATGATATAATTTTTTACAGGTTGACCCTTTGAATTATATTTGATACACTGGGCCACTGAGTTCATAAACTTAATTTAAGGCGCATGATTTATAAATTTAGAAGTATGGATTTTAAATTTAGAAATGATAGTTGAATTTTATAATTTAAGATTATAATTTAAAATTTACAAATTAAAATTTAATATTACCTTAAAATTAAACTTTAAATTCAAATTTTAATCATTACCGTTAAATTCTAAACTTCTAACCGAAAGTTCTCTGTAGGAAGCCATATGAAAAACCAAGGGAAATCAGCATTGCTGAAATCTTCCTTTTTTGGTGGGTGGGTATGGGGAGAAAAAGCAATCCATTAGCATGTATGAAACTTGGGAGCTATAAGATAGATGGGAATCATTTTGCAAGGCTACAGGCAAGACAAAACAACAAGAGTGAAGAATAGCCTGGCCAATAATTCATTTTTCTTGACCAAAGCCTGCCAACAATTCTGAAGGCATTTAACGATTCGTATACTAAACTAGTCATCCAAAAAAGAAGATCCTGGAAACTGTATCCAGATAAAGTTGGGAGAAAGTATGGTCCAGAAAATATTATACAAGAATCAAATTATTTTCCTTTCGGTGGAATAGGAGATTGTGACAGAATATATTCCAAAGTCTCGACCCACATCTGGGAATAAAATATGGTTGAAATTATTTATCCTTCAGCCCGTTTTATATTCCCTCGAGAAAAAGAATATCAACCTCTTAATACACTGAAGAATATTATAGCTAAACAGGTCATTCATTAATATTAAAGAAAAACTTGCAAGCATAATAATGTCATTTCATGATAATGATTTCAAGTTCAATATCTGGTAATTGACTTGATAACAACGACACGAATTGAAAGACGGCATGCTCTATAACCAGGCAGGCATGGCAATGTCTGGTTCCTGAGCAACTTATTTAATAGAAATAGAAAACTTTAAACCATAAGAAAGAAACATTAGACAATAGAGAACTAAACTTCCTCCTCTTCTTCAGCATTCCAGCAACATTTCAGAGTTGATCTGGGGGATCCACAGCTACTGGTGCAGTTAAACTTCTGGTACATCATGTATCCTCCAGTTCCAAGTCCTTCGATGCTCATCTCTCCACGACAGTATCCTCTTACATCCAGAAGACAGATCTGCTCAAGTGACTGACACTCAACGTCAACATGCACGGCCACAGAAAAGTCACTCGGTTTAAAGCAAACCAACACCCTTTCAACCAGCTGCTTCAGATCCATTTCTTTCAGGTCGTACCCTACAGCTTCAAAGCTTGCATAACTAAAACCATCTTCTGGGGTAACATGGATAGTAGAAATTGCACCACCTTCAATTGCATTCATCGAATAACCACATGGATCAAATTCAAAATCACATATCTCAGACTTTGGAAGGATATTCCTTATGCCGGAACCAACAGTCATAGCAGCTGCAGAGGATGAACTATCTTTGTAGAAAACAGATGCCCTTTCCCTGTCTAAACCAGTCAGGCACATTTCAAGAGTGTAAACTGGGCAATTGGTCGGAACTAATTCTGCAGATGCAGAGTAAACATGCCACTTCTGTTTGTCCAGCCCACCCATTACACAAGCTTTGCTACCACCACCAAGCTTTCCAAAGTAAGCATCAAGAATAGCAACTTCTTCAGAGAAGTTTCTGTGAGGATATGGCTGAGCACCAGGGAAGATGAAACTGCCACGGGTGTACCGAACAGACTTCACAGTAAGGGAGAGACTTTCAGACAATTTCAAGATGGGTGGGATAGCAAGAAGCAACTTTGTGGTCCCACAAGTTTTGATAATGATCTTGTATGGATAGACAAACAGACTGGACTCAGAGAGGACATAGGAGTCCACCAGTTTGTTTGACAGCGAAGAAACTATTGTGCACTCAGCTGGACCTAGAATCTCATCCAATTGGACTTTAGCCAGTGCCCGAAGACCCTTCCCATCAGGATCAGTAAAGATTCCAGGCTCAAAAAAAGCAATTTCAAGCCTTTTTTCATAACCCTCAAATCCAATTGCAGATACTGCCATTGTGGTCTCAAAAATGGTCACCAAGCTTTTTCGGAATCAAAGAAAGTAAGCAGTTGCAAAATCAGAAGAACACAGATGTGAAGAAACCAGATGCGAAGAGAGGAGGAAGGAAGCCGGCAGAAGAAATAATCTAAAACTAAACTAATAAAGCAAATAACAGATTATTAACCACTACTAGTGGTTAGACGGTAACCTTGCGAGTATATCAGGATGGCTTGCGAGCGCACTGCAAAACAAGAAAAGAATTATTGGTACACATAAAAATAAAAGGCCAATAATAGCATTCATGATCCGTAAAATATTCAAAGAAAGGCCACTACTTACGTTGGAGTAAGCAGCAGATCTGAACTTTCTGATCCCACCGTTTGGTCGAACGTATTCAATGCTGTAACCGAGAGGAGCTTCGTAGAATAAAGATTTACTAGTACTACTAGACTTTTTCCCACCTTTAGATTCCATTAGAACATTCAATTACACCTGCATAACCATTAAAAATCAATATAAGAAATAATGATACAACAAGTAAATATCAACAAAGTGTACAATAAACAAAAAGAAATTTCAAAACCAAGACTTGTATTATAAAAGTTGCCTAACGTAAAACTCATATAAAATGGAAAATATCCAGAAAAAATCTAGGAAATTGAATTTTCAAAACGGATATGCAGAAAAGCATTTCTTTGTTGGATTAAAAGAAATAATCTAAATTAAAACATATCTCAAACCGTAAAAATATGTATATATGATAATCAAGAAAATCTAGAGATAATGATTAAGCTGACTGGATAAACAAATCAATAATTAGCTCATATAAGATGAAACAAAAACAATAAAGAAAAAAATCAAACAATTATACAAACAAATCTAAATTTTTTTTATAAACGATAAGATTCAAGAAACATAAAGACGATTTATAAACATGCCGAAATTTTCAATTTTATAAAATCTTAAAAACGTTATCAGGAATAAGAAAACAAGCAGAAATCATTCATATCCTCCATAAATACATCTTTCAATTCCAAAGAAATAATCAACCTTCGATTGCAAACGCATGCAAAACCATAATAAAAACAATAATCATAAATCGGAGAATCAATTAAAAAGAATAAACGGGAAAATAGGTACTTACAGTTCAAAATTTTCAAAACCTTTATCAAACGATGACAAGAAATCGAGTATCAATCTCTTTTCAGATCCTAAAACAAAACAACAAAACAAAATATCAGCAAATAAATTAAAATCGACAATTATTCAGATCCAGAAAACATCAAGATCAAAATAAAGAGGGAAAATACTTACAAAACGTAATATAAAGCAAGAAAAGGAAGATCCTTTTGAAAGGGGAAAACTATTATGAAGAGTTTGTATCTGTAAGCGGCTCACGCAAATTCTGAATGTGAATTAGAGAGGGCGAGGGGGGGTATTTATATAGTTGAGGTAGGGCTTTTTCTCAAGGGAAGATGATACAGCTGCTCGTTGATGAAGTTACGGCTTTGCCCCTGGTTTGTTTCAAGAAACGTTACAGCAATCTGTTTAATTTTTGGATTTTACTAATCTACCCCATTGGGAATGGCGTTAGTTACAGTTAAACGGCAACTAACAGCTGGACTCCGTTAGAAACGTGTTTCCCACGGGTCATGAATTCACGCACTTACTAGGGTATTCTTTTATTTTCATTTAATTCGAATTTGGTATAAAATTTATTGCTCAATTAATTTAAATTAAATTTTATATAATTTTAATATATATGACTGTTAATTTAATTTTTTTATTTATAATATTAATATTTAAAATCTTAACTTTATTTGAAGAAATTAATATTTTATTTTGTTAAAGATTTTTTAAAATCCTTCTAATTATAAAAATATTCTTTAAGGATACGTTCCCAAAATTAGAAGAAAGAGCGATGTTCTTCTAAAATGAATGAACACGTAAGAATTAAGAAATAGGGTATTAACGAGTTGAGCAGTTCGTAAGTTATTTAAATTTGATTCGGTCAAAATTTAGTAAAGTTCGATTTAGGTTAATTTGATTTGAATTCGATTTTGATTTGAGATCTTAACGTGTTGAGTTGCGAAAAGTCTAACTTAACTCGACAAGTTCGCGAGCAATTCATTATTTTTTTAATAATTATTTTAAAATTAGGTCATTCAAAAAATAAATCCATATAATAATTATTAATGTGTGAATTATTACTTTAATTTTAATATGTTAGTTTGGTGTATTCATGGATTGTTAATTTGATTTAGACTTTAAAGGTGCTCTATACACTCTTTTGATTTTTTGATTAAATTTATTAATTTATGTTAATTTAAGCCCCATACAATATAATTAAATTTTAATTTTAGTAAAAAAATAATTTTTTTAATAAACTTAATAAACAACGAGTCGAGTTTAACAACCACGAGTTAAACACACTTTTAACGAGCTAAACGAACAATGAATCAAATCAAACAACAAAATCTATTAACGACTATAAATCATGTACTACTCAACTCGTGATCGACTCACTCAATAAATATTAAATATCCACCCATAAAAAAGATATGACGGAAAAATATGTCTTTTTTTCTTTTGCTTTGTGAAGGGCTAAATTTAGAACTTTCTAACTTTACACGGCTATTTTGTTTTGGTATAATAAGACGTGTCCAGTTTGTTTTTATGTTATCCTGAATAAATTTAAATAAATTAAGAAAACATCTATTTTTAAATTTTATAAGATAATAAAAGAAAATGTTTAATCAACACAAGTAGGAAACTCTTTTCTGAATTTTTAATGGTTTTATGGTAAATTTTAAAAAAATAGATCTCTATTATATATTAAAAAATAATTTTTTAATAAAAATATTAATAAAATTAAATTAAATATATGTCTACTAATAAATATTAGAAAAAATTAGACCTTTAATAACAAGTATTGATAAAAAATAATCTTTAATAATAGATATGGGAAAAATGAATTTTAAGAGTAAATATCTAATAACAAATATTATGAAAAATCTAACTTTTAATAACAAATATTAAAAAACTATGGTAATTATTAAAAAAATAGACATATAAGTGTTAAGAAAAAATAGATCATAATAACAAATATATTGAATAATAGGTCTCTTATAATAAATATAAAAAAATAGACTCCTAATAACAAGTCTTAGAAAAAAAAATCGTGACTTTAATAACAAATAGTGAAAATAAATAAATTTTAATATTATACAATAATAAATATTAAAATTATTTATTTAGAGTAGACCTTTAATAATAAATTTAGCAAAAAATAGACTCTTAACAACATATATTGTAAGAAATTAGAATTTAAGAATCATAATAAAAAATATTGAAAAATAAATTTTAAGAGTTGACGTAATATAAACATTAAAAAAAATTAAAATCATAAAAAATACTAAAAATAAACTTATATAATAATAAGTATTAAAAAAATAATAACTAACTTATAATAATAAATATTAAAAATTAAATTTTAATAATAAATATTAAAAATAAAATTAAATATATTTAATAAAAAATTAAAATTAAGGACCTGAATAAATGTGGACCGTAAATCACCCTCCTTATGACTTACCCAGAAACGACACTGGTAGGAAAAACAACAGGTTCTCGTCAAATTGATGAAGCAATAAAAAGTAATTATATTTTATTAATTTTCTAAAATATTCACTGGAATAATTAAATAATTAATACTCTGATTTTTATTGGTTTATATATTGGTTTAGAATGATTAATTTAAATTTTATTAAAAAATAGAGAAATAAATTAAAAAATTAAAATTTTTAAGAGTTTAACTTTTAATAATTTTGAAAGATTTGAAAAAAAATATTCAAAATTTCGAAAGGGTCAAACTATTTTCTTTTTAAATTTTAATGGATAAACATGATTTTTTAAAAAAGTTTAAAATAATATTTGTTTTTATATATTTTCTTTAACATAATGTATATAATTTATAAATAAAATAATTTAAATTTAAATTTTTTAATAAACATTATTTACTTCTTTATTATAGGGTTAAGCATTGGTTAATTGGATTTTTTTATCTAAATCGAGATATTTGTACGGTTTATGATTCATATGTTTATGAACTGTGATTAACTGAATCAAATTAAATTTGATTTTTTATCTAATTTATAATTATTTTTATAAGATAAAATTAAGTATTTATACTTAAAATGTTATAGATATATTTTTAATTATTATTTACTTAAAAAATAAATTTTTAATAAATATTTATAAAAAACATCTTGAACCTTTACTTTTCAATGTTTAAAAGAAATAAAATAAAGCTATTTTTTAAAAATAGAATATAAAATTTTAAAAACTAAAATTAATATAAAAAATCAAAAAATAACGTTAACCAAAATAAAAAATCAATAATTATTAAAATAATATATTAAATTAAACTAAAACCGAATCGTTTATATCCCTATTTCACTGGACCACTCGTTCGGTTGAGGTTCAATGGCCACAAATTTTAAAACTAAAGTAATTATATTGTAATAATAAGATTCGTGTCCCCAAAAGTCTGTGGTGAGAGCGCTAAAAGATTTTGTGTGGGGGACGATAACTTCAAAGGACAAGATGCTCCTGGGCCCACTTTATCACACGTGCGTCACTATTCACCTTTAATTTTTTAAGTGATATTAATAAAAATAAAAATATTTATTTTAAAAAATTTAAATTTAATCATTTTATTTATAAGATACGTGTGTCGATCGGATGGGTGTGTTGATCGAATGTGTAATAAAAAGAAAATTCCGAGTAGATTATAAAAACTAACGGAATGTGTCAACCTAAAACTTTATTTTTAATTTTGTAAAAGAATATATTATTAATATTTAATATATATATTCACTCTAAAAATAAATTTCAGATCCTCCGCTAATTTTTTTTAAATATTTATTGTGATAGATATATTGTAACAAAATATTTAAAATAATTTTTTTGAAATATGAAAATTTTAAAATCTTTATTAACAACACTTTCGTTCCACAGGCGATATTTTTGTTTATCAAATTAAAAGATATTATTTTGATTACTTTTGTCATCATTTTATAATATTTTGATCATTAAAACATTAAAATTATTAATTTAACGATGTGATATATTAAAAAATATTTAATTTTAAATTTTAAATAAAATATTAATTTAAATATCATTTTAACGTCTATACCTATTAGATTATGAGAACCTTTTCCTCAACCGTTTTTGTTCAAATTTCTTGTTATTTCTCTCCGAGATTCTTACTTCTCTCATTGATTACTTCCTTTCTCGAGAAATTATATCATGAGTTAATCTTATCACGTCATCCATGAGACCAACCAATAAAAACTACCCACCTCATTATTTTTTAACTTTTTAAGTGAAGATTTATTTGGGAAAAAAAATATGATATGAAAAAATTGATGAAATGGATAATTTTTATTGGTTGGTCTCATGGACACGTAATGGAACTGTCCCATAATATAATTTTTCTCCTTCCCCAAAGATGAAAGAAAAAAGATTCCATATAATTAAAAATACCATAAAAAAATCCCATGAAGACCCCCAAAAGTTGTTGATTTCTCATTTTGCTCCAATGGAAACCTATTTTCAAAATAATAAAACATTTTTTACTCCTTTTCAATTAAAAATGAGATTTCCATCATTATTTTAAAAAAAGTCAATTGAGTTTTCTTGTTGGACTTTAATGGTGATTTGGGTTTTAAAATATTATTCGATAAAATAAAACTTATTCTTAGATTTTTGGTATAAAGGATTTGGGAAATGAAACAGTCGAGACAAGGACGAAGCCAAGATTAAACTATAAGGGGGTAAATTGATTAATTTTAAAATAATAAGGTCTTAAAAAATAATTAAGTCATAAAAGTTAAAGAAGTTTAAGTTTAATTTTAGAATTAAAATGTATTAAAAATAATTAAATAAAAAAAAGAGTCAAAGTTTAATTTTATTACTTTTAAATTACATAATCTTAATAATAATAATAAATCATAAATATTTTTGGAGGGGCAAAGAAGAAAAAAATTAATATAATAACTTTAAAATTATAAAGGCTTAAAATGAAATTAACCCATAAAATTATAATATTCTTGAAGAAAGTTTGGGTGTATTTCCAAAATTTTCAAATACTAAGGGATCGCTTTGGTTAAACTGCTATTTTATCAAAAATTTAAATAATCAAACTGGACAACTTAACTGGGCTTATACATTTGAGCTGGTAAACTACACAAGACCATTAACCATGGGAATATTTTTTTGACGTGGTTATTATATTAAAATTAAATTAATAGAATATAAAAATAAAGAGAATTAAATGTATAATTATTTAAAAAAAAAAACAATGGTTAGTGGTTTAATCAAATTTATTTTAATAGTTCGGTAGTTTAAACTTATCAAGTTTGATGATTTGATTCGATTAATTATAAAATTAATTAATATGCATTGATTTGTATAATAAATTCTTGAACCGTATTTCGGTATACCCATTTTTTAAATGTCTTTTGACGCGTGTCAGTTAATTTATGAACCGACAAATATGTTACATCTGATATCAATATATATTAAATCTTGTTTAAGAGTATTTTTATTTGTACTAAAAAAATTAATTTAATCTATAATTAAAAATATATTTAATTTAGTTCTTTAAATTGTGAATTATATTAATCGACCTTTTTCACAGATATAGAGTGTTATAATATTATATGACGGTTAATAATATTAATATAACAGTTTACGATATTGATGTGATAATAAATAATAATGATGTAGTAAAAAATATAAAATAATGATGTGATAGATAAACTAAATTGAATATAACAATTTGATGCAATATTACAACGATCAACGTTGGTCAAAGAGACAATTTGATATAATTTATGAATCAATAATTGATTTTTTGAATCGAACTCGAAAATAAAGACTTTTTTTACCTAAAATCTTTATGCACTATTAATTGGTTCCATAAGATTTGATTAGTAATTTTAATTCTAATTTTAATATAATAAATTGAGTAAATTAAGTAGGAAAAATAGGTCCCATAACTTTTTTTTTTTGTATTTGATCAGTTAAATAAATAAATAAATAAATAACTCTAATTGACTAATTCTCATATATTTCCTTCAAATATTTATTGGGTAATTTGAATTACCTAAGAAAGTTAAAACTATCATTTTCATATGAATTTAGCAGGCTGGCTGGCTGGCTTCCACCACAACTAAAGGTAGGCATAAAAGTAAAAGGGAATGTATAGACCACATGACAACAATCATCAGTCATTGCCTGATTTATCCTTTGATTTTTTAAAAAGAAAAGAAAAATAAAATAAAAAATAACCATAGAATCCTTTAAGAAAACATTTACAGAGGTATTTCAAAATGAAAACTTTACAATCCCAAAACCCTTTTTAGGGTTTTTCAATTACAAAGATTACAAAATTATTAGTAAAGAAAGAACAATGGAACATCATGATTATCCCCATCTCCAACGACACTTGTCCCAAGTGTAATATTACTACAAAGAATTAATACTTTCTCTGTCTCAATGTTGTATGTAGATCTAGCATGCTGCCTCTCCATTATATCACATGCTTCTGCCATTAACAAGCTTTTAATCTTTTCATTTTCCACCACACTTTTCTTATGTTTTGTTGTCAATATGTATAATCCATTACATCTCCCTATTTTACATAGTAGTAGAACTCCCTAGATTGAATTAGGGTTTTATTTCCCTTTTTACTTTGCGTTGCTATACACCTGGATACAAACAAAAACACAAGATTTAAGGTTTTGTTTCGGTCCATCCCTACTTAGATATTACACTCTTTCCAAAGATATATCTAATAAGATGTGTGCAACTTATAAAATTAAAGTGCTCAGAAGATACGAGTCAACCACACTCGCGACATGTTGTTATCATGATTGTCTATCCTACTTCACTTATAGGCTTGGGGTATGAACTTAGATAGTTAAATGATCGTTCTGATATTACTTGTTATGAAACTATTACTTTTTTTCTCAAAATACATGTTTGATAAGATATGCGACAACGTTGTTTATATATTTTAAGACTCCTTTTTCATATGAAATTAGTATCCCTATCTTTTAGAGACTTGACATGTATGTCGAACGATAGTCTAATAGATTTTTTAAAAATTTTGAGTTTTTGGTTGTAAGTGTGTATCGTATTACTTATCAACAAGATTACTTGCGTAAACCTAGCATATACTAGTGCAGGAAATTTCAAGGAATAAAAAGCCAAAGAAGTTAGGTCACCAATCGTCCATGGGGACCATGACAATGGGATCTGTCGGTATAACACATGCTCAAAGATCTAATATGAAAAAGAACCATGGGATTGCCGATTGGGAAAAAAAGAACCATGGGATTGCCGATTGGGAAACATTTGTAAGAAGAAAAGGTGGACCCTATTCAATTCATGCATTCTTAACTAAGCCTCTTTTCATGGCCTGATAGGTAACTTTCATCCATCCAATAATACAAGGGTAAAAAAAAATGCAGAAACACTTCTAATCGAGACTGTAGTTTGTGTCACTTAGCAAAAAGAGTCAATACTGAACAGAGAAAAGTGAAGAAAATCCGGAGAAAAGTTGAGAAAACACATGACAGATTGATGGATTTGGACCATATTGATTCAGAACACACTTCTTAAAAAGATGACGCATTCACTTATCATGTCCCTACAGAAATATGCATGTAGGAAATAGTGCTTTCTGCATTAATGTTTTTTTATGTCTGAAGAAAAAACGTAAAGCCAACGCCTTCTTTGTGCTTTTTATTATCATTCAGTTTACTTGCAAGTGTTAAGTTACTCTTATTGCAATACTTGAATGTCTTAGCCTTTGGTCCTTTGCTTCCTTATTCAGCTTCTACATATGCCTATTAAAGCGCGCATTTTGATCTTTATGTCCTTTTTCGATTTTTGTGTTTTCTGTCTTGTCCCTGAAGTAATCTCTGAGGAGCTAAACTTTTCAAGCATTGGAGTTCCATTTTAGTTACATGATGAAGAGAAGCCATGAAAGAGAGAGGCAAAGCTGTGGAAGTATACAACAACAGCAACATTGATTTCTTTCAAGACTACACTTCCTCGGATGTTGTTCCATGTAGGAAACATCCACACTCGTCTTCGGCCGGTGTATGCGCGTATTGTCTCAAGGACCGTTTGATCAACTTGGTTTGTTCGGACTGCGGTGCGCAGCGTCTCTCGTCTTGTTCTTGCTCGGAAATTGACACCAACCCTTGGAACTCATGCACCGGTGGTGAAGTAGGCAGCGTTGGTCGGGTTTCGTTCTTGATAGAGAATGATAACAAGGATCAAGTGGTTCAAAACCCCAAGGGAAAAGGTAGTAGTGGTGGGAATAATAATACTAGGTCAGAAGATGTTTTCTTGCTCCAGAGAAGCAATAGCAGCTGTGTTGAGATCAAGAAGAAGAATGGGCTATGGAAAATAGGGAGGGTTTTCAAGAAGAAGAAGAAGGACAAAGAGACTAACTGTGGGAAGAGTGTTTGTGGTGTTGATGAGAAAAGTGATCTGTGGGGGGTTGATTACATGGGAGTGTCAAGGTCAAGGTCTCTTTGCAGTTTCAGAGTTGGTGGGTTCTTTGGATCAGAAGATGGAAGTGACTTGATGAACTTTTCTGGTGCTAGAAGCTCCATTTCGGCCGCTCGGAGTTCCGGTGTTAACGGCGGTCTGGTTTATGGTCCTGAGAGGAAAAGTGGGTTCAGTGAAGCAGAACCAAGGAGAAGTGGTTTTGATAGTGAAAGAAGAGACAGTACTTTTATAGAGTCTGATATTGCAGAAATTAGAGCCATTAGAAAAAGTGGTGTCGGCATCGGCGGCGGCGGCGGAGGTGGTTTAATGGATGTTGACTATGGTTTCAGTGGAACAAACAGGCGTGTATTTTCTTTGAAAGAGAGTTATTTCAATGGCGGGGATGATTCAGGCTTCATTGACTTAAAATTTGATTTTCAAGCAGAATCTAAAGGGGACATTCCTCCTAGTATGAAGAAGGGTGTTCTGTCTGGTTTTGGCAGCATGAGGGAACTTGGAGAATTTATGCCATATAAATCCAGTGGTTCCATTGAGAATGCACTGCCAATGCCTGGAAACGGAGCCTTAAGCAATGTGAGTTCATATCAGATGACAATGGATGAAAGAGGAATAAAAAAGAACAACAGAATTTTCGAAGGATGGCGGTGGATTTTCAAAGCTCCATCAAAATTGGACCAATCCAGGGAAGAAAAATGAAACATTGAACTCAAAATAGTTTCGAATTTCACTCTATGTTTTACTTTGTTCATTTTCATATGTAATTTTCTTCACATGATTTTCAGAAATGGATGATTAAAGAACTGGAAAAAGAACCAAAAATATTTTGTATCTATGATGAGATTTATGGAACTGTAACTTACAAATAGGCCGTCATCAAGCCTTAAGGAATAGGTGGTTGGTGGTGGAAGCCGGCAGCCGGCAGCCGCTTCCTTGTAGGGCTGCTATACTGGCACTTCCCTCATACTAGTATTGTAAAGGGGTCCCCCATTTTCAATGGTGTCTCACTATCTTTAGTCTCATATAATGTTTTGTATACTCATTAGATTACAGAAAAAAAGATTTCGGATCGGTCCAGGTGTAGGCTTTATCCTCCTCCTGAGTTGAGAAGAAAATAAGATGATTGCTACCATTAGAAAGTAGCACTCCACAAAGCATTCTCTCCTTCCCCACACCGCCGGTGAACCTCTTTAATCCGATCGGCAGACTTGCAGATTCCACTGCAGGTCCAGTCAAAGGAAGCAACACAGGCATTGCCAGCTTGGGCCTTCCATTCACAATCTGCATTCGGGGTCCATTCGTTAGACCAAAACCAATATCATAATCTATATCAGGCAAATTCACTTCTATACCAAGAATTGCTAAAGTATTTAAGACAGTGATCTATGAGAAATATGGAAATGATGGCAGGAAAATATTACTGCAACTGATAATGAATGTCTTCACCAGAAATATACCACATTCGAATGAAACTACGAAATTTCATCATAAAATCCTCGAGGGACATTAAGTCTTAACCGGAGATTCAACGTATAAAGAAGACTCGAGTTTGAAAAAATCATGGCAATATCATGATTCATGCCTAATATCTTTCAGCTACATAGTTCAGACGGAGGAAGAAATAACATTGTTCAAACACAACAACTTAGTCACTTCAGCTTTTTGGTGTTCACCAGATCTTAGAATCGATACGAAAATGACTTACCATCAGCTAGTCTATGACATGTGAACCGATATTCTTAACGAAGTAACTACAGTTTCGAGTTACATTTTACATCTTCTCCTATGAAAACTAATCGAAATTCTAAAAGATTTGGGAGAACATAATAAGATATTTACCAGGTGGTGTGCCACAGCATAATCTCCTATCATCAATGTGCTCGACATCAAGTCCAATAAACCATGATCCCAGTGAAACATCCTCATTAGCATACTTGTGTAAAACATGCCTGACATAATCATACATGTAATATAATCATAATTAGTTCAGCAACCAATGGAAACACTGACAGGCCTCCAGATTCACACACCAGCTTCATTTTAAACAATGATCTTAGATCTTACTGATTTACTGATATATACGAGGCCAAATCTTTTGAAATGGCATATGACTGTCCAGTAGCATGACGAAAATATTTATTTCCTGCCTCACCAAATTTCCAGTGTTCAGGTTCATGGTATCGAACTCCCCTGTTCCATAACATAACAACTAAGAAAACCAGTATATTTTCTCAAGAAAAAACAATATATAGATAAATTTGGCTCACTTTTGAGATAGGACGGGACCAGATTTCATACACCCTATGTATACATGTCGTTTCTTTCGATGTCTAACTAAAGTTTCTCCGAGTGTTGCTGCATAAGATAAGCATATAAGCATTGATCTTCAATAAGTAGTATCATAATTCTCACTGAAAACATATAAGATAAGCATTGATCTTCAAGTACAAAGGCTTTATGTAACTAATCCTTTATGTAAAGGATAATCATAACAACTAATCCTTTTGTTGTCGGATTGTAAACCTTACTTTTTAATAGACAAATCTCAAAACTTACCTATATTTACATGGACATCATCATCAACTTTGACATAAAACTCTGCATCCCATAAAGTGACAGCAGTCGCAAAGTATATCTTAGTTTTCGCAGACAACTCAAGATACCCTTCAACATGGTCCTGATAACATGTAAAACATGTTAATCGGTTTACTTATGTAATCTTTTCACACAGTAAATTGTTATCTACAGTGTTCTTAAAGAACATAGTTACAGCCTACCAGTCTCAAGAAGTCGCCATGCTTCTTATTCTCAGCTTCAATTGCTCGGTCCAAAATACCACCCGTCGTGGCACTGGAAAGTTAAAAAAAAAAAAAAGAAAAAAAAAAAAGAAAAGTAAATTTTATGCTTATAGCAGAATTCCTTAGGACACACTGTGGAAGTGAAGTCAGCCTACTATATAGATTCGATATATTTAAGGAGAAATACATGTCAAACTTCAGGAACCAAAAATGATAGGAAGTGCATTAAACCCTTACCTATGACCAATAACAAAGCGAATGATAATGCCCTTTTCATCCTCCAATTTCTTCCGCTTTTCACCTATTTCCGGTGGTTTTAGGAAGGAAAACCACAACAGATTTAACTCGGCAATTCCAATGGCATAACTTAGGAAAGGAACTAATGTGTGTTAAGGGACTAAAGAAAAGGAAGGGTATAGAAAAGATCAATCCAACCTTGTGGCATCCACGTAGCACGGACCGAGTCTCTTCTTTTCCGGCTGCTAAAAGCAGTATTAATTCCTATAACCATCAGATACTTTCTTTTCCTAGGTGATTTATCTCTATTTGCATCTGTGGATAACGGTGCGCCGCCAAGTAATGACTCTTGTTCCGCCCTTGCAGCAGCTAATTCCATCTCTAAGTTCGAAATAGTCTTATCCAATGTCCTACATCAGAAACAACCTGATAAGTTCATTGATCAATCAGCCACTTTAAAATCTAATCAACCATAGTTACAGAAAAGCAATACTTACTGTATAGCATGGTGAGTCTTAAAAATCTCCCCGGTGATATCTTTGGATACATGCTTTTTTTCTTTCTGAAACAATTAAAGGAAGCCAATCAACCACAAAACAGCAGATGCCTGATAAAAATGGTTTACTACAATGCGATTACGATACTCACAGCTTTTAGATTACAACCCTCTGAAATTAGTTTTAGCATTTCAGCTTCCATTGCAGTTGCTCTCATGATACCTTTAGATTGAGTAACAGTCCCCACTCTGTTACCAATTTTACACATTAATAAGCTATCATTTAAGCCTCAATATACTCAACAAGCATACCAAGATTATAAACAAATGAATCCAAAATTTTAACTAGAACACAAATATTATAGATGAGCCAACGAGGGTCAATTTTCACTGAAGTCAAACAATTAGCCAGAAGCATTAAGAACACATCAAGATGTTATTATGCCTCCACAATCTCATTCAAGAGTCCAAATTACAAATGCCAGATGTTATTAAACCAATGTTACAGTTATCTATAGCATGTGTCAGAGTTCTTCCTGCCAGGGAAATGTTTAAAAATGGCATGAATGGTAGTTATGGATCATTGAATGATAAGACTGCAATTCCCTTTTTCATCAGAATTTATATAAAAATAGCAACACTAAAAGATTGGATCATAACATCTATTTTCTTGTTGTCTCTTATAAACACAAGCTTGAAGACAAGTGTTAACAACAAAAATCAAAACAACCCATCTTTAGAAAACAAGTTGACAAAGTTTCACCATTGAAATGAAGCAAAAATAAGCTTAAAGCAAGGTTAAAAACAATGGTGAGAAATTCAATGAAACCGGAAAGAAGAAGGACAACTATAAAATGGGTACCTGTTGGTGAAGAGCATTCCTGCAGAGAAGCAGGCTAAGCAAAGTAGAAAAGTCCATTTCTTTGATACAAAACTTCCCGAAGACTGCTCTCCCTTGGTTTTAAAAGACATATTTTCGAAACCTTCAATCTAAATTCCCTCGTATTTATCAACCACTAGCTATGAAAAGAGAGAAAACCCCATAGGTAAAAGTTGAAGCTTTAGGCAAATCAAAGTGACCCAGCTGCGAAAATGACTTCCCAAGAGCTCCAAATTTGATAAGAAGAAGAATAGAAAGAATTAGAAACAGAGTGCTCAGTTTTTCATCTTTATATTTTTGCTCCTTTTCCTTTCGTAAAGATTTTCTCTCAAATTCTCAACTTTGCAGGCAAGGGACGTTGAATGAATACAAGTAACAAACACACGATCTCTTCTTCTTATACCCAATTTCCCAAATGATCCTGTTCGTTTTGTTGAAGGTGGCTTACACACGATCAATGGCATAACAGTCGGGTACACGTGAGCAAGAAGTGGACGTGGCAGAAATCAGTTGGATAAAGGGGCTTCGCTAGATCTTGTACCTTGTCTGGTAACCATGTGACGGTCACCATTTTAGACTGCAAAGGAAAACAGGAAAGAGAGATAACCGAGGGGTGTGGGTCCCACCTCACGAGGGAAGCCTTACAACGTGTCGTGATGTGAGTGTTGTTTTCAGTTTTAACCTATCAATTCTTCGTCCACTGAACAAAGGCGGAAGGAACATATGCCTTCCGGTAGGGCGGTGCCCATAAAAGATGGGGACATCCCACCTTTCTCCCTTCCTCTGAGGGACAAAAGCAGTTTCGCTATAACTTATAAAAGCCTCTCTTTTTATAATTTGTTCTTATTTTTCTTAATATTTTGATGATAAACATTTTATAGAGCATCATATCATTTTCAATTGGACCTCTTACAGATAATATTTCTGATGTATTGTTTTAATTTTTTTTTAAAAAAATAACGTACACGGTTGAATATCACTAACGTAATATATTATTAAATATTTTTAATTAATTTTAAATGATTATTAAAAATTTTAAAATTCCACATGTAATTAAATATATTTTCAAATAAAATTATAAATTTTTTTTCATGAACTATTCTAACCATGTTATCTATAGTCTTAGATAAAAGTAAAATAATTAATTTTAATCCATTAAAAACTCTAAAAATAACATCTTTAATTGAATGGTGAATAATTTAATTAGAAAACCCTAGGAAAAATTAGGTGTTTCGGAAACACCTCATTTACCTTTACTATCTTCTCTGCAAATTCAACCAAAGATGTTATTCCTTCTTAAACACCCATTTTTCTCATTAAAGCTTTTTAATTAATTTATTCGCAGTTCAAACAATTATATTAATCATAATGTTTTTAATAAATTAAAATTAATTATTTTATTTTTATCTCTTTTGATATGTGGTTAAGTTTTTGAGGTATTTTTTATTTTTGAAGACTTTATTAATTACGTATGAAAATTAGTATATGAGGTATGAGGAAGAATCAATGATTTATAAATTTTAATTTTAAAAAATATTATGTGAAAAAAAGATGGTGAGATTTTATTTAATTAGGTAAGATTAAAATAATTCTTTCTAATTTTATTTTAAATTTTAATTAAGTGCATATAAAGCCTTTTCGATTTTTAATAATCATTTAAAAAAATTTAAACACATCAATGATGTTGGGTAGTGTATTACATTAATAATATTTGGTCTAAATTTATCCATCCTTTTAGGGTAATAATTTATTTATTGATTGAATAAATATAACTAATAAATTAATAATGATGTCAATAAACAGAGTTATTTCGTGGTTTGATGGATGGATTTGGATATTTGATTTGTTTTTATATATTTTTTAATTTTTTTAATATATTTTGATTCATATAATTTATTTTACTTTTAGATAGTGTCTGTTTTATAATATCTGTTTTATTTTTTAAATTTTTTATTTTATAATGAATTTGTTAAATTCATATATTTTATAGATTATGTATTGATGAGTAATTTAATTAATTAAGATTTAAATAATAAAATTCTAATTTAACATGGATAAGAAATATATTTGAATTTTAAAATAAATTAGTGGATTTGGATTGGTTAAACATGGGCAGTAGAGCATTTTTCGGAAGACTCGTTTGACTTTAAGGTTGATGCTTAACAGCTCCTTTTCATCTTATTAAATACTAATTATCCTTAATCTTACGAGCTTAACCTCCTTAATTGGCATTAACCTTTATAAAGTAACGTACTTTAAAACCTAAGCAAAAGCAAGGGAAACTGGTTTAGTTAATTTTTGCAGTGAAATTAACAGCTAAATACAATTTTCCTTTTTGCTCTCTCATTTCATAATGTCCTCTCATTTTCAAGACTTATAAACCTAAAATCCCATTTAGAAAGAAAATAATAAAATATATATATAAATAAGTTATAATAGTAATGTACGAGATTGATGATCTTCTCTGATTATGGATGTGTGTTATTATAATCGTTATACAAAGGTCAAACTATCGTAAAAGTAAAAGATTAGAACTGTATCATAAATAGAAAAAAATGGTACCACAAAAGTAAACTAAATAATATGCATCAAGTTATGTGAAAATAAGGTGATAATTGCTACACAAACAAAAAGTTTTAATTACCCTAAAGATAGATGACAATTGTATTATACGGTAAAATTATGTCATAAAGACGTACAAAACAAAATATATCTTAATAATAAATCAAACTCGTTTAATAATTTTTTTTAATCACCAAATACTTGTGCTTTGTTTGATATAACTTTATTAATGACATAATGCCAACTAAAAAGACATCACAAAATTCAGTCTCAAAACATACAAATCAAAGTGTTTTTTTACAACAAGAGACAAGGGTTAATCAGGACAAAAACTACAGTAAGTTAACATAGATAGCAGTTCCTTTTCATATTGTTAATGTTCCTCCGGAATACTCTCCAATGCCGGTCTCCAGCCTCCATGAAAGCCACCGTCTCCACCAGCACCAGCACCACCACTTGTTCTTCCTTCCTCAGAAACCCGAACACCTCTCAATTTCACAACTTTTAACAACTGCTCCATTGAAGGTTGCTTCAAATCTTTCCCTGAACTCAGAATAATCTGCTGCAACTCTTCCTGTGTCACCACGAGTCTTATTCTCACAACCCCATTTTTAGACTCACCTCGTTTTCCCGATCTGTAATCAACACCGTCTTCTTCATTTAATTTGAACCTCACCACCTTCTTCTTCTTCTTCATGTTAACCCCACCAGATTCCATAGCAGCACCTTCCTTGTTCGAAACTATAACATTTTCCATCTCTTTGATGGCTTCATCAGCTTTGTTGCTGCATCTTTGAGGGTCGTCCTGGTCGTTTTGTGATACAATCTTGTTGCTGGTAAAGCAATTACCCATTTTGAGACGTGAAACAAAGAAAAAAACCCAGGGAAAATAGTCAAGAGAAGTAGGGTATTTGAGGGAGACATAAATATATAGGGGAAAACAGGTGAGGGACAGGTAGGAGAGAGCACATGATAACGCGGGTTTTAAGCCTGGGAGTTTCAAACTGCTGCGGAAGGTTTCTTTTCCCCCAATTATTTGGATTAGATTTTATAATACTAAAGAAGGTGATGGAAAATATTTGATATGAAAAATAGTAGGGGTATATATGATTTGGTTTGGTAAAAATATTTAGGTCAATTTAATTATAGAGAATATAGTTTATTTTTATTTTTTGAAAAAATAAAAATCGGAGAAAAATATTTGATTATAAAATTAAACAATAATTTATAATTTTTCCCCATTTACTCACGTATATAAACAATTTTATTTTTAAACCTTTATTACAGCTATAAGCTTCCATTAATAATTCCTATCTTATATTATAATCACAAAGATAAGTTTTTATTTAAAACTCGATAAATATTAGAAAAGATAATCAAGTTATTTGTAATCACTAATAATCTTAAATCAAAAACTAATATTGCAATGATCTCTATACAATCATCAAACATCGAAAAGATAGATATGAAATATATCATAAAGCAAAAAGTTATCATAGAAACAAATAAAGATATTTTACAATGAAAAATAAAATCACAATAACATACAACGAAGAATTAAAAAATAAAATAAATTTTTTATCAACATTTGAAAACAGTTATAATAATAAATTATAAAAAAATATAAATTTTCAATAATAAATATTAAAATTAATATCATCCTCCGTCGTAAAAATTGACAGAAAAAGGAAAGAGAGAGATTAACTCCTAACTCACATGGTCGTTGAAAATTAATTATCCGAAAGGTGGTGGAGGTTGACGTGTTCATACATACAGTTGTAATAAAAACATGGTAAATATCACATGGGTTATGTCAGCGAGGAACCGTCGGACACACTTCCTTTGCATGTGGAAGTGGGCCTCTCTCTTCCGAGAGATTATTAAATAAACATTTTTTATTACGTTATTTATTACATAAGTAATTAAAATTGTTGATCTTTAAATAATTATTTAATAATTATTCACCTACTAATTAATGTAGAAAATAAATAATATTTTATCTTAAAAAATTAAAATTAAATGATTCTGATTGAACTATAAATGACGTGGTGAACAAGATTTATCTAATTTTTTTTCTCCTGCATTTTGTATGCTTTTATTCTATTATAATGTGATACATACATTGACAGTCTAACACCACCCTCCAAATACATGCATGTAGTACATGCTTCCACTTTGACCATCCCATCCCATGTGACAAGCCAGAGATCATACGATTTCGTGTACGAGTACTCGGCTCTTAATATTACAATACTTGTATTGAGTTAAAAACCAATTTAGTTATTTATTTCTTTTTAACGATGGTAACTGAATTTTGAATCTAATAAAAAGATTTAACCAAAAAAAATGATATTTATATTAAGAGATTTAAATTTAAATTAATTTATCTTTAAATTCAGTTATTAAAATTCAGGTTAAGATGCAATTTATTTTTTATTATAAGTATGTTAGTTTTATTAAAAAGAAAAATATAATGAGAATTTACAATATAGATAAATTTGATAATGAACATATATGAATACTAAAATTAATATTTTTAGATCATAAATATAATTATACAAAGAAAATATAATAACCAAATTTTTCTCTGATTCAAAATTTTCTAAACCAGAACCTTAAAATTTGGGGATTTTTATTTCTGAAAACCTAATTCAATTGAAGGCCTAAATTGATTAAAATATAAATTTCTGTGCTTAATTCAAACTTTTAGTGGCCAATTTTATAGTTAAGGTAAAGGTTTTGTGCACATTTCGTGATTTAAACCCTTTTCAGAATTCAGCCGCCAAACTCCAGTTGTCGTCCGATCAAAACCTTATCTCTGTTTGACCATCACCGTCCACCGTTCGAAATCCCTTTTCCCTTTCGCCGCAGTTTCCATTTTTGGTTGTGAGTAAGCGTTTTTTATTTCTTTCTTGCCTTAGTTTAGTTTAGTTGTGAGTGTAGTAGATTTTGAGCATTGGAGATGGTCAGACTCAACCATTTCAGGTACTTGTTACCGTCGTCGGCGACCGGCGCCGTCAGTAGGGTTTTTATAACCCTAGGTTCCTT
This sequence comes from Abelmoschus esculentus, assembly GCA_035048815.1. Classification (NCBI taxonomy): domain Eukaryota; kingdom Viridiplantae; phylum Streptophyta; class Magnoliopsida; order Malvales; family Malvaceae; genus Abelmoschus; species Abelmoschus esculentus. The sequence goes on along the minus strand of JAUCBN010000031.1, from coordinate 2,988,551 downwards.
CTGCAGATTCATGTTAGGCCTATGTGTGTGTTTGGGTCGAACCCAAACAGATGGGCCCGAACCCCTTGCCCATGATCTATATTTGAGGAGCCCTAAACTTATAAAACCGATCTGATGAGTCCAACTGAACAACCCAATCTGGTGAGTTAAAGAGTGTCCAAACTCCAAACCATGTGACCAAACAAGCCGAACCGGGTTTGTCCTTTCAAACCGAAATAAAACTGGTCAAACCCTTACCCAACCAACTCTACCGGACTAGTGAGCTCAAACCGAATCAAACCAGCAGATTCGGACCTAAAAGCTTGACTTTACATTTTTCGATGTCGTGATTAGGGGTAAACAAAACTCGAAAAGATTGAATAACTCGATTCAAAAAAATCAAATAACTCTATTCAACTGAAGGCGAAAATACTTGACTCGAAAAAAAATTCAAATAAAGTTTGAGTTGTAAAATGTAAATTTGAATAACTTAAAATTTTTAGTAATTAAATAATTAATTTTTAAGTTTGAGACGAATCTCTCAATTTTTTATGATATATATATACATAAATATAAAGAAATATTGCTACATAAAATAAATATATATATACATATCTTATATGATTAGAGAAAGTTGTTTAAATTGAAATCAATCATACTATAAAATGACAAATAATTACAATTAAATATTTATAGGAACTCAAAAACTCGACTCGAACAGAAAAATTTCAAATAATGTTTGACTCGAATAACTTAAAATTTTTAACTTAACTCGACTTGATCAAATACTCATTCCTAATCATGATTTTAAATTTGCAGTCTGTTTATTTAAATTTGAACCTAAAAGCTTGCTTTTAATACTTTATAAAAATTTTAAATAACAATAAAAATTATATTACAATAATTACGTTGATTTATCAATAATTTATTCAAAGAAAATGATAACCTTAAACTTTATCTTCTATCATAATTATGAAGTTACTCTATGATTGACTTATCATCAGTTATTTAAAATATGAATCATTTATAGACGACATATTTTTATGCCCTTATTATCAATTTTGTTTTCTATTTTTTCCCGAATATATCTTATTTTATTTTTGATATTTTTAACTATATCAAATAATTTATTCGATCTATACAGATTACCTTTGACAATTTTGTTGTCCTTCTCGTATTTGTCAAAGAAAACTGTTGTATAGGGTCAGGGGTCACCAACAACTAGTGCATCAAAATAACATCAAAGATTAGTGGTGTAGGTGACAGATTGATAAAAATCTTATGTGATTATCGCTAATAATTGATATTGTCAGAAGTATAAAATTATAAATATTTGAATAGATCGACATTTTATATGTTAAAGAATTTATTTTTAAATTATTAATAATTTAGCCGTAAAATAAATCATTATCATTAACAAGATAATAAAAATTAAAATAATTAAACAACAATCATGCCGATTTAATTAAATTGAGAGCTTCTTAGGGCTGAATGACAGTTTTCAATTCTGATCTGCAATATGATCTGTAAGACTGTAACAGATGAGTTTAAAGCTTTGAATTAGTCATAAAAATGGATGTATCGTAAATCATTGAATTGATAGTAACGGATAAATTGTATCATAAATTATTTTTATTATATTATTTTTGAGATTAATTTTTATTTAATAAAAATTATTTTTAAATTTAATTACAGTAAATATTAATAAATATTTATTTAACAAAAATTATTAAAATAAATATATTTAATTAATTGATTTTATAGATAACGTGACGAGTGACTCATGATATAAATTTTCGTATTAAGGTTAAATTAAAACAAATGGTTTTAAAATTTTAAATTTTCCAACCACTAGTTCTATCATGTCCAACGCTCTTTGTAAATGCGGAGAAAGTAAGTCCCACCACGTCATTCATAAGATAAACCATTAAAAAATAAAAATCATCAATTTTATCGATTTTTTTCATGTCATATTTTTTTAAGTGAATCTTCACTCATATTTACTGTTAACTTGAAAAAATTGATGAAATAAATGATTTTTAATGATTGGTCCCGTGGACATGTGGTGTGACTTACCTATAATATAATTTTTCGTAAATGCGAAAGAAAAAATTATTAGATGAGTCGCATCTATTTTATTATTTATCGTTTTATCTAATAATAATTTTTATATTTTTAAAATAATTTTTTTATTTTTATATATTATTAAATAAATAAATCTTAATATATAAAATTATAAATAAAATGACTACACACCACCTTAATAGTCAACTATTAATTTCTGTTATAATTGCCGACAAGATTGTCCCTATAATAAATAAGTTTTGTTTTATTCCAAAGAAAATACTCCCTTATCAAAATGTCCCCAGAGGCCAGAGCCCATCAATGCTATTTTTATGGGTCCACTTTCAATCATCATTCAAGACATTTAAAACAAAAACAGAATTGGATATCTTGGAATTTCATTTCTCCTTGTAAAAGTAAGAATGTAACAACAATTTAATATATTAAAAAAATGGATACAACCCGAACATTTTAGTCCAAATGATTAAAAGAACGGTTGATATAGTGAGGGTTATCGTTTTAATTTATTTATTGTTCTTCTGGTTTCAGGGGTTTAAACCTGACTAAACCAGACCGATCTAGGTCGCACACCTAGTTTTGGTGGGTGAGTTTCCCAGTAAGGATTTTTTGCGCACACGTCTCGAATTTGAGACTTGCTTAACCAAAACCAAGCTGCTTACCACTTAAACCAACTCCTGTTGGTATTATTGATTTAATTTTGGTTGATATGAGATATTTAATTTTGGATTTTTTAGAATAAATATTTAATTAAATTAATTTAAAAAATTTAAGTTAATTTAATTTATCAATCTTATTTTATAATTTAAATTTTATTTAAAATTTTTTAGTTAAATCAAGATGATTTTATTATCAAATTTAATTTTAAATATTTATAATGTTATTGTACAAATTGATTTCAGTTTAAAGATTTTCTGTAACTATGTATGATATACATTATTTTTTATACAACATTTTCAGTTAATATACATAATTAGGTAATTATTTTGAGATGAACGGATCAAATTGATTAAACCACAAATAACATAATGAACAAGATTTATCTGATAATTTCTTTTATCGAATAAATGGGTAGATTTTAAGGTGAGAATTTAGATTTTTTGGGATTTCAGTGTTTTTTGTTTGTTTGAATTATTAGAATTTTGAGATTTTTTAAGATATTATATTTATATTATAAATAATAATATATAAAATGTATATATTTTAATTTATATATTAATTTATATAAATAATAAATTTATGTTATTTAAAAATATTATTATTTGAAATATTATTTACACTATTAAACAAATTGAATTAACCTCAAGTGTATTTTAACGTATAATACATTATTTATAATAAAATATTATAAAATCTTAAGTTGGTTTAGAGATTAAGCTCTAGAATTTAAATTCCAAAAAACTTGTTTGATCTTTACATTTAATTTATTTTTATTTTTCAGTAATTTTAAAATTTTAACTTTCTTTTTTTTTTAAAAAAACCGTCAGACATTAATTTTCATTTTTATCAAATTATTTTATTATTTATAAAAGATTTAATATGTGTAACACTACATTATGATTTTTTATTATTCTGGTTCAGAATATTTTATTTTTCTTTTAATTTGATCTTTGTAATGAAAATTGTCAAAAAGGTGTTATACGATAAAAGAAAAATTAATTTATTTAAACTCTTGAAAGATACGAAAATAAATAATGATAAATAGACTGTCATGTCTTATAAATGCGTGGCTGAATGGTCTTTGTTTACGTCTGAAAATGATGTTGTTTAATAAATTAAGCTTGAATAAGCATTATTTTAATAATTAATTTTTGATTATCCTTAAAGTGTAATAATAATTAATTTTAAAATTAATACATTCCATAAAAACCTTTGATTTAATATTTTATTTAGTGTTAGAATTAGATGTGTTTAAAAATATTTGGTTTAATTGATTTATTTGATTATTTATTGATTCAATCTAAAATTTAAATATATGATTTAATTTTAAAATTTTTAGATCGGATACGAATTGTAATAATTCAAGTTTTGGATTATTCAAAAATCTAAAAATTTAATATTTCATAAATCTTAATCTTGGTATAGTTAATAATTTGATGTTTGTTACATCCGAAAATAAAAAATCGATTTTTTATAGATTTAAATCTTGCTATATTTAGAAATTTATTGTTTGTTATATTCTAAATTCCTAAATTATCATAAATACGACATTTAAATTTAAAAAGATATTAAATCAAATAATATCTGATCTAAATATCCGTTTTCCTAAATCAAATATAAATCATTATATTATTAATCTAAAAATTAAATATCTAAAAAAATCGAATTAAAATCCGATCTTATGTTTAATAATAAACACCTTTAATTAAAATAGTTGCACTCAAAAAATAAATTAGGAAAAGGAAATATAAGATGGGTAGTTGAGGAGATGTGAATACAATGTTTGTGGCCACAAAATTTTTGCAAAAAAAAACACAAAAAACACGAAAAATTATATCGTGGATTGGTTCACCACGTTAGTTTCATTCAATGAAAGTTACTCACTTCATCATTAATCTTTAACTCATTTTTTTCAAACAATAAATTTTTACTCATATTTTTTATGTTATTTTAAAAATATAATTTTTAAAAATTACATTAATTACATGATATATTAGTAATAAAGTACGTAATTTTTATTGGTTAAAATATACGACTGACGCGAATCAGACCCATAATATAATCTCTTCGAAAAAACACGGAAACATGAATGATTAATGAACTGTCAAAACAAACAAACAAAGGAGATCAGTGACATGCAATTAAGTAATAATTACAGATTACTACTACAACAAATGTAAATTAAGCTTCAAATTGGTCCTTTCTTCCTAATAAAAAAAATACAAATATAAATACGAATATGTATACAAAGCCATTCGAAAAGTTCAATGATTACACGACGCACCATTTATAAATATTATCAAACAAAACCAGTCACCCACTTCATCTCTTTTGTTAAATCCTACAATGGCATTCCTCCAAGAAGACACCGTCCGACACCCTCTGCTCCAACCACAAACTTCGGACAGGAAATCCGAGACGACAAGTTCGGAGCTGGAGAACGTTTTGTCGGACGCCAACCTTTCCTTGTTTGAGCGTTTGGGAAAAGCAACATTGATCGAGTCGAAGCTCCTTTTCCACTTGGCAGCACCGGCTGTTATTGTGTACATGATCAATTATGTCATGTCTATGTCAACCCAAATCTTCTCCGGCCACCTCGGTAATCTTGAACTCGCCGCCGCCTCCCTCGGAAACACCGGCATACAAGTCTTCGCCTACGGTCTCATGGTACGTGCTTACATAATAATTACGACTCACGAGGGTGTACGTAAAAGTGACATGATGATCTTTCTTTTATGATATTTTTGTAGTTAGGAATGGGGAGTGCAGTTGAAACGCTATGCGGACAAGCCTTTGGAGCACACAAATACGACATGCTAGGCATATATCTTCAAAGATCAGCTCTTCTGCTTACCTTAACCGGGATTCTTCTCACGGTCATCTACATCTTCTCTAAACCGATCCTGATATTACTCGGTGAATCGGCCGAAATCGCTTCGGCAGCTGCAGTTTTCGTATACGGCCTAATACCCCAAATCTTCGCGTACGCCTTAAATTTTCCGATACAAAAGTTTCTTCAGGCTCAGAGCATAGTGGCTCCTAGTGCTTACATATCCACAGCCACATTAGTCATACATCTAGTGATGAGTTGGGTGGCGGTGTATAAAATCGGGCTCGGTCTGTTTGGTGCGTCGTTGATGTTGAGCTTGTCGTGGTGGGTCGTTGTGGTTGCTCAGTTTGTGTATATAGTTAAAAGTGACAAGTGTAGATATACATGGAAGGGGTTCAGTGTTCAAGCCTTCACTGGCCTGCCTGGATTCTTCAAGCTATCGGCGTCATCGGCGGTGATGTTGTGCTTGGAGAGTTGGTATTTTCAGATTCTGGTTTTGCTTGCAGGGTTGCTTGAGAACCCAGAATTGGCTTTGAATTCACTCTCTATTTGGTAAGTAAAAATCATAAATCCAGTCATTAATCAAATCTTAACAAACTAACTAAAATTAGAAAATTTAATTATGGTTCATTATTTTCAGCATGACGATATCTGGATGGGTGTTTATGATCTCAGTCGGATTCAATGCCGCAGCAAGGTTAGTAATATATTCCCGATAGAAAACAAACACTTAATAAGCTTATACTTGGTGGTTGAAACTCTCTGACGTCACAGTGTAAGAGTTGGGAACGAGCTGGGAGCCGGGCATCCGAAATCGGCGGCGTTCTCTGTGGTGATAGTGACGGTGTTTTCATTCATAATCTCAGTGGCGATAGCGATAATAGTACTGTTTCTACGCCATGTACTTAGCTACGCCTTCACGGGAGGTGAAGTAGTGGCAGAGGCTGTTTCAGACCTCTGTCCTCTTCTAGCCATAACCCTTATTCTCAACGGGATTCAGCCTGTTCTGTCTGGTAATTATAGTAACATTTGATTCCTTTAGTCAACAAAAGATAATCAATCTGACCTGAACCACCGTACATGGATTTGCAAATGGCATGAAGGTGTGGCTGTGGGATGTGGCTGGCAAACATTTGTAGCTTATGTGAACGTAGCCTGCTTTTACGTTGTCGGGATTCCCTTGGGATTTGTTCTTGGCTTTTACTTCAATCTAGGTGCCAAGGTATTCACTTTATTTCGATTTATATAATAGTATCGAATTAAATAACATTTTTTTACTTTATAGGGAATATGGTCGGGGATGATTGGTGGCACAGCCATGCAAACCCTTGTCTTGATTTGGGTTACATATAGAACTGATTGGGAAAATGAGGTAAAATTACTTTACAATTATTTTCCATGGAAACAAACACGTGATTCACATTTCTTGACATTCAGGTTGAAGAAGCTAGAAAGAGATTGGATACGTGGGAAGATCAGAAGGAGGGTGTTTTGAACTGAAGTAGAGATGTTGTTCGACTCCAACAATTTCCGATCTCCATCGAGGAAACCGAACATCCCACGATCACACACTCGACTTTCCTTTGTTTAGTTTCTACAAGTTACTTATGTCTCTCTCCGACTCAGTCGATTAAAATAAAATCATGAACTCCATATGCACACCTTCCATTTCTACACCCATATAAACAAGAAATCCTGAAACAAAAGATAATATGCACAAATGGTACCAAATCATATATATTATATAAAGCAAGGGAAAAATATAAGGTTTTATGTCATACTAATCGGATGCATTATTTTATGTTGATGGAGTAAATTCATAAAATTTTAAGTGAAAAAATAAATTTGCAATTTCAATATGACAACGAGGAGTTGAAATTAGGCCATAGAAAATATATTAATAACGGATTCAGGTGTATTATATTCTAATAAAATAAAAATGAGTGAATAAATGTGAATAATTTTATTTCACGAAAGTGTTAGGTGTAGTAATAAGTTACATTACATATTTAATAAAATAGTTCCTGTTTGAATTTTACAGACAATATTATTAGATTCTAAACCTACAACCTAAGAGAAAACGAAAATGTTGTCACTTGTTTTAAAAATTGTTGTCTTTTATATAATTTTAATTTTAAAATTTGTTTTATCTTTTCATTTTCTTCATGTTTGATCATTTTATTCATTATGTTTCGTCAAGTCCACATCTGCAGCAGCTGCTTGTCCTACATGCAGACGAAGGGACGTTGCACATTTGCAATGCTCAAAGACCACACAAAAACTGCGTATATTTAAAGGACTCTGAAGTCCTCAGGACTTGGTAGATTCAAATTTCAATGCAGCTTTTGAGATATATTTTAGTTTCTTAATTTTATAGTTAATTTAATGAATATAATCAAATTTATGATTATTATTTTGGATAAAATTCATAAATAGTCTCTCATAGGATATTTTAGTTGGGTAATTGACAAACTTTTACTATATATTTTTCATTAAAATAAAAAAAAATCTTAGTTTTTTATAAGGATTAATTAAAACATAACTTTCAACGATAAGATCTTGATATTTATAAACAAAATCTCTCTTTTTTAAAGTGTTTCTAGTTTTTGGCTCACTAAGATTAAAATAAAAAATCTTTCAATATTACGTAAAATCATCTAAAACATGCTTATCAAAATTTGTTTTAACAATAAGATTATAAAGAATTCACACTTTATAAAATATGACTTCCATGTAAATAACGAGTTAAATTTATGTCGTTACAACTTAATTTATCATCGAATTATCATCGTATTAGGCCAGAATTTTTTTTCGTAAATATTAAATCTCGATCAACATATAAAACACGTCACATCAAATAAAATTCGTGCTAATTCGATGTAAATTCTGAAATTGTGTCTAACAAAACATGAGTTATCCTTATATAAATGAAATAAAAAAAATATTTTTCAAATAATTTCTATTAAGGTAAAGTTCCAAATAATTCTAAAAAAAGTATTCGAATAGAGTATTTTATTATAAAAATAAATACATAAATTAAAAAAAATCCGAAAACAAAATTTTCAAATTGTAAAAATATCTGAGACGACCAAGAAGAGGATACCAAAATTTCTCAGCAAAAAACTGCTTCTGTTTCTGCTTGAAACCTTTCTAATTAAAAGCAAATCTTAGATCCAATCCCCCCGTTTTATAATAAAAAAATTACCCCCCAAAATGGGAATTTTATGCAAGGTGGTTGACACGCTGCTGTCGGTGGCGTTCGCGGCGCTGTTGCTATCTGGTCCTTTAATTGGGGCGCAGTTGCTTCTGCCAGAGACTGCTTTCCCGGAGGTGCTGGTCCGCTTGAAGCAGCGTTATGCGGAGGAGTACCAAGATTACTTAATGGTAGAGAAGCCTGATTTCTTCGTGGCCTTGGTCTGGTTGGAACTTGTTTTCCAATGGCCTCTCCTTGTGCTCAACATGTATGGGATTTTGGCATCCAGACCTTGGTTCAACACCACTTGTCTCATCTATGGTGCCTCTGTTATTACTTCCATGGTAATTTTAAAATTTTTAACCTTTCTTCTGTATTTAAGCAAAGTGTTTTTAATTTTAACTGATAGCTACTTTGGGTTTTCATATCACATTTGGTATCTTGATTTGTTAACTTTGTATCAAAATTTTCAGACTGCTATATTAGGGGAGCTGCTGGGATCCCAGAAGGCATCAGATAAATTGTTGACAATGTACTATCCTTTCATGGGAGTCGGTGTTTTGGCCTTACTTCGGGGGATGGTTCCGCACTCCGGTGAGTCTGAGACCGTTGGCAAAACACCTGCGTTTGCTAGGAAGAAAAGGGTTTGAAAGTGTTTTGCTTATTCATGAATATCACTTGTACAAAACATTAAAACCGTAAACATTTAGTTAACCCCCCTGCAATAAAGTTTTTTGCATTCACTTTGGTTCATTTTATCCCCTTGGGGAAGTCAATTCCCGAACCTTCAACTCTTGAACAATTGATGAATTTCCTTGGGTCATAGTTTCTTGGATCCCAAACATTATGCAAGGTGCGTTCTTGACTTCATCCCTCATCTTTTCTTTAAATTTCCAAAGATTGAATTCCTCAAACACATAACTCTTTAGTTCCCCTTTTTTCATCCTTAGGTTAATCACTGCATCAAACACAATACATGTTAGTAATGTCGGATAATCAATATCTCCGTACCAACAATTTTTCATGGTTTGTGTTACCATACCTAGCTAGCTAAGATTGATACGGATTTAAAGCTGTGGCAGTTCATGCATTATCACATGACAGAGAAGCCTTTATCCTCTCGACGGTGCATGCAATCAAATTGTTCACGGTTGCAACCGATCCGAGAGAGAGTTTTGCTGTCGGCATGGAGTCGACCAGAATCTGAAACGCAACAGTTAGAAGAGATCCACTAGACATACCCGCATCAGCAATTCCACTGCCAGTTCCATCAGGAAATATAGCGAAACCTGAGGGAAGAAGGGCAACATAGTCCGGGTCCCCTCCGTTTAGGACTACATTCATTGCAACAATGTCAACAGGAGCATAGATCACAAAAGAGGCTGTTGGATCAGTGCAACTCTCTTGTAAAATCAGAGCATGTTGCTCTGGCTTGAATTTGCACTCTGCATAAATTTAATCCATGTTACAACTTACAAATAACCGAACTGAAATCCTAATTCGATCGATTGTGAAATTAGTAAATCCAAAGCTTACATTTACTCGAAGGAGTGAAACACAGTTGCCAGGATCGTGACCATTCGCAATGTGTGCCATTTCTTGGACAGCTCCTCCATTAGAAAGAATGTCCCACTGTGTTTAGGAGAAACCAAGTTGCAGGATCAATTATACACTTGGAATACATAGAAAAATCTTGATTGATATTTGATACGTACCTCACTTCGAGAATTTTCATCTCTGAGGAAATCAAATACCCTCTTTGGTGAAACAGGGAGCCAAAACGAAGTTGCAGCACTAAGCACAATCCCTGGAGGTCTACCTGGATCATCTACACTCTTTCGTGTCATCACCCTCACATCATCGGCCCCGGTTCCCGACAACGTCGTCCATGTGTGAGTGGTCGAGGCACTTACTCCGCCACAGAAACTGATTACCATTCGCTCGGCTAGCTTCAGCATACTCTTTCTCCCATCTTGATTTGTTATGACTAGGTAAATATCGTACAAACATAAGTTAAACATCTTTATTTAGTAGATATTCCAACACATTCACAACAAAAGAGAAGTGTTTTAATGTTAATACCACCAACTTCAACGGTGGGAGTGTTCGAAGCCAAAAGACTAGCGAGCCTCTCGCACTGTCGATCTAAAGTAGCCACCCAACGTCTTGCTCCGAAGGCATGGCCAGAGCTTACGAGCTGCTTGTACAGATTGTGAACGCCTCTATCATCCACTTCTACATGCTCAACCCATATAACCTACATTGCATAACGATGGAGCTAGATTGATCAAAAACAAATGCAATATGTAAGACGATAAATCATTCAAACACTAGGCTACCTTTGAGTATCCATTAGGCAGTTCTTGAATCAAGCAACCAGATGGTCTTCTTCTGCATCTGACAGTGGGACTCGGGCGAATATTATCCAAGGAAACATCAACCACGGCCCAAGTTCCCTCCGCATGCTGTTTGCAGTATCTTACATAATAACTCTCTCGAGTGGGAACAAGAGGTGAAGGAACTTGAAATTCAGCTGTCATCTGATAAATTAAATAACACAGACTTTAATAGTAATTGATTCAACTATTTATCAATGTAAACATGAAATTTCCACATTACCACTTGAAGGGCTCCATTAAAGTTCCCTGCTACTCCTGTTGAGAGAACATCCAATGTTGAAGCTTTTGAAACAAGTCCAGAAAACACAATTGACCACTGATGCTGAATTCCAAAACAAAATCCCAAAATTCAGTGTTGTTCTAGTCAGGGTACAGACATGCATACATATTGATGATGGTCAATGTAAAAGCTTACCACATCCATGAGAATCTCAACTAGATTAATGTGGTTCATGATAACTACAGCAGTTTCTCTTGAAGCTTCGGATATAAAGCCAGTAGGTTTTGGTCCAATTCCACTAGGAAAGGTTCTAATATATTCTTCTTCATTCAGCATACATGTTGAGCCATCAAGACTGGCCATCCATAAAGGTTCATCCATCTGAGCCATTCTAATTAGTTCTTCCATGGCCGCCACCGCAAGCTCGACAATCATCGGTTTGTCCGTCTCGGGTGGTGCACTTATCGACCTAAGCAGATCACCAACACCATACATCTCCTCTGAGACAGGTTGTGTACCGAAATCAAATGGTCGAGGAGGCACAGGAGAAGAAAGAAGAGGAAAGTTCCCCTGTGGCTTGCCAACGTACTTCGCAGCTATTGCCGATATACGATCAATCTACATTGTTTTGAAAGAAAAAAAAAAGCATTAGAAAGCTATAAACACAACAAATATAAAAGCCGTAAAAATATAATCGTATACCTCTTCCCTTAATCGAGCATTCTCAAGTCTGAGCTGATGTTCATCGAATGACATTTGTCCTATAGCAGTTGGACCTCCACAATTTGGGCACGACGCAGTACTCAAAGCTTCCCTAAACCTCATGTTGTCAGCCATTAGCTTTTCGTTCTCGGTTCGGAGCTGTGTGTTCTCGTGGCGTTCATGTTGGGTCTGTTGAAGAAAAACATTGCTTAAATTAAGGGTAAATGTTACATTTTACATACATATATATATAGCTATATACCTTCATTTGGGTGCGTTTGTTTTGGAACCAGAACTTGACTTGCAACGGTTCTAAACCTAACTCACGCCCAAGCTCTTTCCTTTGCTTGTCATCTGGGTGAGGACACTCTTTGAAAAATCTATAAACAAGGTATAAAAATTTTCAAATAAAATAGAAGGAAGCTTTTCTAGCTTGTACTATAATATAAATTAATGTGTTGAATAAAAAAGGGTTTTTTAGCATACGCCTCCATTTCCTGGATCTGATGCTGGGTATGGCGGTGGTAACGCTTCTTCTTGTTGGGACGAAGATCTTGGTCATCTCCGGAGCCATCTAGCTCGTGACTTTCGCCACCGGATTTGTTCGTGCTGTTGAATTCCTCGTCTCTCATTCGAGCAATTTCACATTCCGAAGTGTTTTGGATCATCTCAAGAGAGTCAAGATGGCCTTCCATCATGTTGTTAGGCTGCTGGAACATTATCTACAGATCTTTAAGATTCCAAACCATGGTATTTGTATATGATAAGTAGATTAGATTTATTTGCGATAAACACATTTTCTGGCAGTAATTTGACTCTAGAAGACGAATCAGGGGAGCTAGATTTATGTATTTAAAAAAGAAAAAAAGAACAGCTTTACGCGGTTCTCAGATATCGAGAAGGATTTTGCTGGGAATAGTAAAATACTAACAAGGTCAAAATCACTTCTAAAATACACATTTTCTCGAGTTCCAAACAGTAGAGGGAAATATTTGTTTTTTTTATTTAGAGAGTAATGAAAAAAAATGATAATACAAGGAAATACCCATTTCTGATAAGGAAAAAGAAATGTGGAAACGAGGGTAAAAATCTCTAGGAGATTTAACCCCAGAAATGTGAAGGAAAAAAACAAAACAAAGGCTACGTTTTAATGCACAGATTTGAAACGGATGAAGAGAGATAAATATGGAGTTCTAACCTGACCAAGGGTAAGTCCCGAGGATGATGTTCCAAAACCGCTAGCGTTCCCGTTCCCGGTGATCATCGACGGCATGTTCCTCGCCGGAATCATTACTCCGGCTGGCATGTTTCAGAATCCTGAAAACCCTAACCAATACTTGTTCATATATCCATATGCTTCTTCGCTCTACTTCACAGTCGAACTACTCAAGAGCTTACGTGCCAATGTACGAGCACAGGGAATCGATACAAGAATGTTGAAACTTGAAAAATAAAAGATACCTTTTTGTTCTTCGACTATACCTGCATCATTTGAGAGTAAAAATCACAACAAAAAAAGAGAGAGAAAATAGACTGAAACACTCTACCAAACCATGGTTTCATAAAAAAAGTTTAACCTAATTATAGAGAAGAACCCTAGAAAAAAATCAGGGATCTGCTTTGATTCCTCGTTACCTGTAACTAATGGTTTCTGCAAAAAGTGTAATGCAGTAAAGCTTGAGCTTTAATGGTATAAATACAAAGTAGGTTTAAAAGGAGTAGAGGAGTAAAAACAAAGCGAAATATAAAGAAGAAGATGCAGATTGCACTGCAGAAGATGGACGAAGACGAAGAAGAAGAGGGAAAATCAAAGAAGAGGGAGAAAACTGGGGCAGCCAAAGAGTTATTGCGAAGCGTATTGAAAGGTTGCCATTGCATTTAATGGAGGAGAAGCTGTAAATGCTATTGAGAAAGAGATAGAATTTTGAGTATTTAAAAGATTAATCTTTTTCATTCAATTCAATTAAAAAAAAACATATCTTTTTTCTCTTTAATGGTCCATCGATTGACGGCTACTAAAACTTCATAAATTTCTATTGGTTTTTCATCTCCCTTTTCTTTACTTTGATGTTACTTTAATAGGGTAAATATTTTATGTATAAGTTTTTTTAAAAAAATTATAAATAAATTTTAGGGCTCGTAAGTTAAACCTAAATCTCTATGTTATTATAAAGGCATAAAGATAATTTTTACCCTTAACGTTTATAAATTTTGTCATTTTGGCCCTTATTCTTTTTTAGGGTAAATTTAGCCAGTCTTTTTAATAAATAGCTCATTTTTTAACTACCATGATAACTGAACCGTTAAATAATATAATGCCGACATGTTATATATATATATATATATATGTAATAATATATTTTAAATGACTTAATATCTAGTATATCAAATACATACACGCAAAATATAGTTTTATTCTAATCTAAAAATATAAAATAATTAAAATTCAAATAATATTAAAAAATAATTTTTTATTCATTAAAAATTAAAATTTTATCTAAAAAGGTATGAAACCGGTGAATCAAAGATAAAAGATTTTGATAATAATCAATTGGATTTTTATTATTTTAGTTTAGAATTTAGGTATTTTAGTTTTAATCTAAATCGGAGTTTTAGGGTTTTATAAATATATTTTAGTTTAGTTAGGGTTGAGAATATTTAGTAAATTTTTGTTTTGGATTTAATTAATTTTTAATGTTTTATTTAAATTTTAATTGTTTTATATTTTATACTGAAATAAAATTATATTCTATATATATGCATATATTTAATAGGTTAGATTCTATGTCATTTAAAATATATTATCAAATATATATGGCATGTTATCATTATTAAATTTTTAACGGTTCAGTTATCATGGTAGTTAAAAAATGAGTTATTTGTTAAAAAGACATAAGTCAAGGGTTAAATTTATCTAAAAAAAGAATAGGGACCAAAATGACAAAAATTATAAACGTTAAGGGTAAAATTTATCTTTATGCCTTTTATAAACCTAAACTCTAAATTCTAACCATACATATTAAATTTTAATTATAAACCCAAACTCCAAAATCATGCATTTAAACCCTTAAATCCTAAATTAAATCCCAAAACCCTAAAACTAAAACACTCCTAAAAACTTTTCGTAAATTTAATATCCTTCTCATCTCATAACGTGAAAAACCTCTCCTCTTCGTTTCATAAATGTCGAAGGGAAGGGACAAGGTTGGCCTCAAGATTACCTTTTAAAACATGTTTTAGATTCCACAGCATGTTTTTTTAGGGATCATGACATTGATTCCTACTAAAATATATTCCAACTTTAAAACCAGACAGCAAATAAAAGATTAAAAAAAACATCAAGATTGAAAATAACTTATATTTGTTTACGTTTGACTAATCCGTTGAATCAAAAGGTCGGGTTAATTTAGCTATAAATTTAGGTTAAGAATTATTAAATTGCCGTTTTAGGAATATCTTTACAAAAATAATCAAGTAATTAATATTTTCCTTCATTATAATATACTTGCCATAATATTTCTCATTAACTTGTATCGCTGGTATAGGAAATAAAGATTGAAATACTGATTCTTTCTTGCACCCATTCTCTTCCGGTTTTTATTTTATGACAACTACATTAATTTTAGGGTTGTCGTTCATAGTGACATAATGAAGATTGAATTATGCGGTAATAAATTGATTAATTTTTTAAAATAGATAAAACTTTAAATTTTTTATAAAAAATAAGTTTTAATATTATTAATTTTAAAATTAAAAATTTTTAAAAAATAAGAGTTAAGATTTAATTTTATTAAATTTAACTGACATGGTCCTAAAAATAATAAACTAAATAATTTTGAGGGGGATACTACTTAATTGCATTGGTTTTTAAATTATCGGTGGTCTAAAATATAATTAAAACATCAAATTTAAGAACAAAAATAATTTTTCTTTATTCCCATACATATGTATTAACACTCAAAAATAAATTTACGGTTTAAGATTGATATTTAGGGTTAGAATTTATAATTAGGGTTTAAGATTTAGAGCTTAAAATTTATAAATTAAATTTATAATTTAATATTTAATTATTTAATGTTGGGTCATATATAAATACACCATAAAAGGACAAAAAATTATTCGAAATTTAAGAACAACTTCTCCCTTTATCTTTAGGTTTTATGTTATTTTGTTTGGTTTAATTACTTGCCTCTTTCCTTATAAAAATATGGATTTTGTATGTGGTAATTTTTTATTTGTTCCATAACATATTTTTTAAGGTTGAATTTAACGATATCTCTTCAAAAAAATATTTATTATATTATCTTATTATTTTATTTTTATTTTGAACCATCAAATTAAATATTGATAGCTAATCATAATCACCAAAAATATTATAGATATTATATAAAAGATAGCGATGATCGTGAAGGTAATTAGATTTCTATTAATCATAATATTTTTAAATTATGATTGCGTTTATAATATATATTGATCTTAAAAATTATTATGATACAATAATTATATTACGATCATAATCCAAGACTCCAAGTTGCTCAAAATGTGGGTGTGACCGAACCGAGTGACTTGAGCATGTTCTGCATTAAACGATAACTTACATGTTTTTCTTGAATTAAAAAAAATAGAATAAAAGTAGAATTTAATAAGTTGAATATGATACTTATTTTGGTCTGTCAAAGACATTATAATATAATTAATGTGTATGGAGAAAAATATGACACTAGAGAGATGGAAACCAAAATTAAACATAAAAAGACATAAATCACATATGTTCGTGTAATGCATTTATTATCGTAGAAGAAGGGGAAAGGTTTAATATAGAGAATTAATTGCAAACGTTTAATATTTCAAAACTTTATTTCCAAGAAAAATATTTTAAAATTTTAATTTTAACCCTATATTATAAATTTAATTTTTTAAGATAAAATATATATATCGGAGTAACACTAAAATAAAAAAAAATTATATTTTGGGTAAGTTCTACCACGTCATCTATGGGACCAACCACTAAAAAACATCCATCTCATCATCTTTTTTCCATGTCATATTTTCTTAAGTGAATCTTCACTCATATTTACTGTTAATTCATTTTATAAACAGTTTTTACATGTGAAGATTCACTTTAAAAAATATATGATATGAAAGAAAATGATGATCTGAATGATTTTTAGTAGTTGGTCTCATAAACATGTGATGAAACTTACCCATGATATAATTTCTTAAAAAATAAAGAGAATTTCTTTTCGTACTAATTCATGGAGTAGAGGTAGAGCTGACGTAGTATCGGACCACGCGCCTCCTATCACTGAAGTCGCGTTTGACTTTGTCAATTGTGCGCGTGGGATCAAATGAGACTGTTTGACTTTAATAGTTTAAATCTTGTCAATGTTTGTAGGTGGGTCCCGTTAGGCTGACGTCGTAAATATAAAGTTGGAATATAAATATTGAATCATTTATTAGTCCTTTTCGGTATTTTCTCAAAAAATAATTGATATTGGCCTATTGGGTGAGGTCTCGTTTTTGCCGCATCACCTATATTTTTTAATTAAAATATTTGTTATTGATAATAATAATTAATTTTTTATTATAATATTTTTATTAAGAAATAAATAATTAATTATAAAACATATTTTATTTTAATTAATAAAAATTAAATTTTTATCTTCATCCTTAAGAGATAAACAACCATCCTACTATGTCTTTTTATTTAGAGATAAACACCGTTATAGCTAGCATATAAATAGGCATTAGTTCATCAGGGACTAGACGTGGTACTTTTCTAGGGATGATAACAATATCTTTTGACGAGTTTTGATTTGATTTGATTCGATCGAAACAATTTTTATTTATAAAACTAAGTTTTTGAACAGAACAAGACATGTTTATATGAAAAATAAAACATGTATACAATCGAATCGAATTAAAATCTATAATTATATTACACATTTAATCAAATTCTTTATAATTTTTATTTAAATTTCATATATAATTTTAATATTTATTCTTTACTCCAATTCTTGTGATCATAAATTCCTTAGTGCGTCTATCCAATATTTATGGAACGACTTTTTTTTTAAAAAAAATCTTTTATTACTTCTTTGTGCCCACCTAGCCATAGGGACGGAATTTATGACTCTCGTGATACTTACCAACTAATCTCTAACTTTTTCTAGGGTAGTTTTAAGATGAGGAATAACATATATAAAATGTTCGTTACTTTTTTAAAATAATAATAATCTTTTTCTTATTTTATTTTTTTAATGTCAAATAAAATATTCTTTTGTTTGAAATGTATTTTGTATATTTTATTATGTATTTTTTTTCTCTCTCTCACTACGAAAGAAATATGTTTTTTTTTTCTCTCTTTCAAGGCTATCGCAAATCGCAATGGAAAGTTGCCTCCGGTCAGGCTGAGCCAGAAATTTATACAAAGGTATCATTTTTTAATAATATTTAAAAAGAAACTAATTATTTATAAAAACATTATTTTAATTATAAAATATCAATTATATATTTTTTAAGATTTTATATAAATTATATAAAAAAATATACTTTTCAAAAAATTTAAATGTCAGTTTTACAGATGGCTCCGACTTGACTCCAATCCTTCCCCTCCAGTATTGACTCGACCAATTATATTTATAACTTTGGAAAAAGCGGGTGAAATGGATGAGGCTCAGAGGTCAAATATATTCTAAAGTCCTTATATTTTTAATAAAAAATTAATACTAAAACTTTTATAATTTTTATAATAATTTCAATATAAATCTCTTTTTAATCCTGCCTCTCCATTAAAGCCATCAATTTATTGCGTTTTTTTATCAGTTTCAAAGTCAATTGCAGTCAACCTACGCAATCAACGAATGATTTTTGTTATATAGCCGCCTAAAATAATTAACTAGTCAACCCTAATTTAATTAACTTCTAACTAATTTAGATCAAATATTATAATATTTATTATATTATAAGTTTAATTCCTTTAATTCAATTCGAATTTATTCATATTTTTCATAATTTAAATTACATTTTATTATATTAAATTATTAAATAATTAATATATTTTCTTCCGTTGAAACTTTCCTCCTAACAACTTCAATTAAATTGTTTACTAATTATTATTTTTATTTACAGTAAACTCGACTTTAATATATAAGTTGCATAATTTCATTGTTTTGAAAAATATTTTGTTTCATTACTATTTTTTGTATTTACTGAATTTAAAAGAAAAGAAAAAAGTAATTCATTTCTTACAATTTTTTGTATCTTAATTAAACTTTGTTGACCTATGACTTCATAATTACTTGTCCGATGAATAATGAATCCTTAAACCTTTACTATTAGATGAGGCTTCCTTAAATGCAGTTCCAGAGATGGAGGATTCTTACAAAATTTATTATGCTTCATGTAATGAAAAAAAAAACTATTCTTCTAGCCACATTAAATATTATAAAAATCTATAATAATAATAATAAACACAGAGATTATAATTATTTTGTACATAATTTGTAGATTTAATGTCAATAAGACTAATAGTCCGCTATATATGATTATGAATCACATGTTTTCGGACATGAAAAAAATGAGTTTTTTAGGAAAATATTCTGTTTTAGTTTAAATTTTAAGATATCTACTTTATAATTGAAGATTTACTATAAAAACTATAGTAATTTAAAAACGTTATTTGTAAGTGGTTGTTTTTTAGAATTTTTTATTAATAAAATATAAATTTCAATGAAAATATTACTTACAGGTGAAGTCTTGAGTCAAATTTTAAAATTTAAGTCGTTAAATTATAATATAAAATAAAATGTGTAAAGATGTTTTTTATCAAAATTTGAATTTTATTAATAAAAATTAAAGAAAAAATATCACATGCCGCTCACGTCTTTGAATTAATTTAGTTTTTATTATAAATTTCTACTTGTAAGGTAGAATATCTTATGTCCCTAAAATTTTAACTAACATTTACAGACACAATTAAGTTTTGATTTGAGTCGTTATGATCATAGACCAAATCGATTTACCTACGTCAGTTTGTCCTTCATAAATTGGCCCAAAGTCACATATCAAAGTTGGTCGACTGAACTAGGTTTGATGGACACAGAGATTATATCATAGGCTCGGCCAATCACGTCAGTCGTGGTCCCTAACCAATTAAAACTACCTATTCCGTCACAAATCAGCCATGCAATTAATGTAATTTCCAGAAATCATATTTTTAAAATGACATGGAAATTCTGAGTGAAGATTTATTGGTTGAAAAAAAATAGGGTGGAGATTAATAATGAAATGGGTGGTTATTATTGGATGGGACCACGGCTGACGTAGTAGGCCGGACCCATGATATAATTTCTCCCGATATGCACTCATCCCAATATGAAGTAAGATTAAGTTTTTATTTTTAAAAAATAAAATAAATCCAATTACGTGTCAGATTGAATGTTTTCACCTTAAACACAAATCCGATGATTTTATCTTAAAATCTTAACTCGAATACAATTTTTTAAATATAACTTTATAGAATGTGGAAACTCATTAAATTAAAATCAAATAACCGTCCCTAGATACAACCAAATTAGCTTTCGCATGATTATCATATACCTACAAAACACAACATTATGAGTTCTAATTGCTACCGTTGTGTTGCAACCGCTGGTTTTGACTTCCCAGACTTCCATTGTCCCACCTGGGCTACACCATTATTCTATAAATTCTTATACATAACCCAGTATTAAGAGCTTCTCCACCTTCCTTTCTTCCCGAACAACTAGACCTAAAATCTACAGTCTCTGGTCTGGTTAGACTAATGGAGAGTAACTCTATTACTTCATATATACATAAACCCATTGCTTCCAAAGGAACAACAACAACAACAACCAAGGAGTCTGCCGGAGAAAGTGGGTGGACTGCTTATTTTGAAGACGTATCTGACAACCATTTTCATCAACCAAAAAACTACTCTCCTAGCTTCAGTTGTAGCTCCTCCTTGATCTCCGATGCCGCAACAACGGCAGCCACCGCACGCAAAATACCCCAGGATGACCGTCGTGTGTTGTCCTGCCCTTCCAAAGCTCGCAACAACTTGAGGTTGAAGGAAACAAGAACCCATGAAATCTGTGCGGATGATTCTTTGGAGGATACTGCTAGTTCTCCTGTTAATAGTCCCAAGGTACCAATATACGTATACTGCGAATCGTTATTTAAATCCCTTGCTGATTTGAATTTCCTTTCCTCTGATTCTTTTAGTAGGTCAGTAACTTGGAATCAAATGATATGAATCCTAGAGGCTAGAAAAGGAGAAGATCAAATGCATAGTTCCCTGGTAATTAAACTCATATTTCAAAGATTATTTCAGTGTTTTTTTTGTTAGAAAGTTGAACTAATCCCCCCGAAATTTCTTCTTTTACAGGTGAAGAAAATAAAATGCGAAGTGATATTGGGATGAAGAATAATGAATGTAGAGAGTTGAAGAAAAGAGGCATGTGTTTAGTTGGTTTATAATTTCATGTACAAACTTTTCAGGTTAATATGTTGATTATAATTTATGCAAACCCTTTATTAAGAGAAATTATATTATGGGCTTGATTTATCACGTCTAGTTATGATCTCATTCAATCATAATCATCTATTTTATCACTATCTTTTAAGTCGTAGACCAGGCTCGCCATGTCTTTCCTAATCCCTAATCAATGAATCTTCACTTGTTTTTTATGCTATTTAAAAAATATTTTTTTTTTATAAAAATAGATTAATAACATGAATAATTAGCGATCGAATAAATAATTTTTATTAATTAAAAATCATAAATAATATAATTCGGACACCATATAATCTCTCATTTATTAAACATATTTTAACTTGAAGAGTGTTGGATGCAAGCAGTCTCTATTGGAGGAGAAACTATATCATGGGTCAGTTTTACCACGTCATCCATGTGACCAACTAATAGAAACTGTCCACCTTATTATTTTTTAATTTTTTAAGTGAAGATTCACTTGAGAAAAAATTATGACATGAAAAAATTGATGAAGTGAATAGTTTTTATTGGTTGGTCCATGGACAAGTTATCGGACTGACCCATGATATAATTTTTTCTATTGGAGCAGCCGTATCCCTATTTTCCCGGAAACACATTTAAGTTAACGTGATTTAAAAATAATAATTTAATGTATATAAAAAAACTACATACCAATATTAAAAAGATATTTTAAAATATTTTAATTTTTAGATTCAACGCTGATTTTGAATAAATATATAAATTTTTAAAATATTTTAACCCATCCATAAATATTAGGTATAATGATAAAAATACATTACTCTTTCAAAATAACCTAAATTCAAAACTTGAGAAAGATACTATTAAAATAAAAAAATTATAAATTTTGAATATAAATAATACAATAAATCTATACTTTATTGAGAAAACCATTAAGAAAAAAATATAGTAATTAATTATTACCAAGTTAATCCACATGCCTCTTCTTTAAGTCGTTCTGACTTGAGCCTATGCAGAGTAAAATGGTAATTTAAACGATTTACTAAGTATATATAAATTTAAGTTAATTAAATAGTAATCCGTCACGCTTACGGCTAATTATTTATTTATTACGACCGCAAAGAGAGTAAGGAACTAGTGGTCCTGCTTGTGACGCGATAATAGTTTTTAAGTGTTGACGTGGCATCTACTCATGCTGACAGAATCCCATGAATCTAAACAATATCTACAAAGATTCACACCACAGAAATTAATCAAGGACTTCAAATTTAATTTACACTTTAAATAATTATTCTATAATACAAATAATAAAAATATTTTTTTTAAATATTTAATTTTTAAGGGTTTATAATTAGAGAATGTTTAGAGTTAATGTCTTGTGTTTAATAGTTGAGTAATTTACATTTCAAGTCACTGAACTTAACATCTACTTTCGTTTACATCACAAACCTTCAATTTAATCAAATTACATCATTCAACTTTTATTATTAATAAACTAAATCATTTATGCTAACACAATTAAATAATTTTAACAAAAAATCAACAACAACATAAATTAGTACTATTACTTAATATATTTTTCACATATCACTATTAAATAATGTTTAATTGACAATTTTAATAATTTTATATGAAAATTTTCTATTTCGTTTAAATAAGTTTAAAAAAATAACAAAATTTCTTATAAATTTTTAAAAAATTATATTACTAATTAAATATCATTTATTGATGATATATGAAAAATATATTAAATAAAAATATCAATTTTAATTTTTTTTTTCATTAGAGATATTTAATGATATCAATATAAGTGCCTTAATTTATAAATAATGGAAGTTGAATGATATAATTTAATTAAATTAAAAGTTTATAATATAAATGAAAGTGAATGCTAAGTTTAGTAATGTAAAATATAAATTATTCTTAATAGTTTAGAGCAAATGATTTGGGGCAATAATTTACGGTTTAAGATTAAAATTTAAGATTTAAAAATTAAAATTTGAATCATTAATCATATTACTTAAATACTAAATCTAAACTTTAAAACCTTAAATTTTAATTACATCCTTCAAATTTTAAACTTAAATATTTAATTTTTAAATCTTAAAATTTAACCTTAATCCCTAAAATTTAAATATTTATACAAACTTCTTTTTGTTATGAATGGGTTGTCACCTATATTGTTCAACTCTTCGATATAAGGCGGTTTAGATGAAAAACAATTCCAAGATTTTAAAATTAGATAATAATTTATGAAGTATTGTGATAGTATATATTATTGAGATTTGATTATTATTTTTAAATAATTTATATATAAGAAAAAGAAAATGAGAATTTTTTTCATAATAGATCTAATTGATTTAGAATTTACAATTTTAAAAATATAAAAAAAATAAATATGAATAATTTAATCAACCAGTTAGATATATTTACTCAAATTTATATTATGTATTATTTATATTTGTAATGGTTAATTTTAATTATATTTATATAAATTTTTTTGTAAAACTTATTTTTTGTTAAATGAGTAAGTAATGATATTGCGAGAATGAGAACCACACAACCAAAAACTATGTAAAGGATTATTCATGGAATATATATAAAATATTTTGGCTGGTTAAAGAAGTCTTTAAATTTTTTTTAAAAAACCAAATAATCCTTTAAATTTTTAAAACCCAATTAAGCCCTTAAATCAATAAATATAATTAATTAAGTTTAAATCAATAAATATAATTAATTAAGTCCTTGAATTAAAAAATTGAATCAATTAAACCTTTTGATTAATTTTGATCATTAAATTTAAACAAATTTTTTGATCCACTGTTATTGTACGTTGTATGACATTGTTTCCACTTAAATTATCAAGTAAAAAATTAATTAATAGAACTGTATTGTATCATGTGTCGATAATATCCAAAATAAAAAATTATCAAGATTTAATAATTAAAATTAATTAAAAAACTTAATTAATTTAATTTCTTTGTTAAAAAATATTTAATACTCCAACATCAATTAAATTATTCAGACCAGTGCTGCAGCCTGCAATAGAAGACCCCTCCATGTGCACAAGCATTAAAGGCAGGGTGATGATGCCAAAGTTGTAACAACATTCACAAAGAAATATTCTTCTAGAGTTCTTGATTATTTTAATATATCACAGATGGATACTATTATTTTAATTAAATATTATTTTATTATTATTTTAATTCTTAACTTTTAGTAAAGATGACTCCATTTTCAGCGAACGTAGAAAAAGTGAAAAAATTGTATTGAATAATTATTGGTTTATATTTCCATTTAATTTGTCATCATATAACAAAATTGCATCATATAATTCAAAGATGCTCCTCTATAAATGAGCCTATAGGACTGGAATTTCTCTGAATTTGTCTTGGATGCAATTAATAAGTTTGAATTATTTTTCATATATATAAATTTATTATTTATTAAATATTATCGGTTTATAAGATATTAATTTAATTAAAAACAATGAAATTTAATAAGTGATTTCCATAAAAAAATATTTATCCTAAAAACTCTTAATTCATACTTATGGGTCATAATGAGTCGAGTCGAGACGAGTCTGAGTTTGATTTAGTTCGAGTTCTAGGCTCAGCGAATTCAAAATTTTAGGCTTGGACTTGATTAAAAAATAATATTATAGGGTTCGACTTAAAAGTTCGAAGGTCGTCAAACTTAAATCAGGCTCGTTAGGCTTAACTTTGTTCGGCTCGAAATGAACAATTTTAATATATTTTTTTATAAAATATGGGGCCTTGTTCAATGTTGAAAAATGAAAAAAGCGTAAAAATTAGATTAACTGAAATAACCACAAAATATTCTTACAAAACAAATACATAATGTTCAATTTATTTTATTTTTTTTAGTGAATTTTCTTTAATTTATTTTATTATTTTTTATTAAAAAATTACTTTTAATATATATATATATAATTATTTTAAGTCTGTTCACGAGTTTTTCGAGCTGAACCTAGCTTGACTCGACTTGTAAAGATATCAAATCGAGTATGAACCTGATTCGAGTTCACTCAAACCGAACTTAAATAATTCACAAACTGATGAGGTTTATTATCAACTTTATTCATGCAACTTTGTCTAAATATATATTTATGTGTAATTAAAGGATTAATAAAAGTATAAATATACATTCTTATAATTGAGTATTAAGAATAATAAAAATATAAATTTTTAATATAATTCATATATTATTACAATACTCTTGCCTTTTTTATATATTATATATTTTTAAATAAAATAAACAAAAAATATATATCCATCAATCAAATACGCATAAAATTTATATACAAATCTTGTATTATTTTACTTAATATAAATAAATTTTAATATATATCACATAAAATATTTTTCACCTCTAGGGTGAATATGATGTCATCTAATTTATAATTATTCTTTTATTTATTTATTTATTCCCTATTTAATCTAGAATGATATTCAAAAATTCCAAAGCTACATAACTAGAGACCTATCACCTATATCACTTTTAAAGTTTTATTTGTCGCTCTATTGCAAAACATGATTAAGGAAAATGTCAACCTGGGATACACGTCGTCTTGTTTGATTTAAATATTCAATTATTAAATCCAACATTTTATTTAAACGAATTAAAAACTAATTAAATTTCTAATAAATTCATTACAAAACATGTAAGGAAACGCATGTCCACGTGTTTGTACTGTTGGAGCATCATGATTTATCCTATACAATCTGAAACTATACTTCAAAAGTCATTGATTTTTGCTCACATAATACCCTTTGAATGTAACAAAACTAAGACCCATTTAATCATTACAACAAGACTTCATTAATCCACTACAAAACACAGATTGACGTAACTAGAAAAGTGTCTTTGACTTGTCCAGTTAGAGACATAATTGGTAAGAAAAAAAAATGGGGAAATTGATTGATCGAGTTCCTTTTAAATACTTTATGAGCCCCATGGAATACAAAACCAGTGTGCCAAAAATTCAGTAGTCAAACAAATACTCAGAATGGGAAGAAAGTGAATAGATCAGTGTGCCCCATGAAACTTTATACCTATATTCACAAACATTTGGACCATACTTTCAAATAATGTACCAAAACGATAACAATGTTTTTTCGATCAAAAGTCGATCATGAATCACATTTATAACGATGCATATGTTATTGTCGTATTATATGGTTTGAATCTCGATATTTATCTTTAAAATTTAATATTTAGTCTAATCTATGCATACATACATACATAAGGATTACTCGAGAATTTATATATTTTTTCGATGTAAAATAAAAAAAGACATCAATCACATACCTCATTAAAAAATCTCCCTATATCTATTAGAGAAAAAAAATACATGTGAAAGGGTTACAAATAAAATCATTACCAAAACAACAACAAACGAATGTCAATAACCAAACACACATCTGTCAGCAAAATTGAAAACAACAACAAATAAAGTTATAAAAGTTACTCAATATTAGTATTTTACTGTACACTATAATATTATAAATCATGATCGAATAAAGTTTAAATCTTATCAGACGGTTTCTTAAAAATTACTTCACTTATCGCTTATTCACGCATGATAAACCAATCAATAATCATATTTGACTCTAAAAAAATTATTCTACAGATACATCCTATGAACGTTAAAGCATCTCACGTGTCACGATTACAAATGCATTTACTGATTAGTATCGTATTTTATTAAAAGAACACTATCATTTAATGTATTTCAAAACCAAAATTTCTTTAAAATAAATTACATCGAATCTTTTACGATTTTATAATAATGATAGATTTTTAATAAAATATTTCTTAAATTATCCTTTTCACCGAAATACCCCTTCGAATACCAATACAAGTGGTTCATGACATGCTAGCGTGATTGTCGGGCTTCATGTCCCACAAAAACAGAAGTAATTGACCAAGTAAATCCGTTTCATCTTTAAAAAAACAAAGTCAATTAAATTTCGTCATAGGATTAGAGTTAATATAATCTTTATATTAATAGTCTTTGATTAACTAAAATAAAATGGTCGAATGTGAAACATTTTACATGAATTCTGATTTGTGTAATTGTATAGATAAAACTTTGATTTAATTTAATTTTCATAAACTATTTAAATGTAATTAAAATAATATCACTTTATGTTTAATTATTATGAACACAAATAATTATATATATTCAAATTTTAATAAATATAAACTTTTGAATAATATGAGTTATTGCATATAATTTTTATTTTTTATTTTTATAGATTTTTCAAGTGATAATTTAATAAATTAATGATTACTTTATTTTAATTGTATTTTATGATGTTATTTTAATAAAATAATAATAAAAATTTGTTTGATAAACTTGAATTATATTTTTATAATTTATTTATAAAATATTAGAGTGTGTTTTTATTTTATAGTAATTTATTTTAGATTTTTGTTTCGAGTCTTGAAATTTTCAGAGGCAGCTTTGATCTTTTGACCTTCAATATTCGTGTACAGAAGTAGGAATGGCTGATTCAAAAATAATTACCTGACCCGAAAATTATACACATCCATTCGAATCCAACTTGACTTATAAAAATTTTAATTTTAGAAATTTAATTATAAAATAAATTAATTTCAAAGACTTAATTATAAAAAAATAATTGTAAAAAAATAATTTTAAAGATTTCATTATAAAAATTATAAAGACAGGGTATTATTATAAAATTTTCTTAAAATATATATAAAAAAGTATAATATTAATCGAGAATCGTATCAAATATTTTTATTTTAAATTTAAACCTGATCTCGATAAAATCCCAGTCCAACCCAAATTATTATTTTTATATAAAAAATCGATCTAATCCAATCAAATTAAATCGAGTCAAAACTCGTGAGGACCAAATGAAATACCCACCCGAACGCCGAAGAGTTTAGGTCATCATATTAGTGCCTGCTGAGTCAAGTCTCTCAGTTGTATTAGAAGGTGAGGATGATTGGGCCTCTTGGTTTAATGCTATGGCTGGTAGTAGTGGGCATTGAGTGGCAGCGGAGAGAAGGAAAAAGGATAACGCAGTATAATTTTTTTCATTATAATGTAATGTCACGTGTATTATAAATAAAAAATAAAAAACATTAATACATATAATATAAAATTATTGATAGAACCTATAATGGAACATGAAAAAGAAAATACTGACTTTTTTTACGTATAAACTAAACAAATTTCATGCACAACAGAAATAAGAAAGCTGGGACTGGGATAGTATTCAGTAAAGACAAACCCCAAAACATTTATCAGATTATGTAATAAATTGGGAAGATACGAGGGAGAAAGAGATGTTTTGGTTTATGGGGGTGGAACCAGTACAACATGTGGTGAACTCGTCCGCTATCTGATGAGCTGCCGAGCTGGTTCGGTCAATGATTTGTGGAACAACTGCGTTTGTGTTGGCAGAAAGCAATGCAGGAATCGCGTTTTAGGTTCAACTTCATCTTAAGACAAACATCATTCTAGTTGACGGACAAGACACGTAGGAGGTAAGAACATGAATCTTGAACTAGGGGTTAACTGTTAAGTTAACATTAACTAATCGGTTTGTTAGTTAGAGGTTCACCATCAAGGCTTCTGTCATGTATTTGTAGATGGAATCTTTCGATTCCCTTTAATTGGATAAACACAGAACTAAATCTGATATCTCAGTTAGTTAAGGTGTCAGAGCAATTCATTGACTGCAATAATGAATGTTTAAGTACAAGTTGGACATAGTTTATATACTTGACTTCGACAAATTTTGTATTAGATTACTTTTCCATATCCTAAAGCCGGAAATTTTGTAAGTCAGCTCTTAGGTTTGAGCTTATTACAATCACAAATAATCTAATACAAGTGCTTGTGACAGTGAAAGTTTTGCAACCTAACATGATCGAGAAAGGAAATGACCCTAAAGCTTGGTTATAAATACAACCCATTGTTGCTTATCAATCACTCAGACAAATCAAACTCTAATAATAATCCTTAAAACATCAATGGCTACCGGCCAAAAGCTTCTTTCAGTTCTCTTCCTTCACCTGGTTCTCATTCTTAGGGTCTCCAACCTTAGCGATGCAAAGGGATTGAGTCTCGGGTATTACCACAAGACCTGCCCGAAGGCTGAGTCCATCATCTGGAAAGCAACTCAACGAGTCATCTCTCGAGCACCGACTCTCGCCGCTCCTTTGCTCCGGTTGCATTTCCATGATTGCTTAGAGTATGTCGTTGATAATCTCGTAATTGTCTTATACATTGAATGAAAGGATGAACTCAATATTCATATAATGATCAAGAATTTAAATTATGGTCATTGCATACTATTTATTTTCCACAATAACAATTTTGGACCGCTATTTGAATTACTGCTAATGATAATTTGCAGGGGTGTGAGGGTTCGGTTCTTCTAAATTCCACAAAGACTAACCTAGCCGAGAGAGATGCAATCCCCAACCTAAGTTTACGAGGCTTCAATGTGATTGATGGCATTAAAGCCGAAGTCGAAAAAGAATGCCCTGGTGTAGTTTCCTGTGCTGATATCGTTGCCTTAGCAGCTCGAGATTCGGTTTCAATGGTAGAAACTATACGTCTCATTGTTTCTCCCCTGTATCAGAATCAAAATTAATACTTGTTTCATCTCATTTTTAAAGATCTATGGACCGTACTGGGAAGTTCCTCTCGGACGAAGAGACGGAAGAGTTTCAACCTTGAATGAGGTCTTATTAGAGTTGCCAGGTCCTTTTGACAACATAACAACACTAAGACAACTGTTTGCGGCTAAGGGTCTAAACATGAAAGATCTTGCGGTTCTATCAGGTATATTTTCATGCTTTTTTTTTTTCTGTTACCTTTTCGATGTTCAACTCGAAGATTCAATCTTGGCTCGGTCATAAATTCATACAGGAGGACACACCATTGGAACATCTCATTGCCTTGGAGTCAACAACCGTCTCTACAACTTCACCGGCAGAGGCGACACCGACCCATCATTGGATCCGAATTACATTGTTAAACTGAGACAAAAGTGCAAGCCCGGGGACATCACAACACTGGTGGAGATGGACCCCGGAAGTTTTAAAACCTTTGACGAATCCTACTTCACCCTCGTGGCTAAAAGAAGAGGGCTTTTTGTATCCGATGCAGCCCTCCTGAATGACCCGGAGACTAGAGCTTATGTTTTCCATCAATCTTCCACCCATGGATCGACCTTTCCCAAAGATTTTGCCGAGTCGATGGTTAAGATGGGTCAAGTTGGAGTCCTCACTGGGAACCAAGGTGAAATCAGGAAACATTGTGCTTTTGTGAATTGATTGGAATAATGGAAACCCTTTGTTTTCTTTTTTATGTTTTGAGTGTTTGGCAAGAAAGAAAATTCAGACATGAATAAATTTCCAGTGATGGTGGTGCTCTGATTTATTTGTATATATCATATATGGCTTTCAAATTGCAGCCATAACCGAGTGTAACCTTGTCAAAATGTATGTATGTATTTATTTTAATTTTCGTGGTTAAGTTTTGGCCTTGATTACTTGTGATACACTCCATCCTTTTTCTTTATTTTAAATTTTAAAGTATAATCGTAAAATAATTTTAAAACTTTAATCATAAATCCTAAATTCTTAATTACCAATTTATTTAAAAATAAAATTTATATAAATTTATGTATTGATTTTTTTCTTTATTTTTTTTTCAACTCTTTTATTATCAGGTAAAAGTTGAGAAAGATGTTCCTCCCGCCATGGATTTAATTTACAGTTACATTAATATTCTTTAATTATTTTACGTTTATCACAATTATAGATATAATAAATATAATTATAAAAATAATATTTGATATTATCATAATTATATTCATATTCTTTTTCTTTTTTGTATAGTTTGGTTTTTATAAATATCGTGATCGTAAATTAATTTTTTTAATTTCACACGATATACTACAAAATATAATACAATAATATGAAAAATAATACTCTTATTGTCGCAATTGATTATTACTTGTTAAATTATGGTCACAATTACTATAAATAATATGATTCCACTCCACACTATTAATTTTATTAATAGTAATTTTAAACAATATCGTACTATTATTATAATTATAGACCGTTATTTAAATATTTTGTCCCTTACAAATCCATGCTCCATAATCTGATTCGTTATCAAGATACTTGTGTTGAGGGGACATGACAGTGAATAGGGAATGGAACCAAGATTTAGAGTTGAAGGAGACAAAATGTAAATATTTAAAAGTAAGAAAGACAAATTCATAAAAAATAATTTCAAAAAAATTAAATAAAAAAAAATAGAAGTGGGGGACGATTGTCACTCCCCACTCCCACGTAGCTTTGCCCGCGGCAGTGAATATAGTAAAACAAGAGGGAAGAAGAGTGGCAGTGGTTGTGTTTGAACTGAACAGAGGAAGATTCTCAAAGCTATTAACCCATTACAATGGTTGGCTTATATAGCCAATATCCAAACTGTAAATGAAACTGCCCAAAACGATTAAAACTAACAATGTTTAATCATCAAATTAATCACCAATAACAAGAATTGTTAGTTCTAATGGTTGTCTTGTAAGGGGATGGAGGTGTACTGTCCTTCACTGCTCCGGCATATGATGCTAATGGTGTTGGGGAGGACGAATCAGGTCTATTGCCACGGCCAGCAGTAGAATTTTGCAGACTATCCGTTTCCATCATCTCAGATGGTGCCCTCCATTACCTGGTTGGTCGACCGCAGCCACCGCCACTAGGATATCGAGAGAGCACATTAGAAATAAAGAGTTAATTATTTTCGAGTTTAATATATTTATTATACAAATTGTTTGTAATAGTTGTAAGATGATTATAAAATATTATATGTTTATATATATTATTAACTCTTTGACAATACATATACCTCATAAACAAAGTGATTCATAGACAAATTTTAATTAAAAATAAGAAAAAAAATAGTTAATTGAATTTTATTTTTCTAAAATAAAATCACTAGTTATATATAGACTTTAGGTTAAATTTATTTATTCTAAATGCTCAACACGTAAGTAAGCGTAATTGACAATAAATATCATGAATAAATTTATATATAACTTTAGTAAAACATAAAACACAATATAAATGGATATTACCGTATAATCACAATAGTATATTTTAAAAAATTGACCATGTAATTAAAATTTAAATCTTGTCCTTTTTAATAACTCATGTTTGAAATAACTTAAAATTTATTTTATTTTTGTCATGTTTTGGTTACAATTTTGCTGCCTACTCAACCTAATCTGCCCTATATTAATGTTATATATGGGGGGCATATGCTTAAGACATTATCAAAACTAGTATAATTTTATGTCTTTTTTGTTACAATTTGACAGTTTTGTGTCTTTAATCCTTTTGGGGTTCTTTCACTTTGTTTATTTCCTTAGGGTGCATGAAATATCGAGAAAGTGTAGTGTTGATAACTAAACATGTTGACAAAATTTGAATGTTGATAGCTGAACGTTTATTTAAACACAAAATTATTACTGTCGGACAGAGATTTAAAGTACAGTTTTAAACATATGAATATTATTATAGTTATTATGGGTATTGCGGTCGTAAATTGTTTAAAGAACGTATATTATTGATGTTATAATAATTATGAGTATCGTAGTTTTAGACTGTGTTAAACGGTTGTAAATCATTTATTCTTTAATCGTGTCTTCATTGGTGTCCCTACTTTAAATTAGTAGGTTTAAATTCAAAGTTAAGGGTTGTGATTAAGATTTAGGTAATTAAGGGTTTAAAATTCAAATTATTTTAATATTTTTTAGCAAAAGATATAGAAAAAAATACGATTAAGAGGTAGAAGATTTTTACGTGTTAAACCACTATATAATAACCGTTATCATGGATAATTATTTAAATCTCTTTGTGTAGGCTAAACAAAGAGTGACAAAGCAGCAGGTAGCAAAGTATTCAAAATAAAGAAAAAGTCGACTGACAGATCGATTTGCAAAATATGCATATGATATCACGGCCATCGAGCAGGTGAACTAATTGCCGGTATTCTACTCTTTTAGCTTGTTCTTTTCTCACATCATTGGGTTCTTCTGTTTGTCCTAAGAAAGAATGGATTTATAAAAGAAAGTAAATATAAATGTTGAGAACAATAATTTTATTTTATTTTCAATAAAATTTTAATGAAAAAATTTTCAAAAATAACGTTATTATAAATTTATATTTATTTTATAATCCGAAAAATTACGAGAAAAAATGATGAATAATTTAACTAGTCGATCAAATGTAATTACTTTTTTAATTTAAACTTAAATCTTTTATTTAAAACGACAAGCTGGTCACTACAATAAAACTTATTTTAGTACAGCATGATCCATGAAGATTAAAATCCTTAAAACCTGCATCCCTGTCATGTTTGGCAGCAACGTATACTAATTACTAATTACAACGGTAATTAAGACTGATTAGGACATTGATTCACAACAATTTGTTTCTAAGGACCACCTTTTGACGTTACACAATGAATCCTAAGCCATTGTCCTTTGATTGGTAAGAGACAGGCACAACTAATTATTTTTTTTATTTCATGCTTTTTGATTAATTATATCTTAAGTAGGGTGGCTAACGATCTTCATTATCTTACATTTTTTATACTTTTTTAAACCTCAAGAGTAGTTCATATCAACCTCTATAAAAACCTCAATTTCCTTTCTAAATCTCAAACAGCATCACACTTTGGTTTCTTTAATTGTTTCAGACAAAAATGGCAGGAACTGTCTTTCTGGGGGTTATTGTTATTGGCTTTGGTCTTCTGGCATTTATAGGCTCAACTCGTGCTCAATTGCAGATGAATTTTTACGCTGAAAGCTGCCCCAAAGCTGAGAAAATCATCTCGGATTATGTCCAAAAACACATCCCCAATGCCCCATCACTCGCGGCCTCCTTCATTCGCATGCACTTCCACGATTGCTTCGTCAGGGTATGTAGTATGTACTAATTACTATGTACTTTTTCCAGACATTTTTCTCAAAGACTGAGAATTTTTTTCCCAGGGATGTGATGCATCGGTGCTTTTAAACTCCACCAATGGCCAGTCGCCGGAAAAGAATGCCGTCCCGAATCAGACACTGAGGGGATTCGATTTCATCGACAGAGTGAAAAGCCTGGTCGAAGATGAATGCCCAGGCGTTGTCTCGTGTGCTGATATACTTAGTTTAGTTGCAAGGGACTCGGTCGTCACCGTTGTAAGTATATAACTCAGAGGGACTCAGCTTTTTCCATTTCATGATTTTCACGTAAAAGAAGAGAGTTTTATACTGCAATTTTGTTCCGACAGGGAGGTCCATTTTGGCAAGTTCCGACAGGAAGAAGAGATGGGGTGATCTCAAATGTCACTGAAGCAAGCAATAACATCCCAACTCCATTCAACAACTTCACAACTCTACTTAGACTCTTCAACAACCAAGGACTCGATACGAATGACTTGGTTCTTCTCTCCGGTACATAACATGACATAACATAACACAACACAACACGAGCATATTCTTAATGTATACATTAACTTATCGTCTGCTTTTGTTTCAGGGGCTCACACCATCGGCATAGCTCACTGCCCAGCTTTTTCGCGTCGGTTGTATAACTCGACCGGTCCCGGTGGAGTAGACCCGACGCTCGACAGCGAATACGCCGTGAATTTGAAGGCAAACAAGTGTAGAACACCCAACGATAACACCACGATAGTCGAGATGGATCCCGGAAGCCGTAAGACCTTTGATCTTAGCTACTACACTTTGTTAACCAAAAGAAGAGGCCTTTTCAACTCCGACGCAGCTTTAACGACGGACTCAACCAGCATGGCCCTCATCAACCAGCTACTTTCTAATCCTGAATCGTTCTTCTACGCTCAGTTTGCTAAGGCTATGGAAAAAATGGGTCGGATCAACGTCAAAACAGGATCCCAAGGACAGATAAGGAAACAATGCGCATTTGTCAACAGTTAAAAATCTGAATTCTTATTTCTTTTTCTCTGTTCTTCAACATTCTACTCTAGTTTTATGAATAATTGAGCTCACTGGTTTTTACTTTTTTTTGGTGTGATTGTTTTGGTAATTGAGCTCAGTGCATTTCAATGTTAATGTGTTTTGGATTTGATTGGATTGTTGAATAATTTAATTATTAATTCATCGTCTTTTAATTTGATATAGTAAAAAAATTATTATACGATCTCGACTCATCGCATCATTTATAATTTCATTTAATGAAATTTATTCATTTAATAATATATACAAAAGAGATAAAAAGATAAAAAATTTATTATTGAATGAAATCATAAATAACGTATTTATCGGGTTTATCTAATAATTTTTTATGGCCTAATCTATATAAAATATAATGGTAAAATTTTAGTGTTTTACTTAAACTACTTGATAGGGCTAGTTGGTTAAATGTGACTGAAAATTAATTTCACTACTTTGTCTGTAAAGACTAGTCGAGTAGTCTTTCAAAGTTTGAATTAAGGCTTGGCAT
Organism: Abelmoschus esculentus; assembly: GCA_035048815.1. Lineage (NCBI taxonomy): Eukaryota > Viridiplantae > Streptophyta > Magnoliopsida > Malvales > Malvaceae > Abelmoschus > Abelmoschus esculentus. The sequence goes on along the minus strand of JAUCBN010000031.1, from coordinate 2,952,434 downwards.
TTAATGTGGACCTATAAATATAATATTCATATATATATATATATAAGTTGGATTATTATATTAAAATGTGTATAAATTAATGCTAAATTCATTTGCACGTTTTACTTTTGAGTCTGTCCATTAATCGATTAACGAGATTTGATTAATAATAACAGAGGATGAAAAACCTAGTACCATCAGCAACACGACACCGTTAAAGCTGCGTAATGAATTTCGTTTACGGTTTTCTTTTTCATTTTTTGTCAATAGGATATATTTTGTTAAGTTATTAATTTTTTTAAATAAGGTTCTCGTTAAAAAACCTTTTCTACAATCAACATTAGAAGTTTAATGTTAATCTCTAAAGAGAAAAGGAGTATTCATCTATATTATCCATTAATTGCATCGTCGTCAAGTACAATTTATTCAATACAACAAAGGTAATCAGAATTAAATAAAACAAATAAATGTTCCTCAAAAGCCCAATGTGCTAACATATGGGTTGCTCTGTTTATTGTACGCTGAACAAATTGTATTCGAAGATGACAATGTCTACGAATCAATTCCCTTGCTTTCACTAACTATTGTGCTATAACTGATATGTCTTCTACGCTTGAGAGTAGATAATTTATCACATTTGTCGCATCTCCTTCAATTACAGCCGAGTCCCAACTATGATAAAGGGCAAATAGAATTGTTGAATAGAAAGCAAGACATTCCACTGTCTTTGTCGATCTCGCATCTTGAATCACTCGAGCACATTCTCCTAGAATCATTCCATTGTGGTCTCTAGCCAACATACTGATTGCACCTTTACCCGTACTTGACTGGAACATTTCGTTCACAGAGATTGAGACACTACCTGATTCAAGTTTCCTCCATTTTGTAACAACTTTAATCAATTCCAATCCGACTAAATTTGGTCGAATTCACACCCTGTTGCAATCCTTATATAATTGTTTGGAATTCGCAACAATAAGGAAGTCTGGTTGAAGGATTATCTCATGAACATAGACGTTTCTCCGATTTCAAATATTTCATAGTAAAACAACCATACCTACAAACATATCTTTGGGTAATATTTTTTCTGCATGTTCTAGTCATTCTAGATAATTTAACGAGCGATTGAACCAAATATGTCCCGATAAACCATACATCCTATGAAGAACTCGAACCTCCTAATAATCTCTCAGTGCATGAAGTATTCTCTCGTTGTCTTCCACACATTGGATACAATTCATCTTTCGTAGATGTTGCTCCCATACGTTCGTACACCGATAGAGCTTCATGTTAATTTATGTTATTTTAATAAGAAAGTGTTATATATATATATATATATGTATATATTTGACCGAGATCTAATAGGAAGTACCAAAAACAAATGGATTTTTAACCCTCAACGAGGCCTGTCAACAGCTTTAACCCAACTAATCTAATAATTATCTAACAGCTTCAGTCCAACAGCTTAACAAACCCAACTGTCAGCCTAAAATGGTTTAACAAACCCAATTCAAGATCAAATATTCTTGAGAATAGTTTTTATTTGATAAATATTTTTTAGTAAAGGTTTAAATTATTTTTAAAGTTTTGATAATTAAATTTGTTAATTTAGATATTGGTGGATAAGATTTTAATAATAACTCTCAATTTAAAAAGGTTCTTTTTGAATTTGAGGAGTAGATAAAAGAATTATAAAAGTTCTTTTATCCTTAATAATTACAAAAAGTTTTTCAAAATAATATAAATTTAAATAATTAATAAAATCAAAAAAATAATTACATAAATAAAAAATAATATATAGATCTAAATTTAATAGTTAATAAAATTATATCTAAAATATAATTTTATAAATAAATAATTAATTTATACATCTAATTTTAATAATAATTAAAATTATATTAAAAAGATAATTTAAAAAAATTAATATATACATTTCTCGTATATAATTAATAATAATAAAAAAGTTAATATTCAAAATCTAATTAATATTGATATATAAAAAAATATTAATAATAAATAAATTATTCAATAAGTATAAAATATAATTATTTACATTTTTTATCAATTTAATAATAATTTTTACGCAACCTGACGAGTCTAGTTAAAATAATAATTGGATAATCGAATTCTACCATAAATCAACAAGTTACTTTTAAGTTTGGCTTAATCTCTTAGGTTAGTAACTAAAATATTTTTACTCTCAAGTTAGTAACTAAAAATTTTTTACTCTCGGATTAATATCTGGACTATACACCCTCTTACAAGTTGATACATAAAAAAAATTATATTCCCAAATTAGTACTTGAATTAGATATATTCTTTAAAATTATTATAAAAATTTATGTATTTTATCAATTTAATACTTATCGAAAATAAATCAATAAATTTAATATTTTTATATTTAAAAATTCTATTATTTTACTATATGTTATTCCTCTAAATTATTTATTTTTCTCTAAAAAATGTTACATTACTTTGGTGTTCATGCATGGAAGTCATATGCTTATGATGGTTTCGTCACCTAAGACCAACGGCTCTTGATTTTGACGGATAATAATTTAAAAATTAATATTAGAGTGCTACATCATAAAAAAAATTAATAATAATTTAAAAATTAATGTGGATAGAAAATAAAAAAATACATTTAGAAAAACTATTAAGTTTAAAGATTATAAATTTATTTTATTTTTCAATAAAATTTACTTAAAGCATATTTTAAATTGTTAAAAACTATAAAATTTGTTAGAAATATTAAAATATAAAATAATTATAAACGTTACAACAACAAATAAACTGACGTTAACTTAATAGGTTTTTTATTTGCTTATCAAGTAGTTCAATTGAATATTTTTTTTGACAATTCTAGAACTAAGAGAGATGATAAAAAAAATTAAGGACTAAAATATTTTTTTACAAAATTCCGAGTGCCAAAAAATTCATTAGTCAAAAATAAACATGGACAATGGGATTTAACTTTTCTTCTTAGACTGAGAAAAAATAATAATAGATAATAATAAATAAATACTCATAGTCCAAGTCGTATCTTACGTGCTGGTATGGCAATTTATTTCTCATTGCCAAAAGAATAAACAGAATGTTTTAAAAATTAAATTCTAAATTCATATTTTTCTATATTGGTTTTACTAATAAATATTTGTAAAGATTAGTTATTTAAATTATTTATTGTATTTGATGAAGATTTATGGAGTATATAAAATGATATAAAACACAGTTGATCATTAATTTTTTTTATTTTGATCATCAAACTATTATTTTGATAAAATCATGTTTTATATTTTATATTTTGATCACTCATTACTAAAAAAACTCACAAAGCATAATAATTTAGCGAATAAAACGTGGATGAAATAATAGATTACTGATCATACATAAAAAAATAATATTAGTGACTAAAATAATAAAAAATATAATATTAGTGATGATTTTATCAAATATAATAATTTGAAGATCAAAATAAAAAACGGAAATAATTTAGCGATCAATGGTGTTCTTTACTCATAAAATGAATTTTAAAAGGTTTTGTCAAATATATAAAATGTTTACAGATTTTATTTAAGAAAATAAGGTCTTTAAAATTTATTTTAAAATCCATATAAAAGCTAAGGTATATAGAAAAACACATCACCTATAAATAATGTTCTTCATTTTTAAAATATATTTTTTAAAATCTATAAAAACATCGGCCTAAAATATAAAATATAAGTAAAATTTTCCATATTTCACAAAATTTAATTTTAAATTAAATTATCTCCAAAATTTCCCCTTTTAAAAGTTGTCATCTAAGACATTAAATAAGTACACAGTTTATCTTGGTGTTGGGTCTTGTTTGCTTGTACTAAACCATGAATTTCGGACAGAAACAGACAGCCAAATGGCATGCATGCCCCTGCCTGAATTGACCCGCTACCCTGTTTGAATGATTTGTTTATGTAGTATTAATTAAATGAATATTCGGTGCCAGTCGTTGAATTAGTTCTAGTCAAACCTGAAAATGGCATAAAATAAGAACAATTTGGCCATTAGTCTGGCCTCTATATTGTCTTCACAAAAATACATGGGACCTACAAATTTCAGTCATTCCCACTATTTCGACAAACATGATTACAAAAAAAATCTTCATATTTCATATGAATTCCTAACCACCATTACATACAAAAAACATATAATCTGTTTTACATGTTCAGGGAGGAAAAAATACAATGACATCTCCTGATGTAAGAAACTAACTTTGAATGTGAAACTTACAAATTGTGTGATGAAAAAGTTTGTTGCTTCAGCTGGATTTCCCATGTTGGGGAGCAGCAGAATCTGAGACACCACATATCTGGTGTAATATTTACAACAGAATGACATTACGACGGAAAGTTACCGATTTTCTACTGTTTTTCGAGCTGTACAACTGGAGTTTCGTGTAGTTGCAATCGATCGCCAGATATTGACGTAACTTTGGTGAACCAAGAAACTAACTGCTGAGTTGTAGGTCTAACCTTAGGACATTCACTTAAACAAAGGCATGTGATTTCAAGAACCTGCAACATTTCCTTATCATGCTGCTTGCCATAGATAAGTGGATCGAAAACCTCACTCTCCCTGTTTTCCATCTTCATGCGAATCACCCAAGAGATTAAGTCCCGGGTATCCTTTGGCTTGCACATATCCATTGGCCTTTTTCCGGTCAGAAGCTCCAAAAGAACTACTCCGAAACTATACACGTCACCTTTATAGGTTGCAACCGAAGCTTGTCCATATTCGGGAGGAATGTAGCCTAAAGTACCTACCAGATCAGTGGTTACATGGGTATCATAGGGAAGTATGAGCCTTGCAAGACCGAAATCGGCTAAGTGAGCTTTAAAGTTTCCATCTAGAAGAATGTTACTCGACTTTATATCTCTGTGAAGAATATGAGGCTCACACGACTGGTGCAAATAAGCTAGACCCCTAGCTGCCCCTTGTGCGATTTCCAGCCTTGTTTGCCAATCGAGCAAGGACGGTCCATCGACCTTCTCATGCAACCAGTAGTCTAAACTACCATTTTCCATGTAAGAGTATATTAGGAGCCTGTCATTTTTATGCATGCAATATCCTTGTAGATGGACAAGATTCGGATGCTGAGCTCTTGAAAGTGCTTCCACTTCCGCGCGAAATTCTCTATCCATCTGACCACAATCACCGGAAAGTCGTTTAATGGCAACCTTATGACCATCAGGGAGGGTGCCTCTATAAACCAAACCAAAACCCCCACAACCGATGATATTTGCCTGGTCAAAATTGTTGGTTGTTTCCAGAAGGTCATCAATGCAAAGCTCTTTGTAGGATTCCCAATTTCGAAAGAGCACCACTAACCTTGAACTGAGTTCTTCTACATCTTTATCAGGGGTGTCAGGCTCCTCTTTCTCGAGATCAACCTCATTTCGTTTATGCGAACGTAAAACAAGAACATAAAGAAAGCCAATTAGAAAAGATGTCCCACATATGATTCCGACAACCATTCCAATGATGATATCTTTGCTCCTTCTTGATCTTTTTGGAGAGTCATGACGATCGTTACTTCCATTATCTTGACAATGGAACCACTGATCACCACAAAGATTGTTCCCTTCGAAGCTTGAATTTGGAAATGTGTGAAATTGACCTCCAGAGGGGATCTTCCCATGAAGCTGATTGTAGGCAACACTAAAGGTAGACAAAAAATTGAGACTTTCCAGTGAAAGTGGTATGGTCCCTGATAAGTCATTATGTGATAGATCCAGAATCTCCAAGCTGATCATCTCGGACAAATTTGGTGGAATCAGTCCAGAGAAATTATTGAACTTCAAATCAAAAACAATGAGCTTTTTCAGATTCCCAAACTCGGGCCAAATCGGTCCCCTAAGAGAGTTGTGGCCAAGTTCAAGTGTCGGTGGAAAACTGCTAATCTGATTATACTGCAATCCCCTCCCACTTTCGTTCCTTGTCATGAAGAAAGGAAAATCTGGTGATGGATCCTCCAGTGAGATATTTCCATTAATGAGGCTAGGCAATTCAGTTAAACTCTTCGGGATCTCTCCGGTAAATGAATTATTCGATAAGTCCAAGTAAAACAGATCTCTATAGCTTCCAAGCCACGGGGGAATCATTCCATCCAGACGATTCCAAGACAAATCCAACAACTGCAAATTAGTAACACCTCTCAACCATTGAGGAATAGAACCTTTAAGTTTGCAGCTCGCAACAACAAGAACCTTCAACTTTTCAAAACGCAGACTAGGATCATCAGGCAATGTTTCGCCGGGGAAATTCAAGGTGAGGACCAAAGCTGTTAGGTTCCTACACTGCTGCAGAATCCGAAGAGCAGAGGAGATATTATGGAGGCTCGAATTTGACAGCGAAAGATAAGCGATGCTGTGAAATTCTCTGAAGCTCTCAGGGATTTGGCCACTGAAATTATTCCGGGCAAGATTAGCATTCCGCAATTGTCGGTACAAGGGAAGATTATCAGGCAGAGGTCCGGTGAACTTGTTGGTAGCCAAATCCAGAGAATTCAAAGCAATCATAGCTGAGCAATTAAGATATATAAATCCCTCCAATGAATTATTCCTCAAATTCAGCAAACTAATGGTTGGAGAATTGGACAGTGAACTGGGAATTCCACCACTAAATCTATTTGAATATGCTAGAAGAAACTGAAAATTCCTCAGCTGACTAAACACATCCGGAATCTCTCCAGAAAAATTATTTGCAGAAATATCAAAACGAACAAGACTAGAGAGATTAGCAATACCAGGACTAAGCTTCCCACCCAGACTGTTATATTGAAGCCCCAAAACCTTCAAATTCTGAAGCTGAAAGATGTCTTCTGTTATCCCACCGGTGAGATCATTAGAGCCAAGATTAAGTTCCTCCAAGAAAGAGCATTTTCCAAGCCCGGGCAAAATATCACCGGAGAAATAGTTCACTGCCATGTTAATGAACTGAATCCGAGAAGAATTGACACATATATGAGACGGAAGAGAGCCATTAAAGTAATTGTAAGAAATTTCAAAGCTTCTAATTGAAGGAAGATTGATGCTCTCCGGGATTGATCCAGAAAAATCATTGTTGCTCAAATCAAGTTGCTCCAAATTCGGCATATGAAACAAAGACGGTGGCAATGAATCTTTAAGGAGATTACGGGAAAGATTGAGAGTTATAAGCCGATCCAAACCAGCCAAAGCATCAGATAATTTGCCTGATAATCTTTTCTTCGGAAGTTCAAGCTTGATTACTCTACCGGAAGATGGAGGATCACAAGTTATCCCTTCCCAGCCACAACAGTCGGTCGATGAATTCATGGTCCAACTTTCAAGTTTCGTTGTCAAATTGCTCATGAAATACTGAAGAGCAGTCCAGTCCACCGGATTGCATGTCAGGTTCTGAGAGTTAATCACCTGAGTTTGCAACAATAACCCGATAATAACAACCAGAACCCAACAATTTTGAGCACCCATATTAACCCCCCAAAAAAATCAAGAAAAATAAAAATTGAAACTTTATAAGCTGGGGATGGAAAACAAGCACAACCCTTCACCCAATACAAATTTTCTGATGTGGGTTTTCGTTGTTAGAACAAATAAGAGAAAGAAAGAACAAAACAAAAGAGTGGGTTGGTTTTGACAAGGAGAAAAGATGAAGAGACCAAAATGGTGGGTTTGACTTTAACACTTGTATGGCCATAGTGGGGATTTTCGGGCCTTGTTTCTCTATTAATATTTTTTTTATTTTTTATTTTCAAAAAAAAAATACCCATTAGTCATCACCATCTCCATCCTCCATTGTCAACACTACCACTAGGTCAATACAACAATTCATCACCAATCTTTCAACACACACCTTCATCCATCGAATTTATAATTTAAATATAAAGGGTTGTGTAAATTTATTTTATTCGTCTCGTATATTATGGATTTAATTATTGTTCTTACTTCCCCACCGTCCAAGTTTCTTTGCAACGCGCATTTGCAGAGTCCATGATGATCCTGTGAACTTTCTTTCCATCACCTTATCTGGAAAAAGAACAAGAAAGAATCTTGGAACCCTAATATTATTATTATATATGGATGTTGAAGGTTATCTTGTCTAAGAGAGAATGTGAACGGATGAATCTGCAGATTTTGTTGAAAACTAAATTTTGATGACTTTGGTCTGATCTGAACGAAGAGAATCCAACACAGAAAAGAAAGGAAATGGAGAAATGAGATGAAACTTCTGGGAAGAAAGATTAAGGTTCGATCAGAGTTCGTAATATAAAAATTAAACGTATATGATTTGGAAATGGAAATCAATACATAGAGAAATCTAGTGCTCGTCAACTAACACAAGCTAGTATAATATACTTTTTTATCGATTTTCATAGTTTTATTTTATTAATTCGAATCATTCCATATCGATCATTTATTTAATTTTAATGAGTAAATCTCTAAATAATTTATATATATATATAACATTAAACTCGAAATCTGCTTAAAAATATTAAATCGATTAAATCTAAGTTAACAATACTAATAGGATTTTACTGCTGCGCTTATATCTCTTTATGCATAATGATAATGATAGAGCATTAAGTTCAAAAAAATAAGCCTAATAGACCATCATTTGATTTATTTTATTTTCTTTGTGGTTTTGTGAATCATTATCTGTAATTAATTAGTTTTTAAGAATCTGAATGGAAGAAGATTCATTGGTTGTAGTTGTATGTACTTCGCATCCACTCAAATTGGCATCATCAATAAACTTTAAACATTTTGTCCAACTAAAAAAATAAACTTTAAACAGTATGCTAATTGTATAATTAGTGATATTTCTGTTATAAATAATTTTTTTAATATATTGGTGTAATTGTATAACATTTATTTATATATTTTTTAATTTTTTTAATATACATATTTTTATTTATATATACTTTAATTCGAATCTCTTAAAATAAATATTGACATCTTTATCAAACATAATTAATTATAGAAATATTGACTTCTATTGTTTTTATTTAAATCCATTTATCGAACATAAAAGTGACGTGATGAAAAAGACTCTTACTAGTCAATATGTATCCAAAAGAATGTGTAGAAAAGAATTCGTCGTACCCTTTTTTATAACCTTAATAAATCACACCAATAATTTTATTTCGTGTATATTATTAATAAAATAAAAATAATTAATAAATTTAATATTAAAAAAATGATATAAATAATATAAAATTCATGATACAATATTAAAAAAAGATACGAAAAAAATTTTAACGGATTTCGTACGTATGGACATAAGATTGAGGATTGTACATGATTTGAAAGGGTTTAAAAATTTTAGGATTCTGTGTAATTTATTAAAATGAAGTTATTATTTTATAATCAGTAAGATATATAAGTTTTTATTTAAAAATACATTAATAGAAAAAACATTATTAGATAACAAAAAATTAAATATTAAACGTTTAAATATCAAATATTTTCAGTATCGATTTAAAGAGTACATCACTTAGATAGATGTGTCGTGTATTCATATAACCTATTGTAATGTTATAGCTCTTTTGAATTAAATATGTATTTGATCGAATGTTTAATTTTAATATTTAGAAGCTCCTAAACACTTTTGAAATCTGATTATGTTTTATTTATTTTCAATTGTGTCAAAATGAATTGATGAACTATTTTGGACAAATAAAAATGGTTTAAAAATCGAGTTTGAGTTTGGGCCTGAACCCAGTATAACATCCAAGATTGTGGTATTACAAGTAGTATTTATTTAATTTTTGGCATAAAGATAACTTTTACCCTTAACGTTTATATTTTTGTCATTTTGGCCTCTATTTTTTTTTTGGATAAATTTAGCCCTTAACCTATGATTTTTAACAAATAATTCATTTTTTAACTACCATGATAACTGAATCGTTAAAAATTTAATAATGATAACATGTATAAAATATAAAACAATTAAAATTTAAATAAAATATTAAAAATTAATTAAATCCAAAACAAAAATTTACTAAATATTCTCAACCCTAACTAAACTAAAATAATAAAAATTCAATTGGTTATTATCAAAATCCTTTATCTTTGATTCACTGATAATAAACTATACAAAATCCTTTCTTTTCAGATTATGTTCATACCTTTTTAGAAAAAATTTTGATTTTACTATAGTTAAAGTTGAGAATGTTTAGTAGCCTTTTGTTTTAGATTTAATTAATTTTTAATATTTTATTTGAATTTTAATTATTTTTATATTTTTAGATTGGAATAAAACTATATTCCATGTGTATGTATTTGATATACTAGATGTTAAGTCATTTAAAATATATTATTACACGTATATGACATGTTATCATTATTAAATTTTTAACGGTTCAGTTATCATGATAGTTAAAAAATGAGTTATTTGTTAAAAAGATATAGGTCAAGGGCTAAATTTATCCCAAAAATAGAATGAGGACCAAAATGATAAAAATTACAAACGTTGAGGATGATAATTATCTTTATGCCTTAATTTTTTTAACCTTTTAATAAGATACACACTATATATATCTAATATTCGACCCAAATCATCGAGACCCTTCTATACCGCGTTGGGCAAAAATTTTAATAAAAAAGGAGAAGGATAAGTAAATAGTTTAAACTCTACTAATAGAAATATAGATAAAATTTATGGTGTACTAATAAAGGATATTATTTTAGTTCTGATTAAAAAATTTTATTTTGATATACCTGTATTAATAAATTTATATAATCTTTTATGTTTAATTTATAAAATCAAAAATATAAATTTATAACCCTAAAGGCTTAACTCAATAATAGGTGCTCAAAGTATACATCTTTTCTGAAATAGGTGTCTAATGTTTTTTTTGGCTGAAATAAGTGCCTAAATTATATATTTTTTCTGAGATAGGTGCCTAATTTTTTTTTGGCTGAAATAGGTGTCTAAAGTTTTATTCCCTTAGTGTTTTAAGGTAATAGTGTTAAAAGAAAATTGTTTAATTTATAAGTAAGTATCTAAACTATATATTTTTTAAAAAATAAGTGCCTAATATAATTTTTATTAAAATAAATACTTAATTTTTTTCTTATAAGTAATTTATATTTCTTATAAGATATAAAATTAGTTATATCTTAAATTAATCATTTAACCCTTTAAATTATGAGAAAAAATTATTTTTTAACAACACTAAAATAAAAAATAATTAAAATCTATATAATTTTATATTAATATTTTTTATATTTTCCACAACAATCATTAATGGGACAAATTGATTCACTTGCAAGGACATGCCGCCGGTTCACATGAGGAATATATACAAAAATTCTTATATTCCTATTACATTTATAATTGTATCTAAAAATAATTGAAAATATTAATATAAAATTATATAAATTTTAATTATTTTTTATTTTAGTGTTGTTAAAAAATATTTTTTCTCATAATTTCAGCTACTAATCAAATTTAAATAAATTATTAATCAATTATAATAAATAATTTAATAGATTAAAACGATGATATATAAATAATTTTACATCTTATAAGAAATATAAATTACTTATAAAAAATTAGGCATTTATTTTAATAAAAAATACATTAGGAACCTATTTTAAAATATTTATAATTTAGGTACTTATTTATAAATTAAACAATTTTCTTTTAAAAGTGTTACCTTAAAATATTAAGGGAATAAAACTTTAGGCACCTATTTCAGCCAAAAAATACATTAGGCACTTATCTCAGAAAAATATATAATTTAGGCACTTATTTCAGCAAAAAAAAAACATTAGACACCTATTTCAGAAAAAGTGTATGCTTTAGGCACTTATTACTGAGTTAAGCCAACCCTAAAACACTAAACATTAAATTCCAAATCATAAAATATATACTTCTAAACCTTGGTAAGCACCAGTTTCATACGATGGGCCATAATGTTGGGCTCCGAGGATTCATTTTTATTTGGGTTTTCAAGCTTTGACACATCAATATTTTCCTTTTACATATTTGATTATTCCCTTGAAATTTGAAAAGCCCACATATAAAATATAAATTTATAAATAAGAAGATAATATATATTTAAAAATAATAATCATTAAAATTATATTTAAAAGATAATTTTCACAAATAAAAATTTAATATATACATTATATACGTTTAGCTAGATAGAAATTTCATAAAAATTTCTTGATTTTAATAATATGTTACTCCCAATTGAAGGGTTTCGTTTTCTTTATACCTTCGTATGAAATTTAAATAAATTATTTTTTATATTTATTGTATTTAGGTCTTTAATAAATTGGTTTGGACTCGGACGGCTTAAATTTTATCGTATTCAAGCAGATGCCACGTCTAATTCCAGAAAAGCCCAAATCTTTCCCCCCGTAAACTGCGCCTGAAACTTGAGCCACTCAGTGAGTCTGTCAACTCGAAGCTCCAATTCCACCTTTGTTTATGGTAAGTAATCTACACCAAATTGAAAGGAAGCCTCTTTGGTCACGTCTTCTGACCTCTTCTACAATCTCGTTCTTTTATATATTTCCTTGTATTTTTTCATTTATTTCTAGGGACTGTTTTGTTTCCATTCAATCTCTCCGTTTTCATCAGTCCCTTTCAGAAACAAGAAAACAAGTGAACCACGACGTACCCAAAGACATTGTCGTCGACGTAGATGATCGGAAAAGCAACGAATCAAACGATATGGAGGAGGATAATCACAATCATCAAATGCAAAGTAACGGGAGTGATGATGGGGGCTTTAACAGTTACATACAAAACATCAAGGCTCAATCTCAATTCCCGAAACCGCAGCCACCGCCGGGGGAGTATAACGTGGAACACGCACAGTCTGTATTCCTAGCCGAAAGCATGCCTGGCATAGGGAAATATATCAGAGATCGAAGCGGCACTTTCTCGGCGGCGATCATGAAACGGTTATCGTCGTTAAAGGAAGACGTCGAGGATTTTGTTGTGAAGAACGATTCGTTAAAATTCGAGGTGACGGAGATTCAAATCCCCGGTGTTAAAGTCATAGTGAAACTAAAAAGCGAAGACGATATATTCGATTTAAAAGGTCGAATAACGTTTTTCTCGAGGTCGAATTGCCGAGACTGCACCGCCGTTCGGAGATTCTTCAGAGAGAAAAGGCTACCGTACGTCGAAATAAACATCGACGTGTTCCCCAACAGAGCGAAGGAACTGATCGAGAGAACGGGGAAATCGGAAGTACCGCAGATATTTTTTAACGACAAATTGTTGGGTGGATTGGTGACATTGAATTCGTTGAGGAATAGTGGGGAGTTGGAGAAGAGGATGATGGAATTGTTAAGCCAGAAATGCCCCGATACAGCTCCGAAAATTCCGGTTTATGGATTCGACGACGATCAAGAAGAAGAAGAGGAGAAAGATGAGTTGCTGGGGATTGTTAAGATGCTGAGACAGAGTTTGCCGATTCAGGACCGTCTGATTAAGATGAAGATCGTCAAGAATTGCTTCGCCGGCGATCATATGCTGGAATCCATTATTCACCACCTCGACTGCAGCAGAAGAAAGGTAATACATTTATTTATTTTTTTCAATTTTCGCTTGATTAATATTTTAATTTTTATTAATTACGAACAGAATTAAAACGACTAACACATTACACGACACTAATGATGGATTGCACGATGCAGGTGAGTGCAACTATGATCGCACTCGCCCACAACTCTAATTATAAATTAAAAAATAAATAAAAATTTTCATTTTTAATATACTTCAAAAATTTAAAAACACTGTTCAATAAAGCCTTCTAATTAGTAATACTACATATTAAGCATTAATTATAATAGATTAGCAAAATACCTTAAGTTGTACTCATAGCCATAGGTGTTATGATAACTCTCTTATCTCATGATTGTATTATTATATATCATATGATTTCAAGACATTAAGTGAGATAAAAAGAAAGCAAGTGGAAACCTGCATTTGGGGGGAAATTTTGGTAGAAATCCAATCGAATATATAAATTTTTAATTAGATTTTAGATTTTAGGTCAATTTTTATTATGTATGTAAGAGAATGTGATGTTATTATGATTTTGTAACTACTATTAGTATGCAAATTGCTTAGATTAGACTATTGGGGTAAACAAGTGATGAATGGTTTGTTTTTGGTTTAAGAGAAAATATTTTATGTATTGATAGTAAAAAATTTATTTTTATAAATAAATTTAATTTAAAGTTTAGAAATTTAGTTTAAGATTTAAGATTTAAAGTAAAATTTTAAATTTAAGATTAAAGATATTTATTTTATATTTTCCCCCAAAATATCATTAAAGATTAATTTCAAAGTAACCATAAAAGCATGAACAAATCATCTGGAATCAAGTGGACCATCCCCGTAACGAATGACGATTACTCCTCCATGTTCTCAAAGGCCCTACTTTATTTAAATGCTTTTCCTTCTCACCGTTCATCTTGCCAAATTTCTAGGCTTTTCTTGAAGGCCCTAAATTGAAATACTTGGTTCTACATTTTCTTGTTTTGCAGGGAGTTGAAATTGCAAAACAGATTGCCAGGAAGCACTTTATCAGACATGTTTTTGGGTAGAAACCTCACTCTGCTGCCAATCAAATATGTTATTTGAATTTCAAATCATACACACATACTCGTATTTTTAACTTTTTATAGTATAAATTACATCAAACATTATTGAATCATTAAAATATCTTTACAACATCATATAGAGATATTAAGATCTGTTGCAAGTAGGGACAAAACTATTAAGGGGTAGAGAGGAGTAATCTCCCCCTACCCCGAATTTCCCCCCACTTTTGTTCTCTTATTTAAATTTTTTTTAAAATTATTTTTTATGAATTTACCCCCTACTTTTAAATATTTATGTTTTACCCCCTTTAACCCTAAATCATGGCTCCGTCCTCTCTGCAAGGATCATCAACATTTATTTTAGTAGCTTAAAATTATAATTGAAAATTAAACTAAAGTTCAAAGTTAAAATAGTATAAATTTTGATTTTAATAGTATAATCGATACTATTATAAAGTTTAATGGTATCTGGTGGAGTAGTTTACCTTTTTTATTTACTTGAATATGATTTTTATTTTACCATATTGTGCAGGGAAAATGATTTCGAAGATGGAAAACATTTTTATCGTTTCCTGGAGCATGAACAATTTATTACAACATGCTTCAACTTTCGTACCGCAGTAAACGATAGCGAGCCCAAATCCCCATCTTTTCTAGCTGACAGGCTCGCCAAGTTGATGTCCGCCATACTCGAAGCATATGCATCTGAGGACAGGCACCAGGTTGACTATTACAGAATCGGCAAAAGTGAAGAATTCCGCAGGTTCTTCTTTATATATATCTATATACAGTTCCTCCTTTTTTCAGATTACTTAAAATTCCAATACATAGACATGTATAAATCATGGATTCTTTATGCCTTGATTTGATGCAGATACTTGAATTTGACTCGAGATCTACAAAGGGTCGATCTCCGAATACTAACTCCGGATGAGAAACAAGCCTTCTTCTTGAACTTATACAATGCCATGGTCATCCATGCTGTAGTTACCATCGGACATCCTGACGGAATACTTGATAGAAGATCCTTTTTTAATGATTTCCAATATGTAATCGGAGGGTACCCTTACTCCCTCAACATCATACAGAATGGGATACTTAGAAACAATCGAAAGTCATCTTATTCCTTGGTCAAGCCCTTTGGCAAGGGAGATAGGCGCTTACAGGTACCCCAACTTAATCAGTTTCTTTTATCCGCTGCAGAGATTTAAATTCCGGTTTCATAAGCCAAAGCATAGGCCATAGATTGACTTTGTTTTTCTTTTTTGTTTTCTTAAATTGATAGTTTGCTCCGTCTAAAGTTAATCCCTTGATCCACTTTGGACTATGCAATGGAACAAGATCAAGCCCCACAGTCCGTTTTTTCACTGCTCAGGGTGTGGAAGGTGAGCTACGCTCTGCTGCAAGGCAGTACTTCCAGAATGGAGCCATAGAGATCCATTTGGACAGGAGAAGAGTTTCTTTAACTCGAATCATCAAGTGGTAACTTCCCAATATACTTATGCCGATCTATCTATCTATCTATCTATATTCGACACGAGTATACTGTTTGAAGATGTATGAGATAAATGGATGTCCTTGGCATCCATTTTTTTGTTCCCTTTGACACAGGTTTATCGTAGATTTTGGATCAGAGAAAGAAGTGTTGCAGTGGTTGATGACTTACGTGGATGCAACCCAGGCAGGGCTTTTGATGCATCTTTTGGCTGATGGAGGGCCTATTAACATCGTGTACCAGGATTATGATTGGTCTGCTAATTTATAACGCTAAGATTATTGGTTGTTAAAGTGGAGTATGATTTGTTTGGAGAGGATGAAAGGCAATCGGTGAAACCAAACAATAGGACGAATCTGAAAGTATAATTTATACCAGGGAGAGTTTTTGGAAATCTATAAATATATCCCATTATCTCAATTCCAATTTCCAAAGGTAGGTAATAGGAATTGTTTCTATAGATAGATAGATACAGATTTCATATGAATTCCGACCATGTGTTTAGCAGGTGGGAAAGAAGGAAGAGCTCTTGGTATGTTTAAACTTCGTTCTTGTCAAAAATATTAAGTTTAAAGGTTAATTTAGTTCTTGACAAAATATTAAAAAATTAATTTATTCTTTTTGACTTTCATTAAATTTATCATTCATTAATCGAAAATATATAACCCCTGTAACGATTGAAAAATATATAATTGTATCTATTTTTTTTACTATTTTTAGTTTAAACTTTAGGATTTTAGTATTGAATTATATTTGATATATAATATACGAAATATATATTTTCTTTAAATTATCAAATATAAATTCTACATAAAGAATTAAAATTTTAATTTTTATAGTTTAAAAAATAATATTGAATAATTTTTTATTCAATAAATCTATATATGGTTAAATCTAAATAAAAGCATGGTGTTAGGTGTATTTCGGCCCATGCCAATGTCAAAAATACCAATTTCTTTCCCTCCATTTTCCCGCCACTTACAGAACAGTAAATATATACTACCAAATGAAAACCTAAAGTCCGAAAGAAGATCCAAATGGAGAATGCGAATTCAGCTCCGACGGGGTGATACAAATGCGGAAGAACTGGACACTGGTGTCATGACTACCCCGACGCCATCAAATCGGACCGTACAAATCCCAGAAGAGTTGGATCGGACTATCCAAATTCCGCCGGAAAAGGTTGCTACAAGTGCGGGAGACCAGGTCACTGGGCACGCGACTGCCCCGATATCGCTAAACCCGACCAACCCAATCTCAACACTTCCTCCTCCGGAGCCGGCTTTACTTCGAACCAGCTTCTTAGACCGGAAAAGTTCAAGAAAGTAGCCAAAAGCAGAACCCGACCCAAGCTCACACCCGAACTTCTCCTCTCCGATGATGGTTTTGGTTACATCCTTCGCCACTTGCCTCGGGCTTTTAGGTTTCGCGGCCGTGGTCACGAGGTAGATTACCAGATTAATCTTCTTTCTATTAAATTGAAATTATTGTTTTTTATTTAACAAATTTTGGGGAGATTTAATTAAGCTCTTAATTTTTTTTTTTGTTTAGATCAGTGATTTGGGAAACTTAATTGGGTTGTATAGAGAATGGCACAAGCATTTGATACCATATTACTCTTTCGATCAGTTTGTACATAAAGTCGATAAAGTTGCTTCTTCCAAACGTGTTAAGGTAATTCATTCAACCCTTGATTGTAGTGGTTCATAACTTGTTACTGGAATTAGTATATTTCATTTTTGTTTCAAGAGATTAAAATGCAGAATTTACGTGACTAGCTACCTCATAGCTTTGGGTTATTGAGATATTACCGACTAAGACTTGAAAATTTGAATGTGAATATTGATACGAGTCTCGATGTTTAATGATCGAATTTCATATGTTGTATTAGCCTTTAGCTTTTTTGGAGTTTGTTTTTGTTGATCGAAAGAGGCAGACTTTTTTTTGAGATACACCATAGGTTTTTTTGTTCTCCTAAGCTAGAGGTAGACTTTTTTTTGATCGAAAGAGGTAGACTTAGATGAACTGTAAACTTAAATCTCATTATGTGTTGGAATTTGCTCTAAGATCTGCTTACATTGGATAGATGAGTTAATTCTGAGTATAATATATACACACATCATTTGATGATTTGTTTTGGGCAGAACTGTGTTAAAGACTTGAGAGAGCGAGTTGCTAGAGGAGGGGATCCTACAAAATTGCATGAAAACCCAGATGAGCTTGAGCTTAATGCTCCCTCTAATGAGCAAGCTAGTCAATTCTTTTCGTTTTTAACAGATTTTATTTCCATGTCGAGTATTTAATGCATTACTTTGTTTCATTGCTTGAGGCATAAATGCTATATTTGTGCTTAAAGGGAACAAAATAAACAATCACTTTTTATTGTAGTGGCTGGACAGACTGAGGGACAAACTCATGACCACTATGAAGGAGATCATGTTAATGAGATTCAATTTCTGAGGTAACCATATATTGCTTTTAACTTTGGTTCTTCTTGTTACAGTTGTGCAGTCACTTCTCAAGTCTATAGCTAGTAGTGTTTGAGTTCTTTATTCAAGAGTTATAAGAAAAAGGAAGATTGTTGCTTTGTTCCCTAGATATCAAAAGCAATAATTGATCGTATGCTTCCTATGGGCTTAGGTGCGTGTGTGTTTTTCTTTGGTAAGATTGCTGCTTTTGAGATTTGTGTCGGGAAGAATTCGTGTTTTATCTCTAAGGAATTATCTGAATACCACCCTAGCCCGAACAAGATTACTCTGAGATTGTAAACTGGATGAGTATATATATTATGGCCATCTGCATGAGGACGAGTTAATTTATTTTTTAAGGTCCTAATTTAATAATGACATGTTATGGATTGTTGTCATCTTTTCAGTTCTGGGTGCGGTGCCAATGTTAAACGGTGGCATATTCTTGCCATTGACCACAGAACCATCTCATTACATACACACCCCTGCGGCGGCTGCTGAAGAACTTGCAGCCAGTGACTCTGGGCCACAACAGCAACTGCCAAATAATGAAGCTAACTGCTCCACTGAAGTTCATATTACAGAAGAACAGATAGCTCGGATGGAAGCTAACAATGTGAAGGCACTGAAGAGGGCTGCAGCTGCCTCTAGTGTTCAAATCACAGAAGAGCAGCGTGCTCGCATGGAAGCTAATAGGTTAAAAGCACTAGAAAGAGCTGCAACCAGAGCTCGATCTTTGCAATCAGCTTGACTGTCAGCTGCCATTGTTTTTATTATTTTCTTACCCCATTTTGTGAATTGCCCCGACTGAACGCAGACAATTGTGGTATCATACTAATGAATGCTGACGTCATAATGGTATGATTTGTAGTATAGCCTGTCGTTTGTTACTCCTTTATGCTCTTCAGTTTTAAGATTTTTTGCATTGTAGCAGAAAATGGCTTCTCTTTCTTTCTTCTAAATGCTACCGCAGGTTATGGTGAACTAAGATTTCTAAGACATTTTTTTTCGTTTAGCAAGATCTTGTCACCTCTTCAATCCCAAGCTTTGGTTTTAACTTTGCTATAATCTCCAGGTTTAGTGAGAACAATTCAATAGCATTGTTTTTAGGATGTAAGAAACTACAAAAATGAAAAATACAGTGTACTACTGATAATGAAGCTCAGCTGAAATTGACCAGATCAATCGTTCTAATTGGTCTAATAATGAAACAAGATATAAACCAAACAGAGATTAATCAAGCAACAAATAAGGATCTACCCTCCAAGGTGAAGCAGCTTATAAAATTATACACATAAAGCTTCATTGCACAATAGTTGAATCTGTTAAGAGATTACAAGTACCTGAGTTCTTTCTATCTAGTGCTTGGATTTCAAATCTGTCGGGTGAAAATTTTGGGTTCCAAAAATGGAGTCTACAAATTTTCCATTGCGGCACCCAACGTGTCATCAGTATTTGTGTACACAAAATGAAGAGCATATATCCTACCAGCTTCTCATGGATCTATCAGTAGAAAGTTGCTTGTATTTTACATAGATCAGATATATCCAACCTCAATCTCCATGATTCCCTACAAGCGTCTTGGTTCCGGCATGAGATCGATCCCACTTGGTGAGCTAAAAATCGACTGGA
This sequence comes from Abelmoschus esculentus, assembly GCA_035048815.1. Classification (NCBI taxonomy): domain Eukaryota; kingdom Viridiplantae; phylum Streptophyta; class Magnoliopsida; order Malvales; family Malvaceae; genus Abelmoschus; species Abelmoschus esculentus. The sequence continues at coordinate 2,932,272 of JAUCBN010000031.1, read as the reverse complement.
TATAGTAGAAAAATAAAACAAGGTAACACAAAAGTGTAGACAAGTAGTATCATACAATACAGACTTTTAATTTTTTATAGTGATTTGAGTAAACCTATGTAGGCATTGCTTACTTTCTAAAACATTTGCGGGCCACCTATTGCCTTGTAGGGCAACCAGTTTCCTGCCATTAAGTCTAACATTAGATGATAATGAGAACCTGATTAGAGGGATGGATGACCTCGATATTTAAAATTTAATCCCTCCCCCACCTCTACATCTTTTTTCAAATATAAGATGGACAACAAAATTCTATAATACAGTCAAGTATTCACTTTATCTAACCAAATCGCACACTAAGATGACTAGATGCCAGGTTGTAAGTCGTCAACAAAGAGACAACCAAGACGGCGCTACCACAATGATGGGGAATGACAAGTAAAAGAAGGATGCTTTGCCAACTAACAGGCTAGCCAGCCATTAGAAGACACTGCAATTGCATATGTAACAATCGAGATAACATGCAATTCTATATGAGGGTTTGATTGACCAGCTATATAACAGTTCAGTATGAAGAATTTACAGAAAATTGAGTTCGTCAAGGAAAATGAGGTTTGCAGCACTTGCACTGCCATAATATAAAAACAGGAAAAGAATTAACCAGATACCTGTGAAATAGTTAGGTAGGAGGTGGTACCAAAAGGTCAACAATGGTAATCATGCTCAGAAATGAAGTTTGAAATGCCAGCAAACATGCTAATGCACAATTGAGTGCAAGATACAATAAACAATTAAACAATATTTATATTTTTATAGGAAGGAACAGACTGCTTGAAACTAGGGTCACACACTCATAATCATACCACGATGTTCAGTGAATAGGCAATAGAAAGTGAATTTTTGTGGAGAGAAAGGATACCTGCAACCAAAAGTGCAAAAGGAAAAAAAAACGATGAAGATGGCAGATCATCACCAGAATGGGAGCAGGGGAGTTAAAATTTTCATCATTTTGGAAGAGAGTACAGGATGTTCTATATGCAGTACAATTTTATATAAAAGTACAGGTCAACCTAGAAAGGTTACACTCTCAACCAACATAAATGCTTTCAGTGAAAATTTCATTAGATTAAGTTAATTGGATCCCATAAAGTGAACTTCTTTAGCTTTTAGTTGGTTTTATACAACCCCATTTTGGTCATCCACTCCAGCACAAACAAACTAAATCCATTTAAATGACAACCTACCTGAGTAGCACCAGGCAAGATGCAGTTTGCTAAATCTTCATTAACAGATACAGGCAATGGTGGCATCTGGCTCATTAAACCCGGCATACTTCTCATGCTGCAAAAAGTCATTGTAGAAATTAAAAAACTGAAGCACAGGCAATTATGAACCCAAAACAGAACCAAAACACTTGCCACGGGCATCAATCACCAATAACTAAGTATAAAGATCCACGTACTCATTTAAAATGGCGGTAATATTGTTCCTCGTGTTATAAAAGAGATCAATATTATCCTGCAACTGTTCAAACAAACTGTACTTAATAAGCCAGACTCAGAAGACTGTTAAACAAGCACATATATGATATGAGGCGGTCTCACATACAAGATCATGAGCAGTTGAGCACATAAAAAGAACAAGAACAAACTGAACTATCTATCACGTAAGGAAGGTTTAAAAGGGATCTATCCTGATTCTAGAACCCGAACCATGACTTTTTTATTATATATAAATTCATTCATTATTTAATGGAATAGTTGTCACCTTACTTAACCTCTTCAATAAGATCTGTGACATTCTTATCATTTGTCAATTCACTCATCATTTAATAGAATATTGTTAATTGATCTAACCTCTTGAACAAGAATGATGGCATTTTTATATGTAAATTCCTTATATTCAATATTTAATGGAATAGTTGTCACCTTATTTAACCTCTTGATCTTGACACAAAAAATTGACATAACCAGCAGACACCACTGAAATGTAGCACAAACAAGAAGACAAGGTAACTCATCTCATCTAAAACCTATAATTTACTGTATGGTTACATATTTTTCAAAGATAAATTGCTATAAACTAGGGCATGATATGCTCACCTTAAATGCTGAAAGGTTCAATGTGATCTGACTAAAAGCTTGAGAATTCTGCTTCAAAAGTTGCATAGTCGTACCACTTATTCCTAAAAGTCCACAACACAAAGCAATGCTGTTAAGTTTTCCAGATTGAATGCTTTCAACCAAAACCTTTTCTATCTAGATTGCTTTCATCAAACTATATTGCTTGTCAAGTTTTCCAGTTCCTCAACTTGGTTAACTTTAAATACCTAATAATCAACCTCATTGACACCTAGTCCCGTATTCACAGAGAACAAAATTTGGAACTTTTTCCCTGGTAAAACTTATCGGCATATATGCTTGTAACACTTCCAAATTTTGTCAGCTTTTTCAGAAGATTACAAATCAATCTTATAATTAAGCACCAATTTAGTAGCTACTGTCCACTTAATATTAAAACTCAAAACCTCAAAATCTTGGAAGATTACCCAAAAGTTTGTATAATCAAAAGGCAATTACCACTAAAAGATAGATATTAGATATCAATTCTTCTAGGTGGTAATATAAAATACATACCTTCAGAAGACATTCTTCCATTCTGGTCCAGATGGTGCATCATGAGAGGGTACACAGCCATATTCTGTGGCAGTGCTGAAGGCATATTCATTGTTGAGGATGATTCCACTTGCTTACCCTGAAGACGTATGAGCTTTAGAATATTGGTTCTTCAATCACATCACATCTTAAAGTAATTATCAGGGAATCAAAACTTTTTCCAACAAAAATGGATAAAGCTTCATAGCTAAAGGTGTCAGAGAAGTGCTCAAGGAATTAGTGAGCAAAATTGACTAGAAATGGGTTTCTCAGAAAGTAGCTTCACAATCTAGGAGTGCATCACTGAGCTTAAGACAATATTCATAAGGCCCAATGAGCAGTGCACGCAGAACAGTCTTTGGAAAAGAGATTGTTATAGTTGATACTGATGATAAAAAACCATTTCATAGAAAGTAAATAAGGAAACTCATGGAGCATGCTATTCTATGTGCTTCTTCTAAGTAAACTTAAGAAACAATTTTAAAATCATTTGGGGAGAAATGAAGAAAGAAAGTATTGTAAAAGTTTACATAATTTATCAGCATACCTTCCTACTGTTCACCTTCTTTCCTGCATTATGATGCTCTTCTGGTTTCCTTCGCTTTCTCTGACAATTTCCAAAATATAACTTTATCTCTAAAAGCAGATGAAATTACAGATTTTAAATGCAAAAATATAGTGTCTATGAAATAAAATGTATAGAAGCACATTAACAGATTGGTTGGGTTCTACTAGCTGCAGTCGATGCCAAAACTAATAATTGAACATTTCCGCCAGCATATCAAAACTAATAATTTTGCACACCACTTTTTCATATGAAAACATAAGAGTGTAGATCACACGAAATAAGATTAAAAAAAATGTAAGAAATGCATCATTAGAGAAAGGAGCTTACTTGCATCCACCTACACCTCAATGCAACATCACGTACAGTTTTATCAGGCAAAGTAGCTGCAATCTTTATGTACTTCATTATCTTTGGTTCGTCTTTATACCTATATACATGTACATTAAAATAAAAATCAACGCTTAATCTCATTTCTAAAACGAGACATACCTGATAAGTATTAAGTATCTTCTTAAGAACAGGTTCTACCATAAAAACCATAAGCAAAACACACACCAATCCTAGTAAAATCATTAGGGTAGCTACTACTTAATATTAAGTAGCAGAATTTTACAACGCTTGCATATACAGTAAGAAGCTGAATACGTCTACAAAAGGCTTTGGATAAACTGCAAGAATTAATTAAGACATACCTTTCAAGGCTGTCTTCCAGTATATACTGTTCGTCAACAGACCAATCGGCAGCAAACCCTACATCATGTTTGTGCCCTGAAACTGAATCAACAAGTAGGGAAGATCCAGGTTGGACTAATGCAGGGGAACTTGTAATCACACTGGAATTCCCAGGCAATAACATAGCCGGCGGTGCAAAGTATCCACTCATCGGAATCATCTCAGAGCTACTGTCAATAGAAGCCGACTGGAAAGACACAGCGTGTCCATTCATTATAGAATCTAAACTATCATCCTGATTAAACCCACCGCCTGCTTCTGTTTTCATTTTCCCTCCTTTCTTTTCCTCACACGATTTCACTCAAAATTCAACTACACCTCATCACCTCATAATCTCATCATGGTTCATCTTCAGCTCGGAAGAACAAAACCGAAAATAAGATATCAATCTCGAAAATTCAACCAAAACCGAATCCTAAAACCAAAAAATCACATCAATAAGCAGTGATCTAAAAACGACAGCAACAAATAAAAGTAAAAGAGATGGAAGATTACCTTTTCGAGAACAACTTTCCTACCAAGCCGGCAATCCCTAATTGGTTTTGCTTCTTCTTTTTAGCGTTCACAATAAGCTTAGCTAATGGCTACTGCAAATGACCAATTAGTGCAGTTTTTCTTCTACTTACTTTGTTGTTTTTGTAGTGGAGTCCTTTGTTTTTGGTTAGTATCTCCATTTTCTTCTTGAGAGAACAAAGGGTTAGCTTACACCTTCATGTCTCCACCCAATGGAAATCAAAGCTTTGCAAAAGGCAAAGCAATGAAGGGAATTCAAAGCAAAACAAAAAGAAGTTCGGTTTTCTTTTTTTGATAAAGTGAATTTATTTTTTTATATGGAATTTATATTTTCGGAAATTGGACTTTAGCAACAGTGCGAATCCCCGTAAGCACTTGATGCCAATTATTGTGGACTCTCCACCTTTATCTTTTATTTTATTTTAATGATATAATGTAATGGTTCCTTCCATTTTATAAGTTTGTCGATCAAATTTAAAAAAATAATATTTTGGTTATTTATATTATTATTTTAGTTTTTATGTTGTTATTTTATAATATTTTATTTATTGAGATTTTTAAAATTATTAATTTAATTATGTACCGCTTTGGTAAAAATAATAATTTTTAATTTAATTTTGAGTTTTAAATGAAATATTAATTTAATTTTTAAATTCAATTAAAATCTTTTACAATTGATCACTATTCATTATTTATTTATAGAGGAACTTGCATAGTAATGATTATATATGACCCTGATTATCGAGTTATTTGTGGTTTATATAATTAGGTCTGTTTATTTTTAAGTAACTATTTGATAGTTTCCCGCTTATTTATTACAAGTAGAAAAGAGGTGATGATTCATCTTAAAAAATATGAGATTGATGAATCTGATTAGTTGAGACCACAAATGATATGATAAGAAAGGTTAATGATATAATTTCTTAAGCTGGAGAAAAAATTATCCCTCAAATTTGATGATTTACATTCATTTTATTGATATTTTTGAAATAATTACAATTAAGTTCTGTTTTTCCTAAAATTACTGGTTTATTATTTCTAAACCCTGTTAGTTAAAATTAATGAACTTAAGATTTGACCCTCACTTTTTAATTCAATTATATTTTTAAGATTATTTTTTTCAAAATTAATTAATTTGTTTTATTCGTAGTTCAATCATAAATTTGTCTTTGATTGCTTTCATTCATTAATTATTATCGATTACTATTAACGATAACCGTCGGGACTCCAAGACGAATTTCCCTTTATTGAAAAATCAATATAATAAAATTCGTTAGAAAGTTTTATAAAATATTAATTTCCTTCTAACTCGTCTTGCAAAAACAATGAATTCTTCTCCTATTATAATAATTATCGTAGATATATAAATAAATTTAAAGGCGTATTATTTTCTTTATTCTTTTCTCAGATGCATTATCCCTCTAATTGTATCCAATATTTTATATAAAATCATATTTATTAAAATTTATTCAACAAATAATCTCAGATAAAGTAATTGATGATTTAAATTTAATAATTTTGTGTCCAATCCTAATATAATAAGTTTTTTTTTTTTTTTGAAACATGCGCATCGCCCAATTAAATATAGTCTCATTTTCCATTTGACTTTTTGTTGGATTTAGTTTAGTGAGTTCTGGGCTCAAACTCAGTGAGCCCAGATAGATACCACCGACTCGCCCGCGAACCCAGCTACTTGGCATATATTTTCAGTTCTTGGCGCGCCACCTAAAATTGATCTTTCTTTAATTAAAGAACAGCTTCATCAACCATTTGGTTTCCATTTTTATCATTTTGGATCCGAGGCACCGTCCCTGGAATTTGAATTTCGAAAAATAAAGAAGAAACAGAAAGAAAATTAGCAATGACGACCTTTATGAAGCTGGAAGATTCACCTATGTTTCAAAAACAGGTAACACTGAAATTCTCTATATCTTCATTATTCTACATTTGTGTTTCCAGATTATTAATTTTTCGCATGATTCCTGAAATGCTTTTTTCTTTCATTTTGAATCGAAATGTGATATAAGGAGGGTCTACCGTTTTATTTGGATGTAATGTTTTCATTTTGTGTTTACTGAAAGTGAAAGATCAAAATTCGCTTGAATCTGATTTCATGAAAATGTGCATTGCTTGAATTTATGGCGTATTTTTATATTTTCATGTTCTTTAGGATTATACTTATATTTGTTTAATTGATTAGAAAAATATGATTGCATCACGTTTGTTGATTGAACAGATATGTTCTTTAGAGCTCACGGCTGACGATTTGAAAAACCGATGTCAAATACTATACAAAGGAAGCAAAAAGTTTCTGTATGTATCTTTCAATTTCTAAATTCAGAAATTCTTTCTTTACTCATTCTGTAAATGCTTGGATTCGGTTTTTGTCAATAATGATTTATTGAGGCCAAGTTTTCTGACTATAAGCTTTTGTATATGAAATTTTATTCTTTGTTTTTTCATTGGTAAGTACATTATTGCTTCCCTCAGAACTAACTGACAACATATTCTCATGTTGTATTCTCCATGCTCATTAGCTTTGTAGCTAGATATTGGATTCAAATTTTGATCTTTAATGCAAATGTATCTTTTTGCCTTGGACCCTGAACATCTGACCTTGAATTTGCCTCTCCCCTACTATGATATAATTTCCCGTGACCCTATAAAAGAAGGCAGAGAACAAGTGCTCTCGTTAGTGACTCAAGTTGTAAAATACAAAAAAGAGTTATTGAAGATCTGTTTCATTCTTTATCTCCAGTGCTTTCTTTCCATATATGTTTGCTTATTTATTTTGCTCCATATCTACTGCTTTTGCAGGACAGCCCTTGTAGAAGCACATAATGGAGAAAATAGCTTTGCTGATTCTTTGGAAGCATTTGGTAGTGGGAAGGATGATCCCGTTAGTTTATCCATAGGAGATTTCCAAGGTGTCGTCTTATTCAAACTTCTTTTAACTACAAAGCCCGTCTTACTAGTTAATGTTGACAATTTTGATTAGGTTTAAAGTTTTGGGTCTAGTGTTGCAACTTGCAAGTTTTGTCAATTCCTGGAGATGAAACAGATAAAATGTGTGCCTTTAACATGTGCTTTTATGTGTTTTACATTGCTGATTACTTTTCTCCAGCGGGTTCTTGTCTTCAATCAATGGCAGAAAGCTTAAACTGTTCTGGAAATTTACTTTCAGCAGAACAAATGCTATCAAGTGGCAATTGTTTTTTCCCCTGTTTGGTTTACTTTTAAAAGGCATTATATTAACTTGTTTAGCCTAATGGGTTTAAAACATAAGGGAAAAAATGTTAGGAGGTTTCATTGGGTTGGAATATCATGTTAGTGTTCAGGTCACTTGGTGAATACTTAAAAGTAATCATGCTCAGTCAGAGGGGTAGACGTAGACAGGAAACAACATATTTGATATTTTCATTTTTGTTCTACTTTAAAAGGAGAGACCTTGGGACTGAAGTCTGAACAAGATCAGATCATATACGGATACATTTAGCTCTCCACTCACCTCAACATATTTTTGTTGCTTCCTTTTTGCAGGGCCGATCATGTCCAAGTTCATCAAAGCTCTTCGGGAGCTGGCTGGCTATAAGGAGTTGCTTCGTTCACAAGTAAGTGTGAATTTACCATCTAAAGAAAGCAATTATTTCTTATACACTGGAATCACACAGGGATAAGTAGCTTTTTTCTTATTGTCTACTGTAAATGTACCCCATTTTATTAGTAGCAACACTTTACTAAATGGTATTTTCTTTGCCCCGTATTATTTTCCTTTCTATTAAGCATCCAACCTAAAACCAACTGATAATGAGTTGAGGGTCCAACTTTAATATAAGACCACAGTAAGCCTAATGCATAACAGTGGACAACCTCACCAAGAGTCATCAACCTCCCATGGGATATTAAGGAACACATGAACTTTGATACCATGTTAATAATCTGACCTAAATCCAGTTGGTAATATATAGGATGAAGCTAAAATTAAACATTGGTAGGGGTTAAGTATTTAAATCTAAAAACTACGAGGGACAAAAATTTTATTTATCAACATTTAAATTAAAAAGACCTAAAATAACATTATAAAAAAAATTCAAGACTCACAACCCTTCTGATTCCCATAGTGGAACCTAGGACTTAACATTAACATTTATCACTTAGCCTTTTACATACCCTTTTTATTTTGGATGTTCAATTTTGTTTTTAAGATTTGGATTTCAATTACAGGTGGACCATGTGTTAATTGATGGACTAACGCAATTTATGACTGTTGATTTGCACGAGGCAAAGGTAAATATCATTTAGCAGTTATCTTTAAATTTTGTTTCTGAAAGTGGTTGTTTTGATCAATGGTGGAACATAGTAAGAACTAGCCCAAAATTTTAAGAAATTATTATTTGATCTTTTTAAATTTTCAAAAATATTATTAGGTCCATTCAAAAATCTGAAAAATTTCAATTACTTCCTTAATTTTTTTTTAAATTTCTCATTAATATATATTTTTATATTGAAGAAATATGTGACAACTTATCATCAAAATTGTGTTATATAATATATATTAACAGAGGCAAAACTATAATGAAATTATGGAAGGGACTAAATTGTTCATCTTTAAAACTGAAATGGCTCTAAATGATAATTAAACCATAAAACTAGAGGGTTGAGGCTTGATTTCACTAATTTCAAAACTATCGTGTCTTAGTCTTAGAAAATAATTTAAGAGAGGCTAAGACTAAACCATAAAACTAGAGGGTTGAGGCTTAATTTCACTAATTCCAAAACTATCGTGTCTTAGTCTTAGTCTTAATTTCACTAATTTCAAATTTTTCATGAACTTAAAATACAACTAAACCATAAAAGTTGAGTGGATCGCTCCCACTAATACCCAAAATCAAGTGTCTAGATCAGCTAATGGTTTTGATCATCACCTTACTAACTAGCCCACTTTCCAGCTCTCTGTTTTTTTTTAAGGAAAGCTTAACAGAAATCGAGTAATTGAGAGTTAAGACATAACACAATCACTCCTTGTTAAGATTTTTATAACTCTGTATTCTGCAGGAGTCTCGTCGACGGTTTGACAAAGCTATAAGTGCATATGATCAGGTATTACAGACTATGTAAACTTCCTCTGTTATGAAGATAATTATCAGATAAAAATGAATAGCAGAAATTTCAGATCAGAAAGTTATTCTCCAATGGGTTTAATACAAATGCTGATATTTCTAAAGAGATGCAGATGGCTATTCCTTGTAGCACACGTTTTAAATATTAGCTTCATTTCCCAACATTTTATAAAAAGTCAGCAATCAAGCATGATAAAACAGCATCGTATTCCTTGATTCCTGTAAAATATATTGTTTTCTCCTTAACGCTCTTTTCTGCCAGGCACGCGAAAAGTATGTGTCTTTGAAGAAGAATACGCCACAAGATATTGTTGCTGAGGTAGAAGAGGTATTCTCTTTCACTATGTAATTATCGACTTCTCGCATGTTTCTAACAAGCCTAAGAGATGACATTCTTAGACTATGCTCTGTAGTCTGTATGTTTCACTCGTTTTCTTTATAAAATATTATTCTTCACATCTCCTGTGTTTTCTTGATACCTTCCAGTTTCTAACTCGTCTGCAGGGTGCAATTATCTTATTCATTAAAAAAAAACTTACCTGTCTTATATTTCTGGGTGTGTTTGGATTTTGTTTTTGACAGGATCTAAAAAATTCCAAATATTCTTTTGAGAAAAGCCGCTTCAATTTAGTATGTTTGCTGTATCTGCAAATCCCTGTTTGTTTCTCTTAAGGTTATATTTTCATATCATTTCTTGCTTCATTTGGTGACATTTGTTTGTGGTTTAAGGAAAACAGGTAAATGCGCTAATGAATATTGAAGCCAAAAAGAAGTACGAGTTTCTGGAATCAATAAGTGCCATTATGGATAGCCATCTTAAATATTTTAAGCTGGTTTGTATTTCCTTTTTATGATGTGACAAGTCATGTGTGGATTGAATATGATTGGTTTCTTTTCGTTGTAGGGGTTCGAATTATTGAAGCAGTTGGAACCATTCATTCACCAGGTAATATTCTCTCTTTTTTTCCTTCTTGTATATAGAGAAAAAAAAAGTGAAGGAGAAGAAGTTAGACAGGTGTTGACTACTACCGTCCGATTAGCTGGGTTAATTATTTAACGAAGGTTGATTCAAGGGTGAAAATAGGAATTTATTATAGAGGGATTATAATTTTTTTAATTAGAATATATCAAAAAATAATTTCTTTAAAATATTATATATTTTTTAAAAAATTATCTTTATTTAATATATAAAAATAATAATCGACAGATATCGACTACCCTTGACCCTAAGTTCCGCCCATGGGTTGATTTATAGTACTCCATAATATTAAAAACAAGTTATTGACATGTAGTAAGTGGAATCAATAATATCCGGAAGTTCCATACTCTGACCTCAGTGCGGTAAGTAGGGTTGCGATTGAAATGAAATATATAATGAGTTATTCGAGTGCGATTCGATTAAAAATTGATTAATACTTGATTTGAGTTCTTGACAAATTAAGTCCAACTACTTTATATCTGACTAAAAAAATTGTGAGTTATTTGAAAATATAATATATTATTTTTTTAAATTTAAAGTCGAAATGCTTAGACCTAAAACCATAAACATAAACCCTAAATTTTAACCTAAACTTTAAACTCTAAATATAAACCATAAATTCTAAATTTAATAACCTAAATATCTAAACCCTAAACTAATACCCTAAACCTTAAAATTTACAAGTTTGTGTATCATTTTTCTAGTAGGGCTTTAAATGAGACAAGACAGATTGTAATCTACTCGAGTCTGACTTGGTCAAAGCTCGATCAATACTCGACTCGATTGAACTCGACCCAAGCTCAAACTCGGCTCGAGTTCTTAACAAGCCGAGTCAAACTCAGATAATTCAGGCTTGTTAAAAAATACTTAGGCTCGAATTCTTAATGAACTGAGTCGAACATAGTATTACTCTAACTCGATTCGACTCGTTTATAGTGACAATTAACATAGAATTTTGATCAGTCAAAATAATCCATGCAATTATAGGAGTATTGTGCCTTCTTTTACATTCTTTTAAGTTGAGTGTTTTTTATTGCTTTTGAATTTTTTTGGATGAAAAAATTGGTTTGAACCTCTAAGCCCTAAGGGAAACAAAAACAAAGCCATAGTACGGATATTATTTGCATGCCTCTTTCTATAATCATTCTCTTTTATCTAGCATATTATTAGATGCAAGTGTTTTCAATTACAAAGTATAAATTGATAGGCAGGCATATGCAAGAGATAGTGTGCTTTTGGAGTTACCATGTCAAAGAATACTTTTTGGTCGCGCTATTGGATATGAATGTGTCGTATGATTGAATGTAATTACAACTAGTTCTAAGTTACTAAACACTTAACCTGTGCATTTAATCTGGGTTATATAATTGCACAGGTTAAATGTATATCTCTGTTAGAGCTTGACATTGACTGCAGAAGATTGTGTGCACACTTTGTGATTTTAAACAGGTGGCTTTGTCCTTACCTTGTGTGTCCGTTTTATTAAATTTAACATAATCTGGTTTGGTTTATGACAGGTATATACATATGCTCAACAGGCGAAAGAATTAGCCACTGCTGAGCAGTGTAGTCTTGAAAAACGTATTGAAGAATTCAAGACTCAAGCTGAGATTGATGCTCTAAAAGCTTCTAGTAGCATTGAGCCTTTAACCACTTCTGGTGCCATTTGTGTTATGGGAATGAACGCAGACAAAAACATTGAAGCAATCATGCAGTCTTCAATAAATGGGGAGGTGAGTGAGTCATTTTCATGGAAAAATATTTTATACACCGACATTGAATTTTTTTTACTCTCTCAAGCAAGTTAATTTTAGGATTTAAGAATTTATGCGTAGGGATTTAGAATTTAAGGTTAGGGTTTAAATTTTAGGGTAATAGGTTAGTGATTCAAGTTTTAACCTATAAATTATAAACCCTAAATTCTAACAACAAATCATAAATTTTAAACCCTACACTTAAATCTTAAAATGATTATTTAGACCTTAAATTTTAGACACGAGAAAATTAAAAAAAAAACATTGTCAGTGCATGATATAATTACCTCTTCTTTATATCATCTCTATGTAAGTGTAAACATCAAACTAACTACTATTTAATTATGAAAATAGTCCTTAAAATTTTAAAATTGACCAAGTTGTATATGATATATGATTTAATTATTTCATTTAAACTCAATTTAATAAACATTTAAAAATAGAGTTCATATAAACTAGTAGTATATGATTGAAAAAGAAAGGTAAATTACACAAAATAACGACTCAATTATTTGTAAACTTTTATTTGGCCACTTGATTATTAAAATAATCAAATTTAGCACTAAAAGACCATTAGAAATTATGATTACTTAATAGTTAGCTACAAATTCTTAGATGATATCTTAATCTAACATCTATAGGATTTATTATTAATACATATATGCAATCACACCAATATTAGAGAATAAAAATTCTGTTTTTTGGGTTATACACCAAGAATTAAGTTTATAGAATAAGATTAAGGGTTAGAGTTAGAATTTATGATTAGGATTTAAAGAATTATGTGCACGGTGTATTTTAGAAGGTTTAAGATTTAAAATTTAGAGTTAAGATGTATAATTTAATTTTTTTAATGTTGGAATATAAAAAATATACCGAAAAAGTTAACATGTGATTTTTTTTTCAATTTTAAAGCTAATCATTATGAACTTCGCAAGCATATTGATAATTTTGACACTAAATACTAACGGTGTCAAAAATTTAACTAAGATTTTTAAACCTAAAGTAAGAGGCTTTAATTTCAAACTTTCAATTAAATTAATTGAATCACGTACTTTGTCAAAATATAGGGATTGGCATTAATCATTAACATTCCATTTTAAAATATTCTAATATTCATATTATAAATAATCTGTGTAAATTTAGATGAAAAAAATATAGAGAAAAATTATGTATTTATTTTTCTATTGATATGACATCTTAAGCTTTTCAAATTCATTTAAATTTTGAATTTTATATTATAATTTTGGTAATATTACATTCTTAGCATGTGCCATTTAAACTATTATAGGAATAAAACCATTCATTTTACAGGTCCAGACAATCAAACAAGGATATTTGTTGAAACGTTCTTCAAGTTTGAGGGCAGATTGGAAAAGGAGGTTCTTTGTACTTGATAGTCAAGGAACACTACATTATTATAGGAATAAGGGAATCAAACCAATTGTATGTAGCATGTTACTTTATAACCATGCTTGATTGTTCAAGTTTAATTATGTAGGTTGAAACATCTGTTGTATTTCCAGGGTTTTCTCCATCAGTATGCTGGTTCAGTTGACCATAATAGCGGTGTATTTTCTAGATTTCGTTCCAAGTATAAGACACCATCTAATGGAAATCTGAGCTGTCATACCGTTGATCTTCGTACTTCAACAATAAAGATGGATGCAGAAGATACAGATTTACGGCTTTGCTTTAGGATCATATCTCCACTTAAAACGTACACATTGCAGGTGAGTTTATCTACTGTTAATATCTTATGAAAGCTTAATTTTAGTTGTTTAAGATCGACTATAGTTTGAACTCATGATTTTATGATTCATAATGATAGATGTAGCTATATTAAGCATGATATAGTTCAGGTGCATTTTATGGTCTATGTTCGGGATTCGTGGTTCCCCCTCCTAACAAAATCGTCTCTAAGATTCGAACATGGGTTCTCTCCTTTGGGTGCAAAGAATGCATTTTTAATATTCCACTGATGAATCATATAATGGTTCATTACAATAAGAGAGATAAGGAGTTGGATTGAGGCATTTTTGGCATTTGGGGAAGAAGTCATAGTCGAGAGTAGGAATTTATGTAAACTCCTATGCAACAAATTGGCTCTTGAGTTCTATTAAAAAAAAAAAACTTTAATTGTGTACAGCCATCGACAACCCACCTCAATTTTACTTGGTAAAGGAATCAAGTCCCAAGTATGATCAGCATGAAGATAATTCATTTCCTCCACCATATCTTGTTGTCATCCAGGATCTGTCTTTACTGCACTAACAATCTTCTGAGAGGACACATTGAATAAAGTTGAGGTAAAGGCATAATATGAGAATGACAGTTGATGATAACTCGAAATATTATAAATAGGATGAGCATTACGAGAAGAACAAATACCTTTAAGGACATCAAGTTCGTCTGTTAGAGGCATGACAGGAGTTGAAAAAGATGGTAGTTGAGGAAGTGAATCACTTGGAACAATCTTGTTTTGTACTTGCGGTTGGATTTATAGAATGGTTTATAAAGATCATATGGAGTATACCTAAAGAGGTTTTGAGGGTTCATTATCTGTAATGGGAAAGATGAGAAAACGTCCATTTACGTTCATCTGCTTTCTTTCCATTTAGAAGATCAACTACTTTACGCCTAGTGGAATGAGACATTAGGTCCCTTAAGTAAAGTCAGGAGTTCAAATCAGGCTGTTGTGAATGGAGAAAATTGGGTTGGGAGTGTCGCCCCCGTAATGGATCTCTGCAAAACTGATCCGGATTAATTGGTCAATGAGTAGGATACACATGATTAAACAACAACAAAAAAAAAATCAACTACTTTTGATTATTTGGTATGATCTCATCATAGTATCTGTTCATTTTTTCTTAGTCATTCGATAAGACACGCACCTTGTAGATAAGACTTTCAAACTCGTCTTCTACGGATATCAACATTCCCATTTTTCATTGGGATCAAGGTTCAAGTTTTGGAATTTCTTGATGCCTATATTTGTCACTAAATTATTGGTTACATTAATGTATGATTAGATCAGAGTAATGATCTAGAAGAAGAAGCAATGGAACTTCCCAAAACACAACATTCTATTTCCAACAATGGCATGCCCTTTAAAACCAAGGTCGAAACCAATACTGTATTCTTAGTTGACTATAATTGAATGTAATCAAACAAAGGGCAAAATTTTCAAACAGTCTAAACTAAGCTAGACTATAATGTTTTCTTCGAGATGATTGTACTGATACTTCTGTCTTTGGTTTGTGCAGGCTGAAAATGGAGGGGATAGAATGGATTGGGTTAATAAAATAACTGCAGTCATTACATCACTTTTGAACCATCATTTTGAGCAGCAGGTTCATTTTTGCCTCTTAAGACATTTTCCTATGTTGAAATATCAATTCTCATTAAACTGCTACTGATAGTGATTTATTTGTCTGTTGTGGCTGCATCCTGGAAAAAAAGCTTGTGGATAATGATTATGCTCGCAAAGCTTCTTCTAATGTTTTGTTACCTAATAACCAAGGTACTTCAGATGATCAAACAGGCAACAGACCTGAGCCTGTTTCTGCAGTCCTCCGAGAAATTCCTGGAAATGATGTTTGTGCAGAGTGCAATGCCAATGAACCTAGTTGGGCATCTCTTAATCTTGGCATATTAGTATGCATCGAATGCTCTGGTGTTCACCGTAACCTCGGTGTACACATTTCAAAGGTGCAACTTATTCTTCAGAAAACAGACGGACCTTATGGGAAAATTTGGTTAACCTTATTTTACACTTTCCACCTCAATTTTCATGAAACTGCATGATGGATTGTAAATCATATCTTAAATATTAGTAGCTGTACAGTTGGTGCTCCCAGGTAAGGATTCCTCCATTTCAGAAAAAAATCTATTGATTGTTGAATTGCATTCCACATTATTGTCTCTCAAAGTATTTAGTTCCCTTCATTTCATTGTGGAAGCAGCAGCAGTCTATGGGGAGAATTTGTTGTACAGTTTCATACCAGTTATTATACTTACAAATGACTTTGCTGCCATAGACTTACAAGTAGTTTTGCCTGTAAAATTATGGTGTTCAGTACAGGTTGAATGAATGTTTACTTAAGTGAAATGAGAAAAATTAAGATTCAAAAGAACAATTAAGAGGGAGGAAACTGATAGAAATGAATTGATATCATGATCTTTCCTTCATTTTAAGAATCTTTAATGAAACAATATTTTCTTCTATTTGCAGGTGAGATCTTTGACTTTAGATGTCAAAGTGTGGGAACCTTCAGTTGTCGAATTGTTTTGTACTCTGGGAAATTCTTATTGTAACTCTATATGGGAAGGCTTACTCCTTCAGAATGAGAGGTAAGATATTCATGTGCGTGCGCTCGTGTGCACATAGTAACTGTTCTGTTAATTTGTAATGCCATTTCAGTATGCTAAACAGTAATCCTTGATTTCTCATAAGCATATAGGGTACCTACCTATAGAAGACCAGGTAAGGAAGATGCAAAAATCATAGGTTTTCCCAAGTATACTGTTTTCTTAGATATGTTAGCAAGATAATCAGTAAGTTCTAAAAGCATAAACTTGAAATCAGTTGTATTGTTGAATTGATAATCTTAAGTGGTTATGCTGATAGCACTACAATAATTGTTCTCTTTCCTGTTCAATGCAATTTATTTGCAGAGGGGATGAAGCAAATACTATTAGCACATCAGTAAGAAAACCATGTCCGAAAGATGCAATTTCCGATAAAGAGAAATATATTAACGCTAAGGTATGTAAGTTGGATTTTTTTCTCTCTTGATGTTCATGCATCACATTTCATATTTCACCATCCATGCGTTTCTTCGTTCCTATTCTTCCTTGCATTGTGCCATGGTGCAGTTGGCTGGTGTTTTAATTAAGCAGGAAACATCTTTTTGCATTGCCATAATCTTCTGCTACCTCTAGCCATTCTCTAAATCGAACTGTGAATTGTTTAGCATCATATAGAAAGATCATTTCCTGTTGGTTTCTTTTTTCTGTATGCTCAAAGTAAGATTCGAGGCCGAAAACACATGCAAACCTGCCCCATTTTGATAATTGTCATTTTTCATGACTGCAAGATGTCATGCTGTTTAGATTAGTCTTTTATCTCTCTGAATGCTATGTTTAGAAAAGCTGTGCTTCCAATACAAAGCCTAACATTATTCCTCTCTTAAAACCAGTATGTAAGCAAATTGCTAATCATCAGAGATCCAGAGCAACATGGAGCGTCTCCAAACTACATAAACATCTGGCAGGCAGTTAAGGCTGAAGATTTACGAGAAGTTTATCGTCTACTTGCAATGTCAGGCACCAATATTGTAAATACCACCTTCGATGATGTCTTCACCGTCGAGTGGTATCACCATGCTGACGCTCAAGACAAATCAATTAATACCCTCACTGACCAGTGGATACAAAATGATCCATCAGCCTGTCAAAGAATCAAGACTTCGGGTGACCCCAGGAATTGTCTACAAGGTTGTTCACTGTTGCATCTGGCATGCCAAAGTGGCAACCCTGTGATGGTTGAGTTGTTGCTGCTATTTGGAGCCGATATAAATTTGCGTGATTTCCATGGAAGGACTCCTTTGCACCATTGCATTGCTACAGCCAAGAACACGTTGTCGAAGCATCTGCTGAGAAGGTAGGTTGCATATTTTGCGTGCTTATCCCTAAGAAACCTGGTACTTCATGAAAATAGATGGCACATCTAAGCATGTCTTAAGCCTAAATGATAAGAGTACTAGTTTTAGCCTGAATCCCAACTCAAAGTAATAAGCTATTAGGTGAAGTGATCATCCATCTATACAAGTCAAAGATTGCTCTAGATTATCTCTCTCGGCCAATTTTTAACAGCCTTATCATAGACCGCCAAGTGGAGTCCGGATCAACAATTAGTCTAGTGGTAAGAAACATTAGATCCCTTAAGCAAAGTCAGAGGTAAGAATCTTGGCATTGTGAATGGAATTGAGGACCAAATTCATTATAGGTTGCCTGCAAAATTCTAGAGATGGAAGGTTTATTCTACTTGTTAAAAGGGTTTGATGAAATAAAGAGATACATACTCTTTTTGGTTTTAACCATCAATGTCCGACTTATAGTTCAACTAATTTGGATCAGATTTTTGCATTGACCCAATATGGGTTGCCTCCGATTCTAGTTTTCTTCATTTACAATGCAAGAATTCGAACTCCTAACCTTATTTAAAGAATCTATCCCCTCAGATTCCCTTTTTTATTCCCTTTTTGATATTCAATGTAATGCTTTACTTCTTAGTCTCATACTCTCTTAGATAAATGATTTTAATTTGTGATTAATGTGCAGAGGTGCACGGTCTTCGATTAGAGATGGTGGGGGATTTAGTGCATTAGATAGGGCCATGGAGAAGGGAGCCATCACAGATGAGGGGCTACTTATTTCGCTTAGTGAAAGCTATTGAAGAAAACTCGTTTTCCCCAAACTTATAGTGCTTGCTTCTCTCCCCCCATGAATACGCTTTCCACTTCTGTTGTCTGTTGTTGCCTCTTTGCATGATCTTCTGGTACATCTACATTTCGGATTGTTTCTCCTCCATTAACTAGATGGATTGTTGAAAGAGTGTTGGAAACATCCTTTTTGTTCTTTGCAATGTTACATCTGTTGGAAACTTTGCCTATTTGCGTAACCTTTTAGTGGTTGTTTGTATAGGGTCTAATCTTTCAAAACAATAAGAATTCTCTATTTAGAATTATATTTTGAAACATAATACTGTAAAAAAAAATTACACAAATATTTAAAATATAAATCTAAACCCTAAATCTTAAATTTTAAACCCTACAAACCAAAACTACTAAACCTTAAAATTGACAAACTGGTGTATCAGATTTTTCTCTCCTCTAAATATGGATTTAAACAAATAATGAACGTCACATTTATGTGTTTTATTTTATTATGATTTCCATTGAAGTTTTAAGAGTATGAATCATACACGAGGCCAAATTCTAAGAAAATTGCAAGGATAAAAATTTTAATTAAAGAGAAAAAAGTAGGGCAGGGAGGTCTGGCAAGAGCATTCTAAGAAGCCAAGTGCATATCATGTACCTAAAGAGTCATCAGAGAAGGTTTTCCAACAGGCAGAGAAGGCTAGGTTTCCAGACTCCTTATTTGCTGATGGGAAATGGTTGACAGACTGAAAACCTTCCCTGGCTGGCAATAGCTTGGCAGCAAATGAATAAGTCATCAGCCAGAGCATAAAAACAAGCATTGGAACTAGATACTTCACTTTCTGAAGCCTCTCCAACTAACCAACTGAACACAGCATAATCGAAACTACTCTAGCCTTGATCCGTAATTTCTTGGTATCGACTTTTTAAGTATCTCAGGGAATATAGTAGGATGAGAATATGCTCAAGCTAGTTAACTGCAAAAATGATAAAATTAGCATGTAACCTTTTTGGTCTTCCATCATCTCAAAGGGCTAACAACCCAACCAGTGATGGGGTTTTGCCTCCGAACTCTAAATTTCTTCTGGGGACCACTTTGCAGCCGTTCAAGCACCGTGTATGTTATTGAATCAGGTGTCAAACCCTGTTGTTTGAGTTTTGTATAGAGATCTACAGCTTCTGCAGTCCTGCCACTTCTTTCAAGACAGTCAAGTAAAATGTTGTATGTCACAATGTTAGGGTAACAACCTTCGGCAGACATTTCATCGAATAATGAGCAAGCCATCTCAACTTTATCTGTTTTACCAAAGCACTCGATGAGTGTGCTGTAAGTAACAACATCTGGATTTAATCCTTTCTCTTGCATCTCCTTAAATCTCATGTGAGCTTCATCAACATTACCATTTTTCCCAAGGCAATTAATCAAAGAATTATAAGATACAATATCAGGTTTACAATCGCTTTTCTCAAGTTCTTCAAAGATTTTGATAGCCTCATCAACTTTCCCAGCCCTTCCAAAGCTAGAAATTAGAATATTGTATGTAAATACATCGGGTGAAGGGCCTTGCTGTTTCATCTTTTCATAAAGGTCATGAAGATGCGATATTTGCTTTAACCTACCAAGTGCCGAAAATACTGTGTTATACATGACTGTATCAGTGTCGATTCCTTTTTCCTTAATCTTACTTAGTAGGTCCATAGCCTCAGTAGTTTTACCTGCACTACAAAGGCTTTCCAACATTGAAACATATGCATCCTTATCCCCCCCATCATGGAAGTACCACATGTTGCAAAATAACCGGTGAGCCTCACTCGCATGACCCAGCTTACTAAGTGTCCTTACAAGATACGCATATATTGACTTACTCATATATTTCTTTGATACTTCAATAACTTCATCTAGTTTACTAAGCTGACCTTCAGCAACCAAAACATTTAAAATGACAGTGAAAGTAAATTCATTCGGCTGACAACCCTTCGCCACCATTTCATAGAAGAGGCTAACAACCTTGTCAACCATCCGCCCATTGGCTAGTGCCTGAATCACGGTGTTATAAACAATCAAATTAAGAGAACAACCCTTTGACACCATTTCATCAAAAAACTTCAGTGACTCATCACATCTACCAAGTTTTCCATTCAATCTTATCATAATTGTGTACGTATACTCATCCAGCTCACAATGCTTTCGTTTCATGTCTTCAAGAACCATGTACGCCCGCTCCACCTGTCAAACGCTGCATATTAGATTAGCATTTCAGGGCCAATGAAACAGATGCATTTAGTAGCTGACGACAAAACTTGGTATTGATGCTCTTATATTGACAATTTTCCATATATATTATTAGGGGTTGCTAAGGTCATATAGTTTTAAGAAATTTATATATTTTACTAATGTTTTCTTGGATGTTTTAATAAAGAATTTCACTTTATATATATTTAAAGGGGAGAGAAGCATGTTCTGATGCAAAAACAAATACTATAATGATCAAATCTAGAGAACAAAGCAAATGATTTTACTTCTATGTAAAACAATCATGCTAGGAACAGTGCTACATTTTAGTTCTTAATTCATTTTTGCTCAATTAATATAGAATTTGCTGCTTAAGAAGTAAAAGAACATAATCAGAGACTCCGAATCAATAAGGTTGCTATCAACTATGGGATTTGTTGTAGTAACTGCGCCCAAAGGATCAAATCAAAGGCTAAATATTTCAAATTCATTTCATACAGAAACAGAAAACCCAAACAATAACAAACCATTAAGCAATATCAATCAATTAAGAAGAGTTTAAAAAGAAAGATCAAACCTTTTCATCCTTTGCCAAAGCATTCAACAACATGTTATAGCCAAAGACATCTAATTTGTAACCTTTTTTTCTCATCTCTCCATAAACCGAAAACGCCTTCTCAGAGTCATGCGACCTTAAGTAAGCTTGAACGAGGCACTTATAAGTGTATGCATTCATCTTCAACTCCCATTTCTTCACTAACTCCATACACGTGTCCAAATCCTCAGTGTTCCCGAAGAACCCGATAAGGATATTGACGGTGGAGATGTTTCCACGTATGCCGGACTTCTCCATGTCATCGAGGAGTGATCGTACGGTGTCGAAGCGATCGGGGCGCAAGGATTTGGAGAGAATGAGGAAGATGCGAGAGTAGGTAAAAGGATCGTGGCGGAAATTGGGGGAATGAGAGGGGCAAAAGTGGAAGAATTTCAAGGCGAGGGAGGGGCAGTTTAGGGATTTCAGAATGATGGAGGCTTCATTGGTGGTAAGGGTTGGGGAGAGCGACGAAAGGTACTGAGAGAGAATGGCGAAAGGATCGGATTGGGATTTGGTGAGGATATGCGTCACTTTGCAGATGAGCTGATGGCGTGGGATTGGGTAGCCGCGAGAATCGGTGGCGACTGCGGGGACTGAGACTTCGGCGGAGAGGGAGCGGCCGCTTGGGGAGGTTGAGGTTATTTTGGCTATGTATTTGGTGGCATATTGGCGGCGGCTACTGGTTATAACTTGTTGGAATCGGAGACGGTAGTGACGGTGCATCGTGGAGGATATTTTTTACATGAACTTCAAGGTCCTCCAACGAGTCAAGATGGAGGAGTCCAACACTTCAACAGTGACGTTTCAATTTTCTCAACGCCAAATTTTTAGGATGAAAATGGTTAAATTGCCTCGACGGCTACGTCCTCGATCCTACGACTACCGAGATAAGTACGTCGTCGGTAATGAAGGGTATGGATCGACTCAGATTTATGGTCAAGAGTAAAAATAATTATTTTAAAATTAAATTTATCATTATAAAAAATTAATTTTAAAAAATACATTATAAATAAAAAATTTAATTATAGAATTATAAATTTAGAAAAAATACATTATTAGTCTTCAATTGTGTTGAATACTTTTCGCTCTAAATTCAAATGTAAACTCGACCCAACTCACACTTTTAAAAAATTAGACACGGTGTCAATCCTTAGTCGTGGATAGGGATATTTAATTTTGGTACCAAATCTTTTGGGTATTACATATGTTGGTTCTTGTTCGACCCACTTTAATTAGATACTTATAAAATTTAGATATACAAAAAATCGAGTAACGGATATCTGATTTATATTATTTATTTATTTTTTAAATTTAGAGATAAAAAATATATGGTAAATACATAAAATTTAAAAATTTATAATACATAAATTAAATACAAAAATTAACGATTTGAAAGTAATTTTAAAATGGGTATGTATTAAATTTAAAAAACCTAAAATAAAAATATAATTTAAAAATAAATATATTAAAAATATCAATTGCGTTGGGTATCAAATTACTAAAGAAAAAAATTAGCTCATACTCGACTTTACCAAAAAAAATCATGAGACAAGTTTTTTTTTTTTTTCTAAGAATTACCCATTTTTTTAAGATTCTTCGACAAACTGAATTAATCAGATTATATATTTTTTAACACTTTTAGTCATAGGTTTATAGGATGAATGTTATCCTCTTATCCAATACATACTTTACTAATATTCTAAAATATCTCTTACGATAAATAGTAATAATTTTTTACTGAAATTATTTATTGAGTTTATATATATAAATAAGAAAAAAATTATATATTTAAAAAGTTTATTATGAAAAGATATTATAATTAATTCAATTGAAACTATTTGTACATTTTACAAGAAAAAGAATATTAGAATTCAAAAATAAAGTGTTCTTACTAAGTTCTTTAAACACAGCCACGTATATAATTTTCTTACATTTTTTATGTGGCATAAGAAAAAAAAAACATAAAAAAAAGGAAAAATCGAAATTTAAATACGATTTTGTATACGAAATTTAATTCGGCAAATCATGTGTTAGCTACCAAAGAAAACTTTACATGCAAACTGATCTTCCCTTTCTCCACTTGTAACCTTGCGCCTGTTACCAGCCAATACCCTGGACTATCTTGAGGTCCTCGACATAGCTGCGACGTGTCTACGAACTTTAATAGCTTTGGTATTTGGACAGGTACTGGTGGCCCGGTCGGGTATACGGCGGAATCCACCACAACTGCCACCTCTTCTTTTTCTTTCAAGGTATTTAACGTTAAGGATTGGCTTATCGCTGAAAGTAAACCAGACTTTTGTGAAAACCCTGATTCGGCTTGCGCCCAACTCGACTGCACTATGAAAGAATCTGACACCTTTGAAAACAACAGCTTAAGATGTAGGACACTCTTGGAATCGTGTTTCTTTACATGCAACTGAGCGCCGGTGACGATGAAAACGACGTCTTTACCAGCGGCGGTGGTCCATTTGGGGTTGTATTTGACCGGGGCGGTGCAAACATGGGAGAAGTTTTTCCGGTGAATGGCTTCGAAGAATCGAACAGTATCGGCTCTATCTTCCGATGCATGCCAGTACGGAATGTCGTCCATCTTGTTTTCGAATGTTTTTGGTAGATTAGATAGATATTGAAGGTGAATTGCTAGCCTGAAAAATAAAAAATAAAAAAAATAAATCAGAATTTTACTGTTGAAAAAAGAAAATGTGATTTGTTTATCCACAGGGATTGGTCTAAGTGATAAGCAGTTTGGTTTCGTTTAAGCAAGTCTCAGGTTTGAGATGTTGTGTACACAGAAAATCCCTACTGAGAGACTCACCCATTAAAATTAGGTGTACGATCCGGATCGATCCGGATTAGTCAGACTAAGGCCTTAAAAACCGGAAAAGTAATAAAAAAAAGAAAAGAAAAGAAAATGCCATTTTTTTTAGATACCTATTGCATTTCATGCCCTCAAGGTACAAGCGCATCCCAGTGACTGGCCTCATCCCTACTATGACCTGATGATGACACCAATTCAGTTATAAAATTATTAGTTTTCGATTCAATCGAGTTAACCGTTCGATATCATTTGATTCTATATTATATCAAACATGAAAAAATAAAACGAAAAGGTCGGTAAATGGGTTTATAATATACCTGAGAAGTGTTGACATAAAGCTTAGGACCCATTAAGTTGAAATGAAGGGCTGGTGATGAAGAAGCTCTCTTTGGGGAAGGACCTAATGGAAGGTCATTGTGAATTGGTGCCCAAATCTTATGTGATTGGAAGTCAAGAAAGTAGTGTAGATCAGCTATAGGTGGTTTGTCTGCATGAAAATAGAAATGTTATTCAAAATCTTTGTTTTTTCTAATATTTGAAGTATTTGTATCCGACATATATTCGAATATAAGACCTACATCGAAGGTATAAGTTGATGGCATGTGACAAAAAACCTTTGCCGGGGACAGCTTTGAGCAGAGAAGTGATGGGAATGGAGTTAAAGTGGATGGCATCGGGCCTTCCAGCAACTGTTGGAAGCCACTCACAATGGCTATTAGCTTCTGGGTCACCTCCCCTCTTTGAACATATAACAGTGATTCCCTGCAAAAGCTCATCTAATATTTAGGTCTGGTTGAAAAAAAATAGATCAACACCATTGTCTAAGTAGATTAAACGTTTTAAAACTTAAGTGACCTTAAATTAAATCTTAGACTTTAAAAACATAAATAGATATGTTCATAAGTAAAATTTAAGAATCGATGCAATACTCAATTCTGAATAAAATCCGAGACCTATTCCATTATATTATCATATAAAAGGAAAATACTATAAGTTAAAGTATGATATAACCTACATCTTTGGTGCTGATGGAGGGGTAGCTATTGAAAGCAAGAGGTAGTTGATCAAAGATATTGAAAGCCTGTGGTACCTGTACACCATAAATAAATGAAATTATATGATATAAATTCATATAGATATTAAAAAAAATATGTAATAAACTGATGGGGAAAAAATAACCTTGAGCTTTTGGTCTTTGTTATTGGGGTTAAATGAGCAAGTGCCTGTAAACAATTGGTCACCAAGATCATCAAGATGTTTCTTGAGCTGCGAAGGTTGCAAATCGGAAGATTTGTCTTGCCTGACCAAAACTACATCTTGGCCACCAATGCTCAGCCCCACTATCACGTGAGTCCCGTATTTCTCTATGAATCTGGCAATTCATTTCCCACACACACAAAAGCACGTCAATCATGCAAGCAATTAAGGTTTTAGTCACACTTTTTCTACCGAACTATGAACCACCATTGAAATCTTTCTTCTCTCAAACTCTAATTTTAAGAATTGATATTCATAAAAAAATATTGTTTTTTCAACGAAAAGAGCGGTTTAAACGGTAAAAATGTTCTATTTGACCAAAGGATGTAATTTAGTTTCAAATTGATTTAACGATTGAAAATTGTAAATCAAAAAATTTTAATTTTTAGTTTTAATTAATATTTGAAGAGATTGTGAGATTTTCTAATGAGTTTGAACTGATGAAAGAAAGGTAATAAGAAGAGAAATATTTTGGTAATTTTTTAATCGAAAAAACCAATCAACAACAACAAAAATGACAATGAAATGAGGCAACAATCCAATCCAATAGAAACTAAAAACTAAAACTTTTTGATCTATCATATTTAACTATCCGATACGTTTAAAAATAAGTTATGTTATTTTTATATCTAAATTTGACCGATGTTCGTTATATTCATCAAAAATTTAATTTTTAAAGTGACTATCAATTCTTAAAACAATAATTTAAATAAAAAATGCTTTAATGATAATTTTTAATAATTATTATAATAAAAATAAATTAAAAGTTCAATTACTATAATATACATTTTAAAATTCAATAACCAAAATAAAATTAATCTAAAAATTCAATAACTACAATACAGTTCTCCCTTATTATTGTTGTTGTTTCACATCCAATTATCATGATTTAGAATGAAAGCAACCTCTAAACAACCCATGCATTATTTAGTTCTTGCTTTAAAAAAATCATAATGAAACATATAAATTGAGTCAGGAAAATGATGCTAACTCAAACAGAAAAATAAATTAAAAATAATAACATGTATCAAAATAAATTAATTTGCCCCCTTAATTTTAAATTTTTTTAAATGTTCTTAATTAAATCCCTTTTATAATTTTTAAAAGTTCAATGAAAATCTCTCAAAGTTTTAAAAATTTTAAATAGAACCCATTTTTTAAAAATATAAATCAAACCCTTCAAAACTTTAATTTTTTTTTAATTTAAACCTCTACTTTTTAAAAATTTTAATTTGGAATCCTCAAATCTATCACCAAGTTCCACCACCGCAGATAAACATATTTAAATATTGAAACCAGAACTT
Source organism: Abelmoschus esculentus (assembly GCA_035048815.1). NCBI lineage: Eukaryota > Viridiplantae > Streptophyta > Magnoliopsida > Malvales > Malvaceae > Abelmoschus > Abelmoschus esculentus. Next base: position 2,905,320 of record JAUCBN010000031.1, on the reverse strand, counting down.
TAGAATAATCCAATTGACTTTAAAATTGGAAAGTAAATCTTCAATTTACTTTTGAATGGTTTAACTATTGGAAATTTCCAATTAAGAATCTATAATCGACTGAATTAGCTTTTGATATCCTTAATTAGGATATTATTATAGATAGGATTTAGTTAGATATGGTAAAAAAGGAAAACATTAAATATATGTATTTGTATTAGATTATTAACCTCCGTACGAGAAATTATATCTAGATCATTTCCGTTACATCATCTATGTAACCAACCAATTAAATGTATTTATTTTAGATTAAAAAAATTAATAAAATAAATATATTTGATTGGTTAGTTACATAGATAACATGACGGAAATAACTCATAATATAATTTATATTTATCCCAAAATATAATTGTTCTATTTTAATTCCCGAAATATTATATTTATTATAATATTTTAAAAGTCGGATTTAACAGAATTTAATTATGAACAATATTCTCTAAAAAAATTCTCAAAAATTAAATCCTACTACATCAATTTTTGGGTTTTTTAATATATTGTTTAAATTCAGATTATGTTAAATCCGACTTCTAAAGAATTCATGAAGTTTAGCTTCTAATCAATTAAAATGTCACTAAATTTGGAATATATATAAAAAAAAATGGAGAGGACGAAGATTATTGAGATTTTAACCTGGCTATGGCAGGAGGATCCCAAACAGAAGGAACTTCATCGATAACTTCTCGAGAGAGGAGAGGAAACCGATCCACATGAAGATTGAACAATGTTATGAAATACCCATCCAGTCCTAAACATTTGGTTTTCGCCGCATCCGTCGCCCACGACCCGCTTTGGAATCCGAACATTGAATTGAATTCCCCGGATGGAATTTTCCCTCCCAGACTGCATTTCTGATTGAAAAACTCCTCCATCTACACATATATTGCCCTAAATCATAAGGGAGGAGGAAAACATAGTGAAAATTAATTAACATCAAATCAAGGAAACAAACATACCTGATTGAAATCAAGGATATCGGACTGATAACGAGTACGATCGCCTTTATCGCACTTGATGTCGACGGAAACATCTTTAAAAGCTCCGAAACCGGGTATGACGATCTCTTTCTTCTGCCTTTCGTTGAGTAAAATCAACCTTTCTTTTCCTTTGCAATATTTGAGTCGAAAATCGGATGTTAAATCGAAACCTTTCCCCAAGCAGTTAAGAGCTTTCTCCACTATTCCATTGTTGCTGCGACTCATCGTCAATTTGGTTTTCTTGGTCCTTCTGGTAAGCTATAGAAAGGACTGGAAAAACGAAGCTACAATATATATATAAATTGCGTTTCAACAATTCTTTGGGTTATTATTGGGTGAGGACATGAGAACGCTAAGAAATTGAACCGTACTCAACAATAAAAGTCTACGAAGTTTCCTTTGCTTTCATTCCTTTGCTTGTTTTTGAGTTCCAACTTGGAGTTTGACTGATTTTTTAAAATATATTATATATATGTTTTAGATACAAAGTTTTTTTAAAATAATTTTAAATATAAAGTTGTTTATGTACGTTATATTTTATTAATATTTAATAATTTTATTATTTTTCGGATTGAAATAAATTTAATCAATGTTTTGTTAAATTTTAAGACTAAATTAATATTGTATTATATTTTAATTATGTTGATTGGAATCTGATTAAATTATGTTATAATAAAATTGGGGTCGAGTTGAGTTAACTAAATTTTAGGCTTTTTTTATCATCCATATTTGTTGATTTAAATTTGGCTAATATTAAATATATTTAATATTTTTGTATTCACAAATAATAACAAATATTTAACCCAAAGAGGGGGCTTTGCACTTGAAAGATTCAACATTCAACTATTATTGAAAGGCAGAAACTCAACTTGTTGTGTTCGCATACACACTCTATCGTGTATTCAGGCTGTTTTGTTTAAAATTAAAAATAAATAAGAGTTAATTTAGATCAAATAAAAACTTTAGAGGCTAAATTGAAAAAAGTTATATTAAAAATAACAAGTTAAATTATAAAAATTAAAAGCAAATAAAAATTAATTTTAAATTAAATTAAAAAATTATGGACTTAATAAAAGTAAAATCATATTAATCTCAATTACAATATTAGATATATATTAGTTGTGTTAAAATAATGCTTAATCCAAAGGTAGTTTAGCGGTTAAATTTTTATTTTCTAAGACATGGGTTTAAATCTTCTTTTGTTCAAAACTCTTAATTTTTTTCCAAAATCTACATCGTTTTAAAAATATGATCAGAATAATTTTATCAAAATTAGATAAATAAAAAATTTAATAATAAAAAGAAGTCAATAATAATAATTTAATAATATATAATATAGTTAATTTCTGAATTCATCATAACGTACATATTTATTTTAATTAACGGTTCAAAACTGTAAACTAATTGTACATTTTACTATAACTGCGGGGTTATATTATATGTTAATCATGATTACTCAATATTTGAATGGTTCTTCCCATTATTTTATTTCCCAATAAAGTCAAACTAGGACAAAAGAAAATTTGTCCATCCATCCACAGCAAATAATCGGGGAGTTAATAGAATTCAACACAAATAATAAACACTAATTTTTTAGATATGTAGTTATAAATAATTTTAAAAATAAAATAATTTTTACATCAATTTTTTTAATCTCAAGTATAATATTTAATAAAATTTATATTAAAAAATTGCACTATATATTCCTTTTTACGTAAAAGCCATCGTTATTAATTGGTGGAATATAATAATATTTTTAAAAATATTATCACTATCACGTGAATTTCCATCAAAATTGCTCCCATCATTAATTATCCTGGATTATTCTTTGATTTGTTCCCATCTGATCACATGCTGTTTTGTATTAATAACTCTGGACACGTGTCAAACCCTAACAATGGAAACATTGGGTAGGGTAGAATTAAAATATTCTTCACAAATTCTGATTTAATAATTATTTTACTGTCGTTTAAAATATATTATATATAATTTTGTATTTATTTTCTGTTGTTAAGAAAGAAGTCAAATAATTGAGACAGGTAAAGATAGGATTATCTTACACACAGGGCTTTGACGATCCAAAAGCAAACAAATCTAAGTATTTGGTAAAAAGACAGATAATGCTATTAACATATAGTTTAGCTTATGATTAGTGTTGTATTTTTTAATTATTAAATCTTATAATTGTCACACATTTTTATCTTATAATATATTATTCTTTGTTTTTGATATGTTTTTTATTTTTTTTAATTTTTATTTTTAGAATTAAATTTGACGATAACATAACTGATGATTGATCTCCGATGATTTGTGTTCACAATGCATCCGGTTTAAGCCAGGAAAAAACACTTAGATTGCTGGCGGAGCACAAAGACTAAATTCGGAAGTTTTCACACAGGTTTCATTAAGCATTATCATACCAGGTGGCAATTCAGGTTAATAATTTTAATTTATTATATTATTTATAATTTTATTAATAAAATTTATTTATTTATTTAATAATATATAAAAAAGATAAAAATTTATCTTGTAAAAATAAAAATGATGAAAATTTATTTTAAAAAATAAAAAATATATTATTAAATGAGATCATATATAACATGATAAATTAAATTTATTTAATAATTTTTTTGAGATTATAAAATGTTGCACTTTAAACAATGAAAAAAACTTTTTTTTTTCTTTTTAGTTTCAATTATTAAATATTTTATTGATAAAAATGACTTGGTCAACATCTTTATTTATTTTATTAAAACCAGGGTTAAATATTATTTTGTCCGAAAGTTGTATTATATTATCAATTTAATACCTAAAAATATTTTCAGCTTAATTTGATTTTGAATTTTTTTATAAAACGTGTTACCCTACACTATTATTTCGTCATAATAATAATAAAAAAAAAAGTCATGGATATTTTAAGAATGTGCCACCTACAGTATCACACGTCACATAACATATATTTTAATACAATATTTATCCTATAAATAAATAATTTGAATAACAGTTAGAACATAGAGTTGGAATAACCCATAAATCGTGTCAAGTCTTAATCTTTCTATTTTCGTGACTTTTTAAATTAAATAATTTCTCATCTTTTGTCCATACGTTTTTTTAAATAACTTTTCATGTAAATCTTAATTTTTTATTATACATCATATATTTATCGTTAGCTTTTACTATTATTATTATTATTATTATTATTATTATTATTATTATTATTATTATTATTATTATTATTATTATTATTATTATTATTATCATTATTATCATGATAAACGACATGGATACAAACGTGTGTATGGTATTAGTCGGCTGACTGTTTGGAACAAAAATGTACCCATTGGTTCAATTGCAACTAAAGGTGATAATGAGTCTGTCTGGTTCACGAGTTACTTAAGTTTAGTTCGGTTAAAGTTCGGTTCGAGTAAGCTCTATTCGGGTTCGGGTTCGGCTCGAGATCTAAACGAGATGAGCTGACCTTACTCAAGCTCGGCTCGAAAAGCTCGTGAACAGGCTCGGAATAATTATATATAAACATATATATATATACATTAAAAATAATTTATTTATCAAAGAAAAATAATAAAATAATTGAGAATAAATCCACTAAAAATAAATTAAATATTATCAACTAAAACAAATTTATAAAACTACAAATAATAAATAAAAAATAAACTACAAATAAATAATAAAAAATAACAATATAGAAAATTGTCCATTTTGAGCCAAACCGAGCCGAGCATGACGAGCTTTGAGCCCGAGCCGAGCTCAGTAATATTATTTTCGATCCGAGCTCGAGTCTAAAATTCTAAACTCGCCGAGCCTCGAGCCGATCCAAGTCCAGATATACATGTTTCTGAGCCGAGCCTGACTTGGCTTGGGCTCGGTTCATTATCACCCCTAATTGCAATCGTCATCCATGGAATGTATGATGCAAATGAAAGAGTTTGCGGCAGAGACGAAACCAAGTGGGGGTGGAGTAGGCAATCGTCTCTCAACCCGAAGAAATATTTTCTGTTTTTATTCTCTTATTTAATTTTTTTAAATATGAATTTTTCTTTACTTTTAGACATCTATGTTTTGTCCCTCTTAACCCGAAATTATAAGTCTATCCTTGGTTTACAGTCAACTGGAGTCTAAATTATGGGTTTGGAAAAAGACCAATCGTAAAGTATTCTAATCGTGTTTTTATTTATATCTTCGTTTTAAGTTTTATAATTAAATTCTAAAGAATTAAAAATATAATTTATTTTTAAAGTATAGAATTTAAGATTTATAATATAATAATTATAATTAAAATTTAAAATTTTTTAATAAAAGATATAAAAAATGTATAATTAAAGATGGAAGATTTTTATCATTCACGAAATGGAAACGGGGAGACTTTAGGTACTCTCAGTCTCACTTGACTTCCGGTCAAGCCACTTGAAGTCTTGCTCCTTGGTCCACCATTCACATTTGGATTTTTCACATTGCTTATTCTATCAAGAGGTTTATACGATTTCTTTTTCATTTTCATTTAATATAAAAGAAATATTCAAAAAAATTTATTTAATTGATTGATTAAATTATTTATATTTTTTTAGATCATAGATTCTAAAAACTCGACAAGAGTTTCATAGAACAAGATTATTTTAATTTTTTTAACAAGAATTTTACCTCTAAAACCATAATTTAACCAGAAAATCGTACGGATCAAAGGTGCAACAATGGGGAAACTCGGATTTCGTCACACAAGCACATATTTACATCTTTACTAGGAAATGAACAAATACAAAGAAAAGTATCCGCTGGCACACAGTTTCTCTTGGTAACACTAAGATAATGTACATTGCAAAACAAGTCGAGGAAAATATATAATTGTCTGTTTTCAGAGTTACAGACACAAAGAAGGGAAGTTCACCTTTGATTTTTCATCTGCTATGCCAACGCCGGATGGGTTTGATCCGAAACAGAAGCAAGACCCTGCATCAACCTACAGATTTCCACCGTGTCGTCCAGGTAGTACTTAGCCTTGCTCGGTTTTCTACCGACAGTACATGCAAACACTTCTGCTCTGGGATCGATCAATGGGCCAGATACTGAACTTATGATTACCTCGAACATGTCTTCATCAGATCGATCGTCCCCTATGCATAGAACGAAGTCAGGCAACATACCTCTCTCTTGCATGGCGGAGAGTAGGCGCTTAGCTACAAGACCCTTGCTTACACCCTGCATATACCATAATGAAAATGAATGCTTGATAACGAAACACCATTCCAAGGTCAATAACACGAGCTCTCGATAATAGTTAAAAGCATCGAAATTTGATGCGAGAAAGATAACAAATGCTTAGTTTCAGTAACTCGATGGTCACATAAATCATAAAGTTATGATCATAAACTAGCTTCTATCAAAGGTCTATTTCGTTAAGTCCTTAATCGGCTTCATGATAATACAAATATGATCAGCTCATTATGCATTGCTAACATGTGATCTAACTCAGCTCAGCAAAGAAAATAAAAGCACTGTATAATTTCAGGAAATATATTTCCGAACCTGTGGCTTAACCTCCACAAAATTCTGACCACTCTTTACTGTAACAGGTTCATTGGCCAGCACACTTTCAACATGATCCAAAAGTTCTTTAGCTTGGCACGATCCAAAATCTGGATCCGCATCCTCGTAACACCAGACAAGAGAAGTTTCTTTGTCTTCAATGTAGGACCCATCTGTGGTCTCCATGTATTGCTTCATTACAGGTTCTGCAATCTGCTTCCATCCACAGTCGGCAGCTTGTACACATGTTTCCCATTCCTCGTCTCCCTTGAGCCTAAAACAATAAAATACAAGCTTAAACTCGAAACTAGTCTTATGATAAACTTAAAAGAGGAGTTACAAGGATTCATGCTGGTTCACTTCACCTTAAGAAGTAACCATGCTCAGCAGCAATTCCAAGTTTCTCGCATGGAGAAAACCATTCATTGAGTGTCTTTCGGCTTTTGGCACTTACAATAAAAACCATGTTGTTTCTATCTCTGCACAGACTATTTAGGATGTCAAGGGATTTAGATGATGGGCTCTTGTCAATCGAAGCCTGTGGCATTAAAGTCCCATCATAGTCTAGAAGAATCGCCCTAGAGGTCGTCCTCTTGTAAGCTGATACAATGTGCTCCATTGAGAGCTTTCTGAAGTTCGGATCAAGTGCCACAACTCGAAAACTTAATCCAAAACCAATACCCCAGCATCTCCGTCTGACATGGTCTCGACATGTCCTCTCCAAATCTTGAAGGAAACTATGAGCCCAATATCCAACATGATGGGTACTCACATATCTGTAATGCTTTTCATGCCTGAGTTGTTTTTCTGGTTCTGCCATAGCGAGGGCGCAGTCCATAGCATCTGCTACAGCATCGATGTTCCATGGATTTACTCGAATCGCTCCACTCAGAGATGGGGAGCAGCCAATGAATTCCGAAACAACAAGCATGCTTTTCTTTGGTGTGGATGGCTCCAACCCCAAAGCCTTATTCAACCGCTCGTTCCCCTGTCGGCTGATTATATACTCATACGGTATGAGATTCATTCCATCTCTTACAGCTGTTACTAAACAACACTCTGCAACAACATAATATGCAATCCTCTCATAAAACTTAAGCGGTTCATCGATCAATACAACAGGTTTATACCCAGGCTTCCCGAAAGTTTCATTAATCCGCTTCACAGTTGAATAAGTCTCCTCCTGCACTTCTTTCACATCTTTACCCCGGCCTCTAGCTGGAAGAGCTATCTGGACCAACACAACCTTCCCTTGACACTCGGGATGCTGCAAAAGTAATTGCTCCATTGCTAGCAGCTTCAAACTAATACCCTTAAATATATCCATATCATCCACCCCAAGCAACATTGTCTTGCCTTGATCACAATACCGCTTAATGAGCTCAGCTACCTTCGCTTCAGTCTCCGGAAGGCTCAAAACCGATTTAAGCTGACCCATATGTATCCCCACAGGGAGAATTTTGATACTAACAGTTCTTCCGTAATATTCAACGCCTATATATCCTCTCTTGGATTCATAAGTAAGACCGAGCATTCGACTACAGCAAGACAGAAAATGCCTCGCGTAATCAAATGTATGAAACCCGATTAAATCCGCATTCAAAAAGGCACGCAAAAGCTCTTCCCTAATAGGCAATGTCTTATATATCTCTGATGAAGGAAACGGACTGTGAAGAAAAAATCCCAGTTTAACTCTATTGAACCTTTTCCTCAAGAAAGTAGGTAACACCATGAGATGATAATCATGTACCCAAACGAAATCATCCTCCGGGTTGATCACCTCCATGATCCGATCCGCGAATATCTTATTGACGGATACATATGCTTGCCACAAAGACCGATTGAACCGACCGCCGAGATCAGGCGACAAAGGCAACATATAATGAAACAAAGGCCACAATTGCTGCTTACAAAACCCATGATAATATCTGCTGAACAGATCAGGTGGCACAAAAGTGGGCACACACTTGAAGGTCTCTAGAAGAATCTGGGAAACTTCATCTTGTTCATTTGGGTGGATTTCTTCCTTTAAACAACCAATATATATCACCTCAACATCATCTCCTAACCCATCTTTCATTTGAAGAAGAAGGGCATTATCATCCCAGCTGAAAATCCAACCATTGCTGCTGCTGTTGCTGCTACTGCTACTGCCATTTTTATTATTATCTGATTTTCGATGTGCCCTTATAGGCAGCTGATTAGCTACCATGATAATTCGATCTTTCTGGGAGGAGGATGAGGATGGATCAGAGCATACACTCTCCGACGGATCATCGTCGATATCGGAAATGATCCCGGGGACCGTCATAATCCGGGGAATCCGACGGCTAATTCGACCTAAAGATGGAGGCTCACCTGAGGCAAGCTCCAATAGATTCGAGTATGATCTGGATACCATTTCTTAAAGCTAATCAAAAGAGTGCTTCACTATTCTCGCATACAAAACCAGAAAAATGCCATTAAAGGGGATTCGTTTTACAACTAAAAATCACGAAAACAAAAAAGAATCCAACGGACAAAGATGGTGAATGTCAGGATTAAGACAGAGGTGCGACTTTCTCTAGTGAGAAAATGGCGAATCAGTGAATGAAATTGCAAGAAAAACTCGGAAAAAGTGAATCGAAAACAAATGGTGGAAAATAAGTTGATATCTAGATAAATAAAGGAAGAGGCGAAATAAAAAGGGAATGGAATAGATTCAAGATTACACAACTAAGAAAATATACTTCACCCCCAAAAGAATTTCCACTAGAGATCGTCACACTCACTGCAACAACGGGATAAAAAAAGAAGATGATGAACACAAAGATCAAGAATAGTTCAAGAAATTACCAGCAGTAGTTGTTGAATAATATTGAAGAATTCCTTCTTCCTTTTTTCCTACTGGGTAGATAAGAATAGTGGAAATTCACAGGAAAAAAAAAAAAAAAAAACTTGAAACTTTAAGCTATAACAGTGTGACCCCTCAAAATTAAATGAAAAAGAAATTAGCTTTGATTAAAGCTCAAGCTGATCTTAAATCCCTTTACCAGAAAACAACGCTCTCTTGCCAAACTCCATAGTTGGACTGAGAAAAGACTTTAAATATACCCCGAGTATTCTTTTTCTGAAAAAAAAATACATTTTTTGTGTTTAATTAATACTCACCGTCGGATGAGATTTGTGTGTTGATCGGACGGTTGGTTGTAGAAGAAAAATGTTCACCCGGAGTTCTTATCCTTTTGTTCTTAGGTTAGTCCGCCACGAGGCAACATGCGGGGGAGGGACCCACAAAGCTCAGGGATCTTGTCTGAAATTAGCTGTAAAATGGGTCGCGGGAAATTCCACGCGTCGTGAAACCATTCGCTGGGGTAGGTCTTCGTAGGCTACGTGGCAGTGTCTCCACGCTTCATTGACAACACAAAGCATTGTGAAGTAGGTTTTTCTCGAGATATGTGCTCTGTTTTGACTGATTTTACCCGAGATCTCGTGGGATAATAAATAAAAGTAAAGAAACGCAAAATATCGCGATCCGACAATACGCTGTTGAAGGCCGTGAACTTAAAATATCTCCAAACCAAAACCGTACATACAATTTATAACTTTACAGGCTGTTTTTTCCCCTACAAATACAACATTTGTTATATTAATGCATAGTTTTATAATTTTTAATATATAATAAAATAATCATTTATATATAAAAATAAATAAATAATTATTAAAAATTAACGTAAAATTAATAATCGGTTAATATAATTTATCAAAAGTAAAACTCTCTAAAATGCATTTCTTTTATTTTTATATATTTTTTTGAATTTATGTAAAAATTTGAGTGTGACTTTTTAGATAGCATTTTCGTTATTTTGAATATGTTTTGATTGGATAAATTAATTAAAAATATATTAAATATAAGATATAATTACTAAATTTATATTTAAGTTACGAATTAATATTTAATGTTGTTTAAACACTAATTCAAATCCAAATTAATTTATATTTTAAAATACCTTGGGGGCAAGAGCCCCTCCAATATTGTACAGTCTTTGTTTCTAGAAGCTCAGGTTTTAGGTAGGAAGAAAAAGCAAAATATTTTTGGATGAAGTCAAACTAGAATTTTTCTTGTCAAAATAAAAATAAAAATTAATTTATTTATTAGTATATCACATTATTAATGCAACATAAATTAAAGAATAACTTTTCAGAATTATAATTAATCATTAATATATAATTCAAACATAATAATTAAATGTTCGGTGGTAACAATTCCAATCAACGGGGACTATAATTTTAAAAAAAAAGTTATCGGGGGCGATACGGTACAAATGCTGGGGGAAAGGACCGAAAACAGCTGGACATCACATAGAGTTATCCGCCACGTCATCCAATCTGGACCCACATTGTACATTTATTATATCCTTAACAGTGGTAGTGGGTTCCTCCATACAAGCCTTTTGTGAATGTAATTCAATAAAGTGCCGACTTAAGTGGATAAGCACGGATCCTTGAACAGTCTCTCGTGGCCTCCGTTTTGTTCGACACGTGTCCCTCACCTATTTAATTTGTCTGAATTCTGAAAACAGCAGAAACCCTAAAAACAAAAGAAAATTAGTGAAGCGACAAAAACCTTAGCCGGCGGCACCCAGGGTTTGGCACACTTCCCCTTCTGACAGATTGAAGATAATGTTTTGAATTGCATAGTTGATATCGACTCATCTACAGCGGTGGACATGCTTACGTGGAAACCCTACCTCCTTTGATAACTAACCTCCTTAGATCTAACGGATGGGAAAGCACGGCAGAAAAAAAATAAAAAAATAAGAAAAAATTATATCACGAGTCGTCTCGTTATATTTTTATGATACTAACCAATTAAATTTATTTATTTAATTATTTTTATCTTATTTTTTATTAAATTTTAATTCAATATAAATTGCTTTTAAATTTAATTTATAATAAATATTAGTGAAGATTCATTTGATAAAAAATCAAATAAATAAAATAAATATATTTAATTGATTAGTCTCATTAATAACGTGACAAAAATTATTTATGATATAATTTCTTCGATTTAAGGACTTAAAGGGAAAATTACGGAAAAGGGAGAAAATATTAAAAAAACATATTTACTTTTTTTGCAATTGAAATTTATTTACAAGGTCTAAAATTATCTATTAATTGATTTGTTTATTAGTTAATCGAGTTTAGTGGTTGATATTAAAAATTAAAATAATTGTATTTTACTTTTTTTTCGTAAAAAAACTCTTTTTTACATTTAATTTTTGTCATATATTTTTATTTATCTAACAATTTTAAAATCGTGTAAGATTTTAAAAAAAATGTGTCAATGATAGTTTTTATTAAATAGGATTATAATAACATTTATAAGACAAATATTAACATTTAAACTTATATAAAATTAAAACTAATAAATATCTATAATTATTAGATCAATTAAAATTTTTCGTAAATCTTAATTCTTTAAAAATACATATAGCTTTTACTTAGTAATAAATTACTAAAAGAAAATCAAAATAAATTATATTATCCTAACTCAAATTAGGTTTTCATTTATTTAACAATTCTAAAAATATTTTAAATAAAAAATGTGTAAAGGGTCCTATCTGTTTAAATATATATAACTTTATTTAGTAATAAATTAAATTAAATTAATTACTTTATCCTAACAAAAATTAGGTCGCTTTAAAAACTTTAGGCAGATGGGCATTTAAATATTAAAACCTTACCTAAAACATGCACCTAAGGGATTATGTGCTTTCTAAAAGCCTTTACCTAATAAACAAGGACACTTAAAATAAGTATTTATCAATTTAAGATAAATTAAAAAAAATCATGTTCAGTAAATGATTGTAAAAACAAATATTCGATGAATTAAATATTAAATTTTTAGAAATGAAATGATATTAATTTAAATTATTTTTTATATTTTAATTAAAAATTAAGTGTTGAATTATCATTTCATTCCTACTCATGTATAGAAAATGAAGTCTTAATTTATTGTTATTCTCAAATATCCAATCTTTTTATATATCTCCACTTGGTCTCAGTCAAAAGATGAGACGTACGAACTCGGTTATATTTTAATTTTGTTTTACATGCATTAATTAATTAATTATTCCCCAAATGATTTCGCTCTAATCCATACACTATTTATTAATCTTTGTCAACTAAGACAGTAGGTTAAAATGGTGGCTTTTCAATGACTTGAAGAGTTGTTTATGCCTCTATGGCATGCTTAAGATTTGACTATATTTTATTCAATAGGAAATCACCCTCACTAAATATCGTATAAAAAAGTAATAAAAATAATTTAATATTATTTAAATAAAATTTTAAAATTTAAATTTAATATATACATAATTTATTATGTGATACAAATTAATCTAAATTAATTAAAATAAAATCTTAAAAAAATTCACAGTGACAAAAAGTCTCATAAATGGATTCCACAAATCACCAATTAGGCAATTACCGCTCGATTTATCAACTTGCTTAACCTAAAAGATATTTGGTATTATTCGTAATCCTAAAATAAACAAATGATTCGTTTAATTGAATCGTATATTTAATATGTTTTATTATCATAATTTGAGGCGTAATTTTAACAAATTGTAATTATTAGATATAATATCAAAAAAATATATAATATTTGATTATTTAGTTATCTTGGCATTTTTTGTAGGTCCATTTTTTTAGTTGACAGAATGACATGTCAATAATAAAACTAATAACATATTTTATAAAATTATTTTTTATTCGATGTGTCATCTGTCAAATCAATATTTTTATTCATACGATATTATTATATCAATGTGTATTTCGTCTTATAAATTTATCACATCATCTTAAATCATTTACCGTTAGTTTGATCCTCACATGAATTATTTTAAATTAAAACAAATTGTTTGAGGATTACACTGCTTAAACAATAAGGATTAAGATGAGTTTTCAGCTAAATGTTATGAATATTTCTCTCATTCTGCGTAATTATTATCGGTAATGACTGTTTATCTCCAATCAAGCGTTGTTTTATCCTTTGATTATGTATGTTATGTTACCACTGAGTATGTTTATTATGATTTGCCTCGTTTTCCTGTCGCTGCGTGCCCTGGCATGGAATTTGTCGGTGCCTTCTTATCCCAGACTTTGCTAAAGTGGACACATACTTCAACTACGTCTGCTTTTTCCCTTGATGGGGAAGGAGTCCAAAGGGGATAAAGTTAGGTGACACATCACTTATCAGATGCTTAAAAAACATTTTTATAAAATAGTTATAATAATGTTGTTTGATTTAAAAATATATATAATAAACTAAATTTTATTAAGAAAATTAGTTTAAATTAAAATATTTTTAAGGTAAATATAAATCATAACATATTTAAAATTTTAGGTTGTACTCACCCAATTATATATATATAGATATGTCATTGTTCGAATTTGAGGTCTTTGATTTGTTTACAAAATTTATATATACAATATAAGTCGTTTTAGATTAATTATGATAAAACCTTAAAAAACTAAGAGGATAATAAAAAAATTTAATTAAAAATAAGATAATTATTCATTTGGTAAAATTTATTTGAATTGAAATGTAAGGAATGATCTTAGGTGAAAATTGAAAGAAAAGTCTTTAGACTGTCCTTGATTGAAAATTAGCATTCTAACCTATGACAGGGTTAGACTTTGTCACCTAACTTTGATATTTATATGAGAGATGATTTCATATATGTATCATATAAAATTCAGATTATATAATTATGTTTATTTAAATTATAAATATTAAATCATAAATTAGAAATTTTTAAAAAATAAAATTTTAAATTTTAAATAGGACATATGATATTAAAATAAATAAAAATTAAGATCATGTTTAGCAACTAACTAATACCCTTCCATCTCACTTAAATTGTCTTTTAGTATTTTTTTAAGTTTTTTTTTTTTTAATTTTGACCACATTTATTTCAAATGTTTTAAAAAATAAATTTTATAAAATATATGTTTCAAAACTACTTATTGAAACTTTATAGTAAAATATATTTTTCATTTCTTAACGATAATAATTTTTAAATAATATTTTGACCCAAAAAAATCAATAAAAATAATTTAAATAAAATAACATATAATAATATGATATATAAAAGTATGATTATAATGTATTGTATTGATTGATAGAAGTGTTTGATAAAATTTATTGATAATTATTTATTTATTTAAACAAATAAAATAACATATAATGATACGATTATATTTAAAATTTATTTGAATAGTTTATTGATTATTAATGTTTAATATTTGTACGTATGTATGAGATTATAAAAATAATTAGTTCTTTAATATAATATTATTAAACATATTTAAATGATGTATACATTAATTTTTTATTTATAATATTATCTTTTTAATATATTTATTAAATTATTAAATTTAAATTATATTTGAAATATTCCAGGGAAAATAATTATTTAAATTGTATACGAAAATACGTAATATAAGAAAAAAACATGAGTTGTTTTAATTTAGAATGTTTGAAAAATCCTCTTTATAGTATTTGTTAGTTAGTTCATGTGGATAAAAATTATAATTAAAAAATAAATTGGGGAATTTATGGTAAAGCCCGATTTGAGCTGGGAATCAAGTTTTGGGCTTACTTCTCAGTCTTGCTGCAACTAATTGCCGCAGCGTTAGAGGCGTAAAAAGTCGAGTGAAGCTCGATTAATATTAAACTTAATTTGAATCGTTAAAAATTTAAGTGGAGTTTGAATTTGAGTTTGATTCGAATTTTATTAAATTAAATAGTGATCGATCTTTAGTCATATTAGACCGAGTAATTCATCATTTATTACGTCTCTTTTAAAGCATTGTTAGAAAAAAATTTGATAAAAAATGATGTAAACTCAAATTTATTAATTTTAAAGTAAAGACACGAACATAACTCGATCAAACCAAGGTTACATGTAACGGTCCAACGTCCATAATTGAAGCATTCTTCATTTCAAACCTACTATGATCCAAGGAAACTTGAACCTCATATGTAATGGTGTATCCAACTATGTAATACGTTGGGTAAAGTGTATAAATGATTAGTAAATTACTTTTAAAAATAATTTTAATTTTTAGTATAAAATATTCATTTAATATATTAATGATGGAAATTATTTTTTAACTAAAATCATAATTTTTACTTCTTAACATCTTAGTGGTTTGAGGCTTAAGGTTTAATTATATATATTATAAATAATATTTTAGTTTTATAATATAAATTATAAATAATATTTATTTATAAAATTTATATATTTATAAAATTATGATAAAATATTATAAAATCATATAATGAGATAAATGAATTAAGTTCAACTAATATTCTTTATATACCATTTATGTTAATTATTTAATTCCCATATAAAACACTCCTACTTTTTCTAATACTACTGTGCTATGAATTACATCCATTATTCCCTGAATCAATAGGGTCTTAGAATTTGTGGAAGACAATTCCCCTGCAAAAATGTGGCATAAAAGTTTTTATGTCGGACAGGTAATGAGACATCTGTAATACGTATTGTTTAAGTATGTATTAAGTTTAAGAATTTTTATACGTATTTTTTAAATATTCGTAAACAATACAAATTAATTCAAATTAATCATAACAACTTGCCATGATACAAGGAGAGAAAGGTTCCCAACAACAATTGACTGGATATGAGTAGATTTCATATTAAGCTACAACAATTGCTATCACAAATAGAAATTTCTAAAACTGTTGATGGATATAATAATTTCCAGAATAAAAGAAAATTACTGTCTGGGGTTGAACCATGAAAATGAAATTCCACCGAAGAAGAAGAAAATCATACTACATCCCAATCAAATCTGTAAAAAGGGACTGTAGATTAGATACAAAGCTCAAAATCCATTCAAATCAATGCTCCTTTTATATAACGCTGTACAATCTCAAGAAAATGAATGCACTTTCTCAGATCATGACAAGGGTGGGGACTGGGGACTGTCCTCTCCTACTATCACCTACTAAATTCCAAAATCAGGACTAATCTTCTTCAAGTGTGACAGCATATCATTTAATCAACTGTGTTTAGCTACGGATTCTTTTATTGTTTTCGGTTCGAGTACCTTTGTTTCGAGTATTAACTTAGGGGAGACCTTTGAGGAGTGCCTTTCCTTTTGTTCAACTGTTTCCGAGGCTTTAAACTTTTGATCAACCATGTTTTGATCTCCTCTTCCGAAAGATCTGTCGAAGAGAGTGACGAATGCTTCTCTTCCGAACTTGCTTCAGAATTTTGATTGTCTTTCAATGGAAGACTCTGAAATTCTTGTATTTGTAATTCCGTTTTATGGCTTCGGCCTTCAGGCTTGACATCAACTGCTGATACCTGAAAAACATTGATTAGGTTATGGTTCAAGTAGTAAACTTGAGCTTTAAGAAATGAAACCCAAAGTTAGATACTTCTTTTACCTTGCATGCTATGGAACAAAAACGATTAGGTGGGTCTTGAAGGTATCTTCTACAAGCTTTGCAGGCAGCACCGGTTTTCGATTTCGTTGATGGTTTGGCATCTTTAGCTTGAGGCCTTCGATTCAAATGTACAGCTTTTTCACCATTGATTTTGTACGTCTGTAGGGTAATTAGAACACAAAGTAAAAGGCAAAGCAATCACTCAAGTAAATTAAAAGTTGATTCTGCAAACATAATGATTTGAAAATCTTTTTCTCTTTGATTGCAAATCTTGGTGTTTGCATTTATCTACAACATAATAATCACAAATTCATATAAAGAATTACATTGAATTGGATACCATTACTAAGAAAGCTTCAAAGCTAATGAGTAGTGAACATATGTAAAACCTGAATTTTGGAACAGTCAAGATGCTTCTGCATTTCTTGAAGGCGGACAACATCCTGATATACGTATTTGCAGATCTGAAGCGACCGATGCCGGCTATGAGCCTTACAATGCCGGCAAAACTCGAGACCACAATCGATGCAGAACACATTTTTTTCATTTTTTCTTAGGTCTTGGTGATCAAAGCAAGGACCAAAGAACTCACTTTCCAGAAGGGTACTAAGCCATTCTGTTTTCTTATTAATGTACAACTCACAACCCACCTGCAATACCAAATTCAAATCACTAAATATCAAATAAGGCTAGAAATGAAGTTCTGAAATTTCTTGAAATCATAACATTTATTTCAAAGTTCATATCAATGGAAACACAATTGTAAAAAGTTAATAAACAATACAAAAGATTCAACTTTTAATGTGAATATACCAATTAGAAGTAAGTATATTTCATTGAAATTTCAATAAACTAGTACAGTATTCAAGATTCTAAATTTCAAACACTAAGAATAAAGTAGTTGAATTCATGAAAAGGGTTGAAAGTTTCAACAAAATTAACTTAACCCAAGAAAGTTTACAGGCTTTTCTCCATGATTATATCAAAGCTGCAATAAATACAAGATTGAAAAAAAATATTGTATTTCTTTGTATTTATCTAAATTTTCCTGGAAACCAAACAGACCCTTTATCCCTGATAGTAAAGTAAAACCAATCACCAAAAACAAGAAACAAATTCCCATCATTCAACACTTCAAAACTAACTATGGCAGAAAGCGAAAAAAATAAAAAAGAAACAGAATTCTCACCATTTCTTTGCTTTGAATTATATATAATTTCCTCTTTCTTATTTGCTCTGATCAATACTCAAATGAATACACTTTTAAAAGAAAGCTCGAGAGAAAAGGAAGAAGAAAGAAAGAAAAGACTGTAAGAAGCAGAGAAGCCTACATAATGTGGAAACTGGGGAGAAAAAAGAAAGAAAGAAAATGGTGTTGTAGGGAAAATAAAATAAACTGGAGAATGTAAAGAAATAAATGTTTGGTGAGGCAATGAACGTGACCTGCCCTAGGCGGGAAAGGTCAATAAATCATTCTGATTGGGCAGTTAAAACCTGATCGGACGGCCATTAGTAATTTGTTTAAAAAAATTAGATAATGGAAATCGTCACCATCTTGATTCAAATAACCAAAATTTAGTAATTCGTTGCGGTATAATTATAAATTGATCTTTAAAATTATTATAAAATAATCAATAAATTTTATTAAATTATTATATAAATAAATTAAAATTAATGGGTGCAATCTATACTTAAAAGGGATTAAATAAAAAAGATTGCATTAATTATCAATTAATTATGTTTTTGAGAAATCATTGAATTTCAAACAAAAAAGAAAGGAAATATTTTTTTATCCCTTTTTAAGATCTGTGGTCTGACTTTTTCTTCACCCTTAATTTTTCTACGAGATCATTTTAAGTTTTTTTTTTATAATTATCAATATTTTATTAACGATCAATTTATTTTAGTTGAATATTATAAAAAATTATTATGTGAAAGATTTTTTTAATTTAATTTAATTATAATATTAAATTTAAATTTTAGATCTAAGATTTATTTCATTAGACTAATTCATAGAACGTTTTTAATTTTTTAACAATAATTATAAAAAGGCATCTCTTATATTTGTCATCGAATGTGTTCCAAATAATTATCATTTATAATATATATAATTTAAAAACATTTATAATATATATATATTAATATTATCTATTTTATTTTTTTGTATAAATAAAAACTTTTATTCATCTAAAAAAACTCATATAAACTTCCTGGATTAGAATCCCTATATTAATATTATCTATTTTAAAATTTTAAATACCAAATATATTTTCACTTTTAAATATAACTTTTTATCTCTATTAACCAAATAAAATTATTTTCTAAAATTAAACATATCCTAAATTTGTAATATATTAACAAAAAAAACTCACTTTAATCCTAATTAATATATATTTCGAATATAATTTCAAATAAATATATTTTTTTTCTTTTTCTATAAAAAATCCATTGTGTTTTACCTGTTTTACCTAATTTTAGAATCGATAAATTAAACATGGTTGACATTGAATTTAATAGGAGGAATTAAAAATAATACGTTAAAGATTTAGGTTTTTACCTATAATTTTTAGTTCTAACTCTAAACACTAATTTAAACTCATAATCCCTAAATTTTAAATACATAAACCCTAAACCCTATGAAAATTACCCATCATAGTATCCATTAAAGTTTATATTTTTGAGATTTACCTTTGGTAATAATAAAATTAATACGTCATCAATAAATTAGGTTATTAACTGGTCTGAAAAAGATTACGCGTTGTATATTGACCAGATTGATTCCGACACTAACAACATGTTTAGCAAAGAAGCAAGAAACAGTTCTTGTTTATGAGATTCATATGTCATGCAAATTTCACTATAATCTGTAAATCATAACCAAAATTGACACCTACGGGACTATCATTTACAATCAAAATGGCCTCTTAAGATACATGAAGTTATCCATCGGATCAACACATTCCATTTTGTTTCGATGAAGATTCAACAGTTTCAACACCTCCGATACTTTCTCCTTCGTTGTCTCACCACACCCGACCTGCAAAACCAGCAACAGCTTCTGAAAAGCTCCCACTTGAAGAGCCTCAAACACAACACTTTTATCATCTTCCATGTCTCCGTTCTTGCAAAGTTTCCACAATACTGAGACTGAAAACTCGGTTGCCAAATCGGAAACTCTAAGGATTTTCTTAACTAAAACCGGCATACTCAAGGCATTGTTGATGGTTACGTGTATCCCTTCCGGACTGTCGCATATTTCGTCGAGAACGCCTAACGCTTTCTCGCATATGCTCCGTTCGGCGTCGATGGATGTCTCGAGTAGCAATGGTGTTATGCTTAAATTCACCAGCTTTCTCACTTGTTTCTCCTTTGTTGAAGATGATGTGATGATGTTGTAAATGATAAGTAAAGCAGCTTTTGTAGAGGATGGACAAATTGGGTCTTTTATAAGCTTGAACAATGCTTCAATGGCGCCTTCTGTCTCTGATAACTCGTTCACTTTTCTTGGAACAAGTTCCTTTAACCCCAAAACTGCGTTTCTTCTTCTCGACAAGTCTCCGCTGCTTAAAAACCAGATTAAGCACTGTATGGCTGAGGCTGATCCCAGCAAACCCTTGGCCTCTACGTCGAGAGGGAACATTATGGTCAAACCTGATAATATCTCTTCCAAAACATCAACGTTTTCCTCAAAAGAAGACGCCATGGAAAACGCTTTGAAAGCTTCGGATAAAACGCCGCCTGCCCCATTGGAAACAATGCAACGCTTGTTACGTTCACTCTCTTTTGCCAACGACTTGATCTTTACAACCAAATCCCGACACCCTTTCCCGTCATGTTTCTTACAAGCGACGTCGATTTTCGAAAGAATGTTCAAGACGTCAACAGAGGTAACAGGAACTCGAGGTGTCGGGATTCTTTCGATCCCGTGGGATCGATTCTCGACGCACCAATCCTGTATGTTTTTCCTTATGATGTGATTCGGAATCGGTTCGAGACTCCTCAAAACTTGATTGGTGAGAGGACAAGTGAAATTCCCAGTTTCGATCCACTTCTCAATACTCTCTCGATCGTAGGTTATCCCTGTCGACAAAGTGACGGGATCTTTCATCAAGTCTAGCGATATGGGGCACCGGAATTCTCTTGGAACCATCAGCTCAATCTCCCCATTTTCGTTCCTTTTCTGTTCTAGTTTCCCTTCACGTTTTGCAGCTCTTTTCCTTCTCCACGAAGATATCACCATTGATAAGCTTCTTTTGCTTTATTCGTGTCCAATCCAAAGAAAAAAATGTTGGTTTTTTGATTTGATGAACTGATCGAACCAACAGACATATATGTTGTTATATTACATGGATTTGTTCAACGTTTAAGAGCCGAATAAAATGATTAAATTATTATTAAAACAGCTAGGGATAGAGGTTGGCGTGATGAAGGTTTGAAGTTTGACCGTTGAATAGATAATTGCAAATGTTGAAATGGTAAAAGGTTGGGGATTTTGGAACCTCCGAAAATCAAAATCTTTGACCGACCAAACCCCAACACATCACAAAGGGCAGGCACCGTCAATGTAAGAGTCGGTGAACTGACGTCTCCAGCGATGGGTCTCGGTCTCGGTCTAGCCATGTGTTTCTTTGTGGAATTTGGGCAACGTTTATTTTAATTTGCCTAATATTATATGTTATAATACATTAATCATGGTGATTACTGATTAATGTACAACTATTAACGCGGTATGATTCTAGGAGATTAAATGATTAATGATCCCAATGCACCATTTGGAGGACATCCTGTTTGTTTCTGCTATTATATTTTGAATGTTTTAGTAACATGGAAGAACTTAGGAATGATAAAATTATTCGAATTAATTAGATATTTATTTTAAATATATTTTTTAATTTTAGATTTTGATAAAAGTTAAGTCATATTAAATTTTTAAAATTTTGAAATAAATTAAACCCGAATTAATTTTTAAAATTTCGAGATAGGCTAGGGTATAAACTTGCCTCGTTAACATCTTTATTTGGCACTATTACTGCTACAACATATAGGTGAAACACACTTAAATGAGTCTTAATAATTTAATTATCATATAAGAATTGATAAAAAATCTTAAATATTAAATTTCAGCAAAATAGAGGGACTAAAACCATAATTAGAGCATCGTTGTAGTACTCTTTTTCTGACCAGCGGGGCAAATCGAACATGGATGGCAGACCAAAAGATAGTCTAGGTTTTCTAGAATAACAAAGAACATAATAAAAATAATAAAAACATTTTCGCATTAACAAAGGTCTAAGTTACATTGACGAAGCAAAATGAAAACGAAGCGAGGGAAAAAAGAAGAAGCAAGTTTATGCTTTAGCAAATAGTAGGAAGAAAAACTGGAAGAAATGCATATTTTCTCGAGAATCGGCGCCGAAAGGGAAAAAGAGTGTCTGGGGAAAAAATAAAACGTGGAAAATGCAAAAAGGAATGAGACCACAACACCCAAACCGAATAAGACAGTGATACTGAAAGTCTGAAACGATTAAGTTTTTTAGAACTACATTGCAGAAAACATGCAACACTGACATGATTTTCTGGAGGGTTGAAGATCAGAGTTTGAAGAAACAGCTGTAGATGCTAAATTCCGGACAAAATCTAGTAACCCAATAATTTACTTGTCTTTGGTTGGATATCATGTTGTTCGATAAATGTCTTTAATGGCCAATGACAAAATTAGAAAAAAAATAATATTAGTGATAATTTTACTAACAGATATATTTCAATAACCAAAATAAGAAAATAATAATAATTCGATGATTACTAGTTTAATTTATCCTAATATATAAAAATAAATTGATCTAGAAATATAATTTTGTTTTTATATTAAAAATTAGAAAAAAGGGGGGGAAATTACGATAAAATAGATTGTATAGTTATGATTTGAATGGATGTATTTTGAGATTGTTTTACAATACGACAGATGTGAGTTTTGACCGTTTTTCTCGTCAATTATTTCCATTACTCACCTTAATATAAAGACCTTAGAATGTTTTATTTTTATCACATCGAATAAAATCTCTTTTTCTCTTTTCTGTGGAGAATTCACTTTATAAAATAATATTCAATATGGCAAATTTCATCCGCTCATCATTTTTAATTGTTTTTCTTTTTCTATCGGTTCTTCTAACAACAGGTTTTTTCTTTTACCCTTCTTTCTTTTTCATCCCATATATGCATGCACGTATATATTTTGTCTGATTTCTTTTTCATGATTTTGTAATAAAAACAGAGATGAGTTTCGTAACAGCGAAGGATGAAATTAAAATATGCGAAAGCCAAAGCAGTGAATTCAAGGGTCTTTGCTTGCACGACGAAAACTGTGAGATTGTCTGTAAGAGTGAAGGGTTTAAAACTGGAGAATGCAGAGGATTTCATACCGAATGCATATGTACGAAACCTTGTTTTCATGAGTAAGGAAGTCAATATCCATAAAAATGTATCAACCGATTTAAGTTTAATCGGTATGCGATAAGAGAACAACAGAATTGAGAGATTCGAATATGTTTAATAAATTTTGTTATTTGCTTTTTGCCGAATATAAATCAATTTTATCCAAATTGCTTACATATTTCATATTGCTTTTGAATTGAGGAGTAATTTACATTTTACATCACTAAACTTAACATTCATTTTCATTTACATCATAAACCTTTAATTTAATCAAATTATATCATTTAACTTTCATTATTTATAAATTAAGTCACTTATATTGGTATCATTAAATATCTATAATGAAAAAAATTGAAATTGATATTTTTATTTAATATATTTTTTATATATCATCAATAAATTTTGTTATTTTAATTTTAAACTTATTTAAACGAAATAAAAAATTTTCACATAAAATTATTAAAATTGTCAATTAAACGTTATTTAACAGTGATATGTGAAAAATATATTAAGTAATAGTATTAATTTATGTTTTTTTATTAAAATTATTTAATTGTGTTAGCATAAATGATTTAGTTTACTAATAATAAAAGTTGAATGATGTAATTTGATTAAATTGAAGGTTTGTGATGTAAATGAAAGTGGATGTTAAGTTCAGTGATTTGAAATGTAAATTACTCTGAATTGAGTGTCTTGGTTTTGGTATTTGGTTTTGGTATTTGGTTCGGATATAGCATTGGAGTAGTCAAAACTTAATTTGATTCAAAAAAATAAAATTTTTAATTTGATTTAAAATTTTATATACTAAATTCAAAATTTTAAAAATAAAATTTAAATTATAAAATAAAAATTCAAATAACTTGAAATTTATAAGAATTAATAGATTGATTTTTTAGTTTGGGTCAAGTAAATATGATGCTATATGTAAAAAAATATATATACATATTTTATATAAGTACATAAAATCGTTTAAATTAGAATAAATTCTTATTAAAATATGATAAATAATTATAATTAAATTTATACGAAAACTCTTAAAAATAGACTCAAATTTAAATTATTGAACAAAATTAATTACAAGATTTGATGAAATGTCTTGATGTTTGGTTAAAAACCTAGCCGAATTATTGAACAAATTATCTCTCCTATCTCTTTTTCATGATATTTTCCTATCGAAATCTAATCCTAATCTTTCATATCTATATTTAAAGGTTTGTTAATCCAAGCTTCCGCTATCTTAGCATAACCTAATTTCATCCCCCCAAAAAATCCGAAATTAACTATATTCTAATCTTATGGTCTAATTCTAAATTTCAAAATTTATGATCTAATTATTAAATTTTAATCCGTTTTCATTACGATCACTCTCTTTATGATCTGACATGCTAGCTTCCCTCCTTCCTCTCCTGTGTTTTCTTCTGGAACAAGCACTTTGTCTCCTTTGCGCCACCACCATTGTTTCACTTATGGCAGGCTTTACATGTTCATGTTTTGTATTGCCACTTTGGTCTTAATGAGTTCACTTGTTATTAGGAGTTTAATCTTAAATTTTATTTTATTAATACTTATTATTAATGATCTAATTTTTAAGCTCGTCTCAAAATTTTAGGAACGAGGCTACCTAATACTTGTTGGTATTGGAATTTAATATGGTTAAGACGAGGGTAAATATAGATTGTGTAGTTATAATTTGAATGAATTTGCTTTGAGATTATTTTAAAATACAAGTTTTAATCGTTTTTCTCGTCAATTGTTTATAAATTTATTACCAAAAATAATGAAATAGAAATTAAGAGGATTTGGATGTGTCTAATAAAAAAAGTGTTGAATATGAATAAGGTGGGGATTATATTAATGTTTAGTAAAATGATAAAATCTTTTTTTTTTTAATTTTTTACACCAAATATTAATTAACACGTCTGTAATATCTTAATCCGGATCTGAAATAGTACAATTAGATCTCCCAAAATTGACCCATATTTTTTTAAATCACAATTTTGATGTTTCTTAAATCAACTTTTTTTTTATAAATCCACGTATGTAAATAGCATTTATAAGAATTTATAAAATAAGAATTTTAATTTAAAATATATTGTTTAACCAAATAATAATAATAATTCAACTACAGTTACAGACTCAATTATAATAAGGTTGTATGATATATTTTAATTCAAATTAAAATATTAAGTATTGTATTCTAAAACAAATTCAATATTGAAAAGTCTTTCATGATGTACTCCTCTAAATTACAAAAAATAAAATAAAATAATTTCGTACATTGAACTGACAAAATTCAGTAATACATTTATACTTTATTATAATTCATAAATATCATAAAATAAACGTACGTGATAATATAATTAAGAGTACAAAATCATAGAGGATAATTTAATTAAAATGATTAAACGACGTCAATAGCAAAATTAATATGATTAAAATGTAAAAGTGACATTATTGATTTAAGTTTACTTCACAAGTAAAATGATGAAAAAAGTATAAAATATTATAACTTAAGACATACATGTAAAATTATTGAATTTTAATCATTTCTTATTTTAATTTGATTTAAAAAATCTTAGAAGGGAAAAAGAAGTGTTTTAAGTGAATTTAAAATTTATAATTTTAAAAATATAAAAAAATAAAAATAACGATTTGATCAATTAATCAAATATAAATATTTTTCGATAAAAATATACGTGGTAACTCTAGACATAGATGCTTGTCTCAAACAACATAACACGTAGATTCTTAAAGAATTGGTCCTGTTACTTGATTTTAGAAATAAAACGAATAAAATTAAATAAAATAGATTATGTAGTTATGATTCGAATGGATATAATTTAAGATTATTTTAGAATACGACATATGTGAGTTTCTACCATTTTTTTCGTCAACTATTTTTACTATTCTTCTTAATATAAAGGTTTCGAAATATTTTTTATCATCACATCGAATAAAATCTCTTTCTCTCTTCTGTCAAAAATTCACTTTGTAAAATAATATTTAATATGGCAAAGTTCATCCCTACATCAATTTTAATCGCTTTCTTTCTTCTGCTGGTTCTTCTAACAACAGGTTTTTCTCTTTTACCCCTTCCAACTTATTATCTTTTGAATTAAGTCCTCGATTTCTTTAAGAATATAATTTTATTACTCTTTTTATCTCATATATCTATGCATTTGTATGTTTTGTCTGATATATTTTACATGTTTTTGTAATAAAAACAGAGATGAATTCCGCAACAGCAGAAAATAAAAATAAAATATGCGAAAGCCAAAGTAGTGATTTTAAGGGGCTTTGCTTGCACGACGACAACTGTAACATTGTCTGTAAGAGTGAAGGATTCAAATATGGAGAATGTAGAGGATTTCACACTCAATGTATGTGCATGAAACCTTGTTTTCATGAGTCAGAAAGTCCGTATCCATGAGGATCTATATGTTTTAAGAGAAGGACAGAATTGAGAGATTGTAATATGTTTAATAAATTCATAATATAATTTTTTTTTTTATTTTAAATAAAATTTTGTGATGTTTATGTTACATATAAAATTGCTTACACATCTTATATTGCTTTAACATTTACAAGTTTTTTTCGTTTTTTTGGGTGATCCGAGTTTAATTAATTTAGTTTATAAATATGTACTCAATTATTCAAACATAAAATTAACCTTAATGTACTATTATCTTATAATCAGATTTTAATATAAAAAAATATTAAATCTGTTATTTTCTGTTCGATTAGAACACGTCACATGACAAAAAAAAAAAGTGTGTAACTGTAATAAAAATGAACATAAGCACATTATATCTTGTAAGTTTTATTTTTAGTTAGTTTAGTCTCTAAAAAATTAATTTGAAATTCATCCTTATTTATATCTAAATTGATAGATATTTATAATCATTAAAGATAAGTCGTTACTTAGTTATGGTAGTGTCAATTTGTTACGAAGCCCTATTATTATATGTATTTATTATGTTTATGTTAATAGTGTTTATCTTTTATCGTCGATAATTATATTTATTTATATTCGAGTTGTGTTGTTTGAATTTGACCCTTTTCATGTTTCGTCCTAATTTTTTATGTGATTAGTTTGTATACTATGATAATCTTATATAAAATACCTTAATTAATATATTATTATTTTACAAACTATCTTATAATATTAAGATTTAGCAAACCCATTCCCTACCAATATTATGGAGATGCAGACAGAACCACATATGGGCCTACTCCCTTGGGGATTAATTCAGGACAAAATTGAGCAAGGGGATATACATGGATGATTTGGACCATACCGTATACAATCATTTTATCTCATTTATCGAATAATATTTTAAACTAATTATAAAATGGTACATATTTATATTCTTAAATTTTTTTAATAATATATATTATAAATAAAATTATTTAAATTTGAATATTTTAAGATAAAATAGGATATTCAATTTTATTCCCCTTTTAAATATTGTTAGGTTGAAATATTCTCCTTAAAAAATGGGAAGTTGATTGTTTAATTACACGATTAGATTTCTTGGTATATATATATATATAAATTAAAATTAATATATAAAAAATAAGTTTATATTTAAAAAATAATATAAAAAATAATAATTTTATAAAAAATAATATAAACAATATTTTTATATGATTAACTATATGCTTTAAGAGTGTCATGGCTAATTAGATGACATGTGTCGATGGCGTGGCGATAAGAGCGAGATTACCACGTCAGCAAACAAAATGTTCTGGAAAGAAACCTGAATTCCATTACGACACGTGTCGTATAACTATCTGGCCTATTTTTTATTTTTACAAAAAGTTCGATTTTTCATAGGGAGCAGGCAAACAGAAGATTTGGATAAGATTTCAAGTCAGTGCCAAGTTTCGAAGGTTATAATCAAGTAGTTTATTATAAAAAAAATATTTTAAAAAATTCAGATTATTATATAAAATATTATAAAAATATATCATTTTTATTCTGTGGGAAAATTTCTAAATTATTTATTTTTTTAACATATATTTTTTAGATTTAGTTTTAGTCTTAATCGTATTTAAAGAGAAGTGTGAAGAGAGATTTTGAATTTTTAAAATTTATTCTCTTAATTGTCAAAAAATTTAATTTGACCTTATAAAATTTAAAATTTAATATTAAACTTCAATTTTTGAAATATTTTAAATTAAGTTTCTCCTATAATTTTAAAATTTTCTTATTAAACTGTTAAAAAATATAAAACATTTAATTAGACCTTAATTTTTTTTAAAAATTAAATCACTTAATTTTTTAAAAATAATTTTAAACCTTTAATAAAAATTAAATTGACTCCTTCATATTAAAAGAAATATTCCTACTGAATTTAAAATTTATACCCTAAAAAATATAATGAAACAAAAATAACATTTCTTAAATTAAGACATTATACCCTAAACTAACAACTACTTTTTCTTCTAAACATATTTGTTGGAAATCTATCAAATAAAAGCGCGTCCAAGTTGGATGGGTCAACAGTAAAAAAATATTAGGGTAAAATACACAAATAATCACTAAATTTTTAAGACTCCATCATTTTGACTGTTGAACTTTTAAAATTTTATTAAATCAGTTCAATTTTTATTTTATTTTTATTTTAATCCCTCTCATTACCTTCCGTCAAAAAATATTAAAAGCTGCCAATAAATTTGGGGTAATGCCAATGCCATTAACTGCGGGGTGAGTACAGTCAACATATTCAGAAAATAGATTGGCAACGGTCCTATCAAGTCAACACGCAAAATTTACACCAAAGTTTTTAAATTAAATAAAAATATTATATTCTCGTATCAAAATTTAAATTTATATAAAATAAAATAAATATTTTTAATGCTAAATTAATTAATAAATCTCAAATCTAAATAGAAACCGTGTGTGCTTTAAATCTAAATTAATTAATTGAGTGTTTACCAGAATAATTTACAGCCGATGTCAACGACAGTTTTCCAGCAGCCCCAGTTCTCTTTTTCGGCAAAAAACATAAACCTGCAAAGCAGAATAAAACAGATAAAGGAGAGAGCTTTAAGAGGAAATAAAAAACCCAGAAAAAGATGGAGAAAAAAAGAACAGACTTGATGAAGAAGAGAACTTGGAGAGGCGAGACAGAGATGGGTTTTGAAGGGTTTTAGCATAAAGTAAAGTTTTTGGTTGAACAAAACATGATTGGGTTATAAAATTAGCCGCCATTTTCTTTCTGAAGAGAGAAGAACAGAAAACAATGTGTTAGATTCTGGGTATTGCAATGCTTCTAAGAGATTCTGCTCCAAATTTTCATTTATATTGGAGGGATCATTTGTTCGATGTTCAGTCCTGAAATGGAAATGTAGTAAATTTTGAGGGATGAAATTGTAATTAGACATTTTGTTGAGGGTGGATTTGTTTATTTTGATAGATCCTCTTTCTATGTCGTATCTATTAATTATGGTTTATCTTTATTAGGAAATTAGGGTAAAAGAATCCAACAAATTTAGAATTACTATATGTAAAACTCTTTCATTAAAAAAGAATTACTATATGTAATATTTATTAAATTTTGGTTAAAATGGTATTAAAAAATTAACTTGATATCAAATTAGTTAATCAATAGAAGAAATAAAGATTTTAAGAGAAAAAAAAAATATTTTTACTGAGTCTCAAACTTGCTATTTAAAAAATAAAGATAAATAACTTAATCAAATGATCAAATATTAATTATTAAAAATAGTGCTTAAAATGAATTTAATAATAAAAATCATATTACCACAAAATTTAATATTTTTTCATTTACGAAGAAACCATTTTATTCTAAAATAAAACATTGATGGTTAAAGTATTTAAAAAAAATAATGATCAATATAATTATTTAATTAAACATTAAATGTAATTTTTATATTTTGCTTAAATATTATATTGAATTATCTCATTGAAAAATCCTGTCGTATTATGTTACTTGCGTTGTTTCTTTATCATAGTAATTATTTTCGTGTTTATTTTTCTAAAAATAATTTAATATTTTATTTTGGTCAAAAATAATAATAATAATTTAAAACGAATTGCTTAATCAGTGAAGAGCAACGACCAAATCATAAGATTATTTCGTTATTTTATAAAGTTAAGCAATGCCAAAACGACAACAAAGACATTTTTTATCGAACAAAACGCAAATAAATTAATTAAAGACTGCATAGAATATGAATAGGCTAAAAATGCAAAAGAAAACAAAAATTGTAAAGTGCAACTTTAATTGGAAATCAAAACATAATAAAAGTGAATAATTAAGATCTAATCACGTCATTAGCACATATTAAACCAATGATCTTTAATGAGAGGCAATATTTTAATTATGGGTCGGCTGTTGGGGGCTGTTGTATTTAGCTATTTCTATTAAAGATCTAGATTTATCTTTTATTTCTCGAGTTTATTTATTTATTTTGTTTAGACTAATTTCGTAAATAAATATCTCAGCAATAAATTTTTTACATATATCTAATTATTATATTCATATTTTATTCTTATTAATTAACCATAGACTAATGTGTCGATAACTCCATAAAATATTAAAAATTTAAATTAAAATAATAGTAAGCCGCCTCATAAATATATATTTTTTAAATATTTCATCAATAAATAATATTAAACTCTGTCATTAAACATGATTGAAACCTTAATTTATTTTAGCGGGTTAAACATAAATTATAGTAAATTTTAGGATAAATTATACGGATGATCACTTAATTATATTGTTATTGTTAATTTGATAGTTATATTTTTTATTTTAATAATTTTATCATATAATTATTTAATTGATTTCAATCAAACTATCAATCGTTAAAAATAAAAAATAAAAAAATTGACGTAGCTGTTTTAGATAAAACTAGATATTTACCTATTTAATCTTTATTATTCATATTTTCTATTAATTTAATTTAAATTTAATAAAATTAATTAATTATTTAATTAAATGACGATACTATTAAAATATTTTAATTATCTAATCACCTTGTTGCCATTCTTAAATTATTATATTAAAAAGGATCCTTAAATAAGAGAAATTATATCATGAACTCTTTTCACCATGTCATTCGTGGTTCTAACCAATCAGATTCATTCATCTCATATTTTTTTAAGGTGAATCATCACCTCTTTCCTACATATAATTAGTGAGTGAATAATTATCAAATAGTTATTTAAATATGAACAAACATGATTATATGAACCACAAATGACGTGGGGAACATAATTCATAATATAATCTTTCCCTAGCTATTGGTCTTTTACTTTCTTTCTCAAAACTTAATTACTAGAGTACCTACTTTTTAGTAGGGGTGTTCAAAATTACTCAACTCGACTGACCATACCCGAAATAAAAATATCAAGTAATTCTCAGAAAAAAAATTGTCCGACCGGACCGGATACCCGACCTGAGAATTATTGGGCCGAACTTGAGCCGAAAATTTTCAATTTTCAGGTACCCGACCCGAGTAGTTTTATTATATATATATATATATTTAGTTTTAAATTATATTTTTATTTTAAAGTTCTTTAATATTTATACCTAAAATTAAATTTAAATCTCTAAATTAGTTTTATGTTTGAATTATATACTTTTTAAGTTTTAAAAATTTAAAATATTTTTTTATTAATTTACTAATACCGAAAGAAAAAAAACAAGATTAATACTTTTGGTGTCATTTTAGTAATAAATTTTAATATATAAAAACAAGATTAATACTTTTGGTGTCATTTTAGTAATAAATTTTAATATATATATATATAAGTTTAAATATTTTAAAATTAACTTTAAATCACACATTTTTATGTTTGATTATGTATTATAAAATAAAAAATAAAAAAATAATAATTATAAATCGGGTACCCGATAATTAATACCCAATTTAAATAGACCAAGACACAAACCAATTTTTAATGACCTGAAGAAACCGAATATCCAGCTTTTCGGATACCCGATAATAAACACCCGACAAAACCATTAAAATTTACAACTCCACTAACATTGAGCTTAAGCTGAGCAGCTCAACTAATACTGAGTTTAGTCACATCCAAGCACTTTTAGTATCCGAATCTAATTGGCTCACACCTACTACTTTTACTATTATTATTATTATTATTATTATTATTATTATTATTATTATTATTATTATTATTATTATTACGAATGGATTCGAATTTCCTTTTAAATTTACTAGATAATCCAATAGGAAAAATCCATAGATCCTCCATTCCAACTACGGGTGCTTTGGTTCCTGTGGCTATCACTGCCCTATCAAAATCCAACAACAAGTTGCAGGCTCAAGTTGCAGTTATTGTCGCGTTATGCATATTATTTTTTAAACATCGGTATTAGTTAAATAATTCAGATCGAGTATTACAGAGACCTATTATACGAATGGTCCTTTTAATCTATTTTTTTTTCATTCACGATATCAGAATTCGAACATTTAACCTTATTTAAAGAATTTTATCGTTGATATTCATGTCGTATTTTAATACAAAGAAAGAAAACGAGTATATGATCCAGGCTTGTTTCTAGCATTTTTTTCTTATGTCTTTACTTGTAAAAGAAAAAACAAAGAATCCATTAATCCTTGATTTGTTGTAGTGTAGTTACGGAAAGATTAGCTTTATGATTTCCAGAAAGCCAGTTTCCTGTTCATATACATCTTTCATTGATCATCACAATATATTATATAAGAATTTTCAAATAAGATCATGATTTATGTGATCTGATCTTGTAGGAGGGAAAAGCAATCCAAAAAAAATATATACTATACTACAGACATTTTGTGTTGGCTGGTTTGCTATTATGATAAACTTTTCAGGAAAAATTAATTATTTAACTCTAAGTCGTTATTTATTTAATTTTTTTGTAAGTTCGAATCTCAATATTTGTTTTGAGAATATTATCTTAAACTAACACTACTTAAAAAACTGTTGTCCAAACCGTTACTCCCATCAACAGATTGACGTACGCCACCTACTCCTGTTTCTTTTGCTTCCATGTCTGCAAACCTTCATGCACAACATCCACATCACTATTCCTCTCTGTCTTAACCACGTTTTCACACTCTAAAGGGTAGGAGCAGGACGAAGCTAGGATTTAATATTAGAATGGGTAAAAGTTTATTAAACCTTTAAATTTAAAAATTGAAAGGAGCAAAAACCCTATTTAATTAATATTTAAATTAAAAAGAACTAAAAATACAATTATACTAAAAATTTTGGAAGGGGTAGTAGCCCCTCCCACGCCCTACACAACTCCGTCCCAGAATAGGAGACGCAGGTTTCTCTATGACTTGGACCGACGGTATACTAGGGATGAACTCCAGAGGCTGTCCACCGGAGCCTTCGTACAGTAACGACCGAGGGGAAACAGTAGGGTTACATGGCGAGAGCATTAGGGTTTTTTTAAAAACCTATGTGATTCTTATTTGTTTTTATTATTCGTTTCTAAAATCTAAGAGTAAAGGGTTTTAAAACTTTAATCATAATCATAATCATAATAATTTTATGAGAATGGATAATATTATTTTTTAAATAATTTAAAAGTGATTAAAAACAATATATTTATTTTTAATTCTTTGATAATAGACATATATCTTGTAAATTATTTAAATACAAAATTATAAGATAAATATCGTTTGTTTTTTTAGTAAGATCACTCGTTGAGTTTAACAATATATTTTCATTAGACATTATTAGATAATTTTTTTTTATGCTGCACACCTACTACTCTATGGGTAATTTTAGAGAACGACGACCTTAAAAAACGACTAAAATACAATTATTTTTCTTGTAAAAGTTATAAAATTCAATTATATATTTTTCATTATATATCAATTTTTTTATAGAAAAATAATAATTTTGATATATATAAAAATGTATAACAAAATTCATATATAAGAATAATGGTATAACCATTTTTTAGCCATTGTTTTAAAAAATATATATGCTGTAGCTGTATTGATTTTAGGCGTTTACTTTTTGGCATTATCTTTCCAATAAAACTATTTTCCTAAAAAAATTAAACACATATAAAATAATAATTATAATATTTTATATTTGTGCCTCCATCCCCCACTTGCACCCTTAAAATAAAAATAAATATACAAAGACATAAAAAAGGCCGATCCAGTCCTCCAATTAGCTCAAGAAAAGCAAAAGTTGAAGACCCATGTTTTCTTGCTCTCTCCCTCTCCATTTTCTCTGGTTTTATTTTAATGGACTTTTACAGATTAGACAACAATGGCGCATCATGGTTAACGTCACACAGTTTTTAAGAAATTTAAGATCTCTCGTCCCCTCCCAACTTGCAGATGTCTTTCTCTCAAGTCCTCAGCATGATCTCTCCATCAATCTCTCTCCCATTTTTATCTGTTTTCTCAGCCTTCTCTTCCTGCTCTTCTACCCTCCTTTTCTTTGCTCCCATTTCACCATGTCAAGAAAACAAGTTAGTGTTGCATTTCAGTGTCCTTTGAACCTATACATATTGATATTAACATTTGTTTTTGCGGTGCTTGGTCTAGGTTATGTGGCCCATATTAGTGGCTAGTAAGATCCTTGGAAAGAGATTTGGAAGCAACAACTTTGTCGCAGATTTTCCGAGCTTAGATCCGCCATCTTTGAGTCCAGACACCATATTCAGTAACCATAAAGCTACACATAGCTACAGGGTGTTTGTTAGTACATGGAATGTTGGAGGTGTTGCACCACGTGAAGACTTGGATATGGAGGAATTGCTGGATACAGGCAATAACTCCTGCGAAATCTATGTTCTTGGGTAATCACTGAGCATATATCAACACGAAAACTATTTTTAGTTTGTTGTTCATACAATGATAATCGATATATATATATATATATATATATATATATATATCATCGTCTTCTTCGTCTCGTCCTTTTTTTCCAGTTTTCAAGAAATTGTACCCCTTAGCGCCTCCAACGTGCTGGGAGCAGAAGATAACCAGATTTCAACGAAATGGAACTCGCTGATCAGACGAGCTTTGAACAACAAGAAAACAGACCACTACAGAGACAGAATCCCAGGGCAAGAGTTTCAGTGTATTATAAGTAAGCAAATGGTTGGGATTCTGATCTCAGTTTGGGTCCGAAGCTATCTTTGTCCTTATATCAGCTGCCCTAGTGTCTCATGTATAGGCTGTGGAATCATGGGTTGCCTAGGAAATAAGGTGATGATCTATCTATCTATTTATTTATATACACACGTCTCGAATGAAATAATTTATGTAATTATATAAATATATCTTTTTCAAAAATCTTGATTTGCAGGGTTCTGTATCGGTTCGATTCCGACTACATGAAACAAGCTTCTGCTTCGTGTGCAGTCATCTAGCCTCTGGGGGTAGACAAGGAGACGAGAAGCTTAGAAACTCCAATGTTTCCGACATATTTTCCAGAACAAATTTCCCTAGAGGCCCTTCACTTGATTTACCAAGAAAAATCCTAGACCATGAGTACGTGAAATTACGTAATCATGATTAATTATAAACCCTAAGCATATGATTATTTGATTACCAGTTTCCAACTTTGAATCTTTCCAGAAGTAGTTTTCATGTTAACTATTTTATTTCTAACCTTTGGCATATATATAGTTTTGTAGTAATTAAATTAGTGTAGTTGTTAAAGAGCAAATTTTGATCTGGTAGGCTAATTAATTTACTGGTAAACCGTCCATTTAAGTTGACTTGTTAATCAAGTTAAGAAATTACTTTTAGACTAATCAACAGAAAAATATTATAAAATAACCCTAATATGGAAATATCTTGGTGATATCAGCTTGCTTAACCATTTCCATGGTTAATCTGTCTTGCAGTCGGGTAATTTTCCTTGGAGATTTGAATTACAGAATTTCGTTACCGGAATCATCTGTTCGATTACTAGTCGATGCAAGAGACTGGAATCCCCTGCTCGAAAATGATCAGGTAATAACGAAACGACTCCGTATTCATATCCGAATATGTTTAAAAAATCCGAGTTTGTGTTGTTCTTGATTCTGAAAATTTCTTATTGAAAATGTAGCTGAGGATGGAGCTGATGAATGGTGAATTGAAAGGGTGGCAAGAGGGAACCATTGCATTCGCTCCTACGTATAAATACCGTCCGAATTCCGATGTATACTACGGATGTTTACATCAAAGCAAGAAAGGAGAAAAGAAACGTGCTCCGGCATGGTGTGATAGGATAATCTGGTACGGGACAGGACTGAAGCAACATGTTTATACCAGAGGGGAAGAGAATTTCTCCGATCATCGGCTGGTGAAAGCGATTTTCACGGCCGAAGTCGGGGTTTTACGTTCACCGAAACAATTCCAAAACTTTTTTGCATCCGAAAAGTTTGATAGAATTACAAACCAGATCGATGATTTTGTATGTAAAGAAAGATCCGACTTCTCGATTTAATAAATTAAACCCTAATTTTTTTGTGTGTAAAAGGTGTTTATGTGAAGACGAATATAAAATTATATAAGAATTTAAAAAATTTAAAGGATGCGAAATGAAAAGCATGGACTAAAACCACATGAATCCTGCCTATTAATTGGACCATCCTTTTTTTTTAATATGTTTATAAATTACTATACTTTATAGAAATATATAAATAAGTTGTAGATATGGTTTAAAAATGTGCAAGTGGTGCAATAATGTTGTGCCTCTGTGTCTCGTAGTACATATAAGTTTCCGTCCAATGGTTGATATTGAAAATGAAACGATGGAATTAATTATCACATGACCAAACTTGTCGCAATAAAATATGTTTTATTAAATTAAACTCTTCAAACTATTCGTTTTCACATTAAATATCTTAAAAATATTAAATTTTCCGAACCCCACATCCAACCTATTTTTTAGGGAAAAATACGAATCATTTTATCTCAATGATTAAGAAAATAATTGTTGTTATTAGAGGTCACAGACTCGAATATCATTATTACAACATAATAATTATACGATCGATATATAATGGTTAAAAATATAATATTTTAAAAAAAAAAAAACTCTTTTAGGACAAGGTAGTCACGTTCCTCATTATTTGGAGTAGTTTTTTTCTTCTTGGAACATTATGAGTTAAAACCGCAGTGCCTGCAATTGTCTTAGATTTTTGGGCTTAAAGATATAATATTTGGGCTATACCTTCCGATATGAATGAAGGATTAAACCGTTTATTCCCTAACTATGGTTAAGTTTTAAAGTCTTTTCATAAATTAGAATTAATAACTAACTAAATACCGAATTATTGAGTTATTTTTACTGCCCTTTGAACAACGGCACTTGTCCTACGTCAGTCCATTTCGGCGCATAAATGAAATTACATATCATATTTATATATGAAAATGATCCTTTTTTATATTAGTATAAAATGAAATGATTTTTAATATATAAGTAATTAAAAATAGTTTTTAAAATAATTTAATGTGATTATAGAATTATTTTTGATTATCCATTTTTAGATTAATTTGTGTTACACATATGATTTTAATGAGTCTTTTAACGGACACTTTTTTATATATATAAAAGTTCGAATTCAAAATTTACTTAAGTGATATCAAATTATTTATCACTTAAACCAAACCTATTAATTTCGTTAATTTGATTATGTATGCCAAACTATCTGGAAAGTGGCGTTAGGGAGGAAGTTGTTGGCCTCGTTGTTAATGAAGATGTTGGGAAAACGACCGGTGAAACAGATGTTTGAGACATGGCGGTGCTGGAAATCGAACAAGATGGGGATCCAATCCTACCACTGAGAATGGTTGGTTTGATAAGTTCCTCAAGTAAATATATTCGAAGACGAGAGAGATCGAAGGAATAAAAGATTAAATTTATTAAAACTTAATAATATATAACTATATATAATAGTAATGACCTATAATAACGTGTGTTGTTTATTTTAAATTTTGTTGATAATTTATTGATTTCTTTAAAGTTAAGAAAAATTATTAGATAAATTTGATTTATCATATCATTTATAATGTCATTTAATATCTTATTCTATTTTTAAAATAGATTTTTATTTTTTTCTTACCTATGAATAAATTTTATTATATAAATTATTAATAACATGATAAATCACGACTATTTAATAATTTTTCGAATTCATCCTTCCAAAGTGAATCCGACACTTTCCCCATACTTTTTTTTTCTTTTGCATTGTGGTTGCCTTTTTCCATCAATAGATATATATTTTTTAGTCTCCTACCCTTGGTGGGAGTCTAGCTGGATCCAAAAAATTGAAATACAAAGGGTGGATTACATACTTTATAAATTAATGGCAACTTAATCCCATAAAGATTAAGTGGTTTTTAAAAATCGTCTAAATTTAATTAAATAAATATTATATAAATTCATTATAAAAGTAAATTATTTAATCTAATTTATTATATTCATTTCAACTCAAGCTAATTTCTTGTATTCTCAACTATAAAGTAATGAATGCATGGCCTTTTTACATTAATTTATAACCTTTTTTAACCTTTTACTTTACTTGATGGTAGGATTTGTCCGATGTAAAATAAAAGGCCTAGACTCTGTCCATAGTTCTAGATGCCAGGATAGGTATTTGACCTAACCTGATTAACTTGGACTTTTGGTAAAAATAATAGGGTTATATTTTTATTAAAGATGAAGTTAAGTTTAAAATAAAAAATGTTTTATTTGATTTAAGAATAATGATATATTTTATTAAAATAATAATATTTTATTGTACCAAAAAAATTAAGGAGGGTAAGAACACTTCCCATAGACCATAGTGTGTCGGAGGGAGAAACATTCTTCGGCGCATGAACTGAAGGCTGAAGCCTTGTTGAATGCATGCAAGATGTGTACTGGAAAATTAAAATGACATGGGACACAGTGGATAGATCTTAACGTACAAAGATTCATGTTTAAATATTATCAATAGATTAGAGACCAAGTATATTAATAAATATATTTGATAGATTAATTAAATTTGTTTTTTTAATAGTAAATTTTAAATCTATTAACAATATTCATTTTTTATAGTTTTTTTTTAAAGTAAGATTAAAATTAAGATTTGTAAAAAAAGTCTTGTCAATTGGGATTTGTATTAGAAGAAAAAATATGAATATTTGATTGAGTGGAGTTAATTTTTTAGTCGAATTTAAAAATATTGTTCAAGTCAAATTGTTTGAGCTTTTTTAATTTAATTATAATATTTTTAATGTTATGATATTAATTGATTTTAATTTAAGCGATTTTTTATAACAATAATATTATATATTTCTTCAAATTTCTTTATATATAATACAAATATATCATACATAACTATGGTACTCAACTCGAATTTAAAATTTAACTCATTGATTACTAAAAAATTTAAATTATTCAAAGCTTATTATATCTTAAATTTTATTTAAATCTTTTTAAATTGAAATTATAAAATTATAATTTGAGTCAAATTAAATACATAACGTAAAGTTTTACTAATCCATAGTAACAACAATGATTTTTTATGGTCCACACAAGTATTGGAAAAATTGTGGAAAATATTGTTATTTAAAATTAATTTTAGGGTTTTAGGGAGTTTAA
Organism: Abelmoschus esculentus; assembly: GCA_035048815.1. Taxonomy (NCBI): domain Eukaryota; kingdom Viridiplantae; phylum Streptophyta; class Magnoliopsida; order Malvales; family Malvaceae; genus Abelmoschus; species Abelmoschus esculentus. Next base: position 2,865,269 of record JAUCBN010000031.1, on the reverse strand, counting down.
GGAATAATTGGAGAAATAGGCCAATTGCTACAGTAATAAAGGACCTCGACACCTTCTTTTGGCGAGGTCTTCTCTCTCTTCCTCATTCAACCGAATAAATTAAATGAATCAATAGTATCTCGCCATCTCTTCTTAGCGTAGTTTAGGAAGAGAGAGAAGACCTCACCAAGAGAAGGTGGCGAAGTCCTTTTATTATTGTAACAATTGGCTTACTTCCTTAATTATTTTTAAAACGTTTTTATAATACTAAAAATAAACTTAAATCCTTTTATTCCTCAAAATTAATGGGAAGGTCAAAAATATTTACAACTTATTTTGAAAATTGATTTAATTTTTTTAACTTTTTTAAATACTTTAGAATAAAAATAATCATTAATTCTCATTCATATTAAAAAAAACGGTCAACGTCCACACAGGCACTCACACTTTTACAATGCAGGTTTTGTGAATATTTATTATTGAGAAAATTGATGCAATGAAACTCATGAAATTAACAACACAATCTTTTTTTTTTTTTTTTGTCAATTCAACCTGTATAAAATAATTAGAAAATTGGTTGGTCAAATATGGCATAATTGTTCAAAGCTTAAACAATAATAGCCCGTAACTAACGTTTTTCTTTGTATTATTAGAGAGGACATTTCGGAAAATTAATTAAATAAATAGATTAGATTAGGCTGTTTTGATAAATATGTAACAACAACTGGAATCAAACATTATCTTATAACATATATATACAAATAAGTTGAGAGAGATTATCAAAATATATAATAAACATGTCCCCACATCAATTATATTTAAGAAATTAACATTCTTAAAACAAGATTAATTGTTGTTTCAGTCCTTAAGTTATATTTCATTATTACTTGATTCATGAAATATGTTTTGTTCAGGTTGATCTCTAAATTTTTTAATTTTGATGTATATTTTTTTCAGTAATTTTTCGTTGATAAAAATAAAATTATATGCACACTAAAAACGTGTTACGTGACATGTAATATATATTAAACTTAATTTTTAAAAAAAATAAAATAAGCCTAAAAACAGAACATTTTATGAGTTGTTTATTTGAAGTTATTTTTTTAAGTTTATTTGTTTAAATAAATCAATATTTGTATTAAGTCCTTAATCATCCATATCTTTGACTTGATGCTATTAATCTTAACAATCACTTAAGGCACAAACATCGACAACCCCACTTCCACTCACTGTCAAGAAAGACAATAAATTGTACAACATGTCTCCCCCACCCAACGACCATGACGGATGTTCTGCTGTCATCATAAACCTAAGCCACACACGAATTTCTCTCAAGTCCTATCCTATAACAAAAAATATCATTGTAATTAAATTTATAATTAGATTTCTAAAAATATCTAAACTACGCTATTTTTTATTTTAAATGTCTCTAATAATCGTTATAGAAAATGAACCATTAAAATACTTATTTTGTAATTACAAGGGGTGAGAGTGTCGAGTGAACATGTGTACTGTTTTTTTGCCTGTAGCACTGAGTCAGATTCTTATCCAAAACTTTCCCTCTTTGAGGACAAACTTCATCTTTTAGTTTGGTACAACTAAGGACACTGGAGTCTGGAGTTATAGACTACAAATGTCGTGTATGGAAGATATGGGAATAGTATTTAATACAAACACGGAATTTTATTAAAAATTGTATTTTATTTCAATATAAATATTTTTGGTGCTAAGAAAAAGATTATTATATTTATAATTTTAATCTTCAACGATTTTCTCTTTATTTATGATTTTTAAAGACTTTTTCACGTAAATTTTTGTTGTGTGATCATATATTTATCATTAAGAAATAGTAGTCGTGGCACATCATTCTAAAAACATGGTTAAATGTTTTTTAGGGGAAAAAAAAACATAGTGAGACATGTTCTTTCCTTTTTCTTACACTTTAACCATGATAACTAATAATTCTCTTCTTTTTGCTCAGTGCTATTATAGAAAGAAACGTACCAACTGTGTGTGTATATAATTTAACAAAAATCTTAAACATTAAATATTTTTTAATTCGAGGGAAAAACCATGTTACAGTGTGTACACAAATAATTATATCTATTTAATAAATAAATAAATACATTTATTTATTAAAATATATATAATTAAATCAAAATTTAATTTTATATATGCTATTAAACCAAAATAAAAAAGTATACGATTACATCAAATCAAAATTCATATATCGCACTACGCATCTTCTAATTAAAATTTATATGATTTTAATTTTTTTTCAAAAAAATTGATAACATCAAATAAAAACAGTATAACGATATTGTTTTCGAAGTTAAAAATCAAAGTTTAAACTTTTTTAAACTAATACAACATAAAATCAAGTTTAAACTATTTTAAAATATTATTAAGATCAATACTTAATCCAATAATTACCATCTCAATTAGTAATGAAGAAATCGACCTCCACAACTTTGCCACCAACATTAGACCAATAGTAAGGTTGAGTTTCGGTTAAATCGAATAAAATTAAAAAATAAATTAATTAAATTTACGAGTTTTATTTTATAATTTAAATATTATTTAAAATCTTTTTAATTAAAATCAAATTTATAAAATTAAAATTAAATTTTTATATAAACCTAATTATAATTATTTATAATATTATAATACATATCGTATTATAATTATATGCAATAACTTTCAGCCAGCCAACTAAAAAAGATCATGAAAATTATAAGTGAATTATTTCTATTAATTGCATATAATTTATATCATGATTCGTTAGTTGTTCATTGTAATTAAATAATCGTACCAAACTAAAAAGAATAGGTCATGTCAATAATTTTATGATTATTGGGAATATAAATGTTATTAGTGTCGGTAGACCATAGGTCAAGAAGGATATTTTATTTTTGGGACAATTTGTTATTCAATATCGATATAATGTCTTTCATCACAATTGGCAATTAAGTGACGTATTAAATTTGGATGTGTATAATATGTGTCTAATCTTATTTTATTTTTTATACGTTAAAAATATTTATTATTATTATTATTATTATACTCCTATATTTATTGAATATTTTTAGTGTAATCTAATGATATATTTTTTCAAATCTTAAAATTCACATATATTTTATATACAAAATTATTTGAGTTTTTTTTAATATAACATTTTCTATTGAGATATTTCATTGGATTTTATTAAATATAAATATCAAATACGAACACTTTAAAATATTATATTTAAGGAATTAATTATACAATAAACTTTTTTAGCAAATTATTATACAATAAACAAAGAATACAAATCGATATAAATTGTATTATTTCTCTTATAAATATTGTCCTTTATTGATTTTTTTGTTAATTTTTTTTAAAATTTTGATTCTATTATTTAAAATTTATTATTGATAATATAAAATATATTATTTTATAATCATATTTAAAATTATTAAAAATATTAACAAAAATATTTTGATTGTAATCTTTGTTTTATTTGATTTTAAAACTTTTTTATCAGAATTAAAAGACTTATTAATTATATATATGAATTGCATGAAATACTAATCAAAATATAGTATATTTAATTTGCAATTAATTTCTTTTACCTGTTAAACCTCAAAACCGTAATAGCTACCGCAGAGACAAGAGTCGGTAATCACCGGAAAAAGGAGTATATGTGAACATCCCTTCTACTCCACGCGCCAGCCTTGTCTTCCCCGCCAAACTCCACTTTTTATTGGGAAGTGTTGTACACGCTCAGCAACACTATTCGGAAAGCATGTTCTTTCCTGCTCTAATCTCCAAACCAAATAATTAAACTATTTAATGCTTTGTAGAAAAAATGGAAATTTATTTCAGTGTACTATTTTTCCTCAAAGAATTTTAACAGTTCAGGACACAAAACCCAAGAAAAAAAAACAGATCTTTTATCTTTCTTCTTCTTCTTTGATAATTTCTTTTTAAGGTTTAACCTGCTACATTGGCATTTTAACAAACCCTAGAGATTCTGAGAAAAACCCATTTTTTATCTCATGTTTTAGTGACTTTTTAAAGCTTAAATCCTTTTCTTTATTAGCAATCATTGCTGTCTCTGTTTTCTCTTTTCTTTGAGGAAGAAAAAAGAGAAAAAAACTTTTACCATATTTTCCTTCTGTTTACAGAATCCTTTATGGTGTGTGGTGTTATTGTTTTTCTTGCATTTTCTCGAAAAGAAAAGAAAAGGTTTTGTGAAATATAATTTTGAAACAGAGCTTGTTTTGGTGTTTTAATTTGAAGCTTTTCAGATCTGAAGAAGTCTGGGCTTGTTTGTTTCAAAGCAATGTCTCTTTTGACTTTTCATAGCTACTCATTTCCCTATCACCTTCCTTGTTGAGTTCCCTCTCTTCAACTTTGTTTCTGAGAAGCAACTAAAGATTGTTCCTTTTCCTCCCAGCCTCTTGTGTTTCACTTTAAATTTTGGTTTTTTTGGATAATTGGAGTGATAGATCTGTGGAAATGTTGGCCATTGGAAGTCCTTTAACCACCAGTGCTCGTACAAGCACTAGCTGCAATGTCTTGCTCAGAGAACTTCAGGTCCTCTTTGCCTTTCACCTTTTTCCACCCTCTTTCTTTAATATTTCTACTTTGAGTTTCTTCATCGAAGAAAACGCTGGTATTTCGGGGAAGAAAGGAGGGAAATGGGTTTTTCTTGTTTGAAAACTGGCGTCTCTTTTCTTTTTCCTGCAAAAATAGATGTCTGAGAAACTTAATGTCTTTGTTAAAAGTTAAAAAGCATTTATTATTTCCTGTATACTTAACTCTTGGATAATAATGAGGCTAGTAAGAGCTATGAACTCAAGGTCCTCTTTTTAGTGTCTGAAGAGAAATATTCACTTTATTTGTCTGCTTCAATGCTAAAGTGTATTCATGTGCCATTAATCAGCCTTTTAAAAAAAATTGTGTATCTTCTCATGATTTTTGGAATGATTTCTATCAAAGGGTTGTTTGAATTTCTTAATTTAATAGACTTCATCATTCTACCTCCTTTTTAGTTTTATTTCCTTTTCACCGCATTTAATTCTAAAAATTTAGCATATTACGGTCTCTTAGAAGACTTTGAACATTAATCTCTGCTCTTGATGCTTGTATTTTAGTGTTCATGGAGGTAGAGGGTACTGATGATTAATGAAGTTTTGGTAGAATAAGTTGATGGTTTTTGTAGATTAATTAGCTTTTTCTTTAAGCCGACATACATGCTTACATAGGTATTACCCATATGTTTTTTGATGTTTTAAGTTTTAACCATTTTATAACTTCGTAGAATTAAGTTGTGCCAAGGATGTTGGATGATTATGTTCATAATTGAGATTTGAATTGTCATTAGTTTTCACCGTTTTTGTTAAATCTTTTGTTAAACTAATTCACGTGCAAGCTGGTGAGATACTGAATCTTGATTCTGAAAAGGAATCCATGCACATTCAACTCCCTTAATGTTTTCCTTTTTGTCTTGAGAGCAGCAAATATGGAGTGACATCGGCGAGGCTGAAGCTGATAAAGACAGAATGCTATTGGAACTGGAGAGGGAATGCTTAGAAGTCTACCGTCGAAAGGTCGAGGAAGCTGCCAATGCCAAGGCACGTCTACATCAATTTGTTGCAGCCAAGGAAGCTGAGGTTGCAACGCTTATGGCAGCTCTTGGGGAACTCAATATTCGTTCACCGGTAAATAGATTTCTCTAGCTTTGGATCATCGAGAATATCATATGCCATGTTTCATACATTGTCCTATGTGGTATATGTGGTATTGCTCTGCTAATTTTGTTTCTAACTTATTACTCACAGATTCACGTGGAGAAGAAGATGGCATCATTAAAAGAAAAACTCGCTTCTATTACCCCACTGCTTGATGATCTAAGGACGAAGAAAGAAGAAAGAATAAAACAATTTGAAGATATAAAGAATCAAATAGAAAAGATCAGTGGAGAAATTTCTGGTTACAACTATCCAAATGATTCAATGATTAGCTGTTTAACTCTCGAAGATCATGACTTGTCGCTAAGAAGGCTTACTGAATATCAGACACGTCTTCAAACACTTCAGAAGGAGAAGGTATGAATTTTACTGAAAAAATGTTCTGTGAAGTTCTGTGAATCCGTGATGCTTGCATGTTGGACTGTAATTTATACATGGCTATGATTATACATATGTCCTTTGGTGTAAGGTTCATATGCTTTTATGGAATGTTAGTGGCACATTTAATTCTTTGAATGGATTCCAATATTTTTTTAGAGTTTATTCAAGATTTTGAGGATACTAGCATTTTTCATTTTGCAGTCTGATCGCCTTCGTAAGGTTTTGGAGTATGTAAATGAGGTGCATTTGCTCTGTGGGGTACTAGGATTGGATTTTGCCCAAACGGTAAGCGATGTGCATCCTAGCTTGCAGAGGACAAACCAGGAACAGTCGACAAATATTAGCAACGGTACACTGGAAGATTTAGAGCAGACCATTAACAAGCTGAAAACTGAAAGAAGAACCCGAATCCAGAAGGTATACTATACACTTCCCTAGTTTTCATAGACTTTTCTTGTGGAAATTTGAATTTAAACCCGGGTTTTGAAATGAAGTTGAGGGATATTGCGGTCCAACTATTTGAACTCTGGAACCTGATGGATTCCCCCCAAGCCGAGAGGAATGTTTTTTCAAGGGCCACTTCTATTCTTAGATTATCAGAACCTGAAGTCACCGAACCAGGTGTTCTTTCAACCGAGATGATTGATCAGGTTTGACAGCATAGTAATCTGAACTTTTTTTTATTACCGGAATATAGATGCTCAAATTTTTATTTTTTCGATAGGCATCAGCAGAAGTGGAGAGGCTTGCCAAATTGAAAGCTAGCAGAATGAAAGAACTTGTTATGAAAAGAAGATCAGAATTGGAAGATATTTGCAGAATAATTCATATTGAACCCGATGCAAGTACTGCTGTCGAGAAATCTAATGCATTGATTGATTCTGGTATTTGACTCATGTTTCCTTGCCACAATGTCTTGCATTTAGACAAGTTCTCATTTGATTTTATTTGCTGCTGACATAGTTAATGACGAATATTGCTATGTGGTTCAGGTCTTGTAGATCCTTCTGAACTTTTAGCAAACATTGAAGAACAGATAACTAAAGCTAAAGATGAAGCTCTGAGTCGAAAAGAAATAATGGATAGAATAGACCGATGGCTTGCGGCATGTGAAGAAGAAAATTGGCTTGAAGACTACAATCAAGTAAGCAAACATTATGTGTATCTCATGCATTCTCCTAACCTTAGTTTTTCTCTTCAATATTGCTTGTAGTAGACTCAATACAAGTACAGTGACAGTGATTTTGATTCACCTTGTCTATTCTGTATAAATGTTTAAAGCAGTGGTTGTTTAATCTTTATTTTAAATTTCAGGATGTAAATCGATACAATCCAGGACGAGGTGCACACATTAATCTTAAACGTGCCGAAAAAGCTCGAATAACTGTAACTAAAATTCCTGGTATTTATGCTCCTCCTTCTTCTTCTTCTTCTTCTTCTTCTTCTTCTTCTTCTTCTTCTCTTTGATGGATACGTTTATATTATTGAGCTAATAAGGGTACCCTTTGCAGCAATTGTGGATAATCTGATCAATCGAGCACTAGCTTGGGAAGAAGAAAAAAAGACATTGTTTCTCTATGATGGGGTCAGTAGTTCTTTAGCAGCTCAAATTTCTGTAAACTCATACAATCATTATCATTTAGAATTGCATCTGAATAAGCTTGTTCGTAAAATAGGTGCGGCTGGTGTCAATACTGGAAGACTACAAACTGACAAGGAAACAAAGAGAAGAGGAAAAGAGGAGATGCAGGGTAATTTTAATGTGACATTTATACGATGAATACTATTTTTAAGTGGGTCATGTTGAATATGAGCATCAATCACTACAGCTGAATACATGCAAAAACGTTTTTGTGCCTATTCCACTTTGCAGGACCAAAAGAAGATCCAAGATCTGCTTCTGACAGAGAGAGAAGCCATTTATGGGTCAAAACCTAGTCCAAGGAGAAGCAACAGCTGCAGAAAGACCAATGGTTATCGAGCAAATGGAAATGGGTCCATGACTCCCAGTACCCCACGTCGGAGCTCGGTAAGTGGAGCAACACTGGAGCTACTTACACCACGATCATACTCAGGACGTCGAAATGGCTACTTCAAGGAAATGAGAAGGTTGTCGACAGCACCTCTGAACTTTGTGGCCATTTCAAAGGAAGATACAGTTTCTACATATACATCTGTATGTGATTCGGAGTTGGGGTCTCCTCCACATAGATAAGGAAGTCAGAAATGGTATTTTTTGCTTACGCTATCGGTCTCTTATGTTTATGTTCTCTTCTAACATCGATCTGTTTGGTCTCAAAAGAAATTTTGTTTAAATTGCAGGAAGAGATTATACAATGTTATAGTCGCAATAAGTGTAGTAGACTGGATTATAGCAATGGGACCGTGTGATGTGAATACAAAAGAAAGGGTATGGTAACATAGTGTATGAGTTGTGTGACTTGGTAGGAGTTGAACAGGGCAGGTGACTGACATTCAAGGATGGAAGCACAGAACGATGACATTTGCCATTGAGGAGAGGGAGAGAACACCACTGATAGAAAAATAAACTAGTTTGAAAATTGTGTTTATCTTGTTTTTGTTGTGGCGTTATATGTTGTATAGATAGTATTGATAGTCATAGTAGTAGTATTACTGACCTTGCTTTCATGTTTCCTGGATTTTGCTTATATTTTATTTTCTATGTAATGTTGATTGAAATGCATGTTTGTAATGTATATACACATGTGTTCTAGTATGTTCAACGTTATATTATCGTCCCATTGTCTGAACGATGTGCTCGATCCATGAGTTTGATGACATAATCCATGGCTTCCAGTATCAATGTAACCTACATATTCTTCGCTCGATGCTTGATTTGGAGCAACAAATCCGGCAAAGATTGCCATTTCTGCAGTCTCAGAAGCTGCTGCACAATCAACGAACAATCCTCACCTTTCCTTTTCTGCAATCTTTTCACTATAAAAACTTCGAATCCTTTACTAGTTTAATTAATGCATTTTTGGTTATGATCTTGATTAATCTGAGCCATTAATTTTACTGTCTTAGACTTGAGACCTGTTAAGTAATACCAAATTACTTACCATTTAGACCAATATCATTGCTCGTTTAATTAATGCATTTAAACGTCCAAAAACAACAGCTAAATTTCTCCTATATTCATAATATTATTCTAAGACTTTGCCACCAAAGGGAAAATACAGGCATTACAATGGCATGGAACCTTATGATATTGTTCCATTATAAAACTTTTTGGAAACAAAGTTTACACAAACCAAACACTTCAAAATATGTTTTATGCATTTCAGGGGATTATGCTGATAAATGGAACAAAAGTAATGCCCTTGATGTCAGTTAAGAAGATAGACAATGAAAGCAGAGCATTCGGCTACCAGTCTTTAATACCGATTGCCGAGTGGATGAAAGGAGATTACCCAACAAATGAAAAACTCATCCACAACCTGAATGCCATTGACCAAAATAAACGGATGTTCCTAAAGCATGGAATCATAATCGAAAAACTAATGGTGTTCGAATTTTAAAGCATTGTCATGAATCAGAAAATTCATGAACTACAAGTCATCGAAGATCTCTGCACAAGGTCATAGGATATATACAGGTAAAGCAGACCATATGCAAAGGAGCCCCACCTACCACTAACACCAATTTGAATCTACCTGATAGTGACGAACTTGTTGGTACCATGTCTAGCCCAATGAGTCCTCAAATCGATAGGGTTACTGAAGTTATAATTTTCAGCAGCAAGTTTCTCGAGGACCTTCTTGAATGCCCCCTGACTCATTTTCCGGCCAGCTATCCTTGCACCACGCCTTTTGGTGCTCATTGGCAAAGGATACATGGATACATTTGTGGTGCAACAGGCAGATTGCCAGCCGCCACAGCCCCATCGATAACATTGCTGGGTGGTTCCAGTGCATGAGCAAACCGGAATAGGAATGCTGGAAATATCCATGTCATACCCATTTATCTTAACATCCATACTCTTCTTTGGCGGCTTCACACGTTGCAGAGTAGAATCGGTGTTATCCTTGGGCTTCCTAGTTTTTTTAGCCTTTGGTGTCTTAGGGTCAGCCCCGCCCTGCCTTTTCTTCAATTGGACATCTTCCTTACTGGCTGGTGGCTCTTCAACTCTACCAAGCACCCTCTCATCTTTTGTTGACACATCTGGAGGTGGTGGCTGCAAAATCGGCAAGGAATGAGTTGCTGATGCTTCTGTAAGAATGCCATAACTAGGAGTGGTGGGCGGCGGCATCATGCTGAAAATCTTTTCTCTCTGGCTAATCCAAGTATCCCTAACATAATGCATGGGTATAGGTGGTTCAGAATCAATGCAGTCCCTGGGGTGAAAGGCAGCATTGGCAGTAACCATGAGATTGGGGTCACGACCCGGAATAAAAGGCTTCGTGTCGTGCTCAGCCATGCTAGTCATGAGCTGAAGACCAAGTTGTCCTTTAAAAGATGGTTCATAGTAACCCCAATTACGGATATTCAACGCATCATCATCCATGGAGCTACATCATACATTCAACAACACAAAAAAATATTTAGACATGAATTGATTTGTTCAATCAATGCAATTCAAATCCTGCAAATTTTCCCATTTATATATAATCCATGAAGTCAAATAAAACATAGACAGAACATAAAATAGAAACATTCTTACAAAATCTAAGGCGAGAATCTCATGGCGTTCATATAAAGCAAGAATAAAAGTTAGATCCAATCACATAGATACCAAAATAAATAGATCAGGTTATAAAATCTAAATCCCAGATAACATAAAAGGCAACAAAATATGTTACATTTCTAAATCTAAACGAAAAATCCACATCCAGTGAGCTAAATTTCATAATGGCAGCCTTCACATTTTCTCAGATCCGAGACATGGGAACCAAAGATCACAATCCATATTGAGCAAAATATATTTAGCAGAAATGAAAAAAAATCTAAGATTGCAAAGCAGCAGAATCTTAATCTATAGATAAACAACAGAAAAATGAAAACTTTAAGATCCAAACAAATTCCTAAATCCCCACATTTACCCAAGATCCACATTTTACATGCATCAAGACCCATAATCAGATCTAACAAATATAGCAGCTTAGGGGGATTTCAAAATTCAAATATGAAACTTCATTTTTGTTAAAAATCCCATATCTCTTTAAAAAAAAAGACTCTCCAAGCTCAAACAAACAAATAAAAATAAAATCATATCCGAAAGGTTTAATAGTACAACAAAGGAGTAAGGACCCCATATATTCAAAACTGTTGGAAAGAGAAAGCAGAGAGAGAGGCAAAAAAAATAAAGAAGAAAAAAATGGGAAAGAAAAGGGATGGAAGTGAGAGGAGAGAGAAAACTTACTTGGGGTGTAAACGGTTCTCTAAAGTTTTGCCCTTTCTGGGGAGAGAGAGGAGAGAGAAACCTGTGAGAAAAAGAGAGAGGAGAGAGAAAGGAAAACTATGAAAGAGAAAGTGATATAAAGATCGAGGGGAGAAAGAAAAGGCCTAAAAGTATATTAGAAAAGGGGATTGAGAAAGACATAAAATATATGTAATCTACTAATTTTTATTTCGCCCCTTAATTATTGAATATGCTAATTATTTTATACTACTATTTAATATATTTAAATCAAATTTTATTGATTATTTTAATGAAAAATAAATAATATTTATCTTAAAAAATTATATTTAATTATTGTTATTTATAAAGTATGTCTATTATCAAGATTTTTTAAACAAATAATACATTAAAATAAAATTTTCGGGGAATGAGATTCCTCCAACGTTATATAAAAGAATTGGGTTGACCAACTGTAAAATAGTGAGACCTATTTTTTAATACTATCAGATAAAAAATTATATTATGAGTTATTTTTATTATATTATTTATAAAATTAATTAATTAAATATATTATTTTTATTATGTTATTTATAAATAGTGTTGTGTACAGAATAGCAAAAACAGATGACGTTTTTTTTATTATCGTAGAAAATAACCTAAATCCCAAATAATTTTTTAAAATTATTCATCCAATTTTACTAAATATAACTGTGAAAATTATTCTGATATGTGTACTAGAAATTGATCAAGGGTACAAAATAAATGGGCTGTTGTTAGACTTCTATAGCCCAGATATAACTATCAAGCGAATATATTTTTTATATATATATATTTTTTATTTTTTGTTTCTTTTTTACTATATTTTTATGAAAATTCAGATACTGTGGACGGTGATGTTTTTCTGTGTGTAAGAGATAACTATGAACCCATCAGTTCAAATAACTCGTTTTAGTCGATTACTCCAACGGTTAACAAACTAATTACAATTAATTAGTTAATTCTCTAACAGTTCCATCTTATTTCATATTAATCGTATGTTTTTCTGTTGTCATGCTGAGGTGCTGTTGATGTCAGTGTAGCCATTCAAAGAATTTAAACCCATCTAAGATCTGCAGTCTGGAGATCATACGAAAGGACTAACACCTTTCACTTGTTGCAGAAAGTTTAAGTATTTGTTGGTAATAAATGAAAGGCATGTTTTATGTTTATGACACATCGATTTTAAATCCATCACAGAGACAATACTAATCTCATCTCTTATGCAGGTTTTTTAACTTTTAAGATACACTTAGTATACTGTTTATATTTAATACTCTTCATAACCACAATCGACGTTAGATCTGTTTATAAATTACAAGTGATGAATTGTCATGGTACGGTGCTAGGAAGCTGCAGGAGCTAGAAGTGTTTTATTTTTGGTGGGGGAGAGTGTTGGAGGTTGGGAATGCATTGGAGTTTGGTGCCGTATTGTCTGCCACCGCATGCGGTGGAGGGATGTGTCGACTGTCGATATTAAAGGCATAGGGGAACCTTAAAGCTGAAGTCATGTAAGAAAAGGGAAAGTGAACAGCTAAAAGGGGTAATGAGTTAAACAACAGAATCCAAGAAAAGAATATCTGTTTTTGTTTAACCACAGGTGTTTTATTTATTAACTAGGTAATTCGAATTTGGATATTATCTGTTATAGAATAATTATCGCCAATTCAATCTATTTCATTTATAATATCATATAATTTAAATTTTTGATTTTTTAACATTTTTTATGTATGATCCTTATAATATCTAAAGTGACTAATTTTGTGTCAATATCATAAAAAATACGTTCAAATTATATATTTAATTTATAATGATAATCATAAATATTATTATAATTTTAAATATTTTCTCTTTTTAATAAAACAAGCGGCTTTCGTAAAAAATAATATTTTTTTCTTAAATTTGACAACTTTTAACTTATTTTTAAACAAGCGGTATATTTGTCCCTGATGCCGGGGCAAGTTTTTTGAAGAGTACTTTCTTGACTAGGTAGGAACTGAATTGAAGTCCCCAACAATTTTGTCTTACTTTAAAGTTACTTTATCTTACTTTAGGGCTCTTTCTTTTCCTATACTTTTTTATATTTTCGGGTAACTTTTTTCCCATATCGTTATTCTTACAATTTACCCAAAGTCACGTTTGCTTTTCGTAACCAGACACTCCTCACCAAACAGCTTGTCAGCCTCACCACAACTAGATTTGTCTAACAGTTAAACAGATTGGTATCGTTTGAAATTGATCAAGATAAAACCATGATAAATTGAGAGGCCGATCAGAAAAAGAAAGGGCAAATGAAAACAAAGAATGAAAGTTCCATGAAAGGCGAAACAAACAAATTGTTCAAAAGTGTGTTGCTTTAAATGGTGTCTGAAGGGAAATGAATTGCCCTGGATTCCACTTTAATATTGTGTCATTTTCTCTTTTGGGTTTCAGTGTCTGGCTGCAATAGATGCCAATTCCTTGGATACCAACAAAACTAAACCAGACAGACATTGTCCCCTCCCTTTAGGTTTTCAGTGCACTAACCCCATTGTCCATTTCCTCATCTTTCCTCAGTAGAATTATTGAACTGTTTTTGGATTATGTGTTCCCTTCATTTCAAGCCTAATTCAAATCTAAAACCATGGTTAATGCTGCTGTCTGAAAATGGTAGTGTATAACTGTATATAATTCATTATAAACTACCATTGTTAATGTCATACTGCAGTACTATCATGGGAAAACACTGAAAATAGGCATTCAATTTTGTATAGCAAGCTATACCTAAAAAATAAAAAAGAAACTAAGAATTCATAATTGCTTATAAGGTATATTGTTTTCACATGTGCCTAGCTATATCCTATACATATAGCAGCTTTAACATAGTATTTAAAACTAGCAATGGCAAACACCAGTAATTTATATATGCATGGGGTTGGTTTCCTATTTAATATCAGTAATGTTATGGTTGGTTTCATTTACATACAATTTCTGCATCTTGTAATTGAGGGAAAATAGCATAGGCATAGGAATTGGGATGGGGTGACAGAAGAAAAGAAATGGAAAAGAGGGAGAATATCAGTTGACATGTGCCACCATAACTCATTCATTAGCTGAGTGACCTTCAGCCAACTCAAATCATTAGGATTCCCATGGTTTTTTTCTTTTACTGAAGAAATGGGTTATAATGAGAGAAGGGCAAATGTTTACATCACAGGTTTGAGGTTCGAAGTTTTGTCCAAGATTAAGTGTATAACGCTCTTGAAAAATCGAGAAGATAATAAAATAAAAGAAAAAGGGTGAAAATTTATTCTTACAATGGTTACAGCCATCTTGAAAGTGACAAATCTTGCTTCCTTCACCTTCAGCAAACTGCCCTCTGGGCCCTGAGGCCAAGCAGTAATAATCAAGTAAATCAGGTGTTTTAGTTGGCTCTCATTTAAGTTTATAGGTTTGCTTAGGGTGACAGAAGAAAAGAAATGGAAAAGAGGGAGAATATCAGTTGACATGTGCCACCATAACTCATTCATTAGCTGAGTGACCTTCAGCCAACTCAAATCATTAGGATTCCCATGGTTTTTTTCTTTTACTGAAGAAATGGGTTATAATGAGAGAAGGGCAAATGTTTACATCACAGGTTTGAGGTTCGAAGTTTTGTCCAAGATTAAGTGTATAACGCTCTTGAAAAATCGAGAAGATAATAAAATAAAAGAAAAAGGGTGAAAATTTATTCTTACAATGGTTACAGCCATCTTGAAAGTGACAAATCTTGCTTCCTTCACCTTCAGCAAACTGCCCTCTGGGCCCTGAGGCCAAGCAGTAATAATCAAGTAAATCAGGTGTTTTAGTTGGCTCTCATTTAAGTTTATAGGTTTGCTTAATTAATCAACCATACTTTTACCCCCACCTCACATCATGCTTGGATATGGCTTACAAAAGGTCACATTGAAATGGTGTGTCTCCAATATTGCCTATATACAGTATAATCACATTCCAAAACTGTTAATTAAACTGTTAAACTATAAAAGATATTATTAACTCCTATAAATTTAATTTAGTTCGAATCGAGTAACCATGTTCGATCTACCTCCTTTTACATGTTGGAATTCATGCATAAAATGGTTTGTTCTATGGTGTAAGTAGGTGAGCTCAAACTCTCTCCCAACTCTCAAACCCAAAGACTTGGCTGCCCTTCAACATTAACTGCAACTGCTGAAGGTGGGTTTCGAATCAATGAAACAACAAATCCAAGAAAAAGAAGAGAAAAAAAGCTTTTCTTTTTCTTTTTTAAAAAAGAAAGGGTCTTATAAAGCTTAAAGAGCAATAGCAGCTTTTTCATCTTCATGTTCCCTCCTCTCTCTAAAATAAAGCCTTTCCCTTTTCTTCTCTTTCTATCCATTTCCCTTTGTATTCTAGTAAAGCTGAATTCCTCTTCATGCCCACTATTCCATTTTCCACCACCTGTTTCTAAAAGATTGATTGATTTGTTTTCACTTCAACATATAGTACTCTAACAAAGTGTCTCACAAGTCACAGCAATAGCAACATGTTGGATGACACTACTATTGTTCCAGTTCTATCATCTCCTTCCTCTGATCATCAAAATGGGGTCAATCAGAAAAGAAAGAGAAGGCCAACAGGTACCCCAGGTAAAAAGAGAAATGAAACCAAACCCTAATTTTCTTCTTAATTCAATCGGTTTTCGTCTTTTCTATTCTTTTTGTTTACTTCTTTTCACGTTTGTCTATGTAGATCCGGATGCAGAGGTGGTTTCTTTATCACCAAAGACGTTGTTGGAATCAGACAGGTATGTGTGTGAAATCTGTAACCAAGGGTTTCAAAGAGACCAGAATCTTCAGATGCACAGGAGAAGGCACAAGGTCCCCTGGAAGCTGCTGAAAAGGGAAACACAAGAGGTGAAAAAGAGGGTGTTCGTTTGCCCCGAGCCGAGCTGCCTGCACCATGACCCTTGCCATGCCTTGGGAGATCTGGTTGGCATCAAGAAACACTTCAGGAGGAAGCACAGCAATCACAAAAAATGGGTTTGCGACAAGTGTTCCAAAGGTTACGCGGTTCAGTCTGATTACAAGGCTCATCTCAAGATTTGTGGCACCCGAGGCCATTCTTGCGACTGTGGTCGTGTTTTTTCCAGGTCAGTTTTCTTTTCCCTAAATATCGTACTATGTAATTACGATATCGTTTATTTTTCTTTTCTGGGTTTTCAATCTAAAACGAAATCTAAGTCATTCAAAATCTAATAATGATTTAATCTACAGTACAAAATGACCTCATGTTTCCATTTGCTTGTGAATTGTAATTTTATATTATTATTATTATTATTATTATTATTATTATTATTATCTCTTTTGAATCGTTGTTTTGATGTTTTGTCGTTTCAGGGTGGAGAGTTTCATTGAACACCAAGATGTTTGCACCGGCCGAGGACTAGGTGTTCAATCCGAATCGCAGGCGCTGCACCGGGGCTGTTCCTCTCGAACGGATTCAAGCGCTAGTCCTTCAAGCGATACCAACTTTGGCATGGCTGCGGCAGTGCCTGCTTTCAGGCACAGCAATGCGCCTACTTATGAACACCGACACAACCTTGAACTTCAGCTTCTACCGTCATCAACGGCCACTCAGTCACCGCGGACTTCCGACGAGAATTGCGAGACTTATTTGAAGCTTTCGATAGGGTCGAGTAACTGTGGCGAAAATAGTGAAACCAACAAGCTTCGTTCGGAAGCTACTAAATTGAAAGAGTTGGCAAATGAGCAGCTAAAGTTGGCGATGGCCGAGAACACCTACGCTGAAAAGGCTAGACTCGAAGCTAAGAAGCTGATGGAGATGGCCGAACTCGAGTTCGCAAGTGCTAAAAGGATAAGGCAACAAGCACAATGCGAACTCGAGAAGGCTAAAGCCTTAAAAGACCAGGCAACGAAGAAGATAAGTGCTGCTATCATACAAATCACATGTCAAGCCTGCAAGCACCAATTCCAAACACTAACAGCTGCGGTTCCAGCTGATGAAACCTCACTTGCCATGAGTTACATGTCGTCGACCACAACGGAAGGGGAAGTAGAGTGGCAGCAACTCGATCATACAACCAAAATGATCGATTCTTAGCCTTTGAAATCTCCTTGTTCACTTGTTCTGACACATTGAAAAAGGGTCGTTTGTTTAATAGAAAAGTAGATGAAGCAAATTAATGTAATATAGTGAAGTGCAACAACATCTACATTATTAGAGATTCTGTTATGAAAAGAAGAGGAAATGATTACGCCTTGGGATTCTGATATGAAAGGACATACGTATACTGAAAAATTAATGCTAAATCTGGCGTGCCATTTTAAAAGCTTGCTCAGCCACGACTAACTATTTGAGTTGAAGCCTAATGATCTAAAGTTAGCTGAAATGCAATCCTGAGGTTTTTACTTATGCTGCAAGGAAAACAAAAGGAAGAAGATCAGAAAGGTCCCCCAAATGGGTTTTTGCTGGTTAGATTTTAGGCATGATTGTAGCTAAATGCATGACACATGGAATATGAAACTCCTCTCATTGGGTGATGGGGTTCCATTTTAGCTACAAAATAGGAAGAACCATTCCGTAGTTTGAATGTTTGGATAGGAAGAAAGTGTGGAGGAAGAGAAAGAAAAGCGACGTCATTTTCATGTCATTTTTGTCCTTTTTTTGAACGCTTATACAATAAAGAAAAGGCTCCATGTTTTTCAGTGCCATGGTTGAAATGGTTAGGGGCAGGCAATAGTCATTCTCAAACACAAAACACACCAAACACCCTGCTCTCTGCCTCTCTCTTTATTACCATTTCTTGCCCTAATTTCTTTATGTTTTTTACTACAGCAAGTTGAGGCAACGCAAAGGAGAAGACAGTGAAAATAAACCAAAAGGTTACCATTTTTCTCATCTTCTGTTTGCTTGGCAGGACCACATGCAACGCTCTTTCCACACCTTTTAACGCAGCTCCCTTTTCTTTGTCTTTTTGGACACCAAAGGAAAGACACTTACCTTAATTTCAAGTGCTTTAGGCTCTAACACTTATCTCCCAAAATAAAAAAATGAAAAGAAAAACCAAGTCAGAAGCCTTTTTCCTTTGTAGTAGTAACCTTAAGTTGTATTTAATTATTCACAAAAGTGTTGGTCTTGGTGGATAGCTAGCTATAAAATCCATCCCACATGGTGAGGAGTTGGGAAAGACCTTTTAGATTAAGGGTTGATTTTATAGACACACCCATGCACAGACACTTTCCTTCATGACATACTAATCCCTACTTAGTTTTAATTCTTAATATAGTTTTCATATTTTTAATACTTATTATTTTAGTTTTTTTAATTGTTGTTTGAAGTTCAATTTTTTAATATTTTATTACTATAGGCTAATTTTAAATTTTAGTTTTTAAATATTTATTATTAAGAATTTAATTTTATTACAGTAGTATCTGTGCTAAAATATAGAATTAACCATTTGATATTGATAGCTCAAACATTCTGCTAGCATTACTGGTGCTCGAACCCATAACCTTTAAGAACAATAACCGTT
Organism: Abelmoschus esculentus; assembly: GCA_035048815.1. Lineage (NCBI taxonomy): Eukaryota > Viridiplantae > Streptophyta > Magnoliopsida > Malvales > Malvaceae > Abelmoschus > Abelmoschus esculentus. The sequence continues at coordinate 2,846,242 of JAUCBN010000031.1, read as the reverse complement.
TCGTTAACCACTTAGGTTAAAAGTCTCATACTCTTTAATGTTTATAATTAGAGACTTATTTTTTCAAATATTTATTATTAAGAGTATACTCTTTAAATTAAAATTGGACTACTCTTAAAATTTACTTTTAAAATATTTATTATTAAAAGTATATTCTTAAAATTTAATTTTTCTAAGCTTAATGTTAGGGGCTAATTTTTCAGTTCGTCCCTTTAAAATCTCAAGACTGACGCTATCACGCATGATATTCTAATTTAATATGTCAAAAAAATTCATAATCTTACTCTTTTTATTCAATCAAGGCCTATTATTCTTATATTTAACTTGTCATAGTGGAAATATAAATAATATTTATTTTAAAATATTAAATTTAATTGTATTATCTATAATATATATAATATTAAAATATATTAATAAATATTATCGTATAATCAAGTTTGGACTATTCAAGTATACCATAGAAATCTAAAGGTTTTATTTTTTTCTATCGGAAGAAAGCAATATAGGTTAAGGTTGCAGAGGCAGAGAGGGGTAGCTGATAAGGGAACTCGTCTAGTTCCAAAAGCTAAAGTTGAAAATGAAAAGAAAAGAAAAACTGAAAATTATGGAGAATAAAGTTCCTATGGTTTCAGTTGGCTGCTTAACCATGCCAGTGATTGGCATGGAGACTGCTTCGTATCCTCCAGTTGACGCAGCCACCATAAAATCAGCCGTGGTCGAGGCAATTGGAGCCGGATATCGCCATTTCGATACAGCTTTCATATTTGTGTCTGAGCAGCCATTTGGGGAAGCAATCGCTGAGGCTTTGAACATTAACCTCATCAAGTTCCGGGATGAGCTCTTTAACACGTCCAAGCTATGGTGTACTTTTTGCTGAACAAGACTCGGTCATTCCCGACATCAAAAGGAGTCTCGAGTGGCAGTTTTTACCCTGGGAAAACTTGAGATTTTGATGTCACGTATTACCCTTTTTTATTCTCGGAAATCTGTGTGTTTTGCAAGAATCTTCGGCTACAATATCTTGATCTTTATCTGATACATTAGCCGTTAAAGTTCAGCAAAGAGCTATGCCATTTTCCGGTTACAAAAGACGAAGTCTCCGTCGTTGATATCAAATAAGTTTGGAGTGCCATGGAAGAGTGTCAACTTCTCGGTCTCACCAAAGCCATTGGTGTCTCTAACTTCTACACCAAAATACTTCATGAAATCCTTTCCTTTGCAAAAAATCCCTCCGGCCGTCAACCAGGTGAGCATCCGAAATCTATATTACTCGATCCCGGCACATGGATACGAGAATACAACCTCCAAAGAAGAAGGCGTTATTATTTGATTTTGTTTAAAAAGAGGTAGAGTTGAACCCACTTTGGCAGTAAAAGGAGCTGAAGGAGTGCTGCAAGGAAAATACCAGGGTGATAACCGGATTTTCGAGTGTGATGTACAATAGCACAGACAAATGAATATCGAATATGAGTATATATATATATGATTTGTTTAAATTATTTAAATCAGAAGTAATTAATAACATAGCATTATAAATATTTATAATTAAATTTGAAAACACACACAAACTCTATTTAACTCATCTCAAATTTCATAAACAACACTTTAAAAATAATTAAAAAATTAACTTATAAAATAAGACTCATAAACTCAAAATATTTTAACTCGACTCGATCTTCAATAAAATATCAAGCAGCCATTTGGATTTTGTCGAGTATCCAATAGTCATTGTTGTTAAACTAGAAAAGTTGATCATTATTCAAGTAGAGTAACACGAAAAGTTATTTCACCTGGTAAAGATGTATAAAAATAACAGAGCATTCTACAGTCTACACACATCAATCTCATGTCATGGTTACCGTACAGCCAAAATACTAATATAAGCACATGATGCCTACATGTTCTCCAATGCCACCTACATGCCAGATCTCCCTTTTGGCATTTGAAGTCAAAGCATGTATGCAACCCGCATTTGCGATGCGAACCAACGATTAAGGCACTTCTTCCAGCTAATATCTAACAAAATTTATAGAATCTCTATGACAGAGTTGATGGAAACTGGCAAGGGTAACTTAACTTGCTTACTCGCACTTGATTGACTTGTATATGTGACGAACAAAGAATAGCGATGCACGGAAACCCACTGTCCCAAGCATGAGGAAGAATCCATAGCAGATGCAGGCCATGTAACCAAAGAAGAACGAGGTTTGCATAAATCCAGACATATCTGATCGTGCATAGTAATAATACAAGCAGTAGGCATAAATAAAGACACCAGTTGATCCACCACAGAGGAAAGACCTGTGACAAATTATGGACTCTGATCAGCAAAATCGAACTATAGAAAACTTAATGTCAAGATAAAGAAAAGGAGCCATAAGCCTTATTACCAAATTCCATACAAATATATGCTTTCAACTAACATGCAGATGAGTTGGTGCCATTAGAAAAATAAAATAGAATTAGGGGATTTGCTTTTCTCCAATCTTTTGATTAATTTTATACAAACGCCAGATGAGAAATTTTCAGGAAAATTGAATCATCAATGAATTTTCCATTATAGAAAACATTAAGTTATTTGCAGAATTCATCAAAAGACATGAAATTTACTTGTCACAAAGAGGAAGTAGCGGTGAAATATAGTATGGAATTTTAAAATTCATAAAATTAAAAAAAAAAACGAGGCAAAAGGCAATTATGACATGTATAAATAATTATAGGATGTACCTCCACCACCATTCATGATCTTCAGCAGCAAGTTGGAAATACGTCAAAGCCACAGTTATAAAAGCTGTGACAATCAGAAGGATGATGAAGACAATGAACAAAATGCTATATATGGTATAGATCCTGTGACCCCAGACACTGGCAAATATGTAGTAAAGCTCAATGTAGATAGCACTGAATGGTAGAAATCCAGCCATTGCCATCTGAGGAATGGCACTCCTGTACCAAGGCAATGGTGGAATCTCTCGAGGATACTTGGTGGTACGGCAAGGAGCTTGGAACTCAGCCTTACTATTTTTTCCAGCAATGCCGCCCAGAACAAGCAAAGGAGATGTCACTAGTGTCCAAATGAGGACTATTACTACAATAGTTCCAAAAGGAAGTGCGGCAGTTGCACTATATGCAATAGCAACAGTGTTAAGGAAGCAGAATGTGAGAAACAAGGGACCACAGAAAAGGCAGCCGGTCAATAATAGATTCCTAACCTGTCAATCCGAGAAATCAAATAAATAAATTTTACACTTCAAAAGCAACACAGTAACATATAATACTAGCATACAAAATCCATACACACGTACCCAATTCTTTCCTTCAAGCTGACAGTAGAAAGAGGTTGCTACATATCCCGCAATTCCTGACGTGAGAGCATAAATGACTACCAGGGCAGTAAACAGAGCACCTCGGTTGTATGGATAAAAGACACCAACCAATGCAAGCATAAAAATGAAGACCGTTCTTGTAGACATAAAAGTTCAAAAGTGAATATAATAAAAAAAAATAACCAACATATAGATCACGATGACATAAGTGTAGTTTCAGAAATCAGAAAGAAACATAAACACAGAATAAATGGGATATTTACAAGGTGAACAGCTGTGTTCCAGATCCAAGTGCAGCGGCAAACAAAGAGTTGTACTTCGGGAACCGGAAGACATCTCCGTGAATATACTTCCATCCAGTCTCTTCTTGATCATCAGCTGCTTCTTCATCTTGACCATACCTTTCATGACAAATTAAATATGTATAGCAACAAAACCAAAATGGAGAGTTAAAAATACGAGAAATTATATACAAATATATCAACAGATCTTACTTAATGAAATCATTCTTCAAGACACGCATGAGAATTGTTGCAAGGAAACCAGTCAACAGGAGAACTGTCACGCAAGAGTTGATAATCGAAAACCAATGAATCTCCAAATGATGCGGCAAAGAAGAAGACATGGAGTACTTATCCATCCTCTTCTCAAAAGGAGTATCAGTTTCCTTCCATTTCACAGTATACATAAACTCAGCTTCATTATCCTCAGTCAAATCCAAGAGAGAATGAGGATCCATTCTTGCATTAATCTCGATCACGCGATCCTTGTTATAAAGAACATCGAACTGAATATGCTTGTAAAGGAAATACTTGTACTCACTGGGATCAGTTTTTCCTTCCTTATCAACTTTTCCAAGAAAACCCCAGATAGGCAAATCATCATAGTACATTTGGAAATAATAATCCTTATCAACCGCCTTCCGTAAAACGGCAACTTCCTTCTTCGAAAGCTTCTTCTTACAAACAACTGAAGAATCTTTTTCCTCTTTAAAATTCAGCTTATAAGGAGCACTCACGAGCCGATCTCCATTCAATACCTCACCTAAGGCTTCTTTCTTTTCCTTTACATGATCTAAATTCCATCGCAAAATCAACACAATTTATTAAATCTAAACTAAAAATAACAATAAATAAATAAATAAATAAAAAGAACCTGGAGAACAGAAAGGCAGATCAAAGTAGCGATAAGTTTCACTGAAACCAAACAAACCAAATCAAAATTAAGACATTAATTAAGAAACAAATGTCAAATGTAATTAGATTTAAAATTACTGTTCTAATCGCGGTCTTATGAAATGAAAGTAAGGGCATTGAGTCAGGATCCAAAGCTAAAAAGTTTCAGATCTAAGAAAATAGTTACCTTGGGTTGTGGAAAGGGCCAACCTTGTTGGCGTAAAGAGGAACGGTGTCACCGTCTTTGTAACGGTGGTCGGAGGCATCGGATCTAACGTACGAAAAACAACATAGGATTAAAACTCCGATGGCTAGAACGGAGGGACAATTGCCGATGGTTTTCATAATGGATCTGAAGATTGGAGAAGGATTGAAAGAGGGAGAATAAGTGTAAGAAATAAATGAATAGAGAAGCAAATGGTGGATATTTTTGTATGGTCAGACCGGTTATGACTGTGATCCCTTTATTTTGGCTATATTACACTAATGGCCAATGAACTTTAAATATTTTCCATTTTAAAATAAAATAAAAAACATTATTGTAAATTAGATGCAAAATCCCAGAAAAGACTTTCATCCTCTGATTCTCCAAATCTTTCCCCTCCGGCCTCCGCCACCACCACTGCCATCTTCATCACCCGGCGGTTTTTTAGCACTGCCTTAATAAACAAAATCTTGTTTTTCTATCTGCTGCTTAACACATATTCGATTGATCATTGATGACTTCTTCTCAAAATCTAGTACCCGGGGGAACTGAATTTAACGGGCAGACACCTCGGGTGTCCAAAAGTCCGAGTATGTTTTACCGGGTATAATTAGAGTGTTCGTAGAAACATTTTTTTCCACTGCTAATGCATTATATAATTACTCATATATAAGTTAAATTATGTTTAACCTGTTAGATAAGGATAGAAGAATATTAAAATTAATAATTGAAAATAAATGTTTTTATGAAAAAATAATTTCATTAACGATCTATTTTTATTGACAGTCTAGAAAAGTTTTTTTTTATCGATTCAACTACAATAGTTATAATAGTATCTATTTTAGAGTGTATACTCTCAATAATTGGATATTAATCGTTCAATCACTATACTGATATTACTGGTGCTCGAACTCGTAACCTACATAAACAACAATCGTTCTTTTAATCGATGAGGCTAAATAACTCGTACCGAAAAAGTTTTAAAACTAATGAAGGGCTGATTTTCTTGGAACGAAAATGTTCTCCGTTTTTCATATGACAAAGTGTGAACGCATCCCGTTAGTAGAGGGCGTAAACTGTATGTTAATTTATTGTGTTTTTATTGGTATCTAATTTTAAAATAATTAAGGATAAATTGTATTATTTAAGGTTTAGAGTTTATAATATAAAAATTAGAGTTATGATTTAGAATTAAATTTTTAAAGAATTTTAAAAGTGGAACAGGAAAATATATATAATTAAGAGACACAAAATTTACGTTTCTATACAAGAATAAAATATTTTCGTCCTTTTTCAGTATTTCTTTTAATATTTTAATATAAAAAATAAATTTTAAACTTTAAAATTATACTTTATCTTAATTCTTGAAATCATAATTTAACTTTTAATATTAATCATTAGCTCTAAACTTAATATTTTAGCGCGATTATGTAAATAGGGCATTTAATATGGACATGGAATTTCTATTCGCTCTTTGACTTAGAAAAAAAATACTTGTTCTTTAAATATAATTTAACGTTTAAAAGCAAAAGGTGTAATAGTCAATTTTAGACGGAACAATTAAACGTTTACATCTTAATATTTCTATACATTTTTTTGTGATAAAAGGGTTAGTATATTATTTCAAAATTAAAGTTTTAATTCTTATACTATATTTTTTGTGTGTGTGAAATTGAATTTATATATTATTTTTTATTTAAAATTTTTAATCTCTCTCCTAACTTGAAAGCTATAAAAATTAGAATCTTTAATTTATTCCCTTAAGTTTAGAACTTTTTATCAAACCCTTAATCTTTAAAAATAAATGAAAAATATTATTAATTGAATATACAATTTTATTCAATCATAGAGGACTAAAAATATTAATTTGCTTTTTAAGGACCAAATTAATAAAAAAAATATAATTGTAGGGGACTAAGAAAGTTGATTTGTTTTTTATTGTTGTCAGTTCAACACTTAATGATAAAATTAAATAAATATTACGAGCGGGGCCACAATTATTAAAAAATAGTACATGACTTAATTATGATTATGATAAACTTAAATAGAAAATAGTATAGGGTTAAATCTAAAATTTCAAAATAGTATAGGGACCTTTAACATATTTAATAGTATAGGGTTAGATCTAAATTTTCAATATAGTACATGACTGAAGGAATTGTTCATTTTTATCACTTTGGTATATTAAGATGTAAATTGTTAATTTAAGTCATCAATTAAAATGACACGTCCCAATAAAAAAACACCACTTAACATGTATTTTATACTGGGATCGAGATATGATATTTTTTAGGTTTAAGATTTAAATTTTATTTAAAATTTAACGTTTAATGTTAAGTATAAGAATAAGCATCAAAAAAGAATTCTAAACCCGAACTCTAATCTTCATATCCTAAACCATAAATCCTACATGCATCCAAAAATATATTCAACCTCAAATTCTTTAAACCCTAATATTAACCTTAAATCCTAAACCTATTATTTTAAAATGATATACTAATAAAAGCATAATAAAAAAATAAACGATTTAAAAAAAAAACAAATACATAATGAAGCCCTAAATCAAGAAGGAAGACCCATTCCATTCCCAACATAGAGTTTAGATGTAAGAAGTTTCAGCATCCTAGAAGTAGTCTTGGTCTCACAAATTTATAACCAAACCAGGGTTCGCTTCCCATTCTATTCATGTCTATTGTCTTATGTCTATATCCATTTCACCAACTTTAATTTCCACACGCTGCTTTACTCGGTTTAGCCACGCCCTTTTTATATCTCCGACAGCTCCGTGTCTCCCCACAACCCACACTTTTCTGTCTTTTGTTTCCACTTCTCAGCTCCCATCATGGCTGTTTCCGGTTCCCGACAACCCACGCCAGCACCGAGTGCTGCCCAAATGGCACCTCGTTGGATTCCTTTACGTGGCCAAGTTCTAAAGAGATCCCTCAAACGTGTCTTTGCTTCATGTCTGTGCTGCAATCAACCCTCGTCTGAAAAATGCAGAACTTCCATTTCCACGGTGTTTCCTTGCTGAGAATTCTTTGTTTCTCCATGGTTTCTCTTCCTTGGAGTAAAGGAAAATGAAGAAATGATTTAATTTCTAGGAAAAAGGGCAATATGAATAGATTCTGTTAGTCAATTATGGCTTCTTTTAGTAGGAAAAAAAACGATTTTTTGTAGTTCATTGTTGTATGATTCTATGGAGAGTATGGGGATTTTGGAACTGTTTGATTCGAAAAATTATATCATGGCTCAGTCGCACCACGTGTCTATGGGTCCGACCAATAAAAACTACCCATATTTCTATGTCATTTTTCTTCAAGTGATTTTTCACTTGAAAAATTAAAAATAATGAGGTGGCTAATTTTTATTGGTCGGTCCCATAGATGACGTGGTAAAACTGACCTATAATATAATTTCTCGTTTGATTCCTACCTTTGAAAGCGTATTAATTTTATCATAATATTAAATTATGACTGCAATACAACGATAACGTAATAATTGATTCAAAGGTTATCGCAAAAATACAAATTTATTAAAAAAAATTATGATACAGTCTGTAATCACAACTTTATAATTGTTCTCACAATTTAATATTATAATTTTTTAAAAACTCAATTACTACAATACACATGTTTTCATTTAATTAAATTCTAAAATACTTTTCAATATTTTATTATATTTTGGATTACGACAGAATCTTGTGTGATGCATTGCATGCTTAGGTACGAATCTTGGTCATTTGTTAAACAATACATAATGGAAGTCAATGTCATAGGGGTAGGGGTGGAAAAAACCCGATTATTCGGTTCTAGTCCGGATTTAGTAAGATCTAATAGATTTTTATTTAGTATTAGTTTTGGTGGGATCGGGACTGGTTTCAAAATTTAAGTTCCGGTCATAACCGGGACCGAGACTGAATCTTGATTTTTTGGACTCGGTACCCGGTGGTTACCCAATAGAACCGGGATCAATACCAAATATCCAGTATTGGTTTTCTTTTATTTATTTTTCTTATCAAACTTTCTCTTTATGTATGAATATTATGAGTATGACTAGTTTTAAAACTTTAATTTTCAAGCCTACAATGTTCTAATTTTATTATTTAATATTATTATTACAGTTGAATTTTTTTCTTCAATTACTCAATTTTTTTTAAGAATAAACTAATTGATCGGATACCCGATATTGGAACCGGTTTCCACCAGTAACGGGACCAATTTTTAAAATTTAGGACCCGGTGTGACCGGGACCGGGATTGGTTTCAATTTTCAGGAACCGGTGGTTACCGAAACCGGAACTAATTTTATTCAAATTGACCGGGTACCCGATATTACCCACCCTTAATAGGGAGTACTAATCAAGTGCAGGAAGTATCATCCGCCTTTTTTCTGTGCCTTTTTTTGTGCCTCCCGTTGAAATTTTTAAAAAAATATATATTTTGAACCTTAACCTTAATTTTTTATATCTTAAACTCTAAACCCTAAAAAATACACCATACTCCAATTTCTTAAACTCTAACGACAACCCATAACCTTAAACTCTAAACCCTATACCTCTAATTTGAAGTGAAGGTACGTATGGAGGAACGAAAAAGAGAAATAATTTGCACCCCACAACATTGTATTATATATCTGAGGTGGCAAGTTTAAATTGGACAGACATGAGTGGGAATTCAGTTGAACAAGTCAATCTTTGACCCAATGTCAATGTGTAGGTTTGACCGGGAATTGGTCAACACAATAAGGGAAGTAATTTGGCTCTTTTAACCACCGGTAATTAACTCATCGTTAATTATTTCGAACATGATTTTATTGAATGACAAAAGTTATTTATTTAGAAATTAAAACTTTCTTGCAAAAACGAAAATAGTAAAATACATGTTCGATATATAATTTTCTAAAATATAAATGAATAAGTAATCATTAAATAATAAAATTAAAATATATTTATTAGAAAAAATATTATTATAATAATAAATATGATTAAAAAAAACTAGTGCTTGAAAATTAAACTTCAAAATCCCTTGATTTCATCATTTATATTTTCTAAAATAAAATAGCGAAAAACATTTTTATGTCTTTAATTTTTCATTTACTTACTAAAATTAATAAAAATAATCACACATAAATTTTCAATGTTTTTTATTTATAAAAAATAAAAATAATATTTATTTTCTAAAACTAAACGAACCCTAAAATTTATTATTCAAGAGAATATAGACGAATATGACATTATATAAAAGAATTAGCCATTTTGACCAATTCCTAAATTTCTCTTCCATTTTCCATCTTTTTTTTTCCATTGAGGTTATTATTAAATAAATAAATAAATAAATATATGAGCTTTCTCTAGCTATTCCTCCCTGATAAATTGGAATTTACGTTATTAGATTCTTCATTATTTATATAAATATATATTTAATTTTTATTAAAAAAGACCAATTCAATTGCATTAGCAATACCAAAACTTCACTGCATCTCCCTGATTGGTCATAACCAGAACAAAGAAAGTTTCATTGCAAGATATTACAAAATTCCTTAAATCAAATGTCATTGATTTGCTGTCAAATTCAGAGTTACAAAAATAAAACAATCGATTACATATTAATGGTTTGAAGAAGAATAGGGTTAAAAAAATAACTAGCAGTAAAAAAAATGAGATGAAAATGTTGTCTTTGGGTGTTAGAACAAGTTCTAACAAATCTGGGGTTTGTTAGTTTTCCTGTCGGTCACGTATTTCCTCCAGTAGGTAGCGATTTCTCTCTGGGTCTCAATTGCAGTCTTCTTAACGCTGCCATTTTTAAGTTGTTGCTGGTTCTCCATGTCCGGTTTGGCATTGAGCTTAGCGGGGAGGGCGTCAAGATCATGTACCACTTTTTGGATGTCGAGCACGAGGCGATCGGCCAAGGTGCGAGAGAAGTCTTGCCTGATGACGATGCGGAGCACGGTGACATGCTGCGCGTCTGCTGGCATGGTGTATGCGGGGACAATCCAACCGTATCGACGTAACATCTCCGATATCATGAACTCATTGTGGTGCTTGTTGTCCTTGAGAGAAAACGCTACCAAGGGCACGCCTTTGTCCTTCGACACGATGTTGAAACGTCCTGTTTTCTCCAATCCTTGTTTAAGTACCATAGCGTTCTCATGGCAATTCTCCATTACATTCTTGTACCCCTGTAGTTAAAACAACAATAGTGCACCAGATTAGCCAATTTGGTACCAAAATTATACTGGTTAATGTCTTAAAGTAGCTAGTTTCGAACCTCGTGACCCAATCGGATTAGTTGGTAGTATTGAGCAATGATCTGGCTAGAACCTTTGGAGAAATTGAGAGTAAATGTGGGTTGATCAGCTCCAAGGTAGTTTATATGGAAGATAAGTTCTTCAGGCAAGTCCTCCTTGTTCCTCCAGATAATCCAACCGATTCCGGCATACACGAGCCCATATTTATGGCCACTGACATTAATACTCTTCACAAGGGGAAGCCTAAAGTCCCATTCGAGCTCCGGGTACAAAAATGGTGCTATGAATCCACCACTGGCTGCATCAACATGAATTGGGGTATCCCATCTGCACATGTGACATTTGATAAAATTCAGCACTTGAGATTTCAAATCATTGAAAGTTTGGAACTTTATCTTAACTTCAAAATTGACATGTATGTACCCTGTTTCCTTGTTTTTCTCCACCAAGAGATCGTTTAGAAGCTTTACGTCTTCGAATTGTCCGTTAAGGGTGGAACCTAATATCGCTGCAACACAGATGGTGTTTTCATCGACCAATTCAACGGCCTTGACAGGGTCCATCACATAGTAACCTTCCCTCAGCTTCACTTCCTTCAACTCCACTTCGAAGTACCGGGCGAATTTCTCCCAGCACACTTGAACATTTGCACCAGTCACAATGTTGGGTCTGTCATAAGGCTTGCCTTGTGCCTTACGCTTGTTTTGCCACTTTCTCTTGAAAGCAAGACCGGCCAACATGATTGCCTCGGATGACCCAACTGTTCCCACTCCGATAGCAGCCTTGGAGTCCCCGAGTGGTGCATTGAACAAATGTGCTATCATATTCACACAACGATTCTGCATCACAAGTCCATATTATGAGAAAAATTGAAAGAAAATTTGCTAAAATTACAATATATATATATACCTGAATCTCTGTGGTGACAGGGTACTCATCCATGTCCACATAGTTCTTGTTAATGGCATCCATGATAAGCTTATTACATTCGGGTTCCATCCAGGTAGTAACAAAAGAGGCCAGGTTTAGCCTTGGGTTCCCATCAAGCATCAGCTCGTCATTGATGATCTGAAAGGCAGCCTCTTTTGGAATCGAGTTCTCCGGCATCTTGAACCTGCGATATTTTGTATACTGATTATTTCCACCATGAAAGTCACATACATAACTTTGTAAATCCATGGAGTTGTATTGATTACCTGGGAAGTGAGTTTCGGACATAGGGAGAGGCAAACGTGGAGTGAACCGAGACATCGGTCTGGGAAGGTGTCTTAGATAACACCATGTCTGCAGGGATGAAGAGAAGTGCAGAACTGAATGAAATGATATGGAGAAGCAGATGGTATTTATATGGATATCTGAAGCAGCGTTGTAGTATTCACTATTCAAAGACTTTGTCTTTGTTCCCCGTTGGGCCATTTCTCTTCAAGGAAACAAGCTACAAATTCTATTACCAAATTTGACCCTTTATTATATTATGGAAAACTATATATTTATGTTGATCGAATATAGATAAATTATTATTATCGTTAGTATAATGACAAAATATATTTAAATATTTAAAAAATTTTATTTATAAGTGAAAAAAATGAGTGATATATATTATCAACGTCGTCTCGTAAGGAAAAAAAACATAAACATCTTAATAAAATTTAATAAATATATATCTTACTATTCTTGATTAATATTATTATATTTAATTTTTTTATTTTAATAAAATTTAATACCATTTTAAGGTTAATAAAATGATCAAATTGACTATTGAAAAAAAAATCATATAGACTGAATTGAATTATTTGGATTTTAAATTTGTTGACAGCTATTTGTCAAAGGTCAAAAGAAAAATTCAAAATTTATAATGATGAATAACTCAGCCTAGTTTACCTCATAGGAGGACTTCATTCAACAAGGCTTTAATACTGGCCCAAATTATATTGCCTTTCAGTTTTTTATATAAAAATCATTGTTTTATTTATTATTAAATTAAATTAATTAATAAAAATATATAGTAATTGATTTGTTAAATTGATATTAATTATTTTACAATTTGGAACTCAATAAATATTGCAGTAAAAAAGCATATGATATCTGTCTTAAAAAATATAAATATCAAATAGTAAATATTATATTTTAAAACAAATACCACTGTAATCATTATTAACTAATTCAAAAAATATATATAATAAAATATACAATATCATTACATTTATATTTTAAAATTTCTTTTTAATATAAAATTAATATATTATTTTTTTCTACACGTGACAATATACATTTTTGGATAATGGTTTATTGGACCAAGAACCAGTCCAAATTAACATGTCCTAACTACGACTTCAAATTAACATGTTTTATATTATAATGTTGAATCATTCATTCATTTTCTTATCATAAGTTTATTTTTAATAGATTATATTTTGAACTAACATTGATATATCAATTACTTCATAACCTAATTTTTTTTATGAATTAGTTAATAGTGGTTATAATAGTAATATTTGTTTTAAAATATAATATCTAACATTTGATATTGATCGCTCAATCACTTTACTGACAGTACTAATGCTTAAACCCGTGATTTCTAAGAACAACAACTGTTCCTTTAGTCACTTGGGTTAGAGAGTTCATACTATCGTCTCATTAAATTAATTGGTTATTGATTGAAAAAAATATTTTTACATTTATGTTATAAGTAATTAAAGTATATTAACTTTTTATTTAGATATATAAAATATTTTTTATCAGTATTTAAAAAATATTTTTAAATAAATTAAATATTTAAAATATATTTTTTAATTAAAATAGATACTTCAAATATATTTTTATCAACGTAAATACTTAAAATAAACTATTAATTAAAATAGATATTTAAAATCTATTTATTTATTTATTTATCTATCTAAATTTTAAAAAATTGTGCATGATATTAATTAAAAAATTATATTATGTATCATTTAAAAAATTATATATGAAATATTTATTTTAAAAATATATATTTTAATTATTTATTTTAATAAAAAATATTAGAATTTATATTTTTAATACTTAATTTAACTAAAAATTATATTTTTAAATACTTATTTTATTTAAACAATATTTAAATAAAAATAATATACGTTAGATATTTATTTGTGATATAAACTTCCGATAATAATGAAAATGAAATAGTGAGTAATAAAAATATTTCCAAAGATTTGAGTAAGAGTAGGAAGTGGGGAAATCAAGACACGTTGAATGCAATCGCAGACATTTATTATTGGGTAAACTATAAAAATGACCACTGAATTATTTGAAAATATTTATTTTGGCTACTAAATTAAGTAATTCATTAATTATATCATTAAATTTATTAAATTAAACTATTTTAATTATTATCAATAAAAAATTATCGAAGAAGTGATAAATAGGTGACGTGATAACTAACTAAAATTTATAAAATCATATACTTTTCTGTGCTATTTATTTATAATATCTATTTGATTAATAATAAAAAAACTTAAACCTAAATCACTTAAATTGCCTAAAAAATATATAAGTCTTTAATATTAAAAAGTATCGAATATACAAACTATATTAGCGTATGTTGCAGGAGGCTGCGAGTATCCCAAGGGAAGAGAAGAGTATGAGAAATGATGATCATTCCTTTCTTCAGTTGGGTGGCAGTCGCAGAATTGCAGAATATATAATCATATTATTCCCTCAGTCTCTACATTCGTCAGTATTCGGGGTCGGGGATTGTACGTATTAATTGCGGTGTTTATCCGCCACTGGAAAACACCGGATCTACAAAGAAACCGACGGAAAATAAAGTGCTTCCGGTGGTTAAATGGACGCGCCTCCACTTGTTGCCCTAAATTCCCTTTTCCCCAAAATTTCTATATACGGAAATCTATTTCTCCAATCGGTCCCACTTACGTGTTCCCTTTTCCTAACTACAATCCACCGTTCATTTGTCCTCGTGATCCGTTTTACCATATAGTAAAATCGACGGTCTGGATCTTTCGATACATTTATCTTGTTCCAGCTTTCACATCAAAATTGTCCAATTGGTTTTATAGTTGACTTTGTCGGATTCTATTTTATTTTTCCAATATTAAAAAAACTAAAACATAAACAGACATATCTGTCGTTAATAAATCTATTGTAATAATATAAGTTACAATAATTAATTCTTAATTACCTTTAATTATAAAATTATTAATAAATCTATTGACGGTAAAAGTGGAATGACGGCAGTTGTGGATGTTTTGGAGAGTTTATTATTCTTAATATCTCTCGATATTTTGTATTTCGAAAGATTATATGATAAATATTTTTTATGAGTATATATTTTCTTTTAAGTCAAATTTGTTTAATATTCTACTTTGTATTTTGTTGAACTGTACGTATAAAAATGAAAATTTGGTACCGGAAATAAAAGTTCAAAACGTTAACAATTACTTGTAATTCAAGTTACCCTTATGTACGTCCAATTAAAGAAAACCAGATAACGTTAATCCATGTCCTAAACAGGGAGGGGGTGCCCTAAACCGTGTCCCTTTCCCCTTGTTGTGGAAAAATAAAACCAAACACCAGAAAAAAATATTAAAAAAAAAGAAGAAAATCGTCTGTAATCATGAATGGTTCCTTTTTGTGATCATGACGACGTTGGCAGTATTACAGTTCAAGAGAATATTAAAAATATATAGTTGTATGTAAGTGCTGTAACAAAGGTCAAACTAAAGTAATTGGGTTAGGGGTAATGATTTAAGAAGAAGAGAAGGGCGATCAGATCAGAATCTCGTGATGGATTTCTCAGTTTTTTTCATTTATTTTTAAGAATTCTCATATATTTTTTATTATTTATGTATGTCTGAAAGCGGTCAGGGATTATTATTATTGTTTTTAGAGCATAGAAATAGAACAAAGTCAGCAGTAGGCAGACAGGTATAATCAGTGTTCCTTAAGGAATTTACAGCTTCGTCTTTTCATTTTCTCGTGATCTTTCCCTTTCCCTTTCTCTTTCTTTGAGCTGTTTTTGTTTATATATTGTATTCCTTACTTCCCACGTTTCTGCTTTCTCTTCAAAGGGTTAAAATATAGCATAAGAACCTGAAAGATAGGTCTTTTTTTTTATCAAGTCTTTCTTTGTTTGATGCAAGTGATCGTGCTCGTGAAAGTTTTTGAAAGGAGAGATCTTTGGGGTTTAAGGGTTTTGTTTAGTGGGTTTAAAGAAAGTATTTTTGAGTTGATTGGAGCGAAAAAATGGGTAGTTTTGGGAGAAGTGGTACAGTGAGGCAGTATATAAGATCAAAGGTGCCTCGTTTGAGATGGACACCTGAGCTTCACCAGTGTTTTGTTCATGCCATTGAAAGGCTTGGCGGCCAACACAGTAAATTCTTCTTCTTTCTGCTTGTTTAGTGTTTACCTTTCTGATCTTTTGGAACCGTCTTTTTAATGACAATGGCTTTTCTTATGTTTCTTTAGAAGCTACACCGAAGCTTGTTCTGCAACTTATGGATGTGAAAGGGCTCACCATTTCACATGTGAAAAGCCACCTTCAAGTACTGCTCCATCTTCTTCTTCTTCCTTTTGTTTTGTTTATTGTCTGTTCTTGTCTTCATGTCTTAGCCTGCAATCCTTTTGTTCACATGGGGTTTCCGTTCTCCTTGTACACCAGATGTATCGGTGCATGAGAAGTGACCTTGGGAGACAAGGTACGCCATTACAAAATGTTTCTACATCTCCTTTAAGGCAAAGCTTCTTTTTGTATGTGTTTTCCATTTTCTGTGTTACTTTCCTCTAATGGCTGCCTTTTTGGTGTTCAAAATCAAATATCATACTTGCATGTCATCCACGTGTTTTTGGTAAAAAGAGAAAATTTTCACTTCATTTATTATCCTCTTCCACAATAGATGGTAACAGCAATTAACTTATTTCTTTTGCAAATCTTCTACTATTGGTATCCATCTCTTAGTTCCTCAATGTTTTCTGCAAGAAATTAAGCCCCAGAAAATGACAACATCCAACATGAATAATGCATGCATGTTGATGACCATATAAATTAATGGATTTTGTGAATGGCAGATAGGAGTTCAACCCATCAAAGTAGAGAATCTATAGAGAATCATGATGGATGTGTTGAAGCAAATGATCATATGGGGTTTCACTCAGTTTCAAACCCCATTGAAGAAGAATCAGATTCTCATTACTCTTCACTCCTTCCTTCAAAAAGGTAAACCAAAAATCTTTTCCTTTTCTTTTCAATTTCTCCTAAAATTCTTTTTGTTTGATGTCTTGTCTCTTTTCCCCCAGAGCTAGAATGGAGACCACCAGGAGTTCAATCTCCGATGAGACGATGTCAATTCCGTACAGTTTTGATGATCATCTGCACACCATGGGAATAAAGGAGCAGCAACAGCAGCAGGGTCAATCCACAACCTTCTCTCAGATGCCATTTGATTTTTGCAGTCTCAACTCTTTCAGATATTCAGCAGAACAACCTAATTACCATAAGGTACACTAACCAAAGCCTATATCTCATCTTTATTTCCCTATCTCACTGACACTCTTCTTTTGGCCAGCTTTGAGTGTAATGTTGGTTTTGGTGTCAAAATTTTTGTATGAGTTGTTTTTACAAAAGCCAGTTTTCCAGACAATGTGGCAGTTTTTTCTTACCAGTGGTGAATGGGGTATAATTGCCTTCTTCTAAACCCTACTTTGCTTTTACAACTGATCTAGTTACATAGTGGCGGGGATAGGACCACTGTCCATGAAAAGTTGTTCTTACATTCTGTGGTCCACTGTAACTCTGATCAATAGGGGGCCTTTTCTGGGGTTGGTCAGAATGGAAATTCAAAATGAACCTTTATTGCATTGGACCAGAATTTTGTTTCTTTAGAACCAAAGGTTTTTACAGATTAAAAAGTGGTCGGGACTACCTTTGAGTGAATTTCGTGCTTCCCTAACCTTGCATTGCCGTCTGATTCTGCTGTAGCATTTCTCTAGATTTATGGTCAATTTCCCCCCAACTGTGCATGGACTGTGGTCTACTAGGGTACCAACACTTGATTTTACTCGATGTCTCAGGTTGGAGAATCAGAAGTAGAACACAAACATGCAGAGGAACGAGACGGTAAACATGTCGAAGGGAATGCAAAGAGATCATGCATACGAGACGATGAAGGCTGTGGCGGGTGTGAATTATCGTTGTCCCTGTCGCTGCAACATCGACCATCTTCGCAGAGAAGTAATACATCTTGTACAAGTGAGATCAGTAGCAGCAAGGGATTCTCATCATCCTATTCTAATTATAAAGACTGCTCTATCCCACGTAGTCTTAACTTGGATCTTTCCATTGCTCTTTGTGGCAACTAATCTTCATCTCCAAAGCGAAATATATTATATTACCCCCTTTTTTCTAATGTTCAAATCACGTTGTTAAGGTTTTGGTTTAGAATTAAGACCATTTACAAGCTGTGTAAGCATTTGTTGCGGTCCAATAATACAGACAGATCAGAATTCGTTGAAGCATCTTTCGGAATCTTGTGTTACTTAACCACTCCTTGTTAGCTTAACCAGTAAAAGAACAAACTTTGGTGCCTCACTTTTATCAGTATTTGTATATATTATAAAATTTAAAAATTTAATTTAATTAAAAAAAATTAAACTTTTAACCTTAAAATCTATATCCTAGGATTTTTGTTTTGCCATAATAATTGAAAAATATTTTTTGGACTAAATTAAAAAGAATATAAATTTGTTTTTAAGTTTAAATAACTTAAGAAATATGTTTAAAATAGTTTTAGAACATTTTTGACTCGAATATATAATTTTTAACTTCAAAACGGTAAAAAAAACATACTCTTGGTACCGATACTAAACCACTGATACCAATACCGATACCGAGAGGCTCATACCGGTACCTAACCCTTCGTACCTATACATGTATGTAAAATTATTTTCCAAACATTAAACCCATATCGATACATTATGTTCCATACAGGTACAGATAATTTCGAAATACCCTGTTTTTAGCCTTGCAATGGCTCTTTCTATTTGAGGGATGTACTGATATCTGAAGTCAAATATCGATATCAACTATCCAAAAATAATAATTTTGCATAAAAATTGATTTCAGATGACTTTAAATCAACCCTAACAATCACTGAATCATTTGAAAGTTTAATAGACTTTAAAAGAATCGATTGAAACTAATAAAACACCAAACTAACGATAAATAATTTAGAAAAGAATTTTTGTGTTTTTATTGTATATTTTCTTTTAGAAATACTAAAGAATTAAAATCAATGAAATTAAGATAATTAATATAAATTTAATTTAAAAATTGAACAATTTTAAAAAGAATATTTATTTATTTATTAATTCTTCATTATTTTCATCACCATCATCCCAAATCTACTTCACCAATCACTTAAACAACGATTAAACGCGTCGAGATATACACTATACTTTCCATTCTAAACATTAATTTTAAAATTTAACCTTAATTATAAAATAATCGAACAAATTAGAACTGAGATTACATTTAGAAATGGAATTAGTGTTAAGCGGTGGGATTAAGGGCCCACTTATCCAAATTTCATGTTTCTCTCTCACTCCGATTCTGTTAAAACATTGATCACAGTTAAGCAGAGTGAAATCAATGTGGTTGTTGGTTGATGGCGTCACCGCGAGCGTTACCAAGGTTTCACAGGCGACGATGCCCGACTCAAAAGGCGGTTTCAGCTTGCTGCCCTTTCGGCTCTTTCCGTTCTCCCAACGGCGGTGGTATGTCTCATCCCAAAGTGTCGGTGCTCACACGCCGTGCTGCTTTTGTTATCACGCTCTTCACTCTCTCAGTTTTGATGCTTTACACTGCTACTGATTCCATCCGCTTCCCCTACGCTTCTTCCGCTTTCGTTCGTATTTTCCCTTCCTATCTCAATTACAGTCCTCCTCCGGTTTGTTCTCTTCTCTTCTCTTCCCCTTTCATTTTCTTTCTATTTTTATTTCTTGATAATTTCCTTTTGGAAAATGATTACTTAGTTATTGAGCTGGTTAGCATTTTGGTTTAGATTAAGAATCCGATTGGCTTATTAATTTTAAAAGGATAGAGCTAGTGCTTAGTAGAAACTAAGGATTTTATTCTAATTTTCTGGAAATCAAACTTCTTACAAGTGTAAAAAAATTTGCTGAATTTATGTCGGCATGCAGATTCTTCTTTGTGTTTATGGAATTCATCTTGTCAAAATGCTGTTATCAATCAGATAATCAAATTTGGGGTATTGATAGTTTGTATATGAACTTTGTGTTCAGTACTCTGTAGTAAAATTTACTCAAACAGCTTGAACAACTAAGCTTTTATCTATTTAACAAATATTGCTGACTAGAGTGTTTAGCTGCAAAAACCATCCCCAGGAGTATCCCTGAATATTTTTCTCATCCTGCAGGACCCAATGGAACATCTTGAAGAAACTTTGAGGAATGCTTCTATGGGGAATAAGACGGTTATTTTAACAACCTTGAATGATGCCTGGGCGAGTACCAATTCAGTTTTGGACCTTTTCCTTAAGAGTTTTATGCTCGGAGAGGGCACACATTGGTTTTTGGACCATTTGGTGATTATTGCCTTGGATGAAAAGGCATATAATCGTTGTCAAGTTATGCATAAGCATTGCTTTTATCTTGTCACCGAGGATGTTGATTTTCAACAGGAAGCATACTTTATGACCCCGAACTACTTGAAGATGATGTGGAGAAGGATTGATTTCCTGCGTTTTGTGCTCGAGTTGGGTTATAGTTTTGTTTTCACGGTATGCATTTTCTCTATTTGTGGAACTTAATGTCATTAGTTTGATCAAGTTTGTCCAATTTGTGGTTGACATGACTGTTTGTTTTATAATTGCTAGAAGATTCCTTGTTATTATGGTGTATATTATATTTTCTAAAACATAATCATTGAATGCAAGAAGCTCAATTCATTTTCTGTAAATAAAAGTTTTTGAAAACAACTTGCTTTTAAAATTTGTTGAATAGTTTAAGCAGTATTAGAAGATTTTTTGTTCAAATAGATGGAAGAAAACCTGTTGTTGCTGAGGGATGCACATCATATGAGCTTTCGGGCAATGCTGCAGCCTTACCGACTACACGAAATGCATAATGAAAAATCTACAAAATGATAGATATGGAGGTTCATAGAGCAATAAATAATATATCAAAACTTCCTATAGTTCCCTTTAGAGATACAAAATGCATAAACTTTTTGTCCAAGAATACTCTTTCTGCTGAAAGACTAGTCTTCTGTTACAATTTTTGAAGAACAAATTTTACTCCCTGTATAACATAATAAATTAAACATAAATCTTTGGGCCCTGTTAATTTTGTAGATTATTGGTTAGAATGTCAAAGCAGGAGTATGGCCTGTGCTTCTTAACCCAATACTACTATGGATGTGTAGTGAATGTTAGCAATAATTTTGTACCGACAAGAGTGTTATACTCTCTTTCCTTGCAAAGTTTCATTTACTGTGCTTGGACCAGTCTGTTTTGAAATGCATCACTATTTACCTTGGTCGGTAGAAATAGAAAAGCTTAAGATATGATCTCATCTAACATGATACACGAAGGTGGAAGAAGATAGCAGGGATTGTTGGTGTGACTACAATTGTTTACACTTAGATGCAATCTTGTCTTCCATGTTCTTAGCTTTTCTCAGTTACATTTATGTATCTTATCCAAATCTGATGAACCTTGTGAAAATTGCTTATCTGCATGTCTAATGCCTTCTCATTGGTTGATCTCCAGGATATTGATATCATGTGGTTTAGGGATCCATTTCAGCGGTTCTTTCCAGATGCTGATTTCCAGATTGCATGTGACCATTTTCTAGGCAACCCTGATGATCTGCATAACTTTCCGAATGGGGGATTTAACTATGTGAAGTCTAATAATCGGTCAATAGCATTCTACAAATTCTGGTATGAATCACATGAAACGTATCCCGGATATCACGATCAGGATGTTTTCAATAAAATCAAGTTCGATCCTTTCATCTCAGATATTGGACTGAAGATTAAGTTTTTGAATACTGCTTATTTTGGTGGTCTTTGTGAACCTAGTAAAGATTTGAATCTAGTATGCACAATGCATGCAAATTGCTGTTTTGGTATGGATAGCAAGGTTCATGATCTCAAAATTATGCTACAAGATTGGAGAGCTTTCACGTATTTGCCACCAGATCTGAAGAATGAATCTGTTATATCCTGGAGGGTCCCCCAGAACTGCAGGTACTCTTGCTGTCTAAATCTCACCAACTTTCTTTTCTTACCTATCATACTATGCATTTATAAGTTCATATAATGTGTACCCTTTTCCTCTAAATGGTTTCCTTTTTTTCCAAACTGTGTTCCAGTCTCAGTTCTTTACGCCGTTTTGATTCACCGCCTGAAGAGGTGATAGTTGAACAAGAGGAGGAAGAAAATTGATTGGAATTGTACCTATGTTCAAATGATTTACCGTCGAAAGCTACCGGGAGGGTAAGCTTTCTTTTTCCTTTGGTGTTTGTGATCCTTCTCATCTACACACTAATTCAATGCTAGTGACAGTCTACTTTCCAGTCGTTTCCAATAGCATATCAGAAATACTATCCCTTTATTTCTTAGTACAGTTAAGTGGGATTTTGTTTTTTAGAGTCCAATAATACTTCATGGGAAGTATTCTCTTTCTTGAAATCATTTTTGAACACTCTTCAGTTTTAATATTCCAAAAATATTCCTTATTCCAGCAAGTTCAGAACCTTTCTTCTGGTGTTCTAAAGTTATAAAAACTACGATACTGAACATAGACTTGGTTTAGTGGATTTGTAAAGGTTATTAATTAACTACTGCATTTACTAATAATTTAATGGTTTAATATTATTTTGTAACCAGAAGATCATCTTAATTTATCAATTCAAATAAAAATCTGACCAATATGATATTAATCTGATTTAAAAATAACTGATTTGATATTAATTTGACTAAAATATTAATTGATATGATATTAACCCTAATTGATATCCGATTGATCCAAAATAATATAGACTTAAACTAAATCCAAAATGAATATAAATTAAAAGTAACCCGATCAAAAATAATCTGACCTAAATTCATTTCGAACAATTCGATTATCATTTTTTTTCCTTATGTACTCATAATCAATCATGTGAGTATGAGAAAATTAAAAAGAAAAAGAAGATAAGAAATGGCTAGAAAATATATAAAAAAGAAAATAAAGAAAAATTATTTGTAGGTGTTCAACCGGTATACAAATGTATAGCATATTATATCAAAATATGAGTAGTGTTCTATATTTGTAGCGGATTAACTTGTTAACCTTTCTTAATCATGCGATTCATACCATGTTTGCTTTGAAATAAAACATGACAAGGCAACAGCCGTTTGGAATTCCGTCACTCTAAACTATTGACACAACCCCCTAACTAGAAGTGTTTCTTAATTAGTAAACCCTTCAACTGAATAACAAACTTACAACTAAATACTTAACTGATATAACAAATTACTAACCCAGGAACTAAGCTTGATTCCAGACAGCTACAGTATAGTTCCAACACGACGTGATTACGATTGCGGTGTCGTGGTGATCTTAAAAACCGTTACGATACAGTTACAATTATGTCGGCACAATGGTTAGAACCTTGAGGGAGGGGAGAATGAATGTTTCACTCACCAACAGCCACAGCAGCAGCAGCAACAACAATGAAGCACCTCACCCTGGGTTCTGAATTCTGATTCAGACAGCAATTAACCATGACACAAATTTCTCAATCATAAATGAATTCTCTAATTGAAAATTATTCAGGCTGCTGGTATGCTTATTAATTTGGAGGAATATAGTGTGAAATGGCAGTCACGGACTAATGCAAGAAAGTAGACAAGAAGCGAGACAAAAGAGCCAGATGATGTCCGAAGTAAGACCGGAACTAACAAGTCTGGACACTTGTAGTTGGAACTGCTACGACTGCCAGGATTACAGACATTTCCCCGTCCTCACTACCTAATATTCATAAAATTTGCCTGAAAACGACCATATACATATAAAAGACCATTATAATTGTCAATAATTTCTAAAATAAGCGATAAAACTCTTAGTTGACATCTTTTTTTTTAAATCGTGGATTCTAAATTTATTTTCCTTCTCCAATCCTCTCTCCCTAAATAGAAATTATTAAAAAAAAAAAAGGACCATTACAATTTGATAAATAATTTAGGTGAATGAATACGATAATCTCTTTGACATCTCATCAGCAATAAAAATAGTATTAATTCACTTGTTAAGTCAGAAAATTACAACATAATCTGAAGCCAGAATATTAGTTTTGGGATTAGGTTTTAGGTGGACGAACAAATGATCTCTACCTCAAAATTATATAGAAATTAAAGAGAATATAACTTTTCTTTGTTGCTGGGATATGAGTAATAATTAATAGTATTAAAGGAATATAATAAATGATAAATTATTGAATTAAGTAAGAAATTAAATTAAATAATTCTTCACTTGTCGAATAGGTTGGAATGTAGTCGACACTTTAATATTCTTCATCTCAGTCTTTAGTTTAACACGATTAAGTATTTGATTGTTGCTTTCCGACAAATAATTGTGTTTTGGTAGTAATTCTTTTACTAGTAACGGCTGAAAAACAACGAGACGAAAATAAAAATAAAAATATATGCACAAAAATATTAGTCAAACTCAAAACTTCTTAAAGTTTACCACTTTAATTTAAGTGGCTTATTTGATTAATTAAGTTTCAGTTTATATTAATATATTTATTATATATATATAATTTTTTTATATATATTTTTAGATCATGGATAAGTGAAATGGATAATTGATATTAATTCTTTATTTTTTTCACAGATGATAATTTATACATATCTTACTTTTAATCTTAACAATTCATTTTACATTCAATAACTCCCCCTAAAAAAGGTAAAACTTAAAAACTCTTACATTGTATAAACATGTCTTATCTAATGAGAAATTATATCATAGGTTATTCTTACCACGTCATTTATGAGATCAACCAATTAAATACATCTATTTAATTATTTTTTCTCTCTCATCTTTTTTACCAAGTGGATCTTCACTTAGTAAAACCTATTTTAAAACTTAATTTACAGTAAAGATTAATAAAGATTCATTTAATAAAAATGATGAGGTAGAAAAAATAATTAAATTGATATATTTGATTGATTAATCTCATAAATGATATGATAGGAATAACTCATAATATAATTTCTCCTTATGTTGTTTGTATAAATCCTATCTATTCAAACATATATCAATGAAATCACCGTATAGTTATGGTAAACAAGAATGACCAAGTCACCTCTTAAAAATTTTAAAATTTTATATAATTTAAATATTTATATTAATAATTTAATTTTATATCTTAAATTTATATTTTAAGATTTTAAATTTTTACAGTATAATTTCTTAAAAATTCATAATTTATTTAAGATTTAAGTTTAATGTTTAAGGTCAAAATTTAAATTAGAGGTAAAGGTGTATTTTTAATACTTATAATTTATATTTTAATATTTAAAATTTAATGATAGGAATTAGAATTTTCTCAAGTGAAAGGGGATTTTTGCCGGCAAAAGAGAAGGGAAAAAGTAACACTTTTTAAAATTTTGTTCTTGGATTCTTCCCATCTATATTAATGAAAGAAATTAACGAGAAGATAACCATATAAAAGAAAACAACTTAATCAAATCTAAAGCTCGAGTAAGCAGTGAAATAGTTTATGAATGAAACCCTAGTTCATGTCAGCAAAATGGGGAAAAAAACATCAAGAAAAAGAGTTTTTAATTCCCTACATAGTAAACTCTACAAACCTTGGCCTGCTTAGGCGCTTAGACAAGTTTTGCACGACCAAATTGTTGAGCATTTGCTTGAGCTGATGATTTCATGTCGGGATCCAAAGAGCTAACGTTGATCCCATGTTGCTCTCTCTGCGAAAAGCCTCCGATGTTTCCCACCATTCCTCCGACGCCTAGGAAATCCAAGGTCAGTTTATCACTCCCGCCCATGCCCGCTGCAAGATTCTGATGCAACTTCGCCTCGTTGACGTTACAAAAGTTGGCAGTATTTCCCTGTTGTTCCAGTGTCAACCCAGTACTCTCACTGAATCCCCCGAAGTTGTTGCTTTGCCCGTGGCTTCCGCCACTGCCGTCGAAAATGGAAGAGTTGCCGTTAGCAAGAGAGTTCATTAATCCTTGAAGGTTGCTATCGTCCTCCACCTGTGATGATCTTAGGGTTTCTCTTCCGCTCGATAATGAACTCCCTAATCCCCTTAGGAAAGAGGAAGCGTTGTTGTTGCTTGTAGTTGAACCTATCTGCGCAGCTTTTTGAAGCAATGCAGTGGCCGACATCGATATGTGTGAGGAACCATTATCGTGTTGCATTGAAGTGCTATAAAGAGAAGAAAGTCCCGAACCAATCTGATCACCTCCCATGTTAGAATGGAACATCGCCGGCACTTGACCACCGCCGCCGCCACCACCACCTATTTCACTAGCACTCATACTGCTTGTAGCACTGGTATTCGAAAAGAATCCCAAATTGAAAAGATTGGCAGAAGTAGTAGAATTGTTAATGTTACCAGTACTGCCTTGAAGGTCAGGGAGTTGCATAAGCCCTTGCACTTGCTTGTTGTTGAGATATGGTCCGTTGCATAACCCTTGGTTTGCAGCATCCGACATGAAAAACATGTTCTGTAATGAAGGATTCGATGGAGAGATAAGGTGATCAAACTTCGGTGGACCAGAATTAGTACTACTTCCCAACCGCAACATGTTGCTTGATGATTGAACATGATTCTGGTCTTGTAATGACCCTAAACTCATGTGATGGTTACTTCCAAAGAGATGATGACTTCCCATTGTGCTAAAGCTGGTGGGGTGCCGAGCACTCTCTTGAGCCAGTGCATCGCAAAAGGCTCGGTGAGTAATAAAACTATCACGTCTGCAGTAAAAACGAGAAATAAGAGGAAAGTCAACTTCGATTCATAAGGCATAAAGTTAAAAAAAATGGGAAGTAAATGTATAATTTAGCCATTGAAGTTAACAAATGCATGGTGGGGGACCTTAACATTGAAGATCATGTGTGACCATTTGCACTAACTTCCAATATTTTTAACTGAAAACAACATTTTTTTAGAAAAGAGAGAAAGTGTAAAGGATGTGAGTTTTGAGAAACAAGAAATCACAAGAAAGATGAATAATACGACAATGTAATTCATTTCACTGAAGTAAATCTGAACATTTTTCTAAAGCTCTTGGTTTAACCTGAAAATGAATGAATGAATGAATTCAAAGTTGTTTGATGAATGAAGCCGGAGAATCATTTCCTGGTTGATAAAAACCAGAATACCTATTAATTTCTGGGACTGTACTTTGCCATAAATGGAAAACAAATCCTGAACAGTAGTCTATCATTCATGGTGAAAAGCTTTTGAAGATGAAAACAAAGGTTGTATCTGTAAACGTATAGAAAAGTGAAAACTCACATGAGATTCCTTCCCTGACAACGTGAATGATTGATTTACCTTGAGAAAAGAGTGCCACAATCACATCTGTACTCCCTGGTGCCGCATGTTTTTGAATGAGCTTTCCAGTCGGATTGCACGGCGTACCTCTTGGAGCACTTGTCGCACTTCCAGTTCTTCTCACCGTGTTTTCTCGAGTAATGCTTTTTGATGCCGGTGAGGTCGCCGAGCGCCTTAGAAGGGTCGTGGTGTGCGCAAGTGGGCTCCGGGCATAGATAAACTTTCCTCTTCACTTCTTTTGTAGTCTTCTGTTTGAGCTTCCAAGGCAGGTTGTGTCCTCTTCTGTGGAGCTGTAGATTCTGCTCTCTTTGGAACCCTTTGTTGCACACCTCACAAATGAACCTGTTTGTTGCCATTAGAGTCTTGGGAGATAATGCTATCACTTCCGCATCTGGATCTGATAATTTTCAGAAATGACAAACAACAAATCATTAGAAAAATAGGAGAAGAACAACAAAAACTGGCTAGTTTTTAAATTAGGGTTCTTTGGGTTAACCACTCAACCTTGATTTTTTTAATAAAAAAAGGGAATGGAACAGAAACAAGAACATAAACAAACCCTCTTTCTGTATTAACTTTACTCATTGAATAAAAAACCATAATCATAAAAGGGGTGGGGTGGGGGAGCTTGCATGAAGTTCCGGGGTGATGTCTCTTTTTCTTCTGAGGTGCAGTGGTTGGAGGCGGAGCAGTTGAGGAAGTGGGTGTGGCGGTGGATGATTGTTGTACTTGTATCATCTGGTTTTGATTATCTTCCTTCGTTCCAAAGAAAGGTGTCGACGATGAGGCGGCGGCCATGTTTCAAAGATTATAAATATTCTTATTTGCTTGTTTACTTGCTATTTCGTCTTCTTCAGCTTTCCTTCAACACCAGCAGAACTAGAATTCAGAAACCACCCAAAATTAACACCAACATAAAAGAATTTGAGACAAAAACAAAGGGTTGCTTGCTCCCTTATATGGGGTGTTTTTATTTTACTTTGAAAATCTTCTCCCATACAACAATCCACTAAGAAACAACAAGACACAAGGAAAATAAAACAATAGAGATAAAATCATAAAAACCCAGAAAAATACCAAGAACAAAGCATATAAGCAGACAGAGAAAACAATCGAAAGTTATCCGATAAGCAGACAGAGAGAGAACATATATGTTTATCCCATCTCTCTCTTTCTCGACACTTTCTTTTAAGCTTTTTGAAGTAAAAAAGAAGAAAAAAATGAGAGTAAATTGGTGTCGCTGTTGAAGCAGCTGAAGATTATGTTGTGATTCGTGTTGCTTTGAGGGGCCACCGATCAAGCTGTTAGTCTTACCCTTTGGGCGCCCATCTCTCCTTCTCTTGTTTCGTATCTTCTTGCTTAGCATCAAGACAAGCTTCCCTTTCGTCACTCCGCTTCTCTTACATGTTATTTCAATATCTGTTTATATTTTTTTTAAATTATACACTTTTTTACGTATATTTTATGTGCCCTATTGATTAATTTTCTTCACCATAGTTTTTTGGACGGTGAAAAAGTCACTATTTTTAATGTTTAGTTTTGTTCCCAATTTAAAATTCGATTATGTTCTTTCAATGTCGTAAGGTTTTTATTTATATTTTATACTAAGAAATTAATTTAAAGTTTAATAATTAAGGTTAAGATTAGAATTTAGGGAATTATAAATATGATATAATTTTAGAGTTTATGTATTTAGATTTTATAGTTAGAGTTTAAAATTTATTTATTTTTAATATTAGAGTATAAAAAAAATACTGTAACAATTTTTTTTAATTCTTTAAACTTTCGGGTCAAAATGTGTCGAATTTTTTTTTAGAATAATAGTATGTATTGTTAAAAATCTTTTCATAACTGGGTCACACCAAACTGTAATGCCTACAATGAAAGAAACTAAAATTTTATTACACATTAAGCACAAGAAAAGTACATAATATGGTCTGAAAAATGCAGTACAACATTACACCAAAACACTAAACAAACATGTCTTAAGGGTATACAAAACACAGCACCACAGTAAACAAAAACAAAGAATCGCAACACCCCATCTATAGTAAACAGAATGAGGCCACACAAGCCTCAATAAACCACAATCTCCTCATTGAGACAAAATCGACTATGATATATTATGCTCGTAAGAGTAAAGTTGATGTGTTGGATTTATGTGCATAAAATGTAACGATCCGTATTTCGAGTCGATAATTCGGATATTAGATTGAGGTTTTGGGTAACTCAAATTGGGCTCTTAGGATTATTTGGTTTGTGCCAAGATCAAGTCTTGATTCGGCTTGGCCCGATGGTAGGAGAATGGGGTCACTTTGTAACCCAAAATATTTTTAAAGGACTAAAATCTAAATTTCCCTCTTATACTTTTGGTGTCTGAAATGTTTTGACTTGGTTTTATAATCCCCTTTTGAACTACCATCAAAGCTACTTTTTGCAGTCATCTTCTTCCTCATTTCAGAAGCTTCCTTCTGAACCTCATTTCACCCTTTATTAGTATTTCAATTCTTAATCTAGGTTTAAGAAGGGTTTTAACTAAAGTTACGAGTTATAATCTCAACATTTTAGATATAATAAATTAGATTGAGAAGGTCGCTCATATAATAAATCTATATAATATTCGATGAGTCAATTAGCTGAATATATCATAAACTTAATTTTACCTTGCAATCAACTTTTTCAAAGGTTGCTTCGTAGTGAAGTGGATGTCACTTTTAAAACATGGATTGCATGGTGAAGAGAAGACATTTTCTGTGTTGCAAGGGAAACTTCTTGATTCATCTGCTTTTGTTTTCTTAGCAGGTAGGTACGTCGTAGGGTTAGAGTCATTTTCTGTTGCAGACATGCAAAAAGACAACGTTGTATCTGGGACAAATTCTTGGGTGTTTCCTCTGTCATTTGTCATAGCATCATGTTATTCTCTAAGATGTCTGATGGGACCATGGCAGGCTCAAGTCAGGAAAGATACAGTAAATGGAGGGTCACATGCAGGCAGATGTGTCAAGTCAAAGAGATGATGGTCCAACGAAACCCATATTACACATCTATCGACATATGCCATATATATATATATATAAAAGCTTTTATTTTTCAATTAAAATTAAATTAATTTATTAAATCAAAATTTATTTTGATAATTAACCGGTTGATTAATTTAATTTAAAATTAATTAAAAAGTATTAAATATTTAATGATTTATATATTTTACGTATATATTCTAAGCTAGGTCCATCATGATATAAATAGAACAACTAGTTAATTTTAAGGCCTAGCCAATTTTTAACCTACCCCCCCGCCCCCTAAAATTAATCTGATATAACTAAAGTAAAACGAACTCTAAAACTTTTAACAAAATCCAATTATTTCGAAAATCGAAAATTAAAAAATATTAGAGTTAAAAAGATATAAGAAATAACATCAATTTCATTTTTAAAATATAAGTATGCAAACATATATTTTTTTTAAACAAAACAATATTTTTTATAAATTACTTCAATTAATTTAGTAGAATTAAACGTTATATCTTTTATATAAGATCAAATGGTATGGTTAATAGAACAAATTAAATTGAAAATTATAAATTTATATTAAACCTATATATATTTAGTTCAAATTAAACAATTAATAAATTAAATATTAATTATTAGAAAAAATCATTTTTCTCTCCTGGATACTATTATCTATCCCTTAAATTTGATGATATTTGATTTATGCACAATTATAAGGTAAAAGTATGCATTCTGATTTAACAATTTTGATTCTGGTTAGTGGTATCGAATTCCACTAAACCAAAAGTTGTTTGGATTTTTTAGTAAAAATATTAATCGGTGGTTAAAATGTCATTATTCCATATAGTATTTTTGGGTGGAAGATGACTTATGGAAGAGAAGAAAGTTGAATTTCTATGAAGAAAAATCGAACAACAAATATAAAGAGTTTTTAATATAATTTATATAAAATGGGGTTTAAATTTTCAAAATAGATATTTGTAGTATTCTATTTTAAGTTTTATAAAGTTTAATTTAAATTCGCGATTAGCCTTTGTAATATAGTGATTTTTTTATCGTTGATGGTATCAATTTTAATATTAATCGTCGATTATTAGTGGTTTATATTTAATATTAGCAATTTAGAGAATTTGCGGTTGTATTTTTTTTTTGCCTCTAACATGTTTTCTCTATCTGTATGGTATATGGGTGTTTGGTGTTCAGAAGGTGATCTTCACGATGTTATTTTTTTATTTGTGTTTGACAATGATCAACGATAATTTGATTTCTTTTTAGGTTGTTTGTCGATATTATCTATAACAGACCGTCACTTTTAAGAATATACTTGAGAGATGATTATCGATTTTAAATTTTTATCTAATTCATATTTTAACAACTCGCTTAAGATCCATCGTATCGTGGACTATAAAAAATTCCTTTAATGAAAAAAGAAAATGTGATACGATCAATACAACATTTATCTTTTCTTTTTATATTTAAAATTTTATTTTTCCTGTTATTTTTAAATATTTTAATTTTTTTAATAAATTATATTTATATTTTATTTTTGTTTAACAATAAATCTGATGATGTGTTAAAAATTAATTTAAAATCATTAAAATTTAATGTGACAATTTATTTTACCCTAATTTTATTGGTGCATTGATGAATAATAGATTCAAAAGATTATAAATAAAATCTGAATATTTTTTACATTGTCAATGAAAAATAAAAATCTAGAGAGAGAAAATATAGATTAGTAATGAAATTTACTCTCAAACAACGTATCATATTCTAAATTGCAAATATAAAATTGTATTTTCTTGATATTTATTTAAGAATATAATATTAAACCACGAATGTGATTTACTTTTTTGTACTCTAAGTTATTATAAATTTATAATAACATTAGATTGTCACCGTATCAAAGTCGGATTATAATTTATAAAGAGCCAAAGGCCAATCAAGGGACCTCTTGCATTCTTCTTGCGAGGAGACTAATAAATTAAGTATAAATATTAATATTAAACCCTTTAATTTGTATAAAATGTGAAAAATATATATATGTTAGATCGTTTTTTCTGTTTAATTAGTATTATTTTTATTATTACAAGTGTTGCCTTAACATGAGAGTTGAAAGTCTTTCTCAGTGCTTGAAAATGTTCAATTTCTCAAACCAATCTTAGCCTGCTTACTTTAAAAAATTAAATTCCTATAATCTTTAGAACTTTAGAAGCTTTAGCAAATTTACACCAACTAGTCACTATCAAATGTGAGCAAATTTTATATTTGGCAACGATGATTCAGATAGGATGCCTAACTTGATGTAGTTGTTCTCTATTACAAAACAGGTCTTAATTTAGTATTTTACTGATAGGGTTTTAGATTATAATTCAAATTTAATTTAGTAATCTTAACCCGTTTTTACTTTTAACTTTTTATTATAGTCAAGTCAAGGTATTTACCGTCAATAACAGTTACTAATTCCCTCGTTGCAGATGCTCTCGCTGATGCTGACTGATGTTCCTCACTAGGCCCCCAAAACAAGAGTTTTATAGGTACTAAAATTGATCAAGATAACTGATACAACACTGGGTATAAAGAATCAGCAAAAATTCATCACATACTCTTTGTTGTTCTAGCTCATAAGTAGGGATGATAGTATCTGTCCCATTGTTTTCTCGGATGTGTCGTCTTCATTGCCTACATCTATTCCAGACTCTAGCACCGCAGCATCAAGAGTCAACTTCCATTTTGTAATCTCATAAACGTTCTCCTCAACTGTACCTTTTGTAACCAACCTGCAAATGATGTGAGCATACGTTCACTAAAGTATGAATTATAACTTTGTTAAGAGAGAAGAGAAGAAACAAGGATGTTTTCAAGTACCTGTATATAGTAACTGGCCTTGTTTGGCCAATTCGATGGCAGCGATCTTCCGCCTGTCGGTCTATCTGTGGATTGAAATCCATGTCATTAATAACTACAGTATCAGCTCCAGCCTCCAGTTAAGTTCAGACCCTGCCCTCCAGATCTTGTGGATAGCAAGCATGCAAATATAGAAGTGTCGTTATTGAAATCATCCTATCCGTCACCTGAGTGCTGCAAAGATATATTTAATACTCGACAGATGTTATTGAGTAGTAAAAAGCAAACCACAACAGAAGCTTCATATACAAGTAAAATGCAGACTAAAAGTCCTGCATCAATTAAGCCTTGATAGGAAAAATGGAATTAGACGAGGAAAATAAAACATCAAAACTTCTAGCCATAGAAATTTAAATGAAAAGTCTAAACAGAGCTGAACGTAAACCAAACACCTTCTATCGAGCCGTCTATATGTTTTATTTAGAAAACAGAACCAGATGCCCGCTTCTCTTGAGTGAAGGGAGAAGCTCTGCTAATACCTGGCACCAAAGGAAATGCACAATTAAATGTAACTGATGTTATGGTGAAAGGAGAGAAGAAATTAAAAGATACATGGCATTTAGAAGAAAGCATCTACCCGTTGTATCTTTGGGGACAAGCTGCTGCATCACATCTGATTTCAAACGCCTCAAGATGAATGGTCCCAAAATGGACTTCATACGGCCAACTAACTCCCTATCTTCTGCATTTAGTAGTTTCTTCAAGTCTACATCCTCAGTGGCAAAAAGGTCAGGCATCAATCATCATGAACTCTAGCATAGACCATAGCTCCTGCAACGAAAACCCTAACCACTCAGCAACAACAATGTAACATGCAGAAGACTCAGAAGAATGTTAAACAAAAATATCTTATATACCTACTGAAAGGCAGTTAGCTGATGTGCTCACCAAGGCTTTACCAAAAGCAACTTTTGATGAATTCACATCCACCTATAGCTATTCTTGTCCTTCATAGCATGGGCCTCATCCATTAGAACGCAACTCCAACGCCAACGTTTCAAAATTTTCCGATCATCCTTCTGCTGCACACTGTGGAAACCACTAATAAAAAAGCCAAACATACATGCACAGACAGAAGATAGAGTATAACGCAAACATAAAATCCCAGTTAACAACATAGTATACCTTTGTCATTCAAAAAGTGAATAACACACAAGAAGAACATTAAATGGAGGTGGTAATTCAGCTTTGGACAAATAGCTCAACTCTGTTGAGTAAGCTGCTCAGCCAGCACCATGATACTGAAGTACAGAAAAAGAGTTTAACTCCCGATAAAAATATTAGAAAAAAAAATTATCAATGTTCTTATAATAAATATTGAGAAAAAATTAAGTCTTCAATAACAAGTATTATAAAATTTTGGGCTCTAATAATAAATATTAAATTTATTTAACTCTTAATAAAAATATTAAAAATATTTTTTAAAAAATAAATATTAAAAAATAAGATTATAATATTGAATATTAAAAAATATTGGGTCATGGGCGGGCATCCCTCCTACCCTTACCTAGGGACGACACTGATATTATAAGTTTTTAAACTGCTTATTTTTTGAGTGAAAAAAGTACCCAAAATTATTTTAAGTAAAAATAAGTGTTTAGAAAAAAAATAACCAATAAACACATACCACGTGATATTTTAAAAGCATTTTTAAATTTTTTAAAATAAAATAACAGTGATATTTTTAAAAATCCATTAAAATCTTTTTTTTTAAAAAACATAAATCCTCAAATATCAAAATCTCAAAACCCTTAATTCGATCATTATTATCATCGTTAGTTACATTATTAATGATAAAATAAGATATTTTTCTCTAAAAATATTCACATTCTATTTGTTATCGCAAATTATTTGAATAAAAATTTTGAAAATTTTAATTTTTTTCCCAACGATTATGATAAAATTTAGTGAAATTATTGACCGTAACAATAACATCAATTTAAAATTTTTAATTTAAATTTTAAAAATTTGAGTTTTTTTTTTAAGTTTTAAAAACTATTTTTAAACTATTTTTTTTCAATTAACAAATAAAAATAAATATCATGTGCCAAATTATAAATAAATTATATTTTTTAACCAATTAACTTTAAAAGAAGTCAAATTAAAATATTAAATATTTATTTCAATAATATTTTAAACATATATCTGAAAAAATAAATATAGTTTAAACCCTCACGTTTCTACTTAGCCTAATTAAAAACATCCAAAAGAAAAAGGAAGCCCATTGGTCTTCTTTCGCTAAACAGATTTATTTTTCGGAGCTCAAAATTATAGATATTAGGCAAATCCCCCAAATATTCACCAGGACTCTCCTCTTTCTCAATTTCTCACCCAAATTGAGCTGAATTAATCTATCTAGGGTTTTGAAATCGGATTCCGTTTTGGGAATTCGATTTGGAAATTGAGGAACGAAAAGAAAGAGGGCAAATGGAGGGAATGTTGTCTGACAGGGATAAGCAGACCATGGTTTCCTCCTTTCTCGAGATCGCCGTTGGTCAAACTGCCGAAACTGCCATGCAGTTTTTGCAAGTAAGCTTTTATCCGCTCTCTATTTTTCTGGCATTTGTTTCATAAAGTTCGAATTTTTTTTTGATATACATGGAATCAGCAAGTAAGTTCCCCCCCCCCCCCCCAAAAAAAAAAAATTTTTTTGATACACAAGGAAATCTGTTGTTATTTTTTATTTACTGAGAATATATATTTTTACTTTAATTTCTGAGAAGACTATGGTTATTTATGTCATTTGCTCAATGGTTAAATATTTGTGGTAAACAGGCAACAAGCTGGAAGCTTGATGAAGCTCTTCAGCTGTTTTATGTGGGTAACGAAGGAGGCGTAGGTGCACCGGCTTCTGAGTCTCCCGCTGTGGAAAACGTAGATTCTTGGGTTGATCAAAATTCTGGGTTAGAGATTTGCATTAATGTTTACTCTAATTCAGCACCCATTTGTTTGTTTTCATAATATTTACTGATGTTTGTCATTGGTTTATAACGTTACTCAGTGCGTTGAACGAATCTAGAACCAGCAATGTTGGACCCATTGGGGGAGAGGAAGTACGCCCTCCTTTACCTGTAGTAAGGGAGACACTTTATGATGATGCATCACTGCTATATGGGTATCTTTCACTTTTTATTTTTAACAGCTTGCTTGTTGCAGTGGTATATTCTTCTTCTTTTCTCTATGTGAAATTGCAAATGTATATGTTTTTTTCTTTTCTTTTATGGTCATTCATTTGTGCGTGCGTGTGTGCAAGTTTATATTGTCTTTAGTTGTTATATGGCTTGGAGAGAATTTTACTTCAATTTCCTAATAATTACTCATGTGGTAATATTTCATTTTCTAATACTCATACAGAGCATCAAGATTGGGATTACCCCCTCAACAGTCGGGTTCATTAATTGCTTTCCGTAATTTTGATGAGGAAATGAAACGCCCCGGGGTTTGGGAATCAGATGAAGGTTCTTCTTCCACAGTGGATGCTCCTCGAGATAACCTTGCCTCTTTGTATCGTCCTCCTTTTCATCTTATGTTCCAGGGACCATTTGAAAAAGTATATTGATTTTCTTTGCATTTCTTATTCCATATGAAGTGGTCTGTATATCAACCTCAAAGTGTTGTCCTCCTTTCAAGTGATAATATCCCTTGTTTGACCATGTAGTGCATACCCAGGTCTTATAACTTTGTTTTGGGAAAAATTGATATTTTGTGCCTTGTGGATTAATGTTGACTAGAAAATTGGTTTTTGAGATTGTATTTTCCAATATTTTTCTGTTTAACTTTTAGAGTCAATTTAACTAAAGGCTATATGTCTATGATTTAGGCAAAAGCTGCTGCATCTGTTGAAGGAAAGTGGCTCCTTGTGAACATACAATCTACCAAGGAATTCAGCTCACATATGGTATTGTTCTAGCCTTGATCTTCCTTCTAGTTTAAACTACAAAAGCTTTTACTTCATTCCCTGGGTTTGAAGTGGCTTATAACGTAATCTTATTTTCTGATGCTGTATGTGTTTTTCAAGCTTAATCGAGATACATGGGGAAATGAAGCAGTTTCTCAAACTGTTAGCACCAACTTTATTTTCTGGCAGGTCAGTATGGTGTTTTCTAGTTCTCTTGGCCCTGTTTGCCTTATTTCTTTCTCATAATCTACCATCAGTTTTACCCGTATTCTATGATTTTCACCTTCCATTTATTTTCTCATCAGATTGACGCAGGAGCATTTAAGATTATTTAAATTGATTTATTTTTAGGATTAGATTTTTTTTTTTGTTATCAGTCTTTACCTTGGTTTATCTTTTGTGTTCTTTTAGATAGTTAAGTGATTGGCATAGTACTATGAGAATTTTATTATAGATACTATACTAGAAGGTTATTAGAGCAGTTACCATTATTATCATTAAGAGAATTTTAATAGAATTGGTTGCCGGAATATCCCAGAACATTTTTCTTTAACCCTAATCCAATCATGTTTATCATCTTTTTTCAATTTCCATAGTGATTAGTGTTTCCTCTCCATCACAGATGCTATTGCATCATTGGAATGTTTTTTTTATCTCTCTTTATTATTTGATTGTGGCTAAATTTAAAAGATTCTTATAAGATATAAGCTTGCAATTTTTTATAATGGAATATACATGCTTTCTTTTTAAACGGGAACTTGATCTGATACTTCAATTTCATCGCCACCGGCCAACAATTGATGGGAAAACCAAATAGTCTTCTAAGACAACTGCCACATTTAGCTGTGCATATGAACGTTGGAGTCGGAACCTCATAAGCATTGAGTGCCATATGCATCCATAGAAAACTTCCATATCATTATATTTTTGTATCTCTTGTTTATTTATATACTTTATTTTATTGATGCTGTCTTATGGATATAGGTATATGATGATACAAGTGAGGGGAGGAAAGTTTGCACCTATTACAAACTAGATTCAATTCCCGTAGTGCTTGTTATTGACCCAATCACAGGACAGAAAATGCGCTCCTGGTGTGGAATGGTTCAACCTGAGAGTTTGCTGGAGGTATCTATTTTGTAACACTAATGCAGATTAGAAGTTCTTAGGAAAATAAGCTAAAATGAAAAATGAAATGGTTTTAAACAGAGGTTAATAAAATAATGGTTTGTGGTAGTTGAAGAATTTTCAACATGTGGCTTTTGATTTGATATAAGGCATTTTAAACTTTAGGACCTGGTTCAATTCATGGATGGTGACCCAAGGGATTATCACGCCACTCTGTCTCATAAACGTCCAAGAGGAAGCTCAGTTACACCGCAACAAAAAATTAAAGGTAATCATGTATCTTCTATCCTACACCTAGTTAAAGTTTATCGGCAGAGAATGAGTTAACTCATAAGTTTTAGTCTCTGGTGCATTGCATACTTGTATCACCCTGATTTTGGTTAACATAAGATGTAGTGCCAAGACCTGTTGCAAGAAAGACAATAAAGTTGACAATATTTTGATGGAATAGAGAGAAAGCTTCAGCTTGAACCTTTCAAGGGGTTATCTATGTGCTAATTCTGTACATAATACTGCATTCGTGGATAAGACAAGAAGGAATGACTTATAAGAAACAGGAAAAAAAATCCTTGCAGAATAATATATGCTGTTTATGAATCTGTTTGATTGTCTGTGTGTAATGTCAATTCATTTTGCTATAGCATCAACCACCGAAACAAATGAAGATACGGAAATTTTAAGAGCGATAGCAGCCTCTATGGAGAGTGCAAAGGAGTCTGTTAAAACAACTTCAGATGACAAAGCATCACCCACTACTGATGAGGAGCCATGTTCGACTAAGAAACCTGCATATCCACCTCTACCTGATGAACCTAAGGGTGATAGGAACCTCTTATGTAGGGTTGGAGTCCGTCTTCCTGATGGACGCAGGGTACAAAGAAATTTTCTCCGAGCTGATCCAATACAGGTAAGCATACTTCAGGAGCTTATATTTCTTTTTCTTCTCTTATTTGTTACTATTTATATATTAGAAAATGGGTTTGTGTGGATTTTCTGGGATGATCCAGTTCGGAGCTAAGAATTTGCAGCTTCATCTATATTTCATAATTCATTGGAGGTTGCTTGCTGTATGACACACCGTCAAAATGTGTCTTAACTGATTTGCAAATGTTGTAGAACATTCATTATTAAGATGACAAAATCTTGGCATCTAAACAGCATTGGTGAAACGTTTGACCCGATCTTTTCTCAGATTCCATCCCCTTCTACTCCATACAGGTGTTGCATTAAATGACTTTTATACTAGTTTAAAATGATATACATGACGAAAAAAAACCCATGTTTAACATGTATATCCCTTCATTCCATTTTTTGGGGATCAGGGAGTAGTGACCATTGCAGTTGAACTTGAAAAAATTGTGAGAAAAATGTATTATTGACTTTTGGATTTTGCAGCTACTATGGTCATTCTGTTATTCTCAACTTGGTGAGGCTGAATCAAAGCCATTCCGGTTGACCCAACCAATTACCGGAGCTTCAAAATCTCTGGATTACGATAACAAGTTAACATTCGAGGAGTCGGGACTTGCCAATTCTATGGTATTAGTTGCATGGGAATGAATGTTGTGGAGATGTCAATGGTGTTCAAGTTTCCATAGCCCCCAAGAGTTAAGTTTTTGGTTTACAAACTCTAAAGTCCCTGTCTTTTTAGTTTCTGTTGGTCTTCAAGGGAGTTTATTTATGAGAAAAGGGGATGCAAGAACCATAAACTTTTATTATGTATATATACACTCAAATACTCATGCCTTCTCTTTTTGATCAGATTGTTCATTTCATTTGGAAGACCAGATTTCTAAGGTGCCAATATTATCCCAAACAGTTGAAATTTTGTGGATGGTATCAATGCACATGTTTTGTTGCTTTTGTAAAGCTAATGTTTTCACAATTCATCCACTAAATTTTATAATATAATTAATATAACATATTTTTTGAATCAATTTGATCACTATCGTTGATCTAAAATGTCTATTAATATGTATTTAACGATTGAAGCTTTTTTATATATAAATCAAATAGTTATAAATTATAAATTCATTCAAAATTTTTCATGTACGCTTATGGGAAAGTTAAATTAATTTAGAACTAGGATTAAATGGAGAAGAATTCAAAAATATTATAGCTTTAAACAATTTAAAAACATTTTTGAGATGTTTTCAAAGATTTTTGAAGTGTTCAAAACGTTTTTAAGTGGTTAGACTCAAGTTTTTTGTATAAGTGTATAAGTGTATTGATATGGTAGATCTCATATCGATGTTGGTAAAAGTTTTAATTATAGTAATTTTTCAGGCTAAAAATCCATACCGGTACAAATTTAGGTGTATTGATATGGAGGCAGGGTGTACCGATAAGTATATAGACGTACCAATTCCCTTTGTTTTAAACTCTCAATGATTATTTCCTTACAATTGTATCGATAAACGTATCAATCCCATACCGAAATGGACCAAGACATATCGATCCACCGCATTAGTATACCCCAAGACATATTGATACTTAAAACCCGACACGTTTTCAATGACTCTTTTCATGAGAGGAAACATATCGATACACACATACATGCGTATTGATATCCTCGTATCTAGAAGAGAAAATTGAGCATGAAAATTTATTCCCAACAACCTCCAACCAGAACTCAATTGAGAGTATAAAAGGACCCTTAAAACACTAACAATAATTAATGTTCGATTTGTCAACATCTATTATGATTAAAAGAGTGTGATAGTGTCATATTGTATATTCTTTCATAGACTATACTTACTGAGCTCAAACGTATATATATGCTCAAGTGTATTAGATTATAGGTGAGTTCTTAGAGTACAAATAATCTAAGAGAAGATTTTTGTTTGCTTTTATTTTTCTTTGTAAAAGAGTGTTACCTCCTAAGCTTGTTAAAAGGAAAAGAAATTCTAGTGACTTTGAGAAATCTTTGTTAAGCATTATAATGCAGTTAATTAATTTTGTATTAGTTTAAAATCAATTAGTTTATTGGATTGTTATGAGTTTGTTAATTTTTTTTTTATCGTTTACTTCTCCTTCATCTCCAATCACTATGACTCCATTTTCACAATCTTAATTAAAAAATTAAGATAATGTATGTAAAATTTAGTTAAAAATCTGAACTACTCTAAAATTTTGTGTCCAATTTTATTTCATTGTTTCCTGCTTTAAATTACCTAACAAACATTTTCACCTCTTTACGATCAAAATGGTTGAAGCATCGAGCCTAACAGATGATGATAATAAATAGCTTTCCTTTAACTTCATCCAATAGTCTAAAAAATATAAAACTTTTAAATTTTACATAGCGTAAAAGGACCATATCCCTATATATTTTATGAATATAAATATGATTAATTTCAATAAAAATCTAAATTAAATATTATTTGCGTCAATCATAAAAATAACTTTGGACAATTTACATAAAGGAAAACTTATGTGAAAAAAAAAAAAATAAGGAACACAATCACTAAACTAAGTAAAAATGATATTTTTGGCATTAAAATTTTAAAAGTTATAAAATATCATAAAATTTATGAAATTATTACCAAATGGTTACTAAAAGTTATAAAATACTGATAAATTTTAATAAATTTAAAAATAAATCTAATCGTTCAATAAATTTAATTCCGATAAATTAAATATCAACAAAATAAATATCGGTAAAATATTATAATAAAATGAAACCTTAACATTGATAAAACAATAATTAGAACTAAAGAATCAACAATTATGTTGTAATAAATCATCATCTTAAAAAGTGAATCACGTCTTGTTATATGTATGAAGATCTCTTGAGATTAATTCAGTCTTTTCAAAAATTCGTATATTAAAAAATTAAAACAAATTTGAGAATATTATTCTCTTCAAGAACTAAAAAAACTTTACAAAATTTTTGAAAGAAACACTCGACAAAAGAAAAGTTTTTAAGGCAAAAGTGTTTTTTTTAATAATTTGTTATTTTTATTACCCAATAAAATGCTATAATAACCATATCCTATGGGTTTACGAAATTTCCCCTTCTATATAAAGCTGTTAACTTACGCCTATTAAGGGAGATTTGTGTTCGTCCCTTTTTCTCGCTTCGACTCTAATCTTTATATAAATGTTTCTCGGTGCTTGGCTTTCACATCTTTATAACGTGCGCTCATACACGTACGCGTGCGTTAGCTATTGCTCAGTTCAACAAATATGTTTCATAAAATGGAACGATTCTTTGTTTCATTTTCAGCAGCTTTTCTCCTTTTGATGATTCTACTGGCAACAGGTTTTGTTTTTCTGCATTTTTTAAAAACTTTTTATATTATAAATTAATTATATTATTCACTTTGAATATTTTAGTAAAATGTTCTACATAGAAACCATGCATATAAATATAAAATTTTGTTTATATTTAATATTCATTTTTCGAAATAACGTAACTTTAATCTTATTTCTCTTTATAGTTTTATAATCTCTTATTTAAATACTTTTATATTTTTTGATAAAATAAAGTTGAGATGAGACCTATAATGGTGGAGGGTAGAAATTGCGAGTCTCCAAGCACTACGTTCGAGGGGTTATGCTTAAGTACCAGTGAATGTGCCATTACATGCGAGTCCAAAGAGAAATTTGAAGGTGGAGAATGCAAAGGCTTTATTCCTAAATGCTTCTGCTTCAAGGAGTGTTAGCCGATGAATTAAATTCTTCTATTCTTTTTTATATTTATTTGTATGTTATATAGATAATTTTATATCGCGTCTATTAATAAGACATAAAAACACACAAAAAGGATATAAGTATTGTTCATTACCCATACACTATGAACAATCCATTAATATTTTTTATTTTATGCGATGACTTGCCATATTTTATTAAATATATATTCTTAATGTTTACAAATAAAAACGATTGTGGTATATTAACTAAAAGTTTAATGACACATGTTCACAAGGATTTCAACCTGTACTCTGGGTCGGGTAGAGAGGAAAAGACAAAAAAATGTTCTTGCTCCTGGTTGTTGCCTGTGGTAATGTGTAGTAAGGAGTTGGTGGGTATTGACATCGAGAGGTTGATGATGACGCTCAACGATGGTGGGGAAAGTGTCAGGGACCAATTGAGTAATTAAGCTTTTTAATTTATATAAATGTTTGTTTTGACAATAAATGTGCATGACAATTTTTATTGGTCATTTATATATAAACCAACCATCTTATAACGGGAGATCAAATTGTGTTACGTAAAAAAAATTCAAGAATTAGTTAATCAAAATAATTCAAATTCAGGGACTAAATAAATCTTTATCACTTAAAAAATTATAAAGAAGAATAATGATATTAAAAATAATAATATAAAATATATGTAATTGATTATTATTGATTTGTTTAATTTTATTTAGTTTTAAGAGGTTAAATACTGACATAATAATTATCGATAAAATATTATAAAATAAAAAATTAGCACTAACAAGACAATAATAATCAAAATAATTGAAGAAAAGAATACAATTGTATCGTGATAAGCTATTATCTTAGATGTAATTTCACCTTTATATATAATCACTATAATAGACGGACACCGCTCTAAATTTAGCATCATTTCTTTAAATTTTTATACACCCAAATATTAAAACTAAAAGAAAAGCTTTAATTTTTTTTAAAAGGAACATTCAACAGGTTTACTTTTAACGTCATGCTATTTTTTTTTTAATAAAAACGGTTAATTAAATAAGAAAATACCCAATATTACAATAATGGTTTACAATTATAATTGTAAACTAAATATATAATTTGAATATTTTCTTACAACTAACCACTTTAGATCATATAAGGACCATACATGAAAAAAGTTTAAAAACTC
The DNA here is from genome assembly GCA_035048815.1 of Abelmoschus esculentus. Classification (NCBI taxonomy): domain Eukaryota; kingdom Viridiplantae; phylum Streptophyta; class Magnoliopsida; order Malvales; family Malvaceae; genus Abelmoschus; species Abelmoschus esculentus. The sequence continues at coordinate 2,801,928 of JAUCBN010000031.1, read as the reverse complement.
ATCCAAAGATTCGATCGAAAATATAGACACGAACAAATCTGATTGCATTAGCAAACGAACCACAAAAGGGGATTAATTTATTGAAAGACCACTGAGAATCGCAAATCAGAACTGAGCGTTGCGACAAACTATCCACGAGCGCAAATTGCGTATCCATATTCAATCTGAGAATCCAAAGCAAGGAAGATCACCGTGATAACAAATAACGTCATGCCATTAAATATTTAGAAAATAGTATATTAAAATGCTATAAAGTCTGAAAAAAACAGTCAAAATTTATTGTTAAAACATAGCATTAACAACAATCGTTACAATCTAATTAAATAAAAATTAAATTTTTTTATGAGAAATATGTTTATGTTTCATTTTTTATCTTGTTCTGGTTCTGTTTTTATATATAAATGTCTTAAAATTCTTCACTTTCATAGCTCTTCTCACTTATATTTACATATTTATTAGATTGCTTACCTGCCTAAATTTTATTCACAATATGGAACGATTAGTTCGTCTACTTTCAACTATTTTTCTTCTTCTAATTCTTCTTCTAGCAACAGGTTTTTCATCAATATTTTGTTAAACTTTTTAGAGTTTTAATAAAATATTTATAACTTCACATGCATGTAAATATAAAAATTTATTTATATTTATATTTGATATTCATTCTTAAAAATAACGTACCTTTAATTTTATTTTTATAATTTTATACGTTTAAATATTCTAAAGTCTCTAATATTTTGTTTTTATTTTTTTTTTGTTAAAATAAAGATGATATGAGGCCTATGATGGTGGAGGCTAAAACTTGTTACTATCCAAGCGAGAAGTACATTGGGGTGTGCTTTGATAAAAGACTATGTGATACTATATGCATAGCCGACGAGAATTATGATGGTGGAAGATGCAGAGATTCTTGGTTTCCGAAATGCTACTGTTTTAAGAATTGTTAGTCGATGAATATATTTCATTTGTCTCTTTTGTTATTCTATATATTATACTAATTATGATTTTATGTTATGTTTATTATCAATAAAACAAAAATAATTAATAAAATAAAAAATATTATTAATATATATCAACGCTCTTCTGATGTTTTTTATCCTGTGAAAATTAATATTATTCGAGTTTGATTCGAAAATAAACAGGCCCTAATAGAATTTGACGCTGACATAATATTCCTATCCACCGAGAACAATTATAAGATGAAAACCAGTGCGAACTTGAAGTTTAAGGTATAAAACCCTGCCAAAGCATAAACAAGAAGCTAGCTTGGAACAATGGTTATGTTCAAGGCAAATCTTCTTTGAGTCCCAAGATTGGTTTCGACCATAGTTAAAAATGTGAAATTCTTTATTTTCTTAAATAAATTTAATGACTAGTTTATAATTTCGGAAGGTTAAATATCATATAACAGTCAATGATAAAATATTATTATAAAATAAAATGTTAACATTAACAAGACAATAATAATTAAAATAACTGAAGAAAAGAATTAATTATTGTATTGTGGTAAATTATTGCTTTATATGTAAATTCATGTTACACCCAGGAATCGAAACAAACGTTAATAATACTAAAAATGACTTTAATTTTTTTTTTTGAAAGAAACATTCAGCATATAGTTTAGATAGCATAATAAAATTTGTAAAGCAAAATGTTTCAAAATATTCGATCATTTAATATTTAGAAAACATCACTTTAAAATTGATATAAAAAACACCCCGTTGTTAAAACATGTCTATTAAAATCGATGTTATATCAATAACGTCGCATAACATTAACAACAATAGTTTTAATGTGATTGGATAGAATTTGAGATTTTTATGATTTTTTTTACTTTAATCTTATATTTCTTACAATTTTTTTTTTTATTTTTATATCTTTCCTCTCTTATCTCTTTGTACATTAACTAGATTACTCACTCATATTCTATTCAAAACATGGAACGGTTTCTTCGTTTACTTTCAGCTGTTTTCTACTTTTTGATGCTTTTTTAGTTACATGTTTTTTCTTCTAACATTTTTTATATCTTATCTTCTAAATTAATTATTCATTCTCCTTAAATTTAGGGTTTTACTAAAATAATTAACATAATAACTTTACATGTATATAAATATAAAAAATTATTTTTATTATAATATATCTTTAAAAAATAAATTCAGTCCTATTTTTCTCTGTATTTTATAATCTTATGTTTAAATACTTTAAATTTTTCTATTTTTTTTTTACTTTCATGTTTTTAGCAAAATAAAACTGAGATAAAATCTATGATGGTGAAAGGTAAGATTTACGAGTATCTAATCGGAAAGGTTTTATTCGTTACGTCATATACGATATTTATCTATTAATGTTTTTTATTTTATACGATGACTCGTCATATTTCACTAAATAGGTATCCTGATATTTACCCTCATATACAATGGCATCTAGTTTAATTCTCTTAAATCTTTTATATACTTCTGGAACTGTCTGAAATTAAAATAAATCAAATAAAAACGAAAGACGCAGTACATAATTAAAAGTACATAACTAAAAGTTTATTGACACATATTCACAAGGATTTCAACCTGTCTGGGTCGGGTAGGGAGGAAAAGGCATAAAAAAATGTTGCTGGTCCTGGTTGTTGCCTGTGGCAATGTAAGGTAAGGAGTTGGTGGATATCGAAAGCAGTAACGGATTTAGAAATATATTTAAGGATGAACATTTATAAAATCTTAAAATTTTAGAGTAGATATAAAGCATAAATATTATAAAAAATTAAGGACTTATTCATAAAACTAAAAGAATGAAGGTAAATATATAAAATTAAAAAAATTTAGAACGGGTACGAGATCACCCTATTTTACATATATATCCGCCACTAATTGACAGTGTGTTGAGAGGTTGAAGATGAAGCTTCACGATAGTGGAGAAAGTGCGACGGACCAATTGAGTATTTAAGCTTTTAATTTATACAATTTTTGTTTTGACAATAAATACGCATGACAATTTTCTATTGATCATTTATGTTATAAACTAACCAGGTTATAATGAGAGATCAAATCGTGTTACATAAAAAATTCAAGGATCAGTGTGCCAAAATAATTTAAATTTTGGGACTAAATAAATCTTTATCACTTAAAAAATTATAAAGAAGAATGATGATATTAAAAATAATAATATAAAAAATATGCAATTGATTATTATTGATTTTTTTAAATTTTATTCAGTTTTAAGAAATTAAATACTGACATATTAATTATCGGTAAAAATTTATTATAAAATGAAAGATTAGCACTAACAAAACAATAATAATCAAATTAGTTGACGAAAAGAATCCATAATTGTACCATCGTAGCTATTATTTTAGATGTAATTTCACCTTTATATATAATCACTATAATAAACGAATACCCCTCTAAATTTAACAATATTTCTTTAAAATTTTATACACCCAAAAATTAAAACAGACTTTAATTATATTAAAAGAAAAGCTTTAAATATTTTTAAAAGGAACATTCGACATGTTTACTTTCAACGTCATGCCATTAAATATTTAGAAAACAGTACATTAAAATGATATAAAGTCTGAATAAAACCAGTCAAAATTTACTGTTAAAATATAGCATTAACAAAAATAGTTACAATCTAATTAAATAAAATTAAAACTTTTATAAGAAATACGTTTATGTTTTTTTATCTTGTTCTGGTTCGGTTTTTATATATAAATGTTTTAAAATTCCTTTCATAGCTCTTCTCACTTATCTATTTACATATTTATCAGATTGTTTACCTGCCTAAATTCCATTCAAAATATGGAACGATTAATTCGTTTACTTTCAACTGCTTTTCTTCTTTTGATTCTTCTTCTAGCAACAGGTTTTTCTTTAATATTTTGTTAAATTTTTTAGTGTTTTAGTAAAATATTTATTTCACATGCATGTAAATATAAAAATTTGTTTATATTCATATTTGATATTCATTCTTAAGAATAACGTACCTTCAGTCTTATTTTTATAATTTTATATGTTTAAATATTTTAAATTCTCTAACATTTTGCTTTTATTTTTTTGTTAAAATAAAGCTGAGATGAGACCTACGATGGTGGAGGGTAAAACTTGTTACTATCTAAGCGGGAAGTATATAGGAATGTGCATTAATGAGAGACTATGTGAGACTATATGCATAGCCGACGAGAATTATGATGGTGGAAGATGCAGAGATTGGATTGCGAAATGTTACTGTTTTAAGAATTGTTAGTCGAGAAATATATTTCATTTGTCTCTTTTGTTATTCTAGATATTATACTTATGATTTTATGTTATATTTATTATCTATAAAATAAAAATAATTAATAAAATAATAAATATTAGTTATATATATTAACGCTCTTCTAATGCTTTCTATCCTGTGAATATTAATATTATTCGAATTCGATTCGAAAATAAACGCCTAACGGAATTTGATGCTGACATTATAATTTTATACATCGAGAACAATTATAAGATGAAAACTGGTGCGAACTTGAAGTTTAAGGTATAAAACCCTGCCAAGCATAAACAAGAAGCTAGCTTGGAACAGTGGTTATGTCAAGGGCAAATCTTGTTTGAGTACCTAGATTCGATTCGACCTTAGCTAAAAATGTGAAATTCTTTAATTTTTTTTAATAAATTTAATGAATAGTTTATAATTTTGAACGATTAAATATTGTATAATAGTTAATGATAAAATATTATTATAAAATTGAACGTTAACACTAACAAGACGATAATAATTAAAATAATTGAAGAAAAGAATTAAGTATTGTATTGTGATAAACTATTGCCTTATATATAAATTCATAATACCCCTTGAAATTAACATGATCTCTTAAAAAATTCATTCACACAACAATCAAAACAAACTTTAATAATACTAAAAATGACTTTAAAATTTTTTGAAAAAAAAACATTCAGCAAAATGTTTCAAAACATTCGACCATTTAATATTTAGAAAACATCACATTAAAAATATATTAACAACAATAGTTTAATGTAATTGGATAAAATTTGAGATTTCTATGAAAAATATGTTTTTTTTTTTACTTTAATCTTGTATTTCTTATAAATATCTTATATATATTATTTTTATATCTTTTATCTCTTATCTCTTTATACGTTAGCTAGATTGTTCATTTACCCATATTTTATTCAAAACATGGAACGTTTTCTTCCTTTATTTTCAGCTGTTTTCTTCTTTATTGCTTTTTTAGTTACATGCTTTTTCTTCTAACATTTTTTATATCTTACCTTCTAAACTAATTATTCATTCTCATTAAATTTAGGATTTTAGTAAAATAATTAACATAATAACTTTACATGTATATAAATATAAAAATTTATTTATATTCATATTTGGTATTCATTCTTAAAAATAATGTATCTTTAAAAAAATAAATTCAGTCTTATTTCTCTCCATATTTTATAATCTTGTTTAAATACTCTAAATTTTTCTAATTTTTTACTTTAATGTTTTTTAATAAAATAAAACTGAGATGCAACCTGTGATGATGAAAGGTAAAATTTGCGATTATTTAACCTGAAAGATTTTGTTCGTTACGTAATATACGATAACAATCTATTAATGCTTTTTATTTTATACGATGACTCATCATATTTCACTAAATATGTATCCTGATATTTACCCTCATATACAATGACATCTATTTTAATTCTCTTAAATCTTTTATATACTTTTGGAACTGTCTGAAATTAAGATAAATCAAATAAAAACGAATGACGTAGTACATAAGTAAAAGTTTATCGACACATATTCACAAGGATTTCAACCTGTCTGGGTCGGGTAGGGAGGAAAAGGCATAAAAAAATGTTGCTGGTCCTGGTTGTTGCCTGTGGCAATGTGAGGTAAGGAGTTGGTGGGTATTGACAGCAGTAACGGATCTAAAATTATATTTGAGGATGAGCATATATAAAATTTTAAAATTTTAGAGTGAACACAAAGCATAAATATTATAAAAAATTAAATACTAATTCATAAAACTGAAAAAAATTAAAGGTAGATATATAAATTTTAAAAAACTTATAACAGATACCGGACCACCCTATTTTACATATAAATCCACCATTAATTGACAGTGTGTCGAGAGTTTGAAAATGAAGCTCTACGATAGAGGGGAAAGTGCAACTGACCAATTGAGTAATTAAGCATTTAATTTATATAAATGTTTGTTTGATAATAAATGCACATGACAATTTTTTATTGGTCATTTATGTTATAAACTAACCACATTATAGCGGGAGATTAAAGTGTGTTACATAAAAAAATCAAAGGATCAGTGTGCTAAAATAATTCAAATTTAGGAACTAGATAAATCTTTATCACTTAAAAAATTGTAAAAAAGAATGATGATATTAAAAATAATAATATAAAAAATATGCAATTGATTATTATTGATTTATTTAATTTTATTTAATTTTGAGAGGTTAAATACTGACATAATAATTATTGATAAAATTTTATTATAAAATAAAAGATTAGCACTAATAAGACAATAATAACAAAAATAATTGAAGAAAAAAAATAAAAAATTGTATCGTCGTAAGCTAGTATCTTAGATGTAATTTTACCTTTACATATAATCACTATAATAGACAGACACTCCCTCTAAATTTAACATCATTTTTTTTTAATTTTTATACACCCAAAAATTAAAACAGACTTTAATAATAATAAAAAAAGCTTTAAATTTTTTTAAAAGGAACATTCCACAGGTTTACTTTCAACGTCATGCCATTAAATAATTAAAAACAATACATTAAAATGCTATAAAGTCTGAAAAAAAAACAAATCAAAATTTATTGTTAAAACATAGCATTAACAACAATCGTTACAATCTAATTAAATACATATTAAAATTTTTATGAAATATATGTTTATCTTTTTTATCTTGTTCTGGTTCTGTCTTTATATATAAGTGTGTTCAAATTCTTCAGTTTCATAGTTCTTCTCACTTATCTATTTACATATTTATTATATTGCTTATCTATTTAAATTTCATTCAAAATATGGAACGATTAGTTCGTTTACTTTCAATTGCTTTTCTTCTTCTTCTTCTTCTAGCAACAGGTTTTTCTTTAATATTTTATTAAATTTTTTAGAGTTTTAGTAAAAATATTTATAACTTCACATGCATGTAATATAAAAATTTATTTATATTTATATTTGATATTTATTATTAAAAATAACGTACCTTTAATTTTATTTTTATAATTTTATATGTTTAAATATTTTAAAGTCTCTAATATTTTGTTTTTATTTTTTTGTTGTTAAAATAAAGATGATATAAGGCCTATGATGGTGGAGGCTAAAACTTGTTACTATCTAAGCGGGAAGTACATCGGGGTGTGCTTTGATAAGAGACTATGTGATACTATATGCATAGCCGACGAGAATTATGATGGTGGAAGATGCAGAGATTCTTGGTTTCCGAAATGCTACTGTATCAAGAATTGTTAATCGAGGATTATGTTTTATTTGTCTCTTTTGTTATTCTATATATTATACTTGTGATTTTATGTTATGTTTATTATCAATAAAACAAAAATAATTAGTAAAATAATAAATATTATTAATATATATCAACGCTCTTCTGATGCTTCTAATCCTGTGAAAACTGATATTATTCGAGTTCGATTCGAAAATAAACGGACCTAATAGAATTTGATGCTGACATTATATTCCTATCCACCGATAACAATTATAAGATGAAAACTAGTGCGAACTTGAAGTTTAAGGAATAAAACCCTGTCAAGCATAAACAAGAAGCTAGCTTGGAACAGTGGTTATGTCAAGGGCAAATCTTCTTTGAGTCCCAAGATTTGATTCGACCTTAGGTAAAAATGTAAAATTCTTTATTTTCTTTAATAAATTTAATGATTAGTCTATAATTTCGGGAGGTTAAATATCGTATAATAATTGATGATAAAATATTATTATATCTTTAATGAAGGTAGGGAGTTGATTCGAGATGTGATTGGTTATTGCAAGAACTTGTGAGTCGAGGTGTGCGAGGCCAATTTTAGGAGTAAGTCACAGGTTTTCAAACCGAGAATGCGATGGCAACGTCCGATGGAAGATTGGGTGAAAGTAAATGTTGATGAGGCTGTGGGAGGTGTTGGCAATATGGCTGCTAATTGTGTTGTTGTCCGTGATCATGAAGGTAATTGACGGTATGGGTTTGCGAGAAGTTTAAGCTCGTGTCCGGTATTGATTGCTGAACTTTGGGCTGCTCATGATGGATTAGCTCAAGCATGTAGGTTAAGTTATCGGCTTGTGGAACTTGAAATGGACAATTTTACAGTGGCGCAAGTCCTTGAAGGTACGTCGAAGACTTTGTCGGACAATGCTCTTGTGCTTAAGATAAAGGAACTTCTTCGTAAGGATTGGAGGGTGCGGATTATCCATATTTGTAGGGATGTGAATTTGTTTACAGATGGTTTGACTCCGTTAGTTCGGGGAATGACAGTGAGAGAATTTTTTATGATCATATTCTATTGAAGGTTCTACCTTTAGTTATGACTGATCAAGCTCTTTCTTGATGTTTGTTGTGTCTTGGTTTATGTTTAAGTGATGTAACTATTACCACGAGTACTCTTTTTTTTCATTTAGACTTAAGGATGTTTCAAGGATCAGTGTGCCAAAATAATTCAAATTTAGGGACTAAATAAATCTTTTATCACTTAAAAAATTATAAAGAAGAATGATGATATTAAAAATAATAATATAAAAAATATGCAATTGATTACTGTTGATTTGTTTAATTTTATTTAGTTTTAAGAGGTTAAATATTCACATAATAATTATCGATAAAATTTTATTATAAAATAAAAGATTAGGACTAATAAAACAATAATAATAAAAATAATTGAAGAAAAAAAATAAAAAATTGTATCGTCGTAAGCTAGTATCTTAGACGTAATTTCACCTTTACATATAATCACTATAATAAACGAATACCCCTCTAAATTTAACATCATTTCTTTAAAATTTTATAAACCCAAATATTAAAACAGACTTTAATTATATTAAAAGAAAAGCTTTAAATATTTTTAAAAGGAACATTCGACAGATTTACTTTCAACGTTATGCCATTAATTATTTAGAACACAGTAAATTAAAATGATATAAAGTCTGAATAAAACCAGTCAAAATTTACTGTTAAAACATAGCATTAATTAACAACAATAGTTACAATCTAATTAAATAAAATTAGATTTTTTATAAGAAATACGTTTATGTTTTCTTTTTTTATCTTTTTTTGGTTCTGTTTATATATATAAATGTTTTAAAATTCCTTACTTTCATAGCTCTTCCTACTTATCTATTTACATATTATTAGATTGTTTACCTGCCTAAATTCCATTCAAAATATGGAACGATTAATTAGTTTACTTTCAACTGTTTTTTTTCTTATGATTCATCTTCTAGCCACAGGTTTTCTTTAATACCCTGTTAATTTTTTAAGAGTTTTAGTAAAATATTTATTTCACATGCATGTAAATATAAAAATTTGTTTATATTCACATTTGATATTCATTCTTAAAAATAACGTACTTTCAGTCTTATTTTTATAATTTTATATATTTAAATATTTTAAATTCTCTAACATTTTGCTTTTTTTTTTTTGTTAAAATATAGCTGAGATGAGGCCTATGATGGTGGAGGGTAAAAATTGTTACTATCTAAGCGGGACGTACGCAGGACCGTGCTTTGGTGAAAGTCTATGTAATACTATATGCATAGCCGACGAGAATTATGATGGTGGAGAATGTCGAGATTGGTGGTTTTCGAAATGCTACTGTTTCAATTATTGTTAGTCGAGAAATATATTTCGTTTATCCTTTTTTTATTATACTTATGATTTTATGTCACGTTTATTATCAATAAAATAATAAATATTATTAATATATATCGATGCCTTTCCGTTGCTTCCCATCTATGAATACTAATGTTATCTGAATTCGATTCGAGAATAAACAAAGCCCAGTAAAATTTGGTGCTGGCATTATAATCCTGTACACCGAGAACAATTATAAGATGAAAACTAATAGCACCTTGGATCGAAACACCGTGAGGGCATCATTGTTTTACGATTTCATGTAAAACTTTCCGATTAAAGTAACAAAGGGTTATCTTATTAAAAAAAATAAAAGGCTAAAATATTTCAAAGCAAAAAGGATAAATTTAGGTATTATTCTAAAGAACTATTACATAACCATTTTAGATGATTGCTCTAGATACACATTTATCTTTTAACGATTCAAGATAATCTAAAAATATCTTTATAATTTATAAAGTTGAAATAAAAATTTAGTTCGATAAAAAAATAAAGTATTAGTGATGAATATGATTCTAATTTACTTAAAGATGCATGTAAAAAGATGAAAGAATTTTTAATATAAAAAATACGATATTTACAGTGACCGAGATAACATAAACAATATGTTTTTTCTTACTACAATTATGTAGATTGGTTTGGGTAAGTTTGATGTCTTGGATGTGGTTTCTTCTTTGAGAGAGAACTGTTTTGGTGCTTTTAATTTTCAGTTTTGGTAGTTCACAGATTTTTATTACAGATCTTGTGGTATTGCTGTAGTGCTTGTAAATTTTTCTAACCTCTATGGTTAATTTTCTCACATTTGGGTTGTTATTAAATATTATTCGACAAAGTAAAAAATGTTATTAAAATTTTAAAAATTATAAAAATAATTATTAAATTTATCGAACTATCATAAAATGATCCCTATATATTATAAATTAATGATAAACTTTGATGAATTTAAAATTTTTCTTCAATAAGTTTAATGATTAGTTTATGATTTTAGGAGGTTAAATATCATGTAATAGTCGAGAATAAAATATTACTATAAAATGAAATATTAAACACTAACAAAACAATAATAATTAAAATAATTGACGAAAGAATCAATAGTTGTATCGTGGTAAACTATTGTCTTAGATGAAAATTTATCCTTATGTGTGTAACTTCTATAATGGACGAACATCTTCTGAAATTAAGATGATTTTTTCATAAATTCGTATACTTAAGAATCGGAACAAACTTTAATCATACTTAAAAAGGATTTTAATTTTTTTGAAAATAACATTCGACAGATACTTTGAAAAGCATAACGAAAAGTTTGTAAAAGAAAATGTTTCATAACATTCTACCATTTAATATTTAGAAAACATCACATTAAAAATAATATGAAGTCTAAAAAAATCAGTTAAAATCCGTCGTTAAAACATGTCTATTAAAACTGATGTTGCATAGTAACGTTGCATAACATTAACAACAATAGTTTTTAATGTGATCAAATAGAAATTAAGATTCCTATGAAAAATATATTTTTTCCCCTCTAATCCTGATTTTTATATAAATGTCTTAAAATTCTTTATTTTTATCTCTCCTCTCTTATCTCTTTATTGCTAATTAGATTGATCACTTATCCAAATTCGATACAAAAGTATGAAACGATTAAATTGTTTATTTTTGACTGCTTCCTTTTTTTTAATACTTCTTCTAGCAACAGGTTTTCTTTCTTCAACATTTTTTAAAACTTTTTTACCTTATAATCATTCATTCTCTTTAAATTTAAATTTAAGGTTTTAGTAAAACATTTAATATAATAACTTCACACATTTAAATATAAAAATTTGTTTATATTTATATTGGATATTTATTTTTAAAAATAATGTACCTTCAGTCTTATTTCTCTCCATAATTTTATAATTTTATGTTTAAATACTTTAAATTTCTAATTTTTTTTTTTACTTTTATGTTTCTTTGGTAAAATAAAGCAGAGATGAAAGTGGAGGGTAAAACTTATAAATATCCAAGCGGAAAGTTTAAAGGGTGGTGCTTTAATAACACGGAATGTAATGCTGTATGCTCCATTTACGAGAATTATGACAGTGAAAAATGTCAAGGCTGGATTTCGAGATGTGTCTGCTTCAAGAAATGTTAGTCAACGAATAGATTTCACTTATCGTTTTTTATACTCCTTTATACGTTACAGTGATGATTTTATGTCATGTTTATTATCAATAAAATAATTAATATTATTAATATATATGATATAAAGTTATTAGTAGAATATATAAAGAGACACAAAAAATATACGTGTTTTGTTCTTCATCCTATATATAATTAATAACATATTAATATTTTAATTTTATGCTGTGACTAGTCGCATTTTACTAAATATGTATTCATGGTGCTTACCGTCACATATACAATAACATTTATTTTAGTTATCTTAAATCTTTTATATTCTTCTAGAACTATTCGTCTGAAATTAAGATAAACAAAAAAAATCGAACATGGTGCATTAACTAAAAGTTTAATGACACATATTCACGAGGATTTTAATCTGTCGGTCGGGTAGAGAGAAAATGACATATAAAACTGCTGTTGGTCCTGGTTGTTGCCTGTGGCAATGGCAATGTGAGGGGAGGGGAGGAGTTGGTGGGTATCGACAGACGAGCTCAACGATAGTGGAGAAGAAATCTTCGAATATACTTTTAAATATAATGGGTGATCCAAATATAATCTTACCTATAATTGAGTGATTTAAAAATACTCTTATCCATAATTGAGTGATCCAAATATAATTATACTTATAACGTTTAATAATTGAGTGACTCAAATATAACTTAATTCATAATTAAGTTACCAAAAAGTAATTTTTGATAATTTGGAGAATCAAATATAATATTATTTATAATTGAGTGGCTTTCGTTGTAGTTTATCCAGACAATCACTAAGTATAAGTAAAAATAATTTTTATTCAATGAAAAGCTATCTTGTTAAAAAGTAAAACATTGAAAACTAAAATACTTAAAAAAATAAAGGTTAAAATAATAAAACTGTAAAATATTAAGGATAAATTTAAGCATTATTCCAAGGCGATATTGTATAACTTTTTAGACGATTCCTCTAGATACACATTTATCAGGTATAAATTGTCTATCCTTTTATCATGTCTTTATTGATGTCCTTATTTTAAAATAATGAGTTTAATGTTTGAGGTTCAAAATCAGAGATTATGGTAAAATTTAAAAAATTAGCGTTAACGTATATTTTTTATATTTAATATATTAAAAATAAACAATTTAAAAACTATGCAATCCACTATCCTTAGTTTAGTTAATTATGTTTATTTTTTTAATATTTTTCGGTTAGTATTGATGATTTTATTTTTTATTAATATTTATTTTTTTAAAATCAAAATATAACATTTTTTTCGATGTCGATCTAAATGAACAAATTAATCTTAGATCTTTTACACCTTAATACGTTTGATAGAAAAAAATTATAGTTGATGTTCTCAAAAAATTCTAATCTTCTTCAAACAATTTGATTTTGTCCTTTTCATCCCATCTACTATTAATAGATCCGTGGACATTATAGTAAATTCGACTACCATCGTTTTTGATTTTGATTCTATCAAAAACCGTTAGTTAATGACCCAATACTAATAAGATAAGTCATGACATCATAGAACGAGTAAAATGTAAAAATTTCAAAAATTAAATAATTAACTAAAAGAAATTTAAATTTTACTGATCAAAATAATAATAAAAAATTGAGTGATAAATAGTTTAATTTACCTAAAAAAATTATCATTGAAGAAAAATCATCATATATATATATATTAAATATAACGGGTGACCCAAATGTAATCTTATATTGAGTGATTGAAATATAATTTTACTTATAATTGAGTGATCTTAATGTAACCTTTAATAATTGGATGACCCAAATATAACTTAACCCATGATTGAGTGACCCAAAAATAACTTTAAATAATTTGGTGACCAAATTATAATATTAATCATAATTTAATAACTTTCATTGTAGTTTACCCAAAAAATATTAATAAACTTTTAAATAATATTATTAGGTTTTCAATAAACTTTTAAATAATTTGAGATTTTTTTTTGAACAAGCTAGTGATTACAAGTAGTATTTGTTCTAAAATATAATCTCCACCATTTGACATTGATCGTATTTGAACATGTTTTTAAAATTATACCTTTGACACATTGAGTTTTTCTAAATAGATAATTCATGGCAACGGATTTACATGTTTACAAACTAATAAAGATATATTTTTGTTAAAATAAATTTAATTAATTGTAATAATTATTTAAATATAATATTATTTGTGCTAAAAAATAATATTAAAAATTCAGGTGAAGAAAAAACTTATGTGAAAAATAAAAAAGATAAGGTTCACAGACAACCACTAAACTAAATAAAAATACTTTTTTATCATTGAGAAAAATGACTAAGATGTGATTGATAATTCAAGTGCGTAAACAAACCGAGCTTAAATGAATAAGGGTATATCTGTATTTATTTGTTTATTTATTATTAAAGGATTCGAAAATAGATTCATATTCATTTAAATTTTTAAATATATGTTTGAGTTCGGTTTGTTTATTATTTGGTGTGTTTGGTCTTAGTTTATTTAATGTTCATAAACATGTTTGTCAACATTTTTGTTAAATATCCGCGAACATGTTATCAATTGATTATAGGTTTACAAAGAGGCAACAAGTTTTACTCAATTTACAAACTAATCCCCAAATTCTAGAATTAAAGCATACTACTATAAACGAATATAAACGAGTGTATAAACGAACATAAACAAGCCTATAAATAAACATAAATAAGCCGAAAACACCTATTTTCGTATTCGTTTGTTTATTAATCGAACATAACCTTAAAAAAAAAAAGAAACGTTTGCAAAGCATAATGTTACAAAAACCAGTTAATATTTAGAAAACATCACATTAAAAATATATAATGTTTGAAAAAAAAAACAGCCAAAACTTGCTTTAAAACACTGCTACTAAAGCGCAACCAACTGAACTTAAATTTCATCGGTAAATTAATATAGCATTAACAACAAACGTTATAATCAGATTGGATAAAGTTTGAAAATCTTATAGAAAATACGTTGGTGTTGTCTCTTTTTCTTACTCTGATTTTTTATATATAAATGTCTTAAAATTCTTTACTTTCATATCTCCTCTCTTATCACTTTATACATTAACTAGATTGCTCACTTGCCCAAATTTCATTCAAAATATGGAACGATTCTTTCGTTTATTTTCAACTGCTTTCTTTCTTTTAATGCTTCTTCTAACAACAACAGGTTTTTTTCTTCAATATTTTTAATATTTTACTTTATAAATTAATCATTTATTCTCTTTGAATTTAGGGTTTTAATAAAGCATTTAACATAACAACTCAACAAGAATGTATATATAAAAAGTTGTTTATATTCATATTTGATATTCATTCTTAAAAATAAAGTATCTTTAGTCCTATTTCTCTCTATAGTTTTATAATCTCATGTTTAAATACTTTTGATTTCTTAAATTTATTTATTTTTATGTTTTTTTTGGTAAAATAAAGCTGAGATGGGGCCTATGATGGTGGAGGGTAAAACTTGCAAGTTTCCAAGCGGCACATACGGGTGGTGGTGCGTTGATGATCTAGCATGTTATAATTATTGCGTGGGTTTTGAGAGGTCTTTCGATGGAAGATGTGAGGGCTCTTTTCCCGCAAAATGTATTTGTTATAAAAAGTGTTAGTCAATGAATAAAAATTATTTTCTCTTTTTATACTTCTTTATTTGTTATATATATGATTTTATGTTACGTTTATTATCAATAAAATAAAAATAATTAATAAAACAATAAAAAAATATTATTTTATATAAAATAAAATTATTTTCGGGGAGATATAAAGAAATACAAAAACAAGCAAACAAAATTTATAAATGTTTGTTTTAAAAATAAATGCACATGACAATTTTCTATTAGTCGTTTATGTTATAAACTAACCATATTATATAGATAGAATACATCGAGTTTCAAAATACTAATTTAGTGTATAATAATTCAAGGATCAACAGGGGATAAACATTAAAATTTAGTGACTAAATAAAGTTTTATCACTTTAAAATTTATAAAAAAAATAATGATATTAAAAAGTTAATAAGATAAAATTTACGCAATCGACTATCCCTAATTTTTTAAAATATATTTAATTTTTAATATTTTTCAGTCAGTACTGACAATTTCGTTTTGTACTAAGACTTAATTTTTTAATAATTTAGAAATAAAATAAAAATTCAAATAAATAAAGTGATCTGAGATCTTTTAAACCTTGATGCGTTTGATAGAAAGAATTATCGTTAATATTCTCAACGAATTCTAATCTTCTTCGAACAACTTGAACTATAATTTGTCCTTTTCATCCCACCTACTATTAAGGTGAAGATAAAATTTTCGTGAAAAATAAAAAAGACAAGGTCACTCTTATTTCTTTATACGTTAGTTAGATTGCTCACTTACCCATATTCTATTCAAAACATAGAACGATTTCTTCGTTTATTTTAAGCTGTTTTCTTCTTTGTTGCTTTTCTAGTTACATGTTTTTTCTTCAACATTTTTTATATCTTACCTTCTAAACTAATTATCCATTGTCGTTAAATTTAGGGTTTTAATAAAATAATTAACATAATAA
This sequence comes from Abelmoschus esculentus, assembly GCA_035048815.1. Classification (NCBI taxonomy): domain Eukaryota; kingdom Viridiplantae; phylum Streptophyta; class Magnoliopsida; order Malvales; family Malvaceae; genus Abelmoschus; species Abelmoschus esculentus. Next base: position 2,785,352 of record JAUCBN010000031.1, on the reverse strand, counting down.
CTTTAAATGTATATAAATATAAATATTTATTTATATTCATATTTGATATTTATTCTTAAAAATAATGTATCTTTAAAAAATAAATTCAGTCTTATTTTTCTCTGTATTTTATAATTTTATGTTTAAATACTTTAATTTTTTTTAATTTCATGTTTTTAGCAAAATAAAACTGAGATGAAATCTATGATGGTGAAAGGTAAGATTTACGAGTATCTAATCGGAAAGGTTTTGTCGTTACATCATATACGATATTTATCTATTAATGTTTTTTATTTTATACGATAACTCGTCATATTTCACTAAATATGTATCCCTGATATTTACCCTCATATACAATGTCATCTATTTTAGTTCTCTTAAATCTTTTATATACTTCAAGAACTGTCTGAAATTAAGATAAATCAAATAAAATCGAATGACGTAGTACATAATTAAAAGTACATAAGTAAAAGTTTATCGACACATATTCACAAGGATTTCAACCTGTCTGGGTTGAGTAGGGAGGAAAAGGCATAAAAAAATGTTGCTGGTCCGAGTAGGGAGGAAAAGGCATAAAAAAATGTTGCTGGTCCAGGTCGTTGCCTGTGGCAATGTGAGGTAAGGAGTTGGTGGGTATCGAAATCAGTAACGGATTTAGAAATATATTTGAGGATGAACATTTATAAAATTTCAAAATTTTAGGGCAGACACAAAGCATAAATATTATAAAAAATTAAGAACTTATTCATAAAACTAAAAAAATGAAGGTAAATATATAAATTTAAAAAATTTAGAACGGGTACGGGACCACCCTATTTTACATGTAGATCCGTCACTAATTAACAGTGTGTCGAGAGGTTGAAGATGAAGCTTCACGATAATGGGGAAAGTGCGACGGACCAATGGAGTATTTACGCTTTTAATTTATACAATTTTTGTTTTGACAATAAATACGCATGACAATTTTCTATTGATCATTTATGTTATAAACTAATCATGTTATAATGAGAGATCAAATCGTGTTACATAAAAAATTCAAGGATCAGTGTGCCAAAATAATTCAAATTTAGGGACTAAATAAATCTTTATCACTTAAAAAATTATAAAGAAGAATGGTGATATTAAAAATAATAATATAAAAAATATGCAATTGATTATTATTGTTTTTTTTTTAATTTTATTCGGTTTTAAGAGGTTGAATACTGACATATTAATTATCGGTAAAACTTTATTATAAAATAAAAAATTATCATATAATCAAATTAATTGACGAAAAGAATCCATAATTGTACCATCGTAAGCTATTATCTTAGATGTAATTTCACCTTTACATATAATCACTATAATAAACGAATACCCCTCTAAATTTAACAATATTTCTTTAAAATTTTATACACCCAAAAATTAAAACAGACTTTAATCATATTAAAAGAAAAGCTTTAAATATTTTTAAAAGGAACATTCGACATGTTTACTTTCAACGTCATGCCATTAAATATTTAGAAAACAGTACATTAAAATGATATAAAGTCTGAATAAAACCAGTCAAAATTTACTGTTAAAATATAGCATTAACAAAAATAGTTACAATCTAATTAAATAAAATTAAAACTTTTATAAGAAATACGTTTATGTTTTTTTTATCTTGTTCTGGTTCGGTTTTTATATATAAATGTTTTAAAATTCTTTATTTTCATAGCTCTTCTCACTTATCTATTTACATATTTATCAGATTGTTTACCTGCCTAAATTCCATTCAAAATATGGAACGATTAATTCGTTTACTTTCAACTGCTTTTCTTCTTCTGATTCTTCTTCTAGCAACATGTTTTTCTTTAATATTTTGTTAAATTTTTTAGTGTTTTAGTAAAATATTTATTTCACATGCATGTAAATATAAAAATTTATTTATATTCATATTTGATATTCATTCTTAAGAATAACGTACCTTCAGTCTTATTTTTATAATTTTATATGTTTAAATATTTTAAATTCTCTAACATTTTGCTTTTATTTTTTTTTTAAAATAAAGCTGAGATGAGGCCTATGATGGTGGAGGGTAAAGTTTGTTACTATCTAAGCGGGACGTACGCAGGACCGTGCTTTGGTGAAAGTCTATGTAATACTATATGCATAGCCGACGAGAATTATGATGGTGGAAGATGCAAAGATTGGTGGTTTCCGAAATGCTACTGTTTCAAGAATTGTTAGTCGAGAAATATATTTCGTTTATCCTTTTTTTTATTATACTTATGATTTTATGTCACGTTTATTATCAATAAAATAATAAATATTATTAATATATATCGATGCCTTTCCGTTGCTTCCCATCCGTGAATACTAATGTTATCTGAATTCGATTCGAGAATAAACAAAGCCTAGTAAAATTTGGTGCTGGCATTATAATCCTATACACCGAGAACAATTATAAGATGAAAACTAGTAGCACCTTGGCTCGAAACACCGTGAGGGCATCATTGTTTTACGATTTCATGTAAAACTTTTCGATTATAGTAACAAAGGGTTATCTTATTAAAAAAAATAAAAGGTTAAAATATTTCAAAGCAAAAAGGATAAATTTAGGTATTATTCTAAAGAACTATTACATAACCATTTTAGATGATTGCTCTAAATACACATTTATCTTTTAACGATTCAAGATAATCTAAAAATATCTTTATAATTTATAAAGTTGAAATAAAAATTTAGTTCGACAAATTTCAGTATTAGTGATGGGTATGATTCTAATTTACTTAAAGATGCGTATAAAAAGATGAAGGTATTTTTAATATAAAAAATACAATATTTATAATGATCGAAATAACATAGACAATAATTTTTTTTCTTACAACAATTGTGTAGATTGGTTTGGGTAAGTTTGATGTCTTGAATGTGGTTCCTTCTTTGAGAGAGAAGTGTTTTGGTGCTTTTAATTTTCAGTTTTGGTAGTTCACAGATTTTTATTACAAATTTTGTAGTATTGCTGTAGTGCTTGTAAATTTTTCTACCCTTTATGGTTAATTTTCACACATTTGGGTTATTATTAAAATATTATTCGGCAAAGTAAAAAAAATATAATGGGTGATCTGAATATAATCTTACCTATAATTGAGTGATTTAAATATATTCTTATCCATAATTGAGTGATCCAAATATAATTATACTCATAATTGAGTGATTCAAAAGTAACGTTTAATAATTGAGTGACTCAAATATAACTTAATTCATAATTAAGTTACCAAAAAATAATTTTTGATAATTTGGAGAATCAAATATAATATTATTTATAATTGAGTGGCTTTCGTTGTAGTTTATCCGGACAATCACCATACTAAGTAAAAATAATTTTTATTCAATGAAAAGCTATTTTGTTAAAAAGTAAAACGTTGAAAACTAAAATACTTTAAAAAAAGTTTAAAATAATAAAACTGTAAAATATTAAGGATAAATTTAAGCATTATTCCAAAGCAATATTATATAACTTTTTAGACGATTCCTCTAGATACACATTTATCAGGTACAAATTATCTATCCTTTTATCATGTTTTTATTGGTGTCCTTATTTTAAAATAACGAGTTTAAGGTTTGAGATTCAAAATTGGAGATTATGGTAGAATTTAAAAAATTAGTGTTAGCGTATATTTTTTATATTTAATATATTAAAAATAAACATTTTAAAAACTATGCAATCCACTATCCTTAGTTTGGTTAATTATGTTTATTTTTTTAATATTTTTCGGTTAGTATTGATGATTTTATTTTTTGTTAATATTTATTTTTTAAAATCAAAATATAATACTTTTTTCGATGTCGATCTAAATGAACAAATTAATCTTAGATCTTTTACACCTTAATACGTTTGATAGAAAAAATTATAGTTGATGTTCTCAAAAAATTATAATCTTCTTCGAACAGTTTGATTTTGTCCTTTTCATCCCATCTACTATTAATAGATCCGTGGACATTATAGTAAATTCGACTACCATCGTTTTTGATTTTGATTCTATCAAAAACCGTTAGTTAATGACCCAATACTAATAAGATAAGTCATGTCATCATAGAACGAGTAAAATGTAAAAATTTTAAAAATTAAATAATTAACTAAAAGAAATTTAAATTTTACTGATCAAAATAATAATAAAAAATTGAGTGATAAATAGTTTAATTTACCTAAAAAAAATATCATTGAAGAAAAATCATCATATATATATATTTTAAATATAACGGGCGACCCAAATGTAATCTTACATTGAGTGATTGAAATATAATTTTACTTATAATTGAGTGATCTTAATGTACCCTTTAAAAATTGAATGACCCAAATATAACTTAACCCATGATTGAGTGACCCAAAAATAACTTTAAATAATTTGGTGACCAAATTATAATATTAATCATAATAGAATAACTTTCATTGTAGTTTACCCAAAAAATATTAATAAACTTTTAAATAATATTATTAGGTTTTCAATAAATTTTTTTATTATATTTATAAACATGATATTTGAGATTTTTTTTTTGGAACAAGCTAATAGTGATTACAAGTAGTATTTGTTCTAAAATATAATCTCCACCATTTGACATTGATCGTATTTGAGCATGTTTTTAAAATTATACCTTCGACACATTCAGTTTTTCTAAATAGATAATTCATGGCAACGGAATTACATGTTTACAAACTAATAAAGATATATTTTTGTTAAAATAAATTTAATTAATTGTAATAATTATATAAATATAATATTATTTGTGCTAAAAAATATTATTGAAAATTCAGGTGAAGAAAAAACTTACGTGAAAAATAGAAAGATAAGGTTCACAGACAACCACTAAACTAAATAAAAATATTTTTTTTGTATCATTGAGAAAAATGACTAAGGTGTGATTGGTAATTCAAGGGCATAAACAAATCGAGCTTAAATGAATAAGGGTATATCTGTATTTATTTATTTATTTATTTATTTTTAAAGGAGTCGAAAATAGATTCATGTTCATTTAAATTTTTAAATATATGTTTGAGTTCGGTTTGTTTATTATTTAGTGTGTTTGGTCTTAGTTTGTTTAATGTTCACAAACATGTTTGTCAACATTTTTGTTAAATGTTCGCGAACATGTTATCAATTGATTATGAGTTTACAAAGAGGCAACAAGTTTTACTCACTTTACAAACTAATCCCCAAATTCTAGAATTAAAGCATACTACTATAAACGAATATAAACGAGTGTATAAACGAACATAAACAAGCCTATAAATAAACATAAATAAGCCGAAAACACCTATTTTCGTATTTGTTTGTTTATAATCGAACATAACCTTAAAAGGAAAAAAGAAACGTTTGCAAAGCATAATGTTACAAAAACCAGTTAATATTTAGAAAACATCACATTAAAAATATATAATGTTTGAAAAAAAAACAGCCAAAACTTGCTTTAAAACACTGCTACTAAAGCGGAACCTACTGAACTTAAATTTCATCGGTAAATTAATATAGCATTAACAACAAACGTTATAATCTGATTGGATAGAGTTTGAAAATCTTATAGAAAATACGTTGGTGTTGTCTCTTTTTCTTACTCCGATTTTTTATATATAAATGTCTTAAAATTCTTTACTTTCATATCTCCTCTCTTCTCACTTTATACATTAACTAGATTGCTCACTTGCCCAAATTTCATTCAAAATATGGAACGATTCTTTCGTTTATTTTCAACTGCTTTCTTTCTTTTAATGCTTCTTCTAACAACAGGTTTTTTTCTTCAATATTTTTTAATATTTTACTTCATAAATTAATCATTTATTCTCTTTGAATTTAGGGTTTTAGTAAAGCATTTAACATAACAACTCAACTAGAATGTATATATAAAAAGTTGTTTATATTCATATTTGATATTCATTCTTAAAAATAAAGTATCTTTAGTCCTATTTCTCTCTATAGTTTTATAATCTCATGTTTAAATACTTTTGATTTCTTTAATTTATTTATTTTTCATGTTTTTCTTGGTAAAATAAAGCTGAAATGGGGCCTATGATGGTGGAGGGTAAAACTTGCAAGTTTCCAAGTGGCACGTACGGGTGGTGGTGCGTTGATGATCTAGCATGTTATAATTATTGCATGGGTTTTGAGAGGTCTTTCGATGGAAGATGTGAGGGCTCTTTTCCCGCGAAATGTATTTGTTATAAAAAGTGTTAGTCAATAAAATAAAAATAATTAATAAAACAATAAAAAATATTATTTTATATAAAATAAAATTATTTTTGGGAGATATAAAGAAATACAAAAATAAACAAACAAAATTTATAAATGTTTTTTTTTTTAAAAAAAATAAATGCACATGACAATTTTCTATTGGTCATTTATGCTATAAACTAACCATATTATATAGATACAATACATCGAGTTTCATAATACTAATTTAGTGTATAATAATTTAAGGATCAATAGGGGATAAACATTAAAATTTAGTAACTAAATAAAATTTTATCACTTTAAAATTTATAAAAAAAATAATGATATTAAAAAGTTAATAAAATAAAATCTACGCAATCGACTATCCCTAATTTTTTAAAATATATTTAAGTTTTAATATTTTTCAATCAGTACCGACAATTTCGTTTTGTACTAAGACTTAATTTTTTTAATAATTTAGAAATAAAATAAAAATTCAAATAAACAAATTGATCTGAGATCTTTTTAAACCTTGATGCGTTCGATAGAAAGAATTATCGTTGATGTTCTCAAAGAATTCTAATCTTCTTCAAACAACTTGAATTATAATTTGTCCTTTTCATCCCACCTACTATTAAGATGAAGATAAAATTTTCGTGAAAAATAAAAAAAGACAAGGTCACTCTTATCTCTTTATACGTTTGTTAGATTGCTCACTTATCCATATTCTATTCAAAACATGGAATGATTTCTTCGTTTATTTTCAGCTGTTTTCTTCTTTGTTGCTTTTTTAGTTACATGTTTTTTCTTCTACTTTTTTTATATCTTACCTTCTAAACTAATTATTCATTCTCGTTAAATTTAGGGTTCTAATAAAATAATTAACACAATAACTTTACATGTATATAAATATAAATATTTATTTATATTCATATATGATATTTATTCTTAAAAATAATGTATCTTTAAAAAATAAATTCAGTCTTATTTTTCTCTGTATTTTATAATTTTATGTTTAAATACTTTAAATTTTTTTGTTTTTTTTTTAATTTCATGTTTTTAGCAAAATAAAATTGAGATGAAATCTATGATGGTGAAAGGTAAGATTTACGAATATCTAATCGGAAAGGTTTTATCGTTACGTCATATATGATATTTATCTATTAATGTTTTTTATTTTATATGATGACTCGTCATATTTCACTAAATATGTATCCTGATATTTACCCTCATATACAATGGCATCTATTTTAGTTCTCTTAAATCTTTTATATCCTTCAAGAACTGTCTGAAATTAAGATAAATAAAATCGAAAGACGTAGTACATAATTAAAAGTACATAAGTAAAAGTTTATCGACACATATTCACAAGGATTTCAACCTGTCTGGGTCGGGTAGGGAGGAAAAGGCATAAAAAAATGTTGCTGGTCCTGGTCGTTGCCTGTGGCAATGTGAGGTAAGGAGTTGGTGGGTACAGAAAGCAGTAACAGATCCAGAAATATATTTGAGGATGAGTACTTATAGAATCTCAAAAATTTAGGGTAGATATAAAGCATAAATATTATAAAAAATTAAGGACTTATTCATAAAACTAAAAAAATAAGGTAAATATAAAAATTTTAAAAAATTTAAAACGGGTACGGGACCACCCTATTTTACATATAGATCCGCCATTGATTGACAATGTGTTAAGAGGTTGAAGATGAAGCTTCACGATAGTGGGGAAAGTGCGACGGACCAATTGAGTATTTAAGCTTTTAATACAATTTTTGTTTTGACAATAAATACGCATGACAATTTTCTATTGATCATTTATGTTATAAACTAACCATGTTATAATGAGAGATCAAATCGTGTTACATAAAAAATTCAACGATCAGTGTGCCAAAATAATTCAAATTTAGGGACTAAATAAATCTTTATCACTTAAAAAATTATAAAGAAGAATGATGATATTAAAAATAATAATAATAAAAAATATGCAATTGATTGTTATTGATTTTTTTTTTTAATTTTATTTACTTTCATAGCTCTTCTCACTTATCTATTTACATATTATTAGATTGTTTACCTGCCTAAATTCCATTCAAAATATGGAACGATTAATTCGTTTACTTTCAACTACTTTTCTTCTTCTGATTCTTCTTCTAGCAACAGGTTTTCTTTAATACTTTGTTAATTATTTTAGAGTTTTAGTAAAATATTTATTTCACATGCATGTAAATATAAAAATTTGTTTATATTCATATTTGATATTCATTCTTAAGAATAACGTACCTTCAGTCTTATTTTTATAATTTTATATGTTTAAATATTTTAAATTCTTTAACATTTTGCTTTTATTTTTTTTGTTATTATAAAGCTGAGATGAGGCCTATGATGGTGGAGGGTAAAACTTGTTACTATCTAAGCAGGACGTACGCAGGACCGTGCTTTGGTGAAAGACTATGTAATACTATATGCATAGCCGACGAGAATTATGATGGTGGAGAATGTCGAGATTGGTGGTTTGCGAAATGCTACTGTTTCAAGTATTGTTAGTCGAGAAATATATTTCGTTTATCCTTTTTTTATTATACTTATGATTTTATGTCACGATTATTATCAATAAAATAATAAATATTATTAATATATATCGATGCCTTTCCGTTGCTCCCCATCCGTGAATACTAGTGTTATTTGAATTCGATTCGAGAATAAACAAAGCCTAGTAAAATTTGGTGCTGGCATTATAATCCTATACACCGAGAACAATTATAAGATGAAAACTAGTAGCACCTTGGCTCGAAACACCGTGAGGGCATCATTGTTTTACGATTTCATGTAAAACTTTTCGATTATAGTAACAAAGGGTTATCTTATTAAAAAATAAAAGGTTAAAGGTTAAAATATTTCAAAGCAAAAAAAGATAAATTTAGGTATTATTCTAAAGAACTATTACATAACCATTTTAGATGATTGCTCTAGATACACATTTATCTTTTAACGATTCAGGATAATCTAAAAATATCTTCATAATTTATAAAGTTGAAGTAAAAATTTAGTTCGATAAATTTCGGTATTAGTGATGGGTATGATTCTAATTTACTTAAAGATGCATATAAAAAGATGAAGGTATTTTTAATATAAAAAATACAATATTTATAATGATCGAAATAACATAGACAATAATTTTTTTCTTACTACAATTGTGTAGATTGGTTTGGGTAAGTTTGATGTCTTGAATGTGGTTTCTTCCTTGAGAGAGAAGTGTTTTGGTGCTTTTAGTTTTCAGTTTTGGTAGTTCACAGATTTTTATTACAAATTTTGTAGTATTGCTGTAGTGCTTGTAAATTTTTCTAACCTTTATGGTTAATTTTCACACATTTGGGTTATTATTAAAATATTATTAAAAAGTAAAAAAAAAAATTATTTTTCTGTTATTGAAACTTTAAAATTTAAAATGATTATTAAATTTATCGAATTATCATAAAATGATCACTATATGTTATAAATTAATGATAAACTCTGATGAATTTAAATATAATTTTATATTTCTTCAATAAGTTTAATGACTACTTTATAATTTTAAGAGGTTAAATATCGTGTAATAGTCGAGGATAAAGTATTACTATAAAATGAAATATTAAACACTAACAAAATAATAATAACTAAAATAATTGACGAAAGAATCAATAGTTGTATCGTGGTAAACTATTGTGGTAGATGTAAATTTATCTTTATGTGTAATTTCTATAATGGACGATCATCTTATGAAATGAAAATAATTATTTTTTCTTTAAAAATTCGTACACTCAAGAATCGAAACAAACTTTAATAACTCAAAAAAGATTTTAAATTTTCCTAAAAGTAACATTGGACAGATACTTTGAAAAGCATAAAGAAAAGTTTGTAAAAAAAAATATTTTAAAACATTCTACCATTTAATATTTAAAAAACATCACATTAAGAATGATATAAAGTTTAAAAAACAGTTAAAATCTGCTTTTAAAACATATTAAAACAGATGTTGCATCAGTTACATTGCATAATATTAACAACAATAGTTTTTAATGTGATCCGATAGAATTGAGATTTTTATAAAAAAATACGTTTTTTTTATTATTTTGATCTTTTTTTTTATATATAAATGTCTTAAAATTTTCACTTTCATATCGTTCCTCTCTTATCTCTTTATATATTAACTAGATTGCTCACTTATCTAAATTCAATACAAAATATGAAACAATTATTTCGTTTGCTTGCAAATGTTTTCTTTCTTTTAATTCTTCTTTTAGCAACAGGTTTTCTTTCTTCAAAATTTTTTTAAAAACTTTTTTACCTTATAATAATCATTCATTTTCTTTAAATTTAAGGTTTTAGTAAAACATTTAACCTAATAACTTCGCACATCTAAATATAAAAAATTACCTATATTTATATTTATATTTGATATTTTTTTTTAAAAAATAATGTACCTTCAGACTTATTTCTCTCCATAATTTTATAATCTCATGTTTAAATACTTTAAATTTCTAATTTTTTTATGTTTTTTTGGTAAAATAAAGCAGAGATGAAAGTAGAGAGTAAAACTTGCAAATATCCAAGCGGGAAGTTCAAAGGGTGGTGCTTTAATAACACGGAATGTAATGCTGTATGCTCCATTTACGAGAATTATGACGGTGGAAAATGTCAAGGCTGGATTTCGAGATGCGTCTGCTTCAAGAAATGTTAGTCAACGAATAGATTTCACTTATCATTTTTTATACTCCTTTATATGTTACAATGATGATTTTATGTCATGTTTATTATCAATAAAATAATCAATATTATTAATATATATATGATATAAAGTTATTAGTAGAATATATAAAGAGACACACAAAAAAAAATATACGAGTTTTGTTCGTTATCCTATATATAATTAAAGGTATCCAAAATCGGTTCATGTTCATTCAAAAATTTTAATGGCATGTTCGAGCTCGGGTTGTTTACTTTTTGGTGTGTTTGGACTTTGTTCGTGTAATGTTCACAAACAAGTTCGTCAACATGTTCTTTTAGAGTTCTTGAACATGATTATTTATATATGTTCGCGAACATGTCCGTTTAATGTTCGAGAACAAGTTCGTCAATTGATTAAGGGGTTGCAAAATGGCAACAAGTTTTACTCATTTTATAAATTAATCCCTAAATTCGAAAATAAAGGCAGACAATTATAAACGAGCCAAATACACCTATATTCATATTCGTTCGTTTATTAATCTAACATAACCTTAAAAAGCATAATGAAAAGTTTGTAAAGCAAAATGTTCCAAAATATTCTACCATTTAATATTTAGAAAACATCACATTAAAAATGATATAAAATCTAAAAAAACAGCCAAAACCTGTTATTAAAACATGCCTATTAAAGAGCAATCAACCAAACTGATATCGCATCAGTAACGACACATAATATTAACAATAATCGTTACAATTTGATAAGATAGAATTTAAGATTTCTATGAGAAATACATTTATATTATCTCATTTTTTACTCCGATTATGTTTTTTATATAAATATTTCAAAATTTTTCATTTTCGTATCTCATCTTCACAATAGATATAAATAATTTTTTAAAACAAATTAATAGTGACTACAATAAACATGATAACTTTAAATTCATTTATATAAATGAATCATGTTATAACGGGAGAATAAATTGTGTTGCATAATATTAATTTAATGTATACTGGTATACTACAAAATATAATACTTTCGTCAATGTTGATCCAAAAGAACAAAGTAATCTTAGATCTTTTACACCTTAATACGTTTGATAGAAAAAATTAAAGTTGATGTTCTCAAAAAATTTTAATCTTCTTCGAACAATTTGAATTTGAATTTCTCCTTTTCATCCCCTACTATTAATGTATCCGTGGACATTATAGTAAATTCGACTACCATCGTTTTTTATATTGATTCTATCAAAAACTGTTAGTCAATGACCCAATACTAATAAGATAAGTCATGTTATCATAGAGTGACTAAAATGTGAAAATTTGAAAAATTAAATAATTAACTAAAAGAAATTTAAATTTTACTGATCAAAATAATAATAAAAAATTGAGTGATAAATAATTTAATTTACCTAAAAAAATTATCATTGAAGAAAAATCATTAAATATATATGTTTTAAATATAACGGGTGACCCAAATGTAACCTTACATTGAGTGATAAATATATATGTTTGAAAAATTTAAGTCTGTGTTTATTTATTTATTTTTAAAGGTGTCCAAAATAGATTCATGTTCATTTAAATTTTTAATGGTATGTTTCAGTTCGGTTTGTTTGTTTATTAATGAACATAAACAAGCATATAAATGAACATAAATAAGCCAAACACAACTATTTTCGTATTTGTTTGTTTATTAATCAAACATAAACTTAAAAAGAAAAAAGAAACAGTTTGTAAAGTAAAATATTCCAAAACATTCAACCATTTAATATTTAGAAAACATCACATTAAAAATGATATAATGTCCAAAAAAAAAAAAACAGCCAAAACTTGCTTTAAAACACTCATACTAAAGTGCAACCAACCGAACTTCAATTTCATCGGTAAATTAATATAGCATTAACAATAAACGTTATAATCTGATTAGATAGAGTTTGAGAATCTTATAGAAAACACGTTGGTGTTGTCTCTTTTTCTTACTCTGATTTTTTATATATAAAAATGTCTTAAAATTCTTCATTTTCACATGTTCTCTCTTGTCACTTTATACATTAACTAGATTGCTCACTTGCCCAAATTTCATTCAAAATATGGAACGATTCTTTCGTTTACTTTCAACTGTTTTCTTTCTTTTAATGCTTCTTCTAACAACAGGGTTTTTTTCTTCAATATTTTTTTTAATATTTCACCTTATAAATTAGTCATTTATTCTCTTTGAATTTAGGATTTTTGTTTTGAATTTAGGATTTTAGTAAAGCATTTAACATAACAACTCCACATGTATGTATATATAAAAAGTTGTTTATATTCATATTTGATATTCATTCTTAAAAATAATGTACTTTTAGTCCTATTTCTCTCTGTAGTTTTATAATCTCATGTTTAAATACTTTTGATTTCTTTAATTTATTTATTTTTTATGTTTTTTTTGGTAAAATAAAGCTGAGATGGGGCCTATGATGGTGGAGGGTAAAACTTGCAAGTTTCCTAACGGTACATACGGGTGGTAGTGCATTGATGATTTAGTATGTTATAATTACTGCGTGGGTTTTGAGAGGTCTTTCGATGGAAGATGTGAGGGCTCTTTTCCTGCAAAATGTATTTGTTATAAAAAGTGTTAGTCAATAAACAAAAAATATTTTCTCTTTTTATACTTTTTTATCTGTTATATATGTGATTTTATGTCACATTTATTATTAATAAAATAAAAATAATTAATAAAATAATAAAAAATTATTATTGTATATGAAATAAAATTATTTTCGGGAGATATAAAGAAATAAAAAAATGAACAAACAAAATTTATAATTGTTTGTTTTAAAAATAAATGGGAATGACAATTTTCTATTGGTCATTTACGTTATAAACTAATTATTTTATGAAGATAGAATATATTGTGTTACATAATACTAATTTAGTGTATGCTAATATAGTCCAAAAAAATAATTCAAAGATCCATAAGGAAAGAACATTAGAATTCAATGACTAAATAAACCTTTATCACTTTAAAATTTAATATATTAAAAATAAACAATTTAAAAACTATGCAATCCACTACCCTTAGTTTGGTCAATTATGTTTACTTTTTTAATATTTTTCGGTTAATATTGACGATTTTATTTTGTGTTAATATTTTTTTTTAAAATTAAAATATAATACTATCGTCAATGTCGATCCAAATAAACAAATTAATCTTAGATCTTTTAAACCTTAATACGTTTGATAGAAAAAAATTATAGTTATTGTTCTCAAAAAATTCTAATCTTCTTTGAACAATTTGAATTTGTCCTTTTCATCGCACCTACTATTAATGTATCCGTGGACATTATAATAAATTCGACTACCATTGTTTTTGATATTGATTCTATCAAAAATTGTTAGTCAATGACCCAATACTAATAAGATAACTCATGTCATCATAGAATGACTAAAATGTAAAAATTTGAAAAAATTAAATAATTAACTAAAAGAAATTTAAATTTACTGATCAAAGTAATAAAAAAATTGAGTGATAAATAGTTTAATTTACCTAAAAAAATTATCATTGAAGAAAAATCATCATATACATATATTTTAAATATAACGGGTCACCCAAATGTAATCTTACATTGAGTGTTCGAAATATAATTTTACTTATAATTGAGTGGTCTTAATGTAACCTTTAATAATTGGATGAACCAAATATAACTTAACCCATAATTGAGTGACCCAAAAATATCTTTAAATAATTTGGTGACCAAATTATAATATTAATCATAATTGAATAACTTTCATTGTAGTTTACCCAAAAAATATTAATAAACTTTTAAATAATATAATTAGGTTTTCAATAAAAATTTTATTATATTTATAAACATGATATTTGAGCATGTTTTTAAAATTATACCTTTGACACATTCGGTTTTTCTAAATAGATAATTCACTGTGATAGATAATTCATGGCAACAGAATTACATGTTTACAAACTAATAAAGATATATTTTTGTTAAAATAAATATAATAAATTTTATTAATTATTTAAATATAATATTATTTGTGCTAAAAAAAATATTGAAAATTCAGGTGAAAAAAATTTTACGTGAAAAATAGAAAGATAAGGTTCACAGACAACCACTAAACTATATAAAAATATTTTTTGTATCATTGAGAAAAATGATTAAAGTCTGATTGGTAATTCAAGGGAGTAAATAAATCGAGCTTAAATGAATAAGGGTATGTCTGTATTTATTTATTTATTTTTAAAGGAGTCGAAACTAGATTCATGTTCATTTAAATTTTTAATGGTATGTTTGAGTTCGGCTTGTTTATTATTTGGTGTGTTTGGTCTTAGTTTGTTTAATGTTCACAAACATGTTTGTCAAAATTTTTGTTAAGTGTTCGTGAACATGTCCGTTTAGCGTTCGCGAACATGTTCATCAATTGATTATAGGTTTACAAAGAAGCAACAAGTTTTATTCACTTTACAAACTAATCCCCAAATTCTAGAATTAAACCATACTATTATAAATGAACATAAACGAGTTTATAAATGAACATAAACAAGTCTATAAATAAACATAAATAAGCTGAACACACCTATTTTCATATTCGTTTGTTTATTAATCGAACATAACCTTAAAAAGAAAAAAGAAACGTATGTAAAGCATAATGTTACAGAACATTCAACCATTTAATATTTAGAAAACATCACATTAAAAATATATAATGTCCGGAAAAAAACAGCCAAAACTTGCTTTAAAACACTCCTACTAAAGTACAACCAACCGAACTTAAATTTCATCGGTAAATTAATATAGCATTAACAACAAACTTTATAATCTGATTGGATAGAGTTTGAAAATCTTATAGAAAATACGTTTTCTCTTTTTCTTACTCTGATTTTTATATATATATATGTCTTAAAATTCTTCACTTTCCTATCTCCTCTCTTTATCACTTTATACGTTAACTAAATTGTTCACTTGCCCAAATTTCATTCAAAATATGGAACGATTCTTTCGTTTACTTTCAATTGTTTTCTTTCTTTTAATATTTCTTCTAACAACAGGTTTTTTCTTTAATATTTTTTTAATATTTTACCTTATAAATTAGTCATTTATTCTCTTTGAATTTAGGATTTTAATAAAGCATTTAACATAACAACTCAACAAGTATGTATGTATATATAAAAAGTCGTTTTATTCATATTTGATATTCATTCTTAAAAATAAAGTATCTTTAGTCCTATTTCTCTCCATAGTTTTATAATATCATGTTTAAATACTTTTGATTTCTTTACTTTATTTATTTTTCATGTTTTTTTTGATAAAATAAAGCTGAGATGGGACCTATGATGGTGAAAGGTAAAACTTGCAAGTTTCCAAGCGGCACGTACGGGTGGTGGTGCATTGATGATTTAGCATGTTACAATTACTGCGTGGGTTTTGAGAGGTCTTTCGATGGAAGATGTGAGGGCTCTTTTCTCGCAAAATGTATTTGTTATAAAAAGTGTTAGTCAATGAACAAAAAATATTTTCTTTTTTTATACTTCTTTATTTGTTATATATGTGATTTTATGTCACGTATATTATCAATAAAATAAAAAAATTAATAAAATAATAAAAAAAATTATTATTTTATATAAAATAAAATTATTTTTGGGAGATATAAAGAAATAAAAAAATAAACAAACAAAATTTATAAATGTTTGTTTTAAAAATAAATGTACATGACAATTTTCTATTGGTCATTTATGTTATAAACTAACCATATTATATAGATAGAATACATTGAGTTTCATAATACTTATTTAGTGTATAATAATTCAAGGATCAATAGGGGAAAACATTAAAATTTAGTGACTAAATAAAGTTTTATCACTTTAAAATGAGCTATTTACAATTGAAATCATTAAACTTGCCCTCTACTTTCATATAGGTCACAAACCTTTGATTTAATCAAATTAAATCATTAAACTTTTATTATTAACAAATTAAATCATTCATATTAACATCGTTAAATATTTTAATGAAAAAACTGACTCAATAATCCTATTAAACATAATTTTCCATGTCAACAAGTTAATATTAATTAAAATTAAAGAAAAAATATTTAAATTTTTTTTACATTAAATTATTAAAGAAATTATGGTTCAATGCAATTTTTTTAATAATTTATCGTAAAAAAAGATTTTAAATATTTTCTCTTTAATTTTAATTAATATTAACTTGTTGATATGAAAAAATAAGTCTAGTAGGATTATTGAGTCAGTTTTTCTGTTAAAATAATTAATGGTGTTAGTGTGAATGATTTAATTTGTTAATAATAAAAGTTTAATGATTTAATATGATTAAATCAAAAGTTTGTGACCTATACGAAAGTAGATGGTAAGTTCAATGATTTAAATTGTAAATGACTCCTTTAAAATTTATAAAAAAAAATAATGATATTAAAAAGTTAATAAGTTAAAATCTACGCAATCGACTATCCCTAGTTTTTAAAATATGTTTAATTTTTAATATTTTTCGTTTTGTACTAAGACTTATTTTTTTTAATAATTTAGAAATAAAATAAAAATCCAAATAAATAAATTGATCCGAGATCTTTTAAACCTTGATGCATTTGATAGAAAGAATTATCGTTGATATTCTCAAAGAATTCTAATCTTCTTCGAACAACTTGAATTATAATTTATCCTTTTCATCCCACCTACTATTAAGGTGAAGATCAAATTTTCGTGAAAAATAAAAAAAACAAGGTACATAGACCACCACTAAACTAAGTAAAAATAACTTTTTACATCATTTATAAAAGTGATTAGTAATCGAGGGGAATAAATGAACTGAGCTTGAATGAATAAGAGTATGTTTAGGTTCGTTTATTTATTTTTAAAGGTGTCAAAAATCGGTTCATGTTCGTTTAAATTTTTAATAGCATGTTCAACTTGGTTCGTTTATTTTTTGGTATGTTTAAACTCGGTTCGTTTAACATTCGTAAACATGTTTGTTTAGTTTCGTAGACATGTTCGTTTATATATCTTCCCGAACATGTTCGTATAACGTTCATTAACATGTTTGTATAACGTTCGCGAATATGTTCGTCAATTGATTAAGGGTTTGCAAAAAGGTAACAAGTTTTATTCACTTTACAAACTAATCCCAAAGTCTAAAATTAAGTCATACAATTATAAATGAACATAAACGAATTTATAAACAAGCCTATAAACAAACATAAACGAATTTTTTATTGATCATTTATGTTATAAACTATTCATGTTATAAAAATAGAATATATTGAGTTACATAATACTAATTTAATGTACACTAATATAGTCCAAAAAATAATTAAAGGATCGATAGAGAAAAACATTAGAATTCAATGACTAAATAAAGAAAGCTTTATCACTATAAAATTTATAAAAGAAAATAAATATATTAAAAATAAACAATTTAAAAATTATGCAATCTACTATCCTTAGTTTGGTTAATTATGTTTAATTTTTAATATTTTTCAGTTAGTATTGACGATTTTATTTTGTGTTAATATTTATTTTTTAATAATTTAAAATTAAAATATAATACTTTCGTCAATTTCGATTCAAATGAACAAATTAATCCTAGATCTTTTAAACTTTGATACGTTTGATAGAAAGAATTATAATTGATGTTCTCAAAGAATTCTAATCTTCTAACAACTTGAAATGGAATTTTTCATTTTCATCCCACCTACTATTAATCTAACTATGGACATTACAGTAAATTTGACTACTATCGTTTTTGATGTTGATTCTATCAAGAATTGTTAGTCAATATTGATCCAATACTAATAAGATAAGTCATGTCATCACAGAGCGACTAAAATGTGAAAATTTCAAAAACTAAATAATAATTAAAAGAAATTCAAATTTTACTGATCAAAATAAAATAAAAAAATTTAGTGATAAATAGTTTAATTTACCTTAAAAATTATCATTGAAGAAAAATCGACAAATATATATTTTTTAATTATAATGGGTGACCCAAATATAACCTTACCTTGAGTAATCGAAATGTAGTCTTACCTATAATTGAGTGATCCAAATGTAACCTTTAATAATTAGATGACCTAAATATAACTTAACCCATAATTGAGCGACCCAAAAGTAACTTTAAATAATTTGGTGACCCAATTATAATATTACTTATATTTGAATAATTTTCGTTGTAGTTTACCCAAAAAATATTATTAAATTTTTAAATAATATAATTAGGTTTTCAGTAAAAGTTTTACTATATTTATAAACATGATATTTGAGCATATTTTTAAAATTATACCTTTGATACACATTTAGTTTTTCTAATTCGATAATTCATGGCAATGGAGTTACATGTTTACAAACTAATAAAGATATCTTTTTGTAAAAATAAATTTAATTAACTGTATTAATTATTTAAATATAATATTATTTGTGCTTACCATAAAAAATAATATTAAAAATTCAAGTAAAGAAAAAAATTTACGTGAAAAATAAAAAAGACAAGGTACACAGACAACTACTAAATTAAGTAATATATATATATATATATATATATATATATATTATCATTGAGAAAAGTGATTGTGATTAGTAATTAAGGGTATAAAGAAAGCGATCTTAATGAATAAGGGTATATTTGTGTTTATTTATTTATTTTTAAAGGTGTCCGAAATAAATTTATGTTTATTTAATTTTTTAAAGGTATGTTTGAGTTTAATTTGTCTATTATTTTGGTGTGTTTGGTCTTTAGTTTGTTTAATGTTCACAAACATGTTTGTCAATATTTTTGTTAAGTGTTCGTGAACATGTCCGTTTAGCGTTCGCGAACAATTCATCAATTGTTTATGGGTTTGCAAAGAGAAAACAGAATTTACTTATTTTGCAAACTAATCCCCAAATGAGCTTATAAGCGATCATATAAACGAACATAAATAAGCTGAACACACATACTTTCGTATTCATTTGTTTATTAATTGAACATAACCTTACAAAGAAAAAAGAAACGTTTGTAAAGCAAAATGTTACAAAACATTCAACTATTTAATATTTAAAAAACATCACATTAAAAATGAGATAATGTCTGAAAACCCCCCAGCCAAAACCTACTTTAAAACACACCTATTAAAGTGCAACCAATCGAACTGATATTTCATCGCTAACGCAATATAGTATTAACAACAAACATTATAGTCTTATTGGATAGAGTTCGAGAATTCTATAGAAAAAACGTTTGTTTTGTCTCTTTTTCTTAATCTGAATTTTTATATAAATGTCATAAAATTCTTGACTTTCATATTTCCTCTCTTATCTCTTTATACATTAATTAGATCGCTCATTTGCTCAAATTTCATCGAAAATATGGATCGATTCTTTCGTTTACTTTCAACTGCTTTCTTTCTCTTAATGTTTCTTCTAACAACAGGTTTTTTCTTCTATATATATATTTTTAATATTTTACCTTTATTTAATCAAACATAACTTTAGAAAGAATAAAGAAATGTCTATGAACCAAAATGTTCCAAAACATTCAACCATTTAATATTTGGAAAACATCACATTAAAAATGACATAAAATCTGAGAAAAAACAACTAAAATCTGCTTTAAAACACACCTACTAAAGTGCACAGCATTAACAATAAACATTACAATTTGATTGGACAGAGTTTGAGAATCCTATAGAAAATACGTTTGTGTTATGTCTTTTTCTTACTCTGATCTTGTTTTTTCTATATATATATATATATAAATGTCTCAAAATTTTTCACTTTCGTATCTCCTCTCTTATCTCTTTCGTTTACTTTTAACTGCTTTCTTTTTTTTAATGCTTCTTCTAACATGTTTTTTTTTCTCTCAATATTTTCTAACATTTTACCTTCTAAATTAATCATTCATTCTCTTTGAATTTAGGGTTTTAGTAAAGCATTTAACATAACAACTCCACATGTATGTATATATAAAAAGTTGTTTAGATTTATATTTGATATTTATTCTTAAAAATAACGTTCCCTTAGTCCTATTTCTCTCTATAGTTTTATAATCTCATGCATAAATACTTTAGATTTCTTTAATTTATTTATTTTTCATTTTTTTAAAATAAAACTGAGACGGGGCCTATGAAGGTAGAGGTTAATATTTGTAAGTATCCAAACGGCACGTTGGAGGGATGGTGTTTTTATGATTCAGTATGTTTAGAATATTGTGTGGGTAAGGAGTATTCTGAGTTTGAAATAGGTGAGGGCTATTTTCCTTCAAAATGTATTGTTACAAAAGTGTTAGTAAAAAAATTTTCATTTGTCCTCCTTCTATACTATTTTATATATTATATATGTGATTTTATGTCATGTTTACTGTCAATAAAATAAAAATAATTAATAAAATAATAAAAAAATATTATTATATACGAAATAAAACTAATTTCAGGAGATATAAAGAAATACAAAAATAATTTATAAATGTTTGTTTATAGAATAAATGTGTATGACAATTTTCTATTGGTTATTTATGTTATAAACTAATCATGTTATATGGATAGAATACATTGAGTTAAATAATACTAATTTAGTGTATACTAATATAGTCCAAAAGCATGAGCCATCTAACTTCAGTGGTAAAAGGAATGATTGTTGTTCCTAGAGGTCATAGGTTCGAGCACTAGTAATGTCAGCATAGTGATTAAGCGATCAATGTCCAATGGTTGAGAGTATACACTAGAACCCGTGACCTCTCAACCATTGGACATTGATCGCTTAATCACTCTGTAACTAAATAAAACTTTATCACTTTAAAATTTATAAAAGAAGAATAATGATTTTAAAAAGTAAATAAGATAAAAATCTTTGCAATCGACTATCCCTAGTTTTTTTAAAATATGTTTAATTTTTAATATTTTCATTTAGTACTGACAATTTCGTTTTGTACTAATACTTAATGTTTTTTATAATTTAAAAATAAAATAAAATATTATCGTTAATCTCCATCCAAATAAATAATTATTACTGATGTTCTCAAAGAATTCTCATCTTCATCGAACAACTTGAATTAGAATTTGTCCTTTTCATCCAACCTACTATTAATGTAACCACAAATACTATCCTAAATTCGACTACCATCGTTTTTGTTGTTGATGCTACCAAGAACAGTTAGTCAATGATCCAATACTAATAAAATAAGTCATGTCATGTCATCATAGAGCAATTAAAAATATGAAAATTTTAAAAATTAAATGATTAAATTAAAAGAAATTTAAATTTTAGTAACCAAAATAAGAATAAAAAAATTAGGTGATAAATGATTTAGTTTACCTAAAAAATTTATTATGTAAGAGAAATCCTCGAATATCTATCTATCTATCTATCTAACCCTAAACCCTATCTATCTATCTATCTATCTATCTATCTATCTATCTATCTATCTATCTATCTATCTATCTATCTATCTATCTATCTATCTATCTATCTATCTATCTATCTATCTATCTATCGATCGATCGATCGATCGATCGATCGATCGATCTATCGATCTATCTATCCATCCATCGATCTATCCATCCATCCATCCATCCATCCATTCATCTATCTATCTATCTATCTATCCCAAATATAATATTTCATTGAGTAATCTTAATATAACTTTACCCATAATTGAGTGATCCACGTAAAATCTTTAATAATTGGGTGACCCAAATATAATTTAACCCTTAATTAAACTTTTAATAATATCACATTAAAATGACAAAAAGTCTGAAAAAAAAAATCAAAACTTGCTGTCAAAATATGCCTATTAAAACTGATGTTACATCGGTAACGTAGCATAACATTAATAACAAACGTTACAATCAGATTAGATAGAATTTGAGAATCCTATGAAAAGTACGTTTGTGTTGTCTCCTTTTCTTACTCTGATCTTGTTTTTTATATAAATGTTTTAAAATTTTTCACTTTCATATCTCCTCTCTTATCTCTTTATACATTAACTAGATTGCTCATTTACTCAAATTTCATCCAAAATATGGATCGATTTTTTCGTTTACTTTCACCTGCTTTATTTCTTTTGGTGCTTCTTCTAACAACAGGTTTTTTTCTTTAATATTTTTTAACATTTTACCTTTTAAATTAATCATTCATTCTCTTTGAATTTAGAGTCTTAGTAAAGCATTTAACATAACAGCTCAACATGTATGTATACATAAAAAGTTGTTTATATTCGTATTTGATATTTATTCTTAAAAATAATGTACCTTTAGTCCTATTTCTCTCTACAATTTTATAATCTCATGTTTAAATACTTAGATTTCTTTAATTAATTTATTTTTTTATGTTTCTTTGGGTAAAATAAAGCTGAGATGGGGTCTATGATGGTGAAGGGTAAAACTTGCAAGCATCCAAGTGACACATTCAAGGTGTGGTGGTGCTCCGATGGTTCATTATGTACAGCTTATTGCTTTTTGAAGGAGTCTTATGAAGGTGGAAAATGTGAGGGGTGGTTTCCTCCGAAATGTATTTGTTACAAAGAGTGTTAGTCTATAAATAAAATTCATTTGTCCTTCTTTTTATACTCATTTATCTATTATATATGTGATTTTATGTCACGTTTATTATCAATAATAATTAATAAAATAATAAAAAATATTTTTATATATGAAATAAAATTATTTGCGGGAGATATAAAGAAATAGAAAAGTAAAAGAAATTATAAATGTTTGTTTATGGAATAAATATACATGACAATTTTTTATTGGTCATTTATGTTATAAACTAACCATGTTATAAAGATATAAAATACATTGGTTTCATAATACTAATTTACTGTATACTAATATAGTCCAAAAAATAATTCAAAGGATCAATAGGAAAAAACATTAACATTCTGGGACTAAATAATGCTTAATCACTTTAAAATTTATAAAGGAAGAATAATATATGAAAAATAAACAATATAAAAACTATGAAATCCAATATCCTTAGTTTGGTTAATTATGTTTAATTTTTAATATTTTTGGGTTAGTATTGACGATTTTATTTTATGTTAACATTTATTTTTTAATAATTTAAAATCAAAATAAAATATTTTCGTTAATGTCGATCCAAATGAAGAAAATAATCCTAGATCTTTTAAACCTATATCTTTCTGATAGAAAGAATTATCGTTGATGTTCTCAAAGAATTTTAATCTTGTTCGAACAACTTGAATTGAAATATGTCCTTTTCTTCCCACCTACTATTAATGTAACCGTGGACATTACAGTAAATTCGACTACCATCGTTTTTTTATGTTGATGCTATCGTGTTACTCAAAGACCCAATACTAATAAAATAAGTCATGTGATTATAGAGCGACTAAAATGGGAAAATTCCAAAAATTAAATAATTAATTAAAAGAAATTTAAATTTTAGTGATCAAAATAAGAATAAAAAATTGAGTGATAAATATTGTAATTTAACTAAAAAAATTTATCATTGAAGAAAAATCGTCAAATATATTTTTTTAAATATAACGAGTGATTCAAATATAACCTTACTTTGAGTATTCCAAATATAACCTTTAGTAATTGGATAACCCAAATATAACTTAACTCATAATTGAGTGACCCAAAATAATTTTTAATAATCCGGTGACCCAATTATAATATTACTCATAATTGAATAATTTTTATTGTAGTTTATAGCTAAAAATTATTATTAAACTTTTAAATAATATAATTAGGTCAATAAAAGTTTAATTATATTTATAAATATAATATTTGTGCAAGTGTTTAAAATTATACCTTTGACACATTTAGTTTTCCTAAATAGATTATTCATGGAAATGGAACTCCATGTTTACAAACTAATAACGATATATTTTTGTAAAAATAAATTTAACTAATTGTAATAATTATTTAAATATAATATTATTTGTGCTAACCATAAAAATAATATTAAAAATTCAGGTGAAGATAAATTTTACGTGAAAAATAAAAAAGACAAGGTACATAGACAATCATTAAACTACGTAAAAATAATTTTTGCATCATTGAAAAAAGTGATTAAGGTGAGATTAGTAATCCGAGGACGTAAACGAATCGAGCTTGAATGAATAATGGTATGTATGTGTTATTTATTTAATTATTTATTTTTAAAGGTGTCTAAAATAGGTTCACGTTGGTTTAAATTTTTAATAGTATGTTTGAGCTTGGTTTATTTATTATTTTGGTATGTGCTCAGTTCGTTTAATGGTCACAAACATGTTAGTAAAAAGACAAGTTTTAATATTTTAAAAATTAATCTCCAAATTCTTGAATTAAGCAATACAAATTATAAACGAACATAAACGAACCTATAAATGAACATAAATGAGCCAAACACACTTATTTTCGTATTCGTCCTTTTCTTTAATCAAACATTAACTTAAAAAGAATAAAGAAATGTCTATGAATCAAAATGTTTCAAAACATTCAACCATTTAATATTTAGAAAACATCACATTAAATATGATATAAAGTCTGAGAAAAAAACCCAAAACCTGCTTTAAAACACACCTACTATAGTGCAACCAACCGAACTGATATTTCATCGGTAACGTAACATAGCATTAACAACAAACATTATAATCTGTTTGAATAGAATTTGAGAATCCTATAAAAAATACGTTATTGTTGTCTCTTTTTCACACTCTGACCTTGTTTTGTATATAAATGTTTTAAAATTTTTCACTTTCATATCTCTTCTCTTATCTCTTTATAAATTAAATAGATTGCTCATTTGCTCAAATTTTATCCAAAATATGGATCGGTTCTTTCGTTTACTTTCAACTGCTTTCTTTCTTTTGATGCTTCTTTTAACAACAAGTTTTTTCTTCAATATTTTTTAACATTTTACCTTCTAAATTAATCATTCATTCTCTTTGAATTTAGGTTTTAGTAAAGCATTTAACATAACAACTCAACATTTATGTATACATAAAAAGTTGTTTAAATTCATATTTAATATTCATTCTTAAAAATAATGTTCCATTAGTTCTATTTCTCTCTATAACTTTATAATCTCATGTTTAAATACTTAGATTTATAAAATTTATTTATTTTTCATGTTTTTTTGGGTAAAATAAAGCTGAGATGGGATTTATGATGGTGGAGGGTAAAACTTGCAAGTACCCAAGCGGGACATTCTACGGGTGGTGCTTTAGTGATTCATTATGTTCTGATTATTGCGTGGAGTATGACAATTATGATTACGAAGATGGAAAATGTGAGGGGTGTTTTCCTTCGAAATGTATTTGTTACAAAAAGTGTTAGTTAATGAACAAAATTCATTTGTTCTCCTTTTTATACTCCTTTATCTGTTATATACATGATTTTATGTCACATTTATTATCAATAAAATAAAAATAATTAATAAAATAATAAAAATATTATTATATATAAAATAAAATTATTTGCAGTAGATATAAAGAAATATAAAAATAAACAAAAAAATTATAAATATTTTTTATAGAATAAATGTGCATGACAATTTTTTATTGGTCATTTTTGTTATAAACTAATCATGTTATATAGATTGAATACATTGAATTACATAATACGAATTTAATGTATAGTAATATAGTCCAAAAGCTCTAGTCATCTAGCCTTAGTGATAAAAGGAACGGTTGTTATTCTTAGAAGTCAAGGGTTCGAGTATCAGTAATATTAGTATAGTGATTGAGCGATCAATGTTCAATGGTTGAGAGTATAATGTAACCCCCTAAACCGGCCTATGCGGGAAGCCCGGCTAGAGTGTCACATCGTTTTTATTTACGAAACATAAAGCATAAAAATTATTTAACTGAAGCAAATGAAAATATATACCATCTAACAGTTCAAAATATGTATACGTTTATAAAACAAAGTAGCTAGAAATAGTGTTCCAAATTAGTTTGTAAAACAAAGAGTAAAGTGATATTTCTAAAACACCAGTAATAAAATATATGATGACACATGTCACCTTAACATAAACTAAGGAAAAAGGTAAATGTGTTACATCAATGTGTAACCAGGTAGTATGTAGATCCTCCAATGCCAAGTCCGGGATGTCTATCTACGAGTATCTGAAAGGGGAAGAAAACAGGTATGAGCTATAAAGCCCAGTGTGTCCCAACAGTGCAACAGATAACAGTTAAATCGATTAAACGGTAAAACAGAAAATCAGATCATGTGTATGCATGACAGACTACCCTCCAACCATACTCCAGGATACAGTTCCCCCGAACGGTATCTGATACTGACATTAACCCTAGCCTTTAAGGTTAAGGTACCGGCCTAAGGGATTACCTTAGGTTGCAGGACGGAATTACCCCGGCTAATGCACAGGAACCGTAAACAGGCGGAATTACCCTAACTGAGGTTAGGAACCGTAAACAGGCGGAATTACCAGCTGGATCAAGGCTGAACCGAAGCTGAAGTACTACTCATCACCCCAACACTAATATGACAGGCATGCAGTAATAATAGGAGACATGATGGTAGTATCAGAAATTAATCAGGCAATATGCATACGTAAATCAGGACATATCAGATATACGGTAAACCATTAAATGGTATATCTTAAAATTCAAAGCAAATATTTATATAAATCCAGAAAACAGTTATGTGCACATACTTGACTCGTTTAAACATAAAACAGTAAAATACAGTGTATAGCATACAAGGAACACACCTCAATGGCAGGAAAAAGTCAGTGGGCGTTCGAGCCTCGCTCTGTAGCTGTACTGGACCCTAAAAATATAAAATATAATTTTTCATTAATACTGGAGCTAAAGTATTGAATTGATTACTCACGGGTATTAAAAACATACGGGTCACGATCGGATCTCGGGATCGGTCAAAGCGGGAGGAACTGGGTTGGTTCGGTGCACGATCGGGAGAATTATGAGATCCTACAAATAAACAGACATAAACTTTAGACTTTAAATAAAACTCTGGACTTAACTTAACTTGGAAGAAAAACATGATTCGAGACTTTAAAGTCCAATTTGGAGGCTTTCGGGTTCGAATTTCGAAAAATGGACTTCACGGATGGACTCAGGACGTCGAAAAACATAAAATAGGAGTTTTTGAAAATTTTGACTTTTGGGGTCAAAGTCAACGCTGACGTCAGCAGTCAAAGTCAACGCTGACGTCATGCTGAGTCAGCAGTCAACGGTCAGTGCTGACGTCATGCTAACGTCACGGTCAACGGTCAACGGGTCGGGTCGGTCAACGGGTCAACAGGTCAACGGGTCAACGGTTTACCGGGTTGGACCGGTTTGGTTCGGTAAGACCGGCTCGGTTTGGGAGGGCCGGTTCAAGGCCGGTTTGGACCGGTTTGGGCCGGTTTGGACCGGTCAGCCCATAGTAACCGTCCTGGTGGCCGGAAACCGCTTCCGGTGGCGCGTGAAGGCCACACGCGGCCCGAATCGGCCGGAAAATGCACACCGAGACCAGATTTTTCCAGATCTACTCCAATAAAACCATAACTCAAGCCAAACTTCCAGAAAAACACTTTAAATAGTCGGATTTAAACTCACTTACCAAATCGGGGAGAGGTTCTCCGATGAAGGTCCTGCCGGCGTCGAGGTGAAGCGATGATGGAGGGGTTTTGGCCGGCTCTGGGTGGTGAACTTCGTGGTACAGGCGACGCGCCGGTTCGATCACCGGATCGACCGGAATCGACGAAAAACAAAGAGGTATAAACCCTAACCCCGGCGAAGCTTTGGGCTTCGATTACCGGCGATCCAAGCGGCGGTTGGGCGCGTGGATAAGGAGGTTTTGCTCGGGGAGGGAAGACGAACAAAACGGAAACGACGGTGCAAGCCACGGACGACCGGAGAAGGAGATCGGCGGCGGTCGGGCTTGAGAGAATTAGGGGGTTTATTATTTTTTTTTGGGTTTCTGAATCTAATAAGGTTCAAATAAAAGTATTCTAAATTTTCTTTTTTTTTTCTTTAAAATATATATATATATACTTATATATATATATATTTATTTAATTTATTATTATTTCAAGAGTGTTACAGTATACACTAGAACGTATACTACAGTAATCGTTGTATAGCTTATTCAAATATAAATAATATAGTCCAAAAAATAATTCAAGGATCAATATGGGGAAAACAATAAAATTCAGTGACTAAATAAAGCTTTATCACTTTAAAAATTATAAAAGAAGAATAATGATATTAAAAAGTAAATAAGATAAAATCTATGAAATCGACTATCCCTAATTTTTTTAAATATGTTTAATTTTTTAATTTTTATTTAGTACTGAAAGTTTTGTTTTGTACTAATTCTTAATTTTTTTTTTATAATTTAGAAATAAAATAAAATATTAAGCATAATATCGATCCAAATAAACAAAATGATCCTAGCTCTTTTAAATCTTGATCCGTTCGATAAAAAGAATTATTATTGATGTTCTCAAAGAATTTTAATCTTCTTCAAACAACTTGAATTAGAATTTGTCCTTTCCATCCCATCTACTATTAATATAACCACAGGCACTATTCAAAATTCTATTATCATTGTTTTTGTTGTTTATGCTATCAAGAAAAACTAGTCAATGACCCAATACTAATAATATAAGTCATGTGATCACAGAGTGATTAAAATATGAATATTTTTTTGTAAAAAGATGATTAAATTAAAAGAAATTTAAATTTTAGTGACCAAAATAAGAATAAAAATTTAAGTGATGAATGATTTAGTCTACCTAATAAATTTATTATGGAAGAGAAATACTCGAATATCTATCTATCTATCTATCTATCTATCTATCTATCTATCTATCTATCTATCTATCTATCTATCTATCTATCTATCTATCTATCTATCTATCTATCTATCTATCTATCCTAATATAATTTTACCTATAATTGAGTGATCCACATAAAATCATTAATAATTGGGTGACCTAAATATAACTTAACCCATAATTAAGTGACCTAAAAATAACTTGTAATAATTTAGTGACCTAAATATAACATTACTCATAAATCATAATTAAATAACTTTTGCTGTAGTTTAGTTAAAATAATTACGATTAAACTTTTAATAATATAATTAGGTTTCCATTAAAAGTTTTATTATATTTATAAATATGATACGTGAACATGTTTTTAAAATTATACCTTTGATGCAATTAGTTTCCTAAATAGATAATTCAAGGCAATGAAAGTGCATATTTACAAACATCCTTAAAGTTAACATGATATCTTTTAAATTTCGTACATCTAAAAAATCAAAACAGACATTCATGGTACTAAAAAAAGCTTTAATTTTTTTTGAATAAAACATTTGACAGATATTGAAAAACATAAAGATTAGTTTGTAAAATAAAATGTTCTAAAACGTTCTACCATTTAATATTTAGAAAATATCGCAATAAAAAGACAAAAAATCTGGAAAAAAAATAATCAAAACTTGTTGTTAGAACATGCCTATTAAAACCGATGTTACATCAGTAACGTAGCGTAACATTAATAACAAATTACAATCAGATTAGATAGAATTTAAGAATCCTATGAAAAATACGTTTGTGTTGTCTCCTTTTCTTACTCTGATCTTGTTTTTTATATAAATGTTTAAAAAAATTTCACTTTCATATCTCCTCTCTTATCTCTTTATACATTAACTAGATTGCTCATTTACTCAAATTTCATCCAAAATATGGATCAATTCTTTCGTTTACTTTCAACTGCTTTCTTTCTTTTGATGCTTCTTCTAACAACAGGTTTTTTTTTCTTTAATATTTTTAACATTTTATCTTCTAAATTAAGCATTCATTCTCTTTGAATTTAGGGTTTTAGTAAAGCATTTAACATAGCAACTCAAGATGTATGTATACAAAAAAAGTTATTTATATTCATATTTGATATTTATTCTTAAAAATAATGTACCTTTAGTCCTATTTCTCTCTATAGTTTTATAATTTGATGTTTAAATACTTATATTTCTTTAATTTACTTATTTTTCATGTTTTTTTTTTTTGGTAAAATAAAGTTGAGATGGGGTCTATGATGGTGGAGGGTAGAACTTGCAAGCATCCAAGTGGCACATTCAAGTGGTGGTGCAGAAATGAATCATTATGTTCAGCTTATTGCTTTTTGAAGGAGTCTTATGAAGGTGGAAAATGTGAGGGATGGTTTCTTCCGGAATGTATTTGTTATAAAGAGTGTTAGTCTATAAATAAAATTCATTTATCCCACTATTGATAATCATTTATCTGTTATATATGTGATTTTATGTCACGTTTATTATCAATAAATTAAAATAATTAATAAAATAATAAAAAAATATTATTATATATGAAATAAAATTATTTGCGGGAGATATAAAGAAATACAAAAGCAAAAGAAATTAAAAATGTTTGTTTATGGAATAAATATACATGATAATTTTCTATTGGTAATTTATGTTATAAACTAATCATGTTATAAAGATATAAAATACATTAGTTTCATAATACTAATTTACTGTATACTAATATAGTCCAAAAATAATTCAAAGGATCAATAGGGAAAAACATTAACATTCTGGGACTAAATAATACTTTCACTTTAAAATTTATAAAAGAAGAATAATATATGAAAAATAAACTATAAAAACTATGAAATCCAGTATCCTTAGTTTGGTTAATTATGTTTAATTTTTAATATTTTTCGGTTAGTATTGACGATTTTATTTTATGTTAATATTTATTTTTTAATAATTTAAAATTAAAATAAAATATTTTTGTTAATGTGAATCCAAATGAACAAAATAATCCTAGATCTTTTAAACCTATATCTTTCTGATGGAAAGAATTATCGTTGATGTTCTCAAAGAATTTTAATCTTGTTCGAACAACCTGAAATGAAATATATCCTTTTAATCCCACCTACTATTAATGTAACCATGGACATTACAGATAATTCGACTACCATCGTTTTTTATGTTGATGCTATAAAGAGTTGTTACTCAAAGACTCAATACTAAAAAAATAAGTCATGTGATTATAGAGCGATTAAAATGTGAAAATTTCAAAAATTAAATAATTAATTAAAAGAAATTTAAATTTAGTGATCAAAATAAGAATAAAAAATTGAGTGATAAATAGTGTAATTTACCTAAAAATATTATCATTAAAGAAAAATCGTCAAATATATTTTTTTAAATATAACGAGTGATCCAAATATAACCTTTAGTAATTGGATGACCCAAATATAACTTAACTCATAATTGAGTGACTTAAAAATAACTTTTAATAATTTGGTGACCCAATTATAGTATTACTCATAATTGAATAATTTTTTTTATAGTTTAACAAAAAATTATTATTAAACTTTTAAATAATATAATTAGGTCAATAAAAGTTTAATTATATATATAAATATAATATTTGTGCATGTTTTTAAAATTATACCTTTGACACCTTTAGTTTTCTAAATAGATAATTCATGGCAATGGAACTGCATGTTTACAAACTAATAACGATATAGTTTTGTAAAAATATATTTAATTAATTGTAATAATTATTTAAATATAATATTATTTGTGCTAACGATAAAAATAAAATTAAAAATTCAGGTGAAGATAAAATTTACGTGAAAAATAAAAAAGACAAGGTACATAGACAATCATTAAATTAAGTAAAAATAATTT
Organism: Abelmoschus esculentus; assembly: GCA_035048815.1. Taxonomy (NCBI): domain Eukaryota; kingdom Viridiplantae; phylum Streptophyta; class Magnoliopsida; order Malvales; family Malvaceae; genus Abelmoschus; species Abelmoschus esculentus. Next base: position 2,752,881 of record JAUCBN010000031.1, on the reverse strand, counting down.
TTGCATCATTGAAAAAAGTGAGATTAGTAATATAAGGGCATAAACGAACCGAACTTGAATGAATAATGGTATGTACGTGTTATTTATTTAATTATTTATTTTTAAAGGTGTCTAAAATAGGTTCACGTTGGTTTAAATTTTCATTCAGTACTGACAGTTTCGTTTTGTACTAATACTTAATTTTTTATTATTTAAAAATAAAATAAAATATTAACGTTAATATCGATCCGAATAAACAAAATGGTCCTAGATCTTTTAAATCTTGATCCGTTCCATAGAAAGAATTATTATTGATGTTCTCAAAGAATTCTAATCTTCCTTGAACAACTTGAATTAGAATTATTTCTTTAATTCTATTTCTCTCTATAGTTAAATACTTATATTTCTTTAATTTATATATTTTTCATGTTTTGGGGTAAAATAAAGCTGAGATGGGGTCTATGATGGTGGAAGATAAAACTTACAAATATCCAAGCCGCAAGTTCGAGTGGTAGTGGTGTTGGAATGATTCAATATGTTCTATTACATGCGTGGAACAGAAGCATTATGTCGGTGGGAAATATGAGGGATGGTTACCTCCGAAATGTATTTGTTACAAAGAGTGTTAGTCAATGAATAAAATTTATTTGTCCTCCTTTTTATACTCATTTATCTGTTATATACGTAATTTTATGTCACGTTTATTATCAATAAAATAAAAATAATTAATAAAATAATAAAAATATTATTATATATGAAATAAAATTATTTGCGAGAAATATAAAAATAAAGAGAAAAAAATTATAAATATTTGTGTATAGAGTAAATGTGCATGACAATTTTTTATTGGTCATTTATGTTAAACTAACCATGTTATATAGATAGAATACATTGAGTTACATAATACTAATTTAATGTAACTAATATACTGCAAAAGCTCTAGCCATCTAGCCTCAGTGGTAAAAGGAACGGTTGTTGTTTCTAAAGGTCACAGGTTCGAGCACGACTAATATCAACGAAGTGATTGAGCGATCATTGTCCAATGTTTAAGAGTATACACTAGAAAAGATACTATTGTAATCATTGTATAACTGATTCAATAAATAATAATATAGTCCAAAAAACAATTCAAGGATCAATATGGGGAAAACATTAAAATTCTGTGACTAAATAAAAGATTTATCACCTAAAATTTTTTGAAAGAAGAATAATGATATTAAATAGCAAATAGTATAAAATCTATGCAATCGACTATCCCTAGTTTTTTTAAATATGTTTAATTTTTAATATTTTCGGTTAGTACTGACAGTTTGGTTTTGTACTACTACTTAAATTTTTATTATTTAGAAATTAAATAAAATATTAACGTTAATATCGATCCAAATAAACAAAATGGTCCTAGATTTTTTAAATCTTGATCCGTTCTATTGAATGAATTATTATTAATGTTCTCAAAGAATTCTAGCCTTCTTCGAACAACTTGAATTAGAATTTGTCCTTTCCATCCCACCTACTATTAATATAAACCCCAGTCACTATCCTAAATTCTACTAGCATTGTTTTTGTTGTCGATGCTATCAAGAACAGTTTGTCATGACCCAATACTAATAATAATTTGGTGACCCAAATATAATATGATTCATTATTAAATAACTTCCGTTGTAGTTTAGTTAAAATAATTACCATTAAACTTTTAAAAATATAATTAGGTTTTCATTAAAAGTTTTATTATATTTATAAATATGATATGTGAACATGTTTTTAAAATTATACAAATACATATTTACGAACACCTTTAAAATTAACATGATCTCTTTAATATTTCGTACTTTTAAAAGATCAAAAGAGACATTAATGGTACTAAAAACAACTTTAATTTTTTAGAATAAAATATTCAAAATATTTGAAAAAATAAAGAACAGTTTATAAAACAAAATGTTCAAAAACATTCTACCATTTAATATTTAGAAAATATTGCATTAAAATGTTATAAAGTCAAAAAAACTGTCAAAACATGTTAAAATATGCCTACTGAAACTGATGTTACATAGGTAACGTAACATAGCATTAACAACGAACATTATAATCTGTTTTGATAGAATTTGAGAATCCTATGAAAAATACGTTTGTGTTGTCAATTATTCATACTCTGATCTTATTTTTTATATAAATGTTTTAGAAATTTTCACTTTCATATCTCATCTCTTATCTCTTTATACATTAACTAGATTGCTCATTCGCTCAAATTTCATCCAAAATATGGATCGATTCTTTCGTTTACTTTCAACTGCTTTCTTTGTTTTGATGCTTTTCCTAACAACAGGTTTTTTTCTTCAATATTCTTTTAACATTTTACCTTCTAAATTAATCATTCAATCTCTTTAAATTTAGAGTTTTAGTAAAACATTTAACATAACAACTCAACATGTATGTATATATAAAAAGTTGTTTAAATTCATATTTGACATTCATTCTGAAAAATAATGTACCTTTAGTTCTATTTCTCTATATAGTTAAATACTTATATTTCTTTAATTTATATATTTTTCATGTTTTGGGGCAAAATAAAGCTGAGATGGGGTCTATGATGGTGGAGGGTAAAACTTGCAAATATCCAAGCCGCAAGTTCGGGTGGTGGGTGTGCTGGAATGATTCAATATGTTCTATTACATGCGTGGAACAGGAGCATTATGTCGGTGGAAAATGTGAGGGATGGTTACCTCCGAAATGTATTTGTTATAAAGAGTGTTAGTCAATGAAAAAAATTATTTATCCTCCTTCTTTTACTTATTTATCTGTTATATACGTGATTTTATGTCACATTTATTATTAATAAAATAAAAATAATTAATAAAATAATAAAAATATTATTATATAAGAAATAAAATTATTTGCGAGAAATATAAAGAAATACAAATATAAAGAGAAAAAAATTATAAATATTTGTTTATAAAGTAAATGTGCATGACAATTTTTTATTAGTCATTTATGTTATAAACTAACCATGTTATATAGATAGAATACATTGAGTTACATAATACTAATTTAATGTAACTAATATACTGCAAAAGCTCTAGCCATCTAGTCTAAGTGGTAAAAGGAACGGTTGTTGTTTCTAGAGGTTACAGGTTCGAGCACGACTAATGTCAACGAAGTGATTCAGTGATCATTGTCCAATGTTTAAGAGTATACACTAGAAAAGATACTATTGTAATCATTGTATAGCTGATTCAATAAATAATAATATAATCCAAAAAATAATTCAAGGATCAATATGGGGAAAACATTAAAATTCTGTGACTAGATAAAAGATTTATCACCTAAAATTTTATGAAAGAAGAATAATGATATTAAATAGCAAATAGTATAAAATCTATGCAATCGACTATCCCTAGTTTTTTTAAATATGTTTAATTTTTAATATTTTCGGTTAGTACTGACATTTCGTTTTGTACTAATACTTAAATTTTTATTATTTAGAAATTAAATAAAGTATTAACGTTAATATCGATCCAAATAAACAAAATGGTCCTAGATTTTTTAAATCTTGATCCGTTCTATTGAATGAATTATTATTAATGTTCTCAAAGAATTTTAGTCTTCTTCGAACAACTTTGAATTAGAATTTGTCATTTCCATCCCACCTACTATTAATATAAACCCCAGTCACTACCCTAAATTCTACTAGCATTGTTTTTGTTGTCGATGCTATCAATAACAGTTTGTCATGACCCAATACTAATAATAATTTGGTGACCCAAATATAATATGTTTCATTATTAAATAACTTCCGTTGTAGTTTAGTTAAAATAATTACCATTAAACTTTTAAAAAATATAATTAGGTTATCATTAAAAGTTTTATTACATTTATAAATATGATATGTGAACATGTTTTTAAAATTATACGTTGGACGCAATTAGTTACCTAAATAGATAATTCAAGGCAATGAAAATACATATTTACAAACACCTTTAAAATTAACTTGATCTCTTTAATATTTCGTACTTTTAAAAGATCAAAAGAGACATTTATGGTACTAAAAAAAAACTTTAATTTTTTAGAATAAAATATTCAAATTATTTGAAAAAATAAAGAACAGTTTATAAAACAAAATGTTCAAAAAATTCTACCATTTAATATTTAGAAAATATTGCATTAAAATGTTATAAAGTCAAAAAAAACTATCAAAACATGTTGTTAAAATATGCCTACTGAAACCGATGTTACATAGGTAACGTAACATAGCATTAACAACGAACGTTATAATCTGTTTCGATAGAATTTGAGAATCCTATGAAAAATACGTTTGTGTTGTCAATTATTCATACTCTGATCTTATTTTTTATATAAATGTTTTAGAAATTTTCACTTTCATATCTCATCTCTTATCTCTTTATACATTAACTAGATTGCTCATTCGCTCAAATTTCATCCAAAATATGGATCGATTCTTTCGTTTACTTTCAACTGCTTTCTTTGTTTTGATGCTTCTCCTAACAACAGGTTTTTTTCTTCAATATTCTTTTTAACATTTTACCTTCTAAATTAATCATTCATTCTCTTTAAATTTAGAGTTTTAGTAAAACATTTAACATAACAACTCAACATGTATGTATATATAAAAAGTTGTTTAAATTCATATTTGACATTCATTCTGAAAAATAATGTACCTTTAGTTTTATTTCTCTCTATAGTTAAATACTTATATTTCTTTAATTTATATATTTTTCATGTTTTGGGGCAAAATAAAGCTGAGATGGGGTCTATGATGGTGGAGGGTAAAACTTGCAAATATCCAAGCGGCAAGTTCTGGTGGTGGGTGTGCTGGAATGATTCAATATGTTCTATTACATGCGTGGAACAGGAGCATTATGTCGGTGGAAAATGTGAGGGATGGTTACCTCCGAAATGTATTTGTTACAAAGAGTGTTAGTCAATGAACAAAATTTATTTATCCTCCTTCTTTTACTTATTTATCTGTTATATACGTGATTTTATGTCACATTTATTATCAATAAAATAAAAATAATTAATAAAATAATAAAAATATTATTATATAAGAAATAAAATTATTTGCGAGAAATATAAAGAAATACAAATATAAAGAGAAAAAAATTATAAATATTTGTTTATAGAGTAAATGTGCATGACATTTTTTTATTGGTCATTTATGTTATAAACTAACCATGTTATATAGATAGAATACATTGAGTTACATAATACTAATTTAATGTAACTAATATACTGCAAAAGCTCTAGCCATCTGGCCATCTATTTATCTATCTATCTATCTATCTATCTATCTATCTATCTATCTATCTATCTATCTATCCATGCATCTATTTATCTATCTATCTATCTATCCATCTGTCTGTCTATCTATCTATCTATCTATCCATCCATCCATCCATCTATCCATCCATCCATCCATCCATCTATCTATCTATCTATCTATCTAACAGGTACCCAAAATATAATATTACCTTAAGTGATCCTAATATAGCTTACCCATAATTGAATGATCGCATATAATTTTTAATAATTGAGTGACCCAAATATAACTTAACTCATAATTGAGTGATCTAAAAGTAACTTTTAATAATTTGGTGACTCTCATATAACATTACTCATAATTAAATAACTTATGTCGTAGATTAGTTAAAATAATTACTATTAAACTTTTAAATAATATAATTATGTTTTCATTAAAAGTTTTAATATATTTATAAATATGATATACGAACATGTTTTTGAAATTATACCTTTGACGCAATTAGTTATCCAAATAGATAATTCAAGGCAATAAAAGTACATATTTATAAACACCCTTAAGGCTAATATGATCTCTTTAAAATTTCGTACATCTAAAATATCGAAAGAGACATTAATGGTATTAAAAAAAACTTTAAATTTTTCTGAATAAAATATTCGTCGGATTTTGAAAAACATAAAATAGTTTGTAAAACAAAATGTTCCAAAATATTCTAGCATTTAATATTTTGAAAATATAACATTAAAATGATATAAAGTTTAAAAACAATCTGTCAAAACCTTTTGTTAAAATATGCCTACTAAAACCGATGTTATATCAGTAACGTAGTATAGCATTAACAACAAACGTTATAATATGTTTGGATAGAATTTGAGAATCTTATGAAAAATACGGTTGTGTTTCCTCTTTTTCTTACTCTGATTTAGTTTTTTATATAAATATTTTAAAAAATTTCACTTTTATATCTTCTCTCTTATCTCTTTATATATTAACTAGATTATTCATTTGTTCAAATTTCACATAAAATATGGATCCATTCTTTCGTTTACTTTCAACTGTTTTTTTTTTCTTTTGATGCTTCTTCTAACAACATTTCTTTTTTAATATTTTTTAACATTTTACCTTTTAAATTAATCATTCATTCTCTTTGAATTTAGAGTTTTACTAAAGTATTTAATATAACAACTCAACATGTATGCATATATAAAAAGTTGTTCGTATTCATATTTGATATCCTTTCTTAGAATAAATATATCTTTAGTCCTATTTTTCTCTATAGTTTTATAATTTCATGTTTAAGTACTTAGATTCCTTTAATTTATTTATTTTTCATGTTTTTTGGGGTAAAATAAAGCTGATAGGGGGTCTTCTATGATGGTGGAGGGTAAAACTTGTAAGCATCCAAGTGACACATTCAAGGGGTGGTGCTCTAATGATTCATTTTGTTTAGCTTATTGCGTCTTCAAGGAGTATTATGATGGTGGAGAATGTCGGGGTGGTTTCTTTTAAAATGTATTTGTTATAAAGATTGCTAGTCAAGAAATAAAATTTATTTGTCCTCATTTTTATATTTCTTTATTTGTTATATATATGTGATTTTATGTCAAGTTTATTATCAATAGAATAAAAATAATTAATAAAATAATAAAATATTATTATATATGAAATAAAATTATTTGCGGGAGAAATAAAAAAATACAAAAAAAAATATAATTGTTTGTTTATGGAATAAATGTACATGACAATTTTCTAATGGTAATTTATGTTATAAACCATTTTATAACGGGATAATTAATTGTGTTACATAATACTAATTTATGGTGTAATAATATTTAAAAAACATCGCATTAAAATTGATACAAATTTTTGGAGAAACAGCCAAAACCTGCTTTAAAACACACCTACTAAAGGACAATCAACCATACTGATATTTCATCGGTAACGGCACATAATATTAACGATAAACATTCTAATTTGATTGGATAGAATTTGAGAATCCTATAAAAAAATATATCTGTGTTGTCTTTTTTTCTTATTCTAATCTTATTTTTTATATATACAAATGTCTTAAAATCCTTCACTTTTATACTCTTCTCTTATCTCTTTATATATTAACTAAATTGCTCATTTGCCTAAATCTTATTCAAAATATGGATCGATTTTTTCGTTTACTTTCAACTGCTTTTCTTCTTTTAACATCAGATTTTTTCTTCAATATTTTTTTAACATTTTACCTTCTAAATTAATCATTCATTCTCTTTGAATTCAAGGTTACAAAAATAAAGTATTAGATTAAATTTTGAATAGTATAAAGACTTGTGACATTTAATTCAAGTAAACTATATAGGTGCAAATAAGCTAAATCGTGCTTGAATAATACTGAGATCAAATTAATACATTAAGAATTTAAGACGAGTCGAACTCGAAACAAGTCTAATAATATTAAATTTGATTTATCTCATTAAAAACTCGAGATGAATATTAACTCAATATTGATCGAATCAAACTTAAATAACTTTATAATTTATATCATCTCATTTATAATCCTAATATATTATGATTATGATTTTCTACAACAATTTGTACACTCATGAGACCTCAAGAATGACATGCAACCGAGTTTGAATATGTTAGCTTTTTTTTTTCGTTTTGGTATGCCCCCCCGTTGTTTTTAATGGTTTTATTGTTATTATTTTTCTGTTGATGTTGTTTCATGTGTGTGATTTTCTGATGGGTTTAAATCGAGTAGTTTGCGAGCTTCGTAAGTCATGCATTAAGTAACTCGACTCGTTGAGAAATTAAATCAAGTTTAAGTTTGAGTCGAGTTCAGTCAGTCCAATCAATTCAAATGTTAAATGAAATTCGACCTAATCAATCTTAAATAACTCGTGTTTTATCTTGTCTCATTTACATCTATAAAGTTAAAAAAAAAAAATATTATTATAAAAATCATTATTAATCACCGATCAAATTTTAATTTAGTTGGTCACGCTACTATTATAACATCCCAATTACGGCTACCTATTTAGTTGCATCTTTTTAAAATAAATTATTCATTTCTTGTTTATGTTTTCTTGCCACTTATATTGGTCCTTTGTTTAAGTAACCCATGCATGCCCTTAATCAAAAGCAAAGCTTTTCCATTTACAAGTAGGAGTGTCGTCATATCCTTTTACCCAATTTTAATTAATAAAATGTGTATTGCATGTCAATTCTAAGTCATATTCCTAAGTGCCAATTAGGCACCTCGATTTCCAAACATTAATATTTTGTAGTTAAGTTTGATATAAAAAGGACCAATAATTAGCGGAATTAGACATGAAATCGGTGGGCATCCTATAAGATAAGAATGTCCATTAACAAAGTGGAAGTTGTTGTCCTATCCCCCCGAAACATGGCTTTGCCTTTATTGTATTTAATTTAATTCATCAATCAAAGGCAAGGGTTAATTCTAGGCGTGTGGACAATGGCACGCATGAATCTTCCACTAACTTTATTAGTTAGTACTTTTATTTAGGGGTAAACAAAACTCGACTCGATTCGAAAAAATCGAATAACTCAACTCGACTCATTTTGACTTGATTCGAAATTTTATAGACTCGACTCGAAAAATCTCAAATTTTTATGATATATACACATTGACATATAAAAATATAAAGAAATATTGTTATATATGAAAAAAAATATATATGTATCTTATATGATTAGAGAAAGTTGTTTAAATTGAAATCAAATCATACTATAACATGATAAATAATTACAATTAAATATTTATAGGAACTCGAAAGCTCAACTCAATTCAACTCGACTCGAATTTCTTAAACTCAAGTCGAACCGAAAAATTTTCAAATAAAGTTTGAGTTGTAAAATATGACTCGTTAACTCGAATAACTCAAAAAATTTTGACTCAACTCGATTGAATACTCACCTCTACTTTTATTTAACAAGTGTTGTTCAATTTATTAATCGATTAGTTTATATTAAGTACTACATAAGTTTATTATGTGACTCATTTAACTTAATTGATTTTATTGTCAAAATTTGAGTCTTTGGTCTTGCTTAAGTGATCTAGTGTTTCATCTAATGAACCAACTGATTGTTGGTTAGTTAATCCTATGGGGTGATAACAAGTCGAACTGGGTCCGAGCCTAGCCAAACTCGACTTGGAAACAATTATATTGGGAATAAAAAACTCGAAATTTTACGCTCGAGCTTGGCTCGAAAATAATACTTTAAGTTCTACTCGTGCTCGACTTGGCTCAAAATGAACAATTTTACTATAATTTTTTTTAATAAAAGATGAGGTCTCGTTAAAAAAATTTCATAACCAAAATTGAAACAAATTCAATGTCAAGAAAGAAAAAAAGAGAGTCCAAAAAGTATATTAATCCAAATAACCAAAAAATATTCTTACAATACAAACATATAATACCCAATTATTTTAGTTAATTTATTTTTAGTGGGTTTTCCCTAATTTATTTTATTATTTGTCTTTTGTTAAAGAAATTACTTTTAGGGTATATATATATAATTATAATTATAATTATTCTAAAGTTGTTCACAAGTTTTTTTCAAGTCGAGCTTACATCGATTCGACTTGTTAAAATTTTGAACCAAATTTAAATCTAATACTTCACGCTCGATTAGACTCATTATTACCTCTAACTAATCCTTCTTTTGAATATATATATATATATGTATATGGAGTTGAAAAATTACACAGTAGGAAAGAAAAAAACACGAAACCAATAAGGATTAGCAGGGGTCATGACTTTTTATATATATTTAAAATTAAAAATATGAATTTGAGATAATGATAAAATTATTTTTTTTTTCTTCCTAGAAATACTTAATTCATTGTTGACTCTTAATAATTTTAAATAATTTTTAATAAATAATATTAATTCTCGCACCTAAAAATATCTTTGTGGACAATATACGGGATAGGATGGCAAATGGACGGGGAGGGTGCGGATACCCCATTTCCTATATCTATATCCATCTAAAAACTTTATATCCACCACCTACCCATTATCAACATCGGGTACAATTTTTAAATCCATACCCGCCCACGTGGGTATATTCTTAAATTCATTTCCACACACATCACTCAAAACGTATCCGCTTGTACATGTCTACAAGCAACTACTGATATCAAATTATATAAAAATAAATTATAGACTTATATAAAAAAGAGTAAAATTTCTCGTACTTTATTGATTGATTAAATATATATATAATATGTTTACAACTACATAAATTTAACTACATCTAACTAAATAATGATAATTGATTTAATTAAAACACATTTTTAATGATATAAATTCTACTTAACTACAACTAACTAATATATATAGCTAACTTAGCTAAAACATATTTACACTTATATAAATTTTACTTATTCACATATTATAAATTTTTAACCTGATTAATTCAAGCACGATAATAAATTATCAGTTTTTCAAACTAAATTAATTGAGTTCAAAATCTACAAACTTAAGGATTAACATAGATTTTAAAATAAATTAATATTTCAGTACATAAAATACCATAATAAAAGGCATAATCAAAGTCTACAAATACAAATGGTTCAAAATTCATATAGCGGGTGGATACGGAGCGGGTGGATATGGGGTGGGTGAATACGGTGCAGGTAAGGTCTTAAACACATCACCTACCCATGATGTGTATGACTTTTTACATCTGTACCCGCCCACTACCCATCAAACCCATATCTATCCCCACTTTAACTTATGTGGGTGCGGTGCAGAATCCTCAAAGTTGTACTCGTGTGCCATCCTTAATATGAAAAAAAGATAAAATATTTTTTTGAATATTTTATATAAATTGAAATGTTTTAGACTTTTTTATGCTATTAATTTTAAAAAATGACATCTTAAAAGTTTTTGGTAGTTTTTAATACCTATAATTCTTTTACTTTCTGGAGATTTGACATTTGGAAATTACATAATGTTATAACATTAATTATATCATAACTTTAAATGATAAATCATATAAAGCAAAACTTTATGTGAATTAATTAGCTAAGGGAGAAAGATTTGTTTTCTTCATTCAATAGTTTTCTTTTTCACTAGTAGTGGTTTTGACGGTAATTTTAGCTTTTTCCGTACATTTTATTATATTTTTATTTGTCATAAAATGTTATTTTTTACTTATTTTTATAGTGGTTTGATGTTTGTATAATGATCATCGCAATATATTTTTTAATGAACGAAGATTAATAGTTTAGTATAATTATATTTACTGTTATTATAATTTATCGATGAATTAAAATAAATTATTTAATTATTTTTTATTATCTTTTTATATCAATACTTCGATCTAATTCTATAAAAACAATAAAATTTTAATGATATTTATTTCTTTTAACCAAAGATGAATGAATATTAAAAAAAAAATCTTGTGTGTTTTCTCACATCTTATAAATTTACATATTTTAATATTCTATCCTCTTGAATTATTTTTTTATGATTTAGGTATGTTTTATTGTATATTTCTTTACCAATAATTACAAATAAGTCCTTATTAAAAGAAAATTTGATTGAAAAGTGATAGGTGGGAGTGTTTGCTTTACATATATTTCTCAGAGGCTTAATCAAAACCAAAGCAGCAGCATATCTTGTTAAGCGTTGACCTGAATAATTATTAATTTTACCTGGCGTGTGATTTCTCTATATTACTTTAATCAATGTCAAATTTCCACTACAAATCGTGGTCCTTTCCATCACGTAAGAAATGACGATCAAACAATACTCATATAAAACCAAGTGCTTTACGCTGCATGGTTTTTCTTTCGAATAAAATACACAAATACTTAATAATCTATTTTCAAAATATAAAATAATCATTAAACTTTAAAATTATATATTAAACTTTAATTTTTATTGTAAAATAATCATTGATTCATTAATTATGACATGAAAGTTACGAAAATTTGAATAATAATCATCATTATTGTTGTCTAAATTGATTGAATATATAAATATGAATAGATTAAATGTGTTATTATTTAAATATTTATAACAGTCACGTCATTCACTTAACAACAATTAATGAAGGTATAAATATGAAAAATTAAATGGAAGGAGTTAAACTGTTAATATTTGAAAATAAAAAGGTTCTAAAATATAATGATAAGAAATAGAGGATTGAGACTTAATTTCATTAAATTCATATCCTAAAAAGTAATTAAATAAAAAAATAAGATAAAATTTAATTTCATCAACAAAATTGATAAAGTCTTAATAATATTTAAATTAAATTTTTTGAAAAGGATCATAATTTAATTTTAATAATTTTAAAATCTTTTAAAAATTTAAAATACAATTAGCCCATAGAAAATAAGCGTTACATATCTCTTAAATCCACCGGATATTCCATCATTGACTATTTACTTGACATATGTGCTTGAGATACGTGACAAGATTACCTCTAATTTCAAGTGTAATAAATACTTAATAAATTACATTTGTAGTCCTTGAATTTTTTTAAAAATTAATTTGATCATTAAACTTTAAAAACTTGTATAATAATACCATTTTAAAGTTTAGTGATGTTTTTGATACAAAGGTTAATATTTAGTGGTATTTCTTATAGTTTATTCTGTCAAAATTTAAATGAACACGAATCGAACATAAATTTATTATTCATTTAAATTCAGTTTATTTATACTCCTAGCTTTACAATTCATCTAATTAAGAAAAATAAGAGGTTAGAGAATACTAACAAATATTGGATGTAATAAAAAATAAAAATAAACGTTCATAAAGAGAGTGTAAGATTATTGTCGTTCTCAAAATTTTGGTCTATGTCAATTTAAACTTGTATCAAAATAAAATTTTACTCCTCAAAATTTTGAGATTAAATACTTAATGAATCTATTACTTAAACTTTTTTTTCCTTTGATCCTTAAATTAATATTTTGTCTAAGTTTAATCTTCAAATATCATATTTTTATTCAAATTTATATATATTTTTTTATAACATGGTGTGAAATGTAAATGAAATTTGAAACACTAGCAATGTCACATACAAAAGAGACCTTGATGAAATTAGGTAGGGGAAAAGCGAAGTTCCTTAAGGGCACGAATGGGAGAAGTTATACATATAATAATTGTCCAAGAACTTCATAGTGGAAAACTCACGTTGCATTGTTTATTGTCTCAACCCATATTATTCGAACAAAAATTATCTAGTTTTTTTTTTATGTTTTTTTTTGTGTCTTAAGGCTGAAAATTTAAATTTAAACTTTAATCTTAAATTTTAAATTATAAATTTTAAACCCTAAAAGGATAGTAGATTTCTATATTTATTATTTATCCATCTTTCTTAAAACCCTTATAAAGGCCATTATCCCACACTTCAAACGACATACATTTAGCCTTCAAACCCACCCAAAGCTAGAGATATGGCTGAGGAATGCACTGCTACCTCCCCTCCACTGCACACTTGGTGGGATCTCCACCAAGCAACCTCTCTTTCTCCCTGGAATATTAACCCTAGCTCATGGCACCACCACCACCATCAAAACCCTAATTCACACTCTTCTAATTGTGACCATGATGATGTACTTTCAATATCCACTTCTTTGACTAATGCCTCCAATCATTCCATGCTAACTAGTGTCGATGAGTCGTCTGGTGGTGGCCGTGGTAGGGGTCATCTTGTTGATCCTCATCCGTCCAATGAGATGATCAATGGAGATCATGGTTCTGATAATCATCTTTGGAGCCATGTTTTATCGTAAGTGATTGAATTTGTTTATGTTTTCCTTCTCCATTTTAGTTAATTACTTAATTGCATTCAATTACGATTTTAAACAGTTTTATTTGCTATGTGTATAAACAAATATTACCTTAACACTATTTAAAAATGTTAATTGCATTTGATTCTTTTTGCAGAAACGTAGGACGCAACGCTGTAGATGTGGGAGAGAATCTATTCGAGGCGATATCCTCGAAGAGCAACTCATCGGCTGCCGGAATCTTTGAACCAGCAGCTTGTGACTACTTAAAGAAAATAGACGGCAATTGGGAAATCTCAAACTCGTCCGTTTTCAATAACTTCATCAAAGACATGAACGAGGGGTTCGATACGAGTAGCACCGATAACAATCAGCAAGGCTCGATTGAAGCCGAGAGGCTGACCAAGTTGTCCAACATGGTCAGCCACTGGTCAATTGCCCCACCGGACCCTCAACTCAATCCCCCACAGTATGCTAATCCAAAACCAATGGAAAACTACTCACAATCACAGCAGCAGCAGCCTGCTGTCTTTTGTGGAACGGCAACAGTCAAAAACCCAGTTTTTTCATCATGTTATCATGATGTGAAAATGGAGAACCCGAGTGTTGAAATGGATCCTCCGTGTTCCTATCTTCGAAGGGCTCTCAAGACGGGTAACAATGGCAGTGGCTATCATCTTCATAACAGTCTTATTAACAGTTCAATATCAATGGAAGCAGACAACTTTTATGGATCCATGTCCCATTCTCCATGCACAAGTAATACTACTTATGGCAGACTAAGCAAGCCATTGATGGACATCCATGCACCATCGAAGACCCGTTTCAGGCCCTTGAATTTATCAGATTGCAAGAAGCAAGAGCTCCAAGCTGCAAATTCTCTGCATGTAATTAAGCATTCAAGTTCAATCATATTTATCAACCTTATTTTTTCTTTTTATATTACCAATTCTTCTTTTGTTATATATTTCATTCTGTGAAAAGTTATAAACAAATGCAGACAAGAACTAGCAATGGACGAACACAAGGGATTGCAAACGAGGGAAAGAAGAAAAGAGGTGAAGAAACATCTGACAGTACTGCAGTGTTGAAAAAAACAAAGCATGAGAATCCCTCAGCTTTATCGGTAAAGGTACGTAATACTTACACATATATATATATATAAGATTTTCTTATACCACGTAAAATGTTTAATTTTACATATTTTTAAACCATTGGATGAAGGTAAACGAATGATCACAGGTTATGATCGCTTATAATTACTGTGAGAAACTGACTTGATTAATTTTATATAGATGCACGCCCCAAAAGTGAAGCTGGGAGATAAGATAACAGCACTTCAACAAATTGTGTCGCCATTTGGAAAGGTAGAGATAGTCGTAGCACTAACAACAAGCTTGTTTTCTAGTGATCCTGACGTCCAACTTCATCTTCTATTATTCTTTTGTCATCTGATTTAACTTGGTCCGATTCGTTGACTGATTTGCAGACTGATACAGCCTCGGTTTTACTAGAAGCAATTGGATACATCAACTTTCTACAAGAACAAGTGCAGGTTCAATCCAAATCTGTCTTTCTAAAACATTCAGAATATGGATATCCAAAATTATAGCTTTACTTTGTATTCTTTTCCAGTTACTGAGTAATCCATACATGAAGGCCAACTCTCTCAAGGTAATTACTACATCAGCAGATACTACTATTTTGTATTTCAAGTACAGAAAATGGAATTAAAGTTAATTTTGTTATATATTGATTATGTTAGGATCCATGGGATAGAACAGATCAGAAAGGAGAGAGGAAGGTTGATCTACGGAGCAGAGGGTTATGTTTAGTTCCAATATCTTGTACCGCAAAAGTTTACCATGAAAATACTGGTTTAGATTATTGGAGCCCTACATATAGGGGTTGTTTGTATAGATGAAGACTTAATGCTCATTTTATATATATTTTTAATGTATTAGTATAATTTTTCGTGTATATTTAGTAATATTACATGTATAGTTTTTATCGCTAGACTGCTAAATAATTAATTATACTGTCAGACGAAATCGGACTTAGATGTGAGGGGCAAACAGACTTGTGTCCAAGACATGTTCAGTTTTTTTACCTTTTGTTTTTCAAGATCTCAATAAGTTTGGAAAATTCTGGGAGGATCTCACCCCATACGTAAGTGCAGATGCTGAAAACAGGTATTTAAAAAAATAAAGATTCGGAACAGCATAGTTTGATGTGATATGCATAACTATTCAAATGTCGATTCCTACCTTTCACATGCAAAGACACGGTTGTGGCAATTTACTTTTAGTGAAAGAAACGCCACATATAAGCAACTAAAGACCAAATCAACTTATGAGCATGCATGCTTGGGGAAATAAAGTTTATTACCTAAAAAATAAAAATAAAAAATTAAGTGATAAATGATTTAGTTTACCTAAAAAAATTATTATGAAAGAGAAATCCTCAAATATCTATCTATCTATTTTAAATATAATGTGTGCACAAAATATAATATTACCTTGAGTGATCCTAATATAACTTTACTCATAATCGAGTGATCCACATATAATCTTTAATAATTGGGTGACCCAAATATAATTTAACTCGTAATTAAGTGACCTAAAAGTAACTTTTAATAATTTGGTGACCCAAATATAATATTACTCATAATTAAATAACTTCTGTTGTAGTTTAGTGAAAATAATAACGATTAAACTTTTAAATAATATAATTAGATTTTCATTAAAAGTTTTATTATATTTACAAATATGATATGTGAACATAATTTTAAAATTATACCTTTGACACAATTAACCTTCTAATTAGATAATTCAAGGCAATGAAAGTACATATTTACAAATACTCTTAAAGTTAATATGATCTCTTTAAAATTTCGTAAATCTAAAAAATCAAAACAGACATTAATGATACTAAAAAAAGCTTTAAATTTTTCCTGAATAAAATATTCAGTAGATGTCGAAAAACATAAAGAACGGTTTATAAAATAAAATGTTCCAAAAAATTCTATCATTTAATATTTAGAAAATATCGCGTTAAAATGATATAAAGTCTAAAAAAACAAACAAAACCTGCTGTTAAAATATGCCTACAAAAACCGATGTTACATCGGTAACGTAGCATAGCATTAACAACAAACGTTACAATATGTTTTGATAGAATTTGAGAATCCTATGAAAAATATGTTTGCGTTATCTCTTTTTCTTACTCTGATCTTGTTTTTTATATAAATGTTTTAAAAATTTTCACTTTTATATCTCCTCTCTTGTCTCTTTATACATTAATTAAATTGCTCATTTGCTCAAATTTTATCCAAAATATGGATCGATTCTTTCGTTTAATTTCAACTGGTTTCTTTCTTTTGATGCTTCTCCTAACAACAGGTTTTTTTTCTTTAATATTTCTTAACATTTCACCTTCTAAATTAATCATTCATTCTCTTTGAATTTAGGGTTTTAGTAAAGCATTTAACGTATCAACTTAACAAGTATGTATATATAAAAAGTCGTTTATATTCATATTTGATATTCATTCTCAAAAATAATGTACCTTTAGTCCTATTTCTCTCTATAGTTTTATAATCTCATGTTTAAATACTTACATTTCTTTAATTTATTTTTCATATTTTTGGAATAAAATAAAGGTGAGATGGGGTTTACGATGGTGGAGGGTAAAACTTGCAAGTATCCAAGTGGCACATTCAAGTGGTGGTGCTTCAGTGATTTATTATGTAATGAATATTGCGTAAACTGGGATCATTATGGTTATGACGATGGAAAATGTGAAGGGTGGTTTCCTTCAAAATGTATTTGTCACAAAAAGTGTTAATCTATAAATAAAATTCATTTATCCTCCTTTTTATACTACTTTATATGTTATATGTGATTTTATGTCACATTTATTATCAATAAAATAAAAATAATTAATAACATAATAAAAATATTATTATATATATGAAATAAAATTATTTGCGGGAGATTAAAGAAATACAAAAAATATATATATAAATGTTTGTTTATAGAAAAAATATACATCACAACTTTTTATTGGTTATTTATGTTATAAACCAACCATGTTATATAGATAGAATACATTGAGTTACATAAAACTAATCTAATGTATACTAATATTATCCAAAACCTTGAGTCATCTAGTTTTAGTGGTAAAATGAACGGTTGTTGTTCCTAGAGGTTACGGGTTCGAGCACCAATAATATTAGAATAATAATTGAGTGATCAATGTCAAATGATGAAAGTATACACTAGAAAAAATACTATTATAATCATTGTATAGCTTATTCACAAAATAATATATTCCAAAAAATAATTCAAAGATCAATGTGGGAAAACATTAAAATTCTGTGAATAAATAAAGCTTTATCACTTTTAAATTTATAAAAGAAGAATAATGATATTAAAAAGTCAATAAGATAAAAATCTATGCAATCGATTATCCCTAGTTTTTTTTTAAATATGTTTAATTATTAATATTTTTATTTAGTATTGACAGTTTCGTTAATATTATCGTTAATATTGATCCAAATAAACAAATTGATCCTAGATCTTTAAATCTTAATACGTTCCGTAGAAAGAATTATTATTAATGTTCTCAAAGAATTCTAATCTTCTTCAAACAACATGAATTAGAACTTTTCCTTTCCATCCTACCTACTATTAATGTAACGACAAACATTATCCTAAATTCGACTACCATCGTTTTTGTTGTTGATGCTATCAAGAACAGTTAGTCAATGACCCAATACTAATAAAATAAGTCATGACATCATAGAGAGATTAAAATATAAAATTTAAAAAAAATAAATGATTAAATTAAAAGAAATTTATATTTTAGTGACATAAATAAGAATAAAAAATTAAGTGATCAATGATTTAGTTTACCTAAAAAATATTATGGTAGGGAAATCCTCGAATATATTTCTCTCTCTATATATATATACATATATATATATATGTATATATATATATATGTACGTACGTAACGGATGCCCCAAATATTATATTACCTTAAGTGATCCTAATATAACTTTACCCAAAATTGAATGGTCCACATATAATCTTTAATAATTGGGTGACTCAACTATAACTTAACTCATAATTAAATGACCTAAAAGTAACTTTTAATAATTTAATGACCCAAATATAATATTACTCATAATTAAATAACTTATGTTGTAGTTTAATTAAAATAATTCTGATTAAACTTTTAGATAATATAATTAGGTTTTCATTAAAAGTTTTATTATATTTATAAATATGATATGTGAAAATGTTTTTAAAATTATACTTTTAACGCAATTAACTTTCTAAATAAATAATTAAAGAGAATGAAAGTACATATTTATCAATACCCTTAAAGTTAACATAATCTCTTAAAAATTTTGTACATCTAAAAAATCAAAACAAACATTAATAATACTAAAAAAAGCTTTAAATTTTTCTGAATAAAACATTCTGTGGATATTAAAAAACATAAACAGTTTGTAAAACAAAATCTACCATTTAATATTTAGAAAATATTGCATTAAAATGATATAAAGTCTAAAAAAAATTAAAACTTGCTGTTAAAATATGCTTACTAAAACCGATGTTACATCGATAACGTAGCATAGCATTAACAACAAACGTTACAATCTGATTTGATAGAATTTGACAATCCTATAAAAATACGTTTGTGTTGTCTTTTTTTCATACTCTGATCTTGTTTTTTTATATAAATGTTTTTAAAAAATTTCACTTTCATATCTCTTCTCTTATCTCTTTATACAATAATTAAATTGCTCATTTGCTCAAATTTCATCTAAAATATGGATCGATTCTTTCGTTTACTTTCAACTGCTTTCTTTCTTTTGATGCTTCTTTTAACAACAGGTTTTTTTTTCAATATTTTTTAACATTTTACCTTCTAAATTAATCATTCATTCTCTTTGAATTTAAGGTTTTAGTAAACCATTTAACATAACAAATCAACATGTATGTATATATAAAAAGTTGTTTATATTCATATTTAATATTCATTCTTAAAAATAATGTACCTTTAGGGCTTTAAAAAAGTTTTGTAATCTCATGTTTAAATACTTACATTTCTTTAATTTATTTATTTTTTATGTTTTTTCGGGTAAAATAAAACAGAGATAGGGTCTACAATGGTGGAAGGTAAAATTTGTGAGCATCCAAGCGGCACGTTCAAGGGGTGGTGCTGGAGTGATACAACATGTAATGCTTATTGCGTGCGTAAGGATCGTTATGACTATGGAATTTGTGATGGGTGGTTTCCTTTGAAATGTATTTGTTTCAAAGAGTGTTAGTCAATGAACAAAATACATTTATCCTTCTTTTTATACTCCTTTATATGTTATATATGTGATTTTATGTCACGTTTATTATCAATAAAATAAAAATAATTAATAAAGTAATAAAAAAATATTCTTATATATGAAATAAAATTATTTCCGGGAGATATAAAGAAATAAAAAAATAAACAAAAAAAACTATAAATGTTTGTTTATAAAATAAATGTACATCATAATTTTTTATTGGTCATTTATGTTATAAACCATGTTATAACGGGATAATAAATTGCGTTACATAATACTAATTTATGGTATACTAATATTTAAAAAACCATCGGATTAAAAAAGTTATAAAGTTTGGGGAAGAAACAGTCGAAACATGTTTTAAAACACAACTACTAAAGACAACCAACCAAACTGATATTTTATCGGTAATGTCGCATAATATTAACAACAAACATTATAATTTAATTGGATAAAATTTGAGAATTTTATAAAAAAAAAATATGTTTGTGTTGTCTCTTTTTCCTTTTCTAATCTTATTATATATATATATATTTTAAAATTCTTCACTTGTGTATTCTTTTCTTATCTTTTTATACATTAACAAAATTGCTCAGTTGTTTAAATTTCATTCAAAATATAAAACGATTTCTTTCATTTACTTTCAATTGTTTTATTTCTTTTAGTGCTTCTTCTAACAATAACAATTTTTTTCTTCAATATTTTTTAACATTTTACTTACTTCTAAATTAATCATTCATTTTTTGAATTTTAGGTTTTAATAAAGCATTTAACGTAAAAAATTCACATGCATGAGAATATGAAAAATTGTTTATATTCATATTTGATATTCATTCTTAGAATAATTGTACCTTTAGTCCTATTTCTCTCTATAATTTTATAATCTCATGTTAAATACTTTAATTTCTTTAATTTTTTATTTATTTTTTAAATTTTTTTTAGTAAAATAAAGCTAGATAAAACTTGCAAGTATCCAAGAGTTTTTATTGAAATTAAAAAATACGTTATTAATGAATGGCCGGCTGAAATTTTATCATTGAAAAATAATCTTCAAACCTTTAGAAAAAGGCTTGTAACAGTTTTAAAACCATGCAATGCATGAAAACTGAAATCAGAAAATAATTTAAAAATAAAACCATTATACAATATAATCGGACTTTTTTAAAAAAAATCATTATATCTATAGATGGGTACAAATCGTCTATCTCTTTTTTATGCCTCTATTTATGATTCTGCTTTAAATTAGAGGGTGTAGAGTGTAGAGTTTAGGGTTCTAGGTTAGGGGCTGTGATTAGGGTTTAGGGAATTAGGAGTAGAGTGTATTTTTTAGGGTGTAAAGTTTAGGGATTAGGATATATAAAATAAGGGTTAGAATTTAAAATTCAAATTTTTAGAATTTTTTAATAAGAGACGTGGAGGCATGATAAAAAAGGTAAAGGATTTATATTCTTTACGGATTATCGGTCTTCAGATATTGTTTTTTAAATTATTCCATTCATTTTTGACACATTTAATTTTTTAACTTGATAATTCATTTAAAATTACAAAGAAATGAGAAGAAAAAAAACGAGTATAACCATCCAACGACAAACTAATATACACATAATCCGGTAATCTAAACTTTGATATCGAAGTGCTAACATTATCACGATGCTCCGTGCATGTATTGTTTTTAATTTTAAAATGTCATCTTCACTTTTAATTTGTGTTCAAGTTTATTATTATCTAAAAGTAACTTTTAAAAATTTGGTGACCCAAATATAATATTATTCATAATTAAATAATTTTTATTGTAGATTAGTTAAAATAATTCTGATTAAACTTTTAAATAATATAATTAGGGTTTCATTAAAAGTTTTATTATATTTATAAATATGATATATGAACATGTTTTGAAAATTACACCTTTGACGCAATTAGCCTTCTAAATATATAGTTCAAGGCAATGAAAGTACATATTTATAAATACCTTTAAAATTAACACGATCTATTTAAAATTTCGTACAACTAAAAAATCAAAACAGACATTAATGATACTAATAGAAAGCTTTAAATTTTTTGAATAAAATATTCGATAGATATTGAAAAACATAAAGAACAGTTTGTAAAACAAAATGTTCCAAAACATTCTAACATTTAATATTTAAAAATATCACATTAAAATGATATAAAGTCGGGGAAAAAGTCAAAACCTGCTGTTAAAATTTGCCTACTAAAATCAATTTTACATATGTAACGTAGCATAGCATTAATAACAAACGTTACAATCTGATTTGATAGAATTTGAGAATCATATGAAAAATACGTTTGTCTTGTCTCTTTTTCATACTCGGATCTTGTTTTTTATATAAATGTTTTAAGATTTTTCACTTTTATATCTCCTCTCTTATCTCTTTATACATTAATTAAATTGCTCATTTGTTCAAATTTCATCCAAAATATGAATCAATTCTTTCGTTTAATTTCAACTGCTTTCTTTCTTTTGATGCTTCTCCTAACAACAAGTTTTTTTTTTAATATTTCTTAACATTTCACCTTCTAAATTAATCATTCATTCTCTTTGAATTTAGGGTTTTAGTAAAGCATTTAACATAACAACTTAACAAGTATGTATATGTAAAAAGTTGTTTCTATTCATATTTGATATTCATTCTTAAAAATAATGTACCTTTAGTTCTATTTCTCTCTATAGTTTTATAATCTCATGTTTAAATACTTATATTTCTTTAATTTATTTATTTTTTATATTTTTTGGGGTAAAATAAAGGTGAGATGGCGTCTATAATGGTGGAGGGTAAAACTTTCAAGTATCCAAGCGGCACATACTGGGGGTGGTGCTACAGTGATTCATCATGTAATGAATATTGCATGGACTGGGACCCTTATGGTTATTACGATGGAAAATGTGAGGGATGGTTTCCTTCAAAATGTATTTGTTACAAAGAGTGTTAGTCAATGAATAAAATTCATTTATCCTCCTTTTTATACTACTTTATTTGTTATATATGTGATTTTATATCACATTTATTATCAATAAAATAAAAATAATTAATAACATAATAAAAAATATTATTATATATGAAATAAAATTATTTACGGGAGATTAAAGAAATAAAAAAAACAAAAAAAAATATAAATGTTTGTTTATAGAAAAAATATACATCACAATTTTTTATTAGTCATTTATGTTATAAACCAACCATGTTATATAGATAGAATACATTGAGTTACATAAAAATAATTTAATGTATACTAATATTATCCAAAAGCTAGAGTCATCTAACTTCAATGGTAAAAGGAACAGTTGTTGTTCCTAGAGTTCACGGGTTCGAGAACCAGTAATATCAACATAATGATTGAGTGATCAATGTCAAATGATGAGAGTATACACTAGAACAAATACTATTGTAATCAATGTATAGTTGATTCAAAAAAATAA
Source organism: Abelmoschus esculentus (assembly GCA_035048815.1). Classification (NCBI taxonomy): domain Eukaryota; kingdom Viridiplantae; phylum Streptophyta; class Magnoliopsida; order Malvales; family Malvaceae; genus Abelmoschus; species Abelmoschus esculentus. Next base: position 2,729,072 of record JAUCBN010000031.1, on the reverse strand, counting down.
TATAGTCTCAAAAATAATTCAAGGATCAATGTGGGAAAACATTAAAATTCTGTGAATAAATAAAGCTTTATCACTTTAAAATTTATAAAAGAAGAATAATGATATTAAAGAGTAAATAAGATAAAAATCTATGTAATTGACTATCCCTTGTTTTTTTTTTAAATATGTTTAACTTTTAATATTTTCATTTAATACTGAGAGTTTCGTTTTGTACCAATACTTAATGATTTTTATAATTTAGAAATAAAATAAAATATTATCGCTAATATTGATCCAAATAAACAAATTGATCTTAGATCTTTAAATCTTAATCCGTTCCATAAAAAGAATTATTATTGATGTTCTCAAAGAATTCTAATCTTCTTCAAACAATATGAATTAGAAATTTTCCTTTCCATCCCACCTACTATTAATGTAACCACAAACATTATCCTAAATTCGACTACCATCGTTTTTGTTGTTGATGCTATCAAGAACAGTTAGTCAATGACCCAATACTAATAAAATAAGTCATGACATCATAGAGAGATTAAAATATGAAAAAAATTAAAAAATAAATGATTAAATTAAAAGAAATTTATATTTTAGTGACATAAATAAGAATAAAAAAATTAAGTGATAAATGATTTAGTTTACCTAAAAAAATATTATGGTAAAAAAATCCTCGAATATATTTATCTATCTATCTATCTATATAACGGATGCCTCAAATATTATATTACCTTGAGTGATCCTAATATAACTTTACCCCAAATTGAATGATCCACATATAATCTTTAATAATTGGGTAACCCAAATATAACTTAACTCGTAATTAAGTGACCTAAAAATAACTTTTAATAATTTAGTGACCCAAATATAATATTACTCATAATTAAATAACTTTTGTTATAGTTTAATTAAAATAATTACTATTAAACTTTTAAATAATATAATTATGTTTTCATTAAAAGTTTTATTATATTTATAAATATGATACGTGAACATTGTTTTTAAAATTATATCTTTCACGCAATTAGTCTTCTAAATAGATAATTCAAGACAATAAAAGTACATATTTATCAATACCCTTAAAATTAACATGATCTCTTAAAATTTTTGTACATCTAAAAAATTGAAACAAACATAAATAATACTAAAAGAAAGCTATAAATTTTTCTGAATAAAACATTCGGTAGATATTAAAATACATAAAGAACAGTTTGTAAAACAAAATGTTTCAAAACATTCTACCATTTAATATTTAAAAAATATCACATTAAAATGATATAAAGTCTAAAAAAAGTCAAAACCTGCTGTTAAAATATGCCTACTAAAGCCGATGTTACATCGATAACGTAGTATAGCATTAACAACAAACGTTACAATCTGATTTGCTAGAATTTGAGAATCCTATGAAAAATATGTTTGTGTTGTCTTTTTTTCTTACTCTAATCTTGTTTTTTATATAAATGTTTTAAAAAATTTCACTTTCATATCTCCTCTCTTATCTCTTTATACATTAATTAAATTGTTTATTTGCTCAAATTTCATCTAAAATATGGATCGATTCTTTCGTTTACTTTCAACTGCTTTCTTTCTTTTGATGCTTTTTTTAACAACAGGGTTTTTTTCTTTAACATTTTTTAACATTTTACCTTCTAAATTAATCATTCATTCCCTTTGAATTTAGGGCTTTAGTAAAGCATTTAACATAATAAATCAACATGTATGTATATATAAAAAGTTGTTTATATTCACATTTCATATTCATTCTTAAAAATATTGTACCTTCAGGGCTTTAAAAAAGTCTAGTAATCTTATATTTAAATATTTACATTTCTTTAATTTATTTATTTTTCATGTATTTTTTGGGTAAAATAAAGCAGAGATAAAGTCTACGAAAGTGGAGGGTAAAATTTGCAAGCATCCAAGCGGCACATTCAAGGGGTGGTGCTGGAATGATTCAACATGTAATGCTTATTGCGTGGGTAAGGAGGTGAAATTTGTGATGGGTGGTTTCCTTTGAATTAGTCAATGAACAAAATACATTTATCATTCTTTTTATACTCCTTTATATGTTATATATATGATTTTATGTCATATTTATTATCAATAAAATAAAAATAATTAATAAAATAATAAAAATATACTTATATATGAAATAAAATTATTTCCGGGAGATATAAAGAAATTAAAAAACTAAACAAAAAAAATTATAAATGTTTGTTTATAGAATAAATGTACATCACAATTTTCTATTGATCATTTATGTTATAAACCATGTTATAACGGGATAATAAATTGTGTTACATAATACTACCTCCGTTCACTTTAGATGTTAATTGTTGACTTTTTTAAAATTTAACTCTATTTATATTAAATATTTTAAATAATTAATTTTTATAAGATATATATTTAAAAACTTCTTGATAAAAGCTTCTTAAAATATATTTTTTATATTTTATTAATAAAATTTTTTAAATAATTATGAATCAAAATTGAAAAAATTGACTAAAAAAGTCAATAATAAACTATTTTCATGGGACGGAAGGATTACTAATTTATGGTATACTAATATGTAGAAAACATCGCATTAAAAATGATATAAAGTTTTTTAAAAAAAAACTGCTTTAAAACACACCTACTAAAGGATAATTTTAACGTAGCATATTAACAACAAACGTTATAATCTGATTGAATAGAATTTTAGAATTCTATAAAAAAATATATTTGTGTTGTCTCTTTTTTCTTACTCTGATCTTATTTCTTATATATATAAATGTCCTAAAAAAATTTACATTTATATTTATCTCTTTATACATTAACTAAATTGCTCATTTGTCCAAATTTCATTAAAAAATGAAACGATTTTTCGTTTACTTTCAATTGCTTTCCTTCTTTTAGTGCTTCTTCTAACAACAAATTTTTTCTTTAATATTTTTCTAACATTTTACCTTCTAAATTACTTTCAACATAAAGTTTTCACATGCAATAAATATAAAAAAAAAAAACTGTATATATTCATATTTGATATTCGTTTTTATAACAAATGTACCTTTAGTCCTATTTCTTTCTATAGTTTTATAATCTCATGTTTAAATATTTTAAATTTCTTTAATTTTTTATCTTTCATTTTTTTTTGGATAAAATAAAACTGAGATGAAGCTTATGATGACAGATAAAACTTGTAAGTATTTAATCGGTTTTACTGAAATTAAAAAATACGTTATCGGTGAATGGCCGGCTGAAATTTTATCATTGAAAAATAATCTTCAAACCTTAAGAAAAGGCTTGTTAGAGTTTTAAAACCATGCAATACATGAAAACTGAAATAAAAAAATAATTTAAAAATAAAACCATTATATAATATAATCGGATTTTTAATAAAATTTTCAGTATATTTAAATCCTGTCAATTTCTTGGATGCTTTAAATGTCATGTTTGAAGTTTGAACTTGCAGACTAGCACAGTTGTCAGCATTTACTGAGCAGGATGAAACAGATGGAGAGACAGAAGTAGGGGGGGAATAACCATTAAGATTTCCAGTAGTTTGGACTTTGGAGATTCACATCAGAGACTTGTCCAATACTTAATGAAGAAGAAGTTGATTGAGACTAAAGAAGATTGTAATCAATAACAGCAATCCTACTAAAGAAACAGGACTATTTCCTGCCTGAAAACTAGAAGATGACTGAGAGGGTGCAACATGACAAGATGGCTGCACATTGATCGAACGGCAAAGCTGAGGAAGAGTAGATTGCTGCTGTGGTTTCTGGAGTTGTTTCTGTTGCTGCAACAAATCAATAAGCATGTTATCATTCTGAGAACTCAAGCCTCCATTATTAGCAGGTCCAGTACCGATGTTAATACATCTTCAACAGGTGCAAAGGATTGTGGGAAGTGTTTGGAACCGGTGGATTCACATTTCACTAAAGGTTGAACAAATGTGACACCATGGTCATCTAGAATGCACTTGGACCTTTGAAGGGATGCTTGCAAAAGAGCTGTCTGGTCCATAGCTATAAATAAATTACCAGTTGGTCGACCTAGGAGCTTAGCATGGAGAGGTGCTAAGGTTTGTGGATGAATTTTTTCAGAAGCAGAAAGGATGTTCAAATTTACAACCCCCCTGATTTAGCCACGGCTATGAGCCTAGCTAGAGGCTTTGTAAAGAAGCAGAAAATGCCATGTTCTAGTTCTTTATTCTCTTTCCATTTCTTCCTAACAGCATGCTGCCATATATTCATTAGTTCTTCCTCTCGTATGGTATGGGCTTAATCACAAGCCCCATGTCTAATTCCCTTCATAACAACACTCGTTCTCTCATCAGCCGACATCACTACAACATGTTGAAGGAGTTTATAACCATCCATATCTGGCATGTAAACATCACTTAGGAGTTAGGATCACATAAAAACACCATATCTCTTCGAGAATTCTTAAGCAAGTAAAGTCAGCGTCTACAACTAGAACCCTCAATCCAGCCGGGAACTGATCGGAGATCATAAGCACGAAGAAAAGCCACAGTAACTGGTGGTGATTGTACTCAAATTCGACTGCGCCACTCTCTGCATGGCAGCCATAGCCAGAAATACAGAACTCACTACCACATTAGAAAGGAAACTTATTACAGTACATCTCCCTCGAAACAATTCCAACTAATCAAAACAAAGCAACCAACGTTAGCAAGTGGAACAGAGGGAAAGAGAAAATAAGTATTTAATTTACACATAGCAGTTAATATTTCTTTCTTGACCCAAAAATAATTCCTTGCAGTTGCACAGATATGTATATATAGTCAACAAATTAATCAAATTTACTCAAATTTCATGGAAGTCTATCGTGTGGTATATTTAGGGTATAATTAAATTATGTGATTGGTGAGTATCTTTATTGGACGAGTTTATCGTGCGATATATTTAGGGTATAGTTAAAAACTAATAATTTTAAAATTTATTTTTAATTTAAAAATATTAAATTTTTGGCTTAAGGGTCAAAAAAATCTTAAACTTTTTAAAAAATACTCAATTAAGTCTTTAAATTTTTTAACACTCAATTAAGCCCTTGAACAAAGAAATATAATTAATTAAGTCTTTGAACTAAGAAATTGAATTAATTAAGCCCTTTGACCAATTTTGACCATTAAATTTAAACAATTTTTTTATCTAATGTTATAGTACGTCGAGTGACATTGTTTTCACTTGATATTTTTAGAATTTTTATTTTATTATAATTTTTTATATATTCTAAAATTTCTAAAAGCTTATAAAATTTATAAAAAATAGTTTTTATTTTTTTTATAAACGCAACATGATAGAACTATATTGTATCATGTATCGATAATATCTAAAGAAAAAACTGTCAAAAGTTAATAGTCAAAATTGATCAAAGGGCTTAATTAATTTAGTTCTTTGGTTCAAGGGATTAATTGAGTGTAAAAAATTCAAAAACTTAATAATTTTTTTTCAAAAATTTAAGGGCTTTTTATACCCTTAAGTCTAAATTTTTTTAATAGTATTTTTATTTAGTTTTTAAAAAAATTCAAGTATTAATACTTATTTGATAAATTTTGACATTTTATCTCAAATATAAAATTTATAAAATAAATAAAAACTAAAAATATAATTAAAAAGTTTAACATTTTTAATTTAAAAATAAATTTTAAATTTCATGTTTTCTAACCGTTCTTTAAATATGCTATACTCCAAACTTACCCGTATTCATTAGGCAGCTTTGATGTGCCAAGCGGAAAAGATTGAAAATGATGAAATTAAATGTGTAAGGATATTTTACAATAACATATAGATATTTTAGATTACGTGTAGGTAATATTTTAGTTTTAACTTAAAATGTTATTTAAAAATTTTAATAAAAATATTATATATTTTTATTAATATTTTTTATTAAAATTTAAAATACTGTATATATTTTAAACGTTTTCCGTTACAAATCAATCATTTTTTACTGTTTCTGAATTTTCTATGATGACTGGGTAAAAAGGAGTAAAAATAAACTAATAAAAAGATGTTATATTGTTATCAATAAAAATTATATGAATGTTTATTTGATTTTTTAATAGAATCTAAAAGAATATAATTAATTATATTTTTTAAAAATCGTGTTTTATCGATTTAAGCTTTTTAATATAATTAAATATTAAAAATATAAAATCATAAACCCAAAATACAAACCATAAACCATATAGCCTAAACTATAAATTTTAAATTTAAACTCTAAACCATAAACATAATATTAAACCATAGATCTTAAATATAAAATTAAACTTTAAACTCTAAATTTTAAGTTTTAATCTTAAACTCTAAACATAATTTCAAACCCTAAATTATATTTTAAACCTTAAACTATAACCCTAAAAACATAAACTCTAATTATTAAACTTTTAAAATTATAAATTCTTTGAAGTGAATATTAATTACATTAAACATATTAATTGAATGCAATTTTTTAATTATATATTTTATTTTATTAAAAAACATATTATAAAATATCTATGAAGTGTAAATAGCAAAACCCTAAAATTAGAAGCATGAAAAGAAAATGAAAGTAAAATAAAGTTTTTTAGTAAAAAATGGGTAAAGTTTAAAATGTCATTTAATTATCTTTAAATATTTATTTTAATCACATAACTTTCTAATGTTATAAAATATACATTAAATTATAGATTTATCACAAATTGATCACCATACCGATGGACTTGGAGATGTCTTTTCAAGCTTTGCTTCTAAACTTTTCCAAATTTGGAGGACAACCCAAATATTTTGTTTGATTTATTCCTTTTAATTAGAACTAAATTAATTAAATATATGATAAAAAAACCCGATATATTATTATACAATTTTTTAATTGTTATAATTATTAATGATATAATGATATTTTGTAATAAAATCTAAAGTTTAATATTTTATAAAATATTTAAAATTAAGTGATTAAAATAAACATTTTAAATAATTTAGTGATAATTTTTGAAATTTACCCAACAAAAATAAGTCAGAAAAACAAAACAAGATTCAATACACAGTGAGAGAGGGCAGTTCAAAACTAAAAACTCAGACTTTAATCCAAACCAAAATAGTTTCATTTCCTATTTCTGAGTTTTCTGCAGATCTTTAAAAAGACACGATTTTTTTTTCGGTTTCATGTCTTTCACATCTTCATCCGAAACGTCTGTAGCGGCGTCTGATCCTCACGCGCCGCTCCTCCGTCCTCGTCAACCTGATGGCCCGGCGTCCCGACCTGTCACGCTGGCGCAATTATTGGGGAGAGTCACGGGACGGCGTGGCGCTTCCATGCTGGTGAGGGAGACGGCTGCACGTGAGTTGGAGGAGCGGAGGGCTGACTGGGGGTACTCGAAGCCGGTGGTGGCACTGGACATGCTGTGGAATACTGCGTTCGTGGCGGTGTCGGTGGTTATGTTGATCTGTACGGAGGATGAGAGACCTAATACTCCTATTAGACTCTGGATCTGTGGGTATGCTTTGCAGTGCTTGGTTCATGTTGTTTTAGTGTGGTTGGAGTACAGGCGAAGGAACAGTAGTAGAACATCTGTTAGGGATGAGGAGAGAGGAGATGCAGTTTCTGGAGATGTTAATGATAGTGAAGATGAAGAAGACGGCACTGGAAGGAGTCTTTCCGATTCTAATGAATCAAGGTATGTTCTTTTTTATATAATCTGATATTTTTTGTGTGTTTTAAGATACAGATCTTGTTTGGGTTTTTTGTTTGCTTATTTTGGAATTTTTAGTGGTTTATTGTTCCTTAGTTGAACTTGGATGAAGATTCAGTTTTTCTTTTAGGGTTGGATTTGTTTTGGAGCATGAACTATTATGTTCTGAACTTGGATTTGATGAAAGTATTAACTTATTTTGGTATTATTAGACTGGATGAGGGTTTTGGTTCAGTTTTTCATTTTATTAGTTTTCTTGATGAATTAGATCAGGGTTTGAGTGTCATCTTGGTTTCCGGGTTTCGAAGATCAAGTCTCTGGATATTCTCAAGGAATTGGAGGGCTTTGTTTTGGTGTTATCATCTACTGGAATTATATTTTAGTATAGATAGTTTTATATATATATATATATATATATATATATCATATATATATATATATATTGATTATTGATACCAAAGCTATGAAATTGTTGCCAAGCTATCATTTGAGTAGATTTTTTGTATTGTCCATTTAGATGCTTTATTCTGTTGTGGAAACCGTAACTTGGGATGATAAAGTTATTAATCTTGTACTGATTAATGGGCAGTGTAACTAAACGGTGTGAATCATTGAATACCATGGCATCATTTCTTTGGTGGATAGTCGGCTTCTACTGGATAGTTTCCGGTGGTGATATCCTTCTGCAAAATTCCCCACGATTGTACTGGTACGTTAGCCAATCTGTTGTTTTGCAAGCCGCTTATTCTCCTGTTAGGATTACATGTTTGTTAATAACATATTGATTTCCACCTCGATGGAAAAGAGATGCATACAAGAGTTTTTAACTTTAGTTTCCAAGTTATTGAAACATACTACTACACCAGTTATCATCTCATTATATAATTAATCCACGGTGTTGTCTCCATGAAACACAATCATTATCTGTTACCTTTAGAATTTCTTTCTCTGTTTCTCAATTTGTTGTAAAAACGAAGTCGATGTTTTAGTTAATTCAAAAAGAAAAAATGTATTATAGTGCTTTAAATGTTTAAGCATTTCTTTCCCTGTCTTTTATTTTCATGGCTATGTTCTCCAGGCTGTATTTTCTTTAAAGCAGATTTGTCTTACAATAATCGGGCATGGATATGGGATATGTTTTTTCAAATCCATGGAAAATTGTTTATAGAAAAATGAGCACGTGTGTTGGATGCATACTTGTATCCAACATTAACCCTTATTCCGGGTAACATAGGTTTGTGGCCACATTTACCGTGGTGTATGCTGAAAAAAACATACAGATCTTTAATTTGCTACTTTTGCAGGTTGTCTGTGGTTTTTCTGGCATTTGATGTATTCTTCGCAATCTTTTGTGTTGTTTTGGCCTGTTTAATTGGGATCGCTCTCTGCTGCTGCTTGCCATGCATCATTGCAATTCTTTATGCTGTTGCGGAGCAGGTATTGAAAAACACATGCTATACTAACTGGAAATTTTAGAACAACTCGGTAGCGGTATATTTCATAGCATTCTCTTATCTTGGGCTATATTGATCAGGAAGGTGCATCGGAAGCCGATCTTAGTATCCTTCCAAAATATAGATTTCAGATCATAAACAACAGTGAGAAGGGAGCAGGGAAAATGATCCCCGTAGAAACGAGTAGTGCTTACTTAGCAAATGAGCGCATACTCTTACCCGAGGATGCAGTAAGTTACTTCTCAATCCGACACCTTACGCAATTCCTTTCAGGGTAACAGCTTTGCTATTATAATCCTCTTTATTTGGTTTTGCAGGAATGTTGTATATGTCTAAGCTCGTATGAAGACGGGGTGGACCTCCATGCTCTTCCTTGCAACCATCATTTTCATTCAACATGTATTGTGAAATGGCTTAAGATGAATGCAACATGCCCTCTCTGCAAGTTCGATATTTTGAAGGGAAATGAACAAGTATGAAAGAATAGGAGAGCAAGCCTCGGATGTCGTCGGTGATACTCTCTGTGTATGTAAAGAAGAAACCTTAAGTTATGAAGAACTGAAACCGAGCATGCCTTAATATATTCGTTCTTGTCTGTATGTGTTCGTTGAAAATATAGAGATGATATTCATACTTCAAATGTTATGGCTTGTATTTGTTTCATTGTTATAGTTGATAAGAATGAAGGATTAGCAGCCTATTATGTACTTGTTTCCTGGATTCATACCTTCCAATCATAAACTGTAAACCTTCTCCTCGTTGAATTTCCAAAATTTTACATTTAATTAATTGATCATGGAAATGATTTATGATATAATTTCTCCAATAACAACATAACAATATCGGATTGTGATATTTCTCCGGCAGCCAATGATAATAGTTATTACAGACAGTAACTAGTTACAGTTTTTAATCTTGCATGAACAAATCTCGCTGCATACAAATAGGCAGTTCAAATCATAAAGCATTCAAACAAATTACTCCGTTCATAAGCTGATATTTCGATCATGGAAACATTGTTCTGCATCTCATCATATCCTGAAATGCAGCAAGGGAGAAGTATCGTCTACATCGAGGCCTCTTCCATTGGAATATATAACATAATCTCTCACTGTGGTTTCCCTGTATTTCGGAGGATTCTCTTCCGACAACAATTCCTTGATTGGTCCATATAGTCTCGAGTCCGACATGACTGAAGTGCTAAAAAAACATGCCACTGAAACTCTCGGTCCAACCGAGCTTGCCAGCACCCTATGCTCCACGCTTATGAAAGCATCATTTGATATAAGCTGCAAAATGTAATATATAGGTTTCGTAAACAAATGGTTTCAGGAAAATAGAGAGTCCATTCAACAAAGTACGACGAGTTAACCTGCAAAAGATCACCGATGTTAATCACTAGAGCCCCGGGCGAATAAGGCACATCAATCCATTTATCCTCATGAAGTACTTGGAGACCACCAATATGATCTTGAAGAAGCACAGTGAAGAAATCATTGTCTGTATGCTTACTTGTTCCTAAAGCCAACTCCGGCTCAGGACACGCCGGATAGTAATGGCATAACATAGCAAGCCCCCTGCCACAATCCATGTCTTTTAAGTGATCAGGTTTCAGACCAAGAGCCTCAGAAAGCAACTCCAGCAGCAAATCACCCAAATTCTGCACTTGTTCCGAGTACTGCACCATTATATCCCTGCACAACAACTAGCCCTGTTAGCTCATAATAGGTGATGTATCAGAAAATTTAAACCATACCTGCAAACTTCTGGCAAATCTTCCATCTTGGGAGGATTAGGAGCCATAAGGCTGAAAAATGTATCTCTCCAATTGACTGCTAAACCAGTATACAAATCAAAATTGCTGTTATAAACCACTGTTTTCGTATAATCACGAGTATAATATTGTTTTTTCACTTCATCGTCTTGCTCATAAAACCTCCTCACACCATCCTTCATCTCCTCCAAAACACTAACAGGAATTCCATGATTGATCACCTGGAAAAAACCCAGTTTCCTTGATGCGTCCCCGACTTTATCCGCTATTTCCTTTCGAGTAATCGGATCTTTCTTCGCTCCTACAAGGTCTATGACCGGTATATTGATCTGGAAATCGTTTGAAACTGGGGTTTTGTTGAGTTTACCAGGTGGTTGATGAAATATCCGGGGAATCTTCGTGATTCCACTGTCGACGAGACCTTTAACACCGGCTTTCGTGTCGTCGAAAGCTTTAAGTTCGCTTCTTCTATCGTACTCAGATGTGTTGATTGTCATCATTTCTTATTGGATTACAAAGAGAGGAGGAAGGAGATGAAAGATTTTGAAGTGTTGACTAAAATGGATTTTTCTTTTTGAGAATTCAGAAGTATCAATGTTATCTTTGGGGACCCATGAAGAAATGGGCGGTGGTAAACACCACGCCGCCATTAAAGACCGCCTAAGACCTTATTTTTATATATTGTAGTTTCCGCTATTCACATTATTTATGATATTAATTATTTTATTAATTCGAATTATGGATAATATGTTAATTGCGTATATGGTATAATTGTGCTTGTTCTGTAACTTAGCATATAACGATGATGTTTAATATAATTAATTGTATCAGATATTTTTAAATTATAATTTTATTTTAAATTTTTAAATATTTTAATTTTATCTTTTAAATTATGTCATTCAATTTAAAATGGTTTTTAGAATTTTGAATATTTTAATCTCGTCCTCAAACTATAATTCTTATTTTAAATTAATCTTTAAATTTTTAAATATTCTAATTTTATCTTTAAAATATCATTTATGTCCCACAATATTGCTACACTATACAAATTAATATTTTTATGGTAGTTAATATATACAATTAATTTGAGGATGAAAATTAAACATTCAAAAATAATAATCAATTTACAATACTGAGTTATAGTTTAAAATTAAAATATTTAAAATTTATGGATCAATTTAAAATAAATATCATAATTTGAAATGTGTGATGCAACTAACTCAACTCGGTATAATGAAGTGGTATCAGTTTATTGAGAGCACCAAAAACTATTATGTATATAGTAATTTGTATCAGATAAATTTTCTTTATTCATATTGATTGATCACTATCAAGTTATTCAAATTGGAATTTGTGGGGACATTTAACAGAGTAAACATGAGAAATGAAGCTAGTTTTGAAGCTTTTGCAAGAAACAGCAAAGTTTGGATCCTTCAGGCCACCGTGCATCAGCAATACCCTTCTTGTGCACGACTGCGACCGCGACCAGGAGGCACTCCTGGTTGGAACTGGAAAGTGGATGATAAGATGAGAAAAGAGAGGAGTGTCATTCCCCTGGTTGAGCTCTGTTTTGAAAATGTTTCAAGTGTTCACATTCATGTTACTCAATTTGATTATATTCCCCTGTCTTGAATGATTTCTGGAAATAGCTTTCATATTAATTGTGATTGCTTTTAAGAATCTGAAAACAAGCAAACACCTTTACATCTTAGCCATGGCCAACAAGCAAAGGCTTTTCCCTATTCGATAGTGGATTTGTCGTGCAATCAAAATCCACATGACTATATTGAGCTCAGATACGATGGGGTCTTAGAGATGCTGAAGTTGGTGTTTCTTCAGCTCCACGGAAGCAACAAGTTCTAAGTCAGATTGATTTAAATGGAAAAACCTCCAAATTTCAAGGCTATTTCTTCCCTTTTTCATATTGTTTTTAAGTACTTACCTCTTTTGGATTGTTTTCAACAACTTAAGCAGTACATAGTTTAATGCCTTGTAATTGATTACACTTTGAAACTTTCCTCTTTTTGCTTCAATTCAAAAGAATCAAGACTACAAATGCCTTGATATAGAAGTAAACCCACTACTTTTGGCATGTGGCTTGCAGAGAGATGAAGAAAACTACCCTTCTTCATGAGTCCGAAGTTGTACCAAACTCAGCAATTTCCGTTATTCTTATTAGGTTTTAAGGTATCTGTAATAACATCCATTATGACCACAATCTCAATTTAAATCGCAGTTAGGGTTTATGGTTTACGATGTTAGGGTTTAGGGTTAGGGTTTACGATTTTAGTGTTTAGTGTTTATGTTTTATGATTTTAGGGTTTAGGGTTTTTGTTTATGGTTTTAGGATTTAGGGTTTAGGGGTTTATGGTTTAAGGTTAGGGTTTAGGGGTTTAGGGTTTAAGGTTAGGGTTTATAGTTAGGATTAATGTCAGGGTTTATGGTTTTAGGGTTTAGGGTTTAGGGTTTAGCTTCATGTTTAGGGTTTTAGGGTTTAAGGTTTAGGGTTGTGGTTTGGGGTTTAAGGTTTAAGATTAGAGTTTAAGTTTAGGGTGTATGGTTCAGGATTTAGGGTTTAGTGTTTAAGGTTTAGGGTTAAGGTTAAATTTAGGGTTTATGGTTTAGGGTTAATGTTTAGGGTTTAAGGTTAAGGGTTTAGGGTTTAGGTTTAGTGTTTAGAGTTTAGGGTTTAGTTTTTAGTGTTTAGGGTTTAAGTTTAGGGGTTAGGGGTTAGGGTTAAAGTAAGGGTGTATGTTTTAGGATTTAGGATTAGGGTTTAGGGTGTATGGTTATGGTTTAGGTTTAGAGTTAGGGTTTAGGGTTTAGAGTTTAAGGTTTAGGTTTAGGGTTTGGAGTTAGGGTTTAGGGTTTATGTTTAGGGGTTAGAGATCAAGGTTAAAGTAAGTGTGTAGGTTTTAGGGTTTAGGGTTTTGGGGTTTTGGGGTTTAAGGGTTTAGAGTTTAGGGTTAGGATTAAAGTTAGGGTTTAGGGTTTAGGATTTTTGGTTATGGTTTAGGTTTAGGGTTTAAGGTTTAGGGTTTATGATTTAGGGTTTTTGGTTTTATGGTTTTAGGGGTTATGGGTTAGGGCTTAGGGCTTAGGGTTTAAGATAAGACTTTAGGGTTTATGGTTTAATGTTAAGGTTTGGGGTTTAGGGTTTAAGGGTTTAGGGTTTAGGGTTTAGGATTATGATTTAGGGGTTTAGTGTTTATGGTTAAAGTTAGGGTTTAACGTTAAGGTTTAGAGTTTAGGGTTTAAGGTTTTATGGATTATGGTTTAGGTTTTATGTTTTTGGGTTTTATGGTTGGGGTTTAAGGTTAAGGTTTGGGGTTTAGTTTTAGGGTGTAGGGTGTAAGGTTTCGGGTTTAGGATTTAGGGGTTTAATGGTTTAGAGTTAGGGTTTATGGTTTTATGTTTTATGTTTTAGGGTTTACGGGTCAGGGTTAAAGTTAGGGTTTAAGGTTATGGTTTAGGGTTTAGGGTTTAGGGTTTTAGGGATTATGGGGTTTAGGTTTTAAGGTTTAGGGTTTAAGGTTAATGTTTAGGGTTTTAGGGATTATGATTTAGGATTTAAGGGTTTAAGGTTTAGGGTTTTGGGTTTATGGTGTGGGTTTAGGGTTTAAGGTTAGGGGTTAGGAGTTAGGGGTTAGGGTTTATGCTTAAGGTGTAGGGTTTAGGGTTTAGGGTTTAGGGTTTATGGGTTAGGGTTTTAGGGTTTTAGGTTTAGGGTTTAGAGTTAAGTTTTTAGGGGTTTAGGGTTAATGTTAGGGTTTAAGGTTAAGGTTTATGGGTTAGGGTTTTGGGTTTAGGGTTTTGTTTAGGGTTTAGGATTTAGGGTTTTAAGGTTATGGTTTGGGGTTTTAGTAGTTTAGGTTTTAGTGTTTATGGTTAGGGTTTAGGGTTTAAGGTTAGGGTTTAGGGTTTAGGTTTTAAGGTTAGTGTTTAGCGTTAGGATTTAAGTTAGGGTTTAGAGTTTAAGTTTAGGGTTTATGATTTAGGGGTTTGTGGGGTAGGGTTTAGGGTTTGGGGTTTAGGGTTAGGGATTAGGATTTAGGGGTTTAGGGTTTATGGTTAAAGTTACGATTTAACGTTAAGGTTTAATGTTTAGGGTTTAGGGTTTAAGGTTTTATGGATTATAGTTTAGGGTTTATGTTTTGGGTTTTATGGTTAGGGTTTAAGGTTAAGGTTTGGGGTTTAGTTTTAGGATTTAGGGTTTAGGGTTTAGGATTTAGGGGTTCAAAGGTTTAGAGTTAGGGTTTATGGTTTTATGTTTTAGGGTTTAGGGTTTATGGGTTTATGGGTTAGGGTTAAAGTTAAGGTTTAAGGTTAAGGTTTAGGGTTTAGGGTTTTAGGGTTTAGGGTTTAGGTTTTAATGTTTAGGGTTTAAGGTTAGTGTTTAGGGTTTTAAGGATTATGGTTTAGGATTTAAGGGTTAGTTTTTAGGGTTTAGGGTTTATGGTGCAAGTTTAGGGTTTAAGGTTAGGGGTTAGGGGTTATGCTTAAGGTGTAGAGTTTAGGGTTTAAGGTTATGGTTTAGGGTTTAGGGTTACGTTTTTAGGGGTTTAGGGTTAATGTTAGGGTTTAAGGTTAAGGTTTATGGCTTAGGTTTTAGGGTTTTGGGTTTAGGGTTTAGGGTTTTTGTTTAGGTTTAGGATTTAGGGGTTTAAGGTTATGGTTTGGGGTTTTAGTAGTTTAGGTTTTAGTGTTTATGGTTAGGGTTTAGGGTTTAGGGTTTAAGGTTAGGGTTTAGGTTTTAAGGTTAGTGTTTAGCGTTAGGATTTAAGTTAGGGTTTGGAGTTTTAGTTTAGAGTTTAGGGTTTTGTTTAGGGTTTATGATTTAGGGGTTTATGTGGTAGGGTTTAAGGTTAGTGGTTTAGGGTTTAGGGTTTATGGTTAAGGTTTAGTTTTAGGGTTTAGGGTTTAAGGTTGGATTTAGGGTTTAGGGTTTAGGGTTTTGGGGGGGTTTAGGGTTTAGGGCTATGGTTTATGTTTAGGGTTTATAGTTAGGGTTTAGTGTTTGAGTTTAGGGTTTAAGATTTAGGGTTTACGGTTTAAATTTAGGGGTTATTGGTTATGGTTAAAGTAAGTGTGTAGGTTTTAGGGTTTTGGATTTAAGGTTTATGATTTATTGTTTTGGGTTTTTTGGTTTTAGGGTTAGGGGTTATGATTTAGGGTTTAAGTTTAGGGTTTATGGTTTAAGATAAGGGGTTAGGGGTTAGGGGTTAGGGGTTATGGTTAAAGTTAGGGCTTAAGGTTAAGGTTTAGGGTTTAGGGTTTATGTTTTAGGGCGTTAGTGTTTATGGTTTAAGGTTAAGGGTTAGGGGTTAGGGTTAGGGTTTTTGTCTATGGTTTAGGATTTAGGGGTTTAGGTTTTAGTGGTTTAGGGTTTAGGGTTTATGGTTAGTGTTTAGTTTTAGGGTTTAAGGTTAAGGTTTAGGGTTTAGAGTTAGGGTTTATTTTTAGGGTTTATGGTTTAGTGTTTAGTGGTTTACGGTTTAGGGTTAGAATTAAAGTTAGGGTTTATAGTTAAGGTTAGGGTTTAAGGTTAAGGTTAAGGTTTAGGGTTTAGGGTTTAGGTTTTAGGGTTTTATGGATTAGGGTTTATGTTTTAGTGTTTTAGGGTGTAGGGTTTAATGTTAGGGTTAGGGTTTTTGTTTAGGGTTTAGGATTTAGGGGTCTAAGGATATGGTTTAGGGTTTAAGATTTAGGGTTTAGGGTTTTAGTGATTTAAGGTTTATGGTTTATGGTTAGGGTTTAGGGTTTAAGGTTAGGGTTAGGGTTTATGGTTTTGTGTTTAGAGTTAGGGTTTATGTGTATGGTTTATGGTTGAAGGTTGAAGGTTGAAGGTTTAGGGGTTAGGGTTAGGGTTTAGGGTTTAGGTGTTATGATTTAGGGTTTAGGTTTTAAGATTAGGGTTTAGGGTTAGGGTTTTGGGTTTTAGCGGTTTATGGTTTACGGTTTATGGTTACGATTTAGTTTTAGGGTTTAAGGTTAGGGTTTAGGGTTTAGAGTTAGGGTTTTTGTTTATGGTTTTTGATTTATGGTTTAAGGTTTATGGTTTAAGATTAGGGTTTAGTGTTAGGATTAAAGTTAGGGTTTGGGGTTTTAGGGTTTAGGGTTTAAGGTTTAAGTTTAAGGTTTAGGGTTTAGGGTTTAGGGTTTAGGGTTTAATTTTAGGGTTTAGGGTTTATGGTTAAGGTTAGGGTTTTAGGGTTTTGGATTTATAGTTAAGATTTATTGTTTAGGTTAGGGTTTTTATTTAGGGTTTAGGATTTAGGGGTTTATGGTTTAAGATTAGGGTTTAGGGTTTAAGATTAGGGTTTAGGGTTTATGGTTTAGAGTTAGTGTTTATGTTTAGGGTTTAGGGTTTAGGGGTTAATGTTTTAAGATTATGGTTTAGGGTTTTAGGGTTTGGGGTTAGTATTTAGGGTTTATGGTTTAGAGTTAGGGTTTATATTTAGGGTTTAGGGTTTATATTTAGGGTTTAGGGGTTTATGGTTTAAGATTAGTGTTTAGGGTTAGGATTAAAGTTAGGGTTTAGTGTTTATGGTTTAAGGTTTAAGTTTAAGGTTTAGGGTTAAGGTTAGGGTTAGGGTTTTAAGGTTTTGGATTTATAGTTAAGATTTACGGTTTAGGTTAGGGTTTTTGTGTAGGGTTTAGGGTTTAGGGTTTTATGGTTTAAGATTAGGGTTTAGGGTTTAGGGTTTAGGGTTAAGGTTAGTGTTTAGAGTTTAGGGTTTTGAGTTAGGGTTTATGGTTAGGGTTTAGAGGTTTATGGTTTAGGGGTTTATGGTTTAAGATTAGGGTTTAGGGTTAGGATTAAAGTTAGGGTTTAGGGTTTAGGGTTTAGGGTTTTGATTTAGGGTTTATGTTTATGGTTTAGGGTTTTGGGTTTATGGTTTAGGTTTAGGGTTTAGGGTTTATGATTAGGGTTTAGGGTTAGGATTAAAGTTATGGCTTAGGGTTTAGTGTTTAGGGTTTAGGGTTTAGGGTTTAGGGGTTAATGTTTTAAGATTAGTGTTTAGGGTTAGGATTAAAGTTAGGGTTTAGGGATTTATGGTTTTAGGGTTTAAGGTTAGGGTTTAGGGTTTAGAGTTTAGAGTTAGGGTTTATGTTTAGGGTTTTGGGTTTATGATTTAGAGTTTAGAGTTATGGTTTATATTTAGGGTTTAGGGTTTAGGGTTTAGGGGTTTATGGTTTAAGATTAGGGTTGAGGTTTAGGATTAAAGTTAGGGTTTGGTGTTTAGTGTTTATGGTTTAAGGTTTAGGTTTAGGGTTTAGGGTTAAGGTTAGGGTTTTAGGGTTTTGGATTTATAGTTAAGATTTAGGGTTTAGGTTAGGGTTTTTGTGTAGGGTTTAGGATTTAGGGGTTTATGGTTTAAGATTGGTGTTTAGGGTTTAGGGTTTAGGGTTAGGATTAAAGTTAGGGTTTAGGGATTTAGGGTTTTAGGGTTTAAGGTTAGTGTTTAGGGTTCAGGGTTTAGGGTTTAGAGTTAGGGTTTAGGTTTAGGGGTTTATGGTTTTGATTAGGGTTTAGTGTTAGGATTAAAGTTATGGTTTAGGGTTTATGGATTTATGGTTTTAGGGTTTAGGGTTTATAATTAAGATTTAGGGTTTATGTTAGGGTTTTTGTTTAGGGTTTAGGATTTAGGGGTTTATTGTTTATGGTTAGGGTTTAGGGTTTATGGTTAGGTTTTAGTGTTTAGAGTTAGGGTTTATGGTTAGGGTTTAGGGGTTAATGGTTTAAGATTAGGGTTTAGGTTTGGGATTAAAGTTATTGTTTAGGGATTTAGGGATTTAGGGTTTAGAGTTAGGGTTTATGTTTAGGGTTTAAGGTTTAGGGTTTATATTTAGGGTTTAAGGGTTTATGGTTTAAGATTAGGGTTTAGGGTTAGGATTAAAGTTAGGGTTTAGGGTTTATGGTTTAGGGATTTAGGGTTTTAGGGTTATGGTTTAGGATTTATGGTTTTAGGGTTAGGGTTTTAGAGTTTTGGATTTGTAGTTAAGATTTAGGGTTTTTGTTTAGGGTTTAGGATTTAGGGGTTTATGGTTTAAGATTATGGTTTTAGTGGTTTAGGGTTTAGGGTTTTTGTTTAGGGTTTTGGATTTAAGGGTTTATGCTTTAAGATTAGGGTTTAGGGTTTAAGGTTAGGGTTTAGGGTTTATGTTTAGGGTTTAGAGTTTAGGGGTAATGGTTTAAGATTAGGGTTTAGGGTTAGGATTAAAGTTAGTGTTTTAGGGTTTTAGGGATTAAGGTTAGGGTTTAGGGTTTTTATTTAGGGTTTAGGTTTATGGGTTTATGGTTTAAGATTAGGGTTTAGGGTTCAAGGATTTATTGTTTTAGGGTTTATGGTTTATGGGTTTATGGTTTAAGATTAGGGTTTATGGTTCAAGGATTTATTGTTTTAGGGTTTATGGTTTATGGGTTTATGGTTTAAGATTAGGGTTTAGGGTTCAAGGATTTAGGGTTTAGAATTTATGGTTTTAGTGTTAAAGTTAGTGTTTAGGGTTAAGGTTTTAGGGTTTAGGGTTAAAGTTAGGGTTTAGGGTTAGGGTTTTCAAAACTTTCCTCTTTTTCTTCAAATTCAAATGAATCAAGATTACAGCTGCCTTGATATAGAAGTAAACCCACTTCTTTTGGCATGTGGCTTGCAGAGAGATGAAGAAAACTACCCTTCTTCCTGGTGCTTCTATCTGTTTCATGAGTCCTAAGCTGTACCAAACTCAGCAATTTCCGTTATTCTTTTTAGGTTTTAAGGTATCTGTAATAACCTCCATTATGACCACAATCTCAATTTAAATCGCAGGTTATAGTCATGGATATGATTCATATGAATAGTTTTAGAAGTTTGGGTACAGAGGAAACTGTGGTGTCAAAAGCAGACCTGCAATTTTCTACAATCAAACATGGGAAGGAAACAGAGGAAACTGATTTAATCTATACAAGAAAGTTATACAGCGAAGAAGAAGATATGAAGAAAGAGAAAGGGTTTTCAGTTTTCTCCATAAACATGTTGGAGGATACCTTCAGGCTAGAAATTACAACAGAGAACAAAGAAAAAAGGAGGAAAAACTGGAAACAAGATGAAAAGAAAATAGTTTCTAATCCTTCAAACCTTCCGGCGTGAGAGCCCCAACATGTTATTGTCTATGAATTCCCAACCGCTTGGCTAACCCCAGAGGCGACCGGGAGCGTTGCCTGTTGATATCTCTAAGCACCCGTCTCATATCCGTCTGCTGCAGCGACGGGTGCTTGACCTTCTCAAACTCTTGCTTTATCTTCATCACTTGGCTATGAATCGGTGCAGCTTTATTATATCCATCCCCGTCTCTTATGACAGAGTTGTTTCTGCTGCTGATAATATTTTCATGGCTTCCGCTGATCTTCCTTTGCTCCATGTTCTGAACTTGTGAATCTGAATTCAACCCCATTTTCCCTCTAATCCTTCACACCCAAGGTCTTGTACACCTGTTTTTTTTTTTTTCTGGATGGTTTCCAGGGTTTATTTATCTGTTGGTAAATATGAAAAGGATGTGATTTCTTCAAGACTGCTGGAGGCGAAGGGTCGTGCAAATTTCTCCACTTGTCCTTTATTAGAAGACTCTTTTGAAATTTGACCCAGTGTGTTGAATATACAAGACCGCACCCTTAAGGAAGTGGACTTGTCTTCCCTTCCCTTTCGGGGCGGAGTTAAGAAAATTATGTAAGGG
This sequence comes from Abelmoschus esculentus, assembly GCA_035048815.1. NCBI lineage: Eukaryota > Viridiplantae > Streptophyta > Magnoliopsida > Malvales > Malvaceae > Abelmoschus > Abelmoschus esculentus. The sequence goes on along the minus strand of JAUCBN010000031.1, from coordinate 2,708,467 downwards.
GTGTATTTTTTAGATTTATATTTAAAGGGTGTCAATTATTTATAAATTAGTGTTATTTATTTATTTTAAAAAATTATATATAAAAATCATATGAAAAGAGGTGGATCAAAAAATTTTGGGTATCGTTTGACCACCTTTTACAAAGGGTGGCTCTGCCCATGTTTCCTTGGAAGTTCATTCGGGTCGGATTCGAATATACGTATGATTTTTTTTTATACTATAATCACCTTTAAGACATTATTTTGATCAATTTTTAAATATATTATATATTTAAGGTTTAATATAAAAATAGATATTTAAATTATATTTTTTAACTTTATATGTCTAATTTTTTAATAAAAATAAATAATTAATATCTTATTTTATTAATTTTCTATTATATAAATTTAAATTTAGTCGTTTACCCGTGATACGTTTATATTTATTTTCGTATCGAATACTTATCTGATGACATAAACCGTCCACGTGTTGTTATGTAAATGAATCTGGCGGCTGGAGTTTCCCAACTGCTACTTCACATTGGGTAGGAAGGAATTTGGTTATTTGCGTGTAGATGCAAAAACGTTGTGGGTGATTTTCTTTAAAACTTTCATAAACTTTTATTGGTCAACTTTGATCTTTAAAATTTAGAAGAAAAAAACATATCTTAAAAATGTTTTTTACGTGGAAAATCATATAATTATTTCCTCTCTCCTTTTAATTTTATTTCTATAAACATCATAGTGGTATGTGCCTTTAGGTAATTATTTACTACGTGTATAAAATTATGATTCTATGATCTATATTTATTTATGGATTGAAAATATCGTCTTGATAGATTAGGTAGTGATGTAAAATCATGTCTAGAGAGACATCTTAGCCCATAGGCCGTTGTAACCACTTGGAGCCTGGAGGTTCATATCTGTTACATCTTATAAAATAAACGTAACCTACTTGCTTTCAGCGAGATGACCGAAATGGATAAATGGAAGTTTTGTTAAATAGGCTCAAACGATCAATTGAATTCGAATGTAGTCATTTTATCTATAAAGTAATTTTTTTGACAAAATAAATTAAGAATATATAAAAATATATATTATCTTATATTTTTTTAATATTTAAAAAAAAAACTCATATTATATTTATTTTATATAAATTTAAACTTTGATATTTACCTTAAAAATATAATTTCACGTGTAAAATTATTATTGATAATAATTGATAAACATGTACATAGTGCATTAAATTTTCTTACGCATCATGCCGCGAGGCATTTAGTAATGTTCGTGCTTATAATTATGGATTTATGTGTTATTATTCTATAATTTTAATATTTTTATAGATATTTATAATCGATATTTATTAAATCATTGACATATATTTTAATTTAAATATGATAGATTGTAATTTTTTAAAATAATTTTAATATAATTATAAGATAATTATTTATATATATCTTTTAATTATTAAAAAATATATATTTTTACAAATAAACAATTTAAAGTTAATTTTTTTAAAAAAATAAATATTAATTATTTTTTACTATGATTATTTGTTAGGTCTAGCGATTATAACCTTTAGACTTTATAATTTATAATAGTTTATCCACGTGGCTTTGTTTCAAGCTAAGCATGGGCGGAGTCACCCATTCAAATGGGTGGTCAAATGGGTGATCAAATGACACCCCAAAAATTTTAGATTAATCTTTTTTATATATAATTTTTATATATAATTTTAAAAAATAATAATAAATGATACTAATATATAAATAATTGACCCCTTAAATATAATTCAAAAAATAACACCCTTTAAATAATTTTTTGACTCCTCCCTTAAAGCTAAGGGCAATCAATCATGTGACGTCGTTAATAAAATAAATCACCTTACTATAATAAAAAAATATATATAAAGTTATTACTCCTATATTTTTGGTCCACAAATTCAATTATAAAAGTAATTATAATGAAAAAAATCTAAAGTGTCCATTTCACGTTGTTTGCAAGTACTCCTTGGATCCTCTAGAATATGTGGTTTAATCATTGTCTGTCTGATGTTGGTTGTGAGGCTCACTTATTTGTTGTAAATTTTACGATTTCTATGTAATAAAATCAAATTATTAACTGCTTTTACTTGTCACGAGATCTAAGCCTACGACCACAATTTAAAACCAAGTATTCATATTTTTTATATAAATGGAAAAATACAGATATACAGAATCTCATTCCAATGTTAAAATATATTTTAGGTTAGAATCAAACATGTTTGTTTATATGTTTGTTAAAATGATAAAATTATAATGTTTATCCTTAAATTTTTTAGGTTTTACGGTTTACGAATTAGGTAAACGAGTTTGATCGTAAACATAAACAAATAGAACACGACTTTATTTGTATTTATTTATTAAACGGACATAAAAATTTCTCTATATTTATCTATTTAGCTTAATAAATGAACAGTTTATGGACAATTCATTAAACACCGAAGAATATCTGGACATTAGCTTTTTAAGGAGCCGATTATAAAATTAAAATCATTTAAAAGAGTCATTGACATAATTTTCTATTTTTTGAGAACCGTTATACATACAAAAAGAAAATTTTAAATATCTGAAGGGTCATAAAATAAAATTTTTAAATTTTAGGGAGCCATTATATATTTATTTGAAATTTTAATGGATGATTACAAGACAATTTTCTAAAATCAAGGGGTTAAGGCTCAACCTGAGTCTACATAGGATCTGTCTCTGTTCGATGCTGCCGGTCCGCCAGCAACAGCCGTTGCGTGAAACGCAAAAATTCCGATGGTGAGGGATAACGTGGTTGTCTGTGGTAGCCTCCTCACCAATGGTGTTCCAACTCGTGTCCAACCAACGAGTTGACTCAATCTTTTCTCAGGATTTGGTGGTAATATGTTTTCGTGTGGAGACAACTTTCTTCTAGAGAAGAATAAAGAATCAACCAACTGTTTATTATTTTTAACTACAAGAGATAAAACGGTAATAAACTCGAAATATAATTCAATAATTTTATTATATTTGAAAACGGTTTAATTTTTAATTTGTTTTCATTAGATTAAAAATATACAGTTGTACACGTATATATAGTTAATGAATGATATTATTATAAAATATAATATAAAATTAAATAATTAATTATGTTATATGTATTATAAATATTAAAATATTATAAAAATAAAATATATATTATAAGATATATTTATAATTTAATAAAAATGAAATTATATAAATACTTAATAAAAGTGACACAAATCTAATATTGTCTAGAGCTTTGATTATGTATTACGTATGCGCTTACAAAAGTTTTAATAAAGTTAGAATATTAATATTATAGATTTAAAAATTAAAGTTTTAAAATGAATTGTACTCGTGATATTTATATATAAAAAAATATAAAAAATAAACAAAGAAAATCTATATGGTTATGGAATATTATGAAAAAAAACCTCAATCGGATAAAAAATAAACAGTCCATAATATTATGTGTCGAATATTATTTATTATAAAAAAGAAAATCAGTATTAAGTATATGGTATTGATTTCCGGTTTTATTGGATACCCATTGATATTGGGTCTAAAAAATCAAGATTCAGTATCGGTTACGATTGAGACCTAAACTTTGAATTTAGTCTCAATTCCATCGAAATCAGTTTCGAGTAAAAATCTATCAGATCCGAATAATTGAGTTTTTTGTCCACCCTACTTAATAGTTAGATGATCATTTTATTAATTTATCTTAAAAATAAAATTTTATTAATAAAGTATTAAATTAATTATTTAAATTAATAAAATATACTTTTATTTTATAAAAATTTATTTTTAAACTTTTACTCTAAAAATATTGTAGACGACTCTGGTTGTAACGTAACTGTTCGCCGCTAATCCTGTTCGTGTATGCTAAGGATCAGAGTCTTTCTGTTCTTGTACTGGGCTTTCTTATTAACCCTACATGCAAACACCCAAGATTCTGACCCAACCGAATCCATCTAAGAAGATATGTTCTAAAAAGACAAGGGGAGAGTGGCTACGGGTCCAACCACTCCACTGTTATCAAACATCGGTTTAATTGGATCGGCTTTGTAATCACTCATGTAAAATATAATGTTACATAAATGATTATATTCCCTATATATCCCAACGTAAAACATATAATATGAGAATAGATTTGAGTATATAAAGACATTCTAGTTATAGTTTAGAGTTGTCTCGAATATTTTCAATACTCTGAACAGTCAATTGTGTGCTGGATGATCTAATATATAATTAAAAATGTCCCAATATATAGCTGTCTTACGTTAGAAAAAGAATCAAACAGTCAATTGGGTGTGTCGGGTGATCGAATGAATCAAGAGGCTTTTGAAAGCTTGTTGGGCGGAAAACACCCAGCATGTCTCAAATACCACAACGCACCCTCAGCTGTATGATCGGCTGCCATTTTCTTCTTTGGTCGAGGACTGCTAAAGCACTCTAGAATCGTCGTCGATGTGGCTTCTCGCATCTCGACAACAACTTTGAAAGTGAATCTGTTTTAACACATGAATTAGTCAACTAATACATTGTTACATGGGAAAGAAATACGAGAAAACAAAGATGACAATAACACAAAGGAAGACGTGATTCGAGTAAGATAGCTTACATCTAAGCTGAGGTTACTTACAATTTCATGTGGCAAGGGCCTTCCTCCCAGGTACATTCATACAATGGATGTTTCCAATTGTTTGCAGCACATATCTCATGCAACTGTGATTTGGCTGAACCACTTTTCGGAGCATCTAACAGCAAAACAAGATCATATAAAATTAAACGAGCAGTAGATTTCAGTATACCATTACAAATCTGTTGTTTTTACAAATCTAATTTGCTAATTAGTATTTTAATCTTTAAAAACTTTCATAATTAGATTTGTAAAAACAACAGACACATAGATTAGAACTAAACTGAAAAAGAAGATCTTTGTACATTCCAAAATCGACAGAATCTTACCTTCAAGTTCAACAACCAAACTAGTATGACGAATCTCAATCTCCTTCTCCTTCTCGAGGTTGAATTCTTTGGCGTTGTTTGAATTCCCGTCAGCAAAATCAGCTTTGGGATCGAATTCGACAAGCTTTGAATCTTGTTGTGAGGTTGGCTTGTCGACGACATATTGATTTCCAGTACTGGGATTCTCATACTTGTCCTGAAAAAACAACAAGGAGAAATATCATAGAGATAGATTCATTGAATAGCTATAGTTGTTGGGGTTAATTTACCTGAAAGTGTGGCGAGAGAATTGAAGGATTTATAGGAGGAAGATTCTTGAGATTGATATGGAAATCTTTTCTGGTTCTTGTGTTCTTCATATTTTTCTGTTTTTTCTGTTTTTTTTTTTTTTTTTTTTTTGGGGGGGGGGTGGGGGGGAGGATTTTTGTTGCCTAAAGTTTCGTGTCCAATCTAAGACCAATGTGAAGTTAATAACTACAAGGTGTGTTGTTAAAGACAACGCCTCACTTTTGTAATAACTAACGCTTGCCAATGGAAAACGATTCTTCACCTAGTTCCATAAGGACACGAAAACGATACTATTTACGCACTTTTACCTTATGCTTTCGGTTCATATTAATTTTTGTTTTAGGTTCCTTTTGGTTTCGATTAATTTTAATTCGAGTTGATTTTGATTCGGATTAAAATCAAATTTAAATTATTATATTTAAATTTATATTAAATATCGGATCAAATAAATCGATTTAGGTCTCTAGTCAAGTTTCGAAGATCTAAGTCTATATATAATAGTAAACATTTGAACAGAAAAAAGTGTAAGAGATCTAATTTCATACAGACCGTAAAAAGTATAAAAGCCCATTACAAAACCCACTGTTACAATGGGCTTAACGTTACTTCAGATGTCCAATTAATAAAGTACATGTAATTATATTATTTAAAATCGATTTACCAACGTAACAAGATCAAGTAGCGAAAAAAATTATATTTTAGAACACTCTAATCAAAGTAATAATTTTATTTGATTTTTATCAAAAAAATATATTAAATCTTTTATAAGGGATAGAATTTGTACTTTACAATCTTTTACATCTTTAATTTATATATATTAAAATTTTAATATTCATGATTCCATTCCTTTATATATTTTCTATTTTAAATATAATTTAATTTCAAAAAATATATAATATCTTTTGTTTTATATTTATTTAGAAATTTCATTATTTATTTTGGTAGGTGGGATGTGGCTGATGCATCTTCGTTTTCTAAAATTCCAATTCAATTCTAAATACAAATGCTTGTAATGAAGTCTGCCATGTGTCAATATATAACGAATTCTCTGAACAATATTTTTTCTACATACCGTATTTATCTACGGAGCTGCAAAGAAATTACTACATCTCTACCCATGCTTTTTTAATATGTTTTATTTAAGAAAAATCATATATATATATATATATAATTAGGAAATATAATTTTATAGAATCTATAAATTAACAATCAAGAAATCATAAGTAAAGGTGTAAAGTTTCTTCAAAATAACGAAACATAAACAACAAGCGAGTAGAAATTCGACTTTCTGAACATATCAAACCCGTGGTGAAATTTCGTAAATGTAATTTTTTAAAAATATTTTCAAAATATATCAATTATTTTATTTTATAAAATTTTATATTTTGAATAATAATTTTAGAAATGATATTAAAATAATTTGACTTTGAACAATGAAATAAACTAAATTAAATAAAAATTAACGACTTTGAACAATAATTTAAAGAAAACACTCTGAAAACTATCAAAACATTGTACAAAATTGGTATCAAGAGATACGATTTGGATTTTTTATTTAATTTAATCTATATTTTACTGTTTAAAGTCAGATTCTTTTATAATTAATCTTCAATATTTAAAGTTTAATATTTAAAAAAATTAAGAAAAAATAAGGATATAATTTATGTAAAAATTTGTACCCAAGTAATTTATTACTCCTCTCTCATTATAAAAAATGCCCGGCGTGTTTCTTTCTTCCTCATTTATTATCCTCCCTACACAAACCCTTCTTATTCAATTTCTCGTTGTTAGAAATTTGGTACACGGTAAAAACACCACAGCGATAATAATGTATTTAAAATAAGATTTAACGTAATTTAATATAATTTATTTTTACAGATAAAAAAATAAATATTTTATTATTAATATAGAGAACACGAAAAATATAAATACATGATAACTTATAAAATCTCAAAACTTGATGTACAAATTTGATGAAACAAATTCAACTCAAAATGAGTTTCCTACCCTTAATTAATATAGAGTAAAGAAAATCTATTAAAAATAGGATTTTAACTTTAATCCAAATCTTAAAAGAATTTAGATCAGAACTTTAAAATTATTCTTATTTTCCGAGAATGAAATTATATTTATATTTTTAGTTGTCCTTCAAGATTGACAGAACTTTATATTAGTTAATTTGAATTAATTTATGTCGTATATCAATGAATAAGTCTCTCAACGAAAAATTTTCACGCACATAAACTCGTGATACCAAATTATTGATCATTTAAATTAACTCTGTTGATAAATTATATTTAATTTTTCACATTTATACACATATCTTCTTGCTATCTAGGTTAAATGCACACAAGAATGAGGGTAAATAATTAAACTCGAAAACCTAATTCAACTATACATATACTAATCGACCTCTAAATTTTAAACTCATATAAACTGATTATAGAACAATTTCGATCGCAATTACGAGACATATCTCTCTAATATATTTCCAGTTTCCAATAATTTTTGGGATGATAAATTAATAAAAAGAATCTGATTTTGCTAGTAGATGTAATTAGTCTGCAAAGTCCACCTCCGTTGGTATGTTTATTGTTACGTTAGGTGCGGTAGGTATACAATTGAATCGCTCGGAATTTATTTCCTCATCGGCAAAATCTGTAAGCAGCAAATGAACTTGAATTGGTCGATATAAATGAAGCGGCAATGACTGCTGATCTGATGTAAAGCCTTGGAGTCGGTTTTTGGTGTGTGGAGTAAATGTGTGCTGGTTGTGGGTAGTAATGTAATGAAATCAAGTGGTGGAAAATTTGTAGAATGTTTATAGGTGTTTTAATGGTTAAGTCAAGAAACCCCATCTCTCCCATGCCATTTCTATGTACACGGCCAACCATATTAGTACTATGCATCTTGCCGTAATATATATGTGTACGAATCGGGTCAGATTTTTAATCAATTAAAATCAAACTTAAAAGTAAATATTATAAATCAAAATTTAATTTGACACATACTTCTTTTAAAATCTAACCCAATCTAAAAATAAATATTTTGAACTTGATTCGATCCGAGATATAAAAAAATAATTTTAAAGATTTAATTGTTAAAAAATAATTTTAAAAGAATTAATCATAAAAAATAATTTTAAGGGCTAAATTATAATTAAAATTTTGATTTTAAAGAATTAATTATAAAAATATATAAAGAGGGAGATTTATTATAAATATCCCTAAAAAATAAAAGAAAATTACATAATTAATCATGGGTCGAGTCAGATTAGATATTCCGCACCATAAATCTAAATTTGATTTAACCCGACTCAAACTCAATTTTTATTAAAAATTTACCCTAGTCGGGTTGGGTTAAAACCTGACCTGGTCAAGTAAAATGACCATCCCTAACCCCTAAGGTGGTTGTGAATTATATATGTGTCAATTTACGAGCCTGAATAATATGAATGTGATTACAAAATAGTATATGGTCATGTAATTTTTTTTTTGAATAAGCTAATAGTGATTACAAGTAGTATCTGTTCTAGAATATAATCTTCACCATTTGACATTGATCGCTCAATCACTCTGTTGGCATCGCTGGTGCTCGAACCCGTGACCTTTAAGAACATCAACCGTTCTTTTAACTGTTTCTTTATATGGTTATATAATTTTAACCCTTTGATAATTATACACTTTATAAACCAAATAATTAATTATACACTTTATAAACCAAATAATTAAATATGAATCTTTTAAAATAAATAACATCCGCCTTTTTATTCGTTGACTTATTGAGTTCTAAAATCTTACTCATTGTTTAATGTGGAAATTATATAAAAAAATAGTTTGAATGTTAGGTTATGATAATATTTTTAAGGTAAATGATAGAGTTTAAACTAAAAAAAATGATAAAGTGCACGACTATCTGGTTAAATATTAGTGAAACTCTAATTATTATTTTAAGACAATTAATATTCTATATATTAACGAAGAAAAATAAATTTTCACGATTTATGTTATTAAAGGTTAAAATTTTAAGTTAAAGGTTTAAGTTGCAGTATTAGAATTTAGAGTTTAAGATTAAAACTTATTGAGATATTAACGTAGAATTTAGATTTTTAAAATGTTAGATTTTAGATAAAAATTTAAATTTGTAAACACATTTATGTTGTGAGATTTTTCATTATTTGTTAATTTTTTATTTTCTTAGTTATAATGTTTCAAAGCTTATAAGCTTCCGGACATAAGTTTTGAGAGTTTGTAAAAATTATCTTATTAGGACACAAATCTTTTTTAAATTCGGTATCACATTTTTTTCTAATTAAATTTGGATTGAATATTTTTATTTAGATCATATCTAATTCGGATTAATTTGTCACTCCTAGATAGAAGGGTAGTAGTAGCGGCTCATCTGCGTCCCTACTGACATGGGCATGTCTTAAGTGCCAAAATCTAATGAAGTTTCAATATCCAAGGGAGGAATCAAACCGAACCAGAGCCGCTGCTTATAAGCTGATATGTCCATGACAGAGACGACAACCCAAAACGTCAATATCTGCTACAAACCAAAACCGACAACAAAAAGAACACCATGAGAAACCCCTTGGCCTTCCAAAGACTGCATGCACCCAGAATCCAACCAGTAAATCAACTCGCACTTCTTTTCATACATTCTGCAATAATTTGGACACCATTTTCTTCTCTGATTTCATGGTTTTGTATCTGTTTTCTGTCTTAATGTTTGTAGAGGAGTCGTTTTCCAGTAGTGCCGCCATGGGTGATTGTTATGTACAACACCATATTCTTCAACAACTGCGTTAGCCATCCCAAGGAAAAGAAGAACGAGTTAGACAGGTTCTGCATAGACTGTCTTCAATCTTTTTGCTCACACTGTCTCTCTTCCCATGCTATTCACAAACACATCAAGGTTCTGTCTTGTTCTTTAAATTATTAAAAAAAAAAAACATGTAATTTATTTCGAATTCCTCTTTCATTTTGACTGATATGAATTATCATTTGATGTTGAAATTAAGATTCGAAGATATATTTACAGTGACGTGATCAACAGACAAGATTTATGTAAGCTCTTCAATTGTTCCGGTATTCAGGTACGATAATTTTGATTTTTCATTTTTTATGTAATTTAATTTTTTTTTGTCTCATAATACTAACGATGTTTCGTATAACTTTGATTAATCAAAATTAAGTAATTAAAAGTAAATTAGTGAAACTAAAACACATGAAGACATGCTAGATTCATGTACATACATAGCTTTAATCATTTTTCATAGAGAAAATAAAGTAGCAATTAATGATACACCTACCATCCCTATACTTTATAACACAACATTTCATACGATATTCTCATAGTGAAATAAATTTGGTTAAAGTATATAAGCAGTCACTAAGGTAGGAAAAAATATTGTTTTGACCACTGAATTTTCAAAAGTTATACAATGATCATTAAATTTTTTGGATTGTTATAAAATTATCACTAGACGATGTAAATAAGGTAACAATCAAATTAATTTAATGACTATTTTGTAACAATTTGATAAGTTTGTAAATTGTATTAATTATGAATTTGCTCCCTATCTTTCAAAATTTGTGTTGCTCTGCCCCGAATGATTATAAAATCACATCTTAATTCAATTAATGGCTGCAGACTTATCATACAAATAAAGCCAAGGTGTTGTTCTTGAAGCAAAGGACTCAATCTCATCAACAACATCAACGAAGCAACTGGAGGGATTATAGGTGTTCCATTTGTGACAAAGGTTTGCAAGACAATACTTCACTTTATTGCAGCATCGCATGCAAGGTTCTGGACATAGACAGAGATGAAGAGAGGGAAGAAACCAGTAATCGAAAATTCTTGCGCTGTCTAAAACTCGAACACGAAGATGAAGATGAAGAAAAAATATATGTCCGGTTGGCTTTAACAAAGAAACCAAAGTTAAGGCAAACCAGAAAGGGAGTCCCTTTACGGTCTCCTATGTTCTAGTTTAGGTTTCATTTGTACTAAACAAAAGTCCTTTGTGGATTTGTATTATATATGCTAAATAGATTTCCTTTATAAAAAATTGCATCGATTATATATAATTCATTATCAAATAAATATAAATTTAATTACTTTATTAATATTTTCTTATGATATAATATATTTTTTATTAATTTTTTTGCCTTTCTAGATTTGATTTGTCTTCTCTATGCCCTGAATATTTTCTCTTCATCCTCCAACCACTGCCGCCGGCTGGCCATAAACCGTACCATCACTACCACAACAACCGTCCTAGCTAGCCGAACAACCACCGTTTTGTATCTAGTTTTCAGGATGACAGTAACTCACACTTTCGTCGTTGTTTTCCTTTCCCTTCATCCACCACCGATGGTTTCACCGGTTCCATTGTTCTTCGCCACTCAAATTTCATACTTCAACTCCTCCACGACTATTCCTGCAAAACTTCAAAATCTTTTTCTCGAGACATAGAGCGAGATGGATGGGAAAAAAATGGTAAAGAAGAGGCAGAAGAAAATCATCTAGAAATCTGATGAGATTGCTAAGTTATTCGTACAAAATAGAATCAAACTATAATAGTTATAATTAAATTTATATAATAACGTAAAAGACGTTGAAATTTTATAAAATAATATCTAAAAACCACAAAATTGAAATTATTTTATCAAAAATTGTAAAGGTCGAAACTAAAATTAATATGAAAAGGCTAAAACTGTAATTAACATTGGATGATAAAAAAAATTAAAAGAAAAACTCTGTATATGATAAACATTTCTCTTTTCACTTGAACCGGGTTTTTTTGGTACTATAAAATCTATCTCTCTCTATAACCTTTCCTCTTTTTCTCAACAAATTTTATTTCTTTTTCCAACCCCTTTTTCATTTTCTTTTTGGTTTTTGGGTTGTCTCTACTAAATCAGAGAAAACCCTACCTGTTTTTTTTTTTTCATTTCTTTGGATTGAAACGATCAAACGGAAAAATGGGCTCTGAAGGATCAAGGGTTGTTGGTAAGTTTTCGATTTTCAAAGTCCTGGATTTTCCTAGTCTATTTAAGTTTCCTCATCTTTTATTTTATCGATGAAAGTTTGTTATCATTGTTTGATTGATGGAGCTTTGAAGGGTATTATTGAATCTGAGGGAGTTATCTTTTGGGGCATAATCCTCGGATTTTGTGGAAAATAGGGTTTTAGTTTCAAGTATTAGTTTTCTTTTGTATAGTTGAAAGTACTGTTTTGATGCTTGAGAGTGAATTCGCTGTGCTTGGATTGATATTCAAGGTGAATTTTTTTTGTAAGCTTTTCTATTAAAAGTTTTTACAAGATTGTTTATTGTTTTAATTGCCAAATTAGATGGACTTCGTTAGAAATATGTATGATTGAGTGTATGGTCTTGGATTCTGTGGAAATATTTTGATATTGTCGGAATAAATTGAAGGGAATTGGAATGAGGAACACCAAGGTGTCAATTGCTTTAAGTTTGTCTTTTTGATTTGGTATTTGATTTGACTAAGTAAAACATTGAATGTGGATATAAGATACGATGTATTGTTTTTTTAATCTTGTTTTCCTTTGTGTTTTCTATTCCGAAGTAGTCTTCTGAGTTTAAGTTAGATCTTGCAATATTTATCGAGTATACTTTGTTTCAAATAAGAGATGTTGATTGCAATTATAGAGGAAACAAGCAATAAACTTTTAACAGGTATCATCACTTCATTTTCCTTGCACAGGGTTTGTAGTGTATGACACAGCATATGTATAGTGCATTGAATTTTTCTAAAATGGAAAATTGTGACTTAGGATGCATAGACTGGGCCTGCTGTAGTGCTGTGAACTTGCCTTTTTCTCCTACTCATTTCATACATCAAACTATTGATTCAGTTCTGAAGGAAATTTTTTAGATCAATTTTCAATACTCTTCGTATGTGATGCATATGAAACTTTTAATAAGGTGCGAGCTCCCTTGACTACATATTAGGCTTCATTCACCATTTTTCTTAGCCTTAGAAATTTCTTTCTACAGTTCTAAAATCAAGGGATTTTGATTCTCCAACCATTGCTTTGACCATTAAGGGTCAGTGCTGCTTTCATTCAGAAATGAACCTTTCTTGGTATCAGTACCTCCCACATGCTTCAAGTTATGCAGTGATTAACCTTTAGGCGTTTAGTGTAACCTTTATTCTGACACCATTGGTGTCACACCAACTTGGGCATTGGGTGAATTTATCTTTCAGGTGCAGACTTAATAATAAAAAGTTTCTCATTGATTGAGTAACGACTAACAACATTGGCACATATGAAATAATGGAGCTAACCTTATGCTATTTATGAGGGGAAGTGGTTGTTTTGTTTGTCTCTATATCTGGTCTTTTGTGCTCATTCATGGTTACGATTAACCTTCTTAATGATGAACTTTATGATTGGAACTTGTGGTATAGACTATTCTAACTTCTAAGCTACCAAGGTTACTACGTCAGTTATTTTGGTGTTCTTTGTTGATTTTTTTCCCCATCATTTGACATGACTTGCAAGCGTTCCTTTTTGTTCTTCAATTTTAGCTTTTTTTTTAAATATTCGGAAACTGCATTTGTTAATGATAGACTTAATGAAAATTTCAAGATTGACTTTGCTAAAATCCTGAGCTAGGGACTCAAATGTATTGCCTTTTTAGTGCCTAGGAATTTTAGATTGCTAGAAGAGCTTGAGAGAGGCGAAAAGGGAATCGGGGATGGAACTGTTAGCTATGGAATGGATGATGCTGATGATATATACATGCAGTCATGGACTGGGACTATTATCGGCCCGCCTAATGTGAGTCTCTCTCTCTCTCTCATCTTTTTTTTTTCTATTATGGCCTTACTGGTAGTTGGTTTACATGTTTCTCTGAGTTGATTTGAATAGATGCAATGACACATGTAAGGCTATAAACACATCTTGAAATTGATATGTACTTCTAACCATGTTTGTGTTTGCAAGTCAGGCGAATCATTGATACAGTCCACCTGTACAAATTGAAATAAGAACTACGCTATATATTTGTTTATTTCTTGTGTTAGACATTGGAGTTGTGAAAAGAGGTTATGATTGAGAGAAATTATGTTCTACCTAAAATACGAACACTACTGTGTCCTTTTTTGTACCATAGGTTAGGATGAAGTTGACTGACGTAACTTCCATTTTAAGGTGGCAATTAGAGCTCATTGAAACAAATGAGGATAAAAGAGTACTTTTCACAGATGAAATAATTCTCTGTAAAGGTTGCTTAATGAGTTTCTACCATGGAGGCTTGATGAATCAGTCCCTATTTTATCACACAATTTACCTGTTTTATTCCAAGCACTGTTTCTGAAAGAAAAAAAAACTAGTACCTGCAAACCTATTGGAGCCTCCTTGTAACTGTCACCTAGAAGTAAAACGTAGAAAGTTTTATAATCATAGGATTTCTGTTAGAGCAAGTTATTTTATACCATAGTTACTGTTTTTGTCTTTCTTTCATGAAGTAAAATGTAGAAAGTTTTATGATAATAGGATAGGATTCCTTGTAACTTTTAAGACTTCATCTCTTAAGATGAAAAATGAGTTGGTGACTTTCTTATTCTTTATTCATGTTAGACTGTTCATGAGGGACGCATCTACCAGTTGAAATTATTCTGTGGCCTGGATTATCCAGATAATCCACCAAGTGTGAGGTTTCAAACCCGGATAAACATGACCTGCGTCAATCAAGAAACTGGAGTGGTAGGTGATGATGTTCTTAGGATCTTTCTACTCCATGATATGATACTTATGGCTGCTAAATTGCCAGGTCGAACCTAGCCTATTCCCCATGCTTGCTAATTGGCAAAGGGAGCACACAATGGAAGACATATTGACTCAGCTGAAAAAAGAAATGATGTCTCCACAGAACAGGAAGCTTGCTCAGCCTCCTGAAGGTGTGTGGATCTCGCTTTTGATTTTCTTGCTGAATCATAATCCTTTTGTCTTTGTGTTAGTTTCTTAAGCTAGTCTGTTTCCTGTAATGAGTTCTTACTTCTCCAGAATAGTTGAGTTTATATGTAGATCATCTGTGCATAACATTTCTATATCGGTTATGTAAATATTTAAACCGTGATGATCTTCTCCCAGGCAATGAAGAGGCAAGGGTGGATCAAAAGGGCTTGGTGCTGAAGTGTTGCATCGTTTGAACTTCATCGGAGTTGTATGAACATAATGTATATAACATATATATGCTAGATAATTCCAGCAGCTGGCATAGTACGACCATTATATATCATGCTTTTATATGGGAAAGATTCCCACCAAATGGTGGTTAAATAAAGGGAACATGTTAATGAACTGAAGACATTTGGATATTTATGACTCGTGCTCACTGCTGATATCGATGTTATCTTAGTTATCGAGCATTTGTTTTAATTTCTTATTCTCTCTCTTTTTGTTTATGTTTGATGTACTTTGTACTGTAGGCAGAGGACAAGAAGAGATTAGAACCTTGGCCTGTTTGTTAAAATTGTCAATCTAAGCATTGGTTTGTGCAAAAATGAAGCTCTTTGTAATGGGAATAAGGTTAGTTGTTCATTGAAGCAATCGGTCGAACATGTATGGAGCAACCCCATAGAGTGGCTAAGTAGAGACCAAAAGTCATCCCACTAAGGGAAACTTAATGGTGTGTGATTTGATTCACAATAACATAGCAAGACACCTGGCCTTCAACTTTAAACCTCACCCACAATATGCCACTACCCCTCTCCCACAATTCCTTAACCAGACCAAAAGAAAATATTTTTTCTTTTATTTATTTCTAATTAATTTAAATTAATTTATATCGTATATTAAATTTTAATGAATAAATATTTTAATTTTTTTTGTATGTAAGTCTTCGAACTCATAACATACTTAAACAACATCAAATTATTTATTACTCGAATTAATCCATTTATAAAATTATGCTTATCAAGAAAAACTAACTCTTAAAACACAACCAATTAACCCTTTGACCGGATATTAATAGGTCCTTGTTTTAATTTCATCACTATTTTTGCATGTGATGAAAGTGTTTTTGTTGTCTTTTATGATACATGATTTGACAAAATTAGTCTTTATTTAAAATAATAAAAGATAAATACAGGAGAAACATAACTAACTATAACCCTCAAAACTTAGAAAAATTATTATTAGATTGCTTGAAATAAAAATAAAAATAAAAAGAGTTTATTTAACCCTCTTATAATATTTAAAAATATTATGTTTATTCTAAGTTCTTCCTCCATGGCTTTACCCACGAGAAAAGCTTCATTTTTAGCTTTTCTTCTTCTCTTCGTTACAATTAATCCATCAAATTCAGCCACCGATACCTTCGTTTTCGGTGGATGTTCGCAGCTCAAGTTCATTTCAGGCTCGCATTACGAGTATAACGTCAACACCATACTCACTTCCATGGTCAACTCCGCCATGCTCACCTCTTACGACAACTTCACCATTCCACCATCTGGCTCAGCCTCTCAGGACACCGTCTACGGCCTCTTCCAATGCCGTGGGGACCTCGGAAACGGAGATTGTGGCCTCTGTGTCGCTAAAGCGGTGAGTCAACTAGGCACTCTTTGCCTTGACTGGACCGGTGGCATGTTGCAACTCGAAGGATGTTTCGTTAGATATGATAATGTCACGTTTCTGGGTGTGAAGGACAAGACTGTGGTGGAGAGAAGATGTGGGCCGTTGGTTTCAACTTCCTCGGACGCGTTGGCTCGGCGTGACGCGGTATTGGGTTACTTGGGAGCGAATGACGGCACTTACAAGCCGTTTCGGATAGTCGGTACGGGGGACGTACAAGGTGTGGCTCAATGCGTAGGGGATTTGAGCCCGAGCGAGTGTCAAGATTGCTTGTCGGACGCAATCAGACGACTCAAAACAGATTGTGCGGCAGCCAAGTGGGGCGACATGTATTTGGCCAAGTGCTACGCTCGGTACACGGAAGGCGGAGACCGCTCCCACAGCGGAAACGGTAAGCGGTGTTGCCACCACTAAGCCGGTGGTCCATTTTTCATGTTTTTTCTTCTTAATTTATCATGAAATTTACCTAAAGATACGACAAACCTTGATTTTCTATTTCATCCCATTGGTAAGTCCAAATTATTCAAGAAATATATAATGTAAAAGTTTGAATTATTGTCCTAATCTCATTTTCTCTTCATTTTTATTGCTTGTAGATCCCCATTCCAATGATGATGAGATTGAGAAGACCTTAGCCATTCTGGTTGGCGTCATTGTTGGAGTTGCCTTGATCATAGTATTTGTATCATTCTTATCAAAGCTCTTACTTGCAGGTGGAAAATAAACCAGCAAGCAAGCAATTACATTTCTGAAAATTATGGGAAAACCCACAATTTTTTTGTTTATTTTTTCTGTGAAGACTACACTTTGTTAATGTTGTAATTTGATACATTTGTTGCCACAAATGATTTCAAAGATTTTTTAATTATTTAATTGATGCATTATTTATTTATTTATTTCATAGATAAAGAGATGGAGAATAAATTAGATAATGGGTAGTTTTAATAAAGGGAGTCATGAAAAAAAAAATCAAAGGTGACAAGTTGGGGAAAGGCAAATTAGGGGGGGGGGGAGTTTTATTATTAATATAGAATAATACTAAACAATGATAAAGAATCCATTTAATTATTGTTTGATGGGATTAGATTATTTAAATAAAGTTAAGGTTAAAATATAATATCATGAGAAAAATAAATTTAATTAAAATGACTGTTTATATGATATTTACTTTTAAGTTAATTTTTTAATATGGTCATGTATTAAATCTTTTAAGTATAATTAGAGTTTTGAATCTTGGTATTATAAATTAAACAAATAAAGTATTAAAATCATTCTATAATAAATCTTTATTAATGTTTAAATTGAAGTAATTAACTAATGAATTGAATTATAATATTAAAAAAAAAAAAGGATGAACATCATTTCATCAATTCTATGTTAAGAAGAAGGACTAATAAAATTTTAGGACATAAAAATAGATTTTTAAAAAATATACGTATAAAATTTTTAAATTTGTTTTGCATTATGTATGGATTTTAAAATTTTATAGAATGATTTTCCTCTTCAACTCCTTTAGTTTTATCTTTATATAGTCCATCAATTTTGGCTTCATCTTTCTATTAAAAAAAATACTAACAAATGAGTATTTTAAATAAATTAATCTAAAAATATTAAAATAAATAAATAAATTATCGCCCTTTTATAAGTCAACATGCAACAGAACAAAATTTAATTAATTAATAGGCTCGATATAATAAACATCTTAGAAAAAAAAATACATCAATCAAGCTTAATTATATATTTCTTACTAGAATGGATGTTATTAATTAAACATATATTAATTATATGAAAAATAAATAATATTTTTTTCATATTTTATATAATAATAAACTAAAATTATTATTTACAAAATTATGATCAAACCCACAATTAATAAGAAAAATACACATCAATTTTAAAAACAAAAATGAACTTTGGGTCATAATTAATAAAATCCCAAACCCTTATTAAGCAACCACGTGTCACACCTTTCTCAATTTTTTTTTTTTCCGAGTGGCCAGTCGGTCACCTCTTAAGTCTATAGATCTTCCTCGCCAAATCCCCCATTCCCGTCGTCAGATATCAGATCTAATTTCTCAGTCCCCGCTACAAGAGAAAAACAATGGCGCTAGAATGGGTAGTGCTTGGCTACGCTGCCGGTGCAGAAGCCATCATGGTACTACTCCTCACAATCCCCGGCCTAGACGGCCTCCGTAAGGGTTTGATCGCCGTCACGCGCAGCCTCCTCAAACCCTTCCTCTCGGTGGTACCCTTCTGTCTCTTTCTTCTGATGGATATATACTGGAAATACGAGACCCGTCCCAGCTGCGAAGCCGACTCTTGTACTCCTTCGGAGTATCTCCGTCACCAAAAATCCATCATGAAGAGCCAACGCAACGCGCTTCTCATCGCAGCCGCCCTTCTTTTCTACTGGCTTCTTTACTCTGTCACTCACCTTGTTGTCAGGATCGAGCAGTTGACTCAGCGACTGGAGAGGCTTAAGAATCGCGATTGAGTTAGATAAGTGCTTCATTTTCAGAATGGCTGTGTTTGGGATACACTTTTGTTATCTTTTTCCGTTTAGATATTTTCGGTCTCATGTGCTTTTGGATAATTTGAAGGATCTTATTATGTGATGAGAAGTACCTGTTTTTCCTTGTGGAATGTTTGTTTTCCATGTTATAATTTGATAAAAGGAAAATGTTAGGATATTGACAAAAATTAATGCTGTGTTTTGAATTTGTTGTTGACTTGTTGTTCATCTTTGAGAGCTGTTTTGTGTTGGAATTAAGGCTTTAGTAATTTCTTCTTGCAATTTCTTCAATTATACGAACAATCTTATTATCATTTGGGATTTGGAATTGTAGCTTCCATAGATCAATCATGCACTATTTGGATTATCGAGTTCAGTGCCTGCCATTGGTCTTACTGATTTAATGCTAATTGAGACAAGGGTTTTGCTGAGGCTGAAATTTGTAGATGATTAATGTTCTCTCAGTTTAACCTGATCCTCCATCTTTTTGGTCTGTAATTGGAACCATCCTATCATCAATCCATCATTGGATTGGGGACTGATTATATTATCAATGATCTAAGCAATATATTCTTACATGGATGCCATTTTCTTGGCATTTCTTACTTTCCATTTTGGTATATGGCTTTGCTTTCTAGTTTGAACTTGTTAATCTATATGGTTCATTATGAATAGTTGGTTTAGGATTTTGTTTCCGTAATTGAATGCTGGAATGTGTCTTCTGTCAGTAACTTTGAATTTTAGGACATTGCTATTTGCTAATGCTTGGATGATTCCTCTTTAAAAGCTTTATTCTTTCTAATTTTGCTGCACGAACATAGGTAGGTCTTTCAGTAAGTTGAACGAAACGGAGCCTCATCGTAGGTACACTATGTGAACTGAGGTGTAATGTTTCATACAAACCATTCTTGGTGTCGTGTGTTGTGGCTTAAATTCGATCCATTTATGTTGTTTGCTAGGTGGTAAGAGTGTCATTGAGATGTGGAAATGGTATTTGTATGTTCAATTTAGGCAATTTTGTTGTGTTATGCAGATAGAAGTTCCCATCTTAGTTTCTTAACATGATGACCGAATGGACAAAACCGAGGTCAGAATCTCCAATGCCATGAATTTGATGCACTGGATAGGTATTCCTTGCTTTTAAACAATTGAAAATCATAACTCATTGGGGATTTGTATTTATTGGAGTTCCTTTAGATAGATGCACCTCCAGTTAAGAATTTAAACGTACTGGACCCTTCTCTTTCAGCTGGAGAGGGTCTCCAGTTAGTGCACTGAACCTTTGATTAGGAGACCCCTTTCAGTTATATTTTATATAATTCATTTTAATTGGAGATCGGCAGTACTGAGTATTAATTTGGTGGTTTTAGTACTAAAATCCTGTTGTTGGTATAGCGGGATGAGTTGTTAGGTTTCTTAAAACAAGATCAGGTTTCGAATCTTGATGTATTTAAAAAAATACTACTACTAGAGTACTCTAATTGATAAACTTAACCATTCCAATAGAACATGTTGTAGTCATTCTTGTAATCTACCCCTTATTTTTCATCCCCTCACCTTTCCGAATCAAAACGTAAAATTAGAGTTGAATCAAAACTTGACTGAAACTTTGTTACAAAGCTCTAAACTTGAACTTTGGGCATGACAAGAATGAGACTTGACTATTAGGAAAATGCTTAAATTAATTTTTATTTCATACAAGTTTTTAAAATATTTTTAAATTAAATAAATGTTTAATATTTTATTCAATAATTATTTTAAGGTCACTCTAGCTTTTTCGTCATCCAATTAAAATGAAATACATGACCTATTTTTTTAAAAAAAATCATAATTTTTTTTTCATTTTCTTAAAACACTCAAATTTTAAAATCCCAAAATAATTGTAAATTTTTACCTAAATCCTCAACTTTTCTTCCTCGATTATCGATTCAATCGTCACTAATTATTCTTTCATTCTTTGGATCCTATCAGGCTATCACCACTGATTATTCTTTCATTCTTTGGATCCTATGACGATGGGGTTGACAATGGTTTTGAGATCATGATGTACTAAGAATTTTAGAAATCCAAGGCTTTAGAGCAGCTACGAAGCTGGTCGACGGATGAGTTTGACAACGAAAAGGAGCGGGTGGTGGAAAATTGAAATTAAAGATTTAAATATTTTAAGAATATTTAAAGTTTTAGTTTTTCTTTTGAAAAAATAGTGGTTTTCTAAATAAAATTAATAAACATGACACGTGTATATAAGGATAGAATAGTAGAAATATTTTAACGGATGTTGATAAAAAAAATATTTAAAATATCACAGAATAAAATATTAATGATATATTTCAGTATTTCACCCAAAAAAAATATTTTAAGAAATATATACTCCATTTAGACTTTTTATAATGGTTAAAACCCAACCATGATGACCGGTTAATCATCGAGATAAACATACGCGTCTGAACAACGTCAGCGTGTATATACAACAAATTGCAAGACACGGAAGAGAGTTCAGACTTCCGATTCCATTCCTTAGTTCCACAGCCATTGAACATCTTCGTAACATCCGTTTATTATCCTCTATTACCAAAGTCTTCTCTCATCTTGTGTTATTCCTTTTCAGTTTATCTGCTACCAATCTGATTTCTCTTAGAGATAAAGTTTCTTCCTTTGATTTCCCTGTTATCCATTCTTGATCTCGATGTTATTGCTCAATTTATAGTTTCAAGCTGACAGAAATAATACCCACAAAGAAATAATGGCGGAGATGAAAGACAAATTGAAGGGATTCATGAAGAAAGTCAACACCCAATTCTCATCGTCGTCGTCTTCATCTGGTAAATTCAAGGGCCAAGGTCGAGTCTTGGGGTCCTCTTCTTCTGTTCCTGTTAATAACAATAACCCCGTCCTTACCCGTCCTTCTCAATCTCCAAACCCCATCTCTTCTTCTTCCTCCTCCTCCTCTTCCAATTCTAAGCCTGTTCTACCTTCAAAGCCACCGAATTCTGATCAAAATAAGCCCAGTTCTACCCAGAAACCTGAACCAACTCACAAAACGGGATCTGGGTTTGATCCTTACGACTCTTTCATCACTTCTAGCAAGGTATCAAAAAATGGTTTTACTCTAAACGTGTTCGAGTGTCCGATTTGCGGTGGTTCCTATAGGTCCGAAGAGGAGGTGTCTATGCATATAGAAACTTGTGTTAATGCTGATTCATCGGATAGGAAAGGAAGTGATGGTGATTCAGGGTCCAATGAGAATGAGTTGAAAGAGTCTAGAAGTGAATTAGAGGTTTGTGTTGGTACATTTCTTTCGGGGAAGCCACTGGAAGGGTCCATTGAGGTGGTTCTCAAGTTGTTGAGGAATATTGTGAAGGAACCTGGGAACGACAAGTTTCGGAAGATTCGGATGAGTAATCCAAAGATAAGGGAGGCTGTTGGTGAGGTACCGGGAGGGGTTGAGCTGTTGGAATATGTTGGATTTGGATTGAAGGAGGAAGGAGGGGAAATGTGGGCAGTCATGGAAGCTCCTAAGGAGGAGGAGATCAGTTTGATGAATAAGGCTATAATGTTGTTGGAACCAGGAAAGAGGGAACAATTTAAGAAGGGTGAAAATATTCCCCCTGCATCTCCAGGCGAGAAAGAGGGAAGTGTTGAGCCAAAGAAGATAGACAGAAAGGTAAATGAATTATTTACCTCGTGTTCATTTTGAAATCTTGTTTTTTAAGTCCTCTGAATATGTAATGATGCCATAAGTAGTGGATAAGTGTTGAAATCTTGTTTTTTAAGTCCTCTGAATATGTAATGATGAATAGGATAAGATTATACTAATAGCTAACTTACTGTTTACATGATGCTAGTGACTGATGCCATAAGTAATTACAGTGTAGAGAGAAGTAAATATGAAATACAAGTAAACTTCATATACATATGTGTGTGTTTGTATTTATACATATGAAGTTAGAATTATATGCAATGTTTCAGTCTGTTTATAATGGAACTAGTGGATAACTGTATTTTGTTCTTACAGACGGGTAATATTTGGTTATTGGTATGAATATGGTGAAATAATTGGTTGTTGTGGTCCTTCTATAACAGGACTCTTATCAAAAAGATAAATAGCTATCCGGATACTAAGTTTGATAAAGTTTCTAGAAATGTATTCGGCGAATCACCTTGGTGTTCTGTATGTATGAGATCACACTTCTAGAATATTACTAAGAGAATGAAAGATGCTTTTTGTTTATAGTTGGTGTATATTGGACTTTATAGGATAGTTGGCAACATTGCTTTCTGTTTGATCGTTTCGTTTTTGTGAACTTGCTTGTCATTTTACTTGTTCATTCTCCTTTTTATCTTGTAGAATGTTGATATTCGGTGATTGTGGACAATTTTCTCATGATATTAGATGTTCACCTGTCTCCAATTCTTCTTAATACATTCAATTCGTTCTTGTACACTTATTAGGTATTGATGTGTATCTCCTAACACACAGAACATGAATTATGTTATTGTAGGTCCGGGTCTTTTTCTCTGTACCTGAGAGTGTAGCAGCAAAAATTGAGCTACCGGATTCTTTCTATAATCTATCAGCTGAAGAGGTGAAGAGAGAAGCTGAGATGAGAAGGAAAAAGATTGCAGAATCCCAGCTTTTAATCCCTAAATCTTACAAGGAAAAGCAGGCAAAAGCTGCTAGGAGAAGGTATAGAAGGACACTTATTCGCATCCAGTTTCCTGATGGAGTGGTGCTTCAAGGTGAATTTGCTCCTTGGGAGCCAACTAGTGCTCTGTACGAGGTTAGTCCTCTTTCTCTAGTTGTTCATATTATTCCTTATCTGTTTCCTTAATACAGTTAAAAAAACACTTTTTTTATATTTGAAGTTTAAACAAATTTCAAGGCTGAATCTCGGTTATGATTATGATTATGATCTTGTTCATTAGTACTTCCATTCCGTTCCATTACATCATTACTACCGTATTTAGAATGTGAAATGATCCGTGTTCTTTCGGGTATTCAGTTTGTGAGCTCAGCACTGAAACAACCCTGCTTGGAGTTTGAGCTGTTAGATCCCATACTGATTAAACGGCGGGTGATCCCTTCATTTCCAGCAGCAGGGGAGAAAGCCAGGACGCTTGAGGAAGAAGATTTGGTTCCCTCAGCACTTATCAAGTTCAAGCCTGTTGAAACAGATTCCATTGTTTTCACAGGTCTTTGTAATGAGCTCCTGGAAATCAGTGAACCCCTTGGTTAACCGATTAGGTTGTCTGCTCCGGCATAAGCTCTGATAAACATTTCTCTATTTCTTGGGAAAATAGTGTTGCTGAAATTATATAAGTTGGTTTTAAAGCTGTTATTTCTTAATGCTATATTTTTTCCAACAAACCCTTGATTTCTCCTCACTTTGTACATCAGTTATTGGACTTGTGTTAAAACAATTGTTGATTGTCCTTGTGATGAATAATGAATTCCATTCCCAATATCGTACTAAATTTTGTGAGGATATAGTTATTTGTGTATTAAATTTATTCACTTTGATGCAATATGCAATTTGGTATTTGCCCTTGTGTATCAAATCCCAAAATCAACCTATTTTATGTCAATGCCCCAGGTCAGAGAACAACAAAAAGTTCATTAAATCGTGGGTGAGCAATGTAGGAGCCTCATGATGTATTTGGCAGTGATTTAAATCTGTACATGAGCAAAGTTGACCAAATGATTTAAATATGAACCGTAGGATTTCTGCCACAAGGACTTTATACAAAAAAAACTCTCTTTTCCCTTAAATTAAACTAAAACCCACCTCTCATTACAGTAACAGTTCCGTAGTTCACACTTTATATATCTCTATTTCAAAAACTGCGAAAGGAGCTCCCTTTTTCCCTTTGGGGTTCAACTCAATAGCTTTGCATTGCTCTAGAAAGATCGAATCTTTTATTTTGCTCAAATGGCTGTTTTCCTGCTGCTTTTGCTTTTACTCGTCTCTGCTGTTTCTGGTGACGAATGTATGTTTCTTGGACGCCATTGCTGCTACTGCTTACTCCACTTAGAGTTTAGCTTCTTTCTGTTTTTATGGGGGGGGGGGGGGGTCGTTGTTGTTTATATCCAAATCATTGCTGTTTCAGTGATGGGTGTTGTCTATTTTTCTGGGTTGGTTCGTTTACTACTTTCTTACTTCTTCATAGGCATTGATATGTTCTTATATAAGCTTGCCTCTGCAATTTCTGGGTACCATTTGGTTGAATGAATGTTCAAGAGAAAAAAAAATGGAATCACAATGTTACTTTACTTTTTATGATGAACTTTTTTTATTATTTGGAAACTGAGAACATGATGGTTCTGAAGAGAAAGAGAACAGTCTTTCTCAGTGCTGGAAACTCTTCTGAACTTTCCATCTTTGGTGGGAATCTCTAAATGCGTCCCAGCTCATGGGGTGTTGCTTTACCTGTCTGAAACAGTATTTTTTTTTTCTAGAGAATGTTCTATAGGACCAAAATGGCCCTTATGGAAGGGGTCTAAATGTTGAAGGTATTGATATCCTAGGAAGTGTGATGGAGGGTAGTATTGTCATCTTAATTTGTCCAGTTGATCCATTATATTATTATGTATGTGGAAGCTGATCACTCCCCTGAAATGTTGTTCCTTATGATGATTTAGTTTAATATATTCCTCCCAAAAGAAGAAAACTTTAATATAGAATCTTGGATACAGATCCAACCAACTGTCAGCTGAGTTATTAATTCATGTCTTTACTATCTGATGTTACTTTGAATGTTTCATTTAATTTTATAGTTACCAACTGCAGAATTTAACTGACCATTAATGTAAAAATGGTTATATCATCAAAAATACTACTTTTAGGATTGAACTGCACTTTTCTGTAGTTAATTGAGTTAATGATTTTCTTTCTGTGGATTGGTTGTTTGATTCATATCTGTTTGTGGGATCTCTCTTTGCAGATGCCTTTATTGGTGTGAATATCGGCACGGACATTTCCGACATGCCCAGCCCTACTGAAGTGGTTGCCCTTCTCAAGGCTCAGAGTATAAGATATGTCAGGCTTTATGATTCAGACCCAGCCATGCTCCTCGCGCTTGCCAACACAGGCATCCAGGTGACTGTCTCTGTCCCCAATGATCAACTCCTCGGTATTGGTCAGTCAAATGCCACTGCGGCTAATTGGGTGGCTCGCAATATTGTATCCCATGTCCCTGCCACCAACATCACAGCAATAGCTGTTGGATCGGAAGTTCTAAATACTCTCCCGAATGCCGGTCCCATCCTAGTTTCTGCCTTAAAGTTCATCCATTCTGCTCTTGTTGCTTCTAATCTTGACAGTCAAATCAAAGTCTCTACTCCACATTCTTCTTCGATTATTCTGGACTCTTTTCCACCTTCTCAAGCCTTCTTTAACCGTTCATGGGATCCAGTCATGGTTCCATTGCTAAAATTTTTGCAGTCTACAGGGTCATACTTCATGCTCAATGTATATCCATATTATGATTACATACAATCAAATGGCAAGATCCCATTGGACTATGCACTTTTCCGTCCTCTCCCTCCTAACAAAGAAGCTGTGGATGCTAACACACTCTTGCATTATACTAATGTTTTTGATGCTGTTGTCGATGCGGCATATTTTGCAATGTCTTATTTAAACTTCACCAATATTCCGATTGTAGTAACGGAGTCTGGTTGGCCATCTAAGGGTGATTCATCTGAGCCTGATGCTATTGTTGACAATGCTAATACATACAACAGTAACTTGATCAAGCATGTGCTTAACAAGACTGGAACTCCTAAACACCCTAGGATTGCAGTTAGCACATACATCTATGAGCTTTACAATGAAGATTTGAGAACTGGTCCAGACTCAGAAAGGAACTGGGGTCTATTTGATGCCAATGGAATACCAGTTTATACTATGCACTTGACAGGTGCTGGTACTGTTTTCGCGAATGACACTACAAACCAAACTTTTTGTGTTGCGAAGAGGGGAGCTGATCTGAAGATATTACAAGCAGCTCTTGATTGGGCTTGTGGACCAGGGAAAGTTGATTGTTCACCGCTGTTGCAGGGGCATCCATGTTATGAGCCTGATAATGTGGTTTCTCACTCAACTTATGCTTTCAATGCATATTACCAGCAGATGGCCAAGTCTCCTGGGACATGTGATTTCAAGGGGGCGGCTAGCATCACTACAACTGATCCGAGTATGTGACTGTGATATTAGTTCTTATGGAATAAGACCACAGATATCATAATTTTCATTTTATCATGAGAATTGACGAGCTGACAGTTAATATTGTCCATTGGTGCAGGTCATGGTTCGTGTCGGTTTCCTGGGAGGTATGCACTAATGCTTCTAAATGTTCTTAATTTTCTTCAAGCTAGATCATGATGACCATACAACAATCTGATTATATGACTAATTTCCACTGCAGTTTTGGAAAAAACGGGAATCTATTTAATGGCACATCATTGGCTCCTTCATTGAACAACACGAATTCAGGTTGCCCGCCACAATACCATAGGAGGAGTGGTTCTTTCACAAACTCTGTGATAATATTTGCTTTGCTCATGGGCGCTGTTTTCTTGTAGAACTTGTTTCGATTTTAACATCAGAATCTATTGAAAAATCCGATTCTCTGTCCCCGTCGGAACACATGCAGCATATCCGATTTTGTTTCTCTTAAAAGAGTTTGAGTTGCAGGATGGCAAATTTGACGGAAACAATTGGCCAACAAGGTTGTTCTAAAAGATGAGTTATTAAAAAATGTTGATGTGTAGCCATCTTATTGAGATAAGTACAGTTAACAGTGGGTTGTATTCCTTGGATTTTGTTTGAAATTCATATAATGTTGTTCAACATATTTGTTGGATCAGCCAAAGGCTTCTCATTTTTATACATTCTAGCACATATTCAACATACATACAAAGGATCATACTTTATATTAATTTCAGAAAGATGAAGTTATAACCTTAAAACTACTAAACAAAGATGAAATTTCAACCTCTCTTGTTCATCGGCTCATCCCTCCTTCCACTGTCGGTGGGATCGAAGTCATCGGCACTTCTCGACTCTGCTTTTCCATATTTCCATGCCACCCTATGGATAAATCGTAGCCGCGGGCTTTGAGCTCACGGTACTCTTGGCACAAGGCGCAGTACTCGCAGAAGCAATGGACGAGACAATCCCCGCAAGGGTGTTTCTTCAACATATATTGCTGCCTCATTTTGGAACGGTAAAAGCACGAATAGCAACAGGCGCAGCCAGTTACACATGCTATCAGGGTGTAAAGTGCACCATTTACTCCACATGCTGCACCACCAAAATCACTTAAATTAGTATCAGTATATTAATGTTTAATACTCATAATCTGGGTTTTCTATAGTGAAGTCTAGCTTTTAACTTACATGATGATCCTTTATCTACAATCTCTGCAATTTGGCCAAAAGTGACACAAGGGCACCAACATGTTATGCAACCTGTAAGAATTATAGTTAGGAAAACCACCATCAGTTTCTGGAGTTTTCAGACCAAACCCTGAAAAGTCTAAACCAAAACCAAAATCACTGGTGGTTTGAGTTGAGTTGAGTTGAGCTGAGCTGAGCTTACAGTTTCTCCAGTCAGAGAAGCAATCACAGAGGCCTGATGACCAAGGGACTCTAGTTTTGGACTTAACAGTAGTGACGGTGGTTTGAGAACTTTCAGTGTAGTACGTGTTGGAGGAGCTAAGTGGAATCCCGGTTGTTGTGGCAGCTTCTTTGTCGAACTGCTGCGGTGGAGCTGAGAACTTTTCATAGCCACTGTGGTTGAAGGAAGCCATGGATGGATGCAGAATACAAGGATATAAGCTGCTGTGTGAACTCTATGGTACTGCTAGAAGAAGATAACAATAACGTTGGGAATTAATGAAGAAGATAGGCAAGTTGTGTGAGTTGGAATCATTTGGTTTGGATGACTTTATATTGAAGTCGACAATTGAGACAAATCAAACGGGGCGTCCTACTGGAAAAGTCTTGGCGCGTGCTTGTCACTTACATGCGGTTGCTAGGAAACTACGTACTACCGTGTGGACCATATCCACATGGTAGCGTCCGATTTGTTAGAGCTTATAGTCCAGTAAATAATTATTTAAAAGTAAACGAACCTGATTATTTAAATTATAGATGATGTGTGATTTATTTAATAATTTTTTTTACAAAACAATAATTAAATTTATTATTTTTTTCAATTTTTTCTTCTCTCATTCCTCCATTCCAATTTTTTACCCAATCAAAATGTTGAATAGTTTCAGATGAATTTTTTTATATAATTTTACCTCGAAATTAAGATAAAGTTTAGATCAATAAAATTTTATAATTTTACCTGAAATTATTATTATAGAAAATCATGTCATTATCTTTATTAATTTTAAATAATTGTATACTAAAATAAAAACATAATATTAAACACTTAAATAAAAATAATAATTATAAAATTAAAATATTTAATGTTATTTTACATATTTTTTAGTTATATATATGTATCATACGATTCATATTCTGCACGTGAAATCATCCCTTCTATCATCGTTAAATCAAATAATAACATACCATCGCCAAATTTTAGAACTAAATTCATTTTATTTTATTTATTTTGATATATTCGAATTTATTTTCTTTATAAAATATGAAATTATATATTATAATATTTTTTATCTTTAATTTAAGAAAAAATATTAACATCTAATTTATTAATTAATTAATTTAAATTATATAATACGACGATACAAAATCTAAATCCAATGAATGGTATGATTTTCCATAAATCAGTCATCTGTCTTTGTAGCTTTCCTTGAAAGAAAGAAGTAACAACCTCTCAAGAGTCTTTAAATACGCAACATACGTGGCGGCTTCACAAGAAGCAAATAATGACCCGACCCGATTAACTATGTTTAACTACCAAATCAGGATAGAAGCAAAGGCTTAGAATTAAACTGTCACTGAAGCTGGAGAAAATATCTCCAATGGCTCGCGTCGTCTCAAACCCTCTCTCTCTCCCCAGATTTAGGACTTGCTTTCAAGTTTCGGACTCGACCCGCCTCTTCAAATCTCCTTCTCTTTCCCAGAACAGAACTCGAAAGTTTCAAGCCATTGCCTGTCAAGCAAATCCAATTCCCACCGAAACACAGCCCTCAGACAAGGTAAGTTTCTATATGGTTTATTTGTCTCTCCGCTTTAAATTTTCCTCAAGGATTTGGCTGATAGCTTCATTTGTATAAAATGGTTTATGTTGATTTTAACTGAGGGGAATTCGGCATCTGTCAATTACGATAAGCAGAGATAAAGGCTATAGCTTTAATCTTCTTCTGCCTTGTAGGGTTGTTGTAGTACTAGAAGATAATATCTTGATTGGCATACTTGCTACCTAATATAGTATGTGGTTATGCATGCTTAGTTAACTCTTTGTAAGTTATGTTAACATGCGTTATCATAGCTCTTGTTAGGGTACTGTGACTGTAGAAACTTCTTTTTACTAACCGAAGTATTTTTGGGGGGAAGGAAACCCAAGTAAATGATGTTGAACTTTAATCTATAATTTCCGGTTGAGCTATCATACATGAGGAGGAGAGATGGAGCATGATTAAGCACTCAATAATATCCTCCTATTTATAGGTGAGGTGCAATCTGGCTATGTTTTGCTTCGATGCTTGATTGAAGTGAGAGCCTACTTGACCCATCTGCAAATTTCGAGTGAGATTTAAACTTAAGAAATCATGTTTTGGTTCATGTTGTGTTGTTTGGTTGTATACTTGTATTATACATGGTTCGATAATCAGTACTAAAACCATACGTTGCTAGCCCATCTTGAGTAACTAGTATTCTCACTTAATTCATAATATTTCATCACTTATCGATGTCATACTTTTTTGCTGTAGCAAAGGCCTAATCATCTCCTTCTTGAAGCAGGAAAAGGTACCTGCAGAGCCTGATTCACTCCAAGATAGCACTAGCGAAGCTACAACTTCCTCTGATGGAGGAGGCTTTTCTGCATTTCCAAACAAAAGTTTAAATAGGCGAGTAGCAGTAGGTTCTACCCTTGCTGCAGTGGGACTTTTCTTATCATCACGATTAGACTTTGGTGTTTCTTTGAAGGACTTATCTGCTGCAGCAGTCCCTTATGAAGAGGTTTGATTTTCTTTACTTTTTTACTCGATTGTTATATCATTTTTACAGGATCTAGATCTGAGGTAATCCATGGATGACAGGCTAGGTCGAAGTTATGAATTTGTTGTACCTAAAGCTAAGCCAACATGGCATTGAACATTGTCTCAGTGGCAGGAAAGAGGCTCTTGGGATCCTGAGCCTTTAGGTCTCAGGCTTAAGTTTTGTTACATGCATTTGATCCTTCTTTGTGTTCGATTTTTTCTAGCTACAAACCGGTTATGTAGGTTTGATTTGTTTCGTTGAATTATTTTATGGCATATGATAGTTGTTCAGTAAAACTTGTAACTTCCTCGAGTAAAAGAAAGTCACATCGTTCTCATTCTTTGCGACTGTACAGTCAGTTCCTTCTATTTAGAGGGCAGTCTTCTTTTATAGATGACAGTTTTAGAGGGGACATGTTTGATTTTAGTTGTTCTCTGATTGATCACATATTTATTGTAGTTTCAGCACTGAAGTCTTAAACTTTAATTTGTTTTGGTATTATTTAAGATTTTGAACTTCCAGTCAATCAAAATGCTAGTTCGAGAAAACAAACATTTGTTTGAATATAGGGTTGCAACATTATCTAACACTTGTCTTCTACTCTGTTTTGGTTGGTTCTAAAGGCTCTTTCAAATGGAAAGCCAACTGTTGTAGAGTTCTATGCAGATTGGTGTGAAGTATGCCGGGAATTAGCTCCGGATATTTATAAAGTAGAGCAGCAGTACAGGTAACAGCTTCATCACTTCTCTGAATCCTGTCTTCAGTTGTTTATGAATATATATGCTTTCTGTTTTTTGATACATTTGAAGAGATTGTGTTATTCTCAGTTGTTGATTGATGAATTTGACACATTCATCCATCTGTAATTTCTGTGTTCCATAATTTACTTCACTCCTTAACACCCAATACCCACTTTCGCTACAGGGACCGTGTGAATTTTGTCATGCTGAACGTTGACAACACAAAGTGGGAACAAGAACTTGACGAGTTTGGTGTCGAGGGTATTCCGCATTTCGCATTCCTGGACAAAGAGGGGAACGAGGAAGGAAACGTCGTAGGCAGGCTTCCAAGGAAATACTTCCTTGAGAATGTGGATGCTCTTGCCCGAGGTGAGGCGTCGGTTCCTCATGCTCGTGAGGTGGGACAGTATTCAAGTGCAGAGTCGAGGAGGGTGCACCAGGTTGTTGATCCCAGAAGTCATGTGTAGGATGTTATCTTCTTTCAGGATGTAACCCATTAATCCCCCCAAGTATACACACACATACATAGATATTCAAATTTGCACTTTCAGATTCATTTTTCAAAGGAAAATGGTTTGCCAACAGGACGTCACTCTCTAGACGTGTTACCAACAATCGATAACCTTTGATTTTGGTACCCTCCCGCAAATTTTTCCCCCTCAAAATTTAACATTTAGACTTAGATTTTAGTATTTATAGTTTAGAGTTTATGTTTTAAAAAGTATATATTTTTTCAAGTATAACAATTAAAATTTAAAATTTAAAGTATAAGATTTATAAAATTATTATATTATATTATACGAAGAGTTATCATTGATAGAAAACAATTAAGTTTTCAATAATTGTGTCCGTATGCAGGGACAAAGTCAGAATTTAGGTGCAGGGACAAAGTCAAAATTTAGGGTTGATGGGGTAAAACATAAATGTTTAGAAGTAGGGGGAGCAAATTTATAAAAAAACAAATTTTAAAAAAAATTTAAATAGAAGGATAAAAGTGAAAAAAAATTCTTCGGGGGACGACACAGCTTTTCCCTGTCCGTATACATTCTACATTTCGCTGTCACGTGCGTGACTAAACATAGTATTTTTAAAATGTTTGAATTTGAGTAATTTTATTTGTAAGATGGTTGAAGTT
The DNA here is from genome assembly GCA_035048815.1 of Abelmoschus esculentus. Classification (NCBI taxonomy): domain Eukaryota; kingdom Viridiplantae; phylum Streptophyta; class Magnoliopsida; order Malvales; family Malvaceae; genus Abelmoschus; species Abelmoschus esculentus. The sequence goes on along the minus strand of JAUCBN010000031.1, from coordinate 2,675,023 downwards.
TAGTCCATGGTTAAAAACGGAATAAATATTGTTATAAGATCGTATTAGAAAGGATTAGATTTTTTTACACGTGTACAGAAATTACAATGTTTAAATTATATATAATTTTTATCAATAATCTATAGAGTAAATGATTAAAGCTCTCAATTGATACTTTTATTTTCCTCCAAGTTGTAGGAGTAAAATTTATATTTTTTAAAACCAAACTTTTAATTTCTACTCTTAGAATATCTAACATCTCATTCTATTAATTGTTGAGGGAAGAAAGCATCCGATCCTGATGGTCGGCCTGCGTAAATTACTAAAACCAGTAGGATAACAGACTCTAAATCTCTCTATTCAACACGAAAACACGATTCTTCCTCCTTATTTTACGTAACGAAACTAACTACCTAACAAACAACCTAATAAATTCAGTACTCCAACTCCTTGTCCTCTAAAAACATCGTAGGCAACCCGAAAGAGGAAAGACCTTACCCTCTCATATCTTTAACCTTCCCATTCCCTTGCTGAAATCTGCCATACCTAAACAACTTTGCCTCAGTTTTTGTCTTTTCGTTAAGGTCTTTTTAACATTCTTGTGAATGGTGGAAACAGTTCCCAGTACTACTTTGATGGTCTCCCTTAGTAAATCAAGGGCGAGCAGTCTCCTCCCTGTTTCGGCAGCCTCTGCTTCTGCATACGGTTCTTGCAAAGAAGGCTGGTATTATCGCTGCCTCGGCCTAGATCCGTAAAACACCAACAGAAGAAACCCTTTTTTTACAACCCCACACTAATAGTAAGCATCCCTTCTTTTTTTATTTCTATTTGTTTGGATCTGTACAAGAAAATGTTGCTTTTCAAGCAGAAGAAGAATCAGGGTCAGAAGGGCAACAGGCTCTTGGTTAGTATCACGGTTCTCGGAAGTGCAGGGCCCATACGATTCGTTGTTAATGAGGAAGAACTCATTGCCGATGTCATTGATACTGCTTTGAAAGCATATGCTCGGGAGGGCCGGCTCCCTGTCCTTCAATCCAACATCGACGATTTCCTACTTCATTGCCCTACGGCTCGATCGGATGGTGAGTCCTATTCAAATTCCACTCAATTTACTTTATATTCGTTTTTCAATGGTTTGGGAAGAAGATTTAACTTTGCATGTGTTGTTGCAGCACTGAATCCATGGGAGGCTATCGGATCACAAGGGTCGAGGAATTTCTTGCTGTGCAAGAAACCAAGGACCGAGGGTAAGGAAGACGTTGGAAGGCCAAGTAAGGCAATGTCTAGGAAGGGGACAGGGAATTGGAAGTCATGGATTCATAAGTCCCTCAGTAGTAAGATCTCCTCCCATTAAAAAATCTATCCTATGACCTTCTACTAAATAAAGGACCAGAATGGTGATTGTCATGGATGAACATGGTAGCATGTTTCGGTTATGTTTTCACTTTATTTATGGAATGTTATCAAATGTCTTTACTTTTGTAATAAAAAAATAACCTCTTGGTGTGCTTAATTAACATGTTAAACAAAGTTTCTTGGGGTTATCTCAAGCTATATAAGAAACAACCAAAAACAAGACCCCAAGAACAAGAACAAAAGGGGTTCTGAATATTTTATAATCATGTAGTCAAATATACAGATTTACCAATCATAATCTTCGGGCTTGGCATATGGATACTTGGTGTATGCATTCTTAACTTGTGAAGGATCTTTAGGTGTATCCCATGGATACTTCATGGATGGATCCCTTGGGAACTTCCTGAAGTTCAAAAATGGTGCCCAAAGCAGTAACCTGAACGCAAAGAGGAAAGAAAAAACAAGTAAAATCCAATTGAAATTGGAAACACAAAGATTTCCTCAAGCTTACCATGTGTTTGCGAAAATGACTAAGAGAAGGTGTAAAGAATGTCAAAACTCACCCTGGGAAGAACAGGAAGACAAACATGAACTGCAAATACATCTCCAAGAGGTTTCTTCTGTACCACCTTATCCTAAGCCAGTTCATGATGATTGGCTGCCATAACATCAATTCGTTAATCACATTTAAACAAATAATTACAGCACAATATTCAAAAATTAAGAAAAACAAACAAACAAACTTACAGGCATGACAAGGAAGTAGAAAAAAGCAACAATTCCTAGTTGAATTATCACAGTGATCAGCTCTGGCTCATTGTTTACCCCTGTAACAGCTAACGCAGGCTGCCCAAACTGGTGTAAAAAACCTTCATCAACATTTATATAATCCCATGGATTAGAACAGAAATAAGAATCTCTTACTGTGGAAAGAAGGGCGACAACTGGAATAGCCAAGCTGGTCATCTTTGCATCAAATTGATCATCTGGCTTAAGTTTGATGTTTGTAACATTGGGTTCCTGAAAGATTCATGAAAGAGTGAGAAAATTAATGAATTTGAAACACAAAACTGAAAGGACGTTTTAATTACCTTAGGAAACTTGGAACTGCTGGTGGGTTTGTGTTTAGATGTGATATTTAAGAAAGGAGATGGACTGCAGTGAGAAGGAGAAAGGTAAATGGAAGGCAAAGCCTTGGGGATTTGGAGGCTGAAAGAGCTCAACATCTTTGAGCACTGTAACTTTGTTTTTGGGGAATTTCGGGATTATGTTCTTATCGGTTTTGAGTTAGAGTTTCATGGCAGAGAATGCGTGGATTTTCCCGGGAAAAAAATGGAATCCTCAATTATTTTGGAGCTGCCACGTGTTCCGCACATAATTCATATCCTTTACCGTATAAAACATCACTCTTTCAAAATTATTATCAAAATGATTTTTTTATAAAGAGTAAAGACGAGAAAAATAAAATTATATTCATGGGAAGATGCAGGACTATTTTGGTAACTAATTTAAATTAGATTAATAATTAGAGAAACGAATTGAATTAAAGATATTTTAAAATTTACAGTAATAATTATAATACATGATAAAATAGATAGTGATTATATGTAGGTAATAATTTTTTTTTAATTTTATTTCGAATCAACAATAAAAAAATATTACAAATCAGATTAAAATTGTTGCAAATAACGTCTTCACTCAAATTACGATGATGATTTTGTTTATCATTTTTTATCATAGATTTCAAAATATCTTTAATTTATCTTATTTATTTAATTATTAAATTCACTTAGATTATTTATCTAAAGCTACCGAAAACTCCCTATCGAACCAAAATTTTATAAAAAAAATTTTATCAAAAAAAGTCAAACTATTATGTACTAAAGTCAAACTTTCGATTTTTTAATGTTCTTTTAACTTTTTAATAATATATATTTTATAAATAAAATAATTTATAATTTTTAAAATATTTTTTATTAATACATTTATTGAATTTAAATCGAACTTTAATTTTAAATATATAAAAATACCGATCGATTAAAAATTACGACCATTATAACAAATTCTTTTAAGCAATGGGTCGTTGATTGCAATATATTAGTGATTAATTTGAATTAATTTAATTAATATATTAATGGTGGTTGTACCACCCATTGCTAGACAGCCTCCAATCTCACGCCAAAAGACCCCTTTTACCTTAAAATTAGAGAGAAGCCTGAAATAATCAACTGATCCGAGTTTGGTTGATTCTATCTGCTGTTTGCTGAGAGAGAAAATCAAGGAAAAATAAAACAAAGTTTGATCGAAGCAACACGTAATTATAATAAAGTTGTAGAGAGCGATCTCAGCGGTTGAGAAAATGGCGGCACTTCAGACATGGAGACAAGCTTACGGTGCTCTTAAAGATTCAACCAAAGTCGGTCTCGCACATGTTAACAGCGATTACGCGGTATTTTCAATGACTCTCTTTCTCTATATTTAGCCTCTAATTGGATTGGATTTGGTTATTTCTGAAATGTTTATACGTAGGATTTGGATGTGGCCGTTGTCAAAGCTACCAACCATGTCGTGTGTCCTCCAAAAGAAAGACATCTTAGAAGTGAGTTTCCTTTTTTTTTTTAAGTGCGAGTGTGCGACTTTATAGACTCGATTTCATTCACTGAGGGTTTCCGGTTTGTGATATTTGGTACTGAGAGGATTTTTTTTCTTTTTTTTATGTTTTGGTTGTAGAAATCCTCGTTGCCACTTCATCGATTCAGCCTCGAGCAGATGTTGCTTATTGCATTCATGCTCTTGGCCGCAGATTGGCTAAGACCCGTAACTGGACGGTATTATTCACTGACTTCTATTACTATTTTTAATAATTTGATTTCAAATCATTGCTTAATTGGACGATGATGCTTTTGCTTAAGATGTAGGGATTTTTAGTTTGTAGTATTTGATAAGCATTTAACGCTAATGTATTCAGAGTTGATCTAGTATTATTCTTATCGCATTGGTGCTTGTGCATGTGTTAAATTTTTTACCATAAATTATATAAATGTCAATTGAAATTAAATATTAATGTAACTGTGCTTCATTTTGAATGTTTTGATGTAATATTTTTGGAAGTGTGCAATACTCAAAACCAGTGGGGTCGGTCGCAATAAAAACAATCTATAGGATCCCTAAAATAGAGGGGCCTAAATTTTAATAAATTATGTTAATCTCGAAATTCATTATAAAAATTTTGAAAATGTTCTTAATAAAGATGAGTTATAATTGTTAAAATGTTATAATTTTGTCCTTAATGTGACAATTGATTAAAGAATCTTATTGATTATTCTTATTACTATTGCTTCTGCAGAACTAGTGAGGTTCTAGACGAGCGCAATAGAAATAACCGTATAGAGACCCTAAAAAAAACAATTGCTTCTAAGGGTCATATTTTTTAGAACCAGCGGAGTTTATGTACAATTAGTTTTAAGGGCCACATTCTAATGAATTGCATAGGGCCTCTAAAATCTTTAATCCGCACCTTCTCAAAACATATACCGAGAAGTGTGCAATGCCTTGTTTTCATGAACAATGAACCCTGTTTCTTCTAGCTGACCTTTGCTTATCTACAACTGTATGCGTTGTTGTGTTTCAATGGGATAGTTTCTTTACGCAACTATGTTTTCTAGACACGCTGAAATGCTGTGGACTACAACTAGAAATTGCAAATGTGGAGGACATTGATGAAGTTTACACTGGAAAGTTTCTAGACGGGATGGGAATTCATGTTTATGGTTCTTGGGTTGCTCTTAGTATTTCTGTTCTTCATTACTAACTAATTATGAACAGTAAAAAACAAGTTGCATTGATGGTTTACAATTAGTCTATGTCACGCTCCTGTTCTGATATGGGTTAATGAACTTATGTTTTAATTGTTTTTTTTATTCAATAGGTTGCATTGAAAACACTTTTAGTTATACATAGAGTACTGAGGGAGAGCAATCCTACTTTCAGAGGAGAACTTTTAAACTTATCACAAAGAGCTCGTATCCTCCAACTTTCTAATTTCAAGGATGATTCTAGTCCTATTGGTGAGATTTTCGTATTTCTATCTCTATCTACTTGCGTGTGTATTGGTGTATACATATATGTTTATATGCTTCTCTGTGTATTCTGGTCACCAGTAATAATTTCCGGTTGCTTTTCTTATTTTTTCCTTTCTATTTATGTATACGTCCTTCAGCTTGGGAGTGCTCTGCCTGGGTACGTACATATGCATTGTATTTGGAAGAAAGACTTGAATGTTTTAAGATTCTGAAGTATGACATTGAAGCTGAGCGTCTCCCTAGACCTGCCCAGGGGGAGGATAAGGTATCATTGTTTTTGGAATATTTGCTCCATGAGTTAAATGATTTTTTACCATCCGTGGTTTATGGCCTTGCTGCAACTTCTGTTCTCTTTAACGTATAGGGATACAGCAGAACCAAGGATTTGGACAGCGAAGAATTGTTGACACAATTGCCTGCTCTGCAACAATTGCTTTACCGTCTTATTGGTTGCCGGGTATTTTATTATATTTTGTTTCCCCTCAACATGTTGAGATGCTGTTATGTATTCATGTTTTTCACCATGTTTAGAAAGTTAATAGACTTTTCTGCTCCTTGCAGCCAGAAGGTGCCACTATAGGCAACTATGTTATTCAATATGCATTGGCTCTGGTACGTTGGCTCTCTTTTTCTTGGTTATGTATTTGTGTCATCTTATCTGTACCTGAAATCTTATTTCAAACTTATCATTAACGTTGTTTGGATTTCATCAGATTAAAATTATTAATTTGAGTGTCAATAAGAGTTGAACCAAAAGTTATGTATGCATCCTATTCTTTTCAAATTTGTTAACTGAAGTGATGATTTTGTTATTAATGGGCAGCTGGGCACCATAAGTATAAGTGTATAACCCTTGCCTAGTCTGACATTCTTGTTTTGAGTTTACTACCGGTGACCCTGGGTTTTCCTTTGGTTAGAACTCAAAGGTTTTCCTTTTCTTTTGAGAGGTGTTAAATTCAAAAGTTAAAATGTTTTGTTTTTCTTCTTTTCCCTCTCGTCATGAGCAATGTATTATTGTGTACAAAGTTCATAGAATTAATTTGAAACCCCATTTTATATCTGCATCTCCTTTCTCTGCACTGTCAAACATGAAACATTTATGTGTGTTTTTTCTTTTCATAAAAGCAATTGTGAAAAATGTTTTTTGTTTTACTTCCTTCCAAGAATCTCTTAATCTCCCAATAGGAATAAGTACAATTTCTAGAATCTGACCATGGAAGCACTTCATGTTGAAATAATTTTGACCTTACAATATTGCAATTTTTAGGTATTGAAGGAGAGCTTCAAAATATATTGTTCTATTAATGATGGAATTATTAATCTTGTTGACAAGGTAAAGTGGATTTTTACTGTTTATTGAAGAATTTCCTAGTTTGAGACAAATGCTTCTCTTTTCTTTTTTCAAAATGGCTGCTAAATCTGTCAGTTTGCAGTTCTTTGAGATGCCTAGACATGAGGCTATCAAAGCTCTTGACGTATACAAGCGAGCTGGTCAGCAGGTGAAGATGCAATTTTTTTAATGACATTGAATGCTTATCTGATCTATTGCTTTTATGATTATTGGATTATATCTCACTTGGTTGGTAACCATGGCTGGTTTGATATCTCAGTGTAGTGGCTTATTAAAATGTATTCAATATTTATGATGCAGGCTAATGGCCTTTCTGATTTCTATGAAGTTTGCAAAGGATTGGAACTTGCTAGGAACTTCCAGTTTCCTGTTCTCAGAGAGGTATGGATTCTACAGAGTTGATGTTGTTTGAGTTGACTCTTTCATAAATCTTCTGTTTGATACTTTTTGTGTGTTCCAGCCACCACAAACTTTTCTCGCTACCATGGAAGAGTATATTAGAGAGGCACCACGTGTGGTTTCTGTTCCAACAGAACCGCTGGTTAGTTCTCTTCTCACTATATTCCATATTATAGATCTATATGGTCGTATGAAGACAGAATGGCTTTTGAATTATTGTGATATTTTCCCCATATTTTAGAACTGCTGACCTCTTTGTCATTACGAGGATTCTATACTGTTATATTTGAGAAACTACAAAATCTTGAATGCATAATTTTGCAACTGGATCCAAGACTAGAAACACATACAATTTTATGTTGAAAACTACCACTAACTGTGGGAAAGATGACATTGAGTTCATTATTAATGATGGATGAACATGTTCGCCCCCAGTTATGCTTTTGTGTTTAACTAATAATTCCTGAATTACCTTGGAATAATTTAAAAAAAAAAAAAAACTGATAAATGTTGTAGAACTAATGCCGTTGTTGGTTACAGCTATTAACATACAGACCAGAGGAAGACCCTTCTGAACATACTACATTATCCAATGATGAACCTGAGCCATCCACTCCTCCTGCTGCTGATGTTTCCGGTGTTGAGATTGCTCCACCTCCCCCACCTCAGGCCAGCATGGACACTGGAGATTTATTGGTAATGTTTCCTTGGGAGCTTCATAGTGTTATCTTATTTGTCTACTTCATTTTTTGTTGATTGCATTTTAGTTGGTTCAGGGATTAAATTATTCAGCATCCAATGCCTCAGCAATTGAGGAAAGGAATGCTTTAGCTCTAGCCATAGTACCAAATGAATCTGGTAAATTTATGTTTCTTTTTCTTCCTCATTTGTTGGCTGCTATTCTAATCTTTGATGTTGCTACAATTAGCTAAAGTGAAAATGTTATATTTTGCAGGTACTGCTTCAACAGTTACGCCTAGTGCTGGTCAGCCAGTAGAATTTGATCCTACTGGATGGGAACTTGCCCTTGTCACCACACCAAGTACCGATATTTCTGCACCTACTGATAGGCAATTGGTATGCGCTTTCTGTGCTTTCACTATCTGAGCCCATAGCAAGCAACTCTATGTAATTTTGTCGCCGATAATATCTCAGGCTGGTGGATTGGACTCGATCACGCTCAACAGTTTATACGATGAAGCAGCATATAGAGCTCATCAGCCTGCATATGGAGCTCCTGCTTCAAATCCATTTGAGGTACAAGACCCATTTGTTATGTCAAATAACATTGCTCCCCCTCCATCTGTGCAAATGGCAGCAGTGGCTCAACAACAAAACAATCCTTTCGGTGCTTACCAACCTACTTATCAGCAGCCGCAAGAGCAGCAACATTTGATTATGAGCCAGTCGAATCCATTTGGCGATACAGGGTTCGGAGCATTCCCGGTGAACCAAGTGGCACCACCTGTTGGGCAGCCACATGCCAGTAATACATTTGGGAGCACTGGCCTACTGTAATGTTGAATGTGTAGAGTTCGGTTTCGGCATCTTTTTGTGACGATGAAAAGAGTGTAGGCTGTATTTTTACCCACAAGATGCAGCTATCTCATTACATCTTCTATGGGTTTTGTAAAGTCAAGTGAATTCCTTCATTCCTTTCTTTTAGAGTGCATATTACTTGAACTTTCATGTATGTACATAGTTGATGAATGTTCTAATGATGTCATGTGCATGTCATCATCATCATCAATGTTATACTTTGTCATTGAAATTACTGATTAGAAAATGATAAAATTATTGAAAAAAATATAATTTAACTAAATACGACCTCATAGCTTAATAAACATGTTAAATCACATATATTAGAGTAAGGATTTCAGTAAAATTTATGGGAAAAAAACAAAAATTTAACCACAAATATAATTATATCACGTTTGATTTTAGAACAAAACAGAACCCATGTTCTATATAACCGTTTCTTTATAATTATTGATATTCGATCTATTGATGGATTAGATATTACAAAATCTATTATAAAGAGAAAAAAAATTAATTTTTCATATTTACAACTCTAAATTTAAATCTATGATCTTGTTTAAAAAATTAATATTTCATTTTGTTAGATCAATTAATAATTAATTATAAAATTATTATTTTTGTTTAATTAATGTATCCAACAAACTCAAATCATCTGTCCTTTTTTCATGCTTTCATTTATGCCCCCACTTCAAATTAGAGGTTTAGGATTTAGGATTTAGGGTTTTAGGTTAGGGGGTTTGGTTAGGGTTTAGGGAATTAGGGATATGCTGTATTTTTTAGGGTGTATGGTTTAGGGTTTTAGGTTAGGGGGTTTGGTTAGGGTTTAGGGAATTAGGGATATGGTGTATTTTTTAGGGTGTAGGGTTTAGGGTTTAGAATATAAAAAATAAGGGTTTAGAGTTTAAAATTTATTTTTTTACAAAAATACAAAGGAGACATAAAGGGAGGCACAGAAAAAAGGTAAGGGGATTTTTGTTCGTATCCAACTCATTAAAAAATTAATCCTAATTAAATATTTGAAATATCTAATATAAGACTCATTTTTCTAAAGGAAAGTAAAGGCATAAAAGCAAAAGAATGCGAGGAGAGGAGAGCCCCCACCCCTTCCAAACGCTCTCAAATCACCATCATTACCATCACTTTCTGTCGTGTTTTAATCTATACATGTTTAAATCTGAAATTAAAAAAAAAAAAATAAAAGAGTTAAAATGGGAGTTTATTCTAACAATTTTTTTATTAAATATAAATATATTTTATTCATACCAAATAAAATAAAATAAAATAAACATATTTAGTGATTTGGTCAATTACTGAAACTTCACTTCAATACTCTCTTATATTCTATCATTCCCTTTTCATTTCCACCGCATAAGATATTTTCCCTTGCTTTAATTTTAAAATCTGAATTCTACCATCAGAATATTAAAATATAAGCTCCGAAATCTAAAGGGACTATAAAGGGAATTTTACCCTTCATGGGATCTGCCACCCCGCTCCCGCTCCCCTATACTTGTCCTAGACATTGTTTGGCTATGGCTCATAAAACATCTGGTTTTAGTTAATTAATTACTTTTGTAAATGCTGTTAATCATAGCATCCTATGTTATGCACTACTAATCCTTAGTTATTATATTCTCACTCAGTCCCACAGATGCCTTTAGATTATTGCATACAGTATTAAGGAAGGAAAAAAACACCTCTCAAATGATATTTAGAACCTAATTAATTAAATTTACACGATATTCAACCATAACAAAATCACATAAATATTTGAAGTTTATTAATATCTAATTTTTAAATTATATTTTAATATAATCTTTAACTCCATACATACATACAACCTAAAATATGAAATATCAAGTCCTTGCGTGAAATTAGCCATATTTTCTCTACATTGACATTGGTTGTAGATTTGGACAGTTCAACCATGGCTGATGCTTATCTAAACTAAAAAAGACATCAACTTCATGTCTTAATTATGAGGGTTTTTTTTTCATTTAGAGATTAGATTCGAATACTACAATTTAAATTAAGTTTTGATTTAAATAATTAAAGTTAAGAGCAATAAAAAAAATTTATTTAACTAAAATTGCATATATTTATATGATTACATAGATGGATTGTAATATTGGTATAAGATTTCCCCCATTTAATAAATCAATGCTTAAAAGTAAATTAATTTGGATTGGCTATGATTGTGACTGGGACCCTTTAAATAAATAATTAAGGTACAAGATTTAGCAAAATATACCCTATTTATTTTTTCTTGGATGATGTTTTTCTAACCATGTGGGATGGTGCCCTAAAGGGTCCCTCTCTCTCAAGATTTAAGACCATTTCACAATTCAATTCCAGTGGCTTGTTGGAATAAATAAAATTAATTCAATAATGTCAAAGTGTGGCTAAACAACTTTAAGACCATTCTAGAGAGAGATTAATTAATTGAATTTGGACCGTTGAAATAATTAGGATTTTTTTATATGAAAAATAAGTTTTTTATTTTCTTTTGATTTGTTTAGGGTTAAATATTTTCAACAATGTAAAGAAAAAGAGCTCCTCTCTGTGGGATCACCTTACAGACCTTTTGGTCAAAAATAACACGAAAGAGCTTTGCCAGGAATTTTTTTAAAAAAGAAATAAAGAAAAAGAAGGTATAAATCTTATGTAATTTGTATTCAACTTTTTGGACACTGATCTTCGAGTTTAGTTCACGTTTTTTTAGGGTTTTATCTTGATTAATCTAAATTAATATGTCTCATGTCATATATTTAGTTTTAATAAGTTAGTCTCCCAACGAAATTTTTCTATATACACAAAGTTTAAACTCGAGATTTGCTTAAGCGACAATAAATTACTAATCACTTAGACCAATTTTTGACGGTGAAGTGATTTATGAATCTAGTAATATATGTATACCATAATAATAGTTGAAATTTTTTTTATATAAAATAATAATTAAAAACGTTTTTAGTTTACATTTAATATGTATGATTTATGTAAATAAAGTATGAAATACATGAACTAAATCAACAAATATAAACAAATTATTTTGAATAAATAATTATCTAATTTAGAAAAAAAGTGATTTTTTTACTTTATTGTAAAGCTGGAATCCTATATCTGAAATATGTTGGATTATAGAATTAAAGCAGGGGAGAGGGAATAAAATCATCTTTAGTGGCTAATTTACTTAATTCAATATGGGATTTGCCTAATTCGGGGCAGAAAAAAGCATTGAGATACGGGTGCGGTTAAGATACGATATTAGATAAATTTTTATTATTTTAGTAATAAATTATATAAAACTGAGTAATAATTTAGGTAGAATCAAAATTCATATTAACTAAGAATTTGTGTAATTATATTAATATTTTATTATTTATGTAATTACATTCTCATAATATATATCTATGCAGTAATAATTTGAATAATGTATCATATATCTATAACTATAAAAATTTAATCGACTTTAAGAAAAAAAATAATGAATTAAAATAGAGAAAAAAAGATTGATGAGGAGAAAGGAGTTTGCATAATGGAATGAAGGGAATCCGGTAACATGGCTTCCTAAATGGACCCCACAGTAAAGGTTTGGTGGGCCATGCCATAATATTAAATAAATAAAACCCCAATTTTTGTAATATTCTTATATCTACATTTATATTATATTAAACTTTATACATAATAAAATAATTATATCTCGATATAAAAAAATTATATAATTCTTTATATATATAAATCTTAAAATATAATTTTTTTAGTTTAATAATTATCACTTTAACCCTAAATTTTAAATTTTAATAAAAATCTTATCTTATATAATTTAATTTTTAAATCTGAAACTATAATCTAAATTTTTAAACACTTTAAAATTAAAAGAATATTTATATATTAAAATATTTTTTATCAAACCCCTCTAATTTATCTCGTATTTATAACAGATAGTTCAATATTTTCAATTAAGTTTAAATTAAGCATCAAATAACACAAACACTCTATTACCGGTCGACCGTCGTTTTATATACATAAACCATTGCTTCATTCAACATTATTCCCTGCCCCCTTTATTTCATGTTATAAAGAAAAACATTTTTTTTATTCTCATTTAATATTTGCCTATAATTAAATAATGAATATAATTATATTATTTTTCTTTGGATAAGTGTGAAATATAATTATATTGTTTGATAAATAGAAAATTTAAAAGATAAAATAATTAAAAGAAATAAAATAAAAAGTTAAAAATATTATTCTTTAAATGATAATAGCTTTTATTAGACCTAAGAACACAACATTTGAAGGCTTATTTGGATGTAATAAAAGTATAAAGGGTTTATTTGAACAAAATAACAGAATTAAAGGACTTATTAAGTATATTACCATTAGTTCTCTCTCTAGCTGGAGTTTTCAATCACAGATATATTTGGACTATTTAATAATTTCTTTCCTAAGGTTTTAAGTATTCTTATTCCGTCCGTCGTTTCTTACTAATACTCCTCCCCCAAGCAGCCAAGCTCCAATCTCTTCTTTCTTATTCAAAACCCTTTCAATTTCCCTTCTTTTCTTTCCCTAAATCTCTCAAAGTTCTTCATTTTCTTCTTATCTGCAAATACCCTTTCTTTGTTTCGTTTTGTTTTTGTTCCTTTTGACGTTTCTGAATCTCTCTGTACATAGAAGAAAGCAAAGAGCTTCATTAATGGCGGCCAATAAATTTACAACTTTGTTGCATAAGAATACGAACAGGATCACGCTTATTCTTGTTTATGCATTGCTAGAATGGATTCTGATCGTTCTTCTTCTCCTCAATTCTCTCTTTTCTTATTTGATCATCAAATTTGCTGATTACTTCAGTCTTAAAAGGCCTTGCCTTTGGTGTTCCAGGCTTGATCATATCTTCGAGCCATCGAAGTACGGAAATTCTTATAGAGATCTCTTGTGTGATGGTCATGCTAGCGAGATTTCTAGACTGGGTTATTGTTCGAATCATCGGAAACTAGCGGAATCTCAAGATATGTGTGAGGATTGCTTGTCCTCATCTGGGTTGGGTTGTTGTGACTTGTCGAAGAAGAATGATTTTTCACCATGGATGAAGCAGGATGGTTTGATCAAAGACGGTGATGATGATGATGATAGAGTGGTGGGAAACAGTGAAGAGAATTTCAAGTGTTCTTGTTGTGGTGTGTTGTTGGAGAAAAAGAGGAACTTTCCTTATGCGCTGATTAAGCCTTCTTGGGATGTTTTGGATTTTCCTCAGAAAGGGAATTTAGTTGCTGAAGATGAAAGATTTGATGATTTTGGTATCAGATCAGATATTTTGGCTGATTATAAGGAAGATGAACAAAGGGTTGAAGAAAATAATAGAGTTGAGATCTTATCTGATGGTGATGAAGATGATGAGGGTGTTAAAGGAGGAGAATTGGAAGAAGAGGAGTTTTCATGTTTTATTTCTAGTTTTGATTGCAATCAAATGGCTGCTAAAGAAGTTGTGGTCCTAAAGAAAGATTTAGGTTCGAAGGAAGAGGAAGGAGAACAAGGGGATTTAAATGTGTCAATGGAGGCCAACGAGTTGACTCAAGTTGCCGGCAACAAAGAGGAGTCTCCTGAAATTCAACCCAACCATCTCGAGTTCTACATCGAAGGGGATGATTGCCATTTGATTCCAGTTGAATTGATGGATTCTGTTGCTGTGGAATGCCAGAGAAGATACAGTTTCCGAGAGGAAGAACAAGGTGTTGGTGGCAATGGAGATGTTATATTGGACTTTGATTTGCATTCTGGGACACCATTGGAACTGGTTCTGGAGAATAGTTGCAATTCAGGAGAGAAGGTGCAATTAATTTCACCCCATGAAAGTGAGAATGAAGCCATTGTTGCAGTGGTTGAACCAATGGAGTCCAAGGAGACGGAGAAGAGCTTTTCAACACAAGCAAGAGAGGAAGATGAGCAAGTTGCAAGCCCTCAAGCTAATTTGACTCCTTTGATGGAAATTGATGGAGTTTATGCAAATGTTGCAACAGGAGAAGATGTTAATCAAGGTACTTGTATAATCCAATTTAATTTGAATTTTTACCAAATTCCCATTGTTGAATTATTTTAATACAATACTCTGAGCAAATTTGTCATATATGTTTTTGTTTTTGCAGTTTGTGATGAGCAAAATGATGAAATTGAAGCAGAAATCTCAATAGGGACAGATATCCCTGATCATGAACCAATTGAAGATATTCAAATGCAACTTTTGTTTGAATTCACACAAGAAGATCCCTCCACTAGTTCTTCTCAATTGCATGTAGATGCTGGTCTTGGTAAACCATAATTTCAGATTTAGAAGTCTGTTAATTTTTTTGACCTTCTGTTTGATGTGTTTATCTTGGGTTCCTGTCCTTTAGGATCCGAGAATGTCGAGGAAGAAACAATACAGTTTAAAACTATGACGGTGGAGACATGTGACCAAGCAGTAAAAAGCCATTTATCAGTATCTTCAGAGCTTAATGAGATTGAGGATGATAAAGTTCTTGATATACACACTTTGATAGACAGCATCCACCAGAAGAAGTTGCCATTGCTCCAGAAAAGAGATTTGGGGACGGAAGATTTGTTGGATGGAAGTGTTTTTAGTGAAGTTGAGTGTGCTGATGGGGTACTGACTGTTGAGAAGTTGAAATCAGTGTTAAAAGCTGAAAGGAAGGCTTTAAATACGTTGTATACTGAACTCGAGGAAGAGAGAAGTGCTGCCGCTGTAGCTGCGAGCCAGACGATGGCAATGATAAATCGGCTTCAAGAAGAGAAGGCGGCAATGCAGATGGAAGCCTTGCAGTATCAGAGGATGATGGAAGAACAATCTGAGTATGACCAGGAAGCTTTGCAGCTTATGAATGAGCTTATGGTCAAGAGGGAGAGAGAGAAGGTAGAGCTGGAGAAGGAACTGGAGATCTATCGTAAGAGGGTGCAGGACTATGAGACCAAAGAGAAGATGATACTGCGGAGAAGGAGGAATGA
Organism: Abelmoschus esculentus; assembly: GCA_035048815.1. NCBI lineage: Eukaryota > Viridiplantae > Streptophyta > Magnoliopsida > Malvales > Malvaceae > Abelmoschus > Abelmoschus esculentus. The sequence continues at coordinate 2,659,318 of JAUCBN010000031.1, read as the reverse complement.
TGACAGCACTAGGAGTGCAACCTCTGCATCCTGCAGCAATGCTGAGGACAGTGATGGACCATCAGTTGATTTGAATCATGAACCAAAGGAAGAAGATAGCTTTGTCAACCATCAAGAGGATAGCAACCAGAGTACCCCTGCTGATGCGGTTTTGTATTTGGAGGAGTCATTGGCTAGCTTCGAGGAAGAGAGGCTATCGATCCTAGAGCAGCTCAAGGTTTTGGAAGAGAAACTGGTTTCTTTGAATGATGAAGATGAACATTTTGAGGATGTCAAATCGCTTGAATATTTGTATAAAGAGAATGGAAAAGGATTCTATGAGACCTTTGATGTCGCCTACGAAACAAATGGGATTACCAATGGTAATTTCAAGGGAGTGAATGGGAAACATCACCAAGAGAAAAATCTCATGGCTGCAACTGCAAAGAGACTCCTCCCACTTTTTGATGCCGCTGAAGCAGAAATCAAGGGTGGGATATTGAATGGGCATGAAAATGGCTTCGACTCTGTTGCCTTGCAACTGTCCTCACCCGCCAACTCCGAGCTGGAGAGCAAAAGGTTGTCTATTGAGGAAGAAGTGGACCATGTTTATGAGAGACTGCAAGCACTTGAGGCAGATAGGGAGTTTCTAAAGCATTGTGTTAGCTCCTTGAGGAAAGGAGATAAAGGAATCTATCTTCTTCAAGAAATCTTGCAACATCTTCGTGATTTGAGGAGTGTTGAACACCGAGTAAGGAGTATAGGAGATGCTGTTATATAGTAGCATACAACAGACTACATATACACTTGGAAGGCTAATCGGTAAATTTTAATCTGCTGCTCTTTTCATGCATATAATAGAGTTAACTTTTTCTTGCTACTTAATGGTAATTCATTATGGATTTATGTGCTTAATTATTGTAGAGTGCTCAAATGGAGTTGCATATCCACTACACATTTAGGATTAGGAGAAAGAGATACCAACTCGGGCAAGGGTCAACGACACAAATGCCGATATAATTTCCACATTTTCAACAATTTTCAATGGGGAAGTCCCTTACTGGAGAGGGGAGCTCCTGCTGTGGTCTGGTTATGATCTTGGCGGTGGACTGAAAAACTTGTCTTTCGTTCCGCCTTTGTAATTTCTGGGTTTTCAGTGTCCAAGTAATCCCAAAACTTTTTTGTGGGGTCTCAGCTCTTTCATCACCTTTTAAAGCAAAAGGAAGATGATGAGTGTATGTGTGTTTGCAAGGCTCAGTGAGGTGAAAGCCAAGCTGTCATTTTGTATATTGTGAAAAAAAGAGGCATGGCCTGAAGAGCTGGAGTGATCCAACAATGATTCCTTTGCCAGATGCGTAACATTAGTTTATTCAGACAATTAGAATCAGGAAAGCCCTTTTTGTCATTTCTTTTATAGTATTCTCAAGGGAAAGACAGGGTAAATAACCCCATTTTCCTTCTCTTCTGTTGCATCATTTCATCATCTGGTTTGAGTCTTTTCTTTTTATTTGAGGGACATAGTTGAGTTACATGTATACACATGCATCCATCAGTATGTATATAAAGTGAGTGTTTGCCTTGTTTATATTATTGTCTTCAACCTGTGTTTTCCTTTTTCTGTACATATACTTTGCTCAGAATAAGAAGCAAACATGCTTTTCAGAATTCGGTTTTGCTTTAAGCAATAAACAAACACCGAACAGGCCAACCACAGTCCCCCAATTAGTGAAATAAACTCAACCCTGTAGGGATCTCACAGCTAAATATCAAATTATACAGTTTATTTTTTATAATCTGGCGTTTGCTTCACGTGTGTAACTAATGAAGGCACCCTTTGTGTAAAGCAATAATAACGTGTAGTAGAATAAAGCAACTAATCATTGAATAAACATGGGTTAATAACTTTCGGTGCAGTTTAAAAGCATGATTATGATGATGACGATTAGGGTTAGGCAGCTTTCATTATGTTCATGGAGTGAAGTCGTGATGTAGAGAAAACGTTAATATATTTAAGCAAAGTGTGATCAAATTCCTTAAGCTGGCATTTTTGGGATTATTAAGAGCTTCTTTCAAATCCCAGAGTTCTTAAATTGTCCTGCAGCACAAGTGTCAAGTAGGGTGTACAAATTCACTGCCTCTAGTTAGCTTCTCCTGCAATGGGGAATTAAAAAACTTGATTCAAATACTAATATGAATTTGAGTTCCTAGTATAAACACATGTTATCATGTTAAATCTCAAAAAATAAAGGTTTACAAGGAGGACATAAATAAACCAGTAAGTTAGTCCTCAGTAACCATACAAATGTAAGAGAAACAACGAAAGGGAGCGAGAAGCAATGTTAATGACGACATGAAGTTAACACTTGCCTGTTCGATTTCAAAAAGGTTGGCAAACAAATCTTCAGAGATAGATCAGTTAAAAATATCAAGTTCCTTCATCCTCCATTTGCCAAAACTGTTTGTATCTATTGTTTCAATAGTTTTCAAAAAATAAATGTTGTGTTGCAGGGGATTCTAGCTTAGCTGGTTCAGTTAATTTGGTAATGTTTATCTACTCGAACGATAATCTTTATGCTAAATGGTAATGCTTGCAGAGGTTCTGCATAATTTTGATAGTATTGTAAGATTGTTGCCTGTCTTGAGTTGATGGTATATCCACAACTTATGCTCAGTTTCTAGTTCTTCAAAGTTGCTTCATTCGGTTCTGCATTTTGCTTAATGTTGCTGCTGTGCCTGTATATGCTTCCAATGACTAAAAGATTCAGTCATCAGATGGTTCTAGTTGTTAGAATCTTACTTTAATCAGTCAGTCAGAACAATTTTGTGTCATCCCAAACTCGAACCCTTTTACGAGTTCGATCGCTATTACATCCTTAAACAGTATTTTCTTTGTTTTGATTACATACATGTCAAAGTTGTCAATCTGTTGCAAAATTCAGGTAGACATTAGTGCAACTGGTATTACGAGCCTTGAGGGGGCTGAAGGACCATCTGACCTATGAAAAGGAATTGGTTGCTCGGATGGGATCGGGCAAATCAAACTCTGAAGTTGAACCACCAGAGTTTGGTGCCGCCGCCGCCGCCGCCGATCGTAACATGATCCTAGGAAAAAGGTAATGTTGCTGCGTGGAAATTGAGACATTCCTAACAGTGACTACCTCCACTTGAATTTTCTCTTATAATTTACACCGAAACTATTTGATTATCAAAATGGTGTTAATTTCTCCTACTCTAGAACCGTGACATTATAAATATATTTTGTGACAATAAAATTATATAAATATATCAATACATACATTTTAAAATATTATGTTTTATTAAGTAAATATATTTGATCGATTGATTAAACTGTATATATCTTTGCTTTTTCTTTTTAATTTTCATAGGTTATAGATTCGAAATCCACTAAAAATATATCTTTTCTTCCTCTAGAGTTTCATCTTCTCCTCACTGATTAAGATTCGAATTAAATTTAAAATTTATAAAAAAATAGATATAGATTTTTCTTCTTCTCAGACTCACAGTCTTGACAGTTGAGCAACATTAGCATCTATCTCATTAAGGATTTGAATGCCACCTCTCGTCCTATTATAAAAAGATATTATCATTTTCGAAGAGAATTCAATCAAAATGTATTCATGATTGAATTACAAAGAAGACATATTGATTAATTTTAAAACAAAAACGATTTTAAAGTAATTAAATTATAAAAATTAAAAGAGTTAAAATTGGATTTTATTGATTTTAAAATTGAACGGTTTTTAAAAGGAGTTAAAATTCGATTTGTAAAGGAATAATTCAAATCTATATACATGTACACACATAAGCCATAATTCAGTAGGTTGGGATATATGACTTACCAGGAAGCAATATTATCAGCATTGAACAAGGCTAGCTAGGGTCTCATATAAAATGTCCATGTAGGAGTCAGGAATATATAAATTAAACAAGTCTTTTGTTACTATTTAGTTCAAATTGGTCAAACTTTAACGAAACTCGTTAAATTAAATACAATGTTTACGACTTAGGTTGTCAATATACAGGGATGAACATAAAATTTTATATCAGAAGAGAATCAATAAAATTTTAAAAATAATAAAGCTTATAAAACTTTTGGGACCGATCCTTATGATCCATCCATATTGATAAATATACAACATGAATAATCCTAATGAATAAGAAATGAATTTTGTAATCGATGGCGGATGCAGTAAAACTTTTTTTTTTTGATTTAGTTAATACTCTCAATCATTGAACATTGATCACTCAATCACTGTACTGACAGTACTGGTGTTCAAACCCGTGACTTCCAGAAATAATAACCGTTCCTTTAACCGATAAAGCTAGATAGTTCGTGCCGGATGCAGTAATACAATAGGGTGAGTCTAGGTCCATCTTGAATTTTTTAAAATTTATATATTTATTTTTAATTTTTTCAACGAGTTAATCTTTTAATTTTTTTTAATATTTATAAGTGACCTCCACCTTAAAATTTTAAAATTTGACGTGTATTCTAAAATTACCAAAGTATTTTTGTCGTGTGCCATGTTATCCACATGCTGAACCAATTAGAAATAACCCAATTGGCAATTGTCCGACCTTGTTTAACTGTTGATGATGAGACCAACCCTCTGCCCTAATGGAAACTTATCAACAACAACCAGGACCTTTTCACACACACCAATATACGGACAAGTTATATAATATAAGATTTAAAAAAAGAAAAATTATATTAATTTATAATCATTAAAAGAATAAAATAAATAAATAAGATTAATAATAAAAAAATGTAAATCAGAATTAAACTTGTAGATTAACATTTTCCATTTTTATTAATTATATGTATTGTTTATAATTACCTGTAATTTAAATTTTATACTCATAAAAACATAACTAAAATAAACCTAGACAAAGGTTAAAATATTGAATTTAAAAAATATAAAGGTTATTAAGTATTTAAATTTAAAATTTATGGGTTAATATTTTTTTAATATTTTAATTTATAAGAATCTAAATTGTTATTGTATAAATTTTTTTAAAGATACTCATTCTTTTCAATTTGATCCCTAATTGATTATATATTAATAAATCTTGCAGTTTAAAATTTAAATATTTATTTTAACGAGAGTCAAATTGTTATTTAATCAAAATTATTAGTTTTATAAGGACTAAATTATTTAAATTAAATTTTAAAGTAGAGTAAGGCTTTTTTAAATTTCAAGGGAGTTTCGTCTCTCAATATTAATCCTTTCGATAAAAATACAAAATAAAAAAGTAAAATTGCAACTAGAACAATAATTTTATTTTTTATTCTTGTTTAGCCGTCGTCGATATCAATATCGGTGTTGATTGTCAATCGTTAATAATTTATTATTATTATTATTATTATTTGTTATTATTATTTCAACCATTTTCCATGTTATAATTTTTTTTTTTTTTTTGCCTACTAAGTTGTCTTGTCGCGAGAATATTTTATTTCATCTAATTTTGATTATATAACTATATATTTTATAAAAGAAATAAATTTAAAATAAAAAGAAAGAAATAGCAAGTTAAACACATGCTATTTATTATTTTGATTAGTAGTACACGTACAATTACAATTTCATGAAATTAAAAGCATTAATCCCAATTTTACAACAATATTTTCATTTTTCCTTTCACCCTTTGACAAATTCAAGCACCCTCCTATATTATTTATCACCTATAGATGGGTAAAGCTAAGAAATTTCAACATCAGGGTCGCTTTCCTATTTACATCTTCCAAATGGGAAAATCAACCCCAGAAAACGAAGAAGAAGAAGAAAACTATCACAGTCCAGCATCAAATGGCACTCCGGTGCTCGGAATCCAAGAACTTCCGGCCAAAAAGTTACCTACAGTAAATTTTCCGGCATCGGCTGTGCTTAGAATGTGATATCCACCCCATTTCACCCTTCCACTGGTACTTGCTCCGGCGCCGGTGTTCATATACTCACCATAGTAAAGAGTGCTTAAAGCAAAGTTTCCACTCCAAGGTAACCACCCTTCTCCATCAATCAGTCCATCCAAAGTACTCTTCATGAACACTGTTCTTGAATATTTCTGCCATGGCCTACCCAAATAACTCTTGAACGAACCTTGAACCGCCTTCAAATCCGACGCCGCCGTTACGCGTGAATTGTGGATGATTATGCCCGTATTCTCGTTCGGGTCGGTTCTCCCTTGTGCTGTGACGGTGTTCTTTTGGCCACTCATCGGTCGACGGATGTAGATGTTACAGTTTTGGAAGACGGCAACTGCGTCTCCAAATATGAAGTCGACGGTTCCGTAAATATCGCAGTCACGATAGAATTGACGTTGAGAGTAAACGTACAAGGTATCTTGGTAACCTTTGAAGCTACAACGGTAGAAGACCGAGAAATCAGAACCGGAACGGAAAGCCACCGCTTGGTGTTTTGCCGGTCCGGCGGTGTTCTCAAAGGTTATATCACGAGCAACGAAGCCATCACCCGCAACACCTGAAAGAAGTAAGATTTGAGTGAGTTAAATCGAAATAAAACATGGAAAATAACTGTAGGAATTTTTTTTACCGAAAAGGTATAGAAACATGTTTATTTACCTTTATTTACTATTATTAGTTTCTACTTTTGATGATTGTCCTTTTCTTGATCAGCATGAATTCATGTTCAATGATTGTTGGTGAAACAGGGGACAGACAAAAAAAAAATTGACCAGTATTTTTACTACAGCAAAACAAGAAACAAAACTGACTTGCATGTTCCTTAAGTCTCTGTCAATCTTGTAATTATCATTTGTTTACTTGTTTTAACCAACACCTATTGTTGTCCAATTTGAGTTTATTTTACTTGATTTTGAACATTAATATTTTATTTCTTTTATTCTCAAATCACAATTTTTAAAATATTTTTGCATGTTTCATGAAAGAACTTACCAACGGTCGCTGAACGAAAAGTTGTTGTGGTTTGTGCACTCTTGCTGCCGGTAACAATGGTGGCATCAATTCCATCCCCAATTAACATTATATTCTTAGCAGATTTCTTGATATCCACGCTTTCCTTATAAACTCCAGCTTTCACGTATATGACAGTTCTTTTGCCCCCACCTGCTGCCGCCACCGCCTCTGTTATGGTCTTAAAGTTACCGGACCTATCTTGTGCCACCACGATATCAGCTTTCGGTGCACCAGTTGTTTGCAAGAGCTTTCGATCGGCAGTAGAAAGCCAAGCCGGAAACCCATCGGCAAGCAAGCGTCGGTTACCGACTTGTTGAACAAAGTTACTTTGGGAAGAAGTGTCCTTATTTATGGCTAGAGAATTGCTAATCAACTTCGTGAAGTTGGCTAACATGGGTGGTAAGGTTTGTAAATGAGAGGCTAAATTGAAGTCAAGGAATCCATTTTGACAGGTTTGTTGGTTGGCAATTGCGGCACTTAGCCAGGTTTGAGAATCTATGAGATTGTTGGTGCTAGCTGATCGGTTAAGATGGTGAACGGTGTCCTCATATAGCTCCAAGCAATCATTCCAAGCTAACATACCTCGTTCGTCGAATGAACTAGAATCAATCGACGAGATAAGTCGGTGAGCTTGAACTGCTTGATTCAAAGTCACTTTAATAGCAACATCATAAAATGAGAACCGGGTTTGATCGAGTTGTGCCTCGATGTTAACACTACTTCCCATGTAATAGTTGCACACATCGGGGTACGGGGTTTGGGTACATGATGTTATGGAAGCACTGTACCCTAGTGGAAAAGAGAGGAAATGGGTAAGGAAAAATGCTAGAACGACAAGCTTATCCATGAAGAAATTTCTTAGGTTTTTTAAAGTTTGAAATTGATGAGAATAAAAGGAAGGGGAGATGGGTTTATATAGAGGTAGACATAGCTTAATTTGGTGGGACAAAAGCATGAACTATTGACTGGGGTTTAGGGTTTTTAGTCAAAATCAAAATACAAATCGGGTCATGTAATGATGTGCATGGAAAAACCGAATCTTTCAAGCTTTATTTTTTATTTAATGTAAAGCTTTAGGGATTTATGATTGTTTTTGAATGCCAACAATGGGTTTGCGGCGAAACAATACCCTTGGGTTTTGCCATTTTCATCCCTTTTTCTTTTACCCATAGTTTATTATATTATTTTAATATCAAGTATTGATTCGTGTTTAAAATATACCAAAAATTCTCAATCTGACCCTAATATTTATAATTTTTTATATTATCGAATAACATCTTTGTATATAAGAAAACAAATACAAAATGATGAAGACATTGACTCAGGAGTCTTTGAACCCCAAATAACTTTAAAAAGTGGTCCTGTAATAAGCCACTAGTTTTTCTTACAAGAGTTATATTACTTCCTTTAACCTAGGTTTCTAATTTCATATTTTTATTACTTTTGTAAGATTTATACACAGTGGATATCATCTAAATCTTAATTGTAATAATAAATTTGTCTCTTTTTTCAGGGAAAAATCTTCCTCTACACCTAGGAAAATTCTAGATGGTGAATTACGTGGAATAGAGACTGTAAACGTCAAAAATCAATAATTAATTTAATATTTGGAAGATTTTCAAACCAAACTAATAGTCACTATTATCAACTCCCTTGACCCCGTGAAGGAATTAACCAGTAGATTTTGTGTTATTTCTTCTTTTAACTTCATTTTTCTTTATGATTTATATATAAATTTAATAAACTCATGATCGTAACCCTTAAATTTTTAATATAATTTTTAATAATGCATACAATTAATATAAAATTATATATTTATCTTTAACCGTCTTCGTTAACCGTGTGATTAGACATCGAAGTTTAATATGAGAGCTGAGTTCAAAATCAGCCTACATTATATTTCCAAAGTCGCACGAAATAACATGTGACAACTTTCATTATCCACTTTCTCTTTATTTTTTGTTGTCGGTTAATTTCTTACAAATGGATGGTTGTATGGGGTTAGACGTGAAAAACATCGAAGTGATTAAGACAATTTATCATACTTCATTTCTTAGATTCTAAAATCGTTTATATGACATGAATAAAAAAATAAATGATATTTTTTAATGATTTAAATTTAAATAAATTTATTTATGAAGTATATATATGTAAATTTATATATGTAAATTTTTTTAAGGGGTATCAAAAAGTTACTTATAATACTGAATAAAAAAAAAGTTACTTATAATAGATATATTAAAAATATATATCAAATATAAATTTATCATAATTAATTAAGATAAAAAATGGATAATGTTTATTTTAAGAGATATAAATTTAAATTGTTTTGTTTACGAGGTTTATGTGTATTGTTAAAAGGTTAAGAATATATGATTAAACCTATTAAGTGATCAAAGTGGTAAAAGATGACAGTAAGGGTGAGTAAAACTCGATTCATCTAAAAAAAATCGACTTAACTTGAAGTGAGAAAACTCGACTTGACTTGACTCAAAATTTTATACACTCGACTCGACTTAAAAAAATTCAAATAAAGTTTGAGTTATAAAATGAAAATACGAATTACTTAATATTTTTAGTAATTGTTGGATTAATTTTTATGTTGGAGTTGAGTTCTTTAATTTTTCTGATATATCTACATCTATATATAAATATGAAGAAGTATATGCAATATATAAAAGAATATGAATAAATATATATGCATATCTTATATGATTAAAAAAATCGTTTAAATTAGAATTAGATCGTATTATAATATGATAAATAATTATAATTAAATTTACATAAGAACTCGAAAACTCAACTTGAAAATTTTCAAATAAAGTTTGAATTATGTAAAATATGATGTGTTAACTCAAATAATTTTAAAAAAAATTTATTCGACTTGACTCGACCGAATATTCACCTCTAGATGACATGTGTTCGAGCAATATAGTCTATGCGGTGTGTGTTTTCACACCAAAATATTTAAAAAAAATAATAATGAAATAAAGTTTGAGATTAAATATTTATAGTTAAATATAAAAAGAAACTTAAACAACTCAGCTCAACTTAATTTGATAAAATTTAAAATAAAATTTAAAAACTAAAATAAAATTCACAAATTTAATTTTTTTATTCAACCGAATCAAATATTCCCTCGACCTAGTATGAAAAAGTCGTAACTTATTATTTTTCTTTAACTTACAAAAAAACTCCGACTGGAACAACATATAATATATCTTTGAATAGTCCTGACAGAACAAGGTAAGTCATGAATCCATGTCTGGATTCAAACTCTAGAATCTGGTCTGCTTCCCTTTCATGGAGGGATTCAAATATAAGACATTTATTACACGGTTTTGACTCATGCGGCCTGCGGGCATGCCTTCATGGACTCAGCATGACGGGGACAACAACCATCGGCAATGCCACCCAATCATACTAAAACTCAGCTAACCATAATTATAACCACTAATTAGTTACATAATTTTTCATAAATATATTTTGTTTGTTTTATTAAAAAATATAATTTTCTATTATTTATAATTACACCATCATATTCAAAAAAAATTAAATTCTATAAATAATTTTCAATCTATAATATTATGAATTTTTAACCTAACTCATTCATAGTTTTCTATTAATTTTCTACATGATACATATGGTGTGTTTTAAATAAAAATAAAAAATAATATTTTTCTAACATGTAAATTTTCTTTTATATTAAATTCAGTATTAATAACTCAAAAATCAATTAATATTTCCTATGAAGCAAGAGAGTTAATCACTCAACCGATGGACTGATGTTATTTGTTTGAAAAGTAAATAAATTAGTTCAACTTGTCAAAATATTAATTAAGCTCGTACTTGTATATTAATTTTAATTAATGATAAAATATTTGATGAAATTGACGCTCTGCCTACTTTCATTGTATATATTATTGTCAAAAATATGAAAATTCGTTTCAAATGTATACTTTAAAAGGTACAAACTTGAATTTTTTTTTTATATATTTATTTATTTTTTTATAAAAAGTAGGTGATTTAGACATAATCAAAACTTATCTTTAAACTTTACAATTATAATGAGAATTAATGCTATGAGTCCAAGTTAACTTAGTCACGCTATCAATTAATTTATTCCCTTCGAGAAAAACAAACATAAATAAATTAAAGAATTCGTAAATAAATTATATTTTTTTTAAAATAAATAGGGGACAGTAATTAAACATGTAACATTTATTACGTTAAAAATATATCACTTGGACAGTAATTAAACCTCCTCTACGTACATATAAATTTAGATAGATACTCACGAAAATACTAAAAGATAAATCGTTTTTTTAAGATGAATAAATATTAGATACAATATAACACGAATTTAAATGTTCCATGCAAAATATTATACGCATTAAAACCAACCAAAAGACCACTTGCTTTTAAAGTATTTAGAAGGGATTGGACTTGATATAAATGTTTGTTAATTGGATTTGCATTGATAAACTAATCAATTAATTAGGCGTCTAGATTAAGTTTTGGCGTGAGTTAAAATATTAAATTTAAAAAATATAAAAGTTTAATTTATATATTTTATCTTCAATCGACATAATAAAAATTAAAACTTGATCTTATTATTTTAATAAAAAAATTAATTGACCTAAAAATAATAAAAATATTAAATATTGAGATATGATCAGATTAACAGTTGATTATGTGAAGATTATCACTAAAAAAAAGTAAGGAGTTAATCTAAGTCATCTGTTTCGATCATCCAACGACCCAAAAAACATGTAAAATTTAGAGAGTTTTACATGTGCAACTTGATCTTATCTCTTAAATATTACGTATATAAATATAAAATATAATATATCAAATCGAGTCAAAACTTTTTTATCCTAAACCCAAGTGTAATCCGACTTTAATTTTTTAATAACTCGACTCAAATTCAAACCTAATTTTTAATTAAAAAATCAATCCCTATCAAATCATATCAAATTAAAACCCGACAATTTAAAATTATATCGTCATCCCTACCTTACCTACTCCAATTCGATAACTACAACATTGTATTCGTAATCATAAGAAAAACTAAACCCATGTCAACTCAATAATCTAATATAAATATTCATTAATGTTTAATAAAATAGAATTCTAAATAACGATTCACCTAACAAATTATAATCCTAAAATAAATATCAAAATTAAACATTAACTTTCATCAAATATGTTAGGTGACACACAAAGTTTCGATTCATAGAATAAAATTTTAATTTTATTTAAATTATACACATTTTAAAAAATAAATACATCCATTTACTTTTATATTAGATAAATATAATTTTTGTATATGCTAGCATAAAATAATTCTACGTCAATAAAAATTATATATATATATATATAATTCCACCAACTCGCCATACGTAACAAGAATGCAACCCGACTATCCAATATATAGTATATACACAGTAGTACGGTGTGCCCCCTACTCCAATTTATAGTAGCAATGTGTCCACGTTAGCATGCCAAGTATATACAATCGCAATTTCTACCAAGTTTACTGGTATAAATATATGGTTGTATTTGAAAAATTATATCATGGGTCAGTCCCACTACGTGTTCATAGACCAACCATTAAAAACTACCCACCTCATCAATTTTTTCATGTCATATTTTCTTCCCAAGTGAATCTTTGAAAAATTAAAAATTGATAAAATGTGTAGTTTTTAGTGGTTGGTCCCATGGATGACGTGATGGAATTGACCATGATATAATTTCTCGTTATATTCACTAATTTCAAAATTACATCAAATTATACGATTCACATAATTCTTAAAAAAAATCATGTAATCAAACTAGACTGATATTAACGATCATTATATATAGAGAAGCATGATTCACTTACACATTGTAAAAATAATAATGTTTTACATTAATTTAAAATCATTGGATAAATATAAATTAAAAACTCTATGATTCTTACACCATGTCACTCTTGTTTACTTCAATATACAATTATCACAAGCAAAGATGGAGCCATGTTTAATATGGGTATAATTATATTTAAGGTCTTTGTTAGTTTAAATAGTAGTAAAATAAAATTTTTATCCCTTCAAAATTTTAGATTTAAAAGTTTAATAGACCTTACTGTTCTTAATGTTTAAATTTTACTCCATCCCTGATTGCAAGTCACTCTCAAAATAAAGTTTTGATCTATTCTAATGTTCCAAAAACACAAACACATTCAAAGTGCTTTTCATATTAATCATCCATTTGTTTAATGTTTTCAAAAATCAAAACCCTAATTCTATGAGTTCTATATACCAAAATTCATTTCATAGTTAATGTATACATGATATTCATACTAAAAATTCAAGGTAAATTGAAAATAAATATTCACATACCAATAGCTTTGAAACGTCTCCAAATCTTCTCTTCAACCTTGGTTTTATCTTTTCCCTTGTTTTCTCTTTCTTTCTCATCTTCCAATGCCCAAAATTAACCTAAAATGCTTACCTTCACTCTCTCAAATACTTTTATTCATCTTTTCCCTTCTTTTTTTCTTCAATATATCTCCCAATTCTTTTATAGAACAGATTTAAATGAAGTTTTGATGGGTAATTTAATTAACATGGATGAAAATTGAGGAAGAAAATGAGAGAGAATGGTGGATTCCTCTTTTAGGGTTTCGGAAAGGAAAGAAATGAAATGGGAAAGATGGGTTCTCTCCTATTTAATTTTTGGCACATGATGAAAAAGACTCTTCATTTATCTACAATTACCAACTTATTTTAATCCAATGGTCATGATTAATCATGAAGAATTGATCCAATAGTTAAGATTAAATCTCATATAAAATTATATATATTTTTAAAACTACAAGTTAAAATATATAAATGATAACTAAATTATTTTAAAATAAAAATAATTATAAACTTTTTTTATTAAAATTATTAAACTTTACAAAGTTAGATGATGAGTATTAACATTTTGTATATAAAATGATCATTGTTGTTAACTGTTGTTAAGAAAACATGATAATTATAAAAATTTGTATAACAACACATTTAATCCTTTATAATTACACATTCAATTAATTTAATTAAAATTAAAAAATTAATAAATTTAACCTTCATTATTTTGACATTCTATTCTATTTTTAATCATTTAAATTTGGTTCAATTTATTAATAATATTATTTCTAATTAAAAATAGGGCCAAATTAAAAGAATGTTTATAAAATGAAGATTAAACTTGTTGAAATTTTTAGTTAAGCTTAAATCTATTGAATAAGAATGATAACTGTCAGATCATCTAACAGGCTAATAGTATAGCTCAGTAAACGTTTTATAACAAAAATTAAAGTGGTTAAAAATCTATAATAAAATCCGACCATAACAATTGAATTGATATCTTTATGCTTAAAGGATTTAGGTTTCCTTTAGTGTTGATTATATAAGTTTTGAAACTTCATTGACCATTTTATATATATTTGAAAAGTTTAGTGACATTTATGTACTTTACCCAGTCTTTTAATCAATATCCACGTATATAACCAACCAATCACCACTTAAACTTGAAGAAAACTTGGTCTTTTCCCTTTAACTTTTATCATACCCGCGTAGTTGTTCTCGTTTCAACTTTTATATATCGATTAAATCATATTTAATTTTTTATTAAACAAAAATATTATATTTTATGACGAAATATGAACTTATACAAGATAAGTTAAATATTCTTAATCACTTAATTAATTAATAGATCTCAATCTATATTCGAATTTTCAACTTAGATTATCCTTTAATTTAATGATCCTTTTGGAATCTAATATAAATCTTTTAATTTTTTATTTAAAAAATAAATCATATAAAATTTTATTGCAAATCTTGATTAAAAAAAATCTTTCTAATCCTAATCAAAAGAAAAAACAAAAATCTTGTAATCTTATCGTTCCAACTTATGCTTTATGAATTATGAAAATACAACATGGGAATGAATCATTCGTCTATGGTAAATTATTTAATTATTATTTCGAGTAATAATTATTTTCATCGTATGATTTACGGTAAAATATTAAGATTAAAAGATAAATCAGATAAACGGATAAAATTTAAAGAAATCATAATTATTTTACGAAAATAATATATTTATGATCGGATCGTTGGATACATGTAATATGTAGTTTTCAATAATTTTATATATGTGAGTTTGATTATGATATTTTAATGGTATGATTCATTAACTGAAATAATTATGTAATTAGTAGGTGATGATTTGAAACTTAATAACAAATTATTTTATTTTTACGAAAATTACATATTATTTTAACTAACACTATATAAATCCAAATGGTCTCTTTCACAAGTCACTGTAACTCCCGAATAGAATACGAGTTAAATTACTAACAGATATGGATGGGAAATAAATTATAAAATAAAACTTATTTTAAGTAAATTGTATTTTCGTAATAAACTAATAGATTATTTGAAAGCTAATTTAATTATTTTGGACTAAGTCAAAGTAAAGAAATTAAACTAATAAACCATTATTTAAATTAAAGTGTTGAAAAAATAAAAGGAAAATTCTACAACGGACGTCTAACACCGCTGAACACCACTAATGTTGAACATTGTTGAACATCATTAAATTAATTAATAAAAATTTAAAATCTTAAGGACTTAGTATGTAATTAATAAAAGTGTGATAAACTCAACATATTATTAATAATTATATGATTAGTCCTTTAGATTTTTATTCTTTATAAATTAATTTAATAATGTTCAGCAGTGTTCAACATTAACGATGTTCAGCGGTGTTCGACGCCCGTTGTAGACTCATCCAAAAATAAAATAATAAATAAATGATTTTTTACCTATATTGTAATATGTATCTAGTATTCATGATTAGTTATCATGTTTATTCCGAGCAAATATATCTGGTTAATTGGTCAGACTATTTATTTTTATTTTATATTTTTTAAATTAAAAAAATAAAAAAATTATCTCAATCATTTATCTAACGATTCAAAAAAATATATAAAATTATAAATTTTATTTTCTGTATAAGCAGTTCTGTTTTGTTTTGTTTTATTTTGATTCCTTACATAACGTAATACATGTATACTTGTGTTTTTTTCTTTTGTCTTAGCTTAAAAAATAAAATACCACATAATAATCAATTAATAAAATTTGTATGTTCTATTTTGCTTAATTATTCGTTATAAATTAGGTTAATACTGTTTTGAGTCAGCTTTTACATGGCTAAAACAAGTGGCCATTTTAATTTAATGTAGTTCAAAGCATGAGCTGAAATAATCATTTGATACTTATAATTAAGGGTAAACTACAATTTTAGTCACTCAACTTTGTCTTCGTTTAGTTACCCAACATTTTATTTTTTATTTTATTACCCACTTTTGAATTTAATTTTTTTGGTAGTCCAATCATCCGGCGGTGGAATATTAGAGGGTTTAGGAGTCTGATCCCCGCCAATTGTTGTTTTTATATACTGTATAATATTAAAAAAATTAAAAATATAATTTATTCTAAAGAAATATTTTTGGTCTTTGCAATCAAATTTTTTTTTAAATATATATTTTAGTCCCCTCTATAAAAATTTATAGTTCCACCCCTGCAACCATCAAGTGTCTAACGTCGTTTAAATTCTTTGAGAAATTTATAAAAAAAACTTAAAACATTTCTTTAAACCTATATTTTCGGACTCTATTTTATTTATCGACGTTAAAGTATTTTCTTTCAAATATGACCGATAGAGAGGTTAATAAAGAAGAGAAAATAATATATCTTGAATTTACAATGATCAAATAATAGAAATTGCATACTGAACCAAAAAAAATCGAGAAAAGGGGTAATGTGTTGGTAGCAAAACTTTTTATTTGAGTTTTGTTGATTTAAAGGAATCAAGTTGAGGAAAAAAATTGAAAAAAGAGGTAATATTTTGATAGTAACTATGTTCGAACAGTGATCGATAATGTTCGGATGAAGACAGATAAAGATGTCAACTAAGTGAAAGAAGAGTGAAATATTAGGTCTATTTTATATATATAAAAACTGTAGTATTTTACTATTGATTTTCTACTGACAAAATTAGAATTTAAAACTAACGTGGTAAAATAAAAATAAAAAAAATTGGATGACTAAAATGTAAACACAGTAAAAGTTAAGATTTTAACTTAGTACATCCCACGTGCATTTTTACTTTTTGACAATATTTATATTTTAAGTTTGAAGTTTCTCCTTGTCTTCATCTAGAAAGATCCATGTAAGAAAGAAATATAAGTTTAAAAAATGTTTTGGAATAAAATACAAAGTACGAACAAAATTTACCTACAAATATTCCTTGCACTGGCTTACAAGCATTCCACACCATTTTGCTGGGATGAATATATTATACGTGTATAACATCCCTGAATATTATTAACGTTAAATAATATTAAATATTAATAAATTAATTAATAAATATTAAAATTTTAAAAATTTAATATATTTAAAATTAAATTTTAATTAAATTGTTTTTTATATATTATATATTTTATTTTTTAAAATAATTTGATTAAATTTCAACTTTGATTAATTTAAAAAATTAAAAATTAAAAACCTAATACTAAACCCTAAAATTCAAAAACCTAAAACAACCTATGTTGCTAGGGTTTAAGGGTTTAAGTTCATGATTTAAGATTTCATGTTTAGGGTTTTAGATTTTGAGTTTCATGTTTTAGATTTAGGGTTTAGGGTTTAAAATTTGTAATTTATACTTTTTAAGATTTTAGATTTTTTAAATTAACTAATATTAATATTTGATCTAATTATTTGAAAAATATATTATATACTTTTAAGATTTTAGATTTTTTAAATTAACTAGTATTGATATTTGATCTAATTATTTGAAAAATATATAATATACAAAAATAATTTAATTAAAATTTTATTTTAAATAATTTATAATTATATACTAAATCTTTAAAATTTTAATATTTATTAATCAATTTAATGACATTTAATGATGTTAACATTAATAATATTCAACAATATTCGATGCACGTCGTAAAAAAATTTCTTTACCATTTTTTCTTCTTTTTATCTAAAAAAACCCATATTTCCCATTGTCATGCATCATTTAATTATTCAACAAATTGACTATTTAAATTTATATTGTAAACGAATACTAAATATAATGGATAATTATAAAAAAAAAATTAAAATCTAAATAAACGTAATCCTCAGTAATAGATTTCAAAGGAAGGGTCCTTCAAAAACTAATATAGAAAATCTCATTTTTCTTCTAGTGCCAGCAAGTTTGCTTGTACATATTTTCTTTCATAATTTAATTCAAAATAAATATTAAGTTGACATATTACTAAATAATTTATCATATAATTTTAATTGTTCCATTGGGTTTATGCTTCGGAAAAGGATGAGGATAAAGTTGGGTGATGAAAGCACAGTCAAGACGTTTTAATAAAAACAATCATATTTTTAGTTGTTTTTCAATTTTTGTATTAATTCGAATTCTTATCACAATTCACAAATTAATTTTATTAAATTTATATTTTAATAAAAAAATTATATTTAATACCTTAAATTCAAGATATATTTAAATAATAATAAATTATTTATCACTTAAATAATCCCGTCAAGACCTTATGTTAGGGTAAATTCTATTTATAGTCATTTAATTATTGGCCATTGAAAATTGGTATAATTATAATTATAATTATATATATTTTTTTTCCATTGATCTTTAATCTTGTTAATCAAATCATTTGAGTATTTAAATAATATCACAATTCAAAATTGGTATAATTACAATTTTTATCCTATTAATTTGAATATATTTTTAATTAATTTAATAATTATTTATACATTTTATCAATTTGTATGATTAATAATACATATATATAAATTTATACTCAAAATATTAGTTTATTGCTAAAAACATTTTTTATAATCTAATAATTTAATTTTTAAATTTGAATTCTGTATTTAAATCAATTATTTATTTATTTTTTTTGAATTACAAAGTGTTTGTTGGTAATTCTAATAATTTTAAACTCAATAATTAAATATAAATGGGTTTTTTTTAATTGATTGGAATTGACAAATACCAACTTCACAAAATAATTCAATATCTTAATTTACGTATATATAATTTTTTGTGGGTCTCCCCTATCTGATTCATATCCATATCCAACTTCTAAACAATTCCAAAAATTATATTTTGGACTTTTCCTTTAAAAAATTGCAAAGTACATCCCTTGATAGGGAAGAAAATCTAAAGATATATCTGATTTCGACCAACAAATATGATTATTATTGAAAAAAAACCCAGAAGTTGAAAGAGAAGAAAGCCCAAATTTATAATTAATCATCTTTGGGCTAAATAGACAAAGATTGGATTTTCTGACAGAAAAGAAGAGACAAAGGTTGGATTTTTCATGTTCATTGTCGACCAAATTGCAGACCAATTTACTTATGGTCTGTTATGGGTGCAAAGATAGTGAGGTTTTTGATAAATAGATTAAAATTGTGACGTGGAAGAAATCAGGCATTGTTCCGGTGACCGGAGAAGGATCGACGGTGGTTAAATCGGAGAAAAAAGTAAATGGATATTGATGGTTTTATATTGATGGTTCTCAGTTGAATTTAAGTTTTAATTAAATGAGATTTAATTTAGGGTTTAAATTAATGTTAAATAAGCTTGACTGACGTGTTAATTTATGGCTCAAATTAAATAAATCACTTTTATGATACTAATAAACTAAGGATGATGTTATGATTTATCAAAATTTATTTTAATCTAAAGTTTATCTTTATATAATATATATTAATTCGAATATTTAATCAATATTTATGGAGTCAAAATATTATGATACAAATACGTTAATTAATAAATATATTATTTTCATAGTTAGGTTGATGAATTGTCAAAGTAAATATAGGATTAAATGAAATTAAATGATAATTAAAATAAATGCCACATAAAAACTTTAAATAAAAGCAAGAGCTCCACTAAAGTCTTTAACCTAAAGGGCCTAAATTATAAGAGATACAATTAGTAGTGATTTATGATTAACTAAACTCTTTTAATATTAATTTTATTCATTTTAATTTTTTAACTGATTACGAAATTAATCATTATCGTAAATTTTAATATATGATAAAATTTAAAATTAAAATTAAACACTATATTAAAAATTTAAACACCAAACATAACCAAACAAAAATAAATCATTATTTCCAAATCCACTATACAATTCGAAAACATTCAACAATGAGTATGGATCAGCTGATTACAAATTATACATCTTTTTCAATTCATTAGCTGATTACAGAGTTTCCTTCTCAGCGTAGATATTAATCAATGACAATGCATTGCTCGTTAACTTCTTCACTCTGGCAGCCCTCTTGAACACCTCCCTCTTCAGTGATCCCTCCGCCACATCCTCCAAACCATCCGTACACGTCTCCTCCTCCGTCAATGCCGCGCTCATCCACGTCTGCACGTTCCCCATTTGGAACTTGAATGACTCTGAACCAGGAGATATCGTCTGCCGCATTTGCTTCAGCGACCCTCGGATTTCATCCACGGCATCACTCATGTTGGACAAACAGTCGTGCAAGGCGGCGGTGGATCGTGTGTCGGCGCCGTAGTCGTCTTCACGGGAGATGTTGGAGACGTAAACGGCTAGGTTTCGAGCTTTAGAGAGGGTGACACCAATTGCGGCACGAGCGAGACGAGATGGGTCTTGTTGGACCGCGTTGGCGTAGCGAGAAAGGGAAGAATAGCAAACGTCGGGATACAAGGTGGCGTAGCAGCTTGTACGGATGAAATCCGTATCGGCAGTGATGGTGGCGGCGCTAACGTCGTATACGGCGTAACTGAGGGTGGGGACTGTGTAGAAGTAAAAGAAGAAGAATAAGAATAGGAAGACAAAGTGGAGATGTTTCATGTCGAAGAAAATTGTGAGAATTCGAGTAGAGAAGGTGGTGTGGAAATGGCTTATGTAATATCTTTGGGTCGAGGATGATTTACTATTTTAGTTGAGATTATCTATTGATTAACAAGAATGCCATTACTTTGTTTTTCGTATTTTCCCCACATTGCCATGAAATTACGCATGGAATTATGGATTAACAAGAACGCCACGTGGCACGTGCATACATGTTGAATATATGAAGGAAATTAGATAGGTTGGTAATTATAACAGTAAAATAAAAGCACAAGCTAGAAAATGCGGCAACAATTAAAATTGACTTTAACCAATGGTTTGGTGCAGCTTATTTACCCTCTTCTTTTTGAGTTTTTTTTTTCTCTAATACATATTATAATCTAATTCGATGATACTACTTGAAATAAGTAAAATTAAAATTAGAATTAAATTAATATAATGAGTCAACAATGAGGTTAAATTTATTATTTTTTAATAGATTAAATTGATCAAATATATAAATATGAAGGATCAAATATGTTATTATATAATTTTTTTTAAAATTCTAACATCATCTCTATAACAAAAATTAATGACTCAGTGATAAATTTATAACAAAATTCAAAGTATAACAATTAATTTTATAACATTCAAAAATTGAATAACTAGAACCAACAATCAGTTGGTATAACGAGATGAGAAGCTACATCTTTAAGTAAGATCAAAGATTTGAATCTTAATATTGTGAATAAAAAATTGAGTTGAGAAGGTCATCCCATAATAAACTTACATAAAACTCAATCTAGTCGACCAATAAATTAAAATCTTGTGGTTAAACAAAAAAAATTGAATAATTAAAATAAACATTTTATCACAAATTAATATGGGTGAATATTTGATACATTGCATGAGTAAAAGAATTTACACAAGCATCCTTATCTTCAAGCGAAACCTTAAAATTTAAAATTCTAACTTTAAACTCTAAATTTTAATCGTGAATCATAATAATTTTAAAAAAAAAATAATTTTATAAAATATTTTTTGTTAAGTTATTTCAAATTATTTATCGTTAGTTAATTAAAAATTTTCATCCATAAAAAATCATATTGATCCAAAATAAAATATTAAATAATAAATTAATTAAAAAACAAAAAATAAAATAAGTTAAGACAAAAGAGTATTTGTTTAGCTTTATATCTCCATTTTCTCGCACATGTTTCTTAAACTAATGGAGTCTCCAAGTATTAATTTTTAAGCCCAAAACAAGAATAGTTGGGCTAGATTTAGCGAACATTTTTGTGTTCATCAACTTAGAAAATAGAATATTTGTATATATAATTATTCTTGAGTTTCTTAAACCTTACTAATACCCTCCCACGGCTAATCCCATAAAGCCAATTACGCGACACATTTGTGTTTAACTAAACATGACAATTATGTCTGATCAAGTTTTCAAAATAAGAAACGTTTGGCCTTCCACGTTGTGGACAATACACTTATTTAAGCAGCCGAATTGGTTGAACAACACTCCACGTTCCACGAACTCATGAACCGAATCTCCACGAGTCCCGACCACTTCACGCACGTTCTTCCCATTCCCACCGCATTCCACAGACCATTCCCCATGTGAGACAAACAGTTGCCCTACTTGTCTACCCTTTTCTCTCGCTCAATGATTGAATGGGGTTAGCTTGAACATGAGCCAATGACATGGCTGATGGCTCGGACTTAAAAAAAGAAAAATGGGCACATGGTCTCAATGACTATTGAACTACACACTTATTTTTCTTAATCAGACACCTTCATTAATCACATAGCTCGTATCGGTTTAAAAAAAAAAAACTTGAACCAACTTCAGCTTTTAAAATCCGTATAATCTAATTTATTCCATTAATAATATTTATAACAAGACTTGATATATTGGTTTTCTTTTGATTCATCGTGAAACTAATATGATTACATAAAAATTAAAATTTCCTTGACAGAATCTTTTACCATTTTTGGATCTTCACCTGATGTTTTATTCAATACATTATTCTGAGACATTCACGAACCTCTTTATATGTGTAATGAACTGATTTCGACATCTTTTATAATCGAAATTTTAAATTAGTATAATTTACCTTTTATTTTCATTTGGATAGGCTCTGGTTACCAGCATTATAGGGACCACTAGAATGGTATAGAAGTACACAAAATCTAAATCTAAATGCAACTCCTGGCTCCTAGACAGACAGCAGACAACAGAAACTCACATGCACATTTCCTAAACAATAGCATACAATTTATACATCAGAAGCTGCACATGCACCTCATCTTTCCATCAATGGGTCCCACTTGACTTATTATCCACGTGTCAATGCTTAATTGGCGGAGTCCCATGTGCACTCCCCACTACATTTTGACTGCCTCTCATACCGCGCCACACTCATCATGGTTTGAAACCCGAAAAAAAGATGTGATGACAAAAACCGAATTCCAACCCGACCCGAATAATCTGACAATCAACCCAGTCAAACTCAGCATTGGAATTCCAACTTTTGACCAGTCATTTCTCTCCACGTGTTGTGTCCCCATTGGGTACAATCTCTGGAATCCGACAAACTTTTTTAGTACTATAAAAAACCACGTTGGTTCTGCTTTTGTCTTAGCAGTTAGCTGTAAAGTTGAAGTGGTAACTGAGACCCGAGAAAAAATTATGGCGCTAAAATCTTTTACCTTTGTAGGGGTTTTCCCGGCACTTGTCGCCTTTTCGTTTTCTTTCCTTCTATTTTGTCGTCCAATCTTTGGCGGACACGACTACTCCGACGCTCTACGCAAGAGCATTCTGTTTTTCGAAGGCCAACGCTCAGGTAGACTACCGCCAGATCAACGCGTCAAATGGCGACGCGACTCTGCATTGCACGACGGTTCCACTGCCGGCGTAACTACTCGCTCCGACTATATTTCCCTTTTCAATGTATTAAGAGTCTCATTAAATCATTAACGGAGTTTGGCATTTTTGTTTCAGGTGGATTTAACGGGAGGTTACTACGATGCTGGAGACAATGTGAAGTTCGGGTTCCCAATGGCGTTCACGACGACTTTATTAGCTTGGAGTGTCATAGATTTCGGGAGGAACATGGGGCCGGAGCTAAAGAACGCGGTTGAAGCATTGAAGTGGTCGACGGATTATCTCTTGAAAGCAACGTCAAAGCCTGGAGTGGTTTACGTACAAGTAGGAGATCCACAGTCCGATCATAGCTGCTGGGAAAGGCCGGAGGACATGGACACGCTGCGTACGGTGTACCAAATCGATACTACTCACCCTGGTTCTGACGTCGCAGGTGAAACCGCCGCCGCGTTGGCCGCTGCTTCCATCGTGTTCAGGTCACGTGACCCTGCTTACTCGAGTCTACTCCTCAATCGAGCGATTAGGGTAAGTTTCTTGCTAACATCGTCATCGTCCCAAATGAGAACATACTTTTAACAGTTGGTTAAAATGGTGTATCGAACCGTAGGTGTTCAACTTTGCAGACAAGCACCGAGGTGCGTATAGTAGCAGTCTGCACTCTGCAGTCTGTCCATTTTACTGCGACGTCAATGGCTACCAGGTCAGACTCACATTTACATATTTCAATTTCCATTTTCTCACAATTAACATGAACCGTTGGATTATAACATGATATGGTATCCAGGATGAGTTGCTTTGGGCTGCGGCTTGGCTGCACAAGGCCTCAAGGAAGCGTGCATATAGAGAGTACATAGTGAAAAACGAGGTCGTCTTGAGAGCCGGAGACACCATCAACGAGTTTGGTTGGGATAACAAGCATGCTGGGATTAACATCCTCATTTCCAAGGTACAAAGTTAATTAATCACGGGATTATATATATGCAGTATGTTTAAGCTTACCTCTGTGACTGTGTGCATGAACATTAAATTTGTTGGTTTGTGGGACAGGAAGTGCTGATGGGAAAATCTGAGTATTTTGAGTCTTTCAAGCAAAATGCTGATGGTTTTATTTGTTCTTTACTCCCTGGAATTTCCCATCCTCAAGTTCAGTACTCTCCTGGTAAAGTACTTTTTTCTTTGATTTCCTAAATCATAGATCTCTGTTTAATGCTAATGATAGGAAACTAACCCCTTCGTTTTATCTTATGAAAGGTGGATTACTCTTCAAAGCTGGAGGGAGTAACATGCAGCACGTAACGTCCTTATCTTTCCTACTTGTAGCCTACTCTAATTATCTAAGCCATGCTAACAAGGTGGTGCCCTGCGGTCAAGTATCCGCCTCTCCAGCCCTTCTCAAACAATTGGCTAAACGCCAGGTATTATATATATATTGACAAAATCAAGGGCTTTTGATTTGTTTCATCAACCGACTTGATGTTTGTTTTGTTTGTGGGAATGTATAGGTGGATTATATTCTGGGAGATAATCCTTTGGGTATGTCCTACATGGTTGGGTATGGAGCACGATATCCTCAGAGGATTCATCACAGGGGCAGCTCGCTGCCGTCCGAGGCGGTCCACCCGGGTCGCATCGGCTGCAAAGAGGGGAGTGAGTATTATTTAAGCTCAAACCCAAACCCAAATGTATTGGTTGGAGCAGTGGTGGGAGGGCCGAATGTGTCTGATGCGTTTCCTGATTCTAGGCCTTATTTTCAAGAGTCAGAACCTACAACGTACATCAACGCTCCTCTCGTGGGTGTGCTTGCATTCTTTTCAGCTCATCCTTGATTGATATTCGTCTTAAAATTTTCGATTGTAAAGACTGATGGATGATTTCCGTAGTGGTGTGCGTTGGTCACCCTCCCCTATTATTGTGGAATGAAGTGATTTCAAACCGGAAAGTGTAGCATTGCTACACTCTCCCATCTAAACCTAAATATCTTAATTAAAATATTTGATGCATTCCATTTTCAATTAAGTGAATTAAAATTTTAAATTGAGTTTTTAGATACAATGATAAGAAATATTGTACAGATACAATCATCGATTCCCCAAGTCACAATTATCACGAATAAGTACATTAATTTAATGACGAGGAATGATTTTTTTTCTATACTACTAAAATTTGTAATTGTCTGTTATTTTGTCTAAACCTGATTGAGGAAGAGTTACATGGCGTAAAATAAAAAAAATATGATTATTGTGTTTGGGTCGAAAATATTATATATAAAATAGAAAAGTAAATATATGATAAATAAAAGGTCACCCTATTTTGGCAAAAGACACGTCCAAATTTTATAGCTTTAGGTCTACTATCTCGATCTTATGATTTTCTAACCCATAGAGGGAAAGATCATTCCCATTGTAGCCGATGGTAGGTGAGGAGGGATACAAACCACCAACAAATTATTTTATTAATATAAAATTAGGATTAAATAAAAAAAATATATATACATAAATAATAAAGATAAAATATATAATTATATTATTTTATTTTTAATTATCACGTTAATAATAAATGATTATATTATAACATATTTTAATAATTAAATGATATATTTATTAAAAAGTAAAAATGTGATAGTCATCTCAATACTAATCCATAATTGAATGGTTATTTATATAATTTACCTTTTGTTTTAAAATATATAATTTAGTGATGGGTAGCTTTCATTCCACGTAGATAATTAAAAAAAGGTTTTTATTATTGAATGGATACCGGTACCAGAAACAAAATCCCAAACTCTATCACCGGTGGATTAATCTCAGCCACTCTCAGATCAAAGCATCTTTCACCGACAGACAGGTCGATGATGATTTAAATGATTAAATCTTTGCAAGGAATTGAATGCATTCCATAGCACAATGCCCTACCAAATTTAATATCAATTTTTAGTGATATTTTCTAATATACTCTATTAATATAATAAAATAATTATTATTTTAATTTAATTTATTAATTAGTTAATTTAAATTAAATTTTATACAGACTTAATATTAACGATTCTTAGTCCATTTTCTCCTTCTAACTCTTGCATGACCTTTAACCTGTCCGGCATCCATTGTCTGATTTTCTTTTTGTTATAGATAATTGGATAAAATTTTATAGCCAATAGAGGTAGATTACTAGGTCCAACACTTATTTATTTGGTACATATAGATAGAAAACAAACATGTGCTGGTGCAAAGATACGTGTTGCGTTCTTTCACTTTCATGGCAGGATGTGGAACCAAATTTGGGTAACTGCGCCGATGTCTGGACTGACTGAAATATCGCCAAAATCTGTAACCGCATCCATCACCATTTTACTAGCCACATGGACAATGGTGCCGGTGCTCTGAAAACTCCACCGGTCATCACTCGATCCGTTACAAGCATCTATAGTCACCGCGGTATCCTCTAGGTTTCCAAACTTGAGACACTTTCCTTGGTTCTTCTCAGGCCGAATGGTTTCGTCTGGATATATCCTCCACACTTGATTAGTAATGTTACTCTTGCACGTCTTTAGGAAAACATAATCGTCGCATGCATGCAAGCACTTGCCCTCATAACCAACAAGTTTAATGGCCGGGGGAGTCGTGTTGTTGGCGGCGTAAAAAGCTTGTTTTGAAGCATAAATATTTTCTTCCAACATCAGATTACCTTTTTCATCTGCGGTCAAGAATAGCCCTGATTTGGGATTTACTATGCTTCCATCGCTCAGTATTTCCCATTTGTTGTTATCAGAAGGATCATCGTTGCAGTCGAAGATAACCATGCTGTTTCCTTCGGTGGTTCCTTTGGTGGTTAAGCACTTTCCACCGCATCGAATTGTTTTATCTGCTCCCAATGTCCACAGTTGATTGTTCTGGTTCTGTCTACATGGATATAAGTTTACTTCGGTATTGTCGACGAAGAGGCTTTCGTATACATCAAGACACGTGCCATTTCTTCCCATAATATGTGAGGTTGGTTCTAACACTCTTTCGCAGATGTCATTGCTGTCTTCTACACCAGTTGATGCTGTTGGCAAGCGCAAAAGCTGTGGATTAGCTTCTGGGGAAGTGCATTTTAATGGCATCATTGCAATGGTGAAAACAACTTCTCTCACGGTGGTTAGAACCACTTCTTGACCATCAGATGCTAAACGGACCGGGTTTCTGAAGATTCCAAATGTTGCAGACTGAACGGCGGTGGAGATGTCCTCCCATTTGGTTTGATACTCAATCGTTAAATTGTCTGGATAAAACAATCCGTAAGTTCCAAGCGCAAGGGGATTTGCGACTGCAAGTATTTCTTGCTGAATGTTTCTCAATCGGACAGCTTCCGAAATCATTTGGATGCAAACTAGAAGGGCTGTTGCAATACGGCCATGGCCACTAGCACTTAAAGGGCTGGTACGTCTCAGGTAATAAATATGCCGGCTTAGTTCCCCAATTCCCAAAGCGATTTCCCTTCTGTCGCCTACTCCTGCAAGAGCTTCAAGTTCCGCATAGTTGCCACTAAAAGGTAGCCGTTCTCTTAGAGTGTTTGGGAACAGAGCATTACGAACCTCGTCAGGAACATCGTTAAAAAAGTAGGAACGACCATTTCCACCTGGTATATAACCCAATATCTTAACGTTGCTGACGTCCAGAACGAACCCGATCCCTTGTGCACCATTCGTGACTCCCACTTGAACATATCGTTGTGGACCTTCAGCAGGTAGTGCAGATTGGGGAGGCAATATCGGTATTTGACCGCTTTTGTCAGCCCCCTCCGTCAATGCGCTATACAGATCTTGCATGAACTTCAAATAAGAGTTCCTGGTGGCACCTTCAGTGGTAAATGTAACGCTTGGGATGGACTTGAGCTCTTGTGGTTGAACCATGGATATCCAACAACCCCATGATACAACCCACAGTAGAACCAACACCTTCATTTTGTGTTGCCCAAGAACAAATTAAGGAGAAAAAAGCTATGAAAGTGAATTTGGGTGAGGGGTTTTAGAAATTGCTTTGGCTTTCTTCATGCTTCGAATGACAAGAGGAGAGGGCCTTTTATAACGATTTTGGTAGTAGTAGTAGTACAAATGGGATAAACGTGGGACTAGATATTTACGTAAGATTATTTTATAACAAAATCGATAGTTTAGTAATTATTTTATAACAACGGAAAGTTTATTATTTTTTGAGATTTTTTTTAGTTTTCTTAATTTTTAACAGAAATCTATGTTCTTAATAGGTTTTTATCTTTTCCTTTATGATACATTTTATTTTATTTTTGTTGCAGATTTAATTTTTTTAGTGGTTATAAAAAGTCTGATCCACTTTGGTAGTTTGTTAATGTAACAGAATTACATCGGGGAGCAATATGTTTATAGTTTGGTTTGTCTACTACTCATTTTTTTAATTACATCGGGGAGCAATATGTTTATAGTTTGGTTTATCTTGAAAGTTTTTGAGTTCTTTAACATACTCAACACTTGTTTTTCTTTATGCTATTTGATTTCATGATTTATTTTTGTTTGAATATTTTTGGATATAGTCTCGAGCTTTTCTCTTTCTTCGAGTGCAATGTATTTATGATACTCTTTGGTATTCAACTTGCGAAATAATTTTTTAAAATATCTGATCAGTAAATATTGATTTTACTTTTAGAATAAAGTAGGGGTATAAAGGTGATCGTAAAATATTCATCGATTTAAAATTTTATAGGTAAGATTTTAATTTCTTCCAATTTGATTTTTATTTGAAAATATTATGAAAATAGAAAAAAATGAAAAATCAATACTCGATAAATAAGAATATATAGATTTTTAATGTTTTGTTAGTTATGAAAATTTTATTTAAAAAGTAAATTTAAATCTATATATTCATCATTCCCATTTTTCACGTTTTGAGCTGTATATTTTTGAGAAATTTGATTTAATTTATTGACCGATATTAATATAAAATTTTTACAATTTTATTTTAGACACAATTTTTAAAATCAAATTAAAACTTTAAAAAATCAAGGGAATTAATAACATTTTTTTAATGTTTTGGGATCATGACCCACTGTCCTCAGAAATGTAATAAACATGTCGAAATGATGTGTGGTACTGATTGGGTTGCAACTTGCAAGTGGTCGTACCCTTAAATATCAATGCTTACCGTTTATACTATAAAGAAATATTTATTATTTAAATATTTAAAATATTTTTTATTAAAATAAATATTAAATTAAATATTTAAATATTTTTTATTAAAATATATATCTAAAATAATTTTTTATCAAAATAAATATTTAAAGTATATTTTTGATCAAAATAGATATTTAAAATTTTTTTAATCAAAATAAATACTTAAAGTATATGGATATTATCTAGGTTCCTAAAGTTATCGTACGATATTAATTAAAAACATTAAAAATCTATTTTAATAAAAAAAAATACATTAATTATCTATTTTGATAAAAAAAATATGTTTTAAGTACCTACTTTAATATAAAAAAAACTGTATACACTTGTTTTAACAAAAAAAAAGAATATGTATTTTATTTAGTAAAAAATATATTTTAAATATTTATTTTGATAAAAAAAACATTAATATATTTTATATATTTATTTGTGATAAATCCTTGAATAATTCTAGCTGGTTTTGTGTGTCTTTTTGTTGTAGCTCATATCTTTTCGTATCAATAAAATCTTCATTTTTTTTGTTTATATGTCGTAGCACTCATGAATTCAATGACCAATTAAAGAAGTTGCCTCACTACTTCATAAAGGCTTAATATCCGGATAGCCGGACAGGTATTCGAACTATGTTTGTGGGTTACTTTTAGTTTTAAATAAATGATTAAAATTTTAATTATAATTATTTTAAGTGTCTAATCATTGTACTTATTAAATTTTTTATTATACTTATTTTTTAATTTATTTTATTTTTAATTTGATATTTTTTAAAAAATTAAAAGTTTTAAATCTTTATAAAATAGTCTCAAATTTCTAACTTCAAACCTCAACCCTTAAACTTCCAAATTATCATCATTATCAATGTTTATTGTATCATCGAAGACCACCATTACCGTCGTTAGACTAACACAATCGTTTTCCCTAATCACTCGTCATTGGTAATCGGTGGTAGGTGTGTCGATGACTTCCTAATATCGAAAGAAATCAAATCGCAAAAATGAAGTCGTCATAATACCTACCGTCAGTTATAGGTAATGATTGATTGAAAATCGATTATGGTGGTTCAACGATGATAATGATGGTTTTCGACAAGGTAATAAACAGTGACAACGATGATAATTTGGGGATTTTGGGTTTTGAGTTATAAATTTAAGACTATTTCGTAAGAATTTAAAACTATGAATTTAAAAAATAAAAATTTTATTTTATTTAAAAAATAATTAAATATTAAAACTTTTCGTCTGTCACATTTTTATTGATAAATAGTTTTTTTTATTAAAGGCTAGGCACTTAAAATGACCTAAATTGAAATTTTAGGCACTTATTTAGAGCTAAAAATAGTTTAGGCATCAAAAGTAATCTACAAGCATAATTTGATCACCTATTTAGATATTAAATCTTTTTTATAAAAAAATAATAACATATTTATAATTAATTCGAAATAATCAATTTGTATCATTATTTAAATATGGTATACTTTAATATTTATATTTTAAATTATGATTTAAATAAAAATATAAAAGATTGAAAACTAAAAATATATACTTTACTAACAATCAATCTAATGAGATAAAATTTCAGATCTCACAAATAAGGTGAGGAGTTCGAATATTATTATTTTTTATAAAATATCTATTGAGTCATAACTCTGTTAAGTGAGATACATTTAATCAGTCTTTTATATTTGTATATTTAATTAATTAAATCTTAATTCATAAAATTAATCAATTTAATATTATTGTTTATAGATTTTATTAATTTATTTTTATTTATAAATAATTTAAAAAATTTACACAAGAAATAATTCACAATGTTTTTAAGAACACAAACATTAATTATTATCACATTTAATCATTATTATTAAGCTTAAAATATGGCGTTTAACATATATAGTACTACCTTTATCTCATTTTTCTTTTTTCATTCTTGTCTAAATTTTTATGAAAAAAATAATAGTTTTAGTTTTAGGGTTAATTGTCGACCATCGATTATTTTTTTTAATTTAGTGTTTTTAATTTAATAATTTTATTTTTATGATATGTTTATTTCTATTTTTTTTTACTTATTTTTTTCTTAATATGCTTTATCTCTTAATCGGTTGTTTGAACGCTTCTTTTTATTTATTTTCATTAGGGTTAGATTTGATGTCGTCACGAGGGGTCAATATGACGCTTGTTTGATTATCTTATTGATCTTTCTATTATTGGACCTTCGAACAAGATTTAGATACAAACTGTGGTAATAATCGTGTTGTCAGTACTCCAATTCTGTAATATCTATTTTTTAATGTTATTTGTTGATGATTTTTACCTTAATCTTCGAGTTTGAGTAATATTTTACACTTATTTTATTTTGAATTTTAAATTATTTTTTTATTTTTCTATAATTATATATATGATCTACTTTTATATTTTAAAAAAATATTTAATTAAAATATTTATTTATATTATAAATTTTATATTTTATATTTTTTCTCTTTTAATAAAACTAATACTCATAGTTTAAAAAAAATATCTCAAAGAATCTTTGCTTGCATTGTTCGTGATGATTGTGTTGTTTCATGGATCGAAGTCGCAGCTGGCAATGAATATTTCCCTTATTTGTCACTTCATTTAATAAATAGTAATTTTATGCCTCTAATGATACTTTTTATTAAAAAATTTAAAAAATTAAATTTTAATCAATTTTTTATATCCTAAATATTAAATACCTATACTTTAACAAAATATATCATATCCTAAATTTTTTAAATTCTAATCATAATTTTTAATCTTTAACTTTAAACCCACTAATTTAAAACAAAAACACGATTTATACCCTAATCATTTAATGGTATATAAAAGAATTTAAAACAATGTAAATTATGATGAACAATAAGAAACATAGAAGTGAGGTTATAAGTGTTAAAAGGAGACTAAGAGCAGTATTTAACATGTTATACATAGTGACAAATTTAAAAATATTTATAAGAGTAAGTATAAAGTAAAATATTTTTAAAAATAAATATAAATTAAAAAACTTTTAAAATTTTAGGATAAGTATAAATCATAAATTTTTAAAATTAATTTTTAAAAATTAAAATTAAATATCTATCTCTAATGATATAACAATAAAATAAACACAATAGTAACATATCAACAATAACCAGTGAATCCGCAAAAATGGATGAATAATTTATCTCTTTTCTTTAATTAAAAAAATAGAGATCCTTATTAATATTTAGGGATCTAGGTCAAAATGAACAATATAAAAGGGAGAACGTCATGTACAGGTGGCGTTCTCCCTTCAAAATTAACAAAAAAATATTAAAAAAATAGGAGTACCCCACTTGCAGGTGACATCCTCCCCCAAATCGCCACCTGCAGGTGGCGTTCTCTTACATACACTGTAGCTTTTGACCTATATTCTAAAATAAACTTTGAACACCCTATTTACACAAATAAAACTTTAAGCACCCTAAAAATCCAAAGCTTCCGAATGAATCATAATGATAATCTCGTATTCTTCTAACGTCAAAAAGATTTTATTTCGAAAACTTGCAAAATAAAATTATTTTTCTGTGTTAATGATAATCTCGTATTCTTCTAACGTCAAAAAGATTTTATTTCGAAAACTTGCAAAATAAAATTATTTTTCTGTGTAAATCTAATAGGTTTACTTAGTATGTAAAGGAGTTTCACATAGGTGAATTATTAAATATTAGTATTCAGAAATTAAGGTGTCATTAATACTATATGTGAATTAAAATAGTATTACCTAAAATAATGTATAAATTAAACAATCTAATAATACAATATATTATCATATATTTATCATTTCAATTTAACATATTTTGAAAGATGTATTATATTTAAAAAATATTTTAAATTTAGACTAAATTATTTTAAATAATCAAAACTTTAGCATCACACGTTATATCGAATTAAGTCATTTAAAAATCAATAAGTTGAACTCTTGCATATAAATATATGTCACACACATATGTCTATAAGTGTTTATTGTTCGATTAAATCAAATTAACCGACCGGACCAAAATAAAATGAGTTAATCTATTAGTTAATTTTAGGTTTTGACTAATGATTAAGAAATTTTTTAATTATCAATTAATTTGGTTTAAGAACGATTAATTAATTAAATTAAAAGAGCTAACCCAAAATACTATTTTTTAATATATTATAAATGTTTATTTGTGTTCATCTATCATTTTAATGAATGAACACGAACAAGAAATTTTGTGTTCGTTCATTTATTCGGTTAAAGTTAAACGAACGAACATAAATACACTTTTGTTCATATGGGATAAAAGCATTTATAGACCTACTCACACCTGGTGTCCCATTTATGTGGGATATAAGCGTCTCATTATTTTATTCATTAACGAAATTCATAAATAGTCTATTTTGAGCATCAACTTTTTATTCATCACTCTTTTTTTTTTTGAACGTATGAAATATTATTGTAAATGTTTCATGGATTAGAATATAAAACTATAATTTTATTATTCGAATTTTTTATCTTTATCTTTTTAAATAATTCATTAAAAATTATCGATATGAAAAGCAAATATCTAGATGATTCTTTCTAGATCGAACCCTGACTTTGATGAGAAATACTTCATGAAAAAGCAAATGAAACGTGGTTTGGGTGTCCTTGGGAACTTAGGTTTTGGTTTTTACTTAATCAAGAAAGAAAATAGTTCTTCTTTCTCATGTTCAATGTATTTCACGGCATCCATTGTCTGAATTTCTTTTTGTTAAAGGTAAATGCGTACAATTTTATAGCCGATAGATGTGGATTACAAGATCAAACACTTGTTTATTTGGTACATATAGATAGAAAACATACATATGCTAGTGCATATATTTGTGTTGCGTTCTTTCATTTTCATGGCAGGGTGTGGAACCAAATTTGGGTAACTGCACCGATGTCTGGACTAACCGTAATCTCGCCAAAATCTGTGACCACGTCCATCACCATTTTACTAGCCACATGGACAATGGTGCCAGTGCTCTGAAAACGCCACCGCTCATCACTCAATCCATCACAAGCATCGACGTTCACCAGGCTATCCTGTAGGTTTCCATACTTGAGACACTTTCCTGGGTTCCTCTCAGGCCGGATGGTTTCGTCTGGATATATCCTCCAACACTTGATTAGTAATGTTACTCTTGCACGTCTTTAGGAAAACATAATCGTCGCATGCATGCAAGCACTTGCCC
This sequence comes from Abelmoschus esculentus, assembly GCA_035048815.1. Taxonomy (NCBI): domain Eukaryota; kingdom Viridiplantae; phylum Streptophyta; class Magnoliopsida; order Malvales; family Malvaceae; genus Abelmoschus; species Abelmoschus esculentus. Next base: position 2,624,173 of record JAUCBN010000031.1, on the reverse strand, counting down.
TCATAACCAACAAGTTTAATCGCCGGGGGGGTCGTGTTGTTGGCGGCGTAAAAAGCTTGTTTTGAACCGTAAATATTTTCTTCCAACAACAGATTATCTTGTCCATCTGCGGTCAAGAATAGCCCTGATTTGGGATTTACTATGCTTCCATCGCTCAGTATTTCCCATTTGTTGTTATCAGAAGGATCCTCGTTGCAGCCGAAGATAACAATGTTGTTTCCTGCGGTGGTTCCTTTGGTGGTTAAGCACTTTCCACCGCATCGAATTGTTTTATCTGCTCCCAATGTCCACAGTTGATTGTTCTGGTTCTGTCTACATGGATATAAGTTTACTTCGTTATCGTCTACGAAGAGGCTTTCGTATACATCAAGACACGTGCCATTTCTTCCCATAATGTGTGAGGTTGGTTCTAACACTCTTTCGCAGATGTCATTGCTGTCTTCCAGATCACCAGTTGATGTGGTTGGCAAGCGCAAAAGCTGTGGATTAGCTTCTGGGGAACTGCATTTTAATGGCATCACTGCAATGGTGAAAACAACTTCTCTCACGGTGGTTAGAACCACTTCTTGACCATCAGATGCTAAACGGACTGGATTTCCAAAGATTCCAAATGTTGCAGACTGAACGGCGGTGGAGATGTCCTCCCATTTGGTTTGATACTCAATCATTAAACCGTCTGGATAAAACACTCCGTAAGTTTCAAGCGTAAGGGGATCTGCAACTGCAAGTATTTGTTGCTGAATGTTTCTCAATCGGACAACTTCCGAAATCATTTGGATGCAAACTAGAAGGGCTGTTGCAATACGGCCATGGCCACTAGCAATTCCAGGGCTGGTAATTCTCATGTAATAAATATGCCGGCTTAGTTCCCCAATTCCCAAAGCAATTTCCCTTCTGTCGCCTACTCCTGCAACAGCTTCAAGTTCCGTATAGTTGCTGCTAAAAGGTAGCCATTCTCTTAGAGTTCCTTGGAACAGAACATTACGAACCTCCTCAGGAACATCATTAAAAATGTAGGAACGAGCATTTCCACCTGGTCAATATCCCAACATCTTGACGTTGCTGACGTCCAGAGCAAACTCGATCCCTTGGACACCATTCGAGACTCCCACTTCAACATATCGTTGTGGATCAACAGCAGGTAGTTGAGAAGGTAATATCGGTATTTGTCCGCTTTTGTCAGCCCCCTCCATCAATGCGCTATACAGATCTTGCATGAACTTCAAATAAGAGTTCCTGGTGGCACGTTCAGTGGTAAATCTAACCCTTGGGACGGACTTGAGCTCTTGTGGTTGAACCATGGATATCCAACAACCCCATGATACAACCAACAGTAGAACCAACACCTTCATATTTTTTTGCCCAAGAACAAAGGAGAAAAAAGCTATAAAAGTAAATCTGGGTGAGAGATTTTAAGAAATGCTTTGGATTTCTGCATGCTTCGAATGACTTAAGGAGAGCGCCTTTTATAACCAGTTTGGTAGTAGTCGTACAAATGTGATCAACGTGGAAATAGATATTTTACATAGGAACAACTATTGAAACTAATTTAAATTATAACCTAATTTATTAAATCAAATATGTTTATATAATCATATGAGACAATATAGTTATAGAACCTAGTTTTTCTCTCCCTCCTAGGTAGCCGCGGGTTTTTTTCATCTATTTTTGTTTGGTCCGCGTTGGTGTTGTATCGAGTGTAACTCGTTAGTGTTTATTATATTTTATATTTTTTGTTTTTTAATATTTATAAAAAATTATATTTTTGTGACACATTTTTTCTCTATCTTGTCTCATGTTCTTTTTATGTGATATATTTTTTTTGTTTGATATGATTTTTATATACATTGATGATCATTCGGTGTTCTTATAAAAATGTTTTTGATTTTTTTATTTGAGTTTATTGGTAAGATCTAATTTTAATTTCTTCTAATATAATTTTTATTAAGCTTAATTAATAAATAAGTACTTAAATTATATAAGTTTTATCTTTGTGATATATTTTTTATATCGTTTGATATAATTTCTACATACGTTTGTAATCATTTGGTATTCTTATAAAAAAATTACATGACATTTTTTTTTTATTTAAGTTTTTCAATGGTTATAAAAAATTTGATCCATTTTAAAGATTATTTGTCGATATAACAGGATTATAATGGAATAATATATCATATATTTTGATTCGTTCATCACTTATTTTTTAACTCGTAAGATATTTTGTTTCTGTGTATATATGTATCGAATATAATTTATTAATGTTTTGTTAGTTTTGAAACTTTTATTTAACAAGTAAATTTGAATCTATATATTCATCGTTCCTATTTTCACTTTTTAAGTTGTATATTTTCACATAGTTCCACCCCGCATGTAATGAATGTGTTAAAAGATGTGTGGTTGGGTTGCAAATTGCAAGCGGTCGGAATCGTACCCTTAAATATCAATGCTTACCATTTATATTATAAATAAATATTTAAAATATATTAATTTTTTATTTAAATATATAAAATATTTTTATTAAAATAAGTATTTAGATACATTTTTTTATTAAATGAAGTATTTAAGTATATTTTTTAATTAAAATATTTATTTAAAATATATTTTTTGTCAAAATAAATACTTAAAGTATATTTTAGTCAAAATAAACACCTAAAACTTTATAATTAAAATAAATATATTTTTTAGGTATCTATTTTAATAAAATATATGTTTTAAGTATCTATTTTAACGAAATAAATTTTATGTATCTATCTTAATAAAAAAATTACTTTATATATTTAATTTAATAAAAAATATTTTAAATATTTATTTTGATAAAAAAATATTTTAAATATCTAAATAAAAATATTAATATATTTTATATGTTATTTGTGATAAATCCTTAAATAAATTTATCTGGTTTTGTGTGTCTTTTTGTTGTAGCTCGTATCTTTTTATAGCAATAAAATCTTTACTTTTTTTTGCTTATTTGTCTGAGCACTAATCTATGATTGGTATTAAGACAAAAGTATAGGTAGGGAATTGGTTCGAATTAAATATAAATATATTATTATTTATATTTAATTCGAACCAATTTATGATTTTTATTATTATTTAAATATTATTTGTACACCAATATTTTATTATTAAATAAATGCAATGAATTTGCATCGGAGTGTATAGTGTATCCGGATCCACTCTTAAATTAGAATAAATATAAATTTATATTATATTCTTTAAAAATATATAAATTTTTTGTCTAATAAATTTAAATAATCTTTAATATTTTTTAATAAATAATTTTCTGTCTACTTTGTTTTTAGTCTTTTAATAAAAATTGATATCCTCGTATTTTAAAAATAAATCTCTCAAGAATCTTTACTTACATTGTTCGTAGTTGTTTGGTGTGATAGATCGAAGTCTCCGTTCCCGAGAAATTATATTGTGGGACAGTTCCACCACGTTATTTATGGGACCGACCAATAAAAAACATCTATATAATTATTTTTTTCACCTCATCATTTTTACTAAGTGAATCTCCACTAATATTTATTATAATTTAAGTTTAAAACAGTTTTTATTAAGTGAAGATTCACTTCGTAAAAAGAATGAGATAAAAAAAAACAATTACATAAATGTTTTTTATTGGTCAGTCTCACGGGTGACGTGGTGAAATTGTCCCATAATATAATTTCTCCTCCGTTCCCATGAATATTTCCCTTATTTGTCACTTCATTTAATGGTATATAAAAAGATTTAAAACAATGAAAATTATAATGAACAACAAGAAACATGAAAGGAGACTAAAAACAACATTTAACATGTTTTACGTAACAACAGATCTAAAAATATTTATAGACAAATATAAATTTAAATATCTTTTAGATTGGGTATAAATTAAAAAATCTCAAAATTTTAAAATATAAATTATAAAATTTAAATAATTTACGAACTAGTTTTTTAAAAAATAAAAACAATCTTTAAATATTAAAAAATTTAAAATAGACACGGAGCCATAACATCGTATACATTCACTGCTGGTTGTACATGACATTTGACTCATGAAAAAAATCACATGCACAAGTAACACAATTTATCATTAGACTTACGTGGTTCCAGCGAAGTCTAGGATTAGAGATTGGAAAATATATTATTTTAAGATTATTACAAAAATATAAATCAAAGAATAAAATAAACAGTAAATAAAAATAATGATATTCTTATTTGATCAAACAAAATAAATTAAAATAAATATATTTGAAAGCAGAAATGAAAATAAGAACGGAGGTAAACTCGTTTATTTATATTTAAACATTAATTTGAATAAGTAAAATCATTTATTTATATTTAGTCATCGATTTTGAAAAACGACTAATAAAATCATTTCATAAATAAGTTAATTATATATATATATATCTTAAATTTAGTGTTTTACTCGTATCGGATATAATTTTTTTTTTTTAAAATAATTCGCAAATAATTAATTTTTCAGTGATCATCGCTCATTTTTTTTAAACGTATGAAATGTCATTAAAATATTTTATAATTTAAAATATAAAATTATATTTTTATTATTTAAATCTGTATTTTTATCAAATGAAACGTGGTTTGTGTGTCCTTGGGAAACTTGGGGTTTTGATTTTTACTTAATCAAGTAAGAAAATAATTCTTCTTTCTCAAGTTCAATGTATTTAAAAAAGATTTTATTGGTCAACATAAAATTTGATGTACTTTAATGTTTTATACTTTAAATATAATTTAAATAAAAATATAAAAATCCCAAAGGTAAAAATGATGCACTTTTATGTTCTATTTACACATTTAGCCACTTTTATATGCAAAGTTATTTTTCATGGTCCCCAATTTTAAATCAGCTTTAGTTCTGGGGTAAAGTTCATGGTCTTAGATGATTATTTTGATCATTAAACTTTTCATTAGTATAAAATAATAATTAAATTATTAATTTTATTATAAAATAATTATTGAGTCTTAACTATAGTTAAGTGGAAGTAATGTGGTAGTTTATGTAAATTTATTTGATGGCATGTTTGATTAAATTAGTTTTAATTTAAAAATAAGAATAAATTGATATAATTTATTTTAAATTATGATTAAATTAATTGAATATATAAATATAAAAAAATTATATTTTTCATCATTTTAATAATTGTTTGTGAATTACTAGTCAACTGTCACCACCGATGTTATAGAAAGATTAAATTAATTATAATTTTAAATTATGAAGGTTAGATTAGGTGCAAATATTTTATAAGAGTTTAATTATTTTTTATTGTTGAAGGATAATTTGTCCTTTTTAGGTTGCAAGTATTATTTTAAGCTCAGACAATAAAAATGCATTGACATTAATTAATAGTTGATTAATAATAAAATAATATCATTAGCATAAAAATGTCAAAATCAATATATAAATGTGTTAAAAAGGGTTTAAATCATCTTTTGTCCTCTAAACTTTATTTATTTCTCAATTTATTTTTTATATTATTTTTTAATATGTTATGCTCCCTAAATTTTACATTATTACGCATATAATCTCAATATATAATTCCGTTATAAAAATAAATTTCCGACCGATCAAACACTACATTATTTCATTGTCTCTATCAAAGTTACCATTATTAATCAAAGAAGAGGCAGTTACAATGTAAAGCCTCGTGAAATATTTAAAATTTAAAATCCCAAGTACCTAGTAAAAGAATAATAAATAATACGATAAATTATTCCGTTACGAATATATTTCTTAATTATTATACAACAGTCACGATATTATATATGGTACATTACATTATTTTCATAAACCGTGTGCTTTGGATTATACTTATGCATATGTTTTGTATGAAAAATTCAAAACATTTTCGAGCATAAATTTGTTGACTAATGTAACATTCATGATCATGTCATAACGTTTAGTTCATGAATGAAGTGTTACAATGTGACACTTTTTCTTACTAACAATTAAGGTTAAGCATGGTTAATCTTAAAATCGAAAACTGAATCAAATCAAGATATTATGGTTCATAAATTTATGAATTATGGTTTACTGAAGTAAATCAAATTTAAATTTTTAATTATTTTTATAAGATAAAAATATATATTTTATACTTAAAATATTATAGATATATTTTTTATTTTTTATTTAAAAATAAATTTTTAATAAATAATTATGAAAAATATCTTAAAATATTTACCTTTTTAATATTTAAAACTCATAAAAAAAAGCTATTTGTCAAGATAAAATATAAAATATTAGAAAACTAACATTAATATAGGAAAAAAACAAAAATCAAATTAACCGAACCAAAAATAGTGATTATTAAAATAACTTATCAAATTAAACCGAAATTAAACCGAATACAACTATACTAACTATCACTCTTTCGTACAAAATCAAATATTGAAATGGCCTTTTCAAGAGTTCATTTACAAATCATACTAGTAGTAAGCTCAAAATAATCTTTGAAATTTAATTGGTGCATAATTCACTCCAAGTGCAAATTTCTTTTAATGATTTAATTAAATTATAATTATAAAATATTGGCGCAAAAGAGTATCTAAATAATGACACAAGCCTTAGGTTGTTTTTTTCCGACCTAAAAACACTTAAAAAAGTGTTTTTATTAAATTTTAGTTGTTTTTATTTCTTTTTAAATCAGTTTTTTCATCTAAACTAAAATGCTAGTATTTATAACTTTTTGTGTTTAAAAATTTACTTTGAAAAAAAAATTATTTTTTATCCTTATAATATATTGTTAAATTAATATTTATGTATGCATAATTATAAAATAATATATATTTTATAATATTTATATTGAGAATAAAAATATTTTATTTGTCATATATTTTAGAATTATAATTAATTTATAATTGTTATGTTCGTATATAATTTAATATATATTTTTTATTTTTAAATTAAATTTTAAAAAAAATTAAAAATTTTATTATAATTATATTGATTTATTTAATAAATCAAAAGAACGTCATCTATGTTCACTTATACCTTATAATATTATGTCTAAAATAAATATTTTATCTTCTCAAAATCATTTTTGGCATCAATGACAAACATTATCTAACTTTCTAAAATTATTTTTTTACGATATTTTTAAATCAATTTTTTTAATTGCATTTTTTGAAAAACAATATCAATTTAAATTTTGAATTTATTTAAATTAAAATAAAATATAAATTTTCAAAACTCAAATCAATTACCTTGGACTTTAGCCTTAATAATGCTCGACAATTCTCTTTTGTTGTTGAATTCACGAGTGTTCCGACAAATAAGTAAAAAAATCTGAAGAATTTATTCCTTTCACTGTCACTGCATGGCAAGTACAGTGTTGAGTTGTAAGGGCTCCACCTCTGGCAAGTTGCAAACACTTGTTATTTTGACACGTGTATTAAATACAGGTACGAAACTATTAAGGTGTGAAGAGACGATCGTTCCTTACATTTAAAGTTTTTTTTTTATGATTCTATTTGAATTTTTTTAAAAATTAATTTTTTATGAATTTATTACCTTATTTCTAAATATTAATGTTTTATCCCTTGAATCTTAAGTCCTGATTCCATCCTTGATTAAATGTAGGGTCGGACGATGCAGATAGATTTGTCTGAATATATTTCTTTTAAGGAAATTATTTGGATTTTTTTTCAAATAAAATTTATTTAAATTGTAGTTTTTATTCAGTTCATATGATAAGGATTCATGTTCTGTCGTATGTAATTTCAGAGTTCACATTGAAATATTCGAGCGTTTTATATAACTGACGTGTTTTTATTATTATTATTATTATTATTTGATAAATATCATTAAACTTTTATTAAATCTATAAAGAAATTATAATTACACCAAAATCAAAAAATAAAATAATTAAATTAAATAATTCAAAGATTTTTACAACCCAAAATAATAAAAAAAATTATAAAAATAAACATACTAATAAAATTCGAATTTGAAGATTTAAAAAAAAATCGGATCTAACAAGAATGAGAGTTTGGTGAAAAATTAAATAAATTTATTGTAATCATTATAACTTATTAAATCGGAATTCATGTTTGGTGAAGTACGAGTTTTAGGAAAATATTTTTAATTTAATTTTATTAAAATATTTAAAATAATATTGTTTAATAAGACGTCAATTTCATTTAAATTTTTTTGAATCGGTGCGAGTTGCACGATAAATAGACCTTTTCCTCACCCTTCTTTTTTACACCACCTCTCAATTTACTCTCTATTCTTCTCTTAGATATTTAAAATTTATTAATCAATTTATCGAGTTTAATATATCGTGATAATAACAGAATTAAAAAAAATTTAAATATTAAAAAATTTAGAGATTGATTTAAAATATATATCACATTTTAAAATATGTGATACAATAACTTTTTTTTAAAGATTAAAGTAGAATTTCATCATCATATATTTTTAATAGGATTAAACATAAAATCTTTAAACTTTAAAGGATTTATTTCCCTTCACAACCTAAGGGACTAAAGAGAAAATTTTAATAGGATAGAAATATTTATATTATTATATTTTATATAAATTTAAATAATATTTATTTTGAAAATGTAAATAATTTTTTTCTTAAAATAATTTGAAAGTTTAATTCTGTCTTTTAGATTAATCACTTACGGTTAAAACTCAAGGAAGAAAATAGCATGACAAATAACGTAAATTGAATTAAATTTTATCAATTTTACCTTTTAATTGGATAATAAATGGATTTTTTAATTTTTAATTATTTATCTAATATTTTCCCATTTAATTGATTGTATGGGTCAATTTTGGCCCAAACAGAATTCGATCTTGGGACGCAAGTTTGAAATGAGGCCGTGCAGACCTGAGACCACTAAACTTTTTTTTACCTATTTGCTGACTGTTGATCCTGTAACTTGGGTACTAGGGATGGACCTGGTGGGTGTTGTAGGTGCAGTTACACTCCTAAAAATTTTAAGTTCTCTTATATTTTATATATTTTTTTATCAATAATCTAATTTTATACTCCTTAAATTTTTGTAATCTTGTATCTTACATATTTAATATATATTTTGTACTATGCACCCCCTTACATAAAATTTTAGGTCTATCCCTAGGGGTGATAATAAGCCGAGCCCAAGCCAGGCCAGGCTCGGCTCGAGACTCACCAAGCTCGGAATTTTAGGCTCGAGCTTGGCTCGAAAATAATATTATTGGTTCAGGTCGGGCTCAAAGCTCGTCAGGCTCGGCTCGGTTTGGCTCGAAATGGATAATTTTCTATATTTTTGTGTTTTATTATTTATTTATTTGTAGTTTATTTTTTATTTATTATTTGTAGTTTTGAAAATTTATTTTAGTGGATAATATTCAATTTATTTTATTTAATTTATTTTTAGTGGATTTACTCTAAATTATTTTATTATTTTTCTTTGCTAAATAAATTATTTTTAATGTATATATATGTTTATATATAATTATTCCGAGCTTATTCACAAGCTTTTCGATCTGAGTTTAGGTAAGCTCAGTTCGGCTCGTTTAGATCCCGAACCAAACTCGAACTCGAATTAAGCTCACTCGAGCCAAGCTTTGACCGAGCCGAACCCGAATAACTCGCGAGTCGGACTGGTTTATTATCACCCCTATCCATCCCTATGTTGGATGATTCCGTTTTTGCATGTTCATTTTGGATATCGAATGATTCATAACTATTTGTATATCTTAGGAAATACAGGAAATGTTTATTTCCTTTCAGAATGAAGCCGGTTTGAGGGCATGTTCGGAACCATTACCGACGAAAGCAACCGACGTAGCCGATGTTGAGAAAGATGTGGAACAACCAACGTAATGGACAATGAAAGAAGACACTACATGAGCCTCAGAGGAAGAATTTGGTGACTACAGGCAGTGGAATTCTTGACACAGTCGGACTGAAATACAAAATTAAAATCACCCTAAACTCTTATATACTATACCCTTAACCCTAAATATCACACTTTTAATTTTAACTATAAACCTTAAATTATATATCATATAATTTAATCTTTAAATTAAAATCCTACCCTCTAAATTAACTCACATGTAAACTAAATTTTTTCTATATAGGCATGCATAATTAAAGAAAAATATTCAAAATTAAAATCTTTAGATATTAAATTTTAAAACCTAAAACTAAAATTATATACCTCAAACTCTAAAATAAAATCATAAACCCTTACATTAACCCGTTTATAAAAATTAAAGTTTTCACTACCGGTGTTTGGTAGAGTAGAAATCTTCTACCTCTTTATTATGTCTCTATTCATGCCACCTAAACATGAAAAATAATTAAACGATTTACACCCTATTTGGTAACCCTTAGAATTTAATCAGAATACCAACTAAACTTGAAAAATTATATATTAATCAGAATACCAACTAAACTTGAAAAATTATATATTTGTGCTATGCCATATAAATATTTCGTAGGGCGTAATTCATATCAGTTCTTATTTTTATTTATTTTCTCAGAAGTGTTTGGCTTGCGAGAAATACCATTCTCTTCGAGCGTCCCATGCAAAGGATGCTATTTAGTACAAAGTCATTGCACTTTCTGTCGAGTTCTATGCTCTTTCTAGTAGCAGCAGACACATGAACAGAAAAACAAAAATCAGTAAAAATAAATAAATATTCGAACATCAGCCCAGTTTTATGCTTATATATACTCTCTCTCTATTCAAACAAATAAATTAAAACAACACCATCGGTTGTAATTTATTCTGAACTTCTGATCGCATAAACCTTAAAAAAAGAAAAAGGAAACCAAGAGCAGAGCCGATGCTTGCGGCGAACCACTCGTCTATGTAAAATTTAGATGCTCTTTGACTCTGCATTTTGGCCTTTTCTGTTATTTCTGAAAATGTCTGAACCACACCACGTAGCACCCATGGCCCGAGTCTATAGATAGTGGAAATGAAAGATTCATCTGGAAGGACCATGTCCAATTTCAATGGTTTTGCCTCTCGTTTTTAGTATGTCTTTCTAAGGGAGACCAAGTAAAAGAAAGCCTTTTTGTTGTGGGGGTTTTCAGAACAGCTTTTTGTTTTGATTGAAACCTGTAAGATAACTGTGTTTTGTTGCCATGGCTGCATTGGGACTTCTCAAAATCAAGGTCTACCGAGGCTTCAATCTTGTTATTTGTGATAAGGTAACAGGTTCCAGTGATCCTTACGTCGTCATCAGCACGGATGCACAGGTTTGTTGTGTTTCCTTCTAAACATTTGTTGATCATGTGTCTATTTCTCCGACAATAAATGTTGCATAAATTGGTGCAGAAAGTGAAAACACGTTTAGTGAAGAAAAACTGTAATCCGGAGTGGAACGAGGAATTAACTCTTCACATGAAAGATCTTGACGCTCCAATCACTTTAGTAAGCAATATCCGATTTTGTCGCACTAAATGTATGGTCTGTATGATACTACTTACATCGAATTCCCTTCGAATTGCAGACGGTGTACGACAAAGACACGTTCAGTGATGATGATCTGATGGGAACTGCAGAGATCGACATTCAGCCGTACGTAGAAGCAGTGAGGTTGAGGAAGAGCCTAGGTGAACTCCCGAATGGGGTTGCACTGAAGAAACTGCAACCGTCCGGGACAAACGACTTGGCTGATGAGAGCTGCATTATTTTGGAGGATGGTAGGATCACCCAAAAGATGCGTCTCAAGCTCAAGAATGTTGAAACCGGGGAAGTGTTAATCCAAATCGAGTGGGTTGATATCCCTGGCTGCAAGGGTTTGGACCCTGATTACTGAAACTATGCCTTCAAGTATATATATTCTCTATGTTTTCGAGTTTCTGTAAACATCTCCGGCGCTTGTTATACGCTCGGAACCGATCAGTTAGTATGTTCGTTGTTCTATTATATTCGGTGAACTGAAAATCAAACTGTAGAATTATCATAAAATCGATGGGTTGGGATATAATATCTGAACTCATAATTGAATTTGAATCCAGATGTAATCTAATCTTAAATGACATGACACCACTCAAAAGGATGGTTACAACAAGCAAAGAAACTGCATCAGATTTTCCTCTTGGCGATTTGATATATTTGCAAAAGGTAAAATTTTAATTCCTAATGTAAAGAAATCAGAAGCTTGGTAACTAAAGTTCACAGCTTTTCTCAAATTGGTATCTGAGCTTGGAATAAAAGAATTCAGATTGATACCTGAATTTGAAAAACACTCCTAAAATAATACATGATGTTGATGTGATATTTCAACAATCAATTAGATTACGACTATCGCATTATTACGAATCTTCAACAATATGAGAAAGTAAACAAGAAAAGTAGAAGGGAAGATCTTATTAGCAGAAGCACCTATTTGACACAAACTACTAATCAGACGGGCTTCAGCATCAAGAAAAACAGCTCGTTCAGCGGAGTTTCTCCTAAACTAGGTGAAAAAACTCCGTGGAACGGAGCTAACATACTCAAACTCAGGTGGTAACCCATTCAAAATAGCAGTCACATGCTTATAAGAAGAAATTCTCTCTCCACGATTAGCTAGGCTAACACATACTCTTTATTTTCATTAGGTAACCCTTCATATCTAATTCACCTTTCTTATGAGAGTGAAGAAGCTTTCAAAAAGACATTAACAGACGTTGTTTTACCACTATATAAAATTATAATGTTTGTAACGTACTTCAAATCTCTGCTTAAGTGTTATGACCAATTAAATGTGGAAGGACATCTTCACTAACAGTGGTTAACAGCCATGAAGCAAGAGCTCCATCTTGCTCTTCTTATGCCTAAAAATCAGGATTTATACTAACAGCTCCTTTCTTCTAATGTACTGAGGGAGCCAAGTAACAGAATCTGTTGTTTTCACAACAGGTAATTACTATCGTCCAATGTCACATTAATATTCTTTGTCGAAAATAATCTTCCACTATTAAGATTTGACACATTTTGAGAATTCTGATCACCAGTGTTCTGTAATTTTACTTCACCAGTATCATCGGGATTAACTATCATAAATCAGAAAGAAATCACAGCAAATCACAGATCACAAACAAAGGAAGACCACAGATCGAAAGAAAACACGAAAGCAGCCAGCTAAACACAGCAAACACAGAGATCGATCTTCAACAAAATCTCAGAACTTAAAAACTTAGATATCGGATTATCACAAAACCAGAGAGATTTGAGAGAATAGAATCACAGATAAGAGTATCGATTGAGAAATTATTGACGAACACAGAATACACCATAAAGAATCTGAGCAGATCTTATGAAACAAATCTGACGAACAAGAGTATTTTCAAGAAATACCTGTGTCTTCTGAAAGCAAGAAAATAACGAAACATTACACACCAAAATCTGCAGACATCAAAACCGGTACGGTCACCGGAAGGGAATTTATGATACCATATTGGATTATTACAATTCTTATTTGAAGAAGATGATGTAACTGCCAAACAGAAAGAATAAGGGCGGGAAATAGAGGGGAACTGAAAATGTATTCGGAAGTAGATTTTGATTAATATGAAATTGGTTCCCAAGCCCATTACAGAGGCTTGCTTTTATAGCCTGCAGCCAAGGCCTGTATAACTGTCTAGAAGCCCATCTGAATCTAATTAGTACAATAGTAAAATAAAATTTTGACTCATCAAAATTATATATATTTATTTTATTTTTCTAGAAGATGTAAATATTTTAATTAATATTACATTCATTTATAGTTTCGTCATATTCTCTATTATTATTATTATTATTATTCCCCTAATTATATATTTTTCTGTCTCACACTAAAAATATTAAAAAAATAAATTTTTAACCTTAATTTTAATTTTACATCTTAAACCCTAAACCTTACACCTTAAAAAATATTCTAACCATAACCTATAATTTTAAACTCTAAATTCTAAAATTATTGTTTTAAAATAAATATATCAATAAAAGTACAATATTTAAAAATAAACTATTTATACAAGTTCTAAATATAACATAAATTTACTATTTAGGGTGCATGACTTGTATTAATCCCTGCTGTCGTCAAATGAAACATGAAAAAAAAAACTTTAAATTCAGACCATGTGTCATGTGTGATGTGTCATGTCTTATTGAAATATAAATTTGATGTGTTTTTTTTATTAATCATAAATTATGTAATTTTATACTGGTGGGACAAAGTAGCAATAATTGCGTAGCTGAAATAAATTTTCATCCACAAGTAATTGATTTGATTGTCGGCTAGCATTTACGTATCTGCAATAATTGTGCAACTGAAATTATTTTCCATCACATTTTTGGTTTCAAAAGGGTTACTTTTAAAAATAAGTACCTTACCAAATAAACACATGGTTGGTATCATCCAAAATGGATTATATCCTTAGCACAGTGTTGCATATTCATTATATTCTTTTTAAAAAATATATCTGATAAGATATATAACGTTTAATATATTTTAAAATCTTTATTTTTTATATAAACGTAAGTCTATAAAATGGTGCTATGTTAACCCAAGCATCAACTACTCCTTTGAAAGCTAATTCTCGATTATAACCAAGTGCTCATCTATCTGTGAAACAATGGCATCTTCAGCTCTGACCGGTAAGCTCGAAACCGATGTCGAGATCGAATCATCTCCTGAGCAGTTTCATGATATGTTCACCAACAAACCTCACCATGTGCACCATACTTGTAATGACAAGGTTCAAGGATGCGATCTGCATGAAGGTGACTGGGGGAAGGTCGGTACCATTATCACCTGGAGTTATGTGCATGGTAGGGGATAATTATATATACACAACAAACTTACTAGGCTAATCTTCCTTCTTTGCGATTCATTTCTTGCTCTTTTTGTATGTTTAGATGGAAAGGCTAAAAAGGCAAAGGAGGTAATCGAAGCTGTCGACCCTGATAAGAACTTGATCACTTTCAGAGTGCTGGAGGGAGATCTAATGGAAGAGTACAAGAGCTTCCGAGTCACCCTTCAAGCTTCGCCCAAGAGCGAGGGTAGTGGCAGTGTCGTGCATTGGACTATGGAATATGAGAAGCTTCACCCAGGGATCGACCATCCCGAGACTCTGCTGGAATTGGCAGTCGATGTCTCCAAAGATCTCGACGCTCACCTCGCCAAACCAAACTGAAGGATCGGTTAAGACAATGACATGTCGGTATTATTACTACTACTACTTGAAGCAGTACTCGTGTGTTTAAGGAATAAATTCAGAGCTGCCTTTCTTAAGTATTCTGGTATATATAAATATGATATGCTGTCGAAGAGAGAAAGCTCGGTATTTTCTTGTATGCTTGTTGTTTAATTATGTATCGAATTGAATGCATCTCTTTGCTTTGTGTGGTAAATGTAAAAGTGGCATGTTTTCATAATCTCTTTCCTTCTTTTTCTTTTAATTTTCGGTTTATTATTTATCGTTTATTCTTTATTGTTATTATAAGTGAATATCTGACAAAATCAAATAAAAAAAATTGAGTTAATCGACTTGTTATCTATATGTTTTGTATTTAGCTTTTGTTTCCTATAGTTTATGTATGAGATTCCATCACAAAAATCATGCATAGTGCACATTATAGTACTATGCCCAATCTTTCCTTCTTTTTGTTTAACTGGTATTTTTTTTTCCGTAAAATCTTAATATCCATTTAAAATTTTATGAGTTATTTTATGATTTGAAGTTAATTGTTTTTTTTAATTTCCCTTCAAATTCAATTATAATTATTTATAATATTATGATAAAAATTAATTTAAATTTAAAAAATTTTCTTTAATCGTATAATATATTTTTAAAATGATCTTCACATGTGTAATAAGTGTGATGCTATTTAATAAATTAAATATCTCTAAAATTATAAAATATTTTTATGATGTTATTTTTAAAAAATGAATTTTTGAGGAAAAAATATTGATGAGAGTATAATGAAGTCAAGAAACTAATGAAAAGAAAGAATTTACAAAAAAAAAATGCTAATGGAGGATGAAATTGAATAAAATATAAAGTTAAGAGACTAAATTATAAATTAGAGTTGCATAGATATTTTGTAGTAGTATTAGAGAAATTGGTTCAAATTTGACTAAAATGGTCTTTAAACGAAGAAGAAATTGAAAAATAAAAAATCGTACAAAATTAAGAGATTAAATTAAAAAAAAAAATCCAAAAAGAGAATTTGAATGTACACAGATATTCTCAAGTGTCTTAGAAGCAT
The DNA here is from genome assembly GCA_035048815.1 of Abelmoschus esculentus. NCBI lineage: Eukaryota > Viridiplantae > Streptophyta > Magnoliopsida > Malvales > Malvaceae > Abelmoschus > Abelmoschus esculentus. The sequence goes on along the minus strand of JAUCBN010000031.1, from coordinate 2,607,982 downwards.
ATAATTCAAATTTGATAAAAAGAATGAACTTCAATAAAGGAAGAAATAAATTTGAATATTTTAATTTGGTATTAACAATTTTTAAAAAAATTCATATTAAGTTTTAAAATTTTGAATATTTTTAATTATTATTTTTTAATTTTTTATTAAATATCTCAAAATTATTAAAATTTTTAATTAAACTCTTAATTTTTTTAAAAAAAATAGTTTAACCTTTATTTTTTTTTAAATAAATTAAATTGACCCTCTCAATTCTTTTGAAAGAATACTGTTTGGAAACCGTCCAAACCCGAATCTTATTTTACGTACGGGTCCATACTCCATGAAAATAACTTGGCATACCTCCTCCATTGTAAACGAACACAGCAATGGCCTCAAGTACTGTTCACTACCAGTCTTTAAAACTTACCCATGGCTATGGAATCCAAGGCACAAGGCTGCGCTGATTTTCACAATGCTTGTAAGTACCGAACAACATGATCTTTCAGAATATCCTAATCCTCGCACCATGAACCGTCATCTAAATGGAGCATCCGGATGGTGTTGCGATGTCTTATATTCATAGTTGTTGCATAGAATAACCTCATATTCCTATCATGATTTTTTATTTTATTTTCTTGATTCACCTCTGTTCTTACGAGATGGTAGGTTTTCTTCTTCCTACCAAGGTTTGGTGTTCTGGGTTTTGCATATATTTAGTTGAAGTTTTTAAGGGACTTACTATTATGACGTCTTGGTTGATTTTTGTTGCATGCATGCACACTCCTCCTCAGTCAATTTAGCTGTAATAGTCTATGATTCTTCCACAACCTTCTCGTTATATGATTTATAAGCAATTTAACTTTAGATTCGTAAGTCAAACAGATTAACTTGGTCTAAATAATAAGTAAGTTGGTATCGCTTTGTATCAAGTTTAAGGTGTATGTAAAAATTCATGCCGAGAAACTTACACACTTAAAATCAGGTGTGCGACATCTATATTGTGGTAGAATCAACAGAGCATGCAATGAATCGACTGAGCAGCATGAAAGCAACCTACATTGATTAGAATCAATTTAAGCTGATCTCTGGGTGGTTGATATTGTGGTAGAATTTTAGCAATTCCAGCTAAGTATGCAGCTAGTGTAGGGCCTCCTTGTATTAGCCATGCTTTCTATATTAGTGATGAATATTAAAGAGAGAGAGAGAGAGAGAGAGATGAGGTGGTTGCACATCTTTAACTCACTGTTTTAATGCCCCCATCCCCTCTATAATGGGCTCACACGCAAACATTCATTTCATTTTTGGGGGGGAGGGGGATACTATATGGAAACTAATGGCTTCCCTTCATATATCTGCTTCTTCTCATACTTCCATAGAATCTTCTCAACTTCACAAAACTCTATAATCTATATACATCGATTAATTAGAGAATAAAGATCTCTCTTTTTTAAATTCATACGGTTCTTACTATTTCTCGGATTTATCATGTAATCACATCGATATATTAAAAAATTTGTATGTGTCAATACCCAACATTGACAAACCTACTATATACTTTTGAAGTTTTAACTAAGATACAGTTTGGATATATTTAAACCATAACCTACATCCCTAGGCTGAAACCCTAAAAATAGTAGTATTCCCAAATGTCAGAACTTGCCCTAGCTTCAACATGTTTCAACTTTTTATCTTTTCCCTGTTGGGATTTAAAACTGACTGAAAAGAGAGAGGCAATGGTTTGGTTTTGTCACATAGTTTCCATACAGTTGCTCTCTTATTTTATATTAATTGACTGGAGTCAGCAGAGTACATAGGGTTGTTTGACAAGGGATGAAGTGTTTAAATAAGTGTAAATTGAGATATAAACTAGAAATTTGAAGGATTGAATGTAGCTGAAAATAAGGTTGAATCATGCTGAGTATATTACATATAGCATGCATATTTGAGGGTGTTTTGGTATGTTTGAGCTCATAAACCCCGTGACAGAAATGGGGGGGGGGGGGGGGGGGAACCAGTGTTATGGGCAGGCATAACAGTTGCAGATCATAGTAAAGTAGATGAGTGAAAGTAATTGCACATCAAATTTAATGCAAAAGGCAAATTATATTGAATCTTATAGCATTATAACAGGAGAGCAGGTACAGAAGAAACAAGAGCATTAACACTAGCCTTTTCCCTTTCTTTCTCATCATTCATTCTCTACACCATTGCTAAAGCTGCACTGCCCTATCATTTACAAACCTCTCACCGAAAAGGCTAAAGGTAATACTCTCTCATTCCCTGTAATAAACAACAATACAAAGAAAGAAAAGAAAAAGCTGGTAACATGAAAAACAAAATAGCAGAAAACTTCCCTAGTTGTGAAGAGGATTAGGACCTGTATGAACTATCCTCTTATGATCTTCATATACAGTGTCTGGGAATGAAGTGCTGGATGGAGCATGAAAAGCAGCAGTGTCCAAAATCTGGGCTTCCCTTGGGGGATGAAACGTACCACCACTAGTGCTGGTGCTGGCAAAACGGAAACCTAACTGAGAACAAATCAAGACAACACACATGAAGAAAACTGCAACTCTAACTCCACCGCCAGTGCCGCCTCTAAAGATTGTCATTGCAGGTGAGCATAAAAGGTACCAAATGGGATATCCTGTGTTGCTCTAAGCAGTGTAAAAAGAAGGGTGTTCTGAGTTAGCTTGGTCTGAGAATTTGAGAGGAAATGAAAAGCTCCATACCTTCTGTGTATGGTCACATGATCTTGACCCTTGATTCCCGGGAACTTCTTATTTTTCCCTTGTGAAATCTTTGGATTTTGTACCTTTTTACTCTCCCACTGGCCACTGCTCTCGTTTTCTTTGCTATGCATCTGTTTTCTAGTTTTGGTTTCTGTGTGTTTATTATATAATGTGTGTACTATTTTTTTCTCTGTTTTTGTACACTCAAATGTAGCTGGGAGAAGACGGTCCAGTCTTAATGGCCGTTGTCTGCGGGAAAATATACAATTATATATTGCTGTTGGACGCTCTTGTTGCAGTCTTGTATTTGTACCACTATTACGGACTGTCTCAGTTGATGTTTTTGAAAAAGTATTTTTCAGCTCAAAAATTATTTTATGATAAAAATTAATCAGAAAATATATTTTTTTCAAATTAAAAATATTTTTAATTTAATTTTAAAAAGATTTTTTAAGATTTAAAATTTTTAACTTTATTTCAAATAAAATTATTTATATATTTCTGTTTATATTATCAATTATTTTTATTTTTTAAATAATATTTAAAATAAATATTTTATCTATTTAAAAATATTTTTATAATAACATCACACACTTTTATTTAAAAAAATTAAAAATATTTTTAAAATTTATTTTTCAAAAGTATTTTTAAAAAAGGGCTAATTATCTTCTAGATTGAGCCTGCAGTCACAATGGGTCAAGAATCCACCTGATCCAGTTTGGTTTAAGATATGGATCCGACGTTTTCCCCTTAAGCCCTATGTCTAAAACAGTTGACCCTTTAATCCTCAAACTTTTTGAATATTTCAACTTCTTTCTTAAATTATTATTTTTACCGCATTATACATAATATATATTAATGTTTCATGAAAATTAATAATTTTTATAATCGTTTTATTAATATGAGATATTATTAGTATATATTAATAATTTAAGGATGAGACTAATTCATAATGAATGTCATAGTTTAAAGACATACGATACAATTAACTCGAAGTGTAACATAAACAGATCCTCCTCCTACATAAAATATACGATTGAATAAAATGATGTTGATCCATTACTCCAGCTCAAGCAGTTCTTACAAATTATGATTGAATTCTTGTTCCTTCACCCACAGGTTCATGTCTGAGATCTGTACTACAGTTTCAAAAGCAGCTGAAGCCCCATAACCCTTTCACAGCTTCTGTATTTAAGTGCCTAATAGGAGTGCTGTAGCCTATCCTTAGGTTTCAAAAACTGAAGCAGAGCAGTCGCCATAGCTGATACCTCAGACCGTAGCCTGTATCTTTTGTTATCTTAAAGTTCATACAAGCATTTTAATTATTAACCTGCTGCTACTGCGTATGTACATAGAAATTTGAGAGAGATTAGATATTAAACTACGAAATTACATGATGTCCATCTGAAATTGTCGGCTCTAATTATATTCCTAGAAAAGCTGTAACAAAAAGGAAAAAAAGACTGCAACATTTGTAGGCAAAACATTAGGCAAAAAAGGAAACACGAGTTAAGACAAATAAAGATGTGAGACATGTGTGAAACAGACCAATGAATAAAATTGATTAAGGGAATGTTTATCCAGCAAGAATTGCTGCTAACAAAACGAAATTCTTGGAATATCAGGAACCTGATTTCTGACAAAAATGTACACCAAATTCCATCCTGGTCTTACCACTAGTAAGATTCAAACTGCAACTAATTTACAAACAATAACAAAACCAGGGTGTGAAAGAATACAATTTGTTATATACCTACAGCAGCTGGGACCGGAATCGTGAAACAATCTCTCAAATAGCAAAATTGCCGGTTTCCCTCCGGCATCATATACAAAAAGATGCAACTCCCCATCAACTCAATCCCGGTGATGTGATTAGATCGATGGATCAATGTGACCTCTGAAAAAAAAATCATCAAAGCTCCCAAAACTGATTGTGTGCCCTCTTGCAACATGAAGAGGATAGCAAAATTAAAAAGTTACAGATACATAAAATGATCATCAAAAACCCTCTCCAAGTTGTTCACGTCGCTGATGATGATCTTGAGTCGGCTGATTTGTTTGTACGACACATGCAATCAGGGCATGGGAAAGTATATATCGAATCACTTGGCCTTTTCAGCTCAAATCCCTTTGAGTCACTATGAGACCGCATAATCAGCATTTGTCGCTTGAAACCTTTCCACCTAGAATAAAAACGAAATCAAGTTGAATCAAGCAATTCTTATTCCAAGTATTACAAGTGAGAAGCAATTGCAAATCTAGCAAATAAGATAGTTGCTTCAATGTCTAACTGCAAATATTTTTGAAAACCTGCAAACTTTCAAAAGTACTGCTAAGAAAAAATTTTCTACACCAGCAAAGCCATTAAATGGACGAGAAACTAATCCCTGTTTTGGCCCGATGCTAATATAGATTACATATCTTTCAATCATTTTCTCCCTCCATTTTCCACCCACTAAATCAATCATTTTGGTCCTTCAAGAAAAGCAGGCAACTAAAAAGTATAGAAAATTTCAGAAATAAGATAAATGCATACCCAATATTAGGATTATCAAACAGTAATGCCAACTTCCGCTTGTCTGGTCGAATTGTTTTGGAGTGTCCTCCATGTAAGTATCTCCTGTGGCCCATCAGAAAATGAGGAAAATTCCCACCTTGAGTAGTCACAAATACCTCACTATGAAGGCAGACAGTATAATCTATAGCAGCCATCCTGGAAGAGAAGTTCTGAAAGCAGTAATACAAGTTAAAGAGCTGAATATGTATGCATGCATGTAAGTATACATTCATAGAAAAAGAGGACGGTGAAATCTTATATATTCCAACCTTATATGGTGCAAGTTCTTCCTCAGTCGCCAACATCTCTTTTGTTTGCAAGTTGGGAAACATTTCTAATAATGGAGCCATTGTTTTTTCAGCATTGTATATTTTTCCAGATGCCAAAAAGATATATGTATTATTGTCAAACCCCATTCCTCTAAGCATCAATCCAACCTAATAGGCAAAAGAAAACAGAGATATAATTTATACGAGAAACAATATCTGTGCCTGTACAAATATATTATTGTCTCTTTGACAATGATTAACACAAGAACATCATAATCATTACAGGTAACACATGCTAATGTAAACTTGTTGCAAAGCTGTCTGAAAATTATAGTTTTACTAGCTGCTATATATTAGAGAATGAATAGAGAAATTTCATCAGGTAATATAAATATTTTGAGAGCCTCTGACTGCCATCAGCAAACAAGACAATAAATACTTAATAATCTAATCAAGAAAACCTATAAACCCATTCGTAAAGATGTTCTTGTACCTACACTAATCTCCGAGTACCATCCCAATCTAACAACAATGAACTTTGCCTTTTTGGATAACTATCAATAACTAAATTATAACCGGTAGAGATAGCTTTGGTTCAATTTTCAATTGACAGCTACTTTAGTAAACAAAAAAGTGCAACCACCAATACCTCTAAAGGAGTAAGTGGACATTTCCCATTAATCCTGATTGCTCCAGGGCGTATAACTCGACCAGGTTTTGTAAACTTCCCTTTCCAACCTCTTTCCCTTGCATTTATCATGTCTTCTTTTTCCTTCTCCCCACCATCAAATACACAACAAGAGAAGGCAACCATGTCCTGCACATTAAGTGTAGGTTATACACTTATTACAAAAAACGGGGTTGAAAAACATAAACTACTAGATTTTAACAGTGAAAAATCTATGGCGATTAACAGTCATAGCAGAAACTTTTCATGTTACAAGGACAATCATGATGCTAACCTCCTCAAAGCGAAGATGTACAGAAACATACTTTCCACCACTATTTGCACTGAGCTCTTTCATTCTTGCAACTAAAGTTTCCCCCAGGTTTAGTATTGGACTTGAAAACCGTAAAGCTTCGTAATTTGCCAAGCACCTGAGTCTTTGAACAGCTGGAGGAGCATCAAATGATAAGCGGTTTGCAAAAGGAGAAATCCTTATAATCCTGCCATTCAATCAGAAAAGTAGATTAAATTAAGACAACTAGAAACAGTGTGCTTTATTAATAGATGGTCCTTTTTTCTCCAAGCAATGTTGAAGTAAGCAAGAATGCTTAGAATCACCATATGTCACTCAAGTAAACAATCTAAACTTAAAACAAAACAACTATGAAACAAAAGTGTCAAAAAAGTTCAAACTTACTTTTCTTCGAGGAGCTTGGGCAAGACTACATCCTTAAAATACTGAATGGACGACCATGCTTTAATTCTGAAGTTGTAAACATTGGTCATATTGTGATCAAATCGTTCCATTATGTACTCCGGAATCTTATCAACAATTTGTACTTCATTCTTCAAGGAACTGATGAAAAAATCTTCATCATATATATCTTTGAATTTGCTGGAAAAGTTAAAATGTATACGAACTTCAGTTGACATGATAATAAAATGATTGGTCAAATATAATCATATTACATTATGTTTATAAGGAACAAATGAAATGATGTGGAAAGTAACAAGTAACAACCGGGGTACATGAACAAAGAAAATTGGAAATCAAAGTTATTTTTTGGTTCAAGGAAATTTTCAAAAACTATTATTACTTCTCTTTGACTGTACACTAACAAAATGACATGCCAACTGAAAATAGATCAACATAAACCTGGGATCTCGCCATATGCTATGAAAATGGAAATTCGGGATTAGAAGTGTTGCATTAAGATAGCCAGCCACGGCAACTGCATTGCATATCTGCAAAGTATCAAAAATCAACCATGTACAGATCACAAAATAGATAACCCTTTATAAAATGGAGGTAAAACATAAACACTTAATATAAACAAATGAGAAATAAAACCAACCGATGTCCTCTGCTGATTTAAGCCTCCATTAGCTTCAACATATATGTAACCATTTGATTCGGGCAAGCCTATAGTAGTTAAAAGATGTGAGAACTCAACAAAATAACATCACACAAACTAACAAAATTACAGGGAAAATGAATATCTGAATTTTATTCAACAATGAATCTAATTGGGGTAATTAACTTGTTACTATATTAGACTTGTATAGCCCAAATACTACTAACTCCACAAACTAACATCCCACAAACTAACCAATACTTAATATCTAATCTTCTAACAAAAGAGCAACCCAGTTTTAAACTAATGATGATAGTCAACAATCAAAAACTGTACTCATGTGTATAAATCAGAGAATGCATACACACATGCACGTAGAAAACAAGCAAATACTTCAAATCTTCAGAGCACCAGAAATGGCACATAAAACTCTAAATGATAAACGTTTACACTAGAATGTTAATGAGGCACCTGAATTCAGACATACTTGGATTATTGCCGAAGTTCTAACAAGTTATTCTCTGACATGGTTGGAATGCCAATCTACTCTCTCTCAACGACACTCTCAAATGTTGAAATGTTGTTACTCAGACTCAAATTATGGCAAAAGAAATCATACCAACCAAACATAAATATTTAATATGGGATAGTTCCACACATCTTTAGTGCAAACAATGTTATTTCTAATGCTACAAAAAGTCTCCTTGGCATAATGGCTATGAGTTATTGCAAAAATTAGTCAAATTCCTGATATGGCAGTACTATTTGAACTGTCACTAACACAAGAATCCAATGGCAATCCTCAGTATTCCCAAGATCATCAACTTGCCAACTTGAAAACCTAGTCAATCAATACATGAGTTGCTTGACATTTAAACAAATGATTTCTACACCTACACTAGATTTATACACGGGCTTGAAAATTAAATAAATAAGGGAGGGCCAGGAAGCTCCAGCAAAGGATTTTAACTCTTCAAGTGCCCAATTCCAACTCCTTTTTGGCATGTACCATTGATTTAGAAAATTACTACTATTCCAACTTTTTAAGACAATTTTTGATGCTTGCAACAATACCATCAAACCAAAAAATAAAGTAGATGCTAGATACAAATTAAAAGGAAGCAGTTTGTTCCCATTCACCAAAAGTAATGCCAACAAAGAGATTCATCAATATGGATATTACTTGTAACATTTTTATATTTATCAGAAAACTATAAGAACATAATTAATATCAAGGAAGCTACAGAAACATAATCATAACCTTCTTAAAATAAATGAAGGGAATAACTCATAGTTACATACCTTCAGACGACTTACTTACACAAGACCTCCACTCCCCCCCTTTATAAGAATTTTTCCAAATAGTCGAAATCTACAACAAATTGAATAAGTTTAGGACAGCTATAATCACAAATAATGAATCTCGTCAGATGTAAATTGCAACAATCAAATTAAAATGCACAAAGCCTTCACCATGCAACTATCGCAGTATAGATTACACAAGTTAAATAGACAGTTCAATTACACGGTTTCGTAACAGATACAAGCAAATAACAAGTGCACACAATTGATCATTCATATTCCTCTTCTGTAAAAAGACTATTATCAAATTACCAAGTTAGGTTTAGAAGAAATAAATCATCAACTAGTCAGCTGCCCTGTGATGGGAACTTGAGCTGTAAATGGGCACTAGTACAATTATCTTTACTGTATAATATTAATATATAAAGGAAAGAAGAAAGACAACTGGCTAGACAATGAAGTCTCCCATGTTATTCAGATCCAGATACGATTCTAAATATTGTAACAGCTGGATATGAAGTATGTACCACAAGACACAAGGGTCTACTTCCTCAGCAAACAACAGTGAAATTTAAATAAATAAAAAAAGGAATAATGCTAAAAATGATTCCTTGATTCAGCATTCTATTTCTAGGGAATTTTCAAATAGAGAAAAAAATAAAATAAAATGTAACCTTCATGTTGTTTCTAAACTTTCAAGAATTGGAACTTGGAAGAACTGTTCAGAAATCTTAGATCAAATCTTTAACAGAATTGGAAAAATAAATAACTGTATCATCCAAATTGCTGGAAATTCTACCAAAATCCAAACCAAGAAGGAAAAAAGAAATCAAAGAAAAACTCAAGAATTGGAATGGTTCAAAAAACAAATCCGACCCAAAACAGAAAATCTTACAAGATCCAAGAAGCCGCAAGAATTGAGTAAAAAGGAATGAATCAAAAAAAGTGACTCACCGCATCAACAGAGGAATTATCAGCATTCATATCAATTTTAAGCTTCTCATAAAGCTGAGGACTCCGGTAAACGGAGCCTGGGGCAGGTCTGTGTTTAATAACGGGAACGACATCAAAGGAAACGGTACCCATGTAAAGAAGCATCCCAGAGATATAAATGAGAGGAGCAAATAGGAAAATCCCTTGTCGACGAAGAAGAACCGAAAGAAGTAACCAAGCGAGACGATGGGCAACGGTCCGCCCGGGTTGGAACGGGCTGAAGCGACCCGACTTCTTTCCGTGGCGGTACCTAGGAGAGCGTAGCGGTGACGCCGGCGGTGATGGGGTGCTGTGCCCACTACTTGGAATCCTATTTTTGGCGTGCATTTGAAAAACAAGAAAAAGCAAAGAATCGTCTGTTATTAAATTTAGGCTTTCTTTAATGGCTGCGCTATAGAGGAAGATGAAAGACTTTTTTTTCTGCTGTTGAAGAAGAAGAAGAAAGAAGAAGAAGTAATAAAAGTATAATCTTTGGGTGTTGGATTTGAGTGATGGAAGAGAGGGAAGTGCACGTGCAAGTGGTGGTGTGTTCGGAAGGTAAAGAATTTCACTCTATATAAAATAATATATTATTAAAAATGTAAAATGTATAAAAGTTTATATGTATAGAATTAAATTATTAATAGAAAAATAAAATATTATATATATAATATAAGAGAATTTTAAAATTTTAAAAATAAGAATTTTACTCGCGACACTTTTAGATTTATCCTTAACGATGGTCATGGCATTTATTTTGACGTTTCGAAATGAAAGTAATGTTTAATGATTAAGAGTATATTTTAAAAAATATAATATTTATAATTATTATAATTAATTAAAAATAATTTTCATTTTAAATCATCACATTAATCCATTTAAAAATATATTTTTAAATAAATAATTGATACTATTGTAAATTTTTATATATTGTTATAATTTTTAATTGCATTCATAAATTCTATTCATTTTTATTTTATCGTATTTTTTTAAGTTATGAATTTAATCTTATTAAGAATATTTTTTAAAAAAATAAATAAATAGAATTAAGATTACTATTTGCTACAAATATAATTAAGTATAAAATTATTGAAACAGACAACTCATACAATGTGTGATAAAATTTAAATAGTCTAAAGATGGGCAGAATAAGTATTTCCATGTTTCTCTCTTCTCTCATTCTCAGACCTTATGTCTGTTAAATGTGTTCCAACGTGTCAGACTACAAATGACATGTGACATAAAGTCTGACATTTAACTTATCAATGGGTCACTATATCTTTATAAGAAGATAAAAGGATGGTTGAAACATTTAATTTTGATATAATTAAAATTAAAAAATATATTTTAAAATTTATTAATCGAAAATGTTTTTAATAAGTTTAAAATGTCTTTTAAATTTTAATAATCAAATTATATATTGATATAGCTTCGATCGTACCGATATAATTGTATCATGTATTGATATTCAGTATTAAAACGTTTAACGATTCTTTTTATTTTAAGTTGCGTATCAATGTTAGTACATATGTACTCAACGACCAGTAACAACTACAATCTCCTTAGAGGGTTTATAGGATTCTATCAAACAATCATATAATAATAAGAAATTGATTACCAACATTCATGTATTGAGAAATCTAATTTTGTGTTTAAATTATCATATTTCTTATAAAAAACGCTAATGAGTTAAATTGTCACTGTAGTACATTTTTTCAGCTCGATAAAAAATCAAGTTGAAGTGTGGTACTAAAAACGGAATCGAAGGTCGAAATATTATTCAAAGCATTGTATTAATGGCTTTTATGGATTACCAAGTCATCATATTTTCATATTATCCAAATTGGGGTCAATTTTAAATTTTTTGAACTTATAAATTAAAATATAATTTTTATAAATGAAGACCCTTTTTTGAAAACTTATTTTACTAATATGAAATTAAACTTATCAATTTTAATCATGTAAAATTTCATTCTTATTATATGTCAATTGTATATTCAATTTTATCTTTTTGATATCTAGTGATTAAAGTGTAAAATTGAAATTTTTTTAATTTATCTTATTAACTAACTTAACATATAGGTAAATCCGTTAAGATAGATGAGTCGTATCAATACGCAATCATTCTGTATTGATATACTTAACTTTTAGTCAAAGTTAATAATTCCTGAAAGCTTACTCGTACCGGTATGGTCTAGATCATATCGATACGCCTATGACGGTTGTTATTATTGTTGGTCCTATACCGATCCTAAACAAAGGATCATTGAGATATTTAATTTTTATATTATTAAAATAAAAATATTTTTAGACTTAAATTAACTTATAAAAATATTTTAAAAGTTCATTAATTTAAAGATGTATTCAAAATGTTTTCAAAGGTTCTTTTAACATGTTTAAAAAGTTTTTAAATAACTAAAGTGTTCAAAACAGTTTCGGTGTACCCATACAAACGTAAGTATACTCGATATCTAAAGAGCCCATACCAATACAATTTCTCGATACTTCTTTATTCCATTGTTTTTAATAAACTTTATTATCCAAATTATTTACTGATACAACTTAACCATATCGATATTTAAAAAATTAAAATTAAAAACATTCAAAATATTATTACACTAAAATAATTGGAACGACGTTCAAGATGATTCTGTTCGAAATTGAACATAGTGTAAAACAAAGTTCGTATTTTATTTTTAAAAATAAACATGTTTTGATCGCATGAGGATTTTATTTAACATTAATCTCCCACATTAAAATGATGAGTGATAATATATATTAATAATTTTATATATATTTCAGTCAAATTTATTTTTAAAATTGTGGTCATTTTCATTGCACTGTGGATGTGAGGAATAATAATTAAATCATTGCCTTAATCAGACACCAGAGAGACAGCAGATTGTAACAAAGTCCTTGTCACAATACAATTATTCATTTATGGAGCAGAAATAAATCAATTTTATTTGAAATTTTCAACAAAACAATAATTTAGATGCCAAGGATTCATCCCTTCCATTTCCATTCAATTAAACTGCAAAATTATTATTGGAAATTAGAATATCCCCAACCAGGAAGTTGGGGACCCACATCTCAAGCTTAAGCTTCTTTAATCATTAATGCAATGATTACAACATCACTAATCCATAAATAGTTACCATTTATAAATTTATCATTCTATTTTAAATTTTTTATATTTTGTCCATAATTTTAAATTTTGAGGTCTGTAATTTGGTTGGCATGTGAGTTTTTATTGCAAGCCATACAATTTGTGAGGATTTTCTTGTTTGGTCGGTTTCCAGCATGTGAGGATTTTGATGGTGTCCTGCCCAGTGCCACCCTGTTTGATCCATAATTATTAATTAAAAACTAAGAAATTTGTTTATGAACATGGATTACACCCACTTCCCTTGGATTAAAATAACAATTATTTGTATTATAAACACGGGGCATTCAAATGATAAAGAATGTGAAAATAACATTTACATGTTTATTATCTGCTTTCCAAATCATCTACTTACAATATTATTTCCCCGTAAAACCGGATTAACGAAAAAATATTAGAGGTGTACTATGTTTATCACGTTATTTATAATCTCAATTAATTAAGACCGTTTATTTTAAATTTTTAAGGTTAATTATCGCCTCTTTTTTACATACAATTATTAGGTAATTATTTAAAGATTAACAGTCTTATTGCTTGGACTATATATAACGTAATAAACAAGATTCACCTAATAATCTCTTTAGATTAACAAACAAATACGTGGAAAAATTAGTAGCAGTCCTCCGAACACAGGCCGGATAAGACAATGGGCCGAACACAACAACAAGAGAAATACAAGGAAAACAGAAAAGAAAGGGAAATCGACATGAAATGCAATTCGTTTTCTTTTAATATTTATGGTAACTTTAATTTTAATACTAAGAATTTTATTTATTAAAAAAGAAAATACTTTTTTAAAGATAATTTAATAAAATATATATTTTATTATATATATTTTTAATTAAACACCGTAATATTATATTAATCAAACAAAACAAATAAGATAATACAATATTTCTAATAATATATTAAATAATGTAATATTTTAATAATCTTATTTTCTATAATAATTTTATATTCCATGAGCCAAACAATCACTTAATAGATTTATAATTTATAACTTAAAAATTAACAAATAAAGCTAAATTGCTTAACTAACCGCTTAATTATTTATTCAGATTAATTTTTTTAGAACATACCTTATTGAATCTGAATAAATAAATCTTGTTATTATCGATAAGGATTAGTTCAAGTGATAAGTAACTTGATTTTATTTAAGTAGATCTCGGGTTCAAGGTATTATATACGTAAAAAAATATTAAAAGATTTATATATTAATATTAGGTGTACGACGTGAATCGATTTAGATTAATCATGACAAAATCTTAAAATTAAAACAGGGATAAAAAAATAAATCTTGTTATTACAACCTGTACGGTCGGGCCATGTATCTAAAATGACATTATGTACGGCAAAAAATAATTCAAAATCATATTAGTACAATGTATTTAAATATTTAGTATACGTCTTTTCGATTTTATTATGTATTTAATTATAAAACATCGTCACAGAATCAATACTCATTAATATTTAATAATACAGATAAGCCTACTTAATGCTTGATATTCGTATAATAATAAAATAAATTAAAATTCAACCTTCAACGCATCGAAAGGACGGAATTAATAACCGATGAAACGTTAATATTGTGTGTTTATTTATTTTTATAATCATTTCGTCGAAAGAAAAAATATGTTTATATTAATATATTAATTTTATTTTATTTAAAATATTATGAATTTTTTATTTCTACATACCTATTTTTCTAAATATATTAATGTATTCTAATATTTTTTTTCATATTTATACTATTTTATTGTATTGTGTTTAAATTATTTCATTTTATCATTTTTATATTGCGTGTTGACTTATTTAATAGTATCGTTTTAAATATTATTATTTCTTACGTTATTGATTAATATTTACATAACAGGGTTTGTATATTTACTGCCGTGTATTATTTAATAAATTAAAAATTTAAATACACATAATTATGTTTAAAATTTACACAATTAAATAATTTTTAGTCTGTGTAACATATTAATATAATTACACTAAATTTATTTAATTAAAGTTACATTATAGCATCTTATGGTATATTAATATACTTAATCATATTTAATATCGATAATAATTTGATGAAACTGTGAAAGAGAAAACAAAATTTCGGTGCAGTTTTCTACGAAAAAAGTTTTTGAAGGACTAACCAGAGAAAATGAGTATAATTTTGGTACTAGTTAGTCAATTTAAAGAAATTGCTCTGAAATTTCCTTTTTAAATAGAATATTTTTTTACAATTTTTAAAATTAGTTTTTTCAAATAAATATAAATATTTAATAATTTCTATATTAAGTATAAAATAGTACATATTTTTATATTATAAAATATTTAAAATTAATTATAAATTAAATAAAAAATATTTGATATATCAATATCCCCAACAATTTTACAAAGTTTCAAATAAATTAATTTGAGATATTTTTATATATGAATTTTTAACCTCACAAAAAAATAAGATTTTTATTTAATTTATTTTATTATTTGTGAATTAAGTTACGTAACACAGCCGACAAAATCACTTCCACATCTTTTATTTTTTCAGTGCAAAAACGTTGAACCAGAATAATATTTGGATGACGTGGCACCACCTCCTCCAGTATCATCTACAAACACGACATTTGGCAATGGTAATAAAAACCCAGAAATATAGGGGTCCGAGGAAGGGGAGGGCCGTAGGAACTAGGAAGGACCGACGGCGACTCACCGCCAGAACGAAACCACCGATTCGAAGCCGCCGGGTCAATAACTCAACCCAACTCTGCTTTGCTTTGCTTTACTCTTCAGGTAAATTTTACTGGTTATCGTCTCATATATAGCAATTCCCTTAAGTCCTTAACAATTCCTGAAATGTGGGGATAAGATAAGGTTCGAATTTCGAGCAAAGCAACCAACTTTTCAGATAAATTATATAAATATACCCTTTTTTTCTTTTGCAAAAGGATAGAATTTTTCTTTTTCGGTTGTAATATTTTATCATTTTTTAATGTTTTTTTGACATAAATAGTAATGATGACCTTTCTGACAGTAGTTTGGTTTTGACAGATTCAAGTTTTGTCTGCATCTCATGCTATACGACTTTATGTATATGTATAAATATACGTTTACGCTATACAGTATTTTCAAACGTACAACTTGTTGCAGGTATTATTTGAGCAGTTCATATCCTGTCTCCCGAGTTTATTTGAAGGGAGCCATTCCCGTCATTCTCAAAGCTTCTTCAGCTCTGCCTTGGCGTCCTTTGCCCACAAGTAAAAGCTGTAATTTCTTTTAATTAAATTATCTCTTTTTTTTCTTTTAAATGAGACTTGGATCTGCATTTTTTTGTGGTTTGAATGTGAGTTTCATGAGCAATATTGAAGGTTGAAGGAAATTTTAGCCTTTAGGATGAAAATGATTGGAAAAAATTGGGTTTTATTTATTGGATTATTGGGTTGATTTTCTTGACTTTTAGTAGTAATTAGTATTTGTCTGCATAAAGGTGTTTTTTTCTTATCTAGTTTATTGGGAGATTCATTTTAAGTCTTAAATATTCTCCAAATGGTGACAGATATTCTTATATTTATAAAATCTTGAAAGGGAATGGAGAAAAGATTGTTTTTGATGTGTATGTTCTTGTCTTTTTCTTGCTTAATGAGCTATAGTTTGCATAAAATTCTCTTGTTGGGGTTGCTAGAGATCTGCATGATACAGTTCTTTGAAGAAAATTAATGTTGAACTTGAAGTTATTCTGTCTAGAAACAGATTTTTGGGATCTTCAACTTGGTTTCTTTGTTCTCCATGGATTTTTAGGACAAGTGTAGTCGCTGTGTAAAAAATGATAGTAAAACATTGATATACATGTATATATGTTCGAAATAGTTAATGGGGATTTACTTGAAATTCGCGTTTCATAACCGAAGTACAGACTCAAAATCTGAGTAAATCAATGTCTCTGAGTATTATTATTACCATAGGACTAACTAAGATTGGCATCTAAGTCTATGATAGGTGTTTTCTTTTGCTTTCATTGTATTACTTCGAGTGCGCTTTGAGCAGGTTTAGGTGTAAGTTTTTCATGCTACTTTTCTTTCAGATTGAATCTAATGGTTACTTAATTTGATCAGAAAATGTTTGGCAAAGACTTTTTCACCGAATACGGTGAAGCAAGTCAATATGAAATAAAGGAAGTAGTTGGCAAAGGAAGTTATGGTGTGGTCGCATCTGCAATTGATACTCACACTGGAGAGAAGGTTGCCATCAAGAAGATGGCCAATATCTTCGAGCACACCTCTGATGCCACACGGATCCTTAGAGAGATCAAACTCCTACGGTTGCTGAGTCACCCTGACATAGTTAAGATTAAACACATAATGCTTCCTCCGTGTCGAAGAGAATTCAAAGATATATTTGTTGTTTTTGAGTTGATGGAATCTGATCTTCACCATGTTATAAAAATAAACGATGATCTCACCCCCGAGCATCATCAGTTTTTCCTGTACCAGCTTCTTCGGGGTCTGAAATACATTCACACAGGTTGGCTTCTTTTACATATCAATCGTTGTCCAAGTTTCTCCAATTTGTGATTACAAATGACCCACTTTTTGTTATCCTTTCAAATTTTCAGCGCATGTTTTCCATAGAGATTTGAAGCCAAAAAATATACTTGCTAACTCGGATTGCAAATTGAAGCTTTGTGATTTTGGACTTGCTCGGGTGTCATTTACCGATGTTCCTTCTGCTATATTTTGGACCGTAAGTGCTTTCCTGGTTATGACTGCTTTGCTATTCAAGGCTATTGTGTATACCATGTTAGCTGGTTTTGCCATCTGATCATTATTTAATCTTTCAAGGATTATGTGGCAACTCGATGGTATCGTGCTCCTGAGCTATGTGGTTCATTTTACTCCAAGGTAAATACTGCTCCCTTTTTTCTCACTTCAATTTGTTTACTATAAGAATTGTTAGCCAGGTTTATAATTAGTTATAATAAGTCATTCACAGACAAAGCTGGTAGAAATTATAAGGAAAACCTCCTAAGAACTTTGTTTAATTGAATTTTAAAACTTATGTTTTCTGCAGTACACCCCTGCGGTCGATATTTGGAGCGTAGGATGTATATTTGCTGAGTTGATTACCGGAAAACCATTGTTTCCTGGGAAGAATGTGGTGGATCAATTGGATCTTGTGACCGATTTGCTTGGCACTCCCTCTGCTGAAACAATCGCAAGGGTTTGCCATCTCCTTTTCGATTAATGAGAATTTTCAACAAAGCTTGTTGGGAACCTCTTTTAAGGTTTCGTAAACAGGGCCGAGATCTTTTTCTAACCATATTGATTATTCATAATATCTGCAGATTAAGAATGAAAAAGCTAGAAATTATTTGAATAGCTTGAGAAAAAAGAAACCAATTCCTTTCACTGAAAAATTCCCAAATAAAGATCCATTGGCCCTCAAATTACTTGAGCGACTGATCGCATTCGATCCTAATGATCGTCCAACTGCTGAAGAGGTAAATTCTAAGGATCCTAATAGTTTAAGATTTAAATCCCTTGTGCTTGTACTCTATTATACTCCATAACTGTTATGTTTTTTCTTCAATCAGGCATTAGCTGACCCATATTTCCATGGATTGGCAAATGTGGACTTTGAACCATCCATGAAACCCATTTCAAAATTGGAATTCGAGTTTGAAAGAAGGAAATTATCGGAAGATGATGTCCGAGAGCTAATTTACAGAGAGGTATTGATGTGCATAGAGATTAATTATTGCCCGAATGATACTTTTCTCGTTTTAATGTCCCCTTTTTTTAGTGCTTACTTGTTCATCTCATCTTGTATTGAAAATAGATATTGGAGTACCATCCACAGATGCTTCAGGAATACCTTCAAGGCAAAGATCACATTAGTTTCATGTATCCAAGGTAAAGCATCCAACTAGTAATGACATAGAACATAAATCATGAAGATCGAACCTTCTTTTAATTGTCACGAGACCGATGGTGACAGTCTGGTCTCGGATGCTGAAACTACAAAGCGATGAATTGTTATGTTTCACTATATGGCATATGCATAACTGACAGTGATACTAAAACGATGTTGAATTTTAACCAAGTATTTTGTGTCAACCCAGCGGAATTGATCGGTATAGGCAACAATTTGAATGTCTTGAGGATAAAAATGAAAGAGGCGTTATGCTCAGAAGGAAATATGCATCTTTGCCTAGGTGAATTTATGGAAATATAAACACATACATTCTTATTTGTCATTTCTTTGATTTGAACATGCTACTTTTATTTTTAATGACCGGTGATCATTTATTTCTTAGGGAGCGTGTCTGCAATGACGATATTGATAACATTGATCAATCAAATAAACGTACGACGGCTTCTGCTAATCGTGCAACCCTACAGAGCCCTATGAAATTGCAAGGATCCAGGGAGCCGGAACATGCCAAACAAAATGTGTTAGGGACTCCGGAATATGCCAACCAGAATGTGTCTGGGACTCCGGAATATGCCAACCGAAATGTGTCAAGGACTCCAAAAGCCTCTGGCAAACCTACACAAAACGGTCGTCGCCTGTTGAAAAGTGAAAGCATCAGTGCTTCCAGGTGTGTGGGTGTCATTCCCAAACCTCATGGGGTATGTAACTCTAACTATGCTTCTCACATTTGTTTGTCATTGTTTTCACTTTACGAAGGGTTTAGTATATCTATCCGTCTATCTCACTTTCCTTCTCCTTCTCTTCCCAGGTTCACGGGGAAGCGCAGAAACTGGTTGCTTAACATGCTCAGTAACATGCAATTGTTCAACAAAAATCTGCTGGTTCTGGTTTTCTTTTCTAAGCCCATAACATTCATTTGAAGGTTCTTAATCCGTCTTAATTAATCAAATATGTTGGACTTGTACTGTAACCATTCTGTTGTACACTGGACAAGGGAAAAAAGTAGTATTACTTGTGGTTTAGAAGTTCTTTAAGACGGGTGATCCTGCAAAGAGATATTGGGTCATTTCTCAATAGTTCAGCAGGATTCAGCCACTGCACTTAGCACATGAATCAAACAATTTAATTTATAGGCACATTTTGCCCTTTTATTGTACATATCAAACCAATATCATATTTATAAACATGAAACATGCAATTCCCATTGAATGGGTGGCAGATATGGATGCATTTGAGATTTGTATGTATTGATCTGATGCTTATCAGTAAAGTGTGACAAATTCATAAGAACAAAATGACATTCATGTAGCAGTGAACCTTAGAGTCGGATATATGTGGTGTCTCTACGAATTCTAGAGCATAGACCAAGGAGCAAATATTAAAGTGCAATGGCAATTAAAAGGTGCAATTACAAGTTCTTATGCTAAACAGACTAAGTTGGTGTCATAAAATTGTATGGTTTCTGCTCCTCACATTGGTATAAGCATCACGGTAAATACTTCTCACATGCATACTAGAACGTTTTCTTCTTCTACCCACTTCCGTCCAGTTGACCATGAGAAAGGAGGTGCGCCATGTATTGCTGCAACCATATAACATCTGAATTAGCAAACATTGAGAAACAAAATATCAAAATTTAGCATAAAAAACCATCCAATTCGTATCAAGTCAAAAGGATTCAAAGTTGTCTTTTCGGATTGCATACATTACGTCTCAGCAACAAAATTGGTCAAAGGATGATGCATGAGTGGATTATCTTATAAATGTTATTCTCTTTTTACTTTTCTTGCTGTTAGCATGCCTCTTGTTCATAGCAGCCTAGGCTATATAGGTTTATGCTGTTGCTATTTGCATTTTACTACAATGTTTCCCCTCTATTCACCCCCACCCCATCCCCCTCAACAGCGTACAAGCATAGATCATCCAGTCATAGCAGAGCATGGGTTATAAAAAAAAATCAACAATTTGGGGAAGAATTTAATTGGTGCACATCTACAGGGAAGATAGAGTGGATTTAAGGTCAAACATCAGCAGTGCGCCAAATGTTGTCTATCTTTTTCAAGTGTATGTGAATGACTTAAAGCCTATTTAAAAGAAAGGGATTCAGAAGAGAAACCATTGTGTACAGAAAGCGAGAGAAGGAGTTTTGAGTAAATAAAAATACGGTCATCTAACAGGAAAAAAAAATATAGTCTGAAACTACTTAGTTGCACTCTGTAAACAGTATAGTTGGCCTATTTACATCAATATGGTGGTTTCTTCCATTTAGTGTGGCACTACTTGGGAGAGTTGAAAATCAAATAAATCTTGCCTTTTATGACATCCCAGTCACCCTGTTTCAGAGAGTGACAAATGAACAAATAATAACACTAGCCTGGTAAACTTAACCCGAGACCCGGACTGATTTATCTGACCAAACTGAAGTAAACCGAAAAGAACCAAACTTTAGTTGAATCGAAAATAGAACCAAACTGATTTTCACTCAAGCTGAATAGACACGAATTGATTTCACACAAACCAAAAACACCAAAAAGTCGATTTGAAGCAACTTTAAATTCCCATAAAATCAACAACCCTCCTTGCTTGAATAACGCACACACACAAAACCTAATTCTAATTAAGGTTTCAACTATCATGTAAACCCAGAAAACAAAACAAAACCTTACCTTGCATGCGAGGTAAGAAATCGCAAGTAGATTATCAAAAGAATGCACAAGCACACATAAACAGACATTCATAATTACATTATGTAACTTACCGCATGATAGGCATATGGCGATTTCCCTTGACGCTCAAAGTGTTTAGCCATGATACAGAACTCAATCGGACCCCATTCCTCAGACTCAAAGCAATTGCCTAATGCCGCTTTGTATAACTATCAAAACCAAGCAAATATCAACCAAATATGAAATTAAAATACGAAATCAATAAAACGAAAAGAATGAAAAGAAGGATACCTTAGCAGTGTCGGTTAAAAGCTCCGTTCCAGCAGGATACGAAGCATAGAATTGATCGGCCCTCGAATACCCAGCTCTAGTTCTGCAAAATAAACACCAAAAGAAGGCAAACCTCATCAAAAGAAAACGCTAAGAATGGATAAAAGTTCACAAAAACTAACAATTGAACGCACGTGTTGTTTGTATAAGCATAGCTCAAAACAGCAACAAAGCAATAGAATCCAGTGTAAGAGACAATTCTTCGAAACTTTTGAATCTTCAAAACTTAATTGAAGCCGTCAACAAGATTAGAGAGCCTCATGATTGCTTCCGAAAGTCTCAAGTATTTCTAAGAGGGAACTGTCTTATTATTGAGACATTTTATCGAACAAGCGGCGTCCTTGTAACAAAAGGTTATAACAATTGTAAGCTGATCCGTGGCTCTTGCGCAAAACCGTAAAGAGACACAGGGGAGGGGAGGGGAGGGCTGGGTTTTTTTATCGCCCGGTCCTAACCCGAAAATGCACCGGATCGACCCGCCCTGACCTGCCTCGGTGGGCCATGATCTTCCACCCGACCCGATGCTTAAAATATCATGAAATGCTAAAACATTTTAGTACTTAAATGCCGTTTTGAGTAATTATAAACTAAGGCAAATCACAGAAATAGTCACTAAACTATTCTAAAATACAAATAGTCACCAACCTTTTAAAAGTCATATAATAATTATTAAATTTAAATTTTTGTTATACATTAGTCATTGAGTCATTAATTGATAAATGAATGATGTAATAGTTATAAATTTTTAAATAATAACATATTTAAACTCTAATATTTACATAATCAATCAATTTAATCGTAATTTAATCTTCATTATCGATATTTAAATTGATTGAAATTGTAAATATTAAGTATTAAATATATAAATTTTCATAACGATTGAATAACCATTTTATATAAAAAATCTAATATTCTTTACGTAACTTTTAAAAGATTAATAATTATTTTATATTTTTAAAATTATTTAGCAACCAATTCTTGAAAAGGAAAAAAAAGGGGAAAAGCTTTTTTAATGTTCTTTGATTTAAAAAAAAACATTATAAATCATGTAAAAGAGTAAAAAAAAAAAATTAAATAGGGAAAGCCAACTATCGGAATGGAACCGATGTAATGAGGTTTAAATGAAACAATAATTTTTATTAAAAATAATTTTTTTTAAATTTTATTTTAAAGAATAATTTTCTTTCTTTATATTTAAATATGATTTATATTGTGTAAGATATGAATTAGTAATTTGCGTCTTATAAAACACGAAGTATGTTTGATATGGATTATATGTTATTATTTTTTTAAAAAATATTTTTATTTTTTTTTAAAATAAGACTATTGCGGATTATATATTACCCATTAAATTAGGAAATGGTGAAAATCTTGTAAAGCGTAAAGAAAAAAAGTTGTGAGAGAGAAAATATTATTTTATTAAAAAATTAATACTATATCAAATATCATATGACACATAGCTGTCATTAAAGATAATTTTATTAAAAAAAATTTAAATGTGAATTAAAAATCAATATTTATATAGTAAGTCTTAAGAATTTGATGACTAAAATACAAGCATCATGAATTTTAGATACCAAAATATAATGGTTTATACCAAAATAAATATTTAAAGTATATTAATTTTTTATTTAAATAGGAGTATTTAAAATATTTTTTAATCAAAACAAAATATTTAATTCAATCCCTCCTTACTTTCCCCGTCATACCCGATCCTACTCTAAAAAGCCAATGAGTAGGGGGTAGGGCTGACAAACACTAGGGACGATAATGGCAACTACGAGGTCAACGACAACCACCGCTTGCTTCGGCTTCCTCCTCCTATGCCTTTACCCATCTACTTCAGCTCCTCTCTTTCCCAAATCGGCTCTACCCTCCAAATCAGGCTACCTCCCGGTCAACCCCGCTACTGGTTCCGCCATTTTCTATGCCTTCTATGAAGCACAAGCCCCCACTTCCCCTATCTCCAAAACCCCGCTTCTCATTTGGCTACAAGGTGGTCCTGGATGTTCCTCCATGATCGGAAACTTGTTCGAGCTTGGACCATGGCGTGTCGTTCCTTCCCATAACAAAAACACTCACGATTTGTCTCTTGAACCCAATCCAGGTCCTTGGAACCGCTTGTTTGGTCTTCTTTTTCTTGATAACCCGATCGGAACAGGGTTTAGTATTGCAGCGACCCCGCAGGAGATTCCTAGGGACCAACATTCTGTCGCCAAGCATCTATTTGCTGCCATTACTGGGTTTACATCATTAGATCCGCTGTTCAAGGATCGCCCTATTTATATTACCGGCGAGAGTTACGCCGGAAAGTATGTGCCTGCGATTGGATACTATATTTTGAATGAAAACCCCAAGCTGCCTGTGTCACAAAGAGTAAACTTGGCGGGTGTAGCTATAGGTGATGGGCTAACAGATCCGATCATCCAGGTGGCGACACATGCAGACAGTGTTTACTACTCCGGTTTAGTCAACGAGAGACAAAAACGTGAACTAGAGAAAGCACAAAGGGAGGCTGTTGAGTTGGTTAAGATTGGGAACTGGAGTGAGGCGACGAATGCCAGAAACAAGGTCATGAGAATGGTGGAAAACATGACTGGTTTGGCCACTTTGTATGACTTCACAAAGAAAAAGCCTTACCAGACGAGTTTCGCAACCAGGTTTCTCAACATACCCGAGGTAAAGAGTGCTTTGGGAGTGAACGAATCGATGGTTTTCGAGGAGTGCAGCGATGTGGTCGGAGAGGCATTGCACAACGATGTGATGAAGAGTGTCAAGTACATGGTGGAGTTGTTGGTGAAGAAGAGCAAGGTGTTGTTGTATCAAGGGTTATATGACTTAAGGGACGGTGTGGTATCGACAGAAGCGTGGGTGAAGACGATGAAATGGGAGGGGATAGACAAGTTCATGACAGCTGATAGAAGTATTTGGAAAGTGAATGGAGAGGTTGCTGGGTACTTGCAAAAATGGGGGAGCTTGACCCATGTTGTGGTTTCAGGGGCGGGGCATCTTTTGCCTGCTGACCAAGCTTTCAATTCTCAGGCTATGATTGAGGATTGGGTTTTGGAGAAGGGCCAGTTTGGTGGGAACCAAACTGATTCATTTTCTAAATTCAGGGCAACCCTTTGAAGTCAATTGCTCTGCTGTACTTCTTGTTGTGCTATTAGTGATCTGTAGTTCTAAGCCATGCAACTGTAACCACTGTCATTCAATAAAAAGAACACACTCCCTTGTGTATCGGTAAACATGAAGCCAAAGATTCTTATGGTTGTCGAAACTTGAAACCGATGTTCTATCTAACCCGTAATGACCACAATTACATTCGTTATTTTCACAGATGCACAACCAATCAAAAACACAGGCACAACTACAATTTAAATCCCTAATTACAGCATTGTCTTAGGTTGCAAATACAAGTTAAATCTATTTAGATCCTCCACTTGAGCATAAGCCTTCCTCTGAGCTTAAGGTTTCAAATCCTAATGTAGATTTGTTGAAACGGTTATTTGTTTGACTTGGTTCTTGCTTGTATCTTTCCTGATGATTTCCCTCCCAAATTTTAGTAGAGCGTCATGGTTAAGGTCTTGTGATTCAGGTTCTGGATTCTTGCTGCTGGAAACTTTCCTCCTCATTCTTTGAAATTATTGTGCCTGTTCCATTAAGTTTGTGCATCTTTCATAAAGTTCTTGAAAGTAAATATAGCTATTACAAATAAGAACTAGAAGAACTAAGAATGCACTTTTATGGAAACAACAGGATGCAGTAGAGTGGAAAATGGAAATATTGATAGTAATGCATTTTCAACAAGTCATTGTTGTGGAACATGGGATTTAATTTTACTATGAGATATAAATAAGCATTCAGATGTTGAGGTGTCACAATATGGGAAACTGGATGTGGTTATTAATAAACCTACTGTTGCTTTACTAACTGGATCAACCCCGCAAAAGCAATCACTTCTGATTCGCAAGGTACGTATATCATTAGTGCCTTTTCATATTGTGCAACCATCTTCGGTTTCACTAACCTTTTTAGGATTCAGGATTTCCAAAGTGGAAATATCTCACTTGTCATTGGAACCCATAGTTTAATAGCTGAAAAAGCAGAGTTTTCTTCCTTATGTATTGCTGTGGTGGATGAGCTGCATCGTTTTGGTGTGATCCAGAGAGGAAAGTTTACCAGTAAGGTTGTCCACTTTTACTTTGCTTGAAAATGATAAAATATAGGCAAATATCTAAGGAGCTATATGTGTCCATGATGAAACCTTTTGAATGTGATATCTTCAATAGTTTGGACTATTAGTCTGATTCTTTTCCATCTCCACTCACAGAATTTATAACATTCATGTATGCCTCTGAGTCTTTCAAAATACAAGTTTACTTGTTACCACAAAACAGAAAAGTTGATTATGCCATCTGAATGATTAAAAATTTACAGAACAAGAGCTCCATGTAACAAAATTTAAGCTGTTTTAGCCTCATTTCTTGTTGTGATATCCAAATTGGTTGTGGGTGCATGTGTTTTTGAGTCTGTCTGTATGTCTGTGGTTGTAATATCTTTTTAAGAGATGAAAATATATCTCAGGGGAAATCTTTTGTGCGAGTAGCTGAGGCTGGTAAAGAAGAGTAGAAGACAATTTAAAGAACACTGGTAATTGGTTTAATGAAAGAAAACACACACAGATATAGTCATTCAAGTTTTGCCATGGATTACATAAATGTGCCTCTTTTGCTTTGTTATGTTGGTGTTGGTCCTGATGGAAGTATCCTTTCACCTAGAAACTTGGGTGTTTCCCTGCATTGTTGACATGTTCATGATCTTTTCTGTGCCGAAATTTTCATGATATGCTGGAGCCTGGAGGCTTAGTAAATTTAGCTTTATTTCTGTGATTAGTATTGCTATCTATCAACATATTGACATGTTAGTCACCATTAACGTATTTTAGAATGCATTTACATATTAACAGAACTCTTGAAATCCACTTACAATTATCATCTACAAGCTAAAGACCAGTTGATATTAGAATGATGGTCATCACCATTGAAATGAAACGCAGGTAAACCCTACACCTCCTGCCACAAACAGAAGAAAAGTGAAAATTTTATGTCAGAATCTGGTTCATGAAATATGTTGCTCCATAATGTTTCACTTCTTAGCAGGAGTTGCTCATTTTTATCATGTGTGAATGTTGGTATGATGAATTACTGGAGGAACTCCACCTTACAGCTATACTATACTTCAACAAGCTCAAGAATGCAATCGGCTGAAATAGATGTTTCCTCTGAATATGACACCTATATGGCTCCTCACATTCTCGCCTTGTCAGCTACTCCAATCCCAAGGACCCATCTAATATAAATTTATATGTGAATTAAAAGTCAATATTTGTATGGTAAGTCTTAAGAATTTGATGACTAAAATACAAACATCATAAAATTTAGATACCAAAATAAGGAGGTTTATAGAATAAATCAATATTTAGAGTATATTGATTTTTTCATTTTTATATTTATAATATTTTTTTATAATGTACGTTGAATATCATTAATGTTTAACACGGTTAAATATTATTAAATTAATAAATAAAAGTAAAATTTTTAAAGATTTAATTAATAATTATAAATTATTTAAAATAAAATTTTTAATTAAATTAATTATATATAATTTTTTAAATTTTTATTAATTAATTTAATGATGATAGATTCTTAAATAAATATTTAAATGAATCCCGCCTTACTCCCCCCATCATACCCGATCCTACTCTAAAAAGCCAATGAGTTGCGCTGACAAACACTATGGACGATAATGGCAACTACGAGGTCAACGACAACCACCGCTTGCTTCGGCTTCCTCCTCCTATGCCTTTACCCATCTACTTCAGCTCCTCTCTTTCCCGAATCGGCTCTCCCCACCAAATCCGGCTACCTCCAGATCAACCCCGATACCGGTTCCTCCATTTTTTATGCCTTTTATGAAGCTCAAGCCCCCACTTCCCCTCTCTCCAAAACCCCGCTTCTCATTTGGCTACAAGGTGGCCCTGGCTGTTCTTCCATGATCGGCAACTTGTTCGAGCTTGGACCATGGCGTGTCGTCCTTTCCCACAACAAAAACATTCACGATTTGTCTCTTGAACCCAATCCAGGTCCTTGGAACCGCTTGTTTGGTCTTCTTTTTCTTGATAACCCGATCGGAACAGGGTTTAGTATTGCAGCGACCCCGCAGGAGATTCCTAGGGACCAACATTCTGTTGCCAAACATCTATTTGCTGCCATCACTGGGTTTACATCATTAGATCCTCTGTTCAAGGATCGTCCTATTTATATTACCGGTGAGAGTTACGCCGGAAAGTATGTTCCTGCGATTGGATACTATATTTTGAATAAAAACCCCAAGTTGCCAGTGTCACAAAGAGTGAACTTGGCGGGTGTGGCTATAGGTGATGGGCTAACAGATCCGGTCACCCAAGTGGCGACACATGCAGACAGTGTTTACTACTCCGGTTTAGTCAACGAGAGGCAAAAACGTGAACTGGAGAAAGCACAAAGGGAGGCTGTTGAGTTGGTTAAGATTGGGAACTGGAGTGAGGCAACGAATGCCAGAAACAAGGTCATGAGAATGGTGGAAAACATGACTGGTTTGGCCACTTTGTATGACTTCACAAAGAAAAAGCCTTACCAGACGAGTTTTACAACCAGGTTTCTCAACATACCCGAGGTAAAGAGTGCTTTGGGAGTGAATGAATCCATGGTTTTCGAAGAATGCAGCGATGTGGTAAGAGCAGCATTGCACAATGATCTGATGAAGAGCGTCAAGTACATGGTGGAGTTGTTGGTGAAGAAGAGCAAGGTGTTGTTGTATCAAGGGTTATATGACTTAAGGGTCGGTGTGGTATCGACGGAAGCGTGGGTGAAGACGATGAAATGGGAGGGGATCGACAAGTTCATGACGGCTGATAGAAGTATTTGGAAAGTGAATGGAGAGGTTGCTGGGTACGTGCAAAAATGGGGGAGCTTGACCCAAGTAGTGGTTTCAGGGGCGGGGCATCTTTTGCCTGCTGACCAAGCTTTGAATTCTCAGGCTATGATAGAGGATTGGATTTTGGAGAAGGGCCAGTTTGGTGGGAACCAAACTGATTCATTTTCTAAATTCAGGGCAACCCTTTGAAGTCAATTGCTCTGGTGTAATTCTTGTTGTGCCATCAGTGATCTGTAGTTCTAAGCCATGTAAGTGTAACCACTGTCATTCAATAAAAAGAACACACTCCCTTGTGTATTGGTAAACATGAAGCCAAAGATTCTTATGGTTGTTGAAGCTTGAAACCGATGCTCTATCTAACCCGTAATGACCGCAGTTATATTCGTTATTTTCACAGATGCACAACCACAATTTAAATCCCTCATTACAGCATTGTCTAGGTTGCTAAGACAAATTAAATCTAATTAGATCCTCCACTTGAGCATAAACCTTCATGGTAAATCAATGAAATCTATAGGGCATGGTCTTGATGGAGCTGGCAGTTCAATCGAGAGCCAAATGGTTACATAATGAAAATTTAAGATTAAGCAACCTGTTGCTCTGGAGGCCGTGTAATCTTTTACTGTTGTTACCATGCTACTATTGAACTAATCCAGATTATTCATCCATTCAACAGATCAATTATTCTGTTGAAGACTCCAACATTTCATTGCTTTACAGGCATCGGTTTTGACGGCTTATAATTGCCTTCAGGATTTATTTGAGAATGAAAGACCTGATGAGCGACCTGATAAATCTATATTGGTAGCATCTACTTCTAAATCTACTTAGAGAATAAGAGATTTTGAATCGCTCAGTTACACTAACTTAGAGGACGAGTTGGTCGTGGGACAAGGAAGTCTAAATCTATATTAGTAGCATCTACTTCTGAAGATGCTTGAGAAGTCATCAGATTGGTTCCACTTAGCTGGTGCGGATCTTCTTCTACGTGGTCCTGGTGATTTACTTGGCAAAAAACAGTCGGGACACCT
This sequence comes from Abelmoschus esculentus, assembly GCA_035048815.1. Taxonomy (NCBI): domain Eukaryota; kingdom Viridiplantae; phylum Streptophyta; class Magnoliopsida; order Malvales; family Malvaceae; genus Abelmoschus; species Abelmoschus esculentus. The sequence continues at coordinate 2,578,056 of JAUCBN010000031.1, read as the reverse complement.
TCCTGAATTTCCTATTGCTAGGTTGGAAATGGCTGACAACATTTTGCAAGAGGCACATGTTGCTGCATTGGTGAATTTAGTGATTCTCATGGCTTGGAACGTTTTGCGGCACTCAAAGCAGAACTAAGCATGCGACAGCCGCTTTGTATTCTGTGATTGAGCTACGGTTGGCATGGTGGTTTCAAGCCTTCACACTTGGGCATTGCTCCTAGATAACAGGTTTGGCATGGTACCGAGTCCTTGTCTGTATAGCATTCGGTCTAGTTGGCTTCCTTGCTCTTTAGCTGCATTCTAATTTAACATTGCTGTAAATCCACAATCAACAAGTAACAAACATGCTTTACAGTTCTTTATGTTGCCTATTATATTTTATTACAGCCAACATCTCTAGCTAGTTCCCATTAACTGTTGAGTTCAAGATATTCCTTAAGATTCCATGTTGTTTCATTGGATCGATTCATTTTTGCTTTCGTGTGTTCCCATAAATAGCCAGGTAGATTCTGAGTATGTTTCATTGTTTTGGTATTTTGACAAATCTTTGATGAAACTGGAAGACAATTGTGGCAACAACAGGCTAGCACAACAGGAGGGGTTCCTCCCCTTTCTCACAAAACCCCAAAGAGACACCCTATGATCTTGTCCGAGACAAAGACACCTACCTTACCCTACCTATCAACTCTTTATTTAATTTTTGTAGGACATGCCCTAAACTTGATTTTCCACTGCTATTGGCTGGATAAAGTTCACAAGCCATCATCGATCTACCATTGCACGAACTGAACACCGACTTTAGAGTTGATAAACTCGTAAAACTTGAGACTTGGGAATGTAGCACGATGGCTCACTAAGCATATGGGTTGTTGGGGTACACAAGGAGTCCACTGGATCACACGCTTTGATTTTCAATGAATGAGCTTCTATTTTATTTAGGGCTGAAAAAAATTCAATTTTTTAATAATAAAATGAGTTAAAAAATAAATTTTTTAATAGTAAGTTATTTGATTTATATATTTTAATCAGATTCTTAACATTGTCTGATATTATAAATTTATAAAAACTTAAGGGACCAAATTAAAATTTTATTTTTTTAAGATTCATTATAAATTTTCCAAAATTTGTGTGCAAAAACTCCCTTAATCATTCTTATGCTCCATCCTTTCGTAAATCTCGTTTTTTTATATCAATAATAATATCAATCAAATTAAAATTATTAATTAAATATATTAATTTTTAAAATAAAATAAAAGCTAGTGACCCTATCTGTATATATGACATTGAGAAATGTGCACGTGTGGTGACCCTAGAAGTAAAGCAAATGCATGTGGGATTTCACGTGCCGACAGAATCATGAGACCAATACAAACTGTATAAATGTAGCAGTGTTTTTGTACGACCAGGCTTTGGGGGTACTCAATTTTGTGCTTAATTTTTTTCTTTTAATTTCTGATCAAATAAGAAGAGAACACGTGGACCCTATAACGAGTCTTTGTAAAAAATTAAACGCATAAAGATAATTTTTACCCTTAACGTTTATAATTTTTATCATTTTGGTCCATACTCTTTTTTTTGGATAAATTTAACCCTTGACCTATGTCTTTTTAACAAATAACTCAGTTTTTAATTACCATGATAACTGAACCGTTAAAAATTTAATAATGATGACATGCCATATATATGTAATAATATATTCTAAATGACTTAACATCTAATATATCAAATACACGCGAAATATAATTTTATTCCAATGTAAAAATATAAAATAATTAAAATTCAAATAAAATATTAAAAATTATTTTTTTATTCATTAAAAATCAATTAAATCTAAAACAAAAAGCTACTAAACATTCTCAACCTTAACTATAGTAAAATCAAAATTTTATCTAAAAATGTATGAACATAATTTGAAAAGAAAGGGTTTTGTATAGTTTGTTACCGGTTAATCAAAGATAAAGGATGTTGATAATAATCAATTGGATTTTTATTATTTTAGTTTTAATCTAAATCGGAGTTTTAGGGTTTTATAAAGATAGTTTAGTTTAGTTAGGGTTGAGAATATTTAGTAAATTTTTGTTTTGGATTTAATTAATTTTTAATATTTTATTTAAATTTTAATTGTTTTATATTTTATATTGGAATAAAATTATATTCTATATATGTATATATTTAATATGTTAGATTCTATGTCATTTAAAATATATTATCACATATATATATGACATGTTATCATTATTAAATTTTTAACGGTTCAGTTATCATAATAGTTAAAAAATGAGTTATTTGTTAAAAAGACATAGGTCAAGGGCTAAATTTATCCCAAAAATAAGGGCAAAATAACAAAAATTATAAAGTGAAAATTATATTTATGCCAAAATTAAATTAATAAAATCATCGGCATTTATAAAATTTAATTTAAATTAAAAAACAGGGAGAGACAATTATCCTCCGAAAATTTTCATTTAAAATAAAAAACATATATGGAACTAAAATAATGTTCATTATTAATATATAAGGACGGAGCTATTAAATGATAAGGAGAGATAACTACCCTCGTTTTGAAAAAAAAATATTTTTTACTTTAATTTTTATTTAAGATAATTTATTTTTAAATATTTATATTTTTCCTTTTAACCTTAAATCTTGATTTTGTCTCTGTCCATACATAACTAGGAACAAAGCTAAGATTTAATATTCGAAGGGGCAAGAGTCTAACAAGCTTTTAAATTTAAAAATTGAGAGAGACAAAAACCCTATTTAATTAACATTTAAACTAAAAAAGAATTAAAAGTATAATTATATCAAAACTTTTAAAAGAGACAGCAGCCCCTTCCACTCCCTACATAGCTCCGTCACCGTACATAACTTTATTAAACAACAAAATCTAAAATATTTGTGATTTAAAATTTTATAAACCAACTGATTGTTCTGATTTTTAGTTCCATGGCAAGAGTGGGTATGTTATTTTAGACTTTTTGTCTCCGTCCACGACAAAATTAGGTTAAGACGAGTTTATAAACTCCAATGAGACTGCAGAATTTCAAAATTTGAAGTTACAAATCTGTAGCTATCGGGCATGGAAAAATATTGAGGGGAAGCAACGGAACAAGTTTAAAGGATGAAAAATAATATTTCCAAAGGCTTTGAGGATTTTGATGAGTTTATAGGTTGAATAGATTTGTATCATTCCTAAATAAATATTATTCGATTTTTTTTATAAATACGTAGATTTGATATCTACTAAAATGAATAAAGTGATATTAAAAATAAATATTTTTATAATTATCGATATTTAATTTATTAATCGATTGATTTAGATGAAATATTATAGAGAGTTAATAAAAACAGATGCATGAACGTTATACTTAAATTGTGTGTGGGTATATTTTTATTCCACTTAGTCTATCTTTGATTCCTTCCTGCTCCTGCACCTTTTGATTTCTGACCTCACCTTTGACTCGTTTGTCTCTGACATGCGAAGGAGAGTCCTAATCAAAGAAGTTCATATGGACTGAAATTAGGGATGAATGACTAAATAGAGAATTAGAATACACATAACAATTTAAGTATTAGTCGAGTCGGTTGATTTTCGGTTTTAATCAGGTTTTCGAACCAAGTTAGATTTTCTTACCCTATCATGACTTTAAATAACTTATATATTTGATTTTTAGTGAGTTGTATAACAATTCACGTCCATCTTTCTTTATTTATTTTAATATAATTTTTTTATTTTGGGTTATCTTCGGTTCGAGATATTTTTGGTTCCAGATTAAATTCGTTCGGATTCATTTAATTCGGTTAAAAATTGATTTAACTCTATTCTATTTGTTTGAAAATTAATTCAAGTTTATTTTGGTTTAACTAAAATTCGAGTCGATTTTAAATCAGTTTATTTCGAGCTTTATATTATATTCGAGTTATCGGCCTCCAAATTCTTTTTACTTTTATTTATATATATTTTTTTAAAAAATAGGTTATTTATAAATTAGTTCACTATATTTAAATATTTATATCTGCAATGGCATATTTATTACTCTTTTTGATTCCATACCTCATTAATATAATTATAAGATTGATTAATTAAAAATAAATGAAATATTTAAAGATTTAGGATTTCGCTTTCTTCACCTCACGAAGTTTGTTTCATTAAGGCAAACGTTTGAACAATCAAATTTCAAAGGAATTCGGTTCCATATAATCAGGAGGTGTGTCCTATTTACATCAGGGAGGGGTAATTTAAAGATTAAAATTACATCTTAAAAGCAGGGTAAGTATTCGATCAAGTCGAGTTAAAAAAAATTGAGTGATTTGAGTTGATGAGTTATATTTTATAATTTAAACTTTATTTAAAATATTTTTGATTCAATTTAAAAAAAAAATGAATGGAGTCGAGTTTTCGAATTTCTATAAAAATTTAACTATAATTATTTATGATGTTATAGTATAACTTGATTTAAATGACTTTATCTAACCATATAAGATATGTATATATATTTTACAATTTAAATGACTTTATCTAATCATATAAGATATGTATGTATATATTTCTTTATATTTTTTTATATATGTGATAATATTTTTTCATATTTTTTTATATTAATGTATATATATCATAAAAAATTAGGAGATTCGTCTTAAACTTAAAAATAAATTCTTTAATTATTAAAAATTTCAAATTATTTGAGTTTTCATTTTATAACTCGAACTTTATTTGAATTTTTTTGAGTCGAGTATTTTCACTCAAGTCAAGTCGAGTTATTTGATTTTAGTTGAATTTTACTTACCCATGACTCAAAGTATATATATTTTAAATTTTAAAAATTTAAAGTATTTTTTATTTATAAAAACAAATATTCTAAATTTCAATAGTTATAGTTTTAGGTAAATGATCTTAAAAGGTGTTAAAAATATTAATCAATCAATACTTGACATATAGCAATAATTTAATTTTTAATTAAGAAAAAACACAAAATTTTCAATTTTTATTTTGCGATTCTATAAAAAAAAATTGAAAAATTTATTTAAAAAATTGTTTTAAGTTTTAAATTTTGGGGAAAATAAAATAAACATATTACATGTATGGTTAATAATATTTTAATACCTTTAATGGTTAGACACTTAAAATTACAACAATATTATAATCTTTAATCACCTAAAATTATAATGGTTAAAACTTTAAATTCTTAAAAATTTAAAAAAAAAATTTTAAACACTTTTTTTATTTAAACCTTAAAGTAATAACTACGAAAATAAAAAATATCATTTTTTTAAAATTTCATTCGTAATTTTCTATTTGTAAATGGAAGATAAAACCGAACTAATTTTTAAGTATATTCTTATAAAATTTAATTCATTGAAATAATTAAAATGAGTAAATTTAAAGTTAAAATATGATATTCTGTAATATGAGTATTTATGAGTGTTAATTCATTTGCGACACTTATTATTTAAAAAATTAATTAAATTAATAAATAATACTCGTAAAAAATAATACATGACATATAATATAACATAATAAAATAATAAATATAATTTTAATACTAATATATAATGTATTGGATACCATTTTAATATTAGTAATTAATACAAATATAAATATAAAATTAAAAATTATTTACTATAATCTGTATTTTTTAACACAATTATTCTGAAAGCGAAGACTATTATATTTGAATATACATTTTAATTTATATTTTAAATGTTACAATAATAATAAGGTCTATCGAGTTATTATCACATCTAATCTATAGTTTATTGAATAAAATTAATTAATATTTTCGAAAAGAAATAATTTTAAAAATTAATTTGGTCCCTCCCTTTTCATTTTTCTTTCTCGTTATTCCGATTCTCTTATCGTGTAATTCTTTTTTTTTCTTCGCTCATTTTCTCTCTTGCCAAACATCTTTAGTTTCGTCACCCATATTATAAATACTTATATATACAAGAAAATTTGCTTTGCCTTTACACAGATATATTCCATCATCATCTCTTACTCCCGATAGATCTTCTACAGTCATTACTCTGATCAGAAAAAAGGTTTTTTTTTTAAAGATGATCAGTTGGGGCGATCTTTACACTGTTTTAACGGCGGTGATTCCACTATACGTAGCTATGATCTTAGCTTACGGCTCCGTTCGTTGGTGGAAGATTTTCTCCCCGGACCAGTGCTCGGGAATCAATCGCTTCGTTGCTGTATTTGCCGTTCCTCTCTTGTCTTTCCATTTCATTTCCACTAACGACCCCTACGCCATGAACTTCAAGTTCGTAGCGGCCGACACTCTGCAGAAACTCATCATGTTATTCGTGCTAGGCTTGTGGGCTAATTTTACTAAAACTGGAAGCCTGGAATGGATGATTACCATTTTCTCGTTATCCACTCTGCCTAACACTCTGGTCATGGGCATTCCGCTCTTGATCGCCATGTATGGGAAGTACTCGGGGATGTTGATGGTTCAGGTCGTGGTGCTCCAATGTATTATTTGGTACACTCTGCTTCTTTTTCTCTTTGAGTACCGTGGCGCCAAAATACTCATCACGGAGCAGTTCCCGGAAACCGCGGCTTCCATTGTTTCCTTTAAAGTTGATTCCGATGTGGTTTCACTCGACGGCCGGAATTTCCTCGAAACCGACGCTGAAATTGGCGAGGACGGGAAGCTGCACGTTGTGGTGAGGAAATCCAATGCGTCGAGGAGGTCGTTGGGGCCTTGCTCGATTCCGGCATTTACGCCAAGGCCATCGAATCTCACCGGTGCTGAGATTTACAGCCTGAGCTCGTCGCGGAATCCGACTCCGAGAGGCTCGAATTTCAACAACTCCGACTTTTATTCCATGATGGGATTTCCCGGAAGGCAATCCAATTTCGGTCCAGCTGATTTGTACTCGGTTCAATCATCGAGAGGACCAACTCCAAGACCGTCAAATTTTGAAGAGAATTGTACGGTCGTGTCGCCGCGATTTGGGTTTTATCCGGCACAGTCGGTTCCTTCATCGTACCCTGCTCCGAATCCTGAATTTTCATCCCTAACGAAGAACGCTAGTAAAAATAGCCAATCCCAGCAGCAGGATAATAATAAAGTGAATCACGATGCAAAGGAACTGCACATGTTTGTGTGGAGTTCCAGTGCTTTACCGGTATCGGAAGGCGATGGACTGCACGTCTTTGGTGGGACGGAGTCCGAGCAATCCGGACGGTCTGATCAGGGTGCTAAAGAGATCAGGATGTTAGTTTCCGATTACCCTCAAAACGGGGAAAACAAAGGTATATATTAATATAATATAACTTAATTCATTCATTCATCTGAATTGCTTTGATTTTTCTTAAAATTTGTGCTTTTGGTGTGAAGTTATGACGGGGAGTGGTGACTTCAATGGAGAAAGCTTTGGCTTTTCCGGAAGAGATGGGGAAGATGAGAAGGATAAAGAAGGGCCAAACGAATTCAACAAGTTGAGGTCCAATTCGACAGTGGAGCTCCACCCTAAGGCCACCGCTGGAGCACCCTCGGCTGTTGGCAAACAAATGCCTCCGGCTAGTGTAATGACCCGATTGATCTTGATAATGGTTTGGCGCAAGCTTATCCGAAACCCCAACACATATTCCAGCATCATTGGACTGGTTTGGTCCCTAATTGCTTTCAGGTGAGTTGATTCAAACTTCATTCACCAAGTATTTTCAGATGTCATAAATTTACTGGTTTGAGTTTTTAATTGCAGGTGGCATGTGAACATGCCGAAAATATTAGAGAAATCTATCTCCATCTTGTCAGATGCCGGACTAGGAATGGCCATGTTTAGCTTAGGTAAGAACTTTTCGTTAATCCACATGTATTGTTTCCTAGGCAAGGTCCTAACTGTTGATTTACATGGTGAAAAGGTCTATTTATGGCTCTGCAACCCAAGTTGATCGCTTGTGGCAACTCTGTAGCTACCTTTGCCATGGCAGTTAGGTTCTTGACCGGCCCGGCAGTCATGGCTGCCGCTTCGATTGCAGTAGGGTTACGTGGCGACCTTCTCCGCATCGCCATTGTCCAGGCTGCTTTGCCACAAGGCATTGTACCCTTTGTATTCGCCAAGGAGTACAACGTTCACCCTGCAATTCTTAGCACAGCGTAAGTAACCGTATCACACGAAATTTAAAATACACATATATCGAATATCATACGAAACTCGAACTGATATCTTGATTTACAATCTTACAGGGTTATCTTCGGGATGTTGATAGCATTACCAATTACACTGGTATACTACATTCTTCTAGGATTATGATTCTTCTTCTCTTGTTCTAATAGTTAGGCAGAGTAAAGGGTTGATTCAGAAGCAAGCATCGATCAAAACCGGATTCCATCCTTTACTTAATTAAAACATGAGGATTTCCCGGGGGGGGACAATATGCCAAAGGGTTCCAATATTTTTGGAGCTGAATGTCTTTCCCCTAATATAAGGATCAATACCCTCATTACAAGCCAAACTCCATAAAATTTCCTATAGTTTTTCCGAAAAGAAAAAGAGGCCAATCCAGCACAAGGGAGACAATGAAGAGGGAAACCATGGTTTCACTTGGTACCTACCAAATTCATCTTTCTTATGCTTATTTGTAAAGTTTGATGTCTTATATGTTGAAGTGGTGAATGAGATTATTATTATTATTATTGTTGGTTTTGTATTGTCCGTAGAAGCAGCAATTATCTGCGCTTGTCGTGTTTCTTTGTTTTTTTTTTTTTTAATTTAAATGAAAATTAAATTTGAAAATGAGTTGATTGCTGATTAGTCATTCCCCTTTAACTGGAATCATTTGGTTTAGACAAGGACATCTCACTAATCAACTGTCACGCAAAAAGGGAAAGACAAGGAAAACGAAGCATTTTCTTGTTTTCCCACTGGTTGGGTTTTCGTTAAAGATATTACTAGAATGTAATAAAAATTGTCAACAAAGAGTTGACATTATCGGCTAAAAGTTGATTTTTACGTGTGATTTGTTTATGTTTTTATTTTAATCGAATATGTGATTCAATTTAAGTTTTTTAAAATAAATATTATTATTTTTGCTTGAGTTACTTATTGGGTTAGTGAAAGTTGAAACTTTTATATTAGATTTAAGTTTCATTATTTATAAAATCATAAATTATTTAACAAAAAATAATGATAATTTTTCGATAATATCTGTAAAAGGTAAAAAGGCAAAGGTAAAGTCAAAAGCATGTACCTCAGCTTTGGCTAAAATGGCAACAAACCCTACCCTACAAGAATATGTCGACATTCTTTTTAGGGTATACCGGTCAAACATTTCAACTACTACTTTAATTTGCAACAACTACTTATTCTATCGGTTTCATATCCAATCATTCTTCTTAATTTTTCGATAATATACATATATTTTATAAATAAAATAATTTAAATTTATATCTTTCAAAATAAATATTATTTATTTTTTATTAAAACGCTTGATATTATAAATCAAACAAATTAAATTTAAATTTATATCCTAATTTTAATGATAAGAGTAATCTATCATTGCCGTCGGTGGGTTTAGGGCACGTGATCATACATAGAGTAACATCAAATTTAATTCTTTGTAGTCACAATTCACAAAGACATGCCTCCTAGAAATTAATGTGGGAAATCATTCATTCCATTCCAACTAGAAATCATTTTCCAACTTCAATTATAATGAAAGATGCAACTCCATCGATTAGTTTTTTATTAACAATAAACATGAAACGAATATATCGATGATTCGAGGTTTAGATTATAATGATAAAAGTTAAAGATCCATTTAAAATTATTATTATAATTTAAGGATAATATTAAAATATTTAAATTTTTAAGAACTAATTTAAATAAAAGTCACGATTTGAATTCGTATAACTCTTAAACTTGAGAAAGAGTATTTACTCTTTAGAGTTGAGATCCCCTAGGGTCTCGATTAGGATGCAATATGTACTATTAGAAGGGAACCTACGCATCAACACGCCGTGGATGAGGCATTGTCTTGGTGCATGGCGACAGACACAGACTCTGATTCTAAACCACCATGGCTAAGCTTAAGCCCCCACGGACTCGCATGGTTTTGTTCGGAGATTGCAACGAAATCTGCTTATTTTCTTCTGTATTTCATTAAGATGTGTCAGTTAAAACAGGAACAATCTCATTACTTGCATGCCTTTGTCTTACTTATCTGTCTTCAACGAGAATTGAAGTTTTTCCGACCGTAGTTGGTTGTATTCTGTCCTTAAGCATTCGTTTTGCGTGAGTTGAAAAGATGGAGGTTATGGCACTGATTTTGAGAATCATAATTCTCAAACAATGGGAAGATGAGAGATAGAGTGAAGGGTCCAAGGAGAAATGGTTAATTAAGGTCATGGGACATAAATTAGGATTAGGAAGTGGTCACCTCCAAATCCCAAAGGGTGGTTGGTTTGTCTTAAAATTAGGTTTGGAATGAAGCTTGTGGTCCATTGTGACCAAGCTTCGCATTGTCATTAGCAGCTACGGGATGTTGGAAAATAAAATAGGGAAATAAAGATAATATGTTCAAAATTGACAATCAATGTCAATATTGTTACTTGTTAGACATTTTCTTTCCTTTTCCCTTCATTTATTAAATAATTAATTAAATAGAAAATGATGCCATATTTCTTCTATACCATTGGTTTGAATTCCCTTTCTCCATCGTTTTATTTTCTTGCATTCATTTCGTCTATAATCAAACAAAAGTTCAGTGTCGATAATAATACTATTTCACAACGCAAATCAAACATTAATTCCTTTTAAGAAATGTCGAAAATTATCTTAGATCAAATGCGAAAATTAAATTTAAGGAGAGATTCACCGATCGATTTAAATAATAAAGATATTCATATTATCTCATATTATACATAAATTCGAATCTTGATATGAAAATATAACTACAGATGATAAAACAAACATGAAATCGAATTAAAAGATACGTGACACCAATCCATTAATCTCACTACTGAAATTTCTGTTAAAAAATATCATCTCCCAGATCTCTTCTCAAACAGACAACTCTACTGCAAACAAGCAGATAAATGAACAATGGACACCTTGAACAACAATCCATGTCTCTGAAGACAAAGATTTAGAGACACATATTAACTAGCTTTTTCCATTTTCTTTTTCTTACAAATCTTTCAAACTTTTGCTGTCTCCATCTCCCTTGTTTGCTTCCAATGGCCAAACTCCCCTTCATGTTATTCCAACCTTAGGCCAGGCCTATCATCTCTTGATATCCATGTTTTTGATGATGAACATCTTCATCCATCATCATCGAATTATGCATGCACACGTGGCTAAAAGTGATGGGTGTGGGTCCATTTTCATATGTACACCCATGCTGTTATCATGTGGTGTACTGGTGTTAGGGCATGAACAGGTCAAAAGAAAAGAAAATAGGAAACCCTACATAAAGTAGATAATTATTGCACGCGAAGGGAATGAAAAGTAAGGTTGGAGAGGACATGAATTCCAACACAGGTAGGGACAGTTTGGTTGAGTGTTCAAGAATGAAGTTTGGAAACTCAATTTTTCAAACAGATATGGACACTCAGTTTTCTCTTTTCAACCAGAAATTCATAGCAACCAAGAAAATTTTGAGTCGATGATAAGAGTTTTAGAAGTGTGGAGATTTGTCACCACGTTGAAATAAAAGTTTTTATCAATCATTAAGTTTAGGGTAAATAACATCATTGGTCATTAAACTATTTTCTTTTTATGTTTTAGTTATTAAATTATTGTTTTTGACAAAATCATCACTAATATTACTTTTTTTCCTTCTTATTTTAGCCAGTAATGTTATTTTTTCTCTATTTTTGTCACTAAATTATTGTTTTTTGTGAATATTTTAACGGTGAATGACTAAAATAAAAAAATATATAATGTTAATGACAATTTTATTAAAAATAATAATTTAATGATCAAAATAAAAAATAAAATAATTTAATGACCAATAATATTGTTCACCCTTAATTTTACCGACAATTCCTCTACAACTCAACTGCTTCTAACAATATTTTGACAAATTAACAAATCAAATATTTAATTTATACAGGTGTGTTGCTATAATATATTAGAAAAAGGCTCGACCCTTAAATAAATATTTAAATTATATCTTTTAAGATAAGTTTTTAAATTTTGATTTTATCGATTATGTGTTTAATATTTTTTTTCGTGATCTATACAGGAGTCTCAATATAACGGTATTTTTTATCATCGATATTTAGGTTATGGAGTGTTAGGGATTTTAAAATTTAGAACTATTTTATGATATTTAAGGTTATTTTATTTATTTATTTTTAAATATAATTTTAAAAAATTAAGAAGATAACGTGTTTCAAATGATGAAAATTAAACGAATAATATCGACAAATACTTATTTAAGTAACGATAAAAATATTAGACACATATTTAACCCAAAATAAAAACTTAAACACCTAACTAAAAAAATAATTTAAACTTTTATTTAATTATTAAGCCATCAGAAAAGTGTGGAACAAATTTTGAAAATTTTAATTATTTTTTATTTTAAACTTTTTCAAAGTCATTAAAAGTCGTACTACAGAGATTATTTTCATATCTTTTAAGCAACACATGCACATGAATACAATGAAATGTACATAATATATTATCATAATATATTATTGGGTATTATTAATTTTTAATAATTTTTTAAAATAATTATTTAAATTTTTGAAAATTCAACTTATAGTTATTCATATTTAAAAGTGAGACTAAAAAATTATTTTAATTAAATAAAATCAAATTATCTTTATTTTATACATAATATTTTCTTATAAATTAAAAGTTACAAATCATCATCTTTTTTCTTATGTCCTATATATTTATTTTAATATTGTTATTGAATAAAATTATTAAAATAAAAAATTAACTCACAAATTAAAAGAGATAAAATAAATATTTATAATATGTTGAAATCCCTAAAGTGGCCGATGTTGATGAGATTGAATGGGCCGACGACGGTCATTTGCAACTTGCAAGACTTGAGATTCAGAGGCCAGCACGGCCGTAGAATTTTATTTTAATGATTTTATTAATAACGATTTTATTTATTAACATATTAAAATAAATATATAAGACACGAGAAAAAAGACGATGATTTATAATTTTTAATTTATAAAAAATAATGCGTATAATAAAGATAATTTAATTTTATTTAATTGATATAATCATATATGAGATAAAAAGAATAGTTCATAATTTTTCTTTAATTTTATTTTAAAATATAATTAATTATCTATCGAATCTTTAAATTTTTTAATAATCATTAAAAATTTATTAGTTTTTAGTGATATATTATATTAATAATGTTTAAAAATATCGGTATTATCTCAAAAAATCGTATAACAAATTTTAATAATAAAATCAATATTTAATTTATTAAACTTGAGAATCGTTTAGTTGTTTAGTATAGTAATAGTATTCGACTACTTGTGGCTTAATTAATAATTAAGCAAACTTCTTCACCACAATCATTATCTTAATATAAAGTAATGTTTACACTAATTTAACAGTAAACATGGTTTAAACTAGTGGAACAGAGATTTAAAGGTCTGATTTTGGTAGTTGGACGTGGGATCTTTTATTTTGTTTTATTGATTTTTCGTGAGGTTTTTGTTAGTCTGTTTTATTATACGATTATGATTTATTTAATTTTATCGTGTAAATTTAAAGAGATTTTTAATAGAATATATAACGATAAGATTGTATGATTTTTTACCTTGTATAAAAATTATGTCACTATTGTAATAATATTAATTAATAGTATTATTAATTTGAATCTATTAAAGTAAAAGAATAAACTATGTGAAATTAAAATAAAAAGATTATATCTTAAATCGAGGAAAACTCCCTTATGAATTAATCGTCTAAACAAATCAAATTGTTTTCCCATGTTGGAACAAAAAAGGCATATGATCCAATAAGTGGGGTAATAAGTGTTTAAAAAGAATACTCGGCCCAGGTGATCCGGTTTGCTAACCCATCGACCTAAACCTAATGTTTTGGTATAAAAAATTATTCGACCGGGTTGAGTATTTTATCCCTAAATTTTTTGTAATCGAATATCCAATTTGATATATCAGATTTTTTTAAAATATTAAAGTATATTTAAGACTAATATATATTGTATCTTTCATATTTAATCGTCGATCCAAAAATATATTTGAAAATAATATATATGTATTATTAGAATTTTATTCATAAATATATTTGTTTGATATTTATAAACATATTTATTTATATATTCACGAACACAATAATCAATTAGGTGTAAATAAGCTATTAATACTTATTTACAACGATGTAAATAACTTATTCTTAACATAAGATGGATCCGTCATTATGATATGTATATACAGGGACAAAGTCGCATTAGATGATTGGATGATGAAATTAACTCTTTAATTTTTTTAAGTGATGATTTTCGTATATATTAGTATCAATCTTAGATTATTTTACCTGTTTAACAATCTTAAAAGCGCATAAAACATAAATATATATATTTACTATATAACTAAACGAATATGATCCGTTAAGATCCATTTATATTATATAAAATTTAATTATTTTTACATATTTTTAAATTATTTAATAAAGATAAATAAACCGCTAAGATTTTTTTTTTTTATTTGAGATAATTTTTTTTATTTTTTATTGTTAATCTCACGTGATGCAATTCTCAATTAATTTATAACCATTTGAAGAATAGAGTAAAAATACAAAATTAAATACTTCTTTTAGTTTTTCTCCTAAAGATCTTTTAATTTTCAAATTTTTTTTAATTTAATTTATCTATTTTATTTATCTAATAATTATAAATTAATACAAAACTATTTTAATCTTTAAATAATATATATGTGTCACCGGGCGGATTCACCCTTTAAATAGGGTGGGTCCGTACCCACCCTGAACTTTTCAAAGTTCATATATTTATTCTTAATTTTTTAATTTTTATGAATTGACCCTTAAATTCTTGTAATATTTAAGCTTTGTGCCCATCTGAGATTTCTAAATTTCATATGTGCTCACCCTCAAATGAATTTCTGGATCCGCCATTGATCACGTGCTTCAGATTACATGACAATGCTTTAATATTCCCATCTAAATACTATATTTCTCTGTATTCTCAATGATAAATGTTTAATTTGGATTCATGGTATCACCGTTTCATGATTGTTTTGTAGATCATTTCCCACTTCCAAACCTAATTATGGAAAATATTAATTGAAAAAAACACTTAATCTCTAACTAATCAGTGTTTAGACACGAAATCAAAATTAAACTATAAAACATACTAATTAAATTATACAATAAAAAATTTAAATATAATAATTTTAAAATTTTTAATACCTAAAATGATTTAATTAGAGGAATATTTTTTATTTTTTATTTAAAAAATAACTTCTTTCAAATTTTATTTTGAAGAATAATCATTTTTCTGTACACGTAAACCTAATTCACATCCTGCATAATACGAATTCGTACTTCGCGTCTTATAAAACGTAAAATTTCTTAACTCTTCAAAATAAAATAATATATTTTATTCTAATTTCACGTTTTATAAAATATAAATTTATATTGTACATGATGCAAATTAAATCTACATATAAAAAAATTATACGGTCCCTTCATGTGTCCCTTCATGTGTTTTATGATGGACCCTTTCAGATCTGCTGCGTGATCATAATCATACGGTCCCCCGGGTGTATGACGTGTAGGATGGAGATTCAGCCACGTGCCTAGAACTTGTAAAAATGATATCCCAGAAATAAATGCAAGGGATAATAATGAGACGAGTAACCGACCACCCTGTACCATGGCTGTGGGTCGGGATTCAAAATACATGGACCGACCATGCACCTGCAACCCGCAAAAGGCCTGCTTCAGCGCTAGCAAATGACTATAAAAATTAAAAAGGGTAAATTACACAATGGTTGCACAAACATGGGTCAAGTTTTATTTTAATCACAATTATAAAAAATTTTACAAACTGATCATCAATGGTAAGATTTATTTTTTAATCATCCTATGTTAAATCACTAACGATAATGTAGCAAGTTTGAAAAACGGTGTAATCAACTTTTACCCATCGACCAATTTAATCATAATTTCTAAATTTTTAACCCCGAATTTTACTTATTGATCAATTTCATTTTAATCCTAGAATTTTTAATTTAATTCATTTCCATCATCACCTTCTTAAAAAATGTTCAATTTTCTCTCAAACCAACATGAGATATGATCCTTCCCACCTCCCCTAAATCTAATCAGTGCATCAATCCAAGACCTTTACCCTCAATCATTTCATCAAAAAGGTTTATTCGTTTGCTATATATATCCATATGAATTATTTGGCTCTTCTGACTTTACCCAAAAAGAAAATAAAAACAAAAACAATGACAAAAAATATTAAAAAAATATTTTTTTAATCCCCATTTGTTTTTTATTATAATGTCGGTTGATATTATTTTTAAAAAATTTAAAAATAAATCACAAATAACAGAAGCTCAAAAAAAATTTAAAGAACAATGGTGTATCGGTTTTATAAGAAAAAATTACGTAAAAATAAAGATAATGTAAGTTTGTTTAATTAGATATAATTAAGATTATAAGAATAATTTATGAAATAATTTTATTTAATTTTAATTAATTATATATTAAGTTTTTAAATTTTTATTAGTTATTTAAAAATAATTATTATTTTATGTTAATATTAAATTTTATATAGTATTATTAAAATTTATATTTAATTAAAAAATAAAATAAAATTTTTAATGAGTTTAACTAGTAATGAGTTGAGTTTATCGAACAAATCGAGTTGAATAACATTTTTTACATAAACTGAGTATAATTTTAACGAATTTAACAATAAATTAAATCGAAAAAAAAATATAAATTAAACGATACTGAACTCACGATCCACTTCCTCAATAAACGCCCTAAATTGATTCAACGCTAATAGCGTTCAGCAACGTGTCGTCCATTCTAAAATTTTCCATACGCTCCCATCACTTGCATGACCGGCCAAGGTAAGAAAACGGTACCGTTTAGCCCCAAACGCGAGCTTCATCTGAATCTTCATGTTCTGTGATCCGGAATCACAGCCGTCTGATCTGATAAGATAAGAACACGACAAGAAAGACAACCAACCCCACATGAAATAAAAGATTTCTTTTTTCCTTTTAATAAAAAATAAATAATAATTAAATGATTGAATCGGTTTGATCCGATCGATCTAAGCTTTTTAAGCTCTTCTCTACGTTCACAAACTTTTTACACTGAATACTGTGCACAAACAAATCCACGATTTTCTTTTCTTTTCTGGAAAAAATATCTGAAAAGGAAGAAAAGAAACCACTCCGGAGCTTTAGTTTTGGTATTTTGCTTTCTTTTTTGGTGGTTTTAAAGGAATGCGTTGTGTTTTGAATTCGATTGACGTGATCCGTTTGATGCGCTAAAGATGTCGGTTACTCAATATTGATTTTGGAGGTAACCGCCTTTTTCTGGAGCTTGATTTTTTGGTTTGCGAATGGCGGGAGAGATTCAAGAGCCTTTCAACATTAGTTTTTTGGTAAATCTTTTCTTTCTCTTTCTGTATTTTTGGTTAGATGTTTGGAATTTGGATTGGATTATGTGTTTATCAAATGGAATCATTTTTTGTTAATTCTGTTGTTGTATAGTTCTTAATGAATGTTGTGAGAACGTTTTATGTTTAGAAATGATGAATCTTATGTTTTAACTGATGAAATGATAGTTTTGTTGGTGAAGTTTAAGATTAATAGGAAAATAGTGGTCGGTTTACTTCACTTGCAAAGTGAAGTTGCTTCTTATTCATAGACTGATTTTAATCTTTGATGCTAAGTATCTGCTTGATTTCTTGGGAACAAAAAAATCTGTGTCTGTTTCCCCTTCGGATGATTTAAGTTTAAGCTTCAAAAGTTAATTTACTTGCTATTTAGGGTCCGTTGCCTGATTTGCTGTAGTTTGATTATGATCACTGTCTCCTCTCCTATGTCAATATTTGGTGATATATAGAATAAACTGTTAAATACGAGTAAAAATATACATGCAATATAAAATCAATTATGCGTGCACTTTTTTTTTTTTTAAGTTCATTAAACTTCGTCCTATTTTATTGAAGATCCTTTTATCTCTTGCCATTAATGAATTTCAAGTTTCTTTTCTCTTTGTTTGGCAAAAGAGGTTATGAAGATGCAGGGCAGGGTAGGGCTGGCTACTTATTTTAGTATAGGACTAGAAACTTATCATGTACACTGGGAAATATAGACTAGCATATGATTTTGATTTGCCCAGGTTAATGACACATAATCATCATTCAAACTTGTGGGTTCTAGTCATTAATTTGGATGCTGCTCCAAAAAGCTTGATGATGAGTGCATAGGATTTGGATAGTAACATTGAGGACCCGAAGGTAGAATATGGAGAACATGTATGCCAATTTTAGGCAAAAACTGCAGTTATCCTTAGGATATGGTATGCATTTTAGCTACTTGTTTTGTTACTAACAGAGAGAATTATATTATTATATAAGTTACTTATCCCTTTTCAAATTCAAATCGTCTATGGCACCAGTATTGTGCCATTAGGAATGTCTACTATGTCAATCCTGACACTTTGAAAATCTTTAGAAGATTGTTTTTGGCTTTAATTGCTTACAGTATCTCAAGTACCTCCCAATAGCATTTAAGTGCTGGTGAATGTTGTCTTCTAAAATCTTTTGTGCGTTTCTAATCCATGAAATGACTGATAAAATACCATTTTGTTGTACTGTAGCAGATCATTTGTCCAATCCAACTTTTTGTTTTATTCTAACTCGTCCTCTTATTTGAACTGGGCAGACAGAATCTCTGCATTCTGGTTCTATATCATTTGGAAGATTTGAAAATGAACCCTTAGCTTGGGAAAGGAGATCATCTTTCTCACACAATAGATATCTCGAAGAAGTTGAGAGATTCTCAAAACCGGGTTCAGTTATTGAGAAAAAAGCTTATTTTGAAGCCCACTTTAGGAGGAAGGCGCGTCTTCTCCAAGGTTCATCCGAGGACCAAAATGGAGTTGAAGGTCAAACTTGTGAGAATGATGCTGCGGTGATTGAGGGTTATGGAGAATATCAAACAGTTGAGAACCATGCTGCAGAGTACAAGTCTTATGGAGAAGAAATTGATAGTTTAAGTAAAGATGGCTATTACAACCATTCTGATGAGAATGGTTTGGATTATGCAGATTATGGGGAAGATTTTTCTTGTGCGAATCAAGGAAGGCTATTTGATCATGAAAATGAAGGGAACCAGTCTGATTATGTGAATGAAGGTAGCCTTTGTGCTAACTTTGACAATAGTCCTGAAGATTCAGAATATCTTGGGGAGGGTGCATTGATTGATTGTGGAAAAGAATATCCTGAAGGTTCATTCACTCATGAAACTCATGTTTTGATTCCTGGAGATGTTAAACCTGAGGAGACTCCTCAAAGTGAAACTGCACATGATAATCCCCTTAGTAGAAACGATAAACCAGAGAAAAAAGTGGAGGAAAACCATGATGACGAAGCAGGTAGCATTGATGAATCACTTGAGCCCAGGGATCCATCTCCCGTTGCTGGATCCACCGAAGAAGATACTGCTAAGATAGAAATTCGGCAAAGTCAATCTCCGAAGGTATGGGTTTATATTTATATTAATTCTTGTTGGTTTCTGAAAAGTAGCATTCATTGCAGACTTGCAGTAGCCTGAAACTTATTTCACATTGTTTCTGATGTGATAACTGCATTTTTTTGACTTGTGTTAAGTACTTGTAGCTTATATTTTTTTGATATTTTTTTAATTCTAGTTGAAGACTACTATAAAACCGAGGTTGAAGTCTCAAGTGAGTCCTGATCATTCACGGGAAAACAGTTCTGATCCTTCAAAAGTGGCTGCAAGGGCTCTAGAAAGAAAGGAAAAAGAGATCACAAGGAGAACAAGAGCAGAAAAATTACCATCACGAACTGCCACTCCAACTAGACGTGCAATGCATAGATCTCCGAAAAAAGAGGTAAAGTTTGGTCTTTGACTTGAAACTTAAATGAAGAAAGACAACATCTGCAGTACCTAGTTTTTGTTCTATGTTAACCACTTTATTAAGATTTCATACTGCTATTTGAATCCCCTTTTACTTGGTCTTTCTTGTCCAGGATTCCGAGAGAGACAACGCAAACTTAAGCACCGAGCATAAAAGGTAGTTATTTCTTGCATTTGAAGAATGTGTATGTTTCTTTTGTAGGGACAGTTCAAATGATTATTTTGTTCTTCTGACAGTATGAAAGGAGCAGTGACAAAGAAAGTAATTGAAGCTCGATCTTCTTCATCGAAAAAGATCGAACCTGTTGCTTGCCAGACACCAAATAGGTCTGTAGCAACATCGTGGGAATTGTTTTAGGTCATAAAATTTTTTACTTTCAACCTTAACATATTCTTTTATATAGGTTTAAGCAGACTGTCAATTCGACTAAAGCAGATGTAAAGTCAATTGCTGGGTCATTCCATTTCAAAAGTGTTGAACGAGCTGAAAGGAGAAAAGAGGCAAGCAAGCATGCTGTCATTATGATTTTTTTTCCTTTTTTAGTTTAAGGATAAACTTCAATGTGTCTATTCTTTTTTTTTCATAAAATGTTATCAGTTCTTAATGAAATTGGAAGAGAAAATACATGCCAAAGAGGCTGAGATGAATCAGATTCAAGCAAAAACACAGGTAAGGGAAGCATACAGTATTCATTGCTTACTATTTTAAATGAAGTAGAAATGGTATTCCTCTATGCGCTTCCTTGTTAATATTTGAAACGAAGGACTGCACTGACATTTCTGGATTGGATACTTTGCTTTTCCACTCTGACAATATCCAAGGTTATCCTCTCGGGATTGCTAACTTCATAAATAAATTGAATGCTTTGGTCTCATTGCAGGAGAAGACGGAGGCTGAAATTAAGCAATTGCGGAAAAGCCTTAATTTCAAAGCAAAACCCATGCCTTCTTTCTATAATGTTGCCTCAGCACTAGGGTCTAATGGAAAAAAGGTGCATTAGAAGCTATACTATTGCTTTGATTTTATAATGCAGCTCATGTCTTGTGTGTGATTAATTCAAGGAAGCACGCCCTCATGTATACTTTATAATGAAGCCGTTAATATTTTGCACTTTTTCACGTGATTAGTCCTACGATAATCCAAATCACTTATTTAATATTTTTGTTCCATTCGGCAATAGATTTAACACTGGCTTTCTTCTATTTCCTTCTCAGGCTGTATCATCATGTACCAAGAAACCTGCTAAAGGGGGACCGAAATCTGCAAATGCAGGTGTGGGATCAACCGCAAGGTCGCCATCACTCTCCATGGAAACAAATAAAGAGGTCCTTTCTGCTGGTGGATTTGAAGGTGAGTCAAACTTTCATACAATTGAGCCATCATCTCAATCTCGCATCGTATCCATATCCTCGACTCCATCAACTGGTAGTCACGGCTCCCCGGCATCTGTCACAGAAAACATTATCCTTTCAAAGAAGAAGAGAGGAAAAGAGAGCAGTAATTTGCCAAAACATCGAATACCAGAAAATGTTAAGGTTGTCAAAGATCATATGAATGGTGGCATGCCAAAAGTAGGATCCCAGAGAAACACCCGAGAGGTTACGAGGAAGAATAACATGAGAAGTGCTGCAATTGGCAATGCCTGTGATTCTGGTACGGGTCGTTTGGCAGTTGTAGCTTCCTGAAGTGATCAGCCATGGTGTTTCACCTTCACCCATTTTTCTTTCCCATTTAGCCTGGGCAGCCGACACAGATATCTACCACACCAGGAATCTTAATGGTGCCAGGTTTACATGGAAAACCAGATTCCTTGCAATGGAAATATCATAATCGCAATACCGGTAATAGACTGTGGGTAGTAGTGTTTCAGAATTACTCAAAACAACTTAAAATTATAGGGGGTGTAATGCTAAGTTTAGCTGGAATTCTAGTCAGTTAATAATGGTGGCTCCGTTGTTTGTATCCCTTACCTGCCACCTCTGCCAACATATTCCTCGATAGAAAGATGAGGTTTGAAGCAAGTGGACATGTTCCATTATCATCCATTGTGAAATGAATCCAAAATAGACGATGCAATCAAGTAGGTAAGCAAAATTATAATGAGATTTTTTTAAAGCAAAACATGGAGATTTAAGAGGAATTGAATTAAATATAAGCATACTTAAAATCATCTCATCTTATTACCAAAACTAAGAATGCATGGACCACCACCACCACCACCTCCTTGTTTCCTTCGTCGTTTACATCACCATTTCTACACCTTTGCTTTCTGCAACTAAAAAACATACCAAACTCTCCTTTTAAACTACTCCATAAACATGGCTTAATCATAAATACTTTTACACAAAAACTCTTTTTTTTTTTTTTTTTAAACTTTTAACTAGCTAGTAATCCCCTAAACTAGAAATAACCAGAATAACAAATACAACAAGATTGGTGGCAACAGTGATGATGAACATTGATTTCCCAGGCCTAACTGCTGTCCCCGACGCCTGATCATCTGTTTTGTGTGGAGGTTTTCTATAGTAGAATGGGAAATAAGGCAAGATAGGATCAGGAGGGGGCTGACCGTAAACAGAATTGCCATCATAAGGTGGTGGTTGTGTGTAATATGGCAAGTTCCCTGTAGGTGGAGGGTATATTCCTGTTTGTGAAGGCGGTGAATAACTAGCCGGAGGTGTTTGAGTGACTGTACCACTGCCACCTCCGCCGCCTATGCTGCCTCCTCCGGGACCTGTTGGTGGTGGGTAACATGGATAAGGACATGGGTTATCTTGCTCGGTTTGAATAAAGAAGCTGAAGAAGATGAAGGAAGTGAGAGCTTTGTTAAGTACTGTATTGGCCATGTTATAGAAAGGAAAAATAGTAGAGGGATAGGAAAGAGAAGAGTGATATATGTGGGATGAATGAAATCAAACTCTCCCTATTCTAAGCTTTATTTTCAAGCTTTTTAGAAGCTAATAAAGGAAATTAAAGGATTGAAAAGTAATCCCAAGCTACTCAATGACATTTGTGTTAAAGTTGATAGCACAGAGCCCACACCTTTACTGCTCAAAAACAAGGGGAGGGGGGAATGTCACAATTTTGGACCCCACAGCACTATGAAACTTTGCAATGAAGTTTTAATTATGATCAATGAGTTGTTTTCAAGAAAGGGTTGTTGAAGATTTTGTACATGGAGGAGATTGAGTTTTCTGGTTTCAAAGATTCTAATCCACTGCAAGAAGCTTAAACAGGGGACTCTGTTTTTCAATAATAACAACATGAGCTTCAAGCCTTCAGGGTTCCATATGGCATACTTCTTTTTTTCCTTTTTCATTTGTTTCAGTTCTCTTTCAATATGTTTTGCTTGGAATTGCTTGGAATTTGTGTCATCTTTTCCTGAATATTTAAAAGGAAAGTGTACTTTTTGAATAGCTCAATAAAGTTCATCTTTTGATATCATGATAAAACTAAATAGAATATCAGTGAAAGTATGTTCTGTTTTTAGGAGTCAATATTCCCAAAATAATGCTTTGAACACAGTAATCAACCTCTCACATCACATGCATTTCTTCAATCAATAATATTTTGTCTAAATATGTTACTTTACCAAAAATCAACATTATTATTCATTCTGTTCAAAGAGAGAAAATGAATGATCATAAAACGTATATTTCTCATTTTAATTACATTTTTTAATTTTAGGGGTTTAGATTAAGGTTTGAGATTTAAGGGTTTAGGGCGTAGAATTTAAGGTTTATGGTTAATATTGAGAGCTTAAAGTTTAGATTTTAAGGTGTTAGTTTTAGATTTTATAGTTTGAGTTATTTATTCTTTACATAATTTGTATATTAAATATAATTCATACCTTTAACCCTTAATCATAAGGATTATATATCGATATACAAATTGTGTACAAAATTTACATAACCATTATATAAAATTTAAAACCTAAAGTTCATACCTTAAAATATAAATCTTAAACCCTAAATTCTACACCCTAAACCCTTATACCTTAAAATCAAAACTTTCATATTAAAGTATTTTCCTAATCATAATAACTGTGGTTACTTGTCTCAATAACTGTGGTTCATAGTTGACACATAAACCAAGCGTAGACTGCGTACACCTCCTCTTGTGATGCAGCAAGAGACGTGACATTTGTTTAATTAAAATTAAATAGAATTTAATGAATAATTTAAATAAAATAATAATAATTATCCTACAATTTAAATAATTTTATTTATAATCATAGTGGAAGCCGAGAGACTTGACTCCCCTCAAAATTTAGATAATTAACTTTTGGTTTTTCGATTTTTAAAATATTTTAAATTTTTATTTTCATTTATTTTTATTTTTATATAAATATCTATAAGATATTCTTATCTTATCAAAGAGTTAAAAATATAAATATGTTGATTATAAAATTTGAAAAAGAAATTATGATGAATTAGTGTCTTAAGTGTTAATATTTTATTTTGTCTCTTATCTATCTCTCTATTTATCTTTTCTACAAAACCGTCAAAGTTGATTTATACGTGGCCCTTTCCTCTCCCTCTTGTCCTCCTTACGCCGCCCATAGACTGTACATGTCATGCCTGAGACGTCCATGAATCAAACTCTACAAAACGACACTGTGGGATCCATCAGTAGGTGATGAAACAGAAGTGGATCTCATACGCTATCACACATTTTAGGAGGGATAACAATAAAACGGATAGGTTTTGGGTGCATTAATTTTGAGTTTAATCCGAAAATTAAAATATTTATTCTAATTTTTATTTGATCTATTTTAATATATTTTTTGATTTGATCTAATTTTATTTTTAACAATATAACTTAAACTCGAATTTAAATTTGATTTTTTTAATTAAAAAATCTATCTTTATCGAGTTGAGTCGGTACAAAACGTAACTATTTTGAGTCAAATTCTCATCCCTATTTTAGTGGGTGACATTACATTTCACCAACTTAAAATATTTTTGATAATATTTTAATTTTGTTTTTCATAACAAATTTTAAAATTATCAAAAACAATCACCAACTTAAAATATTATAAATAATTAAATTTTAATTTTTTTCAAAAAAAAAATCAAAAAAAAAAAACTAACTTACAATATTATAAAAAAATCTGATATTATAATTTCTCAAACAAATTTTGAAATTTACTGTTTATTAACCGCAACCTATACTTTTGTTTTTCGGCCTTTTCCCTTTTCCCTTTTCCCTTCCACCTCATTTCTTTACTACCCATCTGACCATCTCTCGTCTCATTTGTTTTTCACTTTCCCAGCTCTGTTCTTTGTGGACTATGGATGGATCCATTGATTTTCCATTTTCAAGCACACAAACAACATGCTTGAACAACAAAAAGGAAATACAAAATGAAAATCAGAACAATGGAAGGACTAAAAAATTATAATTTTTTATTACAGATTTGATCAATATCGATATACAAGTAGAAAAAAACTATTAGGTGTCCCCTGCAGGCTACAGCTTGCTCCTTCAAAGAAAATAGAATTCTACTTGGGAGTTAGGACCCGTCAATCCCAATTCAATAGGCAAGAAACAACAAGAATACACACACCAAACCCAGTAATCCCACATCAAATTTCCGGCTTGCAGCACCATAAGTTTGGTCAATAGGATATAGGCTCCCAGGTGGACCAGTTATGTATATGAAGGATGGTGGACTAGGTGGTGGTGGTGGACAGTATTGAGTCGGCGGCTTTTTCGGTGTAGGCGGAGGCAACACGGGAGGTGAAGGTGGTGGAGGGCATGGTGGAGGTGGTGATGGCGGTGGAGGACTTGGTAATACGCATGATGGGGTACACTTGATGCCTTGATCACCCGGTACGGTGCTCTCGTCGAGCTTCCTTGATTCCAAGCCGCTGATGGGGTACGCAACGGTGGCGAGTACAAAGAAGATGGCTGTTGCTGCAATTATAGGGTTGAAATGGTTTGTTTTGATCGGCATGGTTGTGAGTAGACGAGGGGAATATGGGTTTGTTTAGGTGAAGTTTGGATGCCTACAGGCTGCAATGGCCAAAATGGCGTGAAGGAGACGTAGTCTTCAGGGCTATTTCTATTAGTAAGTTTGGTAAGGGAATCCCATTGCATGTGAGAACTATAGGGATGGACCAAAAATAAAGGGGCGCCCATCAGATACGCTTCCATAATATTCATTCATTTATATTAATTACAAATATGTTTTTTTACGATAAATTAATATACAAATTATATAAGTCGTTATTAATTATTGATTATCGTTTCTAGGGTTTAATCCTGATTAATTTAAATTAATCTATATCATATCTTTAGGTTTGGTGGATGAATGTTTTGGCAGAAATTTTTTACATACATTATATTCCAAATTGAAATTTATTTAAATGATATTAAATTATTTATCACTTAAATCAATTTGTAATAACTAATTTTTTATCAGAGTCTTTGATCCAATTTATACCGTTTTTCAAAACTAAAAAATAGGTTAATACCCTCTTTAGTTTATATGCTCCAAAATAACTACATCCAAAGCCATTCTTCCTTTGCGGCACATAACTTCTAGTCTAAATAGTTAAAGGAACGGTTTTTATTTTTAGAGGTCACGGGTTCGAACATCAGTGATGTCAATAGAGTGATTGAACAATCAATGTCAAATGATAGTTTTTATTCCCTTTTTGGATTTAATCTGGTTTTTTAGTGGGTTAATATCCTTTTTGGTCCATAAAACTTTCATTTTTGTTTTTATTTATTCCCTTTTTAGATTTAATACTGTTTTTATATAGTTTTATTACCCTTTCATTCCCTCTAACTTTACTTGATTTTTTATTTGGTCCAATCCAGCGGTTAAATTCCCCTTTCAGTCCATATTATTTGATTTATTCAAAATTTTCCTTTTTAAAATACGATTTTTTTTTCAAAATTAATTTATACTAATATAATAAAAGTGTTTCATATTTATATGAAAGAGTTGAATTTGTACAGCCTATGCAATTAAATAAATTTCTAATAATTGTATAAACATAAATTAAGTCTACTTTGGCATGCTCCATGTTGGACTGCACATGCTTACCTACTGACCAAGAAATCTCCCGTATATCAATACATATATACGTAGTATACATGCTACTTATTAAATCAAATACATTGAAGATGACCTAATTAACATGTAAAAAAGATTAATCTAATTCTAATTACATGCAAATCATTATAATTAGTGTTTTTATAACCTCATTTCTTTATACTAAACCCTTGAAAGCGAAGAATCATTGAAAATTACAGGTGTGAGCATAAAGGTGATGGAATATCAAAAAATAAGAAACAGTTGTCAATATCCAGGAGGAGGAGGACAAGTGGAGATGGTGGTGACTCACAGCTCAGACTTGCTCATTTATTATCAGCCTCTCGATTTTATTACAACCTTTTTTTATTGGCATCAATGTCATGTCATGTTCCATGGTCATGGTTATATTTAGGATGAAATTAAATACAATAAATGTAATTTAGTTATAAATGTAGTACCAAATTTTATTTTATTTATGTAATTAAGAGTGGAGTTTATAAAAGGTGTTGGTTGTTAGTGATTAAAAAAAGGCACCGTCCCGTTTTCATAATGCCACCTTTTTATTCGATCAACTTCCCTAAAACATCATATTTTATGAAAAACTTAATTAGTAGTTTTTAATCACAAGCACTGCTTTTGGAACCTTCCTATAAACCCATTTAATATACTTATGCCATAATCATTTCAATGATTGACTTGACAGATCCACGTAGGAAAGTGAGTCGAGTTGAATTAGAGTAGTATTAAATTCAATTTGACTTGTTAAGGTTTTGAATTGGATTCGAGTATTTTTAACGAATTTAAAAAATTTGAACTTAGTTCATTGAGAACTTGAGTCAAATTCGAGTTTAATTCAAGCTCAATTGAATCAAATATAGATCGATCTTTGATCGTGTCAGACTCGAGTAATTTGTCACCTATCACGTCTCTTTTAAAGCCTTATTAAGAAAAATAAATAAATAAAAAAGTTGTGTAAACTAAAACTTGATAATTTTAAGTTAAGGTTTAAGGAGTTTAGGTTGTTGGGTTTAGAATTTAGGATTTAGAGTTTAGACTTATGTTTAGGTTTTTGTTTTAGGGTTTAGACTTATACTTAAGGTTTTAAGTTTAAAAATTTAGATTTTAAATTATGAAAATTAAAAAATAATATATTATATTTTCAAGTAGTTCATAAATTTTTCGAGTTGGGTATCAAGTAGCTCAGCTCGTTAAGAAATCAAGACAAAATTAAGCTCAAATCGAATCTAATCGAGTTTAAATAACTCACGATCTGTCTCGTCTTATTTACAGATACATTCAACTTATATTTATATATTATTACCTCAAAATTATTAAAAAAATTTGTTTTGATTTATTTTAATAAACTTGTATCTCACATTTAATTTTAATAAATAAATCTTTTAATATAATTTCTTATATATAAAATTTCAAATTTAATAATTTAAATAATATTAAGATGTTTATCATTTAAATCAACCTCATTATTAAAATTAGTGAAGCTTCTATGAACCCCAACCAAATAATTAATGGATCGTCAATTCACAGACCAGATTACCATTCCCATATTCTTTCAAACTAGTCAAATCAATGTATAGGCAATTAATACTATAGAATAAACAAACCTAACCATACATATTTGTCTATTAAATCTTAATTTAATTCCTATACTTATTCTAAATAAAGAAACATAAATTAGAACATGATCTTTACATCAACTACAGTAAATGAAAATACACCAGAGAAGTGAGCAAAATCCTGTAGGCTGTAGACATGGAGTGGTCAGCGTTAAATGTTGAATCCATAAGCACACTGGTCAAGCCCAAAACCACACACACCAGTCATTCCATATGGCTGGTTTTCCAAACATTCTCAAAAGGGTTCAGCTGCTGCTGCTGGAAAGATCAATAAAAATGGTCGGATTCAACAACTTCAGGTTACATACAGATTCCATTTTGTCCTGTTTAAGTTCCCAGGCTCCTCAATTGGTCCACAACCATGGAGATGGAAGTGATTGGAAGTCTTGAGCCATATCAAATAACATTTTCTGCAACACATCAAGGCTGCAAACTTTCCCATGCTCTGCTCTCTATATCCTTTCAACTTCCACTTAAACTCCAATTTCCAGTAACAATATTGAGGTGTTGAATTCCATGCAAAAGCTTGGTCAAATCAATAGCCTTTTTCCTCTAAACCTCAGTTTCACAATCTGTTCGACCTTAAACTCAACACATTACTACAGCGATAAACTGTTTAAGGTCGAACAGACAACGAGATCAAGGCTAACCAGAAAAGGGCTGTTCATTTGACAAGCAAAGCATGGAACCCACTCACCAATGGAAACTATGTAGTATGTAGTACTTGAACATATTGTTGAAGACAAGAACATGTTCAAGTAATTTGAAACCCCATATAGCATGTAAATGATGGAAGCCTGATTTTATAGATACAATAAGATGATAAAGAAGAATGGAAGTGGAATTTAACTGTTATAAAAGCATGATAGACAAGCCCTTAATTTGGTAACATAGGCAAGTGAGGTGCTTTGGCTTTGACTCGCAGGTGCAGGTGCAGCAAAGTATTTCGGCTTCAGTTTTCGAGGGTGATTAAGGTTTAAGAGTAGATGGACTAGGAGGAACCGAAGTGAAGAGGTTAGCTGAGGCCTGAGGTTGTGTGATTCTCTCATCTACCCTGTCTAGTTCCTAGAGTAATTACTATAACTTTTTCAGTTCCCAATTTCTGGGTTTAAACTATTTCTAGTTATCTGCAAACTCAACATCGTTTCCAGGTTATTGAACTAGCTAGGCAAAGTGGCAAACCATCCGTTTCATGAATTACCATGGAAAGTATTTTCCAGTTTCCATTATCTCCGAGTTGAGGGCTGCATTTTAATAAATTATACAAAACCTTTAAAATGTCCATGACTTGAGTTTGCGGTTGCATGTGCGAGATGAAACCTTCTATGCAAATTATTTTTTTTCACTCGTTAGTTGGTAAGGTGTTTGGTGAATTGAGTTTAAAATTTACTAGGTGCGGATTTAGTTCAAATTTATCCGAATGATTCATTTAGATGTATTTTTATTTAAAAAAATATTTTAATACATAAATTATGTAAATTCTATAAACACGTCAATTTTAGAGTTTAAGGGTTATGTTTAGATTTTAAAATTTGATTTTGTGTATAATAATAATGAATATTTTAATAAAAACACATTAATTATTTAGGCATCACATCGTTTTCATAGTACGGGGAGCAAATCGAATTATTTCATAATTGAGGGACCAACTTGGTCCATTACATAGAGGAGATGAATTTGGGCCTAAGCCCAAGATAACAATACTAATTGGTTTCTGTATGATCAGCTCCGATAGTTTGGGCTTTAAAATATCAAACTAGTATTCAAATCAATGAGAGATGAAATTGGTGAAATTACACATAAAGTCCTCAAATTATAAGTTAAAACATATTTCTAGCTCGACCCTTTCAAATATTGCATTTAAACTCCTGAAAGTCAGTCATACACCATGGATGAAAAAAGACTGATTAATTCACGGGCAAATGACAAAATCCTCGTCATAAGTGAAATGACTTCGACGATAAGGTCGAAGTTTTCCGTGGCACAGAGAAGGCCCCGAAGGAGACACCGGTCCTCGAAGGAGTCGAGTATCGTACAGATGTCCTAAACTTACAGTACCTTTGTTTATCGGCCAGCTGCATCCTCCAACGGAAGCTCTCGACAATAACAGAAGCATAACGACGAGCCTCGAACACTTGAAATGTTCCCCTGAACATCGCATATCTCAGTACCCCCTTGGATTTTCAGTTGTTGAAACAGCAAGTGGAACAAAGATTATATACAATGAAACAAAAAGACGAGCGAGATAGTGGGAATGTTAATTTTAATGATTTTCAGACATCTAATTATTATTATTTTGATTAATTCAGACATGTAATTATTAAAATGTTGTATATCTAAATTCTTAATCTTCAAGTGAACGTCATAATTGAACATCGCAATAGCAGCCATTTTTGAAACACAGGGAACAGTTTCTGTATCATTTGTGTTATAGTTTTATGTTATAATTGTAATGAAAATAATCATATTTTTATACAGTTTTGATATCTAAATTGTTTGTATTATATAATTTTAATCAATATATTGCAGTCTACGATAATTTATTATTTTATAATCATATATTAGATACGTTCATTACGAGAATTATCTCAAATTGATTGTTTTTGGACTGATGTTAACTTTTACAAGTTTTTTTTTTTTTTTTTATTTTTTAAAGAATTAATTCAAAATAAATACTTAAATTATATAATTTTTAAAATAAATTTCTAATATTATTTTTGTTGAAATATATGTCTAAAAGTTTTATTTCATTGGTGCTATAAGGTAACGACGTTAAAAAAATTGTTTAACTAAAAAATAAGTGTTTAAATTATATATTTTTTCTGAGATAAGTGCCTAATGATTTTTTAGCTAAAATAGGTACCTAAAATTTTATTTCATTAGTATTTTAAGATAACACAACTAAAAAATATTAACCAATCAAAATTTAACATGTGTTTATTTAAAAAATTATTAAAAACTGGAAAAATAATTTTAAAAAAAAAACTTAAATTTTTTAAAAAGTCTCAAATCTCAAACTTCAAAATTCACACAACTATCATCATTGATAGTCTCACAGATCTCGTCGTTGTATGAGACCATTTTTCTCAACCACTTATCATCGATAACCAGTAAGAGGCATTGTAATCGAACGTTGAACGATTAAAACTTTTTACGTTCGTTGTTCAAAGTCTGATTAAAATTCATAATGTCAATTATTGACGGTGGATAGTTAGAGAAAATCGTTGGTGGTTAAAGACGATGGTGACGATAGGGTCTGAGTTTATATATTTTTTTTTTAATTTTAGGAGTTAAGATTTTAATTTAAAGGTATAAAATTTAGAATTTAAGATTAATATTTAAAATTTAGATATAAGATTTAAAGTTTAAGGTTATAATTATATTTTAAAATTTATAATGTAAATAACAAGTTTGTGCACAATTAATTTTAGGCAGCCATGTATAGCAAAATTTCACCCTTTTAAATGTTTGACCTTTTCCAAGTTCGTAATATGGGCTTTTGATATTGTAGCCATTGATGGAGGCAATGGGTGGATTAAGGGTTATTTTAGGATTCGTAAAGCGATAAAATTTAAAATTTTTTTTGGTGCTAAAATTACATAGGACATA
Source organism: Abelmoschus esculentus (assembly GCA_035048815.1). Taxonomy (NCBI): domain Eukaryota; kingdom Viridiplantae; phylum Streptophyta; class Magnoliopsida; order Malvales; family Malvaceae; genus Abelmoschus; species Abelmoschus esculentus. The sequence continues at coordinate 2,545,662 of JAUCBN010000031.1, read as the reverse complement.
AAAAAGAAGAGAAAATTGTGTTCAATTTTAATCATTCCTTAAATCGATTACTCCATTTCTATGATGTTAGTTCAGATATTAAGCTAACAATCCGACACTAATCTATTTTCTTTCTAAGACAAGAATATTCATTATCGATGACAATAATTAATATTTTTTTACGATAGTAAATATATGGATATAATATGAGATAATGGGTTTAAATGTGGATAGAAAACATTGATCACAACACAAGAGTATAAGGAGAACCCACATGTGATTTGAAGTAGGAAAATCAGATTTTGTGGCACAAAATAATGCATACATGAGGAACAAAGTGAGGCATCTTGTGTTCATAAATGGATGGTAGAGCACTTTAAAAAAGAAAAAAACTTTCTAGCTAAGCTTAGATAGAGGGTTTGCTTCAACTTTAGTAGGCACTAGGCAATGTGGGTGGGATGGCATGACTAGGCATCATGACTAACCTATCTTATCGAATATTAAGTTTTTTTAATAACTTTTATGAAAAAAACGGGGAGAAAAACGTTAACCGATAACTTTAATCACCTGTTTTAAAGGTTGTTGACTATTAAACAGGCAAGTTAAAATTGCATACTCTTTAAAAAGTAATACTTAAACTTTTGTTACTTATCAAAATACTAAAAAATATTCGATCGATTGAATCAATTTATCATCTTTAATTAATTTATTCAATGGTTATTCAAAAAAGAAATAATTGCATTATTGAATGAGTATAATATATGAGAAATGGAGGCAGTAAACATGGCCATACCTTGTTGTTGTTTGGGTTGGAACTTTGAAGACACATAAAATGGTATTTGTCTAGGGTCCATCTCCCATCACCCACCCATTGCCTGTTTGACTTGAATTCAAGGAATCCAATGTTGAAAAAAAGTAATACATGTAATGTTGATGGTCCCATTCTCTTTAACACTTTTTTCATTTTCAGTCCATACGGTCCAAAGTTCATCAACATTTCATATGTTTTATTTGAGGTTGAGAAAATTGAACTTTGGGTTATAATGACTCAGAAAAGTATGAAAGTTGATGTTCAATGTCATGCTATCTTAGCCAACAACACCGACCAAGGACTAGGACAAGGGGTGGATGCAGCCTGCAGTGGCAGATACACCTTTTATGGTAGGATGGGTCCGTACTTACCTTAAATTTTTTAAGGTTTATATTTTATTTTTAATTTTTTAATTTTATAAATTAATATATATTTTTTTATATTTAAAATTTATATTCAAATCGATTTTAATATAAAATATTATTTATAATTAGATTATAATTTAACCAACTTCAATTTTTAATCATAATTTTTTTTTCCTTATTAAAGTTATATCCCAGCCTAACCTCAAAAGCAGAATCAGGTAAAAGTCTAATCCAACATAAAAATCAAACTCCTATTAATAGGATCACCCTACGTGTTGTTTGATTTAAAATATTTTTTTACATAAAAATTAAGTTTAATTGACACCCAGTTGTCTTAAAAAAGTGTTTTGAAAAATAAATCTCTGAAAAGACTCCCATCCCATTAAATTTGTATAAAATCAACTTTTAAATATTTAAAAAAAAATTATATAAATTATTTGATTAAAGATTTTTAAAATATTTTTTTTATATTTTACCATTAAAAACTTAAAATAGTAAAAGCAATATTGAACATATTTAAAAAGATAGAGGGTGTATTAATTTTTAATTCAATTAATTTTTTAACAATTTAGCAAGGTCTAAATATTTTATTTAAAAATTTTGTGATTATCATTTATTAAATTCAATTAAATAATCGAATAAAGAATCTATCTGCATAATAATGATAATGATGAATCAATAAAAATAGTTTATTTTTTAAGAATCAAACAAATACGAATAAATAATGTAAGGCTTTAAAAATAAGCAAATGTCTCGTAATTAAAAAAAATACTTGCAATTAGGTCTCTATCGCTATCTAATCTAATAGTGACGTCATATAATAGTTTTTTTACTAAAAAACCTTGTTTATATTCATATTAAGATTTGACACAACTTTATTTATCCCATTTCTCTAATCCTTTTCTCATTAGCCAGGAGATAACATATTATTTTATCTCAATAAAAATACTATAAAATATTAATTTATGATTAAAATATAAAATATATCACATAATAAGATGATGGAGGAACAGGGATTATACTGGTCAGATTCATGGCTTTTGTCTTGTCGTTGGAATTATACAGAGTTTAGTATTGTTTTTAAAAAAATGTGATATAAAAATATGATGAAAAATATAATGGATTTTTTTAAAAAAAAATATTTAAGATATATAATGTTAAGTATTATTGTTAAAAATATTTTAAGAAAATATATAATTATTTTAGATATGATGTTATAAGTTAAAAAATATATATTTAAATGATAATTAAATTTTTTTATATTATAATATTAATTTAAATTATAATAAAATATTAATAAATAAATACATAAATTATTTTTGAGAAGTGATTTTGAGAAAAAATGCTTTCTAGAAATTTGATATTAATATATATAATTTTTAAAATAAAAAATAATTTATGTTAAATATAATTATATATTTTAAAAAATTAAATTATAATAAAACATAGTAAATGAAGGTCAAAATTATAATCTGACTCTTAAAAGTACTTTTTTTCAGTTAAAAAATATTTTTTAAATGCAGTTTTTCTCCAAAATTAACTGTTTAGTATTGATTCTGCGTTCTAAATCAATTTTTGACTCAAAAACTAGTTTAGAACGCAATACTAAATGCTGCCTAATAAAATAAATAAATCATAGTGTCTCGGATATTTTTAAGGTTTAGTGTAAGTTATTTGTTTATATTTTTTTAATCATTGATAACACATTTTTTAAATTCAGATTATATATTTGTTTAACTTCGCTCATGTTCTATTTTTTTTTCTCCATGTTGCAATAGAAAAATAAAATCAAAACCCTAATTATATTTACCCAGACAGACTCTAAAGAACTGCATAAGTGGGGTCCCTATATCCCTAAATTGACACTAATATTGTATTTTATTTATATTTATCAACAAAAAGAACGAAACACGTGTCTTCTCACATGGAGGTGAGTCATGAATTATGATGATCCTGAAGAAAACGTGAAAGGTGGGCGGCTGAGCCTCTACTCTTATCCTTTAGGGTTTAAGTGACTAAACGTGTCTAGGCAATAGGCATGATGTAATGGGAGGGGAATCTACTGGCCCAATTTAATCGTCTAAATTGGCATTATTTATGAATTTTATGGACAATATTTGTCAACAACAATAAGAGATATTTCTTATGCAGATATACCACTCATTTATTGTATTTTTTTAAATATTCAAATGTAAAAATAATGGAAAATTTGGATAAATATTTTACTTATTTTTTATTTTTCAAAAATATTGTGTCATTTATTTTATTTTTAAAAATATTATACTTTCAACAATAATTTTAAAGATGACTACAAAAAAATTCGTACTTAAATTAGTTATCTTAATAAAATTTACGCTTTCAAATTTGTCTATAAGTATACAAAATAATGCAAAACATTTTACTAATAAAAGTAAAATTTTCAATGAATTATCTTTAAAATTAAAGATTAACCCTTCCTAAATAATTAAATTATATTTAATGCATAATAATATTAAAAAAAAATTGGAACACAACTTCATTTTTCATTTTTAATTTATGAAAATACTTATTTAAACTGTAATATTCAATATAGAAAAAGTAACATCTTTCGGCACACCAGCTTTTGGCTGCACACAGTCAGACACACCTTTGCAGATATCATCTTCTCACCAAACCAAAACATTTATTATTATTTTTTTCAAAACTTTGTTTCAATTATTTCGGATTTAATTTTAAAAAAAAAATCATTAAAATTGATATCAATTTGATCACACAATCTCTATAAAGTGATTGGTACAAAACAATATATATGATTTTCTTTAAAATTTAATATATAAATTATAATGTTTAAACCATTTATAATTCTTTCGATCTTTAAATCGACTGTTTTTCTTTCGGTGTACAGTTTTTTTATCACGATCTTTTTAATTTTTTTTAATTAATTTAAATCGATTTGTGTTACATACATAATTTTAATAGTAATTTTTTTATATATATAAAACTTTAAACTTGAGACTTACTTAAACGATACAAAATTATTTATTATTTAAACTAAACCTTGTTAATTATGATTCTTTTTAATTAATTATGATTCTTTTTAACGAAAGGATTACCTTTAAAAGTTAATAAAATTATTAATGCGATAGTTAAATATATTTAAACTATTATATTTTTAATCTTTTATATTTATACAATTAATCGATTTAACCTTAATATTTATAAGTCGCTTTAATTTAATAATTTATTATATTTCCTTTTATTAATTATTTAGTTTAATCTGATCTAATCTAATCGAACCATAAACGTTTAAATACGACAGGTCCAATCTTAATAAAATTATATTAAATTACATTAAATTAATAATATATATATATATAAATTCTTAGATATATATTGGTACTTAAATTAGTCACTTTCTTTTAAATTAGTATCAAAAGAATTTTTACTCACATGTTAGTACATAAAACGACCATCTTCTCCTAAATTGATACTAAAACTTACACATTCTATTATCTGATCCTAATTTAAAATAATTTAATAAGTTTATTTTTTTTTTACCAATTTATACTTTATTCTTCTCTTAAATTGTTTATTCTTCTCGTATAAATGTTATATATTTTCTTCTTATAATAAAAAAATTAAAAAACAAGGTCGTGCGTCAAGGAATGATTTGATGATATATTTTTTTACGATAATTCACGACTAAATCCTAACAAGATAAAAAGTTAAAATACTTACTTAACAAATTCGGATAGATTCTGGACCTACTAAAATATTTCCTTTTCCCCTCCCTTTTAGGTAGAATTAAATTCGGATATAATTTATCAGAAAATTCATCAATATAGTAATAAATTGAACCAATCAATATTAACTTATTAAATATAAAATGTTAAAATATTAAATAAAATAATCAATTCATGAAATATGGAATATAAACGAGTTTTAAAATTGATGTTGACCAATGCGACTTAAGAGGGTTTAAGATAAACAAACAAATAAATAAAATATTATTTATGAAAAGAGTAGAGTAAATGGTATTTAATACGACGGGCAACCAGGTATGGTACAATCCTCAATAAAATACAAGACACCATACATACATAAAACCTAATTAAGTCAAACAATTCAAATATTGGGTAAATATCATCATCGGTCACTAAACTATTTCAATTTTCTTGATTTGGTCATTAAATTATTATTTAAATTATAATTAATGATATATTGATTTTATTTTGGTCACTAATATTATTTTTTATTTCGTTCACCAATATATATTTTTTCAGCCAAAAAAATATTAGGCACCTATTTTAAAAAAAGTGTATACTTTAGGTACTTATTATTGAGTTAAACCTTAATTTAATGAACAATGATTTTTACTATAAAAATCGTAAAAAAACTTTAAAATGGTTATATTTAATACATAAGATATGAAAATAAATTTACACAATTCTTTTTATAAAATTTAAACCTAAATTCTAAACACTAACGTCTTACAACTTAAACCTTAAATTTTAAACTATAAAATTTATTTTCTAATATAACACTTAAAGTTTCATACCCTACTTACTAAACTCACAAATCTTATACTAAAATTATAAATTTTAAAATTAAAAAAATTTATATAAATTATTATTTATAATCACTTTAATTATAATAATTATCTAAATAAAAAATTACTTTAACTAAAAGGATATTAACATTTCATAATTTTTTGACAAATAAATAATTTTGGACTTAAAAATATTACTATAATTTATATATTTATTTTAATTAAAAATAATTTTAAAAATTATAATATAAACTATTAGTTTAAGGACTTCAAATAATAAAAATAATTTAAAGGTTAAAAACAACTAAAATAATTCCATAGTTTTTCAGACTTATTTTTCATTTAAACCTTAAAAAAGGCAGAAGAAAGAGAAACAAAGGCATTATCGTATTAAGAGAGGGAATAAGGAACCCAAGCGAAGAAAGCTGAGAAAATAATAGTAACGGGAGGGAAATGGCAGCAGAGATAGTAGTAGTATAAGTAAAGAGGAAGGAAGACAAGTGTTGTTTACGTTGCAGCGGAGAGGTTAGGGTCGATGGAAATGTTTGCAGATTCCGGTAGAAAAGGAACCTTCTCCGTACTCCGTTTCCTCCTTTTGATTCTCATTTTGCCTCGTATCTAATTTTAATATTCACTTCAAATCGCTGAAAACAGTCCTTTTTTGTTTAAGTTGTTTACTTTTAACACCTTTTCTTCATCTCCTCGTTATTTACAGTGGTTGAACTTTTTGGTGCTTGTGGATTTGGTTTGAAGAACTAAAGCCCGTATATGTCTAGGTGATTTTGATGCTTGAATCAATTTTTGGATGCATTCTTGATGAATCCGGGAATGGTTAAGCTCTGGTTTTTTAAAATAAAAATTTCTGGGTTTTTCTCGGGTCAAATTTCATTTGTATTTTTTTAATTTTAGGGTTCATATTGGCGTCGTTGAATTCGTGACTGGGGAAATCTGTTGTCTTATTGTTGATATTGTTGTACTTTTTATGTGTAAATATTGTTTTATGACTAATTTTCCGGGTAGATTTTGGTTTAGTTTCCTCCTGGAAAATTTTTGGGATTCTTTGGTGGAGTTTTAGATTTATTTCCTTTTATTAAAAGTTTGATAAAAGACAGTGGAAGAATAAAAAAAATCAATAAATAAACTGTAAGATTATAAAAACACATACCCAAATTTCAGTTAAAACTTTAAACCCGCCATTTTTATTGTGGGTTCTTTTTATGTTTTCATTCAATATTTCCCTATCAAAAAGCTTTTTGTTTCCTTCAAAATACTGATTTAAAAGGAGAATAGAAAGGGGGAAAGAGATAGGAGTTACTTTGGGGTTTTGTTTGGGATTCTTATGGGAATACCTGATACTTCGGTATTTGATCTAATAAGAAAAGTTAGGTCTTGGTTTTCTTGGGGGGAAAGTTATCTGTCCTGTTTAACTGGAAACGAAATTGGGATGCTGAAAAAGGGTGTTTGCAGAAACAATAGTTATTGTGAATGTGATATGGAGTTTGTCAATGATGAATTCTCTAATCGACGCCTTTGTCAAAATTGTGGTCGTTGGCTATGTTCGAAATGTGTTGAAAGATATAAATCCCCTGTTACGATTGATATTGTTCAATCATATAACACAAAGGGTAATGAATTTTCTGAGAAGATGAATACTAAGTTTGGTAATTTTTGTTGTGATGGGGCTAGCAAGAGGCGGGAAAGTGTAGGAAGGAAGTATTGTGAGAAAGTGCATCCTTCTGAGTCTCCCCGGGAGAGCCTGGAACCATCATCCCCGTGTTCTGTGAATAGTGAAGCCCGTGATTGTGGGTTTTCTATTCTGTCGGTAACTAGCCAGAGTATGGCTTCATTTAGTACTCATCCTTCTTCAGTATCTATTCGGCGGTCTCCCTGCAGGTATATATAACGGATTACATGGCAACAATTATGCTGAAATATTCTCCTTTTGTATGTATAATAGTAGACTCCAAGCTTCCTAAATTAAGGTGTTTTGTTGACCTCCTATTTTCATAATCATTCCCCTGGTAGTGAATGCTCTTATTTGTTTATTTACTGGTGTAGGAGTGATGAAGGAAATGGTGATTCTGGTAAGCATTTTTTGAGCCCATCAGCTGACTATTGTCAGGATGTTTCAGATATAGATTTACATAGTATTAGCACTAGACACGAGTTTTATACTTTTAACTCTGAGGGATCAAGTCCTTCAGCCAGCCCCTATAGGAACAATTTTACTCCTTATAGAGTTGGGATTTCTGTACAGAGGAGGAAAGAAGGGAGCCCGATGGCTCAGGATGTTGGTCCCTTTTATCAAGAAAACTTGACTGCATTAAGAAAGCCAGAGTCAGGGATTTTGGAACAAGAGAATATTGATGATTACTCTGATGATCCTATATTTCGTAATCAATATGCAAAGTCACAAAAACCATTGGATTTTGAAAACAATGGTCTAATATGGTTTCCACCACCACCCGAGGATGAGAATGATGAGGCAGAGAGTAACTTCTTTGCCTATGATGATGAAGATGATGATATTGGTGATTCTGGTGCAATGTTCTCATCAAGTCGGAGCCTTTCAGGTGTGTTCCCAGCAAGGGTGAAACAAAACGAAGGAAACAAAGAACCTCTCAAAGCTGTAGTACGGGGGCATTTTAGGGCTCTGGTCTCTCAACTTTTACTGGGTGAGGGTATCAAAGTTGGTAAAGAAGAAGATGCTGGGGATTGGCTTGACATTATAACAGCAATAGCATGGCAAGCTGCAAATTTTGTGAAACCAGATACTAGCAGAGGAGGCAGTATGGATCCTGGGGATTATGTGAAGGTTAAGTGTATAGCATCAGGAACTCCCAGTGAAAGGTGTGGTCTGCTTTACTTTCTTCAGACTTTCTAAATTCAAAATTTTCTATTGTTTTTCCAGTTTCAATTCTTATCTCACATGTTCTGAACTTGTGAATTCTATCATTTCCGCAGCACCCTTGTTAAGGGAGTGGTTTGTACAAAAAATATAAAACACAAGCGCATGACCTCACAATACAAAAATCCCAGATTACTTCTTTTAGGAGGAGCTCTTGAATTTCAGAAAGTTCCAAATCAGCTGGCATCATTTAATACATTACTTAAACAGGTTTGTTGAAAAGAACTTGTTCCATTTATGTAGGTTAATTTAAGGGTTTTCTGTGACTAACAATTGCATTTGCTTGTTATAATTGTTTGTGATTTGACAGGAACATGATCATCTCAAGATGATCATTGCAAAGATTGAGTCTCTTAGCCCCAATGTTTTGCTTGTAGAAAAGAGTGTGTCTTCATATGCCCAAGAGCATCTACTTGCAAAGGAAATATCAGTAGTGCTCAATGTTAAAAGGCCATTACTGGAGCGTATAGCAAGGTGCAGTGGTGGTCTTGTTTGTCCATCAATTGATAATTTATCTTCTGCACGATTGGGACATTGCGAACTGTTCCGGGTGGAGAAAGTGTCCGAAGAACATGAGATGTACAATCAGTTCAACAAGAAACCATCAAAAACATTGATGTTCTTTGAAGGTTGTCCTAGGCGATTAGGTTGCACGGTAATATTTTCTTTCTATCCATATGATTTATTAGTTTGTTATTGGGAAGTTTTGAAATTGTTTTTACTCCTGGAGCTATAGTGCATTTCTATTATTTCGATTAATTTGCCTTTTTTGTTTCTGTATGTGGCAGAAACATCTTTAGTTGATGCCTGACCGAATTTTCTCATTTAACATTGTCTTCCTTTTCTATTACAATAATAGATGCCTCCGCTCCTCCATTTTCTTCTAATAAATGTTTTTATACCTTTCCCTCACTCCATTTATACTTGTGTTTGCATGCTAATTTGTTTGGTCTGATTATAATCCTTGTGCTACCTCTCCCTAGAAGTGCCCTTGTTATGTATTCAGTACTGAAAGTGAAGTGTATAAAGATTACATGTGATTTAATTCCATGTTTTTTTCTCTTTCTGATCCTTATAGTCTGCTGAGGCAGTATGGGAACTGATTTGCTCATGTGGATGGTAAAATAGCATTGCCCTTTTAAAGATGTGGATAATCGGCATGTGTAATGAAATTGAATGCCAATCTTTGTTGTCGCCGTGTATTCATTAATCTGTATTTAGTGAAGTACATTAGATCTTGCCAGAATTTCCTAGGGTGTTTAGCATGATTGTTTATATTTTCTAATCAAATTGCTTTGTTTCTCTTTATAGGTCCTGCTGAGGGGTAGATCTCGTGAAGAACTAAAGAAGGTTAAACATGTTATCCAGTATGCTGTTTTCGCCGCCTATCACTTATCTCTTGAAATTTCCTTTCTTGCTGATGAAGGTGCTACTCTTCCTAAGATGATAAAACATTCAATTGTTGTGCCAGAGAAAATGCAGATTGAAAATAGTCAATCCAGTTTGAATACAATAGTCAATACTTCTGCCCCAAATGACACATCTCCGAGTCTCAATCCAGAGCAAGGAGTGTTGGAATCATTGCCTAATCAGGGTGATCAAAGTCATTTTCTCCCTTCTTCAGTTGGTTCTGTTCTTGATGATTTGGCACCTATTGTTGGAATGGATTTGTGTTCATTAGAACAAATGAGGGATTTAAATATGTCCACAATGTTGCCCTGTGATGTCAGAGATTTTCCTCGATCTGAATTGCAAGAAACCATGACTGAAGATGAGAGGCATCTTGACGAATTTAATGAATTGGAAAAACCTGAAAAGAATAAAGATGAAGCTTCCAGTGAATATTTTTCAGCAACTGACACACACCAGAGTATATTGGTTTCAATCTCAAGCAGGTGTGTGCTGAAAGGAACTGTATGTGAACGATCACGGCTTTTGCGAATACGGTTCTATGGATCTTTTGATAAACCACTGGGAAGATACCTTCTAGATGACCTGTTTGACCAAGTAACTCATTTCTGACTTTTGGTGTCTAGTTGAAATTTGAAAATGCTTTTTCTATGATTCAATTATAATTTAGCATGTTCTCTTTGCAGGCATCTTGCTGTCGGTTGTGTAATGAGCCAGCTGAAGCCCATGTCATATGCTATACGCACCGGCAAGGAAATCTGACAATCAACATGAAGCGCCTTTCCTCTCTTAAGCTACCTGGTAAACGGGATGGGAAGATATGGATGTGGCACCGATGCCTCAGGTGTGCTCATATAGATGGGGTTCCTCCAGCAACTCATAAAGTGGCTATGTCTGATGCTGCTTGGGGACTTTCTTTTGGAAAGTTCTTGGAGCTTAGTTTTTCAAATCATGCAACCGCTAACCGTGTTGCAACTTGCGGCCATTCATTGCAGAGGGACTGCCTTCGTTTCTATGGGTAAATGCTGTAAAGTTTAAAACCTCTAGTCCCTTTTGACGGTTAAGTATGATGTTGATACCTATGGGTACGATTTGACAGATTTGGCAACATGGTTGCATTCTTTCGTTATTCTCCAATCGATATACTATCCGTACATTTGCCCCCATCAATGCTTGAATTTGGGGGAGATGTACATCAAGAGCTGATTAGAAGAGAGGCAGCTGAGGTTTGTTATCTATTTCCCTTTTGTTCCTCAGCCAATAAAATCTGCATATTTTGGAACTAACTGGTTTGTCTTCTATAGCTACTGATCAAAATGGATGCGTTGTGTGCGGAGATATCTGATATACTTGACAACATTGAAGTGAAAAGTAGTAATTCATCAAATGCAAATGAGTTATTGAATCACATTATGGAACTGAGAGATCAGATTCGAAAGGAGAGAAGTGATTACTATGTAAGCACACTGAATATTAGTTGCTGATGTGACCTTTTTAGTATTTCTTAGTAGTATGTATGCCATATTATGTGTATCTATTTTATCTTTAAACTGTATTTGTTGAAAGATGAATTTTATCATTTGTTGACTAGTTTTTTTATAGGGCTTGCTACAACCAGTTGTTATGGAGACATCATACCTTGATCCAGTAGCTGTGGACATCCTTGAACTGAATCGCATAAGGCGCTCACTACTAATAAGTTTGCATGTATGGGATCAGCAGCTTAATTCATTGGACACTTTTCCTGGGAAAAGTTCTGCATTCAAAGCTGAAGTTAGTCTCTCTGAGGATGGAAAACTTGATGCTCATGAAGAAAACACGTGCAGATCCTCAGATTTACTGGAGCCTTCTATGAGTGGCGCACAGTTGGAGCAGAACTCTAGTTTACCAACCTTGGAGTCCGATGTGACAGAAGAATCGGACTTGGCATTGTGTATTGAGAAGAGAGAAGAGAATGGAAAGCCAGATGAAAGCATCCATTCTCCTGCTTCTACTTTATCTGAGATAATAGATTCTGCTTGGACAGGTACTGATCTACTTGCATTGAAAGTTCAACCTTCAGAAGCATCTCAAGGAGATGAGCTGCAAGATGGTTTGATTGGGCCCGCAAGTAAAACATATAAACGTCCTTTGAGAAAGGTTGCTGCACCAATGAGGGTTCATTCTTTTGATTCTGTGTTGAGACTCCAAACAAGACTTCAAAAGGGATTGCACCCTTCATCATCACATTTCTCGACACTTAGATCTTTTCATGCTTATGGAGATTATAGGACCATGGTGAGAGATCCTATTTCTAATGTTACAAGAACCTACTCCTATACATTGCCACTAGAGGCGCAAAAGTTGAATCTGTTACTCAGTTCCACGCCCGCTTTAATCACCTCTGCACCTCAAGTGGCTGGAGGGGCTCGACTACTTCTTGCGCAGAGGGGCCATAGTGATATTGTTATTGCTGTTTATGAGAATGATCCTGCAAGTATAATATCATATGCTCTTAGTTCCAAAGAATATGATGAATGGGTTGTTGATAAGTCCAATGGAATTGGAGGCTGGAATGTTAGTGACAGGAGCAAAGAAGATTCTGCAGCTTCCAGCTTTTTACCCTGGCAGTCATTTAGTTCTCTTGACCTGGATTATACACATTTTGCAAGTTTTGGATATGAAGATACATCATCATCTACTGGTGTCATGTATGCTGATACGAAAAGGTCTCCACATTTAACAGTTTCTTTTGGAGACGATTCTTTTGCTGCTGGTGGCAAAGTGAAGTTTTCTGTGACTTGTTATTTTGCAGAACAGTTTGATTCACTTAGAAGAAAATGTTGCCCTAGTGAAATGGACTTTTTGCGTTCCTTGAGCCGCTCTCAGAAATGGAGTGCACAAGGGGGGAAGAGCAATGTGTATTTTGCCAAATCATTAGATGAGAGATTTATTATAAAGCAAATACAAAAAACAGAGCTAGAATCTTTTTATGAATTTGCGCCCAAATACTTCAAGTATTTGACAGATTCTCTTAGTTCAGGAAGCCCAACTTGCCTTGCTAAAGTTCTTGGTATTTATCAGGTTTGTCCACTTTTCCTTGTCAAAGCGTTGTTTCTGTACATTCAATTGCAGTGTGGAGGATATAATATATCAGTTTTAATTGTAATGTTTTTTGGTTGGCTTGATGACAGGTCTCTGTAAAACACCTGAAAGGTGGAAAGGAAACAAAAATGGATATTGTGGTGATGGAGAACCTATTTTTCAGAAGAAGTATATCTAGGATTTATGATCTCAAGGGCTCTGCAAGATCACGATATAATCCGGATACTACTGGGAGAAACAAAGTTTTGTTGGACATGAATCTGTTAGAGACATTGCGAACAGATCCCATTTTTCTTGGAAGCAAGGCAAAGAGAAGCCTTGAGAGAGCTATTTGGAACGACACTTCTTTTCTGGCAGTAAGCTTCTTTTAAACATGAACTTGTAAAATGGTTTGTCACCTTCCAAGTTTTGGCTTATGCCGTAACAGAGTTCTTCCATTGGACTTTAGATTGTTTTCCCATTTGAACCTTGTGTTATGTGGTTTTCAGTCTGTTGATGTGATGGACTATTCATTGCTGGTCGGAGTGGACGAGGAGCGGAAAGAGCTTGTTCTGGGAATAATTGATTTCATGAGACAGTATACCTGGGACAAGCACTTGGAGACATGGGTTAAAGCATCTGGGATCCTGGGTGGGCCAAAGAATGCGTCCCCAACAATTATTTCTCCGATACAATACAAGAAAAGATTCCGGAAGGCTATGACTACATATTTTCTCACAGTACCTGATCAATGGACATCATGATCTGCTTCATTAGTAAGTCACAAGTAATTGTAATCGTTTATAATTTGAGAAGGGTCCTCCTCTTTCCGTGTTCTGCAACATCTGTGTTTGTAGGTAGGATTGATCCATTATGCACATGGAGGTGGAACAAAGTTCCTTTAGAGGGGCACTTTTTAATGACCTCTAAAGCAAAGGAAGAGTTGAGGTACACCTTAATGTGTATATCTTGTCTGTTTTCTCACTGTGTGTGCAAAAACTTTCCAGGAAAAATCCATAATATTTTTTTAGTTTCACAATGTGATAGTAGAATAGTATATAATTCAGTAAATGAATGTAGAAGATGATCCATATAATATAATCATGCATCCATCTCCATTCTCTCTAAGCTCTTCCATTAGAACAAAACCCTAATGCTTCACAGCTGCATTTGTTGTATGTACAAGAAGAAGAAGAAGAAGAAGAAGAAGAAGAAGAAGAAGAAGAAGAAGAAGAAGTGTGTTTAGTACATAAAATGTAGGCTGAGCTCTGAACCCATCCTCCATGGCTGGTTCAGACTCTGCTCTTATTATCCCTGCTTTGTTAAGAAGCTACTGCTATTTGTCTCCTTCCTCCCCTCGTTCCCATGAAACTTACCCGTTTCTGCAAATACATTATAGTAAAAGTAAAACGATTAGGAGAGTATAATCTCTAGAAAGATGGAAATATGTTTGGTCAAAACCTTGGTAGTCAAAGAAAAGCTACAAATGAGGTCAATACTTTGGTCAAATAAAATCCAGAGTAATTCAGACAATATTCCGTATGTCATAACTTTCACACGATGGCAACTAAACACATAATTAATCAGAACTAAACTCATAATTAATAACAATAGGTCAACTAATACCCCCATAGTCTACCAAACCACATCTTGTCTTGCCTTGGTCAAGTTTTAAAATACTACCAAGAAATGGTAAACTATAAAAAGATACCCTCGAATTTAGTCTCGACTTTATTTAATAATATTATTTTTAAAGTTAAATATGTATACGTTTACTAATTAGTCTGAGTATATCTTTTATATATGAGTGATGTCGTACACTTGATTTTAGTGGGTTAGTGTTTTATTGCATGCACAAAATTAAACTTGAGACATACTTAAGCAATATCAACTTGATTATCACTTAGATTAATTTATTAATTTAAATATTTATATTTTTACTAATTAATTCTATTTTAATTTGAATTAACTTAATTGTTGAATTGATCAGGGAAACTAACCTCACGGGCCTTGAAAACTTAAGTATGCAAATCGATAGTTGTAATAATTTGATTATGTCTAGGTTTATCTAAACAAGCTTACTAAAATCAATGGAAAGTAACATGAAAAGCATTGTCATTGTCCGGAAAGAAACTAACCTCACTGGCCTTGAAAACTTCACCGATGCTTCCACGGCCACCGTCCCAATGCACTTGTCGCCGCTCGGCAACTTCACCACGTGGGATGTTTCCGGTCTTCCCCATGCAAAGTTGCATGATTTTCTCCGCTGCCTCCTCCTCAGTCTCGCTTTCTTTCATCAACCTCTGGACTTCGGCCTTGGGAAGCCTCATTTTAACCCTCATTGCTCCACTTCCCGACCCTTCCCCTTCTTCTTCTTCATCCCCCTCGGGTATCGCGATTGTCGGTTTCAGAAGGGTCAGGTCCGACACCGACCTCCTCGACAACATCAAGCTCTCGAGCCTGTCTTTCGCACTCATGTTTATCCCCGACCGTACCCTCCTCGTAACCCTCTCTTTGGGATCCTCGGGCAACACCACCAGGAAGTAAAGCCTCTTAGGCTCCAACCTCTGATGCGATTGCAATGGCTTCGCCCGTGTACCATAATGCTTAACAGCTTCCGATTCCAACACAACATGCCCAGGGTAATCTTTCAACACCTCCTCCACCGTCACTGGTGTCTTCAACTTCATTGTTTCCCCGGTTATCTTCATCACTTTGGTCATCTTTTTCCCTCTCAAACTATTCCCCATTATTTCCCCCGACAAACTGAATATTGTTTGGTAAGAATTCTGGTGCCTGTAAGAATAAAAGATAACAAAACACACACATTATATACATATTATGAGTTTTGTATGGTCAACAAAGAGGGCAAACCATTTGAAAATATGAACAAAGTTAATGTTTGACAAAAATGAAAAAAAGTACGTAAGATATCGCTTTCAATTAAATGACTTTTTTATTACACAGCTAACCTATTTCAGCATTTGTTCAAATCCCAAACCTTAGGGGAGATTATATATGGAACTTTTTACCGCATTATTCGTGGTCTATGCAATTAGGTTGCAAATAGATCTGTTTATTTTTAAGTAATCGTCTAATAACTACCTACTCACCTGTTATAGATAAAATATGTAACGATTTACCTTAAAAAAATATAAGATAGATAAATCTGATTGATTGAAACCACGAATGACGTGATAAAAATGTTTCTTTATATAATTGTTTGTGAAATGTAATCTGATGAAGTTAATTTAACCGTACATTTGGATTTCAATTCAACGAGCATTAGTGCATTACCAGCTTTCCATTTGACTTTACGTAATTTCGAAATTTATGGCCGTGACATGTGGGGGGTTTAACCTATCATAGTGAAATTATTGTTGTTGTTGTTTTTCTTTACCCTTGGTTTTTAAGGTTTTTATTTGAGTAATTTATATCGATTTATGCGGTATATTTTATTTTAGTGAGTGAATCTTTCGATGAGAATTTATATATACATAATGCATCGAATTTGAAACTTGTTTAAACGATATTAAATTATTTACTGTTTGGACCACCAACCCATTAATATTGTTTTTTTTCTCGTTTTCTAGGGCTTTGACTTAAGTAATTCGAATCAACTAATATCGTACATTTGATTTTGATAGATGAATCTTTTGACGATAATTTTTTACCTATATAATGTCTCAAACTTAAAACTTATTTAAATAATAATACTAAATTACTTACCACTTCACCAATCTATTAATATTGTTATTTTTGTGTGTGTGTGTTGGAGAAATGTTTACGATAATCACGCCATGTGAAACTGCTTTAGTACTCGAAAATTCAAACCGCACATGTGAAAGACTGACTTTGAAGCCTGTTTGATGTTAGATTGACATTTCTTTATGATCATTAATTTCAAACATTATAATATTTGGTTGTAATAAAAGACTGCTCAAGTACTGGGTCTATGTCATCTTGTTTTGAGACGTTTATGTTTGAAACAAACAAGGTCGAAATTCACAGTACGCTCATCGACTTGGAACCCATTTACTTGCTCCAGTTATTTTTTTTAATGTGAATATTTATATTAAATAGATATTCAATTTTATGTCATTCTCCTAATAATAATTCCATCAGCTATACTCAAAACCTGTGCATGACAAAATGAAAGAGCAGCAGCATAGGGTTTTCTTTCGCATAATATATCGTCTGCAAGCTCATTGAATTTTGAACTATACAGCCGTTACGATCAGCCGTCATCATCGACATAAAGAATACGAAAAATACAAGTTGAATGGTAACCAGTCAATGAAAGAAATGAATACATAGAAAGAGCAATGAGAATGACTTTGTATCTCGTGCTCACCTCCCTATTTCTCGTGTCTAAAAGTAATAGAATGGTCACTCTGTCGAACAATTAGAGTTGATCGAAAATAAAATAATTGTCAACTGCGATCATAACAGTTGGTGCGGTTGTAATCTGCAAAGATGTTCCAATAACGTAGTAGCCTTCCGCTTCGCCCTCTCTGTGCCACTCTTGGTAAGCTCCTTCAAGGGTATGGCAGCGCCGAGCCTACTTATGCAAGAAAGATTCTCTGTATCTCTTTTACACAAAGCAAGCAAAATCGCAGCTGCATTCTCTTTGTTGCGGGGCAAACCTGTTCTTAAAAGATCGATTAAAACAGGTATGGTACTAGCCTTAACGATAGCAGCCTTAGCATCATGGTTGCTAGCAAGAACCGACAGAATTGTTAGAGCCTCATCAATCATACAGTTCTCAGAATCCGTAAGCATCTTCATCAGGGCTGTTACAATTCCAGCTCTCACAGCCCTGCCTTTGTTCCCCTGATAAATGCATAGATTGAACAGAGCAGTTGCAGCATCTTTCTTCCCTCTAGCAGTTCCGTCCTGTAGCAAATCTACCAAGGCTGGTATTGCCCCAGATGCACCGATTATTATTTTGTTCTCATCTGCAAGAGACAAACTAAAAAGGGTCGCTGCTGCATTTTCTCTTGCTTCCATGCTTCCAGCTCTGAGAACTTGGACAATATAAGGAATGGCACCAGCAAGCATAATAAGAGACTTGTTTTGTTCATATATGGAAAGATTAAGAATTGAAGTCACTGCATGTTCTTGTATTGACACATCATCTGTTGTTAGAAGGTTGACCAGAACAGGTATCGCTCCTGCGTCCGCAATTAGTATCCTATTATCTGTGCTTCTTTTAGATAATGACCGGATTTCAGCCACAGCAGCCCTACGTTCCTCTAAGCATCGGCTTGATAATTTACAGACCAGAGTCTGGATGGCTGCCATGTCACCACTTACATCATGTAAGGAACCGTCGCTCTTCTTAAGCCTACCATTTGTTAATCCGCTTGGCTGCTCAATGTTATGTTTAGCACACCATTGAGTTATCAGACTTCTCAAAACATAATTAGGAGTTAGAGTTAAATTTTTCAGCTTCTGCTGAGTTTTTGGACATGTAGCATTGCCACAATCTATCCATCTCTGTATGTAAGACCTCTCATATGTCTGTAAAATCAAGAATATGATAAATCAATAGGCAAAATTATAAGAGACAGCAAAAGGCAAAGGCTGACTACAGGAAAAGAAACCAAAATGTAAGTGGTAGTCGGGTGGGGTGAGCATATTACCTGTCCTGTGGACACAATCACAGGATCCCTCATTAGTTCCAAAGATATGGGGCATAGAAAATCTTCAGGAATTACTAGTACATCAGGCTTCTTTGTTTCTTCGGGACACTCAATGGCGACATTCTCTAGCCCCATGAGGTGAATTTCATCCAATAGGGAAACCTCAGAAGAGGTTGACGCGCTCTTCACTCTTTCCAATATCTTGGTCGTTGGATCTGCATCACGTCTTGTACTCGATGTACCACAGCTTTCTGAAATGCTATCCAGCTTTGCTGAAATTTCACTGTTTGTACTCCCGCATTGTTTTTCCAGAGGTTGGAACAATGCATTAGAAACTTTTCTCGAATTCAAAGACCCGTACCTTTCTGTTGCTCTTCTCAGCTGAGCTCTTACTAATGATACCTGAAAAATAAAATTGGTGTTAAAAATGCAAGTGAATATAGGGGGAAGGAAACCAAATGCAGAAGCATATAAATTCTGGAGCTAAACCTGTTCTTGGACCTCCTCAGAGATTTGATATTGATCATATGGGATTTTCCCTAAAGCTTTCTCCAGCTTCCATGTAACACATTGGAATTGGAAAGACAATCTTTTGGTACCTCCATCCTTAAATCATCATAAAACAAATTTTAGAAACATACTTCAAACAAAATATATTAAGAATGAATATGCATATCAATAACAAAAGTCCAGTAACATCTGCTTTCCTTAACAAAAAATCCCTACCAAAATGAACATATTCCTTGTGCAGCATTTTTTCATGATCTCCAATGCACAGTTAACTAATTTGAATTGCTACATTAACCGAGACAAAGACAAACAATTTATCAACTATCTATCAAAGTTAAAGCAATTGACATGGAATGAGTATGCAAACCTATCTATTCCTCATAACAATTGACCTCATCAGTAAAATCCAAAATGAGACATATTATTAGTATTAAGATCGTAAAATAACAAGCATGACAACATATTAACAGTTGAAAAAACTTTCGGAAACAATTAATCCAATCATATAAAACTCATTAAGGAAAGGAATTACGGAGGAATAATCGGAATTGTAGGCGGAGGCGACGGGAACAAGACGTTTAGCCTTCTGGAGTGCCACAGCCAGATCCGCCGACCATGAAGAAACAGAGGAAGAGGTAGCACGGTCATTAACAGAGGATCCACCGAAATCTCTGATTTCCTCGAGCAAATGCGTGAGGAGAGCAATTCTTCTAACCAGATCCGTGCAGTCCTTCTTAAAGAGGGCACGGGCGGCGTTAGTTCCGTCGGCTGCATTGGCGGAGACGATTTCGTGGACAAGGCGGAGCAAGAAATCGGGAGAAGCACCACCGTCTTGAGGGGAAGCGGCTCCGCCGGTCATTTTTGAAAGCCAGGCGTTAGCTCCTGTTTGGAAAAAGACGTGCCAATAAAAAGAGAGGCTTCAAAGACGAAGGATTGACGGAAATGCGAGAGCTGCACTCTCGCTGGAAAAACGTAGAAGATAATATTACGATTAATAATTTGATTTTAGTGATTAACAGAGGGAAATAAATAAAAGAGATTTACAGCATTTCCAAGAGAGAAATTTTAATTTGTTATTTTATTTATATATTGTATTAAAATAACTATACAGTACATGAAATTATTTTTAAATATTTTTAATATTTAATTAGAGTTTATTAATACTATTTAATTTATATTCGTTGAGTTTCGACCGACCTTATATAATTATTTTTTAAAAAGTTTTGAGTTCAAATCATATTTAAATTGAAATTTTAAGACATTAACAGTTCGAATTTGAATTTAAAATTAAAAATATTCAATTAATCCAAAACAATAATTTAATTGTTAAATCTCTTTATATATATATAATTATTTTTTTAATTTATTTAATAAAAATAAAATAATTATTATGATATATTATCTCTATCTGTATACTTTAACTAACCTCATATTTATAAAAATAAATAAAAATTATTTATATTGGATCGAACTGAATTCGAGGGGAGGTATTGTATTTTTGAATCAAATATAGATTAACCAAAAACCTAATCTAATTTGATTTATAATTATTTTTAGAGATGATCGAATTCAAATATTTTAGGATAAATACCATTATTTTTTCTAAAGCTATTTGTTAGATCCAACAACATAATTTTCCTTAAGGAAAATTATAAACATATTTAAAAAATTATAATATTATTTTAACACAATGATAAAGATTAAGACTCACGGCACAAATGTTATTTATTTGCATAGTTAATTTTTTTCCAAATTTAGTTAAATTTAAAATAGAAGAAGGAAAAAAAATATTAAATGGATCTTGCATACTATATTATTTATGATTTTATTTAATAATATTTTTATTTTAGTTTTAAGGCAAACTTTTTAAGTAAACTTTCATTTATTTTTATATATTATTAAATGAATAAATCTCATTAGATATATTATAGATAATTTGATAAATCGATTTCGTATAATAATATTTTAATAGAAAATAATTGAGTATTAATAATATTAATTCTCTTTTGTTTAATTTTACAATGTTTTGGAATGTAAACAGACAGAAAACAACCCCAACGAACTTACGCCGCTATTTCATTTCGTGGCGATTAACACAATAAGAGCGGAGAGAATTAAGGGCAGGCCAGAAAATTTATAAAAAGATTATTACAAAATTATATTAAAAATGTAAAATTGTAAAATTATAGAAATATTTGGTACAAATTTTGACATTGGATATAAAGATTTGTTATTAAGAACCACTATAGTAAAACAAGTCTTTCGCGGTGGTTTTTTAACGTCGTTAAATTTTTTTAATATAAAATTCAAACTAAATTTAATCAAAACTGAATCGAATTTAAATCGAATACAGTTCCGACCTGAACGACCCGATTGGTACATGGTTCTTTGGGCATGTTTTGGCCTTGGTTATCTCGTCTCTAGGTAAGCTTTCGGCCCCCATTGTGGATTTAGCCCCTTGGTGTTATCCTGTTTACTGGTGCCTTGTTTTCGTTTGTATTTGCTGTTTTTGACGGTGTGTGGAATCTAGAAAGTTATCATTCACCGGGTTAATTTAAGTAATAATAATAAAATTATCTAATATAATTTATATATAATTTTAAAAATTAAAATTTTTATTGTTTAATAATTTTAAAAAATATTATCATATTCAAAAAAATCTTTTACTACCTATATCTTTATTAAAATAAAATTGAAATGTTTTTTAATATAAATTTTTATGTATAACTTAATTAATTTTTTTTTTAAATCAAGTCAAAAAAATTTAAATTTAAATTTATTTATTTAAAATTAATTTTTCTTTCAAAATATAACATAAAAATATATTATATTTTTATTCTCTTTTAAATTATTTTTAAATATTAAATATGAGTTATAGATTTTTATTAAAAGTATATTTTAAAATCTTAACTATATTTTGTTGTTTATATTTTATGATCATTATATATTAGGCGAAACCCCAACAATACTTAAAAAATAACTTTAAAAAATATATATTTAATCAATTAATAATCAAAACATGTTTAAATTATTTTTAGATAATATTTATAAAATATAATAAAATATAAACAATCTCACTCTTTCTAATTTTTGTCTTTTATTTCAACTGAATTTTAATTCTTAAATTAATTCAAGATTTAAAAATTAAATTCAATTTTTATATTGCCCCATTTCTTTTGTTTTTACTTGTCCAAAATCCAATTTATATTAATATTAAAATATAAACTAAATATTCTGATTATTTAAAAAAAGAAATTAAGTTAAATTTGGGGTTTTTATTATCTTGTAAGCATCCATTCTTTGCGTCACCATTTTCGTTCATTTTTCCATAATCAGGAGACCCTATGACTAAGATTAAGATAAGGTTATATATCTAAATCGAACATCAACAGTATAAACTAGCACTAATTTTATAATGTCTCTCTTAATTTTGACAACCAAATTCACTGGTCTGAAATACTATGCTCCTCTAATTTCTTCAACTGTTTCTGATTTTTTTTTCCTGATCATCTTCAAGTTTATCAACAGTTGCAGCTGAAACACTGATGGTGAGATCCAGGTTCAAATCAGGGAACTGATTACTACACGGCTCATCGTTCAAGCAACTCGAAGCATCGGAAACTTGATCGTTGTCACGTCGGGATTGCAACGGCGGATGATTATCAGCAGCATCACCGGTAATCGGAACTTTTGTTCCGGCTGATATTCCACTTGGACTAGTACTGAAAGTATATGGAATTTGAGTGCGAGGCAGCAGATTGCGAGTGATTAACCGATGGTTATTTGGATCAATACCCATGTTCATAAGCTTCCTTCTTAAATGAGAATTCCAATAATTCTTCACCTCATTATCGGTTCTCCCGGGCAACCTCCCGGCTATCAACGACCACCTGAGTTATAACAATCAGTGTGATGTAAATTCCCAACGTAAAAGATATAAAAAGATAGACAAATTGTACGTACCTGTTGCCCAAGAGTGCATGAAGCTTGATAATGAGATCCTCTTCATCTTCAGTAAAGTTTCCTCTTTTAAGGTCTGGCCTTAGATAATTTATCCATCTCAGCCTACAACTTTTCCCACATCGGAGGAGCCCTAAATTAAACCCATTTTTTTAAAGAAAAGAAAAAACCACAGTATAAAAATCGGCACCAATCATTTCTTTTTTGTTTGTTGTTACATAAAAGTAGTGATTAATTAATTAACCTGCAGCTTTAGGGAGAGTACGCCAGCAACCTTCACCGTGTGTCCGAATGTAATCTATGAGCTTCTCGTCTTCTTGCTTAGACCATGCTCCTTTGTTTGTGTCTTGCTTATCACAGCACGGCTTCCTCATTGTCTCCTCAAGAACTAAACCCTAAAATCTGATGTAATAATATTCAGATATGATAGCAGTGAGATAAAAAGAGGAAAAGACAGTGAACTGGTTCGTCTTCTTGGTGTTGTTTCTGCAGCATAAACTATCGATTTATGGATATATAAGAGTAGATAAAACGGAAAATGAGACAGGGGAGGGGGTTGAGTTGACTGGTGGTTTGCTCACGCATCGTTGCATGTTCCTGCTGCACTTCTAAACGGAAAAAAGCTTGACTGCCATTTTGTATTGCTTAATCACTATTATCCGATTTATTAATGTATTAATTTACATCGAGTTTTGTAAAAATCTAATACGAGTTCGATATTCTTGTTCATATCAGTATCATCATAAGAAATGGGAGTTGGGACTTGGCTCCATCACATGTGCTTTAAGTTGACTGATAGTTTCTCTTTTGTAGATATTTTTCAACAACACTGATAACTTCTTAACAAACAGTCTCTTGGTTCTACTTTTTATATATAATTAGGATTGATTATGTATACCACCAGAAATTAATCACTTTCATAAATTTGTGATTTTCCGAGAAAAAATATAAAAAGGTATTTTTTTCTGAACATGGAGAAATTAAAATTTTGACGATGGGAGTATTATTATTATTTAAAATATTATTATTTCAAGTTGAATATAATTTTATTGTACAATATTTCTGCCAATCAAAGTGAATTTTCAGACTCATCCGTACGAGCTGATTGTTCTTACAAGTTAGTCGTTTTCTACAAAGTATTTTATTAACTGCTATCAGATCATTATTTTATAATCATCTCTCTAATGATTCGTTAATCATAAAATAGATATTATTAGGTGAATCATGTTTATCACGTTATTTATAATCTAAATAATAAGAACCGTTTATTTTTAAATAACTATCTAATAACTATCCACCTACTAATTACATGGAAGAAAAAGGTGATGATTCACCTTTAAAAAATTAAGATAAACGATTCTGATTGCTTAGGATTACAGATGACGTGGTAAACAAGGTTCACCCAATAATTATTAATTCAACAAAAGATTTAAAATTAGAGGGTTAAGATTTATTTTGCCAAATTTGTAATGGATAAGAATTTAATTAGTATTTAAGCAAAAAATACTAATATATTAAAATATCTAAAAGATAAAAAAATGATCACTTATTTCTTGTTAGATATATATAAAATTTTAAATTCAAAATTTAAATAATATTAAATTATTTATTACTCGAAAAATTCATTAATTAAATAACCAGCCTATCAGGAGACATTTATTGGACAAATGAAACTTTCTAAAGATGTTAATCCACGTCGTAAGAGAGGAACAATATTATTTATACTAAAAGAGGAATTATTCGTAATGATTTGGGAAGTTAACGATAGTCAGGAATTTATAATATAACTTGATCGATTTTAACATATATTTTAAAAAATATAAATATTTAAATATTAAGAAGTCACAAAAATTTGAAAACAATTTTTTTAGTACAGTTTTAGTAATAACTTTAAAAAAAATTATCAAAATATATATAAGATAAATCAGGAAATGAACATTATATTATATAATTATACGAAAGTCTAGATTCTATTAAAATAAGCGAATTTTGATTTCGAGTTTTATATTGAGATTAATTAATTTTGAGTGAAAAATGTAAGAAAAAAAGATTGTAGACTTTTCCGGGAACAACAATGAGAGTGATTCAGAAATTCGTCATAAATTGTATCTATAAAATTAAAAAAGATAATTTATATAGTTAAAAGATTATCGAGTATAGTTTTTTTTTAAAACAAACAAATCATGACTTAAATATATATTACTAGTTATATATTTTCTTTTAAAGAAAATGTAAATTGTCATATTTCAATATTTAATATTTTAATCATGTTTGATAGTTGTAAAATATTTTATTTATTGTTCGTAAAACTAAATTTATTTTTTATATTTATAATTTTAAAGATTTAATATTAAGTATTTGTTATAATATAATAAACTTTATTTAATTTTTTGGGTACAAGATTGACCATGAGTTTGTACATGATAAAATTCATGTGACCTTTAGTTGTGTGGAGACTTTTGGTAAGTTAAGAGTTTTGAATGGTAGTTTAAAGAATTCCATGGCAATAATGAAACGGAAAGATAAAAGACGATAAATTTTAATATTAATTAAAAAATAAATATTAAATTTTTTATAATATTTTAAAATATTTTTTTATAAGTATAGATATTTATAAATAAATAAAAAATCAACTTTAAGTATTATAAAATTTTAGTATTTTAAAATTTATAATTTTTTATCTGTCGCAACCCAAAGATATCCATATACTCATATTTGTACCATTCCATGATCTTTAATCCGACACAAAGTAACAATTTTTTCAGGCAATGTTGGACATTGATGTCACACAATTTTTAGTTTTATCCTATGTTTAAACATCGTATCCGAACCACGTGTTTGAATTTGTTCAACTATATTTGAGTTTTTTAGTTAAGTCAATTTTTGATTTTGACTTTTTCTAGGTAACCAATAAACATAAATCTAATTTTCTATTTATAAAAAAATAATGATTTAGTTGGATATTTGAAATTGGTGTCGATGTGTAATTTGGTATTTTTTGTTTGTGGTATAACGACAAGAGACCTCTTTAATTCTTATAGATGGTATTAGAATTTGATTCGATATAAAAAATATATATTCGAAATTTTATAATTTAGATTATTATTTTTTTAATTTTTTTAGAACAATATTTAAGTTATAAAATAAAAATTTATAGTAATTAGTTGATAATTTTTATGTTTGAGTTGAGTATTTTAATTATGTCTTTTACACAATGTAAGTGATCTTATCTCATATATAGGATCTAATATCACATAATGTAAAACTTGGTTTTATGTGTTTTTAGATCGATGGATAGGTAAAATGAATGGTCAAGATTAATCTCTTACTTTTTCGAAAGTAATAATCTCCGTATAACCCACTATTAATCTCTTTCATCCATATATACGAGATGAGATCGAGTTACCCAATGTAAAACTTAAAAGGAATAACCTTTACACTAATTCATTATCATGGGATGAATGAAGTAAATGGATGAAATCAACAATAAAAATGTAAAAATTATCACTTAAAAAATAAAGAAATAATCTTAATCATTTAATATTATCACCCAATAATCTAAAATTAATATAAAACTAAATAAATTTTACATCATATAAATTTATCTTAATGCGTGATATAAGGGTCGGAAAAAAATTCAATATCTTGATTATTTTTTAAAATTTAGGGGCTCAAGAGCGGTCCACTAGGTGACCCAATTGAACTGAATTTGGGGAAAAGGTTTTAGTCTTCGGCCCTATAAATTTAAGTAATGTCAAATCTACAAGTTTTTAATTTAATTATAAACTATAAAAATATTTTTTAATAGTTTAATATGAATTGAGTTTTATTAATTACAACCCAACATCACCCTATTAATTACAAACCACACTTTTTTAACATTCTATTAACGATGCATCCACTTTATTTTCAATATTTCCACACATTAACTATTAATCAGCCATAAACAACCCAAAGTTTCTGCAAACTTTACAATATCAGTCTCATTTCATCACAATAAGTGGCCTCATCATTTCATTATCTTCGTGTTCCAACATCTGCATTTCGAGACAATATTCGATATTTTACGTTCAAATATATGTCAAATACGAATATTTTAAGAAAAATTATATAGATAAAAAGGGAAATAAGGAAAAGTGATGAAGATACTTACGTGGCAATGATACAAGTAACCAGGCATCCCAGTTGGATCAAATGTGTACGAAGTGTTGGAATGTATGTAGGAAAACTTAACCAATATCCTCGTCACATAGCCAGGTGTCATCTTGTACACATTCTTCCACCCTTTCTCCTGTGCTGGCACACCTATGCTTTTGCCACGTGCATACTTGCTTATTTGGCACTTGACGGCGTCGTTGAGTTTCGACATGCAATTCTTGAACTCTTCTATATTGACTAATTCCGTTTGATCCAACACCGTGAACAGTGCCAAATGAATGTGCAATGGATGGTTGTCCGCTGTCAAATTAATCACATTCCAGATCTCGCTCGTTCCCGCCTTCGGCGTCTCCGTTGCAGGCGCTTCGAACGGCTTCGCATTGATGTAAAGATGCGTTGGCTTGCCGGTGTTGCTCGTGTATTCGTACATAGCAATGTACCGTGTATGAGACGCAATAGACGGATCCGGGCACGGATATTTGATCAGCTTATTGGGAACTCGCCACATGTCGAACTCCGGCGTTTTCTTGATGATGAATTTCATGATCTTACCGTTTGATCCGTTGACCGGATCACCAGAAGGGTAAGGGTAGGGTGCATCGTTAGCTAGAACAGCTTCATCGGTCTTAGACTTTGAAAAGTCAACCATCACGTCAGCAATCTCAGACGGGCCAAGCAGAGTTTGATTGGTCACCACGGGTTTCTCGAGATAAGTCGAGTCGGATGCCACGTGGACGAATGCCATGCCATTGCTGAAGAAAAATCTGAAGAATCTAGCATTGCAGGCATTGATTATACGGAATCTATATTTACGACGTCGTACCGTCATCTTCGGCCACGCTTTGCCGTTCACTAAGATTACATCGCCGAAATACTCCGGTTGCCACTGCGGATGTATAGATGGATTGTTTCCGGTTGAATTCACGTATAAGGATCCATCCGTACGAAAATCACGATCGAAAACGATTAAATGCCGATCGAACTCGTCGCCGGAGGGAAGTTTAAGTGGCCCCTCGATCTCTGGGTGTCGAATAACATATGCCCCAAGCAGTCCGGCCAATAGGTTGACTCTTGTCAACCCCATGGTATGATCGTGGTACCAGAGATTTCCAGGCTGTTGATTATTGTTGTAGTGGTATGTCCTCTTAGACCAGGTGGGACCCGTCTCTTTGAATCCGGCGGTGAACCACGAGTTCGCGTTCCCATCACTGGCGGGTTCATGGATGCCGCCATGGAGATGCACCACGGAAGGGATCCCCATCGCAGGTTTGGCTGTGAGGATTGTCGGATCCCATGGCAGTATATGTTTTTGAGGGAGATGGTTTCCCCACGTCACGTAAGTGTCGACTCCTTGAAGTGCCTCGATGGTCGGTCCAGGGACCGTGGCGGTGCGCCATGAAGTACCATAGGCGAACACTGACGTAGGAGGCAAGTCCCTGTGGAATTTCTGCAATATCCAAGACAAAGACAAAGTAGATGGATTAATGTTAGGGTACGTAAAAGTAAAACTGAGTTAGGTTAATCCTTAGTGAATTATTGGGTTTCTCAAATTTTATTTTAATTTAAGTCATTAAATATAAAATAATCAATTGATTGATTAATAATATTTTATAGGTTTTGATTAATGATATTTTTAATTTATCACTTTCTAATAATAAAATTTGAGATAAAAAAATCTTAAAAAATTAAGAGATTTAAAAATGATTGAACTTCAAGATATTTTAAATTGATAAAATTTATAAATATTATAGATAATTGATCGAAATTAAAAATTTTATTTTTTTAGTATATTTTTATCGGATCTTTTAAAGTGTTATATATTTTGATACACAAACTGTATAAAATTATGTTAACGTTTTATAAAATTTAAATCTTAAACTCTACCACTATAAAACCTTAAATCCGAAACTTTAGATTTTAACCATACACTTTAAATTTTGTATCATACACATTAAATCCCTAAACCTTAAATAAACTCATAAATCCTAAACTCCAAAATTAAAAGATTTTTATAAATTAATTTTAAACAACCTTGTGTATCAAAATATTTTCTTAAAACGATTAAAAAATAATATTTATTCATATGTATTCTTAATTTTTAAAAATACACAAATATCTTATAAATAAAAGTAATTGAATTTTAATATTCAAAATAAATATTATTTATTTATTATTGAAATCATTTATTAACTTTATTTTTTTATAGTAGTAATTACAAAGAAGTTGAAAAAAAACATTATTTTCTCCTCGAAATTACCAACAATGTTTTAATTAAAAATCATGAAATAATAGTGCAATCGAACCGAAAACTAAAAGAAGAGAGCTACCAAAGTACATGTGAGTCTAGAATTAGTAAAAAAACTAATTAATCAAACTATAAAATAGAGGAGTACAGCTCAGAGCTTAAATTACATCACTCCTACTTTCTATTTTTATTAAGGCAGGAAAGCATAAGTTTTCCAGCTTCCATTAAAATCTCGAAAAAAATTAGTATACGATCTTAATTTATTATATTATTTATAATATTATTTAATATAAAAAAATCATCTTATAAAATAAAATAACAACTAGCGTGGTGAATTAATCTCATCTAATATTTTTTCCTACTGAGCTAATGGAAAAATAGAATCATATCCTGATTGCAAGTGTTAAACCGATAAGGAACTGAAAACAAAAAGTAACCGGCTTTACCCATTTCTTCGAAAACATGCCAATGTAGAGTGACTTAGCAACGGGGGAAGCATTCACCATGCCAAAGCCTTGAATTTTGGGCATATCGGGAAGCTCATCCACGAACATCTCCAACCGTGATGGACTCAGGATCCCAATGTCGGCGCCGAGATCTGTGGCGAGAGATAAAAGCAGGAGATGAAACAGCAGAATCCTCATCGGAAGCGAGAGAGTGCGAGTACTGAGAGACAAACAGAGACTGAGATAATGGTTTTGGAAGCGATAAACCACTTGGTGATTTACTTTACTCCATCGGTTTATATAGTTTCCATATTAACAGTTCTTGTACGATTTGCATCTGTGCATTTTCGTACATTTCATTAAAATAGCTATTCTACTTTAGAACCAGGACGGAACTATAATCGAGCATTGGAAGGTACAAGAATTTATTAAATTTTTAAATAGGGTTGTAAATAAGATGAGATCGATCGATGATTACTCAAACTCGATTTGATCAAAGTTCGGTAAAAGTTTGATTCGATTGAACTCAACTCGAGTTTAAACTTGATTCGAATTTTCAATAAGTCGAGCCAAACTACTTAATACATAACTCGAGAAGCACGTGGGCTACTTGAAAATATAATATACTAAATTTTTTAATTTTTATAATTTAAGATCTAAATTCCTAAACTTAAAATCAAAAAATATAAACCTTAAACAATAAATCTAAACCTTTAAATCTAAATCATAAACTAACACTATGTATCTTAAAATTAACAAGCTTGAGTTTACACAGTTTGTGTATCAAAGTTTTTTTTCTTGATAAGACTTTAAACGAGACATGATAGATAACAAATTATTCGAGTCCGACACAATCAAAGATCGGTCAATACTTAACTCAGAACTCGAATCAAGTTCGAAATCGATTTGAATTCTTAACGAGTCAAATCGAACTCACATTTCTCAAACTCATTAAAAATTACTTAAACTCGAACTCAATTCAAAATCTTAACAAATCCAATCGAATTCAGCACTACTTAAACTAGAGTAGACTTATTAACGCTCCTAATAACGCCTCTCCTACGTGGTACACAATTCCACGACCGATTATACTCCTTTTTCAGTTTAATGTTAGGACAGTAGGTAAAGACGTTTCTTATTATAAAGTATTAACTGTTAAAAAAACACTGCACCAAGTATTTGTTTTGTTTCAGGACATTGAATACTGTTAAAAACTCTGCTCGATTAACTGTTAACATCAAAGTTTTCCCACTGTTTTTCTATTTATCTCACCTAATTGATTCCATTCAACACGATAATAACTTGTATATAAAAAACAGACTCATCTATTCAATCAAAAGATTATATTTTCAAAGCAACCAGATGTTTTGATTCCTGAATGCAAAGAACCTTCGTCTACATCCATTCCTTTTCAGACCAGTCGATGTATCTTTTTACATAAATTAGTACACAGTTGTCCTTGTGTTCCAGTATTATATTTAGTAATTATGGATATCCAAAGTGTCAAGCAATTACTTGGGCACAAGCTGACGAGTGAGTGCACACTGTGCAACTAAATAATTGATTGGGTGGACCATTAACTTTGAAAAAACTATCTTACTTTCGAGTCTAGTTAGTACCTCCACTCTTATTTAAATATATATTATATAATTCTAGAGGTTGGACGTCCCCTTCGGCCTCATTTAGGTCATATCTGCTGACTATAAGCTCCCTATGCTAAGCCTGTGGAGTGAGATTTACTGTCAAGCAATGATTCAAGTGGTTATTTTTTATAACATAAATAACTATGGGTGTGTACCCGGGAAACTTTTTATTGACCCACCATGTCGGATATCTACTTGCTGGCTGCTGGCTGCTGCCTGCTGGTGTAATAGGGAATGTGATTAATATGGGTGGACTGTTAACATTTGTGAGGAATAGAGATAGTACGGGTAGAGTAGGGTCGGGTTTTCGGCCCACTCACACCTTATTCGAATTTTAATATTTTTTATCCCTTATCTGATTCGATTTGGTTTTAGGGTAAAAAAGTCCGACCGATCCGAGTTTTAAGCTTCAAAACCTAACTTGACTTGACTTAAACTGTTAAAAAAATAAATTTTAGAGATTTAATTGTAAAAAAATATTTTTTTAAGGATCTAATTATAAAATATATATATAATTTTAGTGACTTAGTTGTAAAAAAATAAATTTTAGTGACCTAATTATATAAAATATATATAAAGATAGATCATTATTGTAAATATCCTTAAAAATATATAAAAAATTACACTATTAATTTTGAGTCGGATTTTTTCACCTCAAACACGAACCCGACACAACCTAAAATCACTCTTGAAAAAATCTGACCCGGTCTGAATTCAAATTTTTTACTAAAAATTTCCACTCAATCAAATCAAAACTCATTAAATTCGAATTCTGTACCCATCTCAGAATATATATATAATATATCAAGATTCTTGTTAGGTAAAAATGTCCAGCTAAAGCTCAGGCAAGCCTCAAATTTGAACCCAATTTCATAAGCCCAATGATGTTTTGAACCCTAAATGACTCAAGATTCACTTCACCCCATTCCTTTGAATAATTATATTATGTACAGATAGTAAAAAAAAATTAAGAATATTTTAATTTATATATTTAAAGTTAAAAATTCAAGAGTTATATTTAGAGTTTTAGAATCTGAGGATAACGATTAAAATTCAAGATTTATAAATTAAAACTTAAACCCTTAATAATATTATTTTAAATTTAAACTTTACTCTTTAATTACAATCCCTAACCAAAATCCCTCGCTACAAAAACTCTAAACCAAATTTGTTAGGCCTAAAATTTTTAGATTCCTATAAAAAATGTGTTTCCACCGCTAAACTCATAAATCCCAAGGTAAATTTTATGTTTGATGCTGATTTAAGTAACCCAACCCAACCTCTCAAGAATTTCCTCTCCCATTGCCTTGTAGTTTCCATGAGGAAATGTTTGTGTCAGTTGTGCAGACATTCCTGGATTGTGTCTGCACCAGAGGATCCCATTAATATTTTTGTCTATCCTCCTGCGCCTCCTGTTTTATTGAAAGCCCTGCTGCGTGCTGGTTCAACGCTTTTACAACCAACCAACCAACACTCCACTTAGCATCATTTCCCCATTCTATTCTACCTGCCTGCTGCTTTTCTTGTTCTGTTTCTTCCTCTCAATCCTTTCTCAGAGTATCTTACTTATCTCCCTTTCAACGGCTATCATATTCATTTTCTTTTTGTGAGATTTAAAACTGAACAACTTCATGATGCATACCACACTTATCTCTATATGTCAGTCAGATAAGGGAAGAAAACTCAGAACTTCAGACTTTGCAGTTTGCAGTGCCAAGGTGCAGGGGAAGGGAACAAACAAAGAGAGCGATGTTGGGGGAAGGTGGTCCCTGTGGGAATAGTACTTGTTATTATTTAATTACAGAAATGGTTCTCATTCAGTAGTATTTCAAAAATTAACTCATAAATATCACGCGTTCTAAGAAATGCGTTTAAGAATTAATTTAAAAAAAAAAAACGAGTTCAATTTAGTCCTCGTTTAACAACGTGGTTAAAACGCCTGTTTGAAGCGAACTGCACTTTTTTAGCCAAAGACATTGTTAAACAAGTTATTGAAGTGTCAATTTTTCAAATAATACTGAATGCAAATCATTTCTATAATTAACTAATAAAAGGGGAATATTGATTTTAAAATGTCGTCCGGTCTGAGGCTATCCTTTCCCGACTGACAGCATCACTCAACCAATGGCTAATGGCTAATGCACCGTGCACGTGAGAGGCAAGTTCACCCCAACTACATAACCCAACTTAACCTAACCAAAGTGTCAACCCAGCTCGGTCCTACCTTCTCTGCCATACTGTGTCTTTATTCTCTGTGAAGTTGCAGTAACCGATGTCACCTTGCCTACTATTGGAATAAACTAAGACCCCCCCCCCCCCCTCTCCTTAATTTGACCATAATTCTCAAACTTGTAACCATTAAAAGATGTTGAATTAAATACAAGATTAATCACATTTTCATTATCCATGTGCAAAATAAAAGGATAAAGGACTAGAACACAAGTTAAATAGTTACTTAAATAAGATGAAAGATAAACACATAACAACTGCACAAAACACAGATAAGATTTGCTCGAACATGTCCCATTACAGCATCTTTTGATAACCCTCTACAGTACACAGTAGAATTACGAACATTCATTCTCACATTACATTATTGAACAGCTGTTGCTTGTGTTGTCATCACTGAACATATGGGTTGCTGTTGTAGATTGATGATCAGCATTGTAATTGGGGGCTTCAGGGAATGGGTATGGTGGTGGAGGGTTATAGTTGTAATAATAGCCGGTGTTAGGAGAGGTTAAAGGGGATCTATGATACATCATCTGAGGTTGTTGTTGCTGCTGCATGGCATGCCTGTTCTGCAGGTTCATCATGTTCATCATGGATGGAGGATAGTTATAGCCGTTGATGTTCGTGAGCATCGACGAGGGATATTGACTGGTAGCGTATCCACTGTTAGGAAAGCTAGACACAGGAGGACCCTGCATGTAATTGTTGGATTGAACTTGATGATATCCTCCAACAGCGTTAGGATTGGCTCCTAAAACAGAGGGATTAGGAACAAGATTAGCACCATTTCCATGAAACCACGAAAGACCAGCCACGGAGTTCATGTCATTTCCACGCTTACCCTCGGCTGCAGCACCAAACTGAGGATTATTCATCTTCATAGCTGCCAATGTTTTTGGATCAAGTAAACCAGGGCTGACCTTCATTCCCATATTCTGATTGGGATTCGCTTTCTTCCCAGCATCACCACTCATAACATTGTTGTTCTTAATATTATTGTTATTGCTGGAACCGGGATTAATGTTCCCAACACCTTTCTTCGCATTATTTGCAGCATCAAGAGCTTGTTGTCTAAACAAACCACCAAACTGACCCAACTGACCAAGCTGATTCGGTTTGAGAAACTGCAACTCGTCATCATCATCATCTTCGTCGTAATCATCCATGTACTCATCATCTTCCTCAGGAATGGAAGTGGGAAACTTCTGCTGCTGGTTCTTGAACGGTTCGATACCTTTAAGAATACCTTGCTTTTGGCCTTTGTTGTTGTTCAACTTGTTCTTGTTGTCATCTTTGATGCAGTTGCTCTTTTGGTTTTGGTTCTGGTTAGACTTCTGGGACCAAAACTCAGCATATTTTCCAGCTCTGACCAATTTCTTGATCAAAGTTGCTGAATCAACACTCCCTGAAACTGTAACTTTCTGCTGCTCTGCATCTATGCTTACTTGGTAAACACCTGAGAACAAAGAAGAAAACAACAAATATAATATTACATAAAAAAGATTAGACAAAGCATGTGGCTCATATCATGGGGGACAATGCATTGGAAATTTATCAGCAGAGTGCCCCAGACAACAGGAGAAGCAGTCCAAATATCTCATGTGATCTCCTAATTCAAGAATGAGAAATCATTTCTCAAATGAAGATGAATTACAGTCGGTCCAAGTACAGATCATAATCATTACACCCCATAAGGTCCAATCTCAAGTAATCATAACTCATTAGAGATTCTCTTGGTATCCTAATTTTCTAAGCAACCAAGCAACATACAAGATAGAATCATGTGAGGGAGAAAAAAAAGAACAACCCACAATCAGACACCAGAAAAGAACAAAAATGTAATAATGAAGAAAGCTTATGAGAAAAGTAAAGAGAGCACCTTCAATTCTCTGGAGGAGTTTCTTCACCTTCTGCTTACAACCATCACAGTGTATGTTCACTTTGAGAACACAAGTCTGCAGATAAGAAAAACAAACATGAGAAAAGACAACATTTCTTGTACATGTAGGTTTCAAAATAAAAAAGAAATCAAAGGGTAGCAAAACAAAGACCTGAATCTTCAGCAGTTTAAAGTCTTCTTCTTTAGTCATTTCTTCACCTCTGTAGTTTTCCTTGTTCAACACTACTCAAAAGAGAACAAAAGAAAAGCAGATGAACTTTTTAAGCTTGAAAGCTTGTTCCTTTCCTTTCCTTTTTTAATACCAACAAAGTTAGAGCAAATGCAAAATCCTATACACCATAACCCAACAACACCAAAAAAAGAGGCAGAGAAATGAAAGTCAGAGGAAAAATATATAAAAATGATAGTAATGGAAAGAGGAAAGGGTGGGGGGTTTGGGAGACTGGGAATTTCTGCAGCTTTTCGAAATCTGAGATGATGTGATTTAACGTTAAATACTGAAGAGAAAAAAACAATAAAAGAAGAACAGCGACTTGACAAGCCGACTTCTATCCCTGTCCTGTTGGTCACATGTACCCTTTTGAAAATTTTATAGAAAAAAGGAGGGAAATGATGGTAAAAATTTCACTGAAGAATCAAAAGCATATGGCAAGGATACTCTGGGAAATTGAATTTCTGAAATCTTTTGCAGAAATGGTGAGTTCCCAGAAGTGTTGTTTTAGCAATATAAGGCCTCGTTTGGTGAAGGAGTGAAAAACAAATTCCATCAATGGTGACCTTGATCAGAAAGTGAGTTTGATTAACCCTGTTGGGAGTTGGGACCAACGGCTTTATCTAACTCGGCTTGGGACTTGTGAAGATTGTCCCTTTGTCAAAGTTCTTGTCATTTTTTTACATTTACATAATTCCATGGTGGACACAAATTCACTGCAATAAACTTCGTTGCCTGAACATGAACGAACCCACCTGACTGACTCTGGTCTATCGTAAATTCCTTTTAAAT
This sequence comes from Abelmoschus esculentus, assembly GCA_035048815.1. Classification (NCBI taxonomy): domain Eukaryota; kingdom Viridiplantae; phylum Streptophyta; class Magnoliopsida; order Malvales; family Malvaceae; genus Abelmoschus; species Abelmoschus esculentus. Next base: position 2,508,856 of record JAUCBN010000031.1, on the reverse strand, counting down.
ATCAAGTCTTAAAGTCTGAAACTTTTGCTTAATTTCTTCATTCCGAAACTCCCTTTTCTCTGTTTCCTATGAGTAATACACAAATTTTGCATCTCTTTCTGTCAGGGGGTTTTTCCTTTAATATTTTGATTTTTGTTTGCAGTAGAATCTTTTGTATTAACTCCTGAGAACACTTGTAATCATTATTCCTCCGATTCTTTTTTTTTTTTTTACTTTTTCTTGAGATTAAATATCATTAAATTCTATATTTTATTCTTTAAACTTTATTTTTTTATCTATTTTAATTATTTTATTAATATTTTAATATAATTTGATATATTTTATTATTATTAAATATAAAAATAAATTATATTTTATTTATTATTAAAAAAAACCCACTAGTCCCACCTTCACCTGCATCACCTTTACCGGCGTTACTCACCCATTTACCGGGATCAACCCGTCCCCCTCAGCCGGAAATCGCCTGATATTGTATTCTCCGATCGCAGAACCCATATTCTGTGTGTACTTCAGCTGAAGAACCATCCTTTTTTGTAACAGAGAAACCTCAGTTTGTCCGTTATTTCATCCTTAGTCAGTGTATTTCCAATGAATTAAGCACTATAAAGTTTATGAGTTTCTGGAATACTAATTAATATTATTTTTATCTTGTGGTGTTATGACTTTCAGGAATGAGTTCTATTAGATTGGGTCCATAAAACCCAAACATATTAGATTGTATGGGTTTTAGATAGTAAAAAATGTTCCACATGGACCATGGGCCTAACCTCATCATTTCTAAGAATATTAGTACTAGGAAGTGAAATCTATTTGTATAACCCGAAGCAGATAAATTATATTATGGATTATTTTATTATATCATCTATAAAATCGATGAATCAAATAAAACCACAGCTCCTACAAGCGAATTATAAGTAGGTGCCACCGGAGTAAAACCACAGCTCTTGAAACGTTCGAAAAACTCGAGAGCTTCACTTAACCTCTTCTCTGAACCTAAACCATTAATCAAAGTACAATAAACATGAGGGGTTGGCTTACGATTCTTTGCCTTCATCTCATGAAACAACTCAATGGCAGAGCATTATACTTCCTAGCCTTACAATAAGCACTGATCAAAATACCATAAGTTACAACATCTGGCTCGAACCCCTCATCTTTCATCTCACGGTAAACCTCGTCTAACCTCAACAAGTTGTATTCTTTGCCCCAAGCCCCCAACCTTCCAACAAAATAGCATAAGACTTGAAATCCGGAACAAACCTTTTGTTTTTCATTTTATCGAACACTTCGTTTGCTTTCTTAACTAGTCTAGACTTGCACAAAGTATCAACCAATCTATTGAAATCTGATGTTTCAACCTTCCGTGCTCTGGCGTACCGTCGTGAAATCAATGCTAAAGTATATTTGTTCAACAGTTTTCAACAGTTCAACAGTCTGCCCTTCAATTGAAGCATTTCCGAGCAATTCATGGGGGTTGGAACCGAGTGACTGGAGCGGAATGTGCAGATTATGGTAGCGTCTTGCTCGAGTTTGGGGACTTCAGGGTTCTTCCCATAATATTGAAAGACGAATCTTTCAGCGTTAAATCCACATGGATCGATCTATAGATGATACGAAGATTTGATGAATACCCAAACGAGGTTGAATGGCGGAGTGAGTTAAGATTGAAAATTTGATGCTTGATGGATTTGTGTGACCGGATGGCTGTGCAAAGAGATGTATTTAGATTTTGAGTCGATTTAAAGGTCTGATAATAGGATCAAAGTCGGATTTTATAGAGTTTGATCCATCGCCGTCACTACTTCTGAACAAATCTGTACTCTACCTTAGAGTTTAATCAAACAGTCGGTTTTAATTAGAATGGTTTGAATCTTTTCTCATTTAGCTTAAAACAAATTTATTCTGCGAATCAAAGAAAATTCAAATTGTGTTTGGTAAAATAGGAATTTTAAATTGAATGAGTTATGTGTTTCTAGCATAAATTCAACGTGCCAAATGAAAGGAGGCTAGAAGAACGTACAACAGCATGCAAATGGGCAGCTCACGAGGAAAGTCCTCTTCATGAAGGCTTCCGGGCGGCTTTTCACGGTTAAAATACCACCCCCCGAAGCCAACATCGTTGACCGAGTTGCAAATCGAATTCCCCCGTTTCTCTCTCAACTGTATAATTAAGTGGAAACCCCCAAAAAATAATAGTCATGAAGACCAAAAAGAATGTATCTAACCTGAATGAGTTCTTTTGAACCTTTCATGAAAAAATTCAGATGCAAAGGCCAATGCAGTGAGTCTTTGTAATATTCACCTGCTTCATTTGCACTGATTGGATTGTGAATTCCAGACATCGAGGAGGTTTGTTATGGTTTCACCGAACTTATTTGCCTGAGGTCCGGGCTCCACGACATTTACATCACCCCACTGTGTGCAAGGATCGCTCCACCAGCTCTTTCGGCCAGTGCACCATGCCCCCAGGGCAGTTTGCTTTTTCCTGCGCTTGAGGATCTTTTCATCAACCATGTCTAATACAGGATCGTTCTCTTGAAACATTCTTGCGAAAGCTGCTCCACTTTGAATCATTTGATCGTAATCAGAAATGTGGAGATGATGGGGTTCCATCTTTGGAGGATTGTCCCAGATCATATATCTTAAGTCACCGTTTACGGTAGTGTTCTTGAACTCTGGTGAATTGCAAATGACAGATTGGAAATAGCTTTCTTCGGATAACATAACATTGTTGAAATACATCAGAAGTGTCCGGGGTAAATTATCCCACCCCAAGATGCAAAATTCCAGAAAGGATCTGCTTAACACGACCCACGGTGAACCTGCAATTCAATAAGAAACCCTGAAAGAGTGTAGCATCTCCACAGAGGACAACAATCACAAATAGATTTTTATTTCATGAAAAGTAATGGAGACCAATAATGTGGATTGTAAAATTTGCCTGTGAATATTTTAAAAGCAGTAGGAAGCGGCCGTTTCTCCGTAGCATGAAAAATTTTGGTCTTCCTTGCGAGGTAAAGAGCCGGGTCAACTACAATAGGCTGAAACCGTGGACCTCTGCATGCAAAATGATCCGATACGATTAGATGTAATTACAATGCCAAATGATCTATACATTTTATGTCAGGGGTTTGCCTACACTTTCCACCCCAGGTCGCTAGTATGATCAATGAAATTGAGGTCCCTCCTGACAGAGGAAAACACATGCGACAAATCTGAGATATGAGAAAAATAAAAAGGTTAGTACAATTAAGAACAGAAAGATGAAATCACTGAGTTCATGCATTGAAATTTGAAGAAAAAAAAGAATTGCAGGGTAAAAAATGGGCGAGATTTCTTTCAATATGACATCGAAATTTGGTACTAGAGATGATGGTTGGTTATCAACCCGCCTCCTTTGAGAATATTCTTAAGTTTTAAATCCGCAAATAATGCAACGGCTATGAGAAAGAGGGCTTTACTAATAGCCTAGTAGCTCTAGGTATTAAGTTTAGGATTTGCCATTCTGTTTGTTCTAAAACTTCTACAACAGAAAACCAATTCAGTGTTTTCAATATATTCCATGAACAATGAAGCAGCAACCAACAATAATATCGGAAGTTCAAAAAGATATTCAAATATTAGTTTCAACAAGTTGATCATAAGTACTTGTAATAATTAAACTTTACGCCAAAAAGTAACGAACATCAGAAACTTAATCATAGCACTTTCAGCTCCATAAATGAATATATCTTCCTTCCGAGAATTCTCCTCACCAAAGTCACAAAGAATAGTAAACACCTTTCTTTTACCTTTAACCTACTGTTGTAATACTTACCAACCAACCAATCTTTTAATAATTGGTCATAGTTCAGCAGGTGCAGAAGTTAAGATGCGTAACACTATCGTTATTCTGCTCTACCTATTTGTTTCACCTAATTTTTTGTGTAAAGGTAACCTATCTATGGCTAGAAAGGTTTCTGTTGAAGAAAAGCCATCACTCATTTTCGGCTATGAACACAAATTATACAATCTTCTGGGGGTTTCTGGTTAAAACGATATGAAGAAATCGATCATCTCTAAATGCTAAAGTGCATTAGCTTAAAAACCTAGCTTCATATGTAAAGCGACGAATCATTTCTGAACTGATGCATGTCTAACCGTATCAAAAACAAACCTAGAAATTCAAACATCGAGAATGTCAGACCGGGAATAAGAAAACAACTGTTCCCGGTAGGAATACGGCCCAGAGTTTCATCCGTTGAAATTAAAAGTTTAGCAAAACTCATTAATAGAAACATATGCAATCATCCTCCCTGACATCCTCAGTTCTAGGGATCAGATGTCTTAAAATCAATGAATGGAACTAGAAACTAGTCAGAAACATGATCAAACTAAAAGAATTTTCCTTGAATTATGTACAATATTCCCGAATCATATCCAATTTCGAGACTGTAGGGAATATTGTAAGATTAGAATTTTTGCACCAAAGTCTGGCAGAATGAATCCAAGCAAAACAGCAACAAACTATAAGGAAACCATCTATTGAGGTTAATTTACATCTATTATACCAATTTCCAAGCAAGAAAGCAATCTAAACCAATTTAGAATATATACTGAATCTAAGATCATAAACAACACCTGAATCAGAAAATCTCAAAGTCTCATTTCTTATGAAAAGGCATATTATGTATTCAACCAAGGCGAATTCATTCAAATTTAACAATTCGAACCGAATCAAGATCATATATAGCCAAACTAAAAACTTTTTCTTCAAATCAAAACCTCAATTCTAATAGCTACTACAGGCAAAACAACAACAACATAAACCAAAAAAAGGAATCAACCGAAACCTTACCGTCTTGAGTAATCAAGGGATAATCGAAAGCACTCAAAGCAATAAACCAATCCCAGCCACGATCAACCTTCATCAAAACAGCAGCAGCATGCAACGTGGCGGCAATATACGAAGAACCCATATATGAAAACCGATCGGGCTTCCCAATAACATCTACATTTGCAAAGTTCCTAATAGCAGGAACAGATTTCAAAGCCACACCCAAATAATACCGTTCGTCATCAGTGGCATCAGCTCCAAGATGCAATACATATCGATTCCTGGGGTGATAGATAGCAAGCAGTAGCCTAAAGACCCGATCTCTATCGCCTTTTCCGCCATAGATATAATACCCAAAAGCTGGTGGACGAGGCCCACCGAGTTGGACAAGCGAAGAGAAAGGTTTAGGGGAGCTGAAAGTGGAGATCGTGTAAAGTACTAGGAGAAGAACGGAGAGAAATGTAAGGGAAAGAATACTGAAAAACCATTTCTTTTCAGCTCCCATAACAATACTTTTTTAAGGGTAATTCAAAATTTGTGGTAAAATTGGATTCAAAGATTGAGTTTTGAGCAATTGGGTTGATTGATGATCGAATGAGGAAATCCGGGTTGAAATTGGATTTCAATGATGTTACAAGAGAAGGGTCGGATCTTTGGTTTCTGAGGATTCAACACCATTGATGATAAAAATCTAGATCAGCACAGTAAAGCTCTTTTTTGTTTTTTTTATTTGTTGCTCAACTCTCTCTCCCTTTCAGTGTGATGACAATGAAAATGATTACAGTTTTTTCCTCTTCTTTTGGTTGTTTGTGTAAAAATTCATTTTTTTTCTACTTTGCTGATGAAATGAAATTTTTAACTAGGGCTAGGGTTTCTTTGGGGTTAGATTTGGCTTAAGTGGAGAGATGAAGATTCAAGGTTTCAATCTTTGGATTTTCTAATCTCTACAATTTGATTTGATTTGTTTTTCTGATAATTTGATCCAAGAAAAGTTGGAGGAAAACTCTGTTTTTCTTTTGCCCCAAAAAAGAACAAAACATTGCTTCTCCTTTGAGTATGTCCAAAAACTCAAAACCATTTTATCTATCTGGAATGTTGACGGTCTTCAATTGCGCGTAAAATGACGCGCTTCTACCAAGGAAACACCGAAAAATAGGCCAGTCCTTCGGTCAAATAAGATCCAAGAGTACTATTCACGCGCCAAGGATCAGATGTGGGGGGGAATTCATCTTATGGGACATCCGTACCGAATGATGTTTTATAATTTTGGGTAAACTATACACATAATTACTAAATTATAAAGTTAATATTAATTTAATTATTATATTCATATTTTTATAAATATATTATATAATTATTAAAATAATTTTAATATAATTATTTATTAATATAATTTAATAATGATATATATCATCTGACTAAAAAAATCAAAAATTTTGCTCACGTACAGGTTTAAATCTTATACCCATAGAGAATATAATGAGCGTTTGCCTCTTATCCAAATTCAAGTTTTATTCAGCTCGTTATCTCCATTAAATATATAATTTTAATTATATAAATATTAAAATAAATTCATATATTTTATCATTAAAAATAGGTAATACGAGTAGGGATAAGTAAAATTCGACTCGATTCGAAACAAAAAAATTTGATTCGTTTTGACTCAACTCAAAATTTCATAGATTCGACTTTACTCAAAAAATTTCAAATAAAGTTCAAATTGTAAAATGAAAATTTGAATAACTCAATTTTTTTTAGTAATTAAAGGATTTATTTTTAAGTTTGAGACGAATCTCTCCATTTTTTATGATATATATACATTGATATATAAAAATATAAAGAAATATCGTTACATATGAAAAATATATATACATATCTTATATGATCAGAGAAAGTCGTTTAAATTGAAATCAAATCATACTATAAAATTATAAATAATTACAATTAAATATTTACAGGGACTCAAAAATTTGATTGACTTGACTTGAACCAAAAAGATTTTAAATAACGTTTGAGTTGTAAAATATGACTCATCAACTCGAATAACTCAAAAATTTTTTACTTGACTCGACCGAATACTCACCCGTAAATACGAGGCGAGCCAAATTTGGGCTGGGCTTAAGCCTAAAAAAGTTTGGAACTATGCATCCGTCTGACCAATAAACATTTCAAATATTTAACTATATATACTTTATTATTTTCACGGGTTGAGCTAAAATAAGAAAAATTCAAATTCATAAAATAAGAAAAATTATTTTTTAACTCATAAAGTAATCTTAATAACAAAGAATAATATATTTTATTTAGACAACTCAAATTTAAATAGACATAAAGATAATTTTTACTCTTAACGTTTATAATTTATTATTTTGTTTTTTTTGGATAAATTTAACTCTTAACTTATGTCTTTTTAACAAATATCTTATTTTTTAACTATCATGATAACTGAACCGTTAATAACGATAACATGTTATATATATGTGATAATATATTTTAAATGACATAGAATCTAACCTATTAAATATATAGAGAGAGAGAATATAATTTTATTCCAATATAAAATATAAAACAATTAAAATTTAAATAAAATATTAAAAATTAATTAAATCCAAAACAAAAATTTACTAAATATTCTCAACTCTAACTAAACTAAAATATCTTTATAAACCCTAAACCTCCGATTTAGATTAAACACTAAAATACCTAAATTCTAAACTAAAATAATAAAAATCCAATTGATTACTATCAAAATCCTATATCTTTGATTCACCGGTAATAAATTCTACAGAGTCCTTTCTTTTCAGATTATGTTCATACTTTTTTAGATAAAATTTTAATTTTATTATAGTTAGGGTTAAGAATGTTTAATAGCCTTTTGTTTTAGATTTAATTAATTTTTAATGAATAAAAAAATTAAATTTTAATATTTTATTTGAATTTTAATTGTTTTATATTTTTATATTGGAATAAAACTATATTCCGTTTGTATATATTCGATATATTAGATGTTAAGTCATTTAAAATATATTATCATATATATAACATGTTATCATTATTAAATTTTTAATGGTTCAGTTATCATGATAGTTAAAAAATGAGATATTTATCAAAAAGATATAGGCCAAAGGCTAAATTTATCAAAAAAATAAGTATTAAAATAATAAAAATTATAAACATTAAGGATAAAAATTATCTTTATACTATTTAATTACTGTATATATACGGTATACATACATTTACAACTCTCGCAAGTTATTAGCCTATTCTCATAGTGAGCAACGGTCATATTTATTCACGTTGTATATCTATCCTTGAAATATTCAACGTAAAATCGACTAATAAAGTGATAAATATATAATTTTATCATATTTATATTTCTTGACTACATATTTTATTGAGATTAATGTTGATGGTCTGACGATATATGTTTTAAAAATAAATGAATAAGTGGTAACGTAGTATCAGTGGGGTTTTAGACAGTCGTAATAGAAACGATTGTATATGGTTTCCGAAAAAAAATGGACCTCAAATTTTAATAAACTACATTCAGTATATGATGATAATCTCGAAATTCATTAAAAAATTTTAAAAACGCTATTCAGAAATATGATATTCAGAAATATGAGTTATATTTGTTAAAACGTTATAATTATTTCTTAAATATGACATTAATTATAAAATCTTATTGATTATTACTATTACTATTACTTTAATAGAATTAGTAAGGTTTTGAACAGACGTAATAAAAATGACCGCACATGGACCCTTAAAAAAGACATTTACTTCTAATAACTATAATTTTATAATTAATGGAGGTCATTAATAATTACTTTTAAAAATTATATTTTAATAAATTACACAGCACCCTCAAAATCTTTGAACCGACCGTAATACAAGAATGCTACTGTATAAAGTATTGAAATGACAAGACCATATTGGTAGTGTTACAGCCCAGATTCTCTGATTTAGTACTAATCCTGTCTTGTAACTGTGTCTATCACCTCGTGCTGTACTGTCTCACAAAATTAAGGTACACAACTGAACTATTTAAATAACATGTGTCAGATTTCGAATAAAAAAATATTTGTACTTTGGTTCAAAAAAATCTACTCTCAAGATTACTTATGTACGATGTGGAAATCATAGTTGAAAACGAACGAGTTTGGTTGCGGTAGGACTTAGGACACAATTGCTTGTCAGAAATATATTCTAAAACTTCGTTACTAATGGTTACAAATATCCTCGAAAAATTATTAAATAAATCTTATTCATTATGTCATCTTAAAATAATTATTTAATAATTATCTATTCTCTAATTACATATATAAAAAGTAATAATTTATTTTTAAAAGAACAAGATAGACAAATTTAATTGTATGAGATTACATATGATGTGGTGAACAAGGTTAATCTAATAATTTTTTATTATAATATTATTATGATATGTTAACTGATATACAAATTATAATATTAGAAAAATATAAAATTTTCATTATTAATTAAAACAAATAATATATAAAAATTTAAAAAATATATATTTAGTTTTATCTATTCATTATATTTATAAAATAGACATAAATTAATGTAAATTCTATGTCATATAACTCGATTATACCGAGATATATATGGGGGGCAAGTGAATATCATTTGTTAAGGATAAAAGTTATATTGATGGAAAAATTAATTTTACAATGTGTCCAAATGATGCCAATTGTTATTTTAAATACATTTAAAAATAAATAACAAAAGAATCTGATGTCATATAAATCTTATTTCAGATATTATTTTTTATAAAGTGTTAATATTTGATGTATTATTGTGAAATTTATTGTTTTTTATAAATAAGTTTTAAATGATTTTATATATTATTTTAATATATAAAATTTAAATATTAATTTAAAAATTTAAAATTTAAATTTTAAACGCTAAAAACACTGTATTTTAAAAATATATCGTTTATAAAAATCTATTCGTCTTACCATCAACACATAAATATCTTCCTTCTATAAATATTTTTTAAAATAATATTTTTTTATTAGAAACTATCCTATGATTTGACTTCACATTCTTAAATTTTATATTTTTGAATTTTTAATATATGTTAGCTGATATGTCCACTGTAGATGCCAATATATATATATATCCAGCTGTATGATAAGATATTTAGCAGGGTACCACCATTGCTTTTATTATTATTATTATTTTAATAAACTAATAACGATTACAGTAATATTTGTTTTATAATATAATCTTCATCATTTGATTTTGATCGTTCAATCACTCTGTTGGCATCGTTGATGTTCGAACCTGTAACCTCTAGGAGCAACAATCGTTTCTTTAACTACTTGGGTTAGAGGTTCAGTATTTACCTATTTGGAGTATCAAATTCTAAAGAAATACAACGATATTCAAACCACACATGAGCATTTTAAGGTGAACCGACGTATGATTTTATATAAAACAATATAAATTATTAAAATCATAAATAAATTTAAAAATTTTAAGAGATGTGATTGGTCTTATCTTTGTTATTCAGTTCTCAAAACCAAATCCACTCCTCCATTTCAATTTTGATTCAAAAAATCATTTCGATTCTAATAAAATTACTTTCGAACCGTACAACAGACTACTATTACTATTTACTAAATAAAGCTTTAAACGTTACAGCAATCACATCTCAATTTATAGTACTATACACTGTTTTAGCTTACAGACAGAAATAGTACAGACTACAAAGGCTTCTTGCAACATGAACAATACTGTTACTGTTATTTTCACCTTTCTCTCCTACTATAAAAGGGTTGCTTCAGGCCCTCTCTTTAACATCAAAGGTTATATAATTTCTGGGTATCGACAGTTGCCTGCAAGTAGCTTGTCTTTGCATGGCGATAGTCACATATATAATTGAAACCCTAGCTAGGCAGTCCATTCCTCTCCTATAAAGATTCACATAGAATAGAACCCTACGACTTGGCTTTTGATGAATCAATGAAGCTGTTGTTTTAAGTTTTTCCTAATTAATTTCTCTCTCACAAGTTTCATAATCATTCTCTATATATACCATGCAGTGTTGGTAGTATTGAGTGTGAAGATTTCGTTGCTAGGGTATTGTTAATGAAGGAGTTCTCTTCAGTCCAGTCCGAGACAGTTGAGAGGACTAACACTTGGCTGCTGACTCGTTGGTTCGAAAGCTCATCGATCAGGGAAATACGGTGATGTCGATGATGATGATGTGTTTGTGATCCAACGATGCAGGAGCTGCGTTTAGTTCTTTCTGTCGCGACTTGGACTGAAGGGAGCTCCCTCTTAGTATTAAACTTCTAACGATATCTAGTGAAGTTTCTTCATGTTGATTAACCCTACTGTTCTTCCATTTTTGCTGCAGATTGTTGCAGAAAAAGGATTATCAGTAAATGAAGATTGGTAGAGCCGAAGAAGATAACATTCATGGGACTTTCATCTGCTTGGAGATAGTGTTTTGTTACTCCGACACGGCTTACATGTAGGCAAAATATTTTTCCCTGGTAGATAACATAAAACACACTAAAATATTTTTATAATACACTAAAAATGAATCTGAAATATTCTATTTATAAACAAATTTATTTATTTATTTATTATTATCATATCAAACATGATTCAAATCATATTATTGTTATATTAATATGCATTAAATAAGTTATTTAAATTATGTAATTATTATGTAATAAATGAATAAAAATATTTGGATTTTTTCCACCCATATTTCTAACTAATTCTAATGGTGAAGAAACAATATTTTGAGTTTCTACTCCTTGTTCTTGATGGTGATTCCAAGTTCACCTGCAACAATCACAGTCGTAGCCATGTCAAGGAACATGCCATGTTCAACCACACCAGAAATTCTCAAAATTGCATCGCCTGCAACCTGCAAATCTCCGATATCTTTCTTCAAATACAAATCAACTATATAATTCCCATTATCCGTCACAGAAGGTGCTCCTTTACAATCCTTCCTCAGCTCGGCAACGCAACCAGAGTCTCGAAACAAGTTTTGAAGTTTATTGGCGGTGAATTTCCAGCAAAAAGGAACCACTTCAATCGGCAAAGCCAAACCGCTGCCACCCAAATACTTAACGAGCTTGGACTCATCGACGATGCAGACGAATCTCTTGCACGCTCCTTCCACCATTTTTTCTCTTAGAAGAGACCCGCCTCTGCCTTTGACGAGATTGAGCTGCGGGTCGACTTCATCGGCGCCGTCGATCGCCAAATCGATGATGGGGTGGGTGTCGAGATCCGAGAGTGGGATGCCTAAAGAAATGGCCTGTTCTTGCGTCTTTTTCGAGGTGGGGATTCCTATGATGTTGTTGAGCTTGCCTTGACGAAGCAACTCGCCGATCCGGTCCACGGCATGCTTGGCTGTCGAACCTGTGCCTAGACCCAGAACCATGCCGGATTCAACGAACTCGACGGCTTTGTAAGCAGCGACCTTTTTCAATTCGTCTTGGGTTAGAATAACGGGCGGAGACATGGGGGACAAAGACAGAGACATAGCCTTCATTGAAGAAGCTTTTTCAGACCAAGCCACAGCCATTGTTTTGGGTTAATCGGTAATAAAGAATAAAACGGATTGAAAAGAAAATCAACCAAAATTAAAGGGTACGAACTGTGGGAGAAAAAGATTGAGAATTTTCTTTCTTTCTGGTTTTAATTTTTTCTTCAAACACAGGATAAGGGATTGTTTGGCTGTGGTGTACAGCATGTTGTGGGATTTGCTTGATTCTTATAGAAATAGAATGGATGGTGCAGAGGAAAGTTCAAATTAAATTAATTAAATCAAAGATTTGGGATTTTTGAGCTTTTTTTAATTAAGTACCGACCTAGTTCCACCAAATCAGCGGGTAGCTCTGCCTCATATGCTTTAGGCTATGATGTTAAATTAATTATACTCAAAATAAATTCAATTCTATCTTATATAAGTAAATTAAAAGTAATAATATAAAAAAGTAAAGCAACGCGTGACCTCTAAAATCCGATTCTCCGCATAATTTGCGAGTGGATGAACTTGGACCTGTCGGTCCCTTCTTGCCGCGTTCCGTATCTACAGACTACAGCTAATAATGTTGTTCATGAAGATGTTCCAATATTCCCACGTTTGATAATAAACTTTTAGGCAACTTGCAATTCAATCATCAAAATCATAAAAATTTTATTAAAGTCACTAATTTTAAGAAAAAAAATTCATTTTGATCACTAGGTTCTTAGTATCACACCCTTAAACTTGAGCAAATAGTACTTCCACTTTTCATATAATAATATATAAGACAACTAGAGGAGATTACTCTTCCAACTCAAGAATGGGGCTTTGCCCCATCTTGGTTTCTATCTCAGTTTGGTATCACAACAAAAAAGATGGATTTACTTCAACCTAATTTCCTGCTATAATTTTAGACACCATTTGTGCTCGACAATGTTGTGTTGTTCTTGCTGTTTGTTCTGAAAATGTTTTTGCAGCTTATATGTTTCATCGGTAGTAGCATCTTCGGCAACAGTGTCTTCACAAACACTTCCTCCCTTTGGGGGCGGTTTGCATAGAGTATCCAGAGAACGAGACAGAGCAGAACTCCTACTGAGATTAACCCTAGTCCTGCATTTACTGTCTTGAGGTAATGCTCCAAAGGGCGACAGTAATTCGAAGTGATGTTTTGAAAAGTATCCCGGACAAAATCGCAATTTTGAAGGCATAGTAATGGCGGGGTATAGTGCTCGAGAGCATAACTCTCGTTGACCGCTGCCAACAGCTGTGTGAATCTGTCCGGCGTTATCCTTCCAGTGGTGTTGCATAGACCAGATTCTGATACCATGCACGTGTACTTCTGCCAAACCTGAAAGATAAGCAAAGTTAAAACCAAGTGTGGTCGAGTGCAGAAATATAAGAGCCATTTTTATTGCAGGATGAAGGTTTACCCAGAATCCGTAGTGGGAAATAAATTATGAGAAAAATTCAAACCGAATTATCGAAGTAGTCGGACATACCAGAGAAGCATTTGCCATAGAAACCTCGTAAGACCCGCACTGCCGATCTTGGAGCTGAGAGTCGAATGGGTAACATAAAGGAGGCATTGGAGGCCCGGACTGATTGTAGTAACGATTGTCTTCTGGGGAAAGATCTACATTGGCAACGGAGTAAATGTATGTATTGACCACATTTACTATACTAGTGATGACTTGTTTGCTTTGAGTGAGTGTGTGGTTTGTTGTCCGGGGATCAACACAAGGAAGAATATTGCTAAGAGCTGTCTCGGCGTGGGGATTTTCCACCCATTCTTCCATGGCCATACAAGTGTCAGAAATTGTACTGAAACACGCAGAAGAGATCATACATCCATTAGAAAAAACAGTCGAACAATCATATATGATGTTAAGGGAGGAAACAAAGCAACAGAAATGATGAGGAATTAATCTGTTCGAAGAAACTACAGATGCCAAAGCTGATATATTGTCAAAATTGTTTCAGCATGCAACTTTGAAGAATTGAATGCAGAGGAGCTGATGCATTTTGTACATAAACAAACTAAGGGTCTGATGGATGCCAAACCAGGTTTTAGATTCTTTTATAAGTAAGCAAAAGTGTAGAACTTATCGAACATCTTACTTGTTCATGATTACAAAAACTCCGTAAAGAATGAATGTAACAGCTACTAGTAACCATCCGCTGACTATGAATCTGCAACAAGTTTTGGTAGTGTCAGGAAAACATGTGAAGCTGTAGTAAGAATTGAAAGAGGAGAATTTGCCAAGGACAAAGGGGCTGTTTAGTTTCAGAACATGTTTTCCATTTCCGCTTATACCAGAATTGAGGTTACCTTGTAACATTCATCATAAAACTACGGATGGAAAATGGAGAACATTTTTGCCCCTAAAACTACACTGCCCCCAGAAGAACTTACATGTGAATGGCATGTTGGTACCCTAGAACCGACAACACTGCAACCAAACAAGGCACAAAATTCAGATAGGCTTCAGCCATGCACACGATAAAGAACAATGAAATATAATTCATCATATTCTTCTGTTAATACTTACCAAGACCGAGCAGAGCCAAAATTAACATCAGTGCTGCCACGGTGATCAGTGCTGATCGCCTGAAAGCAAATTTACAATTGGATAAGTATTAACATTTCGATTTACGAACTAGTTAAGTGAAGCGGTAACATTAATTGTTTTAGGGGACCATACACAGCATTGAAGACTCTTCTTATTTTGACAGCATTTTCGCTGGTCTTCTCGGTAAGTGTATCGGCTGCTGTGTTTAAATCTATGTTCAACTTGTCAATATTGGTCATAACGTCAGAAGGAAGGAACACCTGGGCCACATTGATGGTTTTTGCTAGAGATAGGTATTCTGTAACATTTTTCAGTATCTGCACGGTGTAGTCGGACTGGTTTACAACATATTTCAAAGTATGCAATGCTTCATCATGAAATTCATCTTGTCCAACAGAAAGAAGAATGCATCCCGTCCTGCTCAGTTAAGAGATTCGGTCAGAAAAAACTAGCCGAAAAGAGGTTAATATATTACTTTCAAGAAAAAATATATGCGCAGAAATAAAAAGCTCGAACAAATCGTAATCGTAAAAGGTCTCAAGTTTAGATTATTACGCTACAACACTTGTGAACAATATCAACATTATAAGACAAATCCTTTGGGAACGTTCTGATCTTTTTCCTTCGAGGTTTACTCTCCATCCACAACAATGATATACCACAAGAACCAAGCCAAAAGAAACAAACCATAAGACAGCGAAAATGAATCCAGCAGCACCTGTAAATCCAACAGACTGCAGATACCACAGTCAAAATGCCGATTAGAAGAATGTTGAAACATCTTAGTGTAATAAAGTCTCAATAATTCATGCAAATTGTAGCTTTAACAGCAGTGTGAGTTGGTCATAGATAACAAAAGCATTGTTAGCCGGCGATCATAGTTCATCTAAGAAAATTTGCTACCAGCTTCACCATATTTACTTTTAAATAGCCATGATCATCCTACCTTAGTTCATTGAAAAAATCTAGAACAAACATAATACATTCCTTCTTCTAAAAGCTCAATAAAAAGATGCTTGAGTATTGCATGAAATTTCTCCAATCTTTTAAGTCTCAAACAACAGCACTAACTAATATATACAGGTATTAAGATTCCGGTCCTATTTGACATGGATTCTAACTTTGGCTTACAGATTCAACAAATCAAGTCTAATAATGATATTTACAGTCCAACAATACTGAGGATAAAACAGCTCTGAAGCAATGAGATTCAACAAATCAATCCAAAGACTAACAAGAATGCAAGCTCGATCCAAGACTTTACCGCCCAGTAATGCCGGTTGGTAATATCCCACCCACCAAGATAATGCTTGAAATGGCGAAGAATGTCCGGCCTATTTGTCCTTTTTGCTGCCAAAACCAGCGTATTTGGAGGCTCGTCATATGTGGGAGCTGGTGCTTCTGACAAGTCAGATATCTCATTCTTCCAAGGACCTAAATTCACCCCTCCTGCATACACAACAAACGAAAACAAAAATGAAACAACTCGATATATCAAATAGTAATAAAGATCAGTACTTTGTCTTGGTTACATAGATTAAGGACTTAAGATCAAAATAAACATTGAGAAAAAGGAAAAGCTTAAACAATAAAGATCAGAATTTCGAAAACCAACACTGAACTCAGCCAATTACTTCTTATTTGCTTATATTTCAGCAGGGAAAACAAAATAATCCAAGCACCCAAAATTCCATTTCCCTTCCCCTTTCCTTTCTTTTTCATCAGCAACCCAACATAACAATGAATATCAAATCACACCAGAAACACATGACAAAGACCCAGTAATGTTCGAGAATAAACACAAACGTCACAAATCAAAAGAGATGTAAAAAAAACACCAACCGAAAATGAGCTTGGTATGATCCATGATTGGTCCATCTCGAGCTGAAACCGGAACAAAGAACATACAGCCGAAGCCAACAAGAATCAATAAAACGAAGTGTCCAAACAAAATCTTCTCCATACCCCGGTTTAAGCAGAACTTCAATGGAAACTCATACTTATCATCCCTAGACAACAAACCCAGAAAAACCCAAATCTGAGTGACATTCCCAGGATCAAAAAAACATAACCCAAGCCAGCAGTGGCAGTGTGAACAAACTCTATAGGTTTCAGGTTAATGAATGAATTGACACAGTACAATAAAGAAATATACTTTAATGGAGGGGATTGATTTGGAGACAGAGTCACATGGGAAGGAGGAGACTGAAAAGGCGGGTGGGAACAGTATTACTTCTTAACCAATCTTTTCAAGTACCCTTTGCTTAAAACTCTAAAAACAAACTCTTTAAAAGCTTAAAGCTTAAGCCTTTGGCGAGCTTATATAAGCTAATAGTCTGTTTATATAAACGGCAAATTTCTTCATAAAAAATCCATTTTTTTCCAAGTGGATTAAGCAAAATAAGAATAAAATTTATCAAATTCAAGCTGCAAATGGATTTCCTTTCCTACCACCTGCTGCTTTCTACCCACTTGTTTTGTCCTTTCCGACTTTTACTTTTGGCGTGATATCATTCACCTTTGATGTTGCTAACTACTTTATTCACAGTGCTTTCAAACTCTCCTTTAACTTTAATTAATTGCGATAATATCGTATTAAATACATTTAGATTTTTTTTGGTTGACATTTATAAACATTAATTAAATGTTAGTTACTCTATTTTATTTTAAAATTTATATTCAATTAAATGTATTTTCAACAAATTATTTTTATATTTTTTTAATAGAACATATAATAATATTTTATTTTCATCTAAAAATTATAGCCTTATAGGTTATTGATATAGGTTATTGATACTAAAAATATTTTTTTTATTAATATGTTTTGTAAATCACACAAGATTATATAGTTTCTTTTAAGAAAATAAAACCTAAAACTAATTCCGAAATCTTAAAATATAAATCTAAATATATAATATAAATTCAGAAACCATAAATTAAATCTAGAGGCTTAAAAGAGAGAAAATTATATAGTTTAAAGGTTACATAATTACGTATCAAAATATTTTTATGATATATTTAATATTTAAAAAATAAATGTTTTTATAAAAAAATAGAATTATAAATAAATTTAAATTTATATTCAATACATAATGAATTTTATAAATGATTTAATTTTAGAGTTTAAAGATTTTATTTAAAGCGTATGATCTATGAGTTTAGAATTTATAGATTATATTGTAAAAGATTTAAGTTTTAATTTATAAATCCTAAACCCTAAACATGTAGTTTACTCTTAAATTGAATCTCTAAACTCTAAAATTAAGATATTTATAAAAACTTTTAATTTACTGTTAGTGTATTGAACGTTTTCATAATTGTCTCAACTTTAAGGTTTTATGATTTATTGATTTAAGCGTATGTGTTTATAATGTATGCGGTATGATTAGACTTAGAATTTATAATTAAAATTTAGAGTTTAGCGACTAAATTTAAGGATAATATAAATTCAAAATTTATATACTTAAATCTTTAAACTCTAAACAAAACCTATAAACACTGAAACTTTCACAGAACACATAGTACTGTCTAGACTAATTTATTAATCCATATTAACTAAAATATTTTAATAACATCCTTTATATAAGTTGGACTGAATAAATATATTTATTTGATTGATTAAAAATACTTATTTTTTTTCTAGTCTATATTCTCTTCTTCTTTTAAATAAAATTAAGGTTATAATTATAATTTATTAAAAAATCACAGATTAAATCGTATAAAAATAATAAATATTTTTAAAAGATAATAAATAAATATTTACATTCTTTCTTTTTGTATTTATCATTCTCTACCATACCGTGTATTGGAAAAATACAAAATTCTAGTCTTAACGCACTTACAAAAGGGATGGAGGGAGGAATATTTTATAAAACCATTGATGGCTCTTTTTAACACGCAATCTTGGTCTAATGATGGTTCCCTTGTGATTAGGTGCACCGTAGCATCGTGATCCATAGGATCTATTACAATGATAAAAACGGGGAGTGGGACACGCGGAGCTTATTATCTTCGATGGGGATAGATCCAACGGTCTGATTGGACTATAGTATAGACGCGTAGATTTCGTGTGTGGAGGATTTATTAATATAGGGCAGGGGGCGCGTGTGATAAACGAGGCACGTGACTATAGTACATACACTCGTAGCGCGTCCCCAGTAAAAGAGGCGCCATGAAAAACAACTGATGAGTCGGTCAAGGGTGTTATGATAGCCGCCGCTCATCACGCGCTTGAGTCAGAGTAAATGTGAATTCGGTTCGGTTTTATATTGGCTTTGAGTAAGGGTGAGTAAAACTCGAATTGACTCCAACAAATTAAGTAGTTTG
Organism: Abelmoschus esculentus; assembly: GCA_035048815.1. Classification (NCBI taxonomy): domain Eukaryota; kingdom Viridiplantae; phylum Streptophyta; class Magnoliopsida; order Malvales; family Malvaceae; genus Abelmoschus; species Abelmoschus esculentus. The sequence continues at coordinate 2,489,625 of JAUCBN010000031.1, read as the reverse complement.
ATTCGATTTGAGGTAAAAATATTCAATTTATTTTGATTCTATTCAAAATTTTATAAACTCAATTCTATTTAAAAATTTAAATAAAATTTGAATTGTAAGATAAAAATTAGAATACTTAATTTTTTTAATAATTAGAGAATTTATTTTTAAGTTCGAGAGGAATCTCTTAAATTTTTATGATATATATATATATTAAAAATATGATAAAATATTATCACATACGAAAAAACATGAAAAAATTTATATATACATATCTTATATAATTAGTAAAAGTTATTTAAACTAAATTAAATATACTATAACATAATAAATAATTATAGTTAAATTTTGATAAGAACTCAAAAATTTGACTCGCCTCGAAAAAAATTAAATAAAAGTTTAAATGATAAAATTAGAGTCATCAACTAAAATAATTGATTTTTTTTATTTAACTCGATTCAATTGAACACTCACCCTAACTATAGGATTAGATAACCGCTTTTTAGATCCAACGTTTTAGCCGGCCTTTTGGGTTGGATCAAGTTGTACCTTTTTTCCTTCCTTTACTAACAAGTAATGCTTCGAGAAAGGAAAACCGGATCGGTTGAACTAAAACCGTCGGCTTTTCCCGATATATTTAGGCCTAATTTCTTTATTGGGCAATACCAGAATGGGCCGCATCTTCATTTCTTGAAACAAATTTTGTTGGATTTATGACTCATTTCTTCTTTTTATTTGTAGGCTTAATAGCCCTGAACAATACGGTTTGCATTGACTTCATGATCCTTTTGATTTTACAATATACTCTTCCTATCATACTTACCAGAACCGATGACTACACTTTCGTGTTGTTCATGGTAAGTTTTCTTATTTTATCTCTAAGATATCGGCTTTCGGACTAAATAAACTAGTATCGTCTTACGTTGTGCAGTTGTTAGTACTTCCAACTGTTGGGATTATCCTGCCAATCTATGTCATGGTGAAACTTGAAAGCAATGACTGTCCTCAGTCACCGCCGGCAACGGCAGGGCGGGAGTTTCTCTTTGAACCAACTCATAGACCATAGTTTCTATCACCTATTAGTTTGAAAACAATTTTTGCCAAGTACTTTTTTGGTTAACCACTAGTGGTCCATAATATTATCACATTCAGGTTACTACAGTTCTTCAATGTTTAATCAGATAAAGAACAACATCAAGTGGAGAGGAGGAACTGGACAGACACTTGTATCAGACACACAAAACTAGTTATAAAGTATTCATGCAGCAGGTCAAATGTGAATGGGGCATCAAGAAAACAGATAAAAAGTAAGATTATGCTAAATTTCTAGGAACCCAAAATTCAGTATGGACTTGATAGAAAACTGATAAAACGAATAGAACCTCAAGTGTGTTGGTGTAAGGCTGTAATCTGGATTTCTACTTGGAGCTTGAGGTCATCCGACGAGGTCATCTTAAGGATTGTATGTGATTTTTTTGTTGTTCTAGTAATCTTAACTTCAGCTTCTCCTTGGCCTGAAAAGTGGTGGAAGGAGAAAAGTTATATCTTAAACATCAAAACTTCTCTTTCTCTCTCTACAACTCTCCCCCACCCCTTTCACCCTGTTTCTCTCTCCACTCAAATGCTTATAATCCTATTTGAAATAACTCATATACTCAGAACTATCATATGTTCTTTAAAGTGTGTAGTTGATGGAAATACTTCCGATTCTTCTGCTGAGAACGCCAGTACCAAGCGAGTGCTCCAAATGCACAGCTGGCAAAAGCAATAGCCAATGCAGCCCCAACCGGCACCACAACTGCATTAGTTGATGAATCATCCAGAAGGATGCTGGTTCCATCTTCAGCTAGAAGACCCTTTTCTTTGTAGAAAGATACGAGTGTATTTCCATAATAACTTGTTAAGAACTTGAACACTTCATCCCGGTTCCACTCTATCTTACTGCTATCTTTATCTCCGGGACCCTGGGAATGTTGACATGAAGTACAAAGCTGTTTTGGAGGCCAAATAATTTTTGGGAATTTAAGATCTCTGGTTTTTAGAGACGCTTCTTCCTTCATTAACCTCTCATTGACTTGATTATGTGCGCTCCACAACCAAAGGGCAAAGTCACGAGCTGTTTTGAAAGGACTTTTAACACTGCAAATTGAACCTTTGAAGTCAGATGAAATTAACTTACATATTTAAGAAAATAACTTGCGTTGGAATCAAATTTACCTTGAACACATCTCATAAAAATGTTGACGGCATTCCTCACAAATAAAGAAGTTGTGAATAAAATCACATATAGATGTAAATGCAGACTGGCTCTCTCCATCCTCAATCCTCACAGAGAGTGAATGCATTAAAACCCACAAACCACAACTGCATGCAAAATAAGTAAGATGACAGCTAAAAAATCAAATTACAGCTGAAGGGAAGTCTATTATGATTGACGTCATAGGCAAAGGCTGAGAATTGCTGAAAAAAGAATTATAGGAACAAATAACTACGAAAAGACTAATCAGATAAGAGTAAAACAATTTTTGATGACAAAAATACAACAATATCTTTCTTTTATATCATACATTGTAAAATGGCTTAATATATTGTTTGGTTGTATGGATAAAATAGAAAATAGTTGCACAGTTGACGTCTACGTTGAGCTAATCTGCTAAAAACCAAATCACCATCCCCTATTAACATTATTAGTTTGCATGTCACAGTGTAAACATGAATTAAAGAACATAAGCAATAATAATTACACTCAAATCTGTAAAAAGACTACTTGCAACCCTAGCTATCCATCATGTCCAGACCCTATGGAAAGAGTGCTACTACTTTGTGGATTCATTCATAGAGAAGTGAAATAATTTGAAACCTAAAGCAATGCCTAAAGAGAGTGGAAGACTCAGATGGGAGAAGCTCAAAAAGTTCTTTCAAAATTGCATGAGGTAAACAATAAGTGTGTTTACATCATTACCTAAAACCCCGGGTATCATTCCTGCTGCCATGGCAAAACATCTGCAAAAAAGAACATCCAAATGTGGCATGAAACAACCATTAACAAATATCTAAATGTAAAATATTCAAAAAAAATATATATTTCATCTTGAAAAAATAAAAACAAATAAATATTTATAGGCTTTAATCAATTTGGCAATCTCACAGCTGAAAAATCGGTCATAATTTTCTCTTATTAGTGTGTATATATAGAGGCAATGGATCTCATAAAATGGGTTTTGTAACTGCTTGTAGGTAACTAACAATCACCAATTGTAATATTAGAGCATTCCAGTTCAATCAAGCTTCAAATACACAGAAAGAAAGAAAATTAAAACTCTAGATGGGTACTTCCTAATATCAGTAGCTTCAAATATATACAAAGAAAGAAAAGAAAAGACCAAATTGCCTTTTAGTACCTACCCAATATCCACGGGGAACATCCTTTCCACAAATATGGAAATTGCGTAGCACCCCTATCATGTTAGGGCTGTCAACATCATGCTTGGCTGATGACAAAATATCTAATGCGAAAAAGTCATCGAAATTGACAAGTATTTCTGCGCTTCCCTTCCGACACCTAGTACGAAGCAAAGGAGAAGTTGATGTTAAATTAAGAATTTAAAAAATAATTTGCCGCCTTAAAACTTTAGAAATTTTTATTAAGTTTCAAAAAATTGAATATTTTTAATTAAATCTCCCCCTCCCATAATTTTGAAAAGTTCTCATTTTGCATCTAAAAATTATAAAAAATAGTTATACCTCAAATTTTTTGAAAAATGTAAATTAAATACTTCTAAATTTTTGAAAATTTATTTTAAACCTCTAATTAAAAAAAAACTTAAGTTGGGCCCCCAAACTCTTTCATCAAGTTCCTCTACTGATTCTAGTAACATAAACCAAGCCAATCCAAGATACATACTTGAAAGGTTGGATCTTTACCTCCTTGAAGGATGATGAGCCACTAAAAGCTGAAGGAATTGTATTAGTGATGCTCGAGTTCCTGATTTAATCATCTGCGGGACATCATCTCCAGCAACTTTAGTAAGAACTTTTTTCCCAGCCTATATGTGTACAAACTTGTTAGAAATAGAAATTTACAGAAGATGGTGAAATTCCAACCTTATGTTCTAGAATGATGTCAAAGGCAGTTGCAGTTGCCTCCTCCACATCATACACAGCTCGAGCAATCTTGCAAAATTTATCAAAACAATGAAAGATAAAATCCAAAGCATGATGACAATATCTCAAACATGCATTATTCAAGAAATCAAATTGGAAATGCACAAAGAAACCTGTCCAGGATCTGATATATTCGACGGAAGATGCTCATTTTCAAAATTTTCATCATCCAGGCCATATGAACTGAAAGGGTGTATAAGCAGAACAAATCAAATGAGAACAAAAGCTGAAGGTCAAAATTTCATAGAAAGTGCAAATATTTGGTACTGACTTAGAAGTACAAATTAATATCAATCAAACACCATTTTTTATAACTACAATGTCAGAACAGAAACAGATTTCATTTTACCCCAAAACCTCCCCCATGCTCATGAACGTTTCCATGCCTACTTCAAAATGTCTAAAGTTCCAATCCACTACCCCACCAGTTTTCAAGCACTTACACAATAATTTACATAATGTAAAAAGGTTCAACTTTTATTTCGGATTTTTCCCATAAACTATAATTCTTAATTAGGTGCAGGCTTGATTCAAGGTCGGGTTAAAAGGACCGAACAGTACAGGAACTGGACTTCCTGCCCTTCCTACTCATACACAAGTTGGCATACAATAAAACTTCTGGAAAACCATTTGGTCATAATCTTTCTCTAGGATTTTGTTATAATATGGCCACACAATTACACACACATAGATACAAACTGCAATTGAATTTGAAGAATGCATCATCATCTTATATGCCCAATGCAGACTTAACTTAAAATTAGGTCAATATTCAATTAGCCCACAAAAAAGTCTTCCTCCACATGGTGTCAATAATTATAAGATTATTATAAAATAACATGTTTTTACCTAACAGATTATCGGGCAATTCCTAAATGTATAAGAACACAAGAACATCTGATGAAAAAACCATAGCCTCTTTCAGTAAACCGCTCATACTTTCCTTTACAAATACATAAATTTAAAAAGAACTGGTTTGGATTACAAAGATGATGCGTATTAAATAAGTAATAACCTCTTACCTGCCTATTTGCTTATTGATCCAATTAAGCAAGCGGTCCGCAGTCCGCCCATCATCAATTACATGTAATTTACTTTTTGCTTGATCAGAGCTCCAGCCAGCAGAAAACTTTGTAGGAGGACCCCAAAACAGCATAGGATAGTGATTCACAGAAAACTTATCACAAAGTTTGGCATTTATCTGTGCTGCCAAACAAAGACAAAGAACCAAACTAAAATTAACAACACATTTTTAGAACCAAAATCAGTCAAAAATAAGTGCTTCAAATGGAACATAATCTTTTATACAGAGTTTGGTTAACAGAAAGAGGCTACATAAGTAGTAACTAGTAAATCTAAATGCATTGAGAAAAAAGAACATCCACCTTAGAGGGCTACATTCTAGTCTAAAAGCTCGCTAATCATATTAAAAGTGTCACTTTATTGAATTTCCACTTCAACAGCTTCACTCCAAAACTGGAGAAGGCTTGAACCCTAGAAAAAAATAGAACTGCTGATGTCTAGACCCTTACTATCCCATTATCAATATCGAAGGAAATTATTTTATCAATCATGTAAATTTTAGCATCCAAGCTTCTAATACAGATTAAATTAGTTTTACTTGTTCCAGAATTTCTAATTCTATGTGTTTCTTGTCAACAAAAATAAAAGAGAAGTTTATGTTTGCAATTGTAATACCCATCATCCATCTAAACAAATAACAATTACAAATCATTTTGAAAGAAGTTTTGGTTTCTAATAGTTCACATTTCTTTCAAACTTTGAGGAGCATTCGATAAATCCACTGTCCATAGAACCTTCAGTTCACACCAATTTAAAATTTCTTGATGCCCTGTGGACAAGGTTAGTGATCACTTATATGATAAAAATAAATCAGCCACTCCAACTAATATAGCCTCCCAAGTACTTTGGAGTATGGAGATCATTTTTTATTCTATTTTACTTTTTTTCCTCTTTACACCGGTCATTTATGAGGCCCTATGCTCAACTTAGGCATAGTTAAGCTTTTATTTCAAAAGAAGGAGGAAAATCATCAAACATCATTTAAGCAGAGACAAGTAAAATTTGATATCTATTCACAAGTTCTTAAAGAAGAAATTTAACAGAAACTTTTAATGTTTGACAGTGTTAATAAGTGCTTGAATGGAGCAATAACTAAACAAACCCACTAAAGGAACAAATTTGAAGGCTTTGTTCTTACTATTAAACACAAAACATCAACTTTTATTTTCCAAATTCCATACGTTCAGAAATATTTCAACTTCATCTTAAATCTCAGCACTATGATAGTAAGGCAAATATACATTATTGAAGAAACAAGTATTTTACAGCAGTATTTCCATGAGGCTGCACTTTGCAAGTATTCAGAAGATAACAAATACCTTTAATGCACAGTCTACTCTAGTCATCAATACAATTCCAGGATGCACAGCATTGGGTCCGTTGAAAAGCCTTGCAACTCTTTCATAATGGGTCTGCAAGATAGTATGTAAAGCAGCAATAATATAAGAACGTGAAGATTTGGAAAAATCTAAGCTCAAAATAGACCATATGATACCTTGTAATTTCTGCAAGCAGGGCACCTGAAAAGTAATAAAATGTCATATAACATCATTACCAGTTTGGAGCAAGGAATTCGACACTAGCTACATGCACTTAACCAAGAAAACTTGTAGTTTTATAGGGATAAAGAAGACAGTGCATTGCTTGCACACACCCGTGTCTAGAATGGTGTCATTCTTATGAAAAGGGAAAACCTCAATTGTAACCTACATAATATCAAGAAAACAAGGCCAGACAACAACTAGGAACCAAATCATGTTGATGGTACCTGGATATGTTGATTAGTAAATCGATACAATACAACAAACACACTGTGAAATGTGAACAACTTTGATCTATAATTGGTTAGCTAACCCTTTTCCAACAATCCAACCAATGAAATCCAAGAGTCTGGTAAAAGTAGCCATGAAGAACAAAGGGCTTTGACATACCAACTCCAAAGACTTGAGACATACAGATGCATTTACATTATATGCTTAACCACATATTGTCACGGATATGCTAATACTACGCTGTTGTTTTCTATATTGTAAGAGAAAGCACACTTGTTGTTTGGAAATCTTTGTATAAAAATGAACACTTGTATCAGCATGCAAATGGACTTTGACCAGAAGCACATGTAGTTGAACAAAACTGTCTCTGAAGTAACTGTCTTATGGTTTATACACCCTGTAAAGGAGATAAACAATGTAATTTGTTACTCTAAACATTAGTTAGCCCTTGCCATTGTGGTTAACCATCCAAACAAAGGCATCTTCGTATCTTCAACTTGTAAGGCAATGCCTAAAATCTTAGAATCCCCAGCTTACAAGGCAAAGCACAAAAAAAAAAAAAAAAATATTCCATGCAAATGGTTGACAACATGCTGCAGCCCGGAAGCCATTGGGAAGAAAATGAAATATCACACTGAAAAAAATACTAAGCTAGGAAAATTCGTCCTAGCTCCAAAGACTAGTTTTTGGATATATCATGAACACCTTTCCATCAGGTATAGTTTCAGAAGCTGATAAATGTCAACAAGGGTGCGTTCAATGTTCATACCCTTCTATTTCCAAACTTTGGATGGCCATACCCTTCTATTCATGTTCATCAAAGGTATCTAATTTCTTACCATAGCAAGTTCGCTGATTTTTAAATTGCAAGCAATGACAGAACAGAACATTAACACAATCAATTTATATAGAAATGAAACTGACAAAAGGTTCAACATTTTCATTCCTACACTTGAAGAAATTATCATCTTTCTTTATCAACTCAAATAAAAACTCCCAATCTCATAACAGAATAAAAGACTAACGTTTTCTGCTCAAATTTAGAAATAAAAAGACTAACCAATGAGCGAAGAATTCGACTATAGCATACGTGGCTGGAGTGTCCTTGAGAACTACATCGAAATTCGTCGCGTTCAATTCAACGGCGTAGTCCTTCAGATCAGTACCGCCACCGTCGTTATCAGCAATCGCACGAAATAGCGCCCTCGATCCCAGATGCGACGACGACGCTTTTAAGATCCAAAGGTTCAAAATCAGAAACCAGTATACAAGAGACATGGGGGAAGAAACCGATTGTTCGAATTTATTTATTTTCCTATCGCAGCTTCGCGGGAATTAAAATGATTTTTTAAAAAAATTTCTGGAGTAATATTGGGTTCTAGAATTTAACAGAAAATAAATATAAAAAGAGAGATCTTTCAGTTAGGTGTTCTGGAGGCAGGACAGGAAGATGAAGTGGAGGTGGGTGGATTTGGAAATTTCCGATGGGATGAAGGCTCAGAATTACGTTTTTTCTTTCGTTGTTTTCCAGAATAATATTTCCGAGAAAATAAATAATTTCGAGGTCCTATGTTATTTTAATTTCAAATGGTCACTAAATTATGATTTAGTGTTTTTTTATATATAATGTTATTTTTTAATATTCGATAAAATAATTATTTTAAATTAAAATATTTTTAACGTATAAAAATTATAATTAATAATAATTTAAAAATATTATTATATTTTTTTATAATTTTAAGTGATATTTAAATTATCAAATATTATAATTTTTTATATATATAAAGAAAATAATATATAAATATATATATATATATATTATATAACTAATAAAAATCGTTTAATTAAATATTCGAATTAATAAAAAAACACTTTTTTCATCGAAGTTATATAATATTAAAAAAATTATTACTTGTATTAATAATTTTGTTTTATTATTTTATTGATAAGATATATAAATATACAAAAAAAACAATAGATTTTATTTATAATATTAAAAAAATTATTTTGAGGAAGGAAAAATAGGAGAAAAAGTATTTTAGTTAGGTATAACTCAAGAAAATATGAGAAAATAAAAGTAAATAATTTAGTTAATTGATTAAATATATTTATTTATAGATAGATAAATCAAAAAATATATATTTAATTTAAAAATTAAATTTTATGTATAAATTTTAAATTTTAAGTTGAAATTTTAAATAAAAATAAAATTTTAAATTTTAAATTAAATTTTAAATAAAACTTTTAGGGTTAAAATCTATAACAGATAAAAAAATATTAGATAAAAAATTATATTGAAGTGACGAAAATAACTCATTGTATATTTTTTTATTAGATGATTTATATTCTGAAGTGACGAAAATAACTTATTGAAGTGACGGAAATTATATCATGGGTTAGTCACATCACGTCATTTATGGGACCGACTAATAAAAACTACCTATCTCATTATTTTTTAATTTTTCAAATGAAAAATCACTTGAAAAAAATATGACATAAAAAAATAGATAATTTTTATTGGTCGGTCCCATGAATACGTGGTGGAATTAACTCATGATATAACTTTTCGTCTAAAAAATTTTATTTTATCAAGGTAAGCGACACGTAAGCACAAACTGGCCACGTGTAAGAAAACCACGGCATCACATCACCACGTGTAAACCCACAACCAAATACTACCGTTCTTCAATAATTTCACATCGTTCTCTCTCTGTATTTCCACTGCAAATTCTTCTCTGTTTCTCACAATTTCATAATTCAGTTAATTTCATATCTGTCCCTCTGCATTTTACTTTGAACAACAAAAACAAAGTAGGAATGTCTGGAGTATCACTTGCAGTGGCTCCGAGAAGCGAGCCAGACCAAACCGTGGCACTGGGCAGGGAGAAAACTGACCACCAACAGTTTCGCCACCACCTGCAGCAGCAGCAACAACAACTAGCGGTGGGCGGTGTAATGGGATCGTTGCGTTTGATCGAACTCCAACTAGTAGCTTTCATTATGGTTTTCTCTGTCAGCGGCCTAGTGCCGCTCATTGATTTAGTCTTCCCGGCTTTTGCCTCCGCTTACCTCATCGCCCTTTCGCGTTTCGCCTTCCCGTCGCGTGGCCGAGTATCCACCGACGGCTCGCGAGAGATTTTCCACGGAAGCGCAATGTTTAAGCTTTACGTGATTCTCGGAACCACCATAGGCCTTCTCTTGCCGCTGGCATACGTCTTGGGCGGCTTTGCGAGGGGCGACGAGAACGCTGTTCGATCGGCGACACCTCACTTGTTCTTGCTCTCGTTTCAAATACTAACGGAGAATATAATAAGTGGTCTGTCGTTGTTTTCACCGCCGGTGAGAGCACTGGTCCCATTGCTCTACACCGGTAGGAGAATCTTTGTTATCCTTGACTGGGTGCAGGATGCTTGGCTCAACAAAACCCTGCCTAAAAATGCACCATCCAAGGTAATTCTTTAAACAAAAAATTCATCGTTTCCTTCTATATAAATCCAAGAACCCAACGTGTGGCTGGTTGGGGAAGAGGATCACTGAGATTCATACGTGTTTAAAGTTCTTAAAAGTATTAAGAAAAAGTACGCACATATCGAATATTCGAATGATAAATTCCCCCATAGTCTCTATCTAACGTTTAAAGCTGTGTAGGATGTTGCATGGGATTGGTTTGGGAAGTGTCTGGCAGCTTCAAACCTAGTGTATTTTTCCATCAATCTGTTATGCTTTTTGGTCCCAAGATTCCTCCCTCGCGCATTCGAGAGGTATTTTAGAGAGACCGATGAGTTTCATCGGAAGATGTCGGAGGATAAACGTGCCACCATACTGGCAAACAAGCCTAGACCGGCAACAGATATGAAAGTGGATTGAGTGCAATTTGATCCTCTGGTTGCTATTCTGGTCTTTTATCCAAGCATTTTGAACTCCTAAATTTAGAATATGAATCCTGGGTTTATGTATTTTCTGATCCTAAAAGAATCTATGAAATTATTAGGAGAATTATGTTCATTACGTTATTCGCAGTTTCAAGCAATCAAAACTGTTTATTTTAATTTTTTAAATTTTTTAATTTTTTAAATTTTTTAAAGTGAATATTATTTTTCTACATGTAATTAACGGATAGATAGTTATTAGATAACTATTTAAAAATAAATAATTTTAATTATTTAAAACATAAATAACGTAATAAATAAGATTCATCTAATAAATAGTTATTAGATAATTATTTAAAAATAAATAATTTTAATTATTTAAAACATAAATAACGTAATAAATAAGATTCATCTAATAAGTTTTTAAAATCTTAAAAAACATATTGGAGTTCATTAAGGGGTGTAATCTTATCTCGTATTAAACGCACCGTTTTGTCCTTTTTCATATTTCAACCTGACCATTAATGAGTTGTATATATTGAAGTATTTATTTTTAATTTTATTTTCAAAAGCATAGAACTAGTTTTAGAAAATAAATCATATGATTATTTAATACAGAATTATATAATTTTTTAATAATATTAACTCGATATCTTTATCTTATTTTATAAATTGAATTTTATATATTTCTTTCAATATTTTTATTAGATAGAATATAAATGATTTAGTGAATTGAAAGATATAATAATTTTTTTTCGAAGCAAGATTGTATATAATTTTAACGTCATTAAATGATGGCTTTTACCGGGTAATTGTTTACCCTGTGTTATTTTGCTTCGTTGGTTGTCTGTTTTTTTAGGGGGTATTTTACAATAATTTAAGAAAATGTAATCTAAATAAAAAAAGTTATTTATATATAATCCTTAAATTTGTGATGTAATTAAAAAATAATATTTAACTGTCTAATGTAAAAATCATATAAAAGTATCGAGAAATGTAAACATATTTATAAAAAATAATCTTTTTTCTGATTAAAGTATATAAAAATAAAAATAAAAAATAAAAACTGTTGTTTTAATAAGTGAAGTATAAATAAATAAATCAAGATTAAAGAAAAAGATTAAAGAAATTGATCCGGTTCGGTTCATCGCCCATATTATATAACCTAGTATCATAAAAATCCCTACTTTAATCACCTGGAATATATTTTTTTCCAGTTTCTTTACAGCCTGAGAGTTGGAGGAAGCAAAACGATGAAGATCAAAAACAAAGGTAAAGTACACCCATCTCCTTCTTCATCTTCTTTCGCCGGAGAAGATCAGCTTTACATTTTAAACCTTCTTCCGGCAGCCATTTTTGTTCTTGCTTCTGTACTTTCTCTCGATGACCGAGAAGTTTTAGCTTACATGATTACAAGGTCCCTACAAACCACCACCACCGATACCAACTCTTCTTTAATCTCGAGAGATTCATCTTCCAAGAAAAGATATTCCAAGAAACACCCACCACCGCCAGATGCCGTCAAGTCGGCCCACAAGCCGCCCGTTTTCAATTGCGATTGCTTCGACTGTTACACCAGTTACTGGTTCCGATGGGACTCGTCTCCCAACCGCGAGCTTATCCATCAAGTTATCGAAGCTTTCGAAGATCATTTAACCAACGGGGAATCCCCAAAACCTTCCAAGAAAAACGCGCGGCTAAAAAGAAGGGATGCCAACAACAAAACGGTCACTCGGGTCCCAGATACCCCGGTCGTTGCTCTTCCGGGTCAGCCCGAACAAGAAGTTCCCGACTTGAAGAGTCCCACCGAGGAAGCACCGATTATCACCGATAACATCATTTCCACTGAGAAGAATGTCGAAGAAGAGTCAGCTGACGTGATGGAAATGACCGATGAGTTTCCGGTGCCGGGAGAAGGCGACATGGAAGTCCGTACGCCGCCGAGTACCAGTAACCACAAGGGTTTGGCAAGGAAGGTGTTACCGGACGTATTAGGATTATTCAATTCTCGTTTATGGGGTCTTTGGAATCCAAATGTATAATAATCTTTCTGGGAATTTTTCGAGGCCTTCCAATGAGAAGCAAAATATTATTATATTTCTGTTTCTTAATATTTTTGTGTGGCAACTGGCAATATCGATAGGGCTCAGTGGTCTGCCGAAAACCTCTTTCTCGTGAGCTTAACTCAAGCTTTATTATCACGCCACACTATTTATTTTTGACTCATCCAAATGGATAAATTTTAGTTTAAATTTATTTATAATAATTTTAAGAGGATTATAAAGTAATTATAAGATTATTTTTTTTCATATTATCTTTACGAAATAAACATATTCTTAAAGTGCTTTTTTATCTTGTGTTTTAAACGTATTTTATTATTATTTTCATTATAATTAGAAGTCGAATGATTTGTACCCAGAGGCGAAGGGCAAAAATTGGTGTCACTTATATTTAGTTTCGAGTTTTTAAGATAATTCTATTTATAAAAAAACATTACCAGAAGAGAACAAAATTTTAAGAATTAGTAGTAGTCGATATATTTTTACCCATTGTTGAAAATAGGGGTGATAATTCAACAGACATATCTGGGTTCGGCTCGGTTCAAAGCTCGCATAGCTCGGAATTTTAGGCTTGAGCTCGGCTCGAAATGAATAAAATTTTATATTATTTTGTTTTATTATTTATTTATTTATTTATTATTATTATTTATAGTCTTGTAAATTTGTTTTAGTTGATAATATTTAAATTATTTTATTTAATTTATTTTTAGTGGATTTACTCTCAATTATTTTATTATTTTTCTTTGCTAAACAAATTATTTTTAATGTATATATACATATAAATGTTTATATATAATTACTTCGAGCTTGTTCACGAGATTTTCGAGTCGAGTTTGGGTAAGCTTAGCTCAGTTCGTTTAGGTCTTGAGCCGAATCCGAGCTCGAGTCAAACTCACTTAAACTGAGCTTTAACCGAGTTTTGACCGAACTGAGATCGAATAACTTGCGAGCCGGACAGACTCATTATCACCCTTAATTGAAAACAAGCCTAATAGGTGAAGGACAAAAGATGATATTAAGAAGCCATAGAAATAAAAACAAAGGTGGGATTGTTGCAGTGCATTATCCAACGTTCCTGTCCCCATCATGTTCGTATTCAAGCAGAGAAAACAACAAATGGCAAAAAGTTAGATCCCATTGCCCACTGCTCATAGCATCGTCTACTTGCTATTTGTTCTGCTTTACCACCTCACACAATCTCACCTACCAATCCCATCAGTGGCTCATTGCAACCTTTTATAATATAGATTGTCAAGCACGATGTTATTGTACATCTTATCGTACATATCTTATTATAACTCTAAAACTTTAATCATGGAACCATCGCATCAAATCCGAAAAAGGAGATGAATTTCTGGAAAACCTTGACCTTTCACTTCATGTATATCTATGGTTATTGAAAAGAAATGCCCATATACATTTCATTTGGTTGGCTATGAAGTCACATTGTTCATGTTCATGTTGACATTGTAATTGAGTTGAGGGTTATGCTAATCATGATTTAATGAAAATGTAGTCCAAATAATTACATCAGTACATGATAAGATGAAATACCATGAAAGGACTGTGATATTCGATAAAGGGACGACGACGACGATAATGATGTGAAATAATACGAATACGACTTAAAATATATAACACCGTAAACATGGACATACATATTTTGAATTATACCTTCAACTCAAATCATCATTGACAGTGTAGGTATAGAACACGACACGAATACATAAATTATGTTGTTCTTCATGGTAAAACTGCAGAATTCATTGTTAAGGCAAGGCTTTAAAGTTTGTGAATGGAAATTCTGCAATCTAGCATTGTCATTGAACAAAAATTTATTACACAAGGTTAAAGACATCTCACTGTTGTGTTCTTCTGAATTTTTAAACCATCCATCTTGAATGAAAACCAAACAGAAAATCATTTTGCACTTTACTGATATACAGCATGGGTTGTCTCTTATCTGTTTACCAATGAGACCCAAAAATGGTTCACACTTACTGTCTCAATCCATGGTCACACAGGTGTGTGGCAGTAATTCACAAGCTTCTACGAACCACATGGGAAGCAGGGGATCGTAAGGGCATACCACAAATCATTGTCCAGAACCAACATCGACATTACTGACACCGATCGAATGTAGCTGATTCACCACAAGGACTGCTTGTTTGACACTATGTGTTTGACTGATTGTCCACTGTTTTGTTGCAGGAATCATCTGTTCAAAAGAGAGAGGAAAGTCAGTAAAATTTGGAGAGCCAATAAGTTTAGTGACAAACACAACCATGGTATTGTGTCCACATGAATTCACACAGCAGTGGGGGCCTACTCACACAGATCAAAGATATTAATAGGTCAACAACCAGGTATGAAAATGGCCTTTTAGTTTCTTCCAAACTGTCATTTTCCATCATGTTTGAGGCAGGGAATTGTTCCAACAGTTCACATTCAGCTCCATGCTGGCTACGGAAAACAGGATACACAGAACTTCACCTGACTCTGGCCATTCGGTTTTACACAGATGCCTAACATGCCATTTCTTTTCTGTCAGATCAATTTTCATTTAGCAGGAGCATTCTATTTTGTCAGTTTATGCATCTGTTCTAGTGCATGATCCTATAGTCCTTGCATATTAGTTATCCTGCTGAATTAAGGGCTTATAACCTTCAAATTTGATTCAAAACCAAGAACCATGCAAGAAACACCATCAGTAGCTGGTTGGCCAAGATACTTAGGAAGCATTGAACATTTGGAAACATCTATTGTTCTTAACCAACTCCACGTGTTATATATTCAATCCATCAACTCAGCTACTCTGCTACTCAGCTAGGCAATCCAGCTGAAGCAAGAGCCGTCAAATACACCATGAAAATCTACCAATGGACTAGCTTTATAAAATTAGAGGCTATAGGTAAAGAACCTCTACTGGAACATAATTCAGATGATGTTTCTGCAGCTGTTAATTAAATATTTTTGCAAAGATCCACAAGTAGTTGAGGGTATCAGAATTAGATAATCAACATCTATGAATATTTGTACTTGTTTATGAAATATGGCTTTATACCACCCATCTCTCAGTGATTAACCCTTTCCTTGTTTTCAGCTCAATCAATTTGATAAAATTGTTACCAAAACACTGACTTTTTCAAGTTCAACTGTCACAAACTTCAACATAATATACATAGAAGGCCATGAACTTAGTATGAATGCAACTTCAACATTCCATCAAATGGAATACTGGAAATCCCTTACATAGCAGGCCATGAACTTAGCGGAGGTCAGTATTTGGCAATTCTGGAAAGTAGATTACGGCGAATTGTTATAATCAGTGTACAAGTAAAACCTAATTCCGATGGATCAGTTTTATACAGTTGCAGATTAACAACATACCAAGTACAATGTTTTATGAAACATAATAGTGATGAAATGTGTAGATGAAGAGTTATAGGCTGACTGAATGCTTTCTGTGCTCCAAAATGATAGAATTAACAAGATTATCAGGAACTTCAAGCGGATCCAATCGCTGGCTAAAATGGAAGAATCGAAATTCTTTAAATGCAACTTCATCACCATTGTAATGTTTCAAGTATGAGCATATTTATTAAGTAAATTATCATTTATTACTGTCTATTGCACAGTGGTCGTTCGGTTAGAAACCACAGCAGCGGACCAAATAAGGCCTTCTGTTTTCATGTTACCTTTGAACCAATGAAATCTGATCGCATAATAGTCTCTTCAGCCCCTACAAGTGAAGCCAGGTTCTATGTTAGAAAGGGTGGTAACATACAACATGGCACACTTGACACTCCATATTATTGATCTCTAACTGTTGCATCTGGTTAATTGCATCTTAAACTTACAGATTTAATGAACATGTGCGTGATTCGTATATGCCATCATAATAAAGATCTTCTATATCAACTCGACAGATCATGCAGAAAAAATACAACCAATGAAAAGAAAGAAAGGAAAAGGTCATGTACTCTGTAACCCGCCTTGTGCTTGAACATGAGCGGATGGCTTATGTAGAATTCTGGAGTCCTGGAGCAAAGGACCCACCTTTTCTATCTGAATACATGATGTGATCTTGACAAGTAATAGCCAACCCGAATCTTGTACTGATCTATGTGTCACTTTCCAGCCATCATTATCTCAGATGTTAGGAGGCTTCAAGGACCTAATTTATTTCACAGTCATAAACAGTCCAACATCAAGCGGTTAAGTAGATCATCATTCTACTCACCATCCGCAATAGGTGATCAGAGTTGAGGTATCCTGAGAGCAGAGATGAAGGTACATGCTTTCTGGTTATGCCAAGTGATAATGATCTTCCTCAATTCTATGGACTGAACTTTTCTCTTTTCGATGCAGTTACTAGGTTGGATGCACCGTAAGTTTCGCCAAAATAGCAGCGAACCACTCAAGGATTTCACCATTGGTAAGTGTCATTCTGCCATATAGCTTGTTTTGCTGTGACTGAAATCTGGAAAACTGTAATGACAGTGCATGACTCAGATTCTAGGTGCGCACAAGAGGCTACCTAATTAGTTAAAACCTGACTAGTGAAGCACATTTAGATTGCATGCACAAGAACCTCAAAGGCCTTTGAACAGCATATGTTCATGGTGTTTACTATGATGACTGGAATATAGAGTTTAGATGAAGCAAAAATGAATTACATGATGGTACATACATAGTGATTAAATAACTATAAAAGTTTATTTTTTCTTAATTAAATGTTATCATTTGTTAGGAAAAGGCAATCACTACTATCTTTGCTGAAATGCTATGCAAGAACTTATTCTTTCATCTATTTTGTTGTCATCCACGTTTCTCTTTTAATGTTCTATGCGTCATGTAATGGTCTTACAGGGCAGTCATCAGTGGATGATCAACAATTCTACTCGAAGCCGAACTATGGTACCAAGCCATTCAGGCCATCCCATCGAAAGTCATTTGCTGGCATAGAAGCAGCACGAGTACATGAAGAAGACTATGAAGAGGATTCATCATCAGTAATGTCTGACCTATTCCATGGCTTTCTTGCCATTGGCACCCTTGGTTCTGACCCTAACATTCCCGATCCATCGACACCGACATTCACTTTCTCTGTTGAGAACATAACTGAAAAAGAAACTGAAGTTACTGAGAATGAGCTGAAGCTCATTAATGATGAGTTGGAGAAGTTTCTAGGAGCAGAAGCTAAAGAAGAAGGCTACACTGATTCATCTGGAAGAAACAGTTATGTCAGCACTGGAAGAAACAGTCATGTCAGCACTGGAAGAAGCAGTCATGGCAGCACAATTACCCTTAGTGGAAAGATGATTGAAGGAACGGATACCAACGGGAATGGTGCAACAATTTGTCCTCTCCAAGGTTATCTTTTTGGCTCAGCAATTGAAGTGTCAGAAACAACAACAGTGGTCAAAAAGGAACACAGGACCTCACTTGGGGAGCTGTTTCAGAAGACTAAAATAACAGAGGAGAACTTAGGGAGTAAATATGAAAAGGAGGAAAAGAGAACAGATAAGGAAGGAGATAAATCTGCTGTGCATATTATGAAGAAAATGCTGAAGAAAAAAATGGCCAATGCTTCTAGGAACTCTACTGCAGCTACTGGAGGAAGTATGGATTCTTCTTCAGCAGAAACAAAACTTCACAAGGTATGAACATCAACGAATTATGGCATGATAAATGTGCCAATTGAATGGTCTGACAATCAAATTTCAAGAATGTGTTAACAACAGTTCCTAATCTTTTTGCTTTAGTCCATTGCATTCTTCTCTTTATCGTCTTTATTTCAAGATGTTTTGAGTTTCCTAATAGGCTGAAATATGGTGTGTAGATCTTGCACATGTTCCACAAAAAGGTTCATCCTGAAAGCTCAACAACCACAAATAAGCCTGGAAAGCCCCAAAAGAATGAGAACAAGGAGGGCATCCTCTACGATGGATGTCTCGAGAATGGAGACCATATGCTTGCAGATGATGACATAATGATATATCCTCAGAGATCTCTTTCGAAGAACACACGGCGCTACAAGAGCCAATCGAACCCGCCTCAATTTGCACTTAGCTGCAATGATTCAAATGGGAATCGGGAGTGCTGGATCAAAACAGATGCAGACTGTAAGTATAACCCTGTCATGGACTGCCAATAGGTCATTGATGAAACATCATACATGTCTTTGTTATTTGGCACATGGAATTGAACACCAAAAGACATATGCAGTGGTCAATTATCTTTACTGTTGCACATGTATGCCGGTGAGATTATTTCGAGTTTTTGGAACAAGTATCCTAATCCAGTAAACTACTTTGTGTTTGCAGACCTGGTGTTGGAGCTCTGAAAGACAGAAGAAACTCCAAGTGTGTCGTTTTCCGATTATCTTCCCCGATTAGTATGAACAATAGCTGATGGTATTTCCTATGTTTGAGAGATTCTCTATCATTTGTAATCATTAAACTGGTATTTGAGAGTGACTATTTTACAAAGAGATTGAAGTAAATAAAGGAGGCCTACCTCCTAAAACCTACATGTGAGAGTGTTTAATGTAAAATTGTGTTAAGGCATTATCGTTTTCCTACAGAACATAACTCCATATCAGTATTGGGGTTCAGTTAGTTCATTGTCTCCTCCATTATAGATCCACGTAAACCATGATTTTAACAACAGACAACCAGAAAACTACAGACGAATATGAAGCCATCTGCTTTCTACTGAATTATAACATTTTCTACATGAAGTACAATGAATTAGCCAATCCGAAATTTGTGGTGGAAAATTATGCAGGAAGAATAACCAGAAACACAAATTTCTTGTCTTTTTAATCATATTTCTTTCCTTTATCTAAGAGTAATATATTAGGGACGAAGCTATGATTTAATGTTAGGTGAAATAAAAAATTATAAAATCATTAAATTTAAGAATCAGGAAGGATAAAAATCATTATTTAATTAATATTTAAACCTTTAAATCAAAAATTTATTATAAAAATTGAATATTTAAATTTTGGATAACCAATTTAAATATAAAAAAAATAAAATCAAACTTGGTGGTATGAATATTACTACACTAGAGATGTGGTTTGAATACTTTCCTTTTCTTTTCCCTTGATCCGAACACGTGAGGTTCTATTCCATGGACCTTTGTGTTGGGCTTAGAATGTGACCTTAGACCTCGGCTCATCGGCCCATTGTTTCTTTCACTTGAAATACATGTATTCATATAGCAAAGTTAACAGTTTTTTAAATTATTTGTAGAGACTTTGATCGATCGAATTTATTAATATAAATATTTGATAAATAAAGATTTAAAGTAGAGGATTTAGTGTGAAATTTATTAATTTGAAAAAAACTCTCTTTAAGAGTTTTTTTTAAAGATAATTTGAATAATTGTTAAAAATTTTAAAAAAATAATTTTATAAAAAAGTTAATATGTATATTTAATAATTAATAAAATTATATCAAAAATATAATTTTATAAATAAAAAATTAATATATACATATACATTTAATAATTATTAAATTACACTAAAATGATAATTTTACAAATAAGAAATTGATATACATTTAATAATGATATTTATAAAATTATAATCTAATTTATATTAATAGATATAAAATATTAATAACTAATAATTATTAAAATAAATTATGAATATAATCATATAATTATATATTTTTTATTTATTTAAATAATTAATCGTTATTATTTAATTTTATTAAATATTTTTATACAATTAACTAATACAAATTGTAATTACTGATTATTAAATAAAGTCATAAACAAACCCACTAATAACTATAAACAAGTCCTCATTTATTCAATCAATGCCAAAATCAAGCTTAAACTTAATAAGCATTAACATTATGTGCTAACTTTTTTTATTTAAAAATTGTTTAAAAGGTTATAATTAAACACTTTAAAAGCAATATCTAAGCAATGATCATATATTATACTTTTTTCAAGTGTTTAATATTTTAGTGTCATTTCATTTTATAATTAGATAATAATATTTATATAAAAACCCTCCCCATAAATTTATATATAAATAATTTAAAGATAATTACGAAATAACATCTATTTATAAATATATTAAACTTTTAATAATATATACATTTTATAAATAAAAATATAATCCAATACTTTTTAAAATAAATATTATCTATTTTTCTACTAAAAATTATTTTCTCTCCGGACTATTAATAATCCAAAATAAAAATATCAAGAAGTTGGGTAGGTAAAAAGAAATGTAGATGGGACTGTGCGATTGAATGATGGTGCAGCAGCAGGGGGTGGTGCGTTGCGAGATAGTAATGGTAAATGGATTTTTAGATTTTCAAAGAGTATTGGAACGTGTTCTATTTTAGTGACCGAGCTTTGGGCAATCTTTAAATTCTTACATCATGCTTAAAATTTAGAACATCGTAAAATTATAGTAGAGACAAATAATGTTAAAGCTTCTAGGATTATCCTTGAAAATTCGAAAACGCTTGTAAATCATAATGTTGTGTTTAGTATTCGACAAATACTCGAGCGTAATTGAAAAGTGACGATTAATTATGTTCAGCGTGAAACAAATAAGGTCGTTGACATTTTAGTTCGTATGAATCGAAAAACATCAATTGAATTATTGCGTTTTGATGAACCTCCTGCAAAAACGACTTTAATCTTATTGAAAGACTCAATAATATAGTTTAATGTCTCTTACTTTAATATTATAAAGAAATCCAAAATTCTAAATTCAATAAATTCTTCATGTGTTTAGTCAAAGAATGATAATACCATATCGTGATCGACTCCAATTCAGAGTTGCCATGTAATTATGTAATGTCTCATCTTTCCACAAGTTATAAAGTTTGAAACCTTCTTCAACGCTAAAACAAAACAAACAGACAAAAAACATGACAACATCAGTTACGACACATGGAGAGAAGGTCAAAACCTCGGTTTTTTCAAACATTATTTCCTACGATGTCGTACGAAAATTTTCAGAGAATTTAATTTAAAATCAAATTTTAAAATATATAAAAAAACTTTAATTATATTTTAAAATTTTAGTTAATTTTTACGATATACACAAAACGTCATACATACATGATATTATCTCTAAAACTTTTAAAATATTCAAAAAAATGTTATATATAAGTGATGTCTTCCTTCCGGATCATCATTTTACGGTAATATCTTCTCACCTAGAGTTGCATATTTATATGAAATGGAGGGTGAGCCTGTGTCTACCCCAAACTTTTTTAACGATCATATATATTTTTTTAATTTTTAAAATATTTATAAATTAATCTTTAATTTTTTTTAAATTTTTTATGACTTTTGCATGCTCTAAAATTTTAAGTTCTTTATGATTTATATCCATCTAAAAAAATATTTTAATTTGTACACACCTTTATATATATTTTTGGATTTATTATTGTTTATCTATACTGTAGTTTTTGACATAAATTTTAAAATAAATTTTATTTTTTCAAGTAAAAATTATGAACACCTTATATCTAACAAAGTGTATTACTGTTCTCCACATTTAGTACAAAATGAATATCGACAACCTTATTTATATAAAAAATAAATCTCTCATATCATCTTAAAGAAAAATAATTCTATTTAAAATATTTAATTTATATTTTGTTTTCCATATTTTCATGCGAGTATGTTTTACGAGCAATATGTGAACATGAAAGGTATATAGTTTGAGTGTCTTTAATTTCCTGTGAATGTTGAAAGGAATATTGGAACTATGACATCAGTGTTTGAAAAGTCAAAATTGTAATCTTCAAATTTGAATTTTGTTGCATGTTATTTTCAGTCTCACGTTGTGTGTTGTTTTAGTATCGGTTTAGCATTATTTTTAAAAAGTACAGTAAAAAAATATGGTAAAAAAATATAATGATTTTTTTAAAAAAATTTAGTTTGAGATATATGTGTTTAATTTTATCGTAAAAAAATACTTTTAAGAAAATAAATGATTATTTTAGATATGATGTTATAAGTTAATATATATATTTAACTGATAATCAATTTTTTTATATTATAGTATTAACTTAGATTATGATAAAATATAAAAATATTAATAAACGAATACATAAATTGTTTTTGAAAAATGATTTTTAGAAGTATTTTTAAGAAAAGTGCTTTTTAAAAGTGTTTTTTTAAAAATCTGACATGAATATATATATAACTTTTAAACTAGAAAAAATAATTATGTTAAATATAATTATGTATTTATAAAAATTAAATTATAATAAAACATAGTAAATAAAAGTTAAAATTATAATCTGACTCTTAAAAGTATTTTTCCACCTGTAAAAGTTAAAAAATTTAATTTTTACGTTTGGGTTGAAAAATACTTTTCAAACATAATTTTCTTTAAAAATTAATTATTTATTATTGATTTTGCGTTCTAAACCAGTTTTTAGCCCGTGAATATTAAACGCACCAAATAAGATGGTCTCGAAAATTCTCAGGAGTTATGAACTGTAATTAATGCGTATGAACAAAAATGCAATGTCTTATTTGCCTTCCATTTATTAGTTTTATCATCCCAACAAAAAAATCCATAAATTTATGAAAAATTATTTGATATATATGTTATGTAGTCTTCATATTATATATATATATTTTTTAAATTTAATGGTTTAATTTAAAAATTAAAGTTAAATTTTGGAGTTCAGGGTTTATGTTATAAAATTTATAATTAAAAGTTTAGATTTAAAATTTTTTTAATATATATATCTGTATAAAATTTTCATTTATTATGTATGTATAAACTTGTTTCTTAATTCTGTCATTATTTTTAATATAATTATTTGTTCTTGATTTATTGATCGATTAACCTAAATCTTATATTTCATGAGTTTACTATAAGGAGTAATATTCCTCGTATAGTTTACTCGATTCACAAAATCATTTGCATTCTTTAAGGTGATTTTGAAACCTTGTTTAATAGAATCATTTTTCTATAATCGTCTCAATTTTTTATTTTATTTTTGTTTAACCGGCGATGATAACTAATCTTAATACTAGACGTCGATCATTGAAATAATTTTTAATTTAAAAAAAATAATACCCTTAAACCTATATATAATAAGTAATTAGTTAAATAAATAAAATTTATTTGTAAATATATACTAAAAAATAAAATAAATGAAAAAAATAAATAAAACTAACCCATACCTGGCATGGTTAGCAGCAATCTAGTTTTTTTTAATAAGGTTAGCAATCCAGTTAAATACACACCGTTTGTAAAGTCCAATATATTGACGTCATCCTACCCATAGTTCAAAACCCTTTGAGATAAAATTATGAACTTCTCATATTTTATTAATTAATTAATTAATTCAAACTTCCAATCGAATAATGGATTAAATTTTCTATAAAATTTAAGACTTTATGAGAATTTGTAAAATAATTAAGAAGAGGCTTGCTTAATGAAAAATGTAGTAATTATTATTAAATTTTAAAGGAACAAAATTAAAATTTTAAAATATTTTAGAAAATAAAATATTAAATTATTATAATAATATAAAATTTTTCCTAAAATCAGTTTTAATATATTTTTTTATGAAAAGCTTCATAAAATATAAAATCAATAACTTTGGATACAAATCTTTTAGCATCACACTTATACTTGTTTGAAATTTTTTTATTAATATTTTATAATTCACTTGAAACATGTTGTAACATTTTTTAGTTGTCATTGGGATCAAATATAGTATTTTATAGCGGTCACTGACCAAACAACAAGTTCAAAACACGTGTAGTATTGTTTTTGATGACTTTTCGTTGGTCTAAATTCATATACAAAGTTTTTTTTATAATAATTAATTTTAATATTAGTTATTAATTATTATTTTATTTTTAATTTTAATAATAAATATTATCTTTCTTTATGACATTTTTTATTAAATTTTGTGATTTATTTTATCTGTCGTTTAATATGGTTTCAATATACTTTAACGGTTGTTTGGTATTTCTATAATGATCCTCACAATATTAGTTTTACGATTTGATTATGTTAGTGGTCATAGAAAAAAATAATCCTTATTCGTTTTGATGATTTGTTAATTGATATAATCAGAATTATATAATAAAATAATCTACCTAATAATTTGGTTCAAGACTTACCATTCTTTTTTTATCATATAAAACATCTCATTTTGACATGAAATAGTGAGATTCATAAAGGTTTTCGGGCTTTAATAGTATGTTAAATTGATATTTAAGGATGAATATAGAATCATACATTTGTGTTCGGATGCATAATGGTTAAATATAAAATACATTAAAACCTTTGACAAAAATAAAATATTTTTCAAGTTAGTATATTTGTCTGTAAGATAAATATAAGTTTATCATGTTATATAGTTTTATCACGTTATTTTAAATCATTTATTGTTAACTGATTTACAATTATCATCCACATAATAGTTATTTTGATTTAAAATAAAATATTAATTATTAAATTATTTTAAAAATAAGAATAAAAAAATTATTTTATCAAACATTAAAAATATTTTTTAATTTTATACTTATAATATATATATAATTTAGATACTTATTTTAAATATTACCCTTATTATGTTATACTTTTTTATAGAATACTTATATTTATTCGGATTTCACCCAATCTTTTTGAAATCGAAAGATATAACAAGTTTAAGTGCACTGTAACCTCCGTTTTTCTATATTTATAGTAAATTTTATAGCAACGAAATTAAGACTTAACTAACAAGCTTATATTAATATTTTTAAATATTGATGTTTTTCTAGAACTTTTCCACCAAACCGAGAAAAGAAGACAAAAAATCCAGAATTATAATTGGATAAAGAACGCATGTGTTGACCAGTAAAATGTTGACTCTGCTCCTCCAGTAAAACGCACTGCTACTCCTTCATAAATTTAAGCCAACGCTTTGTTCAGTTTATTATTAAATAACGGTCGATTATCGAACCAACGTTTATTTATTATTTTTAACGTTTAAATAATATTTATTAATAATTATATTTATTTAATTTTTAAGAACTTTATGATATTTTAAAATAATAATTTAAAATATTATTTAATTAAATAAGAAATAATAATAATAATCTTACTGTTCAAACTTTGACCAAATGTAATCCTATCTAACGGAGAGTACTCCGATGCCATTATATGCTTAATCATGTTAATTATAAAGATATATTAGTAGGTTTAATAGCAATATCTTCAAGAATGCTACGATTACTTTATCTTATGACCTAATTAAAAATAAAAGAAAGTTTTTATGTTAGAGTGGGAGTTTTTTAAAGTCATATTAAAAATTTTAAGAGCGTAAAATTATAATTTTTTATTATTTAAATTTAAATTATTAATAAATATATAATAGTTAAGTTTCATTAAAAATTATTATTTTTAAATGATACCCTTATATTCCTTTGATCCATCTTGACTTTATTATTATGAATAGTCAAGGGACAGATTTTTGGTTGATCCGTGTCCGATTTGAAAGTTTAACACATCCATTTGAATTTGATTAAAGTTTTAGAGAAAAAACTTAAATCCGACCTGAATTTTAAAGGAAAAATTTTAACCCAATTTGATATATACATTATTTTTATAATTTTTATTCAATAAAATAAATTTTTAATTATAAAATACAAATATTAAAATCATTATAATAATTATTTATTTTATCAGATAAAATAAGAATATATAAAATATATATAAAAGAAAGGTATTATAATAATTATATATGTATTCAAAATAAAAATATACCATTAATTTAAATCTAAATCTAAATTCAACCCAATTCAATATTATTTAAAAATCTCTAACCACAATACATATTTTTCTTAAAAACTTAATCATTAAAATTAAATTGGATAAAAACCCATCGATCAAATCTTAATCAAATAATCATAGCTACTAATCATACTCCATGTTCTCCCATATTTCCAACTGTTCGAATTTGGACATACAATTAAAACGAAACAGAAATTTCAACGAGAATTTATATAATGGGTAAGTCCCATCACGTGTCTATGGACCGACCACTAAAATTCATCCATATCATTGTTTTTTCATATCATATATTTTTTAAAGTGAATCTTCACTTGAAAAAACTGTTTCTAAAACGAGTTAACAAAAAATATGAGTGAAGATTCACTTAGAAATATATGACCTAAAAAAATAATGATATGGATAATTTTTAATGATTGGTCCCACGGATAACGTGGTGGGACTAGGGATGGGCACGAGTTGGATTTTCGGTCCACCCGCACCTGACCTGAAAAATCATACCCTCCACCCGACCCAACCCAGGTTTAGGGTGAAAAAATCTGACCCGACCAGATTTTTAAGCTTTAAAATTCGATCCGACCTGAATTATTATTTTTTTTAAAAAAATATTTAGGGACTAAATTGTAAAAAAATAAAATTTAAGGATTTAATTGTAAAAATATTTAATTTTAGTGACATAATTGTTAAAAAAATAATTTTAGTGATCTAATTTATAAAATATATATAAAGAGGGATCATTAATGCAAATATTCCTAAAATATATATAGAGAAATTATACTATTAGTCTCAGATCGAGTCGGTCAAAATTTTTTTCACCCTAAAACCGACCCAACCAGAGATTACTCTTAAAAAACTCGACCCAACCTCAAATTTTTCACCAAAAATCCGACCCAAACAAACCGGGTCGAATCAGAACCCGTCAGGTTTGAATTCCGTACTCATCCCTAGATGTTACTTACCATAATATAATTTCTCAATTCCAACATATTTGTTCCATTTCCACCACCTTCTTTTGTTTACTTTATAAATATTATATTACGTGCCGTTTACGATACCATCATAAGATAAGAAAGACGACGACTGCCAGAGCTAACCAACCAGCCGCCATAGTCTCTCAAATTTCTCTTCTTAAACTCCACAAAAACTTCATTCCCCTTTTCACTCTGTCATCCGCTCCTCTTCGTTATATACTTCACACTGTATTCAAGCACCGACTAACCTCGCTGATTCCATCGCTTTCCATCTGAGTTTCTCGGTCTCCATCTACGTCGTTCAAGATGGAAAATTTCGAGGGATTTTTCCATGGATTATTACCATCATCATCCACGTCCTTGTCCTTGAACCTCACGAACTCTCTTGGTTACGATGAAGTTCAGGGAGACAGAGATAATGGGGTGTTGATGGGGGTTTCTGGTTCTTTGAATGCTGTTAAGAACAGTAATCTGTATGAAAACAAGGGTTTGGTCGGGACGACGATGAGCGGAACTGACGAGAGAATGGATAAGACGAAGAAGGTGGGGAATAAAAAGATTAAGAAGCCGAGACATGCTTTTCAAACCAGAAGCCAGGTTGATATACTTGACGATGGTTATCGATGGAGGAAATATGGACAGAAAGCTGTCAAGAACAACAAATTTCCCAGGTATCTTCATACCCTTATGTATGTATGTATGTATGTATGTATGTATGTATGTATGTATGTATGTATGTATGTATGTATGTATGTATTTATGTATGTATGTATGTATGCATGTATGACGTTTTAGAAATCTAGAAAGCTTAGTTCAACCATTCGTCCTGGAAGAAGCTGATCCTATTTTCTTGTTTAGAAGCTCTAATTTATCAATTATTACATGGAAAAATCTTGAATTACCATATCTCATAAAAGAAGTTTAAAGACAATTTTTTTACTGTTGATATTTAAAATAGTTACTAAATAATTTGTTTATTTTATTTAATAGCTAAAAAATAGGTGATTAAAATTATATTTTAATTTTAGAAATGATTATAGAGTGAGATATCAGTCATGTTCTAATTATATAATGACAGATATTACTTAGAGTAAATTGTATTAGTGAAAATTATCTATTTTTTTTTTATTTGTGCATTCGAGTCAAATTAGAGGTTTAAGGCTTGAGGTTATGAATTATGGTTAGGGTTTAGAAAAAAATGTTAGGGTTTAAAATTTAATTTTTTAAAAATTTTTAACAAAAAAACATGAATAGAGGCATGATAAAGAGCCAGAGAATTTTTACCCAAACTACGCCGTAGGCGAGCAAAACTTATGGAAATAATTTTATAAATTCATTTAATTTAATTAAAAATAAAATTTAAATGATAAAAGAAATATCGAATAATTAAAATGGTTATGTAATTTTAGTTTTATTTTTTATATTTTATCCAATTTAATTCTATAATTATAACTCTTTGTAAATTCTATATGGATCCTTTAATTCTTGTATACTCTCATCAATTTTTTTCATCAACCATTTGTATTTTTCTTTAAAATTAAAACAAACATCTAATTTA
The DNA here is from genome assembly GCA_035048815.1 of Abelmoschus esculentus. Taxonomy (NCBI): domain Eukaryota; kingdom Viridiplantae; phylum Streptophyta; class Magnoliopsida; order Malvales; family Malvaceae; genus Abelmoschus; species Abelmoschus esculentus. The sequence goes on along the minus strand of JAUCBN010000031.1, from coordinate 2,460,374 downwards.
ATCTGGTATAATAATATTTATAGTCTTTTAAGTTTATACAAATTAATATTTTTGTCTCAATCCAAAAAATTAATAAATTTAAAATTTCATATTTAAAAAAATTTCATCAATTTAGTTTTTTTTTTTATATTATCAAAACAAGTGAACACATCATATTAAAGCAATAATTGAATAATTACATTATTCTATAAAATAATGATAAGTTATAATTGAATCAATATTATATTTGAAAAATAATATAACATTTTTAAAAAATATATGTGTAATTTAGGAGAAAAATAAAAACTAAAATGATGAAAATCTTGATATGAAAGGTTACATTCTTTGATTTATTTAAATTAAGATTATTATTATCTTAACTCAGATTAATATTTTCTTTCACATTTAACAGTCGATAATTTTTAATCGAGTGATATATATATATATATATAATGTTTTAAAAATATATATTTTAACAGGTATTATATTCATGATACGAAATTGCCTTTCTAACAATAATATTATCTTTAAAAATCCTTTTCAATATACTGAACGCTTGCTAGTTATCATCCCATCTTTTAATCTTACACATTTGAATTAAATTAATGCTGTAATAAAATGGAATTAAACTTACTAACTAAATGTGTATACAATTTATTCATTTTAAGGAGTCATGTCTGCATGTGAATCCTTCAGACTTGTATCTGTTTACTGTATCAAACCCAGCATGCATGAAGTACGAGCCATGTCTGATGTCTCTAATTGCACATTAAATCCTCATTTACTTGTTAATAACATTACTGTTTTGTGTTTTCAGAAGTTATTACCGATGTACACACCAAGGCTGCAACGTGAAGAAACAGGTTCAGAGATTAACTAAAGATGAAGGAATCGTGGAGACAACCTACGAAGGCATGCATTCGCATCCAATACAGAAAACAAATGACAACTTCGAGCATATATTGAGCCAAATGAAAATATACACTTCATCGTTTTGAAACAAGACCAGCACCGGGAAACAGATTTCTACCATACAAAACATTCTTGTAAAGTATACAGCATTTATATGTAGTAGTTAGGGTCTAGTCAAGTTTGATTCAATTTGAAAATAATATTATTGAGTTCAATAAGATCGAAATTTTATGTTTGAGCTCGTTTCAAAAATAATATCATTGGACTCGGTTTGGGATTGAAGCTCGTTGAGTTCGACTCAACTTAACTTAAAATAGATAATTTTACGGTAATTTATTTCTTATAAAAGATGGGGCACATTAAAAATTTCTTTTATAACCAACAATGAAACACAATTCAATATCGGAAAAAGGAAAAATATGTCCAATTTATTTTAGTTAATTTATTTTTAATAGATTTTTCTCTGATTTATTTTATTGTTTCGTAGCATATATATAATTATTCTAAACTTATTTATGAGTTTTTCGAGTCAGACTTAAGTTAATTAGACCCAACTTATTAAGGTTTCAAACCAAACTCGGATCTAACTCACTTGAGTTGAATTTTAACCGAACCGAACTCGAATAACCCGTATGTAAACCGAGTTGGAAGCGCGGGTGTTCTAATCCGTTTCCCGCCAATTTCCCATCTGATCTTAGGCCATTTTTTTTATTGAAACAAAAAAGGGAAAATAGCGAAAACGCCGTTTGTAAGCTCAGTAATCGGAATTGCCCACAGAAAAAGAGAGAAGAAATGGAAGTAGTTCAATCACATAAGAAATCCAGTTCCAACACTGTCATCGTTTCTACTCTACCTCTCTACCGATCGGCACCTCACCTGGAAGTCCGTCTCGAAGATTTCGAGCTCTTTGCAATGGATCGTCTCCGAGGTAACCTATTTTCCCCTGTTATTATTCTTTAGATCTTTAATTTATCAAGGAATCCCCCTAGTACGGATATTTTAGGTTTTGATTTAATATTTTTTGTTCACTGATTTGTTACAGACGAAATGTTATTAAAGAAGAGGAATCTAGATATTTAGATTTCAGTTTTATGATTGTTTCGAAAATATATGAGAACTTTACCGAAGGATTTTGAGCACAAGTTTAGTTGTTTTTATTATGAGATTCACAAATATAGTTAATTTCATGATTAAAGTATAAATGTTTCAGCTCCATCAAAGTTTCATATCTATGTTTTTGTATTATTGTATTCTTTTTAATTGCCTATGCAGTTCTTAAAGGTATCTCAGATGGATTAGGTCGTGGAAAGAAACCTGAAGAAATGGAAAAATTGGTAACACTATCGACTGTGTTTTACATTTATTTGTAATAATTTAATTATTTTCCACGCCAATTTCACATACTGGGTTTTCTCAGATAGCGGATCTCTGGAAAGAAAATATGAGACATCCACAGGCAAATGAGGAAGCAAACAAGGATATTATATCACACTTTGTTCTTCGCCTTGTGTACTGCAGAACGTAAGATCATAATATCTTTTGAAGTCATATTTTTAATTGATCAACTGTAATTTCTTACCATTATTACACCTTTTCTTGCTATGATTAGGGAGGAGTTAAGAAAATGGTTTCTTTCCATGGAGACTACCCTCTTTCGCTACTGTTTTCGCTTTGAAAGCTCCGAGGCACAGGTAACACATGTCCATTTGTTTTTGGTGTTGGATTTTCTGGTTTATTAAGCTTATTCTGATTGCTTGTATGCTGATGTTATAGAGGGCATTGATGTCTGAGTTTAAGCTTCCCTACAAGGCAGTCAGCAATGCAGAATTTGAGGTAATTGTGCTTCATTATTTTCTAATCGTTATGCAAGATGCAATTGCTTGAATCTTGTTACAGTAGTACATATGGTCCATTTTTAAAATCTTCTCTAGATTTTGAATTTCTAGTAACTGGAGGTATACATTTTGTGGCAGATTGTGAAGGATAAATTGGGCCAAGTTGCACGCTCTATGGGTCAGACTTTAGCTGCTGGTATGAGATTACTGACCGGCTTCTATACCTATTTCCTCATGGAAGGCACACGTTTATCTGTCTTATTACATCCCTTCTCATCTTGCATTAAGTCATTTTATTATGCATTTGACCTTTAAGTTTGGTCCATGTTATCTCCAGGAAAGCTCTCATATGACTGCTATATTCAGTTACGATCAGGCTTGACCAAATTTGATGAAAACTAACAGCAAAATTTAGTTTTACATGTTATGTAATTGTTTGCATGTTTTTATTTCAAATACTCGGAATCTCTTTCCTGTGACGTCCATTTGAAGCATAATCATTCACATTTTTGACCCCTCCAATAATGTATGGTTGTCTAAGTCACGAAACCATGATTTACTGATAAAAAAATTATCTGATCATTTGTCTATATAATGATTGGGTTTCATTTGTTCTTTGTTCTTTTACTTTTGCAGCTGATGCAATATTCTACAAGGTAATATTTTGTTTTCTTGATTCTTCTACATTTAAAACAAAAAGCAGTGGTAGCTTGCCCCTTATGAAAAAAGAATTGATTTGCTACTGGAAGTCATCTCCTGTAGCATGTGTTAATATAATGTATAATAACCTATTTCAATAGTACTGTAATTAGGTATAGAGATTACTCTGACCATTTACCTGTATTACTAAGCATATGGATGGAGAAACAAAGGGGTTAGGATTAAACAGTGTTAAATATAATATCATTCTCGGTTGGTGATGTGTGGTTCAGAGAGAACACTGCTGATCTCATAGTTAGTCTTCATAGGCCAGGGTTAATCATTGGATAAAAACCTGATATAGTTTCTTGTTTTAACTGGCTTATTTGTTCACATTCCACCCTATGAAGGTACCATTTGAAGAAGTTCCAGAACTTGTAGCTGGTCGCCGGGTGTTTATACATAAAGGGCATGCTTATGTTGCAATGAATCAGGTAATAGCTTCCTTTTAATATTTGAATATTACTTAAAAATTGAATATAATTAAGACGAATCCGTATTCACTTGCTATCCCCCCTTTCCATTTGATTTCTTCAGGTGGTTTCTCTTGTCGTCACACAATTTCGAAGTTATCTATCGAAGGCACTCATTTTAACAAACAGGTTTCTTATTTCTCCATTCAGGTCTCCTGAAAGTTGCCTTTTATTCTTTTGGAACGTCTGCATTGGTCTTTTCCATGTATTGAATATGTCTGCTATAGATTAAAACGTGTGTGTCTACTTGATTTATACGACCCCTTGCATATATCCAGATTTCACTGGCTGAATTGCATATCCCAGCACATTTAGTTTGGACAACAATCAGTTACTGCTATGTCAACTTGGGAGTTGCATGAACAAGTATGATTACATGTGTTATTATTTGTTGGTAATATGTTTCATGAGGACGATTAGAACCATGTTTATTAAAATTTCTTGGAATATAATACACGCTCTTCTATCATGGTCTCTACATTCACCAGAAAAGTAGTTGGTATTCTTTTCATCATCGTCATTCTGTTAGACATCAGTTATTTTCTTTCTTTATTTGTCATTATGATTCTTTGTATGTTCTAAAAAAAGATATTTAAGCATAAAGTTGCCAAAATCCATCTTGTAATTTATTTAATTTCTCTTGCAATGACTTCTCAAAAAGGTAAAGGAAGATTATGTATCACATCCTGGTTTCAGCTGATGAACTTCTTTTCCTTTTCTGTTTTGCAATTTTTTGTTTTGGTCATACAAATTTTATGCTTACCAAGTTTCATGCTTTGCAATCTTGCTTGCAGAAAATGGACTTCTACCATCAGAGAACAGGAGAAGGATCGCCTGACCCCTGTAAGAATCGGAATGTGAGCCTTGTTATTGAAAGATCATTTCGTTTGATATTGACTGTCTTCTTTTTCTACCTAATCTGTTGTGTAGATTGTGGAAGCACTATGTACAAGCTATCTGGGTCCTGATTACTCTCAGGTGCGTGTACATGATTGTACCAGCCCATCAACTAGCCTGATTATAGCTGTTTTACGTGTAAGCTTATTTTTATAAACTTGATTGCCTGTATGTTTTAGCCAAGCGAAGTTGGAGAGATATCTCTTAAGGACATTGATCAAATTTCTAAAACTTCATTTCCTCTTTGTATGCGTCACTTATTTGAGAAGGTAAGAAATTAGATTTTGAATTAGGGTTAGCATTATTTTCAATTGTCTCTTTTCTATAATAAAGTATTTCTTCTACATCTTTTACTTTTCAGGTCAAAGAGGATCATCATTTAAAGCATGGTGGAAGGATGCAATTAGGCCTTTTCTTGAAGGTTGTATTTTACTTGCATGATTTGTCTCAGGATAGTTATCTGTAACAATAGCACTATAAAGATCTTTCAGAGTGAAATCATAAAATGGCATTGTACTCCTGTCTCTTTGCTGTATATTTATTAATGCTTGTATTCAGGCATCTTGTTTGTTTTTGAGTGTATTGTGGAAACCCGGAACCAATTGACATAGGTGAAGAGGTTCAACTTCAAAAAATTTCAGTTCAAACTGTAAACTTGATTGATTTGGGGGTCAATATTAGCAGCTGTAAATATTGCATGCTGATAAATCATGAAACTGTCCTAGTTCTTTCCTCTTTTCTCATGTTCTGTATTTGTTCTTCATTCCCTCTGCTCAGGGAGTTGGGCTGAAGCTTGATGATGCCCTCGTATTTTGGAAAGCCGAGTTTGCTCCAAAGGTAAGTGGTTTGCTGCACATGTATTTATCACTGTATGTATAGTGATGCAGGAGTATGTTGTTTACCTTGTGGATTTCATTTTTTCTGACTATTATGATTTCTATTCTCATCTACAAGACGGGAAAAAAATCAAAAGAAACTCGATTGAAATTCCAGGATTTGAATTTACGTCCTTTCATTGGTTCCTCTTAAGTTACACCTCTAACCATGTGCACTTGCTATGAAATATCTGAATATCGTGACACTTTATTTGGTTTTAATTTTTTGTAGATTTCAATGCTTGTTTCTTGATGCCCATACAGTGGAATACTGGATAATTAACACTAAATTATTTCTTTTAGGTTAGTGCTGAGAGGTTTGACAAGGAATATGCATACAACATACGCCATAATTATGGAAGAGAAGGGAAGAGAACAGTAAGATACCATCTTATCCCTTTGTAAAACTGTGCTGTGTGTGTCTCAGATTTAGATTTTGTAGATTTCTTTTTTGTAACTTTGGTTTGGATTGTAATTTCATCTAATCATGATAATTCGATGGTTATTGCAGGATTACACACCTTATTCCTGTCAAAAAATTATCTCGTCAACTCCTGGTGTTGGAGGTCACCATGGTTGCCCCTATAGGCATTTCAGGTCAATACTTTACTAGCTCTTTATTAAGGAGAGTTCGATAGGCTTCGTTGTGGGCAATGTTCCTCTTGGAAAACCTCAGACAGTGTCCTTGGATTGAGCCATACTAGTTTGGTCATTCCTGACAAAAGTAGATCCGGAGACAACAACATATAACAAAATAAGTTTAGGCATGCATTTTCATCAATTTATCAGTCCTATTGCTGATGCTTGATTGTTGTTGATAACATAGCTTAAGCAATTGCTATATTGGCATCTTCCCTCATTTTACACGTTATATTACTTACTATTTTTACATGACAGTGAGGAGAATTTAAGGGCTGCACTTGTAAGAATGGGAGTAAGCAGTCGTGCAGTAGAGGATGTAATGGACAAAGTGCGCAATAGGCATTATCAGGTCATAAGATTGTCCTTTTAACCTTAACTCTGCGGGGTTTTATATAAAATGTTTTATTTTCATGGCAAATCGCAATTGTGAGCAATGATGAAACCGTGTGCAGTTAGCATGTACCTTAACATTCGAAGCTGTTCATGGTTCATCATGCGATGCTGGTATCAATCATCCGAACCAATATTTCATCGACAGCCAAAGGATCCTGCAATCAAAGGTAGATGATGTCAATTCATTTAGAGTTTTTAGGAGCACAATGTAGGTCTACTCTTTTGTCTAACCCTTTTTTCTCTTTTCCGTTTACTGCCAGAATGGTTCTGTGGCATAAGGAGACTCTTTTCAGGCATCGACCGAAACCATCACGCATGTTATACTTTGTAAACTGTAATGCTTGGTTAAATACTAAACTAAGATGGATAATGCTTCTTCATCCCATGTGTTAAGAGTTCATTACGTTGTGGTCTAAGATGCAGAGTATAGCCTTATGTTAAATATAGAAGTGGCCCATGAAGGAGCAATCAATCAACAACCATCTGATTTTTATGGTTATTGCGTTATTCAGATTTCAGGGCACTGTTGATCATCTAGAGTTGAAAAAAGTTGCCAAGTGTACAGCTTTGCAATGGATGAGCCTTTATGTTCTATTTTGGTTGGTTGGTCGGTCTGATTGAAGGTTAGTTGTGAATATATGTTCTCTCATTACACTATGCTCTATATTATGTGTCAAGCATTTGTCATTTGGCAGGCAATAATTTCTGCCATACATCACTAACCAATTATTTATACCATATTACTTTATTATTATTGTTATTATAATTATGTAGTTAGATCGGATTGTTTTAAATTATTTAATGCTTGATTTGGAAGGTAAAGATCAGTTCTTAAGCCATATAAACGAGCAAAGTTGCTTGGATCATCCAAATAAAGTATTTCTTTTATGAAATGAGCACCATAATGTCCTATGCCCTACACAAAGTACAGCCATAGGTTTGTTTTTGCTGATTTTTCATGCTTAGTTTATTGTTAATACCAAGATATGAAAAGAAATCGGCGAAACAAAACTGTGTTAATTTTTCGAATATTCTCTGTGAGGTTATATTTTTATTGGTATTTCTACTATGCATATTTTATTTAATTTCATATTTTTATTTCCTGTTGTTTAAAAGAGAATAAATTAATATCAGTGATACATAACCATGTGAGCAAAAGCTGCATTAGTTATTAAATTATTTTTCTATTTTCTTCTGCTGTTAGTATTTAGCATTTGTATGGATTTTTTGTTCTTTCCAGAGTGTTGGTAGGGATCATAAAATGTTAATTAGCTATTAAAGTTGCCACATGTCTATCTTAAAATTTAACTCAAAATTCTAAATCATAAAATATATTCTTTAAATTTTATAATATAATTGTAAATATTAAAATTTTAATTTTAAATATTTGTAGAAAATTAGTTTCTCAAAATCTATGCATTGAATATTTCTTTAATTATATAAAAATGTAATAATTATCTTAATAATTAAAACTAAAATTAAGATTCGTCATTATAAAATTAAAGACTAATTAGCATAATTATATCAAATTTTATACCTCATAAAAATGTAATAATTTCAAGTTTATTATAAAATACTCAAATTCATATTCTTTTCAAGTGATAATGGATTTGGATCCCAATTTGTTATTCATTTATGTTTATTGAAATATCCCAAGCAAATCATATGCCCACTCCTTGATCTCCTACTCTAGTGGGTACTAAATAATGGAGTAGCTAAATAGAGTAATAATGGTGACAGGATTTTAATAAAAACAAATAGGGAGTCTATTTTGAATATTCTTCACCAAGACTGACGAGGGAACAGTGAAATCAGGTGGGACGCTTGCATCTGATCATTATGGAACATTAAAAGAATCGATTTATTTTACTCTTTGTAAATTATTTTCATAATTTTTTTAAGGGTAGACAGTGATTAGTTTTTGACAAAATTAAGAACCACAGTGAAATTTAAAATTAGTAGTGAGATGATAGGGTGAGGCTAAGATATGTGAATCAAAATATTATTTAAATATATTAATATTTTTTTAATAAATTATTTGTGTTTAAAAAAATATATTTAAAAATTTAATTTGTATCGTCTTATATATTAAAAGTCTTCTTTAGTTATCGATAGAGATCGATATAAATAGTAAACAATTTGATTCTATTTAAGTAAATATTGAGTTTGAGACATTGTGTATGTAAGAAAAATTATTGTGAAACCTACCCTTCAAAACTAAGTATGTGACCCAAATTTCTAAGTTAATCGAGACAAAACCCTAAAAACGAAAACAATAATATAAAAACCTTTATTTATTTAACTAAATTATTTTATAAGTATGTAAATCTATTTGTTGTTTTATAATAGAGTGATTATACATGTTAAGGAGTCAAAGATTCTATTTAAACAATTCATAAATTCTAAATTTAAACTTAAACTCTTAAATTAATTTTTAACATTAAGGTATTTATAAAAATAAACATATCCCCGATGCATACTATTCTTTATATAATAACTTAATTTAAATAACAAAAATATAAAATCGGTTCCAAATCCATACGATGACACATCCCTGTCATCTCTCTTTCAGGATTCATTGTTTGCACATAAAAATCATGAACAAATTTAGAGGCCAAGCAAGAGACGCGTAGATAGATCATAGATATAGTATAGATGAATAATCAACCTATTAAAACCTAGATTTTTATAATTATATTCAAGACAAAATAATATACGTCTAATTTTTAAATATAAATAAATTTATACGTAGTTAATTGAGCTTAAATCATCGTAAAATATATTATTATTTATTATTTGATATGACTTATATGATATCTATTTTTTCTACCTCAATATTTAAGAAAATTGTATTTAAAATTATATTATAAAGGACTCATATTAAATGTCTGTTTTCTTTTATTTTGCATATTTCGTTAAACGTGGAAAAATATTATATTTGGTAATTCTTTTTATTTATTATAGTTAATTGATTAATATTTTTTTTTCATTTATAAATCTTAAAATTCGAAATTTTAATCTTACATAAAAATTTTAATATCTTATTTAGTTAGACTAACATATTGTTTACCACCGTGTCCCTTTCCTTACCACTTGTTTTCCCATTTTTATTTTATTTTATTTTTGAATATTCCAAATTCATTATTAATTTATTTCCATTTCTTTATCATGCAAATTGATTTACTGCTGTATATACCTATAAATGAAGCACCCAACCTGTCCTGTTTCTCTCCTTTGCCATCACACCTCCTACAGTTCAAAGTGTTGCCAGAAAAAGGGATAAACACTATATCTACGTTTGTCTTCGAATCAAACCCAGATTCTGTTTTTCTTCTTATTTTCCTGCTGATTTTTTCACTTCCTTTTGTCTTCTTGTCTGAAAATTATCTTTCAGGAATTTCCCAAGCCTACAAGATTCTTCCTCTCTCTGCTGAATTTCTGGGATTCTCATTCTCTCAGGTATTTTCTTCGACTTTGTCTTAATTTGTATAATCGAATTTAAACAATTGATATCGTTGTTGGAATCGGAAATTTTCTTCTTAGATGTTTATAAATTAAAAATATAATATTTTTATTATTTATTAATTTTTTCAGTATTAAAACTTATTTATTAATTATCGATATTTTTTTAATATTTATAAAATAAGTTTTAAAACTTTTTAAAAAATTTAAAAGCTAACTGAAAATATTATAAAAATTTAATGTTTTTATTTTATAGACATGTTTCAAAATTTGATGTTTTTAGTGACATCCTAAATACACTTCATGTTTTTATAATTATCACTCTATGTAGGGTTGAGAAAAAGCCTTTCACACCTTTCAATTAAAGTGGTATTACTTTATTTACCAACTTTTGCTTAATTTATATAAAAAAATAATTACTATATTTTAAACTGGGAGGCAAAATGAATCTACTTTGGAAATTACACACAACTTGAATATATATATATATATATATATAAAAAGCAAGCTCTGAGTACAACATTTCCAATGAATTATTTTTGAAATCCAATTGAAATTTTAAAATGTAAAAATTTGAACACTCAGAATAATCTTACAAAAGGAAATATTAGTTTTATTAGAAGATTCGAATTTGAAAAATTTGCTAGTAAATTATATATATTTTTACAATTAAAAAATTGAACAGATATTATAATAATATAACACTAATATATTTTTAGATTTTATTGGAGTTATTAAACTCAGTTTAAGATTTAATTTTAAGGGTTTAGAATGTAAAGTTTAAGGATAGAAATAAGAATTTATGATTAGAAATTAGGGTTTGTAGGTTAAACTCTAAATCTTTAAAGTATTATCTACAACCCTAAATTTTAATAAAATTCTTTAACATATTATCTAAAACCCTAAATTCTAACAATAAATTTTAATTTTTAATCACAATACTTATCTTTAAATCCCTACACTATATAGCTTAAACTGAATATCTAAATCCTAAAATTAAAACACTCATAGAAACTTAAAATTTTCACCGTTGGTATTTTGTTTCAATAAAAAAATGGAATAAAAATTATGTGCCTTAGTGTAGGCCTAGAATTTAAAAATTAAATCTTACACTTTAACATTAAATCATAAATTTTAAATTTTAACTCTAAATCGTATATTTAAAATTTTTAACGTTTGAGACCTATAAATAAAAAAACAAAAAGATTCTATTTGTAATAATGTAGCAAAGCCCTTTGTTTCCAAAATTATCTTGCATGCTCCTTGTGGTTGGGATGCGAGTTCCCACTCCATTTATGTCACACGGTTTCTATTCACTATTATGAGCTTTACAATAGGTGATTGAATTTTAATGTTATAGTTTGATTAAGGTGATGAACTTGAAGAACAAGAAATAAATAAAAACTGATGTTTTCAGCAATGTTGACCTGTTAAGTCCAGTAGGTGAATCAGGCTTTAGCTCAAGTTGCCATTGTTGGATTTGAGAGTTCGGGTTATTTTTGAAGATACGTTGAGTGTCCCGAGGCGGCATCGATGGAACCAGGACCGTCTTTTAAAAGGGTTCGGCCACCTGGGAGTGGAGACCGAGCTCCTTCATGCTCGGTTGATGGTTGCACTGCGGACCTCAGTAAATGCAGGGACTACTATCGACGCCATAAAGTGTGTGAAATCCACTCCAAAACACCAAGAGTTTCAATTAGGGGTCAAGAGCAACGTTTTTGCCAGCAGTGCAGCAGGTAACTGTTAGAACTTGCTGTATGCAGATTGAAGATATCTGGATGTTTTCCTGTGTGATTTAAGTGTTTTTTTAATTGATACGGCTGCTTAATCTCTGCTGAAATTGTAATTTTCGGACCCGAAATCGAGTTCAAGCAGTGGGGAATCCTCTAGTGATTTTAACTCCTGCATAGTGTTTGCTATATTTACTATGAAAGCTCACTGAATTAGTCCGGTTGATGGGATTTTATTAGGTTTCATTCATTAGTGGAGTTCGATGAAGGGAAGCGAAGCTGCCGGAAACGTCTCGACGGACACAACCGACGGCGTAGGAAGCCTCAACCGGATGCTTTATCTGTGAACTCCGAAAAGTTCCTTCCAAATCACCCAGGTATATATCCTTTTACATACTATGCAATGGCTTATTTGTGATGTACCTTGATATAAATTCAACTATACTGCAGGTACTAGATATTTACATTTCAATAGCCCTCAAATATTTTCGACTACATCCATGACCGATTATCCGACTAGGACGGTAAAATTCGAATCCAATAAAAGCTCGTTGTTGAACTTTAGCAGCCGGAATAGCTTGTTCTTTGGATCCCCATCCCTCAACAACAACAGAGAAATGCAGTTCTCATTCTTACAGAGTACTAATTCATCCCTCCCTGGTGTCTATGTTTGTCAACCACATATCAGTACTAATCCTTCATCAAGCAATAGTGACAGGAACAGGAAAATGTTCTCCGATGGGTTAAATCGAACGTTCGAGTCTAATCGTGTTCTCTCTCTTCTGTCATCGCAACCGGCTGAAACCGGGGAGATTAGTTCGAGCCCCATGGTGCAGTCTGCAACACCTTCAACCTTGATCCCAAACCAGCAATATAAAGGCCTAGGAATGGAGGGTGAGCATGTAGGAACTATATTAGCCACTAATGGACATGAACATGGAGTTTTTCGAACCGGGCATTCCGGGCCATCCACTAGTGGAACTTCGCATACACTCGCCTTCTCATGGGAGTGAAATCTATGGCATTTCTATATACCTTCAAATCAGAATGTTTTGTTGTTGAAGCAGAGGTGTGTCCTTTTAGGTTAGTTATGTAGCCGTTGTGTAATTGATTTTTTAAGTCATTTATGTTAACTAGCTGACAGATTTTATCTATAAATTATTTTGACCCCAAATGAAATGTTAAGGGTTGTTCCCAAAAATAATGGACCAAAATGATTATTTTATCAAATATTGGGACATTTTTTAACCTTATATATTTAATTTTTGAATGCTCTAATTCCATCTTCAAATTATAACTTTTATTCTAAATTGAGCATTAAACTTTTGATTATTCAGGTTCATCTACCCTCATTTTAATTTGATTATTTTTAAAGTTTTGTATGTTATAGTTTTATTCTTAAATTATAATTTTTATTTTAATTCGATCATTGAATTTTTAGATATTCTAATTTTATCTTTAAATTTTTACTTATGCAACATCATATTATTACATATACTTACACGATAATTAATATTTTATAATATTTTTATTAACATAAAATATAATTAATATATATTGAACAAGTATAATCTAAGAATATTATTAAAATATTTAATAATTTAGGCTATCAAATACTAAAGGTTAGTTTAAAATTCTTAACGTATAACTAAAACATGTTAAATTAATATATGTTATTAAATTTACTTGTCTAATATTCATATTGGTAAATTAAGAATCTTTGGTTTAGTTAAAAATAAAATAAATTCTTGGATTTGTTTATTAATTTTGTTTGAAACAATCCATATAATATCATATGTTATATACATATTTGATATATCTTTAAACAAGTAGAGTGGATCCAAACCGATAAAGCTTTCCGTACAAGTAATCTCGTCGGAAAGACCAAGGGCTGGAACAATCAAAGTTGTGAAAGAACATGCATTCAAAATCGTATATTCTTTCAAAAGATCGAGTCGGCATCGCCGAGATAGCTGCCGTTGACCATGAGAAGCAACTGGCCTTCAAAGGCACAACAAATTTTATGGTTTTCAGATATAAGAAGCTATGCTCTGTCCAACACTTCAACTCGTGAGTGACTGTTGAATTCAACACCAATTTGTGTGTGATATTAAACGAGAAGTACATGAACATGATATGTATCTATGCACAATGGGTGAAAGCAGTGCATTGAATTTTGAATGTTCAGCAATGAAGATATAATTAGGGGAGCATCATGGAAGCAGCAGCCAGCAGGCATGTGTTTCATGTTTGAGGCTTATACTGTTGGTGTTGCTTGTTTTGAACCAATGATGCAGGGACAGGACATGGAAGGTTTCACGTGTCCATGTTGTAATTGGGAACATATTTTTCATCTACTTGTACTTGTGCACAGACAAAAGGCTAGGATGAAATAATCGGGGATACTTTATTCAGGCTAATCGATTAATTAATTTTTAATAGCGGATTCAAAAAAAATATTTATGGGTAAATACACATAAAATTTTAAAATTTTTGGATAAACACTCATAAATAATAAAATTTTTAAAGATTAATTCATAAAATTTTAAAAATTTAAAGGCAAATATCTAAATTTTATAAAGTCTGAGCCCACCCTACACTATAGGTGCATCCGTCACTACCTATTTCACACCCTAAAAATATTTTAAAATTAAAATTTAAACTTTTAACCTTAATTTTCATATTATATATTTTAAATCCAACACCTTAAAAATATATCTTACTATAACCCTAAAAATACTACAAAATATGGATAAAAGTTATCAAACAACCAAAAAATATATATATAAAGCGTGCCAAATGTCACGATCCAAATCAAGAATTGGAAAAAGATTGAAGATAAAGATTAGAAAGATAGGGTTGAGAGAAGGACGAGAGTGTATTATTTTTAGACACGTGTCAACTAGAATTTTGGGTGAATCTTATTAATCTCAATAATGGTCTAAATAATCAGGTTTCTTTGTTTTTAAATAATTATTTAATAATTATTCATTCGTAAAAAAATAATTTACTTAAAAATAAAATAAATAAATTTAATTAATTGATATCACAAATAACGTAATAAATATAAAAAGTGATGTGGACTTGACGATTAATCCTCTGCAGTCTTCAGATCCCCTTATTGGGCTTGGACCGCAACATTTACCAAAATTTCATTCCCTAAAACGTTGTCGTTGCTCATCAGATTTTCACAGACCAAGACGCAGTCTGTTCAGTGTTCCCTTTGTCTCATCAGTTTTCTTCTTTCCCCCAATTGCTCTTCTTTTTATTGAGCTTGAGCATAAATAATTTTTTATTCATATTCATTCATTACAATAAATAAATACAAATAAATATAAATTAAATATTTAAAATTTTAAATTAATTTATATAATTCAATTAATTAGTTGATTAATTAAACAATTAAAATTTTTAATTTATGGAACGTTGTTTTTATTTACCGTCCTCATTGACTCTCTCGTAATCCCCTTTCCACATCCAACTAAAAGTCTATGCCTGAGCCGTGGTCTGTGGTTATTGATAAAGACCTCCAATATCTCGAGAACCCCACTCGACGTGACTTCCATGAACAAAAATATCCAAAAACAGACAAACGTCCACGTGTCATAATGTTGACATTGACATGGTCTTCCTTAAAAAGGATATAAAAATATGACATTTACTCAACACATCCCTACAAACTCAAGTATTTACCTTCAAACGTTGGAGTTGTCAAACAACACGTTTAAATTTTGTTCATCACGTCATCTGTAATTTCAATTAATCAGGATCGTTTATTTTAATTTTTTAAAATAAATCATCATATTTTTCTTATATGTAATTATTTAAGATAAACGGTCTTGATTATTTAGACCATAGATGACATGATGAACATGATTCACTTAATAATCTTTCTCGTAAAAGAGTTTTTTTAAATTTTCATTACATCCCAGTTTAATGGTTTGGTTTTTATTTACGAGTCAATCACGAATCGCAATTGATAAATCGATGATGGATTTATTCTGTGGTCGATCTTAATTCTAATAAAAAATTATTTATTTATTTATTTCCTGAGAACCATCTCTTTCAACTGGTCCAGTGGGATTGATGATTGAAGCGATGTAAATAAAGGCACAGGAAAATTGGTTAGATATCGCTTTCAACTTTCAAGTAGAGGAAGCTCTTCTTTTCTCATAAAGACAAATTATATGTATAAATTAAAGTTTTATTTTGTATATGACAAATTGGATTTATAATATATGTATTAATATCATGTTTAAATATTTTAAAATCATAATTATTATGCATTAAACAAATATTTTAGCCAAAGTAGTCGTAGGGTTGAGAATTCCCACTGCAATAAACATACCCAAGTATTTATATCCAAATCCTTGGCTGCCTTAAGGTAGCTAACTGTACGGAAATACATGTCTGAAGGCTAAGTTTGTTCTTTGCACGTGATTGGTTGGAGTGTAATTATTTGAGTTATATCTACCCTTGCTTTTAATTATCATTCATAAATATGAGTTTTGAAAAATCAATATTATATTATTAATCTTAGTATCAGATTTATGTATCATAGTATTTTTTTTATTTACTCAAAGAGCAGGCATTTAAGGTCCCATTTAAATTTAAATATTAATTAAATAAAATATTTATCTCTTTTGTTTTTAAATTTACAAAAATATTCTTTAACTCTTAATTTGTAACCCTAACTCTGTCTCTGATTCTAGATTTTAAAGAAGTCCAATCTAAATTAAAGACCAATTAATCACTGGAATTACATTCTCGTATGATTAATGATTTAAGGCAAAGCAGTCGTGGATAAAACAAGATGTTATGTTCCTTGTACTTCCCAGTAATGGTTATCTAAGATAAATAACATAGGATTTTCTATGGAACGCGCAAACAATAAAAGTCAAATCCGTAGGTTCTTGGAACATCGAAATCCTTACTAAAAGAAGTTTGTACACTAATTAGAATGACTACTTAGTCATATGTGAAGTGAATTTATTACCATAAGTTCATAACCAGACCTTGTTTTCCAGGAAAAAAAAACATGGAACATGTGAAATCGGATGCAGTTCATTACAGAATCATGGACTGGTCTTTATATCCACATATGTTCACATTTAAAAATGGTTTGAGTCTTGAAATTGGTTTCGTAACCCAATCTTAATTCTATGATTTGATCATAGTTTTGTCCATGGAGTCAAACAACTAAATCGAAAAGGTTTTAGATCCATGATTTGAATTAATCGCATATTAATATACAATAGTCTTCTTAATTAGTAACGGAGGCAAATAGGGTGGGGAAGGACTATCTCCCTCACCCTCGATCTTTGTCCTTATGTTTCAATTTTTAAAAAAAATAAATTATTTATATTTTTTCTTTTATTTTTATATATTTATATTTGAATCCCCAAACCCTAAATTTTAACTCTATTCCGATTAAAATTCTTAATCACTTGCGAAATATACAAAGGGAGAAATTATATTATGTGTAAGTCTCACCACGTGTCCATAGGATCAACCAATAAAAATCATCCATATCATCATTTTTTTCATATCATATATTTTTCTAAAATGAATCTTCACTCGAAAAAACTGTTTTTAAAATGAATTAATAGTAAATATGAGTAAAGATTTACTTTGAAAAATATATGAAATAGAAAAAATGATGATACGGATAATTTTTATTGATTGGTCTCATGGATGACATGATAAGACTTACCCATGATATAATTTCTCAGGATTAAGAAATTAATGAGAGCCGCATGTAGCAAGATTCTTCCTTAATTCCTTCAAAAGTCTCCAACCTTAACTTACAAATATTTACATATTTGCATGCGTATATATATATATATACACACATATTTGCATGCGCGTGTATATATATATATTGCTTTTTCCAGATTTTCTTATCTCGGTCAGTAAAATTTGCTTCCGTTCTAATCATGCAATTATTGTTATTATTATTATTATTAAAGTTATGGATTTGACTCAACATCTCGAGTAATCTCACCATGCACTAACCTTTGTATACAACACCAAGTTAAACTTATTATAGTAAAAATCAAGGGTTTTTAATTAATTGTTTTACTATTATTAATTTTGTTTTTTCAACCTAATTACGATTAGGGTATCTGGATTTGTTGCAAAGAACATGTTAAGGGTTTGTCTTAAAAACCAAAATACTAAAGACAGAGATTCGGACATGGAAACCCGAGCCTGAAAGAACACCAAGAAGAATCGTTTCGTAAATATGAGGGAACACGTTACGAAAGGTTCATCTTCTTAAGGTTAGGTCACACGATTGCCCAAACCCTAAAATGGTCAGTTGGGTTATTTACCAAGCCTATCTACTTCTCCTGTCGACACGTAGCACTGTCACAGTACGGTTGGCATTCATTGGTTAAGGTTTTCCAAGCTTCTTCATCTTTGGCTGCTACCCTTTCTCCACCGTTGGATCAACCATTAACTAGACCGTACGAGAAAATTAGGTCCCTTTGGGGAGATTTAAAGGGAGTGGAGATTTAAAGATTTTGTTTTTGTTGTTGAGTGTGATTAGAATTAGATTAGACCAGAGATTGAAAAAAGATGAAGTTTTTAGCTAAAGAGTACGTAAAGAACATAAGAATATAAAAAGGGTTATTAAAGGAACAACAAAAGAAACATAGTTTTATTATTACACTCTTTCTTTTTGTTTTGTTTTCTCGGGAAAATCAAGAAATGGGGAGAGGTAGAGTTGAGTTGAAGAGGATTGAGAACAAGATTAACAGGCAAGTGACTTTTGCCAAGAGAAGGAATGGGCTTTTGAAGAAAGCGTATGAGCTTTCGGTTCTTTGTGATGCCGAGGTTGCGCTCATCGTCTTCTCCAATAGAGGAAAACTCTACGAGTTTTGCAGTAGTTCAAGGTATATCACCAAAACAACTAAAACCCCATTTTCATTCTTGTTTGGTCGGTGTTTATGACAGGGATTTTGTGTTTTGTCTCTTCTTCTTCTTGTTGTTAGATCTGCAATTCTAAAACATCTAAACGAAGATCACTGTTATATTGAATCTATGATCCAACTTTTCTCCAGAGATCTGTTAGCTTTGAATTTCCTGAATCTGTTCTTTTCTTCCCTTTCTTTAACTTCTCTCATTCAAGCTTCGTTGAGATCATAATTAGGGTTTTATTTCAGTTGATTTGTAAGAAAAAACAAAACAGATGAAGAACCATTGGATACCTGTTAGAGTTGTTTACGAACAAATCAAAACAGGAAAGACAAACAAGAGACTTCACCGCTGTCGTTTCTATTTTTCAGATGTGTCATTTCTTCTTTTTTCTTACAAACGAAATCCCTTTGTTTCTGATGGATTATATTATCACTTTCTCTTTCTTTGTTTCTGGGAATTATTATTATTATTATTTCAATCACTTGAAACCGGATGGAGACATCTCCATGAATGCTTACGAGTTTTCTAGGGTTTTGATTTCCCCAAAGATGCTTCACCAGGTTAGGGTTTTCGATTTTCAATTATTTCAGGTCAAAAACTATATATATATATATATATAAAGTTTCTCTCAGATCTATATTTTTTAGGAGACTGATTTTTTCCTGTTTCTGTCCCTTGAATATACATTCCTTGTCTCAATTCCACTGGTTTAAAATGTTAATTAACCTCTATATCACAAATTAGAACTAAATACTGGTTTTGATTTGTAAGTTTAATAAAATATATTAACTTGGGGTCGTAAATTAATTTTTTACGATCAAATAGAGGTTAATTTTTGTCTAATGTTGATTTTATTCTTTACTAGTTTAAATACCTATCGATATAAATTTTACCACTCTTAAATTTTTAACTAAATACGTATGAGGTATTTTTTAATTTTGAAATTAATCGATATTATTTCTCCTAATTTTTTAATCTGATTTTGTACCGTGATACCTTTGTAAAATTGCAAGATATTTATTTTTTTAGTTATCCTTTTCTTTTATTCACTGTCATTGTCTAGGTAGAATGGTAGATGATGATGCTCCCATGTTTAACTCTAGTTTCGTCTCTGATTATAAAAAATTCATTCAAAAAATGATAGTCTCTTGTCGACATTCCAAATATCTAGGATTCGAATCCCGAAAATCACTCAATCTTACGTATCCATTATGAAATTGTAAGTCTGTGTTTGTTGAATGTGTTGCATCCTTTGAACTAACATTCAATCAATTTTGTGTTCCATAGCATGATGAAAACATTGGAGAGGTACCAGAAGTGCAGCCACCATGGAGCTCCTGAGACAAATGTTTCAGCCAGGGAGGCTCTGGTAAGATGCTAATCTCTCGCCAACTTTTATTTGAAAATGATTATTCTATGCGAGGGTGTTAATTGAGTTGAGCAGTTAATAAACTAGACTCGATCAAAACTCAATCAACACTTAATTCGAGTTGATTCTACCTGAATTCGAGACTTTAACGAATCGAGTAATGAATTTTTAATGAACACGATAAAAAAAATCTTATCGAACTTATTGATTATCGAGTCAAGTCAAGAACTACTCAACTCGTGATTTACTCACTCGATAAACACGCCTATTCTTTACCATATTGGAACTAGTTTTGTTTATCTTTGAAATGGAAAAGCTTAAGCATTAACTTTGGAAAATGCTGTACCATAATGGTTGCTGAGATCAACATGAAATTAGAATTCAAGTTATTGTCTAATATTGTGTCTGTAGGAGCTAAGCAGTCAGCAGGAATATCTGAAGCTCAAAGCACGTTATGAAGCCTTACAAAGGTCCCAAAGGTAACCATTGAAATCACCCAAAATTGTTTCTAGTATTGCTAACATAATGGAAATGATTCCTTTGAATTATGCTGTTAGGAATTTACTAGGAGAAGATCTTGGCCCTTTGAACAGCAAAGAACTCGAATCACTCGAGAAGCAGCTCGATTCATCGTTAAAGCTGATCCGATCAACGCGGGTACTTCCACTCCATTCTCCCTATAACTCCGATTCGTTTATGTTTCTAAATTATATTCGATCTGATTTTTGAGTACATCTGTTGTAGACACAATACATGTTGGATCAGCTCACTGATCTCCAACGAAAGGTATGCTAATGCCATCATCTTGTTTAATTACAGCATTATTAAATTCCTAGGTGTTGCAACTGTTTTTCATGCTCTTTTCTTCAGGAACATCTACTTAATGAAGCCAACAGGACCCTAAAACAAAGGGTAAGTTAAGTTCCTTTGTAACAACCTTAACATTACCAACAGACCAGATTTAGTGACTTGAGAGAACCAATTGTCTCTGTAGTTGATGGAATACTATCAAGTAAACTCACTTCAGTTGAATCCAAACCCCGAAGATGTCGGCTACTGCCGACAACCAACTCATCAGCCTCAGGCCGGCGACGTCTTCTTCCATCCACTGGACTGCGAGCCAACATTGCAAATCGGGTACTACACTTACTTATATCTAACACTTCACAGCTATAACATTCTACCTTTTAAGTTTTTAACTGTCCTGGTTATGTTGGATTGCAGATATCAGCCGGATACGATATCGGCGGTCACCGGGGGACCGAGTGTGAATGATTACATGACAGGATGGCTACCGTGATCATGATACATAAAGTAGACATAAGAAAGCATGCGTGGGGGAGCAAATGCATGCATGCATGGCGTACGCATTCTTTTCATGAGAATGTCGGACCATTTTATCATATGTTTTCATGCTTCCTTTATGAAACAAAGTGTGTAATGTCGTGGATTTAATAGTGACTTACTATAAACACTGTGTATCTACCTCTCTTTCACAACTTTGATTCCTTTACAAATAATGTCTTGTTGTTTGCTTGAAAGAGGATTCCAACTTTTCAGCTTCATATGCTTACTTTAGTTTTAATCACGCGAAAAAATACATTAATTTCAACTACTCTTTTAAACATATTCATACTTTGCGAAAAAAATAAAATCTCAAATTAAAAAATTGTTTGTAAATAGTTTTTTTTTATGATGTTTGATTTTAATTTGCAGTTATTAATAATCTTTCGATAATTTAATTTTTTTTGTCATTTTTTTATATATTTAGATATGTTGAGAATTAATTTTCATTTAGGACTTAGATAGGATCTTATTCTTTCTATTGATTGATGGACTAAATTGATAGTTACAAAGAGTTGTGGTCAAATAATCAAATAAAATAAAATAAAAAATTATAAAAAATAATTATAAAAAAATAAAATTATTGTTAAAAAGTGGAATCGAAATACGTAGGCATTCTACGATTATTCATATACCTCAGATTCAGTAAAAATAATTAAAACGAAGAAGAAAGGAAAGAAACAATACAAATTAAAGAATAAATTGTAAAAATAGAAAATTTAATGTCAAAAAATAAATTAAAGTTAAATAGATAATTTTATAGTGGTTGAGGAATATATATTTTATATTTGAGAATCAATTAAAATTACTTTAAAATATTTTATATTTTAATTGTCTATTATTTTGAGAAGCAAGCAATCTTTCAATTCAATTGGTCAAAATATGGTACAATAAATCCTGTCCAGACAAAACAGCTTTCAATCTGTAGGAGTTTTTATTACTAAAACTACAATTTTCTATATAAACACACTCCAGGAATTGGATTCCTTCCATACATTTACATCTGGTAAATTTTTTCTTTTACCCCAAAGTAAATAAGGAATTTTTACTGCACAGATATCGCAATTTACCAACCCTGCTGGAAGAGCTTGGAATTTGGAATGACAAACTTTACAAGCAAAATGAAAACAGAAAGATCTGCAGGCTCTGCTATCTTCATTGTAAATTACAAGAAAACTCAAACCCTATGTTCAAGCATGATTCTATGTACACTCTGCAACAAAAACAAATGTTTCCCTGCAAAAACATGGACCATTACAAGGATGTCAACCGATCAGTAAACAGAAGAAACATGGTGTTAATGGTGGATTATGGTTCGTATCGAACACAAGTATGTTCACTTCTTCTGCACTTTTTCGTGTATTTAAAAGGTCGGGCATAGATGTCGAGCATAGGTTCTTCAATTGAAAGGAAAAAACAATGAAAGGAAATAATTGAAACTTCAGAGTTTGAGATGGGGTTAAAGGAACTCACTGTTGGGAAGAATCTGCATTTATTTATCCCAAAGAATGCCAGGTAGAGGCAGTCCTATTGATGCCAATGGCATGTCATGAGTAGATGTTCTTCTGATTCTGATCTAATAATGCTTATTGGAAAAATCGTGAAACTTCCCGGTATAATTGCTCTGCTTCGAACGGTTTTGACACATATCCGTCCATTCCACACCGCTGGCATTGCTCGTGTGTAGCCTGGATAACATCTGCTGTCATAGCCAAGATGGGTACATGCCAGTTTGAAACATTGTTATAAGCATCTACTGATAGTTCTCCAAATTGAATACGATTATTGATGTTCTGTTCCACGTCCCGAATTCTCCTTGTAGCTTCGAACCTGCAGGAAGAAGAAAAGACACATGATTATGTCGGAATATAATCGATTGAGAACGAATGACATGCAAACAGCAGCCACCAAAGAGAAGACACTGCACAAGGCATCTTTGCTCATTGCACCAACTAGAGAATATTTTTCCCGTATTTTGTTATCATGTTCTGAAGGTTTTCAGGATCAATTTCCGGATCAGAATAGCATAAGAAAGTTGTAGAATACAAATGCAAATTGAGTTTACACACCCATCCATTTCTGGCATTTGGATATCCATGAAACAGGCATCAAATTGGTGAGGTGGTGTAAGCCGTTCAATAGCCTTTGTTCCTCTTGTGGCACTGACCACATCAGCTCCGTATTTTTTCAACGCACCAGCGGCCACTTTCAGGTTCACATCGTTGTCATCTACAATTAGAATTTTTCTCCCGAGAAGAAGATTCCGAAGAGACAAGCTTGGTGACTCCCCGTTACGGGGGTTCCCTTTATTCCCAATGCCCATGGCTCGTTGTAGAGATACCGCTAACATGCTAGCCCTCAATGGCTTTGAGATGATGCTCAAGTCGCAGGCACCAGTAGTAGCATTCCTACTGGAAGAACTGATAGAATTAGACAAAAGGAATACCTTTGGAGGAGTACCATGACCTATTTTCTCCAATTTATTGATCAGAAGACCCGGATTTTTTATATCTCTATCCCAAACTTCTTGTTCAATGAGAACCATGTGGATTGCATTATCCCCCCTGTTTATGATAGATAAACCATGTTTCCAATCAGAAATTACTTCAACGTGAATTCCCAGACGTTGGATGTGATATCTTGTCACCTTGGCCCGGACAGGTCTCGGATCCATAACTAATGCTCTCATTCCATGTAACTCAGAGGAAACAGCATTAGACTGGCTATTGATTTGCTGGCTCTTGTACTCCTTTGAACTAGAGCTTCCACTGGCGAAAACAGCAGTAAATGTGAAGGTGGAACCGACCTTAGGAATGCTAACAAAACCAATTTCTCCATTCATTAGACCAACCAAACACTTGCTTATGCTTAATCCAATACCTGTGCCTCCATGTGTTCGGGAAATAGAAGGGTCAACTTGCATAAAAGGAGTGAATACACGAGGCTGCGCTTCTGGGGGGATTCCTAGTCCTGTATCTTCAACCGATACGATAAGACTAATGCTGTCAGAGAAAGGATGGACAGGTTCTTCTTGACCGAAAGTTCTAAATCCTTTCCAGCTCTGACGTCTATCTGCAACAGGAAAACCACTCAAGGTGTTCTTTGATGAAGATTCTGTCTCAACTTCTATTGAATCAATCACCTCCTCCACAAGATGAACAGTAACAAGGATGTGCCCTTTCTCGGTGAACTGACAACAGATAAGTGAATTATAAGTTTATTGATACCAAAGCATAGTTCAGATAAAACTGAACTTAAATTAAAATAAGAAAAATAAATCTCGTCTCAACAAGTTTTATATAAATTAAAAGGAGAAGAAATCACATACTTTCATTGAGTTTCCCATGAGATTGGTGATTATTTGTCTAAACCTCCCAGGATCACCAATTAGCATCTCAGGCACTCTATCAGAGATGTAAACAGCCAACTGCACTCACCCACAATTTGATTTCTCGTTAGCTTCTCAGATGAACACCCTATGAAGGGTAAGAGATAAAGAAATGACAGAGAGAAGAAGCCGGAGGGAATTGGATAAACTGGTGTCTTACTTCTACTCCTTTGTCCTGAGACTTCCCAGAAAATAGTGACAACACATCATCCAAGATGGCTCGTAGATCAAACTGCACTTCCTCGAGCTCTAGCTTACCGGATTCAATCTTAGCCTGATCCAAAACCTCATTTATGAGTGCAACCAAAGCCTTTCCACTAGCTTGTGCAGTTCTGACATAATCTAGTTGTGTGACATCTAAATTTGTGTCCATAAGCATATCCAACATTCCTGCAAGAAAAAGCATATCATTGTCATGGTTAAGAAAACCATATTCTCTACTAGTTAACTAACTTAATTCTATAAAGTATAATCATAAAAAGCTTGAAATAACATCAGAGAAAAAAACGGAAATCTTTAAGACTCACCAAGAACACCGTTCATTGGGGTTCTGATTTCGTGGGAAACAGTAGCCAGAAACTGCAAAAAGGTCACAAATAATTAGGACCAAACGTCCATGACTGATCAGAAGGCTTAAGAGTATAAATCAGGTTATCATATACCTGAGATTTGGCAACATCAGCAGCCTCTGCCTGTTTTTTGAGCTCCATCATCTCATGGCAATCATCTTCCACCTTGGCAATTCGATTGACAGTTGCATAGAAGATATGCCCAACAAGTAATGCAATTACAAAGATGAAAATTGAAGTAGTTATTGCTACCCATGGCCACGGTGGCTTTAGCTTAAACCTATAAAAACAACAAAATTAGTCCATGTATATTCAAGTTTTGCATCTTCGAAATGTTTTAAAGAACTTAGATTAGACCTTCTTATAGATTGGGTTTATGAACAAAGATCAATGGTTGAAATGCCACTTGCAAAGCACGATTTATTAAAATCTTTGGTTTTCAAGGAAATAGCAAAATTTGGTCAAAAATCAACAAGAGAGTTCCATATTGAAGAAAAGCTTAACCCCAGGGCACATATTAATAGATGATGCAAGATCTATGGATTACCTGCAGCGCATCTCATGCTTTCTGAAAGGATCTCCAAAATTAAGGTGGCTAACATGTTCCAACCCACCATTTGATGAATTGGAACCATACATACTGATAGGGTAAGATTGATTAGATGTGTCGAACACATTCACAAGGATTGTTTGTTTACTTGAAAGCTGTTGTAGCAACTTCTCCACTAGTGACTCAATATCGAACACTCCACCAAGATACCTGAAAGAGCAATAAGGTATTAGGATAACTTCTCTTTTGACTATCATGAAATAAACCATCTTATCAAAGCTGCTAGCAAGGAGCATCACATTAGGCCCCTCTTATTAAAAAGAGATCATCTTTTGTCTCCATAGATGAGAAGGATAACGTAATCATCTTCCCACTAATTTTCATAAAACAAGGAGACATTGATTAAACATTCCCTGTCTACTATTGTTTGTACCGAAAACATACCCATCGGTTGCTTGAATCCTCTCGTTAGGAGTTGCATTTGAGGGAAGATCCCTCTTGTAGACTGCAAATGTTAAAATAACACCAAGACGGTTTGTTTTGAGTAACTTAAAAGGAGCCGTAAGCACCCCTTTTCCAGATCTTCTTGCACGCAATACATTCTCACGGTCCTCCTGTTGATACATAAGGAATATTAAAAACTCACAACTGAAGATCAAAATTTTTTATTCAACTGACCATGGTAGTAAGGGAATCACAAGAATCTTTTAGAAAATAGTAAAGCAAGTCACCTTTCCCGACAGCATATCAAGTGAAACCACATGTGAAACGATATCCTGGGCAAATATAACAGGAGCATATTCTTCCTGAACTCGTGATGGTTCAAGAGTATACATCCTCTTAATAGTCCAGCCCTGTTGCCTCTCAAATTGTTCTCTTTCAGAGTGGAGCACCCTTACAGCATATGCCACACCACTTGTGAGAGGCCTCTCAAAAGCAGTTTGTTCGGTGTACCTCGCAAAAGTCCCCTACAGGTTCTCAAAGTGAGTTTCCTTTGTCGACTAAAACACAAGTGATCATAATTCACAACTTAAAACACACAAATCTCATTGGTCTTAAACTTAAATAACCGTGCTTAACTGAGCATTCAGTCACTTCGATTCGAGCACAAGAAAGCAACACCGAACAATAGCAATAAGCACTTAATTACCTATCTCAACTAGTTCTAGGATCCTATCTAAAGTTCCAAGAAGAGGATTATGACTTTACCTGATCAATAGCAGATGGCGTTTTCCCATGGTGGAAAGTTGAGATCAAAACAGACATAGCCTGGATATGGTTCATGCTTACATTAAATTGATCCTGCAACATCCTAGCTCTCTCGTCACACATGCTAGACAACGTTTCCTTGCGCTTCTCGACTGCTAGCGAGCTCATATAACAGAAGATGGTAACAGAAGCCAAGGTCCAACCAATTATCCATGAAAACAAGAGTTTTCTCCACCAGGACTTGCAAACTTTCTTGGAACCGATAAACTGGTAGTACTGATGGTGGATCTTAAAGCTTAAGTTGGAGATTTGATCCCAACATTCGAACCACATCTTCCCACCACTATCACCAAGTAGACCGGCCTTGGGGTCCTTAAATTCACCATTAATGAACCAGCTCATCGAGATCATAGATGCTATCCAGCAACATAACATCCAAAGCAGATGCCCCACCTTTAAACCAAACTCAAAAACATGGAGCAGACTCATCCAAGAAACAGTGACTATTACCAGCTAAGGATATACAGTGAACCCCTTGCTAATTCCAGCTAGAAAAGAGAGAGACCCCAATTGTCAAATCTATAAAAAAACTGTCTAGTAAAACCCAACATCACCAGAAAATCTCAAGAACATTGGGATAAGAGAATAAAAAAAAACCCAGCAAACTCCAAATTTACTATAAGACAAAGATTGATTAGAAAGAGTTGTACCCGTGCGGGAAAGAGAAAAGGGAACAACAGATGCTATCTTATCCGAGAAATGCAAGATTCTGAGTTTCAATCTTACAAGTTCTAACCAGCACCCAAAGCCCCAGAATTATATATCAAATCAATGAAAACTTAGCTACAGAATCTGACAGGAAAACCTTAAATTCCTAAAATCAAGCAGAGAAGACAAGGATCAAACATGTGGGTATTAATCTTTGACACTCCAACAGACCCAGAGAAGAACATGACACTGTAGAAAGATCTATGAACAGAATCTAGGAGCTGAAACAAAGTAAAAACTTATAATTTACTGAAGAGATGACACTGCAGTTTAACAAGTTGGTGTTTTCTGTAGCTGAAAGGAGAGAACAAAGAACATAACGAAAGTGAATTAATGGACATTTAAGATTGAAAGAATCTGTCAAAAAAAAAAACAAGATGAGAAGAATATGGTCTGCTAGCATAGGCCATTATCTCTATCCATACCATTCAAGACACCCCCAACCCCCATAAAATAATATAATAATAATGACAATAGTAATAATTTTAAATTCAATGCTTACAAAAGTAATTAATTTTTGACAACGAATGATTTATACAACGATTATAATAATATCTGTTATAATATATATTCTTACTTATTAAATATTGAACATTCAATTTTTATGTTGATATTAGTATTGGTATTTAAACCCGTAACACCTAAAAAACAATCGTTCCTTTAATTACAGATATTAGATGACTCGTGTTATTTATTTTAATTTTTTTTTTGATTTAACTACAGTGGTTACAGTAGTATCTGTTCTAGAGTATATACTTTTAATCATTGAGCATTAATCGCTCAATCACCGTAAAAAACAACAAGAGAATGGCACTTTAATCAAGGCAAAGTCACAGCCAATCCCCTTCTCCCACGTGTATGAGTTCGTAATGGGCTTTCCCTTTGTTACGTGACACCTGTGATGTTTTTTAATATTTTCATTTTACTCGAATCTATCTGCCACGTGTCCAATGAAGTCTGTCTGTCTGTTTTCTTCTTGGAGGCTTCTGCGAGTGTCGGAGGCTCTTGGTATTAAGAGGTTCGGGAAAGCTCTCTGGATAGATAGGGATAAAAGTCAATATTATTTATTAAATAAATTTAAAGAGGTTAAAAATCAATTATATTGGTTTTATATTATATCAATTATTTTTCCCCATATATTCTGTTTTTTCTTAATTTATGTTCTGGTTTTTAAAAAATAAATTATAATAAAATTGTTTAACCGCCTAAACAAAGATCAAAAATTAAAACACACGTAAAATAAATAAATAAAAAACAATCATTTAAAAATAATAAAATAATTTATACATTTAAAATAAGAAAAATAAACACTTAAAAATAAAAAATACAATAATTTAAGTATTTATTTTTACATTTAACCTTTAAAATTGTTCAAACCTTTCGAGTTGGGTGTTTGCTTGTGTTCCATAAATTCCAGCTGTTCCTGTGTGTCTACACCCTAACCTAGGATCCGAACATGAAACCCGACAAGTTTGTCGGGTTAATTAAATAGAACATCCTTTGTTAGTTTTCAACTAACTTATGACTTTGTGCACCCAGCAATGTGCCAGGCAATCTGGCACTTCGAACTGGATTAATAAAATAATTAACGACTAATACAAACAATTAGGAGTTAGCATTCATAACAAAAAAATAATAAATAAAGTTGTGTTTGCATCAACAGACATAAGGCAGGCCTCAATTAATTTATGGGGTTAGAAGGAAGAATGTAATTAATTTTTCTATCTATTTTTTTAAAAATAAATTATCAAACAATTTAATATTTAAAATAAACAGCTTGGATTATTATATTAAGGAAGAAGAAAACAAAAATATGGAATTTTAGAAGGTGTAATGAATTTTTTACGTTAAAAAAATAATGGCAGAAAGCATGCTTTCTGATGCCTCTCAGCTTTGGGACATCGTATCCGATTTGTACACGATTAATTCGGATCTAATTTTACAAATATTCGATATAAAATTAATTTTTTAACTTAGTTTTTTTGTTTGTAGCTTAAGAATTTAAATTCTTAAATTTACTTAATAAATCTAACATCGTATTCAATCTGTGATTTTATTTAATAAATTGGTAATCAATAATTTTAATAATTATTATAATAAGAAAATAAATGCAAAAACATGTTCAGCTCAAACTAAATACAAATATATAAACTATAACTGTGTTAGGCCATTGCCGGCCATGTTATTTTCTTTTTAAGAATATACTCTTTTTTTCAGTTTAGTCTATTATTAATTATTAATTAAAGCCAAGCTCCAACACAGCTGTCCATCTCTTAAACGTTTTTCTTTTTATTTTCTTTAATTATTTTAATTTTTCCTTTATAGTGTTAATTCATAGGCTTGATTAAAACTGAGATGAATCATTATTAAGTCGTACAGGTTAAAATTGAATAAAAAAATTGCATTGCAGTGTTTAGATTATTATTTAAATGTATTCAGCTTGATTTAAGTTTACATTTATAAATTAAAAAAAATGTAAATATCTGATCAACTCTTTATTTAATTTATATAAAATAATATCAAGCGTAAAATTAAAAAAAAATTATATTAATTCATGACAGAAACAGAGGTAGATTCAAAGTTAAGAGGAACAAGAGTTTATTAAACCTTTAAATTTAAAAATTAAAAAAGCAAAAGAATTTATTTAAATAATATTTAAATTAAAAAGAACTAAAAATATAATTATACCAAAAAATTTGTGAGGGGCAGCGACTCCTCCCACATTATACACAGTTTCGCCCCTGATTCATGGTTAATGAAAAAGTGAAATGGATAGATGATATTAACAATAGAAAATATGAAGGTTATCACTTGAAAAAAAAAAATCTTAACGATTTATTATCGTCATTCAACAATTCAAAATTAGTATAAAACTCTTTAAATTTTACATGTAAATTTTACATGATATAAGTTGATCCTAACCTAATTTATATATATTAAATTAGTAAAATAATTTTTAAATATATAACTTTTTCATAAATCGAATCAAATAAAATATTCTCAATTGAGGATGCAAAGATGACCTAAGAGTATAGTTTCGTAGATTTCACACTGCATCAGTTTATGTTGAGACGATAATTAATATAAGTTTAATGAATAATAGATATATGCAGATATAAAAAGTCATATCCGTCATACATAAGTAATATATTTGAAATTTTACTCGTATTATATCCGCTTGCTCTATATCTGTTTATTCATTAACTACTTTTAACAAAATAGGAGTATAAAAATTAATTTCACATAAAGAAATAAAATTCAAAATCAAACCTTGATAATTGTATACATGTTAAATATTATTTAATTTTTATATTTAAAAACAATTAATCTCTTTTCCGTATATGATTTTAATTAGAGTTCCAAAGCAAAGACCAAACATGTCGTACTAGATTAAACAAAGGAAAGTTTGTCCAAACACCAGAAAACAAAACAAAATCAAAAATAAAAAATCAGTTTAGGTTAAAAGCTTGCGAAGAGTGAAAGCAAAGGGGACGAAATATTTGAACGAGGCACCAACGACAAATCAGAATATTAATTTAAACATACTTTGGTTTGGTTAGTCTCATGAACCATAGAAAATGTCATTATAGTCTTTATGGGTAAATTATACCAGCACCACTCAATTATAGGTTAGTCTTATTTTAACTATCGAATTATAATTTTTTTCAATCAAATCATTAAAATTTTAAATGATTTTGATGAAACCACTCACCGTTTTATTTAGCCAAAAGTGATGATGTGATTATTAAATGTTTGTATAATTATATATTTAGTTTTTTATATTTATATATTTAATTAATTTAATTCTTAAAATTTTAATAAAGTATGCGTCATAGATTACGTCTTCACCTCCCAAAACAACGGGTGACGAGCTGCTGTCGTCAACCGTGAGGCGGAGGGTTAAATTAATTAAAGTGTTATTCTAAAGTTCCTTAAAGTAGGCATCTCTCCATTTAACCAATCGGCTTTCAGGTTTGAACACGTTTTAATTTATATTAATCGTGCTTTGTTTTTTGCAATGCCACGTCAGGCTGTCGACTGTAACACATGTTATGTAATGGAGAAATTATATTTTTTTATTTAAATATATATAATTTTATGTTCTGGAATGTGGTGCAATACTGACCGTCCGATATGCTGACGTGGAAAGAACAAATGCCTGGGGAATCGGATGAGTTTAGAGATTATCTTACCGAGTTTCGATCCTTCCACGATCCATATTTAGAGATCGGTCGGAATTTGCAAAACCTCAAGTAGTATCTTACTAGCCTAGAAAGATAAAACCATGATTAAGGATAGTTGTAGCTCAAAATTAATATTAAAAAAATTGCATTTCACTATACGCATATGCTACACCAAATAATTTCATAGGAAAATATTAATAATAATATGAAAATTATTAACATATATTTCATAGGAAATTCTTTTAAGAGTAACAACTTTCGATTCTCTTGATTCATTCTCGATTGTATATAATATCACGAGATCATTATTTTTTTAAAAAGACATGCTCTAAAGGGGTGACAATAGATTTTGTCTAAGCGCTCATGACTTTTTTTTAGATGACTCGTACCCTAATAGCTCTTTTTACATAGTATCATTTATGAAAATCATAAGATATTTCATGAGTGTATGATAAACCGAAGGAGCGTTGAAACTTGGAAATAGTTTAAAATTTTTAATTTTTTATATTTTTTATTCATTTTATAAATTTGTATTTCTTAAAATTTTAATATTATTTAGTAATAAGTTATATCTCTAACAGAAAATTTTACGTTTATTTCTCTAATGGAATATGCATACTTGGTGAGTACTTAATTCTAGCAACAAAACATTGAGAAAAGTTTACATCATCCAACCTAAATATCACTAATATTAATAGTAAGAAACGAACAGAAAATTTTATATTAAAAGATAACTCTAACCCCTCCGTCCCTCCTCTCAACCCATCGTTGATGGTAGTGTAACTCCGGTAAGCTATCTCAACTATGGCTAAATACTTTACAAAATCGTGGCTAAACATACATGTGGTCATGACCTTTCCCTGTTTTCCCAATTCTTGCCAAATACAGTTGATAAAGTGACATCCATAGATGTCTAAAACTAGAAATACTTACACGTGACCGCATAAAAGTGAATGTCCCTCTCGATCCTTACCAAAACTGGATAGGAGTGACTGTGATAGTGGCCTTTTCATCAGCAAAACTGGATACCCATGCTAAACAACACGTGGCGGATGGAGAAATAAGATATAATACAAGGATGAAGAGTAAAATATAAATAATTATGCGATAAATTTATAAATAAATTAAATTTTAAGTAAAAAAAAAACTTCGAAAGTAAGGAACGATTTTCCCCTCTCCCCCTCACATGACTCTTAAGGTCAATACGGGTATTGAGAAAAGAATGCTTTCAGTCTCAAATCCCATTGGGCTTTTTCCATATCGGGTATTGAGACCCGAACATAAACAATATAGTCTGGGTTTAAGGTCCATAGGCTTTTCCTTCTTAAATAAATAGTTTCAAGGAATATTATTTGATAGTATATATTTTTTATTTTATGGGTTAACGATTTAATTTAAGAGGTAAGAAATTAGTTTACGATGATAATTAAAATTTATGGTTTATAATTTATTTTTTAAAAGTAAATAATGTATGTTTGTGTAATTTTTGCATGAAAAACATGTATGAAAAATTACTTATTTCTCGAATATCATTTGATAAATTTAAATAATTTTTAATTAAAATACACATCATAGTATAAGGACTAGGAAATATTTCAAAAAACAGGTTACATTTTATACAAATATGTCAATTTTAAGGTATATGGTTCTTATATATTATTTATGAGTTTAATTTTTAGGCGATATAATTTAAAATTTAGATTTATAAATTATTAATTAGATTTTAAATTTTAAAATTTAGGGTGTTAAAATTTAGAATTTTAATATTTAAAATTTAAATATAAAATAAATAAATTACGTATAATAAATTAACATAATTTATATAACATAGCATGTCTAAAAATATTATATCAACACATATTTATTATAGAATGAATTTAGTATAAGAAAGAAAGAAAAAAAAAGATCGTAACGAGTCTACAATCCATGATCTAAAAAAAATATAAGAGTAAATGTATTTATTTAAAAAATAAAAAATACAATTTTATTATAAATTATAATTGTATAAATTAAATGGAGATTTAACTAAATTAAGTGTAGAATTTAAAAAGCAATAAGTAGCGTAAGATGATTTATTTTTTGGTGATTTGAGTTTGAGCAACGATACTTATAGGTATATAAAAGTATATTAGATATTCTCTTATTTTTTATTAATACACTTAAAATTATTAAAAATTCAGTTATAAACTATTTTTAAAAAATATAAATTAAATTTTTTGAAATTTTAATCAAAACTTTTATTTTAAAAAAATTATCCTTCAAACTTTTTTTTTTATTAAATTCCATTGTTATCTATAAGAAATGAGAATAAAAATCTTTATAAGATATTTTTTTATATAATATTTAACTTTTTTATATTTTTTATATAATATTTATTTTCTTCCATTATTAGTGTCATAAAATATAATATTATTTAGATACTTTTCATACTAGATTCAATTAAAATCACTTGACCAAGTTCTATTAATCTTATTTTTTTTCATATAAAAAATATTATATAAAATTATGAATTAAAAAATAAAGATGAAATGACCATATTATCCCTAAAAAGAAACTTGCCAATGTTTTTTGGTATCTGGCAAAGTTGACAACATAAATTGAAGAGTTAAAACTTAACCATGGTTAAGATTCTCAACCAATTATAACTTTACGTGCAAAGTATAAACCCAATTGGAGAGTTAAAACTTAACCATGGTTAAGATTTCAAACGAATTATTAAAATTAAGAAAGGTTAGGGCTAACAAGAAAAATTGCATACAGAAGCACAAGGAAAAGACCCATACCACTAAATATTTCTATTTCTTAAAGAGGAAAATAAAAGCTATGGCTTTTGGCTATTAGGGGACTGTCCTGCTATGGTTAAGAGGGAGTTTTGAGTGGAATAAAAAGCCCAGATTTTGTTTAAGAATTCGATAGAGAAAAGGTGGTATAAAAGGAAACGAGAATTGGTGATGGAGGTATGTTCATGTTGTCTTTATGATACAAAAGATTGTTCAATCTACTAGCACTGTTTTTACTGTAAGGTATAAATTCCATTATCTTGTTCATGAGTTAATCACTCTAAGTAGTAAAGTTTTCTGGGTTTTGATTGATGAATCGTGATTCCCCTTTGTTTGGTTCGAATATGCTTTTTTTGTTTGCATAGGTTGACTTAGAAGCTTGATTAGAACGTAGATCCATGGATATTGATTGCGTGTTTATTTGGATTAGTTGGATTTGTAAAACGTTACTTCATTGTCTACGATAATCGCCGGATAATTCATGTTGGAGAAAGTTCTTTTGTTTTTGTATTCCATCCAGTTTTTGCTTTGCATTCTAAATGTTCGATGCATAACCTGACTGTGTTTTGTTTGCAGTTTGCAGTTTGCACTTTCATTTGCTTTCCCTTTTTCTGAAAAAGTTTCCCCTTTTTTAATGTCTTTCTGCAGTGTGTTTTCTGATCAGCTCTGGAGTTTTATCAGTTTGAGGAATTGACAAGTGTGTTGGGCGGCTGAGATATTTAAGGTTTCTCGACTGGCCGCTCTTTTATCAGAGAGCGGTGCGGGGGAAGGGAAATGGAGTGCAATAAGGATGAGGCCACCAGAGCTAAAGAGCTTGCTGAGAAGAAATTCACTTTGAAGGATATTAAGGGGGCGAAGAAATTCGCTTTGAAAGCCCAGAATTTGTATCCTGGTCTCGATGGTATTCCCCAAATGATTGCCACTCTGGATGTTTATATTTCGGCAGAGAACAGCATCAACGGGGAAGCGGATTGGTATGCTATACTCGGTGTGAATCCACTAGCTGATGATGAAACAGTGAGGAAACAATATAGGAAGCTGGCTCTAACGCTGCACCCTGACAAAAACAAGTCTGTAGGAGCTGAAGGGGCGTTTAAACTTATTTCAGAGGCTTGGAGTTTGTTGTCTGATAAGGCTAGGAGAGTATCATATGACAAGAGGAGGGGTGTGAAAGTAACGCCAACGGTTCCACCACCTTGTGGGAGTTCAAATGCGTCAAAGGCGTCAAATGGTTTTTACAATGCCGCCAAAATAAGCACTTCTAGTGTGAAAACTTCCAAGAGTAAACCTCATCGAGGTCATTCAACAACCCCTTCTGGTCGCTCGTCATATACTGCTGGTCAGTCGTCAAACCCTGCATCTTACCATAAGCCAAAATCAAATACCTTCTGGACTATCTGTCATCGATGTAAGATGCATTATGAATATCTGAGAGTGTATCTTAATCATAACCTTTTGTGCCCCAACTGCCATGACCCATTTTTGGCTGTAGAAACCGCTCCCCCAACTACATCTACTCCTACCCCTTGGACATTCTCACAGCAGCGGCAGAACTCAAATGGTCAAGCGGGTAACAAAAGCTCTAGTAAAATGGGGAAAAACCATTCTTCTTATAATGCTGCAGGATTCACTAGTCACGATTCGTATAATCAAAGCAACTTCCAATGGGGTCCTTTTTCTGGAACCACTGGTGCTTCAACTGCAGCTCAAGCTGCAAGTGTGGTTCAGCAGGCATATGAGAAAGTGAGGAGGGAGCGGGAGGAAGCGCAGGCAGCAACCAAAAGAGAAGAGGCCATGCGTAAAAAGCATCAAGGCTCTAAAAGGGCAGCTGGTACTTCAAGTGGATATACTAATGCTGCAAAGAGAAGGAAAGGTATGGAAGATGGTAGTGCTGGCACCCATGGAACTAATATTACCAATCAAATGGGCGTAGGAAATGGTGATCAAGCTAATCTATCAGGATCTAAGCTAGGCAGTTTAGAAACTGGGTGGATTAATGGAACCAATAAGTACAATAATGCTAGAGATATCTCCCAGGTAGAAATTCAAAGTATGCTGATAGATAAGGCTAAGAGAGAAATTCGAAAGAAACTGAATGAATGGAATTCATCACCGTCAGATAAGACTACATACAAAGATGTTAGAGGCAATGAAAATGCAAATCAGAAACAAAACAAATCTTTGGTAAACAATGATGCTCGGAATCAGAAAAAAAGTGAGGGGTTTGATGAAATCAACAGGGGTCATTTTGTCAAGCCTTTTCCTGGAACTTCTGGTGTTGGTTTGGATGCAGAAACATTGGAAGCAATGTCCATAGAAGTCCTGGATCCAGATTTTCATGATTTTGACAAAGATCGAACCGAAAGATCTTTTGAAGATAACCAGGTATGGGCTGCATATGACGACGATGATGGGATGCCTCGATATTATGCTATGATCCATAGTGTTATTTCTCAAGATCCATTCAAGATTAGGATCAGCTGGCTTAATTCAAAAACTAACAGTGAATTCAGCCCACTTGACTGGGTAGGTTCTGGTTTCTCAAAAACATGTGGGGAGTTTAGAATAGGTAGGCATGAGATTAACAGCTCGCTTAATTCTTT
This sequence comes from Abelmoschus esculentus, assembly GCA_035048815.1. Classification (NCBI taxonomy): domain Eukaryota; kingdom Viridiplantae; phylum Streptophyta; class Magnoliopsida; order Malvales; family Malvaceae; genus Abelmoschus; species Abelmoschus esculentus. The sequence goes on along the minus strand of JAUCBN010000031.1, from coordinate 2,422,792 downwards.
TTCACACAAAGTTAGGTGGACTAAGGGGATGCGTGGAGCCATTTGTATATATCCAAGAAAGGGTGATGTTTGGGCTATCTATAGGCATTGGTCTCCTGACTGGAATGAATTAACATCCAATGATGTAATACACAAATATGATATGGTAGAAGTACTTGACGACTACAAGGAAGAATTAGGTGTCACAGTTACTCCCCTTGTCAAGGTGGCTGGTTTCAAGACAGTCTTTCACCGGCATCTCGATCACAGAGAAATCAGGAGGATTCCTAGAGAAAAGATGCTTTGTTTCTCTCATCAAGTTCCTTCATACTTGCTTACAGGTCAAGAAGCTCCCAATGCTCCAAAGGGTTGTCGGGAGCTAGACCCAGCTGCTACACCAGTGGAACTACTTCAGGTAATTATGAATGTCAAGGATGAAGAGATTCTGGAAAATGCTATTAATGAAGAAAATATTATGGATGTTGAAACAGCTAATGATGAAGGGATGGTTAACTCTGAAAAAGCAAAGAAGAAGAGAACAGTGGTTCGATAGCTCCTGGAGAAACAAATTTTTAGGAAATGTTGGAAATACTTAAGAAGATGATGTGGTACAATGGAGCTATTCTGAACAAGGCTGTGATTAATTGAGTTCAAAAGTAACTGGTTTGATATGGACTGACTGACGGTATAATTGGATGAAATGGATTGGTCTTCAAATGTGCACCTCGCGGTGCTTTTACCTTGCGATGATCTACAAGTTGATAGAATTCAACAAGTAGATGTACTCAGTTTTGGGGGCTGCCTGCGGTTCATCGTGAAAGCTCATTTTTGGTGCGTAGTTCTGCCAAATGGAACTTCTTTGGGTTTCAAAAGCCATTTCATTCTCGAGACCCTTTTCTCTATCGGAACTCTTCAACACGCAGGTGGTTTCCACACCTACTCTTTCAATTTTAATGTTTTTACTATGTTCAGTTGTCTGAACTTTAGCATTTAATAGTCTAGGACTCATGGTTTTTTATGTCTGTAGAGTTGTATCGTTGGTTCAGATTAGAGGTTAAATACCAGTTCAGATTTTGAGTTACTGCTTAAACTATATATTTTCTGATGATTTACTTCTTCACAGCTTATCTTTGTTTTCAATCTCATGCTTTGTATTTTGTGTTCTGCTCTGCTGAGGAGATAACCCTTTAAGAGAAGTCTTTGAAGTGATGTTTGTTACAGTTCATCACTCATATTAGTTTAAAAACATGATAATTCATATGTTGAGTAGTTTGTGACCAACTGCCTGATAAATTAGAGTACAAATCATATGTTTCTTTGTTAATATATGATTTTAATCCCTAACATGTTTTAATATATGATTTTTATCCCATGTCAAATGTTCTGTGCAATAAAAATTTTGGGATGGATTAATTCATCTCAAAACTTTCGATTTTTATAATAAAAAGAAATATATAAAAAATTGAGCAACTGGACAGAATTCATAGTTTGGGAGATCAACTAATTTTATTAATTGATATAATGAATAAAAATATTTATTTGATTTGATTTTATATGAGTTTGAATTTTGATATATGAATATAATATTATTTAATAATAAAAAATTCAGAGTACTTTAAAAAATTATGAATTTGATACGATTTAGTACTATTTAATTGTAAAGATGACTTAAGATAAGTGAAAAATGGTCAGAAATACAATAGGGTACTCAACAGTTTTATGTAAGGATTGATTATATTAAAGGGTAAACTATAAAAATGGTCACCTAATTTTTGAGGTGGATTTATTTTTATTAGTATATTTTTTAAATATTCAATAAAATTATTAAAATTTTAGTTCAATTTTAATATAATCATCAAACTTATAGTTCATTTTTAATACGGTCCTCAAGTTAGAAACCAATGTTAAATTCTATTTTTCCTTAAAAAAATAGGTAAATTATACTAATTATCACTCAATTTTCTTCTCACTCCTATTTTGGTCATTAGAATTTAAAAATATTTATTTTATAACTTACTTTCGAAATGTTCATATTTTAACCACTCTAAAATTTTATACAAAGAAAAAATTCGATTAATACTAAAAAAACTATTTTGATTAATTGATATTTTTTTATTATTCAATTCTTAATCTTACACTATACAAATTAAATCAGATAATCAATTAACTACTTAACCAAAATATTTAATTTTAAAAATGATTTATTTATTTTATTTATTAAAATATTAAATATGATAATATAATATATTCAATCGTTATTCAGTTGTTTTAAAAACATAAAAACAACTAAAAATTTAAAAATTTACACTTATTAATCCTACTCAAAACCAAAATTATTTTTTAAAATAAAATCAAAATCTTATAATTCATGGAACTTTTTTCTGAGAGAACAACCATTATTTAAACTTTGAATAAAATAATTATAGGTTGAATTATCTATCATAACATTAAGAATCTCCCCATCAAATTTTTAGTAATGTAAAGTTATATCCGTTGAGTTTAAAGAGGGTTTTATTAAATAAATATTAATTTTTATATAAAAATATTAAATAAATAAGATTAAAAAAAATTGAATTCATCGAGTATTGTAGACACCAACCAAATATAATTAAAATATTGATAGAAATTTAAGCAGGTTTTAAAAAATGAGTTAAAAAAATTAAGAGAAAATAGAGAAAAGGGGACTTATATAAATTCAAAATGACATTATTTTATTGTTAATTTAAAATTTTAAAGTAAAATCATTTTGATATCGTTTTTCATGTTATAATAGTGTTAATTAATTAAAGATCGAGTCATCGATTCGAACATTGAATGATAAAATTTATTTTTTAAAATTTTAATAACCAAAATAGAACAAGAGAAAATTTGAGTGATGAAATTTGTAATTTACCCAAAACAATAAGGAAAGAAAAGATAAAATGGAAATTATTACTTCAAAAAGGCAGGCTTTTAGCTTTTTAATTGTTTTGCCCCACTCCCACCATCTCTTTCGTTCCTTGTCCCCTCCGTTTTCAGTCTCTGGAAGTCTCTGACTCGGACTCCGACTCAGACTTATCTCCTTTACTTTTCAAGATCTTTAATTATTTTCTCTCTTTTTCCTTCCGTTCTGATCACCATTAAAATACTCATCGGTAAGCAACTCAATCTCACCACAAAGTTCTTCGCTTTCCGTTTTATTTTTAGTATATATTTTCCTCTTTGTTTTTACCCAAATATAAAATGGAGATTGAAAGAGCAATAACGAGGTTCTGGAGTTTCCATAAACGGGGGAACTTGTTTCCCTTTTCCGGCTGAGATAAAAAAGTCATCATATCTTCTACCTTCATGTGAACTCGTTTTTCTGGGGAAAATGGAACAAAACGACAACGTTTTTGTTTTGGGTTAAATGCCTTGTATTTCCCAGAAATCTGAGTAGAATTTATCAAATCTTTGAAAGGAATTGATCTATACTTAGGAAGGAGACCAAATAGATTCTTCATGGTATTTGTTATTTGGTTCTAATGTGTCATTGAATTTATGGTATTTGTTAAGCAAAAAAAAAAGGTTGTTGTGGTAGCTGTGAAGTGTTGAATTCATGGCAGATTAGGGTTCATTGAATTCTGCTCTGCCCAGTAGTTGATGGGTTGTTGCGGGTCTAGGTCAGGGGCCTACTTTGTAAGATTGCCCAGATAATTGAATGCATTATTGAACGCGTTTGAGTGTTTTAAGAGCAACTAACTCGGTTAAAATGTGTTGTTTTTTTCTTTTGGTTTCCTCTACTTGTATGTTTTTTTACTGCAGATGGGTTGATAAGTAAGGTAAATTCGTCTAGAGTTTTGGTGGTGCAATTTACTGCAGATGTTGGAAGTTAATGGAACAGTAGTATGTTTTTACTCTTTATTGATGTGATGCCATACATACGTACAAGAATCGTATATAGAGACCATTAGGAATTATGGTGCCTACTTGTTTGTGTTAGCAATAATGAAGTAGAAGACAAGTTGTACTACCATTCTTATCCGTATTCGTGTTTAATATATGACCCTTTTTTCCTTTTTGTTTTTGCTTGAGTTGTCTAGTCTGTTTTGGAACATCTAGATCGAGATCTGCATCGAAGTTTCGCTCGTCTTGAAAAATGGTTGTTTGTTTAGTTGAATCTCTCTGCTAATCTGGTTTCAAATTTCGATTGTTTAGTTTAGTGGATTTAACAATCTTCTATTTTGTACCACTCTAGATTTGAGGAACAGAGAGGGTTGGCTTTGATGCTGTGAGGTTTAGAGGTAAGTTTCGAACTTGGTATGTGAGGATTTGCTTTTCGGTTGTTTTCCATGCTATGTATGATGTATCGATATAGATTCCCTGAATAGTCTGCTTTATGTATAAGGTTATTGAATATTGAATTTAGCATGACTGGATTTTTTTTTCATTTTGATTCCTTTATGAATTGGACAAGCCTCGAGGTTATGTTTCAGAATTTGATGACGAGTTGCTTTTCTTTTTTATGAAGAATATTGTTCAAAGTGTTCTATGAGTTCTATATCTCCGATGGAGTGGAACGCTAAAACGCCGTTGCAATGGGAGTGGGAAAACCTAATGATGTTAAATACGACGCCAACTGAAAGTCCAAGAAAGCTGAGACCAGTAGAGTGGGATATCGATGGAGAGGAAGGAATGGACTCCGGGTCTCTCTATTCTTCTGGTGCTGCTGCTGGAGGTAGTGGTGGTTCTGGCTCGGATTTGGGGCTTGCTTCTCTGTCTAAAAGTTTTAAATCTGCATCCATTAATTCTTCATCCGTGGGAGAGGCAAAAGCGACCCAATTTACTTTGGAGGCTTTTGAAGCTATCCCAGACGATGTTAGCAAAAAGAAAAAGCTTTCCAAGGTTGAGCACTCTGGTACCTCCCCAATATTTGAGGCTTCGATTGGCTCTGGTGAGCCATTACTCAGTTTAAAACTCGGTAAACAAACATACTTCGAAGATGTTTCTACAGGAAGCAATGCAAAGCCTTCATATTATTCTGCCATGAATGCACCGTCTCCTATCCCAGCAAAGAGATCCAAACCTAATTGTCGGAGTACACATATTCTTTGTTGCCAAGTTGAAGGCTGTAACCTCGACCTTTCGTCAGCTAAGGATTACCATCGGAAACACAGAGTTTGTGTTAGTCATACAAAGAGCCCTAGGGTCATTATAGGTGGTCTGGAGCGTCGGTTCTGCCAGCAGTGTAGCAGGTAAAATTTGTTGTAATTATCTTAATATTAAAGACGTGTTTCTCAGTTGAAAATCGTGATTTGATTCATTATTGCTGAACTTTTCTCATTATGAATGTTGAAATCATAATTATTATTCATGATGTCAAAGGTTCCATGGCCTGTCAGAGTTTGATGAAAAGAAGCGAAGCTGCCGCCGCCGTCTTTCTGACCACAATGCAAGGCGCCGCAAACCTCAGACAGAAGCAGTCCGCTTCAGTGCTGCAAGGCCCTTGTCTGCAGAATATGGTACTGGTTTCATATTTGAATCTGATATGTTTTTGGTTAGACAATTGTGCTTGGAATTCATTGGTAATACGATAACTTATATGCTGCATTTGGTTGGAAATAATTATGTCAATTATTATTCGGTACGACTTGAGCTGTGCTGCTTCTTGTACAGGTGGGAAACAACTGATGAGTTTTGCCTGGGATAAGGTGCCATTCATTCATAATGCTAGACCCAATGAAACTTTTACGTGGGAAGGCTCATTCGATTCCAAGTCCTCTCAATTGAAAGCCTATGCACCTACGAAAGCCGGAGATGTCAATGGACAGCTGCAACTCCCAGGCAATCAGACACTGAATAACATCTCAACTCAATGTCATGATTCCAGCAGCACAGCTGAGGTTCTCAACCGAGGTTTGTTAGGAAACGACGATAATGTTTCTAAAGTTGGTTTTAAATGGACCTAGTAATGTAACAAAAAGCCTTCAAGATCGCAATGCCTGCATGCATCTGTTAAAATGATCTCCTCTCCTAGTTCACCTGATTTCCAAGTTGTGTGGAATTTTGTAGGTATACAAGAATCCGCAGCTGCTTCAAACATGGGTACGACACAAGATCTTCATCGTGCTCTCTCTCTTCTGTCAAATGAGTCCTGGGTTTCTTGTGGGCCAAAACAACACGGTTCACTTGCCTACCCCATGCATGTTAATGGTACCAGCATGTCTCAACCAACAATGAATGCAACCCCGCAGAGTTTCCCGTTCCCATACAATGTATCTGAAAACTGGCAGATGGAACAACAACGGACCACTCAATCCCAAGTGCGGACAAGCTTGTACAGTGATGGTGACCACCGTTTTCAAGAGTTCCATCTTCTTAAGGCTCCATATGATGGTGGCTTATTCCAACCAGATTAACTAGCTGCGACAAAGTCCAGCCTGGTAAGGTTCACACGTGGAAGACAGTTTCAACTAGTGTAGTACGTGGTATCCCAATAATTTGGAAGTCTTGATCCTATTTAAGTTTGAGTTTATATGATTTGAACTTTTAAGATAGTTTTTATAAGATGTTTAGTTAAAGTATTAGTTTGTAATTAAAGTATGTTATGCAATAACTTGTTAATTTATCAGGTGGTTAAGACTAATTTTGCAATTGGTTAGGCTTAAAAAGTTGTAGAAGAAAAATATTACAGTGTTTAACAGTTGTAAGATAAAATTCGTAAGACGAGGGTAAGAACTCAATTGTAATTATAAATTATAAATATATTAGCAAAACTTATGAGGTTTATATAAAGGAAGATAAGGGTAAAGCACGAGTAAAAACATTAGTTGAGCGATCAAACTTAAATGTTGTTTTTAAAGATTATGGGTTCAAATATCAATAATTACAGTAAAGTAATTGTTTTTAAAGATTATGGGTTCAAACATTAATAATTACAGTAAAATAATTGAGTGATTAATATTAAATGTTCGCCGTTGTTTCTCTATCTAATTTTTATAGAAAATCAGTTAAACACTTAATTTTTAGTTTTTATTATTTAATTTTTTACTATATTTGGTCTGAAACACAACTTTTAGAGAAGTTTGAAAATTTTAGTTTCTCCTCAACTGTTGCTTCTCAGCCTAAATGAAGGGTTTGACAACGACGTCGTATGAAACTTTAAAAATATTATATAAATTTATTATAAGTTTCCAATTTAATTTGATTTATTATTAACCTAGAATTCAAATATCTATTCATCTTTTTAAAATTATTACCTTATATAAGATGTCTAGTATTGATTTTTTAATGTCAAAATTTTAAAACTTTAATCATAGTTATTTTAAATATTTTAATTTATTAAATTTTATAAAATCTATATTTTTAAACTACTTGATTAGAGGTTTTTAAAATATATTTTTTTATATTTTTATCAATAACAGATTTAAAGTTATAATAAGTCAAAGTTAAAAAATTTAACAAAAAAAAATCAATACTAAACAAATAAAGTGGGACAGAAGGAGTATTTAATACACTATTAATATAATATATATATATATATATAAATTTTAAAATAAAAAATCTTTAAATTGTAAATTTTAATTATTTTTTAAGTTTTAAACCCAAAATTTAGTGTCATGAGATATACATGCCATTTGATATTTTTATTTGAGAAAACAAGATGTTTTAAATTTATTTTAGAATATATATCAAAAAGTTATATGTAAGAGAATATCATCTACGCATTAAAAAAATGTTATCTATAGATGATATTATTTACTTTTTATTTTTTTTTTTATAAAATTTAAATAAAAAACATCACGACATTCTACTATCTATATTATAAAAATTAACTTAAATTTTTAAATATAAATAAACCGAGCTTCTAAACTGTTTCTCTCTCTCTGCTAATGCTAGTATGCTACACTCCTATTCCTATATAACACAACTAAAGTAAGCCAGACGACCAAATTATGTTGAACTAATCATAATATTACCAACAAGCGAAAGAGAATGAGAAGGGAAGACACTGTCCAGAACCGGAGTTTCATCGTCGATAAAAGATGGGTTATTTCTATTACCATCGCCGGATTCATCGCCGGTTCGATTATTATCTCCAGCTTCATAAGAACCGCAGATTACTCCATCTTTTGTTCGCTCTCCAAAACCAGATCCACGGCCGTTGAGAAATACTCCGCCACGCCGATCCAGCTCCAAGCCATCATCCACTACGCCACTTCACGCATTGTCCCGCAGCAGAACTTCCAAGAGATCTCCGTAACCTTCGACGTTCTTAAGAGTCGATCTCCCTGCAATTTCCTCGTATTCGGACTCGGATACGACTCACTCATGTGGAGTGCCCTCAATCCCAATGGCAACACTATATTCCTGGAAGAAGACCAGAAATGGGTCCAGACGGTGCTCAAAGACGCGCCGAGCCTACACGCGCACGCCGTGAAGTACCGTACGATGCTCAAGGAAGCCGACGATCTGCTCACCCATTACCGGTCGGAGCCGAGCTGTTACCCGTCGAAAGCTTACTTACGGGGAAACGACAAATGCAGGCTTGCTTTGACGGGGTTTCCCGACGAGTATTACGACACCGAGTGGGATTTGATAATGATCGATGCGCCTCGTGGATGGTTCCCGGAGGCTCCGGGTAGGATGGCGGCGATATTCTCGGCGGCAGTGATGGCGAGGAACAGGAAGGGATCGGGTGTTACGCACGTGTTCTTACACGATGTGAATCGACGAGTGGAGAAGATGTTCGCCGAGGAGTTTTTGTGCCGGAAGTACTTGGTTAAGAGCGTGGGAAGGCTTTGGCATTTCGAGATCCCACCGGCTTCTAGCACCACCAGTCCCGACGGTGATCGGTTTTGCTAAAATGCGCACCCTTTCATTATATTTAGTTATTTAGCATTATTAGTAGGAATCATTTTCGATAATTAATGTACTTTTAATTCGATATAATTTTGATGTGGTTTTTCAACTCTTATTATTGTAGTAGTATTAAAACAAATTAATATTTTATAAATTTAATTAAAAAATACTTATTAAAACTAAATATATAATAAAAATTAAAATTAATAAAATAACTTTTTTATTATTTCTTTTCCCTTATAATATATTTTTTCTATTTAATTAATTTATCAATATTTCTGACCTATTTATTATTAATTCTATAGATGTGGTATTCTTGGTTCCGTTTCCAAGTGTACAGAAATGTTTTTGTCTCTTTCCCGCCACCACTTGTTTCTTGTCATAATAAATATCTCCAACTTTATTGTTTGAAAATTGAATGTTCAAAATTTTTACCGCTTGGAAACAAAAAATATGAACTCCAAGAACACAGCTAAAAACAAGACAAATTTTTTTATTTGTTTTGGGGAAATTGGAAGAAATTAGTGATATAAAATGCCTATGGAATTATTTAAAGCTTTTATTTTTAAAAATTAGAGTTAAAAAAGGGAAAAGGGTTTATAAACATGGGATTTTGGTCGGAATCTCAATTTATTTTAGGTTGTCGGGTGAGTAAAGGTGTTTAATGTCGGATATCAGGTCGGATTTTCTGATCGATAATATAGTGATCCGTATCCAATTTGAAAAAAATAAATATCAGCATATTCGGATATCGGATAGTCGGATATTCGATTATCCGAAAATATAATTTGATTAAACTAATTTTTCGAATTTAAAGGTTGTATTTATGAAAATTTTAGAATTTCGAATATAATAAAACAATAAATTATTAAATACTATAAAATTCACATTTATTAAAGTTTTAATTTTTAAAATTTTTGAATATAATAAGTACTAAATTGTTGAATATGACAAGATTAATATTAATAAAAATTTAAATTTTTAGATAATTCAAAACTTAAAATATTGTGATCTGTATCTAACTCGAAAAACTTAAAATTGGATCGATATTCGGTCCAAAAATAAAAATCAAATCGGATATTCTAATTTTTAGATCGGATCAATAGATAATCAGATCAGATTGATTGAATCGAATATTTTTCAACACCCCTACAAGTGAGCTATGGTGATTCTAGTCTAGTGTTAATAGTAAATGAAAATCACTTAAGAGACTTAAAAAAAATCACATGATATTTCGCTAAAAATAATAACAACGGGTCCATTCATTATTATTTCTAAATCACGTGACTATTTTATAATATTTTACAGTTAAGAGATTAAAAATATATGTACAATAAAGCAATTATTTATTTAGTTTACGCAAAAATTAAAAAGAAAAAACATTTGTGTTGAGAAGCAATTATTCCAAGATCTAATTTAAACTCTACATGGGCCAACATGGGCTGGACCTGAACTGAATTACGGCTTAAATAAAAAATGAAAATGGGCCTGAAATTAAGATTGGACTTAATTCTAAAGCGGCATCCGATTTTTTTTTAATATACATATTTATTTTACGGTCTAATAAATTAATACACTCAAGATTTATTGGTGAAAACCAAAATTAATTTAAGATTTTTCGACAAACTAGTTTTATTTCAGAATAATCAATTTAATTATAGAAATATTATTTCATGAAATTTTTCTACAATATTATTAATTATACATGTCAATTAAAACCTTCAATATCATATTTTAAATTAAGTTTAAAAATAGTTCAAAATTCACTTTTTAGTCCTTTTTATAACTCAACTCTAGACCCAAATAAAATAGACCTAAAATGAAGGGGGGGGGACCCAATAGATTTTGTAAAATATGGGCCATTAGCAAAAAAAAAATTCATGAAATTATATTATGAATTATTCTCGTCACGTTATCCTTGAAACCAATCAATTAAATATATTTATTTAATTATTTTTTAATTTATCTTTTTTATCAAATGAATTTTTGTTAATATTTTTATACAATCAACTAATATATATCAACATATATTACCTAATAAGTTATAATCACTTTTAAAACTCTTAAAAAATAATTTAACCTTCTTATGGAGAGAGATAAACATAATAACCCCATTGTCATAACTATGTTTTAATTTATGGTAAAGCCAATGAAATCAAATTCTGATTTACCCACATAATTATGTGCCAATTGAACCCATCAGCAATGGATAAAAACACCGACCAGAAAATACCATGTTTGTTGGATTTCCATCCCCCACACTTGTGTGAATGTTTTAGACCTTTTTAAGGAAGCAAAGTGGTTGTTATCCACATAATTATAGACCATTTAAGCTTTAAAACAGTTGTCAACCCCATCATGTTTTGTTTGAGGTCTACCAACAGCATCGAAGCATGTTTGATTAGAACCAGGAATATCTATTACAACCAAAAACAACACGGTTTCCATGCCTTGTTTTTACTTGAAAAAAACAGCTTCGGATTCTCTTCTTGTTGTCTTGTTGTTTGCATGTGCTGGGTAATAGTGCTTGTAATTATGTCTGATGAAGATTTGTTGCAAAAAAATAATTATATCAGCTTCAGAATTACTACAAAAGGATTGAGCAGCAGCCTCTTAAAAATCATGAAAACATGCACAAACTTGCTTTCTTTCAGACAAGAAAGTGTGTGCGGTCAATCAGATTCATATCTTTTTTTCTTTCTTCAGGTCCAAACCCTAAGTTGCGGCGTCATGAAGCAAAACACACGAATCCCTTGTATTGAAGTGTAAATGAATCGAGCTTAAACAAATAAAATTTTGTTTATGTTCGTTTATTTATTTTTAATGTTTTTGTGCTCGTTTGTTTAATGTTCACGAATATATTTATTTATCTGTTCACCAAAAGGTAAACTTACACTAGTTCTTAAGTTTATTAGGCATCACAGTTTAAACTTCAAAGTTGAAATATGTGCGTTCAATTTCATCCATACCTTCACAAATATTTAAAATATAAAAAATAAAAGGAACGAGCTTATTCATGAATATAAACAAACCGAATACACTTTTATTCGTGTTCGTTCGATAATCAAACCAAAATAAAACTTTTTATTACATTTTGTCGAAAACTCTATTCGTATATACCCCTAACTATAACATAATATTATAGTCGTTATTTTACTATATCAATGTTTTCTTTGATCTATTCTGATATAAACATATATTATACTCGTAATTATACTAAAATAAATTATGATCATGAAATCATTTCTGAACCTGTAGTTTAAATCCCTTGTCCGTGAACATCATTGACTTATTTCTGAAAGTACTAAATTATGATTAAATGGTTGTTGTAATGACCAAAAACAACTTTGGCAGTGTGATTATTGTGTCTGATTCATGGTATTGTCACATGCCTACAACATTATCATTGTGGTGCCTGAAAATAGCTACAGAATTTCGAAATCTAATTTCGTTTTCTTTTTAAGCAATCGAATGATATGGTTGACCAATGAGTCAAGTAATGAGTGTTTTGCAAGTACTGATACAAACTGAATTAGTACATTTGAATTTCGGATAATACTGATAATTATTTTTTTATTGATTAGTTATTTTGGTTTTTTATTTATTTTTTTAAAATAATTTAATATTTAAAGTTTTATTTTGAATTAAAATAATTCTCATGTGGATGAAAATTGTTAATCATTAACGTTAAATAACTTTAAATGATATAAAAAAACTTATGTAACAAAGATATCCACGAAAATAATGTTTTTAAATAATGCGATATAAAATAATAAATCAATAAATGTTTTTAAATAATTATTTAATTAAATATTAAAAAAATAATTTTTTTATATTATGTTTTCAAATTTAAGGTGCAGAGGAAGACATGCCATGTTCTTAAGACAACTTACCGGCCGAACCAATTTTGAACCCTAGTTTTTTAGCATTATTTTGACTGAATCACTGTCCAAATACGATGAAGTCTAAAGCACTATTTGTTTACTTAATCCATTACCAACGAGTCATCTGTTTCTCTTTAATTAGTTTGGTGAAGGGAATTCTATCAGTTAACCACTTGTTAGCAACCAGGTTATTTTAATGATAGAAGTTGAGACAAGTCAGCATAGTTAATAATAGGGTCATGACTTCACAAGATATTAAAAAAAATAAATTTTAATTATTTAGATTTTTAAAATTGAGGATTAGATGCCGACCAAACATCACATAGTTTGTTTCTAGCACTGTCGGATGCAAACAGTTGCTGTCTAGATTTCACCTAATACAAACACTTTTAGTCACCGGGGATGGAATATAATGAAGGTCTTCTTGGGCATTAAACTTTCCGATGATCAAACGTGTAAATAATTTAAATACAGGCTCTTATTCGAACTCATTCGTATGTGATATTGTTTACTTTTGTAAATTGAGATGAGCAATTGATTTCAAATAGGTTCGATTAAATTTTTAAAATACGATTGAATTGAGTTTAAAAGTAAAAAATATCATTATCATAATAATAATAATAATAATAATATTTCTCATAGTAACTTTATAAAGAAAAATGGAATCACTATTACTGGATTAAATAATATAATAGATTGATTAATCCACCGGAGAAAGGAGGAAAATCCACTCAGACAAGAAGAAAGTACTTTCGATTTTCACTCATTTCTTCGTAGCTTTTAATGTTTGCCAGCTCGAAGGGCACTTCCAGTTCCAGTAGGATGAATTAATAGTAATCAAAGGTAAACTATTCAAATAGCTACCCAATTAATTGGACATATCTATTTTAACTATCAAACTTATCAATTAAAACATCAAACTTGTTAAATGAATCTATTTTAGTCATTGTCATTAAAAACATCAAGAGGAATGACAGATTAATAACGTAACAGTTAGTGAAATCTTATAAAATTTCACATTTTAATTTAATTCCTTTCTAATAGCATACAAATAGTTAAAAACATCAACAGAATTAAATATTTAAAGTAAATAAAGGTTATCAAGTCTGTTTATACAATATCCAAAATAAATATAATCTACTAAATGTTAATCGAATATAAATATATAAATAAATTCGAACCCAAACTTTTAAAAACTGATGGTCTGACTACAACATAATCATAGTAGGTCGTGCTTTCTAACATTAAGATTAACGCGTTTTGATAGAAGTAAAATTGTAATTAACTTACCATGCACGTAATTAACTGTCCCAAGACTAACCGGCAGTAAGCAAACTTACAAAACAAAGCGAATCGTCCATCTCTACCCTACCGTCCTCTACCATCAACTCGATACAAAAATGAAAGAAATTTTTTTTATTATATTTGTTTAATGGTGAAAGGATAAGCATACAAGAGAGTAGTGGATATGTTTGGACCAAAATGAAGCAAAGTAGTTGTTTGAATTGACTTGGACCGAACCAAAAACATGACTCATCAGCAATGGTTTCAAAAGAAAAAGGACACAAAATGAGTGCTTGTCCTTTCCTTGTAGATATCACATAATTAATATTTTATTTAAAAAATAAAGTAATGTGGACTCCCCCACTTCCCCAAATGTAACCACTAGAGACCATACATACATAATGGACCAAAATTCATGCCTAATTTAGCTTAATAATAATAAAATATTATTGATAATTTTAGGGTATATAAAAAGAAGACATGATGTGTTTCAGAGAATGTTGGGATGGCTTGGGAATTACTCAAGGATTTGGGCCATGCAATCGACTAGGATTTTGGGCACGACTCACTAGGAAAGTGGCCAAGGGACCCGAATTTTATACACTTAGAAACCGAATGCGTTAAGCAACATCCAGTCTCTTGGTTTAGGGTTCGTTACGCTAAATTATCACAAATTCCTAAGCAAATTTAAAATTAAAATCACAATTATATAGAATTCCTTTTTGAGGAAGGTTAAGAGTGGTTTATAAGTATGAATCACGGTTGTTATTTTTAAAAATTACAGGTTTAAGTACTAATATTTACACTAAGGTGATTAACGGATCAATGTTTAATTGTTAAAAATATATTTTCGATGTAGAATTATTGTCACGGGATCATTACCTTCTTCCTAAAAGACATGTCTGATAGAATGTGTAACTCCACCGTTTTTATATTATAAGGCCTTCATTTTTCTTTTCGATGTAGAATTATTGTTCCTTGCTTCTTCTCAGACATGACATTCTCTCCTACTCAACCCCGTGACGCCCTCGTCACGAGCTTACATTCTTGTGATTAGCCTTTTGTTACGATTGTTCACCCTACCTACCGCTCTCATGAGTCATGGCGTTGGGTGTGAAATTGGATAATCAAAGGTCATTCTAATACTATTTATCACGGGACCATCAAACACGAATATAACGTTGTACTAAATATAAAATAAAATATCGTTACAAACTTGAATTTCCAAGCTTGTGTGGCAAATTACTTAAAATTTGTGTTATTTGAAGTAGGGTTATTTAATTTTCATAAAGTTTATCCTTGAAGTAGGGTTGCATGCCTCATGCAAGTTACATAGGCGATAAAAAAGGAAGTTCTTTTAAGTTATTGTTTTCAATTTTATTATTTTATATATAGTCTTGTACTAATTAATTACTTAAGTACCAATGCGTGCTACTTTATATCTAAGTTTACAAAGAAAAATAGATCAGAAAATTTCCAATAATAATTAATTAATTAATTTTTAATATTTTTTTTTCCAATAATGTAGTTCTTAAAGTATAAAGATATGAGTAACATAAAAAATTAAATAAAAAATTCAAGTAAAATATATATTTAAATCTAACAAGTTTTTTCAAAATAAGTTTCAATTGTTACGAAATTATAAACATCAACTAATGGAATCCCATTTCTAGTTATAATTATAAACTATAAACATCATGTACACATGATGTTTTTTTGTCTATATTATAAAAATTATCTTAAACACAAAAATATAATTAAAAATACCTATATTTTAATTTTTAATTTGATTATTCACAAAATTTTACCTTTCCTAATCTACCAATTTAAGGAGAAACCAGATGGATTGCCCTTACATTAAACCCCGTTGTTTGAACTCTGAAGCTTCAACTTCACTTACCATCCACGTAAAGGAAGAAAAAAAAATTAAACTGTCTCTCTTTTAGGACACAAAAAGCAACCCAACAATGCTTGCTTCAACGCCCAACCACTCAACTCCGGTAATACCAACAACCCCCGACAGCTGTTTCCCAGTGACATGTTCATTTCCGGTCATCCGCTGAAACCCCCAAAAAAGAAAACATCAGGGCAGGCTAACAGAACAGGATCCCCCTTTTTTCTTCATCTTTTTACTGTGGATGAACAGTGACGTAAAAAAGCAGTAGAAGCTGCATGGAAAAAGGGAGCAAAAGGGTTTTAAAAACTTTGCAGTCAAATCAGAGTACGATGCCTGAGATGGCGTGTCCAGGCGAGAAAAGCTTTGGGTGATGTACTAAGGAGACCGTTCAAAGCTCCAACATCTGTTCAGAACTCAGTTTACGTGTAATCAAAAGACAGATCATGTCTCTTGGTGTTTCTTTCTTGAACTCGATGGGGTTTAGATTCTTTTCAGATATGACATACCAGCGACTGAAAGGAGGATTCTGCAGGTGCCCAAAATACAAAATTGCTTCAGTTTTTTAAATTAATAAAATTTAGATTTAAAATATACATATTTTATAGAATATTTTTTTAATTAAGCACTAAAATAATTACAGTAGGATTCTTACCGTGCTGTTTTGCATGAGCCTTCGACTAACCCTAGGATTAAAAAAAAACACTTAATGCACATTGACCAACATCTGACTCATGTACAAAAATTACACTTATATGGTCTCCCAATTATTGTTTCTTTGTTAATATATGATTTTAATCCCTAACATGTTTTAATATATGATTTTTATCCCATGTCAAATGTTCTGTGCAATAAAAATTTTGGGATGGATTAATTCATCTCAAAACTTTCGATTTTTATAATAAAAAGAAATATATAAAAAATTGAGCAACTGGACAGAATTCATAGTTTGGGAGATCAACTAATTTTATTAATTGATATAATGAATAAAAATATTTATTTGATTTGATTTTATATGAGTTTGAATTTTGATATATGAATATAATATTATTTAATAATAAAAAATTCAGAGTACTTTAAAAAATTATGAATTTGATACGATTTAGTACTATTTAATTGTAAAGATGACTTAAGATAAGTGAAAAATGGTCAGAAATACAATAGGGTACTCAACAGTTTTATGTAAGGATTGATTATATTAAAGGGTAAACTATAAAAATGGTCACCTAATTTTTGAGGTGGATTTATTTTTATTAGTATATTTTTTAAATATTCAATAAAATTATTAAAATTTTAGTTCAATTTTAATATAATCATCAAACTTATAGTTCATTTTTAATACGGTCCTCAAGTTAGAAACCAATGTTAAATTCTATTTTTCCTTAAAAAAATAGGTAAATTATACTAATTATCACTCAATTTTCTTCTCACTCCTATTTTGGTCATTAGAATTTAAAAATATTTATTTTATAACTTACTTTCGAAATGTTCATATTTTAACCACTCTAAAATTTTATACAAAGAAAAAATTCGATTAATACTAAAAAAACTATTTTGATTAATTGATATTTTTTTATTATTCAATTCTTAATCTTACACTATACAAATTAAATCAGATAATCAATTAACTACTTAACCAAAATATTTAATTTTAAAAATGATTTATTTATTTTATTTATTAAAATATTAAATATGATAATATAATATATTCAATCGTTATTCAGTTGTTTTAAAAACATAAAAACAACTAAAAATTTAAAAATTTACACTTATTAATCCTACTCAAAACCAAAATTATTTTTTAAAATAAAATCAAAATCTTATAATTCATGGAACTTTTTTCTGAGAGAACAACCATTATTTAAACTTTGAATAAAATAATTATAGGTTGAATTATCTATCATAACATTAAGAATCTCCCCATCAAATTTTTAGTAATGTAAAGTTATATCCGTTGAGTTTAAAGAGGGTTTTATTAAATAAATATTAATTTTTATATAAAAATATTAAATAAATAAGATTAAAAAAAATTGAATTCATCGAGTATTGTAGACACCAACCAAATATAATTAAAATATTGATAGAAATTTAAGCAGGTTTTAAAAAATGAGTTAAAAAAATTAAGAGAAAATAGAGAAAAGGGGACTTATATAAATTCAAAATGACATTATTTTATTGTTAATTTAAAATTTTAAAGTAAAATCATTTTGATATCGTTTTTCATGTTATAATAGTGTTAATTAATTAAAGATCGAGTCATCGATTCGAACATTGAATGATAAAATTTATTTTTTAAAATTTTAATAACCAAAATAGAACAAGAGAAAATTTGAGTGATGAAATTTGTAATTTACCCAAAACAATAAGGAAAGAAAAGATAAAATGGAAATTATTACTTCAAAAAGGCAGGCTTTTAGCTTTTTAATTGTTTTGCCCCACTCCCACCATCTCTTTCGTTCCTTGTCCCCTCCGTTTTCAGTCTCTGGAAGTCTCTGACTCGGACTCCGACTCAGACTTATCTCCTTTACTTTTCAAGATCTTTAATTATTTTCTCTCTTTTTCCTTCCGTTCTGATCACCATTAAAATACTCATCGGTAAGCAACTCAATCTCACCACAAAGTTCTTCGCTTTCCGTTTTATTTTTAGTATATATTTTCCTCTTTGTTTTTACCCAAATATAAAATGGAGATTGAAAGAGCAATAACGAGGTTCTGGAGTTTCCATAAACGGGGGAACTTGTTTCCCTTTTCCGGCTGAGATAAAAAAGTCATCATATCTTCTACCTTCATGTGAACTCGTTTTTCTGGGGAAAATGGAACAAAACGACAACGTTTTTGTTTTGGGTTAAATGCCTTGTATTTCCCAGAAATCTGAGTAGAATTTATCAAATCTTTGAAAGGAATTGATCTATACTTAGGAAGGAGACCAAATAGATTCTTCATGGTATTTGTTATTTGGTTCTAATGTGTCATTGAATTTATGGTATTTGTTAAGCAAAAAAAAAAGGTTGTTGTGGTAGCTGTGAAGTGTTGAATTCATGGCAGATTAGGGTTCATTGAATTCTGCTCTGCCCAGTAGTTGATGGGTTGTTGCGGGTCTAGGTCAGGGGCCTACTTTGTAAGATTGCCCAGATAATTGAATGCATTATTGAACGCGTTTGAGTGTTTTAAGAGCAACTAACTCGGTTAAAATGTGTTGTTTTTTTCTTTTGGTTTCCTCTACTTGTATGTTTTTTTACTGCAGATGGGTTGATAAGTAAGGTAAATTCGTCTAGAGTTTTGGTGGTGCAATTTACTGCAGATGTTGGAAGTTAATGGAACAGTAGTATGTTTTTACTCTTTATTGATGTGATGCCATACATACGTACAAGAATCGTATATAGAGACCATTAGGAATTATGGTGCCTACTTGTTTGTGTTAGCAATAATGAAGTAGAAGACAAGTTGTACTACCATTCTTATCCGTATTCGTGTTTAATATATGACCCTTTTTTCCTTTTTGTTTTTGCTTGAGTTGTCTAGTCTGTTTTGGAACATCTAGATCGAGATCTGCATCGAAGTTTCGCTCGTCTTGAAAAATGGTTGTTTGTTTAGTTGAATCTCTCTGCTAATCTGGTTTCAAATTTCGATTGTTTAGTTTAGTGGATTTAACAATCTTCTATTTTGTACCACTCTAGATTTGAGGAACAGAGAGGGTTGGCTTTGATGCTGTGAGGTTTAGAGGTAAGTTTCGAACTTGGTATGTGAGGATTTGCTTTTCGGTTGTTTTCCATGCTATGTATGATGTATCGATATAGATTCCCTGAATAGTCTGCTTTATGTATAAGGTTATTGAATATTGAATTTAGCATGACTGGATTTTTTTTTCATTTTGATTCCTTTATGAATTGGACAAGCCTCGAGGTTATGTTTCAGAATTTGATGACGAGTTGCTTTTCTTTTTTATGAAGAATATTGTTCAAAGTGTTCTATGAGTTCTATATCTCCGATGGAGTGGAACGCTAAAACGCCGTTGCAATGGGAGTGGGAAAACCTAATGATGTTAAATACGACGCCAACTGAAAGTCCAAGAAAGCTGAGACCAGTAGAGTGGGATATCGATGGAGAGGAAGGAATGGACTCCGGGTCTCTCTATTCTTCTGGTGCTGCTGCTGGAGGTAGTGGTGGTTCTGGCTCGGATTTGGGGCTTGCTTCTCTGTCTAAAAGTTTTAAATCTGCATCCATTAATTCTTCATCCGTGGGAGAGGCAAAAGCGACCCAATTTACTTTGGAGGCTTTTGAAGCTATCCCAGACGATGTTAGCAAAAAGAAAAAGCTTTCCAAGGTTGAGCACTCTGGTACCTCCCCAATATTTGAGGCTTCGATTGGCTCTGGTGAGCCATTACTCAGTTTAAAACTCGGTAAACAAACATACTTCGAAGATGTTTCTACAGGAAGCAATGCAAAGCCTTCATATTATTCTGCCATGAATGCACCGTCTCCTATCCCAGCAAAGAGATCCAAACCTAATTGTCGGAGTACACATATTCTTTGTTGCCAAGTTGAAGGCTGTAACCTCGACCTTTCGTCAGCTAAGGATTACCATCGGAAACACAGAGTTTGTGTTAGTCATACAAAGAGCCCTAGGGTCATTATAGGTGGTCTGGAGCGTCGGTTCTGCCAGCAGTGTAGCAGGTAAAATTTGTTGTAATTATCTTAATATTAAAGACGTGTTTCTCAGTTGAAAATCGTGATTTGATTCATTATTGCTGAACTTTTCTCATTATGAATGTTGAAATCATAATTATTATTCATGATGTCAAAGGTTCCATGGCCTGTCAGAGTTTGATGAAAAGAAGCGAAGCTGCCGCCGCCGTCTTTCTGACCACAATGCAAGGCGCCGCAAACCTCAGACAGAAGCAGTCCGCTTCAGTGCTGCAAGGCCCTTGTCTGCAGAATATGGTACTGGTTTCATATTTGAATCTGATATGTTTTTGGTTAGACAATTGTGCTTGGAATTCATTGGTAATACGATAACTTATATGCTGCATTTGGTTGGAAATAATTATGTCAATTATTATTCGGTACGACTTGAGCTGTGCTGCTTCTTGTACAGGTGGGAAACAACTGATGAGTTTTGCCTGGGATAAGGTGCCATTCATTCATAATGCTAGACCCAATGAAACTTTTACGTGGGAAGGCTCATTCGATTCCAAGTCCTCTCAATTGAAAGCCTATGCACCTACGAAAGCCGGAGATGTCAATGGACAGCTGCAACTCCCAGGCAATCAGACACTGAATAACATCTCAACTCAATGTCATGATTCCAGCAGCACAGCTGAGGTTCTCAACCGAGGTTTGTTAGGAAACGACGATAATGTTTCTAAAGTTGGTTTTAAATGGACCTAGTAATGTAACAAAAAGCCTTCAAGATCGCAATGCCTGCATGCATCTGTTAAAATGATCTCCTCTCCTAGTTCACCTGATTTCCAAGTTGTGTGGAATTTTGTAGGTATACAAGAATCCGCAGCTGCTTCAAACATGGGTACGACACAAGATCTTCATCGTGCTCTCTCTCTTCTGTCAAATGAGTCCTGGGTTTCTTGTGGGCCAAAACAACACGGTTCACTTGCCTACCCCATGCATGTTAATGGTACCAGCATGTCTCAACCAACAATGAATGCAACCCCGCAGAGTTTCCCGTTCCCATACAATGTATCTGAAAACTGGCAGATGGAACAACAACGGACCACTCAATCCCAAGTGCGGACAAGCTTGTACAGTGATGGTGACCACCGTTTTCAAGAGTTCCATCTTCTTAAGGCTCCATATGATGGTGGCTTATTCCAACCAGATTAACTAGCTGCGACAAAGTCCAGCCTGGTAAGGTTCACACGTGGAAGACAGTTTCAACTAGTGTAGTACGTGGTATCCCAATAATTTGGAAGTCTTGATCCTATTTAAGTTTGAGTTTATATGATTTGAACTTTTAAGATAGTTTTTATAAGATGTTTAGTTAAAGTATTAGTTTGTAATTAAAGTATGTTATGCAATAACTTGTTAATTTATCAGGTGGTTAAGACTAATTTTGCAATTGGTTAGGCTTAAAAAGTTGTAGAAGAAAAATATTACAGTGTTTAACAGTTGTAAGATAAAATTCGTAAGACGAGGGTAAGAACTCAATTGTAATTATAAATTATAAATATATTAGCAAAACTTATGAGGTTTATATAAAGGAAGATAAGGGTAAAGCACGAGTAAAAACATTAGTTGAGCGATCAAACTTAAATGTTGTTTTTAAAGATTATGGGTTCAAATATCAATAATTACAGTAAAGTAATTGTTTTTAAAGATTATGGGTTCAAACATTAATAATTACAGTAAAATAATTGAGTGATTAATATTAAATGTTCGCCGTTGTTTCTCTATCTAATTTTTATAGAAAATCAGTTAAACACTTAATTTTTAGTTTTTATTATTTAATTTTTTACTATATTTGGTCTGAAACACAACTTTTAGAGAAGTTTGAAAATTTTAGTTTCTCCTCAACTGTTGCTTCTCAGCCTAAATGAAGGGTTTGACAACGACGTCGTATGAAACTTTAAAAATATTATATAAATTTATTATAAGTTTCCAATTTAATTTGATTTATTATTAACCTAGAATTCAAATATCTATTCATCTTTTTAAAATTATTACCTTATATAAGATGTCTAGTATTGATTTTTTAATGTCAAAATTTTAAAACTTTAATCATAGTTATTTTAAATATTTTAATTTATTAAATTTTATAAAATCTATATTTTTAAACTACTTGATTAGAGGTTTTTAAAATATATTTTTTTATATTTTTATCAATAACAGATTTAAAGTTATAATAAGTCAAAGTTAAAAAATTTAACAAAAAAAAATCAATACTAAACAAATAAAGTGGGACAGAAGGAGTATTTAATACACTATTAATATAATATATATATATATATATAAATTTTAAAATAAAAAATCTTTAAATTGTAAATTTTAATTATTTTTTAAGTTTTAAACCCAAAATTTAGTGTCATGAGATATACATGCCATTTGATATTTTTATTTGAGAAAACAAGATGTTTTAAATTTATTTTAGAATATATATCAAAAAGTTATATGTAAGAGAATATCATCTACGCATTAAAAAAATGTTATCTATAGATGATATTATTTACTTTTTATTTTTTTTTTTATAAAATTTAAATAAAAAACATCACGACATTCTACTATCTATATTATAAAAATTAACTTAAATTTTTAAATATAAATAAACCGAGCTTCTAAACTGTTTCTCTCTCTCTGCTAATGCTAGTATGCTACACTCCTATTCCTATATAACACAACTAAAGTAAGCCAGACGACCAAATTATGTTGAACTAATCATAATATTACCAACAAGCGAAAGAGAATGAGAAGGGAAGACACTGTCCAGAACCGGAGTTTCATCGTCGATAAAAGATGGGTTATTTCTATTACCATCGCCGGATTCATCGCCGGTTCGATTATTATCTCCAGCTTCATAAGAACCGCAGATTACTCCATCTTTTGTTCGCTCTCCAAAACCAGATCCACGGCCGTTGAGAAATACTCCGCCACGCCGATCCAGCTCCAAGCCATCATCCACTACGCCACTTCACGCATTGTCCCGCAGCAGAACTTCCAAGAGATCTCCGTAACCTTCGACGTTCTTAAGAGTCGATCTCCCTGCAATTTCCTCGTATTCGGACTCGGATACGACTCACTCATGTGGAGTGCCCTCAATCCCAATGGCAACACTATATTCCTGGAAGAAGACCAGAAATGGGTCCAGACGGTGCTCAAAGACGCGCCGAGCCTACACGCGCACGCCGTGAAGTACCGTACGATGCTCAAGGAAGCCGACGATCTGCTCACCCATTACCGGTCGGAGCCGAGCTGTTACCCGTCGAAAGCTTACTTACGGGGAAACGACAAATGCAGGCTTGCTTTGACGGGGTTTCCCGACGAGTATTACGACACCGAGTGGGATTTGATAATGATCGATGCGCCTCGTGGATGGTTCCCGGAGGCTCCGGGTAGGATGGCGGCGATATTCTCGGCGGCAGTGATGGCGAGGAACAGGAAGGGATCGGGTGTTACGCACGTGTTCTTACACGATGTGAATCGACGAGTGGAGAAGATGTTCGCCGAGGAGTTTTTGTGCCGGAAGTACTTGGTTAAGAGCGTGGGAAGGCTTTGGCATTTCGAGATCCCACCGGCTTCTAGCACCACCAGTCCCGACGGTGATCGGTTTTGCTAAAATGCGCACCCTTTCATTATATTTAGTTATTTAGCATTATTAGTAGGAATCATTTTCGATAATTAATGTACTTTTAATTCGATATAATTTTGATGTGGTTTTTCAACTCTTATTATTGTAGTAGTATTAAAACAAATTAATATTTTATAAATTTAATTAAAAAATACTTATTAAAACTAAATATATAATAAAAATTAAAATTAATAAAATAACTTTTTTATTATTTCTTTTCCCTTATAATATATTTTTTCTATTTAATTAATTTATCAATATTTCTGACCTATTTATTATTAATTCTATAGATGTGGTATTCTTGGTTCCGTTTCCAAGTGTACAGAAATGTTTTTGTCTCTTTCCCGCCACCACTTGTTTCTTGTCATAATAAATATCTCCAACTTTATTGTTTGAAAATTGAATGTTCAAAATTTTTACCGCTTGGAAACAAAAAATATGAACTCCAAGAACACAGCTAAAAACAAGACAAATTTTTTTATTTGTTTTGGGGAAATTGGAAGAAATTAGTGATATAAAATGCCTATGGAATTATTTAAAGCTTTTATTTTTAAAAATTAGAGTTAAAAAAGGGAAAAGGGTTTATAAACATGGGATTTTGGTCGGAATCTCAATTTATTTTAGGTTGTCGGGTGAGTAAAGGTGTTTAATGTCG
This sequence comes from Abelmoschus esculentus, assembly GCA_035048815.1. Classification (NCBI taxonomy): domain Eukaryota; kingdom Viridiplantae; phylum Streptophyta; class Magnoliopsida; order Malvales; family Malvaceae; genus Abelmoschus; species Abelmoschus esculentus. Next base: position 2,397,980 of record JAUCBN010000031.1, on the reverse strand, counting down.
GATATCAGGTCGGATTTTCTGATCGATAATATAGTGATCCGTATCCAATTTGAAAAAAATAAATATCAGCATATTCGGATATCGGATAGTCGGATATTCGATTATCCGAAAATATAATTTGATTAAACTAATTTTTCGAATTTAAAGGTTGTATTTATGAAAATTTTAGAATTTCGAATATAATAAAACAATAAATTATTAAATACTATAAAATTCACATTTATTAAAGTTTTAATTTTTAAAATTTTTGAATATAATAAGTACTAAATTGTTGAATATGACAAGATTAATATTAATAAAAATTTAAATTTTTAGATAATTCAAAACTTAAAATATTGTGATCTGTATCTAACTCGAAAAACTTAAAATTGGATCGATATTCGGTCCAAAAATAAAAATCAAATCGGATATTCTAATTTTTAGATCGGATCAATAGATAATCAGATCAGATTGATTGAATCGAATATTTTTCAACACCCCTACAAGTGAGCTATGGTGATTCTAGTCTAGTGTTAATAGTAAATGAAAATCACTTAAGAGACTTAAAAAAAATCACATGATATTTCGCTAAAAATAATAACAACGGGTCCATTCATTATTATTTCTAAATCACGTGACTATTTTATAATATTTTACAGTTAAGAGATTAAAAATATATGTACAATAAAGCAATTATTTATTTAGTTTACGCAAAAATTAAAAAGAAAAAACATTTGTGTTGAGAAGCAATTATTCCAAGATCTAATTTAAACTCTACATGGGCCAACATGGGCTGGACCTGAACTGAATTACGGCTTAAATAAAAAATGAAAATGGGCCTGAAATTAAGATTGGACTTAATTCTAAAGCGGCATCCGATTTTTTTTTAATATACATATTTATTTTACGGTCTAATAAATTAATACACTCAAGATTTATTGGTGAAAACCAAAATTAATTTAAGATTTTTCGACAAACTAGTTTTATTTCAGAATAATCAATTTAATTATAGAAATATTATTTCATGAAATTTTTCTACAATATTATTAATTATACATGTCAATTAAAACCTTCAATATCATATTTTAAATTAAGTTTAAAAATAGTTCAAAATTCACTTTTTAGTCCTTTTTATAACTCAACTCTAGACCCAAATAAAATAGACCTAAAATGAAGGGGGGGGGACCCAATAGATTTTGTAAAATATGGGCCATTAGCAAAAAAAAAATTCATGAAATTATATTATGAATTATTCTCGTCACGTTATCCTTGAAACCAATCAATTAAATATATTTATTTAATTATTTTTTAATTTATCTTTTTTATCAAATGAATTTTTGTTAATATTTTTATACAATCAACTAATATATATCAACATATATTACCTAATAAGTTATAATCACTTTTAAAACTCTTAAAAAATAATTTAACCTTCTTATGGAGAGAGATAAACATAATAACCCCATTGTCATAACTATGTTTTAATTTATGGTAAAGCCAATGAAATCAAATTCTGATTTACCCACATAATTATGTGCCAATTGAACCCATCAGCAATGGATAAAAACACCGACCAGAAAATACCATGTTTGTTGGATTTCCATCCCCCACACTTGTGTGAATGTTTTAGACCTTTTTAAGGAAGCAAAGTGGTTGTTATCCACATAATTATAGACCATTTAAGCTTTAAAACAGTTGTCAACCCCATCATGTTTTGTTTGAGGTCTACCAACAGCATCGAAGCATGTTTGATTAGAACCAGGAATATCTATTACAACCAAAAACAACACGGTTTCCATGCCTTGTTTTTACTTGAAAAAAACAGCTTCGGATTCTCTTCTTGTTGTCTTGTTGTTTGCATGTGCTGGGTAATAGTGCTTGTAATTATGTCTGATGAAGATTTGTTGCAAAAAAATAATTATATCAGCTTCAGAATTACTACAAAAGGATTGAGCAGCAGCCTCTTAAAAATCATGAAAACATGCACAAACTTGCTTTCTTTCAGACAAGAAAGTGTGTGCGGTCAATCAGATTCATATCTTTTTTTCTTTCTTCAGGTCCAAACCCTAAGTTGCGGCGTCATGAAGCAAAACACACGAATCCCTTGTATTGAAGTGTAAATGAATCGAGCTTAAACAAATAAAATTTTGTTTATGTTCGTTTATTTATTTTTAATGTTTTTGTGCTCGTTTGTTTAATGTTCACGAATATATTTATTTATCTGTTCACCAAAAGGTAAACTTACACTAGTTCTTAAGTTTATTAGGCATCACAGTTTAAACTTCAAAGTTGAAATATGTGCGTTCAATTTCATCCATACCTTCACAAATATTTAAAATATAAAAAATAAAAGGAACGAGCTTATTCATGAATATAAACAAACCGAATACACTTTTATTCGTGTTCGTTCGATAATCAAACCAAAATAAAACTTTTTATTACATTTTGTCGAAAACTCTATTCGTATATACCCCTAACTATAACATAATATTATAGTCGTTATTTTACTATATCAATGTTTTCTTTGATCTATTCTGATATAAACATATATTATACTCGTAATTATACTAAAATAAATTATGATCATGAAATCATTTCTGAACCTGTAGTTTAAATCCCTTGTCCGTGAACATCATTGACTTATTTCTGAAAGTACTAAATTATGATTAAATGGTTGTTGTAATGACCAAAAACAACTTTGGCAGTGTGATTATTGTGTCTGATTCATGGTATTGTCACATGCCTACAACATTATCATTGTGGTGCCTGAAAATAGCTACAGAATTTCGAAATCTAATTTCGTTTTCTTTTTAAGCAATCGAATGATATGGTTGACCAATGAGTCAAGTAATGAGTGTTTTGCAAGTACTGATACAAACTGAATTAGTACATTTGAATTTCGGATAATACTGATAATTATTTTTTTATTGATTAGTTATTTTGGTTTTTTATTTATTTTTTTAAAATAATTTAATATTTAAAGTTTTATTTTGAATTAAAATAATTCTCATGTGGATGAAAATTGTTAATCATTAACGTTAAATAACTTTAAATGATATAAAAAAACTTATGTAACAAAGATATCCACGAAAATAATGTTTTTAAATAATGCGATATAAAATAATAAATCAATAAATGTTTTTAAATAATTATTTAATTAAATATTAAAAAAATAATTTTTTTATATTATGTTTTCAAATTTAAGGTGCAGAGGAAGACATGCCATGTTCTTAAGACAACTTACCGGCCGAACCAATTTTGAACCCTAGTTTTTTAGCATTATTTTGACTGAATCACTGTCCAAATACGATGAAGTCTAAAGCACTATTTGTTTACTTAATCCATTACCAACGAGTCATCTGTTTCTCTTTAATTAGTTTGGTGAAGGGAATTCTATCAGTTAACCACTTGTTAGCAACCAGGTTATTTTAATGATAGAAGTTGAGACAAGTCAGCATAGTTAATAATAGGGTCATGACTTCACAAGATATTAAAAAAAATAAATTTTAATTATTTAGATTTTTAAAATTGAGGATTAGATGCCGACCAAACATCACATAGTTTGTTTCTAGCACTGTCGGATGCAAACAGTTGCTGTCTAGATTTCACCTAATACAAACACTTTTAGTCACCGGGGATGGAATATAATGAAGGTCTTCTTGGGCATTAAACTTTCCGATGATCAAACGTGTAAATAATTTAAATACAGGCTCTTATTCGAACTCATTCGTATGTGATATTGTTTACTTTTGTAAATTGAGATGAGCAATTGATTTCAAATAGGTTCGATTAAATTTTTAAAATACGATTGAATTGAGTTTAAAAGTAAAAAATATCATTATCATAATAATAATAATAATAATAATATTTCTCATAGTAACTTTATAAAGAAAAATGGAATCACTATTACTGGATTAAATAATATAATAGATTGATTAATCCACCGGAGAAAGGAGGAAAATCCACTCAGACAAGAAGAAAGTACTTTCGATTTTCACTCATTTCTTCGTAGCTTTTAATGTTTGCCAGCTCGAAGGGCACTTCCAGTTCCAGTAGGATGAATTAATAGTAATCAAAGGTAAACTATTCAAATAGCTACCCAATTAATTGGACATATCTATTTTAACTATCAAACTTATCAATTAAAACATCAAACTTGTTAAATGAATCTATTTTAGTCATTGTCATTAAAAACATCAAGAGGAATGACAGATTAATAACGTAACAGTTAGTGAAATCTTATAAAATTTCACATTTTAATTTAATTCCTTTCTAATAGCATACAAATAGTTAAAAACATCAACAGAATTAAATATTTAAAGTAAATAAAGGTTATCAAGTCTGTTTATACAATATCCAAAATAAATATAATCTACTAAATGTTAATCGAATATAAATATATAAATAAATTCGAACCCAAACTTTTAAAAACTGATGGTCTGACTACAACATAATCATAGTAGGTCGTGCTTTCTAACATTAAGATTAACGCGTTTTGATAGAAGTAAAATTGTAATTAACTTACCATGCACGTAATTAACTGTCCCAAGACTAACCGGCAGTAAGCAAACTTACAAAACAAAGCGAATCGTCCATCTCTACCCTACCGTCCTCTACCATCAACTCGATACAAAAATGAAAGAAATTTTTTTTATTATATTTGTTTAATGGTGAAAGGATAAGCATACAAGAGAGTAGTGGATATGTTTGGACCAAAATGAAGCAAAGTAGTTGTTTGAATTGACTTGGACCGAACCAAAAACATGACTCATCAGCAATGGTTTCAAAAGAAAAAGGACACAAAATGAGTGCTTGTCCTTTCCTTGTAGATATCACATAATTAATATTTTATTTAAAAAATAAAGTAATGTGGACTCCCCCACTTCCCCAAATGTAACCACTAGAGACCATACATACATAATGGACCAAAATTCATGCCTAATTTAGCTTAATAATAATAAAATATTATTGATAATTTTAGGGTATATAAAAAGAAGACATGATGTGTTTCAGAGAATGTTGGGATGGCTTGGGAATTACTCAAGGATTTGGGCCATGCAATCGACTAGGATTTTGGGCACGACTCACTAGGAAAGTGGCCAAGGGACCCGAATTTTATACACTTAGAAACCGAATGCGTTAAGCAACATCCAGTCTCTTGGTTTAGGGTTCGTTACGCTAAATTATCACAAATTCCTAAGCAAATTTAAAATTAAAATCACAATTATATAGAATTCCTTTTTGAGGAAGGTTAAGAGTGGTTTATAAGTATGAATCACGGTTGTTATTTTTAAAAATTACAGGTTTAAGTACTAATATTTACACTAAGGTGATTAACGGATCAATGTTTAATTGTTAAAAATATATTTTCGATGTAGAATTATTGTCACGGGATCATTACCTTCTTCCTAAAAGACATGTCTGATAGAATGTGTAACTCCACCGTTTTTATATTATAAGGCCTTCATTTTTCTTTTCGATGTAGAATTATTGTTCCTTGCTTCTTCTCAGACATGACATTCTCTCCTACTCAACCCCGTGACGCCCTCGTCACGAGCTTACATTCTTGTGATTAGCCTTTTGTTACGATTGTTCACCCTACCTACCGCTCTCATGAGTCATGGCGTTGGGTGTGAAATTGGATAATCAAAGGTCATTCTAATACTATTTATCACGGGACCATCAAACACGAATATAACGTTGTACTAAATATAAAATAAAATATCGTTACAAACTTGAATTTCCAAGCTTGTGTGGCAAATTACTTAAAATTTGTGTTATTTGAAGTAGGGTTATTTAATTTTCATAAAGTTTATCCTTGAAGTAGGGTTGCATGCCTCATGCAAGTTACATAGGCGATAAAAAAGGAAGTTCTTTTAAGTTATTGTTTTCAATTTTATTATTTTATATATAGTCTTGTACTAATTAATTACTTAAGTACCAATGCGTGCTACTTTATATCTAAGTTTACAAAGAAAAATAGATCAGAAAATTTCCAATAATAATTAATTAATTAATTTTTAATATTTTTTTTTCCAATAATGTAGTTCTTAAAGTATAAAGATATGAGTAACATAAAAAATTAAATAAAAAATTCAAGTAAAATATATATTTAAATCTAACAAGTTTTTTCAAAATAAGTTTCAATTGTTACGAAATTATAAACATCAACTAATGGAATCCCATTTCTAGTTATAATTATAAACTATAAACATCATGTACACATGATGTTTTTTTGTCTATATTATAAAAATTATCTTAAACACAAAAATATAATTAAAAATACCTATATTTTAATTTTTAATTTGATTATTCACAAAATTTTACCTTTCCTAATCTACCAATTTAAGGAGAAACCAGATGGATTGCCCTTACATTAAACCCCGTTGTTTGAACTCTGAAGCTTCAACTTCACTTACCATCCACGTAAAGGAAGAAAAAAAAATTAAACTGTCTCTCTTTTAGGACACAAAAAGCAACCCAACAATGCTTGCTTCAACGCCCAACCACTCAACTCCGGTAATACCAACAACCCCCGACAGCTGTTTCCCAGTGACATGTTCATTTCCGGTCATCCGCTGAAACCCCCAAAAAAGAAAACATCAGGGCAGGCTAACAGAACAGGATCCCCCTTTTTTCTTCATCTTTTTACTGTGGATGAACAGTGACGTAAAAAAGCAGTAGAAGCTGCATGGAAAAAGGGAGCAAAAGGGTTTTAAAAACTTTGCAGTCAAATCAGAGTACGATGCCTGAGATGGCGTGTCCAGGCGAGAAAAGCTTTGGGTGATGTACTAAGGAGACCGTTCAAAGCTCCAACATCTGTTCAGAACTCAGTTTACGTGTAATCAAAAGACAGATCATGTCTCTTGGTGTTTCTTTCTTGAACTCGATGGGGTTTAGATTCTTTTCAGATATGACATACCAGCGACTGAAAGGAGGATTCTGCAGGTGCCCAAAATACAAAATTGCTTCAGTTTTTTAAATTAATAAAATTTAGATTTAAAATATACATATTTTATAGAATATTTTTTTAATTAAGCACTAAAATAATTACAGTAGGATTCTTACCGTGCTGTTTTGCATGAGCCTTCGACTAACCCTAGGATTAAAAAAAAACACTTAATGCACATTGACCAACATCTGACTCATGTACAAAAATTACACTTATATGGTCTCCCAATTATTGTTTCTTTTTCAGAATTTTTGGTCAAACAATTAATTCATGGTCAAAAGAACCGTACTTGATGTTCTTATAAAGCAAAAAAAGAAAGATATACATATTAAAATAATACAATGTAATCAAAATTAGCTTCAGCCATACTCAACCATTGGGCCAAATCCCCCCCTCACGTGCGTACGCATGCAAACATATATATATATATTACAGCAGTTACGAGGGGACCCTAATGAATGGCAAAAGCGTTAAGCAACATCCTCTGAATATGTCTTGTTTAGTTTTGTTTCGGGACAGATATAAAACTTTAAGTTAAAACAACGAATTAATAAATTTTTAAGAGAATAAAAATATTTTTTAACAAAAGATATATACAACAATAAAATTATATAAAAATTTTAAGTTTTAAGGTGTGATCGTCCCCTCCAACCATGTTTGGTTGCATGTTTTTGTTAGCTTTGGTTACTGCTTTCAAATCCCAGCGTAAGTCATGAGGAATATGATATGCATATACCTTCCTTGTCCCGTTATTTTTCTTATTTTCTTACCTTGTCGGAAATGTGATTGTCGTCGTTCTACGTTAACCGGTCCCCAATGACTGCTTGCCAAACTAATACTATTCAGTTTATGTGTTGATTTGGGATAGATTTAGGTTCGTGTATGTATGGTGCACAGGCAGCACAGATAAGTAAGCAATGCTATGCTGCTGGTTTTTTGTTTGTTATATTTTAAGATTTTAATATATTGAAATGATTATATACAAATATTTTTTTTATTTTTTGGCCTTTTGATATTGTATCACATATTAAACATACAAGTGTTTGAATTCGAACCCCTTAAAATAAATATTATTTTTTTTATTAAAGTCACTCGTAAATTTTATTTATTACATTTAATACTTGAATCTAATCTTTATTATTATTTTAGACTATAAAAATCTAATTAAATAAAAAAATTTAAGAACTTAATTAATTTTTTAGTAGTTTAAAGTTGATACCCTTGAGCCTAATAATAATAATCTAGAAAAGTTATAAACCATCTATGCATCAAACTTGGATGGTCTAAGTGGCTAACCCTTTCCGGTTTACGCAACTCTCGGACTCATACTTAGTCTAACGTGGCAGTACATTAGATTTACCGACACTGTACGGAAAAAGAGATTATACCATAAATCTAATTAATTTATAATCTTTAATTTATCTAATCATATTCATTTATCTTTAAGTAATTATTTAATAATTATTTACTTATTAAATATATAAAAAATAATAATTTATTTTTAAAATAAAATAAATAAATTTAATTAAGATTACGAATGATTGATAAAAATGGTTTAGAATATAATTTTTAATATGAAAAGAGCGGATGGAGTACCACGTGTCGAGTTTACAAAAGTGGCGTGCACTAGTGGGACTGGTAGGGAACAACCCAGCTGTCTGTAAACATACCAGAAAAAATGGGTCCCGCCTGTAACAGATTCTCTCCAAATTTAGCATGAAAAGTTCGTAATGCCTGACCTCTTTCAAGAAGCAAACTTTACAACAGTTTAGAGAGGACGAGCGGTCAAAGGGTTCAGTTGATTCAAGAGTTAATTACAATAAACTTTTGTAAAATATATTTTTTATTTTAATTTAAATCAATAAATTATGAATATAATTTTGAATTTAAACAAATATTTAATTATTAAACATTTTACATCTAGTAAAACTAAAACATAAGGACACAAAATAGATATCTTGAGCTCAATATCTCTTTATCAAAGTTTTAACATTTTTCAAATACATAGGAAAAGAATTAAATGAGCAATATTGTAAAATATATATTGTTAAAAATTAAAAAAACTATATTATAATATTAAAAAATTATTAAAAAAAATAATAATCTTGAAATGATAAGAGCCGTGGCCATGATCAAAAAACATCCCATCAAACGAAAATAAGCTACAAAACAAAATAACATATATTCCTCAATTTTAATTTTAAATTTTAGTTAATTATTATAAAAATAATAATTTTAACACATTTTATAATTTAGCTAAAAAAGCAATTGAATACAAAAACGGCAGCGTTCAACCTTATCACGTATTTGACTCGTATCAGCAACGCCGTGTTTTGATAGGGAAACGGGCACTTCGCAGCTTCCCTTGTAGTTGAAGAAACCCCAACGCGTAGATTAAGCCTTCGTTTAGGATTGTTTTTCAAACTAGTTTTTAGTTAAAAGTTAATTTAAAACACAGAAATAATATTAAATAGTTAATTTTTGGGGGGAAAATTTACGTTTGAAAAGTTATTTTCAATTCAAACGTAAAAGCTAAAATTTTTAACTTTTACGGTTTGAAAAGTGTTTTTAAAAGTTAGATTACAATTTTAACCTTCATTTACTATATTTTATTATAATTTAATTTTTATAAATACATAATTATATTTAAAATAAATTATTTTTTTAATTTAAAAATTATATATATTCATATAAAAGTTATATATTTTCTCAAAGACACTTCTAAAAATCACTTTTCAAAAATAATTTATGTATTCATTTATTAATATTTTTATATTTTATCATAATTTAAATTAATGTTATAATATAAAATAATTTAATTATCATTTAAATAAATATTTTTTAACTTGTCTAAAATAGTCATTTATTTTCTCAAAAGTACTTTTTGACAACAATACTAAACACATATTTTAAACTAAAAATTCCAAAAGAACTTTTTCACTACACTTTTTCATCACATTTTTCACCGCACTTAAAAGCAATGCTAAACTGACGCTAAAACTGCAAATAACCCCACTTTATTCGTCATAAATCCGGATTAGTCAACCCTTTGAAAAATATTATTAACACTTAGTGTGAAATCAAATTTAACTTGCGCCGCCCCATTTCATGTAATCTGATTTATATTTATTAATTTTTTATAAAATAGTCATCATATGTTATTGAATTGATATATATTTTCAAATAATTGTGACTTCTACTGTTTAAAATATTCCTTTATATTTCATACATAATTAAATGTAAATTTTAATCATATGTTTTTGATTCCTTAATTTGAATTTTTTTAAATATGTAAATTCAAAATTATGACGTGGTAGTGAACTTGAATATACTAAAATTATTGAATTTAAATATTTTTATCAGGATTAATATAATATTTCATACATAATTAAATGAAATATTTAATAGATTAAATATTGAATTTGAATAGTATGTGTTATTTTACTTTGACAGTTGTTGTTTTTGAGGGTCACAGATTTGATCTTCAGTAATATATAGTATAATGATTGGACGATCAATATTTAATAATTAAAAGTATATTTCAGAACATATATTACTATAATCATTACATATAATAAAAAATATAAAATTTAAATATTATGTAAATATAATATTTTTAGTTTTAACTTAACATATTATACAATTTTACACACTTAATAAGTAAGCACGGCTTGGCATCCAAATTATACGAGACAAAATCGGGCACGGCGCAGTCTATTTTAGAAAGAAATATTAAAAAGAAAATTGAAAAATAAAATCCTAAAAACAGTATGTAATTTGTCCAATTGGAGAAGGAGACACGTGGGTCCCTGATGTAATGACACGGACGGTCGAATTCACCTCCACATCATCCCTGATGTTATGTACGGAAGTATTTTTCAAATATTTCATTTTTATTAAATAATTTTTAAGAAGTTTTAACGAACTACAGCCTAAAAATGATTATACATTTTTTCTATAAAAATTATAACAATTTTAGAATTTATATTTATATATATATATTAAAATCTTTATATTTTTTATAAAAAATAGATATATAAATATATTAAATTTTTATATTTTTTAAGAAAATCGATATATATAAAAAAACATATTATAATTTTTATAGTTTTTATAAAAAATAACTTTTAAAATCACGATTTTTTATAATTTCCCAATAATTTTTATTTCCAGTTGTAAAGCCCTTTATAAAGCGACTGGAAGTGGAGAGGCATCCTATGCTTTAGCCTTTCGGTTAGATTTTCTTCTCCCCTTTTGGTACTGATTTAGATTAGGGTTTTAGTGTTTGGTTTCAATTATTTTCATATAAATATAATAAACTTTATGGACCAAACCTAAATTTTAGGTTAGGGATGTAATAAAATATATTTTAACAAAATTATTTTCAATTTCCTAATTCTAAATTTCAGTATTTTCCATTTACCTTGTATTAACACGACAACACAATTACTTTTAGGGATAGGAAAAAACTTAAAATTAAACCGAACTCTAATAGAGAAATTATATCATGGGTCAGTCTCACTACGTCATCTATGGGACCAACCAATAAAAACTGTCCACCTCATTATTTTTTAATTTTCCAAATGAAGATTCACTTGAAAAAAAATTATGACATGGAAAAATTGATGAAATTAAAAGTTTTTATTGGTTGGTCCCATGGACAGGTAATAGGACTGACCCATGATATAATTTTCCACTCTAATATTTAGACAATTAATGTCAAAAAAATCAAAAGTACAGTTCGAGTTGAAGATTATCTTGTGTATTAAACCAATCTACTTGTCTTAATAACTAATCTAACATTTAAACAGGTTTAGTTTTGAAAATCGAACCACATTTGATTTAATCATAAAAATATATTCGAATCAAATCAATATCTTAACAACATATTGTTGGTCAAGCGGAAAGGACACTGAATTAAACTTAAATTTCCTTAATTTTTAAAATTTAATTAATTTTAAAACTTCATTTATTTAAAAGTTAATTGATGTCTCTTGTAATTTAATATTGATTTGAGCTTTGGTTCTCAAAGTCTTTAAGATCCCCTTCTTAGGGCTGCGTATAAAATTTGACCAAATGAAAAGCAAAACTAACGTATTTGGTCAGTTTATAGAATATAGGCTTAAATGTATCATTACTTAATTTGAAATGTATTTATTATTTATTTAATCTATAATTAATTTTTGGGTTGTATATAAAAATTATGTTATACTACATTTCAAATAACTTACAAATATTATATCAGAATTATTTGTTATTATTTTTTGTTAAAATTTTAAATTATAGAAATGTTTCCATAAAAGACATTAAAATATTAATGATAAAGACAAAAAGATTATACTTATCGATAGGATAAAGATAAAAAATTTAAAAAAAAAATTAAATTTTATTTGTATATTCATCCCTATAAAAATATTTATTTTTCTTTATTCTAGAATTATAATTTTTTTGATAGATTAATTCTCTTATAATTATAATATAAATTATAATTTCAATAAAAATCCACTAATTATTATCCAAAGATACGATAAATTTCTCTATTACTAAGAGTGGGAAAAACTCGATTATCCGGACCCGGTAAGACCTGATAAATTTTTATCTGGTATTAGTTTCGGTGCGACTGAATCTAAAATTTAGATCCTGGTCATAATCGGGATCGGGACTGGATTTTGATTTTTTGACCCGGTATCCAGTGGGTCCCCAGTAAGACCGGTACCAATACCAAATATCCGGTATTGGTTTCTTTTGTTTATTTTTCTTATCAAACTTTCTCTTTATGTATGAATATTATGAATATGATTATTTCGTAGACTTTAATTTTCAAGTCTACGATATTCTAATTTTATTATCTAATATTATTATTGGTGGTTGATTTTTTTTCTCCAATTACTCAAAAAAATTTAAGAATAAACTAATTGATCGGGTACCCGATATTGGAACCAATACCCACTAATAACGGAACCGGTTCTTAAAATTTAAGACCCGGTGTGACCGAGATCGGGACTGATTTCAATTTTTAAAAACTTGTAATTACCGAAACCGGAACCAATTCTATTCAAATTGATCGGATACCCGGTCTTACCCACCCCTATATGTTACTAGAACATCATTCATTTTTAAAATTTTTCCATCGATAATTTTGGAATCCATTAAATTAATAATCCCCAGTCCAGAATAATAACAAGTATTTTTTATTAATTAATTAAAAAGGAAAAGTGATAAAATTAATAAACAAAAAATACTACAAATAAGAGTATCTGAACACTGGTGGTGCCGGATGCTGATTTATACGTTTGACCTTTTTATTAGTCTCCTCGTCCGACGATTTACTCAGAATTCGCTGAACTCAGTTTACCCCGAGTTTCTTTAATTGGTTCCTAATTTTCACCACCCGCAAACAAAGAGCGTGATTATCACTCCTAAACAGTAGGCAAAAACGGTCAGCGTTGTTCACGCGCCAGAATTACGTTCATTTATTTATTTTCATATATAATTTCGAAGTGAAACTAACTTACGGAAAGAAAAGAATAACCGTAGTTAGTTGTTTTACTCGCGACAAATTTACCGCTTTCAAAACTAACCCACCAAAGCTTTCTTTACCAATAAGAAGCTGAAATGGTAATTTTATTTTTACTTTTACAGTTTCTTTATTTCCCTTTTAACCTTTCCCTCCTCTAAAATAAAAGTTAAAAAACGGATAAAAGAGTGCTCCGGACGTAGAATCTGGGTCAACGGCAATAGACCGTAAAAACGATTACTATGGGGGCTAAAAATGTCATTAACCATACCCAACTCCGTCCCCACGAGCTGTTTTACTGTTAATTTTATTGCTCTCTCTCATCTCCTTTTAAGGCCTTGTTTTGTGCTTTTTCCCTTCGCACTTTGCTTTTTGTTTTTCTATTTTCTCTTCTTTGCGCCGCTAAGAAAAACTGAAACATACAGAAATTTTGAGATCAATTAGATATATTTTTAGGTAGATTTCTTACGGGGATAGAGAGAAATGAGAACGAGGAGAGGGATTTGTTACTCTAGAGACGATGTTTGTGTTGAGAAGATTGTTGTTAAACGGAGAGATTTAGCCGGATGTAATATGGATTGCCGTAAACGGCAGAGAGTTTCACCGGTGGTTGCCGGGAAGAGTGATATGTTTGATGCTTTACCAGATGATCTTGTCATTTCTATACTCTCTAAGCTCTGCGCTTCTGCTTCTTGCCCTTCCGATTTCTTCAATGTTTTGCTTGCGTATGTTCCTTTTTTTTTTATCTGGCTTTCTTGTTTTTGTTTCATTTCATCTTGTTTCTTATGGTTTTGTTGATTTGTTTTGTGATACAGATGCAAGAGATTAAATAGTTTTGCGCTTCAACCTTTGGTATTATTAAAGGCCTCTCCGAAACTGTTCGCCGTTAAAGCTGAAAACTGGTCGGAGTCGGCTCATCGGTTCTTGAAGTCTTGCGCCGATGCCGGAAACGTTGAAGCTTGTTACACGCTCGGCATGGTGAGTTAACTCGGTGGAAAAAAGAGTTTATTTTCTTTTTTCTTTTGTTTTTGAAGGATTTAATTTAAACATTCTCTAAATAGATAACTGTTTTATGATTTGTAACAGATTCGTTTCTACTGTTTGCAAAACCGAGGGAATGGAGCTTCTCTTATGGCAAAGGCAGCGATTAGTTCCCACGCGCCGGCGCTTTACTCATTGGCTGTAATTCAGTTCAACGGAAGCGGAGGCTCTAAGAACGATAAGGACCTTAGAGCTGGCGTGGCTTTGTGCGCCCGAGCCGCTTTTCTCGGCCACGTCGACGCCTTGCGTGAGCTCGGTCATTGCCTACAAGACGGCTACGGCATACGACAAAACATCACCGAAGGCCGTCGGTTTCTCGTCCAAGCCAATGCCCGAGAGCTTGTGGCGGGCTTATCATCAGCATCCGATTCTATCACCACTACGCGCTCTTGGCTCACGTGGAACCCGCACCCGATCCCGAACCCCAACAACCGCCATCCATCCGTGCCGGGTTGCCCCTTGCTGAGTGATTTCGGGTGCAATGTACCGGCTCCGGAGGCGCATCCAGCGAACAAGTTCTTAACGGACTGGTTTGGTTCTCGGGATGGGGTCCCTGGACCGGGTTTGAGGCTATGCTCGCACGTCGGTTGCGGGAGACCGGAGACAAGGAAACACGAGTTCCGGCGGTGTTCGGTTTGTGGTACCGTGAATTACTGTTCACGTGCTTGCCAGGCGCTTGATTGGAAACTTCGTCACAAAGCCGAGTGTGCGCCGGTCGAACGGTGGCTCGAAGAAGGCGTCGGTGGCGACGGAATGGATGAAATCCTTGCCCCAAGTTAAACTGCCACAGTAACATATCAGTTTCCTCCGTTGCAAGATCGGGAAAGGCAAAGTTAAACTTGAAAATGTAAAAAGAAAAAAGAATAGAAAATTGAGTCCAGCTTTTCTTTTCTTTTCTTTTTGAATTCGTTTCCTCTAATTATCTTAAGGCTTAAGCCTATAAACAGCTACAAAGACACTTTGATAGGGATACAACAAGCAGGATTAACAAATTCGATTGAATTAACGACGGAGTCAAAAATAAAATTTGGGGTAAAGTATAATTAAAACTAAGCAATATTTTTATATGAATAATGATAAATAATAATAAATTTAAATGAATTAAATATTTGGGATAACAAACAAACAATAAAAATGTTTATATTAAGCTATTTTTAACAAAATAAATAAAATATTAGAAGACTTTGAATTCTCATTTTCCAAAGAAGAATAGTGAAATTCTTGGTATGTTTTAAGGCTTTTTTGACCACCTAAAAGTCATGTGGGAAAAAGGGGTTAAAAAAATAAAATCAAATTAGATCGGATGTATGAAATCAAAGTAGTGGGTGTTGCCTTCAGTTTTTATTTTCAAAACAGAATTTTGTATTTTCTATATTTTGAGGTGTAAAGAATATATTCATTTTGTTATGATAATTAAATTAAATTTAATATCGGATCATATTATTAATTAAAATTATAGTTATAGTTGAAACCTAAGTTAAATTTTTTATTTAATTTAAATATATAGTTGATATTTGAATTAAACATATTTTTCTATGTTGTACTTTAAGGTAACTATAGTTTTGTAAGTTGGTACCAACAAATTTTTATTTTAAAAAATAATTGTGATATCATCATTGATATGTACTATAGTTTTATATTGTCACCATTAAAATTTAAAATTATTAATAAAATTAAAATTCAGATGATAATAGAGGATAAATTTTTTGGATCAAAATAAAGGTCGATCGGTTTCAAGTTGATATAAAGGTTAACAATTTAAAACTAGATTATGTTAATCTTTTGATCAAATAAATATTTTCACTTTTTAGATCATAGTTCTGTTTATTAGAATTTTGATCTTGACAACAAAAGTAAGTTTAAATTAGAATTCTTTTGAGGACGAAAACTTCAATTTATCATTATAACATTTCGTAACGGATTTATCAACGTTCAACAATAATCATAATAAAATCGAATGAAAAATCCAATGTCTCAAAATATATTTTTTTATTTTTATATCAAAATTGAAAATTTTCTAAAAATTCATTGGTCACTAATGTATTTTACCTGAAATAATAATTAAGACAACCATAAATATTTTAGGTTGTCACATCTGACCAACCAAAAAAAATAAAACTTGATTTAATTTATAAATAATATTTGAAAATAAAAATCAAAATAAGATGAAAACCAGCTCACCTTGATGCACTTCTCAAACCAAATTTCCCACATTTTCTGTGTTGAAGACACCTTTCCTTTGTATTTATTTATTTCAACATACCAAACTTCTTACAAAGAATAGTTTTAGATGACAATTTGGAAAATTAATTTATTAATATTTAGAGAATTTAGAGAATTTTAATATAATATTATCATCAACAAGTTTGACTTCTTCATGTTTTAAATATAATATTAATTTTATGTTTAATCTAACTAAATTATTTTTAATAGGTTGATGATAATTATAAAGTAGAATATATTTATATAAAATTTTAATCATTTGATAATATATTATAGATAAAATCATTTAAATCATTTATAAAAAATTATATATATATTTATAATTTTGTTGATGGTTTAATTTTATAATCCACTTTTTAATTTTTTTAGATTAAAAAAATTTAATTTGGTTAGGGTAGATAAATTTATTCTTTTTAAGTCCACAATGATTGGGCCTTACCCTAAGTTTTAGAGTGTAGAGGGTTAATCCAACCTTTATAAAGGCAATGATGATATCTTCGTTCCCAGAGAAACTGGGCTGAGTTCTTGAGCTTTAGCCCGAGTCAGGCTCTTCAATTACTCTACAATCTACTTCATAGGTTTCCCAATCTTTGCTTTCGCAAATTCAAGACCCGTCCTTTGTTAATCGCCGGTTGAGATCTTCGAACAGGTTTGCTGCTTACCCCTCTGTTTATTGAGTGTGTTCGATTATAATTTTTTATTTGTTTTGCTTGTTAAATTTTGGGTTTCAAGTTTTGTTTTGTTTTTTCAGGAAGAAAATGGGGTTCATTATGGAGTTCGCTGAGAATTTGGTGTTGAGGTTAATGGAGGACCCAAAAGAGAGGGATAGGAAATTCAGGGAACACGTTTACTCTGTGAAGGATCGATGTGCGAAGACCAAGGAGATGTGGAGTTATCCTCTGCGACCTTATGGGTTTTGGACTTTTGAGCGCCACAATGCTCAGCTCCGTTGGGATCCCCAGATCAGCCAAGTCCCAGGCCGTAGGGATCCTTATGATGACCTTCTTCAAGACAACTATGCCTCCTCCTCCAAACGAAATTGAGGTATGATTATTCAATAATACCTGGGATTTTCCTTGTTCCCCCTTTTTTTATTATTTTGGAGTAAATTGTTTATGGGAAATGGATTTTGAGAATGACTTATCTGATTCATGATTTGGGTTTTAATGGTTTGGGAGGAACATTGAAGTTTTAGGAACAATTTGGGGTTTAGATTGCTGGCATATGGTTTTCTGGATTTCGCTTAGGTCTGAAACTCTGTTTGATTTGAGGGAAAAGTTCATGTTGAAATGTTTGCACTTTATCTTCACAATTATTTTAGTATTTGGTGGTTCCAAGAGTGTTATTGAACTTGATCATTGTTTTCCAAGGTCTTCTGCTTCTAAATTTCGATGCTTGCTTTGGGGATTGGTTTGTTAATCTTCAACTTTGAGTTTCTAATTTTTATCCTAAATTTCCTTTCGGAACATATTTATGCTCTCATTGTCTGTGTTACTCGGACTCGAGTGTAATTGTTTGATACGGGTATGCATATTTTCCACTCTTAGATTTTATTCCCATGTATTTAGAGATAATATCCCAATTCTCATATGTGTTGGACTTAGGTTGCTAAGACTAGGGGTTCGGCTCGGGCTCGAGGCTCGTCAAGACCGAGCCGAGTAGCTTATGAGCCGATCAAGCTCATTATCACCACTAGTTAAGACATGGATACATTAATAAAACTGAAAGGTCAGAGTAATATAGCTCTCTCTATCTATGATTTTAAAAGTAATTGAATGATCAGGGGAGGTTTAAATCGTGGCTCAAAGATTTAAGCGACCATGCCCAATTTATTAAAATGGATCCTTAATTTATAATCCGAAAGAGATAAGTTTTCCTTCTAAAAAGCAAAGTAACACTTTGCTTATCCCTCATGTTTTACCACTAGTCTAGAACCAATCTCTTGTTTTCCCTTGCAAGCATTTAGCTTAACTCATTTTGAGCTGGTTCAGAACAGCCACTGAGAATAATAGAAATATATTGTAATATGTTCGATTTCTTAATGAGTCGGTCTAAGAATTTGCATTGAGCTTTCTCTTTGCTCATTAACAGTTGAGACTGTTAGAATTAGACTATATTTGCTTCCACAAAAGCTTTATTAAGTGATTGAAGCAAATAATTGCAATAAGAAATCCCTTCTTTGTACTTGTTTTGTTTAACAACCCCAGGGATAGTTTTGAAAAGTATATCTACAAGTTCTAAAGTAATTTCTAATAATATTTCCATTGATGTAGGAATTAGAAGCCAATGGCTAATGGTTTGGAGTTTGATCTACAAATGGGGAGTGGACTTTCAAACCTTTTTTTACTCTCTTTCAATTGTTCTACATAAAAGTGTTGGACTTATTTTGTAGTGTACTTTTGAGCATTTGATGATCTGAGAAATATAATTGTCCATGGAACTCAATGGGTTAAGAAAAATAAATGCTTTATTTATGTATGCTTTGTTATGGTACATATTTGCTTGTGTGTGGCCTTCATGTTGGTGGGTGTTGGGACCTAACTTTACCCACTTTGAATATGTTAAAACTTTTATTTTTGGATAAAATTCTGAGCCTTGTCAACAACAAACAAGCTAGCTAAATCCACATTAAAATCCAAAAAGAAGCTTCCAAGGAAGCTGAGTTAGAGCAATAACTTGTACATTATTTACTTCAAAATGAAGATTTAGCAAACAATTTTGAGTTGTGTGCACACATGAACATCACATTCCTCCACCATTCCTTTCAAACAGCCTGAGATTTGTGGCACAAGAATACAAGGGAAGGAAACAACGTATGAGAGGATAGAAATTTAACCAACTCCAGATCTTCATGGTTTAAGAAAACTAGAAAGAATTAAAAACATACCTTGCTGAACTTCCTGCCTCGAGTATCTTGTGATGGTCTACCACAAACAACACGGTCTACCTCATCGCAGTGTCTGTTAACTCGGTCGTGCTCACATCCCGGACAAAGCTCTCTTGAAGCTATTGGCTCAATAATTACAAAAGGAAACATCTTAGTTAAGCTTTGCAGAACAGTGTGAAACTCAGTATGGGTGAGCAGGAGCATGTACATTTAGACCGATAACCATATTTGACACTTATTCCGATATATATATTAATATTTGTATTTAATCCAAAGAAATTAGATCTAAAAATAAAAACCTAATTAAATATCTAAATTTTCGAATCAAATCAATAAATAATTAAATCAAATATTTTTATACGATAGACTGAATAGATCTAGGACGAATGGGTCGCAAAGATGCAACATTTTTTTATGTTTATACGATAGACTGAATAGATCTAGGACGAATGGGTCGCTAAGATGCAACATTTTTTTATGGTAACCGTTCTGCGAACCATCTGATTAAATCAAAGTGGGCGCTTGTGAGAAGGGAGTTATTAAATGTTAATACCTTCGTTTGATTTTCATTTTTAATATCTCACTCAAAGATATCCATCAGTAAAAATATTTACATAGCTAAATAAAGGATTAAAATTACCGATAAAATTTTTAAAACTTATTCTTTTAAAGAACAAAAAATAATCTTAAACATATGTTACTCTCATTTAACAGTCAAAAAAATATTAAAAAAAATTAAATTTTACATAAAATCATCTTCCTCTCAATTAATTTTGTTTTTTATTAATAAAAACATTCTTCAAAACCCGATAAGTGATGGAAATAAAACAAATGTTCATTTTTCAAAGACTTAAATTCCATCATAATATATACAAAAATTGCATGCATTTAAGAATATTTAAAACACGATGTTTATATTTTAAACTCAATATAAAATATAATTTAAAAGGGGACATAAATCCAAAACAAAAATCTTAACAAATAATTTCAGTTTTTATTTATGTTGTTATTTTCAAATAATTTAAAAAACGACCAAATCTACTAAACTCTGAGCAATTCAATTAATGATTTTTGAAACTTTTTATTCGATTAACAGTAAATTTTTTAAAAAAATTGGTCAAGCCTTGAAACCTCCGTTATCCATAGCTATTCAAGAGGCACGAATCATTTAAGCGATCATTATCTAATGGTTGAAAGTATACTCTAAAACAGATACTACTGTAATACTTAACTATAGTTGATTCAAATAATAATTAATAAAAGTTATCCAGGAGAATGAATCGGACCCAGTGGCTTTTAGTCTGTAAAAAACTAATGGGGTCTCTGTAAAGGAGTCTTCTTCATACAGAATAAATTCCAGGATTGAAACAACAAAATCATACAAAAAGATTCTAGTTTTTGCAATGTGAAGCATTAAGTATGAAATATTATTATTAGAAACAAAGCATAGCCCTCCAAAAATGGATTGGTCAAAGGTGAAGAACCAAACATGCTATGCTAAACGGACCACAGATACAGATTAAATGACAAATATTGAAAAAGACAAAATGCTGAGGATTATTATGTGTATTAAATTACTAAATCCATCACAAATATCCAAGATAACCTCCCTAATCAGATTCAAGTTATAGCAAGGGAAAACTAAACATTACCAAAATTACCGTGGAGGAGGTGGAGGAAGATGGGATTTCGCCATTCCCACCCACGCAAAAATTCCGACAGCAAGGATTATCCATCCAAATATATCATACTTGAAATCACTGCTCTTCTTTTTCTTGGCAGCCTGAAAAAAATACAAATAAATCAGCAAATATCTTCTACTTACTAGGAAAAAATTGATGGGGCACTGTCATATTGTAAAGTTTCTTTGAGCTCTGATGCCGTAACCAAGAATAAAGAACCAAATGCATAAATATTTTATTGCACCCACTAGCTGAAGAAACAGTTGCGGAAAAAAAATTATGCCTCTGTAGACACCGATCTTGAACACATCATCTGAAAAATCTAGTGTTATGAATGCTTTATCTTTATCTACTAAGCAGGGCATTTTTATTACCTGAACCTATGTTAACAAAAAGAGCTGTATGCAATGCCAAGGAGCTTTCTATGACAATTTTTTTGAGGGGGAGGTATGTGCAATTCAACTGTTATGGAAGAGGTGGCCATGCCTTGTGAATCAGTCAGAAATGCAGAACATGTGCAATTTATATACGATTTTGATGGACTCTTACACTGATGTGGAGATACTTATCACAGGAGAACAAAGATTAATGATTTGGAACCAACCATGGAATAATAAAATCTTACATATAATTATAGGAATTATTTATTCAAGTCTGATAATACATAATGAACTTATGCATGCTAACTGACCAACTGCTAATGATAAGATAGGATAATGCATAGAAGCACTTGCATTATAAAAATAAGTATGAGAACAAGCAGAGAAGGTTGGAAGTCTAAGAACATGATTAATAAAAAACTCACGGTTGAAGTTGAAGAAGTCGAAGATTCCCCACCCATAGCCATAGACGATTGGCTAGCTGCAGCCTTTTGGAAGTCCATATGTAGTTCTGGAGCCTAGGAAGAAAAACAAAGTCCAAACTTTATCAGAAAGTACAGGCAAGTCACAGGATGATGCTACTCCTCAACCCAAACTCCTTTTGACACTTCCGTTTTCCGCCAAGATAATAAACATATCCATTTTACACAAAACGAATTGAAGAAATACATAAACAACAGTAAAACAAAAAGAAACGATCAAACTCATTAACCTGATATGACAACAAAATATCTTATTATGTGATTAGGCATTAGCCATAACTTTACCATTGATGAAGTTCACATCAAAACATCACCATCTAAACATGTTAAAAACATTAATTAATTTACATACTGAATTTCTACTAGAGAAATGCAGGTTTACCTTAGCTGCAACTTCCAAAGATTTTTGATAAAGCTCATTGTCCGGATCCTACCACCACAAAATTCCCCCAAATTAGCTTCCAAAACCCTCGATTTGGGATTTTTCAAAACAAACATAAGAGAGAAACAAAAAAGTTACCGCATCAACTGCCTTTTGGAAAAACTGAGCTGCCTTATCAAAAGAAACCTTTGCCTCATCAGAATCGGTAGTCATAAATGCAGTAGCGGAAAGCGCGTTTCCCATACACCATAAAGTTTCATGCCGGGATGGATTTATCGCCAACGCCTCATCCAATTTCGAAATTGCATCTAAACCATCAATATTCATAGCGTTATCAAAAATAAAAAGTGGAAATGAATAACATCGGAAAATTTTTCAAGAATAATATAAGAATACCATTTATCATCATCTTTGCATCCGAAACAGTCTGAAACTGGGCTAATTCGAGTAACGCCCCTCCCCATTTGGTTAAATTCTGCAACCAATTTTAACAGATAACAAAGAAATTCAAAGCAAAAGCAAAACCCCGTTACAATCGAAATCGAATAATTCGCAAACAAATAAATGAATAAATAAATAATTTTTCAAACGGAAAAGAGATTAGGCGATAAAATAGAAGGAAATGAACCTCGGCGTCAAGAGGGTCCTTGTCATAGGTGACTTCGGCAGTTTTTCGAGTGTGTTCGGCGACCAGTAAGCGATCGAAGTCAGCCTGAGAAAACTCCATTGCCGTTACTGTTTTCTTCCTTTTAGTTTTGAAACTGATGAGTGTGGCCGCTAGGGTTTTGTGTTCTATTTCGAGAAGTGTGGGGAAGGGAACATGTTAAATATGAATATGAGCTATGCGCAAAGTTGGACAAAAAGACCGTGATGGCCCCTAGATATTAATTTAGAGGATTAAACATGGTTAACAGCAAAATCAAAAAATTAATAATATTTAGACGGTTTATAATTTATAAATTATGGTTAATTAAATTAAATTGTATTTAATTTTTTATTTAATTTATAATTATTTTTTTATAAAATAAAAAAAAAGAAATTTTGTATTTAAAATATTATAGATATATTTCTAATTATTATTTATTTTAAAATAAAATTTTGATAAATATTTATAAAAACATCTTAAAATTTTAATTTTTAATGCTTAAAAGTCATAAAATTAAGTTATTTTATCATAATAAAATATAAAATTTAAAAACTAACGTTGAAAAGAAAAAATTGAATGCAAATTATTAATCAAAATTAGAGACTTAATTATAAAAAATAAATTTATAATACTTAATCATAAAAATATAATTTTATAGATTAAATTATAAATAAAAAATTAATTTTAAGATTTAATTATAAAAAAATATATTTATAAGAATATTATTATAAATATATTTAAAATAATAAGAAAAATTATATAATTAATTACCTGTTGGATCAAATATTTTGTACTCTAACATCAAATATAAACTTTTTCTTAATAAAAAATTAACCTAAACCAAATTTATTCACCGAAAAATTAATCTAATCAAACTTGATCGGATCAAAATTCGATTAAATCGAATAAAATATTTATCCCTAATTTCAGTCAATAACATCGAACAATTTTTTAAACTTAAATCGTAATTTCAACCCCTAAATTTTAATAATTATATTTATTTTTTAAATCCATATACTCTAAATCTAAATTGAATCTATAAATCTTAAAATAAGATGCTTATGAAAATCAAAAGTTTATATTGGATATGATTTTTTAAATTATTATACCTATGTAATTTGGCGCGAAATAGCACGAGATATGGCGGGAAGTTTTAGTGGGCGATAGCACGATAGTTTTGTTTACCATTTACAGAAGAACAACAACAAATTCCCGCCATTTAGAAAACCCTAATTCATCCTTTATTTGTTTTGTCTCTTCGCTTCCGATTCTTAACAATTCGTTTCCTCAATGGCAGAAGATGAAGCCGTTGACCCGATCCGACCTGAATTCCCGACGGGAAGGGTCAAGAAGATCATGAAACTTGACAAGGACATCAACAAGGTGAACTCGGAGGCTTTATTCCTCATCTCCTGTTCCACCGATCTTTTCCTCCAATTCCTCGCAGAGAGATCAGCCGAAGTCGCCACCGAGAAGAAGAAAAAGATTGTGAAGTTCGAGCACCTCAGAACCGCCGTCAAAAGGCATAAACCAACGAGCGATTTCCTTCTCGACTCACTTCCCGTTCCAGCCGAGTCTACTCAGTCCGCTTCTCGATCAATGACCGATCGAGATCGTTCTCGCCCCGTTTCTGATAAGCCTGCCCCCGCTGGAACGCGCCGCATAGACCACTTCTTTCGTAAGCCAGAAAATGAAGCTCCGATTCAGATAAACGATGCATAGAATTTCCTTTTTAATTTAACTAAATCTATAGTAAATGTTAGCTTGTTTTCGATAATTTCCCTTGTATTCGAATGTAATCAGTTATCAAATTAGTGCGTTTCTAATTGAGTAGTGGAAAAACGAAAACTCTAGCTATTTGATTATCAGTATTACGCACCAAATTAGAATGAAATCAAAATAGCTTTCATTCTTTTTTCATTGCAGTGACAAGTGTTAACCTAAGAATTCAAAACAAAGGACATCAGATAATTACATAGCAAATTCTTTTGACATCTGAATTTATTTTCTGCAAACATATAATTTATTCTTCTTCAAACTTACTCCAGTTACTGGTGCACTAGATCAGAATGGATTTTTCATAATTTCAAGGTGACAGAGGCCCAGAAAATGTTGATACCACTGAAGCCGTTTCATCTCTTAGCGGAGAGTTGAAATTGGTGCGAGGAAATATCCTTTTACCTTGCTCTTTGTTTCCTTTTTTTATGAAGGATGTACCTTGAGTCACTGAGCTTTTGTTGTTTGATCCTTGTTGCTGGATGCTCAAGGAAAGCCTCCTGTTTAAAGGGGTTGCATTGCCAAAACCTCCATTTACACTCTTGTTTGGAAGGCATCGATTACTGGTGGTTGGCCTAGATGTAATTAAGTTTTCTTGCTCGACGACTACCTGGCTTTGGACCTTCATCTGCTAAGAAATATTACCATATTAGAGAGGTCTGGTTAAACAGGCCACTATGAATGTTGGATTTTACTTTTGGTTGAATGTGGAATTATGCTGACCCGTTGCCTTTGTTTTTCTTCTTCTCTTTCATGCCTGGACAGGTTGTACTCTTCCAACATTGCCAAAAGAGGTACCTAGATAACCACAAATGTTGTTTGATTGATTAATAATGCTTGAGATATTATATGAAGAAAAAAAAACATTTTCAAGTTAGTACATGTAGAGTTTTTAGAGCTGAAATTCAAGTAACCAGTTCATGATCTGAGAGTTGCATATCTTGATGCAGTCCATAATGATTTTCCTTTTTAACATTTATTTTGTTTGTTAACTACTTATGATCTATCTGATAATTTTTCATGTAGATGTCATCTAGTTAATATTGTATAATAATTACCTAGACAGCAAAAGCATGTGAAAATTCAGGAATAACTAATTGGAAACGTTAAATCTGAAACCCAGAACATAAAAATGAATCACCTATGCTGGGTTTTGTTGTTTTAGTACTTGATTTATATTGAACTTTCCGTTTTTGAACTATGAACTTGTGTATTTTCAGTGAGGATTGGTTTTTCTTTTTTGTTGTTGTTTGATTATATGCACATATTATTAAACTACAAATGAAACCAATGTTTTGTCAATATGTAATCAGAGGAATATATGATTTTACCTCATCATACAAGAAAACTTTCCTTCTTTCTTCTTCCCAACTCTTGGTTTTTGCTATGAGTGAATCCACCAATGCTGCATGAAATCGTTTTATGAGAATCTATATCTCCAAAAATACATACATTCCATGCACACAGTAAGAGTAAGATTCATTGTTTGACGCTTGAGAAATCTGCTTCAAGGTAGAATGCTAAAAGCTTCACACAATCTAATATATCATGCAACTTATGTGTTCAGGTTAGTTAACGAATGCAGTGTAATATTTGTATATGCTTATGCAAGTTTAGAAGAAAAAAAATATGGTTTGTGTTAATGCCATGAGGGGTGCTTTAGTGAGTTTTATACCTGGAATTTTGTTGACTGTTACCCGGGCCCTTTCTGCACGTCTCAGGTTCCTATGAGCTCCCCTCCTTACAGAATATCTATTCTCATCCTGAAAATAGTTATGGAATAGGAAACGTGAAACAGATTCAGCTAGAGAGATAACCAACTAATTACACAGAAATTTGTTTTAAGATCATTAACCATGCTATATTCTTCCAGCCAGCGTTCCTCATCACAAGCTAGTATCCATTTCTCCACCTTCTCCATTATGGATTTTCTGCTGGAGGCTTCTTCCTTTGCTCTTGATATCTGTTCATCTATGCTCATGAGGAGCTCAGTATGGTCAATCTCCCCTGTTGTACATTATATAATTAGGTCCTGTGTACTTCAGGTTTGAACAAGAAGAAAATAATTTTTGAAAATAGATGTTATTTGTTCAATCCTACCTGTCTTTATCAGGTTTAGCATATTTTCCATGTCTGATCTTGAAGTAATCTCCATGTGTGATTTATGGCAAATATCTTCAAGCTCACTCTGTTTCCTGAGAAATAGCTCTTTCATTTTGCTTGCCTTTAATTGATCCAATCTCTTGACTTCGGCTTCAGCCTTGAAACATTTAGAAGAAACTTTGTAAGTTTATTGTTGCTTTGATAGTTTGAGGCGATGGTGGTCTTATACACAAACCTGTTGGATTATATCCAGTGTAAGGCTTCCGGGATCATATATTTCTGCTGATGAGACTGATAATAGATCAATAACATGGGAATACAAGTAGCGATCTCCATAGGATGCATCCGTCAGGCTCCACAATTTTTTCAGTGCTTTACCAAGTTGGTGAAGCTGCAAAGTTGACAGAAGTTCATTTAAAGATTTTGTCATGAAAAATGTTTACCTTATGACAGAGCTGTGGGCTGTCAAGGAAAAGGAAGAACAAATGATTGTGGCAGAATCTTCTTATGTCGTTCATGGCCAAAGTTGTGAACTCGAGCAATCAAATGTCTTCTCTTTTTACCTTTTACTATGATTTATGTTTATGTTGTCTTTTATGAGGTTAGATAACAATTAAGAACCATGTATTTCTGCTGCAGGTCAACATATTGCCAGTACCCCTTGTAAGATCTGTTCAGAAAAATTGTTGTATGACATTTTACCTTCTCAAGTCGCTTTTGTTTTTCTTCTTGCAGAGACTCCACAGTGCTGTTGAGTTTGCCCAAAATACCATCACTTATGTTTTTCGAAATCCCACACAGCTCATTCAAGCTTGGGTGGACCTTTGTAATAATCATGGAAGATTCCATCCCCAATGTTGCAGACAAATTGTGAACAGCTGCTATGTATTTTTCCACTTGCTGGAGTCTGTTGTTCTTCAGAAGAACAAAACAGGAAAGAAAAGTATATGATGTTAATCAGGATAATTCGTCTATGCAACTTGATAGAAAATTTGAGGAGTACCTTCTCATTGTGGAGTCTTTGTAGCTCATTCTGATATTCCTCAAGTTTCTTCAAAGAAAGATCATTCTCGTTTACCGTGACATTCGTTATCGAGTCATCATACTCCGACTGACCAGCAATTTCAGCAGATATTTTCTGGATTTCCCCTTGTACAGCTCGAAACTGGTTTACTCTCTCTTCTTTCCTCAACCGCATATCCCGCAATGATGGAGTAATGGAATCAAGTTGTTGCTTTATTGTTCCTGACATTTTCTCTGGCTGCAGGGACAATAAGTAGGTGGTCATGAAACCAAGCAATCAACATTTACACTTCCATTTTGTTGCATTTTCACTGGATCAAAGCCCCTTATTTTTTTATCCAATTTGATCAATGACAGGGAAAGTTGTTGTCAAATGTTTCATTTATGACAAAAAACTAAATTGATTGGTAAGGTACCCGTCCAGGAAGCGATCGTTCACCAAGGGACAAAAGAAGGTGAGTGAATTCAGCTTCAGATTCAGCCAGTTCCTGATGTAGCCGAGCTCTCGACATATTTGCACGGTCAACTTTTCTCCGGTAGACCTCCAGACATTCTTGTTCTAATTCTAGTAGAACCTTCTCTCTTTCCGACTGATCTTCTCCAACTTCATTCCATATCATCTATTCATTACATATCACAAGGTATGATCTGATTACAACCACACCTTATGCAAAAATAAGAATGAAAATATTGAAAAATTGAAGAATCTCTTGCCTGCAACTCTTGAAGTAAATAACCACATGAAGTTTCTAATAATGCAGAGCTTCTCATTCCAGGAGGCGCTTGGAACGACCCCATCCTATCTGTCATTCGGTGCCGGCTTCCGCCGGTAGACTTGAAACAGCAAGAACCTGGACACTCGGACTAAAACAAGGTGGAACCTGTTGGTTTGAGTACTTGGAAAAGCAACCAAACCATGTTATGAGAAAGAACAATGGGGTGTGAGCTTTTTGCTTAAAAAACAAGGCTGGCAGTGTTAGGTGCAAGTGAAGCTTTGGGTTCAAGAGTCATCCCCTTTTCTGGATTTTCCAGGTTCTACCTTTCCAACTCCTCATTATTTTGAATTTAAATATAAAAAGGAAAAAAAAGAAATAAAACTCTCTCCATCTAGTTTACTTTAGGTATGTATTGTTAATCAAGCATCATATTGCATGCATCATATTTACATTCATCTTAGGTAAAGTCTCTTTAGATTATATTCAACATCAACTTGATTCCTAAGCAATCTGTGTCCTAATGGAACAGTTCTGCAATCCATTGTTAAAACATCAGAGTCATTAAAGAAGGGAAGTTACCCTCTCCTCTAGGATGTTTAAGCTATACCTAATTTTGAAGGTCAAAGACAATATTTCAAAATTCCAATAATTTTGAGATTCCTTCCATAATCATGATTAGGGACAAAACAAGAAGTAAACAAATAAAGTATTGATTTGAGAATTTGGGAATAGTTAGAGAATCATTTTCATCTCAACACATTCCCACCTCATTCACCTTTTTAGCAAAGACTTGAATATGAAATTAAGGTGTGTTTTCCTTATCATTAGCTCATCGGTGCTTAATGATTTCTTGGGGATTAGGTTGAGAGTCAATTAGAAAGATGGGGAAAATGCTGAAAATCTGAACTTTAAAACCAAGCTCCATTTACTTTTGTAGCTTAAAAGAGGTTGTCTAGAAAGGTTAAGTGAAACCATGTGGCTGCTTTGCCAATTGCCAGACTAAAAGCTCCTGAGTTAAGACTTGGGAGTTGGGACCAACCCATAAGGCAGTTGGCTTGGCTGGCTCAAAAGAGACAATTTTTTAGTCATCATTTCTTATGGAAGGTTCTGAAGGTCAGTTTAGTATCTATTCTTATTATTGAAGATGGGATTAGGGATGGTAATGGGGTCGGACGGATACGAATATTCTCTTTTTATCTTTAAAAAATAAATTTTACTTTTAAATATTATTTTTAAGATTATTCTAACGATAAAATTTAATTTTCTTTCTCAAATCTCAAAATTTAATATTCTTTATTTCTCTTTCCTTCCCCTCTGGACAAGTTTGTCCAAATCATAGGTGCCAGCCAATATTAAAGGTTGTAATAAGCCAAGGAAATCCAGTACAAGAAATCTCAACAGTAATAGAAATGTTGCAACATTTTAGTAGTCCTTTTCAATTTTCATCAAAACGCTAATAAATTCATTTGTTTTTTTATAACTATTGATATTTTATTTATTAATTGATTAATTTATATTAAATTTTATAAGATCGAAAGATTTTTCAATTTTTTTATTTATAATATTATATTTCAAAATTTTAAACTTAATAAATCCACTTGTTGGTACGTACCAAACTTTGAATTTATTTGCTCATATAAAATTAAGAGGATAACATGTATGCATTTTATGTATTTTAAATTGAAGTATTAAATAAATATCTAACAAATTAATGATTTTGAAAAAAAATATTTGAAATATACGTTGGAATCACAGCTTATAAATTTTGGAAGGAACCTAACAAACTCATAATAATAACACCAACAAGGTTCCTACTCACCTAACATTATACAAGTTTGAACCTTTGTTTATATTTTAGTACATAATTATGTAAAAAAAATATCATACAATTTTTTTTAAATATAAAATTTATTTTTAATTTTAATTTTAAGATAATAATATTTAAATTTTAAAATTTAAAATACTACAATCAAACCTATTAATTTATAACTCATAAATTAACCTTTAACCTTTAAATTTATTAAACTTATATAAAGTAAAATTTACATGACAATTTGTGTATCAAGTTTTTCCTTTATTAAAATATATTTGACATTTTGTATGGGTACGTGGGAAAATTAATTAAATCCTCGTGAGGTTTGACAAGAAAAAACACAGCATATTTTATCAATAATGAATTTAGTAATCATAATGAAAAATATACCAACACCTTCAAATTTATTTATTTAGACATTAAAATAAAGATAACTTTCCTTTATTTACTTATTATTCTACTCACTTTGATAATTTTTTATTATTTTTTTAATTTTTAGAGTTTTGTTCTGATTAATTTAAATTAATATATATTGCACACTTCAATTGGTGAGTTTTTTAACGAAAATTTTTTATATACACAACGCCTCAAATTCAAGTCATGCTTAAACGACATTAAATTACCTATCATTTGAATCAATTTTGTTAATATTTTGAGTGAATCGATAAAGATTTATATTTTTTACGTTTTTAACATAAAACTCAATTAAAATAGCCTTTCGAATGGGTCTTTTACAGTTCAACATTCAAAATTGTTTGCGCTATTTTTTTTTTTTTTTTTTTTATGAGATTGATTCTATATATCATCTTTTACGGTTACTTAAACACTTAGAAATTGTCCGTATGAAAAAAATATGACAAACGCTTTTAATGTAAATTTAGAGTTTACTAGTTTAATTTAAGGGTTTATTTTTAAACTACTAAATTTAAAATTTAGAGTTAAATTTTAATATTAAGAGTACAGAATTTATAATTTAAGAGTCCAAAGTTTATAATTTAAGGGTTTAAAGTGAGTTTTACATTTGGATGAATCTAGAACGGGCGTCAAACACTTCGTTGATGTTGAACACCGCTGAACATTATTAAATTAATTTATAAAGAATAAAAAACTAAAGGACTAATCATATAATTATTAATAATATGTTGAGTTTATCACACTTTTATTAATTATATACTGAGTCCTTGAGATTTTAAATTTTTATTAATTAATTTAATGGTGTTCAACAATGTTCAATATTAGTGGTGTTCAGCGGTGTTCGACGCCCGTTGTAGAATTTTCCTTTACATTTAATGTTTCTGCATCAAATATTAACCCTTAATTTTTTCGAGCCGATAAATGAAAACCAGATATGACAAAGTTCAAGAAAATATAGGGATAATAATAGGGATGGCAAAAATACCCGACCCGGTGTGTCCCGATCCGACCCGATTGGGTTTTTCTCTTTAAATTTCGGGGATCGGGGCGGGGCTTAAAAATCATTGAGTCGGGTTAGGTCGGCTATTTGCTTGAAATTCCCCTCCCCGCCCCTCCCGGTATATTTTTATATATTTATAAAAACATATCATTATACATAAATACTTTTATAGGTTTTAAATATTTTTTACTTTTGAAGTTTGTTCTTATAATAAAAAATTATTAGATGTTGTTCAAATTTTAATATATTCGATTTTGTCAGTCAATGATTCAAGATTTTTTCTCTTTTAAATATATAATTTAACATGTGAATAATATAAATTGTATTTTATTTTATTTTTTACATAAATTTAAAGTTACTTAAAAATCATAATTTATGATTGTGATGAAGGATTGATCGAATCTAACTTTTATCATTGAAAAATATTATTTTTTAATTTTTCGGGTCAGGTTGGGGTCGGGTTTAAGAAATAATATATCGGGGCGGGGCGGGTAAATTAATATTTTAATTCGGATCGGGTCGGGGTCGGGTTTAGGGGTTATTAAATCGGGTCGGGGTCAGGGCGGCCAAAAACCCGCCCCGCCCCATTGCCATCCCTAGATAATCATTCTTCGAAATGAATTGGATATCGATAATTAACAAAAAAAAAATACGAGGAAATGACAGTAAATTAATGATACAGTAAATCACCTTGCTCCTTGCTCGCGTAATGCTGGTAAAACTCTGGTTCATGAGCTTGGTAAAGTTGATCCATGATGTTGGCTTGACTTCCTACCACCTTTGTTGGTTTCCGGCATAGAGATATTACCAAAAATGAGAGAAGAAAAAAGAGATTGTGATTTGCAGTATCATAAAAACCAAGAATCCGAAAATCATCTCTTCCGCCGCCACCAATCGGGAATTTTTAACCTTCTGTTTCTATGTATAGCGAGTTCGACCCCCGGAAGCTTGTGCTTTACCTGTCTCCATAACATATAGACAGCATCTTCCTTCTTTGGAGGGTACTGGAATTCGTAATGGTGAGAAATCTGCTTAAGCCGCTTCCACATTTCAATCCATCTATCCTTTGGAAATTGCCGCAGCTGATTGACCAAATAGCCCGGTTCTAATGCTTCTTTCATAGAGAAGAAAATCGAGAATTCAGTGTAATCGATTTCATCCTCAAAGGGAAGCTCGATTCTATCGCTGACAATCACTGGAACACAATGACTCACAATCGCATCAAATAGTCGGCAAGATGATGGTGTGTCCCCTGCAGAATGCAGACAGAATTTCGACATGCGCATTCCCTTTGTAGACTAACACACAAGGTGAAAGAAATAAGATGTGCAGCATAGCGTAGTTATCACATAAACATTTGTCAGAAAAATATGAATTGACTCAAAAGTTTTCCTACAACTCTGAAACGGAGATTACGAAGTTTTATATTTTGAATGTAATAGAAAGGATTAAATCAATTGACTCAAAATATGAATAGCCAGGCATGGTAACTAAAAAGTTGTAACTCATGATGATTGGAACGTATAGAAATATACTTCCAGGGACTAGAAAAGCAGCATACCATTTTAATGTTTGATGGAGTTGCTGCACTCTTTTCATAGTGAACATCAGCAATACCACTCAATATCTTAGCGAGTTTGACTCGAATTTTGCCTTCCTGCAACAGAAACAGTCTGGATGAGTAACATAATTCAGAACAGAAATTTTACAGATGGAATATTTGTTGAAAACATACATCTTTCCTGACAGTATTTCCCCGGAAGAAAAGAAGGGTAGTTCGGTTATCATATGGATCTAGAGGGTCATCATCTGTAAAGGATTCCACAACATGTACATACGGAGAAACTACATCTTTGCTTAGAGTTGACATGTTTCTAGGGTAGCGACCAAAATCTACAATAATAAGAATAGAAGCATTCAACTGCTGTCGATGAAATCTGAAGGCATTTGGGTGTGTCATGGGAATTACATGGTCTCTGCCTCCAGACCTTTGATAGTACTTGGATTGTCGCAAAAATTCCACTAACTCAGCCTAAAATGAGAGAAATATACATTACATTGTAATTGATAGATATTAACTGTACAAAACTCAAATGTCAGTAATTTGATTAGTATTTTAGCATCATAGAAATACAATGACTGAAGCGTGATAGTAACTTCAACAACCCGTGCAAGTAATATATCCTTCTAAATAGAGATGGAATAAGCTTGTAATATAATCCAATGACTGAAAGTAACGCATATATGTTACTTTAAAACAAAGATGCAATGAGCTTGTAATATATCCTTCTTTGTTGACTAATCATTATCGTTAATAATAATCAATATCGGAATCATTAAGGATGAAATGCATCATGATCAAAGGATTAACTAGACTATAATGAGCATAGTTTATACATTATCTGAAAGCTATATTTTATTAATTAATTCCAAAATATCCAACATGTTGTACTTCAATGATGTGATGATGCTATGCTAGTTCCTAACTCGAAACCATTGGCTAATTCTTCAACAAGTCAAAAACACCGTAGCAAGCATCATTCATTTACTTTCATATAATCAACCGACAATCTCATCCTTGTTCCATTTTAGTGAATTGACTTATAAGTTACAGAAGTTACAAGGAGAACGGATTATTTAGCTAATAACATGGCTCAAACTATTCCATTGGGTTCTTGTGTTTCAGAAGTACCACTGGATGGAATTTTCGAACAGATCGAAGAAAAAGGAGCCAATCAGCTAAATTGCAATGCCAGTAAGTTCTAATTGGAATTTCTTCTGCATCAAAAAAAAAAAAAAACTGAAAATTCTTAATATGCTAATGTTTAGTAACTTACAAATGCTATTAATATCTACTCTCATATCCCGGAAAGCCAAAGTCTCCTATTCCCTGGAAATTCAACATCAATAAAACAACATAGGCAATAAAAATGGGGAAAAACCCAAATTTGTTAGTAATTTATTATTTGTTAGGATCAGAACAACTCAAACCAATCCGACTGCCTAATCTAGTTTCGTTCCTTTCCTCAAACTTAGTAAATCATTAATTGCATGCCTATTTAAAATAAAAAAGTTTCCAAGTTTAGTTAAAGTGAAAGAAAAAGGCAATAGCAAAATGGTGCATTAAACCGCATTTGATAGAAATTAAACAGCTTAAAGCGATCAGTTAACGTTCCAATTACCTGTAATTGGCGGTCGACCTCCGTCTCAGGATCCGTCATGTTATGTCCGTGCGTATTAACACTCAACGACGAAAAAAATGGCACGAAAAAGGCGTCCGCAGTTTCGGGATCCGAAACCCTAACTGCCTCCCTCTGTTCTCCGTCGTAAAGCAGCGACGCCATCAGCCAATATTCCACGCTGTGTTGCCTCCTTACCCCTCCATTGGCGGGCCACATCGGCAAGTTCTCCGTTTTCACCGGACCCGCTCCCTCGGCGTACCGGCGACCCATCATGGCGACATTGAATTTCCGAGGAAGATCGTACATGTAAACCCGTAGAGGACGATCGGTAACACATATTGAGCGCTGTGCCGACTGTAAAGAGAAGAAGTATGATCTGATATCAACGTTGCCGATATAGATTGAACACGAAACCAAGAAAATAATCATCAATGTTAAACAAATTGCAGCTTTACCGTACATTTTCTTTTTGTGGAAAAAATGGGAGTTCGAGACAGGGATATCCCCCTAATGAGGATGTTGGAGGTGCCGCTATTTAGGGTGCGATTAAAAATATTAATTTTTTTTAAATATTTAAATATTCGATACATTGATAAGACATATTATATTGTTATTAAGAGGATATAAATTTAAATCCTAAAATAATATTATAAGTAGAGGATATAAATTTAAATTTGGAGACGATATTATTAGGAATAACTTTACATCCCAAATATAAATTGTAAGATAAAAATGTATTCTCTCTGTCCCAAAATATATTTTAGAAACGTCGAGTAGATTTCATATATATATATTTTATAAAATCTAATTATTTAAAATATTTAATATAATTATAGTCGAAATTTAAAAAATTGACTTTCAAAAAATCAATAAAAGACATTATTTGTGGGACGGAGGGAGTATATTCTATATAAAAAAAATTGTCTAAATATTAAAATGGTTAACTTTTTTAAAAAGTTTTGATAAACGACCAATATATTAGAATTGGTCTTAACAACAATTGTAAACAGAGGTGTAAACGAGGTGAGTTGAATTCAAGTAGTGTTAAACTCGACTTGTTAAAGTTTTTGAATAGAGTTCAAAACTCAATCAAGTCAAGTATTGACTAATCTTTGATCGTGTCAGACTCGTGTAATTTATTATTTAGTATGGAATTTATAACGATTTAAATAATAATATTTAAATTTAAATTTATAACAATTTAAAGCTTTGTGAGGAAAAGTTTCGATACATGGTATTAGTTTAGGCTTTAAAGTTTAGGTTAATGGGTTTACAATTTAGGATTTAGATTTTAAGATTTTAATTTTAGTAATATAGATTTTAAATTATAAAAAAAATAGTATATTATATATTTTTAGTAGCTCACGAGTTTTATAGGTTGTGTATCAAATAGTTCAGCTCGACTCATTAAGAACTCGAATTGAGTTTAAACTCGAGTCGAACTATAATCAAGTTTTGATCAAGTCAAACTCGAATAACTCACGATATGTCTTATCTTATTTATAATCCATTTATAACCCTAATTGTAAATATGAAAAGATATGTTTTTTTTTAAGAGGGAGACTTTAGTACATAACATTAACACTTCTTAACAGAGATTAACTACATTGACTATAACAAAAACAAATTAAAAGTTTAGTGACTATAATAAATAAAATAATTTACGTGACTAAATTGAAAATTCCCTAAATGTCTAATGACTACTAATATAGTTTACCCTTGATTTATTTTTCGTTTCAGAATGATTTCAAGGGCCCGTTTTTTAAGCCTATAATTTGAGCCCATTTCTCCTCACAACCCTCACTTGATTCCATTGTTTCCTTAGAAGCTGTCCAGGCTTATCTGAAGGTGCTTTTATTCTCTTAGTTTAGTAACAAATGACGTTTTTGTCTAAAATAGTATTACAAATCATCAACATTTAATATAATTAGGTATAATTAACCCAAAAGTTGTTGGGCCTAAAAGAAACTTGAATTCATTAATAAATTCTGTCTTTTTTATGTCTAATTAAAAAATTAAATTTTATGTCTTTAAATCCTACTCTTTATCCTTTAACAGATACACAACATTAAAAAAATAAACTTTAAGCTTAAATCTTAAACCTTAAAACTTTTTTTTCTGAAATAGTATGATTTTTATTGATTAAAAATTATACATGAGAAATATTTCATAGACATCATTAAAAACCTCCTTAAACCTATGTGGAGGAAAAAGACTGCCTGTGAAAATACCTTATCTGACGATATATACATCGTATGAGACCAACAAACATGAAAACTACAAAAGATTCATTCTCAATCGCTTCTTAGAGTTCCCTCACGATCCATAATAATCAAATCTCGAACAACCAACGAAGTCTCATAAAAGATACGAATTTCAAGCGTAGCATTCCTCAAAAATTTAACCAAATTATCTGCCACTTTACATTTATGTCTTTTGTCTCTTATTTATTTTTTATTTTTTTATCTAATGAAATTAAGTCGTACTTTTTTTCTGATTTAATCACTTATGAGACCTTTCAAATTTAAAATTAGTGAAATTAACTTAATTTCTTTAATTTTTATAATTTAATTACATCTTAAAATCATATATATTTTTAAGTTAATTAATTTATCCGTCATAATTCAATTATGAAATCATCCCTACTTATATGGCAGAAGTACGTACATGGGCTGTGGGAGTGACTATTACCATCCAATTTTTTTTTTTAACAAAGGTATTCACCGACGAAAATAATAATTAATCTCCTCACCATGAGTACTCTATTATCTTTATTCTTATAAATATATTAAATTTTACTTTTTATAAATTTATCATCTTTTAAATATTTATGTTTTATTTTTATTTTTAAATATTAATTTCGTCCTGCCTGCTTATATTTCTATCGAAATTTAAAAATATCTGTATTATATGTTTATTTCTTCCCCTACAAATCTGCATGTAATGTCTGGTCATGGAACCAAGTCAGAAGAATAGGAGATGTAATAAATGCAGATTCATGCAAGGAACGTGGACACAACCAACACACATTGTAAACCACATTTAACAAGTGAGCTACACAATCCAAAATAATAATAATAATAATAATAATAGTTACTACTATTATTTATTATATTACCCTACACGCCTACTAACCAATCATCCATATCCACCACACAGCTAATTCTTAGCTGCAACATTTTATGACCTGAACCCTTTAATTAATTATCGATATTTAATAAATAATTTAAATTAGATTTTGTATAGATTTAATATGAGATATTAGAGGATCCTTTTAATTTAGTTTTTTATTTATAATATTAAAATTTGAATATCTAATCTTACTTAAAAAGTTTAAAAATATGACAAAATTTAATTAATTTTAGAATTAATGAGTACTAAATATATAATTGAACAAGAAAAATTCTATTTGTGAAATCGTTTTGTCATACGATAGTTATAATCATAAAATCTAAACTTTAAGTTATAATTCTAAACTTTATTGTTAAAATTTTAATTTTTATCACTAAACTTAAATTCCTAAATCCTAAAATATATATTAATTATCTAAAATTTAAAATTAAGATATTTCATAAAGTATTTTCATTTTTACCGTTTATACATGAAATATTTTCTTAATTTTATTATCTTATTATCTAATATGAATTCCCATCACTCTATAGACATTTTCCCCTCAACGTAACTTTTTTGTTTAAAAATGAAAACAAAACGTGTGTGCAACTGTCGATAATTAATTGCATCTTTTGTTGTTTTGAAACTGTAGACGATGAAGCAGATGGTTCATTTTCACGTGGTACTCACATGATTTATGGCACAGAAAAGGAAAAGGAGGTAAAAATAAATAAACCTTTTTCCTGGATCCAGGCTGAGGTGATTATGACAAGACACGTACAAACAATTTGATTCAGATGCAGACGGTACAAAGAGGTTGAATTAGATCGATCGAATGGTTAACATCATAATTAAGTATATTTAATTAATATAATATGTAATACATAAACTAGATATATAATTATATGATTTTTATTGGATAATATCAAGTTATAACATATAATATTTTAAAAAAATTATATTGAATCATAGTCATCAGGGACGGAGTTAAGATCAAACATTGGGAGGGACAAAGATTTATTAAGCTTTTAAATCTAAAAATTAGGAGAGACATAGATCTATTAAGCTTTTAAATCTAAAAATTAGGAGGGACAAAAACCTTATTTTATTACTATTTAAACTAGGAGGGACCTCATGTGTAATTATACTAAAAAAATTTAGGAGGGGCAAGAACCCCTCCCATACACAAGGTAGCTTCGTCCCTAATAGTCATTGAACAATAAAAATATAAAAACTACCGTTTTAAAAATATAAAAAATAATATTAATCATTTATTATCATATTTTAATAATAAAAAATTAATATAAAACTCTTTAAATTTTAAATGGTATAAATTGATTTTATCCCATTTTTATTAATTATTATATCATCACTTTTGTTAAATTTTAATAATAATGATTTAGTTAAAATTATTTAAATAATTATATAATAATTACTAAAATTAAAAATATTATAATCAAATTACTACTGATTATATAATTAAGTGATTATCTGTATCATTTTTCTTAATAATACTCATGATAGGTCAAAGACCGATAATTCTTCTATTATGGTGATGGACTAATTATGGGTCCGCATGTTAGAATTTGA
Source organism: Abelmoschus esculentus (assembly GCA_035048815.1). NCBI lineage: Eukaryota > Viridiplantae > Streptophyta > Magnoliopsida > Malvales > Malvaceae > Abelmoschus > Abelmoschus esculentus. Next base: position 2,358,081 of record JAUCBN010000031.1, on the reverse strand, counting down.
CTTTTAGAGCTTTGACTCTCAAAAGACATTGACGTGACACCTTTGTCTGTTTCCCCGTGCTTACTTCGCCTAGAACCATTCGTTTTAGCTTTGGGTCAAATTTAACAGGACTTTTGTTTTGACCAAACTTTTCTCTCCGGTTCACCCAACTGTTCGAGTTAATGTTTCAAGTACAAGTCGGGTTAAGGGTAAATCGGTAAATATCTTTTGAACATGTGTAATTTCCCTTTCTAGCCTCGTTTTTGTTTTGAAATCACCGATATGTCCTCACCAGACAGTTTCGTCCTTCGAGTAATACTTTTATTGTACATAGGTATGGGCATGGATTAGTTTGAGAGTTTATGGCTTCGATGTGGATTCCAAATTCGTGAATTTCAAGGTTTTTTAAATAAATAAATAATTCTAATGTAATTTATGATGATTTCGATAGTTATAGATTAGAAAGCACGAGTTGTTTTACCACCATTAATTATAAAATTTTAAAAAAAGTAATGTTTATATATAAATAATTATTAAATTATTTAAGATAATTATTATATCTATGGTTATAAAATAATATATCAAAACCCAAATTTTAATAAATTAAAGGAAATGAGAATTAATCAATTGATAATAGAATTGGATAAGTGTTTTTTTATGAGAAAGTGGAATCCTCAAATACTTGTTTTCTACACACATTTTGGTTTCGTGCCCCCACCCACTTCAACACCAATGGAATTAAAGTGGTCAGCAGCATTATAGCCTTGTTGCATGCTGATATGTCATCCATTTGTTTTGGAAATAGGGAAATGGCACCTTAGATATCTATGTATTATATGGAAAATTATTTTATATACTCGTAAACTAGATTATCATATTAGATGAGATATTAAATCTTTTAAATAAGATTAAAATTTTGAATCCTGACATTATAAATAAGATAATTGTATTGAAAAAATTATCGTCGTTATAAACTTTTGTAATATCCAGTTTAAATTAGTCAATTAGATATTAATAGTTAGACTATAAAATCATTTTATATATCAACGATGAAAAATAATTTAGTTTTAAATTTTTATATATTATATTTAAGAAATAAGAATTTAAATTTTAAACTCTACGATAAAATTTAATATTTAAAATATCAAATAAAATACATTTGAGTTTTAAATCTCAATCGTGAAAAAATATTATCCCAATTGTAAAATAGTGAGTCATGTTTTACGTATATTCAAGGGTGATAATGAGTCGAGCTGAGTTCGAACCATGTCAGGTTCGATTCGGAAACAGGTATATCTGGATTCGGTTTAGCTCGAGTTCGGCTCGAAAATAATATTATTGAGCTTGGCTCAGGCTCAAAGCTCATCAGGCTCGACTCGGACTCGGCTCGACTCAGTTTGGCTCGAAATGGACAATTTTTTATATTATTGTGTTTTATTATTTATTTATTTATTTGTAATTTTTTTTATTATTTGTAGTTTTGTAAATTTGTTTTGGTTGATAATATTCAATTTATTTCATTTAATTTATTTTTAGTGGATTTACTCTCAATTATTTTATTATTTTTCTTTGCTAAACAAATTATTTTTAATGCATATATAAATATATATATATACATGTATGTATGTTTATATATAATTATTCTGAACTTGTTCACGAGCTTTTCGAGCCGAATTTGGGTAAGTTCGGCTCGACTTGTTTAGATCCCGAGCCGAACCCGAGCCAAACTCGCTCAAACCGAACTTTGACTAAACTTTGACCGAACCAAATCCGAATAGCTCGTGAGCCAGAGAGACTCATTATCACCCCTACGTGTATCAATCAGAATACAAAAAGCTTTATATATATTTTTTTTACATAAAATGACAAGGGTTAAAATGAACAAAAAAAAGGCCAGTCAATTTTGATTGTTATCTCTTCCGAAAAGTGAAATTTATATGATTTTTTTATATAATTTTAATCGATAAAAAATATTTATTTTAATTTTAATTTTTTTATTAACTGGTTCTTTATTCTTATTTTTTTCATATTTTGTCTTCGATACCCGACTCTGTTAGGGCGTGAACAGCACGCTCCAACAATAGTTCAGTCGGAGACCCAAGCCATTTTGATGGCAGTGTCGTGGATTGCGATTCTGATTGGATTGGACGTGGTTTGATACTTTGATGTGGCAGCGGTAAAAAAGAGAGTAAAAAACTACAGTGAATTCCGTGACTGTCGGATCAAAGGGGTGGGTAAAGAATCTTTGTGTTGGTTTTAAAACATACCCACGTGGATGGACATCTGGTTCCCACGTATTATGCAATGAAACCAGAAGACGTGATTGATGCATTCAAACGTTTCTGCCGCCAATGAGATTTTTTATATAGATTATTTGCAAATATTATTATTTTAAAACAAATATTTAGTATTCAATTATGTGCGCATTATTTTGATATTTTAATTATTATTTTTAATAAAATAATATTTAATAAAAATATATAACGGAGGTTAAATACTAATAAATATCATTAACATTAAATATTGTTGAACATCTTTAAATTAATTAATAAAAATTAAAAATTTTAAGAACTCAATATACAATTAATAAAAAAGTGATAAACTCAATATATAAATAATTGTATGTTAAGTCCTTAAAATTTATAATCTTTACTAATTAATTTAACAATGTCCATCGACATTTAATATTAGTAGTATTCAACGATATTCGATACATGTTATAAACTTATCCTAATTAATATCATATTTTTTATTTATATTTTATCGTTTAAAATTAATAAAAACATTACGTGACATGATCAGATGCAATTATGTAAAGAAAAATTTTACATGTTTAGTGTTTAATTATGGTTGTATTATTGTTTTACCTTAACTATTATTTTTAATAAAATAATATATAATATTATATTTTTATTCTATTTTGTTATTATTGTCGTTTAAAATTAATAGAAGTGATAATGTGATTTGAGTTAATAAGAATTTTAATCCAAAATTTTTATAATCTACATTTTAGTTTAATTTTTTATTATCAATTTTTAATTTTTGAATTAACATTATAAATTCCTATTTTTTATTATTCCAAAAATACGATAGTTCAGTTAAACTTTATAATTTAAGGAATAATGGGCTAATGTAAGGTTTATTGGAGGACTCAAACTCCATGATCGAGATACTGACAATAATATAAAAGGTTAAAAAAAGAATTAAACAAAATTTTATCAGAATTAATTTATTTTTATTATAATATAAAAAATTTAAACCTTTAAACTTACTTAAAAGATTAATAATTCATATCATATGGTTAATTGATATTAATTAGAACTAAAGTTTAATTTCTTGTGGTTTGATTTTAATTTTATAATTGTTTATTTGATAATTTAAAATCATCCCATTTATTAAGTCTTAATATTACAATTAAAATTTCTGAAACGTAAGGAGTAGATATTCTACTGGATATACCTTTCACAAAATAAAGTTTAAATCTTAAAGTGTTGTCGAGATTTAAGGGCCAGTTGACATTCTTAATTGGGCATCAATGGACAGTGGTATTTAAAAAATAATAATTCAAGGACTTCTTACGGAAGTGATTTGAAATGCTCAAGCGTAATATAGCCTTTTTCGGTCTAAAATAATAATTAAAGCATAGTGACTATTTAATATTAATCATTACTTAGATTTGAACAAAATAGTAATCATTACTTATCTTTGAATAAAATAGTAATTATTATTAGATATAAATAAATTTAATTAAAATGAATAAGTTTTTTGTTCGTTTGTTTTTAAAGTTATTTATGTTTAATTAAATTTTAATATATGAATTTTATTTATTTATAAAAAATATTTTTTATAATATATATAACTATTTTTAAAAATGAATATTATTATTCTTTTTATCCACGTCTTCTTTTTATAATAAAAGTTTTATCATAGGATGAAGATGAAATATAAATCTATCATCTTTAATATTTTAATAAAAAAATTAAATTATTATTTAAAATCAAATTTTAAATCTACCCATTTTTAAAAATATTGTAATGAATATTATATTTTTAAAAATAATCTAAAAAATTTGTATAATTATAAAAATAAATAAAAATTATTTTTCGTAAAATTTTGCTCTTATTTACCCATTTAATTTAATAAATAAACATTTCGTAAATTATTTATCGAACTCTAATTCATTTACGCCCCAACCATAGACCATAGTTACCGCTTAAAGAAGACAAGGAATAATAAAAAAAAGGAACTTTCATTATTTTATAAATATTTATGATCTTAAAAAGGACATTTAATCATTTAATAATGTCAGATCTGCTAACCGACAATCGAGGAGGTCGGCAATTGTCGGCCGGCGAACCAGCGGAAACATAAACGAAGAAATCTAAACCCCATACTCATTCCTAATCTCTTACCATAGTTTAACACTTATCCGATTTTTAATAGCCGAAAACTCGTTCTTCCTCTCTCTTTCTTCCTTCTCTTTACTCTGAGAAACTTGCTGCTTTCGCCGAGGAAGTTTTGAACCCAAAAATCTAACTGAACTGAGAAATGATGGCATCGGAAAAACTAATTAACTGTTTGGGTCTTTATCCTTTTCTCTAAGAGCTCTTTTATATGAAGCCTCCTTGGCTGTCTTCATTTTTCCGGTGGGCTCCTTTTTCAACCCTCATTCCGATTCAATCTTATGTTAGTTTGTGTTCGAAATGAAATTAAAGTTGTTTTCTGTCTGATTCATTTTAACGGTTCCCGACTTGGAAATGGAAAGGTTTCCTTTTTATTTTTGTTTTGTAAATCCCATTTTGGTGTGTTTCTATTTTTCGCATCTACTAAGCCTAGTATTTCTTTTATCAGTTTCTATGATTCTGGGTTTTCTGGGTTTTGCCTGTTTTTAGAATATCGATTCAAGCTGTTTTTGATTCTCGCGTCTTGTCTCGGCTAAGATCTCTGGGTTTTCATGAGGTCATTTTCTAAGCAATCTTAGATTTTATTTTGTTTTTAAATTTGAACAACACTCTTTTGATTTAATTGTTTCTTTGATTCTGTTGAGAGTCTTGAATATTTCAGTTGTTTGACGAGATGTCTAAATCAATTTGTTTGTTCCGGCTTAAAACCAATCTTAATTGTTTGGGTTTCTTTTTTAATATGAGATGAGTCTTCCCGCCGAGTCCATTCTTCCGGTGTTTGATGAAATGTCTAGATCAGTATCAAAGCTCTTTTTTTATTATTTATTTTCTATATATAATATGTTTTGCATTTGTTTCGATTTCTCAATCATGTCCAGATCACAAAGTTTTTCAAGAATGATTGTATTGGCTAGTGTTTTTCTTTTATGTGGAGGTCTTTTTCCTCATCAATTTCACTTATGTGATCTTCTGTTTTCAATATTACACGTATGGGTGAAGAATTTTTTGAAAAGTATGTACATATATTATAAGGAACTATTGAACCGATACTAATAAATCATTTGCTTTGTTGGGGTGAATATTTTTAGCAAAATCGAAGTTTATAAAGTTTAATTTCATTACAGTGCAACCTTAGAGAGGTTGAGAAATTTTTTATTGCTGTTTTCTCAAAGATTTTGTGTTAATATTAAAAGGAATAGAACTTTGAAGTTATCCATGCAATTTGAAATTTTCTTGTGTTTTTTGGAACTATTTTCTAGTGATTAATTTAACCTGTCTAACTCTGTTCTATTTGTTCTTGTTGGATTTCAGTTGATACAGATTTGCAGTTTAGTACTTGCAGTGAATGCTAGATTATGGATGTTGCAGAGGTTGAAGAGAACTTGTTTGTGGTTAGTGATGCCAAGGTATGAATTCAGTAGCATTTGGATGTATTAAATTTGAAGTATTGGAAATGACATTTTATATGTTTGCTGTTTTTTTTAATTCTAATTAACTTGAAAAAAATGGGGATATGCTTTCTAGTTTATCTGTTTTGGTCATTTATCATCTTTTAAGTTGTGTACTAGTGTTTCACCTGTTATTCTTAAAACCGAAGGCCTTTTATTTTCAGCTAGTTCTAACTTCTAATGCTTGCATCTTGTTTTCTGTCTGTGTGTGTTAAGGACAAAGAAACAAAACATGCTTAATATTCATACTGTTCTTACTTTTTTTCTTTTTCATTTTTTTCCTCATGCAGTTACATGGAGAAATGTGCAAGATACTTTCTGAAATTTATTGCAAAATCATATCGATATTCCCGTCCTTGGAAGCAGCACGGCCTAGGAGCAAATCTGGCATTCAGGCGTTATGTTCATTGCATATAGCACTAGAGAAGGCTAAAAATGTTCTTCAACACTGTTCAACATGTAGTAAACTTTACTTGGTAAGAGTTTCTGTTGTGCACACACGGACATAGGATATAAGCATGTAAAATTTTGTATGTATGTCTGCCCTCAAGAGTAGTTGTTTTTACTTTCATTTCTTACATTCACTAAATGTTCTTCAATGTTATGGTTGTTTTCTTAGAGAATGTTTAATCATGGTGGTTGTGTTCCTACGCAGGCTATCACTGGAGATTCTGTTCTTTTAAAATTTGAGAAGGCAAAATGTGCTCTTATTGACAGTCTTCGGCGTGTTGAAGATATAGTTCCACAGTCCATTGGATGTCAGGTAATAATTTCCTATTCGCAGCTTGATGTTGAAAAGATTAATTGATTTTTTGGGCATAAGGGTCTTTATCCGAATGCAGTTTCATTTGTCAATGTGCTGGTTGTGTTTTATCTAACATTATCCAAGTGCATCTCCTATTGCTTGAGGTTAAAAGCATACCAGTGTCATGTCCCTGCAATATGATCCTTCCACTGTTGCTTTTCTCTGTATGCTGACAGTATTCCAAATTATTGCCTTCAGATTTTGGAGATTGTTAGTGAACTTGAGGGGACTGTTTTCTCACTCGATGCATCTGAGAAGCAAGTTGGTGATGAAATGATTACATTACTCCAGCATGGGAGAAAATTTGATGAATGTAATGACAATAATGAGCTAGAGTCATTTCACCAGGCTGCTATTAGACTTGGTATAACTTCTTCTAGAGCAGCCCTAACTGAAAGAAGAGCTCTTAAGAAGCTTATAGAGAGAGCTCATGCAGAGGAAGACAAGAGGAAGGAGTCTATTGTGGCTTACTTTTTGCACCTCATGAGAAAATACTCCAAATTGTTCCGAAGTGAGGTTTCAGATGATAATGATTCACAGGGTTCGACACCTTGTTCCCCCACTGTTCTAGGTTCTCTCGAGGATGGAGGGGTTGCTGGTAATGGCCAGGCATTTGAGCGGCATTTATCGAAGCTCAGTTCTTTCAATTTCAAGCCAAATGTTAGAAGATATGGGCAGATGCCCCCTCCACCTGAAGAATTACGATGTCCAATATCATTGCAGCTTATGTATGACCCAGTCATAATCGCCTCTGGACAGACATATGAAAGGATCTGTATTGAGAAATGGTTTGGTGATGGCCATGACACCTGCCCGAAGACTCAACAGAAACTCCCACATCTCTCTTTGACTCCTAACTACTGTGTTAAGGGTCTCATTGCTAGTTGGTGTGAACAAAACGGACTTCCTAATCCTGATGGTCCCCCAGAGTCTCTTGATCTTAACTATTGGCGTTTGGCCTTGTCTGAGTCTGAGACTGCAAATTCAAGATCAGTGGATAGTGTCAGTTCATGCAACCTAAAAGGGATTAAGGTCAGTCCTTTAGAGGAAAGTGGTACCATTGAAGAAGTGGAAGGGAATGAAGCTGATAATGAGCATCCCCGCCCTCAGGAAGAAGTTTATGAGGTTAATGTGCTAGAAAGATATCAGGATTTGCTCTCTCTTCTGAATGAAGAAGAGGACTTGAGGAAAAGGTGCAAAGTTGTGGAACAAATCAGGATTTTGCTGAAAGATGATGAGGAGGCGAGGATTTTTATGGGGGCTAATGGCTTTGTTGAAGGATTATTGAGATTTCTGGAGTCAGCTGTTCGTGAAGGGAATGCAATGGCTCAGGAAACTGGTGCAATGGCTCTCTTTAACCTTGCCGTCAACAATAACAGGTTTGTTAAAATTTGTCTTTTCTTAGTTAAATCTAGTCGTGCATATCTGTGAGCAATTTTTTCTTAGCTTTTGACTCATTAATGGATACACCTGGTCATTGAAGGAGAAAGGATCCCCTATAAAATGACAGGAAACAGAAGGACATTGCTAATTCTTTCATTTTAAAATTGCAACTTATAATTGATTGACATTATATAAATATGTAATTATCGAGCTGAATCTTATTTAATTTTCTTTATTTTTAAATTTAAAAATCAGGAACAAGGAGTTGATGTTAGCTGCTGGAGTAATTCTATTGCTGGAAGATATGCTTTCCAATTCCAATGCCAATGAATCAGCAACAGCTCTCTATCTTAATCTTTCTTGCCTTGAGCAAGCCAAGTCTATCATTGGATCAAGTAAGGCTGTCCCATTTTTAGTCAAACTACTTGGAGATGAGACTGATCCACAATGCAAGCTCGATGCACTTCACACTCTGTATAACCTCTCTACCGTGCACTACAATATCCCTAGCCTTCTTTCTGCCGGCGTAGTCAATTTCCTACAGCCACTTGTGGTCTCTGGTGACCAAGCTTGGACAGAGAAATCTATCGCTGTTTTACTAAATTTAGCTTCAAGTCAAGCAGGAAAGTCCGAGATAATTTCAGCATCTGGTCTCATAAGTGGCCTGGCATCCGTCTTGGATACCGGTGCATTGATCGAGCAAGAGCAAGCCGTTGCATGTCTTCTACTTCTTTGTATTGGAGACGAGAAATGCAGTCAAATGGTCCTACAAGAAGGTGTGATTCCAGCACTGGTATCGATTTCGGTGAACGGGACGACAAGAGGGAGGGAGAAGTCGCAAAAACTTCTGATGCTTTTTCGCGAGCAGCGGCAACGAGATCATCTGCCAGCAGCAGATGTAAATCCAAGTATAGAAACCAGTCAAGATCCCATGGCCACACAGGCTGCAACTCAAGAATCCAACCCACCCTGTAAGTCTGTATCAAGAAAAAAAATGGGGAGAGCCTTGAGCTTTCTATGGAAGAGCAAGAGTTATTCTGTTTCCCAGTGTTAAAAGCGTTTGCAAGCTGATGTAAATTTCCCACTGTATCTTCTTTTCTAGTTCTCCTGTCCTGTTCCAATGGACAGTGTTTTTTCTCTCTCTCTCTCTTTTTTGGTTGGTTGGTGGGGGGCTTATAATAGAGAAGCAGAAATGTACAGGCCCTTTGTAATCTATGGATTTTTGGCTTTTTTCTTCTAGTTCTGGATAGGAAAGTACATGTACTTTATGTATGTCATAATTAAGGCTTAGGTTGAAAAATTTCTGCATTTTTCAATATATTTCAAAAATCATATCTACACTGTTATGTTTGAATATACGTCGGATATATACAAGTTTTCGAACACGGGAATTCCGGGATGAAAATGAAAACTCCGGGTAACACAGCTTTACATAATGTAGAAAAGCAGCTGCAACCAGCCTATATACCCTAATAATTCTGCTAAAATGTATAAAAAATGCATAAACTAAATGACAACTGAAATTCTTTGATATTTCCCCCGATTGCAGGCTCCAACGTTCATGGAAAAGAGCTTGTAGTGAACTTTGATAGCGGTTTTTATCGGACAATTCATGCATAGAGCATCCAGAAATCAATTAATCTTCAGTTGCAATGTCATCTCTTTCACTTTGATTCACCTTCACAACATCATCGCCGGTTGGCTTCCCACTTTTTTCATATTCTTCTTGTTTTTCCTTTCTTTAATGTTTTCTCTACTTCCCCTCTCTAATACGTCTTTATACGATCCTGTCGACTTTAATATGTCATTATACGATCCTGTAGGTTTTAGTACGCCATTATGCGATCCTGTCGGTTTTAGTACGCTATTATACGATGTTGTTGATGTTGATACGTCCTTATAGGACCCTTTCGATTTCAATATGTCCTTGTACGTTACTTTGGCAGTACTTGGATTAACCATCTTACCAGCCTTTTTTTCTGCTTCATTTTCTGGTTTTTTAACCTCTTCATGATCGCTATGATAGAGCTTTGCTTTGTCCTGATAACTTTTCGATTCTAATATGTGACCAAAATTAAGGGGTAATGTGGGGAGCTTTACTTTAGTGTGACTAGTTTTCGATATGCGGCTGAAAGTAAGGGATTCTGTGGGTAGTTTTGTTTCAGTATGATCAACTTTCACTTCTGATGCAGGGCCAACATTAAGGGATTGTGCGGGCAGTTTTGCCTCCTTGTGACCAATTTTCACGTTTGATACAGGGCCAAAGTCAAGGGATACTGTGGGGAGCTTTACTTTGCTGCTATCAGTTTTCGCTTCTGATGTGTGGATGAAATTAAGGGATTCCATGTGGAACATTGCTTCAGTGTGACCAATTTTCGCATTTGATACACGACCAACGTTAAGGGATTTTGAGGGGAGTTTTGCTTCGTGGTGATCGGTTTTCGCTTCTGATATGCGGCCAAACTTAAATGGTTCTGTGGGGAGCTTTGTTTCGATATGATTAGTTTTCGCTTCTGATAGATGACCAACATTAAGGTATTTTGTGGAGAGTTTTGCTTGGATGGGATTAATTTCTGCTTCTGATGCATGACCAACATTAAGGAATTGTGTGGGGATCTTTGCTTTGTTGTGATCAGTTTTCACTTTTGATGCACTGGCAACGTTAAGGGTGTGTGTAAGGAGTTTTGCATCATATGGATCGGTTTTCACTACTGATACGCCGCCAACATTAAGAGATTCTGTAAGAAGCTCAGCTTTGTTCTGATCAGTTTCCTCTACTGATATGACACCAACATTAAGGGATTCTGAGGGTAGCTTTGCTTCGTTGTAAGAAGTCTGCGCTTCTGATTTGTGATCAACATTAATGTTTTGTGTTGAGAGTTTTGCTTCGTTTTGATCGGTTTCTGCTTCTGGTTCATGGCCAACATTTAGTGGTTCTGTGGGGAACTTTGCTTCGTTCTGATCAATTTTCACTTCTGACAGACAACCAACATTAAGCGATCCTGTAGGGAGATTTCCTTCATTGTGATTGGTTACAGCTTCTAATACGTGGACAACATTAAAGAACTCTGTGGGGAGCTTTGCTTTGTTATGATCAGTTTCTGCTTCTGATTTGCAACCAACATTAAAGGATTCTATGGAGAGCTTTGCTCCGGTATGATCAGCTTTTGCTTCGTAACCAACATTAAGGGGTTCTGTGGAGAGCTTTGCTTCTTTGTGATCAGTTTCCACTTCTGATATGGGGTCAATATTAAAGGATTCTGTAAGGAGCTTTGTCTTGTTATGATCCATTTCAGTTTTTGATACCATAGAGAGTTGTGCTTCGTTCTGATAAGTTTCGACTTCTGATACTACGGAGAGCTGTGCTTCATCAAGGAATTCTGTGGAGAACTTTGCTTCGTCGTGATCAATTTTCGCTTCTGATACAAGGTCAATATTAAGGGATCCTGTGGGGAGCTTTGCCTTGTTATGATCAGTTTCTGGTCCTGATATTGTGGTAAGCTTTACTTGGTTATGCTCAGTTTCTGCTTCAGATATGCAATTAATATCAAGGGAAACTGCAGGGAGCTTTGTTTCATTACGGTCGGCTTCAGCTTCTGATATCCGATCAATATTAAAGGCTTCTATGGAGAGCTTTGCTTCGGTATTATCGTTTTTCGCTTCCGATTCTGCGGAGAATTTTGCTTCATTGTGATCAGTTTTTACTTCTAACATGCATACAACATTCTGGTATTCTACAAGGAGCTTTGCATTGTTTTCATCAGTTTCCACTTCTGATATTTTAGATAGTTTTGCTTCATGGCCATCAGTTTCCACTTCTGATGCATGGTTGACATCAAGGGAATCTGTAGGGAGTTTTGCTTCGTTACGATCGATTTTTGCTTCCGATGCATGCCCGGCATTCAATGATTCTGTAGGAAGTTTTGCTTCGTCATGATCAGATTCGGCTTCGGACACAACATTAACACATTCTGTGGCACCTTTTGTTTCGATACCATCTGTTTCCATTGTTGATTGGGGACCAACAGGAAAGGATTCTGTAGGAAACTTTACTTCATAATGATCAGTTTCCGGTTCCGATACGCGGCCGTTGATGGTCTCGTTGTATGTTATATCAACGACAATATCTTTTTCTGTTGTGTTTTCAAATCCCATACGAGTTAATACCGACGTTGAGAGCTTCAGCCATGAGATTGCTATGTTTAATCCCCAATTCAGCAATGGAACTTGCTTGATTATCACCGGGAATTCGTTCAAAACATCATCGAATCTTTCCGGGAGAGCTTCGACGATTCCAACAACCTCATCGACCATGTCGAAAACATGTTTCGACGACGGGAAAAGTGTCTCGGACAGATTTTCGAGTGCCAAGATACAATCATCGACGAATAAGAAGATGGCCAACCAGAAATTTTGCAGGCAATGGAGAAAACAGGAAACCGTTTGCGCCGTCAATGACAAAAGCCCTTTCGCCATTAAAGCCAGCGGTTCACTCAAGTCTTGAGCTTTCACGTAAGCTTTGTGAGCGATAGCAATGGCGGACACTCCCCAGGTGTGCAATGGACGCCGTCTGCATTTCATTCTAATGCTTGTCGTTGAATCTTGGTCAAAACTTCCAGCCTGGTAAAAAATTTTGAACATTTTATTTTATCGTATTTTATAATAATTAATTCTTTTAAAAATTTAAATAAATAAACAAAATCAAATAAATTCGATTCAAATCTGGAATCATATCATTTTTCTAATACGAAGACTCGATGATCAACGAGAAAAATACGCTAAAGTCTCGGTAATACGAACGGCAGTTATGAAATTTAGCGGGTAATACGCTAACGGTCAACGGTTATAAGCACTTGTAAACTGGTGGTCCCCACGCAATCTATAGTACTTTCAACGTGGCAAAAGGATAAGAGAGCCACGTGTCAACTTTCTCCACTTCTGTAATTAAAACATTATTTTATTTTATTTTCATTTCAAACCATCAACTTGTATTTTTTAGGAATAAGGGTAAAATACATAAATAGTCATTGAATTATATTAGAATGAATTTTTTACCACTATTTTTTAAAATATGAAATGATTATTAAACATTTGATTTGATGTGAGATTGTCATCAAAAATTTTCAAATGCTTGTTCCGGTCAGTAATTCACGGTGCTCGGCTGCGGTCCGGGAAACAGTCTCCGAGCGATAGATCTCAGAAAGTTCTTGCAGATGAGCTTAGAGCTAAAGTACATTTTTTTTCATAATTATTCTAGCAGCTGATTCCCATTTCTAGGATTTTAGTATTTTAGATTCTTAAATCCTAACCTATACATTTTGTTACGTAGCGTGTGTCAGATACGAGTACATGATTTATATTCGATATACATAAACATTTTCTATGTTTTTCTCCACATGCATAAAGGATCATACCTCATACCTCATATCATTACTCTGATTGTTTCTCCTTTATATGATAAAAGATGACATGTTTCGAGTTCGACACGTTGCGGATGAATTCATGAAGATGCTGGCAGACACCGAATGGTCAGCATTTTTCTGCAAGATTTAGCCATTTACCAAAGCTTGAACTCTGTATAACGAACCATTGTTGCTGCTAACAAGCAGGACACTATGTTCCCATCTCCCTTTTTCAATTCTCCATCATCAAACCCTACAAGCAAGTGAAATCTTCATCCGTTTCGCAGGTTCGACGAGGGTGATTACAACAAATACGTTGTGCAGATGCGACAGCCTGAGCTGCTCATGTGCTGAAGTGAGTTTAATTTCTATTTTTCATTTACCTTTCTGCAGGCATCAAACTTGTTTCTGTGCTTGTGCTTGTGACTGCTCCTGCAACAATATGTACATATATATGTCACGTAAACTTTGTTATTTTGTCGATATATCTATCAACAGGACCGCCATAACAGTTTACATGAAGGAAAAGAAGTCTGAAAACTATATCAGAATATGGGCAGTAACTAATTCCTCCTCTAAACTGTAAGATTTCTTACTTTTAACCTCTTTTTAAATAATAATATCAAGTCGATGTCGTAATCGTGTTATTTTCTTGCATAGTATTGTAATTATTTGTATCGAATCGCGTAATTATGCCGTGCCGGATATGGTGATCCTAACAAAGTGCTAGAACAATGATAGTAGGTATTTTGCAGGTGGAAGAAGAGATGAGTGCAGTGTGAAATGGTGTTGTAAGGAACTGTAAATGCCTTTTTGGATGTGTTTCAGATTCAGAATTTAACTAGGATGTCCATCTTTGTAATATGATTTGTTATATTAACAGTGGAATAACAAGATTTTACCTACTCGATTTGAGATGTCATATATTTATAATAAAACTTTAATTGAACCGGTCCAAACTTAATAATTTAAAAATTCAAGCTTAACTCAAAATTTACGGTTTTATTATCAATTCAAACTTGATTGAATACGAATACTATCCCTAAAAGCTTGATCTTAAGTCTCAACACAAATAAAAGATTACACTATTTTGGTACATTCGATTAAGCTCGATTCTGTTGTTTACATATTTGAAACTCAGGTTAGAATTCGTTTCGTATATAAATTTTAGTTACACAATTTATATAAGTAGTTAGATGGTTTAGATACAAGTAGTTGCCTATCAGCAAATATCTCTAACTCCAATTATTAATGAAAAAAAAAGAGAAATTACTTGAAAAAACCCTATATTAAATAGGCTTTTAATGAAAAAAATAAAACAGTACAATCTAAGAAATACAAAATACTAACTGCTTAAAGTAATAGGTAATATATTTATTAGGGGTGTATAAATTTGGATATCGGATCGGATTCGATCCGAAATTTAGGATCACCTAAATAACGATCCGTATCTGATCTAATAAAATTTGATAATCGAAATTTGTATAATCAAAAATACGGATTGGATATTCGAATATTCAAATTTATGAAATATTTTTTTATTTTTTTAATTTGGTGGTCCTATTCATAAAAAAAAAAATAAGTTTTTGAATACAATAATCAACAATTAACGAAATAACAAGATTTTTATCCATGAAAATTTTATATTTTTATATATACCAAGTAAAAATATCAAATATAACAATATTTATATGTATAAAAAAATAAAATTTTTGAATAACAAATAATCAAATATCTGATCCAAATATAAAATACCTATCCGTATCCGATCTAAAATTTTCGGATAATCAATCCAAATTATCCGAAAAATAAAATTTCAAATCAAATATCTAAAATTTCAGATCAAATCAACGGATAATAAATCTATTTTTGTACACCTCTAATATATATAACATAAGTTGTTTATGACTAATGTGCACGAAATGTGATGATATTATAAACACAATAAAAATATTAAGAAAAGAGATTTTATTATTTTAGAAAAAAAACATGGTTTTCGTTAGAAATTTATTGCATTAGTGTTTTTTAAAAAATATATTTAATAGTTAAATAATAAAAATACAAAAAATTAAAAATATTCTGCGTCTGAACTTTAAAAGATATTAACAAATAACTCCAAGTTGGTGTGTTATTTTTTTCTAAAAGATAATTTAGTTTAGTGTGCAAAAGAAGAAAAAAAACATTCTGGACAAATTTCTGGATCAGTCTCTGCATAAGGAAATCTAAAACCTCTAATTTCCCTTCTTCGATTGCTTGAGAAGAGGCTTCGTACTTTTCACCAACTCATCAAGCATCGCATTTAGCTCTTCTGAGGATGATTCATCTACCTCTTCTTTGGATGATGCATTTAACTCTTCTTTCGAATCGTCATCCGGCTTTGGATCCATCCTGAAGAACAAAACAGTGGACAAACAAGTATCAAACTATAAATGTTTTAGGAGACCGAAATAGATGCTACATGTTTTCGGTTATATTGCTTCCAACCAAAAAGAAAAAGCGAAATGCAAAGTCCGACGAGTTCAAACAGAATACAAGAATCTGATAATTCAGTAAGCGTTATATCAAACATCTATAGAATATTAAAATGTATAAAGTGCATGTCCAAGAAAGCAGAGCATAATAAGAAAGTAGAAATCGAAGAATCAAGAATGATTACATGTTATAAAGTCTCTTCATTGTATGAACTATGCGTGTAGCGTCGGCACCTACAACTTCATCCTCCTTTTTGCCTTCTTTAAAGTACCGTATAGTTGGCTGTATCGAAAGATGAAAATTTAGTAATAGAATGAAGAAATGTGTTCGTATAAAGAACAGAGAACAAGCACTTAAAATCTATTTTGAGAATTGAGATAGACAGATAGACAAAACACTTCAAAATGTCACTTATAATTGACATTGACCACGGATATACCGATAATTATAATGCACATACGCATCTTACTCGATTACTAACTACTATTGCAAGCATAACTAATTTCAAATTTCCAATAAAATCGAACTAAGACTTTAAACTAAAACTAGAAATCATACTTATCCAACAAATGTTCAACCAGTATATAATCATTCAAGAGAACACGAGATTGATAGCAAAAGAGTGTTTGCCACCATGTATAAACGGTAGCAAATACCTGGTTTGCAGTTCAAGTACTGAACGATCAAAATTAAAAGAAATGTAATTTACCACAGCTGTAACATTTAGTTCTTTCAGTTTCCCAGCAAGGCTTTCCTGCAACACACGGACAACATTAGCTCCGATTAGTAATACTCAGAAAGAGCTTCTCAAAAGCAAAACTTAAAATAATTAAATGTTTAGCCTCTAATTAAAACCAATCAAGCCCAAGAAAACTATGTTATTCGGATACGAGTGTGAGGCGTATGAAATGGGTATGCTCATTTCCTTCTAAGTTCCCATGTATTTGGATTTTGGAGGGTTCTTAAAGCATAATATACCCATATACCAATGCCTTAGTTAGGGATGGGCACGGGTCGGGTCGGATTTTCAGCCCACCCGCACCCGACCCGAAAAATCACACCCGTCACCCGACCCGGGTTTAGGGTGAAAAAATCCAACCCGACCCGACCCGATTTTAAGCTTTAAAATCCGACCCGACCCGACCCGAATCATTAAAAAATTTTAAAATTTTATGGACTAAATTGTAAAAAAAAATTTAGGGATCTAATTGTAAAATTATTTAATTTTAGTGACCTAATTGTAAAAAAATAATTTTAGTGATCTAATTGTATAAAATATATATAAAGAGGATAATTATTGCAAATATCCCTAAAATATATATGGTAAAATTACACTATTAGTCCCGGGTCGGATTTTTTTCACCCTAAACCCGAATTTTTAAAAAAAAAAAACGACCCGATCGGACCGGGTCAGAACCGGTCGGGTTCGGGTTCGGTGCCCATCCTAGTCTTAGTCTGAATCCTGACAATACACAACACATCACCATTATGATTTTAAGTTCTTACGGTTAAAATGTATATCATAGCCAGTAAATTATGAAGCTAATAGATTCAATAAAGACACACACATATTATATATATATATATATATATATATATGTGTGTGTGTGTGTACATGTATGGTTTTATTTACCTCATCGATATCCATCTTATAAATTGTTACTTCAGGAGTTCTCCGAGCCAACTCGTCCATGACAGGACCGATGAATCGGCCTACAAAGAGATGGAAAACAATGGATATTAATGAAAAAAGTCAATGCCTTCATATTAGAAATCAAAACAAAAAATTTGAAAAACTTACAAGGAGCACACCAAGTGGCAGTGAAATAGAGAACAGCCGGCACGGATTCACCTTCAATTCTGGTAACAGCAGTATTGAACTCTTCTTCTGTCTTAACGGGGACAACATTCTCCGGAACTGAAATTAAAGAACCAAATTACATTAAAAAAATACTCTTTTTTCCGATGTTCAAAGAGAAAAAAATCAAAGAGCAAAAATGAAACTTACCCGGCGCAGGCTCGGTTTCGAGGAAAGATGGTTTGAAAAAATCGGGATAAGAATCCGAGAAATGTCGGGATAAATTAGGGTTTTGGGGGGTCCAAACAGAGAATGGGTTT
The DNA here is from genome assembly GCA_035048815.1 of Abelmoschus esculentus. Taxonomy (NCBI): domain Eukaryota; kingdom Viridiplantae; phylum Streptophyta; class Magnoliopsida; order Malvales; family Malvaceae; genus Abelmoschus; species Abelmoschus esculentus. Next base: position 2,340,071 of record JAUCBN010000031.1, on the reverse strand, counting down.
GGGGGGATTGAAGGGTTTCTCCCGGAGGCTGAGATTAGGTTACTCCGCGTAAGGAGAACTCGGGAAGAAGATGAAGAAATAGAGCGGACCCTGTAAGCTTGACGGAGAAGAAATGGACGGATAATCGATTGCCCTCTCATTTTTCCCCTTTTCTCAGATGCTGGTTTTCTCTTGCTGGAAGTAGGGGAGTGAAACTGGAAGTGGTATTTTACGTTCTTCCTTCTGAGATCAGCGTAGGAAACGACATTTAAAGGAGAAAACTGCGGGGATTTGTTTCCGCCATTTTTGCAGCCCTACTTGTAAAGTGTAACTGAGTTGGGTTGACGAGTTAAAGGGGCCTGGTTTAGTCTTTTCAAGGCCCAAAGAAAATTTTCACTTGAAATAAATATATATATGAGGTTTTAATTTCTCCATAATCATAAGAAGTGTGAATATTTAATATATTGTTTATGTAAAAAAATTGTAAAAATATATTTATATTTTAATTAAAATTTTAAATTTTAATATCAAAATTTAAACTCTAAATCTTACATTATAATCATAAAATTTAATTAAATTCTATAATATAATTTTTTAATTTTTAAACTTCAAATGCCTACATAAATCTATTCTATTTTGTGGTGATAAAGAAGACATGCAGATTGAAAGTATTGATCTAAACAGACATAAAATGAACAGCTCTATGAGGCCAAATTCCGAGTAAAAAGTTTTTTATAAGTAACGAGAAGCTCTCAAGAGTTTCGATCATCAACAACGGAAAAGTCGTAACGCGTTTAGCACTCAGTGCCAGCAAGCCCTTGCATGCGTGGAGCTGTAAAATGGTCAGACACTGACATCGATTCCTGAGGAATTGGTCAGGAAGAACAAACAGGTGAAATATAAGTTACATGGGTTGAGCTTTCAGTAAGCTCTTATTTCTCGGCTCACTAGACGAGGAATATGCGTACAGTAGAAAAAGCTTGAAGCAACTAGCAATGCTACCATCAATCAAGGAGAGTTTTACCAACCCTGCCATCCTAGAGCGTTAGCGTACAAGAAGATCATTTATCAATTGAGTTAGTCACACATTTTTTCTCAGATGTAGAAGTTTTATTCTGATGTGAAAATTTTATTTTTTGCTAATATATAAAATATTTTTTAATTATTACTTTTATTATTTAGATACATGATTTATGCCTTTTAATTTTAATAAAAAATTAATGATTATTCTATAATAAAAAATAAATTTTAGTGATTATTATATAACTTGAAAATTTAATGATATTTTACAATTTTAGATGGTTCAGTGACAGTTTCGAACTTTATCCTAAATCATTTTGGGATTTATCCGTTCAAGAAAGGCGCCAAAGAAAAATTATTCGAACCCTAAAAATTTCGATCAATTCGATAGAAAGTTGATGAAAAAAATTTGGTGAATACAATCAATGGCGAATCTTCCAATCGTGCAGTTTGAGAGTAAGATTCTGGAAACAGTAGAGCAGAATCAAGTGGTGGTGGTTATAGGAGAGACCGGCTCGGGGAAGAGCACCCAGCTCTCTCAGATGCTCTACCGAAAAGGGTACACCGATTACGGTATCGTTGCCGTCACTCAGCCCCGTCGTGTGGCCGCCGTCTCCGTTTCAAGGTATTGTTCTTCCAACGCAAACTAGGAATTATAACGCTTTAGGAATTCAGAACATGTAATTTTTTGCTGATAGTAAGGTTTATTGACTTATTGTCGTTGAAGGAAATTGAATAAATCCTTACATTCTAACTATTTATTCGTGTAGACGAGTTGCTCAGGAGCTTGATGTTAGGCTTGGGGAAGAAGTAGGCTATGCTATTCGGTTTGAAGATAGAACTTCTGAAAGAACACGAATCAAGTAATGCATTTAAGCTTAATCAGTCTAATTTCCAGTTGCAGTTTTTTTTCCTGTTTTTGTAATTTCCAAGTTTATTGGCTTGTTAACAACGGTGTTATGTAAAAAATGCATAGATACCTCACTGATGGAGTACTTCTTCGAGAAAGTCTGTCAAATCCAGAACTGAATCAGTATTCTGTTATTATTTTGGATGAGGCTCATGAAAGGAGTCTGAACACGTAAGGTTCACTTTATATGCTGTTTCTTTTATCTGTGATTTGTTTATATTTTTTTCGTTGGGTTTATGCTGTAGTTACAGAATCTTTAATTTCTCAGTGATATTCTGCTGGGGTTGATGAAACGTTTAGTTAAAAGAAGAACCTCCAATTTTAAAGTGCTGATAACATCAGCAACCCTTGATGGTGAAAAAGTCTCGAAGTTCTTTTCAGATTGTCCCTTGTTGAGTGTCCCCGGAAAATTATTTCCCGTGGAAATATTCTACAGCAAGGAGCGTCCTACAAGCTATCTCGAGTCTTCCCTTAAAACGGCTCTGGGTATGGTGCAAGTTCATCTTTTGTTACATATTCAGTTGTTGCAAGATTTTATTCTGCATATATGCTTGCCGTTTCTTGTTGTTTAGCTAACCTGCGATGTGGTTGCTTTCTGCACCAATATCTGCTCTAGTTACATAGTAGTGTAGAAAGAATAATCAAGTGTTTTTTATTCTTTGTATGATGAATGTTATCCCTTCTGTCCTCCACTACGAAATTATTGATTAAATAGTATTATTGGTATTTGGTGCACTAGTCGTGCGATTACATGTGCTGAGGTGTTGAGGCACAATGCACATCAGCTGTAGTGCTGTTCAATTATTTTGATTTGAACAGGAAACTTTGGGATTCTGAAATTTCCTGACAATCATAGTTTGATGTTTTGAGATCTTACCATGTAATGATTTTGGCAGATATACATGTTCGGGAACCGGAGGGTGACATCCTAATATTCATGACTGGACAGGCAACCTTTCTCTCTCTATTCGTTCTTACTTCTTGGGGTGGCATTGGATGTGGATTTAACTTGTATCTTTTTCTTGGTTATACATTGTTTCATTGATGATTAACTGATTCTTTTAGAGCTGAGTGGTCATTTTTATAGGATGATATAGAGAAATTGGTATCGAAGCTGGAGGATAAAGTTCAAAGTCTAGAGGAAGGCTCCTGCATGGATGCATTAATCCTTCCTCTCCATGGTTCTTTGCCGCCTGAAATGCAGGTATACTTTTGTCTTGGATTTCTTTCCTTTGCCTCTGTTGCTCCATAGGAAGTGAAATTTACTTAAGCTGATTTTCTTCAGATACTGATATTAATGGTATTAGATTTCCACAATTTTTTGGTCGACAAATTTTTGTTTTCTATGACCCAACAGGTGCGTGTATTCAGTCCACCCCCTCCGAACTGTAGGCGCTTTATTGTTGCCACAAACATAGCTGAAACTTCTTTGACAGTTGACGGTGTTGTGTAAGCAAATTTGGTACTCGTAAAATGTTGCTTGTCAGTGTTTGTCTTTGTTCTATTAGTTTAATTTCCACAATTTGACCTATCTCCTGGCCAAAATTGCTTGTTTATACTCTAATTCATTCTTCTTTTAAATTTCGATAGGCTTGATTAGGTTCAAAATTTTTGTAACCTGAGTGGAGAGGTTTAGCATCCACTGTTCTCAGTTTATACTCTAATTCATTACTGCTACTGATGCATACAAATATCCTCAAATTTTGGTCTTTATCAACCAACATTTTCTTAATTTGCCAAGATCATGCGAATATTTCTGCTCTTAGCGAAGCAATTGCTGTGTTGTGACTACGTAGGTTTAACATAAATGGTCAAATATAAACCAAGAGGCAGTGAAGTCCTTGGTCTCCATGTACAAAAATTATGGTAAAATAGATTTATCAAAGACAAGGATATTCTGAGTAACTAGTGGCAGGCCTTTGTATTATATATTTAATTATATTATATAAATGATCAAACATATCAATGGTAAATTTTTCATAATTATTTAATGAAATCACAATGTTATAGTTTGGTTACTATCCTTTTCCTTTTTGTTTCTTATTTTTACTATTTTCTACCTAGAGGAAGTCACTAAGATTTGGTCTTACAGGTTCTACCAAGTGTAAAACTTGTATATGATCCAACGGTAACTATATTATTGTGATTCATTGTACTGTATACCTAATTCTGCCTCCTGCTTTTGCACTTGGTCTGTTTATTGCTAGGTATGTTATTGATTCTGGTTACGTGAAGCAACGACAGTACAACCCAGCAACTGGAATGTATTCCCTTGATGTTGTTCAAATTAGCAAGTAAGTGGATGGCTTTATGTTTCTTTCAGCTTTTGCAGAATCTTCATGTGTTCTTAGTAGCACAACTTACAGTTGTGATTCATTATGGTCTTTATTTGTTTGCAAGCTCAATTTTCCTTGCATGATTTTACCCTTATCTTTCTCTGAACAAACTTATGTTCTTATCTTTCTTTTGTTATTTGAGTGATCAGTTGTTAGTATTCTTGCTAATGGTATTTTCCCTTCTTTCTTTTTGAATCATTTTTTGTAACTTTGAGGGTACAAGCCAATCAACGTGCTGGACGAGCTGGAAGAACACGCCCTGGGAAGTGCTACCGTTTATACCCATCCAGACTTTACAACGACGAATTCCTTGATGCAACAGTTCCTGAAATACAGCGATCTTCTCTTGCTGGCAGTGTTCTTTATCTAAAGTCATTGGATCTCCCTGATATTGATATTCTGAAGTTTGATTTTCTTGATCCCCCTTCTGGTAAAAATGGATTCTTATTGTGTTCATTTGTTGTTAGGGCATAATGAAAGAACCAGCATTTCAGTTATCACTGTTTATAATTTCCTTTCTGTCAATATCTATATTGTACGGTTTTTGGTAAATTACTTTATAGAATCAATGTATTGAATCTTTGGTTTAACTGCAGCTGAGTCATTAGAAGATGCTTTAAAGCAACTGTATCTGATTGATGCCATTGATGAAAATGGATCGATAACAAGTATTGGGCGAACAATGGCTGGTAAGGATTCAACTTGCTTTTTAATTATCACCGTGCTAACCAGTTTCTGTTAGTTGATAAATGTATGCATAATTTGGTAGCTGTTGCTAGTTTTTCACTTTTTCTTTTGACCTCGGTCATAGATATGATAACAATGGATTTACAACTCCTGAAACTGGGACCTTGGGAGACATGAATTTGGTGCAGTCAGATTCCCACTGATCAATTACAGACCCTTTTCATGAAACTAAACCCAGAATGGCCACCTTCATTAATTCCTAGTTTACTCGTGTCTAGAACCAGAAAGCATGAGTTGTTGTTTGGTACAATGCTAAGGAATTATATTTACTTGGAATGACCTTGGAAGATATGAAGTTGGGGTGCAGTTAACATCTTGGTGATCAATCACAGACCCTTTTCATGAAACCAAATTCATAATGGTCATCTTCGTTAATTCCTTGTTAACTCATGTCTAAAATTTACAAGCATGAGCTACTGTCTATGACAATGTTAGTGAGTTTTACTTGTAATTACTATCTGTTCCACTTGGAGCTGTGGCATTTATCATGGCTCCTCATATGCATAAAATAATTTTCTTAGTGCTCCCCCCCTGAAACTGATTTATTTTGCAGATGTACTCACTGCACAACTTTGTATTTGTCTGCAGAGCTCCCATTGGAACCTTCACTTTCGAGAACTTTAATTGAGGCAAATGAATTTGGTTGCTTATCCCAGGCTCTGACCGTTGCAGCCATGTTATCAGTCGAAACAAATTTGCTTCCTGGTCGAAGGTATTGTCATGAAAGTCGCAATGAGACTGTCCATTATAATGATGCCGACTATAGCTTTACCTGTTATCTTTAACTACAAGCAGCTAGTTGGAGCGTAAACTGTGCAAATTGTATCAACTTATTTGGCAAAACCAGCACCTTTTAGGTCTTTTTATGTGTTTGGTTTAATATCCTTGGTTCTTCAAGTTCTATTCAAGATGCATTTGATTAGCCAGAAAGAAAATGAAATTATTTCACTTTATGTCGACAGATTTTATTCCTTTTGGGATGGATGGTAGTTGAGGTTTAATGATGTCCAATTTCCATCAATGGAAATGAAGTTTGTTTTTCCATTTATGCTGAGATGTTTTCATTTCTGAATGCTTAATGGTAGATTGTAATGATAAATAAAATAATTTTTCTATCTGCAGCAAGAATAACGAGAAGAAAAGGAAGAACCCTCCGTCGGAACTTCCTGATGGTTCTGGTTTTGGTGATCACATCCAATTGTTACAGATCTATGAATACTGGGATGAAAATGATTACGATATTAGTTGGTGCAAAGATTATGACTTACAGGTATGCTTCTTAGTTCTTATCTTCCCATTGAGAAAACATGCATTTGGAAACTGTAAGACACATGTCTTTTCTATTGTTTAATGCTTTTCTTGTAACTATAATAAAAATGTGCCTCAAGTACCCGAGTATGTGCATACCATGCCATTCTATTTTCAGATGGATCTTTCTGTGATGAGCAGTGGTGCCCTGGGCCTTGATACATAATTCATGGAATGCCTTTGATACTACTCTCATGCTGAAGATGATCATGAATAACACATTTTAAACATTTTGTTGTTAGGTTCGAGGAATGACGTTTGCCAAAGAAGTTCGAAAGCAGTTGTGTCAGATAATGCAGAAGATAGCTAAGGGTCAGCATTGATTTGACTTAGCAGTGATTTCTAGAGATTTTGCCTTTGTTAATTTGACTTGGCTCTACTTTAATATCTATCTCACATGATCAACCAGAAGTACACGTGTTTATTGTATTTTCCATTCTACTCCCTCCAGCCTGGTTCCTAGAAAAAAGATTAATGCTTGAAATAGTAGTTTGACAGCATAATAACCTTCTATGACACGTGTAACATTGATTTGGTTATCTTTCCGACGAGGGTATATTTTTTTTTTCAAAATTTCCATCTATTTGGAGTGCTTTTGAGGGGTCATATCTCTATGCCCATGTTTTGATGTGGCATTGGACATAGGTGTCAGATATGGATATTTAAAGAAAAATGAAGAGTCCAAGCAAATGATAAACCCTTAGCTTCTTAATCCAGAGTCTATAAACATTATTGAAAAATCCCTGCACATCATTTGTATTTTCCATGGCAGTGTTAACTGGAATGGTCTATAGGTTATTAGGTTCTGAAACAGGGAAATAGACAGAAATACGTCTTTCTTTAGAAATCCTGCAGGTGTTAACCTGATCTTCCTGTCATTGTCATTTTCTTTAGAAATCCTGCAGATGTTAACCCGATCTTCCTGTACTTCTCATTTTCCTTCTATCTTGAATTTTCTTTATTGCAGTAACTTGGTTTATTCATCTGAAAACAGGGTCATCAGAAGTGCGAGCAAATCAAAGCCGGAAAAGAGACCAGAATTATAGGAATTTGAGGAAGGCATTGTCCATTGGCTATGCAAATCAGCTTGCTGAGAGGATGAGGCATCATAATGGCTTTCGAACACTGGGTTTTAAGCCCCAACTAGTGCAGGTATCAATTTTTAATGGTATAAATCTTGCAGTAATTTAATTGTATATGAGAACATCATTTAATTTGATAGCTACATTTCCTTTGTTTGAAACCGCTGATTCTTGATCTTTCAAATACATTGTTGTTCAAAATATCACTAAAGCTATTGTTGTTGATGTTAGGTGCATCCTTCCTCTGTGCTAAAGCCAGATGATGATGGATTATATCCGAATTACATCGTCTACCATGAACTTATTGCTACCTCACGGCCATATATGAGGAATGTGTGTGCTGTAGAGCGTCAATGGGTGATGCCGATTTTAGAGAAACTCGACAAACTTGATGTCAGAAAATTAAGGTAAATCAATCAGATCTTGAGACACATACTTTCAATATATTTTCATGTTCTCTGATTTGATCACGTTTCTTTTTCACATTAAGTGGCGGAGGATTGGGTCATGTAGAGGAGGTAACCGAGGGAAACGTGTCAGAGTTGCTGAAGAAGGAAGCCGAAGTTATAGGTCCTGAAGAGCGGGAAAGTAAAATCCAGGCAGCAAGGGAACGTTTTCTTGCTCGCAAGGGAAAGAAATAAAGTCGTGTAGTATGTGTTAACGGACCGTCGCAGTGGGAGGTGCTTTTCAAAGGACCCAACATTTACGATGGATTATATGTTTATACCAACACAACACTGTAAGATTGCATCACAATTTTATGCTCATGCCATTACATAATTTGGTGTAACATTAACAACACTATAATCTCTAGTGACCAAGAAATTGGTGTAACATTAACAATTCTGTTTTCTCAACTCGTTTTTTTTCCTCCAAAAAATGTAAAACATTTTGACCCGCTATAAAAATATGGATTTTTTGGGCTAAATATCATGGTAAATTGTTTCAAATTTGTTATAGTAATGACAAGACAAGACAAGACAGTGGAATCACCAACGTTAAAATATTACCCCAGGATCGTTTCGTCATCAGTAATGACAAGACAGTGGAATCACCAAAGACGTCATCGGTCGAACAAACGGGTAATAGTGGCTTGGCAGTTTCTGGTTTATCGGTTAAGGAAGCGAGGGCAGTTGTGACTACATGGGGGAAACGGAGAAAATCGCAGAGAAGTTTGAGAATCAACGGGAAATGTTTATGAAGGGGATCGGTCATGGGATCTTAATTCAGCTCATCGCTGAAGAGAGATCCGGTTTGTTTTTCTTGAGAATTTGCTTTGAACCTGAAAAAAATTTCCTTATCGACTGTAAATGAAATGATCTGATTTTGTAGATACGAATTCGGGTAAGAGTATCCGTAATTCAGAACATGTTTGGTAATAACAAAATCTCAACCTAAAATCTCCTGCAGACTTATTGAATGCTTCTTTTATTTTTCGGTACTAGTCTCCATAAATGAACAAGGACGTGCAGATTCTCCTGTAATGGAGATTTTCATGTCGTAATAGCACTCGGCAACAAAAATCTATCATCCAGCTCAAGGAAGATGGATAGCGGGCATGCACTTCAAGGTTCAAATTGAGCCTTCTTCTCGATACATTTGGGATCGACCAAACCATCGTCCTTGGTTCCAGTTTAACAAAACTGAGATTCATTATCAGTTTCGAGGAATGATCGGATTCTTATTTTTCAGGTTTTGATCAGTCGATGTCCAAGGGTGTAGTCGTTTTTGACAATTTTTCATACTCTGATCATTGTTCTTCTCCCCCCTCCTGCTGCTTTTACAGAGCTTTGTACCTTTTCTACCTGTTCGGCTGAAACAATAATCGATGCGCGCTCTGCAAGGTCTAAATAGAACAGTAGACACAAATGCAACTAGAAGAATAGCACAAAGAAATTGACTGGAAAACCCCAGAAAACAAGATATAGATAGAGACCTAGAACATGCCACACCATTCTGGTCTTAAATAGGACCCCGCAATCTACCAAACTGCCTCTCAAACATGTTTTGATGGGATAACAGAGAAAGCCAACCACATGAGCAAGGCTTTCGATAGCAGGAAAGGATTTAGCCGAAAAGGATTTAGCTAACCACACCAAGGTTGAAATGAAAATGTAGTGAACCAACACCGAATATATACTATACTCTTCTTGCTAGCAATTGACTGGATTAAACGACTAATATGCAAGCATCTATAGAAACATGCAGTCTCAAAACTACGGCAATACTATCAAAACTACATTATTTGAACTCAGGTGCAACTGTAAAAAAGAAACGAATGTGTCCAAACATAGGTATATAAATTCTTATGCATTTGGATGGCTTAAAGTGACATCACCCCATGTCACACCTGAACATGTGTTTGGACATGGATGCTAAACGAAAAAAAGGTCAGAGCAAACATGATTTTGAAGGAATTCCATAACCCAAAAGAAACATACAATTATAAGTTCAGAACCACTATGGTACCATTTGATTCATAAGTTCTCATCCATCACCTCCAAGTGCTAATTACTATTGCTCATTCATAAATAACTACACGATATTTCGGTGGAACGTATGGATAGTATGTATGTCTGTGTGTGTGGAGAAAAAATCTCTTCTTTATGCACTATTTGCCATTCAAATTCCATACTAGAAGCTATCACATAAATCATTCATGCACTAAAAAGAAAACACTTGTACTTACAGCCAAGGTAGCCACATCAGATTATGCCAATTCAATGAAAAGTGATCAGATCGAATCCATCTATATATGAATAAAAAATAGAGAATGGGAGGTGAGAAAATGGAAGTCAGGCATAACTTTATCCTTACTGTTCCATAAGTTTAAACATCTGAGGGAAAACACAACATTCTTTCTTGATTCATTGCTATAAGTGTACTTCATAATAATTCCCATAGAATCACGTGCATCTTAAATGGAAAATTACAGGATTCCATGTTGATTCACTTATTCAATGTATTCCATTACAGTTGCAATGTTGCATAGAATAGAATGCATCTTATCATTAAACAATGAAAAGCCCTAGTATATGCAAAAAGATAGAAATATTAACGTGAATAGGTTAAGAGGAGACAGAAATATAATTAAAGTGAAAAGGCTAATCTAAGATATTGCAACAGTCTAAAGTTTGTATGGTACCTCTGCTGAGCCTGAAGAAACAACAGGAACTTACATAAAATCCACAATATGAAGGTAACTTCTTCAACCTGCTAGCTTTGAGGCTGCAGTGACATTCACAGACATGTCATAAAATATTCCACAGCTAATTACAGCTTTGAATTTCTCAGACCAGAATTGAAACATGATAAAAATGGAAATATCAAATTAAACATTAACTTCAACGTCTTTACGAGATGTGATGATTGCTGAATAACTTACATTCAACAGGTATACTAAATTAATGAAGTAAAAAGAGGGGGTTGATAGCAAGTGCAAAATAAGACAACTAAGGTTAAAAATTAACACTATTATAAAAATTAACCAATCTCATGGACCTTATGCCACTTCTTAACTTTACTGCTTCAAAGAATATACAAAAGCCCAACTTAAGCTTCAAGACAGATCAAATTGTCCATTCATGAAAAAGTACAAGCTCCACAGAGAAATAATGAATTCAGAAACCAATTACTTTAGTTGACAACAATAAACAGGTTTGTATACCCTTTCTCCAAACGAATGCAGACACAAGCACAAAATAACAAATCTTGAACAAATCCATAGCGAAGAGAGAAAAAATTTGCAACTCTTAACTATAAAATTCTCTTTCAACCCAACAAAATAATGTTCTACAAAAACCATATACATAAATGTTGTACTAGCAGTAATTTTAAATCATGGCAACTTTCCACTGCATCCCCAGTAAAGTTACAAGTGGTTACCCCATATGAAAATAAGAAAAATAAAAACAAAAAATACAGGTTAAGTATTAAGTAACCAGTATTTTTCATACTGCAGAGGAAACTCCTAATGGATGGACAAATATACCTAATCCCATAAAGCCACTCCAGAGACTGGATTAATAAATTACCTTTGTGTACAATGGTAACTACCAATTTCTTCGTCAATGAGAAGCGAAGAACGTCCCCTCCACACCAACCGCCTCTTGCAAACACAAGGTCAATATTAAAACATGGAACTGAGTTGGAAGAAATCTATATTATTTTAATATCCAAAACTAGTTATAACGAGAGTTTACATCATTGTTCCAATAAAAACATGTTACACAAGTTTCAGCTGAAACTGATTTCTAAAAGAAAAGAGGCTAATATGCCACACCTTGCGATACCAGCTGTCAGATGCATTTCTATATGAAGATCAATACTGGAAAACAAATTAACCTGCAAACATCTGGTTCACATGAAGAGGCAAACATTTATCACCATCCAGATCATGACAATTCCTGCTAAAAACGGCAAGAATGATGGTCTGACAAGCAAAGTTGGCAACTTCCGTTGAATGCTCTCACCTCAATCAGTCATTTAACAATAATGCGAAAAATTATAACATGAACATCAAATGGAACTGATGGACAATTTTCTCTCAGCCAAACACACCACCAGTCCCCAATTCCCCTCGCTGCAACTCCTTTCTACGTTGCTCTTCCAAAGGATTTGGACTCTTCAGCATTCTTCTTATATGCCTGAGCATGATAATAAATCCCTTCTTTAAAACTTTAATAATAATTGAAACAAATTTACTTAAAGCACTTGGGATGTTTTCTTGTTTATTCTGCTCAATACCTGTCTTGGGCATGTTGAGCAGGGAAAGTGGGCATGAAAGCTTTAGTCTTCGGAAGAGGAACTTCATGAAACCATTCATGATTAAGAGCAGCTTCAGCTGTAATACGCTGAAAGTAATACCATAGGCACAATAAATAATCCACAAGAACAATGATATAGTAACCAAAATGCTATGCAAGCCAAACTATTTACCTTCTCAGGGTCATAAGTAAGAAGTTTATTCAACAAGTCAAATCCTGCATCAGAGAGAACAGGCGTTCCAATGAATGATGTTGCTGGAAATTTCTTACGCAATAGGTTATACCTGAAAGGAAAATATCAGTAATTAATACAAACAAAAATAATTGCAATGTTACTGAACTGTCACCAAAAGAGGCCAGAAAGCCATTCCAGAATCACCCAAAGCTGGAAGCCTGGGAAAACAGTAGGAAAAATAAGAAGACCTGAATATTACACTCAACTGATTCTAGAATCAAAACACAAAAAAAATCAAATACTTACTGATGCTTGACGAAATTGACCTTGACTCCAGGCAACTTGGAAAAACCAGGCCAAATTGTCTCATTTGGAGTGCCAAGGGTTCTGAAAATCTGCAATCAGTAAAACCGGCACAACAAATCCAAGATCATCAAGCACCATTGGAAGATTGAGGTTTGAAACATTCCAGCAAGAATAGGAATTGATGGTAATGATAATGAAATATGGGGCCACCTAATCAATTTACCTTGTCAAGTTGATCAAATTCAGTTTTCCCATCGAAAAGCGGCTCTTTTGATAGTAGTTCAGCCATAATACAACCCAAAGACCACATGTCAATTGCAGTGGAATATAGTCTTGCTCCCAAAAGAAGTTCAGATGCCCTGCAAAACCAGCATGAAAACTTCCTAACTAATTGAATCACAAAATTCTAAAAGCATAGAATAATGGCAGTGCAAGAGTAAAGGTTTAAACCTTAAAAGTTCATGAATAGTCAATACAAGTTAGCAACCAACAGCAAATACAGTTCACTCTTTTAATCAAAAGAAGAAACGCCGAAACCACAATTTATCGAAGTCCAGAGCATACTTTATCAAAGGCTTATCACAGAACTATTAATATTTTTGAATTCTGTACTCAACTTTGAATCAGATAAAAAAACAAAACAAAACTTTACCAAGCATGGAAGCTTTTACCCATAATCCACAGTTGCCAACCCAAATGCACAATCCAGAATTACTTTCCAAAAATAAACAGAAAATAAAAATAAACAGAAGAAAGATCTCAAGTAAACTATTTTATTGGAAATATGAGGATTTAACTGTGACATTCAAAAAGCAACCAATGACATGCATAACTCACCTGTACCAAAGAGTAACAACCAAATGAGTATACGGTTTTAATGGGCTTCCATATTGACGAGACAGCCCAAAATCACAAATCTTCAGTTCACCTTGGTTATTTAAAAGCAGATTAGATGTCTTCAAATCACGATGGAGAACCCAGTTATCATGGAGATACTTGACACCCTCCAGCAGCTGAAGCATTAGGCATTTAACCTCACTTTGGCTAAAAGGTTGTTTCATAGTCTCCATCAGTGCTTTCAAATCGTGTTCCATGTATTCCATCACCATAAAAATACTATCAAGGCTACTCCCTACAACTACTTCTTTAACATCTACAATTGATGGGTGATGAAATGAAAGAAGAATATTTATTTCCCTCAGAGGTCAAAGGAAAACCTTCTCTTTCTTTCTCCATCTTTACCTTCTTCAAGGCCACAATTTCCCCGGTTTTCTTGTCCCTAGCTCTATATACAACACCATAAGTACCTTCATTTATCTTGTTTAGCCTCTCGAATTCATCAACACTTCTACATCCCTGAAGCATGTTTACACTTCTTAAAGGAGGAGTTGGATGTTCTGGAGTCCCACATGAATTATTGTCATTCTCAGAATCTGTATCGGACTGGCTAAGACTACTGTCATTTCTACCCTGTTTAATGTCAATCTCCATCAAGTCATCCTTCTCTGAGTAATTACCAGTGTAATCATCCCCACTTCCTGACTTGGAACGGGCACCTTGTTCATCAGATTCAGACGACCTGGCTCTAATTCCCTCAGACCCCTCCCTCTTCAGTTCCCCAAGCTCTGGAGTAGCCGACTTATTCCGTAACCTGTTATGTGATAATTCTGAAACAGGCAACTTCTTTATCCACTTAGGCATTTCCTCACCTTCTAAAATTCCACCCTCATCAGCTGGAGAGCTATCACTTGCTGCCCATCTTGAGGAAGAAATATGTCGGTCTGGTACATAAACTTCATCTTCTAGATGCCTAGCATCCTGATAATTAGCATGCTCTTTTGGAGGTGAAAATTCCAAGTCCCTTGAAGACTGCAGTGCAGAGTATCCAACAGTTTCATCAGCTGCTACTGGTGAAGGAGAATGTGATCTCTCGCTTTTACTTTCTATAACACGAGATATCTGTACAGCCCCACCAGAGATGTTGTTAGGTGATGACTTAGGGTAAGCTTTTGGCAGTGGTGGTGGATGGTGAACAACTGAAACTGCAGGTGAATTCCTACTTTTGGACATACTTAAATCCTTGTCATTTCTATCCCACACTAAAGGAGAAAACTTCCTCTTTCTTCTCACAGGAGATGGAACCAAATTCCCGGTTACATTCGGGATCTCACTATTTTTAACCACAGACTCAGACTCGATGGCATCCTCTGATCCACTCCCACTAGACAACTCACCAGGCTCCTTATCTACCACCCTATGAGATAATGCTCGCCTGAGGCCATGACTACCTCCAGCACCAGCACTGCTGCTACTTCCACCAGAATCACTTTTACTTGAAGAGGAACGATGCCCACCATTTCTCACTTCCCTCTCCTTAGTATCCTTCTGTCTAACCCTAGCTCTATCTCTAGCTTCCCATGCTCGATCCCTTGCAAAATCACCGCCATTCCTAGATAATTCATACTCTTTAGAATTAGCAAATTTCTGCCTTTTCACCTCAACATCAGAGTCTCTGTCTCTAAACTCGTAATCACTATAACCCCCATTTCTCCCAGCAGCCATGTATAAATTTCAAAAAACCCAAAGCTTAATTCCCAATTCAAGAAGTTCTCTCAAATTTGTTCGCTAATAAACCCTAAACCCTTGAGACAACCACGTTCATGCCTGAATTCTAACGGGGGCGGAGAGAAAAATTGTAAATCCCAGATTCTGGGGTAATAATCAATACGAAATATATCGATAAAACAAAAGCAATAACCAAAATTAAAATAACCGAACCAGAAAGTATAATATTATCGATTTCCACCTATGTTGCTCGAGAGTTTTCTGGGAATAAATGTAGAAATTAAAGCAAAAAAAAAAAAAGATAAACCCTAGAAAAACTGGTGCAAAATTGAGCGACACATGGATTTTCTGGATCCGTCGAGGCAATTAAGAGAACTGAGTGGGTAGGGCTTACCGATTGAGACGAAAAAATAAAGGAGGAATTGAGAGATAGAGTCGGCGATCGCTGATTCGGTAATTCAAGAGGAAAGAGGAAAGGAAAGCCTTAGAGACCACGAGATAGCGAGAAGAGAAAGCCAAGACCCGAGAGCTTTGCGAAAGCTGAAACGCTGTGTTTCTATAATCAAATATTATCTTGTAATCTTTAGACTATTCAAAAAATATTTTTTTATTAAGGAAACGATACAATGATATAACTAATGGATAATATATCATTTACCAATGAGTGATATCCAAGTAGTAAGCCTTGATACACTTATATTTTGAGCCATTTAAGGTAGATACTTTGGTTTCAGTTCATTGGTGATCAAAGTTGAGTTCCTTCTTATTATATCACCAGTGGAGGAGTCCTATGATCTTGCTCAAGCTGCAATTAGGCTACTGAAGAATAAAAGTTTCTGCCAATATATGTGTGCTTTGGCCAGCCAACTGATACCGTTACCGGATTTCAGCCGGGAGCAAAGCAACATTAGTACCTTGGAAGAACTACACAGATGTTTTAGAGGTTAAAACATCATCGGATTCATTGTCATGGTGGAGAACTAGTCAGATGATGGAGCAGCGAGCCATTTTAGTCGTGCCGGATTGGCGTTCAAAGTCGAGTGTTGTAGGGGATCCTAATGCAAAGATGAAAATGTTTTTTCTACCATTTTAGGATTCAAGTCAAGCAATATATGTAACCATATCGAACAAATAAGTTGATATTCGAGTAAATATCCTTGCTAAAAAATTGTCAAGAATGCAACAGGGGAATGCTAGAACCCTAGAACTGATATTACATATGGCAGAAACAATTTACATCATCAGATTGAGCAAGATGTATCAACTATCAACCTAACCTATCATCATTACACCAGACAGCATTTAAAAGTTAAAGATGCTACTGGTTAAATGAATCGAAACTCCAAAGTAACAATATGCTTTTATAAACATATGAAACATAGGATTCAAATCTGAGAAATCTTTCCATTGAGGGCAAAGGTCTGTGAGTCGCAGTTCGTTTGCATGGCGGTCGAAGTCCAAACATCAAAGATATTGTAGAATGATATCTATGAGCAATATGAAGCATCGAATTTTATGTGTCTCCCTGGAAAATAAAATAGCCGATGACAGATGTTATGATACCAAGCATGCCACCAGCAAAAACCTGCAATTGAGATGTAAGGTTGAAAATTATGAGTGAATATCCTTAAAGAATAAAGATAATTCCTCCACATAAACAACTATCTCAGATGAAGTTGCTCGAAGAACCCCATTACCAGAGATTTGGTATGTAGATCAATATCGATGTTAAAACATAACCCGGATTTCTGTAGCCATCAGTTACAAACATCTATTGCTTTGAAAAAAGAAGCTTAACTAAAGGATGTTCAAGAACAAGAGTGTGGATCAAGTAATTGTTGTCGATAATCTGCTATGAAAACGTACCTGGGGAGGGGTGTGACCGAGAAGTTCACGTAAAGGCCTGCTCTCAGCCAGAGGATGTTCAGCAGGCAATTCGTAAACGATTTGATTCAGGACCTGAAGAACATACAATTTGTCAATGGATACATGAAAGTAATCAGGTTTAAGCCTATGGAATATGGATTAAGCATCCCATTTCGTAATGAGAGAATGCAGTTCATAACCAAAGCTTCTATAACATCCAATTACTCGGAAAAAAACAGGTAGAGACATGGCAGAAACTTGCGTTTTGGAAAAGACATGGAATGAGAATATAAATAGAAAACACCAACAATAGAATCAAACCTCTGCCTGGCGTCCGGCATGTAATCTCACACCGGTTGCATCATACATTACCTGCAAATAAAATCCAACCCATCAAAACTCAATCTACAAAGTAGGCAGTATAGGTGACATGAGAAACACATTCATTGATTGTAAGTTCACTAGCCAATACTGCATTTTTGCTCAGATACTAGAAATCAATATTAGGAGAAAGCCTAAATTAGCACCAGCAGGGACAAAAAGCAATATCTAAAAACCATGTCAGACTTTCATTTGATGCAGTGTACGTAGCTTATAAGCCAACCATAAAACAAGAAACAGAGGATCATACGATGCATGCTAAGATCAATACGGTTGCAAACAGTGATCCTCCAAAACCTTCTTGGAATCCGATAGCAGTAGCAAGAGCAGTGACCGTAGAAGAATGGGACGAAGGCATCCCACCGGATCCCACGAGTTGCTTGATATCCCGTCGCTTTTCTTTGTACCTGCAAAACTCAGAAACTTTAACACCTTGCAGGAGAAAACTAATAACAAAGCACAAGGAAAAAACAGTGCGAATAGCAAAGCAAATACAGTCATATCAATGATCTGCATGAGTACCCAAAATGGTTCGATCTACTTAGACTTAATCTCAATACGAAAATCTAGCCATTGGTTGATGACAAGAATGTAAATGAAGGCATCAAAACTCAAAAGCGCTATCTTTGCAAAACAGGAATTGAAACAAGCTAAACCAGACCAAAATTACAGCTTGTATAATCAAAGACACCCCAGGATTCAAGAAAATATATATGTTGAATTTCTGGTACAGGTATAAGATTGCTGCACCAGATCAAATCAATCAAACAGCCCCAAGATCTGTAAAACAAATAATGTCCACAGTAGACATATTTGGTAATTGTAATCACTAATGAACCAGCTATTAACACAAAAATTACACATATTAGACATGCAGTGAAATGATTCTCAAATATCATTTAAAAAACACAAACAAAACAAAGAATTAAGATTCATGGAAACCAGACCAGATACAAGAGAGGGAGATACCAGGAGGTGAAGAACTTGATAGATTGTGCAACAGCAAAGGCAATAAAAGCACAAATAAGAGGGTAATTTGTAAAAACACAGGAAGAAGACATTGATGAAGTCAAGAGAATGCTGTTTATTTCATTCAGAGATGTTCTTTCCTTGTTATCAAAGTGATGCTATACTGAAATCTTTGTTAATGGAGCAGAAAAGAGAAGAGATTGAAGGCCCAAAATTCAGGGAAAAAATGGCAAATCTAAAAGTGGTTATTGGGAAGGGAATATGAGAAGGAAGAAGACCAGATTAGGCGGCGACTTTGAAGAAGAAACAAAGGGGTTGCTTGAAATGAACTAAAATTAGAGAGCCATGGTGGCAATGGCATATCATGTACTTGGTTTTTTCAATGTCAAACTCGAACCAAAGCAACTAACGGTCTTTGGGTTCTGCAAGGTTCCGACTGAATATGCCTCTCAGACATCCTAATCATACTCGAATATTCCCCCGACTGTCCCCTCCCGCTTGACTCCTCATTTCATTTACTTTCGATAAATTCATATCTCCATTCAATTAGAATTCTTTGTAGAGTTGATTACACTTGCAGTCTCTAAATATTTAAAATTTTATATATTTAATTTTATTTTTAAACTATAATTAATATTTTAAATTAATCGTTAAAATTTTAAACATTATAGTTTTAACCATGAATTATATTCTTTATTTTATATTAATTTCTAAATTTTTTAAATATTTCAATTTCATCTTTATATTATTATTTATGTCACATTATATTGTTATATAATATTCATCAATGTTTATATGATAATTACCCGTTATTTTAACAGTTTTATTAATATGAAATATAATTAATATATTTTAATAATTTAGAGATAGAACATTTAAATTTAAAAAAAAAACAATATAAGATGAGAGCTATATAGTTAGAAGATGAAATTAAAAAAATTAAAAGTATAAAAATTAATTTAATTTAAAGTTTCAGCCTTAACTTAAAACAATACTAGAATAAGATGATTAATTTATAAAAAACATAAAACAATTAAACTGAAAAAAAGAAAAAATAAATCAACGAGTCGCTCATAATACATAAATTAATTAAATTATAGAAGTTTCAGTCTTAACCCACTTAATTATTATTAATGGAAAATTATTCTGAATATAAATAAATCAAAAATACACTTCTTTTGTCTCATCAATTTTGGCGCTTTTTCTTCGACGTACAGGTATGGCCAAAGGTTCTGATCCAGTTTAAAAAGCTGATGATTTTCTGACCCGATCAACAAACTCGGGTTACGTGATTGGAGTTTTCCAACCCTATGCGAGTTCTAGTACATGCATGTAAAAATAAAATCCAGATTCCTTTGATGTATTAGTTCTTAAATCACTAGCCGTATATTCAATGCTAGCCAAGCAATGATTCATCTATCATATATGCTAAATTGCTAATGCAATAAGTTTCTACAACAAAATAGGATGAATTGAGCACTCAACAAAGATTAAATCTGGATCAACGATAGTTATCGGAGTCGTTATTTTAAAATTTTGGCATTAGCCGAAACTGTTAGGTATTATAAAAAATAACGATCCACAATAATTGTAATTCACTTATTATTGTCTGCAATTGTGAAAAAACACTACCCTAAACTTTCAAATAACTCTACCATATGACACATATCAAGGCTTCAGAAAAAAAAGAAACAATAGTTTCAAGTTTCAAACTCAAAATCATTTCTTTAGATATCATATGGTTAAGATTTGATCAAAATGTTCAACTAAATTGCACCAATGGCTGCTATAATGGTGTGGTGTTGGGTGGGTTTCCTGCTCTTCCCATATAATAAAAACCAATGAATTAAAGCCATGGATGTCTAAGAAGTATGTCAGATACCAGAAATGAGTTTGTTGACCAAGTTGAAAATGGGTGAGCTGAGTAAACCTTCATCTGCAAAAAAGATGGTGGAAATTGAAATGCTGTACAACTACCAAACAAGACATGACATTGTCTTTGAGAATAAATTCGTATCAGTTGGAATAAATCTCAACTTTATATCAACATGCAGAAAAGGGCAGCAAACATACATTATAAGCTCTATCATTACAAGAACTTGTACAATAAAATGAAACAGATGACAAATACAGCATGAAAACTTAAAAAGAAAAACATTAGCATGAACAGCGAAGGCATATTATTTCTATCATATTATCATAAGTCCCCTATTCCATTTATCTGCCCTAAATTCAACTTAACTATCATGAGGCCGAGGATAGAGAATTTGTGCATACCTGTTGTGTTGTAACGCAAAATCCTCCATGCAGGGGAGTGTCTGTGTCAAACAGTGGAATGTGTCTCAGTACCTGTTCTGTTGCCAAGGAGATGGAGGAGAAGCTAACCATACTGAGCTAATATTATTTTCAGTAGTCATAATAATTGAATATGAATGAGGGGGCAGGGTCTTAATTCACACTTTCTCCGACAAAGAACAGGACCCAAAACAAACAGTAATAACTAACAAATAATTTGGTTATGGGACAAAAACACAAATGCCCCCACCCCCATACTGCCTTTACTAGTATCAACCTAAACAACTTTACAATTTATGTCACCACCAAAACAACTGGAAGCATTTCTTACAAATAAATTTGGAACCAAAGACAACCCATTGCCAACAAATTTAACCACAAAATGATTTTAAAATACAAAGCACTTGTCAATCCCTCCAAATAAGACTGGAGGAGAAGCAAAGTCATGAGGCTGTTGAAGTGTGTGTTCGGTCAGACTGAAAGACTTGCTCTCACATTATAGAGCAGTTACACTTGGATTCTAGCTTTGGAGGGTTCATACTGTCTATCTTGTTAGGAAAATCAACATTGTGATTTGAAGGTTCATAGGCATTTTCATCATTTATAGTCTTGGTAGGCACAGATTTTACATCAGTTTTTACCTGCCTTTGCCTGACTTTATTAGATTTCGAAGTCAATCTACCAACAGTTCGCCCCCGTTGATCTTTCCTGACAGAAGTGGATTTCCCCAAGATCGTCACAGTTGGTCTGGAACCTTCCAATAGCACTGAACTTTCCTTTTCAATGGCAATGGTTGCAGCCTCGTAGGAAAGATCATGGATAATGGAACTACAGAAAAGTATTGTATCCGTTGCTTCTTCAAGTGTCAGGCTTCTGGCCTTACTTCCTCCACGACATTCTATCAAGATGGTTGATTCCTCTGTTAAAAAGCATACAAGTTCCATCAAAGAATAAACAAATTTTAACTGCAACCCAGAAACAAATCAGAACTGAACTTCATTAAAGAATCATACTGTGTGCAGCTTTGAGAACTAAAAGGAATTGACATCAAGAAACTGAAAAAATAAACATTATCCGATCCACAAACTGAGGCATATCATTTTTAACATAAACAAAAGATCAAATCCATTTCTTCGTATGTACAAAAAGTGTTAGAATGATTGTAAATAAAATTAGTCTGGCACTGGAAATATTGAGAAAAATAAAATGGTGGTGAATGGATTTAACATGATACCAGCACAGGTATGTAGGGCTGATTCATTGCAAAAAAAAATCATTAATTTCCAATATTTGAAGTTAAAACACTCCTAAGCAGAAAATACTACAACTAATACGAGGATAATGTCAATGAAAACATCACAGAGACATGCTGATAGCTTTTTGTACATTGTTATTTGGCATACCTTTCTCTATGCCTGAGAACAATTACACTAAAGTTATCTAAAAAAGTCGGGATTGTTAATACATGCCAGTACACACCTATACGGTTTAGATATTCAATGAGCCTGTCCATCCCTTTAGACCTTTCTGTGAGTGATAAGGAGGAAGAAATACCCGACTTTTATGACCATGAATCCATGATAAAAAATGACTTGGAGAATAATGAGAATGTTCGCTTAAAGAAACAATTTGGTATTAACTGCCATGTAAAGCAATTTCTCCGAAGATCACAGATTGATAACTTATTTATGAGGATAATCTAAAGCTCAAACATGAACTGATACTCTTATCGCGTATCCCTTATCTCTTACGGAAACCACAAAAATTCATTCAAAACAAAGAGCCTATCCTCACATCCATTATAAGAGCAGTAATTTGCCTTACACACAGCTTTCCAAGATTTTTTTTTTGTTTGTGTGTGTGGATTTGGTAAGTAATTGGCTAGCTAAAAATTGGAGTAAACCTTATGAAGGTTGCGACTGAACTCAAACCATGTGATCAAACAGATTTGAAACTAGTATCACTGGCAAACCATGTGCTTCCCGAGAGTATAACTTTTATTAGAAAGGCCAAAAAGATCAAAATAATATGGCAGTTTCCTTATTGATGTATCAAAAATCTTCTCAATAATGGAAGAAAAAACATAGCTGCAGCATAAAATTGTTTTATGAAAAATGGTAATTGACGTATCAAAAATCCTCTCAAGAATGGAAGTAAAATTTCACTTCAAGTTGAAAGCGCAAAGAAGATTACAAGATGCGATGAAATAATTACATACCTAAAACACCAACAGTGTGATCTGACATATTATGCTCCTCAACAGAAGCAGCAATATCCACATCTACAGGTAAAGCATCTGACAGATCCTTGGATCTCTTCTTTTTCCTCTCAGAATTTGGAGACGAGCCATCAAGTTCAGAACTGCAGGAGCTCTGGCAGGAATTGTCAATTTCTATTTCTGAGATTGTAGTCAAAGAGTTGTGGCCAGCAGCCTCAACAGCATCTACTCCATCAGGAGTATCATTTTGCATACCATGTTCTTCAAGAGTAGGATCTAGAGAGGTGCGTAATGCTTCAACACTTGAACCTATCCTGGCATTACTTGGTAAGTTATCTCCGTTTTCATATGAAACACTATCATCATTGGGAAGAAACTGTGTTGCTGATTTGTCGTCTAATGTCACAGAGGTTAAAGTATCAGTTGCACTGCTACTTCCATTCCACTCAATACCATCGGTCTTGGGAATGGAAGCAGCAGAGAATGATGAATCTGCCTCCAAATTTTCTGAAGCTTTGGCTAGAGAAACTACAGCTATTCCCTCTTCTTCCTCAAATTTCAGACTACGAACAGAACCCTCAAAATTTTCATCATTTGCGCTAGATGCGAGACTTAATGTTTGGTAATTATTGCTTGAACTTTGAGACAGAGTAAAGCTTTGAGGCTTCGCATTCAAGTCATATCTGTAATTCTCCAATTCAGATTTTCTAGCATTCAATTGAGCACGTGTATCTGTTTGTCTAGATGAGCTCAAATCGACAGAGGATGATGCAGAGACACTCCCATGTCCAACAGAGCTTCTGAAACTGTTAGAACTGTCTCTTGCATAAGAAAGTTCTGATGGTATGGCAGAAAAGGTCCTACCTAGAACAACAGGTCCCGTGCTACTGCCTGACCTCTTTAACAGCACTGAAATACCTACAACACCTGATGTATTAACCTTCAAACCAGAATGTTCATCAGAGTAATGCAACTGCTGACCTCCAGTGTCCCTATCAGGTATAAAATAACCAACAGTTGGTTCAGCCATCTCTTGCTGATAACCAAGCCTCTGCTCACTTATCCCCTCCAGAGAACCTCCAAGAGAATTTTCTTGAGATATATTTTCACTTTGCTTGATATTTTTTTCATGCTGAGAAATCCAGGGTTCAACTGCATCAGTAACTTGCAACGGGGAATCAGATGGAAGAATTGAGGTTTCCAATTCAGGAAAGGGTTTATCCTCTTCAGAATTTTTCATATACAACCCTGGGTTATTCTCTACATCAGAAATGTCACCAGCGACTATATTATGTTGCCTACTGCAATCTGAGCAAAGACTGATTTCTTCTTCAATCTGCTCAATAACACAATACCTGCAACCACATTTAGAACAAATTTTTGTATTTTCAAAACTATCAACTTCTGAAAGATCTCCCCTGTCACACAGAGCATAAGAATTTGAACTCATTTCCACTTCAAGACCATGGTGACTTAACTCTTCAGAGTGGTCGGGGTCACATTGGATAGCAGAGTCTCTATCAGCATCTTCAATGAGAATATTAAGCGAGTCATTACGTCTTTCATAGCTAGCATCCAGGTTTACTGCATCCATCTTATCGAAGGCAAAAACCTCTTCAAGAACATTGGCATAAGGTCCCCTTCTGGAATCACTTGCCATGTCATCATGTTGGACACCTCCTTCAGTATCAAGCACAGCACTTGTAACTTGATCACAACTTGCATTACTGCTGGTGGTAACAGATGAATTCTTTGACATCAAAGAACGATGTGCAGAACTACCCTTCCCAACATAAAAAGTGGTACTTGGAACACTTGATAATAGTGGTCTGAACATATTTGGAGGACTCTTCCGATGATCCTGCATCAAAATATTGATTAAATAAACTATAAGGTCGGTGTTGATTACCAAACACATTTGATATGCATTAAGTATAAATGAGAACAAGTAAATGCATAAGGTAACAAAATTCGGCATTAATTCTTTCACAACAATTTTATGTTTCCTTTTGCTTAGCAGTAAAGATATAGACCATGCATATTGCATTGAAATTCTCAAGTTATTTAACACATTTAACACATCAAAAGAAAGCTAACAGCTCCAATAGTTTACTCAAATTTGGAATTAGATTTATAGAATGACTGATTAAACAGCAAGTTCTTGAGTCTTTACTTTCTTTTCCCTATAAGACATACCAGATTAAATTAGGCACTAAAGTTTTCAGTGATCACTGCCAAAAACTTCATCCAGAAATTAATTCCAACTATAATTCTCACACACAATGCTTACTGAGTAGTAGGATCCCATCAAATCCATCAAGTTTGACACCTCTAGATATACGGCATTGCCATAACATGACATAGGATTTGAGAATACTCTACCGAGAGAACTATATCTATACCGTATTAGAAAAAAATACTGGAATAAAAACAATCCTCTGTTGCAAGCCATTCAGAAATGAATTAACTGGTAGAAAATAAAGCAAGGCAGGTTCAGAACATTAGAGCAGAAAAAATAACTACTTATATTTTAACACTTTTATATGGACCAAAACTGATGTAACAGATGCATATTAACCTGAAAAAAGGAATAAGTACCGTTTGGCAAACAGCAGAGTCAAAGGAACGTTTTGGAGCAGAACTTGGTGATAACACTCTAGCTGATTTCTTGTTAAAGGTTGGCCCCTTGTTATTTGTGTATGTGCCAAGCTTCCTTGGAACAGAAAGGGTAGATCCACTAAGAGGCATAGACTGTAGAGGGTCTACATCATCATCACCGTATGATGCTACAGACCCTCTATTGTATGAACCTATTTGATCCCGATCATGACTATGAGAAGAACCAGTGATATTTGACTGCCAAGCCCTAATTTTTGGTGATGTAGAGTTTCCCCTACTTGTCCTTATGGGAGATGTCCTCCTTTCCCCTGTGCTTGTCCTTTGAGGAGTAGGTGTGGAAGACCTTTGGGCGGGTGTTGAACTTTTACTAGGGGAAGGAGATGGTCTACGAGTTGGAGTAGATTGCCTTATTGGACTGAACTGAGGTGCTGAAGATGGCCTTCCTCTAGATTGGAGTGTGCTACTCCCTGATCGAGGAGATGGACTTAAATGATTTGGACTTGCACTGCCCCTACTGCTTCTGTAACTTTTGTCCATCTGCATATTGTTCACAGAGGACGAATGGTGAACTTTTAGAATGAATAAGATAAAACTTTAAGAGAAAGCTTATAATATACGTTGACGAACTATTTCATTAATACACATATTTTCATTCCATAGGAGTGATATGATAACCTACGGTGGATGATCTTGATATGGAAATGGGTTGAGTCCGAGGTCTACCCCTGTGAGCAATGTTAGCTGGAGATGGCTCATCATCCAACGATGGAAAAAGGGGGGTGTCAGGTGGAGTTAATAACCTTCAGAATAAAAAAGAATGACACTTTGTGAGGACCAAAAAACTTCAAGTTCGTATAACAGTTCAATAGCATGCAATGAATGAAATAAAAATGATCAAATAATACTAATTTTTTGCTTAGGCCATTGGTAATGACTTAATTGTAACATTCGCTAAATACTTGGCAACTTAGATGCAGAATATATTACTATTTCAGCTTAGTTCTAAATCAAAAAGTTCATCATATCACAAATCTAAAACAAAGCGTTCAAGAATCTCAAAGAGGAAATTATGACCTTACCATTCATAGTCATTTTTCTCTTCATCTGCATCAAGGAGCTCACTAGTCTCCCCTCGAACAGGAACAGATACTCCAAGCTTGAAATCTGAAAAATATTTCAGTTTTGTAGCTGTAAACAATAATTCAAACCCAAAGAAAACAAACAATAACGTTAGTTTGCACACACTTGTCTATGTTCCTTAATTCACGGGAAAATACACCCATACAAATGAAATCAAAAGGCAAAACAGAAAATTACAAAATGAATCTTCCATGTCATCCGAGGACTGAAGCAAAAAATTGTCCCTTTCTTTGGACTGCATTTCATTGAACAAAGCAAGGTCATCTTTTTCTTGTACATTCAACACGCCCTCCAAACTACGCCATCTTTTGTGGGTTTCCCCTCTCAGTTCCCTCCCTGGAGAGTGTCTCAATGCTGGAGGAGGCATCTCTACAGCAGAAATCTACCCTACTGAAACAATCACAGCAATCCCTCCACCAATCTAGTAAGTAACCAGTAATCTCCACCTCATATTTTACTCCCAACCCACGCTTTTCTTCTTCCAAGCAACAAATGCAATCAACTTCAAAATAACTCAAAACAAGGGCGCAATGCCCGTTTCTCGAAATAGAATGCTTTATAGAAAATCAGCAGCAGTAACTGAACAATAACCACGAAATTGAGATGGAAAATAGCCACTTGAAATCGAATGCAACTTCCGAACCCTAGATATCCATCAAAATTAACTGTAATACACCTACTACATTGACCAAAACCCAAAATCGAAGTTAAAATTTTCAACCACCATTAACCTCCAAGCAAAACCTTTCCAGAGCCGCTCCGTGACGAAATCAATTCACCTGTAGACACACAATTTTATCCGTATCACTTGAAAATGATTTCAGTACTGGGACTAAGCTGAATTAGTTTTTTTTTTTTTTTGATTAAATTCCATTTCCGCTCTTGAATTTTTGGAGAAGGGGCTTTTGAAACTAAAAATAGAGGTTAAGATCGATAAAATAAGGTTAGGATAAGATCAAAATAAACGCAAGAATTGGACCTGCTTGGCAGATTCGATCTTCATAAATTTATGATAAACCCTTGAATTAAACAAAGCAAAAAATGGAAAAGACTAACGTCAACAAACCCAGAAAAGTTCATAATCTTCAGCGAATCACAAGAACAAACCATAGTTTTTTTTTCCTGTTTCATTTCCTTTCTTCAAAAAAACAACTGAAGAGAAAATTAACAGAATAAAAGCAAATATCCATCAGCAAAGGAGAGAAAATCAAGCATTTACTGGCAGTAGGCTAAGTTTTATTTTTTTACGAATTTTCAAGGATTCTTGTGTTTGGGTTGTTTCCAGAATCAAAACGGGCTAGTACCTTGAGGAGAAGCGGAGGATAGTTCGCCTTAAATCAGGTGACCATCTAACGGCAGAATGTGGCGGTTTAAGTGTTAGTAACCGCAAGTCTCGGGCTTAGATTTAGAGCTCTCATTGTTGATTTTGAGAAAACTAAGCTGATTTCAGGATTTAGAAGTTCAAAAGGAATATTCTTTTCAAATTTGTGAAGTTACTAGACTTACGTACAGCCCTGAACGGTGGTTGCCGCGACGGCAGAAACTACAGTGGTACACTAGAGAAAATGAGGGTAATAAGATTTTTTTTTTTGGTTAGATGTAATAGATAAAATTTTTAACAAAAAAATAAATAAATGCAGGTTATAAAGACGTTCGAGTCGGGTTGCAGGATCCGCACAAGGACCAATTCATCAACCCGACCCAATCGCTTCATTCCTCTTTTCTTTTTAGGTTAATCGCATTTAATCCGATATGCATACAATATGCATATATTTAACCGCTTTTTATATATATATGTATATACGTTATATTTTTTTATATTTTTATATATGATATATATAACATATTGTGTAAATTTGATAAATTTATTTGAATATAAAAATTAATTAATTTTTAAAAATTATAAGTTATTTGAATTAATTTTTTAAATCGAATTAAATTTTTTACCTTAACCAAGTTAAATAATTTAATTTTTTCGAATAAAATCAAATTTTATCCGCCATCAGATTTTTTTATTGAACCAAAAACCAGACAACAGTTGGTACAAATTAAAAGCGAAATCGGAGAAATAGCAGAAAATATTAACTGATATAAAACATCATTTTTACTTTATAACATTAAACTGATAAACTAGTTCCTCTACACCTTCAAACAAGCAGAAATAGAAACGCAGCCAAGAAGGGTAAAATCTTGGTTTTATTCCAAACAAGCAGCAAATTTCAAACACTCTTTCTTTTAAACCAGAAACACAACTGGCCTTGAAAAACTTCAACATGCTTGGGTTGAGGCCATGTGAACGATCAAATCAATCACACGGGAACTGCGAAAACAAGACGAGCTTTGTCAGAAAACCAGGATTTGCAAAAGGCCATGGACTTCAAACATGAAATACAGAGGAAGCTATGGTTTACCTGTAACCCCATTCGTTGTCGTACCACGAAACGAGTTTCACGAAGTTCCCGTTCAGAGCAATACCGGCCTTGGCATCGAATATGCTCGACCTGTATCGACATTCGATTCCGGTAAATTTGTGGGATTTATAACAATAAAATGTAACAACTAGAACTAGAAGATAAAGAGAGGAATCATAGTTTTAACTTGCCTGCTGTCACCAACGAAATCAGTGGAGACAACATCTTCTTCAATGTAACCCAAAATTCCCTTGAGCTTGCCCTCGGACTCTTCCCTGAAATCATCATCGGTTTATTGATACCAGTGTAAGACTCACTTGATATAGTAAGAAGGCAATGGGCAATGGCGTCCACAAATTATATGATAAGACTTACTTGACGGCAGCTTTGATTTCGTCATAAGACGCAGACTTCTCAAGCCTTACAGTGAGGTCCACTACGGATACATCAACTGTAGGTACTCGGAAGGACATTCCGGTTAGTTTCCCATTGAGAGCAGGAAGAACCTTTCCAACAGCCTACGTATTCATAACACAGAATAAACTGAGAAACCAAAATTTCCATAATTCGATTGGTTCATTCAGATCTCAACATTGTTATACCTTGGCAGCACCGGTGCTGCTAGGAATGATGTTGAAGGAAGCAGCTCTACCGCCTCTCCAGTCCTTCATTGACGGTCCATCTACAGTCTTTTGTGTTGCTGTAAATCAAAAGAGCTTTATTAGAGCATTAACCCATTTCGAAAAGAGTAAAGAAAAAAGTAAAAGAAAAAATATATATTACCAGTGATAGCATGAACAGTGGTCATAAGACCCTCAACGATTCCAAATCGGTCATGGATAACCTTAGCAAGGGGAGCAAGACAATTGGTAGTACAGCTAGCATTCGAAACAATGTCGAGCTCTGGCTTGTAGTCTTTCTCGTTCACCCCCATCACAAACATGGGTGCATCTTTGCTTGGAGCAGAGATCACAACCTTTTTAGCACCGCCCTGAAAAACAAAGAAAACGTTCCAGTCAATTTCCATATACCCAAGGCCAGGGGTGCCAGAGGGGTAATCATTTCAAACTTTCGTATAATATATTTTTTATTGATGAATTAAATTTAGACCTTAAAATTTTATATTTAGGCACTCTTAAGTTTCGAATATAACTCTCTATCGGTTCACTTCAGGTATAAAATCATGCCTCGGTGCATATATCATTAGACAAAATGAAAATCTATTGAAAAAATAACAAAGAAAATGAACCTTCAAGTGAGCAGCAGCCTTGTCCTTGTCAGTGAACACTCCAGTTGACTCAACAACGAACTCAGCCCCAGCCTCGGCCCATGGAATCTCCTCCGGGTTCCTAAACCATCACAAAACAGTTCAAAAGACCGGGAAAAAAGTAACTACCGCTCGGAGATGGAATTCCATGGCTATTATTTACCTGAGTCCAAAAACAGTGACCGATTTCTCGCCAAAGAGGAGGGTTTTGGAGTCTTTGACCTTAACATCGTGGTGCTTCCACTTACCGTGAACGCTGTCGTATTTGAACATGTAGGTCTGCATTTTCCCGCCAATATAATTAATAAAAAAATCAAATCAAATCGGAGCCAAACAAAGTTTTTAAAAATGTTAATACCATGTAATCCGTGGAAATGAAGGGATCGTTAACGGCGACGAGTTCAACATCGTTCCTTTGAAGAGCAACTCTAGCAACTAAACGCCCGATCCTTCCAAATCCTGCGCCATTTTGAATTTAATCAACCGTTAATCAATAAACCTTCGATTTTGCAATAAAGTAGAATTACTAGATCGGATAATTACCGTTGATCCCGATCTTAATCTTCTTGTCCGAAGCTGCTTAAATCAAGTCAACAAACCATTAATAAGCTTAAATTTAAGTAAATACATCATACCAAAACGAAATCAGATGCAGAAAATAAGTAAATTACCCATTGAATATAACGATGAAAATAAGAGAGTGCAGAAAGATTGTTTTTGAGCTAAGCAGAAGGACTAACAGTGAGATTTAGAGCAAAGGAAGATGGCAAATTGAGGTGTTATTTAAAGGGCGGAGATTGAGAAACAAATTAGGTGAACTGTGACGTGTCGCGTGATGAGAGGGGTATAATTTTTCCTTGGGGCAAAAGAAAGGTAGCCGTTGTTTTATTTTAATAAGAACCTTGGTTTTGGTTTAGTTTTTTAATTGAATTTCTAGATTTAATAATTACTGCGCGATTTGTTTTCCTTTTTTTAAAATTTAGGGTGATTATTTGATTTTTTACGAGTTTTTTTAAGTTGACATACTTTATTTAAAAAAATATTATATATTGTTTAGGAATTTTAATTTTTAAATTTAAAATTTTAATTCTAAATCGTAATATCTATGAAATGTTTTTTTTATTACATTATTTTCGTTTATTGATTTTATGTTTAAACTTGTGGGTTTCTTTTCCTGTTCGTAAATTAGCCGCCGGATTTATTTTAGGATCTAGAAATGTTTGTTCACGCGCATTCATGGGGTCTGATTTTCACATGTTTTAGATTGGGTAGGAAATTTCAGCGCAAAAAGTGGGAGACGGTAGAATTCACGTGCTTGAATGAGAAGGGGAATCGAAATTTCACCCTTTCGTACATTTCAGCGGCTCAAAGCCGTTGGGTTAAGGGAGTCAAAAAATCGAATTAAATTTTGAAAAGCCAATGGGGACCTGACATGGCAGCTGGTTCACGTGAGCCGCACTCTGCGTGAATTTTTTTTTTTTTTTTTCTGTTCAGTTATATTAATTTCGATTTATTATTTGATTGTTAAAAAATTAATTTTACAAATGATTCTAAGATAACAATGCGTGTTATAGTAATTTGCTTTTGTAAGAAGAAAAAGAAAAATCAGTTCATGATAGAGCTCATATTTATTTCATTAATTTCTTAAAAAAAATTAAAAAATAATATTATCTCACTATTATTTATAAATTTACTTTATATGTACCCGATTTTTTTTGTTTTGTTTTTCGTTCGAAGGTTCTGCTATAAAATTCAACCATATAATAAGAAATTAAGAATTTCAAAATAGCTTTTTTCTATAATGTTCTTTGCAGCCCACGCCCCTCAGCTGTTTTCTATATGACACGTGTTTTTTTGTTTTGATTTTTTAAATAATCATGTTTTATGTTTCAACAAAAATTTATTATATATCGATATAAAAGATATATTTAGATTATATATAAATTAAAATTTTAAAATATAAATCTTAAACTATAAAAATTATTAAAAAAAAGTAATTTATAAACGTTACGTCAAATAATTATTCTTATTTTTAAGATGTTTTAAATTTTATAATTATTGTGTTAATCGCGTAGTATTAGATATTATTTTTAACATTTTGATTTGGTTAATAGTAATATATAGTATTAATTTTTGATTTTTTATATATTTTTATTAAAATTCGTAAACGTTGGATATGAATATATGTGTAATACGTTGTGTTAGAATTTTATAAACTTTATAATATGTTTAGAGGATTTTAATCCATACTTTATATAAATATATGTTGACCACATATACTTATCGATTCCCGAGACATAAGCTATACTCCATTTTGCTTTGCCTCAAGATGGATGTTCTGTTGGTAGAAAGAAAAACATAAAAGTATAGTGGATGCATCTCGAGTTTAACATCCATCAATTTTAAGATCTCCTAGAAAACATTTATTGGTCCCCTTTTCATGGTTTATTGAAGTTGTCAGCAAACAAGGCGTAGAGAAATAATCCCACATCGACAGTACAGAGACGCTATGAGGTCTAAAACTAGTATAAATATCTATATTTCCAGTTAGGAAAAGTACGCAGCCATGCATTGAGCACAGAGCGAACTATTCTTTCGCCTTTTACTAAAGAATACCGTGTGTTCGATGTAATAAGTGGCATACGCCTATTTTTGGGGGACTCCTTTCTTCGGAAAGGGCCTGCAATTTGAGTAGAAATTTATGTTCTTCCTATATATTATTGATTTTGGCTAGATTCAATGTATGTAGAGAAAAAAATTAAGGGTGGGGTTGATATCTTATTTTATAATTATTAAGTTAAATTTATATGAATGTTTAATTAATAGACATTTTAAAAAATGAGTATAAAATTTACATTTTAATTGACTTTTGCTTTGCGACGTGGACATATAAAAGGGACATTATGAACGAATATAAACAAATTTTGTTCCTCTTGAGTAAATTCCAATCAAGCTTCAAAGAGGCAGATTTGTTGCATGCTGTTGTCACAGCAAAAAACTGGTTCTTTTGAAAATACTGACAAAATATCTGTTTTGAATGTTGGATACAGATATATATATATAATACGAACTTTTTATTATGTTTAGAGGAGTTTAATCGTATTTTATATGAATATTTACCGAACACATTCTTATCGATACTCGAAATATAGGCTATAGCCCATCTTGCTTTGCTGCAAGATGGATGCTATGCTCGAAATTTTTGTTAACAGGGATAATAAGAGCTGAAAATGCTTGGACTGACAACTCAAAACTATAGCATCTCAAGTGACAGTTTGAACCAACTGGATTGTGTTTTCGGATTTAAACAATCTTCACTCGGTTCCATGATATTACAATCGAGATTAAAGAAGCCATTGGCTGATATCAGAGGTGGATTTTCTTTATCTTGTGAGGTTGCAGAAAGCTAGAAAATTTGTCATACAGCTTGAGATCGATGCGCTGGTGGAAGTTTGGTCCCCTTTTCATGGTTTGTTGAAGTTGCCAGCAAACAAGGCTTAGAGAAATAATCCCACATCGACAGTGCAGAAACGCCATGAGGTCTAAAACTAGTATAAATATCTGTAGTTCAATCAGTCAAAACACGCAGCCACGCATTGAGCACAGAGCGAACTATTCTTTCGCCTTTTACTAAAGAATACCGTGTGCTCGATGCCAGAAAGTGGCATACGTCTATTTTTGGAGGTTCCTCTCTTTCGAAAGGGACCTAAAATTCTAGTCTTGTAACTTTATTATAAATTTTACAATATTTATTAGCAGTTTCGTTCTATTCAATATATCTTTTGTCCCTTAAGTGGAAAATGAGAACGAATTTGTTGGGTTAGAGCTTCTGGAGAAGTGACATTCGATTCTACAATAAAATTGAAGCTTAGTTTCTTCTCGGCCAAAATCTTGGTTATCCCTTGATATCTATTGTTTAGATTCAATGTGTTGTGTGTGAAAATCTGACTAAAGGATGTAGGTAGCTACATACTCCAAAGACCTTTTAGCACTCTTTAACCTTATTTATTTGATGCAAGTGGGAACATCTCGGACGTTAGTTAAAATTTTTGGTGCGCCTGTAAATTATGTATTTGTGTTAGCTTCAAATACACTTGTATTTCACTTTTTTCATGTATGGGGAAGTATTGTATATCCTTGTCCGTATATTTGTCGAAACAAAGCAGCTTCGAATCATCTGTTAATTTTATCTGAAGTTGAATTTGAAAGTTGCAAAGTTTAAGTGCAGAAACTTGAGACTGATGCAAATTCAAGGCAAAGTCATCTGTCCCCTTTCTCATGGTTCTATTGAAGTTAACCGTCTTTCTATTAGTTGGGCCTAAGCACAGATGGTCCAGAACAATAATCCCACATAGGCAAAACACAGCGGCACGATCTATAGAACTAGTATAAATAGCTGTAACTCCAACCTTTCAAGTCACGCAACCACGCATTGAGCACAAAGTGAACTATTCTTTCGCCTTTTACTAAATAATACCTTGTGCTCGATGCAGAATGTGGCATACGCCTATTTTTGGTGGGTTTCTTTCTTTCGAAAGGTCCCTAAAGTTTGAGTTAAATATGTTACAGCTTTATCGGGATAGAAGAAATATATATTCGGTGTGAACTTGCCTAAATTTTGACGATTGGAATTGAAGTTTATGTTCTTACCAACCATACCTGGTTTCTCTTTGGTGGCATTTCTATGATTCCTACAGCTGTTTTCCTTGTCTGGCCTACATGTAATAAGATTACTAGAAGCTAACTAAACTGTTCTTGCTTTGTATTAGAGTGGATTTCCCAGTTCATGTTCTACCGACAACTCCGATTTTCTTTTCTCCAGGGAAAGTACAAGTTATATACCCTTAAGAACCATAGGAAGTGTAGGCTTGTATTGCACCTGAAAGTTTTCAAGTTCGATTCTTCCTTTGGTCTGCAATCCTCGATCACCAAGGGAGCTTCACTAGGTATGTTTAAGAACAGAAGAACTCTATCGTCTGATATCATTTTGTTGTCAACGTTGCATAAGTTCCATATTACCCATGCCTGCAGGCTGCAGTACATTTAAGTTGAAGCCATATGTAGCTGTCAATCCTGCCATGCCTGATACCAGATCAACAGGCTAGTTAGTTGCAAACTCGATATTATAGATTCGAACTGAATAAACTTTGAATAAGATTAACTATCAAGATGATCAAGGAAATAGAAGAGGTGGGAGGAAAGGAGCATACTGGGGTCTATAGCAGCCTGAGGCTAGCTCACCAGGATTATCAAAACTAAGAAGAAACCGAAATTGAAAAGAAAGTTGATTCGGAGGCACAGCCATTCCATTGTGACAGAGTTATGGAAAGTTACACGAGAATAATCATCGATTAAGCTCAGGTTCTGCTCTATGAACCTGTCTTCCTGGCTGAAACAACGGATTGCTGCTACCCCAGAGATAGATTCTGAGAAATGATGCGAAATAGGAGCCTTTCGAATTCCAACCATCCTGGCTGAGGCTGACTTACTAACAGGAGTATAAAATCTTCTTCCGCTTAAAAAATCTTAAAAATTGAATTATAAACTTTAACCCTATTTTTTACATCATAGACCCTAAATCTTACGTCTTAAAAAATATACCCTACTCATAATTTCATAAACTCTAACTACAACCTCTAACCTTAAACCATAAACCCTTAACCTACTAATTTAAAGTAGAGACACCAATGGAGCATGATTAAGGGGCAAATGATTTGTATTCCCTAGTAGTCGTAATATACGAGATTGAGTACCCGACCAATTTGAATAGAATTGATCCCGGTCTCGGTAATCATCGGTTCCAGAAAATTAGAATCAGTCCCGGTCCCGATCATACCGGGTCTAAATTTTAAGAATCAGTCTCGTTACTGGTGAGAACTGATTTCAATACCGAATACCCGGTCAATTAGTTTATTCTTAAAAAAATTGAGTAATTGGAGAAAAAATTAACCACCAATAATAATATTAAGTAATATAATTAGAATATTGTAAACTTGAAAATTAATGTTTTAAAACTAGTCATACTCATAATATTCATACATAAAAGAGAAAGTTTGATAAGAAAAATAAACAAAATAAAATCAATACTGAATATTTGGTATTAGTCTCGGTCCTATTGGATACCCACTAGGTACCGGGTCCAAAAAATCAATATTCAGTCCAGTCCTACCGAAACCAATATCAGATAAAAATCTACCAGGTTTTACCGGGTCCAATACCAAGATCGGATAATCAGTTTTTTTGCCCCTAACTAGAATATTAATTATTGAAACATGTCAATCTGAATTACCTCTTAAAAGAGAATATATAACTAATAATATATAATTTTAAATCATTTGTTGAAAAAGCGATTAGATTTAATAATATTTTTAATCATATAAATTATCTATTCTAATTTTATTTGTATAATTTACAACAAAATTTTAAAATCATTGTTATTGTTATTTCTAAAAACAATTTTTTTCTTCTTACCTTTACTCATTTAAAAATTAATAATTTTTAATATATAACTCGAAATTAAGAATTATTAATTATAAACAAATATAAATTTAGCTATGGTTATAGAAATATAAAGTTTATTTTTGATTTATCTCGTAGAATATTTGGTGATTTTCAAAGTTATTGTTAAAATTGTTTTTAAAAAATTGTTATCGATTTTTATGATCTTTCAACATTAAATATTCATACTTTTAAAATATATATCAAAACGATCTTCGTGTATTTTAAATAAAATTAAAATAAATCATATTTTTAATAATATATGGATCATTTTTAATTATTTTTATAAAATTTAATGAGAATTTATATACTCTAGTCGGTCATTCTAATTATAGGAGATTAGGTTTTTCTTAAAAACAAGTAAATTACTCTTATGGTCGTCCAACTTTATAAAATATTAGGTATTTTAAAGGATTTTTTAAAGATTTTTACGGTTCAGATATAATAATTCTTATTCTTATCTCTATTTGAGTTTCAGTGAAATTTTTTATTCATTCCTGTTCTTAGATAAAATTTTAATTATCTTCCATATCCGTCGATTTATACCCTCACAATTTTTAATTATTTCGTATCTCTATTTTTTAAAAATCTAACTTTAATTTTAAAACATTCTTCAAAATATTTTTTAATTTAACAAGTAAAGGTAGAAAATTTTATTTACTCGTTTTAAAAAATATTTTGTACTTCATTTTTAAATATTTATTTTTTATTTTCTACATTTAAATCATGTTTTCTTTAATCAATTAGTAGTACGTGAATTCCTTGTTTTCCACCAAAAACCGGTAGTGAGAGGAGTGACTAAAAATAAATAAATTCCAGTGACCAAAGTGTAAACAACCTAAAATATCGGTGACCATTAAAGGTAAATTACCTTCGAAACGCTCAAAAATGTTTTACTAGCAAAAATTTTCCATTATTTCGTCATCTCAAATACAGGCCGGCATACTGATCCAAACCCCTCAAAACAACAAATCTGCCGTGGAATTTCGAAGGTACAGATTTACTTTTCCCATCGATGTTCTTTAGTTCTCTTCTCTCTAGTTGCGTTTTAAACTGTTTTTGCTTTTCCCAAATCATAATCCTTTGCCTTTTATTTTTATTTAATGCAGCAATTTTAAACTTGAATTCTGTTTTTTTCCTTGTTGTTTTTGTTCAAATTTGTGTTGGATTCTACGGGAATCTAATTCTGCATTACTCTGATCTTGCCTTTGTTTTCTGTTGAAAGTCGGAGCTCTTGAGGGAATTGCAGTAAGGTAAAACCCAAAATCCAGGAAGCTTTGTTTTAACTAATTCTTCATTTATCATACTTTAATTATTCCTGTATTATTTGCTTCTCTTCTGCTCCATAGCAATCGTTATTAGCTTATTAATTGAAAGAGGAAATTAAGAAGAAAAAAAATCAAAAGGGTCGGGTACTCTTGGAAGTTGGAATCACCCCTTTCTTTCTCATGTTTCAAAATATGAATAAAATGGCCAAATTTTGGTGATATTTTTGAATAAAATGGATTCGAATTTCCATTTTTGAACACAAAACAAGGAAACAATGTTTTTATCATCCTAATTACTCTATTTATAGAGAAGTAGTGAAGGATATATTTTGCATTGTTTTCTGCGATGTACTTCAAATGTGTTGTGATTTTTGACTAATACTATTATTTTGTGTAAAATCACAAAACTGTTGGTGGAATTTATAACGTATTGTTGACAATAAGCGGTTCTCTTTATGCCTTGTATGCTTGGATCAAATGACACTTGTGTACCGACTACTTATTTCTATACATACTGTCTCCTGTATGACCAGTTGAGACGTTCATCGGTTCCAGTGCAAAATTGGTGTCTCTATATGTTTTTGCACTCGCTCATTGGTGGACTTGTCTTCTAATTACTCAAGGCTTTTTGCGGATTTGTCTTCTAATTGCTCAATGCTTTTTGCAGACTTGTCTTCTAATTGCTCAACACTTTTTGCTAGTTGTATAATTCACATGTAAAAATGACTTTATATTTACTATTTTTGGATATTTTAGGATTAATGTTGCAATTAGAATGTAATCTGCACAGCGCTTGCATGGACAAGCTATTTACTTGGGGACGGAATAACCCCCCAAAATGGTAGCTCCAACATAAATATATACTTTACCACTTTGTCCATTTATGTTCCTTGTTCAACAGTGTAATTTATCTGGTTGCAGTTTGCACGGGGTGGTATATGCTCAGGGTGGTTGAACATATGTCTTCCTATACATGGGAATTGAATGCACTGCATTGTAAAGCCTTTTTTGGGTACTTTTCCAACTGAAGGATTTCAAGTTGAGTAAGTTAGGTTTAGCATCTGATTGAAAATATGGATGGAATCTTTTGGTTGGAAGAATACAGCGGGAAACCACTTACCCCCGTTGGTTTGAAAAGAAAGGCCAAATCAAAGAAGCTGGAGTTTATTGGGTGGGGATCAAAGCCACTCATTGAATTTCTTGATTCCATTGGTAAAGACACCACCGAAAAAATTTCTCAACATGATGTTAGTGACATTATAGGCAAATATATTAATGACAATAACCTTATTAACCCGGCAAAAAAGAAGAGAGTTATTTGTGATGAAAGGCTTTATTCTCTTTTTGGAAGAAAAACAATAGGCCGAATCAAAGTCTACGACTTGCTTGAGTCACACTATGCAGAAAACCAAGATGCATGGGGTGATGACTTCCTTTTTAGCTCAGACGAGGAGAATCTAGGTGAAGAACATAAAGATTTGAGTCTGGAGAAAAAAACTTACCAGAAGAAAAGGGTTTTTGAAACACCAAAACTTGGCTTTGCTGCAATAATACCAGAGAATATTAAGCTCGTTTACTTGAAAAAGAGTTTAGTTCTAGCTCTTTTGAAAGATTTTGAAAGCTTCGAAGCTAAAGTGGTAGATAGCTTTGTGAGGATCAAAACGGACCCCAATAGTTTCCTTCAGAAGAATTCTCATCAGCTCGTCCTTGTTAAAGGTAAATTGCTGTTAGATTACACTGTTTGCCATTATCAATTATTTACTTGGAATTACACTTTCTTTGGGTAGATGTGCTGTTCTTTATTTCTGACGCAGTGAGTCTAAGAAACAAAAACATGAGTGAATAAAAAAATCTGACATTGGAACTGGAAATAGATTAAGGGGATTTCTGGTTTAATGAGCTTAGATGTTTCTGTAATAGATGGCTTCATGCACTATTTTGAATTGTTTCTCCATTTTGGTATATCAAATTAAATTCAAAATAGTGCATGAAATCTCCTTAATCTCACTCGGTGATACTACTCTTGATCTGTGATGATTGTATATTTGATGTTGACAATACATTTTTTCTTAATGGGCCAAATAACTAGACATGGAGCTCATTCACACACTTACTGTTAATTCCTTTTCCACTAATATATGAAGAATTTGTGTTGTCTGTTGTATCTTTTGTTTATTATGCTTACGCTCTTGCCTATTTTAAATAGTTGATCCATGGTATTGGCTTTCTTTGTTGTCTAGGGATGAAGGTCTCTGCCTCTGGGAACAATAATGTAAACACAGATATTGTCCTCAAGGTTTCAAATTTTGTGAAAGATGTTAAAATTTCCATGCTTTCAGATGACGATTTCTCTCAGGTAACCAGCATAAGCAACAATTTTACTATTTCATTCAATAGCTCAATTTTTGACACATCTCTCAGAAATAAATAGGTTGGTTTCTTTAGTGACTGTTGGTTTCAGTAACATCAGTGAGTTGACATGTTCGTCAAACTGTTTTTTTTTTCTGTCCCAAATAAAATAAACATTGTTTTGAGAATAGTTAGATCTCTGATTAGCTCAATATTCACATTTGATTTTATCTGAGGTTCTTCGAGGATAATCTCTTTTATATTTAGAGCATATGTGCCTTACTGCCTTAGATGTTACAAACAAGCATAGTTGAAGTTGTGGTGCATTAGGAGTGGTATAGTAACTGCATATGGTGCGAGAAAAGATCTTAATTTGTTTTAATAGCAGGCTGCTGTCTATACTGTAATAGAGATCAGGATGCATGTGAGTGTCTTAGTGTTTGTTGGCTTTTTGCAGGAAGAATGTGAGGATTTGCATCAGAGAATGAAAAAGGGCTTGCTGAAGAGGCCAACTGTTGTAAGCTCTTATACATTTTGCGTAATCCATAATATTACATTCTAGTGGAGGCTGGAAGCTTGTCTCTCTTTAGTTTAACAATCTTTGTCTTTTAAGGGAATGTTAGTTGGGCAGTTCAAACCATTTATATTGGCCATTTTTAACTCTCGTATGATAACTGGATGGAGGTAAACTGGAAAGTACAAAGGATGAAGTCTTCAATGGAACTTAATGTTGTTCTGGAACATTTTGGGATGTACAACTAACCTTGATGTACTGACTGCTTAAAAATTAACTGCTGTCAGTTCTTTCTTTGGTTAGTCCTCAGACCATCTTCCTAGGACTGAAAGGCTCATTCAGATAATCCCTTATTGATACAAAAGATTTGACTTGGGGCTGTTTCAATAATCACTCAGATTGAAGCATATCATAATCTGGTTCCTACTCGAGTAAGATAACTGAAGGAAAGGATGGTGTGACTAATCCTTTTATAGTTCAATAGCAAAACGGTATTGGGACACTGGTTGGTGTTCCACAAAGCTAATTCTTATGTTTTCACAGCATAACATTGACTATTAAACTAGCTATATATGAATAGCTCAATGCAAAATATTAAATTTTAAAGTGCATTTAATGAATATTCTCTACTTGTCATGTTTAGTTTTTGTTTGATGATTTATATAATTTTTTAATGTATTTTTTGCTATCCTTCAGTCCCTCTTTTACCCATCGACCTTGCTTTGTTGTGTTTTAAGCTTTTAGCCCTATCATTTTTTCCTTTTTTACATTTAAACTTTTACAAACATCTAAATCGTTTTAAACTGTTGATAGGCGGAACTTGAAGCGAAGGCTCGAATTTTGCATGCAGATATAACCAAGCATGTACGTATTCTCATTCACATCATACTTCTCTATTAGTGAACAATGGAATCTTCGAAAATTTATATGCTTAATTATTTAAAAAACTGTGTATTGAATTTATACAACAAAATGTTCCTGGAAGTTAAAAACTGAGTTGGTATTTACATTGAAAAAAGTATAAAATATAAGATTGTGCAATTAAATAATAAGAATTTACTTAAGATTGTTATAAATTAATAGTAGGTTTTAACTACTTGAGCATTTTAGCACTTTTCCATGGAAACCCTTCCATTGAGTTTTTAAAATATGTAATCAAACATGTTGATTTTTTAAATGGAAATTTGAATTTTTGATTGTTGAATATCTTTCAAGGTTTAATCAAATAATTGAATTAGAGATGACTAAAATATCTAAATTATTGGAAGTCTTAAAGTTGCTACCTTAATAGTTGTTGTATTAAAGCAATGTTTTTACCATGTTTTCTATGTACTTGTGTCTTAGGGACCTAAATTATATACTTTGATGGCACTCTTTCTTGGGAATGCTTATAACGACTTTTAGTGAAGTAGTTTCTTAATATATATTTTTTCTGGTTCTGTATTTTTCCCAGTGGCTTGATGCAGAACTTGCCTTGTTACCGAAGCTCATTGATCGTGCCAATGAAAAGGGTTGGCGCAGAGAATATCCTTTTTGAATATCTATTGATTACATATGCCTAGACATACATGATTTGACTAATTATGGATCTCACCAGTTGCATTTTAGGGCACTGTGACCAGATATAAGGAAATTCAATAGTAGATATTAATAGTTTTGTTACTCGACCAATTTTTATGATCAGAAACATAAAATCTAAGTTTGTTTAATATAGTTGGTTGCTGATGGACTGCTGTACCTCTAAAGATTACCGGTAGCTCTACTATGATGGACGTTATATACATTGGAAAGATGTAGAGCTTACATATTTACCTTATTCTGCCTCTGAAGTCATGGTTTTGCATTTTAATGTAACATAATATGCATTATGCTCGCTTATTTCTCGGGTTTAATGATTTATTTCTGGTTCTATGCCTCTGAAACCAATATCTGAGTACCATGTTGACATTGGGCATGAAGCATTTTTTATCAAGACTAGTCAACTTCTTAACTTGCTTCATCTCTTACGATGTTCGAGTACATGGAGAGAAGACAGCTGCTTCAGACTCCAGATGAACAATCACGACTACTGCATGAGGTTCCAAATGTTATTGCAGAGCAAGTAGAACCTGAAACTGCACCACAAGATGTTAAACATGAAAATGATAGCTCACAGAAACCGAAAGAACCTGAAACTGCACCACAAGCTGTTAAACATGCAAACTATTGTTCACAGAATTCGGCTGCCTGGGAAACTTCGGAAATTCTTACTGATCCAGCTTCAAATGGATTTTTTTCAACATTGACGCCTTTAAAAACATGTTCTGGACCTGGTACATTAACTTCTGTCATTTGCCCTTAAAGTTCTTTTAATCTGTGTGTACTCAATGCCTTTGTCTATTACTTTAAACATATACATTTTTCTTCCGTTTTTGCAGCGGCGACCCAGTCTTTCTCAGTAATTACAAAAGACATCGCAGGTATGTGTAATTTCTCCCCTTTGTTCGCCATTAAGAATACTCAGAAAATGAATGCAATAGCAACATTCGGTAAATTAGATATTTTTTCAGTCAATCTTTCTTCCTTTTGTTCACTTCGGCACCCGAAAATATACCGGTCACTTACATTGGATGTTTAGAGCTAGGAAGGCAAAAACCACCCGATTGCACTTCTTTCCTTCGGGATTTCACTTATGGAATTACACTTTAAAACAAAGAAACAAACCTCCATCATGGTTCATGGTTGAAGGTTCGGGGTTTTGCATGTTTTCCATCTCAATCATCCGAGTTACTTATTCCATTTGTTGCAGATTATTCGCATGATGTTCAGGAACAGCTAATCCGACCAGGAGACGGTGATGTTGAGAGCGTGCAGGTTGTGAATGTACCAGAAGAAAACAATGCCATAGTCGAACACAACTTTTTAAAAATATTTGATACCACACAAGTGATTGATTTGAGTGACGATGACGACGATGAAGAACATGTGGATTCAAACAAAGTTGAGCCACAGGAGGATGTGGGAAGCTTGGTGTGGCATTATGAAGATCCTCAGGGAGATATACAGGGCCCTTTCTCTCTCATATCACTGAAAGCTTGGATGGATGCCGACTACTTTCCGATCGATTTTAAGGTATGGAAGACGGGTCAAAACCGACATAATGCTGTATTGTTGGCTGACATAGTTCGTCGAATGTTTCGGATTTAGACATTGTCCTGGAATGTTATGTAAATGGATAAGAATATCAGATTTTCTTGTAGCTGGCTGCTATTTTGAAGATGAAACTGAGACCAACTAAAATAAACAATCCTTTAAATTCCCTGTCTGTATTATCATAGTAGGCTGGTCAGGAATCGCATTCTTTTTAAGTAGGTCTGTCTAATAAGTCGTTTAAAATCTGGCATACTAGACAATAATCGATCTAGCGATAGAGGT
This sequence comes from Abelmoschus esculentus, assembly GCA_035048815.1. Taxonomy (NCBI): domain Eukaryota; kingdom Viridiplantae; phylum Streptophyta; class Magnoliopsida; order Malvales; family Malvaceae; genus Abelmoschus; species Abelmoschus esculentus. The sequence continues at coordinate 2,295,668 of JAUCBN010000031.1, read as the reverse complement.
GAGTGTCGATCGAGTCAAGTCAAAAAATATATGAATTGACGAGTGATATTTTATAATTCAATTTTTATTTGAAATTCGAGTTAAGACGAGTCGGATATTTTCATTTCGAGTTGAGTTAAAATAAGTTGGATTTTTTCTCTTTAAGTCGAATTTTTCAATTTTTTTAGTTGAATTTCGTTTACCCTATTTAATAAGATGAGATATTAAATAAGATGAGATATTAAGTTCTTCGAATAACTTCAAAAATTAAATTTTGATGTTGTGAATCTATTTAAAAAAAACTAATCCTACGCATTAAAATTTACAAATCTAAAATTTTAGCCTATAATGATAAATTAATTCAAAATTTATTCTTATACCTTTTAGAATTATAATTTTAAATATATTTTTACAATTTTCAAGTAAATAAATTAATTTAAAAATACTGTTTAAATTACTGTAGATATATTCGCACGAGAGTACTCACTCTCAGTGGTTATCCTATGGGGCCGCACGATTCGCACCTTTCCAAAATAAAATAAGAGAAAAAGGCTGGCCCACTTTTTTTTTACCGTTAAACGCACAATTTAAAATGTTAGCGTTGGCTCCGAGACGGAACAAGCCGTTCCTCTGTTTTTTCTTTCTTCCATTTTTGATTTTCCTTCTCAAATTCCTAGAAAATTGAATTCCATAGTCTTTTTCATCTAATTCAATACCTAATTTTCTACTATATTAAGCCGTTCCTCTGCTACTTTCCTTTTAAAATACAGTCGGGATTTTGATTTTAGAAGACCGATGGCGTCAAGAACAGTTGCTAAGGATATCATCACTCTTCGCGGCTCATCGGCAATCGTAAGCGAGTTTTTTGGTATGTTATTTCTCAAACGTTACCTCTCTTTTTCGATCTGCCATTGTTTGGATCATTTTGGGGAGTTGTTGACGTATTTTGCCTAATTTTCATTCTCCAGGCTATGCTGCGAATAGGTAAAAGATGGATCGATATATACATCTGGTTTTTTTCTTAATGATTTTTAGGGTTTAGGGTTTGATTAACCGTTGTGTTTTCATTTAGTATTCTTTACAATCGAGCGGTTTACCCGGAAGAAAGCTTTGCGAAAGTGAAGAAATATGGACTTCCGATGTTGCTCACTCAAGATGAAGGGGTGAAATCCTTTATTTCCAAATTAACAGCCCAACTTTCTGGTACGATATCTACCGTTTTTCTTTTAGATTCGTCGGTTCTTATTAGAGAAGGTGATACATTTTAAAGCGCTTTAATTAATCAAATTGTTTTGAAAAAGAATGGCTGGAAGCTGGGAAGCTACAAAGGGTTGTATTGGTTATTATGAGTAAGGCCACCAATGAGGTGTTGGAGAGGTGGAATTTTAGCATTGAAACAGATGGTGAAGTTGTAGAAAATGGGTAAACAAACTCTCTTTTAGTTGATGATTTGATCAGTGTATGGTATTTTTTTGAAAAAAACTGAGAGATTTGGGTGTCTTTGAATTTCTTTGCAGTGTGTCAAGGGAAAAGAGCGACAAAGAAATCATGAGAGAAATACAGGCAATCATGAGACAAATTGCTTCAAGTATTACTTACTTGCCATGCCTTGATGAACCATGTAAGACAAGAACATAAAAAATTAGACCATACTTTACCCAGATTTAGTAACAAGTGTTGGACATCGATGTTTGATTTTTACAAAGTTTCATGTCCGGATACATGTTTAGAATGAGTTTTGGACATGGATAGAATCATCTTCTTCCTCAACAAGAGGTCTCATAGTCTCTATCTCACTCGGTAATGTTTTACAGGTGTGTTTGATGTATTAGCATACACCGATAAAGATGTTGCAGTGCCATTCACTTGGATTGAGAGTGACGCCAAGTTGATTGCAAATCCTCAGATGGTGAAGTTGCATTCATTTGATACAAAGGTAAAATGGTTGCAAAATCAGTAACTCAAAAAGCTATGGTAATTAAAACCTTTTGAAGTAATTTTGTGCGTGATTGATGCAGATACACAAAGTTGACACTCTTGTATCGTACAAGAATGATGAATGGGACGAGCAGTAGTTTGATTGAAACCCCCTCTTCTTCTTTCTTTTTCTTTTTTCCCTTTTCAACTGAAATTTGTGAATCTTCAATTCACTTGAATCTAGTAGAACTGCCATGAGAGTGTGTTGTTTTCTGTTGTGCATGGTTTGGAAAGCAACCAATGTTTTCTCTTTTGGAAATAAAGAAGGTTATGGCTTTTTAGTGTTCTTTCATTTGTTTTTGTTATTAAAATTTAAAGTTAGTAGTGTTTAAACATTCGATTCGGGTTAATGCTTATCAATATAACAAATTTTTAAAAAGATGTTAATAAATTTCGAATATCAAATTATAACATATTAAAAGTTTAAAATAACTCTAAAGAGACCATATTCTTATGTTCATAAATGAAAATTTTGTGCACTTTTTTCTCTAAGAATCAAGTTTTGGTTTGAATTTAGAATGGAATTTTTAATAAGGTTATTTCTTTCCCAGAAGAAAATCTTAACCAGATGAATCCAAATTGGTAATCAAAATATTTGAATATCAAAATTAGGTTAATTGGATATATTGATTAGATTTACAAAATTATACTAATCGTCATTTAACTTGAGGGATTAGAAAAGGTTATTTTTGCTCTATGAAAAAATATATCATGAGTTTAACTTATCATATCGACCTTTATTTACTACTGAAAATCACCTACTACACCAATTTTTTCCATGTCATTTTTTATTATATAATAACTTTAAAAGAGTTTTTTTCAAATGACATAAAAACATTGATGAAGATTCACAAAAATTGTTTTTTAAATGACATAAAAAAAATAGTGAAGATTTACTAGTTGGATGTTTTTTATTGATAGAAAACATGAATGATATAGTAAGCCAAACTCATAATATAATTTTTCTATTGTATGCTTCCATTGATGCAGGAAATCTATCTGCATGGCATTGGGTGGATCTTGTATCACAATAAAGGCAGCTAATCCAAAGCTTATTAGTTCCCTTGCCATGAGCAATTGCAACATGACACCGGAAAGCCTTGGTGGAAAAATGGATGTCAAAGAACCACCATGAATCATGATAACACGTCTCCCCAAACACTCAACTTTTGGCTCATTCGTCGTCATCAATAACGCCGACTGTCAACACCAACTCTCCTATCCCATTAATAAACCTGCACTCAGGATAAACAAGTTTGACCACAACCACCTCCAGTACAGCTTTGGGGTGGGGTGGGGTGGAGAAGTGTTTGCATCCGACAAAACCCAGGTTTCGAAATCTTGTAAAAGGTGTCATGGAGTGGTGTGTGTCCCAATGGGCGAGCGAGAAGTACAGTAGCACACAGGCAGGCACAGCAAGGTTACTTCATTAGGATTTCCTAATCCTATCCATTCAAAATAGCAGTATAATCTCAGCTGGGGTCTTCTTGGTAGCTTTCCAGGAGGTGGTATCCTGAAGTGAAGTGTCCTTACAACGAAGCCAAACTCGAGACTGCATTTCGATGTTCAACTATGTCATTCTATTGCATGACTCAAGTTCAGGGTCAAATGGAAATAACGGACAGAGAACGGGTCAGTTTGTTTTGTTGGACACCAAAGGGAAGCACAATATTCCGGCCATGGGGAAATGTATTACCCAACTCGGGAAGCAGTGTTGTCGGGGACGAGCCAACATCTACACAAAAGAAGACCAGCCTTCCAAGTTCTAGTAGCATAAAGTTGGCTAGTGATTTCTCCCCCAAGAAACAATTGTAAATGGTTCAGTTCTTTTAACCTGTAGTCCATTTGGAAGCTTGGCCAATGATACCATATTCAGATTAGTAAAAACTAGACTCCATTCAAGGAGGAACAATGATCAGCAGTGATAATCAAATACAACCCGACAAGTTTAATGAGAGAAAATTATCTATAAACATGTACCATTGCATCATTTGATAGTCACATGGAACATAAACATAAATTCTGATCATTAAGTAAACAAGTCGGTGATCAAGATAGTGGATGTCGTGGAATACGGCCACAATTTCCCATCTGTGAGCACAAGGTTCATTGAACAGATTCCACTTTTGAACATATAAGTTAAATACTTAAATTGCTTCCTCGGGGAGATCTATGTTCTACCTTTATTCTTGACATCAACATATTAACCATCTGCAAGCAAGCGCAAATATGCGAACCAGAAGAATCCACCAAAACCAGGATGCTCATCTTTGACAACACATGCAAGTGCGGTGCCCTCTTTTCTCTAAATCACTAAACCATTAGGCTCAGAGAACCCGAGACTCATCCATGTCCAGTAATAGGCTGAAACTTTGAGCAGAGAATAAACAGGCAACAATAAAGATGGAGACAGATCATCATATTGCTTTCTGGCTACCTTGAACTGTCACAAACTCAACATATTAACAGCAACCAGAAAATGTGAAATATTTCGTTCTAGCCATGGAGATGAAGGTTACCAGTTTGTCGAAGAGTGAGTTGTGCCTTTGAACAATCTGAACAAAGCAACTCCAGACAGAAATTCTCCTCGTACTCACTGTCATTAAAGCACCTACCACATTGAACACATCTTGCCACGCAGATAATGCAAGCCCTGCATGACTGAGCAGCATGCCCTTTCCGCCGGCAACCATCTGCTGGACAATCATAAACAAGCCTCACGTTTTCGCATTTTGGGCACATTTCGATATCAATGGCACGATCATCTTCACAAGAGAGATACATATTTCTCCTGCTATAAAAATGTTGCTTGTGCTCAACCTGCTGGATTTGGTTGTCCACACCCAACAAGAATTTCAGCTCTTCCAAGTGCATTTGTGTCACACCATAGAGACTGCCAATCCTCAGCTGCTTCACCCCTTGCGAGCCCATAGACTTCAAAGCCTTTAGGCTATTCAAAATACCATCGATACTTAATTTTGTACATCCAGGTACACTCAACTACAAGGAAGATGAAAATATTTAGTTAGCTTACAGCAGGAGAAAAAGCATTAATCAAATTACAAAGATGTTGGAAGTGTATTTAAAAAACATTTCATGATTGAAGCTACTAAAATTAAAATCAAATTCCCGAAGAAAACAGAGGCAATTATGAAATTTCCCATAAAAAGCTAGAATGTGTAATATAACAGTCAATATCAGACTCCAAATCTTAGTTTATCTATACATTAAAAAGAAACCCTCAAAATAAATTTCCCAAGTATTGCATTTAAATGCAAGCCTCTGAAATTCAATTTATATTTAGGCAGAAAAGTGTATTAGCAAAGTAGAAGGTAAATCATTTAACCCAACAACATTACCAGTTACTTTGAGCACGTCAGTATATGTGTTACTCCATCATAAAACATAAAGGAACACTAAATCACAGTAATCCTCTTCATGTACATGTGTTTATTAGGTGAAAAGCAATTTCTTATAAATTCACATATCATGAGAGAATATACATTTTATTGTTTGTATATTGGAAGTGTCTAATGATTGCTGGGATTTAGATTTTAATAACACATATTTTCTTTTAAAGAAACGTAGCAAACAATCAGTCTATACCAATAAAACAAAAATCAGGGAGCATATACAGCATTATCACCATGCAGTCTATGCTGAAATAAGCATATTCAGTCATTTTCTGGTCTACAAAAGTACTAGGGTTTAGATTCGTAACTGTTTATAGTTTTCTTGAAGCAACCTGTAGCAAACAAATCAGTCATCACAATAATCCAAGATCAGAGAGCAAATAGCAATTTCTCTCATCTGAAATGTAAGATATTAAGTCATATTATACCATATATGCATAATCCATCATATTCCAGTTTTGTATAAATCATATAAATAATAAGAAATTACCCCAAATGCAGACCAATATATTCAAGGGCGCATGCACGAGCAAATACACCTACAACAAAGTAACCAGCACAACCAAGATTCAAAAAACAACAGAAGACTCAAAGTTTCAGGCAATAAATCACCTTGATTAGCTTAGGATTATTTTCAACCACATGCTTAAGGCCTTCATCGGTAATCCTTTGGCAATCGACCAGGCTCAAGCATTGCAAGCTACCTTGACATCTACTAGTTATTTGTAAAAGAACATCATTGGTAATCTTCTCATTTAGTGGCGGTTCAATGTGAATACTCCTCCATAAGAGAGGATCATTCTGAACTATAGATCTCAGAGAAGAACAAACATTTTCAATGACAAAAAGATCCCGCACACCAAGATAACCAAGGGCCAAAATCAGAGCATCATGAGGAGCTCCTTCATGTCCCTCAGAAAAATCCTCACACTCATGAAATTCTTCCTTTTCCTGATCAACTGAAACCAAATCTCCACTCCCAAAAGACAAAACGTCCTCTACATTACAAGCTGGTCCAAGAGCAGCACGACCAGAAGCGTCCCCTCCTTCCTTTGCATGAGGACACCCACCAGATATACCACCTTTACATTCAAATCCCATGCTTCCTGGGAACGTTTGGAACAACATGGCATTGTTCCAAATAAAGTTCAATCCGGCAAATAATTGATAACTCCCATCACCAGTACCCATCTCATCTCTCACACAGCGGCCATAATCAGTTTCCAAATCCTCAAGCCAACCAGTAATTGCAGTGAAAGTAGTGGTGATATCCATTCCAAAAGGATCGGACGGCAAAAGATCAACAATATCAACAGAAGACTCCTGAGAACCACATCGATCACCACTCCTATCTCTTCCATAATCAAAGCAATCTTCCAACTGATGATTGGAAAACCAAGATGTTGAACACCCATCTCCATTCCACTCCGGGATACCTTCGACCAGGTATCCATTCGAAGCAATTCTCATAGGAGAAACCAGATTATCTTCAGTCATATTAGCATTATAGATAGGCCAATGGGAAAAATTCAACGCCATTGTTCAAAAACAACCAATTCCCTATTCTCTCTTTCTAATTTTAACCAAACACCCTGAAGACCCTTCTTAAATTGCAAACCCTAGAAAATTTCCTCCTCACTAGTTTTCTCGCTCTCGCTTTTATTTTTATTTTTTTTGGTTTTGAAAATGAAATTAAAAAGATTAAAATAAAATGGGATAATTTAGCGGAGGATCTAATCTAACAAGAAAAACCCTCGATTTTTTATGGCAAACTAAAACAACGCACCAAAATTTCAGAGATTTTCTTGTGTAAAAAATACCTAAAATCAACTAAAAATCCCAAAATGGAGAAAAAAAAATAAAAAACGGTGGCGCAACTGACTTCTCTATACACCCCAAAAAATGAATATCAAAATCCCTAAAATCTCATTCTTTTTCGTTTTTTCCCCTAATTTTTTCAAATCCCTCGAAACTAACCTATCCGAAACTGTAGGTTCGCAAACGAATCAATATCAGTAAAACGGTACAACAATTAGAAAGAAAAGATAGATCAAGCAAGGGGAACCTGGATTGAACGATGATCAGATCAAATCAAATGCAAAATTACGATTAAGATTTCCACCGAATAACGAACGATTCCCGAGTTTCACTCCCGCGAAACGCAACCAACAAAGATTATACCAAAATAATACACTATTTTGGCTTCGGAAAGAAAAACGCCTCTTTCTTCTTTTAGGCTTGCTGGTGGTTGAGAAACTGGGGAAGTCGATTCCAATACAGGCAAACGAGGAAAGGGTTTTATTTATTAATTACTTTATTTATTTTTCTTATTATTATTTTTCTATGGAGTGCGAGAAAACGCGAGAGAGAAACAGCAATGAAAACAATGAGGAGGAGGGGGAAGAATGAAATGTGTAGCTCTGGGAGGAGAGAAGAAAGGGGCGGATCTGGCTGGGGTAACAGTGGAAGTACTTGAGTTCCGTGAAGGGTGGCTCACTGGCCTATTTTAAGAGACGTTTCTGTTTTTAGAGGTAACAAAAAAATAACCAACAAATGGTGAAGATATTGAATTTAATAAAGTTTAGGGTTGACATTTAAAATAATAATTATAAATTTCTGATAGAATTAATAAGATAAATATTAAATAATGTTAAAAATTTAAATATTAATATTGTGAATGAAGAAATATTTTATAATAGACTTTTTATAAAATATGATTAAATTAATTAATCTATAAACAAAGATTAGTGGTTAAACAATAAAAAGTATAAAAATTTAAATTTAGATATATTTTATCAAATTTGGATTATAATATATAAATTTTAGTTATAATAGTCAATAATCTTTAAAATAAATTATTAAAATTCTCTATTAATATTTTTCTTAAATTACGAGTAAAAAATAGTTAAAAAATTATTAAAAAAAAGTTTATTATAATCGTTAAATGGTTGAAGGTAGATTATGGTCCTTTAAATGTGTATTGTGTCTAAAATATAACAAGTTTTTTTTTCGCTATTCTCGTCCTAATTTATATTTATATATTATTTTATGATCTGTTTTTTGAGTTGAATTTATATTATTTTTTAGATAATGTTTATTATATTACTTTAGTGGTTAATTTATTTTTATTTTAGATTTTTATATGATTATCGATAAACGTTTATAATGATCGAAAGTATATTACGATACAATTGTGGTAATAGTATTTATTTTGTCTTGATAGTATTTATCTTTTATCGTCAATAAATAATATTTATTTATTATTTATCATTTATTTGGTTAATTATTTAATTCTTTTGGTATTTGATCTTATTCTATTTTCAAGTGAATAATTTGTGTATGAGTTTATGACAGCTTTAGTAAAAATATCTGAACTGATTATTAACTTTCTTATAATCTAAATAGTTACTTCTCATCTAATAAAATTAATCGTTATTATTTATTAAAAAGTAATAATGAGGTAATGTTTCTTAAAATTTGTTATAGAGTAACCAATTTTAAATTTAATAATTGATTAAATAATTAAAGTTGGTATATTAAAAAATTGATATAATTTAGTTTGTATATAATTTTTAATTTTAGGGATTCAGGTTTTAGTTTATTCTCATTATTTTATTTTATTTCCCTTTTATTTTGTATGTGGCGGGAGAGGGAAATCCCAAATTACGACCAGCTCTTTTGGCTTATTCCCCTCCCTCGAATTCCCTGTTGGAAAAAGTTAGCGTTTATCAACCGTTGGATTCTGATTGGATGACTCAGGAGAAGGAGAAATTATATCATGAGACTAATCAATAAAAATTAGTCACCTTATTATTTTTTAATTTTTTAAAAAAATTCACTTGAAAAAAAATATGACATAAAAAATTGATAAATAACTAATTTCTATTAGTTGGCCCATGGATACGTAATGATATTGACCATAATATAATTTTTCCGGGAGAAGGCTTACCAGCGGATAAGATTGGGAGTCTCTGGTTGGTGGAGACGGATACGTGTCGTCGAAGTTTATAAACGGGTCAAAGATTCGGGATCTCCGCAACCTGAACCACGCTCCAAACCTACAAGGTTCGAGATCCGAACCTGTATCAATGCTCTCTTTCCGGTAAAATGTATTCTAATATATTTTTAATATTTTTCATTCGAAAAAAAAAAACAGAGACGTAGATACAATGACAATAAACGATTTTTAAAATATTTAAATTATTTTTTAAAAAATAACATAAATTTTAATTATTTTATGCACAAATACAATACTGGTAAGCTTAGCAGCTAAGTATTTATGAAAATAATATTTTAGAGTGAAAAATGTTAAATCATCGTCCACTATCTTCTCGTAACCATCTGCATAGGCGTGACCATCACGAATTAAGCTAATATATTAATAATATAAAATATGAAAACAAAACGACGACGTTGGAGTCAATTAAAATTATCTATCGTAATTCACAACCATGATGACATCAATTAAAATTATATTCTAATAATTTAAAAATAATTATAAAATAACATTTATTTATAAATATTTTTAATTTTTTTATATTTATAACTTTTTTATTATTAATTAGATGTAAATTAAAAATATTTTTTTAATAATTATAACGAATATTCAACTGTATTTATAAGTCCGTGGTTTAACGAAAAGTTTCTTTTATTTCAACTTTACGTGTCCAGAAACAGCATTTCCTCCGATGTGAAATGGAATCAACAGTTGCTTACGTCGTTTGAACAAGTTGACGTGTCACAAGCTCCTTCCCCAAACCTCACCCAGCGGCAAGACAAAGCATCCGATTCCTCTTGCAAGCGAGGAGGGAAGGATAAGCCAAGTATGTGCAGAGACGATCTTGGCAACCGATGCTGCGAGGGACTATTTAAAATTTTCAAAACTTCTAGATGTTTATTTTAAAATTCTCAAAAATTTAAAGATTTAGTTGGATTTTTTTTAAAATTAAAAGAAGACTTAATTAAAAACATTTAAATTTTTTGGAATAAAATAATATATTTTTTAGAGGGTTAAATTGAAAATTTTAAATCTTTTAAAGGTTAAAAATTAATTTACCATGTTTTAGGGGTCGAGACTATTAACTGGCTCAATTATGGTTCCGCCCTTGGTTATGTGTTTTTTATATTTAAATTTAATTATCGATAAATATCACTATTACTCACTAAATTATTAATGTTTTTTTCATCAAACTATTATTCTTTAAAAAATTATTATTATTATTATTATTATTATTATTATTATTATTATTATTATTGTATATCTTTATTTTGATCATTAATATTATTTTTTCTATTTTGGCCACTAATCTATTATTTCTTTTTTATTTTAACCATAAAATTATTTTTATTTTATAATACCCTAAACTTAAATATTATATTTGGGTCTTAAACCGAATTTGTTATCATAAAATTTCTTAAGCATAGTTTATTAACTCAATAAAATATTTCTCCAAAATATCTAAAGTCAATAATTGAAAATATAAATAAATAATTAAAACGTTATAAAAAAACTCTAATTTAATTTAAAACTCATGTGATACACAATCTACTAAATACAAGTGTCATACTCTAAAATTTATCACATAATGAAATCTCGTACTAATAGTACTATTCGATCTCATTAAACTATATTTTATAACCGTAATTATAAAATAATCGTATCTAATTTTTATAATTGGTGATTTAAAAAAAATTAAATCAAATTTAAAAATTAATATATTAAGTTAGAGTGAATAAATAAATTAATATTTTAATTCCAAATAAAACAAGATCAATTTAGAGATTTATAGACCAGGACGGCCCAAAATCCCTCCGCCCCGCTACCTTACCAAGTTACCACACCTAAAATTTATTAATTCCCATTTCCCACACTGTATAGACCAGGTTTCAATCTTAAGAGGCCGAGACTATTGTAAACCCGTATAACTCCCCAATTAGATGCGATCTAACAAGATGCAGGGCCACTGCCTGACCGCCAGGGTACCAAATTCTCACATTTTATTTTGTAGCAATTTTAAAAGAAAATTGAAAGCAAAAATCTCTCCTCATTTCGCGGCTTCGACTTGAAGAAGGAAAAAGATTTGAAATCCCAATTATGTTTCCGTTTCAAATCCATCAATTTGAATTGATTTCTTTTAACTAGGGAATTTCCCTCCCAATCTAATACCTGCTCAGTAGTCAGTTAGATCCAAAGAAATTTAAACAAAACAGCCGAAGGGAAGGGAAAAAAGACAACAAGAAGGAATGGAAAGTGAAGGAATCAGTGAGAAAACATCACGCAGCAGCAGAACGAAGAAAGGAAGTAACACTATACCACTCGCCGGAGCTGCCGCTCTTCTCACTCTCGCTGCTAGCCTCGCTATCACCGCCATCAACAACAGAAGAAACTCCAAGAGAAAAGGTCGATTTAATATTCGTTTATCTTTTACTTGCTTGCTACTCGTTTACAGATAGAAATTAAACACTTTTGAATATCATTTTTAATTTTAGATCTTCCTGGATGCAATTTTGGAGTTAATTTGTCGGCGAGTGAGATTCTAAAATTAGCTGACCGAATCATAGCAAAATCAAAGGAAGTTCATAATGCCGTTGCTTCAATACCGCTCGATAAGGTTTTAATAATTCCAGTACCTTTTATTTTTCTATCGCATTTTCTTTTGTGTATTTTCACATTTGAAAGAGTTCGAAATTGGTCAGGTTACGTTTAAGAATGTTATATCACCGCTGGCAGAATTGGAGGCTCAACAGTTTCCGTTGGTGCAATCGTGTGTGGTTCCTAAGTTAGTCTCTACTTCTGATAAAGTGCGTAAAGCAAGCGCTGAAGCTGAGAAGAAAATAGATGCCCATATTTCTTCCTGCAGGTTTAGTTCAATTGTTTACGACTTACATCACATTCAAGTCATAACATTACGTTTTTATCCTTAAAAAATATAATTTTTTTACCTTGTTTCATCTAGTTGGCAGTACCATTTTGAAATCCAAACTATTTTTCTAACTAAATCTAATATGCCCTGTAAGCAGTTGTAGCTATGGAAATTCTTCTAGTTGTAGATAAGAAAATTTCACTGTTCAATTTGTTTACTGAGCATCAAATTTTACATGTGTACCATTAATTGGGGTGCTGATCAGCCTGCGGGAAGATGTATACCGTGTTGTTAAAGCTTTTGCTGCAAAAGGGGAGTGGATGGGACCAGAAGCTACACACTATGTCAATTGCTTGGTAAGGGAAATATTCCCAGTTTCTCATGTATGCTACCTGTTTTATGACATTGGATTTTCAATATTGTTAAGTGTTAACTGCAAAGTGAAAATGGTAAGTTTAGGTTTATAATGAAAGAATGGCCAGATGAGGTTATATAGTGTAATGTACCATGCTCAGGAGTCAGGAACACAAATGTTTCATTGTTTTGAATCTTCTTAAAATTTAGTTAGTGATTTAGTTGTTCTATCATGCATGGTATTGATTCCTTTCTGCCCAGTGACAGGTGAGAGATTTTGAACGAAATGGATTGAATCTTACAGCAACAAAAAGAGAAGAAGTGCAACGCTTGAGAGCTCAAATTGATGAGATCAGTTTTCATTATGTTCAGAATTTGAATGGTGATAGCTCTTCTGTTTTGTTCCATGAGAATGAGCTATCTGGACTACCAGCAGAGTTCCTCAAGGTTCTATATTTTCTATATCCAGTTTAGTTTCTTGTGTTGTTATTATTAGCTTATATATGGATGTTTTGGACTCTACATTTGTCTCATTTACAAAAAGTTGCAATTTCTATTTGTTTTGACGTTTGTTTTTGCTTTTGTGCTGGTCATAAATTTCATGTGATGTTAATTGAATTACAGATCCTATTTATTTCATGCTTAAGTTGTTGAACTTCAACATTCTGCAGAAGAGATGGTAGTTAAGTCATTGGATGTTAATGTGAACTACCAATTTTACTGTGAATAATTTCATTTTAGAACTTCGGTGATGCATGTTGGGGAAATTAAAGAAAATATGCTTAAATATCTAAAGTGAACATGGCATGATTCATTGGTACTGCATGGTAGAAGCATCATATAAGCACAAAGTGCAAGTATCTACCGTTTTGGAAATTGACCTCTCCATAATTGTTGCTGCTATCCCTTACCCGAAACAGACTTTATAAGTTTGAAGTTGCTATTTTTGAATGACGTGGCTTGTTACATAATCTTTCTAATAAAATTTGTTTCACTCTGTTTCTTTTGCAGACTTTAGAAAAAGCAGAAAATGGGATGTTCAAAGTCACATTGAAAAGTCATCATGTTTTACCAGTGCTCGAGCTATGCAAGGTAAGGTTGTCAAGGTTTATTAGTATTCAGCTGCCATTTGCTAAAAGTTTTCGCACAAACTGACAAGGTGAATTAATATTATAATAATTTTAGAGATCAATTATGTACGTTACTTGCAGAATACTTAAGAAGTCCTGATTAATTTTCTTATTTACCTCCTTTAGAGATTTCTGATATTGTAAGAGTAGCATGACAATGAAATCCTGCAAATTTTCAATCAAGCACACTTTTTTTTATTTTTTATTTTGGATAAGTAAACTTCATTTCATTTGAACAGAAAAAAACTTTGCTACTGTTTACACACTCAGACTGCTACCAGCAGTACTTACAGGTTACAACAGCAAAATTTTACAATCAATTATCTACAATTAATATTTGACAATGCATTGCCTTGCATGTTAAAGATGTCATGACTCATGCAAGATTAACATAAACCATTCCTGGAAGTTAAGATTAACTTTTTTTCGATACTTGTCTTTACTTTGGCTTTAGGCTCAAAATCTAAGGAATTTCATTTGACTTGTACTAATGAACTCTGAAATATGAAAATGACTATTATGTTCTCCTATTTACATTTTGAGTCTTTGCAGATAGGAAAGACAAGAAGGTTAGTTGCTATGGCATATGGAAAGAGATGTGGAAAAGTCAATATCTCTGTCTTGGAAGATTTGGTAAATATTGCATTCTCCCCTGGCCCCTCCGTGTTTCTTTGAATTGATGTTTACTTGGAATGAAATGACAGTTGAAATTTAGACCAATATATTGTATTGGCATAAGCTACTAAGTATTAAGTCTCCATTCATCATATCGTTTTGACATTTATGTCTTTGAAAACCCACCTAACAATGTAGGTGGCAGTTTTACCAAACTGTCATTTTATATTTTCATCGTCTTCAATGCATAGTTGTTTTACAATTTAAACCATCTTAGAGGTATAGCTGTTCCTTGGGGATGCCTTGGAGGTTAAAGCTAAAGGCTTCACCTTGTAGGTCTTGAGTTTGTATCCTGGGATGATGGTACAAATTAGGGTTTATGGGATGAGTGACAGTTACCTACCATTGTGTAGTCCAACATCATATTACCAAAAAGTGGGAAAAGTGTATGATGAACATATTAACATGGGGGCTTCTGGATAAAATCATTTTTACCTTGACAGTAGTGCATAAAACTTGTAAATTAAAATGTAATGGCTGGTCTAGTGAGCAGTCACAAATTCTTGTTTGCCACAGCTGTAACTTATCAGCAACTTTAGGATATTTTTATTATTTCATTCTCTTTCTTGAGTGCTATTGTTGCAATGTCCCTAGATGTGGACCCAAATACTGAGTTCATCATAGCATTGAGTTAACTTTTACCTTCTTGTGATATAGGTTCAAGCCCGTCACAAGTTTGCTCGATTACTTGGCTATTCAAATTATGCAGAATATGCTTTGAGTCTTAGAATGGCTATGGCGCCCTCGAAGGTCTGAATAGAATCTTTATTTTCAGAGAATATTTGTTGTTTATTTGCTGTATTAATATTTCCATGTCTTTCAGCTTTCACCTTCTTTGAAGTTGTCCCTAATAAAAATGTATTTTTTAAAATGAATTATAGTAGTTCTCTGAAATCTTACCATGTCCCTAAGGAGTGTACCGTTTTATGTAATAAATCCTGAAATGATTAAGATTATAATAATTCATTTATTGAGTGATATGAACCAAACCATGTAAACCTAACTCTACCTAAGCAGAAATATCATGTTGTAGCAACATTTGAAATAGGAGGCATTAGGAAACGTGGAAAAGAAAGAGTTCTGGATTGTGCTTTATGGAATCTAGCAATATTATAAAAACACCAGTAGAAAATTCATTTGAAAGATGCATCTAAGTTTTGTATTATTTTCAGCGCTTCATTAATGGATGTATTATAAGTTTCTTAGGAATTAGTGAATGTGGTCAGGTACTGGAATTCTTAGAGGACATTTCTTCCAGTTTATCAGACTTAGCCAATAAGGAGATGGCTATGTTGAAAGAGTTAAAGGTCAGAACATAATCTCCATTTTCCAATTCCATCTATTTCCCCTTTTCAAATAGATGTTTTATTTGCTTTGTTGTGTCCTCAGAAGCAAGAGGAAGGAGAGCTTCCGTTTGGAGTTGAAGACCTCCTGTACTATGTAAAGAAGGTTGAACAACAGGAATTTGATCTGGACCTTGGTGCTCTAAAACACTACTTTCCTGTTAATTTGGTTCTATCTGGGATTTTCAAAATATCCCAGGATCTTTTTGGTAGGTCATTACATGCATGCATGTGGGTTATGTAGGTTGCATTTGGATGAGTCGTGAAAATCCCACACAACTCCCATTCAAATAAATCAGTAGTCATGGTGAATTCTTATCTTTATGTATTGTATGTGTCATATGCATACTCCTTTTCCTGCAGGTTTAAGGTTTGAGGAAATTGCAGATGCAGAGGCATGGCACAATGATGTTCGAGTGTTTTCTGTTTTTGACTTGAGTTCTGGTGAACTGCTGGGTTATTTCTACCTTGATGTGTACACAAGGTTCATTTATTTCTTTCAGTTTTCTTCTTTATTTCTCTTTGCATTGCTTGCTCTAGTTAGAAAAAATGGGATCTTCTTGTGGAACAGGGAAGGGAAATATGGTCAGACTTGTGTGGTTGCTCTTCAAAATGGTGCACGGCAGGTGAGTTATATAAAATAATCATCATGCCTAATATATATACATTTTTATATTAGCCTCTTCTTTGAGCACTTGAGTAGAATAAATTTGCTCAAATCTTACTAAGATATGATTTGCACATTATCTTGGGAATCGGTGATTGACATTTGTTTTACATTCCTTTGCTTTTATGTATCAGGTTTCAATGGCATTGCTAATTTCTCAACTTCAGAAAGACACTGATGGGGTTCCGAGTTTGTTGAGATTCTCTGAAGTGGTCAGCCTTTTACACGAATTTGGCCATGTGGTATGTTTAACCTGTAATTATTTTCTTGGTTTTATCATTTATGATTGATGCATTACTTTGATTCATGATAATGGTTTTTTAGTAAAAAGTATGTAGATTGTTTTTCTCGTTTGATGATGTTGAAAGATAATACGGATTTCACTCTAAATGGATTTAGGTTCAACATCTGTGCAACCGTGCATCATTTGCTAGATTTTCTGGGCTGCGTGTTGATCCTGACTTTGTGGAGATTCCTGCTAAGGTTCTTGAAAATTGGTAGGTCATGAATCCTACAATTTCTTTTTCTTTTGGACATATTAAACCCTTTGATGATGTTTTGTAACATGTAGGTGCTACGAGAGCTTCTCATTGAAGTTGATATCCGGTTTCCATCAGGTATACATTTTAACAAATTCTGCATATACAGAGTACAGACTTTATACAGATGTATGTGTGTATCTGTATGTCTTACTGCCAGATATTTGTTTGTATATGCATAGGCTGAACTTTTGTCTTGGTTTTATATTTTGTGGTGTTTATTTGTGTTTTTTGTGCATTGGATTGCCTCTTTCTTTCTAAAATGATTGAGAAAGGAACGTTTTGATTTTTAAAGATGTTGGTGGACAATTTTGATTTGAGACGGCTGGACAGTGTTTCAAATATCTCAAAGGAATCATCATTTTCAGGATATTACAAAGCCCATCAAAGATGAGATATGCAAATCACTTAAAAGATGGCGATATTCTTTTTCTGCTCTTAAATTGAAGCAAGAAGTTCTTTACTGTAAGCCTCTTACTTTGTCATCAATCTGAAAGTTTCTATTTTACTGAAATAGTTGAGACCTTGATACTCAAGAATCCATCATAATCTGTTAAACATGTTGAGAATTTAAATAGGGGAGAGGGTTTCCAAATTCAATGGGGGTATTTATTGTGACTTAGGATCGTATGATTTATTAGAACTCATATTAAGAATAACAAATACATTATTACGGTTTCCTTTTGTTATTGGTAGCATGATTAAAATCCCTGGCATGTTGGGCAAATTATTCTCCATGGTTGTTGATTCTTGACTGCACTGCTTGGTATGACACCATTCCAATTTTTTGTGTGCCTGTTATTGCAACATAAACAGTTCTGCTTTTGTTTTGAGTTAGGAATGTGTATTTTGGTGCTTTTGGTTAAATATTATGAATTTATGAGTGAAGCTCTCTTTATACGAAATCAATGCCGATTGCTGAGTAATTTGTTTTACAAGATAAATAGGCTTTTCTTATTTAGCACATCTAAATAGATGGACTGTAGTCTGCTGTAGTACATTCTTTGCCTTTCTCTTCAAATAAGCTCTAGAGATGTTTTCGACTGTCAGGTCTTTTTGATCAAATTATACACTCAGCTGAAGACGTCGAAATTGTTGAGTTATTCAAGCATCTTCATCCAAAGGTAGGTTCATTTTCCTGTTCTTGCTACATATTTGTGCTATTAGGAGGATTGCAATTACATCATTTCCCTCCATCTTTTTGCCTTTGTAGGTAATGTTGGGTTTGCCAATGCTAGAAGGAACAAATCCAGCTTCATGCTTCCCACGTTGTGCCATTGGTTATGAAGCTGCTTGTTACAGCCGTATTTGGAGTGAGGTTGTCTTGGTTCAACCCTGTTCTTGCTTATTTATCGTATTAGGGTGTCTGCTGTTTGTTACTTATTTATCGTGAATGATTTCTTCGTGCACCTTATGAAAATCATTTCTCTGCTTCAAATGTATAGGTATTTGCAGCTGATATTTTTACGTCAAAGTTTCGAGATAATCTTTTGAACCACCATGTTGGTATGCAGTTCAGGACGAAGGTAAACAACCTTATATGTCACCATGCTGTTTACTTTCTCCGAAACGTTCCCTTCTAATATACTTACAATCTTACATGTACGTGGATGCACATTATATCATATGTATATGATCATAATAACAATAGTTATTATGCAACTTCTTCGTAGGTACTGGCACCGGGAGGAGCTAAGGATCCAGTTGAAATCCTGTCCGATTTTCTCGGAAGAGAACCATCAATTCAGGCATTTATTGACAACAAAATCGAATTCAGTTCGTGGTTCTGAAAGTTTTGGGTAATTTTATATCATACCTCTTCGCTTTACACCACAAGATAGTAATTCACATAGCATGTTTCTTGCATTGTGGTCTCTTGTCTTAAGTCATCATCGGTGTTTCTTCTGTTTGTAACATAAAAACCTATGGTTACACCCTCGTTTTCAAAAATGATGGTCGGAGATTACCGCGAGATCTGCTTACTGTTTTGAATTCGGTGGTCGGATCAGATTTTGATGGTCCAAACCTGGGGTTACTGTTTTTTGTGTGTGCTAGTAAGTCATGAACTTCATGTAGTTGACATATAGGCAGATCATGGACTGCTAATAATTTCGTGACACTGTTCTTTTAGTGGGGTGGGGTGGGGTGGGGGGAATGATATATGAATATGATATAAATACATTATAAAAATAATGATATATCAAAATTTACATAAGTAGCTACATGAATAGTTTATTATTATTTTAAGAGTTAATTGCGCATCATGTCCCCAAACTTCTACCCTCATTCTACATCGGTCCTTAAATTTTTAAATGTTTCAATTTCATCTTCTCATTTTAAATTGGTTGTCAAAACTTTTGAAAGTTCCATTTTCATCTTTAAAATATGACTTTCATTCTAAAATGATCCTTAAAACTATTTGAATATTTTAATTTCATCCTAAAAATATCGTTTATATCATATTATATTATTATATAATATATATCAGTGTTTATGTCATTTAACGCTTTTTAATGATTTTTATTAACGTTTGAGAATTTTTTAAAGATCAATTTATCACAACGGTCTTAATTTTAAGATTAAATTGAAATGTTTGAAAGTTTGGGGATAAATTTTAAATAAAAATTATAGTTAAAAAATAAAATTAAAATATTTAAATGTTGAAAATTAACTTAAAATAAGTGTCATACTTCAAATGTGTCGTGCAATTAACTCTCGAGTTAATTAAAAATATTATTAATTACTTCTCTATGCATTACGTGATCTGTCTGGTAGAGTGTCCGAAGTCTTAGTTTAGAAAAAAAGGGTAAACTACATGAATAGTCACTGTATTATGGGATTGATATTGAAATGATCATTATTTTTTAAAAGCAATAAATATACCACTTAATTATTAAAATGGTTTCAATGTAGTCATCCGCCGTTAAAATTAACAGATTAATTACGCGACAGTTAAAAATAAAATAGAATAATTATACATTTACTTCATG
The DNA here is from genome assembly GCA_035048815.1 of Abelmoschus esculentus. NCBI lineage: Eukaryota > Viridiplantae > Streptophyta > Magnoliopsida > Malvales > Malvaceae > Abelmoschus > Abelmoschus esculentus. The sequence continues at coordinate 2,275,738 of JAUCBN010000031.1, read as the reverse complement.
TTATTCATACATTTTTAAATTTAATCTTAATTTAATTATAATAAAATAATATAATTATTTAAATAGGTGGTGACATGTGTCACATTTTATTAGAGAATTATATTTAAATATTTAATTTATTAAATTTATTTTTCTCCCCCAATCCTGTCACCACTTGATTAAAGATGAAAATACAAAAACAAGCACTGTGAGCCAAGGGGATTCGAACCTGATTAATGTTGGTTTTAATTGTTCCTCACTTGATGCCATTTCTTACATATTTGTATAATCTATATAAGCCTAGCTTTGTTTACAAATGGAAACTTTTCTTGATGTGTCTTTGTTAGTACAAATACTTATATAGATTTGGATGGGTTATGTAGAGTTAAATGCTATATATAATATGCATATATAATGATTTAGTGATATGAAATATAATGTTAAATGTATTAATAGTGTAAATTAATAATAAAAAATTTAGGAAATATGTAAATAATGCTTACACCTATGTAATTAATCAGATATTTTAATAGATTCATTGTATATTTTAGTATGTTATAAATCTATTTAAATGTAATTTTTAAATTAATATTGTATGGTAAAATTGAATAAAAATGGACATAGTAATCAAAATTTCAAATAAAAGTTCAGGTAAATGCAAATAATGTAGTTAAACAAACTGAAAGTAGATAAATTATTTTATAGATTTTTCATAATTTAATAATTAAATAATTTTTATATAATCATTTTTTTCTATCATCAGTCGATTCAAATTGAAACTTTTAAATAAATGTTTTTATTAATAATTTTCTTTTGTAATTCCAAAAATAAAACTCAAATCTTTTTTTTTTGTATTTTTGTTCGATATTTATTTATTTATTATTATTATTATTATAATTATTGACATCAAAATCAAAAGTAAAAAAGGAGTATTGAATTTTAAATAAAAACTCAATTTGAATAAAATACCAGTCCATTATAATTGCAGACAAATTTCCGAATCTTGTAGATTCAGGTGGTATACAACACTAGCATTAACATTTTCCTTTCCAAAACGTTTTCTTTTCTTTTCTTTTCTTCCTAACCAAACACGTCTGGATTGGGTAAATAGTTGACCAATCTCCATCGAATTTGTACCCCACATTTTCATGCGTAATTGCAGACAACAGCCGTTTCAAAAACCTAATTTTCTTCAAGCCCTTAATTATTTGCCTGTTTTGAGGGCTCCACCAATTCTTTCAATAATCACTTCTAAAAGTTTTTTAAAAAAACTAGACGTTGGGAATATTTTGGTAAAATACACTATTGGTCATTAGACAGTTATCTTTTTCTATTTTAGTCACCAACTTTTTCCTGTTAGTTTGATTAGTAACGTTATGCTTTTTTTATATAATAATTTTAGTCTTTAAATTTTATATATTTTATTGATTTAATTTTAATTTAAAATAATTTAATAAATTTAACATTTAATATTTAAAAATTTTATAAATTTAGTCTTTTTCGAATTCAAATCATAACCTTGCTACCCTTGCTACATTTGTTGTTTGATGTTACTCCAATACCTTTAATCAACGAGACCAATTTTAAAATCCGATGAACCTAGATAGATTTGTAAAAATAAAAAAAATGAAAAAAATAAATCAAACAAAAATAAAACGTCAAATTTAATATTAAATTAAAATGAAACATCAAAGTTTAAGATCCAACGGTCGTCATTGACCGTGACCAATAATGATAGCGATAACAATGAGTAAAAGTCGATGGAAGAGTGAGTAACGACTGATGACAATGAGAAATTTTATTTAAAATTTAGAGTATTAAATTTATATTTTATTTATGATTTAAGAATCAAATTAATATTTTATTTAAAGTGGCATGTTGTTAAATTAACGAAAATTTATAACGAAAATTAAATATTATAAATAAACAAAATATATATTTTAAAAATCGACCAAAATCAAACGAGCCAACCATGAAGTTTGCCCTTGTTTTTTACCTACATAGATTTAGGCGAACATTTCCAAAAAGAAAAACAGATGTACAAAATATGAGTGAATATTTAATTGATTCAATTAAATAATTATCGAGTTAATTAAATTAATTAGTTATATTTTATAATTTAAATTTTAAATTTTAAATTAAATCAAATTAAATTATATATATAATAATATAATATTAATTTATTTTAATTTAAATAATTTTTATCTTAAATAAAATTGAAAAACTTAACTTGCATATAAAAATCTATCAATTAATTATTTAAATAATTATTTATATTTTCTCGTATCAATTTTATAAAATTACCGTTGAAACAAATTAAATTTTTTCTCATCAAATTTAAAAATTCATTTTGTTCGAGTCAAATACGAGATAACCCTAAAAATTGATTAAAAAGGAAAATTCCATGCTTTAAAGGCACTTTCTTTTCTTACACATCTCAGCTAAAAGTCTCTCTGGACATTGAAATTGACCCATTGACTGAGCCTACTGTTTTCAAACTACAACGGTTAGATTCCAACAGGGGAGCCTGTCTTTGTTGCCTTTCCTTTGTGTTTTTTACTTGCAGAGTGACTGAATCAAACGAGTGAACGACAAGAGCAGAACAAGCGAGAAGAAAACTGTGGGTTGTTTTTTGTTTGTTTTAGAAATGGATGAATCTGCTTGTCTCGTTAGATCATTTTCTAATCCTGTAGATGTTGCTCGAGAAGTTAGAGAGGTTAGTTTTGTGAACAAAGTCTGAAACTCTATCTCTAAAAAGATTATTCTTTTAGTTTTACTGTTTTTTTGCTTAATTGGTTTCTCTTGATTCAGTTTTTTTTTTTCTTCCTGTTTTACTTGCATTAGTTTGGTTAATGGGATTTAAGGGAAATGGGTGCTCGTAGGAGATCTGGGGAAAAAAAGATTTGGGCTTTTAATGATCGTTTCCTTTCATTTTCTCGGTGGCCAAACAAAGCATACTTGACATTCCAATGATTTCCCTAAGAACTTTTCCTGATTATGCTGTTTTTCCTCCACCAATCATTGAGCTTCAATCTTTATTGGATTCTTTCCGTTTGACTCAGGAAACTGATGGTAATTTTGAATCACAGGTTGACCCCGTTAATGGCCCGATTCGTGCCCTCACAGAATCGATATCTTTCGGCAGATTTATGTCGGAATCGCTGGAATGGGAGAAATGGTCAACATTTTCTCACAATCGTTACATGGAAGAAGTCGAAAAGTTTTCGAAACCAGGATCTGTTGCTCAAAAGAAGGCTTTTTTCGAAGCTCATTACAAGAAAAGAGCTGCAATGAGAGCTGCGGCTTTGCTTGAGCAAGCCAATATTGTCACCAAGGATGCTAATACTTCTTATGTAGATGCAGGCAATCTTAATGTTGTACGAGAAAATGATGTTACCGACGCGGAACAAGGTCCGACAGTGATGGAAGAAGAGGTGAATATGGAGGAATGTCAGCAGGTTGAGAATTCGAATGCTTTCGAAAATGGTGATATCCATGACAAGATTATGGCAACCCCAATGGTACCCCTGAAGGTACTGTTTATTTAAACCAGTTTATGTTTTGTTCTTCCTTTAAATCCAGTTGTATTTATTTTTGTCCTCATTATGGAACACTGCAGAAACTTGATGACCCAAAGAACTCAACTTCATCAAGCAAGAAAAGACGGACAAATTCTTCGTCAAAGACATCGCTTCCTGGTAGAGCATCCAAGTCTCCACCATTGCATCCTTCTAAACGACTGCCTCCAGGACAAGCCATGAATGATGCTGATGTTGCCAAGTCCACTGGAAACTCAAATGACAAGAAGAAAACAATGCCGAACCTGCTCCACATGTCAGTTAATTTTGCTTCCAGTGCCGGTAAAACTAATAAAACATCATTAAGAATGTCAAGAGATAGTGCAACTCCTCCACAAGCACCAACCAGGGTATTGAAGAAAGCAAGAGATAGTGCAACTCCTCCACAAGCACCAACCAGGGTATTGAAGAAAGCAAGAGATAGTGCAACTCCTCCACAAGAGCCAACCAGGATATTGAAGAAAGCTGCTGATCAAGAGACTTTAGCTCCATCAAGTGAAAAACGACAATCAAATTCCACTTCAAAGTTAACTAATCACGGGGGAGTATCCAAACAAGCGATATCTGGAATTAAGTCAAATAATCATGCTTCTATTAATAAGAAGCCCGCATTAGACTCAAATGAGAAGAGGAGAATAACTCAAAAATCCCTTCACATGTCGTTGAATTTCTCTCTGCGTGCTGGTGAAGCCACTAAAACATCGCCTAAGATATCCAGAGAAAGTTTGACTCCATTACAAACTCTATCCAGGGTAATTTCTTTATCACAATATTTATTTGGTGTTCTATTTGCGCATTCAAGAGTGGATGACAAAATAACATATTTATGTTCACGAGGTGAAATATCAAAATATTGTTTGACATTTTTTTACTTAGGATTCTTTCGAGGGTACTAAATATTTAGGAAACATAAACCAAGTAGTTTAGACTTTTTAAATGATTATAGTTTCATTCACAAAACTGCAGGCATCTGTTAATGGGGGTTCAAAGCATGCTTCCCAAGTTCCTCAATCACCAGATAAAAGGTAATCTTCATCCCCGAAATGTCTTCGTTGACACTTTGTCTAATTGATTTCCCTTTTGCTTACATGATTAGACCTATATCTACAGAACTATACCGGTAAATAAGTCAGTTTCAGCTGCAGGAGACAAGAGATGGCCTTCCATCTTCAAGTAAGAGCTTTTACTACTTAACCTTTAACATGTTTTGCGTATTGGTGATGTCTGAAAACTAATCAAAGTATTAACCACCTTCTATTAGGAAGCTACCAAAAGTGCATTGTGCTACACAGTTTAATTTCAAAGTGCAATGACTTTGTTGTGTTATCCGCCCCCCCCCCCCCCCCCGTTTTACTTTATAGACTGGGGATTAGATACCATTGAACTAATTACCGTCTACCAAAGTCACTGTCTTATATGAACCTCATAATTATTTGTATTAAATGTGTGGCAGTGGCTCGAAATCTTTGAATGCAAGTGGAATCAGTACAAGATCTTTGAATGCAAGTGGAATCAGTACAAGATCTTTGAATGCAAGTGGAATCAGTACGAGATCTTTGAATACAAGTGGAACCAGTACGAGATCTTTGAATACAAGTGGAACCAGTACGAGATCTATTACTTCACGTCCATTTATTTTCAGGAGCGAAGAAAGGGCGGAAAAACGGAAAGAGGCAAGTCTTACCATTACATTTTTCTCTTGCTTTAATTGCTATGCTTTCAAATCGTACCAAACTCAGTGTTTCCCTTACTTGCCCCATTCCAGTTCTTTAAGAAGCTAGAAGAGAAAATGAATTCCAATGAGGCAGAAAAATCACACACACAATTAAAATCGAAGGTACTACAAATCAGTCAAAGCCCAATTTGATATAGAGAATTGTGTCATACATGTATACTGTCTGTGTGTCCTTATAATTGCATTTGCTTCTTTGCACACGAAACTGATCTATGGCCTGATATGCAGGAAAAAGTAAAGAATGACTTGAATAAATCCAGGCAAAGCACCGACATCAAAGCTAGATCAAATGAAGATCCATGCCATGGATCACAGATTCCACACAATTTCGTTAAGAAGGTTCTTATTGCTTAACTCTTAACTGACTTTAATTTGATGCTGACAATGATACAATAGAACAGCTTAACCATGTGTTTTAATTTTCGTTCTCTATGCATCGCAACAGAATTAAAGATAGCCTTAAGTTACATTGTCAGTTCAACAAACACACACAGACACGGATATACTTTGTGATCCTTTATTTCACTTGATGGTCTGTACTCTGATGAAGGTGCGGAGGCAGATAACTCTGTCCCGTTTTTTTCCCCTTGAGCTTCAAAATTCATTGAGTTGGTGTAATTGAAGAAGGATGATGTTCTATGTTTTCTACCGTGCTTACAGGTTTTCAGCTGCCGATTTGACAGTAAATTTTATGCCTTGCAGATCACTTCAAGTGAGCCTCAAGAACCAAAACAAGGAAGTAAGCCATCACACAGCACAATGCAGAATGCAAACTCTAAACCTCCAAGGATGCCTTCCATTAATACCGAAAGCTCTAAGAACGGATTAATGAAAAATAATAGGATCTCAGGGACCTTATTGCCAAAGAAAAGGCATGAAAATGCTTCCCCCAATATCCAGGTTTCAGTTGGCAAAGTTGGTGTTCCATCCAAGCATGAAAATGGAGGATCAGTCGCTGGTGGATGCAGGCAATGATGACCTTTTAAGTTCTTTTAGTAACAAAAGTTATATAAACTGAATAACGCTGTTATGTGATAGAATGGGAAAGATATCAAGAGTATTTTGTATTTTTTATTTAGTGTCAAATTCCACATCAATCCTAGGTACAATTTTGTGAAGAACCTTAGCTATCTTCCTGCATATAAAGTTTTCTGTCTGTTTATGTACTTTGGATAATATTAGCTTACTGTGCTATAAATCTAACCCCAAGTTAATTTAATTCATCACAAAAATAGACAAAAATTAAAAGCCGAAAATAAGAGGAGAATATCCTTTCTTGAATTTATACACGCACATTAATATAGCAGTAACAGATGCATATCCCAGGCCAGAGAACTTATAGCAGAAGAATTATCATGTTTAAAGTTTTATCACCATTTGTCTATTATACATGTTTTTCAACATCCAAGCCCAAACTGTTTATGAAAATGGCATCCAACTGAAGTACACCACTTATAGATATTACCTGATGTAGAAAAGGATAGTTTCTTCGCCGAAAATGACTTCAAGCTACACGAACAACCCTTGATCAATGGCATAATAATCTGTAGGATCGAGGAGATGCTCATGGTCAAACCTTTGTGCATTATACAAGTAGAATGGAGTTTCAGCTATCAATGCTGGATCGTTGTACTCAGAAAACTCAAAATCCTGGAGAGCAAAGTTCATTGGATAGCCATCACCTTGAAGCCAGCAGATTTGTAAGTCCTCAGACAATGATGTTAAAGGTACTCCTATGCCGGCGGCATTCAGGTTTCTCTGTGCAAATTCTGAGTCAGCGAGGCAATTCTGACTGATGTCCTTAGTTTTCATGGTAGATCTAGTAGCAGATAAGGGATCGAAAACCTGATTCTTCAGCGTTTGGTTTTTGCTTTGAACCAGAAACAAGTCGACTACGTCAGCTGGAGTTAAATGCTCGACAAGATTGCTTTTGTACTCATCGAACAAAGGCTTAACTTCAGTTCTGCTTCGGTTAACCTCTTTTTCTATCATGGAAGGTCCAGGCAGTGGTAGTTGGTTGAAGCCATTTTCTGGTTGAAAGGGCTCATACTCTTGTTTGAACTGAATCTCAGGAATTTCGGTCCATGAGTACTGCGATGGGTCGGTCGATTCAAATGTTGCAAAGCTTACACCTGAATCAACTGATCCAAAGCTCATCTGTGAACTCTTGGTTTTATGAGAATCAGGAATATCTTTAGACGAAGCTCCTTTTAGCTCTGCCATAAGAACTGAAGTAATTCCATTTCCATCAGCTTGACCTTTGAGATCAACACTCTGAGCAAGCGAGTTCACCGAAAAACTATAGGTACCATTCAGCACATCATCAGGTATGGTGTTCATCGGTTTGTGGAGACCGAAACTGGCAGTCAAATCTTTCGAAGGAGGATCTGAATGTTTCATTCCGCTAAATGAATTCTTGATATCACTCTCCTTCTGCAACCTGGTCAAATAGAGTCGATACTTCTGCACAAGAGTTTTTCTCAATAAGACCACAAGTTTTTCCTTGAAAAATCTACTTTCTACCGAAAACATATGACAAAATGTTCATTAGCAGATGTTTTGCTGTTCTTTACCAAGAAGTGTGGCACTATCATGATGGGAATATAAGTGGGAGGTATTTACCTGCAAGTGACTGGCGACATTTTCTCTTGTCAACCACGGTATGTTCATCAGGTCGAGTATTTTCTTGGGACCAACTTCTGTCAAACAGACAATATACAACATCATGAAGTGTTCAAGCATGATTAAAAACCATAGCCATATAAGAGAAAGAGATATTTCTACTTGATAAAGATCAAGAAATATCTTTAGAACCAAAAGCTTGAAACTGGACTTACTATCAAATCCGATATGATTTACGGCTTTGACGAATTTTTGGTGAAGGTCTACAGTCCAAACAACTCTTGCTTTCTTGGTAGAAGGATCAGTAAGGTCTCGGTCTTCATGCCTGTTATCAGCATCTTTTCTTTTCCTTCCCGAGGTTGTATCGTCTCCACTGAGGAAGTGCCCATCATCGAACAGATCGCAGCCACTTTGAGTCAACTGAATATTTTCAATACCTTCAAGACTTTCAATGTCTCTCACTTCATGTATCTTCTTTCTGAACACATGCTGCCATATATTGCGTAGCTCCTTCATTCTTATAGGCTTGAGAAGGTAATCACAAGCACCGTGCTGGACACCTTTCATAACTCGGCTTGTCTCCCCGTCGACCGACATCACTGTGATGTTTTTACATAAATAGAGCTTGTCAGAAGTTGATTCTACTAAATTCAAGAAGGAAAATCAAAGCAAACAGTGACATTTAAAACAAAGGTTCGTATGTTACGGTAGAGAACTGACTAATGACAGGTAAGTCCATTTCCAGTCCAACATGTTCGAGAAGTTTAAAGCCGTCCATGTCGGGCATGTTAACATCACTGATTACAATGTCGTAACCATCCTTCCTTTCACGAAGCAAGTTCAGAGCGTCTCGTGCAAGGCCACAAGTAGTGACTGGAACATGGGAAAACATCAGAAAAGAATGTCAGGATAGTATGGTGATATGTTCGTATACTTAATTTATAGTCCGAATAAAACCCTGAAGAATCATTTCAGTAAAGCATAGAAGTTCAAACACAACAATCATAGATCTGATTTTTCAGTTTCCAGTCATATAACCAAATCAAGTGACACTAAAAGTCATGACTATGTCATAAATTACAGAGTAGAAGATCACAAAGGTTTGTTAAACTTCATGATCAATCAACCTAGCCATAATCTCTTCCATTCATGTATGCTCCTAGTCTAATAATCAGCAACAAGAAAGTCATATTGCGAAAAAGGCGACAAAGGATAACGAGAGGGGCTCTGATTGACCGGCGAAGTTACTCAAACGAGATACCTATGGAGTATCTATTCATCAACAACACAACCAAGCAAGGGTTTTAAGGTTATTTGTGTTCCTAGCATTCACCAATGTCCAAAGTCCTAAATCTCCTAATTAAAGCATGTGTTTCCAACTTCACTTGCTACTAAGTAATAATAACCAAAGAAAACAGAAAATGAAATGCTATCCTATCAACCTTTAATTTCTATCCAACCAAAAGTAAAATAAAAACAGAAAATTGAACAGTTCATTACAAGGGAAAAAGAGAGAAAGCATGACCCAATGAACAGTGCACTAAAATGAAAAAAAAAAAAAGGAAACTACTGCCCCATCATGTATTAGTCAACAGTAACAAATTAAAGTTAACCTTCATAAGAACACTTTTTGAGCATCTTTTCGAGGATTTTGAGCCAGGTAGGATCGTCATCGACAACGAGAACCCGAAGACCGGCAGGGAAAGCATCGTTTCGAGGAGAACAGAAGCCAGCTTCAAGGAACACCATGATTTTTTTTGTTTGGTTATGGGTTTTTTTGTACGGATTCGAGGGTGGAAAGCAGGTGGTTTGGAAGTGAAGATGGAAAGTGTAAGAGACAGAGAAATGGGAAGTTGACGCTGAGGAGCAGAGAGGAAAGAATGACAGTGCGTTTTAAAAGAGAAGAAGAATTGGAGAGTGAAGTGGGTTTTTAAGACAAAGGTGGACAGATTCCCGGTAATTTTGAACCGTTTCAGCAATTACAAATTACAATGGGTAGTTCGGTTTTTACATGGATTTTTATTCGGTGAGAGGATTTTAACGAGATATATAATAATATTTTAATATATTTAATTTTAAACAATAAAATCATATTACATGTTGATAAAAAAAGTTTAACTTTTTAAAATTTTAAAATAATTATTTATTATGTAATCTTAACTCGTCCTAATTACTTTAAAAATATAGAATATATATTATTTTAATTTTGAAAGTACCTTTTCTTTCCTTTCCTTTCCCCCCTTTAATTTGATGTTTGTTTATTTTTTTTTTCTAGCCAATACAATGCATGACATATGTTCGGTCTCTCTGGACACCTAGACAATGATTCTCAGCTTTAGAGTTATTGTCTGTTTTAAATAAACCAAACCCTAAGATAATCGTAATACTATTATTGACTTGTAGAGAAAAAATAAAAATAAAACATCCTATGGATTCTCCAATAATTCCTATAATTTGGACTTTCCAGAGTTAATTCGGGGGGGGATGCTTACACTTGTGAATGAGTTTCTGGGGTAGTAAACATTTTACTAGGCTGACGATCATAAACGAAATTAAAATTTAAGATTAAAAGATAAAATATAAATATTTAAAAATAAAAATTAAATTTATATATAAAAAAATTAAAAATTAAAATCGAAAAGAGTTAACATGTTATTTTTTTTAATATTGGTCGTATTTTTTTTTATAAAAATATCACGTGATATATTTCGATTGAAAAAAATGGAGGTTTTAAAAAATAAAGCAATTCTATAATATTTTATAAGTAAGGGTAAAAAATAACAATTCGATAACATTAACTTAAAAGATTAAACTATTGATAATTAGTTCGATTTGGTTTTTTAAAATATTGATCATATCTCAATTTAGTGTTATATTAGGTTAATTATATTGAAAATTTATATAAAAAAAATAAAATATATCATATTTAAATTATTTTGAAAAAAAATAAATATTATATATTATATATTTATAAATAAAAAATTGTTTAACATCAAACTCAAGAGCTCTAATCGATACTTTTTTTATAATAAAACACGATAAAAAATTATTTAAGAAAAAAATTCAATTATAAATAAAACCTAAAAAAACACAAACTCTCAATCATGGAAGAGATTATATATTCAGTTCATCACGTCATTTGTGGTTCAAACAATCAAATTCATTTATTTTTAAATAACTAATTAATAACTACTTACTCATCAATTATATGTAAGAAAGAAATGATAATTTATTTTAAAAAATAAAATAAATAAATTTAATTGATTAAGACTACGGATAATATAATAAAAATATTCGAGATTTAATTTCTCCAATCATGGACAGAGTAGAGACAAAAACATCCTTGTCAAGTCAAATTACGGACCCGAACATGTGACTGTCTCTATTTCATTGGAACCTTTTTCTTTTCAGAACAAAATAAGGGAAAATAATACCGGTAGGGTTTCAACCTTCAAGGCTAAAACTTATATGAAGATTCCAAAATTAATTAATTATTTATTATTTTTAATTCCATCCCATAAACAAAGTTTATATTCTTTAGTTTATGTCAAATAATCAATCTGATTGATTACAAATTAATCCAACACTAATCACGTACGTAGGAACATTTATCTTTTTAATGAAGGTTCTAAGTATAATTAATTGATTATTTAAGAGTATAGTTTCCCACTGAATATTAAAAAAATTAAAGCATTTTAATGCTTCGCTTGTGATGTTGCAAGGGGATTGAAAACGATCGGTGACATGCAATAAGAATGTCAGCACAGTCACGACTCAAAGTAATGGAATTTGTTATTTTAGGATTATAATTTTATAATATTTATTTCTATACCTATAAATATAGAAATTAAAAAATATATTGTATATTATTCATTGAGAAAAAAAAATCGCTCTTTAATATCATATTTATTGCTTGTTTTAATCTCCATATGTTATATGGATTATTAAAAGTTAGTTGGTGTTGGTCGTAGTTATTATTTTTTTTAATACGAGTACGATAATTTTATTAATAAAAAAATAAAATATAATGAAATTTTATAATTCAGATAAATAAATATGATTTGAATATATTTTTAATAATGCAAAAATTAATATTCTAAGTCATAAATAAGGTCTAATTTATAAAAGATGAAAACCTTAATTCAAAAATTTAAAACAAAATAAATATAAATATTATCGAAAGGTGAAAACCAATAACATTAAAAAATGTATACTATAATAATAAAACACATAAATAACGTGATTGTTACCGCGTCCTCTTATACACAGGGACGAAACTACCTTGTGTATGGGAGGGGTTTTTGTCCTCTTAATTTTTTTGTATAATTACATATAAGGTCCCTCTTAGTTTAGATAGTAATAAAATAAGGTTTTCGTCCCTCCCAATTTTAGGTTTAAAAGCTTAATAGATCTTTGTCCCTCTTAATGTTTGATCTTAACTCCGTTCCTGCTTATACATTGTGGCCTGTACAAAGAAAAAAATAATTTCGAATATAAATTATAAAAATAATACTAATGATTGTTTATTCCTCTAATGGATGAGGATTAAGTTGATTGCTGATCTAGATAATTCTGTCTCACTTCTTCGATGGTCGACAAGTTGAGCTAGTGGCCTATATATGTTTGTGTTTAGTTGGTTGGATTTACATGCTAATTTGAGAGTGCTCAACTCACTTTAAATGTAAAAGAATGTGGTTCTAACGAGTGACGGAGACGTTGGATTTAAATCTTACATTCTATGAACGAACATAAATATAATTTTATTATATTTATTTAAAAAAATAAAAAATTAATTTGAGTCATCTGTTTCAGTCATCTATGATCTTAAAATATATAAAACTTAAAAGAGTTTTACATTGTATAACTTAATCTTATCTTTACAAAGGCGGGTCAAAAATTTTGAAGACACTGTGCAATTTATTAAAACGTGGTCCTTAGAAGCAATTGTCCATAACTTTCACTAGTTCTAAAAATGTGGTCTTTAGAAGCAATTGTCCTTGTTAGGGCCTCTGTACGGTAGTAATAGGAAAAAATTATAACTCATGTTTTTTAAGATATTTTTAAAATTTTTACAATGAATTTCAAGATTAACATTATCTATTGAATATAATTTATCAAAATTTAAGAATTCTTATTACGCTTGTCTAGAACGCAACTGTTTATATATGAATTTAGATATATGAGATATGAATTATCATTATACCATTAGTGGAACCTTATGAATATGACTAAGAACACTCTTGAACATCATATGATTAATAATTAGTGGAACTATCCAATTTTCCTTTAAGGATATTGATGTATATCATATCATATTTTAAGCTTTTTGGGGTTTGGTTAAAATTGGTTTTTTAAATTAATTTCTTTTTTTTTCAACCCTAATGTGTGTGAGGTTTAAAGCCTACAGCCTACAAGGCATACTTTTAACTGAGTGGGGTTAAAAGAAAGGACTTGAAACAAAATAAATAAAATAAGTTCCAAAAGGAAAATGCCCAAATGTCCACTAAGACAAATAACTTTATGGTTTGCAAGTATGGGAATTCTTTAAAGGAAAATGATGGGGTGGGCATGATGGGGGATTAACTACATCAAACTTCTCATAAGTGGGATATTAACTTTAATTAATTAATTAATTAAAATTTAGAATATATATGTATGTATATCTATTCTACATTGCTATCCTATGATGCTTTCAGGGTCTTTGTTCTTTTACCTGTTTTTATTCTTGCTTTTCTTTTTGGAATTTTCTTTATTTTCTTATTCATTATATAATAGTTTTATTATAAGAGTTTATATTCAATACACAAATCATAGAAATAAAAAAAATCACAAACATTTTAATTTTAAGATTAAAGTTAAGATTTAGGGTTTAGAGGTTAAGGGTTTAAGTTTATGAGTTTAGAATTTAGTGGTTGTGATTAGAATTGTTGGTTTATAGTTAGAATTTATGTTTTAGGGTTGATTGCTTAGGTAATATGATTAGAGATTTAGGTTTTAACTTATAAACCTTAAATTATAATCCCAAACCTTAAATTATAATCACGACTCATCAATTTTAAACTATTAGACCTAAATCGGTAACCTTTAAATCCTAAAATCTAACATTAAACCTTAAAACTAAAACGATTATAAAATTTTATTTTTTACCGTTTGTGTATGAAATAATTATCATTTTTATAATAATTTTATATTTCATTTATCATCGATTTAAATGATTGTGTACGAAAAAATATTTATTAAAATTTATTTTTTTATTTAATTTATTTTATTCGCAATACTAAATTCAAACATTTTATATTCTTTAAATAATTTAATGTGAATCAATTTATAGTTGATCACTTCTATATAGCATTCTAAGTCGATGTACGTTGGGAATATGCCAAAGACAACACCAAAGCCTAAAATTTTGGCACCAAGGACGGATAGAGGTTAGAAGTGACCGAATGTGATTTTTTTTTTTTTGTATTTTATTTAAATTTGATTCTAAAACTATTTATCTTTTAATATTTTTAATATTATTTTGAATAATAAAAATGAATTTTTATTAGTAAGGACATAATTGGTATAAAATTTTTATAACAGTCAATGAATTTTTTATTAAAATTCAGAAGTTTTTTAAATCTCTTTATTTTTATTCAATCAAGTCACATAATCAATAAAAAAGAATGGTGAGATACCCAAACTATCAAATAGAATGTTTGGCTAGTCAAGGCTAATTATATCGGTAAACATCCATCAACCGAATGAGGATTTAACTTCTCATGATTATCAATAAAATTATAATCAGAAACTAACAACGTTAAAATCTCTATACGAGCAACAAAAGAACGCTAAGGTATACTGAAATCATGTCTTAAAGACAAACGAAACAAACCACACACAAAAAAGAAAACGTATCACAAGTATAAAACAATACAAATAAAAAAAACAAAATTTTTTATTAAAATATAAAAAAATAATTTCGATGATCAATAATCAATATTAAAATTAATTATCGATCATCAATAAAAAAAATAAAGTTTCAAACTCTTAAATAAATAACTTTGAATAAGCAATTTGTTACCCATAAGCACAGTTACAGCTTCTTCTAGCTTTCATTACATGTTCACAATCTAGGAAAATTATAATTTTTAAATTTATCATTTAAATCTATTTATAATAAAATTAAATTATGCTTTAAAAATTATACTTTTACCCTCACTATTTAACCTATAAATAACGAATAATTTTACATTGTTCACTCATTTTATATATTCCGCTAATATAAAATTATTATGTTTAAGCTAGAGTTCATTTATATAATATAAAATTATTTAATTTACATTAAATATAAAATTATCGTTTTAACTGAATTCAATAGTTGAAATCAATAAAAAATAATTTTACACTAATATAAAATTATTCATTAATTAAATTTAATTTTTGAAATCAATCAATTTTTTTTATCATAAAACAAAATATATGATAATATATTCGGCCCAAAACAACTCAGAGCAACAAATGCGAACAAGGCCCAAAACAAAACAAAAACTAGCATTGGGTATTCGGCCCTAACATGTTTGGGTATGAACAAAGACAAAAACACTTGAAAGAATAATATATATAAAAAAAAAGAAAAATATACATAATTTTAGACGATTTTTTTCCATTTAAATTATTAATTTTTATAATATATGATTCGATCTTCGGGTGAAAATCGTTTACTTTTAATTATATTTTTTTAGTACTCCTGTTTTATAATAATAAATTTAAAGTTTAGGGTTTATAAGTAAAATTTAAAAAAATTAGATGTATAATGTATTTTTTTAGTATATAATATTTATGGTATGAAAATTAGATATTTTAAAAATAATAAATTTTAAAATTAGAGTTTTTCAAAAATAATAAATTTTATAGTAATAAAAACCAAAGGGGGCCCACTTATCTACCCGGCCTTATGTCATGCAATTACCCCATAAAAACCAAAGGGGGAGATATTGGGCCCACTTATTATATCTTCGACAAGGACAACGCGGTCTCGACTCTCGAGGCATCCACATCACCGCGTGAACAAAACCTGTTTTTTTTTTCGGGTAAAATACATTAGAGGTAGTTTAATTATGAATTTAGTAATAAATATATTATTATTAAAAAATAATAATTAAGTTACTCAATTATTAATTTAGAAAAAAATATTACTCATATTTTAAAACATATCACTTTTTATTTAAAAACAATAATTCAACTATTTAATTATAAGTTTTTGAATAAATAAATCAATTATAGACAAACAAGTGACTCTTCAATAAAATTAAAAGAAAAGTATGGTATAATAATAATTTTAATCTTAAAAATTTATGTATTTATTAATGTAGTTTTAATTTAAAATAATTCAATAAACTTAATACTTTATATTTAAAAAAATGTGACACCATGCTATCCTAACATATTCTTTGTTCACTAATCATACTTTATTATATTGTTTATTTGTCCGATAATCGATAGTTGTGATAATTCAACATATACAGTTTAATATTAAACACACGGACATAATTATGAAGGGATTAGTGGGTCACAACCCTATAAAATATCAAAAATTAGAAATATATATATAATAAAATTATTCTTTGAACCGTCAAAAATATAAAATTTGGTGTTGCGCTAAAGTTTTTTTTTTAAATTGCTCCCTAATAAATAATGTTAAATTTCATCATCGACTTGATAATTGACAGGCTAATAGAAAAGACATATTATGATCTTAATATCGTATGCTAATAGACACAATCACTTCATTAATGTAAACTTTAAATATAAATGATTAAATTTATTAAACTATTTTAAATTATGACCAAATTAATAAAGTATATAAGTTTAAAGAACTAAAATTATTATTATACCAAGCCTTTTTCAATTTTAATAATAAAATGATTTGTTTGTCACAACATTTTAATTAAATAATATTTTATATATAAATATATGATTAAATTATTTTTTTAAAAAAGAGTAACTCAATTATTGTTTTTTTAAAAATAATATATTTAATACTAAACCTACCTCCAGTGTGATTTATCCTTTTATTAACTGTTGGGGCTACTCATTATTTAATTGCTTTACTTACGGGTCCGTAGAGATTTAAGAAGCTCCCCGTAACAAAAATTAGTGTTTTCCAATAATTTGTCATTTTCCTAGAAATTTCTCACTCTGTTTGTTATAAGTATTAAACTATTACGATAGGAATTTAGAATATAAGGTTTTATTTTATTTTATTTAAAGAAAAACATGAATTTTTATTTATTTATTTATTTCTAATTTCAAAACAATAATATTTAACATTTTAATTTAAAAAACAACCCATTCAAAACCTATTTCCCCATTTTTTATTACAAAAATAATTTCAATCATTGTAAGGAAAAAAACTAAGAAATTGAGTAAAGTCAGGTTTCACTTCCCTGATTTGGTGGTAGGAAAACAACCTTAAAGAACACAAAAAATTTAATTATTGAAGTTGTGCAGTTGTCGAGAAATGATTCAAGTTTAAACCATTTAATCAATGAATAATGTTAATTTGAATGAAAATTGCTTCAAAAAGTTTACAGACAAGTTGGGTCAAAGCGACATGTTTTGCTTTACCATAAAGCAAAAGCTAAAGCTGAAATGGTAGTTTAATGGTTTAATTAAATAATGCATGTTTGTGTATTTTTGTATTACTTGTAGATTTAAAATTATATATTTATATAAACATCAGTATTTGATTTAGTATAAATATAATGAGAATTTTTTTAATTTAATATTTTTATTTATATAAAGATTTAATGTCTCGTTCTATTGAACCAATTGATATTTGATATTATTATATTCATTTTAATAAGTTAATATTTTGTAGTATATGAATTGGAATAAAATTATGATCTACGGTCAATGATAAAATTATAATTAAAAATTAAAAATAAAATATAAATGTAGGAAGATAAGGGATAAATTCATCCAAATTTTTTAGATAAAATTAGAATTAAAGATTAAAAACAAAATATATACTAAAATATAGGGGTATAAATTGTCTACCTCCTCATCATGTATTCATTCGAACTTTTAGTTTAAATTACTGGTTTAAGGTTTAGGGTTTAAGGTTAGGGATTGTGGTTAAGGTTTAAGAGGTTAAGGGTAAGGTATATTTTTTATGGTACAAGATTTAGGATTTAAGATATTTAAAATTTTATTTTTTTAAGATTTTTTAACAAGGAATATAAAAAATTACGAATAAAAACAGTAAATTTCTATTTAAAATATAAGATAAATTTATAATTATTCTATTTTAAAAGATTATATTAAAACAAAAGTAAAAATATTTTTTAGACAATAACCTCTTCCAAAATTAATATCGTCTCCGTCTCCCTCTTCGTTCCTAATTATACTTAGGGGTGAGTATTCGATCGAGTCGAGTCGAATCGAGTCAAAAAATTTCGAGTTATTCGAGTTGAGAGTCATATTTTACAACTCAAACTTTATTTGAAATTTTTTCGGTTCGAGTCGAGTTTAAGAAATTTAAGTCGAGTCAAATCGAGTCGAGTTTTCGAGTTCCTATAAATATTTAATTGTAATTATTTATCATGTTATAGTATGATTTGATTCTAATTTAAACGACTTTATCTAATCATATAAGATATGCATATATATATTCATATGTAGCAATATTTCTTTATATTTTTATATATCAATATATATATATTATAAAAAATTGAGAGATTCGTCTTAAACTTACAATTTAATTCTTTAATTATTAAAAATTTTGAGTTATTCAAATTTCAATTTTACAACTCAAACTTTATTTGAAATTTTTTCGAGTCGAGTCGAGTCTATGAAATTTCGAGTCGAGTCAAAACGAGTCGAGTATTTTCGCCTCAAGTCGAGTCGAATTATTCGGGTTTTTCGAATCGAGTCGAGTTTTGCTCACCCCTAATTATATTCATATTTAATGTTTTAATTATTATTTCTTTGTCACACCTTCTTTTCATATGATTTTTGCATGGCAGACCATGTTCAGACTCAGTCACAGTAAATAGAAATATAAAACACAAACTCAACTTTTTCTGATGGTATAGTAATTACAGGGACCACGGAGAAATACAATATATTTGATAAATAATATTATCGATTTATTGTTATTTGTTTTAAATTTAAAAGGATTAAATATATAAATTATATATTTTAGGGGTTTAAAAAATAATTTTTTTCTAAATTAAAAAAAATGGGATAATTCCGTTGGTCCTTAAAGGTATCGTTCTGAGATTTGAATTTGAACAATTTATTTGTATAATATATCTACGTTGACAAAAGAATAAAAATAAAAAATATATATTATTAAAAAAATATGATATATTCATGATTAATATTTTTTTAATTTACTTATATAGAATTATTATATTTTTATATTTTAATCTTTTATTTCTAGCTTTTATTACTGTCACACTCTTCCTTTATGATATAAATTTAACTTTTTTTAAAGCAAGCATGAAATCTTTAACCCTTGGGAAAAGGAGATTCCAAAAAATGGAAAATAAAAAATAATAATAATAAAAAGGAAAGATATGAATGTACATTGCAATTGCATTAACTGGTAAACTCATCAATCAGTAGAGTAAAGATGGTTTAGATGCTGAACTAAAAACCCCACAAATTTTCTTTTTCATTTACTGAAAAAACTACAAATCTGAGAAAATAAAACTTCAAAACAATCAGTTTTACCTTGTTGATGATCTTCAATGGCTTTATTTACACAGTTTTTTATACTATATTTCTACTGTATATCCTCTGCTGTATCCCAAGTTTCAGGTATGTTTCTTGTTTATTATGTAATATGGTTTCATGAATTAAGTATTAAGACATAAATCTTTGGAAAAAAATGGAAAAAAAATGAGAATTTTGTGTATTTTGATTGTTTCCTGCAGAGTTTATCAGTTTAGATTGTGGAAGCACAAGTAATTACACTGACTCAAGTACTGAACTTTCATGGAGTTCAGACATGGATATCATGAATCATGGGAGACAAGTGTCGGTCGAGAATCTGAATGGAAACTCGTTGCAGTATCGGACTCGAAGAGACTTTCCTTCAGACAACAAGAAATACTGTTACAATTTGAGGACTAGGGAGAGGAGAAGGTACCTTGTTCGTGCAACATTTCAGTATGGAAGCCCTGGAAATGTGGATGCATACCCGAAATTCAAGCTCTACTTAGATGCGACCGAGTGGGCGACCGTGACAATTCAAGATGGCTCCAGAACGTATGTGAATGAAATGATCATAAGGGCTCCTTCAGATTCTATTGATGTTTGCTTATGTTGTGCAACAACCGGTTTTCCTTTCATTTCGACTCTCGAACTTCGCCCCTTGAATCTTTCCATGTATGCTACAGATTTCGAGAATGATTTCTTCTTGAATGTTGCAGCTAGAGTGAACTTTGGTGCTTTAACGAATGATTTTGTGAGGTAAAGTATGATCTGCTATGGCATCTGAGAACTGTTTGATGTTTTGCTTCATTTGCAAGGAATTTGATTGATGTCTGGGTTGATTTATGAAAACCAAATTTGCATTTATAGGTACCCTGATGATCCATATGACAGATTTTGGGAGTCTGATCTTGATAGGAGGCAAAATTTTCTTGTAGGAATGGCACCTGGAACGGTACGAATCAAGACATCGAATAACGTTGATATAAGAACTAGAGAATATCCGCCTGTTAAAGTGATGCAAACAGCAGTTGTTGGCACTGAAGGAGTGCTTAGCTACAGATTGAACCTCGAAGGCTTCCCTGCCAATGCACGAGCCTATGCATACTTTGCTGAAATTGAAGATTTGGCTCCGAATGAAACCCGGAAATTCAGTATGCGAGAGCCTTATGTCCCTGATTATAGCAATGCTGTGGTGAATATAGCTGAGAATGCCAACGGGAGCTACACGCTTTATGAGCCGAGTTACATGAACGTTACTCTCAATTTTGTTCTGTCATTCACTTTTTCAAAGACCAATGATTCTACTCGAGGACCACTCCTTAATGCAATTGAGATAAGTAAATACCAGCGGATTGCTGCAAAAACTGACAGGCGAGATGGTAAGATGGCATTGGGGTGTTTTGATCATATTGCACATTAGCATGTAAGTTCAAGGATTTTGCTTGACTCAGTGAGCTAATAACTCGTTACTTTCTCGATTTTCCAGTGACCACGCTCGATTCCATTCGGTATAGGGCTGCCGAAAGCGTTTGGGCAAATGAAGGAGGTGATCCTTGTGTTCCTACTCCCTGGACATGGGTAAATTGCAGCCCAGCACCACCACTAAGAATAACAAAAATGTAATGCATTTGAACTTGGTAAATTTCCTGTTCATTTCATAACCATATCACAATTTATTGTTAAAACAACCTTTTTAAGTTCTTTTTAGACCGGTTACTTTAATGTTTATAGAATTTGATGGATTTTTAAACCTTATGAGCAGTGCACTATCAGGGCAGAATCTGAAGGGCCAAATTCCATCCGAGATTAATCACATGGAGGGATTGATTGAGTTGTAAGTCCTATTATTCAACATCTATGATTTAATATTCACGAATTTGTCCGATTACCTTCCATTGAAAAGCTCCCATCTTCTGTAGGTGGTTGGACTCCAACTTCTTAATAGGGCCACTCCCTGATATGAGTAGCCTTATCAATCTGAAAATTGTGTAAGCACTTCACTCTATCATGCAATACATATAGCTGTATTAATTTTCCTCAGAATTCAAGATTGACATTTCACTTTGTTACTTGTTCTCCCGTGAGCTTGTCCGACTCACATCCTTGACCGGTGCTTGCAGACATCTGGAGAACAATAAACTTAACGGTTCACTACCTTCATACCTTGGTCGTTTGCCTAACTTACAAGCATTGTAAGTAGAAATCTTTATTTCTTATCTGCTAGTTTTAGATCATTAAACTGAGTTAGATGGTTTGTTTTTAACAAAAATGCTAGTAGAAGCAGATAGTTTAGGCTTTTCTTTTCCTATATATTTCAGATCTTCAGTAAAAGGGTTATCTATTTATTTCAGGTACATACAGAACAACTCGTTTTGTGGGGAAATTCCTTCAGCATTGCTAAGCAAGAAAATCAATTTCAAGTGAGTACGTTGCGGTGCATTACATCTTAAGTTCTATGTTATCCTACATAGCAAATTTATAAACAGATATATATTTCTGTTGTAGCTATGAAGGTAATCCTGGACTACCGCAACGAGGCACAGAGAAAACTGCGTTTTAAGTTGATACTTGGAGCTTCGATTGGAGTGCTGGCAGTTTTATTAATTCTTTTCTTGGCAAGTTTACTATTGTTGCGTAATTTCCGAAGGAAGATGTCTCACCGAAAATGCGATGAAAATGGTGCGAGCACTTCTATCATTCATTATTTATTATCATTTATGCAATGTGCATACCTTAGTATTTTCTAGATTCATTATTGTTTTTTTATCAGGTACCCTGCAACATGACACCAAACAATCAACGACCTGTTCAATAGCACGGGGCGGGCATTTACTGGACGAAGGTGTGGCATATTGCATCTCGTTGTCTGATCTTGAAGAAGCAACTAACAATTTCACCAAAAAGATTGGCAAAGGCAGTTTTGGATCTGTCTACTATGGCAAAATGAAAGATGGAAAGGAGGTTGCGGTTAAGACAATGAGTGATCCATCTAGCCATTTGAATAAGCAATTTGTTACCGAGGTAATTTCCCATAATCCCATTTTACAGGTTCTTGTAGCTTTCATTATAGTTCACAATCTAAGCAACTTATAAATTGTTGTCTGTGATAATATATTGTGTAGTTATGCTAGATTCCACCTCTTGGGAATGACTACATGATGAACTAATTGGACTAAGCATCGGATTCCGACTATTTTCCTTCGATCATATGAAAAAGCTGTGAATTGACAATACCTGCACTATAAATTTGAGCATTTTAACAATGAGTTATTTTAAGAAATGTCAAAAGTTTAGGTTCCTAGATTCAAAGTGTTTCCACAGGTCCCCTCAACTCAAGTGCTCTCGTTGTCTTATGGGAGGAATAGTTAAGATTCTACCATTTAGGCCATAAAGTCAAGGAAAAAAAGTGGGAGATTTAGAGCATTCTTATGAAATAAGTTTGTGTGCGGAAAATATCATATTCTTTAGTTTCTATATTATTTTCACACTCGGAACGATCCATAATTTGTTTTTTTTTCCTGTCCTTAAAACTGGTACATATTGGCCAGTACTATATAAAAAACCTTGAATTTACCTCACACTACATGGTTAAGTGATGACTGAAGCATGCTTGCAGGTTGCCCTATTATCAAGAATTCATCATAGAAACTTGGTTCCTCTAATTGGATACTGCGAAGAAGCTCATCAACGGATATTAGTTTATGAATATATGCACAATGGAACTTTGAGGGACCACATACATGGTTTGCTTCTCTACCGAGAAATCGAACTGTCTATTTTCCATCCTTCTCTTTTTCAGAATCTTAGTGTGGTCAAGAGAATTAAGAATCTATGGACATGATGGCAGGTTCAGTCAACCAGAAGCCGTTGGATTGGCTTTCTCGTTTACGAATTGCAGAAGATGCAGCTAAAGGTTTAGTATTGAAGCTCTCAATAATTGAGGCATTGGTATTTGGTGTGTGTTTTCTAAGCATAAACATAAATTTGGATTCCTGTAGGCCTTGAATACTTGCACACTGGCTGCAATCCGAGTATAATTCACCGAGATGTAAAAACAAGCAACATTCTTCTAGACATTAACATGAGAGCAAAAGTGTCTGATTTTGGACTTTCAAGACAAGCTGAGGAAGATTTAACCCATGTATCAAGTGTGGCACGAGGAACAGTCGGTTACCTCGATCCCGAGTAAGCTGTATAGGATTATTATTCTTGAACAATTTATTAAAAAAAACACTTCATGTGCTTAGCCAATCATTTATATGTTGTATCAGGTACTATGCAAGCCAACAACTGACTGAAAAGAGTGATGTTTATAGTTTCGGGGTTGTTCTTCTGGAACTCATCTCCGGAAAGAAACCAGTATCAGTAGAAGATTTTGGTCCTGAACTTAACATTGTTCACTGGGTACATTTCTCTTCAACTTCCACCCGTTCCTTAATATACACTGTGCTTAATCAAGGCACGAAAATCTGAGTTGCTTGTCATTTTCTGCAGGCAAGATCCTTAATACGCAAAGGTGATGTAATAAGCATTGTAGACCCATTTCTCATGGGAAATGTCAAGATTGAGTCAATCTGGAGGATTGCTGAAGTAGCTATCCAATGTGTTGAACAACGCGGATACTCACGCCCCAAGATGCAGGAGATCGTTTTGGCCATACAAGATGCAGTGAAAATAGAGACAGGGGATGAAGGCAATGCAAAGATAGCTAGTGGTAGTTCCAGGGGCCAATCTTCCAGGAAAACTTTACTTGAAAGCTTTCTTGAAATTGAAAGTCCTGATTTGTCAAATGGCAGCCTAGTCCCATCTGCTAGATAATTTTGCTGCTCAACCATCTGATATCTTGTGGCTGCCGCGGTACGATGATAATATCACTGTTGTTCAAAACGAAGTATGTATATTCGAAACGTAAACAACTGTAACACAGGCTTACTGATTTTAGATATGCAAAGCTAGATTAGTCTAGTTGGTTCATGAAATTATTTTTATGAAGAGACATTTAACTTGTGTGGGGTGTGATATTAACACTTTGGAAACACAAGAATGTATTTTTGGGTAATAAAATTGAATTTTAAACTTTTTAATTGAATTTATCTTACGTGTTAATTACATTACATCTTAATTCTGTAATTGACAAACTTGATGAAAGAGTGGCTGGCCGATCACCTATGTACGTAAGTTTCTTTGCCTACTGATTATATCATAAAAGGATGGTTTGCAGAAGCCTTCATGGAGTAACAGTTGAGTTATTTCATTATGCATTGCTTCGGTCAAATGAAGTCCGTCCCATTGAACGTGGTTAGCCGGGTTTCCACACACGGTGGTGCCGGCCATGCCACAAAGGTTGTGCAAGTTAAAGTTGAGAAGTCCTCCTCCGACACCACAACATGCTCGGGATCCATCAGAAAATCCGAAGCCGGCAAGGTTTCCCATGATTTTTTTGTATGCATTGAAATAGTCAGCATATGAAATTGTAATCTCAGCCCCATGCTTCATCCTAAAGCCTTCCAGTGTCTTCTGTAGGAGCTCGTTATGAGCCATTACAGCTCTGTTGATAACTAATGAGCAACCCATTCATCTTTTTCAGATTGCGGTGTCAATAGCTTGGCCAATGGGCAACATCCCACCGGTGGTAGCCCTTGAACCACGAAGAACTTTCCACCACTGTCCAACACTGTCTGCAACAACAATCAAAGAACAAAAAACAGCTTTGTATTTAACCATTTACAAAATCGAGTAAAGAGATTTCGTTTCGAATGTGCATGTATGCATACTGTAAGTATTTTGGAGATGTGAGTAATGGTTATATCTGTAAGCCACCGCATGGAAACAGACGACCCTATAACACGAACGAAGTCATGGGCACCGATTTGTCCAATCCAAACGAGATGCTTTCCCATTTCCCCCTTGCATTCGTCCTCAAACTTCCCCTTGCAAGCTATTCTGGTGACGAAATTGTTGAACCATTCAATTTGTGTTTGGAAGCCTAAAGGGATGCCTTTCCACATAAGCGTGTGACCAATCTTATGGTTAACAAAGAAGTCACCGGAAAGCGACGTGGCCCCTCCGACGGCAAAGTTGACCCCTGAATTCCCCTTGATAGCGAATTTGTTATAAGAAATGGCCTTATACGGTTGCAGTGTGGGAATGTTGAGAGAATCACAAAGAAAATCAACCACCCTTCGACCATTACTCGACCTACCATCCAATACCTTGGGGTTCAAGTTTCCTCCCACATAGCTTTTCAAAACGCCCAACAACCGAGCATTGCCGGTGTCAGTATACGAGTCTCCAAATGCAAACACCTTGGAGAAGTAGCCACTAAGGTTGGCTTTGATGTTGATGTTGAGTGAATCCGTGTCGAGAAGTCTCGAGCGAATCTCTCTAGGCATGATATCGCGTAAATGTGCGTAAGAAAACGAGACCGAAACGAGTAGAAGGAAAGAAAATACATGGAATGAGTGGTTGTGGATCATCATATTTGGTTCAACCAAGTGCTTATTTTGTGTTGGAATTTGATGTTTATTTTCAGGCTTTTATGCTACACCTTGTTCCTTAAGATAGTATAAAGACTATAAGTGGCAAGGGTGACGTATGGACCTCACTGGTTTTAGGACAGCGTATAGTTCTCAAGGGCTTTCTCATTGATTCTTGCTAAAGACTAATCCTATACAGTTTTTGGACAATATTTAGCCATGTTGGCAGCTAATGAACTCTTAATTATTTTAATACAAAATTTTTATTTTATTCGATAAACTACCTATTTATGTTAAAAAATAATGACAAAATTAACGTAGGATGTTCTTATTGGAAGAGAGAAAATAAGAATAATTAAAAATATATTACATCGGTTTTGTACATTAATTTAAAGAGTATATTAAAATGGAAATAAAATAGAATGCTAGATATAAAAAAATAATTAAGTGATAACACAGAAACACGAAAATAAAAAACAGATAAAATAATGTATATTCCATAAAAAAAAAGTAAAATTAAGATTAATAGTAGGTAAAATATAGGAGTAGTTGTTAAACTATAAAAAAATATCATTCGGTCATTGATCTTTTAAAAGTTATAAAATAATTATTAAATTTATTAAATTATTATAAAATAATAATTAATTTTATCAAATAATCATTAGTTTTATAAAGGATAAAAATGCTTTTATAATAGATAGGTACCTTAAGTAAATTCAATATTTTATAAAATTAGATTATAAATGACAAATTTTAATATTGTGAATGAAAAAAATTAGACTATGAAGGTAAGTCATATTAAATTTTTATAAAATTAATTTAAATTAATAGGTTAATAGATTAAATATAAATAATTAAAAATACATTTTATAATAATAAAAAAATTAAAGTGATTTTATAATAAAAATCCATGTTCATGGTTTATCCATAAATTCATGGCCATTCAGAAATGGGTTCTTTCTTTACTGTTAATGGTGGCGGCAGTCAACTACCAGATGCAATCAATTCAATTAAATACAATACGTTATTATTTTAAGTTATTTATCGTTAATTTATTAATAATTTTTATTCGTAAAAAAATAATTTTAACTCAAATTAAGATTAAAATACTTAAAAAATAATTTGATTATTTGGTCAAACACTAAAGATAATTTTTAAGAGATAAAATCAACTTATTCATTAAGATTTATACGTTTTTAGATCGTTAAATGATTAAAATAGATGACTCAAATTAATAATCGATTATATAAAAATTATCACTTTAATAAAATAAAAAATTAATTTAAATCATATGATTCAATCATCAATGAGCCAAAATCATATAAAACTTAAAAAATAATTTTATAATATATAATTTAATCCTATCTTAATTTTTAACATTATTAATAAAGTAATCTATCCATTACAATTTATCCTTTCACGTTGTCTCGCTGTCTTTCACGAAAATCACCAATCTTACCCACCACCTAACTTATTTGTTTATTTTTATTACAATGCGGTTCACATGAGTTTCTTTTTTAACATTATTTTTATAGATATTTAAACTTTTATAATATTATAATCTTTTCTAATAAAAAAAAAACTTTTATATTATAATATATTTAAATGCGACTCTTTTAAAAAATACTATCATCTTTTATAATACCCAACTTACGTATTGTTTTTACCGAAATTATTCAATAAAATCTTCAATTAGGTATCCTAATTAACCTAAAATATTAGGTTACCCATCACATCATGATTTATGACATAATTGACGTGTCAAGTTTTCATTAATTAAAAATCAAATTTCTATAATTTCCTTGCTTGAAAGATAGCTTTTAAATTATGGTCTAGATTTTGTATCAAGTCACATTACAATTTAAGTGGCCTCCACCCTCTACTACGAGGACATGCACAGGCCAATCGCTAATAAACTAGTCGTAAACTCGTACTTGTACACCACAAGCTCATTAGTTTCTAACAGTTGGACAGTAAAGAAAATTTAATATTCAGACACAGTGTGGACAAATCCAGATTAATGTTTTAAACATGATTCTTTTCCTAGGACTTTTTGTTCGAATCAGGATTAATGTTTAAACATCTGTTGATATTTTGAAACACTCGGTCTTCCCAGCGTCAAATGGCAACCCAGACGTCTGATTTCATGCTGATCTTCCTCATCAGTTCTATTGGTTTCATCTCACTTTGTAAACCAGTTCTCGGTTTCATCAAATGGGTGTGCCTCATGTTCCTCCGGACACAGAAAAAACTCAGAGACCACTACGGTTCATGGGCTATAGTCACCGGCTGTACCGATGGGATAGGGAAAGCCCTGGCGTTTCAACTGGCTGCCAGCGGTCTTAACCTAGTCTTGGTGGGGCGAAATCCTTTGAAACTTGAAGCCACCGCCGACGCCATACGTGAAAGATTCGGTGCACAAGTGGAGACCAGAAACGTTGTCCTCGACTTAGCCAAAACAAGCGGCGAAGAGATATTGAAAACGATGGAGGGTGTTATTAAAGGGTTGGACATCGGTGTGCTAGTGAACAACGCTGGCTTGGCCTATGAAGGTGCGAGGTTTTTCCACGAGGTGGATTCTGAGGTTGTGGAGAGTATCATAAAGGTGAACATAGAGGCGGCGACTTGGATTACTAAAGCGGTGGTTCCGGTCATGGTGCAGAAGAAGAAAGGGGCAATCGTGAATATTGGGTCTGGTTCCTATGGCGGCTACTGTTCTTACCCTTTGTACACCATCTACGCTGCTTCAAAAGCGTAAGTTTCTCCTCTCTCTCTCTTTTAGGGTTTTATTCATTAGTTTGGGTAGTAAAAATCTTTTACTTTTTATATTTTTATTAAAAAAATTTAAAAAATTAATTTTAAATATTAACCCTTATTTTTTATATCTTAAATCCTAAACTTTATATCCTATAAAATACAATCTACCCTTAATTCTCTAAACCTTAATTACAACCTACCTCTAACTTTAAACCCTGAACCCTTTAATTTAAAGTTAAGACACCAATAGAGGTATGATTATGAGATAGACGATTTGCTATTTAATATACCTCAATAAACGTGTTTGTTAAAATTATTGTTTGATTCGGAGGTATAGTGAGGTAGATTCTGATGAAACTAAAAGAAAATAGAAAAATAGTTATTACAGTAGTAAACTGAAAGTGATATTATATCTGTAATATCTAAATAAAGACTAAATTTTAAAGGCGTAAATAGTTTATTTTTTAATCGTATCTTTATTAATGTTTTTATTTAAAAATAATAAATTTAGGGTTTATGGATAAAATTTATAATTAAGATTTAAAAAATTAAAGATGGGTGATTTTTTAAGGTATATGATTTAAAGTTTATGCAGATAATTAGGACTATAATTTAAAATTTAATTTTTAATTTTTTTTTAACATAACACGTAAAAATAGGCATAATTGAAAGACAAAAAAAAAATTACTCAAATTTGAATTATTTTTTAGGTTCTTATTAATTTTTGTCGGAAACAAATATATGAGAAAAACAATCAACAAAGTGTTTCCTTTAGGATTGTTATTCTAACACAAAGTTTTAGGCCTTAAACTAAAGTTAACTAGAGTGTGTATATGTTCGTTTGTTTAATTCTAACCGAATAAAATAAATTAACATAAACATAAATGAATATAAATTTTTTTGTTTATGTTCGTTCATTAATAGGATAAACTAACATAAGCGAACATATATAATATTTTAAATGTTTAATATTTTAATTAGTTTATTTGATTTAATTAATTAATCGATTTTAAACTAAATTAATCGATAATTAAAAATTAAAAAAAACTCTTAATTATTAGCCCAAACCTAAAGTTATCTAATGGATTAACCAATTTTATTTTGATTCAGTCGGTTAATTCGATTTAATCAATAATGAACACCTTTATATATATGTGAATAAATTTAAATGAATATAAATAAATGGATTATCGGACGTTTATAAATATAAATGAATGAATAAAAAAATCTTATTTATATTCGTTCGTTTAATAAATAAACGAATTTTTCACCATACAATTCAATAGATATTCGATTCGTTTATGACTCTACTAACCTTACACGATTATTCTGTGAGGAGAGAAACTTAAAGAAAAGTTTTCAATTTTGTCACAGATACCTAACAATGTTTTCAAGAAGCATCAACTTGGAATACAAGAACACTGGAATCGATGTTCAGTGTCAGGTAACTCCTCTCTATCTATCTATTCTGCAAAAAAATGCAGAATTTGACGAGGTTTATTGAAATATTGATACTTTTTTATGTTCTTCCTTAAATCTTGTTCAATTTTTTTGCACTGGTTTATTTGAGAATGTCAGATCCCATTGTTTGTGGCCACTAAAATGGCGAAATTCAGACGATCTTCGTTGTTCATCCCGTCCGCCGACACGTTTAGCACAGCCAGTTTGCGTTGGATTGGTTACGAGGAGCATCTGTGTGTGCCTTATTGGCCACATGCTTTGCAGTGTTGGGTGTTGAAATTATTGCCGGAAAACTTCAAGGATCGCTGTGTTTTCCTGTACTTTTCCGGGATGCGGAAGAGAATGATGCTGAAAGATTCTCGGAAACTAAGACCAGACAGCAACCGGAAGCCCACAAATACTTGAGTTATTGGTCTGTGTAGGTTTGTCTATGTTGTTATAAACTAAGGATTGGATTCTCTTCGTACTGGTAAGGACGGCTGCTGCAGCTACTCGATGAATTCATAAAGTTATTTTCGTTCATGTTTTTCAATGGATCTACACTCTAGTATTTGTATGATTAATTTAAATTATCTCATTTTAATTTGATTAAATAACTTTTTAACATTCTTAATAAGATTTTATTGTAGTATCTATTTTTTAATAATTTTAAAATAATTATAAAATAATATTTTTTATATTTTTTTATTTTATTTAATAATATACATATATTTCGTATGAAATTTTTTGAACTCAATCCTTTTAAAAAAATATTATCATCTTTTTATTTGAAAACACTTATTATATTATAATAATATATATTTTCACCGAAACTACTCACAAAATTCTTCACCTAGAACATTAGGTTACCCATCACAGCATGATTTATGACATGATTAACGTGACAAGTTTTGATTAATTAAAAAATCTCAAATTCTATAATTTCCTTGCTTGAGAATGAGGTTAGCTTTTAAATTTGGGGTTTAGATTTTGTGTTAAATCACGTTATAATTTAAGTTTTATCTTTTAATAGTTTTTTTTTTATGTTTTTATTAAAAAATTAAAAAATAAATTTTAAACTTTAACTTAATTTTTTATATCGTAAATATTAAATTATATATTTTAAAAAATATATTATACTTTTAATTTTTTAAACATTATTTATAATTTATAACTTTAAATTTTAAATTCATTAATTTAAAATAAAAATATTAAAAGATATAAAAAAATTAAGTGGCCTCCTTTTTTGTACTCCCCCTCTACTACTAGGACATGCACGTGCCAATCGCTGATAAGCTAGTCGTACTTGTACATTACAATCTCATTAGTTGGAAAATAAAGAAAACTTAATATTTATACAGGATACAAATTATTAAATTAATCTTGTTTATTATATTATTAATAATTTTATTAATTAAATTTGTTTATTTTTAAATAACTAATTAATAATTACTCACTCATTAATTATATATGTAAAAATATAATAATTTGTAAAAAAATAAGATGAATGAATTTAATTATTTAAACTATACATATTATTAGAGAGCGGGCGAATCGAGATTGATGTTTTAAACATCATTTTTTTCATTGGACTTTTTGTTCGATTCCAGATTAATGTTTAAATATCTGTTGATATTTTGAAACACTCGGTCTTCCCAGCGTCAAATTATTGGCAACTCAGACGTCTAATTTCATGCTGATCTTCCTCATC
Source organism: Abelmoschus esculentus (assembly GCA_035048815.1). NCBI lineage: Eukaryota > Viridiplantae > Streptophyta > Magnoliopsida > Malvales > Malvaceae > Abelmoschus > Abelmoschus esculentus. Next base: position 2,243,734 of record JAUCBN010000031.1, on the reverse strand, counting down.
AGTTCTATTGGTTTCATCTCATTTTGTAAACCAGTTCTTGGTTTCATCAAATGGGTGTGGCTCATGTTCCTCCGGACACAGAAAAACCTCAGAGACCACTACGGTTCATGGGCTATAGTCACAGGCTGCACAGATGGGATCGGGAAAGCCCTGGCGTTTCAACTGGCTGCCAACGGTCTTAACCTAGTCTTGGTGGGCAGAAACCCTTTGAAACTCGAAGCCACCGCCGACGCCGTACGTGAAAAATTCGGTGCACAAGTGGAGACCAGAAACGTTGTCCTCGACTTAGCCAAAACAAGCGGCGAAGAGATATTGAAAACAATGGAGGGTGTTATTAAAGGGTTGGACATCGGCGTGCTCGTGAACAACGCTGGCTTGGCCTATGAAGCTGCGTGGTTTTTCCACGAGGTGGATTCTGAGGTTGTGGAGAGTATCATAAAGGTGAACATAGAGGCGGCGACTTGGATTACTAAAGCGGTGGTTCCGGTCATGGTGCAGAAGAAGAAAGGGGCAATCGTGAATATCGGGTCTGGTTCTTATGGCGGCTTCGGTTCTTTCCCTTTGTACACCATCTACGCTGCTTCAAAAGCGTGAGATTCTCCTCTCTTTCACTATTTTTTGGGTTTTATTCATCCATTTGAAATGCCTCGATAAACGTGCTTGTTAAAAATGTCACAGATACCTAACAATGTTTTCAAGAAGCATCAGCTTGGAATACAAGAACACAGGAATCGATGTTCAGTGTCAGGTAACTCCCTCCCTCCCTCTCTCTCTCTATATATTCTTGTTCAATTTTTTGTACTGGTTTATTTGAGAATGTCAGATGCCAATGTTTGTGGCCACTAAAATGACGAAATTCAGACGATCTTCGTTGTTCATCCCGTCCGCCGACACGTTTAGCATAGCCAGCTTGCGTTGGATTGGCTACGAGGAGCATCTGTGTGTGCCTTATTGGCCACATGCTTTGCAGTGTTGGGTGTTGAAATTATTGCCGGAAAACTTCAAGGATCGCTGTGTTTTCTCTATCTTGTCCGGGATGCGGAAGAGAATGATGCTGAAAGATTCTCGGAAAAAAAGATCAGACATCAACTAGAAGCCCTCACATACTTGAGTTATCGCTCCATATAGGTTTATCTATCTCTTTTTAATAGCATAAAACCTTAAACTTGATATTTATTAAATAATACTAAACTATTTATATTAAACCTTAATAATTTTTATTGTAATATTTAAAATATGTTAGTTAAAGAGATATTATATTATGGATTAATATTATCACGTCTTTTATGAGACCAATTAATTAAATGTATCGATTTAATTAATATGTTAGTTTGAAAATAATTTTTATCAAGTGAAGATTCACTTGATAAAAAAGATAAGATAAAAAATTAATTAAATAAATGTATTTAATTGATTGATCTTATAACTGACGTGACAAGAATGAATCATGATATAATTTTTTATCGGTTAATATGACTAGCCATTTATTAATAACGTGTCATTTAATATTTTGATTTACGAGATATATCAAATTTAATTTATAAAAATTTGTTAATGGGAGTATTTAATAATTGTATTTAGAGTTTAATATTTTAAAGTTTATATTTTAGGATTTATAATTTATAATTTATAATTTTAAGCCCAGAATATGTATGTTGTGTAAAATATAATTCAATATATATATATATATATAACTTTATAACTTAACTAACAATCAATTTATCAAATAAAATGAGATATTATATTTTTAAATAATATATTTAATTTTAATTTAATAATTAATAAATTAAATATAAAAATAATTATTCTAAAAAGATAACTCAACTTAAAGTATTCTATTAAACCCCAGTTGAAATTTATATCGTATTCTGTTTAATTGGAGCTATTGATGACGTATTATCAAAATCAAATTACTTAAAATACTATGTTATATTTTAAAAAGATAATTATATATTTAATATTTTATTTATTATTATTATTATAATAATTTAATTTTTAAAATATTATATAACATTATATTTTATTTTATTACCACAATATTAAATATTAATAGCATGTTGACAAAAAAAGTATATATGATATGATGGTAAGAAAAGAAAAAATTACAATGATAAATTATTATATTATTTTTTTTAGTCAGTATATCACTTCTATTTTCTATTTTAGTCGACATAACATTTTAATTAGGAGAGATAAAATTATGTGATAACTTATTATTTGTGATTTTTTTAATATATGATATTAAAATAAAAATAAAATAAAATATTAAATATTATTTTATTAAAAATATGTGCGATACTAAAATAATAACACCATAAAAATAACTAGTGTACTAAATACATAATTATCTATATTTTAAATTCATATATAATATCGTTTAATTGAATTTACCTTTAAATCAAATTATATTTTAACCATTGGAAGTGGATCAATGTTTTATTTTATATGTATAATATTTAAATTTTCAATCCCTTAAATAAAAGGATATTATATGTTAAATATGTTTTAAACTATGTTCTTTTAAATATTATAATAATTATTATTTTATATTTAAATAAACTTAAATCAGCGTCTTTGTAAATGTTATGAAAATAATAATATCAACTGAATTAATATTTTCTACGAAGTAAAAAAAATATAAATAATCCTAAAATAATTGAAAAGATAACATCCACAAATGAGCACTAAATTATTTCAAAACATATAAAATAGTCACTAAATTTTTAATAATTATATAATAAACATTTAATTTATTTTTTATTATAAAATTCTTATTGGTTCATTAACTGTAATTAAATGAATGATGTGAAAATAATAAATTTTTATTAATTACATATTTATTTTTTATTTATATATTTATTCAGTTTAGTTAAAATCCAATCTTCATTATTGCTATCTAAATGAATTAAATATATAAATATTAAAAATTAAATATATTGTTATATAAATTATTCAATTACCATTTTATAAAAAAAAAACTAAAATTTAATATTTATTATGTATTTTTTGAAAATTTTGTGACTATTTAATATTTTTCAGATAATTTAGTAACCTTTTATGTACTTTACCCTAATTGAAATTAATCCGAACCCAGCTGGCAACTATTCTCCAATTCCCAATTGAAATTAAGCCCAGGCCCATTTCCAAAGCGAAAATTTCAGTTTAAAAGATGAGACAGGATTCAACATGGTTCTTGCTTTATATGCCGCCGTATAGGCAAGAAGGCCTATCCCACGTTTCTACACTATCAAAAACCCTGATTCCACAAATTGAAACCCTTTCTTCCTTGTTCTGAGTCGCCACCGTCCTCTGGAACAGGAGATGGAAAAACCGAATTCCACCTCCGGTTGCGGTTGTGCCGATATCTACAACACCGTTTTTATTGACACCAGCCTCGACACCCACCTGGCGATGATCGTCTCAAACTCCGACACTGTTTCCGATCTTAAAAGTACGTTAATCTCTCTTTTTCCCCTCACATTTTATTTATTTATTGTTCTTGGTTACCATTGTCTTCAGTCAAATTTATTTCTTTGCTTCTCGAGTATAATTTTTTTAAATTACTAAAAAACAGTTTTTTTTTTCATTTGGGGGAGGGGGGGTCTAAGTGTTATTATACGGAACTAGTTCATGGTTTTCATCCATTTGAGACCGTAAATATAAGAACTTGAATAAAAAAACCCTGAAATTTCCTGGAATGGGCCTGGAAATTAGTTTTGTGAGGGCTTAAAGTCTTCTTCAATGGATGAAATAGTTGTTGATGACATTGAAAATCCCTTTAGAATGCTTGGACATGAAATAATGTGGCAATGTTTTGATATGGATTATTTCTTCTTGTTCTATGTCATGTTGGGAAAAAAAAAACATTTACTTTTTCTAGTTGTTTAACCTTTAGTTGTATTGTAAAGTTCTGTTTAGTTAGTAAGGTATTTGTGCTGTTGATTTGCAGAAAAAATAATGTATGAACACCCGGTGTGTTTTCCCAACATTGGGGAGATAAAGATTAATGCATTGAAGGTTGGTGATCTATCATGTTCTCTTTTGTTGTTATGGATGTTACAGTTGATTTAATTCTTAGTTTCTTACAATTAAATGAGTTACATAACACGAGCAGGTAGATTGCAATGGTATCCTCTATCACCTTTCGGATTCCATGTTTGTGAAAAGTGCTTTTCGTGGAAAATGCGGAAATTGGTTTCTTTCGGTTGATGTCTTGAGTGCTGAAGAGCGTAGAGAAAATCATGATTCCATCAAACATGATACTGGCAATGTTGTAGCCTGCTTTGGGACCGGAATTAATAATTCTTTGGCGGATGTGGTTGATCTTCTACCTGGTGATATGACCAAAAGATTGTCCAACATCAATGATCCATCATTGCCTCAAGATCGTGCAAAACAGAATTCTGCATCTCAACAGTTTGGTTCTAGCAATTCCACCAAAGAAAATTTGGAAGATTTGCACAAGGAAGATGAACATATGGCTGATAGTAATTCCCAGGTTTCTTTCCCTGCTACGAATAAGGAGTCAAGGTTGATTGTGCAATTGAATGATGTTGGAGAAGACAAAATATGTGAAGACCTACCAGCTTCTGTGACTGCATCTGTTTTAAAGGAGAAGCCGAAAAATAAAAAGAGAAAAAAAGATGCCATCCACCGTGATTTGAAAGAAGATAGTGCTGTTGTTGTTGAATCTGGGAAAGATGCACTGGATTCAGTTAATGTTTGCAAGGAAAATTCGTTTCAGAATGGACCAAGTTCTGTTTTCAATGATGCAAATTTGGGAAACCGAATTCATAATATTGATTCTGTTGAACAAAACCATTTGTCGAATGCCGATGCAAGTAGTGGGAAGAAGAGAAGGAAAAGGCAAAAATTGAATCCCAGTCTAGCAGTTAGTGAAGTTTCGTCTGCAAAAGATGTTAATGTGGACACTTTTCTGGCAGTAGAAGCCAAAGACAAAGGTTCAGACAATAAAACGAATCCACATTATGTTCTTGAAAAATGTTCTATAGTTGGGGTAATATCAAAACCGTGTCTGATTTCTCCAATGGAAATGCAAGAAGCTAGTGAAACGAATAGAGTGCCCCACTCCGATGGTAAGTCTCTGATTAGATTGTTTATGTGCAGTGTTTTAATAGTTTTCCCCGTTTATTTTAACTGTACTCTTCTCATTTTCACTTCCATGATTAGCAGAATCGAGGCAAAAATCAATGTTTGATAATATTAATGACTTTATCAGGTGACAATGATATGGATGATAACGGTGACAACTTGGAAAGTAAAAATGAAGCACCCCAACCGGATGTTACATCAGTAATAAAGAACGGAAATGATGTGTCTCAAGAGGGAATCAATTTCCGGAAAGCATTTGGGATATCAGGAGATGAAAAGCAGAGTAATACTTTGGAAGAGAAAATTGTGGAACCCAAGAAGTCTTCCAAGAAAGTAAAGAAGTCCAAGAAGAGTAAGGGTCCTGTTGGAGGAACGGAAGCAGTAGATGTAGTACATGATAAAGGTCCTGCAAGCGAAATATCTCCTTCCGAGAAGGATCCTACTATTTTGAATAATGAGCATTTGAGTGATAATGTTGAGCAAGCCTGCAAAACTGACGGAAAAGAGGAATCGAAAATGAAAAGATCAGACACTTCGCCTTCGGTTACTGATGTGAAAGCTGATGATGTGATTCAAGATGTGTTGGAGTCCGTGAAGCAATACAACAATGGCCCAGCAAATGCAGCAAATGCGAACAAGAAATCGAGGAAGAAAAGTAAGAAGAAAAATTCTAAGGTGTTGGCATCTCCAGAATTGCAAGCAAAAGATGATGTTGATCAGCCGGAACCAACGTTCCTGGTTCCTAATGTGGATGAGGTGAGCATATCATCTCAATCCACAAGGAAGACTGTGAAGGCAGATTCAAGCTTAGCTGTGCAATTGAATGGAACACACGATGATGGAAGGACTATTCAAGACAATGTCAGCATAGATCACTCAAAAAGCATTCTTGCAGATAATGCTAATAACAGCAAAGAAGTTCCCTGTGGAAGTGAAACAGCCAAAATCCAACAGAAAAATGGAACTGTTGATTCTGGTGAGGTAGTCATTGATAAGGCTGCACATAAAGCAGGAGTGGAAACTGCAGTGAAAGGAAAAAGGAAGAAGAATCCTAAACCCGATTTACCATCTTCGGAGTTGTTAAATGGGAATCAACACAAGGAAGCAAAAACACAAGCTACCAAAGCTAGCTCCACCCAATATCAAAGACCATCGTCAAAGGTTGAACCAAGTAGCTCCAATGTTAAATCAAGTACTCCACTCCTGACCATCTCTGAAAGTGCAGCAAAAGAATCTCTGCAATCTAAGAAATCTGAAAAAATCGACTCCACTCCTAAAACTGCTCAAAGGCCCATTGAGGTCAATTCTTCAAGGGTGCATACAGATTTAAAGAAAAACAACCCTAGTGCTGTATCAAGCTCTGCCTTTGAAACGTCAAAAAGGACCATTAATCTAAAGAAAGGAGTTAAAGAACCACAGTCTCGTCAAGATACTGCAAAAGCTACTGGAACTAATAGCAGGATTGTTGCAACCAGCTTAGCAAATAAGAAGAGCTTATTGGCTACAGCAGGTACCATATTTAGGCATGACGATAAAGAGAGTTCTGATGATGAAGAGGGAGTAGGCAACTCTGATTCCAGCACCAGAACTCCATCCGATAGCTCATCATCATCTGACTCTTCAAGCAATAATAGTATAACGAAGGGCAATTCATCACAAAATGGTAATTCATATTCAAGCATTATTCTTATTGTTTTATTGCATCATATTTATCCGTTGTGAATTTTGATTTAGGATCTTATAACTCTGAAGATGAAGAAGGTGGTGGAAGAAAGAAACAAAAACCAGGGTGAGTTGGTCTATTGACATTGATGAAGGGTCTATTTTAAGATATGGATGGATGTTGCATATTGTATTTTACTGCTTTGTCAACAAATTATACGCATGGTTTAGAAACTCTACTAAGTTTGAAGTAACTTTATATACATATCTGTACACACTCGGGCAAAGGGGATGGATGCGATAAGTTAAGTCCGACATTCATCAAAGCCATTACATGATAGTATGTAGTCTGAATATCATATATGATTGTTTCATCTTATTTGAGCAGATCTTCTAGCCCAAAGAGCATATCCTTGCATGCAATCATTCGGAATTCAAGCAGTTACAAGAAGGCTAAACTAACAGCCTCTCAAGATATTGATAGCCAACCTGAAGAGTTTGTTCCAGACAGTTTGGCACCATAGTTGACATGTTTTTGGCTTTCCCGTTTTTTTTTTCTCTCATCCGTTATTGGTTGCCATTTTTGTCATGAATTTGGATGGAACTGTTGCAACCTCATGTTTTTGTTTGTTTTGTAGTATTTGTGGAGAAAGTTTGATAACATTGAAGTGAATGTAATTTGCTCCCTGGTTTAATTGGTAGAAAATGGTTTATTGTACGGTCATGTAGGCATAGACGGGGTTGAGGGGGCAAAACATAAATGCTTAAAAATAGCGGGTAAATTCATAAAAAAATTAAATAAGGGACAAAAGTGAAAAAAATTCTTCGAAGGTTGGAGGTTATTGTTTCATTTTATCCCCACACAGTTTCGTTCTTGCATGTAAGGGTATATAGTTAATTCGGTCAATATCCAAATCGAATTAGAACAAAATGTTTTTTTTTTCTTTTACCGCTAACCAAATTGAAATTTTATCTATAGATAATAATTATTAATCAAATAATAATAAATATTTATATCTATATGATAATACATACACGTTGATATAGTAATATTTTATTAGATAAAATGATAGAACGATAGTCAATAGAAAAATAATTAGTCATTCGTCATGTTTTTACGGTAATTTTTTTTAAAAATAATTTTATTCGAATTTATCTAACTTTTACTGCCGTACGACAAGTTCATTATAATAGTGCTAGTCCAAAAAATAACAAAAATTTAATTGTTAGTTTGATATATTAGGACCTGCTGATCTTATTTTATATCTTTAGATCGTATAAATAAAGATGTTTAATATGATAAAATGGCGTATTAATCTAAAAAATATTTAATAGAATTATTTTTATTAACGTATCGTTCTATTAAATAATATTAATTTATGTAATATTAATTAGTTAATATTTTTATCTACGAAATAAAAGTATTATCTCAAAAAAATAAAACGTTAAAATTTAAAGTATTTTAATAAATAAAATGATAATCTTATCAAACATTAAAATATTTTTTAATATTATATCTAATAATAATAACAAGGGTCGTAGAATCAATTATCTTCTCAATGGTAATGAAATGCTCCCTCACTCCAAGTGCATATAAGTTATAAACATTCACAAGTCACAATTGTAAGCCTTTTATTCTATCTAAATATAATTATAAAACATAAAAATATTATTATATATTTGTCTTTATCTATCATTGAAAAAAAAAATTTAAAAATCTAAATTCAAATTCAAAAAAAAATATAGAGTCCAATTATCTTATAATTTAGTTAGTAGTTTGAAATCACTTAAAAACCATATACTCGTATTAAGGAGAAATTATTAGATGAATTCAACTTATCACGTCATCTCATCTGTAATCGTAATCTCAATTAATTAAGTATATCCACATCATTTTAACTTTTAAATAACTACTTATTTTTTTACGTGTAGAAAAATATGAGAATTCACCGTAAAAATAATATAAAAAATATTATTAGACGAGACCATGAATGACGTGATGAATTCGACTCATTTAAAAAAATCCTAAAATTGAATTTAATTTGTACAACTTTCATCCTATTAAAATTATCGATATAATTATTTTTTAACTCCGACTTCTTATAATTCAAAACTTAAAATTAATAAATAAAATAGTTTAAGAACTTTCAATCAGGTAGTTTTTAAATATATATTCTATAAATTTTAATTAATTAAAATATTTTAATAAATTATAATTAAATGTAAAAAAAATTGATAAAATAAATATTAACATGTGATTATTTTAATGGGATAAAAGAACAATGACGATCAGAATTTTTATATAATAAGATAACAAATATTAAGGTACAAAAACTTTTATATCATCATAATAAATGTTATTGATATCATATCTAAATAAATCAAATAAAACAAAATTTTAATATTTATATAAATTTTTATATTAAAATTTTTTAAAAAAATATTTAATCTTTTAAAAATCTTATATCATAATAAATCAAGGAACTTGTTTATCCTAAACTCTATGCCGCTCCGCCGGTGCCGAGAAGAAGAATTTTAAGTTTTAAAAAAGGAATTAAAAGAGTCTTATATATACGTTTGAAGTCACTCATCTTCTCTATTGGTTTTCAATTTGCAGTGACATTTTCTCTTCCAAAACAGGAAAAGAAAGCACATCTCTTTTTCCCGGAAAAACTTTTCTTTCTTCAACTGAAAGATTTCTCACAAGTGAAAGAGTGTAAGAAAACAAGTTTTGCTTTGAACTCAAATCTCTTTATTTACAGGTCAAATCCTCTCTTTCAATTTCATGATATTATGTTTTGTTAATGGTGATCGTAAGGTCTATCGATTCCGATCGTCGGCGATCGGGATTTCCCAGAAAACTGGTCCGTCTGTTTAGGTTTTTCTCAAGTATTACTACTATTTTTATTCACCCACCTGAAAGCTTTATTCTTTTTGAGATAGAAAAATAAATAATATTGTTAAAAATTTAGCCCCTCAGATTTCGTTGAACCAGAGGTTGTGATAAGTTTGTATTCATCATATGGAGAAGAAGAGAAAATCCCACCTCTTCCTTACGAAATCAACAGAAACAATTCTGAATCCATTTTTCAAGTCCTTTTAGATAAAACAGAGCAGAGGCTTTTGATTAGATATTAACATTTAACCACTTCCTTGTTCTTACAATTTTGATCTGAATTTTACCCCCTTTTCGGGTTTTGATCATCTTCAATTATTGATAGTTGCTGATGGTTTTTGAGGAAGCATGGGTCTTATCTGTAATTTTCATCCCCTTGTTATTCTGCCTTGATGTTTAATGACATATTATATTAAACATGTAATTTTGATCATCTTCAAGGTTACGTGATCGAGTGAACTTTGCCTATTCTGATTATGTGATGGTTTGGATGATCTGGGTTTCTTAGAAAAAAATGTTTTTTTTTTCAACATCCCCTGTTTTTTGAACGGTGGATGTTGATTTTGCTTGAATGATTGATTTTTGATCAGGTCAATGATCAATCATTCATTTTTTTATAGAGTGTTTACGTAAACAGAATGTCTCGTCTTCATGGGGAATTCTTTGCTTTTCTGGGTTTTCTTTTAAGTGTGGAATAAGCTTTTCAAGGGGAACTAGTAGTCATCTTTTCAAAATTCTGTTCTTTCGTGCTTCCTCCTTAAATTTCATTGTTTAGAACTTTTTTTTTTAATCTTTTCATCATCTCTACAAGCTTTTTTCCCACTGTTTTTCTTTGTAGTTTATGGTGTCCTTGTGCTTGGCATTCCGGCTCGCCCGTCTCGATTTGGATGGTCCAAATTGGTCTATTTTGAGCTAAAGTTGCTCAAGAGGTTTTAAAAATACCCTTTGGTTTGTGATTTGTGAAATGATCACATAATTTGTTGACAATTTTTTAACACATTTTTGTGATTTAAGGAGTTTATGTGAGAACTTTTTCCTCTCTCTTTTTGGTTTTTCTATTTGTAGGTTTTGAGACTTGAAGTTTGCTGATCAATCCATAATTTAAGGTAGATTTTTTAGCATTTGTAGATTGAACTAATAAGTCGAACACAGGTTTAGTATTTAGGAGGTAGTTTGGATCATTGGAGGGTTTCTTAGTGATTATTGTACCCATGTTTCCTAATTGTCAGCAATATAGATAATCTTATTTGCCAATTTGGGCACTTGAAAAGTTGGGCAGTGCCCATGGATCCTCAACGAGCGGAACCCCAACCGTACAATACCATAACATACCTGATCAACCAATTACCACTATTGTTGCTGCTCCTGTATCTGCGTTTCTGCGACAAGTAAGCCATTGCTTTGGGGACTCCACTCCTGGAGAATTCCCCTTAGCTGCCAATCCTTCCATTGTTCTTCATGTCCTCACCACTTGTAACTTGGATCCTCAAGATCTTGCGAAACTGGAGGTGAGTTGATTTTAAAGTTTTTCTTTTTTATCATGAAACTCCTTTTAAATGTTGGAATTGATAATGCTGGTTGATTTGGTTTGTAAACATGTCTTCCAGGCTACATGTTCCTTCTTTAGGCAGCCGGCAAAATTTGCCCCAGATTATGAATTGTCCATATCAGAGCTTGCTGCTCTTGACATGTGCCAAAGAAGAGCTATATTTAAGCCAATGACAGATGAAGAACTTCAAAGTTTGAAGCAGATATGTGGGGGATCATGGAAATTGGTTCTGAGGCTGCTGCTTGCTGGGGAAGCATGTTGCAGGAGGGAGAAATCGCAGGCAATTGCAGGTGCTGGTCATAGCATTGCTGTGACATCAACAGGAGCAGTGTACTCGTTTGGCTCTAATAGCTTGGGACAACTGGGACATGGCAATACTGAAGAAGATTGCCGGCCTCGGCAAATAAGGTTGCCAAATACTTTGTATCTCTGCATATACCTGATGGTTTAAAAGTATATGCAAAGGGTTAATGGATCTCCATTATTTTGTAGATCTTTGCAAGGCATTCGAATTATCCAAGCAGCTGCTGGGGCTGGCAGAACAATGCTGATTAGTGATGCTGGGAGAGTTTATGCCTTTGGAAAGGATTCCTTTGGCGAAGCAGAATATGGGGTTCAAGGAACTAAAGTAGTAACAACTCCCCAGCCCGTTGAGTCTTTGAAAGGCATATTTGTTGTTCAAGCTGCAATTGGGAACTTCTTCACAGCTGTATTATCCAGGGAGGGCAGAGTTTACACATTTTCCTGGGGAAAGGATAGCAAACTTGGTCACAAAACCGAGCCAAATGATGTGGAGCCCCAGCCTCTATTGGGTGCACTTGAGAACTTACCTGTGGTGCAAATTGCAGCTGGATACTGCTACCTTCTTTGCCTAGCTTGTCAACCAAGTGGCATGTTAGTTCATCTGAATACCTTTTCAAATGGCTCTTTAAATTTATTTTTAGGAAGACATCCAAACTGTGGTCTCCATGACTTGTCATTATAAATCTTTGAAATGATGATGACGCTCTGAATTCTGAATTTATGATAGTATTGGACTTTTCTAGAATCACAAAGTCCATATATGTTATTGTTCTATATGTAGTCATATATCATTGTTAATTTGAATGTTCATTAATTTTTTGGTGTGCCCTTCTTTTGGATTGATTAGGTCCGTGTACTCTGTCGGCTGTGGTTTGGGTGGAAAGCTTGGACATGGCTCAAGAACTGATGAAAAATACCCTCGACTAATTGAACAATTTCAACTTTTGAACCTTCAGCCAATGGTGGTTGCTGCTGGTGCTTGGCATGCTGCTGTTGTGGGTCGGGATGGAAGGGTTTGCACGTGGGGATGGGGACGTTATGGGTGTTTAGGTCATGGAAATGAAGAGTGTGAGTCAGTTCCCAAGGTTGTAGAGGCATTAAGCAATGTCAAAGCAGTTCATGTTGCAACAGGAGACTACACAACCTTTGTGGTATCGGATGATGGTGATGTATACTCTTTTGGTTGTGGTGAATCTGCTAGCCTCGGACATAATACTGCTGCGGAAGGACAGGTTTGAACTTCCCTTCCCCTTAAACTTTCTGCAGTGATTAATTTCTTTCTTTTTGGTATCAAGTAGAGGATTTGCAGGATGCTTCACCTCAGTTTAAGCCTCAAACCTGATTAATATTATATACGAGCTTTTAATAAAATTATGCATTGGGGGGCTCCTGAAAAAATCTTTTAAAGGAAGAGCAATTCAACCATTTAAATCTGTTTCGATATTACAACACTCTTTTCAACATTGTTTCTTGTAATGTGCTTCATACGCCATTGATCCGGTGTCACTCTTTTATAAGCTTTGCCTTTGAGAGTTCACCTTTAAGAAGATTTTAGATTTCAAAAAACCGATATGGTGGAACCACAACAGGTCTCATTCGAACTCATCAATCAGGCTGTTTTCATTGCTGAACACTGGAACAGCCGTTGTCTTTGTCAAGAACATATGGTTTTAACTGGACACTGATACTACAATGTTGTCCTTGAACATAAGAAAAGAATGGACATATGATTTCATTGAGCTGCCAAAGTAAAACATTTCCTCCGGTTAACTGTCATTAGTTTTGTTTATTGTTTATCTGGCAGGGAAACAGACATGCCAATGTGTTGAGCCCGGAGCAGGTAACGTCATTAAAGCAAGTGAACGAACGAGTGGTACAGATCAGCCTTACAAACTCAATATACTGGAACGCTCATACATTTGCACTCACCGAGTCCGGAAAGCTTTATGCATTTGGTGCAGGTGACAAAGGTCAGCTAGGCATAGAGTTAGATAACAACCAGACAGAAAGGGGAAACCCCGAGCGGGTTGATATCGATCTCAAGTAGGAATTCATCTCATGCACCATTCCATCCATTAGATTATCAACTATCACACGTTGCACCTAATGATGTTTTAAGTTTCCCTGTTTATTTTGTAAATAGAAACAAGCAAAAAAGAAATTTGTGAAGATTTAAGTTTAGGTGTAGCAAAGGGTCTAAGCATATGGGTAGAAGGGTAAGAAAAATGGTCAGCGCATTGAAACATTCAGTGTTAAAGGTTCATTCATTACTTGTGTTAGCATTGCATTCTTAAATTCACTGATATTTTATAACTGGTTTAATCATAATGGATGGTCAATGGACATCAGAGAGCAGTCAGGTCTCATGAAATGTTTACCCCATTTTATTCTCGAGCTTGATTTCAAATTCGAGAATAAACAGGCAGGGATGGATCGAGAGAAACTGAAATGATTTATCTTTTTTTGTCTTTTGATATAAAATCTTAGGTTCGTCTTACATAAAGATGGGTACGGTTAGGTTGGGTTGGATCTTTAGCCCACTTGCACCCGACCCGAAAACTCATACTTGCCACTCGACCCGACTTGGGTTTAGGATGAAAAAATTTGACCCAGCCCAACCTGATTTTTAAGTTTTAAAATCCGACCCGACCCGAAGCATTAAAAAAATTTAAATTTTAAAGATTTAATTGTAAAAAGATAAAATTTAGGGGTCTAATTGTAAAAAAATAAAATTTTAGTGATATAATTGTAAAAAATAATTTTAGTGATCTAATTATATAAAATATATATAAAGAATGATCATTATTGCAAATATCACTAAAATATATATGGAAAATTACACTATTAATCATGGGCCGGGCTAAATTTTTTCTATTCTAAACCCAAACCCGACCCGAAACCACCTTTGAAAAAAATTTAACCCAACCCAAACCCAAATATATTTTTTAAAAAATCCAACGCGATCGGATCGAAACCCGTAAGGTTTGAGTTCTGTGTCCATCCCTAGTCTTACAAACAAGTTAGATTGGCATGCACGTAAACGATTATAATAAAAAAGCGCATAATATTTATCTTAAAAAATTGTGTTTAAATTTTATCTACAAGGTAAGCGCGCACATCGTTAAATATAAATAAATGATTAAAATTATTATCTTATTTTTCTCTCTCCTTGTTCCTTAATGTTAACTTCAATTATTCGTTTACATTCCTCTAACCAATCAAAATAGATATAAACCTCGAAAGTCTTATACGACATAAAAAAGAACCTACCATTATGATTAAGCACCCCATTGACATGACCATAATGTGTTGGGGTCCCCATCCATTCATTTTCATTCTCATCATCAATATTATAAAAGACTAATGTCTTCACCCTCCAGCACTTACATACATATAATATCAACATCCAACTTTATTCCTCCAAACTAATAATTTATTTATCTCTGATATAATATATAAAAGTATGTGCGATCGAATATATTAATCGATTCGAATCGATGGTGATTTCATGTATGACCATTAACATTTCACTTTGATGGTCTTTTTTTTAAAGATGATAATTATATGCACTATGATTGAGTGATTGTCCTTGATGACTTGATAAAGTAAGGATGGATGGTGTTGCTTTTCATCATCATCATTAACCATAGACTTTTTAGATTTTGTAATCATTAAAGGTAGTACAGAATTTATAATACTGTGGTGAGGGAAAAGGAAAAGGGTAGAGACAAGTCTTTGGGAATAAAGAAATATACATATACGTATGAGGATAACCTTTAACTTATACATATAAATAAATAAATAAATTACGTAAATTATTATTAAATTTTAATTTTAAATTTATTTTAATTATTAAAATTTTAATATGAATATTTTTATATGTTAAAGTTTAAATATTGATTATTTGTATCATTTTTAAACATCTAATGGTTATATAGATGATGACCGTTTGATCTGAAATTTTATCATATATTTTATTTGATCCCTTGAATCTAAATCTGATCTCTATTTGTCAAAAAGTGATCACACACTCACGAATCAATTAAAAAATTTTCATCATTTGAATTTGAGAAGAATTTCTTTGTTCATCGATAAATAAATATTATCAAAAAATTAACAAATAAATAATCAAAATATTTAAAATTTAAACTTTAATAATTAAAATAAATTTAAAAATAAAATTTAATGATAATTTACGTAATTTATCCGAAATCATACAATTGAAATGTTCGTTGGATCTGTGTTCATACCCTCATCTCCTTCCCCAGCCAATTGTGTGTGTCCTTTTCATGAGTCATTTGCAGTGGCAGTGCACATGGTATGTTGTTGAACCCATGTGATGGCTTCGACAGAATGTATTAATTTCATACATAAATCATACGCTACACCCTACACCCTACACAAATAATATATATATAAAGAAATAAGACTTTTGTTTGTATTATTAAATATAAGAAAGTGGCTAAATATATGATTAGATAAATACAAAAGAGTTTTAATGATTTATTACCAAGTTAGTTAAAGACAGACACAGATGTTAAGGTTTTAGCTTTAAAATGAACAAAAAAACAAGCACAGTCTCACGTTGGGGAATACTATAAGGAGTGGGAGTTGTGTGACCAAAACTATGAAAATTTTAATTTATTGTTATAGAGTTTAAATATTTTATTTTATAGTAATTATTTGTTTTATAATTTTACGTAGTTAAATCTTTAATAGTATAATTTTCTAAAAATAACATCTTTAGGGTGTATGGATTCGATCTAAATATATTTTAACTTATTAGTTTGAATCATATTATTTCTCGTAATGATCAGTTTTGATTTTTTATATATACTCAAATTAGTTTATAATTAATATTCGAGATTTTTTATTATCTCTCATGAAATGATATTATTTTCAAGGTTTAAATATGTTATCTTTAGATACCTTTTTAGCAATAAATGTAGGGTTCAGTGACAAAGTCAAATCGGGGTTGAAAGAGGTTATCGTCTTTTAATCTCATATTTTTCTTTACTTTTACCCTTTATTTAAATTTTTTAAAATTTAATTAATTTATAAATCTATTCGATTTCCATTAACCAAATGCATTATCCATATCTACAAGGCTGCCTATGTTGATGTTGTTTAACAAAAAACACCACATGTGGCTGAGAAAGCATTGAATCTAAGACATGTTGGACGTGGGATCTGTTTGTGTTGTTGACATCTCCAATTTGCCTGTTTCAGACTACACCGTCGAGGAAGCATTAGCTGCAGGCCATGCACCGTCGTGACAACCCCCGTCGATGACTTTTGAGTAACAAAATGGAAGACATTTGAGGTCGACAAAGTGGAAAAAAATACACAAGGATTCAGTTTCACATGGGAGAACGTGTCTTTCCCAGTCAGAAACGGTCGGTACGGACTTAGGCACGTGCACATTTCAACCCCGACAACACAAGACTACAAGTTTTCAATTTCAAGATCAGTCATGTTAAAGTTTCATTATTTTCAAAATTTTAATGAGTCCACAATCAACTGAATTAATTTATAATATTTAAAGATTAATTATTTTGTATTTTTAACCACAATCGAGGGTGATTTTTTTTATTCAAACAGATATAATATATACGATCATATATATTTATTTTATTTTTAAATTATTGTTTATGTGATATTATGTTATTATATTAATATTTACGGGATAATTAATAATTTTTAGAACGATTTTATTAATATATGAAATGTATCATATACTGAAAATGTAGGGTAAAATTAAAATTTTAAAAATTAATTTAAAATAAAAATCATAATTTATATACACACATTAATATAATTAATTTTAATCGGTTACAGTCATACATTCAAACGTGTATTCTCTCATGATTTTTTTAATCAGCTACAATAATTACAGTATGATTTATTCTAAAATATACTTTTAATTATTAAATATAGAATATACTTTTAATTATTAAATATTGATCACTTAATTATTGTATCATAAATATTGATACTCAAACTCGTAATCTTCAAAAACAATAATCGTTATTTTAATTAAAATATTCTTTTTCTATAAAAAATATTTAAATACTTTATAAAGTATCAGCTGTCGAATGTACCCACGTATTAACCTATGTTGTCCTCCTCACATTCACACAGTTCTCTCTTAACTTGGAGTGCCAACTTCACATTTTTGGGAACTGACAATAAATAAACATTTTATACATAGTATAAAATAAAATTTACATATATCGTAAAATTTAAATATTAATTTATAATTTTAAATATTAAGAAAATCTATATTTTAAAATTATAATGTGAGAACCATTAAATAAATACTTTTCCTATCCGACCATATATAGAAACCGGACCCAAAGACCAATTGTGAACCCTTTTTATTTTATTCCGAACTATACGGGTAATGAAGCACATGGTGTAGCATGTGGCTCAGCAGTTATCGTCAAACTCATCTCTATATCTGCATGCAATTTAATTCAGAGACATAGTTTTGATAGTGACTTCTATATGCATTCAATATAAAATTATCGAAATATAATTTATTAGTAGATTAATTTAATTATTCAAAATTAAATATTAAATAATTATTAATATATTTAATGAAATTAATTAATCATCGATATTTTCATCACGAATCATATACCATGATCTTCAATAAACTATCACGAGCCTTATTCACATTGAGCTTAAACCACCCATTCGATAGATGAATGCAAGATACAAGCTCTTGAACATTACTATTCGATCTGTCCGTAATAGATAATATTTTATCTTTTAATCTTCGATAAAATAATTAAAATCGATTCATTGTCGTAAAATGATCGTTCAAAAATTAATTGATTTCTCTAAATCCAGATGTATAAACATCTTAATATATTTAACTATATATATCGTAAGTTTAGGGAAATATAAACGAAAAAGTCTACAAAATGAATTTATGATGTTTGCATTTTTAGGTGATGGAATTTAAGGATGGGAGAGTTAGCTATGTTCATTTATGGATTCGAATCGAATTCGGATAATAAATAAAATCTTATTTAAAAAAAAAACTAAAGTTTCATACAATCTACAAAAGAAAAGTTATTTTTACGTGTTTTAATTAAAATCAAATAGATTCCGACAACGAAAATCACATTTATTGAAGTCGTTTTGAAATTTTAAATTTATAAAGGACTAATAATGAATAATATTTTATCAATATTTTTAAAAAAAATTTAATAATCCAGATTGATTTCATGTCGTACATCTGATTTTAGTAAGTCTCTCAATAAAATTTTTTCATATATATAATATTTTAATTCGAGACTTATTTAAATAATACTAAATTAATTATCATTTAAACTATTATTATTATTATTGTTGTTGTTGTTATTGCACTTGTTCAATTATATATATATATAGGAGGCTTTTCAACGAAGAATTAGGCTAATTAATTTGATTTTTTAATAAATTTATTATATAAGATACTAAAAGAATAAAAAGAGCTTTAATAAATTTAAATAATAAATAAAATATATTTTTGATGGGAACTGTGAGTGAGATAGAGCAAGAATGTGAATTTGTCTTGACCCTTGAGTTTAGAAGCTAGATGTTTGAAAACAACAATAATTGTGGATAGAGAGAGTGTCGGTGAGATTATTGAAAGTAATCAACCCTTTAATATCCATATTATCTCTTAATTTAAACCTTCTCAACCAACAAGAAGACTTACTTAACGGTATTTCATGGTATTGTCCTAATTTCTCAACAAACAAAATGTACAAGGGTTAATTGCAGGAATTAATTAAATTCAACACATTCTCTAATCAAGTTTACTTTTTCAAGTTATAATATATTATATGAAAAAATCTTATAATAATTTTAATTTTTTTAATAAAACCATTTTTTCCGAAAAAAAATCTTAAATGTAAATTCTTGCTAGTATTATTTTATTAGAAATTCTATATTTATATCCCCTGCTTTATCCCCTTTATAAAATCCCCTTCTCTGCACTCAATTCTTCATAATTTCTCTCTCATTTGTTTGGTACATTTCCCAGACTTAATTAAGCGGTTTTAATGGCAATCAAATTCTTCCTCTTTCTACTGTTTTCCCCTCTCATGGCTCCCACCTTCGTTTTCTCCTCACCAGTTCAAGACCCAGACCAAGTTGTCCAGCAAGTCAATGAGTACGTTCTAGTCTCTTCTCATCAATGGCGAATGCCGCCAACTAATACATTTCAATTCATTTTTCTGGTCTAAGTTTCTATATTAATGCAGGAGCATAAGAAATGCTACCATGGCGAGGAGGAGCTTGGGGTTTCTCTCCTGTGGAACTGGCAATCCCATCGACGATTGCTGGCGGTGTGACCCTCATTGGGAAAAGAACCGACAGAGGCTAGCTGACTGCGCCATCGGGTTCGGCAAGCATGCCATTGGCGGGAGGGACGGGAAAATATACGTCGTGACCGATTCCAGTGACCATGATCCTGTCAATCCTAAGCCCGGAACCCTCCGACATGCGGTTATCCAAGACGAACCGTTGTGGATCATTTTCGGCAGCGACATGACGATCAAATTGAAGGAAGAGTTGCTTATGAACTCGTTCAAGACGATCGACGGCCGCGGCGCCAACGTCCACATCGCCGGAGGGCCATGCATTACAGCGCAGTACGTGACCAATATCATCATCCATGGGATCAATATCCATGATTGCAAGAGAGGAGGGAATGCCTACGTCAGGGACTCTCCTAGCCATTACGGTTGGAGAACGATATCCGACGGCGACGGTGTATCGATATTCGGAGGCAGTCATATTTGGGTGGATCATTGCTCGTTGTCGAGCTGTAACGACGGGCTGATCGACGCCATCCATGGCTCCACCGCCATCACCATTTCGAACAATTACTTGACACATCACAACAAGGTCATGTTATTAGGACATAGTGACACTTATAAACAAGACAAGAACATGCAAGTCACCATTGCATTTAATCACTTCGGAGAAGGGCTTGTCCAAAGAATGCCAAGGTAAGTTTACCTGCAGTCAAACTAAATTTACTCACAGTAAAAAAAAATAACATTTTTACATTGTGTATGCAGATGTAGACATGGGTATTTTCACGTAGTGAACAATGATTATACGCATTGGGAAATGTATGCAATTGGTGGCAGTGCTGATCCTACAATCAACAGCCAAGGCAACAGATTTCTTGCACCAAATACTGAAGACAACAAAGAGGTGACAAAACATGAGGATGCCCCACAAAGCCAATGGAAGCATTGGAATTGGAGGTCGGAAGGGGATTTGATGTTGAATGGAGCTTTCTTCACTGCATCCGGAACCGGAGCATCGTCGAGTTACGCCAAGGCATCGAGCTTGGGTGCACGACCGTCGTCACTCGTGAGCTCGCTCACCGTGGGGGCTGGTGCGCTCGGTTGCAAGAAGGGTTCGCGATGCTAGTGAAACATGACCAAGATGGAAGTATACAAATAATGTTACAAGTGTACAACTACAGTCTTTAATGGATCCTATCAGCCTGTTTCTGTAAAAAAGAACCAAACCAGGTTATGGAAACAAGAGCTGAACAATGTGTTTGATAAATTGTATGTTTGAGTTTCAATTAATGAGATTAATCATTATCATAAGACTGAATTCGAATTTCAAGCATTTCAAGAACGAATGACTATTCAGCTTCTACCGACACCAATTGACGAGCAACCGACAAAGGTGTGTACTATTCAAGCACATGTGATCCGACAATCCCAATCGCCATAAATGACACCATCTATCCACCGTCCCGACTATAAATGAAACTAATTTTAGAATATTAACCGATTAATTTGAATCGAATACTCCTTATTTAAGTGTTGAGATTCGATATAACTTTCTTGAACCAAAGCAAGGTTGTATGTTCCTTTTGGCAATTTTCTAACATTTTATCAACTTTGTGTCACTCTTATCTACCCATTTCCTCCACTAATCTTTCCCTATCTTCAACGAAACCAAATAAACTTTATTTTATAAAAGAAAGAAAAGGACTTGCATTAAATGCAAATCTGGAAGAGATGTTTCGACTAGATGTGAGGGCATCCAATGTCCCATGCAGATGTAATAATTCAGCGGTAGAAAATAATATTTTTTATAAATAAAATTATTTAAAGGATAGGATTTTATTTTAAGTTCTAAGGTTAAGGATTTAGATTATAAAGTCTGAAATTTAAGATTTATAGTTAAAATAAAGTTTAGAATTTATAGTTAGATTTTTAAGGTTTCAGGATTAGAATTTTAGATTTTAAATTTTAAAATAAATATTTTAACGAGTAATAATTCATGCTTTACATTCATATTAGTCTCTACTGCAAAAATTGTTTGTCCTTTACCGTCACATGAGCATACAGGACATGAACTGGGTTTGCTCGATATTCAATTAGATTTAAGGTTAGTTTAACATTGTTAAAAAATAAAAAAATAAAAAAAAATTAAAATCGAATGTTGAAAAGTTTTCATTAATATTGGCCGAGTCAAAAAGATAAATCAATTACAAGAATGTCAAAAAAAATCTTAAATCAAAATTAGTGAAAAGCTTGCTTTTATAATAGAATGTACCTAAACTTTGTAAAATCTCTATCACCTAACTAATCTAAATCACTGTACATGGAATTCAGCTCTTCAGACCCCCCCCCCAAACTATTTGATATTCTATATGAGGAAGTGGAAACAAATTTAACTGCACTCCTAGGCTGCTGTGAGAAACCTTTTTAACTCCGGATCGAAGAATGAATGAATGAACTTCCCTTTTGAACCACTGAAATTTAAGACCAGTTATCATCCATCTCTTACGAAAAATACATACAAGCACCCGGGATCAGAGAATTTTTTTCGATGATCAGCTGAAAATGGACATTTTCATCAATACATGCCCTTAAAAACTGGATTTGTACGGCAAATACTGGCTACGTATTCAGCTTTTGTATGGCATGCCTGCACGTCGGCCGATACCATACAAAATCCAAATTTTAGTAAACAAAATTAGGATATATGAATCACACAATGTTAATGGCAAAACATATCTGGCAATTGAGAAATCAGCCAAGCAAGAACAGTGACAAACTATAAGTGTCAAAATCAATGTCATTCATCAAGCAGTACATAGAAAATAGACTAGGGTGAGCTTATGAGTGGAGATTCATACTGTAAAGAATTCAGGTGTTGATGCAAGTACAGAACCTCCAAACCAGACCGCAAATCTTTGGATAGGATGACTAACTACATTAACTTCCACGGGTTGTGACTGGAAAGTGAAGACCCAAACGGAATTAGAAATAAGCTTTTTAAAATCACAAGAGGATGAAAATACAAGCAAACATATCCTTACTTTTATTTCCCCACCAACTCGAGTATCAGATGCAAGAACTCGGGAATCTACAATCTTTTTCAGATCTCGCTGCAACCTTCTGTGGAAGTCTTTGAACATGGTTGATCCACCAGATAATACTATGTTCTGCAAAGTGTTTCAATAGTTAAAATAAAACATTAAGGTATTTATAGGGATATATGACAAAAACAAGTGAAAATTCATCTTCTCTTCTCAATTCAGTCATCAGTCTTATGCATTTAACTTCAAGCTTTCCTTGCTTCTTGTTAAGCAGACTGCAACTATGCTAAGCACTTTTTTTGGTTAAAAAGGGTAGGAATCAAACAGCTGTGACTTTGAACATATAGATAGTATCAGACCTTATATGAGAAAACAAAATCTAAACAGCTCATAAATAAAAACACTTATTCAAGAGTTTAGAGTGAAAATAATCACATATCAAGAACATCCTACAAAAGCTAATTTAAGAAGAGACTGTTCTATCAAGAAGCAAAGTTCATGACTGCCAGGTGAATCCTTAATCAGTACATCTCAACCTTCAAATATGATACTTACATATTGTTTCATTTAGATTTATCTTGGCTAAGAACCAAAAATTTGAGAACTGCTTTTCATTTTCTAGTGTGAATATCATACTTTACCTTATACAAAGCTCTTCTGGTGTCAATTGGAGCCGACTGGATGCACTTATCTATTACAACTGGTAAAGGAGTAGTAAAATCACTGCTATAGATCTCGGGACTGAAGAAAACCTGTCAAACCAATTGATAAAGAAACACCAGCAACAAGTTTCAAGAAGCAATTTATAAGCAGCAAAGTTGATCAAAATTCTATTTCTCAAACAGCAGTGTATTATCAACTATGAACTATCTAGTTGCAACATCAAAGTAGGAAAATGCCAAAACCATGCAATTAAGAAATGTAACTGGCACTGAGAAATCAAGAAAATATTTTGTTCTAATCGGTCTACACCAACATATTGTCAGCAAGATCACAGCTAGGACATACATATATATAAGCAGATCAGAGAAAAGAGTAGGAGGAATCTGCTTTTTAACAAATAAGAGTTGACATAAAATGACAGAAGCAAGGCAACCGAAGTCTTAAGAGAGAACAAAGCTAAAATATTGAAAATAAAGGAAAAGAATGATCAAAACATCTCATAATTAAATCCAAAAGGACAGGATAAACATTGCTTGTGTGTTACTGGCTTACTGCTAAACAATTGATATATTTATATGTGAGTGTGCATGGGTATTGTGTGATATATTCATATTAATAGAAAGAGAAATCTTCATAAAGCAGCAAAGAGTCTAACTAACCACTTGAAAGAATCAGCTAATTAGTGCTTGAATTTGTCCACAAGAACATGTTAATGTAGCAGTGTTATCCTAGGCTAACCCCAACCCCAAATATGGAGTTAAGGAATGAGTTTTAACGGAAAAAAGAGGACAAACCTCAGGGCCTAAAAACCTTTCATAACCAATGTCGCAGGAGTACGGTGCCCCAGTCTTTGGTCTAATACCTCTCCAATGTTTGATATACTTTCCAGGTTCTTTGTCGTGCTTGTTGAACTCCTAAATAGTCATTATCAAATTACCATTGGAACATCAGAACATGTGAACTTCATTACAGTATATCATGTCAGATAATAATCATTAAGTTATGACTCATGCCAAAAAAAATTACAAAATGACAATCCAGTGAAGTAAAATATGACCTTCACTATATCAGAACATGTATAACAGTACATTTCCTTCACTTTTCGAGCTGCTTCAAATGAGTCCTCTGGTGGAATTTTCTCTCCTCTTTCCTGAGAATAATGGTGTCAAAAGGCAAGAATTCAAGAATAATGCATAAAGATTATTTTACTATCTTCATAACCATGAATCAATGCTACACATGTATAAGATAACAACTCCTAGAAGAGAAACATCAGAAGTCTAGCACCTTTGAGCTGTTGATGAAAAAGACACATTAATTTGACCATCTACCTTAGAACAGCTTTTATTGTCAACTTAAATCTAGATTCTAGCATTTCTTCAATGACAATAAAATTTAAATTGTTACTCAATTTCCTCAAAAAAGATGCCACACAACCCAACTGGCAATCAGAAGAATGCATGATAGCAAAACTGTCACAACTGGAACTGTGTATTTGAAAGAGGTAAGTACATAAGTAGATAAATTCAACCATATGTAAGGCTGAATGATACTAGACGAGTAGATAAGTTTCTCATCAGGACATACAAATAACAAGAAATAATAGAAATCGCGAATAAATAGTAAATGGATATCAAAGCACTTTAAAAACAAACTTTTTTAATATCAAGAAGCAGAAACTACTTTTAGGGAGTCGAGAAAAAAAAGTACCCGCATAAGCTGTTGTATGAAGAGTGTAACATCTTTTCCAGCTATTGGAATTGACTTAATGCTGCTACCAATAACATAACCATCAGCAACAGGTACAATATGCGTAGCCCCATCTCCAACATCCACTACCACTCCTGTCATCTCACACTAAGAAAATTATGTCAATCTAAATGGAAGCAGACACCATATGTGGACAATTAAAAAGACAATAATTGCACATAATGTAAGGTATACAGCTGATTACAATATAGACCAGTTCTTTACAATCAACACTATGAAGTGTCCAAAATGCCCGTGGCTTATACCCATATGATTAGCAATATGTATATGCCTTAGTCATTATTCTCCATAAAAATAACGATAAAAAGAATAAACATATTTTAACACAAAACAGTGTATGGCAGGCACCATGTGCATTTACATTTAAATGAATACAGAAGCACAAATATTTGTCGAAATTGGCAAAGACTTCTAAGCTCATAAAAGTAACAAAGCCTTCAAGCTTAATGTATTTTACTATTTTAATTATGAATACTGGATAAATTTCTATAAATCTCAATATATAAACTACAAACTACCGGTTATTAAAAAATTACTCCAACAGTGTCTATGCATAGCACATTATTATATACAATAACACCATAACGACCTATTCCATTGAAATCTTAAAATATTAGATCAAGGAAAAAGTTCAGCCATTTTATGGGACAGAAATAATTAATTCTGCGTTGATTTCTCAGTTATTAGATGGCTTTAAATCTAGTAGTTGACAACTGAATAGCTGACCATTCTAAAACCAACATTCATACACAGAGACATAGTTAAAAGGTTTAGTTTATTACAATAAATAACAAATATAGAGTGTCAAGGACCCAAACCTAGTCAACAAACATGCTAGCAAATAACTAACCAAAACAGAGAACAAGAGAAACAACAAACAATTCAGGAAACCAATCACCAACCTTAGAGGTAGTGTACCCAGCTGCTAGAGCAAGCACAGAATTCACAGCAATATAAAGGCCCGGAACATTAAACGTCTCAAACATAATTTCTCCTGTATATTCTCTATTCTCAGGAGCAGTAAGAGGACTCTCGGTCAACAAAAAGTAATGATCCTCGGGATCGCACCGTAAATAATTGAATATACATTGCTGCCAATATCGTTCCATAGCATCCCAGTTATAAACTTGACCGTGCTTAATAGGGTAGGAAAGGTTATAAGCGTTACTCGATCTCGATTTCAGCGGTGCTTCATCTCCGATGAAGAAATCAAGATCTGCCATTACCCCAGCTGAATACTGACTCGACCAATTTGACTTGGAAGAAGTTCTGGATTGATTGAGAAACGACTGGTTAATTGCTACTACTGTTGGCTGACTAAAACACGGCTCTACATTACCCGCGAATCCCATCTTAGAATATCTGACAAAACGGACCAGTTCAAAAAAAAAATGAAACATCAACAGGGGAATTTCATCAAACAGATTATGCTTAATTCAAAAGCTATGATAGGTCGAAAAGGGGAGCACATAAACCTACCCGGTACCGTTGTCAATGACGACAGCAGGTCGAGAAGTCGGGTCCATCGAGAATCAAAACGGAAGCTCGAGAGTTGTTGGGTGTTGCGGTGGATCTGCGACAGAGATCCGAGAGAGAAATCGGGGCAAGAGATCATGGTCATGAATCGCGCTTGAATAAGCGCAAATAATGAGAAGCCAGCTCCCCCACGACGGCACTGTTGACCTGATACCAGCAATAAACTTGGATCCTGAACCAATGAAGCTAGCGACGTTTCAACCATATGTTTCTTGAAACACTAGTTGTTGGGTAGCGAAATCCCGGAGTATATGGAATCAAGTAAAATTAGCCACTAAAAGACTCCAATCTCATCAACTTTATCATCATAAACTCCAAATCCCGTCTTCTTTTCTCTGTCTCTGTCAGATTCTCAAGATTGATACTTGTCTTAGCAATCAAACAATAGAAGGAAAGACAACGCACCAACCTTCTATTCTTTTTCATTTTTTTTATTCATTTGTTACTTTCGTCTTAGTTAAATACTAAGCTTAGAGTATGTCAGTATGAAGAGTTACAATTTTCTCTAGTTTGACCGAGTGGTAAGAGTAACGGGACAGTCTGTAAATGGATGGATTTTTTATTTTAGAAATTATAAAAAAATCATTTTTAAGATAAATATCACGATTTAAATTTATATAAAATAAAATATTGTCTTTATAGGACACTGTGGAAGAAGAATTTGACAGAAATCATAGAAAATTATGTTTGTCCACCAAGTGTTTGATGAAAATGATGCAGCTATTAGTTGAAGGCATTGTTGTTTATTCTTTGAAAATCCCAGCTGGGGTAGGGATGGAGATGGGTTTACTGTTAGAAGCAATGGAGGTATCGGGTAAGAATGTGGATGAAGCTACGAGTACGTGAAGAGACGTGGGGGAATTGATTATCGCTTAGGCTTCGTTCAACTACTCGTTTAGAAAGAGAATTTTAGATTGACAGTCGAAACGTTATTAAATAAATCTTTTAAAATCAAGTTATCGTCGTAATTTGGAGGATTTTGTGCTACAAACGAACGTTTTTTCACTACATTAATTTTAGTTTTTGCCGGAGAAATAAGCATTACGTAAAATTTTCGCGAAGCCTTAACGTTCGATTATTTGATTTATCAGAAATTAGTGGGAAAAAAATAGTAATTATGGTTTTAGTGTTGTTGGAGTAAGTTTAAAGCAAGTTTAACTATAAAAAATTATTAAATAAATCGTCGTTTTTTTTTTCTTAAACGAACTTTTAAAAACTGTCATAAAATCATTTGGGGTTCTAATATAATCATGTATTTTAAATTTTAAACTTTTAATTATAAATATATTTTAAATTTTATAATTTAATCAAAAATAATAAAAACTTCATCTTAGATCATTACCTTTAAACTCTAAAAAAATGTTTTTATGAAAAATTTATTTATTTTATCATCACTGCGTAGATTCTAATTATAAATACGTAGATGATTTAATATTAAAAATAAATTTAAAGTTTATAAAAATTTTTCTTTAACAGTATAATATATTTTTTATCAATGTATTCAATTATTATTAAAATAAATTAAATTCCTAATAGTATAATTATCCGGTCCACGTAGCAGTCCAAATTCTTGCAATATTTTTTATAGAACATAATAATTTGTTATTTATTTATTTATTCCCGAAAAACACGAAGAATCCAAAGTTCTTTTTTTCTTAAAAATAAATAAAATTTTATGATACTAAACTAAAGCCGGTCGTAGCATCACGTTAAGTGAATTAATTCACGTGACACGTGTTTTTCCAGCTTGGCTCCTGTGGGTCGCAAATCAGTGATTGATTGGTTGGGATTATTTTATGCTGAACATAAGACATTTCCCATCATGAAGCAGGTTCTGATCGGAACCAAGCATCGGGACCCAGCCTATCTCGGAAGAAATTATATCATGGGTCAGTAGTATCACGTCATTTATGAGACCAACCAATAAAAACTGTCTACCTCGTTATTTTTTTATTTTTCAAGTGAATATTCACTTTAAAAAAATTATGACATAAAAAAAATAAAATGAACAGTTTTTATTAATTGATCCCATGAACAAGTGAGGAGACCCATGATATAATTTTTCCTATCTTCGGTTTTTTTTACTAATAAATTCAACGCTTTTCATTTTCCGGGTAAATTAAGGGAAATTAATTTTCTTAAGAAAAACATAGTACCAGTAGTACATTTTAAAAAGTATTCAAAGAATGGTCTAAATCTACAGACGAAATCGAATAAAGTATATAAATGTTACTAAAATAAGAAGAAATGATTTTTTTACTAATGAAATTTTATGTTATAAAATAATTATTAAAATTATTGAATTATTATAAAATATTCATTATATGTTATTAGATAATGATTTTTTTATAAATTATAGATTATTTTATAATAATTCGATAAATTTTGATAATAATTTTAGAATAATTTGATAATAATTAATAATTATTTTACAATAGTTTAATAAATTCAATGATCTTTTGTAATTTTGAAAACTTCATTAAAAATCATTTACTTAATAATTTGGGAAAATTATCTTTAGTTTGATGGAAAGTCCAGGGATGGGCTCGAGATTGATAATAAGTCTGACTGATTCGTGAGTTACTCAAACTCGGTACGGTCAAAGTTTGATTCGATTGAGCACGATTCGGGTTCGGATTTGGTTTAAGATTTTATAAGTCGAGTTGAGTCAATTTAAATTTGGTTCGAAAAGCTCGTGAACATGCTCGAAATGGCTATATATATTAATTTATTTAGTAAAAGAAAAAAAACATAAATTAGGAAAATCTACTAAAAATAAATTAAACATTATGTATTTGTATTGTAAGAATATTACGTGGTTATTTGAATTAATTTATTTTTTGATTATTTCCCCTTTCCTAACATTGAATTTCATTTTGGTGTTGATTATAAAAGAGTTTTTTTAATGAAGCTCCATCTTTTTATAAAAAAAATATATTTAAATTATTCATTTCGAGTCGACCCGAGTATTGTTTTTTAATTTAGCTCAAGTCTAAAATTTTGAATTCGTCGAGTCTCTAACCTAAATCAAGCCTAATATAATTATCTCCGACTTGAATTTAAGTCTGATCAAACTCAACTTGACTCGACTCGTTATAACCTGTAATTGGATTAAAGCTAATGTGGATGGGCTAGAGATTGATGTTACTTTTTTGTGGTGGTACGTAGTGAGAATTATATAGGAAGGGAGAGATTTTTTTATACAATTCATTCGTGTCTTTTGGCCTGTTCGTACGAAAGTTTAATTCAAATAAACATTCGAGTTTAATACTAATATACTATGTTTTACTAGTATATTTTTATAATTATTTTAAAATAATATAGAATTTGTGTGTTTATTTTGATGTTACAGAGATGATAAGATTTTTTAAAATAGATAAATTACGTAAATTATTACTGAATTTTATTCTTAAATTTATTTTAGTTATTAAAACTTTAAAATATTCAATTTACTCACAGGAAGTTTAAACATTGAATTTTTTTTGTTGGTTACTTTTAAACTCTAAACAAGCTTGGATGATGGTCATTTAATCCTAAATTTCATTAAATATTGTGTCTCATCCACTTGAACATGAATTTGATATTTATTTTGACGAAAAAAATTAAAAGCGTTCTGAAGTTTACGAATCTATCAAAAATTAATTTTTCTTTACCGTTGATCCCTTTCTCTACCATCAAATGAAACCCAATTTTAATATGTTATTTATATTGTGTCGGTGAAGTTTTTTTCTCACTATTTGAATTTAAGAATAAACCTTGTATCACCAAAAAATAAAATATCGTTAAAAAAATAAAAATATTCAATATCTACACTTAATAAATAAAATTAAATATTTTAAAACTTTAATGAATAAAATAGTATTGTATTTTCATATTTTAAAATAAAAGAAGTCAGAGTATCCTGTAATGAAATTAACTACCCAATCGGCTTTGATAATTGCGATCTGCAAATGCATTAATTGTTTTTCTCTCTGAAAAGTAGGTCTTTAATGGGGGTCTGGTTCTGTAGTTTGTAGACTGTAGATACATACATATACGGTATTTAAAGCAGCTACGGATACTTCCTAATCTAATCTAATTCTATGCAACTTCCAAATCCAACTGTCTACAGATCAGTGTGTCAGATAAGTTGGCAACGCAATTCAAACAACGTTGTCCACATACAGTTCTAACCCGACCTAAACCATGATATGAAACAACCAGAATCTATACAGTCTCTGCCTGTTTTGGTTGAAATCGAACCAAAGCGAGAGTCGCAGGAAAAGCTTGGAAAAAAACAATGGCGAATTTGGTTTCTTTAGCAGCAGCAGCAATGACGTTGAAAGTGTCTGAAAAAAGAGAGACTTAAAAGCAAAGAAAAAAACTTCATATGCCAATTACTTGGGCAATTCTAAAAATACACCTTTAAAAAACGGTTAAAAACGATGGTATCATTTTTTTTATAAAAATCGTAAGAATTTCGATACATATTTTTAAATTCTAATAATTTTTGTAAGAAAAACGATATATACTGAAATTTCTATATTTTTTATAAATTTTCATTTTATAAACCAAAATTCTTATACTTTTTGTAAAAGAATCGGTATATACCTTTTTTTACAACGTTTATAAGAATTTCGCTACACATTTTTTTGGTATATTCGAAATTCTAATAACTTTTGTAAGAAAAACGGTATATACCAAAATCCTTATATTTTTTATAAGAAATTCGGTTTATAAACCGAAATCCTTACACTTGTTGTAAAAAAACCGGTATATATTATTTTTCTTATAAAAGTTGTAAGAATTTCGGTACACATTTTTCAGTATATATCGAAATTCTAATAACTTTTGTAAAAAGAAAAACGATATATACCGAAGTTCTTACATTTTTATAAGGAATTTGGTTTATAAACTAAAATCCTTACACTTATTGTAATAATTTCGGTATATATATTTTTTATAAAAATTATAAAATTTTTGATATACATAACAAAAATATGTACCACCAAAATTCTTATAATTTTTATAAGAAAAACAACACCGTTATTTTTTAACATTTTTTAAGAATACCATTGAATCACCCCCAATTACTTGCCTTCGTTTACACACAACTTCAATGAAGGTGTTGAAAATGTCCTTTTTTTCACTTACCATGTTTACAATAAACCAAGCAATTAACCTTTTTCACCACGAAAATTGTTGGCAATGAGACAGGCACAACAAATCAGTAAACATGCCTAATGATGATGTTTAGGAGTAATGATTTAGAGTAAAGAGGCTTAACCAAAATTAACACAATTTCTATTCAGGATAAATTACTAATTTCACCACTCAAGTTTTTCTAACTTTTAACTTAGTCACTAAAGTTTTAAATAAATTCAATTTAATCAATAATTTTTTATTTATTATTGTTTTGGTCACTTTAGTACTAAATTAGAAATGTAATGGTGACTAGGGGTGATAATGAGACTGTCCGGCTTGCGAGCTACTCGAGTTCGGCTCGATCAAAGCTCGGTCAAAGCTCGACTCGAGCTCGAGTTCGGCTCGGGATCTAAACAAGCTGAGCTTACTCAAGCTCGGCTCGAAAAACTCGTGAACAAGCTCAAAATAATTATATATAAACACACATATATATATTTATATATATATATTAAAAATAATTTGTTTAGTAAAGAAAAATAATAAAACAATTGAGATTAAATTCACTAAAAATAAATTGAATATTATTAACTAAAACAAATTTACAAAACTACAAATAATAAAAAAATAAACTACAAATAAATAAATAATAAAACACAATAATATAGAAAATTGTCCATTTCGAGCCGAGCCGAGCCTGACGAGCTTTGAGCCCTAGTCGAGCCCAATAATATTATTTTCGAGCCGAGCTCAAGCCTAAAATTTCGAGCTCGGCGAGCCTTGAGCCGAACCGAACCCAGATATGCTTGTTTCCGAGCCGAGCCGGACTTGGCTCGGGCTCGGCTCGTCATCGCCCTAAATTGGTGACTTGATAATCATGTGCGATGATGTGTATTGTAATATTTTAAAATAAATGTTATATTTTTTTAAGAAATGAAAGGGAATACAGAATCATAATTTTTTAAAGAAAGTTATGTGGCCATTTCATTATTTATTAAAAGATAGATTTTTATTCGTGATGTTAAAAATTCAACAATAAGGTAACCAAATAATAGTGAATCAGAAATTTGATGATTAAATTAAAAAATTTTAAATTTAAATGATTAAAATAGGATTGAAAAAAAAATGGGTGATGAATGTTTGAATTTATCCTTTTATTTATAGTTTTTTTTTTTTTTTAAAAAGCTAAAGTGTGTAGGCCTTGCCGGTCACAGTGCTGCTCTATTACGGGCATCAAAATCCTATCCCATCACTAATCGCTATCACAAAGGATACCAAATCCCCACAACACCCCCGGGGAACATCGCTATCACAGTTAATAAATGCGGGAGATAGGGACAAAAGAGTCATTATGAAACGAACGGAGGGGTCATTTACCCAACGGACAAACACTTCCCCTCCAGTTCTTCAAATCACACAAAAGTGCGCACGTTAGCTGTCTCCCCTCACCCACTATCATCGTCAACCAAAAATCGTTAAAAACAAACCGAAAAATAAAAATAAATAAATATTTTAAATTGTTAGAAAAAATAATCTTCCCGTAGCTTTTTAGGATTTAATTTAAATGGCGTTTTAGCTTAACCTACGCATCGAAAGCTCCCTGACTCCTATACTGAAATCACTGACCACTGCCTTAAATGGATCTGTGTGCGCTCTGCAACGCTTCTTTATAACTTCTCGTAACTTTCCCCCCTGTAAATCTCCGTTTCTATGTCATTTCGAAAGCGTTCCGTTTACAGCTCCGATCGGGTTTCGCATTCTCTCGGATCCGGCTTGATTCTTCCCCAATCGGAGCTTATGCTTCTTCTCTCCTGCTACTTCTTTTCGTCTCCGGCATTTGTTCGAATCTGATCGGATATTGGATGTCGTTTGCGTGAATGTGAGATTTATTTGTTTTTTGTTTGCTGTTCTTGCTGTTTTTTTTTTGTTTCGGTTTTGAGAAGAGATGAATCCGTTGTGCTGCATTGCTCCGGTTTCCATCGATCGTGACCGGGCCAACCCGGTGGTTACCAAATCGGGTTCTCAATGTCAGCTGAGCGTTGAAACTCCCGTTAGGACTGTTAACTACTCTTCGAAACCGAGTTTCTCCTCTCAGGTCTCCTCCATCATTGCCGACACTGACAGATCATCGCCGTCGGTAATGAATCAGGCCTCCATGGCAATATTTGACGAGCCTATTAACGGAGATGTTACCGCCGTCCATGGCGTCGCTGGGATCCTGTACAAATGGGTGAATTATGGAAAAGGATGGCGATCGCGGTGGTTCGTGTTGGAAGATGGGGTTCTCTCATATTATAAGATTCACGGACCTGATAAGATATTGATGAGTCCATCTAGGGAGAAGAGCGTACGAGTGATCGGCGAGGACTCGGTCCGCTACATGAGGAAAGCTAACTGGAGTAGCAATCGGCTTAACTCGGTGGCAAATCAGTGCAAGCCGTTTGGTGAAATTCATTTGAAGGTTATTTTGCTTCCTTCCTTTTTATTGTTCGGTTCAGATTTCATTTCCGCTTTTTATGTTATTTTGTTGCTGTGGCAAAAGGGCCGGTTATTTCGGTATTTTATTAGAAGGAAAATGAATATAAGGTTCATAAACTTTCCCTTTCAGTAATTTTTTAATTCCTGATGTGTGGTTATTGATGCTTGCATTGCATGCCTAGAAATTTAATACTAGAAAATTATGCTGAAAATTCTTTAGCATTATTTCTTACTTTCCTCCAATGGAGCCACTTGGAAGGGCCCATCGAACCGAAACTTTAAAGCAAGGAATAATTTTTTCTGCGAAATTCTGTTTCTATGGTTTCTGATAATGAGATTTCTAGCTTGGATGCTTTGAAGACTAACTTGTTTCTGTGGAAGACTGTTTCTGTGGTTTTTAATTTTAAGATTACTAACATCTGCAGAAAGTTCATGCTAGCCTTTTACATGCCTCTTTTGTGCATTGTTGTAGCAATAAACTTTGCGGCTTCCAGATGTAATTTCAGACATTCTCTTGCAGTTGCTTCATTCTTGATGAACACACTGGAGAAAGACCCAATAAGAAAGTACACTCATCTTTTCCTATGAGAATCAACTGCATAAACTAGCCTACTTTATTGAGGCACAATACACTTGCACAAGTACAAAACTCTTTTCCTTTTTAAAAAGATGCCTACCAGAAAGCTAAAACGAACTCTGACCCCCCCAAAAGAAGAAAAATAACTGCACGTTTCAATAGAAGGAAAGACAATGGCCTAATTCTCATCACTGTTTCAATAATGAGTACTTTTCTTGCTATCCTCCTTCACTTTGAGCACCTCCTAGAAAATTTGGTTCTAAAATCATATTTTATCCTGTTTTGGGGATGTAATACTGAAAAGTTTGGATGCTAATGCGCAGGTTTCCTCAATTCGTGGAAGCAAATCAGATGATAAAAGGCTTACCATATTCACTGGAACAAAGACTCTTCATTTGCGATGTGTGTCAAGAGATGACAGAACTGCATGGATTGAGGCCTTGCAGGCTGCTAAAGATCTTTTCCCTAGAGTGCTGTCAAGTAATGATTTTCAATTTTCCGAGGATGTTGTCATCTCAACCGAAAAGCTAAGGTCACGTTTGTTACAGGAAGGCATTGGCGAGTCGGTCATTAAAGACTGCGAGTCATTAATGCTGTTAGAACTTTCTGAGATGCAAAATCAGCTCAGGGTTCTTCAACACAAACATATTAAGTTACTTGAAACCTTGCGGCAATTAGAGGTACATGTGATTTTCATTTGTGAAATAGTATGATTTAGTAGTCAAACATATGGAAGAAGGAATATAGCATTGACCTGTATTCTTTAAACCCGTCCACTATGCGCTTGTAGCTTGAGTTGATATTATTATCTATTGCTTAATGCTTATTAAAGATATTTGATACATCAACTTGAAGATCACCTGGATTTGTTTAGTATGTTACCATGCTTTAATAAATCACCTAATATTCCATACACAAGCTTTCTGAATCTCTCTTTCCCTTTTGTTCTAGTTTACCCATTGAAGTATTTAACAAAAAATAATCAATTATTATTAAATGTTGTAAATATAATTTTTACTTGAATTCCCAGAGCCAGTTCCCCTTTTCTTCTGTTGGCTTCTATATTCATATTTGTTAACTTGTCTTATAGAGTCATTGTTTACATTGTCTTTTCTTGAATATGAAGAAAGTTGACACTGTAGTTCTCCTGTTAGGTATAATCGCCATTTGATTTGTTTGCAGACAGAGAAAATAGAGCTGGAAGCTACTGTAGTTGATGAAACAAAGGAACGCAAGTCATATTGTGGACAAGGAAGACGATTTAGTGGTTAGTTCTGCTTTTAAATTTTAGTAAACATTTTTTTTAATTCCCACCTTTTACTCCTTTTGATGTTGTGTGTAACATTCAACAAGTAGTTCTGATTATTATTGGCAATTTTATTATTTCATAGTTTCAAGGGGAAATTTGATTTGAAGCCCTTGGTCACATGTTGGTTAAAGAATTGATTGATTGACTGCAGAAAGTTTCAGCTAAATTACTCTACAAAAGACTTTTCCATGAGGAAAAAGTTTCATGACTAGATTCTTGTTTTTACCCGGTCTTAATATGGATTTAGACGTTTACCAATTCCTTTGCCTTCCTCTTGTTGCAGATTTCTACTCTGTCATGTCAGATGGTAGTGCTACTGATTCTGAAGCAGATAATGAAAGTCAAGATGGTGCAGACATAGAAACAGATGAAGATGATGGAACATATTTTGATACAAATGACTTTTTGTCTTCAGAAGCTCTAAGAAGTGCTTCCTATCGGTGTAGGGAAACTGGAAGTGGCTCTGTATTTGATAAAGATGCTTTGTTTTCTGATTGCATGTGTGGGCCTGAAAAGGAAATCAGGATCATTCAATATCCTCGTGTCAAAAGGAGGGATAACCTGCCAGAACCAAAGGAGAAAGAGAAGCCTGTAGGCTTGTGGTCTATTATAAAGGATAATATCGGAAAGGATTTATCTGGGGTCTGTCTTCCTGTGTACTTCAACGAACCACTCTCTTCCTTGCAGAAATGCTTTGAGGATTTGGAGTATTCATACCTGGTTGATCGAGCCTTGGAATGGGGAAAGCAGGTCAGATCCTCAGCTCTGCTTTCTTTTGTGGCAAAGAAGTTTTAAAGCATGATCTGCTAGTTTCTTTAATCCAGGTAGATTATGTACCAGCTTTATGTAGATTAGCATATTAGAAGGTGGCAATACACTTTAGGCTTTTAGTTTGTAGCTGTCTCTTTTATCATTAGCAGTTATGTAGCGACCTTAGTTGGTTATTGTGTATCGTTGGCTCTTAAATAGGTATCTTTTATGCAATGTGATATCTGTATATTCACCACCTTTGGCTTTGTAACTCTTTTCTTTGGATTGGGTTTGCCTGGGGAACTTGTACTTAGATGCTTGATTTTCTCATCCTTAATTGCTGCTTTAAAATATTTTTCCCATTCTTTTTTCTAGCTTTGATTGCCTTTTTACGAGGGGCATTCTTCCACTCCTGCTTTGCAATAACATCACTTCCACGGTTTGAACTTCAATTTCTCTTTGGCCTTGGATCTTTTTGCTTTACTTGCTTTCAGAACTATTGCCATGTATGACAATAGATGCTTGCTCTTTCTTTAAACATTTATCATGGTAAGACTAGACTGACCAAACATTGGATAAAAGTGACATGGTCTATGAGATCTGGTCGTCTTGAAGCCAGCTAATTGAAGAATGATCCTGAATTTGCTTTGGATGCTAGATCTGAAAATGCGGTGACTGGATTATTAACTTTGCAGTCTCTTTGAGGCTTTAACTGCTGGAATCTTCGATTAATATAAAAATATTGTTTTGCTAGATTAAAGATGTAAATGAACCCTGGCAAATCAATTTGCTTACTGAACTAGCTATCCTGTTGTTTTCATGCACGTTTTTGATCAATGGTTTTTCTAGGTCACTGACATGCATTTTTTGGGACATGCCTGTGGTTTTCTTCTACATTATGTGTTATTGTTTTCTCCCATAAAAGGGGGGGAGGGGGGGAGGAGGCTGCTAGCGTAAAATTAAAAACCTGTTTAGAGAAGAAATATCATAAAGAAAGATAAATTTTACCCCTTCAAAAATTGCTAGCTTTAAAATTCGAAGAAATTTGGAAAAGAAATATCATACAAAAGGGAAGATAACTCTTGAATGTCTTTCAGTACCATTACTTTCTGACATTTTCTAAGTGTTTTGCTTGATTTCTTGGAAATCAGTGCCTTGAAAAGGATGTTTTGCAGTAAGGATGCTATATCATGTACCTTCTTTTGCTTTATACTCAATGCCATATAGTGTCTAAGGAATTCCAGAATAAGGCCATGTGTTATTGCATTTCTTGCCAAGCTATTCCTTTCATAATCTAAAGTTTTAGCTGCGAAATTCTAATTCAAATGCAGGTCTATTAGACTTTAAATTAACAAGGGCATTAGGGTTCTGTCATCTGTGATTGTTTCTAACTTGTCCAGGAACAGATGTATATTTTGCTGCTAAATATCTAGTTGTTGCCATGGTGTTTAAGTTCAATTCTTAGGTTCTAGGCCTAAGGAATTCATAACAGCATTTTAATGAGTATATTTACATTATAATTGACTGCCAGTGATTTTGACATAGTGCAGAAAAATGACTTGATGAGAATTCTAAATGTTGCGGCATTTGCTGTATCTGGTTATGCATCGACGGAAGGTCGGCAGTGCAAACCATTCAACCCACTACTTGGCGAGACCTATGAGGCTGACTATCCAGATAAAGGACTTCGTTTTTTCTCTGAAAAGGTATGCTGTGTTGGTTTAACTAGTTTTTGGTTGAATTAATTGAAAAACTTTGGTGCAAAGCTAAACATTTTGCCTCTGCTGTACATGGTTGAAATAAGACAGATTGTATGGGGTGGTTTTATGACATTCCATCAAACAATTGATTTGATTAGCTGTTTGCTTCCAGGTGAGTCACCACCCCATGGTTGTTGCTTGTCACTGTGAGGGTAGAGGATGGAAATTCTGGGCAGACTCCAATCTCAAAGGAAAATTTTGGGGCCGATCCATTCAACTCGATCCAGTTGGTGTGTTAACATTGCAGTTTGAGGATGGAGAGACTTTTCAGTGGAGCAAAGTTACCACATCTATATACAATATTATCCTTGGTAAAATTTATTGTGATCACTATGGTACCATGCGAATAAAAGGCAGTGGCAATTACTCTTGCAAGCTCAAGTTCAAGGAGCAGTCTATCATAGACCGAAATCCCCATCAGGTTGTATTTTATTCTCCTTAAAGTATTGGTAAACAAAGCTTCATCGAGTATATTTAATAGTTACCATAGTGTTTGCAATGGTGGACAAACTCAAGGTTGTTGCGTTTTCTGCTAGCAGAAAAACCCACTCTTTGCCTCGTGGAAGCAGTTCTAATATAATTCATTTGTTGATTCAGTGTTATTTGACTTGCTTCGATCCTTAAAAGTATTGGAAAATTTTGAGTTTGAGAGATCTCAGATGGCCAGACGCATTCAAAACTTTCATAACATGCTAGTGAAGGCAATTTTGGCTTTCTGTTTTATGCTGAACTTCTGCAAAATTGTTTGAAATCTTTGTTCGCATAAATCAAAATGAAAATGACTGTTAACTCTTATTGACCATAGTATGGAGCAAGAAATTGATGGTTTCTTTTGATAATATCAGGTTCATGGATTTGTTCAAGACAATAGGACAGGGGAAAAGGTGGCCATGTTGGTGGGAAAATGGGATGAAGCTATGTATTATGTGCTTGGAGATCCAACTATAAAGCCAAAAGGGTATGACCCAATGACAGAAGCTGTGCTGCTGTGGGAAAGAGACAAATCTGCTACCAAGACAAGATACAATCTTACTCCTTTTGCAATATCCTTAAATGAATTAACTCCTGATTTATTGGAAAAATTGCCTCCAACCGACTCAAGACTAAGGCCAGACCAGAGACACTTGGAGAATGGAGAATATGAAATGGCAAATGCAGAGAAGCTAAGGTTGGAACAATTACAGAGACAGGTATTTACTTCTCCAGTGTATTTGTTGAATCAATGGATAGTAGCCAGGGACGTAGCCAAAAAATAAACTCAGAGGACAAAATATTAATTTCCCGGCTAATATTAATGAAATTATATATAGTTATATATATATATATATTTTTTTTTTTTTTTTTTGGGGGGGGGGGGGTAGTTGTAGCATAGTTTCATCTTTGGTAATGGCCATAGTATCCGAGCCTTGCTTCGGTACTTTGAGAAATATCATAAGCATGATTGTTTAGAACTTAGTTTAACATCAGCTGGTTATTTGTTTAGAACTTATGTTTTATGTAAAGAAAAAGTTGGAATTTTCTTTGATGTCTTAATTTCTTTTAGTACAATGAAGGGGTTGCAGATGTTGGGGTACGAATCCTAATTCTGTCGAATACCCTTGCATGAATCAACTTAGCTACTTTGAGTTTGTCCTCAAATGAACATGGTAATGTGATTGGGATCACAAACTAACAGACTCCACTTGATTTAGGCAAGGAAATTACAAGAAAGAGGGTGGCAGCCAAGATGGTTTAACAAAGATGAAGACGGTTGTTATCGATACATTGGAGGATACTGGGAAACACGAGATAAAAGGAAATGGGATGGAATCCCTGATATATTCGGCCAAAGTAGCAGTAGTAGTCGTAATTCACCTTCATGTTTGATTGAAGAGTAAGCTATATTTTCTCGTCCATATTTTGTTTATTTCTCTACCCACTCTCATTTCTTGTCTATGATGATGATATGCCAGAACTTATGGATCTTAGATTGATGTAAGCCTAAGTTATAAATGAGCTTTTATTTGGGGTTCAATTGCTATGTCAAGTTCATCTGCGAAAACATCAAGAGAAGTGCATGTTTATCCTTCCTATTTATCATTGATCTATCTATATGTATGTATAGATTATGGATGTGATTAAGTTGATATTGATCATTTAGATTATATTCAAAGCGGACAGGAAGTCATGAGGAGTTACTCAAATTCGTAAGAGAAACCTTATGAACGAAAACCCTAGAGACACCCTAGTTCCTTTATGGTCCAGGCGAGCGACCACTGTATGGTCCTCCTCATTTGCTTTCTTTGTCTGTCCCGGAGAGGGTTGTCATATGATACTGGTCTGCATTAGTATATGTATGTCTTGAACACTGTCGTGTTTACAGTGATATTCGTGAATCACATGAAGTGCCTGCGGATGTGGGCTAGCTTCCTCTGCTCCTTTTGCAGCAAACAATTCAAGTGAATCTGGCATGTCGGGGAGTGGTTATGGGATTGCTAAGGACACCGTTGTAGCCTAATGTTATCAATTGAACTGATCCCTCTCCGACCATTAAATTTTCCGATCGTATGCATGATGAAATTGATAAGAATCTGCTGAGTGTTCATTGGGCTGCATTGGTTTATTTAAGTTTTAAAATTTGTTTCAGTTAGATTGTTTTAGCCAAGCTTGGGTGCCTGTTTTGTTGGCTTAGTCTGGTACTGTAAGGTAATTACTTAGCTTAATAGCTTCATCTTCACCCATCCTATTATCCAAATGAGAGAATTAGAAATCATATCTAAAGAATTAAACTAGATTTGAAATTTTTGATGGGAAAGGACATAAACACCAGGCTGAGGCTGAGGCTGAGGCTGCATCACCCATACAGCTTACAGTTGAGGCCCTACCCTTCTCTCTCTGCTAACGACGCCACTGCATAAAGTTCACGTACCTCAGTCATCAGCCTTATCAATTTTTTTTAGTTCTCTGATTTTTTTTAATATTTTTCTTTAGCTAATTTAAACTTTTTCGTTTTATATACATAATTTTAATAAGTTTTTTAACGAACTTTATATATATATATATATATATAACCTTTAATTTGAAATTTGTTTAAGTGATATTAGATTACTTATTACTTTTATCATTTCGTTAAAAGAGTTATTTGATTATTGTGTTATATATATGTTGTAAACGCCAAACAAGGCTACCCTGGCCTTTGGATCAATTTTTAAATCCTTTTTAATGGACATATACTCTTGTCGGCTATCTTCTTTGCTGATGGGTCCAACACACCCATTATTATTATTATTATTATTATTATTATTATTATTATTATTATTATTATTATTATTATTATTATTATTATTATTATTATTATTATTATTTCACTTTTCCCCATACATATGTATTATAATGTTATCCAGATGTTTCATTTTTTAGAATTTAATGAGTAATTTTAGTGAAATTACTCGTTAAATAATGGTGATTAAATTATTGAATACATAAATAAGATTAATACGATTGTTCTGCATAGCTGTTTGTCATTTTTTTCTTCAGTGTCATTATTTAAAAAAAATCGTAGTCAGCGATAATATTAATATTAATTTTAATATTGTGTTGATTTTTAATTATCTTTTATTTATTTTGTTCTCCAGTTATTTTAATTTAATATCTTTATTTTTTATGACACGTTTTTTCTTTATCTTTTGATACATATTTTTGTCTCTTAATATATTTTTTAATTGATTCTTTAATTTTTTTTATCCGTGTTAGATTTGACGATGTCATAACTGATTAAATTGACGTTTTTATTATCTTGTTGATCCTTCTATTTTGAATCATCAAACTAAAATTAGATATGAGCTTAGTCATCGCTCTTGTTTGAGATTGAGTTTTGATAGTAAACATATTAAATTTTTGTTTGTAATATATATATATATATATATATATTAATATTGCTTGTTGATTTGTACCTTTATTGTCAAGCTTGAGAGATATTTTATATCTATTTTGTTTCAAATCATTAAATTAAAATTTTTATTTTTTATAATATTATTTATGATCTAAAAACGTTAAATTTTATATTTTTTAAACATATATTTAAATTAAATTTATTTATATATATTATAAACTCTCATATTAAATTTTTATCTTTTAATAAAATTAACATATTAATATTAAAAATATAATGATAATGGTAAAAAAATTCTTTGATAATCCTATTAAAATTTTGATTTAATACCTAAATGATGCATTCCTAAATCCCAATTCCCATCCCTGTACGAGAAAGAAATATATATATATATATATATTAAAAGGATGCAATTTGTTTTTCATATCCTGACTTTGCCGGAGGCGCCTCAACGCGGTTAGCCACCGCAATATCTCTCACTTTAAAGTTGTAAAGCACCAAGTTGATATATACCGACTACGATGAGTATCCTCTATTAATACTCTAACCTTACTGACGTGCCATTCATTGTCCTTTTTACAACCTAGGACGGATCGTACCATATACTTTCTCTTAACACCACGTGGAAATAATTTTTTCTTTTTTAGTTTCTTTCAAAAACATTTATTTTCTATATAAACCATAACAAAGAACTTGCTTGTTAAAGTTCCAGTTTCTCTTGTGTATAGCTTACCATTTTTTTTGGTCTAAAAACGCCGGCGGCATGAAGGTCCGATCATGGCTAGCCACATGTTCCACCGGCACCTGCGCCACTTTAACTCACGACTCCACCATTCCTTTCCCCCCAAACCCATCTCGTTCGTTGGAAAATCTCGTTTCCGACAGCTCCTTCGGCAATCGGGGAAGCGCCACGTCATCTTCCGCTTCTTCTAGTGATACCAGCTACAGTAGCCTCCCTAGCAAACTCTCCCTCCAGACTCTGCCATCTGTCCCTTCGTTACAGAAGCTATTCCCTGAGACCGGAGTCTTCTCCGTCTCCGACATCAGCGTTTCTTCAATCAAGCCCCGACCTAAGCACCCGATCACCTGCGTTGCGGTT
Organism: Abelmoschus esculentus; assembly: GCA_035048815.1. NCBI lineage: Eukaryota > Viridiplantae > Streptophyta > Magnoliopsida > Malvales > Malvaceae > Abelmoschus > Abelmoschus esculentus. Next base: position 2,199,922 of record JAUCBN010000031.1, on the reverse strand, counting down.
CAGGGTAACTTCTTGTATGTAGCCTCTGTTAACGAAATCAGAGTCTACGATCGTGGAACGTCCACTCTTCTCGATGTGTACAACGGCCAGGATTCTTCCTCCGGTTCCGTTAAGTCCGTCACTTTCTGTAACGGAAAAATCTTCACAGCCCATCAGGACTGTAAGATCCGACTCTGGCAAATGACCATGAATAAAAAGCACAAGTTCTTAACCGCTCTCCCTACCGTTAATGACCGTTTACGTCGTTTTGTTCTCCCAAAGAACTACGTCAATGTACGCCGTCACGTGAAGCGGTTGTGGATCGAGCATGCCGATGCCGTTACCGGACTCGCCGCTAATAAAGGCCTACTCTACTCTGTTTCATGGGATAAAACCTTGAAAATATGGCGAGCATCTGATGCTCGTTGTTTACAGTCCATTAAAGCACACGACGACGCCATTAACGCAATAACCGCCTCCGTTGACGGAACGGTTTATACTGGGTCCGCCGACAAACGGATCCGGGTGTGGGCGAAACCGTCGGGGGAGAAGCGGTACGCATTGATGGCGACTCTAGAGAAGCACAAGTCCGCAGTTAACGCACTGGCTTTAGACGACGAGAGATCGGTGCTTTTCTCGGGTGCGTGTGACCGTTCGATTCTGGTTTGGGAGAGGGAGGATAGCGCCAATTACATGGTGGTTACGGGAGCGTTGAGAGGGCATGGGAAGGCGATTCTGTGCTTAATCAACGTATGTGATTTACTGATGAGTGGGTCCGCTGATCGGACAGTTAGGATTTGGCTACGTGGATTGGAGGGGAAATATTGTTGTTTGGCGGTTCTGGATGGTCATCAGAAGCCGGTGAAGTCGTTGACGGCGGTTAAAGACGATGAACATAGTGATCAAGTTTCGGTTATTAGCGGAAGCCTTGACGGTGAAATCAGAACGTGGAAGGTCTCGTTTTCGAAACCCGGTAACCCGCCGTCTACGACGGATTTCCGACAATGGAATTTGTGAAAAAAAGTAATCAAAGGATTTAATTCATATTTTCATAGTTAAAGAAAGAAAATTTAGCCGGCACTGTGTTCTTTTTGATAGTCCTCGTCTCGATTATTTGTTTTTTTGTTTTTTGTTTTCTGGATTTTATTATATGTAAATTTAGATTTCTGCATAAGTTGTGAAAAATACATATATTTATATAATATTATTTTATATTTAATATTTATAATTTGGTTTAATGTTTATTTTGACCTATGTTTTATGCTAAAATTATTAATTTTTATTAAAGAAAAAAATATTATGATTATAAGTTATATGTCAAGATTCGATTTTATACAAAATGATCTATACTTGAAGAGTCGGTCAATTAGTGAATCTTAATATTATATCATATCGTATGAGTTCAAATCACAACATTTGTCATAAGAATTTAATTTTGGTATGTATGTTTAGGGGTGTAACGAGTCGAGTTGAGCTCAAATAGTATTAAATTCGACTTAGTTTGTTAAAATTTTGAGTTGAGTTTGAGCTTGAGTAATTTTTAACGAGCTTGAACAATCTGAGCTCGACCCATCTTGTTAAAAACTCAAGTCGACTTCAATCAAATCAAATATTGTTCGAGTTTTGATTGAGTCAAACTCGAGTAGCTCGCAATCTATCTGGTCTCATTTAAAGCACTACTAAAAAAGCTTTGATACAAAAGTGTAAGTTTACACAAGCTTGTTAGTTTTAGAGTTTGGAGTTTAGAGGATTAGGTTTAGTGTTTATGTTTTAGAGTTTTAGAAATTTAGATTTTAAATTCGAGTATATTATATTTTCGAGTAACCCACGAACTTTTCAAATCAAATATCGAATAATTTGACTCGACTTATTAAGAACTCGATCTCGAGTTTAATCAAATAAAATATTAATCGAATCAAACTCGAATAACTCGCTATTTATCTTATCTTATTTACGACCTTATATATACCAAACTAGATATTAAACCCCATATATATATATATTCCTTTTCTTTGAAAATGAATTGACAAGTTATCGTGGTCAACTGATTTGTGAAGGAATATTTTCTCTAGAAATTAAAAGTGCCTTGACTAAGGAATTTTTGTACTTTAAAATCAACGAAATTTGGTATATTTGCACAAGGCTAGCCTAGCCTAGCCTAGGGGTAATTCCTTCCCAAACCAGCGACCGGGATTCCAAAGTAGAAGCATTGTTTTCCACGAAAAGTAAAACGACAACCAATGATATTGTACTAGAATTACAAGTGGAAATAAAGAATAAGAAAGTCAAAATCTGCCGAATTACAGGAATCTAACAGTTCATATATACACACGAATTAAAACTACTAGATGCTTTGAATTAATTACACGTCAAAGTCGGCGTAAACGCTGACGACTACTAATTAAAGGAATATAAATACTAACCATCAAATATAATTTCTAAAAATTTAAAGAAATTATTTAAATTATCATTAAATTTACTTATTAAATATTTTGTCATTAAAGTTTAAATATTGATTTTTTGTCACTCATAAATTTTAAACGATCATAAATATTGGTTATTTGATCTTAAATTTTATCAAATATTTTATCTCTCTAATGAGTTTTAATTTGATCCTCGTCTTATTAGAAGTATTCAGAAGCTCACGAATCAATATTTTTTTTTAATTTTTTTTCTTGTTAATATTTGTTTTCGGTCGTTTGATGAACCTTGTTTTTCGTAAATTGCTTTTCTCGTACTAATAATTTTTTATTATTATATTATTAGGACGATAATGATAACATAATTAAATAAACACAAATGCAGAAAAGAAAAATAACACAAAAAATTTATATGAAAATCCATAAAAAATAGGATTCTAACTTTAAATCAAATCCTAAAGAATTCAGATCATAACTCTTAACATTTATCGTTCAAATCTTGGAATAATTTTTTCATTTGTCAATAGATAAACGTCGTCAAAAGTCAACAGTTGAATGATAAAACAATTTAATATAAAAATTTCAGTGAATAGAATGAATGTTTTAAAATTTCAGTGACCAAAATAAATTTAAAAATAAAATTTAATAAAAATTCACATAAATTACTCAAAAATTAAAATTTTAAATTTAAATAAAACAATTAAATTAAAAATATCTCTTATAAAATATATCTACACTACTCTATCTAAATTAATCAAATAATATATCAAAATACAAATGATTCCGATATATTAAGTATTTGAGTATTAAAATTAAAAAAAAACAATGAGTATATTTTAAAAAATAAAAAAAAAATTACGATGCAAATTATAGACATTATTTATATATAACGATCCAAGAGAAAAAACATCAATTATAAATATTTTTACTCGTCAAATATAATTTTATTAATTTTAATCATATAAATTTAAACTTAATTGTAAGTTTTATTAAAAATCTTCTTAATCCTATTTAGAAGAAAAGAATGATAAACAACTCATATATATTTTGAATTAGAACATATTCTTATATATAATTTAAATATATATACTTTTTCAAATAAATTATATATACTTCAAAAATTATTTAAATTTAATAATCAATAAAATTATTTCGAATATAATCATATCATTTTGTTTCAACTCAACAAACAACTAGCAATTTCGGTTAATTTTAATAATTAATTTTACATGATTAATTAGTATAATTAACTAATTAAATTAGTTAATATAATTTATTATCAATCGAATAAGATTTATATTTAGTTATCAATTAGTTGGCAAACAAGGCCAACGATAGTTTACTACAGTTCGCATGCATTAATCCATGGGGAATTCCTTAACATAGTTCATAACATTTTATTCACCAATATAATAACCATAGCATCAAGCAAAGACGATTCTCATACGTACTTATTAACGGCAACTCCATAATGACTCCGATGAGCACAGTCCACCGGCGATGTCTTGAACGTTAATCGGTGCAGCAGCGTAACATTAGGAGTACTTCCATCGGCTTGCCGCAGTCGACGCAAACAACCCTTTCATTAAGGCTTCCAATTGCTGCAGCACTAATCCCCGGCAGTATCAGGCGGTTGCAATGGTGCTCGGTTTGAAGACTTTTGATGTAATCATTCAGTGCCGGAACAAAACCTTTCTCTGCCGACGCCGTTGCCCACGCCGCGTATTCTTCAAGGCTTTTCAAAGCATTATCTGCCTTAGCTCTTGTTATTTCATAGGCTCCCCTGCTTATAACGGTCCACCCTTGATCGCTTCCATCGAAGCCGAGCATGGTCAAAATCTCTTGCATAATTAAGTCGTTTTGTACGGTCATGCCGTGCTGAGCTCGAGAGTGCCACATGCTTTCGAGCCGTGCCCAAAAGAACCATATCAGCGAAATGTCTGGCAATGTATGGCTGATATTCTCTAACTCGATCGTGGTCATGTTTCTTCGAACTCGTTCTCTCGGGTTGCTTTTTCCCAGGTAGAGCATCTCCAACTTGATGTTGGCTGCTCTCGCAACAGCTTTGGCAGTCGTCGTGAATTTCCGGATCCAAGCCATGTCTTCTCCACCATACAAGCAAATGACTTTCCCTTCTGTTATCTGCAATTTATAGCAAGCATAATGACTCACAAGTCAGAACATTAAAACATGGATTTTTTATACATTTCAATCAAATTCAAACAGGGTATTCTAATAGAACTTGCCCAATTGATAATGTTGGGGTCAATGGAATCTGCCAAGAGTTCAATCCTCCAAGTTTCTTCTTTCCACAGAGCTTCTTCCCTGAGCTTGGTGAAAGGGTATGCTGAGCTTCCCCAAATGAACATCATATGCATCGCATTATGGTTCACAACTTTTCCTTGAGGGTCCAACACCACTAGCAAAGGCTTCTTGCTAAACCCCCATACCTCTTTGATGTACCTAATCACCGCCGGTTGGATCATGGAAGGGTGAATGACCGAGTACCATGGCATCATCGCTTGTATAGACTCGAATTGCTTCCTCTTTGTGTCATCAAACGGAGTAGACCTATCGACGATCGGGATCCAAATCACATCATACTGACTCTCGGCTCTCGTTTGCCCTCGCGAGTCGTTATAAATTTGTTGAAGAATAAGAAGCTCTTTGTCTGGGATATCGAGGTCCGAAATGAGTAATAACACACTCTTTCGCCTCAGCAATTCAATGTTAACCTGTAATTTATTACAAGTGATCAAAAACACATTGTTTAAAATCACTTGATTGTACTTATACAGGTATATTAGTTCGGTTATGTAGTTAGGCTTACCCTTGTCTTGGTAGTTCCATCCCAAAGTGGCGGCTGTTCATCCTTGGCATAAACCAGAGCCTTCAGAATCTTTATATTATCGATATGTGTTGCATCGAAGAGGCGAACCAACGTTTGAAATGCTTCGATGTCCTTTCGCTCATCTGCATCGAGTAAAGAAACGTTCGTTGATATCGATTTACGGCATGATCCATATGATTTCATGTGTAATCTTGCAAAAGGATGGCTTACTGATGAGTTTACGACAAAGTTTTAGTTTCTCGACAAGGTCATCGTATATGCTGTTGATGTTGTGCGTCAAACTCGACAACTCCCATGAATCTGCAGTCGCTGGTAAGGACCTAAGGGAAAAATCGATCAAACATTATATGAAAATCATTAGATATGAAACAGAAACACTCTGCATAATATATCTGTAGTCTAATTGTACAATAGGCACAAAGACATACTCATGGCCCATGTTAATGAGGTGCATAATTTGTGACGAGCAAACCACCGTACTCCGGATGGTCCAGTAAACAGCCGAAGGGATATCGGCATTAGCAGACGACAATTCCGGGTCTTGTGGGCTAATATACTTCGAAGGAAGCTCCTTGAATTCAACAATGCACTTGGCAACCACCACCATTGCATGGATGAGGCTGGCAAGCGTGTCGAATTTCGGTTTCGAAAGGTCAGCCCGTGAAAGAACTTCAGGCAACTGTTTGAGTAGTGCAACACCTTTGGCAAGTGGATTAGTGGCATAAAGCTGAATCACCAGCAATAATTCACCATAAGTCATTGCGAATGCCGCCAGGGCTAGCACAATCTTTGCATCCCACGAGTAACCTTTCACTATCTGAGCCACTGCTAGTGTTGTCGAATGTGCATCTTCCCCGACCGACCACCGGTAGGTTATCTGCCATTATTAGAAAACATCAAAAACTTACTGGATTTCTTTAAAGTAATAGAGAAGATGACAATAATACTCTAACCTCGCAGGAAATTCGATTTATGGTGACTGATAAAACGTCCATAAACTCATCAATATTAGAATAAGGCAGAGCTCTGTCATCCGTAGCATCATCCACTTGCTTGAGTGCGCCCTATACAAGCAATGTATCAATCATATACATATCATACACATAGAACACAAACATTAGGCTATATAACTCGAACTATCGTTACCGAAGCAACCGGGGTTGCTCGTTGAAAGATGTCCTCGACAATGTCTAGAATCGGTTTCATGCTGATTTCAAAACCTGCAGATTCATGTGTGGCTTCAATTAGCTTCCCCATGGCTTTGCCACCTGAGGTTGAGAACATAAGTGGGTCGCTCCTTCCATGAAAACCAGATGAAAATTCCATTGTATTAAAGAGAGATGGATTGTTTACTGAAGCGTTATTGTTGGATAAATATTTGACTGACTCATAGGCCATATATATAGGTACTTTGGAGGGGAATTTCTTCCTTGCTTGGAATGGGGTTTAAGCTATGAAGTGCTGCCCGTGGATAAGAATTTCGGACACTGGCTTTGAAACATCTTTTCCCCTACAAGATCTTAACAGAGTAAAGATTAGTTGATTTCTGAGATTCCTAGACTAGGAATTCCAGCACCTTCCAACTTACGTTCATTGTTGAATCTTGAATGTTAATGCAAAAAATATCTTGGTTTTGTTAGAACTGTTTGTAACATCTTGTGATTCCCTTACTGATTTTTTCTTCTACGCTAGATTCGAACATAAATCATCTCTTTCTTTTCGATGTTTCTATTCATTTTATACCCCAACACTAAAAAAATACTAAAAAACTCAGATTCGAATTTGATAATTACATTATTGAAAAGGATGATCATGAACTTAAAAGATTATATTTTATGAACAGTGAACCTGTAGTGATGTATTTAGATTTAGATACAGCATGCTTATTATAATAACAAAAGAAGAATCCCACTAGCTTGAGTGTCCAGTCTTCCTTCCTGTGTAACAATTACAGCTACAGAAAGGAAGCTTGTGTCTTTGAAATGAAAAAGGTAAGATGCCATGAGATGACAGGATAATATTCTCACGTAAGCTTGATTCTGGTATCTGGACTGGTACAGATCTTTCCATTTTCAAAACAAAAGTCTTTATTTTATTCATGTTCCAACAATAAAAAAATAGATCTAGAGTTTATAATTATACTTTAAAGTTGAATGTAAAGTATAGGTTATAAGATTTATTTTATGATTTAGTATTAGCCTGACGTGGTGTAGGTTTAATTGGGTTTTCTATATTCGTCTTAAATTATAAATCTTAAACTCTAAAACTTAAAAAAATATATTCTATCTCAATTTTCTTAAACTTTAATCCTAAACCCTAAACATAAACCTCAAATTTTATTTTAAGACATAAATAGAAATATTAAAAAAAGACAGTAAGATTTTTATTTACACTGAAAAAAGGGTGTAAGGTTTTTTGTTAAATATTTACGACTATTAAGAATAGAACTCGTTTGTTCTTTTACGTGATTTCTTTATATTCCCCTCTACTACATTTATGCTATGATTTTTGTTTTGATATAATATTTAAAAAATAGTTTTTAGACTTGTTGAAAAAAATTACAAAAATTATTTAAAGTTCAAAAAAATCCAAAATTAATCTAATATATACTAATATTCTATATATATTTCTGGACACATGCTCAACCCAAATATCCAAAGGTTGAGCTGAATAAAAAATCAATCAATTTTATATTAATTTAATATCAATCTAACCCAAAATCAATCGATTTAATCAAAATTATTGTGGACACAGATTAAAATCAAACAAGATCCAATTTTCTACTAACTCGATCAAAATCTAAATAAAATATAATCAAAACTAAAATTATTCGACTTGAAAAACTCGTTTGTCACCTCTAATATTAGTCATCCGATAGATAAATTATCGATAGTTATATAAAAAAAACTCAAATTTAGCACACATTTGATTATATAAAAACATCATCTTTCAAATATATATTAAAAATTAAAAAGATAATTTTGAAACACAATTTATGTAAATTAACGTTATCATAATTTTGTTTTTTAAATTTAAGGTTTATGGTGCTGGTTTTGGATTTAAAGGTTTTAAATTATAAAAAATTAATTTTAAAAAAATAATATGAATATTTCTAATAATTTATAAATTAGTAGATGCCTAGTACCGACTGCAATAGAGTTTTTAGGTGGGATTTATGTGATCCAATTGGAGAATTGACCCAAGCCCATATTGTTCTTCTCAGATTCTCTAAAAGGGGAATTTTTTTAGAAATTAAGTTTTAAGATTTAAAGTAAAATGTTAAGAATTTAGATTTTAATTTATACATTTTAAATATTAAATATTAAATCCTAACAATAATTTTTAAATTTTAAATTCATAAAACTAAATATTAAATTAAATTTTTAACCCTAAAATTAAGTTACTTGTGAGAATTTTCTATTACTGATCTATAAAATAATTTTTCATTTATAAAAGAAAAAAAAGAGAATTCGTGAAATGAAATAACTATTTAAAAAAACTCTTGAACATGGACAATTTGACCCCAAAAATAAATGGTCAAATTGATTAAGCTCGTCAAGTTCAGGGGTTAAATTAATCAAATAAATTGTTTAGGGGTCAATTTGACCAATTTCAAAAATTCAAGTACTATTTTTCGGTTTAAGCCAAAAAAACGCCATTTCTTTTTTGCCAAGTCTCATTACTTATAGCGCCAAAAGCTCAAAACTTGTTGCTGCTTGCTCAGACTTCCATTGTCAAGTCCTTGTTCTCTCTATAATTTGCATTCTTTCTCTCAATTTCTGGGTCTCAATCCTTTGTAAATTTTCTACTATCTCTATCTTTTTAAACATTATAGGTTCCATTTACATGCAATATTGAATTGTAAAAACAAAACCAATTACTTTAGAACAACACAATTAAGAAATGAACATGAATCGAAGTCGAAAAATCGAACAAATTACCCCAATAAGCCAAGCTCGATCGTTGCTTTATATTGTGAAGGTATTTCCATCGAGGCTGAAACTGCAAATTCTGTTTGCTTCTTCAATGGATTCATAGTCTTTGACATGATCTCAGTGAAGTTTACAAACTAGAAAGATCAAGTTTGTCAATGACTAGAAAATTATACGGAAATAGGAACTTAGTTCGGTTAGTTCATGTTCACCTGAAAATTGTCAAAGGCACGAGCAGGGACTAGGACGATCGACAAGGGGAATTCACTGCAGCCAGATGACCATGTGAAGAATATATGTATGTATGGTGCTATAGGCTATTTTAAGCATATAGGAAGTTAATGAGAATTACCTTGCTTTTACAATAGCATCGATTGTGTTTTTCTCTTGGGGGCTGAGATGACCATGTTGTGTGTCAACGCTTATGGTCACCTAAAATATACATAAGATGAGATAAAAGTTGTACAAAAACTGAAGTAATGTATGGAGTTACCTGTCCATCAGCAATTATCAGCAAAACATGGTACTGACCACCACTTTGCTCGACAATAGTGGTCGCGATTTCAATGATGGGTGCGAAAGATGTTGGTCCTGCAATCAGCAAATATAGATGGCTGCTGTAAGAACAAACTGCTTCAAGTTCAAGATGTATACATAAAAAGAATAAGCCAGGGGACCATGTAAAGCCAGGCACCTGCAAGTCGAAGTTGAGGAACAATTTCTCGGTATCGTGTGAGCACCTCCTCGAATCCTTCACAGAATCTCTCTCCCGGATTGAAACTGAAGACGTCTTGATCATTTGTTGACGCTGTCAAATATATGAAATCAAATCAAATGAATGTAGAATGGTAAGAAAACACATTGGATGGACGTTACCATCTCCAAATCCATAACAAGGAATTAAGTTATCCTCATCAAAAGCAGATAAACTCCGTCCAATAATCGATATCGCTTGTTCATAGGGATTTTGGCTTTGTCCAATCTGATGCAAGCTTCGATGATTGAACGACATCGCTCCTGGTTTTCCATGCAAGTTTAAATATGGTGCATTGCAGATAATTTGAAAACAGAAAAAGAAAGTTATAGGCATCAGATGGTACCAGTCCATTCGTTGCTCTTTGTGTAATCAATGCCAACAATAAGATTAGATGACTCAAGGCCTGCTTGTGCAAGTGCAGCAGTAACCTGTAATCACCAATTTCTTACATGAAAACACATCCTTTCTTCATCTTAACCAAAACAAAAGGACAGAACAGATAAAAGTTCAAAAGAATAACAGAACAGGAAGCTAACCTGGTCCAATGTCTGGTAGTTATCAGCTATCCTTGAGTATTTCCTCTGTATAGTCTTGTCAACACGCCGGGGTGTTTTCGGATGCTGAGGTGTGGGGTATCCATAAGGACTCGATGAATCTGTACCGCTCGTTCGGGACCTTCTACTAGAACACTTAGAAATTTTGCTTCCCATATCCTTAATCCAAGAGATGTAAAATGATAAGGGCGATGAAGTATATGAAAAAGTTGAACGGTTGCTGTAATCTAACTGTATTTAAATGTCTCAGATGGTTAAGATATCGCTCGTGAGAGAAATTATATTTTGATAAAAATAAGGTTAATTATATAAGTAGTTATCGAATTATTTTAGAATATCTAGGGATTATTGAGATAATTTATTTATTTATTTATTATTATGTCAGATTAATTTCTTGTTAAAATTTAACGATAATAAAAGACAATAAAAATTGATTTGTCATCGTCAATATGATAAGATAGTTAATATTATATTCACATAATTTAACATCTCTACTAGTTAACGACAATCAAAGGACAATATTGACGTAATTTAAAATTTTAAAGCTTAAATTAATATAATTAAAAGGAGATAACATGACTAATTTGAGATTACTACGAGAATAAAATTACTCCTCACGTTTTTCATAATGTGAGTGATCATTTTATAAATTTTCACTCTTAAATGACAAAAAGTAAAACATTCATATACTTTAGTAACCATTTGTGTAATATACCCATTTTGATATTGTTTTCTTCTCCGAAATAAAATTGTTTTCTTCGTGAAGTTAATTTCTTTTCAAGGTGTACCTTTACAAAAATAACAATAAAATAGAAGAGACCAAATAGAGACTGGTAGGTAGCTTAATTGTGTTCTTCGTTCTTCAGCGACACCGTCTCCTTCAGGTAATGGCATCACCATTTCCCTTCTCTTAGTTTCCATATATCTCTTGTTTCTTGCAATTTCTGATTGTTCAGATTATAACTTAATCGTAATTTATGTTTTTTTTTTAATTAATTGGTTTCCTTTCTTTCCTACTTCAATCGGTAACTTCCTTTAGTTTCTTCTTCTGCTTCCAATTCTAGGGTTCCGATCGCTACAAAATACGAGATAATTTTTACTTGATTGATTATAGAAACATTTGGTGGTGTTCTTAAATGGCGAATGCGGGCGATGAGGAAGCCGATGCGGTTCTCAGCGACGTGGAGTCCGATGAGTCGGTACCGATCGTTATAAAAGATCCATCTCAAGAAGATGTGACGGTCGAGAAATTCCGTGGAATTCTTGCGGAGCTTGATCGCGAGAAACAAGCACGACAAGCGGCGGAGAATTCGAAATCAGAACTTCAGGTTTCGTTTAATCGATTAAAAGCTCTGGCTCACGAGGCGATTAAGAAGCGAGACGAGTGCGGGAGACAACGAGATGAAGCTCTCTGCGAGAAAGAAGAAGCATTGAAATCGAACACGAGCTTAACGGCGCAATTAGCCGATGCTAATAAGATCAAAGAGGAGGTTACGAAACAGAGAGAAGATTTGGCGAAGCAGTTGGAGGAAATGTCCAAGGGAAGAGATGAATTGCGATCCGAGATCGAGACCTCTGCACATATGCTTGTCTCAGGTATCGAAAAAATATCTGGAAAAGTCAACAATTTCAAAAACTTCTCCGCAGGAGGATTGCCGCGGTCACAAAAGTACACTGGTTTTCCCTCTGTTGCTTATGGAGTAATCAAAAGAACAAATGAGATCGTTGAAGAGCTTGTTAAACAGATTGAAACCACAACCAAATCTAGAAATGAAGCCAGAGAGCATGTAGAGCAACGAAATTATGAAATTGCCATCGAAGTTTCTCAACTTGAAGCTACAATAAGTGGATTACGTGAAGAGGTGGCAAAGAAAACTAATATAATTGAAAATTTAGAGAAGAGTATAGCTGAAAAGGATGGGAAGATTGGGGAGATTGAAAAAGATATGTTGGAGAAGATTAATTTGGCAGAGGATGAATTAATGGAATTGAGGAACTTGACCAGTGAATATGATGATAAATTGAAAGAATGGCAAATGAAGATGGAGTTACAGAGGCCGTTACTGGTAGATCAGTTGAATTTCGTTTCTAGAATTCATGAAAGGATTTATGATGTTATTAAAATTGTTGATGTTGATAATATGGATCAATCAGATGTATCAGAGTCATTTTTTCTTCCACAAGAGACAGATTCGGAGGAAAATATACGAGCTTGTTTGGCAGGGATGGAGTCTATCTACGAATTAACAGGAATGCTTGCTGAGAAAACAAAAGACATAGTTGAGGAAAAGAATCGTAAAGTACAGAGTTTGAATGAAACAGTCGCCCGTTTGATTAAGGAGAAAGAACATATTGGCTCTTTACTTAGGAGTGCATTGTCCAGGAGGATGGTATCTGAAAATAAGTCCAAAACCAATGAGTTGTTTCAAACTGCTGAGAATGGTTTGAGAGAGGCTGGAATTGACTTCAAATTTAGTAAACTTATGGGTGATGGAAGTAAAGCTGAAGATCTGGACTCAGACCGGGATGAAATATACACTCTGGTACGGTTTTTTCTCTTGCCATTGATTTGTTACATGTATTCTTTAAATTTGCATAGTTTTTCATGGACATGTCTGTCCTGTTGAGAATCTATAGTTCCATTTGACAGGCTGGTGCTTTGGAGAATATTGTCAAAACATCTCAGCTTGAGATCATTGAACTACAGCATTCTGTGGAGGAATTTAGGTACCTTTGTTTTGGACTCATGAAATTGCATAATCAATATGTAAATCCTGGTTTTGTATGGAATGATTGAAGGAACATTAATGAGTGAAATAGGTTAATTTAACTTACATTTTTTCTGCATCAACTGAACTGCATTCTGTTTCAATGTATTAAGGGCAGAGTCGAGTGTACTTAAAGAACATGTGGAGGCTCAAGCCAAGGAACTCAACCTCAGAATGCGTCGTATAGAGGAGCTTGAAGAGAAGGAGAGAATAGCAAATGAAAGTGTAAGTTAACATTGATTTTTCTGACAGTCAACTGGCTTAATGTTAGTTCCCAGTTTCTCAGTATAGTTTTCAGATTCTTAGGTTGATTTTGAGGGTTAGAAGTAAGTTCATACTTCTTTGTGTACATATCATGTTGACTTAACAATAACAAATTCATGTGAAGGTTGAAGGACTTATGATGGACATTGCTGCCACGGAGGAAGAAATTACAAGATGGAAATCAGCAGCTGAGCAGGAGGCTGCTGCAGGAAGAGCTGTAGAACAAGAGTTCTTAGCGCAGGTATGTTCGCTAAGAAGCTCCAGGTCTTCTAATAATTATTGTATATCTGGTTTTGAGAAACTATTAAAGGTCGTTGTAGTGACAGTTTTGCGTGATAATCATCTTGCTCTGCCGGAATGGCATGTACAATTTAGACTAGAACCTGCAGTTGTTTGAATCTTATACATAAGTAACATAACAGACACAAGAACAAAAGCAATTAATGTTAAAAGAATAGTATGTTGCAGTAATAGAACTATATAATTTAGTATAGTAACATCAAGCATGTTTGGATTGTAAAATGAGATTAAAACAGAATTTACCATTTCCATACTTGGGATAGAGACAACTGTTTGCTGGACATAGAGTAGGTGACAATATGTTAAAGTTGTATGACATTTCCATAGGGAATAAGCTGGAGAATCTTTCACCCACCCACCCCAAAAAAAACACTCAAATGACATTTCTTTCTTTCGAGGATGATGTTTCTTAAGAACTATTGAATCGACCAACCTGATGACTTACTGCAATCAGGACGTAGCTTATATCTTTGTAATCCTCTGAAGAACGAAGGTATTATGAAAACATGGATGTCAATTATGTCCATTGAAATTTAAGATTAGAATTGTTTAACAGATCTATGTTCTAGTATATTGTGAATAATGTGGAAGTAGTTATATAAGTTAACTTATTTCCTGCTTTTTCATTTAAAATTTTGGGAGTGGTTTCAATGCTGGTACTTTTATAGTATATCAAGTAAGGTTTTCGATATATGATGCTCAGATTAAAGCATGAAGTTGTGTTAGTTATTTCTCTAATTACTGAATATCCTGAACTTACTCCTAAACATCATGGTTTAATAAATGACCGCAGCTATCAGCCGTTAAACTGGAGCTTGAAGAGGCTAAGCAAGCCATGTTGGAATCAGAGAAGAAGCTAAAATTCAAAGAAGAAACTGCTGCTGCCGCCATGGAAGCAAGAGATGCAGCTGAGAAATCACTGAGGCTGGCAGATATGAGGGCGAGTAGGCTGAGGGAAAGAGTCGAGGAGCTTAGCCGTCAGCTAGAAGAGTTTGACTCACAAGAAGACTCAAGTGGTCGAAATCGATCTAGATATGTTTGTTGGCCATGGCATTGGCTTGGGATTGATTTTGTAGGGTTTCGTAAACCAGAAACACTACAACAGAGTTCAAATGAAATGGAGCTTTCTGAACCACTTCTCTGATTATACTTTGATTCTGTTCTGTGTAAAATCAATTCATAGTTACATCATTCTTCAAACCCCCTTCATTTCCAATGATTTTGTCAGTTTTATAATTCTGACATGGCAATCAATCTTTCTAATCAAACTCGTCTATTTGCCACTGTCTTGTTTTCCTTTTCATTTCTGAAATATAAATTGTTTCTGTTCATTTCTAACCCTTTGAACAGGTGAGGAAGAGCAACTGATTAACTCAGAGGTGGAATCAAAATTGAATATTAAGAAGGATAAAAATCTATTAAATCTTTAAATCTAGAAATAGAAAGGGATAAACCTAAAAATATTATTTGATTAATCGACTCATATATTCCTCTTTGTCTATGGTATCAAACTAAAATATTAATTTAGTTTAGCTCCGTTAGACTAATTATTAAACTTCAATCTTTAATGAAGATAAATATTAGATCCGTTCAATACACTATCATATTCATAATTATAAAATATGGTTTAAAGAGATTTTAAACTTATATAAAAAAATAAAACTAATTTTAAATTATGTAAAAAAAACTTGAACTATAGACTACTAGAATGAGATAGATTAAAACTTGAACATATGAAAATTTACAATAAATACAAACATAAAAAATAAAAAATAATTTAAAAATATAAAAATATTTATATAAAATATTTTTACAGATAAAATCAAATATATGAATATAATAAAAAATGTATCAAAACAAAGAAATTTTAAAATATATCTGAATTCGTCCCCTGACTTTTGCTTTCTAATGCATCCCACCCTGCCCGATCTCAAAATATATATAAAAAATAAATTTTAAATTATAATATTAATTTTTTAATATTAAAACAAAAAATATATAATTTTCATCTCTTATTCCCCCCCCCCCCCCCAAAATATATATTTTTAATATCAAATTTAAAATTTATGAAAACATTCTTTATTCAATAATAATAATAATAATAAACTCTTTAAAACACCAAATACCCCTGCTTGGATTATAACATACAATCCAGAAAATATAAAAATAGTGTTTTTCAGCCCTGCCTTATCTCATCATCTTCCCAGAATTTGTACTTGGTAGGCATGAGCAGCAGAGTGTTTTTTTACCAGCTGTTATACTTGCTGTCTCTTCCATGTCAATTCCCATCCCACTTGCCACTGTCCAATCAAAAAAGTATAGCAGATTAGCCAGTGCTAACTCTACAACAGTCATTCCCAAGTTCATTCCAGGGCAAATTCTTCGACCAGAACCGAACGGCAATAACTCGAAATGTTGCCCCTTGAAATCGATTACACTATCCACGAACCTTTCGGGGATGAACTCCTCGGGGTTGTCCCAGATACAAGGATCTCGACCTATGGCCCAAACGTTCACTGCAATTCTAGTTTTAGGGAAGATATCATAATCTCCAATCTTTATATGGGATGAAGTTTCCCTGGGAAGAAGAAGCGGACCTGGAGGATGTAATCTCAGAGTTTCTCTGATAATCATCTTCAAGTATTTAAGCTCACTAACATCATCTTCTGTTACTTCTCCTTTCTTCCCAATGCAGCTTCTAATCTCATGTTGTGCTTTCTTCATCGCTGTTGGATGCCTTGCTAGCTCTGACATGGCCCAGATCATGGTAATTGCACCAGTGTCTATTCCAGCTAGGAATATATCCTGAAAAACAGAAATATATAGTCCATAAACAAACAAAAAAAAGGCATACAAAAGATGAATTAACAAAAAGGAAACAAGGAGAAGTTTGGTTATTTACCATAAGGATTGCCTTAATATGATCTTTAGTAAGAAGAATGGCACTATTCTCGGTTTGATCTTTCTCCATTCTTAGCAGTACATCAACTATGTCTTCTTCGTGCATGGTCGTTCCTGATTCTAGGTGATCATGGAGAACTCGCTGGAAAACAGCATCAAGTTCGTGAAAGATTACTCTCTAGCCTTGTATGAAAACCAGTAAACCAGTCAATCACCTTTCCCACGCGTGGAAAAAAATCCGAAGCACAAAAGCTTCCCAACATAGTTTCAGCCTCAAACACCAGTTTTTGTAACTTATCATTATCAAGTTCACTCCCATGAAAGCTTTTCCCAAAAGCAATTCTGAAGATGATGCTTGCATTGAGCGAAAAGAATCCTTTGCTGAGATCGACTGGATTCGCCAAAGTAGCTGAATTGGAGATGGAATTGACGAGCAAATGAACCTCTTCTTTCCTAACAAGTTGAAATGATTGCACCCTTTTCATGCTGAAAAGCTCAGCAACACAGATTCTTCGCATCTCTCTCCAGTAATGTCCGTAGGGTACAAAAGCAACGTCTTGGAAACTATAAGTAAGCTTTTTAGTACCCGTTAATGGTGGTCGACTGCAACATTCAAGGTCGTGAGTTTTCAATACCTCTTTCGCAGTTTCAGCCGAGGATACAACGATGGTCGGTATAGAACCGAGTCTAAGAAGCATGATGGGGCCGTATTTCTTGGAGAGTTCCCATGTGGAACGATGCGGGAAGGCTCCAAGTTGATGCAAATTCCCCAGAATAGGAAGCTTGGGAGGGCTTGGAGGAAGATTACCCTTCTTCGCAGTTAACTTGACTATGTTAACAGCAACGACGAGAGCAATAAGAGACAGGGAATCAGCAACATAGTTACGGGAGTTGGGGACTAAGACTGCAAATGAAGAGTTTGGTTTTCTAAGATTCACAAGACAGAAAAGAAGATAAATAAACTAGTGGCATTAAATCCATATTTTGTTTTTACCAAAAAAAAAATTTATAGAGATAATGGGTTTTCAATTGATATATGGACACGTTAAGAAAAATAATTAATAAAATTAGAATTATTTTATTAAGATTTTACCCGAGAAAAAATGGAATAATGAATTTATTAAATTTTTTTTAAAAAAATCAATTATTTTTTAAATACGATAACTGTTTATAAAATTATAGTAACTATTTTTTATTGTTGTTTTTATAGAACGAAATTTTTCAAAATTAAAATTATTGAAATCATACTTACAAACAACTACGTCGTAAGAAAGATTAAATGGTCTTATTTTAATCACAAAAGAGAGTGACCTTTTGGGGGAAAATAATATTAAACGCGTTGTAGATGATTTTTGTTTCCATATATATATATATATATATAGAAAAATGTTAGATTATTAGATGTTTAAGTTAATTTTTTTTGTTAATCTAACAATATTTTTGTATTAAGATAAGAATTTTAAAAAAATATCTCCCACTACTAAAGAATAAGAGTCCTTTTTAATAAATTATACGGTATTCGTAAATTTTTTGAATCATCCCTAACTAAAATAGCCAAACCTTTGTCTATAATTTTTTCAAATTTTTTGAGGTAGGTGACGATCGACAATCATTTAGATATTGATTTTCGATCATCAACGTTTAATAAGAATATTTGTCTTTGTGACACATTTTTTTATATCCTTGTGAGAATTTTTTATGGTCTATTTTATCCGTTCTTGTGGTATATGATTTTAATATACCTTGACGATTGGTTGGTACTCGTAGAGATTTTCATGACTCTAATCTTTGATTATGATTCTGTTGGTAGTCTTAGAATGAGGGATCCCAATACAGTTGATAGTAAGTTGTCAATACAATCAGTCATAGGTAACATAACTTTCTGTTTGATAGTTTAGATCGTTTATCATCCTTTTTTCATCCGTTATGTGTCTTGATTATATAGACACAAAAAAATTCAAGAAAATTATTGAATTTTGATGATATATTATCTCTATATAAGTATTCATGTTTCTTTATTTTTGAGTTGTAAAATTTTTAATAGATTAATTCTATTCTTATTTGAATCCGTTGCAATTATAATATCTTTTATAATTTTAATAAAATATAGTGACTATTATAAAAAATATATAAGGTTAAATTGATGAATATTTTTTTTCTTCCGTTTTTTGTATCCTTTTAAGATCTCATGCTAAAAATTTTAAATTATTGATTTTAATTTTAAATATTAAACTTTAAAAATATATTTTATCATAATTTTAATAACTTTAACATTAACCTTTTAACTTTAAATAGTAAATTTTAATATTAAAATTAAGCATTTATTATTGGAAAACTAAAAAGTAGAAAAATTCAATTCTGACTTGATAGTTGGAAATTTTAGTAATGGTTGAGGATGGCCGTTTCTTTCTAATTGTGTTTAGGGATATGAAAATGACAGGGAGTAATTGGTTGAAACGTCTAATAATTGAAGTATTAGATTTTAATTGCTGATATTTATTTTATTTATTAATATAATTTATTATAATATAATTAATTATATTTTTAAAAATATAATTAACATTTATATAAAATAATTTAAGTTTTATAGTTTATGATTTTATGATTTAAGGATTATGATTTTAGGTTTTAAGATTTTATGATTTTATTGTTTAAGATTTAGAGTTTAATATTTTAATATTTTTGAAGATTATGATTTAGAGATTAATGTTTAGGATTTTATGGTTTTATTAGTTTTAGGGGTTTAGAATTTTTAGTGTTTTATGATCAGAGTAAATATTAGTGACTAAATTAATATTTTAAAATAGTAGTGATCGAAATAAGAGTAAAAATAAAATTGAATCGCGAAAGTTGTAATTTACCCTTTATTTATAAGGCTAAAATTAGTTGAAACGATCGACACTCCTTGACACGTCAAGGAAGCATCAACAATGAACATGTCGGTTCTGGGATTCTTCTCTCTCTTCTTCTTCTTCTTCCTCTTCACTCCTTCTCTATGCAGGTTCACTCTTTCTCTTTCTCTCTCTATAATCTTTTCATTCCATCTCCGATGGGTTGGCCATTAGCTCTACTTTATTAGCTTTGATTGATATTTTGGTTCATTTATCGTCTGTTAATCGCTATTTCAGTTTAACTTTAAACTTGTGAATCTGAATAGTAGCTCCAAACTAGGACAAAGGGACCCAATTTACAGAAACAGTGAATTGTTCCAATGCTTAACTTGGGCAAACATGAACTATTCAGCTTAATTTATGGATTCCTTGCAAGATCGACATAAGTTGCTAAACTGGATTCCTCAGACATCTGTTTTGTTGTAGTCTTTGGTCGAAATTGATGTATGTATGTTATTGGCTTATTGCTGTTTGACTCGCTATTTCATTCAATTAGGATGATTCTGCACTTGTTTTTAGTGCTGAAGTGATGGTTACTTATTTCAGGGTACCATCTGAAATACATTTAGGGGATGAACCGGAGCATGCTAGCACCCCACCGAGAGGTTGGAACTCTTATGATTCCTTTTGCTGGACCGTATCTGAGGAAGAATTCTTGCAAAATGCTGAAATTGTTTCTAACCGTCTTAAGCCACACGGATATGAGGTATGATATGGTTGATGGTTTATGTTTAGAATTTGGAAGTGCAAATGTTATGCATATATAAAAAGGAAAAAAAAAAAAAACTTTATTTTCTTCATTTCATTTCCTCACTTTTGTGCAGTATGTTGTGGTGGATTACCTTTGGTATAGAAGGAAGGTGCCCGGTGCTTACGTTGATTCTCTTGGATTCGATGTGATAGATGAATGGGGGAGACCAATTCCTGACCCCGGAAGATGGCCCTCATCCAAAGGTGGAAAAGGTTTTTCAGAAGTAGCCAAGAAAGTACACAGCATGGGTTTGAAGTTCGGAATACATGTTATGAGAGGGATAAGCCTGCAAGCTTTTAATGCAAACACCCCTATCTTGGACACTGTCAAGGTAATAACACTTACACCACAAAACACTTTTTTAAAAATATCCACGCGGTGACTCAAGAAAAACACTGAATAACGAAATGTAATTTGGAAATGTTGAACATGCATTTCAGGAAACTCAAAATATTTTGAGCATTAGCATGACACTTATGTTTTGAATTTTCTTTCTGTCTTTCTTTTATCTTGTATTAGGGATCTGCATATGAAGAGTCTGGCAGACAGTGGAGAGCAAAAGATATAGGGCTCAAGGAGAGGGCTTGTGCTTGGATGTCACATGGTTTCATGAGTGTAAACACCAAGCTAGAGGCTGGACGAACCTTCTTGAGGTCACTTTATCTCCAATATGCCGAGTGGGGTGTTGATTTTGGTAACGTTAACATTTACATTTAAGCCATTGCACAATCTGTTTCATTATGAATTTTTAATTGTGAAAATAAAATGACCAAATGCCCTTGGAAGTGTTTTATACTGTGTTTTCAGTGGCACAATCAATGGTCAATTCTTTTCTGCATTTTTTTTCAGCTGGTTAAAATTCTATTCCCTTCCTTAAAAACTTGAGCTGGTAATCAATTTCTAATCTTCGAAATGGCCTAAGGGGAATAAATGGGAAACACCGAGTGGAATATAACCATATTCATTACGAATAAGACACATATATCGTTCTTATATTTTTCAATAAAAAACGAGCAACTTCACCGAATAGATTTCCTTTTTGTGGTAGCTTAATTGGTATCCTTCATATGTTATTTCTTTTGATTTCCTTTGTTTTTTTCTGTCCGCAGTAAAAAATGACTGTGTATTTGGTGATGATTTGGATGTAGATGAGATAACCTTTGTATCAGAGGTATGGAATAGCCTGCGGCAAAACTAGTTATATTCATATTAGAATTTCTGAAATGATATGCTCGCTGCAGGTTCTGAGAAAGCTTGATCCTCCCATTTTATATTCATTGTCTCCTGGTACCAGTGTGACACCAGCTATGGCTAAAGAAGTTAGCGGACTAGTCAACATGTACAGGATTACTGGGGATGATTGGGATACATGGGGAGATGTTTTGTCCCACTTTGATGTTACCAGGTGGGTCAAGCATTCCGTACGATTAAGAGTTTACATTTCACATGAAATTTCAACTTTTCCCTTCTTTTACATTTCATTGCAGTTTGCTTCTTTTTCTTCAATGTAACCTGATGGATTTGATTTTGGTTTCAGAGACTTCGCTAATGCTAAAATGATAGGTGCCACGGGCTTGTTGGGGAGGTCGTGGCCTGACTTGGATATGCTACCATTGGGATGGCTCACTGATCCAGGTTATAAGCCCCAGCAAAGATGTTCTTTTCATGCTCTTGTTGACCCTACCCTTTTACTTCAAGGAGATGACAAGAAGGATTAAAGCAAAATCATAATTTAATAAATCAGATCAATTAATTATTGAAAGACAAAGTGATGCTTGCTGTTAAGTTCGAACCAAATTGTTTGTGTTGAGGACCATTTTAGTTGCAAAGCATTTGTGCTGTTCTGGGCCGCTATATGTGAGGAATTAACTAGAATCAGTGAAGAACCACACAAATAATTGTAGACTTTCCTGCATTATAGGTTCAAATGAAGGCCCACATAGAACTTCCAACCTTAATCTCGGTGAGCAAAGAACTCAGGTATGTTTATGTAAATACCTACGATTTGGTCTTCTATTAGCAATAAAAGTACACATTTATATTGACCGTGCCAATTTCTTTTCACAGATGACTTTATGGGCTATGGCTAAGTCACCTCTTATGTTCGGAGGAGATTTGAGAAAGCTGGATGAAACAACATATAATCTGATGACGAATCCTACACTGCTTGAGATAAACTCTTTTAGCCAAAACAATATGGAGGCATGTAAACTTCTAGTTTTAGGGACATAGTGTGGGAAACCGAACTCTTTTTGAAGTAATAATAACATGCTGTTTTGTTGTTTTTACAGTTTCCTTATATTTCAAGCTCAAGTTCTAGGAGAAAGGGAAGGATTCTCCCCCATGATTCTGCCGAAGGGAGCATGTTAGGTAAACGAGCTTTGGGCCTGACTACCTGCAAGGATGCCAAAGCAAATGGGTGGTCAACTAAAGCTCTCGATCAAGATCTTGAACAAATCTGCTGGAGAGAGAAATCAAAGGAACCTCCATGCCTTTACAAGCGAAAACCTCTTCTTGCTTCGTAATTAGTTTTATATTTAGCTTGTTTCCTGTATATTTTTTTAAACTGGTGCAGTTTCTTATTCATTTTTGAAAAACTTCTACAGGGGTGCAGAGATGATCTACAAGCAACAATATGAGGGAACACTCCATTTATTAGCAAGTGATAGTATGGAATTATGCTTGGATGCTTCTCCAAGAAGGAGGCTTACATCAAAAGAATTCGGGGGAGGTTCTTTCTCTCGTTGCAAATGGGATGCTAATCAGGTATTATTTTTATGTGTAAATTTACGGAACACAGAAGTTTAATCCTGAAGGAAAATTGTTATTCTATATGACATAGATATGACCCTTATGACCTTATCAGACCGCTAGCATTATTATTCAAACATTTCTGATAAATGTCAGTATCTTGTTATTGATGATTGCTTTTCTAAGCTCGTTTCAGCGAAGTAAGTCTTAAAACCTAATGCATTGGTTCTGAAATTTACAGATGTGGGAGTTGAATGCTAGTAGTGGTTCCCTTGTAAACAGTTATTCTGGTCTATGTGCAACGGTGGACTTGGTGAAAGGTGATACATATGGTGTTAACTGAATGTTACAGAATTCTTCAATATCTTGTTAACTTTTTCTGTTTTTGTTCTAAGTTACATTTTTCTTTAATTTCTAAATACATTTTGATTGTTCATGCAGATGATGCTGGTTCAAGTGAAATTCGTTCATGGATTGGAACCGGGAGAAGAGGTTCGATATATTGAAACCATTCCCTTTTTCTTTCAATTTATACAGCAGATTTGAGCACGATACCGTATTATGTTGTTCTATTTGAGAGCACTTTGTCATTGTTATTATCATCTTCATATTTTTTCCCCAGGAGAAATATATCTTGCATTTTTCAATTTGAACTCGGAGAAAACTGTGATATCTGCTAACCTAGCAGACATCCCTAAGGTATTTCCCTGGAAAACCATGAAAGGATTATCATGCAAGTACCATGAAATTTGGAGTGGAAAGTCTGGCATGACAGAACAGTTGATATCGATAGCAGTGGAGCAACATGGTTGTTCTTTGCTTGTTTTAACCTGTGTTTAGTGTAAGAAAGTTCTTCCTTTATTCGTAGGACAATCCTTGATCATCCCTGTCATTTCATGTTTCTTATGCAACTGTAATTTATACCTAGGCAATCCTCCTGTTGTTGTCCTTGATGTACTTTTGTTTTTGGATTTCATGAACATGAGTGTTCCATGAAGGAGATGGTTGGGATGATATTGTAATAATTGTTTCTAAATAATTTATCTTTTTTTCATTTTCCATGCAGATTCGGTATATGCATGAAACTAAATATTAAAAAAAATCATATTTAGTTTCCTCCTTGGACTTGCATTTTCTTCTTTTAGAATCTTGTTCCCAGTTATTAAAAAAATCATATTCAAAAAATTATATTTAGTTTCTCTCCTAGGAAAAATCATATTTAGTTTCTTTTCATTCGAAAAATTATCAGGTGAATCATGTTCACCACGTTATCTATAATCCCAATTAATCAGGACCATTGAGTTTAATTTTTTTCTAAGTGAATCATCACCTCTTTTCTACATGTATTTAGTGGGTGGATAGTTATTAGATAGTTATTTAAAGATCAACAGTCCAAATTATTTGAATCATAAATGACGTGGTAAATAAAGTTCACATAATAATCTCTCCATGTTTAGATTGGATCTTTGTTTGAGTTTGTTGTGCTTGTTAAGGTAAATGGATGGTTAAAATTATTGCAAGTAAATTCAAAGATTATAATTTAAAATAAATAAATAAATAATCTTAATTATTTATTATTTTTATCTGATAAATTTAATTATTTATTATTTTCATCTGACAAATTAAAAAGAATATAAAAATAATTAAATTTTATATAAGGTAAGTGAATCTTAAACCTTAAATGTTCGAAATAACTTTTTTAAGGGCCATTCATCTTTCAAACAGATCAAATAAGAGCCTAAGTTATAGTATATGCTCAAATAACATTTTTAAATATACTCAAACAAAGTTCTAATGCTTTTAAAATGCTGTTAAATGACCCTCATTTGAACATATTGAAAAATAATTTTTTATTCGAATAAACTCGAAAAAATTTAAATCCTTATTTGATTTCTTGACAGAATGGGCCATTATTTATTTTTTAATAGGTTAGACTCTTATTTAAATAGATTTAGGAATACTAAATCCTTATTTGACTGTTTAAAAGATCAAAACCTTTATTAATATAGTCTTTAAAAGGTTAAACTTTTATTTCAACGTTCAAATGATAAAAAATAGTAATTTTAATTTTAATCTATTTCAAATTATAATATTTTTATTTAAAATAATAAATAAAAAACATTTTTTTAATTAAATAAAATATTAAAATTACTTAACCATTAGTGTATGTTATTTAACCAATAACATCCTTACTTGACGAGTTTTGATCCGATCTAAATTATTCAAAATAGATAAATATTTAAAATTTTCGGATAAAAACTAAGATCGAGACGATAAAAAATCCGTCCCGTCCCATCCAATTGCTAACCTAGAAAGAAAATATAAAATATTAATAAAAAGAGTTTGTGATTACCAAGATTGTCAAACGCCCATCCCTACCGTCCAAAATGTGGAAGTCAAAGAGTCTATGGTCCCACCAAACATAATCACGCATTCCAAGATGCTTTCTCTCCTATCTCTTATTGGTCCGTGAATTTCACATCTCTTGTTGCGCGTTGAACTGGCTGTTAGTCCATTCCCTCCGTTCCCATAAAATGCATTGGGATCAAATGCTTTATTTTCCTTGCTAGAATTTTCTCCCACCATAAAAGAGGAGACACTGTAACCCGCTCTTAACTTCTTGGTATGAAGTCGGAGCTCCGGCTCCATTAAACGGAGCCTGCTCGATTATCCAATTTTCACTCCCTTTTAGATCTTTTTTTTCAATCAGATCTCAACTGAACAAAATAAATAAAACGAAGGAAAACAAGAGGAGATTATATAAAATTTTTCGAAAATGTCGAAACCCTGGGGTGGCGTCGGCGCGTGGGCCGCCGAGGCCGAGCGAGAAGAGGCGGAGGAGCGTCAAGCTGCGGAATCCGCGGCTGCTGCTAGGCCCACGGCTGAATCGCAGAGTTTTCCTAGCCTAAAAGAAGCCGTTAGCGCGAAGCCCAAGAAGAAGAAAATGACTCTGACGGAGTTCAACAGGGGGATTTATTCGTCATCCGGCGGCGGAGCCGGTGTGGGTTCTAGGGTAACGGATTACAACAAGCTGACACCAGATGAGATGATGCTCCTCCCCACCCGACCCAAAGAACGTACTGCTGAGGAGATGGAATATGGCCGTCTGGGAGGAGGGTTTTCGTCTTATGGTAGGTCCGGACCGTCCGGCCCATCTGCGGGTCGGGGTATGCGTGAACGTGACGGCAACGATGGGTCATGGGGCTCCGGAAGAAGGCAATACGGAGGTTTTGATGAAGAACGACGTGGCCCGCCTTCTAGGGTTTCTGATTACTCTCAGCCATCACGTGCTGATGAGGTGGATAACTGGGCAATGACAAAGAAAACAACCCCTTCATTGGACTCGGGCCGGCAAAACCGATATGGTGGACTTGGAGCTGGGGTAGGTGGTGGAAACTCTAAGGCTGATGAGGTTGATAATTGGACGGCTGGAAAACGGTCAATTCCTGCTCGATCTTCCACTTTTGGTTCAGGTTTTCGTGACTCAGGACCTGAGCCTGATAGATGGAGCCGAGGTGGTGGTGGTGGATTCAGAGAGGAAAGGCCTAGATTAGTTTTGGATCCTCCAAGAGGGGAAGTGAATGAGCCAGTGGTTAAGACGAATAAGCCTAATCCTTTTGGGGCGGCTAGGCCAAGGGAAGAGGTGTTAGCGGAGAAAGGATTGGATTGGAAGAAACTAGATTCCGAGATTGAATCAAAGAAGGTAACTAGCAGGCCTACCAGCTCTCACTCCAGCAGGCCATCGAGTGCACAATCCAGCAGGTCTGAAGGTCCCCAGCTGCAAGGAATTGAAAATGTAGTTAAACCAAGACCAAAGGGCAGTCCATTTGGAGATGCTAAACCTAGAGAAGTTTTGCTGGAAGAGCGGGGAAAGGATTGGCGTAAGATTGATCTCGAGTTAGAACGGCCTAGGCTGGACAGGTTTCCATGTTGTTTCTCTAATCATAGTTTAATTTTGAAATAGTCTTTGACGTGGCTTTGGTTGAATCGGTCTTGATCAGTTTCCTTTAATGATGTTGGTACTTGGTAATGATGGTTTCAGAGTTGCTTAAGCTCTTAGCATATTTGATTGGTTAAATTCCTTGGCTGTTACCACTTTTCTGTCATTTATTATTGTTTATTAGTACTTTCTAATTAGAGGGTATACAATGTTTTCCATAAGAACATTTGTTGCTAAGACTTTGGAATTGATGTAGGACAGTTCAAATATCATATGATGAGTTTGAGTATTGCCATAGGTTTATTGAATGATGTTGCACAAATAATTTTTTGAACTCATAAAATCATAGTTCATGTTCAGCTTATTGTCATGAATTTAATGTGGCATTTGAATTTCTATGGTACCCAAACATTCCTCTATTGTCTATTCTCTTTAGACGGATGAATTTCTCCTCTACCCTAACAGATTATGTCGTGATTGAGCAGACAGCATTTTTATGGTACCATATTGAATAGTCTTTGATAATGGAGCATGGGGCTCCATTTTAGAAACTAATTTTGGATTATGTATGAGTTCCCAACAGATGTGCAGCTTTTAGTTTGTTATCTCTGCTGCTGATTGCTTTGCAGTGTAGGAGATCAACAAAAATACACTATCCTTAACATTGTTCAAAAGTAGTTTGTGTAGGTAGCATATGCACCAGTAGTCATATAGGAAACAGTTGCCAACTAAACTAAGTGACTAACTAATTTTTTTTTCTTCATTTAAAACTTACATGATTATCTTGCTACACTTTCCTCCCATCCTGGCATTTTATTCAAGCACTCTGCCAGGCTTCTATGTTTCTATAAGGTTCTTGAAGCTCTTATTTAGTTTAGGTCTAGTCTTTTTTACCATCATTCCTCTACTTTGACCTTGTTCCCTTTGTGCATCTTATACTTTTGTTGATATTTGGATTTGTGTACTGTTTACTCTTGTTTCTCTTTGGGTTTCCTTGATCCAACATTTTTTTTCCATTTCCGGATTATTAATGTAACATAGTTGTATGTTATTGCTTCTTTATCTAATTCCTCTCTGATTTTTACACTTTTATGTGGTAATGAATGCTTTGTTGTATTTATATGATTCATTGTGATTTCCCGTGTAAGGCCGTCATCTAGATTGTTTCAGATTCCCCAACTATTCTTTGTGCTTGCTCTTTAATTGTGTTTCAACTCCATTCTGATCCTTTCTTGCTGACAATCAACTTTCAAATATATTTCCCATACAATCATGTTCATTTCTAATGAAAATCTGTTTCAGGCCAGAAACAGAGGAAGAAAGGATATTGAAACAAGAAATAGATAATCTAAAGAAGGAGCTCGAGAAAGATTCAACTCCAGATTCAGAATCTGCTGGGAACCAGCCCACTTTACTTGAAGCACTTCATAACAAGGAAAGTGAATTAGAGAAACTTGTACGAGATATGGAGAACAAAGTTAGATTTGGTCAGAAATCTGTCGAAAGGCCTGGTTCTGGATCCGGCAGGAGTGGCAACTTCTCTGATAGACCAGCCTCTCGTTCTGGGTCTAGTGATGGCTCTAAAAATACAGAATTCATGGATAGGCCTAGATCTCGTGGTTCTGTAGATGCATGGACAAGACCCGTTGATGATCGAAGAGGATTTCAGGGTGGCAGGGATAGAGGATTTCTGGGAAACAGAGATTCAGATAGGTCAGTAACCGGTTATTTCTCTCTTGCCTTTCTGCTCTTTCTTTATCTATCTTTATCTTGCATTTCCATAGCTAAAGATGTCTGTTGTAATATTAGATGATACATATGTGCTCATTGAAATCAGATTTAATGGACATTATATTGTTTTCTGTATGACAGGCCAAGGTCAAGGGAGAGATGGTGAGTCCCGGAACTGTTTTGCTTTGTTAAATTCTGTCCTCAACTTTTGACAACCTGAACCAATAATATTCCGTCGCCTTCGCATCGCGTTTTAATTGTTCTCTTCTTTTTTGCTCTGATAAAGTGGAGCAATGATTCTTCCGTGTCGAGACACCGAACTCTTCGATAATCTATTGTTACATCTTTGAAACTATGTGAAATGGCCTTTCCATCACCCTTTTTTTCTGTACACTTGATTAGACTCCCATTTTTATTGAACAGATTTCACCAGTTCATTGTTTGAAATGTTTACCAGATATATTGTTCTTGAGGTTGAGGGACTTCATTTATTTGTTTGCAGAGATGGGAGTATTTTGTTCTGTTAAAGGAAAAACGACGTAGTTTTAAAACATTTCAAACAAGAAACATGTAAAAAGAATACTCCTATGATTAATGCTATTATTAGGTCTTTAACTGAGTAGTTGTACCAAATGTTTATTTATTATTTTTTTAATGTCAACTTGGTTAAGAAAAAATGTTAAAATGTCATCTCGTATAAATGATAATTAGGCTTAATGGTTAATTTTAAATGAATTTTAAATTTAACACAGTTTTTATATATTTTCATTTTAATCGTTACATGTATATAAAGTTATCTTATTAAATGTGAATATACAAGTTTAAAATAATATACAAGTTGCGATGATTTTCAAAGGACCTTGTTTAACCTGCTAATAAGTAACGAGGGTAACGAGGGTAAATCGTCTGTCATTTTTTCACGTTTTCGATTTAAATTAGAGAGTTTTAGGTTTAAAGCTAATGATTGTGGTTAGGGTTTAGAAAATTATGAGTAGGGTGTATTTTTTATGATATAGGGTTTAAGATATACTAGTAAAACATAAAGGTTAAGGTTTAAAATTCAAAATTTAAAATTTTTTGATCAAAAACATAGAATAAGACATAATAGAAAGACAAATAATTTTTATTTTTAAGTAATAATTTTCGTGCGAGAGTTATGCTACCGCAAGAGGCCAAACTTTAGGGAGTATATGAATGTAGTTTACCCGTAAAACAAACAAAAATTATTATATAATAATTAAACACAATTTAAAGGTAAAATTGACTCAATATTTTTTTAGGAAAACTACATCGTTTCAAACAATATTTAAAAGAAAATCTATTTTAGCCAGATTAAATTTTTTAAATATATTTTTTCAATTGATTTTTTAAAATATTAAGTCAATTTTGTCTAACTTAAAAATAATTATTTATCATTATATTTAAAATCATTTAATTGAATACATTTTTCTATGAATATTTTTTATACATAACGTGAGCGTACTGATGCCCCCTAGGCTCAACGATTGACAAATGACACTGATGCCTGAACGCCAATGGCGGTGGGACGTTCAAAATAGTTTACTTCAAAGTTCAGTATCCACTTTAGGATCTCAGGTCTGCGTTGGAAGCACAGGAACTCAAGAACTTCAATTTTTTTTTAAAAAAAATTCCTTTTAGGTCACTCAATTATAATTAAAATTTAGTATTCATCACACGGTTAATAATAGAGTGACCGATTTATTACAATCAATATATTCAATGACTTGTTTGTAACTTTTTAAAATTCAATGATTTATTTATAATTTCACTAATAATTGAGTAATTTGTGTAATTATTTTTTCATTACCCCTTGCTCTATTTTCCCATTATTTAAATGCTTACTGGCTCTATTGTACTTATTGTATTATTACAACTAAAATAGAATCTGTGCCATAAATTTGCCTTCTTCAGTTTCTAGCATTGGATAGTGTAATGGCATTGGCAATCAGTGTGCTACTTGTGGCTTCATTGCTTGGTTCATCCTCTGCTTGTCATTTTCCAGCAGTTTACACCTTGGGGGATTCGAATTCCGACACGGGAAGTAGCTCCTTCACATTTGGTCGGGTTCCGCCACCTTACGGCCAGACCTTTTTTAATAAACCGGCTGATCGGTATTCCGATGGACGTGTGATCATCGATTTTTTAGGTAAGTGTCTTTTTGTTATGTCACACTCCACTTTTGTTATCTTTACATGTACTATCCATAGATGAGATGATCCCTGCAAATCTGACCCTTCTAAACAATTTGCGCAGCTAATGAGTTGAAACTACCATCATTCTTGAGTGCATATCTTGATGCAATCGATTCGAACTTCAGACACGGAGCGAGTTTTGCGGTATATGGATCGACGATTCAACCGGCTTTTGGTAAATTAATTGATGCAGGTTTTAGTCCTATATCTCTGGATATACAGTTGCTGCAGTTTCAACAATTTAAAGAACGTGTAAACGAGCTTTATGATCAAGGTTAGATATATACCAATTTCTGAAGTAAAAGTTCATTAGATTTCATTCATTCCTGGCAATGATTACTATTGTGCTTCCTTGAATTTCAGACAAGAATCCACATTTTACATATAGGCTCCCCAAACCAGACGAATTTTCAAAGGCCCTTTACATATTAGATTGTGGGCAGAATGATCTCACTTATGGGGTTGTAACGGCTACGGTCGAGCAGGTTAAGGCATCGATTCCCGGTATGATCAGCACATTTGCAGCTGCAATCGAGGTGTTTTCGATATCCACTTCAATTTAGATGATTTCGAGTTGAAAATACAAGATTCAGTGACTTATATAGTTTGCTATTTTCCCATTCTTCTGTGTTTTCAGAAGCTATTTCAACAGGGAGCAAGGTTCTTTTGGATACATAATACCGCCCCCCTCGGCTGTCTGCCTGTTTCCGTTCTAAATGTCCGGCCGAAAGCCGGGAATGCCGATCGAGCTGGCTGTGTTAAGTCTTACAATGAATTGTCTCAAGAATTCAACAAGCAGCTTAAAGACAGAGTTTCTCAACTTAGGTCCAAGCTCCATGGTGCTAGGCTTATATATGTGGATATCTACTCAGCTAAATATTCTCTAATCAGTGAAGCACATAAATACGGTATGTATTAACAAACATTTTCCTATGTCTATATCAGAGATACCATAGTTGGTAAGCCTCGCTGGCTGACTCGAATTCCCATTGATGAATACCGTATTCGACTCGGGATTGCAGGCTTCGTCGATCCTTTAACAAACTGTTGCGGACACTTTGGCGATTATACCGTCCAATGTGGGAAGACAGCAACGGTGAATGGTACTGAAATGTTCGGATCTGCTTGCAGTGATCCTTCCAAGCATATTAGTTGGGATGGCATTCATTACACAGATGCTGCAAACTACTGGGTAGCCAACAGGATCATGGCTGGCTCTTTCTCGGATCCCCCGGTTCCTATCACCGATGCTTGTGTATAAGCACACATACGTTTCATGTACTAAAAATTTGAGCTCAATTAAGCTCTTTCACTTAATAAAAAAATGAGTTTGATTCTCATGTTAGATTTTAAACTCGAATTTGAATCGGTTCGTTCATAGCTCGGGCTCGGATAAATAAAATCTTAACATAAAATCTTATATCCATACCGTAAATAAATCTGGTCATGTTTTTAAAGTTTTGAACGCATAATATGATGATTCAATCATATGCATCTAGCAGTAGCTTAAACACAGGGTGTCTCAACTTAGGACCAAGCTCCATGGTGCAAGACTCTCATCAAACCATAGCAGTTCTCTAATGTTTTCATTTCCCTTGGAGTAATCATTGAACTTGAAGTTGATTGGACGAAGACAGCGACAAGGTACCCGTTATGAATTAGGTAAATGCACGCTTGTCAGATCCCAGCACTATTATATTATGAATCTAAGGTGTGAGCTTACCTCGTTTGTATATGTAGAAGGCGACATACGTTGACCTTTGTGTTAATCCTCAACCTGTTTGATAAATGTCCTGAAAGAGAATTAGCATGGAAGCGGCTAGACCCTGTGTTGGTAATGGTGTAAGTGGGAGATGGAAGATTGCTTGGGCTTCAAAAAACAGCGTGAAAACTTTCGCAATAGCAGCTCTCTTTGCCGTACCATTCTCTCTTTTCTTGCTTAGTGGAAGGCAAAGGGATCTTGGTCAATCCGACAGTTGTTATTTTCCTGCCGTATTTAACTTTGGTGATTCCAATTCTGACACGGGTGGGAAGTCCGCTGCATTCCGCCGGATTCCTTTGCCCAATGGAAATGCTTTCTTCCAAAAGCCATCTGGGAGATATTGCAATGGCAAACTGATTATTGATCTCATTGGTCTGTGTGTCTTTTCTTCCTTCTTTTCATTCCTTTGATATTCTTGAATATGTCTAATCTTTTAGATGCATCGTATGAAAGACTTATCTGTTTGCCGTGGATCATTGTTTTGTTTTTAATTCACCGGTTTTTCACACCATCCGCGAAAGGTTAGAATTTGGGACTTTCAATAGGTAAAGCTTAAAGTTGGGATTTTTCAAGTGTTGAGAGTTTCGATTATGGTTATCTGTTTTAGGGATTAAGGTGAAATTGCCTCCATACTGAGTCAATTTTTCATGTTGCTGCTTTTGATGTTACCAAGGTTTGACATTAGGTCTCAGGAACTAAGTGATCTGCTGACTGCTGAGTAGTTTACAATCTCTACCTTATAAGATCAATTTTGACTGGTTAGTTTCTAATTGCCTTTAGGATGAACTTTGAACTAATCACATTAAAGGGTCCGTTTGTTCCAAGTTTTTGGACTAAAGGTTGATCTGGTTGGTGGTAAAATCATAAGAATGCATTTTGTTTCTCTCTTGTACTAAACTCAGTCATTGTAACCTGCAGCTGAGAATTTGGGACTGCCCTATTTGTGTGCGTATCTGGATTCGATTGGTACAAACTTCCAACATGGAGCGAATTTTGCTACGGAAGGGTCTACGATTCAGCCAGTGGATGCAAGAATGTTTAAGATAGGGTATAGCCCCATTTCTCTTGACATACAACTTGAGCAATTTGAACAGTTCAAAGAGCGAGTAAATGAGCTTTATAAACAAGGTTAGAAACAATTCAAGAATTAAGAGCAAAAGAACTGTAAATTCTAAAGTAGAATAATACTCGAACTTTTCGGAATGGATTTCGTGGGTTTTTTTCTTTCTACTTTCCAGGTGTGGATTCAAACATTAGGAGCAAGCTACCAAGACCAGAGGACTTCTCTAAAGCACTTTACACATTTGATATTGGGCAAAATGATCTTGATGGTGCATTTAAGTCAATGACAGAGAAAAGGTTATAGAATCGATTCCGGGAATTATCAACCAGTTTGCTCAGGCTATTAAGGTAAGCTAGGTGTTATGCTTACAAAATATATTTGTGATTTAGTAAGATACGCTCATTTATGATTTTTCTATATGTTATACTCCATTCATGAGGCCTACTTCAAAAGCATATTTAGACACTTCGATGCTTTGAACTTATAGACCTCTAATTGGCAAGGAAATATATTGGCACCATATCTCCTTTTCATTTGTTATTGCCCTAGGCAGAGCTGTTAAAGGCTTTGTTTATTTGTTATGGTTGCATTGCCATGGTAGACAAGAAAAAGGAGATAATGCTTGAGAATTGACATCTTCGAGATCTTAATTCTTATCTGCCAAAACTAACAACCATGTGTTCCTCTCCTGCCAGAACAATCATAATACTAGGAATCTTTATAGATTCGAAAAGCTTAAAAGATTGAAAATATTTGTCATATCTCTCTACCTTGTTTGAAAGGGGTATCTTAGTTCATGAAGTCTATCAATTTGAAACTTCATAAAGGGAAAGACAAACCCCGTTTTGATGACAGCCTGATAAGATTGGCTTTGGACATATTCGACATAGTTAACGAATGTGAATAATCGAAACCTAAACATTTATGTTTTAACTTTACTTCCATTTTTTCCTTTTCAGCGACTACATCGACATGGAGCAAGAATATTTTGGATACACAACACAGGTCCAATAGGTTGTTTGCCCTTTCACGTTCTAGATTATACTCCAACTGAAAATGTGGATCGAAATGGTTGCATAAGGTCTCATAATGAGATTGCTCAAGAATTTAACAGGCAGCTGAAAGAGAGTGTTATCCAACTTCGGATGCAATTCCCGTATACAGCACTGATTTACGTTGATATTTACTCAGCTAAATATTCTTTAATTTTTGATGGAAAGAACCATGGTAAGCTCGGTTGCCTAATCATTCTGTTTCCACAATCAAATTATAAAAGATAATAACTTCACATACCGCCGTATCTTCTCTATATTAAACACTGACCCTTTATCGCAGGATTTGCAAATCCGCTTGGATATTGCTGCGGGCATTATCGGGATAACCTGTGCTGGAGGAAGAAAACAGAGAACGGGACAGGGGTTTTATCAACTTCATGCAGCAACCCTTCAGCTTATATAAGTTGGGATGGCATCCATTATTCCCACGCTGCCAATCTGTGGGTAGCTAACAAGGTTGTTGATGGATTGCTTTCAGACCCTCCAACTCCCATCACTGAAGCATGCCACTTGTCTTTTCATCAAGAGCAACAATAGCATGCTGACCGATGCCAAGACGACAAGTTTGACACGAAGGATTGTAGTTTAATGTTAAATCGATTCAAGTTTTTCCATTATCGTCTATGATTGTTTGTGAAACAGGTAGAAACTGCCTTAATAAAGTTGATGAAAGATTGTTTATGAAAGAAAGGAAGTAGAAAACCTCAAGTTGTAAATGCCTTAATAAAGTCATTTTGTAAAATAATTTAAATTTAAATTTCAACTAAGATGTTGTTCATTCAAAATTGATAATTCCAAAAAGATTATGAAATCACTAAAAATATTTACAGTATATTTTAGGTAACACAAAATCTTAACCATTTTTCTTATTTGTTAGGATACCTCAAAACAGAATCTCAATTATATTATTCGTTAATGGTCAGCTAGTATAAGTAGATACCTCTGTTTAACGTTGAGTTGCATACTTAACTCTCCTTCCCCATTCGTTTTACAGCCATGGCTTCTGATCCATCTTCCATTTTTGTTATCACTACCATTGTTATCTCCTTATTGAACCTTGCACCTATGGTGCTTGCAAAACAGCCTTGTCAATTTCCTGCTATATTCAATTTTGGTGACTCTAACTCCGACACCGGAGGCTTGTCAGCCGCATTCGGCCAAGCTCCTCCTCCAAATGGATTCTCTTTCTTTGGCTACCCTGCTGGCCGCTATACCGATGGTCGCCTTTTGATCGACTTCATAGGTACACTTTACCCTATTACGTCTCAGCTAACTACATTCTGATATCCTGTGATTGATGATGCATGTTAACATCTGCTTAATGTTCAGCGGAGAGCCTTGAGTTGCCCTATCTAAGTGCATTTCTTGACGCCGTGGGGACCAACTTCAGCCATGGAGCTAACTTTGCGACAGCTGGATCGACTATTAGACCTCAAAACACAACTCTGCATCAAAGCGGTTTCAGCCCCATCTCCTTGGACGTTCAATATTACGAGTTCAATGATTTTCAAGAAAGGTCACTAGCTGTACGTAAACGAGGTAATGTTTCATTACATTTCTGCCAAAAAACCCACAAAATTTCTCCTGTTTCTGGATAAAACATGTGAAGTATTTTGATTATTATCGATGTTTGTAGGTGGAGTTTATGAAGCCTTGATGCCTAAGGAAGAACACTTCTCGAATGCCTTGTACACCTTCGACATTGGCCAAAATGATCTCACCGCAGGTTACTTCTCAAACATGACAACAGACGAAGTTAGAGCCTTTGTTCCCGATGTGCTTAATCAATTCCGGACTATAATTCAGGCTAGTAAATCGAACCTGTGTCGTTTATCATTGAATCAAATGTTCGAATATAATTAAACAATATTGATTTTTAAGTACTTTGTAACTTGCAATTGTTGTGCAGTACATATATAGCCATGGAGGGAGATACTTTTGGATACACAACACAGGTCCAGTAGGTTGTTTGCCATACGTAATGGAGAGAATCCCTATCTTAGCAGGGCAAATCGATGAACATGGATGTGCCTCTCCGTTCAACGACGTCGCCCGGTTTTTCAACCAGGGATTGAGAAAGACCGTGGAGCAGTTGCGCAAAGATTTGGCCGATGCAGCAATCACTTATGTCGATGTTTACTCGGTGAAATACTCACTATTTAGCCAAGGAAGAAAGCATGGTGAGTCCCCTTCATGAAACAACTGAAAACTTCATGAAAATGCAGTGTTGAAAAATGGATTGAAATGAAGAAAAAAAATATATTGCAGGGTTCAAGCAGCCTCTTAGAACATGCTGCGGCCATGGTGGGAAGTACAATTACAACAAAGAATTTGGGTGTGGATCAAAGATTAAGAAACATGGGAAGGAAGTGTTGGTTGGAGCACCTTGCAAAGATCCTTCGAGTGCAGTAATTTGGGACGGTGTTCACTTCACTCAGGCAGCTAATAAGTTCATATTTGAACGGATCGTCGATGGTTCATTTTCATACCCTCCAGCTCCATTAAACATGGCTTGTTATAGGAATTAAACTAGGAAGGGTTTGATAGTCTTATGATAATGTATTTTTAGTTCGAACTCGAATTTTCTAAATAAAACAATATTTCCTTTTTCATTGATACTGACTCAACCTTTGGTTTTCAACTTTTATAAATAGATACATCATTGAGTCGTTTTGTAGCTTTAGATAACACTTTATCCTACTCCATGGCTTCTGGTCTATCTTCCATTTTTGTTATCACCATCTCCGTTATCTCCTTTCTGAACCTGGCACCAATACGCCCGGTACATGCAAAAAAGCCTTGCCAATTTCCAGCAATATTCAACTTTGGCGACTCAAACTCTGATACCGGAGGCTTGTCAGCAGCATTCGGCCAGGCTCCTCCACCGAATGGAGTCTCTTACTTTGGCAGCCCCGCTGGTCGGTATTGCGATGGTCGCCTCGTGATCGACTTCATAGGTACTCTTCTACATCTCAGCTTATAATAAATGCTGATAGTAGTCTCCCTGTAACACAAAATGTCAAAACCTATAGGGTTGTTTCAGCATACAATTCACTTTCCCATTCATGTATGATATTAGTCAGCATCAAGTAATCAATCAGTGATTATATATGCCTGATTACCGAAAGTAAACTAGTTTTTACTTTTTAGGCATGAGAAAAAACAGACCATTCATGTCCTTGTCCAAGTTGTTCCTGGTCCCATTTTTCAGACTCCATTTTCTACAAAAAGGGCTAAAAAGTGTAGCACGCGCAAAGAAAGTGGATTTGTGGCCATGGGTCTGTCTCTTGTTTCGAATTCAAATATCGTAACGCTTAAAGTATAACATCATTTTTATTTATTACGATCGATAACGGATAAAAGGGGTTTTAAATTTAATTTTCAGCCGAGAGCCTTGGGTTACCCTATCTAAGTGCATTTCTTGACTCAGTGGGGACCAACTTCAGCCATGGGGCTAACTTTGCCACTGCTGCATCCACCATTAGACCTCAAAACATAACTTTGAACCAAGGTGGTTACAGCCCCATCTCCTTAAACGTTCAATTCTACGAGTTCAATGACTTTCATAAAAGGTCACGAGTTGTACGTAAAAGAGGTAATATTCCATTACATGCAATATTTCATTCACCTGATAAACATGTGAACTGTTTTACTAATTATTACATCAATGTCTGTAGGTGGAGTTTTTGAGACCTTAATGCCAAAGGAAGAATACTTCTCAAGTGCCTTGTACACCTTTGACATCGGCCAAAATGATCTCACCGCCGGCTACTACTCAAACATGTCGACGGATGAAGTTAAAGCTTACGTTCCCGATGTGCTCAATCAGTTCCAGACTATAATTCAGGCTAGTAAATCGAACCCGAATCGTCAATCATTAGATCAAACGTTCTAATATAATTAAGCATTGATTAGTACTTTGTAACTTGCAATTGTGTAGGACATATATAGCCAAGGAGGGAGATACTTTTGGATACACAACACAGGTCCTGTTGGATGTCTGCCATACATAATGGATCGAATCCCAGTCCTAGCAAGCCAAATCGATGAACACGGATGCGCAACTCCGTTCAACGACGTCGCCCAGTATTTCAACCAGGGATTGAAAAAGACCGTCGAACGTTTGCACAAAGACTTAGCCGAGGCGTCAATCACTTACGTCGATGTTTACTCATTGAAATACTCACTAATTAGCCAAGGAAGAAAACATGGTGAGTCCCCCATTACTGAAACTCCATGAAAAAGGAAGTATTGATACACAATTGGAGTGAAATATTGAACAAAAATTGCAGGGTTCAAGCAACCTCTTAGAACATGCTGCGGCCATGGTGGGAAGTACAACTACAACAAGAACTTGGGGTGTGGAGCCAAGGTTCATAATAGACATGGGAAGGAAGTGTTGGTGGGAGCTGCCTGCGAAGATCCTTCAACTTATGTTAACTGGGATGGTGTTCACTTCACAGAAGCAGCTAATAAGTACATATTTGAAGGGATTGTTGGTGGTTCATTTTCAGACCCTCCGACGCCAT
Source organism: Abelmoschus esculentus (assembly GCA_035048815.1). Lineage (NCBI taxonomy): Eukaryota > Viridiplantae > Streptophyta > Magnoliopsida > Malvales > Malvaceae > Abelmoschus > Abelmoschus esculentus. The sequence continues at coordinate 2,160,510 of JAUCBN010000031.1, read as the reverse complement.
TAAACATGGCTTGCTACAGGAATTAGCTTCTTTTTCGTTTTGATGGATTCAGCAAGTTTAAGGACTAAGGTCATGCTTACGTTGGGTTTCTTTCTTGTTTATGAAATGATAAACTTGGTATTGTTATGATTAATTAAAATAATCATTTTATTTTTAATTAATATAATATATAAATCATGGAATAGATTGAAACATAAAAATAATATTGAAAATAATTAAATACGTCATAAAAATAAAATGAATATATATATAATTACATGCATGCATTTTATTAAAAAATCTTAAAAAATTAAATTTTAAACATTTAACTCTAATTTTTTATATCCTAAACTATAAACCCTACATCTTAAAAAAACACCTTACCCTTAATTCCTTAAACTATAACCATAATTTTTAACTTTAAACCCATAAAAATACAATTAGGAGACCGACTATTTACGCCTCATGTTGAGAGGCTAAATTGACAAAAGTTGAGGGTAAAAAGATACTAATAAATTTTAAGGGTTAAAATGATTAAAGTGATAAAGTCGAGGGGCCAAAGTGGTCATGTTGCCTAAAAATTAAGGACTAGTTATACAATAACCCAAAAGTAAATAATTTTTATGGACGATTATTTGATTCGAAATTGATGTTTTAACCCGATTCAATAAGACGAATTTTTTATTAAAAATTAAGTTTGAATTAAGTTATAAAAAATTTAAATCAAATCAAATTAAATTTGAGATAAAATTATCTTAACCCTATATATTTATATGTTTTTATATAATATTTAAATTTTTTTAGTCGGGTTTAATTGGATTTTTTAATGAAAATCCCTGAACTTTTCCTTAAACAAATATCTTTCCGGGTTCCACGGCTTTCATTCAGGATCGGGTTAAACGGCTATTTATAAGCATAAACTGGTTTAGAAAACACTTCAATTTTAAAAGCTCTCTAGCTCAAGTCATGGAACCTCACAGTTTCCAACGTATCACCTTTAGCCTTATACTTTCACTTACACTGCTGCCCAGTCCAAGCATTTCCTCAGGGTCTTGCAGTTTTCCAGCCATTTTCAACTTCGGTGACTCAAATTCCGACACCGGAGGACTCTCGGCCGCATTCGGACAAGCCCCTGCCCCCAACGGAGAGACATATTTCCATACACCGGCCGGTAGGTATTCGGATGGCCGGCTCATAATTGATTTCATAGGTATGTGTTTCTTTATATATATAATTCCGACCTTTTCTTCCATTCAGCTTCGAATTAGTACTATTTGCTTCGTACTGATGATTACCAGCTAATCTTTGAAATCACTACTAATCCGTATTAGAAGAATAGCTGATCATGAAGCTGTTATAGTTGTTAGAGATTGTTAGTAATAGTTATCGGAGGAGCTGAGCTCTCCATGAATCTTATAAATAGCAATGTAATTCAGCTTATAATCTCATCTTGATTGAATAAAAAGTATCATCAACAGTTTATCAATGTCTGAGTTTTCACATGGCATCAGAGATTATGCAATTCAGTTCTTACCTCAGGAATCAGGATTAATGGATTGAAAGCCATTATTGAATTCTTTTTATATTAAAGAAGGTTTATTGAATTTTGAATTTAATATTAAATTTATTAATTAAAATGTCAGCTATGTTGATATTCAGTATTGGAATACAAAACCTTAGTTTTGCACTTAGTTAACAAAAAGCCACCACAAAATTGTAAGAAGCTACTGAGAATTTGGAGGAACTTGAAAACTCAAGCCTGACAAACTTTTTTTGAACTTTTTCTCTATTTTCCCTTGTAATGTTGATGATGGTGGTGAGGGAAATTGTGATTCTAGGATTTAGTCCTCAAAGAAAACCTCAAAATTTGCAATAATGAAGATCAAATAGCTAACAATTTCACCAAACCATTTTTAGTTAGCAAGTTTGAGTTTCTAGGAAAGAACCTTGGAATCTACTGCTCCTAATGTAGTAGGAGTAGCTCTTATGTGCATTAGGATTGCATGTATTCATGTTTTAAAGTTGGCTATGTTTGTGGAAACTGGAAACTAAGTCATCTTTTTATGTTATTGATCAAGGGTAAGTTTTTTCTTGGCCAGAATCATGGCTAAGTTAGTGGACCATGATCCTATATTTTCATGTTTTTTGACTTGGCTAAGTTAGCGTTTGTTATTTCATGTTTTAAAGTTGGCTATGTTTGTGGAAGCTAAGTCGTCCTTTTATGTTATTGATCATGGCTAAGTTATTTCTTGGCCTGGATCATGGTTAAGTTAGTGGACCATGATCCTATATTTTTGTGTTTTTAATGTATATAAATTTAGGATTTATTCTTATGACGGAGCATCCTTTTCAAGTCATTCTTCTTCTGATTACTATTGCTTTATTCAACTGTGTTTCATATTGCTGCATTACTTCTCTGAACAAACAGATTTTGTACAACAACAGATATGAAGATTTACAGCTTATCCTAATGATTATACTACTTTCTCTTGGTTCTTATAGCTGAAAGCTTTGGATTACCTTATCTTAGTGCTTATTTGGACTCGGTGGGTTCAAACTTCAGCCATGGAGCCAACTTTGCTACTGCCGGATCAACCATCCGACGACAAAATACAACCATTTTTCAAAGTGGAGCTAGTCCTATTTCATTAGATGTACAGTTAGTTCAATTCTCAGACTTCCGTAGAAGATCTCAGATATTCAATAAGCAAGGTACTGCAATCTAATTTATGCACAATACCCCAATTTTCATTTATAGAAATCTCAATTACTTGAATAAAACTGGAATTGAGTTTATAATATATCAGGGATATTTGATAAATTGTTGCCAAAGGAGGATTATTTTTCAAAGGCATTGTACACCTTTGACATTGGCCAAAACGATCTCACGGCTGGCTACAAACTTAACCTGACCATGGAACAGGTTAAGGCATATGTTCCAGATGTGCTCCGCCAATTTTCTGACGCTGTTAAGGTCGGATAAGAATCATTTTTGTCTTGATATAGCAATAAATAGGTTAATCTGTGTGCTTAAATATGATGACATGATTATAATCCAATGTTTTGTGCAGCGAGTATATGATCTTGGAGGAAGAACATTTTGGATACACAACACATCGCCAGCCGGCTGCCTACCATATGTTCTCGACAGATTTCTTACCAGTGCAGCTCAACAAGACAGATATGGCTGCGGTCGTCCGTTCAATGACGTGGCTCAGTATTTCAACAAGAGATTGGAAGATGTCGTTATTCAATTAAGGAAACAACTTCCCTTGGCTACTATTACATATGTCGATGTCTACTCGGTGAAGTATACGCTCATCACCCAAGCCAAGAAGTATGGTAAGTAATCCTAGATCTTGATGAAAATGATGGTTAATGTTTCCAGTACAAGTATTTTTTGTTGATAAAGCTACCTTGTCGGATAATTAACTTGTTCATATCAATATTTTCGGACTTGCAGGATTCAAGCTCCCTCTGAGAGCTTGCTGTGGCCATGGTGGGAAGTATAATTTCAACAATTCTTTAAGATGTGGGGGGAAGATTACGGTGAACGGCAAGGAGATTTTGATTGCAAATTCATGCCGGAATCCTTCCGTTCGAGTAAACTGGGACGGCATTCATTTCACAGAAGCAGCTAACAAGTGGATATTCGAACAAATCGCCAACGGCTCGTTTTCGAACCCTCCAATTCCATTGAGAATGGCTTGTCAAAGGATGGATCAATGAATAAAATATCTCTAGTGAGGATTGGTAGGCCAATTTCCCATTAAAACCATCTTCCATCCCCTGAAGCAATGTTGAACAGAACAAATAGTTCTTGGAGAAAAAAGCTCATTTGGAACTGTGTTTTTCAACTCAAATTCAAAAGTTAAATTTTTAATTTTTATGGTTGGAGCTTTTAAGAGTTAAATTATAATTTTAACATTCCTTTGCCATCTTGTGATGTATTTATTTTCTAATTTATAAATTTATAATTCTTAATGTTAAATTAATGTTAAATTATAAACCTCAAACCATAAGCAAATACATAATTATATGATTAATAAATTATTTATTAGTTTAAAATCCTATTTTTTCGTTTTTAAAATAGTTTTATGATTATAAAATAAATTATTCAAAATTTACATATTCTTGAGTTTTTATAAATATTTTAATTTGATTATAATAATATTTATTTATTTACCGATAGGGGTTGGTCAAAGTGGTAAGCAGTTTGGTTCCGCTTAAGCAAGTCTCAGGTTCGAGACATTGTGTACGTAAAAAATCCCTGCTGGGAAGCCCACCCACCAAAGTAAGGTATGTGCGGATCGGTTTGGATTAGTCAGAGATAAACTCTAGAACCAGAAAAACAATAAAAAAATGATGAAAGACCCTAAATCATAAAATAATAACTATAATCTAACCGGATGATTTAAATCTTTAATTCCTTGTGTGTGTTTTCGTTTGCCTTTGACTGACTTATAACACTAGGGTACCCTACAATCACTTGGAGCTGACACCTCAGAAAATAAATGTTACATATAAAGAAATCATTATATTTTTAAAAAAATAAACTTTAAATTTAAATTTTTAAATGATATTACTAAAAGGGTTAATTATGATTTTCAAGATAAATAGTAAAATGAATATGAAAAAATATTATTAAAAAAATATTGTATGTTAACTAGTAATTGAGCATATTTTGACCAACTACTTGAAAGCAGCTTTTCATGTGTAAGGAGTCTGGACCACTCAGTCACTAGACATCTTTCTCCGATGTGACTGTGCCTTCTACTTTCTTCTTCTAAAGAAAACCTTTTTCATAAAGAAGACATCAGACACAAACTTTTTTCTTCATAATTACGGATATTCCATTCATTAACCTGTTAATTTAAATTAAATTTTATAGAAATTTAATATCGAGACAACCTTCTTCATTCAATTTTCTCTGCTCGTAATATTAAAATTTAAATTTATATCTTAAAAAATCTAATATCTTATCCCGTTAAATTAATATGCAACCTTTTCTTTTACACGGCAATGGTAAGAACCAGTAACCTTGTTATTGGGCTTGCCTTCTGCCTAGCAAGAACCTAACTTTTAGGTGTCTGGTCCACCATAAGGCCCATATTTAGTAAGATTCTCTTTCTTTCTTTTCTTGGGTGTTACTAAGACATGCTATTAAACTTTGATCTAATTTCTATCAATATTATTTATACTTATTCAAGCTAAATTTGGATTAAATTATTTAGTTGAAATTAGGGGTGAGTAGGAAGATCGACCACCCTAAAATAGTTAAAGTGTGCATGTCTTTTTAAAATTAGAAAATATATATAAGGTAATATATGGATTCTATTTAATCTTTCCTAAAATGATATCTTTTATTTAATAATTCTAAATTTGATAATATTAAAAGTTAATATAAAAAAATGTATTTTAATTTGTTTCTCGGACCCTCTTTTACATCTTACTTCAATTCAAAATCTTCTAAACTGTGACGGAACTTAGGAGAAGTTTAAGGGTTTCGGTTTTCGTTAATTATTGTTTTTACGTATTAAATAATATTAAAAGGCTTTAAAATTATTTTAAAAGTAATTATTTTTCTTTTGTCTTCATCAATAAAAAAATTAAAATATATATTTAGATTCATTCTATAATAAATTTTTAGTTTTCCCTTTGCTTCTAAAACATGCCAACACATTAAACTTGGTGGGGTGATTTTCCTTTGGACAAATTTAGATGTTGTATTTTTGTTGTTGTTGTGATAAAAATTGCTCGTTTATCAATAACAACCCCAGATATTTTACGTGTTTGTTTTAAACGCTCGTTCAATCATTATTTTTTTTAACAAATGATTATTTCGAAACAATTAAAAAATCTATCTTCTGCAAATGTGCGTTTGCCCCAAATTCAAGAGAGATTATTTTATGTATCAGTTCCATCACGTCATTCATTGTCCCTGATTATTAAAAAGTAACCAATTAATTTTTATTTTTATGGTATTTTTCTTTCCTAATTAATCTTTATCTACCCACGAGAAATTATATCATGGGCCCGGCCTACCACGTCAGCCGTGGTCCCATCCAATAATAACCACCCACTTCACCACTAATCTTTACCTCATTTTTTTCCAACCAATGAATGTTCACTCAGAATTTTCATGTCATTTTAAAAATATGATTTCTGGAAATTACATTAATTACATGGCTGATTAGTGGCGGAATGAGTAGTTTTAATTGGTTAGGGACCACGGCTGACGTGGTAGGCCGGGTCTATGATATAATCTCTTATCTAACCACCCACTACCTATTTATATGGCAATAAAAAAAGTGAAGATTTACTCTTAAAAAAATGACATGGAAATATAAAAATTAATTGACTACTTTTCAATGGTTAGCGACCATGGATGACGTGATGAAACCGATCCATAAAATAATTTCTACAAACTTAGGTTTGAGACTTCAATAAAAAAAACAAAGCCTAAAATTCTATTTAAAATATGGGTACTTATATTATGTACCAACGGTGGAAATAATTTTTTTACAAACGTCTTAGTTTTAGGGTTTATGATTTTAATTTAGGGTGAAATATTTAAAAATCTAGATTTAAGGGTTGTTGTTATAATTTAAAATTTATAAGTTAAAATCTAAACCTTAATCTATAAATCTTAAATTCTAATCATAAACCCTAAATCTTAAACTTATAATATTTTTTTTACGTATTAGACATTGCTAAATCCAGTTATGGCAATTGGCAATCAACTTGTTCTGGGTCAATCATAATTCTCCTTTTCTTTCTTTTCATCGTGTTTTTGTTTGATATTTAATCACATCCACATGTGCATGCTTACATGTCCATGACATACAAAACATGTACATGTGAATTATACCTTAATTATGTATCTTCCTAACTCGCAACAATAAATCACATGTAAAGCTAATTTGAAAAAGAAAAAAGGAATGCAGCTTGCAGGACAAGAACACGTACACATCATCAACAACCGAAGACAATACCATCACCATACACACAAAAACAAAAGATTTGATCTCAATAACGAAAACTAACAGTACAAAACAATGGGATCACTCCAATCTGGCTTGTCAAATCCTGTCTTCCACCTTTGTTTAGGGTCATTGTGTTCCAATGGAAGTTCAATCATGTTGAAAAGGGTTTTGATTCTCAGAAAATGATGCAGAATCATTTATTCGACTTTCCAGGCATAGAGGAATAAGCAGAACCTAGAGGAACCCAATATTGCATTGTCAATTTCCTCTGATGCAGAATCTAGCAGAGAAGTTGATGGAGGGGATGATGGAATCGGGTTAAATATGAAAATGCCATGTCTAGGACCAGAACCGAAGAGCCAATCATGAACATCCCAGAAAATTTGTAAACCATTTTTGCCTACATTAATGGACTCATTGCCTCTAAATTTCCACTGCAGATGTTTAACCTGAACTGCTAGCTTCCCGTCGACTCTTATTTCCAATACCGGATCGGCTCCGTCGGAGTTGCATTCGACGGAGATATCATGGAAGGTTCCTTTGTCGTTGAACTTAACTCTCGTTGTGAACTTCCTCTTGCCAAATATATGTTCTCTCCTGGAGATTAATATCGGTTCGATTAGAGATGGCCTGCAGCCTGTTTTTCTATAAGCATCTTTCTTTTGATCACCCAAGAGTAAAACAACCTCGTCTTCGCAAACAATGGCGACGTAGTAATCTGATCTCGGCTCGGTCTCGCCGTTGAACTTGGCTGCCTTGAGGTCCCAAACCACGTTGATGGTTGTACCGTCGACGGTGAAATGTTTGGAACCTTGTTTTCTCCAGAAATACCATGGCTTCAGCTCGACTTTGCATCTGTAATGCTCGTCCCCGTCTGGCCCTTGAACCGAAACGGAAAGGCCGTGAAGTAAAAGGTTCCTACACCATGTGATTGTAATCAAGCGACACTCACCGGCAAGCTTCGTTTGATACACCGACTTAAAAACGCTCTGCCCCGACCTACCAAGGCCAGTCGGCTCATCAGGTTGCCTCTGGTGATCACTAGACGAAAAGCAAGCCGGAATTCTTATCGGATCGTGCATGATTAAGGGTCGTGATCTGATTAAAGAAGAGTAGGTGTTTGAGATATTAAAGGCAGAGAAGAGAGAACTGCATGTTATATAATCAATGAGTAGAAAGCAAAGGAGAAGTCTTTTTAAGAAGTGTCCCTCTCCCTTTTCTTACTGTTCTCAACAAACACACCTTTTTTTTTCCTTTCTTCAGAAACTTTGCTTCAAATATATCATATCTATTAATAATAATAAATTCCGAACATAAACCATAAAATTATATTCGATTTATTTTATTTAGTGTTTGAGCATGTCATCCTAGTATAAAATTTAAAGTTGTGTTTGCATTGAAGAAGGGTCTTCTCTTCTCTTCTGACCTCCCTTGTCTCATCACTCCTTCATCAAGTATATTGTTGCTGCTTGTTTCTAATGATTGCCCTCATCCCCTGCTCCTACTGGCCCATTCCGACTGGAAAAGTCAGTAAATAATTTTCAATCATTCTGATGAGAAATATGGTAAATCAATGTTTTTATATTCTGTATAGAAGGGAAGGGTTTTGGTTGGTTTACTGTCTTAGGTAGGAAGGGTATGGCTATAATAGAATCTGATTCCTATTGGGACTTGGGAATTGAGATGTGTTGTTCCTATTCCTGGCAACGCTGACGCATGGCGTTTCCCTATATGGAGGTCAGTGGCTACACGGTACGCCGATGTCCATGTGTGTTTGCTATTTCTGCTGCCGCTGCTGCACAGTATTCACACAGAAGAAAGTGTCTTGCACTATGGCTATTGGCTATGGGCTACTCCTTATGAGTGATGGGGGTCTCTTCCTCTTCAAACTGGTGTTGGCTCGAGTATGAGGCTCGGGCTTCATGGCCACTTGGGCCGGGATGGTTGCTGATTTACTCTATTCTATTTCTATATTTTAATATAGTATTTATATCTATTGTTTATATTATTCTTGGATTAACGTTATTCTGTTTGTAACCACGTATTTGTAGACACAGATTCCTGCCTTCACACCATTTGGTGCCAGACTCTGCTCGGAGAACATGATTGAAGACGACATGGAATCTTGTTGCCGGGCATACTGTAGCACGTAAAATACTTGAGAGTTATGGAATTATCTTGATTCGATTTAAAAAATAAACTATCATATATAATTTTAATTTATCTTAAAAACGTATAATTTAAATTTGAATTGTCTCAAAAATTAAAGATCATACCTGATGATTCACTTTGATCTAAAAATATATCGGATCGGATATATGCGGGTTGTAGTTCTGTTTGGGTGATGTAAACTATAATATTTTAATAATTATTATGTTTGCTCTTAGTCTTAGATATTGTATCCATGCCTAACCATCTATATTTCTCCTTCACCTAACTACAACAACAAGGTACAGCAGCACCAGGTAGACTTTAACCACATGGGTTGACTTGTTGATCAATTTTGATTTAATTAGAGTGATTACAGTAATATCTGTTTTAAAGTATATATTTTCAATTATTGGACATTGATCGCTCAATCAATGTACGAACAGTATTGATGTTCGAACCCATGACCTCCAGAAACAACCATTTCTTTAACCGATGAGATTAGATGATTCGTACTAATGATATTGATTATAATAATTAAGATGGGGTTTTAAAAATATAAATAAATTAAAAGAGAGGAATCTAGATTAATTAGTTTTAAGGAAAAAAATCTTTCTCTTGACATCAACAAGTTTGGAGATTTTTCTCCCATACGAACACCAAGGCAATAATGGAAAATACCAAATTAGAAAAAGTCTCTAGGAATTAGGAAAAGGAAAGGTACCTAATCTTAAGTACACCGAACCCTGCATCTATGGTTAAATGAAGGCATAAAATTTATATAAATTTTTTATCACGTAGTTGTAATAAAAAAATTATATTTTTGTACATAATTTTTTTTATTAAATTAATAAAATATATATAATTTTTATAATAATTGATATTCTAGCCGAGGAGGAACATATAACACGTATTTGGAATCTGATTAATTCTGATTTTAGTTAAGAGTCTATGGATTAATCATTTGCTTGATTTCAAATTCAAAATTCAAACTTCGACAACTTTTATTACAATCTCCAAAAGTTTGACCGGAGAAAGAAAATTATATATTTGGAATAATAAAGAAATATTAAAAGTAAAACCTACTTTTTATTAATTAATCCAATGACGTGGTATGTGCAAAGAAAAGAAATGACACGTACCATTTGAGATATATTTAAAAACTAAAACATTTAGTAATAGAATCAGTTTTATTATGAGTGTTTATTAGATATCAATTAAATTTCATTTTTTTCTTTTTTATATTCAGATTTTTAGATTAATAATATAATAATTCGTATTTGATTAAGTTTATTTTTTTTACATTTGGCTTTTTGAATAATCCAATTGGATTATTTAGGTTTTGATTAATTATTAATTTTTTTAAATTTCAATAATCAATTTTTTTTAAATTGATTAATTAACTTAATTAATCAATAACCCAAAATAATAAATATTTTACATATTATATATATTTATTTATGTTTATTTGTGTTCATTTATCATGTTATAAATAAATTATATTCTTTAATGAACGAACACAAATAATAAATTTTATATTCGCTTATGTTCATGTTCGTAAATTTATTTGATTAAAATTAAACAAATAAACATAAATATATTTTTATTCGTATTTATTCCGTTAGTTTACAAACTATATGTATATCGAAATACTTCCCACATATATAAAGGCAATGAAGTCACATTAACAATTTTCTTTAGCTCCTTTACAGTTATCATTCCGATTATACTATATTACACCTTCCCTACATAATAAATAAATAAATAGCTAAATAAATAAAGATAATGTTACATGTATAGATAGATAAATGCAATGTGAGCTTTCTGTTAAAATGAAATCTAAATTAATATTAGATTTCAGATTTAATTTTAGTTAAAATAGTTTGTTTGTTTGTAAATTATAATAATTAATTTCAATTATATAAATCTTTTTAAATATTATAATCCAATTATAAGCAGGAACAAAATTATTAAAGAGGTGAGATGATTTCTTTCGTATAATTTATTTTACCTTTTATTTATATATATTAAAATTTTAAATAAATTTACCTACATTATTAACTATAAATTATAACACTTAAAATTCAAATAAGTTTAAAAAAATATATATTTTTATTTAGATTCAACTCAATTCAACGAATTTACAAACACAATAATTATGAGTATTGGAGAACAATAATAAAGTGGAGATGAAGAAGGATAATCATCTCTCACTCCGAAGATTTTTTTATTTAATTTTTAAAACAATTAATTTAATTATATATTTTTTTATTTTTAAATATTTATTTTTGATACTAAAAGGTTAAAATAAATTAAATAATACTTAAGAAAAAAATGCGGAAAGCTTTCGGCGGGTCCAAATATTTTCGATGTATATATATAATTATTCTGAGCCTGATCACGAGCTTTTCGAGCCGAGATAAGTAGGTTCTACTCGACTCATTAAGATCTTGAGTCAAACTTAAACCCGACACTCGAACCGAATTTTAACCGAACCAAACCTGAATAACTCACGAGCCGATCAAACTCATTATCACCCGAGTCAAAATCAAGCAGCATCTTCCTCCACCACACTCCATTGTCCCCGTCGATTCACCCAATTAAATTAATTTATTTTATATTCAATTATTTTACCTTTCTATTTAGATATTAACTCCAAGTTTTAAATAATTCTAATTTAAATCCCTGCTCGTCAAAACTTAAGACACTAGAAATAAGGATAGAATTGTACGAATTCAGGCGCTTTCCTGGTTCTGCCAAAAAGACTGAAAATAAGGATTGAATTTTCTCTTTTGATTTGTTTTCCCGGGAAACTGAAATTCCTGGTGATCAGTTTCAGGTATGTTTCCCTTCACGTTTTCTGTTATTTTCTCGCAGAAAGGCGATCAAGAAGTTTGTGCTCTAAAGACTCGAGAGAGAAGCATAAACTTGCTTCTTTTCATTTTTTTTTCAGTTAAAGAGGCGAAGGTGATTTTTCTCGTGATTCTAGGGCCCTTATAAATATACTTGCAGTTTCCTTCAGATCTTCTTCAGTTGTTCTCAATCATCTTTTCTTTCAGGTAAGTAAATACTTGTAGTTGCTTCTTTTTGATCTTTTATTTAGCTTAGTTTTCCGTTTGTTCCTCGAGAAAAATCCTTGGCTCACCTGCAGCTTATAGAAGCATTATGTTATTTAAACCTTTTTAAGCTAGTTTTTTTTAATCTTTGAACTGTTTAGTTTTTTATCCTCTTGCTTTTATTTTTCTCTGCTCATTAAATTTTATTGGTTAAAGAGAGAAGTAATTGAAAAGGTGGTTGAATCTAAGATTTTTTTTAAGGAATAAAACCGGATTTTCAGCTAATTTTGGGATCAGGTTTATGTTTTTGGTCTGTGTCTTTCAACCTAAGCGAGCACGGTGCATGCTGTTAAAATAAAAATAAAATTTCTCGGTATTGCAGCGTTTTTAATTTTACAACTATAGAAGAAAAGTAAAGCACATGTTACGGAGCAATTGAATTTATGATAGGAATATCTATGGTGTTGTGTTTGTCCGGCGACCGTGATCTTTTGGCAAATGGGTAGCACATGCCACATGGTCTTGCTTTGTGGAGTTAGTAGTTGAGGGTTATGTGGAAGTTCTTAGGAGGTGGTCAATAGCTTCTTATGGGGATTCCTTCATATGTTTTACTTTATAATAATAAAATCCTTGGAGCAAGTGTTGAAGGGTCTCATTAGCTTGTCTTTTGCTGTCTGCTTTTTGTAAATTTGATTGAACTAGGATATTGGTTTAGAGTTAGGTGTCAGAATCTAAGCTCTTGTTAGTGTCCATTTTGGTTGATTGTATCTGTAACCATTTGTTTTGCTTCATTATTTTGATAAAGATAATTTGGTTTTCAGGTCTTTATGCTGTGGTTTTTTCTTCGTTTTATGGAGAATGGGTAACTGAATGGCTGCTAAATAATGCTCAAAGGCTCTTGCAATCTGATTTGACCATTGTTTGTTGTGAATATACAATCAGATGAATTTAAGTAGAATGGGGATCTTTACACGCAGGTTCACATCTTATGGTGCCCTTCGTATTATGTCTAATTGTGTATAAGTGTAGAAAAAGTTACTTTGACGGGAGTAATTTAACTTTTGTTCCATCTTGGTGACTGTAGTACGGGTAGTAGAAAGCCAAATGAGAGCATGAGGCTTATTGTGACAACATTTCTTGGAGTAGTTTTTGGCTTCTTAGTAGGATTATCTTTCCCGAAGGTAGGTAGACTATTTCCCCTTTTAATTTTATGTTAATTATTATGCATCAGCAATAATGATCTTTCTGATCTGTGTAATGGAACTTTTGTGTTTAGCAGTTCAATCTATCGTCCGGCATTCTTACGACCATCGATTTCAAATACACAGAGCATACAAATCCTACCCCCTCAAGCCCAACTCCTTTGCAGCGTCCTCTTGATAATAATAGAAGTTCTGTTAATGCCACATCAAAGAAGGTATTTCTACAGGATCCGGTCATAGATGTTCATTGAACCAATTCTCTTAATGCTTAATTTGAATTAAAGATTAACTTTAGTAAATCTAATTTGTGGAACAAGGTTCTGGATAGTTTTTCACAGTAGGTTTCAGCCTTCAGGTGTTTTTTTGGGCGACTATTGTTCTGTAAAGTTTCAATACCTGACCGGTCTTTTCTTGTATTTTTGTTTACCGAAGTTTTTATTTGTGAGGGGACATTAGAATTCATTGTATAGTTTTCTCTATGCACTTTTAGTATTCTACACCAATTTATCTATTCTTGTTTAGCTAATCTTGACAAGGGAGTGGGAGTTTTACCTCTGGAAACAAGGATAGTCTGGTTCTTATGCCATTCAAGCTCCTGAATGTACGAGCATTTTCTGTTTCTTTTTATACAAAATTGAACCTGGTAGTTCTCAGGGTAATGCATATATGGTTCTGTTTGTTTACCTCTGGTATACATGCATTGGGAAACTGAATAAACACAATTTTGAAAAAATGACTCCTATTGCTCGTTCTTAGCCCGTCATATTTTTATACATGAATGAACATGTGCATTTTTTATCAATATATGCACACAATTTCTAGCATATCCAGATGCATCCTTAAATTAATCTTTACTAACTCCTTGTTCCTAAATGATGTGATTTTTTGTTTGATGATTTTGTAGGACCTTATTCATAATATGCTGCTATTCAAAATTTCTAATATGCTATGTTTTTCTGCTTCCTTTATGATTGGTGCAGATTTGGGTTCCATCAAATCCTCGAGGTGCAGAAAGACTACCACCAGGAATTGTTAGAGCTGAGTCAGATTTATACTTACGCAGATTGTGGGGCAAGCCGGAGGAGGTGTGTTTACTTTGAATCCTTTGTTGATTATATTTTGAACCCTGAGTTCCTTTCAACTTTCTAATGTACAGATGAATATGTTTATCTCTGGTATGTATAGATAAATTGCTTTTGTTTTGATTGAATAAGCTTTATAAATGAAATATCACTTTTGAAATTGCTGGAAACATCTCTTCGTTGCAAAACTTATTGTTCTTGTTCCAGGGCCTATGCTACAGTATAACTGAAACAAAAGACTATATGTGGAATTGTTGAATGTTTGATGCATATAGAGGGAAGGGGTCAGGGTGTTGGACGGGGATTAGTGAATTACTGTCCAGGAAGCAAGGGTTTTGTTCTATTAGATGAAATAATACCTGCATCTTTTATTCCTTCAGCATAAAACCTTTTCAAACGCCTAGTACATTTCTGAATCTCAGAAAGGCAGATTTTAGTGTCTCATTGGTTGTTTTTGCATTGTTATTCTCCATTCACGTGATAAAAAACATTATTGTGCAACTCCATAGATTTAACAAAGAACTGTATGGATAAGAATAAAATGTATTGTGAATTTTCTCTTACCCTGATTGTGGTTTGAAAATATCTGCACCTACAGGACTTGACTAGCACACCAAAGTATCTTGTCACATTTACTGTTGGTTATGATCAACGAAAGAATATAGATGCTGCAGTGAAAAAGGTACAACCCTCTCTCTGTGCACGCTTGCGCGCATCTGTGTACATTAAGTGTGCATGAGTTTGTGTCTGAGCGTGTGTGAATGTGGAGAAATTATATCATGGGTCAGTCCCATCACGTCATCCATGGGATCGACCAATAAAAACTACTCACCTCGTTACTTTTTAATTTTTCAAGTGAAAAATCACTTGGAAAAAAATATGACATGGAAAGATGGGTAATTTTTATTGGTCAGTCCCATGGACACGTGGTGGGATTTACCCATGATATAATTTTTCGTGAATGTGCATCCTTATGCACATCTTCTTGGAGGCATTTCTGGAAGATAGACAGGATGCTGAGGTGGGATGGAGTTTTCTGGTGCTCTTGTGATTGTACAATGTACATTGTTCTGACCAGAAATGTTTTTCCAACAGTTTTCAGGGAATTTTACCATCCTTCTCTTTCATTACGACGGCCGAACAACTGAATGGGATGAGTTTGAGTGGTCGAAGGAGGCAATACATGTGAGTGTTCGGAGGCAGACTAAATGGTACGTAGTTAATCTAGATTTTCAAATTCAAGTCCTTTTGCTGTCAGGATTGGATACAATGACTAATTATTTGTTTTGTTTAATGATTTTAAAGATTTAATTATCATACATATTTTATTTACCTAGGTGGTATGCCAAGAGGTTTTTGCACCCCGACATTGTGGCACCGTATGACTACGTATTCATCTGGGATGAGGACTTGGGGGTTGAGCATTTCAATGCAGAAAAGTGAGTATTGAACATTCCGGGACTTCTTAACAAATTGTTTGTTATACTTCGACTAACATCCTTTTAAAAAACCTTAAAACAATTTTCCTTTTTATTTAATTTTTCAGATACATTAAACTGGTGAGGAAGCATGGACTGGAGATTTCACAACCTGGTTTGGAACCAAGAAAAGGGTTAACCTGGCAAATGACAAAGAGGAGAGGAGATCAAGAAGTTCACAAGTATGAAGCAGTAGGCAAATTATACCAGGAATCTTCGAAGTCAGCTTAATTCATTGAATGTTAAATAACTTCTTCCATCTTTTAATTTTTGTTCAGAGAAACAGAGGAGAAACCAGGCTGGTGCAATCATCCACATGTTCCTCCCTGTGCAGCGTATGTATAGCTTTGAACATTGTTGTTTGTATATCATGCTTTAATTCTCATTAAGATTGGTAAATATTAACCTTCATTTTCTTTCATAAATGTAGGTTTGTTGAGATAATGGCTCCTGTGTTTTCACGTGATGCATGGCGATGTGTATGGCATATGATTCAGGTATCAAGTCTGTTCTTATATTGTTGATTTTCACATTGCTGCTTCTCCCATTGTTTTCTTGGCATTACTCACTCTTGACTCTACTGTTTTTCTTTGACAATTTGTAGAATGACTTAGTCCATGGGTGGGGTCTTGACTTTGCCCTCAGAAAATGTGTAGAGGTTAGCTTTCTATTGCTCCCATCTCCGTTGTATATCTTCTTCCATCCTTGAATATGTGCATGTTTGTGTGTGTTCCTGTCACGACCTGTCGATCAATCGGGTACTCTTATTCGATCTCGTCCTCATTAGATCAAATTGAACTGTCATAAGGACTGCTATAGAGAACAATAAGTACTTGTAATCACGATATCGCATGTCGATTGACCGGTCGTGATTTGTTCATTGATCGGATCACTGTTCACTAAGTAATGTCATATCTAAACTATTGAAAACAGCCTGCTCATGAGAAGATCGGCGTGGTCGATGCTCAGTGGATTGTTCATCAATCTGTTCCCTCTCTCGGGAGCCAAGTAATGAAAGCTTTCCCTCTTTTATTTTTCCAATCTCCCCTCCTTTTTTCTTACCCTCATAATTAATTTACAATTTGGGACTTCAAATAATTTGTTTTTGGTAGGGAGAATCACAAAACGGGAAAGCAGCATGGAAAGGGGTATGTGTTTTGTATTCGTTGTCTTCCATTTTTGCTGTTACTTGTCCATTTAAGTTGTAATTCATGGCTAACACTGCCATTGCGGTTGCCGTTGCCGTTGCCGTTGGCAGGTCAGGGAGAGATGTAAGAAGGAATGGACTGTATTCCAAACTCGTTTTTCAAGGGCGGAGAAGGCATACTTCAGGTCTCTAAATTCTACTTCTCATTAGGTACCGTACAGCCATATATACCCGAAGACCTGACCCTATATTCGTTATTACTTCCTCATTCACATACAAACCGTAGATGACACATTAGATTTGTTTCACTTTCTTTTACTAAATAATCTTTACTTATTGGTCCTAAAATGACAAAATAATGCTGTCTTAATTACATATTCTTTGATCTATCTTTGAGGTGAGGGGTTTTTTTCTACCAAAAATAAAATATTATTTTAAATTAATTTTAAAAAGTATATATAAATATTTTTTTGATATAAATAATTTGGATCAGGTGTTGTATATATCTATTATTGATGCTATTTTCTAACTTTGTTATACTATTCATAATATTAGAATTTGAATCTTGGGCTTTGCTGAAGGGGTTTAACGTACATTTATTTAGATTAATCGGCGATTGTTTTTATAAAAACTGTTAATTTTATTAAAAAGAGTAAATATTCAAAATTACGATGAGCGTTTAATTAAACATAATTTGAACATTTACTAGTTAGTTGAGAATTGCAATCGTACTGGGTCAATACAAAAAAAAAAAGGTTAAGAATTCAATTAAAAGACTGAAATAAAAGATATATATGAATACATTTGTTTGTATTGACAATGAACCACAAAACAAATTCAAATTATAGAAAGATCATTATAATCATAATCAGAGTCGAATGTTGTGGAAAAATTATCCATAAACACTGAAGATTAAGGATTATTATCATATACACAAATCATTTGTTTTTATAAGTGTTTTAATTTTAAGGTTTAAAGTTTTAATTTAGGGGTTTTAGTCTATAAGTTTAAAATCTAGGTTTATGGTTAAAGTTTAAGATTTAGATTTTAGGCTTAAAGATTTAGGTTTTAATTTATAAAATTTTAACTCTAAACTTAAAATTCTATCAACAACTCTATATTCAAAACTATTATACTTAATCTCCAAACTCTAAAACTAATATGTTTACGAAAATAAAGTTTTCATAAACATTTATGCATGAAATAATTATCTAAAATTAATTGGTTGTCGGTAGTACACATAAATATCAATTTAATATATGATATGATATAAAAAATATAATTTAATATTATCATTATTAATACATATACCTTGTAGGCTCTGCGATTAAATTCGAATCTTTTAAGATAAATGTCTTTAATTTTTCATTAAAATCACTCATCGATTCAAATCGATAATTTCTTAAACCATATTATATATATTAATATCAATTTATTTTTTTACCTATACGTAAATTTAGAACTTTTCCTTTCCCATCTAACCCCTTTGTATTAAAATCTCCCAACTTTTAAGTCTTTATCAAAATCCTTTTTGCTGCTGTCCTGTTTCACTCTCATTCTTTGGACAATGCAGTCCAGTGGCGATGGGTCTCCAAGAAGAACCGGACAAAAACTAATGGAAGCAGCCAGCAGGCGGTGTACGTTTAAGATTCGGAGATTGTGTGGAAAAGAATCAGGCGTTGCGTTGCGCCCACAATCACATGGCCTTGGCCTTGGCCGAGTGATGTTTTTAAACGGGGACCATTGCTATTTGCTAGCTTTCCTTTGTTTTGTTTCATAGCACAAACTTTCCATTTTCTTTCTGTCTTTGATTGTTCATTGATGATGATACAACGACACACTGAATTCTTGGGGACCTTTTCCCCTGCACCGTTCAACCATTAAAATATATGGACTACTATTTATTTACGTGTTTCAGATTTGAACTTATATAAAATAAAATAACATCAATATTTTTATCACTCACCAAATAACGAATCTTTGAGTGGAAAGTTGATTATTTTAAGTTTGTGGAAGTAAATTATGTTGCCGGTTAGTAACTTAGGATAATATTGGCCGGAGAATAATGATTAGAGTTGTCTGACGTAAACTTACGCGGCATCCGGAATTCAAGAAACTTCGTGCTGCCACCCAAAACCGGACGCCACCCCCACCCTTTTGCCACAATCTCCCACCTCATTGGCCCGATCATTGTTCCCGTTACACATGGCCTCTCACAATTCATCCACCAGCTTCCGTCTCTGGTCTTCTTTACCATCATTTTTAAATCACCGAGCCCAATACATCACTAATCTCTCACAAATCCTACACGTGTCACCACGTGTACCCGGTGAGTTCACCTCTGGTTAAGTCTCACAAACCAGGGTTAGCACACTGGTGGTTAGCATCAGCCCCCACCATGTATATTTATCACCTCCAGCTTATTCCTTGTCATATTGTTGGTGAAACAACAGTGTTTCTGTTGCTGTATTTTTGTGGAATTTGCTTCCCTTCAATTAAGTCCCTGAATTAAGAACTAGGTTTTTGTTACAGTGTGTTTTCCTGAGAAAAACCGATGGGATTGTCCAACTTTCCGACTGCATCCGAAGGTGTACTTCCTGTGCTCGTACTGAACACGGTTCTATCCGTAGCTTTGTTGAAGAACATGGTGAAATCTTGGCTGCAAGTAATGGGTGCAACTTGGAGCACCACTTTCCCCGCTTCGAGTTTAGACACCGACGACTCGACCATGTTCCTGGACGAGCCTAGGAATGCAAGGGAGAGAAGGGTTTCGATAACCCGATTCAAATCCCTGTGCCACCACAGACACTACTCAGCCGCTGCGACGGATGGCGTCGGATGTTGCGTGTGTTTATGCGGGTTCGAAGCGGACGAGGAAGTGAGCGAGTTATCCTGCAAGCACTTCTTCCACAAAGGTTGCTTAGATAAATGGTTCAACAAGCAGCACAGTACGTGCCCTCTTTGCCGATCTGTTAACTAGAGAGATTGCTGTTTTCTTTCTCTTTTTTTCTCCCTTGTTGGTTCATTTTTGAGCAAAAAAAGATTGTCTAGTGTAACAACAGTCCTTTGTTCAGTATATCAATAAGAAACAATATTAAAAGAATTAATGGAGGGATTGAACAAATTATGATCCTTTAAAAATTGCAGCTTTTGTTTCAAAGCTTAGACCTTCACGGCTTCATCTCAGTCTCCAGGGAGTGAGAATATCCTATAGGAATATCAATGTATGGTCCCATGTTTCTTCAATAGAAGAAGTCTCCTTTACTTTGTATGGTGTAAGAATCATGGGCATTGTTCAGAGTTGTCTTTGATGTCTGTTTTGCTGCTAATTCAGACAAAAGTTTGATTCTACTGTCCGTATGTTTCAGAAAATCTTTAAGCTGGAAAATGTTTTGGAACCATGCAGGCAACCGAGACGTTATTATTGGTTAAAAGAATCAGAAGATTTTGGATTTTGTTAACCTACATGAAAAATCACCTATGCATGTTGATTTCCCTATAAAAATGGACCCAAACTCTGGCCTCAAGTGGATTGGATGAGGACACTTGGTTGGTTTCTGGATCTAAAAAATCCAGAAACAAGGCAACATAGGTGGATTTAGCTGAATCACAAGCTTTGTCTTGGTGTTCAAACACTCATATTTTGTTCCAATAGTTGGTTTGTCACTGTTTATTACAAGATTTTAAAAGAGAGTTGGCATCAAAAGAAATATAACATGTAAAGCACATGTGCTTGACTAGCAAGCATGTGTGTAGGCATATATAATTTATGCTCTATGATATAATGTGTGGAGCTTATTGATCCGAATTGTTCCGACTCTTTCTTTCTCGACCACTCTTCGTCAGCATCTACGTCCTCGAACGCACGAATTTCTTGTGCTCCAACGCGATAAAGTCTTCGGCTTCTTGGTTAACATCTTCCACGACATGAAAATTCTCGGTAGTCTTCACAAGTTGAGGATACCCATAATACTCGGGATCCACCATCTGAGCCCTCGGAACAACAAGAACACGGTTCTTATCGGAGCTCTTGTGGGACCTAAAATCAACAACCGGGTGCCTCCTCGGTTCCTGGTTCGACAGGAAGGGCATAGACTCCGTTGTCGTAACATAACCCTGCTGGTCATATGAGGTATTCCCCCATCTGACCCTATGGTGCTTCTCATGGCGTAGAGGACTATACATTTTACAGTACTCACTCTGGCTTACAAGGTATCTGAATTATGAAACCTTGAGTTATCAAGATTGGATTTTTATAGTACAATGTGACGTCGTTTTGAAGATGAGATCGAATCTAATTCTTTTGTCACCATCAAAGTCGTGTACCGAATAAATTCGAACCAAGGAAGAAGACGATGCTTGGTAAAAAGATGCATGGCTTTTACAAGTTGCGAGTTGTCATTAGATGCCACATGAATTTAGTTATTGAGACTTATTTTTAGTCTTATCTTGCATATGTTCTCTACCTAAATATCAATTGGGTGGGTGGGGGAATAAAGCTTGTTTTAGCATAAGGACTTTTAATTTGTGGCAAAAATAAAATAAAGTTTGATTTAATCTCGTTATATTTTAACAGTTGATAAAGATTTTATAAAATATTAAATATATTATTATGTCAATTTTTGGCAAGTTTTACATTACGTTAATATTTTTCATAATAAAAAAATCAATAAAAAAACATGCTATTATTTATGTAGTTTACCTTAGTAAAAAGTAAAAAATTAAAAGTGTAATTAATTTTAGAGAATATAAATTATATTTTATTTTTAAAAAATATGTTTGGGTAAAATTTGAAAATGACTAGAAAATTAAATATATATATATATATATATATTGAAATTTTAAAAGCATAAATATAAGTTTTTGACTATTTTTACTGAAATTGTTTTAGTAGAGTCAAAAGGATGAAAACAAGAATTTTTAAATTTAACTCTATTCAATCCATGTTCAAATATTCTTAATAGTGATTTTATAACCTTGGTTTATTTAACTATATTTTATTTTATTATAATAATATTTTTCTTATAATTTAATTATTTAACAATTAATTATTTGTTTATTTTTATTTTAAAAAATTAAATGTCAAACATATTTTTATTTTTTAATATTTTAAAAATAAATATAAGATAGTATTTATTCACACATATTTTTAACCTTTAATAACATACTTTATAGATGAAATAATTAAATTCGAATCTTTTAAATAAACATATTATCTACTAAACAAGTACTCGTGGGTAAGTAATATCTATTCACTATTTTTTCATTTTTTTTAAAAAAAAACATGTTTTATTATTATTAACCAAATTTATTTTTTAGTTTAAAAATTTAAAATTTAGAATTATTTTCTAAAAATAAAAATATATTTTAGAACCAAACAGACCATAATGCACTGTGCATTGGTGAGATGGAAAAGGCAGCAGCTCGACCACCAATTGAAGGCTTTTTCCCTCCATTAAGCTGTGAACTACGGACCCTAAGGAGATTGAGAAGTGCCAATAATCTCACTTGTTAACCTCTACAGACTACAGGTCCCTGAACTTCCCCTCCACGATCTCCGACTGTTTCCAACCTTGTTGGCGCATGCCCTTGAAATCCAGTTTCCCTGCTGATACCTCTGCTGGACAAATCCATAGCCATTTTCAATAAAACTTGATGAAATTAAAGGGAATCAACAGAAGGAAATATAAAAACATGTATGCGATAAAATTTCTCTAATATACTAATACTAGAGAATCCAAAATAATACACATGCACCCACAACCGGAAGATTCTCAGGCCTCAGCTCAGCTCAGTGAATGAAATATATTCCCTCCACCAAGTAATTAAAACTCTAATCAAGGGGAAAAGAAAAAAGTTATATGCATTCCCAAGGAACAGGACTCTTAGCCGGATAGAAGACAAGGCTGCTCGGTGAGCCACCGCAGTCATTGATTGTTCGATCGAACCCATCGTGGGGAGTCACACCGGTAGCTCCTCTAACTAGCCAAACCATATCAAGTTATTAGAAGAATCATCCACTTTCTCTTAAACAATTTCCAGGTAAAAGAAATTTGTATTTTTCTGCATTCTCTAAAAGATAGGATGGAAGATGAACAGCTGAGAAAGAATGAGGAATAGGACCCATCTTTCCTATTATTTCCTTGAATGTATACTCCTCTGGAAGCATGTCAAATAGATCAGCACCCTTACAAATGACTCTCTGGACTCTCTTTGGGTTCAAATAATGAGAGAACCTCACTCGATCGTTATGGCTGTAAGCTTTCATCTTAAATATGAACTCGCTAATGTGGCGGAAGCAAAAACTGCAATGCCACCCTGCATCCGCCAAAATCTCATCTGTCTGACGATAATGTGCATACCTTGTTTTACCCGTTTGATACCTATGGACTGATGCCCTCCAGCTTTTGTCATCCACAAGAAACTCGAAAGAATAAAGATAATTCTTTAGCCGAAGATGAAGAACTTGAGGAATGTCATCACACCACCTCAAGAGGTTGATAGTATGTCTGCTCGGTATCTCGTCAACATCAGACATTATCAACAAGTCATCATCCGTAATTCCAGCAATCTTGAGAAGCTGGTCTAATGCTACTCGCTGCATAGACTCCTCAACAAATGGGTTTTCTCCTTTCTTGAACCTTCCCCCAATGGATCCATACGTCAACCGGGACTCGGCAAAATTGAATTGATCTCGGTTACTAGCAAAAACCATAGGCTTCGGGATTCCCGTAAATGTCGAATTAGACTCGAGAAGAACAAATTGTGTAATATAAGGGTACAACTCTTGCCACCGTATGGTAAGAATATCAACTTCATTACTGAACAACACTGCATCATACACCCGTCTTGGAAACTCACGAACTCCCCAACCATGAAGTCTGCAGAGAGTCTCCATTGACACATTCTCATGATAATAATGACGGATATCATGGAAAGGCTTAGGTGGTGATTCCCATAGAGGTCGCAAGAAGTATGAAATCTTCTGTCCATGAACATATATACCAAAAATGCAGGTTGGAACTAGTACAAACAGAAATATATATGTTTTCAAATCAATGCCACGCAATATGCAGCGGATTCTTGACATGCTCAGCCGGCTAGATCCCTGTAGCATAGAAGAAGAAAAACCATATCAATACTAATCAAATATATTAGTAAATTACGAGCCAAAGTAACATTTCAACACCAGGCACTCCAGACACATCAAAGAAATATAAATCTTAAAGAGAAAACAATAATCTCTACCAATAAAACATGTGCAGATCATATGCAAATTTGTAGTGCCTTTTAAGATCCTTAGAGGAGTATTATAGAAGCTACAAGGTAAAATAATATTTGCTTACAAAAATAGCTCCCTGTCAAAAGCATTAATCCAATACCTTTCCAGTCAGTTTCTTCCAGGTACTAAAAGCAATCCAATTATTTTTTGTAAATTAAGTTCCCAAATTACTTATCACCTGCCTTTTTTTTTTACATCTTTGGTATCCGATTTTCAGGTTTCTTTGAATCTTTGTTATTGTACTGATTTTTACATAATCCAGAAAAAGTTAACCAAACAGATTCATCCATAGCTATACAAAATTTCAGATCGATTGGAAAATTAGCAGGAACGCAATCTATCCACCAAATCAAATCATAGGCATACTTTTTTTCAAAATAAACGAGATTAACAGAATACATAGCAGCTAACATATATAAAATTTAACAAAGATCCATCATCCAAGAAGATTTTTCAACTCCATTAACTACCTTCACATTCTTATGAAAGATTTGAACGGCGAAAACAAAAGTAGATCAAGATAGTGAAGTACCTGACCACAAACATCACCGCAGATGTCATCAGTTTTCTTCGGACAGTTATGGCCTCCTCCTTCATTCATCATCCACATCATTTTTTCTTAAAGAATCGAAAGAAAATGGAAATCTTTGAGCTGAGTGCCGCAAAAGCCAGACGATGAACTGCCAGAAACACTCCCTCGATCTCCGCCGATTCCCCGATTCCTTCTCTAACGGTTAGCTTACCTCAACAGGCTATAATCTCTCTCTTTAGAAACGGAATTACCCAAAAGGTCTAAAAAGGAGAGGAACTTGTTTGTAACAATTAAACGGCTCATCGAGCTTAAATAGTTTTTATATTTAATGACGCTTTATTGCAGACAAAACCTTAATATTTAAATTATATTTCAAAATTAAGGACTCTGTTGTTTAAAGTAAAATGTCATGGAACAAATTATCAAATGATATTATTAAAATATTACCTAATAAGAAAAATTATGGGTTATTTTTGTATTTTTAGTAGTTTCAAATTATTAAAAAAAATATTTTTTTATCAATTAACCCCTAAATTAGTATAGTTATTTTTTATCTACGTAAATTAACATTAATCATTATGATGATAATATAATAATTTATAATACTGATATAACGATTAGATACATGTGAAAATAAAAAAATAAAGGACATTGGAACGTAAACAAGGGGGAATTTAAGAAAATATTTAGGTTTATGTTTAGGGAAAAAATAATTTAGGATAAATTTAAGAAAATAAGTTAATAATTATAGTGCTTTTCGTTTAATCGGATAAACTGACTTGTAATCAAACTAAAGAGGCTAGCAGGCAGGGACAAAGCTACCTTGTGTAGTTTAGATTACGTCACCAGTAGTAGCTGACAATTTTTAGATCCTAACTCCGTCTTTGTTAGTAAAACTACGTTATTAGTACCTATCGAGGTGTAGTTTGGACCACGTCACCGGTATTTCGTTAAGTCCTTTCCGTATGGTACATATAGTTTTGGGGCATGTAAAACATACAACATGCAAAGAAGTATACCTCGTCAGATGTTATTAGCGTTGTCATTGCACTTCGTCAGGTATTATTGGCGTAGTTTTACCGTCCTTCTTCATTTGGTTATAAGTCGATTCATCCGATTAAACAAAAAAAAATCTCATCACCCGTACATAGCGAGATTAATCTAATATTATAATTATTATTTTTTTTAAATTACTTTAAATCCACTTAATTTTCTACATATAGATCTAAATTCACCCGTAATTAAGTGATACTGCCTTGCTTGATCTTCTCGGAAATTATTAAAATTGAGTTTAGGACTATGAAATTCAATTGCATAATGTGGGATTTTCCTTTTTATTGTTGAAACGTCAAATTCATCCTTTTTGAAATGTCAACTCACGAAGGTTTAATATTTATTAATAAAGAATTATTTTTATAATTTATAAATAAACAAACAAACAAAATAAATTTATTTCAATTTCAAATATTAGAAGAAGTATTTCAAATAAATCGAAGAATCAACCTAAAAAGTATCAACTTTAAATACCAACCAATCATCATTAGTCAAATCAATGGATCAATCATAGACTCCTCAAACCACGGTTCTAGCCCTATTGCAAAAAAAACTTTATATCTTCAAGGGTAAAATTTTAATATATATGTTTATTTTATAAGATTTTAATTTTAATTTTTTAATTTTAAACTTAAAATATTATACTTCAATTCTATTATTAAATTTTAAACCTTAACCTATGACAAAAATCTCTAAACCTAAAATAATCCTTAAAATTAATAGATTTATTTAAACTTTTAACGTTATATGTATTAAAGCGTCAATTGTTGAGTAATTAACTTTTACAATGTCAATTGTTTATTAATATAAAATCATTAATAAAATAATAAAATAAATATTTAACATTTAATTCTGAAATGTGATGTGGTTTAAATTTAATAATAAAATATAATTTAAATAAAATAAATATATAGAAAGTAGACTAGTGTGAAATGACTCCAATATTTCTTCCACTCTGAGTCAACCTTAATTAATTAGATTGATTTAAGGTCTTTGCATTTTGTTTTATTTTCCACAAATCATCCCAACTCCACACATTCCAAAGTGGGTATGAACAGGGATGGATAATGGGCGGAAAGGACGATTTTAAAAAAATTATATATTTTAAAGAATTAATAAACTATTATATACTTTCTATTTTTTAAAATTTTTATATATTTATCTCTTAACATAAATTCGAGAGAGTTAAATTAAAATTAAAAAAGAAAATAAGAAAATTTTAAATTATTGAGTGGGGACGGGGGTCAAGTCCCCTTGTTTCCTCATTGTACTCCGTCCCTAAGTGAAGGGATATTAATTAATGTTATTTTTTTAATAATATACGGCAAACTTCTTCCATTAAATATTTAACATCATTGTATTTTGAAAATCATAAATTTAAGATTTGTTTGATTCTAAAGAATGGTCTTTTTTTAATAAAAAAGTTTAAAAAAATGGGTATGATTTTTAGAATTTATAAAAATATTTTTTAAAAATGAAAAAAATAAGTAAAAATCAGCTGAGTCTGAACCGGAGTGTAGGGCAGAAACGTGGTTAAGGTGGCCGTGGGATGTTGAAGAATTCAAAGACCCTGACAATGGGGTCAACTATGGTACAATTGCGTAGCTGTTAGAACAACATGTCACATGCAATTTAGATTCTTAATCCCCAAATTTCTTTGTTTTAATAGTACTACTATTAAATTTGTAGCTCAAGGCATAAACCCTACTCCTACTATAATTAACGATTCTAGTAGTTTACTTTATTGGTAAAGAAGCAGTGGTAAACGCATTTTCCAAGAAAAAACAAAGGCAGTAAAGTCATATGGCCTATGGGTGTTGTTGTTGCCGAGGAAATTAACGTTTTCTTCTTGTTCAGGCATTTTCCATGGAACAAACTTGAACCTGACATCGAATATACCTGAAGAACATCTTGTATCATTAGACCTGGAGATGCTTGAAAGTTTCAACTATTTCCTCGTTTCTTGTTGTGCAGGAGACACAAATCCAGACATTTAGATGCCTTTTTGACCAACTGCTCTAAACCTGGCAATTATGTTTAAGAATTTTTAACATACTGATAAGCTATATTATATAATTTCTGAAATGAAAATATTAGTTCATCCTCGACCTTTTTCCGTGCTTTTCTTGGTTCGTGGAATATTTTTGGCACGTTTACATTGAGGAAAGTCCAAGCAAGCAAAGCCCAAACATCAAACATGCATGTCAGGATTTGATTAATATTAAGACATATATAAAAATACAGAAAAGTAAAAAAATAATTAATCAATGTGTTAAAAAAAAAAAGTGTTGTTGGTTTACTACTTTACTTTGTCCTATACTGTTGGGTTTAATTATTATTTATAAAAATTTACATATTTTTAAAATAAATTTTAGTTCTTTTAAAAAACAGTCGTGACTAGGGGCGAGTATTCGATCGAGTCGAGTCAAAAAAAATTCGAGTTATTCGAGTTGACAAGTCATATTTTATAATTGAAACTTTATTTAAATTTTTTCGGTTCGAGTCGAGTTTTCGAGTTTTTATAAATATTTAATTATAATTATTTATCAAGTTATAGTATGATTTAATTCCAATTTAAACAACTTTCTCTAATCATATAAGATATACATATATAGATTTTTTTTCATATGTAGCAATATTTCTTTATATTTTTATACATCAATGTATATATATCATAAAAATTGAAAGATTCATCTCAAACTTAAAAATTAATCCTTTAATTATTAAAATTTTTGAGTTATTCGAATTTTCATTTTACAACTCGAACTTTATTTGAAAATTTTCGAGTCGAGTCGAGTCAATGAAATTTCGAGTCGAATCAAAACAAGTTGAGTATTTTCGCCTCAAGTGAGTTGAGTTATTCATTTTTTCGAGTCGAGTTGAGTTTTGTTCACCCCTACTCACAAGGACGGAGCTATGTGGGGATGGGGTGGAACAATCACCCTCCCCTGAAGAATTTTTTTTCACTTTTTTCCCCTATTTAAATTATTTTAATTTTTATTTTATAAATTTATCTTTCCTACTTCTAAACATTTATGTTTTGTCCCCTTAACCTTAAATCCTAGTTTTGTCCATGCCTACTCGTGACCAAAAGAGAAAAAAAAACACCTTAAAAATGAGATAAATAGATCTCATTAACTTAAATTACAAATAATATAATAAATCAAATATATTTAATACTTTTTTTTCATTCATTGCGACCAAAAAACCATTTTGACGGGAAAATGGTTGGAAAATTTCTCTGACCCTAGGCCTATGAAATAAATATAAAGGTACCTGAAGATAGACCGTGGCATCTACACCTAGAGAGCCTTTGAAACAATTGTGCCGGCCCATGGATCTAATAATAATTCATAATGTATTCGACAAATAATTTTCCAAATCTTTTGCTTTCGGGAAGGAAATTAGTGTCGTCGCCTAAAAACATCCTACTGAAACCTACTCCTTACAATTTCTGAACCTACTAGACTAGAGGACAAGGGATGAATTATGCAGGAAATCATAACCATAAAAATAAAAACTTAGAAATTGGGTCGTCGGAAAAGCCGAAGGGTGAAGGATTACTTATTGTCCGTACCAAGTGGTCCAAGAATTACAAGATTGAACCGCCGGCTATCCATCATGGTTCAACTCAATCACTCCAAATACTACTTATTAAGACACATTTACTAATTCCTAACTTTATACTTAAATATTTCATTACTTATTTTTTAATTACAATATTTATTCATAAATATTTATACTTATTTTTTTAATTACAATATTTATTCATAAATATTTATACTTATTTAATAATAAATGGATACTTTATAAATATAATAATTAAATTAATATTTTTTATATTTTAAAAATATTTGAATTGTATGAATAAAATTTAAATAATTATCTTAGCACAATTATGTCAAATCAATAATATATATTTTTAGTGTGTCGTAATCATAATTATTTGACTTGTGGTGCAATGCAATCGATTAATGATTTTTATTTCTATAATAGTCTTAATTTATTATTTTTGTTAGTATTTTTGTATTAATTTAATTTTTAAAATAGTTTAGCCCTTATCATATTTATCGTTGGTCAAATAAGAGACAAAATAATTGTATAACTTGACTCTTTTAAAAATCAAATTAATGCGAAAATATAATAAGATGAAATCAATAAATTATATTATAAGTTTGGCTTATCATATCAGTTATGTTCCCATTAAGTTATATCTACTCACTTTATCACTATTTTTTATGTTATTTTTTCCGATCAATGAATCTTTATTCATTTTTTCCATGTCATTTAAAAAATTTATTTTCTAAAAATTAGATTAACGACATAAATAATTAATGGTAAAATAAATAATTTTTATTATTTATAAACCACGGATGATGTGACGAGTCAGACCCATAATATAATATCTTTTATCGTAGGATAAAATAACCCTTGAGCTAATTTTAAAGCATTAATAAACCTGTTCAGTTCTCTCTTCTTTATTATAAATAATTAGTACTTTACAATATTACAATATTAAATTTTAAATTTATAATTTTCTTAAAAATATATGAAATAACAAAATGAATTAACTACTTTTACCACATTAAAAAAACTTCATAATTACAAATTTAAGCTTCGATATAATTGTTAATAATTTTTATTTTAACTTGACCTACTCATAACGTTATAAAAGTAAAAGTATGAAATTATGTCATATTAATACAAGGTAGTTAAATCTTGAATTAGAACATAGTATAGGGACTAAAATCAGAATTAAACCTACTTGTCATTTAGTATTTCCTCATGTGTTTGTTATTGTCTAGTTCATATTAAACTAATATTATTTTCCATCTGCTGTACCAAATCAATGTCTAAGATGTTGAAAAACTGAAACAATTTGTATCCCAACTTTTTAGACACCAATGGCTTTTATATTTCCATCAACACTGTTGTTGATGAAAAATGCAATGATTGATCGAACCAATCGTCGTCATAATTATTTATATTAATAGTGTCGTATAAAAAAATTATCACAAAAAATAATATTTGTGACTAAATTGTTCTTTGTCACTATCAATTTGTCATTAAAAACCTATATTATTGTAGTGAGAAGCTATCGATTTCAAAGATCAAACGTAAAGTTACAACCTTTTATGTCAGCTCAATATCATCCTCAAACTTTATTAAAATTATACATATTCTTAATGGTGTAAATAAATAGAGCGTTTGACAAATTATTCGCAAATTGTATAATGTATCATTTATGTTTATAAATAAGTTTGTTTATCGTCTAAGGACTAATGATGAAGGTAGGGACTAAATTGAACATGATGAACATTGAAATTCAAACTGTGAAGTCTGAAGAACTTAGGTACTAATGATGTAATTTTACCATTTAGGCGAACATACAGCAAACTATAAACGAACATGAACATTTTAAAAAATAAAAATAAATAAACAAACATAAATAAAGCGTTATTCGTTTAAACTCGATTCATTTACGTTCTTCCCCGCGATAAATTAGAATAGATGGTTCGAGTTCATTTCATGTGTATTTTCATCTTTAGAACTGTGTAAACAACAAGAACAAGAAACACCTTACACATGGGACATTGTTTTGTGCTGTCAACTTTTGAAGTCTGGTGTAAAACTTTAGACTTTTTTACGATGATGAAGTAGTAATTCGACGTTCAAATTATGGAAACAGCAGAAACAAAGGCAACAGCGACTTGTTTTTCTGTCTCGGCAGTCAGCCCCTCGGTCGTCATGTTCAATCGACAACTCTTAGCTGTAGTGAAAACGAAATCATCTTTCTCTCTACCCAAACAGGAAAAAGAAAATCTTGAAATTTAACCCCACCAAACAGTGAAAAAGGTGATAATTGGTTGCTATTATTACCTAGACGTTAATCAAAATGGGGTCCCATTGATGATTAGATTTCTACTGGTTCTTCACAGTAAATAATACCAGCAAGGTAAAGCTGGAAATCTGTTTGTCGTATGAACACTCAACCTGTCTTTTTGCCATGCGTTGCACGCGAATCTTTGACGAACACAGGAAGTTTATGGTGGATTACTTGACAGACAAGACAAGAGTAGCATAATAAAACCCATCATTGATCAACACCTGCAACTGTGATTTTCAAGCTTTAAAACACTTTTATTATTAACTAAACACTAGATTATGTAATTATCATTATGTTCTGGCGTATGGTCTCATGAATTGGGGGTGAAGATGTAAAACAAGTAAAGAAAATAGAATGAATTGGAGGGGAAAATGTGGAAATTATATGTCGGGTTTATTTATGTTGAAGTCTAAGATTTAGGACACAAACCGTGATTAAAAATAGTATGAGGTCCCAGTTGGATTTTGTCATCAATGCTAGTAAAATTAGTACTTTCTCCCTTTTATTAAGCTTTTTTTTAGTAATATTTCAGTGTAATCATGATGACAAATCGTCTGCTCCTTCACTATATCTTTATTAATATATTTACTTTAAGCTAGTGGGTTTAGAGTATAAGATTAAAGGTTAAGGGTTGTGGTCAGGGTTTAGGGCATTAAGAGTAAGGTGTAGTTTTTAGGGTATAGGGTTTAGAGTTTAGGATGAAAATTTTAAATTTTAAGAGTTTTCTAGTACAAGACATAAAAAGAAAACATGATTAGGGACATGATTTTTAAATTTTTAAAAACGCACATATTACACGTACAAATGGCTTAAACTCGAGTCTCTTAAGAATAAAGACCTTTCTATTCCCCTTGTACATTCAATTGTAGAACTTCAACTAGTGTGAGAATTTTGTGTTTTTACTCATAATAAACACAAACCCTACATTTGAAACAATCTGAAAGTGACGTTTTGTTCCAACTCAGTTTCAGATTACTGAACCGAGGGTTACAATTCATGGGTCCTGAATACTATACGATCTGGCAGAGATGTTGGTAATGTTTTGCGTATGAGTTTCCTTTTGTTAATGTACATACAAAACTCCAAACCCTAAACAGGGACACGACAGACGTCAGACAGACAGACAACGATAACACAAGCATTTCACTCCAAAGATTATACCTCCGAATAAACCAGACGAATAGCTTTTAATCTTGAACACCAACTTGTAAGCATTTCACTGATGACTTGACTTTAACTTGGTGTGTCGGGTGCAATACGAACCAAGCATTTCACTGTTGCAAGCACATGTATGATCCCTCTGTGCTTAATTTGTAGGGTAAACTTAACAAATGGTCACTAATATATATATATATATATATTTGAATGTTTATTTTTGTTATTCAACTTTCAAAAACTATGAACTAAACATTAAAGTTTCGATTTTGTTATAATTCAATTACCGTTTTATAATAATTAAATATTAAATTTATATTATAGTATTTATAAAATTCGATAATAATATTTTAATAATTAATATATTATTTTAATTGTTTACTCGACACGTAATTAAATTGTTAAAAGACATCTAACGATTCAATGTCTATTTATAATAAAATTTAAAATTTATTATTTATTTTATAATTAATGAGCACCCAAATTTGTAATCTCTAAAATTCAACCTTGAGGGTCCACAATGTTTTCCAATCGAAAGAATTCCAGTGGGTGGGCCAGAAGATGGTCCCAGTCAAAGTAGGAGCTGTCTCTCGACCATCCACCCCGTTGGGTAGCATGGACACTGCCCATTAATACAGCATTTGCTGATCATCCTTTTTCTTTTCCTTGGGGTTTGACAGTAACTTATGCCCACAATTACACTTCACTGCTAGCGCTAGGTAGCCAACGCCAATCCAGTCTCTGCTTAAGCTTATGCAACACAGCTTGTCTGAATTTTCCATGCAAATTCGATATCTAGATGTTTTTACTTTGTTTAAGGAAAATAAAGCATTCATCTGTCATTATATAAGCGGGAGAAAATACTTGTTTATAAAGATTTGGTGACAGAAACAGCACTCATTGCAGGTGTGAAAAGTGTAGATAAAGCTTTAGGACATGAATCATGTGGGTGGGGGATGTTGTGTAATATTTTGTATGATAATCATGATTTAGAGTACTCTTTTGATAGACTCGAAATTATATTTTATATTTTTAGTTTTCGCTCATAGTTTCGAAAA
The DNA here is from genome assembly GCA_035048815.1 of Abelmoschus esculentus. Classification (NCBI taxonomy): domain Eukaryota; kingdom Viridiplantae; phylum Streptophyta; class Magnoliopsida; order Malvales; family Malvaceae; genus Abelmoschus; species Abelmoschus esculentus. The sequence continues at coordinate 2,126,465 of JAUCBN010000031.1, read as the reverse complement.
TCTTTTAGATGATTCTAAACCGAAGAATGGAATATGAAAAACACTTTCATTTATCTCATGCAATCTAACGTCTCAGCCTCAATCATGCATATCAAGTAAATCTGCTGACCTACATTGCCCTTTGGAGTTTGGACCAGTAGGCTTTAATTCATGATGAGAAGGGCTGTACTGAGTCAAAACACTGTGGATAGGTCTTTAACAACTGCACCAGCCGTTCCGGTTTAATGAGAATGGCCATATGACAGTAGCGGAGACGAAAGCTAAACTTGGTGGCACTTCTAGCGATTCTTTCATTCTTAATGATGCATCTTTAGATCATAATATTAAATTTCTTCACGAATATTTTTACGATTACGGATTATAATTGTAGATACCACGAATATTACGTAACATGTAGCGATTGATACGGTCGTGAATTTAGATTTAATTTAATGCTCAAATAATTTGCAAATAAAAAACATATTGAATATTTTTAACAAATCACAAATTTAGATACCGATAATTAACCTCATCATAATCTTCTATTAGTTCTGGTCAAAGCTCATGGACTTGGCTTACCTGCCCTCTGAACGGAGGTGTTAAGGGGTGGGAGGGCCCATGTCCCCACCCAAATTATTTTTATCTTTATTTTATTAAAAAATTAAAAACTAATTATTTATTAATTTTGTACCTTTATTTTTCAAATATTTATATTAGCTACCAATTTCTAATTTTGACTCTGTTCTAGCTTTAAAAAAATAAATTTTATGTTATAAAAAAATTTAAAAATTAAATTTTAAACCGTAAAAATATATTATACCCCTAATTTTCGGTATTCTAACCCTAAAATCTGATATGCAAATTGCAAAGTCGTGGATAAGGATAGTTAAAGCCTAAAGGCAATTATGATACACTCTTCCTTATTTTAGGCTTTCCCTTTCCCCTCTTTTCCCTGTATTTTCCTTTTAATATTTCGTAAAGCTACTGCTGTCTGCTAGGAGACTATAATATAAATTACAGAAACTTTTTTTTATTACAAAATAAAAGAATTAGTGAATTACCAAAGGGTGATCTAGAGGCGTACATTAGAGTTTGACTAAAATAATCCTGGTGCGTACAGGTGAAAAATTAAAAAAAAATGGCAATGATGAGCGTGAGGGACACAAGTGGGCGCAGGTTAAGCACGTGGGTGCTGTCTTTCTCAATGCACGCTGCCATGGCTTCGTCTTGTGTCTTATGTCTTAAAGTCTGAACTCACTCGGACCACCTCGCAATTTACCCTTCGAACTTGAAACTCGAAACACCATATATATACACATAGTATAGACATATTCTTTCGATATTACAAAAAAGGGTGTATATATTTTTATACATATATACTTTTTCATGATTGGAAAATGTTTGTGAAGAGTATCAAAAGCGTTAAATTTCAGGTACTTGTCTCAAACAAAAACATTTATTTATTTGACAGTGGAAGAGAGTCTGTCTACTTTAGAGTAAGGCGGTGAGAGAGAGCTGTTCTTTCTTGGTTCATATTAGAACACTTTTCTGGAGTTTGTGGTCTTCTTTTTTTTCTGGTTTTGAGAGGTTGCTTATTTGAGAAATTTTCTTACAGGAAATGGGTTATATTGTTCGAAGAACATCTTTTGGTTAGTGTTGGGGAAGGAACATTTTAGTTTAATTTTGTGTTCTTCATGTCAGGGTGTGTTTGGTGAATACAAAAGTTTGAAGTGAAGAAAAAAGCAAACAGAAAATCCAGTCATGAAGTTTATGAAACTCGGATCCCGGCCTGATACTTTCTACTCTGCCGATGGTGTAAGGTATGTTCTGTCGGCTGTTGAAGACAAATGGTGTTTTTTGTAGGAAGCTGCCGTTAATGTCTTTTCTTGTTGCAGGTCTGTCTCTTCCGAAGTCTCCAGTGACCTTATAATTCAAGTGAAAGGAAGTAGATATATGCTTCACAAGGTAAACTTTTCTCTGGTTTTCTCTGGTTGCTGAAATTTTCGAACCAGGATTAGGATATGTTTCATTTGAATCATGTTCTGTCCTTGTTTTACTTTTGCAGTTTCCTTTGTTGTCCAAGTGTTTGAAGTTGCAGAGGATATGTTCCGAATCCCCTGAAACATTACAGCACCAAATAGTCCAATTACCTGATTTCCCTGGTGGAATTGATGCGTTTGAGCTTTGTGCTAAGTTCTGTTACGGTATCACAATAACTCTCAGCGCTTACAACCTCGTCGCCGCCCGATGTGCGGCCGAATATTTGCAGATGACTGAAGATGTTGAAAAGGGGAACTTAGTTTGCAAGCTTGAAGTTTTCTTCAATTCTTGCATCTTACATGGTTGGAGAGACTCTATTGTCACTCTTCAAAGCACCAAATGTTTTCCTTTATGGTCGGAAAACCTTGGGATTACGAGCAGATGCATCGAAGCCATTGCTTCGAAAGTTTCGACACACCCTTCGAAGGTGACCTTATCGCATAGTCAATCGAGGAGGGTTCGAGATGATATGTCGTGTAACGGAAAAGAGAGGCAGCTGCAGAAGCCTGTGATGAAAGGTTGGTGGGCTGAGGACATTGCCGAATTGGGGATTGACCTTTACTGGAGAACCATGATTGCTATCAAATCTGATGGGAAGATGCCTTCTAATCTCATTGGTGAAGCATTGCAAATCTATGCATCTAGATGGCTGCCTTACATATCAAGAAAAGTAAAATCTAACAAAGAAGCAGCAGCATCCGACTCCGATTCAGACTCGGCTAGTGAGGTTACTTCAAAGTCCAGGCTGCTGTTGGAATCAATAGTGAGTCTACTCCCTTCGGAGAAAGGCTCGGCTTCCTGCAGTTTTCTACTTAAGCTCTTGAAAGCAGCCATCATTCTTAATGTTTCGTCTTCTTCGAAGATGGAATTGGCTCGAAGAGTGGCGCTTCAGGTAGAGGAAGCAAGAGTCAGTGATTTGCTAATACCCTCGTTGTCAAACTCGAGCACTACCCTCTATGATGTAGACATAATCCTCACCATTCTGGAGCAGTTCATGTCACAAAGACAGAGTCCACCAACTAGTCCTCCTAGATCGAAGCTGGTGTCTGAAAGGAGGAGGAGGAGGTCTCGTTCGGCCGAGAACATCGATTTTAAGCTTCAAGAAAGTAGGAGGTCTTCTTCAGCATCACACAGTTCCAAATTGAAAGTAGCCAAAATTGTAGATGGGTATCTTCAAGAGATTGCCAGGGACAAAAATTTACCTCTGTCGAAATTCATTGCAGTAGCTGAGACAATCCCGAGTTTCTCACGGCTTGTCCACGATGATGTTTACCGAGCTATCGACATTTATCTCAAGGTAATTAAAAACCAGTTTCGATGCTGTCATTATATTACCAAACTTCACACTTGCGTTGAAATTTGTTGCAATATTGCAGCATCACAACTAAACTAAACCAACCATCTTGACTAAATTTTGATCTGCAATTCAAATGCTACACTTGTTATTAATTGACTTTCAATCATATTATTGACATTAAATTATACTGTTATTAGTTGTCACATGAAGGTGCAAATAACTGTAGTTCTTGTTTTCGACTATCCAGGCACACCCCGACCTAAACAAGAGCGACCGGAAAAAACTGTGTCGCGTTTTGGATTGCAAAAAGCTCTCCGTTGAGGCCTGCATGCACGCTGCACAAAATGAGAAACTTCCTCTTAGAGTAGTGGTACAAGTTCTCTTCTTCGAGCAGGCTCGAGCTGCGACAACCGGAGGCAAAGTAACTGAGCTCCCTGGAAACATTAAGGCACTTTTAGCCGCTCATAACATTGATCCATCAAAGCCTCCGGTGCCTTTAAGCACTACTACCAGCATTCCAGCAGAAGACCAATGGAGCATCTCAGGCCTTAAATCACCTAAGTCCAAAATGTCAACATTAAGGATGAAACTCGCCGAAGATGATGATGTAGACGAAATCGACATGAACACCGATGTAATGGGAAGACCATCGAAGTTTAAAGGCTTCTGCGCACTTCCTACGGTACCGAAAAAAATGTTCAGTAAGTTGATGTCCATCAATAAAAACGGCAGTGAAAAGAGTTGAGATTGAAACTGTGTTCATGTCCAAGCTGGGGATGGTAATTTCAAGAGTAAAAAATATACTATCTTCATTTTTCTTGTCTTGTCTTTTCTTTTAGTCCTTGGATCAAATGCCTTGGTAAGTTTAGCTGAGAAACAAAGAATCTCAATGTGCATTGTTGATGTACCCTAATATAATAAGAATCAAGATTTCCAGGAGATACTGGAAATTTCTCTTTGGTGAACATGAATCTCATTACTAAAATGCAACCGGCTAACCGTGGGGCAGATATTGCTGTTTTAGTACATGCATCTGCAACTTTTTTCCAAATCCCTGCAGGATCCTCAGGGCAGGAATCATGATGCAGTGATGTTCTATTGGAATTTCTTTGTCTTGTATCTTTGTTTTGAGCTAATTTCTGATATAGAAAAAGTGTTTTAGCATCTGCAAAGAATCAGATTTATTATATTTGTGCTTGGATTTGTTTGTAGGGGAATCAACAGCGAAGCTGATGAAATATGGTAAAAGCAACAAAACCTGTGTGGGTTGGCAGTTCACATGCATATGAAAGATCCATTGCTTTACACATCGTCAACCTTTGGACTCAATTATTTCATATCATTCATTGCTCGATCATGATAATTCACATTCATAAGAAAAAAATCCTAAATCTGAGCTATAAGTCTGTATGAGATCTATCTGCATGCTGATTCAGATGTCCCTCTCTTGTCCTGTTGAATAGGCTAAATTTTTCAACTTTCTCAATTATAGAGCCGTTCTGTGTCATAGTCACGCTGGTTGAAGTTGTTTTATAGCCATCATTTTATTCATCATCTTCATCATGGCTTTCCTCAATAATGTCACTTCCATTTCCAATCAGTGGTTGATATGAGTTTACTTGCCATTGAATTTTTCCAGTCACAGTCACAGTAGAGCGTTAAGATTAATGAAGAGATAATATATTGTACCCGCATCAGATAATTTTAAAAAAATAAAAAATTATTTTTATTTTAATAATAATTTTTAATTATTTATAGAAATGATTATTTATGGGACACTTTTTAGCAGAATATTGAAAAACTATGGCTAAGTAAGAGGATTATTACAAGATAATATATGTTTATATATTATTAATCCTTCGATAATTGATATATACTTTACAGACAATTTGTGAAATTTCAGTTCCGCGAGTACCTATGGAATGGACTCATCTGAAAACTTGTGGTCTGTGGGGAATGGTGATTCACAGTCTTAAACATAGTGATTCCTACATCTTCTGGAAGACAAATAAATCAACATCTGCAAACCTTATCCAAGACCAAACAACCTGTTCCACTGCATTGCCTGCACATTTGTCTTCACTTGATGCCTCCTCACAGTTCATCTGCTCAAATCCAATAAATTTTGGTGCCATATACAATCCAGACACTGCTAGAATCAGTTATCATATATAGGCTCCTTGCCATATTTCAACAGTTACTGGCTTACTGACATGCATCTTTATTGTCATTTCTTTGTATTAATTCGATAAATCTGTCGAAACGATAAAATATTTACATATATAGATATCGATATGTATATGACGTATTATTATTATTATTATCACGAACTCATTTAACATAATAAAAACAAGTTTACTTGACAAATACTTAATCAAGATTAGAGTCAATAATACAACGAGAAATCATTGATGCCCCATACATCTGCACCATTGCTAGTTGCAACATTATTCATCAGTGGCAGAATTTGGCTCAGATGTATTATCCTTGAGTGTTGCGGATTGAGATTCGATGCTTTTGGTCCGTTGGAGACTCGGGGCTCGATGAACCCTGCAACGGAACGAACCGGGATGAGTAGTCGGAGAGCATAGGCAATTGGTCTTTGTCATACTCGGCTGTCGGCTAAGTCCCGATGCTACTTGTCCTTGCCCTGATGCCGGTGTGTCCACATGAGACTCTACGGTGCCTCCGGTTATCATTTCGGTCTGTGACGGAATCTCCAACTTCAGATCCTTCTTCGACATTTGTTTACTTTCTGCTGCCAAGGTTCAAAGCTTAGGATAATACTTGATCAACAAGAAACCAATTTAATAAGTGGAGATGGCAAGAAAACCACTTGGTGGTGGCTAAAAATAAGAAGAGAGACACAATTGGCCCGTCACGGCCTCACGGGATCTATAATCTCTTCCATCAACTTCCCCACCTAAAAATGTATCACTTTTTTAATGCCTCAACCACTTGAAGAAAATATCATCATCAAACGGGAAATATCGGGAAAAAAATTGTTTGAATCGAACCGAATCGAACTGATTAAATTATTTTTTAAAGTTTATAAAGTTTAATTTAAATAATTTTATCATTTTCTAAAATATTTAAATAAATTTATCTAATTAGTTTTCTATTTCAGTATTCCAAATTGAATATTTTATTTCTAACCCTGAACTCAATATTCATACCCATGCTAAACCCAACTCATTTACATTAAACTTAAATAACCCAATATAAGTCCAATCCATTTTAATTCAAACCCATTTACAAAATTAAATAATCAACCCAATTCCAAGCAAAATTTACAATTAATCGAGTATTTGAATTTATCAAATCAATAAAAAAACATCTGCAATGTGTATTGGAGTGTAGAATACATTAATGGTTGAATCCATTAATGGTGAACTTCCGCTTCCAAGAACCATAAATACTTATCAAGTAGGAGAAATGGCTACAACATTATGAAACTAACAGATATAACTACTAGGAGTAGGAGCAGAGACCTAACCTAGCAATAGCATACATGGACACAAATGTTCCAGTTTTAAACCACATACCTATACGCACCAACACCTGCATGAAGCTTTACTATGTGTGTTGCACTTTTTTATTTCGGTATAGAAACACAATATTAAAATGAAACATAGTGTAAAAGCATTCAGCGACATTCAATTTGGAGCCAAATCCAAGGATAGTTTAGATGTCACCATACACGAATCACATAGCATCCATTCATCTACCACCAACACCATGTATACACACAGATCTTGTACTTGCAAAGCTACTCTTATTTGGAGACTGACGACCTCTCGAAACAACTACACATAAGACCATATGGTCCATATCAAGCACGTGGAGATCACAGTTGTTGATCCAGATATGAATCCCCAGGAGCCTTTGGACCGCTTAGGTATCCTCCGACACCGGATACAAAGTTGCTCACCAATGATGTTCCCCAAGTCAACCATCCTGTCTGACCTTGTTGATTACTAGCTTCAAGATTGATTCTCCTTTGCTCCTCTGTCACTATTTCTAGCCACTTTTTCGACATGAACTCTTTAACAGCATCAGCCCCCTTGCTTGCTATCTCAATTGGAGGCACGATGAGAGGATTCTGGTCCAGATTGAGCTTCACTAATTTTCCAAGGCGGCTGAATGTATAAGGTAGAACCCTTATTTGGTTGTTGCTTAGATCAAGTTCCCTGAGATTAGTCAGATCAGTAATAGTATCAGGAAGTTCTGTAAAGCCATTGAAATTACTACTCAGGTTCAGGACTTCAAGGTTCGTCAGTCTCCCAATCGCTTGCGGCAAGCCATGAAGCTCGTTGAAATGAGCATCCAGATATTGCAAGGACCTCATTTCACTGATTGATGATGGCAGGAAATGGATTTTATTCAGATGGATTGACAGCTTTTGAAGATTTAGGAGCCCATATCCAATGTTTGCTGGAAGACATGTCAAGTTGTTAAAGCTTGCATCCAACTCATGCAATGAACTGCAAAAGAAAGATGAACTTATAATTCAGACACAACCAAGAGCCAAGTCAAGGAAAGGAATGAAAGCTGGTAGCCCTATATAAATAGGAAAGGTAACAAATCCCCCCCTCTCCTTTGAAAATCCTATGACTTCCTTTAAAAATTAAAAAGAAACTTTATTCTATTTATCTTCTCCATTGATAGGAAAAGACAAGTGCCTCTCTGTCCTATTTTAAGGATATTTCTCATACAATATCAAGAATTGCAATCATTTGGTTTCCACATCGAAACGAGGTCATGCTTTCATGCATCAGTTATGACCTATGTTACTAAAATTTAGGGATGATTGTAGGACATGAATATGCTCAATTTTCATCCAAGGTTATTCATACATTTGGAGGATCATACCCCATCACAATATCCAAATATATATAAGAGACATGTACTTCAGCGAATATGAAGTAACATAATACCAAGACAATATTTCAATCTCACGAAACACAGACTTTGAAATAATTTCAGGGTTCAGAAACTTCTGTAAATGACTATAACTGAACATTTTGACGCTCTTCAACATTTTGATAATGGGATTGAGATTTGGCAGTGGTCCTGTATGTAAGATCAAAACACCCAAACTTGAATCTGTAACTATAAGAGTGTTTGGAGCCCTTAATCAAAAAACAAATTCCACATGCAGAAAATTTTCATGTATCTTGCTAGATATATAACCAAAATTTTAAATGTAATTGTTGTTATGTAGATGAAACTGAAAACAAATTCTTTCAGTAACAACCAGAAGATTAAGAGTTCTCCTTACCAAGAGAAAGGTTTAACTTTTATCACCGATAAACAGATGTTTACTTTGTTAACGGTCAAGGAGGTACTTTACCATTCTCAAACAAGGTAGAACCTTTTATCCTTTCCTATCATATCTAGGACACTTTGTGTACTTCACACAAGAACCATAAGTGGGGTACAAAACCAGCACAAGAAAGAAAAAAGCACACATAATACCTGCATCTAGCTATGCTTTCAGGGAGAGCGTTTAGCTTGTTTCCCGAGACATTAAGGATCCTCAAATTAAGCAACAAACCAATGGAGTCAGGCAGATATTGCAATTGGTTGGAGGATGCATCAAGCTCCTCGAGTTTCTTGAGCCCTCCTATCGAATCAGGAATGACCTGGTTCCCATACACCAAGCAAAACAACACAAAAATACTATTAGAAAAACGAATTCTTCATACTCAAAACCAAAGATTTCATCATTATTACACTAACCAATCACTAATCATCATTATTTCAAGAAAGATATTATGAATAAAGCAACTACCTATATTGTAAACAATTACAATTAACATATATAAAGTAGTGACTAGACTGACAACCTTATCTAAGATAAAGCAGAAGCTCATTGTGCAAAACAGAGAAATGGCAAATATGAATCATTTTTACAACAGGAAGTAAAGCAATTCTAATTCAATAGCGAAAAAAGAAACAACTGTAATTTCATCTGAACCAATTTGGCAAACAGAAGAATTCAAGCTTATAATACCTCTATCTGGTTACTGGAAAGATTAAGATGAACCAATCCATGAAGTTTTCCAAAGGCCTCGGGTAGAAGCCTCAGGCTCCTTCCGGAAAGGTCAACTCTTTCAACGACCCCAGTTTCAGCTTCTTTCAGAATCCTCACGACTTGTTCATTTACTTCATCATCACCTCTCATTTTCTCCACAGCCGAACGGTAGAGACGACCCAGATTCTCCTCCACCTCGATCAACTCTCTCTCGTAATCCTCATGCAATGCTTCCAACCTGATCACAGACTTATACAACTCCACCTCCTGTGAGGAAGATTGGGTTTCTTGATTCTCGATTATCTTTGAACGGGCGGCGGAGACAGCCGATGGGTCGGGTCTGGGTCCAAGGGAGCGTAGGAGAGAGTGGGTTTGGTTGACGGTGGCGGGAATGGATCGGGAAAGTGAAGAAACAACCGTGGAGTCAGATAGACGGGGGAAACGATTGTATAAGTCGTTGAGGATGTCGGGAGGTAGCGATGGGTAATCGTAGGGATCTTGCTGGTTGCATATGTACGAGAGAATCGGGAAATTTGAAATCGTAGAATCCATTAAAAGCTGTTTTCAAGACAGAGATTGTTTAGCGGGTGACAATGATGACTCTGAGCTGATGAGCACAATCTCTGGGATAGCATTCCAAAATTGTTAGCTCGTCGTCATGTTATCAGCTTGACCTGATTTAGCGGTTTCCTTTGTTCACATCCGGCACTGATGTTTGATTGATCTCTCTCCTTCGGGGCTTGACTTCTTCATTCTACGGATGGGAGATGGTAGTTTGGGCTTTACATTTGTTGTGGTGGATTGGAAAAGAGGGGATGGGGATGGGAGTTCCATAGAAATTGGATCACCCAACCATGACCCAAACAAATAGATACTATTATAATTTAGGGTTTGATGTTAAAATATAAAATTCTTAATATTACTTTATAATTTAAATTATACAGTCGCTCTGGTTATAATTAATATGTAGTGGATAAAATATATATATAAGTTCATTAAAAATTTAACCGATCCAAATATTCGTGTTATTCATGATATATGAGTGTACCCGACAAATTTTAATTTATACCTAATTTTTAAGAATTAATCGATTATTTATAAAAATTAAATTTTTTTAATTTTTAAAAATAGTTATCAAACTATTTTTATACCGAATTAAAAACGGTTTTGACAATGACATAAAACCCAATAATCGTTTTTTATTATTTGTTACAATCGATGCTAAATTTTTGTTCTTTAGAACACATTTTACTTGCATAAGGTTTGTGTGGATTCGCCGATCACCGGCTCACCGCCGTCTTGTCTTCGTGACTGAAATTGTTTGTTTGTATTCTGAGTTATGACCGAGTCGTCTGAGTGAAGTTTTTTCCACTTGTTCTTGCTAATTGCTCTAGGTGCTGTGTATAAATAAGACATTATGTTTTAGTGGCGGAGTTTGCCATCAATCTCCATTGTCCACAGAACCCATATACTTATGACAAAGTCCCAATTTGTTGTAAGCATCGATGCCACACAGGCTTCATCGCTACTATGAGGCTTTCAGTCAGACACATACCAGCGCAGCACTCAACCGGTCTATTGCTCCTCAGCATATCATAAAGGCTTGATGATCTACACAATTAGGAGTGATAATGAACTTATCGGCTCGTGAAATACTCAAACTTGTTTAAGTGAGTTCGATTCGAGTTTATAATTCAAGACCTTAATGAGTCGAGCTCATAAATAGGTTCAGAATAGTTATATTATATATACTACATATACACTAAAAGTAATATTTTTAGCAAAAGAAACACAATAAAATAAAATAAGAGAAATCCATTAAAAATAAATTATTTTTTTTCTCTTTCTTAATATTAAATTTTGTTTTCGGTATTAGTCATGAAAAGAGTTTTTAACGAGACCTTATCTTTTATATAAAAATATAATAAAATTGTTTATTTTGGGTCGAACCGACCTAACGAACCTGAACTGAATCCAATAATATTATTTTCAAGTTGCCGAGTTCGACAAGCCTCGAACTCGAACCGAACTCAATAATATTATTTTCGAGTCGAGCTATCATGCTCGACGAACCTCGAACCTGAACCGAATCCAATAATATTATTTTCGAGCCGAACCCGGACAAACTTGAACTCGGCTCGTTTATCAAGTATGAACCCCACAATATCATGAATGGCGACAGCGCCGGCAGCCAGACATATGAAGCTGTGGAGATTAGACGCATTGTGGGATCCATGACGGAGACACCATTGACGGTATTTATAAATGAAGGATTTATCTAATATATGCTCTGAGGCATATGCTAAGTTGTATTTCATAACATCAGTTAAAAAAAATTATTATTGAACTTAATAACAATTTCATTTAAGATGATTTTGTGATTATTTAATTTATTTAATCTCTAACTCATAAACCTTAAATCATACAATTTTAAACCCAAAATCATAACTCTAAAATCTTAAATAATTAATTTTAAAAATTAATATATTTAAATAAATTAAATAATAAAAATCATCTTAGATAAAAAAAATTATTAAATATTCTTTATTAATTATAATAATAAAGTGTTTTATTTAATTAATATTATTAAATACATTTAACTTATGCTTTCAGAGTATAAATTAGATAAAACTATGAAAAATGAAACTTTCCTCTCCTTGTCATAAATAGACCTCCCAAATTCATGATTTCTCAATAGTGGTTTTGTGAGTAAATTTCTAAAATAAAATAAAAACTTAAATAAAAATAATTTAAACTAACATTCATTAATCTAATTAATTTTAAAAAACAATTCGATTTAATATTTACCTTTAAATTAAAAAAAAAACTTTTCAGAAATCTTTTGTTTAAATAAAACGATGGCACATGGTGGGGTAGGATAACCTTAAAAATCACTTTTATTATTATGCCCTACGTTAGCTATGGCCATCAAACTCCCTTCAATAATCCAGATTTTTTTAATTCCATTTGTTAATTCAATTTTAATATTTTTTAATCCAGATTTTTAAATTCCATTTTTTAATTTAATTTTAATATATTTTTTTGATAAAATGTGTATTTTAATAATTATATATCTCCGAAAATTCAGTCCGCCAAATGGAATATTCCTTTCTAGATGAGTGTGGATATCCCTTTGAACCAGACTTCACCATCACCTTTAAAAAGATAACACCTAACTCAGTAACTCGTTTGAGTTGGAATTCATTATCTGCTGCAATACTTTCCTCATATCTGTCTTCAACCCGAAGGAGAACCCTTGCTTCTCACTTCACTTTCTCTATTCTGGCTTTATTTTAACAAATTTTGTTCACACCTTACCATATTTTTTGATCAAATTCCACCTTACTATCTTCAGATTGTTGAGTCCACCTTCAATATTAGTTAAATATTCAGACCAGCTGTCCAAATGGGACAGTTATTATGCTTTTGTTCAATAAATCCGAGTCAAGTGGTCCACCCCTTTGCCTCCACAATTTATTGCAATGGCTACTACGGATTTTGATTCCTACCGGAAAAAACCATTACCCCTTTCTGCAACTAATGTATTGAATCTGCTCATAAAGGAACCAAGAAAAAAAAAATCACTAATCAGGACTTACCATGTCGACTAATTCGAATCGAATATTATTTCTAAAGTAAAAACAACATACCCATGGATGAACTCTAAGCATTCAAAGATTGTTTGGTGTTTCAAGCCTTCGATTAATATCTTCATTGACCTGCAAAAATAGAGTAAACAAAAAAAAATATTAAATTAAACACCATCATAAAAAATTCAAAGGATAATGCTTGAGAAAAAAAATATACGCGTGGACCACACGAGTTGAGGATAAGGAAAAAGAATGTGGCATGAAAATTCTAGAAACTGTTTGAATGATTGAATGGAACGGAACGGAACGGGGAATTGGTATTGGGGGAAGCTGTGAGAAATGAACTCGACCAACAAACATTCTGGAAGGGGGGGGGGGAATTCTGGGTTTTTGGGGAGATGATAGAAAACGTATATAGGAGCTGAGAATTCCATTAATGGCCGCTCATTAATCAAAAGCAGTTCTTCTTAAAGGATAAACAGTTTCAAATACAAACAGCATATATGGCTTAAGTTTTTCTTTTTTGTTCTTCTATGGGTAGTAATTGATCGTTACTTGTTCTTCTTCAAGGATCATAGCTGCTTAATAAATCATATGATCCTTCGTATTTTCCGATCTTCGGCTATTGCCAGTGATTCCCGCTGTGAACGAGGTAAATATGACTAGGGTTGCCATGGTGAACAGGGTAACCGTAGTTAGGAATCGTCTTTTGCGCCGATTTCTGAGAGCAGAGAGGGAAAGCTACAGGAGTCTTCGAGATCTGACGTATGCAGGAATATTTTGGAGTGGATGAAGAGGATGACTTTGAAGACGAATTCGATGACGAAGGCGGAGAGGAAATCGATTTTCTGGCCGATTTCGGCGGCGAAAGGAAGGTTCTGATCTTTAAAGAAGACGGCGGCGACGCCACACGATCGTATTCCTCGATGAGATTCGCGAGATCCTCATCGGAAGTGATCGAAATCAGGGCGTCTAAATCCTCTGTCGGTAACTGGCAACGTAGACTCACCGGTGTCCCGCACATCTCTCCCATCTTCAACGATAACTCTGCAGATTTATTTATATGTCCTTCATCATTTCTCCATGCTTAAAACAACGCCAGTGTAACTTGAAACTATTCTACATCAAATAATAATAAAAAAAATAACATGGTGGATAAGAAAACACTAACCAGCGAAGGAAATGGAGCGGTCTACGGCGAGTACACGGGTTTCACCGCCGTGATAACGGAGTTTTCCGTCAGGGTAACGGGGGACAATTTTCCCACCGTAACTACAGAGGAATTTGATGGTGGGCTTAGTTCCGACCATGCTTTTTCAGAGATGGGTAGGATTGATAAGAGGACTTGTGTTTGTGAAGAGAAAAGAGACTTTGGTGGTTTCCGGAGGCGGAGGAAGAAGCTGTTGTGTGGTGGCGGCGTCTTCCTCTTCGTCTTCAAGCCTATGTTTGGTATCCTTTGAACCTTATTTATAGAGTGGAGCGTATGCTCTTCGGTAACAAGAGAATGGAGGGTGAAAACTGGTGGGGCACACTCTGCTGTCGTCATAGATGCCAATTCTTAAGGTAAAAGCTTAATATACTATTTTCTTTAAAATATTCAACTTCATTTTCATTTTAAAAAACGATAATTTTAAAAACAGTTATATAAAAATTTAAGAATTTTAGTATATATTTTTTATATATATTTAAATTTTATAAGAAAAAAAATTATATTAAAAAATTTTAAAAAGTGTTAAGATTTTGATTTATATATTAAATTTTTTATAAAAATATAAAATTTTAATATATATTATTTTTTATAATTATAAAAATAAAAAAATAAAAGAGAATATAAAAATTATTTGAATTTCATCCACTTTTATATCTATGATTTAATTTTTATCAATGTTTTTTTTAATATTTATGATTTTTACTTAAATAGACTGAATAAATAGACCGAATAAAATTTTATGTTTGAGGGTAGATATTTAAGATTTAAGTTTATAATTTAAAGCTTAGAGGTTAAGGTCTAAATTTAGGGTAATTAACCTATTTTAAAATTCGTCTAGTAAAATTTATAAATAATAAAATCTAAATAAAATTTTTAAACACTAAAATTAAAATATTTATAATTTTTTTATACAATCGTTTATACATAAAAAAATAATTACCTTTATATTAGAAATAATAAAATATTATACATGAATTATTTTATTAAAATTAGGTGTTAGACTTTTTAAGACTAGAGATTCAAATATTAATATTATGAATAAAAAATAAAATTATAAAATTATATATTTGGGATTTATTTATTAATTTAATAATTAAAAATATGTATATATAATATTTTAGGAATTCAAATCTTAATATAAAAATATAATTTACTCAAAAAAGTCGTATTACTTGATAAGTTTTTACAATATCATATTCGGAAATTAGCTCTCTAAATATATTATTTTACATTATATTCTTAAAATCAATTATTATTTTATTGATGTGACCTAATTAATAAATTTAATAAGTATTATAAAATCTCAAAAATAAATAAGTATGACCATGTTTTTTTCTTAATATTTTATAGATTTAAACAGATTCAAACGATGGATGGTTCATCCCTTTTTCAATATTTTATATGAAACAGAAATTCATGTCCACAAGAATTGTACAGTTAAATAAAAGGGAAATAAACGAAAAATCCATATTTTCTATTACCAGACATATTTAATATTAATTATTTTTTTATATTTTTATGATGTATATTATTTGAATTCTTCAATATTTTATAAAAATCTAAATATATATTAATTAATATATTAAAAATAAACCATACCTATCTCATACGCATCAGCATTTTTTTTGAACAAATTCTGATAATATTAGGGTTGAGTATGGTTAAATATAAAATCGAAAATCGAACCGAATCGAGACATTATGATTTATAAATTTATGAACCGTAATTAATTGTAATTAATCAAATTAAACCAAAAATTGATATTTTAATTGATTTTTAATTATTCGGTAAAAATATATATTTTATACTTAAATTATTATAGATGTATTTTTTTATTTTTTTTACTTAAAATAAGTTTTTAATGTTTAAAAGTCATTAAAAAAGCTATTTTGTCAAGATAAAATATAATTTTTTAAAAAATTAACGTTAATATGAAGAAAAAAAAACTGAGGTTAACCGAACCGAAAACCGGTGGTTACTAAAATAACTTACCGAATTAAACCGAACCTGAACCGAATGTACCCCTAAATAATATCAACAGTGAAACTTGCCGGAACTAATACTGTCATATCCTAAAATTTTGAGAATTTATAATTTAGAATCAATAAAAAAACATCTTCGTCGAAAAAGACGAAAGATATTCTTATTTAAGGTTTAGGGTTTAAGGATACGCAACTTTGAGTTTTGAATAGCTCATAACATATCTGCACTCTGTTTAGTAATATGTGTTGTTTTGTCTGTTTTCTGTGTGCTAAGGATATGCTCTTCCTTTTCCTTTGGATATCGCTCCATGTGGTCCTCATACTTTTTAACAACGTCCACTGAAAAATTATATTTTTGGATAAAATAGTTGTCTGTCGCTCAATATTAAATATTATAAATAAATGTTAAAAATATTAAAAAAAAAGTTATTAATTAATTTAATGATTAAAAATATTTATATTGTCTTATTTTATTGAGATTTAAATTCTAACATATGAATATAATATCTTTTTATTAAATAAAAAATACAATGCGACAAGAAAATGGATATATTATTGTTGATGTGAAAATATAAATAAGATAACAAGATTTATTTGTCTATTTCGGTGTCCTATCTATGCTCTGACACTAAAAAAAGCTAAACTATAGCGTCAACTATAAAAAACTAAACTCTAATCTTAAACCCTAAATATATTTTTTGTGTGACATAGATAAAGACATAAAAATAGATAAATAATTTATGTTCAAACAATATAGTTTTTATTACAAATTGAGAAATAATTTATTTCCGTTTAAAAGATTTAATCTTAGTTATTTAATTCAATTAATCTAATTAATAATCTCTGGAACAAGTGTTAAAAAGTTCTTAGTTAACATCTCTATAAGTCATGGGTTCTAAATTCAATAAAAATAATTTTTTAAATAAAAGTTGTTAAAAAAATATAATTGATCCAAAAATTCTAAATATAAAAATAAATATTTTACAATGTATAATAATAATAACAACAATAATAATAATAAATAATATCTTTCCCTTTGTTTAGGATTTTTTTCCTATATGGATTATGACATTTGAATTTCTAGGGTGCATTGATTTTGGACATCGTTCCTTACCCATGTGAGATAGTCATGAAATTATTTATTGGGTCACATGCTTAGTTATAGTGTATATTTTGAATTCTAATTCTAATTTTAATTACTAACATCTATAGGCAAAGTCATGTATGTATTTGGAGTGTCTGATACCCTAAATTTTTTTGAAAATTATATTTTTTTATATAATTTATATATAAAAATTTAAAAATATATGTAATTAATACTCTTTTATAAATAATTTGATATCCCATTATAAATAATTAACTCTTTTTAAATATTATTCAAAAGAATAACACCTTTTAAATAAATTTTTAACTCTGTCCCTGTCCATATCAATGACACATCATTTGTACTCAAACATGCTTACCGATTTAATACAACTCTATGCATTATTACATATATTATGATAAAAAAACAAGATATAGTAAAAGATCTCAATTTATTTGATAATAATTAACATATTAAAATTAAATAAAATATAATTTGATACAAATATTTTTAAAAATAGAAAATTTTTAAAAATATATGTACAAATATTTTAAATTTTGATATTATTTAAAATTAATAAATTATACTTTTCCAAAAGAATAAAATATTTTTAAAAATTTAAAAAATATTAAATTATTATAAATTATAAAAAAATGAATTTTTATATTTTTTAAATAACTTCTGTCGTTTTATATTTTTCAATTTATTTTTATAAATAAAATTATAAATTTTAAAGGGGTATATGAATAAGAATTTATGTAAAATAAGCATTGTGATATACAATTTTTATTATTGTTTTAATTGTAATATCGTATACATAATTTTTTTTATGAAATTAATTTTTGTAATTACTATTACCAATAATATTTTTTCCCCATTAAGCCTTTATACTAATAACGATATTACTCTGTCCATCATTTCCTTCTAACATCGTTTTTTTACCCTTGAGAAACTCAGAAAAGTATTTCCTGTATATTTCTTGTCGTTTTCAACCAGCATTCCCTCCTATCCGATGGAGCCATCGCTGGTCCTACGACAACAGATAATAAAATATATTAATTATGCACCTACAGGCTACAGGCTACACAACACAGAGGGATATGAATGCTGAGGCAACATCTCAGCACTAGAAAAGGATGCAACCAGTCTTATATATGGTGTTATGCCCAGTGCCCAGCAGTTCTGCCTTTATATCCTTATCCTTTGGATGGGAGCATTATGCACCGCATGCAGTGGCGGATCCAAAAATTTATTTGAGGGTGAACATATATAAAATTTTAAAATTTCAGAGTAGGCACAAAGCTTAAATGTTATAAAAACTTAAAGATTAATTTATAAAAATTAAAAAATTAAGGGTAAATATGTGAACTTTGAAAAGTTCAGTGTGAACACGAGTACATCCTATTCAAAATATGGATCCACCACTAGTGGAGTTTATGGACAGGCGTAATAAGAGTGACCGCACAGGGCTTCCTGAAAAATAGGGGTCCAAAACTTTTGATAAACTATATTCCTAGACGATGTTAATCTTAAAATTTATTATAAAAGTTTTGAAAATACACTTAAAAAAATATGAGTTACAATTGTTAAAACGTTATAATTATTTTTTTAAATGTGACAATTGATTATAAAATCTTATTGATTATTTCTATTGCTATTGTTTCTATAGAATCAAAGAAGTTTTGAACAGACACAATAAAAATGATTGTACAGGGGCTTCTAAAAAAGATAATTGCTTCTAAGAGCCATATTTTTAGAATTAGTGAGAGTTGTGAACAACTGCTTTTAAAAATTACATTTTTGTAAATTATACAAGACCCTTAAAATCTTAGAACCGTCCCTGTCCGCCCCCGAATGTACGGCTCTTTCAATTTCACAATTTCAATTCCAAAACACTTCTGTAGGTCCAGAATTTTCCCTTTTTTCCTAAAGAAAAAACCATAATTTACATGGGGTTTAAAATAATTTAAATTATTTCCTAAATCAAGATTTAAGAAGTTAATTTGAAAGAAATTAAAATCTTTTATACTTAAAAATTGAGTGTTTTTGAGTAAGAAAGTTAGTTTGAAAAGTTAAATTTAAAATAATGCCTTAGTCACCCTTTGCTACTTGTAAATTTGTGATGTTTCATGTCTGAGTCATAGACCCGATCTTTTAACACGCAACCCCACCAAGTTGGAAATGACAATACACTTGCCCTTTATAGACACCAAAGATAAGTCGGCTGTCCTTTTTCGAGGTTTTGAGTTTATTAGTATTTCCTTTTTTCCCACAACTGTGTTTACGTCACACGTGTCAAGCACAAAAAGGGTCCCTAAATTAATCTTTATTCTTTCCAAAAGTTTTCTCAACTTTGTAATCCTGGAATCTCAGATATCGAAACCAAAGGAAACTACACAACATGTTTGTGTGGTCGAGAAAACAAAGGCCATGCCTGATAACCATCTGGTGTGCCATGGTTTCGACGCTCCTCGGATTGTGTTGATTGTTTTATGTTATGCCGACAATCCACATGATTCTTCTAAGCGCTTGGTCTCCCTTGTTCCACGGCTGCCGTCCGAGTACGATTCTAATTGAGGGCATGACCCTTACAAGTCTCTATATCTAATCGTCTGACCAATGGGCTGAGGGAATGGAAGGACAGAGGAAGGAGTGGGCAGAATCAATGTCGCTGGTGCATGCATTGACTGGCTGTTTGGGTAAGCACTGGTCCAATCCATGAGGACCACTGGTATGTTGACACGTTAAGGAGATAGCTGAAATTTTGGCAAAGCTCCATGTCAATTCTCAGACGTGGCATTGATTCAGTGGATAAGGCGTGTGAAATCGGGCACGGTGGGGGTCCTCCCAGTATGTGGGAATGAGAGTTAAAGGGTTGGGCGGTGTGGGTGTAGCCGTGTAGGTAACCCTGTTGACCGTTAAAACCCTTAACCGAACCGAAAAATATTCCGTTTAATATTCCACATAAAACGTAAACCAAAGTTTCCGGTGTTGCATTCAAATGGAAGTTTGAAAACGTAAAACAAAACAAGAAATAACTCAATGAAACCAAGACTTTTTTGCCATATTTTGAAGAACGGAGATGGCTACGTTTAATGGTCTTAATTCCTTTACTTTTCTTGTGAACGAAGTTGTTGGTTGAATTTGTCTCAATTTCGTGCCAATAAGGACAGCAAATATCCTTTTTAAACTTAAAACCTTACACGTTCTTATCGTGTGATTAAAAACAGACAAGAAGAGAAGACAGATGGAACTACCCAGCACGATTTTGATGCCAAACAATGTGGTGCATAATGGTTGCCTGCCACTGCTTGTTTAAGAAAAGTTGAGTCAGACCGGGATCCTACTGGGATTGGATGCACAGAGTTTGTATTCTTTTGGGAATTTATTTTAACCAAACGACTATCATTATTAATAACAACCGAAATACTTAAAAAATTAATCAAAATTTAATGGTACATTGCAATATATATAAGTAATGATAACATTGGAAGTTTATACTCCCTCTGTCTCATTTAAAAAGTTTAATATTAATTGTTTAAAGTCAAAATTTTAAAATTTTTGACCATAGTTATTTTAAATATTTTAATTTATTAAATTTTATAAACTATATATTTTAAATTACTTGATTAAAGGTTTTTAAAATATATTTTTTTGATATTTTTATCTATAATAGATTTAAAGTTATAATAAGTCAAAGTTAAAAAATTTAACCAAAAAAAGTCAATACTAGACAAATAAAGTGAGACAGAGATAATAATAAGATTGAAGTGGTTGAAAGTTCAGTTATCAAAATAAATAATTGATTGAAGTTTAGTGACCATTTATAAAATTTATTCTTAAATTAAAGTGAATGTAAGAATTATTATAGTAGTAAAATTTTAATTATTTTTAATTAAAAATTAAAATAAAATTTTAAAATTTAATATTAAAATTAAAATTATTTTTTAAATTTTTATTTTAAAATGGGATATTAACACTTTTGGTATTTAAAAATGCAAAACTAATTAAAATAAGCAATGATATATCACAATATATATAAATAATAATATATTACGATACATAATATTTAACGTAATTTAAATCAACATAATTCATTTATTCACGATGAAATTTAAGTCATATATATATATATATTAATCTGTAAATAAGTTGCACATTATTTACATATAGAGAGATTAATCATTAAAAGTTTTTTAACTTTTGAACTGTCTTCACTATATGTCGATGCTATTTCAAATAGATATTTTGATAGAAATTTTGATCAAGTTTTCATGGCTGATTAGTGTTTTTCTGGTGTTTTAGATTGAATCTGGACTTAGGATGATTTCCCAGCAATTGGGTTGCAGCCCGACCCATAAGATTTCTCTGGGTCATAAACCATGGATTTAATGTTTCTGATTGATTCAGAAACTTTTATCTGCTTTGAGATCTTAGTTTTCTTAGTTAATCTACATTTTGACTGGTTTAATTACTCAATATCATGTTCTGGTTATGATTTTTGTTGTTTACATTTGAAGACATTTGAATCTATTGGGCAATATTGTAAACAAATAGCTCTCTATAAGTTCATTGTTAAGATACCTTGATACGCAAGCATTCCGTCAGTATCTTCCTAGTTTCTTGTTTGTCATTAATGAATCCTTAGATTCTTACAATCCAAGTCAGCCTGAGTTGTTCTCTTGCTGCCAACAATTTGGTATTTCTTAATTCTTATTATCCTTGTGTAACAATCAAAATAACAGTTCAAGACAGTTGGCATGACAATCATGTAAGATCTTGAACTGACACAGAGAGAAGACAAAGCAGAATCTTGCTGCATTGCCAATCGTGTTTATCGATTGTACTTTCATTCTGGTTGGACCCTTGTTAATAATGTCAACTCATTTGTACCTTTTCAGCAACCATAGAAACTGTGAATTTAAGTATTGTAGATGTTCTTACAGGAAACGTTTTAACCATATGTAACCAGTTGTTCATCTAACATTTGTATGTGATTCATGATGTATTGGCCAGGTTGCATCATATTACGGGTGGCCGGTTTCGACCACACACTGTATAGTAGGATCAATGGTTGGATTCGGCCTGGTTTATGGGGGACCTGGAGCTGTTTTCTGGATGTCTCTGGCAAGGGTTATTTTGTCGTGGGTTATCTCACCTGTAATGGGAGCCTTGGTGTCATTCCTAGTCTACAAATGCATCCGCAGAGTGTGTTCTGTCTCTCTGAAATTTTAAATTGTCGGTTTCTCGAGTAAATTTTGCACAAAATCTTACATTGAAACTTCGGATTAACCATATGAACCGGCTTGTTCAGTTGTACTTACAACATGTTATCTTGTTTACTTAGTTTGTTTACAATGCTTATAATCCGGGACAAGCAGCGGCTGCTGCAGCACCGATTGCAGTTTTTCTGGGCGTAACCGGGACTTCTTTTGCTGCCTTTCCGTTAACTAAGAGCTTTCAGATAGCTCTTGATTAAGCTTTGGGTTGTGGAGTAGTTGGGGCATTCATAGCTCACAACATCATCAGAAAGCAGCTCGGCCATCTCCTTGCCAAATCCACTTCTTCATCACGCTCGGAGCCGGAAGAGAGTGCTACTCAGACTAAAAATCTTGGTCTTCTCTCGGATATTGCAGGGCCTAAAGGCACCCAACTGGAAATAGTTTATGGGGGTTTTCGGGTACATGCAGGTATTGTCAGCTTGCTTCATGTCATTCGCCCACGGAGGAAATGATGTTTCGAATGCGATAGGGCCTCTAGCTGTTGCATTGTCAATTCTTCAAGGTGGTGCCAGCAGCACCGAGATCATTATCCCAAACGATGTTCTTGCCTGGGGAGGATTTGGAGTTGTAGCAGGGTTTATGATGTGGGGTATAGAGTGATAGCAACAATCGGGAAGAACATAACCGAACTCACACCAACTAGAGGGTTTGCAGCGGCTTCAGTTGTCCTCAGTGCTTTAAAACTGGGATTGCCAATCTCGGCAACCCATACTTTGGTCGGAGCAGTCATGGGGGTTGGCTTTGCAAGAGGATTAAATAATGTTCGAGCCGAAACTAGTCGAGAGATTGTGACATCATGGGCTGTGACAATTCCAGTTGGTCTTCTCTGTCGGTTGTCTACACATTGATCTTTACCAAATTTTTGTCATTTATTTTATGACGATGAATTCGAGAAAATCCAAACAGCTTGATGTACGTGATTCATTCAAATCACTCACCGTTGTTTTCAGAGTACTTTTGTGGAATTGTTATGCCTTTGTTGATTTTATGTGATTTCTTCAACCGGAAATCACTAAATATTTTGGATTTAGAGAGGACAAAAACTGCATGCAGATGTTCGAGGAATACTTGTTGGAAACATTTTTCAATGTCAATCAGTTTTCTATTGGTAATAAAGTGATCAATGCCAGAACGGCACAAAACTTGGTATATGCTGGCAAACATGCCAGCAATCAACAGCTAAAACAAAGAACATCCTCAGCTTTGTAAACACAAGACTCATCGTCCATGGCAAACAAAAGAACTTCGGTGTAAAAGCAATCGAGTATGATAATGGAAATGACAACCTTTGGTCGAATTTCAGGATGACAAAGAAGCATTCAATCTGCTAGAAGAACCAAACCTATCTAGTAATAATCATGACATGAGAAGCATATCTCGAGGATAAGTCTCTTGTTAGTGGAAAATATTGAAACTACTTCTCGAAAAGGTCTTCTATCACAGAAAACATGATATGAACAACACAGAAATGGAAATGAATGTTTTCGATTTATTCAAGTTATTATTCTTTCCCTTACAAGCATCCGAAGAAAATAACAAGCATGTCACTCAAACAGGAGGAACGGGGAGGAAAACAGAACCTTGAGATAGAAAAAGGTCATGGAGAAAGTTCTTGTATAGACGTTAAACTGGGCTCCCAGACTGATTCGCGCAACATTGCTGTCCTCGGGAGTGGGGGTACAAAAGGCTTCTTTACCTTTCTACCTTTCCGCTCTGGCTTCGACTCCCTCGCCTTTGGAACTTTAGATGCCTTGGAAGGCTTGGCAACATATAATTCTTTTTCTGAATACTCGGATTCGTCCAAGTTCTCTCCGGATATATCCCGAGTCTTCTTTGCATCATGCCTTTCTTTTCTGCTTTCAGCTGCTCTTTTGACCTGAAGCTTCTTCTGGTGTTTACGCTTCAGTTTCTGGGCTGTAGAGGATGGGATAACGTAATACTTTTGGCCAGCCAACAAGCGATCTCCAGGCCGTAAAAGGGATTCATCAGGATTCGTAAAAACTTTGGGACCTGCAATACACATCCCTGGATATTTTTTCATCAGATATGATACAGGAACTGCATTTTTATACAGTTCTTCTTTCCCACCTGCATGAATTATCCTCACATATATATTCCTTGATTGCGAGAAGTCAACTGACATGGGAGCACCTAGCACATCTTTCTTGCTACCAGAATCCTGGTTCATATGCTTAAGAAACCTGAAAAATGCAGTACACATC
Organism: Abelmoschus esculentus; assembly: GCA_035048815.1. Lineage (NCBI taxonomy): Eukaryota > Viridiplantae > Streptophyta > Magnoliopsida > Malvales > Malvaceae > Abelmoschus > Abelmoschus esculentus. The sequence continues at coordinate 2,101,742 of JAUCBN010000031.1, read as the reverse complement.
TTCAACAAAGCTGTGGATTAAAAGCCCCCTAATACAGATGTGGCATTATATTCTGTTGCATGGGATATGATGTACCATTCTTTATTCAAGGTTGATTCTTCTGCCTAACCCATTTGGATGCCGGATTGTATTTTTTATGGCCGGCTTCTCTAGTTTAATATTCCTCCACAGAAATATTGATGAAACCAAGGCATTAAACAAGCAACAATGTCATTTTCTTTTGTTGTATTCCACAAGAATTCCCAAAGTATCCGCCTAGATTACGAAACTTCTAGTCAATTAATTCTTAGAGCACATCAAGCACATCCTTGTAGCAATATCATAGTCCCATAAACCCGATAGTACCTGTCTCTCCAGCTTCTTCACTCTCCCACTAATCCAATTGTTATGAAGAACAAGACAACCCTGCTTCTTGCACGTCGATTTTACGTTTTCCCTCTCCCATAGCCCCAGGTATGCACCGTTTGGGAAAAGGTTTCTGTCCAAGAAATGAACAGTCAAATTTGTCTCAGGTTCCACACATGTATTATCACCCTCACGAAAGGAACCACCTTCCCCACATAACGTGTCATAAAAACTCGGCTGCTCAGATAGGCCAGAAGTTGCAGCATGTCTCACTACCTTTTCCATCGCAGCAGTAGTGGGGGCATCGGCACAGGCAAAGTAAAAGCCAGAGTTCAAGCGTCTTGGTAAGTTTATAGGACCTGCAAGGGAACAATACTAAGATAAAACATGGGATGCCTTTTCCACTCAAACTCTTGATATTATACTTCCACAATCCTTTGATGTGATACTAGAAAGAGAAAAAAGTTCATATTTCAGAACTATGGAAATGATTAGTTATTCATTTAGTTGAGTAATAGTGCCAAGTGCGATGGTAATAATCACCTGTTTGATTGTATTCATCAGACTGAGCCGCAAGAGTGGCAGGACCGAAAGAGGAAACCATTGGCAAAGGATTTCTAAACCAGTATACATCCACATCACTCAAAAGTACATTGTAACCTAGCTTCAGAATCTCCAAAACCAATTTGGATTTCACCTTAGTTACTCTCTGAAAACACTTCGTTCCAAAGTGGCAGTCGTTAAAGCTAATATTACTCGGAGCTGATGGATCGTTGAAGACAGGAAGACCCTAGCACAAAACAGAATACTTCATTCAGATACATGCCGGAAAAAGTCCTAGAAAGTTTCGATGGGAAATGATCTGAAAGAATTCCCAGCGGATTCAAGGACTGTAAATCATCATCATTACAGAACTTGGAGTTGGTGCTATTTGGTCTAAATATTTTTTGAAGAGGCGAAGGCAATGGTTTTCTAGCAATAAACATAAATCATGTCATAAATTCTTATTTAGTTCCATAATTTGTCTGCTTGGAATATGACCAAGTAATTAAAACTAAGAATAACTAGAAGGGTCAGCTCAGCTGAAACAAGAAAAAAATGGTGAAACTAAACAAGTATAAGAATAAGAGAACATACCTGCATTATGGAGAACTGATAGGTCTCAGAATCAAGTGCAGAAACCAAAAAGTTTGTAATTCTGAGGTGCCTCAATCTGCAAACCCAACTCATTAACATGTCCTTATAACTATATCCTGCGACCGTGAGCACAACTGTCCGATTCTTGTCTGCTACGATGGAGAGAAGTGCCTCTAAGGAAAAGGGAAGCTTTAAGGTATTTGTGGGCATTATTCGATCTCTCATAGAGCAACCTAAAGTCCCGTTCTGTGACTTTATAGTTCCAGCAATGCAAGCCAAGGGTTTCTTAGATCTCCTGTGTTTTGGGATGTTTCCTTTCCATAATCCCTTCCTTTCATAGGCATATGAAGGTAGGAAATCTTCTGTAGTATTAATAAGAAGGTATTGACTATCACATTTCAAAAGTTTCATCACAACGGAATAGTTAACTCCGTGAAGAGATGATGATCCATATACTGCTGCAAGATGGGAGTTGCCATCATATTCCCAACTTCCCTTTTCGATAACTGAAACATCGGAGCTCTTAACTAAACAGTTAGACCAACACCGTGAATCATCCAGGGCAATGTTGGAGATAGACCAACTGGCATCAAACACGAACCTTAACCCACTAGACAACGCCTCGTTGATTAGCCAGTGGTTGTAAACTCCCTTCCCATACAAGAAAGGAGGAAGCACTCCATGATGTAAGGGCATATCCCCATTGTTCCATGCTAACACCATTCTACTGTCACAACAATTCCACAGCCAACTGGAGCCTAGTGTATCCTGCAACTGATGATATGGAAACTGATGTCAAATGAAGTTTCCTCCATTAGATCTTCAATCTCAATGTGGATTCTATACATTATACATACCTCCTGAATTCTTATCCTATTGCCATCTTTTAGCCAATGTTTCCCATCATTGTCTAGATAGAATGGGAAATTTGAAACATTTCTTGGAGAAGCAAAAAGGAGCCAGTCATTCTCAAGTTTATGAGCATAATTCAAGGCCGAAACGAAGTCAGGCAGGAGAATAGATTCCGAATCCATGAAAACATATATGTCAGATTTGAATCCCCTTGACTTTGCCACCATGGAATGAAAGAAAGGAACCCCAAGAAACCTGTCCAAATTCACCCCTAAACAATTAAGACAACTCTAAAAAAATTAACATAAAGAGTAGTATTTTTGAATCTTCCTATATACCATAGATAAGAAAATAGATTGAAATGAATGCAGTCAGTGGATAAGAAAGTAAAGATTACGTGAAATCAATATTGGATTCGACCAAAACCCGGGAACCAAAAGAATTGGCGAAAGCAACAGCAGAAATATGTTGACTAAAGAGGATGACTGAGATTTGTGGGGACAAAGCAAGCCATGACCGAATCGCTAGACTCTGTTTAGTCCCTGAAGAACCTGTAAACGGCGTAGGAGCAGTGAAAATAGTAATTTTGGGAGCTTCCATGTTGCTGAAACTTCCATGGATGAAAATCGGATTGTTTGAGAGCGGTAACCTCCAAGTAGCATAAAGGGATATTGCAATTAGGATAACCCCTGACACCCAAACTGACCATAATCCAATCTGCAATGCCTGTATTAACCAAAAGAATGGAATTGAAAAAACAAATGCATAATAAGAACATGAAATATTGATGTGAAAAAGAATAGACCTTCATCGGGTTGTTCTCAGAAGAATGAAAGCAGGTTCTTGGTGGGTATTGGTTGATTTTTGGAATTGGGAAGGAATGATCTGATGGGTAATGAGAAAAGACGAAAAGAGTGGAACTTTACCTGATAAAAAACAAGCCATGGAGTGGAAGGGGAACAAAGAAGGAAACAAAGTCCACGAGGGAAGCACTTAAAGAGTCGGGTTTTTCAGCACCAAGACAGGGAACACTCACTGGCCACGTGAGGGATTGCGGTAATAAAAAGTTAACTCCATTTCTAAAAATTGTTGACTTTGAAAGAGCTGATCCCATTCACGAGAAACTATATTATGGGTCAGTTTTATCAGGTTATCCATACTTATCTTATTATTTTTTAATTTTTTAAGTGAAAAATCACTTAAAAAAATGACATAAAAAGATGGATAATTTTTATTAGTCAGTCTCATAAACACGCGATGAGACTGACCCATGATATAATTTTTCCCAATTGAAAGATTATTTTCATTATAAGAGTCGGTACAGGAAAATAAAAAAAGTGTTTGGTTATAAAATTTAAAAAATAGAAAATAAAACAAAAAATAATAAAATTTTAAAAATATAAAAAAGATATTTTCATTGAAAATATTTTAACTATTTATTTCTGTTGATATTCATCTACTGATATTATTCAATTTTTTTGTTTAATCATATTTAAATTTTATTATAATAATATTTTAATTTAATTTTTTTGTTGAATCATATTTTTCGATTAAATCGAGTTTTTAAAAACAAAAAAATTATTTAGTGTAATATTTTAAGATCGGGTTTGGGTCAACAAAATTTCATCTTTATTCCTACTTACTTAAGGCCCAGCCCGATCTCGCCAAAATATTACAACCCTAAGCCTAAATTAGCTCCACATCCTTTAAGCCCAAATTGGGTACCAGCCGAGCCCTAAGCTCCAATCGTTTTCCACCACAATAAAAATTTCACAAACCCTAAGCTCATTTCTCCTCGCAGCCACTCTTACCCCTCCCCTCCCCCGACCAGTCCGAATATCCAATAATGACAACCCGCTTCAAGAAGAACCGCAAGAAGCGCGGCCACGTGAGCGCCGGCCATGGACGTATCGGTAAACATCGCAAGCATCCGGGAGGTCGAGGAAACGCCGGAGGTATGCACCACCACAGGATCCTCTTCGACAAATACCACCCTGGTTATTTCGGGAAGGTCGGTATGAGGTATTTCCACAAGCTCAGGAACAAGTTCTATTGCCCCATTGTCAACATCGACAAGCTCTGGTCTCTCGTCCCACAAAACGTCAAGTCAAAGACCAGCAAGGACTCGGCGCCTATGATCGACGTGACCCAGTTCGGATACTTTAAGGTCCTGGGAAAAGGTGTGTTGCCCGAGAATCAACCGATCGTGGTTAAGGCTAAGTTGGTGTCCAAGACTGCTGAGAAGAAGATCAAGGAGGCTGGTGGTGCTGTTGTTCTTACCGCCTAGGTTCTGATTTTTTTTCTTCTGCTTTTTGATCTAAATAACATTTCTTTCCTGGACCTTTTCTTTTGAAATGAGACTTTACGTTAGGATTCTTAATTTTTCTTCAACTATATACGTTATGTTGCTTATTTTCATGTGTTTTGATCTCCTTGATTTAGTTAGATATGGACATAGTTGTTTTTCAGTCGAAGTTAAACGCTAAGTAGTCCTTGATTCAACCTAGATATATTTTTTAATTTGGTGTTTAATATTTTGTAGGTTACATTGCTGTCTAATGTTTTATTTCAAAATTTTTGTTATTTGATAAAAAAAAAAAACATATATTTATTAATTTTTATTTTTAAAAGTTAGAAAATTTTTAATTTTATAAAAAAATCCTAAATCCTTAATATCTTTAAAACTCTAAACCCAAATCTTAAATATTTAATTTCTTTCATTCCCACTATTGATTTAACCACTATTGGTCATTTTTACTTTTATCTGCCTCACATGAATAAAAATCTCAAGATTTTGTTGTCAAAATCGATGAATGCATCATTGATTATTTTATTGATGAATATTCAACAATTAAAAAAAATAAATTGTTTAGGTTTTTGATAGATGATTAAAGTAGTGTTGAGCAAAACTCAACTAAAAAAAATTGATTTTTTTTTTCAATTTTGAGTTATTTGATTCGAGTTGTTTGAGACGTATCAAATAACTCGAAAAAATTTCGATTTTGAGTTGTGTTTAAATTTCTAAAGTTTGAGTTACTCGAAAATTTGAATAACTAGAAATTTTCAGGATCTAATCACACATTTAATTTTGTAGTTTTATTTTAGTTATATCTTCTCTTTTTTATTATTTTTACATTTTAATTTTCTTTTCTTTATAATATGATTACTTTCTAATTTTTATTTTTATTTTTTAATATAATTTTTATTTATATATTATTTAAATTAGATTAATTATTTTATTTTTTTAATTTATATATTTATATTTTTCTATTTAATTTATTATTATTTTTATCTTGTTTTGGTCGTTTTTAGATAAAAAAAGTTTTTAACGAGACTTGTAATTTAATGAAATGTATTTGATAATAATAATTTAAAATCTTATTTATACATGTAAAAAATAATATAAAAATATATGTAGATATAAAGAGAGTTGTTTAAATTAGAGTCAAAATGTACAATAGTATTATAAATAGTATAATTAAATTTTTACATAAACTCGAAAAATCGAATCGACTCAAACTCGCTAAAACCGACTCGAATCAAAAAATTTCAAAAAATAAAATCAAGTTGTAAAATATGTTGACTCAATTTGAATAATTCAAAATTCTTTAACTCAATTCGCTCGAACACTAACCTTAAAGGGTGAGAGATGTTAACAGTGAACTATGTGACTAGTGGGTAGTGAAAGGTGAAACACCGAGATTTTGGATGGTGAGGAAGATATAATTTAAGGGTTTGGATTTGTTAAAAAAAACTTTGGGTTACTTAAGAAATTCGTATTTTAAAATAAATTTTAAAATTAACTAAATAAAAATTTAGGTTGTCATTATAATTGGATAATGAAGTTTTTTAATAACTTTTGATGTAAATTTTGAGTTATAGAATAAAACGTTAAACACATTTATTAAATATTTTAAAGAATTCTCATCCAAAAAATTAAACATAATTATTGATCGAAATAAGTAATCAATCCGGTTTAAACTATTGTAGATAAAATTAAGAATTTCAAAGTAAAATCAAGTAGTCCACTATCAGATGCTGGTAGACGAAGACAATCTCAAACATTTTCAAAACTCAAGATTTATTATTATTATTATTATTATTATTATTATTATTATTAAAATGTACCATACTCTTGCATTTGGTCGTCCATGCCACCTCCCCATTTCTTGATCCTCTCCTCGGCAATTGAAGCCTACAACAATATTTGTAGAACATTAATTTAACATTTAATTACTTGTGTAAATAAAATTATGAGTATTTTATTACCTCTTTGTTCCAGTTGGTCTTGAAAATCATTCCAAATAAGACACAAGTTTGTACCACGGTGCCTAATAACATCCCACACCAAATTCCCTGACAAGTTATCGAAACAAAAGAAATAAATAAGTGATATAAATGTAACTTTTAATAATTGAATGAATAAAATAAAACTTTATCGTATTTAAGAAGTAAAATCGAGATCTAACGATAATCGTATGACACGAGAAAATACATACCTTGACACCCATTTGAAGCCAGAAACCTAATATGAGACCCAAAGGAACTCCAAAAAGATAGTAACATGCAATGTTCACGTATGCAACAGCAGTTTGCCATCCAGCTCCAATGGCAACTCCTACATAATACATAATGGATTTCTTACTAAGAACATGATTCTGCAATCATAAAATATAAGAACAAATTGTAAACATTAGGGTTAAAGTTTAAACCTGAGAGCACAGGTTGCACGGTGTTGATGATGATGCAAAGGGCCAAGAGTGGAGTGAGTTCCATTACGAGTTGTTGAACCTGTCTGTCATTTGAGAACAAGTAGGGAAAATCATTCCTAAAGATAAGGAGAATGAGGGAGATGATGACACCAATCACAAATGAAGATGCCACCGCCACCACCAGTGACAGTTTCGCCATTCTGGGATGGCCTGCTCCAAGTTCATTTGAAACCCTAACACTGCCACAGTCACCCATACATCATTAGCAATTGCTTTTGGTATTTAGTTTTATAAACTTATAGGTTCTGTAGTACCTTATAGCTGCATTCATGCCGAATGATATCATGATGGTCCATCCTAATATGTTCATACTGCAAAATATAACAGTAATCAGCAACATGTAGTGACTAAAATGATTGATTTTAAAATAAATGGACTCACCAGATAGATAATGCATCAACAGATATTACTTCAACGTCCTTCAAGTATCCAGCGAATAGAATCAATGCCATGAAATACCAAATCTCTAAACTGCAGTTGAATTATAGATTTAATTAGTAATTTCGTAGTTGCGAAATTTTAAACCATTAAACTTAATCGGATTTATGCTTACCATAGCATTATTGCGGAAGCTAAAGACAATCTAACAAATCCCCATAAATGTTGAAATGCCGTCCAAGAGAATCCGGTCCATGCTTGACCACAAGCGCCGCTAATTATGTACAAAAACTGAGCCACGTCTATGGAAATCCATGACAGATTCAAAACAATGGCTGCACCTGCCAGGCCCCATCCCAGCCTCAACATCAAGAGCCAGCTCAAGCCAACGTGCACAACCAACGCCACACCGGCTATCACCGCCATCGCCATCATCTTGCTCTGTGCCTGTAAGAACTTGGCTATAGGAAAGTTGAATGCGTAGGCAAACAGTTGAGGTATCATCCATATCGAGAAGACTCCGGCGGCCTTCGATATGCTCTCCGTCTGGCCTATTAGACTTAAAATCGGAGCCGCGAATATGTATAACAAGCTTAGGAGAACAGCCGTTGAGTTGAGGATGAGCCATGATCTTTGCATATATACCCCTAGCATATCAAGCTGGCCTGCTCCAAATGCTTGGCCACATAGTGTTTCGAGTGCACTTCCCATGCCAAGCTATTCAAGTTTAATCAAGTATTAGTGTATTACCATAACTGACAAAATCAAATCTGTTAATTACAATGGGAATTTAATTTACAGATTTACCATGACGCCGAAGGAGAAACCGGCGATGACGGAGTTCTCAACGGTGACAGCCGCGAGAGACAGAGAGCCGACTTGGCCTGAAAAGACCTGAGTTACAGCCCCGAGGGAGTATTGGCAGATGGAGGTGAAGATTGCAGGGCCAGCGAGGAACCAGAGCTTCTTGGACTCTTTCAGACATTCTCTGAAGAAGTCACGGAGGCCGTTGATCGGTGGGATGTCGTCAGTCCCGGCGGTGAAGGTGACCGACGAGAAGGAACTGTTTGAGGGTTTAGAAAGTAACTGCTCCTGGTGGCGGTAGTCTTGGCTGACCAGCCGAGGGGGAAGGAGCGATTGCCTAGCGTCCTCCATAGGAGACTATAAGGAAGGAATGGATTCTCAGTTATGGTATGATATGAACGATGGATTAAGAATTGTTTGATATATTCATATATGGTCCAAAAATTGTAATATATAAGGTAATAAAAGCATGGTTTGTATTTAAATACCATTTTTAATTTCATTTACAGATAAATTTAAATCAAAAGATGTTAATTTTCCATCTTGATAGTTGTTATTTTTCTATTTATAATTTTTTTCCCGGATGGCCCCTTCTTGAAGAATATCATTTTCGATAATAATTTTGTATCGTCAATTAATTTTAATATTTAATTTTATTGTATATAAATGAATTAAGAATTTCCGAATGGCCCTTTGTTATTGTAATACATTATATTTTTTATGATAAATTTTAAAAAAAATAGATTGTCTGTCTTTTTATAGTTTTTTAAATACACTATCATTTATAAATGTTAATTTTTGTTGTTACTGAATATGTTATTTAAGTTCACGATAAAATGTAAGTTTTATTTTAATGATTTTATTTTAATTATTGTTAATTCGATTAATTAAAAATTTAGTAATTTTATCGATACGAACTAAAAATTAAATGATCTTATTAAATATTTTAAAAATATGGTGATTAAAATAAATTTACCCTAAAAATTTCAATGATCATGAATATCATGACGGTCCATCCTAATAAATATATTTCATAAATAACATAATTACTCATATAAAATTGAATTTGTGATCGAATATTAAAAAAATACAAACATTTATTAAATTTTTAATATTAAAAATTAAAAGAAACATAAGTTAAACTAAAATTGGATATATAAAAATATTTATAAATTTTAATTTTAAAAATCAATAGTAACAAATACTAATAGTAATACCTAGCTTTGTTCTTTATTTTATCCATATATATCATGTGATACATGTGTGTGCATGTCCAATGGGTCCATAGCATTTATCCCTATGACCTAATAATTGCCAGCGTCAAATGCCTTGTCGTTTCCTCACCAATCACCTTCCGGCAGGCCCAACATTTATTACTCATTATTAAACGACCAACCCTTGTCTTTCATCGGATACAACTACAAGCATTCAATTTTTTCTAACAGTCTTCCCTTTGTCATCAATGTCACCTCCCCATTTCTTTATCCTCTCACCAGCAATGGAAGCCTGAAATAATATATATATATAACTCAAGACTCGAGTTAGATATATAACATTTTCGTTATATATATACGAGATAAAATCAAGTTATACTGTGTAAAACTCTTTAAGTAAAGAATTAATCTGAGTTATCTGTTTCAATCATCCAACGATCTAAAAAATATAAGATTTAAAGAGTTTTACACTATTTAATTTGATTCTAACCTATATATTTGTTCGAGTATTATTCTTACCTCTTTGTTCCAGTCGGTTTTGTAAATCATTCCAAGTAACACACAAGTTTGTACGACTGTTCCTAATAACATCCCACACCAAATTCCCTGCCAAAAAAATTAAAAAATAATTAAAAATATAGATAGGTAGATAAAATTTATCACCATCTTTGAAGAACAAGTAATTAAAGCTTTCTCTTATTATAATATATAAAATTTATTACATTTAAATTTGTAAACCTAAATCCAATTATTAACTTGAACAATAAGGATCCGACACGTGGAGAAACATACGTACCTTACCACCCATTTGAAGCACGAACCCTAATGTAAGACCTAAAGGAACTCCAAAGAGATAGTAACATGTAATGTTTATGTAAGCAACCGTGGTTTGCCATCCAGCTCCGATGGCCATTCCTATACGATAAAAATAAATTACGATATAACATAAATATACATAAATATATTATAAATATTAAGATTCGAACACAAACCCGAGAGTACAGGTTGAATATTGTTGATAATAGTGCAAAGAGCCAAGAGAGGGGTCAGTTCTATAACCAGAAGTTGAACTTGAGAATCATTTGAGAACAAGTAGGGATAATCATTCTTAAAGATGACGAGAATAAGAGAGATTATGACACCCATCGTGAAAGAAGATGTCACCGCCGCAAATAATGCAATTTTGGCTGTTCTTGGATGTCCTGCTCCGAGTTCATTTGAAACCCTAATGCTGTGCCATATTCAGACAAATATTTATAAAAGTTTATGGGTTTTTTTATGTGATTTTATACGTAAATTAATATTAGTTTGGTTATAGTTTTAATATTACCTTACAGCTGCATTCATCCCCATGGATATCATGACGGTCCACCCCAGTATGTTCATACTGCAAAGTTCAACATTGTAGATTTCTTAATTCTAATAAATATATTAGATAGATGATACGACTGTTCACTTTAGAACAAAGCTAAAATCAAATATTAAGAAATGTAATACCCGAATTTCGTCCGGGTTTAAATATAAAATAAGACCTACGTAAATATATATTAAGAAAATAATATAGATAATAATAATAAAATAAATAAAATAATAATAAAAATAATAATAAAAAAGAAGGGATAAGGGAGGTTGGTTTTAGTTGGTTACAGTGGAGGTTACCTGCAGTTGGGTTTTGAATTAAAAAATGGAAAAAGAGGGGAGACGGGAGAAGCAAAGGCAGTAAAAAGCCATGGTTTTTGGCCATGTTTTTTGGGCCACGGTTTGGAGGGGAGAAAGTAAAAACAGGGAGATTCGGCAGAGATCATTTTTTTTCATGGAATGGAAAAACTGAAACAGGGAGCAGGAGAGGCTTTAGTGCATTCGGTGGAGAGGAAAAGGCTTTAGTGCAATGGTCTTCACCGACCATTCTAATCACAATGGTCGATTTGTTGCTCGTGTTTTGGTTGACAAGTGTAAGGGGATGTTTGAAAGTTTGAATCCATTGGTGGATATCGGAGAAGTATAAGAACAATGAACAGAGTAATCGCTGATGCATTTCCACATTTGGACTGCGTTGTGTTTAATCTTCTTCAAACGGTTGTTGCCACAATTCCATCTAGATTGTATTGGTTCTGCATTTAAATTCTATATCAGTGAACAACTTGGATTTCAAAATTCAAACTTGGCGAATTGGTGACTTAGCGATTCCACATGAAAACAACCACAACCATGATATAAATGGAGGATCAGCAATGATGAGGCAGTGATTGTAGTGATGATAAAGTAATGATGAGGCAGTGATTGCAGTGACGATAACGTAATGATGAGTTTAGTCATTGAAGAAGCAAATGAATTGGATTGTTTCTATGGAAGAAATCATGGAGGCCGAGAGTGGAGAACCAACAGCACATTCGGGAGCCAACAACAATCGAGAGATGCAACGAATTGTTCACGCATCTGCTTTACACTCGATTTGTTAGGTATTTCTTTATTTCTTTGAATTATTTATTCTCTGTTTTATTATTTAATTCTCGAATCTGTCAATATATTATAATCTCATTAGATAGTTTCTGAACTGTAATGTTTTATTTTATTTTTTATTTATTTGAATGCATGTTTTAAAATCATATAGAATATTTTTGTTTAGGATATCACTTAATCCACACCTAGATAATTAAATTAGAGCCTTTTAGGATTAGTTACTTTAATTGAATAATTAACTAAATAGGGAGATAATTTAGTAACGATGACGTTCTAATCATATATCTCGGATACACTAAGTGGTCAGTGTTTTGACATAACATTATGTTGGCCAATAGTGTACTTTGGTATCGTATTTGGCGCGTCATCGAAACATAGAAAAATGGTAAATAGTTTAGGGTTAGAACTTAATGAAATTAATTAGGTAAATAATTAGAAACACTAATAGTAATTATTAATTTTGTTTGGTGTCAAAATGGTAGTGTCCGTGCATTCGGATGTTATCATAATACACCCGGTGAAATTAATAATTTAATAGGGTTTAAACTTTTAATCAATGGAGCTTTTTTAGGTTAGAACTTAAAATGAACCAGATAATAAATCGATCATGCATTTAAAACTTTTTGGATCGGAATTTATATTTCTTTAAATACGAGTTAAGATTTCCTATTCTAGGACGTCTTTTTCAAAGTTCGTATTTAAAAGAAATGTACCTTTTTACCCAAAAGGATATTCTTATTCGAGCGATATTTATTTGACGATAATGGATTAAATTAATATTATTATTCGAAATACCAAAATGCCACATGTAATTAATAAGGTACCAATCTTGGGCGTTTGTAAGGGTCGTCCTTACGCGTAACCGACTCCCGAACCCAAATATTTTCAAAATGAATCTCTGGTTTGTTTTATGGTGTCTGGCCTACCAAAGTGGCCGGTGGCGACTCCCAAGTTTTTTAAAATTAAAATAAAATATGTTTTTTTAAAACCCCGATTTTTCTTAAATAACAATTAAAAGCGGTAAAAAACTCGATTTTTCAAAATTCAATCGCCAAGCTATTTTTCACACGTTTCGGTTTTAAAATGGTCGCGACAAGAAATATAAAATTTTATTAAATTTTCAATTTTAGGAAACAAATACTAATACATAGCTTTGGTCTTTAGTCTAGTCATAGATATAGGGATGAGCATTAATATGACCCAATCGAGTTTTGATCTGATCTAGTTTAATCGGATCGAATTTTTCAATAAAAAAAAGTTTAAGTTTAAATTTGCAGGTATAAAATATCTTACCTGAGATTAATTAAATAATTTTTTATTAAATTTTTTAGAAATATTTATAATAATACCCATCTCTCTTTAATTTTTAATTAAGTTCTTAAAATTAAAAATTTTTAATTATAATTTAATCTTATTTTTTATAATTAAATTCTTTACATTTTTTTTATAAATTAAAATGAGTCATAATTGAATTTAAATAGAGTATTTATTTTTGAAATATGTCAAATCATTTTTTTAAAATTAAATCAAATTAAAATTAGGTTTAAAATATTTATATTCAGGTGGTGGGTGAAAACAGATATGATGTGATACATGTGTGTGCATCGGTGCATGTGTAATAGGTCCATATCATTAGCTCCTATGACCTAATTGCCTGCCTTAAATGCCGTATCGCTGTCCTCACCTGCCAGCACTAGCAGAGTAGCAGTATCATCATTTATTACTCATTACTAAACGGACCAACCTTTGTCCTCCACCTGTTTCTTTCGAGTACCCTTTCTTTATTTTGTTAAACTTTTTACCGACAAGAATAGGAGGAAATTTGGCAAAAATTAAATAGTAAACAAAAATAAAGCATGGATAATTTTCTTTATATGTTATGACAATAAGTATTATTAGATGCTAATATTAATTAAAAAATAATTAATTAAATAAGTATACTCACCAGATAGATAATGCATCCACAGAAACTTCAGCGTCCTTTAGGTAGCCAGCGAACAGAATTAATGCCATAAAATACCAAGTCTCTAAACTGCAAATTTTTTTATTAAATTTTTTATTTTATTTTAAAATATATTTATAATATGAATAAACATAGCATAAATGTTATGTTTGAGTGACTTACCATAGCATTATTGCTGAAGCTAAAGATAATCTAACAAATCCCCACAAGTTCTGGAATGCCTTGAAAGAGAAACCGGACCAAGCCCGACCACAAGTGCCACTAATTATGTACAAAAAAAGAGCCACGATTATGAAAATCCACGACATGTTCAAAACCACGGCTGCACCTACTAGGCCCCATGACAGCTTCAAAATCAAGAGCCAACTCAAGACGATGTGTAGAACCAAAGCCAATCCGGCTACCACTGCCATCACAATCATCTTGCTCTGCGCCTGTAAGAACTTCGCCATCGGGAAGTTAAACGCGTAAGCAAACAGTTGGGGTATCATCCATATGGCGAACATTCCGGCCGCCTTAGATATGCTCTCCGTTTGGCCTATTAGCCTCAAAAGTGGGGCGGCGAATATGTATAACAAGCTAAGGAGCAAAGCCGTTGAGTTGAGGATGATCCATGATCTTTGCATGTATACGCCTAACATATCAAGCTGCCCGGCGCCAAATGCTTGGCCGCATAAAGTTTCGAGGGCGCTTCCCATACCAAGCTATTCAAGTTTAATCAAGTATTAGAAGGGTTATTAGCAGGTAATTTGCGGGGTGGTTCAAAGAATATAATTTATTAAAATAATTTTTTTATCAAAAATATTATTATCTTTAAAGATTTTAAGTTATGTACAATTTATTTAAAGTTATCTAATTTTATTTATATAAAATATTTTAATAAAAAATATTAAACATGTAAAAGTTAAATATTTTTAATTTTCACCTAAAAATGATTTTTTTAGTTTTAAATATATATATAATAAATAATTTAATTGTACCTATACGAAACTCACTCATAATTTGACTAAATAAATCAAAATTGATAACCGTAGAAATTTAATTTACGGACTTACCATGATCCCGAAGGAGAAGCCAGCAATGACGGAGTTCTCGACAGAAACGGCGGCGAGAGCCAGAGTACCAACTTGGCCGGAACAAACTTGAGTGATGGCTCCGAGAGAGTATCGACAGATGGAAGTGAAGATTGCGGGGCCAGCAAGGAACCAGAGTTTCTTGAACTCAATCAGGTATTTTCTGAAGAAGTCATGGACGCCGTTGATCGGTGGGATGTCTTCAGTGCCGACGGTGAAGGTGATCAACGAGGAACCGTTTGATGGTTTAGAAAGTATCTGCTCCTGGAGGCGATTTTCCTCGCCGTCTCCGTCTAGCTGAGGGGAAAGAAGGGATTCTCTAGCGTCCTCCATAGGAGAAGACAAAGAGCAATGGATATAGAAGACGATGTTATCAGTATCAGAAGGCTAGAGTCGAGTAATATAAACGATATCTTATTTAGGCGCGTGCAAAAATTATTCAACTCAAACGAATGGAATTTTTATTTAAATTGAAATAAATATATTTAATTTATTTTTATTCAATTCAAAATTTAATAGATTTTAATCGAAAAAGTTTTAAATAAACTTTGAATTTTAAAATAAAATTTGAATAACTCTATTTTTTTTTATTAATTGATAGATTTATTTTTAACTTTGAGTTAAATCTTTTAATCTTTCTTTATATAAATACCGATGTGAAACTATGAAAAAATGTCACATAATTTTTTTTAAAATATATATGTATATCTTATGATTATAGAAAGTCGTTTAAGTTAAAGTCAAAATATACTATAACATAATAATTAATTATAATTAAATTTATACATACTTAAAAATTTAATTCAAATTTTATAAATTCGTCTCAAACAGTATTTTAAAAAAAATTAAACTAAAAAATATAATACATCAATACAAACGATTTAAAATATTTTAATTCGACTTTACTTAATTAAAGGTTCACCTTTAATTTTAATACTCCCTCCGACCTATGTTTATTGTCCTTTCTTGACTTTTCACGTTGTTTTAATAAGAAAAAATTGTTACGACATACAATGTAAAATAATTGAAAGGACAATTTTATTCTTAAAAGATTAAATTTTGTTTTGTTAGAAAACAAAAGAAAGAGTAGAAAAAAAATGTATCGTATAAAATATGTTATTTTTTCAAAGAAATATTTTAAATGAGATAATTTTAAAAATAAAAGGGACATCATATATGAAACAGAAAGAGTAATAATAACAATGGAGCTCTAATACAAGCTGGCTTTGGGTCAAAACCATATGATGTGCATCTATTCATGTGCGGTCTCGAATTAATAAATATTATTTTTAAAATGAATTAATAAATATAAGTTTTAAAAATATACCCGTTATTCCTGGCATTGTGCGGTCCACATTAACAGTTTACTGTGGATGATGATGTTATATCTAGGCTGAATTATTTTTAAAAACTTTAAGGGTTTAATCTTTATGTCTTATAAAATTTGAGCATTTATTTAAAAAAATAATATTTTAAATATTTAAATATAAAAATTAAAAATAAATTGTTTAATTAATAAATAGGATAAGATCAAAACCTGTTGAGAATAAACATTATTACCTTTCACCATCTACATATATCGAAGTAGTATTACGAACAATAAAATAACATGATTTAGTTTTTAACTCTATCCTTAATTCCAGTAATAGAATTAAACGAGGACCAGTCGAATATTCATGACTCCCAAAAAATTAAAAGAAATAAATTTTTTTTTATAATAAATTATTATTTTAATTAAATAAAAATATATTTATATTTTAAAATAAAATATCAAAACTAAAAATTATACAAGACAATAAAAATATTTTTAACTACATGTTTAATTACTAAATTTTATAGTAAAATTATATTTGGTCTCTTCAAATATATAATTTATTATTAATTCTTAAAATCTAAAATTCTCTAAATAATTTCTCAGATAAAATTACAAATAACGAAGAAAAGTGAGGGGTAAAAAGGGAAATGACGCTGTTTACATTAAATATGCATTTTCCCTTTGTTGTCAATCTCACCTCCCCATTGTTTTATCCTCTCTTCTGCAATCGAGGCCTGCAATAATAAAATATACATATTTACATATATAAGTCAAGTTAAATACAAATTTTGCAATTGGGTACTTTTATTTTTTTTTCTTACCTCTTGGTTCCAATTGGTTTTGTAAATCATTCCAAATAGTACACAAGTTTGCAAGAGTGTTCCTAATAGCATCCCCCACCAAATTCCCTGGAAACAAAATTGAATAAAATTAAAAGAAGCAATTCAATTACGATGAGGAATGGACCTAGGGGGTGTTGGGTGTATCCACCAGCCGCACCCCTTAAAAATTTCAATTTTTTTATATATTTTTTGTATTTTTTTTATTAATAATCTAATTTTATATCTTTTAAACTCTATTAATTTTGTATGTCCTATATTCTTAATATAACTTCTTAATAATTTGTACTATTTATATAAAATTTTGGATCCGTCGTTGCTTATGACTTTAATATTAACAACAAGACGACGGGAGAAATATCAAATACATACCTGGACACCCATTTGAAGTGTAAACCCTAATACGAAACCCAAAGGAATACCAAAGAAATAGTAACATGCAATGTTCACGTAGGCTACGACAGTTTGCCATCCAGCTCCAATGGCCATTCCTGTACAATATTAATAATTGTAAAAAAAATGGGTTTAAATTTTCTTTTTCGTAACGATGAAAAATATATTAGAATTCGAATTTAAACCTGAGAGAACGGGTTGAACATTGTCGACGATAATAGTAAGGGCTAAGAGTGGAGTGAGCTCCGCAACCAGACTTTGAACTTGTGGGTCATTTGAAAACAAGTAAGGATAATCATTTCTAAAAATTATGAGAACGACGGAGATTATGACACCAATTAGAAATGAAGATGTTACTGCCACCACCAATGAAAATTTGGCTGTTCTTGGATGTCCTGCTCCCAGTTCGTTTGAAATTCTGACGCTGTATCACGTTCGTTAATTCATTCATTTATAGAAGTTAGATTACGTCGTAATTATTTATTACTATGTGTATAGTTAATTCCTGTAGTACCTTATGGCTGCATTCATCCCCATAGACACCATTACTGTCCATCCCAGTATGTTCATGCTGCAAAAGTCAGTATTCCAAAGTTGTTAATTCTAATAACATATTGTTAATTCAAAACATGATATTCCTCCCATATTTTTATTCGAATTTTCTGATAAAACGTTTACGATTGTCTGTATACGTAGAATAGAAACTATTTGTCCCTTAATTATATTTATTTTTATACCTTTATTAAAAAATTCATAAAATATAATTTTTAAACTCTAACCCTAATTTTTCACATCTTAAACTCTAATTACTACATCCTAAAAAATATATCATACCACAATTTCCTAAAATTTAACTAAAATCCTTAACTCTAAACCTACAAATTTAAAATAAGATATAAAACTATGAATATTCACGCAGTTGCATGTGCCCATGATGTTGTCATAACTGCCTGCGTCAAATATGGTAAAACTAAAATAAGGCGCAGTTGCATGTGCAAATCATCTACTTTTCCCTTATATCTTTATTTATGTCTCCACTTTAAATTAGAGGTTTAGGGTTTAAGGTTTTAGGTTATGATTTAGAGAATTAGGGGTAAGATGTATTTTTTAGGGTGTAAGGTTTAAAATTTAAGATATAAAAAAATAAGAGTTAAGGTTTAAAATTTATTATTTTAAAATTTTTTTAAAGGATGCATAGAAATGAGGTAGAAGATTTCTACTATCAGCAAAGACTTATTATTTATCTAAGAAATAGTATAAGAATTTTGGCTATAATAATAAAATCTCTCTCCCTTTTGTCTCTCATCTTTATTCTCCTATTTTATTCTTGTTCTTTACTTTATTCACAACACGTTATCAACACGAGTTTGCTCAGAAGATTTTTATTTCAAGTCTCTTCAAAGATTTACCTGGTATGTTCTTTTCAATCTTTTATATTTTAATTTACAAAATAATATATATATACGATGATGATTATAATTTTTCTTTCTCATGTAAATATTCTTATTTTTGTCTAATGATATTATGTGTTTATTTCATGCCATTAATATTTTATTTTGATAATTTAATCCGAGTATATTGGCTGGACATCCCGTTCTGCGAGGCTACTGGTCTCAAAGGAGGTTCTTTTTAAAGGACCTTGTGGACTGGTTTAACAACGCCGCGTATGAGGATTAAATTTTTTGTTCTTTGTATATATTGTATATATATATTGGTTGATCAATTACTATTTAATAGTATGAATATTATAAAGTCTATATTTGCTTGGAAGCAATATTTTCTTGTGTCGAAAAAATCGACTATAGACTTCTCCCAAGTTCAAGTTACGAAAATTGTCTTGATCAAAGAATTTTTATAGGAGGCATTCCCTGAAGTGAATGCATGCATGATGATTATTCCATGCGATTATTGGATTTATGACATTCCTTAAAGTGAATGCAAGCATGATGATTATTCCATGCGATTATTGGATTTATGACATTCCATGAAGTGAATGCAAGCATGATGACTATTCCATGCGATTATTTGATTTATGTCATTCCCTGAAGTGAATGCAAGCATGATGTTTATTCCATGCGATTATTGAATTTGTTTCATTCCTTGAAGTGAATGCAAACGTGATAATTCACTATATGGTTAGTGAATAAAACTCAATTATGTGCCAGAGTATCATTGATGAGGATATGTTAGAAAAAAACATACTCCACTTTTCATGCCAACAATGTTGTCCTTCAGACACAATATCGTGAAAAAGGCTTTAAGAAATATTATGAGTTAATTTCTTGCCTTCTTGTGGCTGAGCAAAATAATAAGTTGCTCATGAAAAATCATGAATATCGCCCAACAGGCTCCGCTCCATTCCCTGAAGCGAATGTGACATTATATAGCGGAATGAATAAAAGCCACATTAGTAATTGTGGTTGCAATTGAAGTCATAAAATAGACATGGATAAGATGATTATTTTGAGAATACTTATATCCACAAGAAGTGGAATTATAAATATGACAAGAATGATAGAGATCAGATTAAAAATCTTTATGTTATCAATGTGATGGTATAAACCATTGATCTCGTACTTGTCAAACGCCGAAGTATTATGGACTTTATTCATAATCATGAATGATAAATTAAAGAAAATATAATCAGATTTTTTTTTGTGGCGAAAATAATGGCGTTATTGATCCAACTCAATTGGATATTGATAATTTTTCACATAGTCCTTCAAGAGAATAATTCGCCATTTATTTTATTTCCCTTATAACATCTAAAAGAAATAATTGATCTTTATTTATTTTGTTTTATTTATTATATATTTATATTAATTTATTTTACATATTATTTATTTACGCTTTATGTTAATTTATCATTAATTTATTTTATATATTATTTATTTACATTCTATGTTAATTTATCCTTTGAAGAATATTATCACTTCCGGAATGAAATCTACAATGAATTATGGCTATTTATGCCAAGCAAACAGTGCAAGTACTCATACTATACTTAAGCATAAGAAATATTTTCCCATTTAAATACAAGGGAAAATGTGAGTACTATATCTCAAAGTACTGAAATATCAATGCTTCGGAAGAGCTTTTGAGAGCTTATCTTTGATAAATAAACGAGTTGATATAATGTGTTATATTTAATATTTTCCATTCCCCGAAGTGAATGGTACAAAGCACATATTTTTCATTCCCCGAAGTGAATGAAATAAAGCACATATTAAAAGGTGCATAATTATGCATATTTTCCCATTTTAAATGCAAGGGAATAATGAGTACTATATCCGGAAGTACTAATATCACAGAAAGCTCCGACAGAGTAAATATGTTATTGCCAAATGAGACTTTATCTCATATTTACAGTGCATTATGCCCGTTGAGCAAATATGTTATTGCCAAATGAGACTTTATCTCATATTTACAATGTATTATGCTCGTCAAAGTCGCAAAGAGACTTATTGAATTTTAAAGATATTTACAGAAATATATTGAGAATATTAGTCAAGGGATGCTGACTATATCAATATTACGAGTGTAAGGAAATCTTGGCAAAATTACATGCACTGTCATCCATATTGTACTACATAAGAATTAGTACAAGTTGAAGCTCATGCTATTGTAAACAATATGTTTACTGATAATTTTATTTGGCATGATCGGTTAGACTATCCCGGTTCAATTATGATGCGAAAATTGGTTGACACTTTCATGTGGTCATTTATTGAAGAACTAAGATTTTCTTCATGGTAATATTTCACATGATACTTGTTATGAAAGCAATTTGATTATACAATCATCAACATCTAAGATAGAGTTCTATTAATTTTCTGGAACGGATACAAGGTGATATATATATGGGCCCATACACCTTTCTAAAAGACCATCTAGATATTTTACGATTTTTATCGATGCATCGACTAGATGGTTATATGTATCCTTGTTATTAACCCGCAACTTGGTGTTTGCAAGGCTACTTGCTCAGTTGATAAAATTACGAGCACATTTTCCAGATTATTTTCTAAAGACAATCAGTCTTGATAATGTTGATGACATGTAATTTTACATGTAGTATCATAAATTCGCATCAAGCCAACAAATGATCATAAGTTCTCCCCATTACAAATGGTTTTTGGTCAGGAACCAAATATTTCTCATCTTAGATTTTTTTTTGTGTGCGATATATGTTCTAATTGCTCCACCACAACGCACAAAGATGAGTTTTGTTGGGAATATATATAAGAGCTTCTGATAGGGGATTTATTTACAATCCGATTTACTGACTATCATTTTAATGAGTCAGTTTACCCAACATTAGGGGGAGAAAATAAATAGCTGGGGAAAGAAATAAGTTAGAATGAATTATCATTTTTCTCATTTTGATCCACGTACTATACAATGTGAACTATAAGTTCAAAGGATAATTCATTTAGCAAATCAATTGCCAGATGATTTTGCTGACCCTAAAAGAGTGACTAAGTCACGTATACCAGCTATGAATGCTCCGATTAAATTTGATGTCATGGAAGGACAAACTCTAGTTGCTAATGGGTCTAACTTACGCTTAAAGCGTAGTAGACAAGTAAGTTCCAAAGATAAGAGATCCTCGAAAAGAAAAGGAGCTATATTTTACGATGGTCTGATCGAGGAATCAATGATTATGAAAATCTCTAGAAGAGATTAAATGGTCTCCAACAGAGACATTGACATGACTCAGGTACCTGATAATAAAGAGATCTCAATAGATTATGTCATGTATGGTAATAAGTGGAACTAAAATTAAATCGACGTCGTTAATATATTTGCATGCAATATAGCACTAGAGATTTTATTTGATGATGTGGATCATGAATCATTGTCAATTGGGCAATGTAAACAAAGAAATGATTGGCCAACATGAAGAGGCAATTGAGGCGAAACTAAAATCTCTTTTGAAAAGAGAAGTATTTGGGCCTATAGCCCGTACATTGAAATGTGTAAAGCTCGTGGATATAAACGAGCCTTCGTGAGAAATCAAAAGGGGAAATCATGAGATATAAGCTCATTTGGTTGCACAAGGATTCTCACAAAGACATGAAATTGATTATGAGGAAAATATATTTCTCGGTGGTGGATGCAACTACTTTTAGATTTTGATCAGTCTGGCAATAAATAAAATTACTCGGTTTCTGCCTAATGGGTGTTGTTATATCCTATTTGAATGAGCCTCTTGATAGTAATATTTACATGAAACTTCCGGAAAGATTTAGATTGCCATAAGCAGTTCATTCAAGTTCTCGAGAACATTATTCAATCATATTGAATATATATTTTTATGGCTTGAAACTATTTAGGCGTATTTGATATGATCGCCTCATTGAATACTTATTAGCATAATGCTATATGAATTATTTCCCCGAGCATTTTTATTAAGAGATTTAGCTCTGAATTTTTATTGATTGTGTATGTCGATGATTTGAATATCGTTGAGACTCGTGAAGAGACCTCCTCAAATCCTTGTGCATCTATCGACATACAGAAAAATATTGAAAGAGACTTTACATGCATAACGCATATCTATTTATCACCTTTATGGTTGTTGTTAAGTCTCTTACCGTAAACAAAGATTTTTCATCACGAAAAGAGTAATGATACTTTTAGTCTAAAGCACAATATACACATTTTTTTTGATCTGGAAGCATCGTATCTTAGCTGATCTAGAAATATTATTTAAGTGCTACGAGATCATTACCTTTAAATAATTGTTATGCAAGAGGCAAAGCCGTGTTTGGCTAAACATATCCTGAAGATATGTGAATGTTTTTTTACAAGATAAGATGCAAGTTATCTTGTACAGAGATAATACAAAATTTATATCTCAAGGTGGATATATCAAATATGATAAAACGAAACATATTTCTTCAAGTTTCGTCCCTCATGATTTTCAGATGAATAATATTCAATGAATCATTTCAAGCAATGATTTGGAAGATTTATCCACTAGTGCATGATCTACTTCAACATTTGAAGATTGTATTCAATATTGAATTATGAAGATTCAAAGATCTTATGTGATATTTTCATGAAGGGGAGTAAATACGCGTTGCACTCTTTTCCCCTTAATCGAGGTTTTGTCCCAATGGGTTTTCCTGGTAAGGTTTTTAATGAGGCAACATGTTATGCGTATCAAAGATGTGTGTACTCTTTTTCCTTCACTAAGAATTTTTTTTCCCTACAGGGTTTTTATCTTAGTAAGGTTTTAACGAGGCACATTATCTTCATGGATATCCAAGGGGGAGTGTTATGAATATATTTATTCATGGTGGATATCCATATATTAAGTTAAACTTTAATGGGCTTTAGTATTAGGGTTTAATACCCATTGAAATTAGGGTTTCCATCTTATGCCTATAAATATAGACTTTTGGCATAGCATTGTACACAACCCTTACTTTGAGAATATAATAAAATCTCTCTCCTTTTTGTCTCTCATCTTTATTCTCCTATTTTATTCTTGTTCTTTACTTTATTCACAACAAAAACGGGTTTATATAAATTTTATTTAAAAAATAAATATTTTTTTATTTGACAAATTATATAATTTTTTATTCAATTAACAAAAAAAAATTATTCTACTTAAATTATTATTTAATCGTATATAATTTTGATCAATCATTGTTTTGACTTTTAATATTTTTATATTTCAAAATTAAAAATTATGTATGAAAACAATAATAATATCTCAAATAAAGACAAGAGCAAACAACATGGAGATGGAGTGGTTGAAAAGATGACTCACCAGATAGACAAAGCACCCACGGATACCTCAGCGTCCTTTAGGTATCCAGCAAACAAGATCAGGGCCATGAAATACCACACCTCCAAGCTGCAGGAAATAAATGAACATGTGCACAAAGTTTGTAATAAATAGTACCATTAGACGTTAATGTCTAATTTTAAAATAAAATCATGAAAAATCACGTTGATAATAAAATTTTGTCTATTATACTTTTTTTAATTTATTTTATTTTTTAAATATTTATATTTTTCTTCAACTTCTGTCTATGAATCCCATTCCCATGTGATAGAATTGACGTACCATAACATTATTGCTGAAGTAAAAGATAATCTAACAAATCCCCATAAATGCTGAAATGCCTTGGAGGAGAACCCGGACCAAGCCCGACCACAAGTGCCGCTGATTATGTATAAAAACTGAGCCACATCTATGAAGATCCACGACGTATTTAAAACAATGGCTGCACCCACCAGGCCCCATCCCAGCTTTAACATCAAGAGCCAGCTCAATACAATGTGTAGAACCAATGCTACACCGGCAATTAATGCCATGACCATCATCTTGCTCTGTGCCTGTAAGAACTTCGCCGTCGGAAAGTTAAACGCGTAAGCAAACAGCTGCGGTATCATCCATAACGCGAACATTCCGGCGGCCTTTGATATGCTCTCCGTTTGGCCTATTAGCCTCAAAAGTGGGGCGGCGAATATGTATAACAAGCTTAAGAGCAAAGCGGTTGAGTTGAGGATGACCCATGATCTTTGCATGTATACGCCTAGCATATCCAGTTGCCCGGCGCCGAATGCTTGACCGCATAGAGTTTCGAGTGCACTTCCCATGCCAAGCTATTGGAATATGGAGTTGAATCAAGTATTAACATAAATGACAAAATCAAAACTGTTAACGATGGAAATTTGATTTTCAGACTTACCATGGCACCGAAGGAGAAACCGGCTATGACGGAGTTCTCAACGGAGACTGCGGCGAGAGCCAGAGTGTCAACTTGGCCGGAAAATACTTGAGTGATGGCTCCGAGGGAGTATTGGCAAGCGGAGGTGAAGATGGCGGGGCCGGCAAGAAACCAGAGCTTCTTGCACTCAACCAGGTATTCTCTGAAAAAGTCACGGACGCCGTTGATCGGTGGGATGTCATCAGTGCCGACGGTGAAAGTCGTCGACGATGATCTGTTTGATGGTTTAGAAAGTACCTGCTCCTTGTGGCTGCTGTCCTCGCCGACTAGCAGTGGTGAAACAAGCGTTTGCTTAGCATCCTCCATTGATACAACAAGAAGCAATCGATAACGATTTCCAATGATACAGAACTAAGATAGGTTTTAATAGAAGACGATGATTATTAATTTTAAAATTATTTTATGATTAAAATTAAATTAAATTTTAAATTATTAATTAAAGTAGAAAAATGATTATAATTTCACCAACTCTCTGTAATTAACATATTATTATATAAGCATATGAATCACAACGATCCAATTTAAATTTTAAAAATTTAATAATAAAAATTTATTTTAAAATCTTGATATGAAAATCAATTTTTCGAAAAATTCCTTTTTTTCAAAATCAAAGTTTTTGCATGAATATTGTTAAAAATATTTTAAAAAATGATTTTCTTCAAATTATTTCCAATAATATTACATATTATTGTTGAAATCAAAAAACAAATTGTTTCGATTCGTCTTCAAACAGTGTTTTTCCCGAAAATATTAAAAATAAGTATTATTCAAAGACGGAAAAAATCAATCCAACATTATATAGTGACAATTATCATCCCAACTTATCATGTGTCACTCTCTTATCATGTTTCTTTTTTTTGTAAAGAGCTCAGTATGAAGACATGTTTATAATCCAACTTTGAACATTGTCTATTTTTTTAATATTTTTTTTAAAACATTGTTTAATGACGGATTATTTTCAATCTGTTTTCTAATTTTAATAGTAATGCTTAATATTATTAATATAATTTTAAATTATATTTTTATAAATAAAAAATCTCTAAACAATATTCATGTAAAAAAATTTAAATCTGTGCGAAATATAATAAAATCACAAGATTGGTTAAAATATTTTTTTAAAGAAGAGAAGATTGACCGAAAGATTATAAAATATATGTGAAATATTTTTAATCAATAACCTACGTCCCCACGTACCACTTAGATTATTAAATATATTTTAATAATCTTTATATATTTGATAGAGATTTATTGGTTGTAAATAAACTAATAATCAAAAGTCACTAAGTCAGATCATGTCGATTCTTTAATTAAAAATAAAATGATTCAAAACAAGTGTGCTATATCTAATACTCCAGTCTCCATATAAATACATGACCAATTAATTTAATATTATATATAAATAATTTTTTTAAAATATATGATTTGATTTGGTTCATTGACTTTCACATGTGTGATTATTTTATAATGAAAATATTATAAAATTAAATAAGAAAAATATCATATTAAAAAAATAAAGATAATAATCTTACATCGATAAAATTTTTGAAAAAATAATACTATTATTGGTTTCTGTGAAAGGTATCTTTTGAAATCCAGCTATGATCCACGCTGGTTCAGTAAAAATAAACAGGGATTTTGATTCGGAAAATTTTACGACCGGCGTCGAACACTGCTGAACATCACTAATATTAAATATTGTTAAACACTATTAAATTAATTAATAAAAAATAAAAATCTCAATGACTCGATATATAATTAATAAAAGAATAATATGTTGGTTGTATAACCAACCAAATTGTGGTTCATTGAACCATTTCCATCCATGCATGTTTCCACTACCGGAAATGTGCCAAGAAATATCATCCCACGTTCAGCACTTCATGGTTCGGTTAAGGCTAATGCCGTGTAGTTACAGAGGCATTTTTGTCCATTTGATTGGTGGTTCTTGATGGGTGAACCCCTATAAATACCAACCTAGCCTAAGGTCCCTAAGCATCAAACACAAGAATCACATATTCCATCTAGTGAGTTTTTGAGTGCTTAGAAGATCTTGGCGGTTCTAATTATTTTTGTAGCCGAGTTCTTTATTTTTACGGTGGTTCGAGGTGTTACCACGGTGGTCCGACGAGCTCGACGGTGGTGCAACCACATCTCAAGTTGGCATAAGGTCTTGACAATGGCTGGATGTATTTATTTTGATCATTTTCCGTTGCGTTTATGCTCGTTTAATGCTTACATTTGGTATGCGAGCATGTTAAATCTCTGCCTTGTCATGTTTAATTTTTCTCAAAATTAAAATGTCATTTTTGATCTTTAAATTCTGAAATTTTGAGAAAAATTATGTTGCAGAAATTTTATAAGATTAATTTCTAAAGTTTATTAATTTATTTTTACTTAATTAAATTTTAGAAATTAATATATAGTATGTACCTAAATTAGGATATGTTATAACTTAGTTATATACATAAAATTAGGTACATAAACCTTAAGACTTATTGCATAAAGCTTTAGCAATAAAACTATAGTATATGTCTAGAGATCTAAATAATTTATTTAATTAGAGAATTAGCCACAACAAATTTAATTAAATAAAATTATTAGGATCTCATAAGGATTAGTCATAAAACGTTGCATAATGAACAAGCAACACTTTAAATAAAGTTTAAGGTTAATATCTAGTTAAGTGATTTTCATAATTTTATTTAGTTAAAGACTAACCACAGCATCTTTAGTTAAATAAAATTACTAAGGTTAAAAATCACATACAGAATGCTTAGATATTAAATTCCTTAACATCAAGGTAAAAATTATTAGACGAATTTTTATAATTACCCACAAGAGTTATAAAAATGAATTTAATAATTTTTACATAAAAGATTGAAAATATTCTATCAAATGAATCTAATCGAATTAAAAATTTAGTCCACAGGCAATTTTTATGTCACTAGATTCATTATTTCTATAATTTGCATTGGTAAATTATAGCTTATGTTATGCCTCAAATTTATATTAAGCATGTATGTCAATTTATTTTGCAGCATTATTACCTGTGAATATCTCTGATAATAGAGTAGATATCCCTGAATTAACTAGTGAGAACTTTAAGTTCTAGAAGGAAGGTATTCTTCTTCAATTAGGGTGTATGGATATTGACTATGCTATAAGGAAACCTGAGCCACATATCAGTGACACCAGCAATCAGGCTGATCTTGCTCTATATGAAAAGTGGAAGCGATCCAATCGCTTAAGTATTATGTTCATTAAGAGCAAGGTTCCTGCTGATGTTCGTGGTTCAATTGAGCATTATGAGAATGTCCAAGAGCTATTAAAGGCTATAGAGAAACAATTTCAGACTTCTCAAAAGTTATTAGCCAGCACCTTAATTATGAAGTTCACATCTTTAAGGCTCAATACGGTGAGAGGTGTGCGTGATCACATCAATAAGATGCGAGATTTGGCAGCTCGAGTTAAAGCACTTGAGGTTGAAATGTTTGAATCTTTCCTGGTGCACTATATATTGAACATTTTTCCTCCTCAATACGGGCCATTTAAGATCTCTTATAACACACATAAAGATAAATGGTCTATTGATGATCTTTTGACCATGTGTGATCAAGAAGAGGGTAGGCTCGTATTAGAGATGGGAGAGAGTGCACTGACGGTTACTCAAGGAAAGAATTCAGTCCAAGCCAAGCAAAAGAGGGAGGCTAAAATGCAACCCCAAGCTGACATCAAGAAAGAGTCCACGTGTTTCTTCTGTAAAAAGAAGGGACACATGAAGAAGGACTGTGTCAAGTATAAGGGCTGGCTTGAAAAGAAAGGTAAATCAATCTCACTTGTTTGCTTTGAGTCAAATATGGTTGATGTTAATTATAACACATAATGGGTTGATTCTGGTTCTACAATCCATGTCTCAAATTCCTTACAGGGATTAAAAAACCTAATGGAACCAGTGGGAGCTGAGCGATACATCTATTCAGGAAACAAGATGCAATCGCATGTGGAAGCTATTGATACCTGTGAATTAGTGCTTAATAGTGGCTTTGTTTTAACTTTAGAAAAGACTTTTTATATTCCCAGTTTTTCTAGAAATTTAATTTCTGTTTCAAGACTTGTACCCTTAGGGTATTGTTTTAATTTCTCAAATGTTAGTTTTAATTTATTTTATAAATCAGAAATTGTTGGAAATGGAATTTTATGCGATGGTCTTTACTCTATTGATTTACAAAATAATGTTACTCATAATGTTATGCACATTCAAACTGGTACTAAGCGTTGTGTTATAAATGAAGATTCCTCTACTTTATGGTATCGGAGATTAGGACATATCTCCATTGAAAGGATTAAAAGATTAGTAAATGATAGGGTACTCAATACCTTAGATTTTACTGATTTTGATACTTGTGTAGACTGTATTAAGGGTAAGCAGACTAACAAGTCAAACAAAGGTGCCAAGAGGAGTTTGACCATATTGGAAATCATCCATTCTGATATCTGTTGCCCAGATATGGATGTGCAAGGTCAGAAATACTTCATCACTTTCATAGACGATTGCTCACGATACATGTATCTCTACATACTTCATCATAAAAGTGAAGCGTTAGAAGCCTTTAAGGTTTTCAAGGCTGAAGTAGAGAAACAATGCGGTAAGCAAATAAAGATTGTGAGAACGGATAGAGGTGGTGAGTATTATGGTAGATACACAGAAGATGGACAAGCACATGGTCCATTTGCGAAGTTTCTTCAAG
This sequence comes from Abelmoschus esculentus, assembly GCA_035048815.1. Lineage (NCBI taxonomy): Eukaryota > Viridiplantae > Streptophyta > Magnoliopsida > Malvales > Malvaceae > Abelmoschus > Abelmoschus esculentus. The sequence continues at coordinate 2,071,701 of JAUCBN010000031.1, read as the reverse complement.
ACAACGGTATAGTTGCGCAATACACCATGCCAGGCTCGCCTGATCAGAATGGTGTTGCGGAAAGAAGAAACCGAACTTTAATGGACATGGTGCGAAGTATGCTTAGTAGCTCTAAGCTACCTAAGTTTTTATGGGTTGAAGCTCTTAAGACGGCTGTGTATATATTAAACCGGGTCCCTACCAAGGCTGTCTCAAAGATACCTTTTGAGTTATTCAAAGGTTGGAAACCAAGTTTGCGACATATACGCGTATGGGGATGTCCGTCTGAAGTGAGGATTTATAACCCACAAGAAAAGAAACTGGACCCAAGGACTATTAGTGGGTATTTCATTGGATATGCCGAAAAGTCCAAAGGTTACAGATTCTATTGTCCATCTAATAGCACTAGAATTGTGGAATCAAGAAATGCAAAATTTCTTGAGAATGACTCAATTAGTGGGAGTGATCTGTCTCGGGATTCAATACCCGTAGATCAACCATCCACTTCAAGTGAGAGATTGGTTATCATATATAATACCCCTCAAGCTCAATCGGGTGTTGAACAACCAATCAATGAAGTTCCACAAGCTGCTGAAAACACTCCAATAAATTAAGTTGTTCAAGAAATTCCAGAAATTATTGAACAACCAGTTGAACAACATGATCCACAAGAGAATGTTGGTTCAACATTAAGAAGATCTATTAGAGAAAGAAAGTCAGCAATTTCTAGTGATTATTTTGTGTATTTACAAGAATCTGACTATAATGTTGGAGCTGAAAATGACCCCGAGTCATTTTCAAGTGCCATGAGCTGCATTGAGTCACAATTATGGTATGATGCTATGAAGGATGAGATGAATTCTATGAAGAGCAACAGAGTTTGGGATCTTGTACCGTTGCTTGATGGTGTAAAAGCCATTGGATGTAAATGGGTCTTTAAAACAAAAAGAGACTCAAAAGGCAACATAGAGAGATATAAAGCAAGACTCGTTGCTAAAGGATTCACTCAGCGAGAAGGAATCGATTACACTGAGACTTTTAGTCCAGTATCTAAGAAAGATTCCTTATGCATTTTGTTAGCATTAGTAGCTCAATTTGACCTTGAGTTACAACAGATGGATGTGAAAACTGCCTTTCTTAATGGATTTTCTTGAGTTACAACCTGAAGGATTTTCCTCTAGTGATGGTGATCACTTAGTTTGCAAGTTAAAGAAATCTATATATGGATTGAAACAAGCCTCCCGACAGTGGTATTTAAAATTCCATGAAGTTATCTCTTCATTTGGTTTTGTTGAGAATATTATGGATCAATGTATATACCAGAAGGTCAGTGGGAGTAAAATTCGTTTCCTTATCCTATATGTGGACGACATTTTACTTGCAACAAATGACAGGGGTATGCTACATGAGGTGAAACAATTTCTTTCTTAAAACTTTGATATGAAAGATATGGGTGATGCTTCTTATGTCATTGGCATTAAGATTCATCGTGATAGACATAAAGGTATCTTAGGTCTATCTCAAGAAACTTACATCAACAAAGTTTTAGAAAGATTTCGGATGAAAGATTGTTCACCTAGTGTTGCTCCTATCGTGAAGGGTGATAAGTTCAATTTGAACCAATGCCCGAAGAACGAATTTGAGAAGGAGCAAATGAAAAACATTCCATATGCTTCTGCTGTTGGAAGCCTGATGTATGCTCAAGTCTGTACAAGACCTGACATTGCATTTGCCGTTGGGATGTTGGGAAGATATCAGAGTAATCCAGGTATAGACCACTGGAAAGCTGCAAATAAGGTTTTGAGATACCTCAAAGGGACAAAAGAATACATGCTTACATATAGACGATCCGACCATTTGGAGGTGATTGGCTACTCCGATTCAGACTTTGCTGGTTGTGTTGATTCACATAAATCAACATCAGGTTACATACTTATGTTTGTCGGCGGAGCTATATCTTGGAGGAGCATTGAGCAGACTTTGACTGCTACTTTCACTATGGAGGTCGAGTTCGTTTCATGTTTTGAGGCTACCTCACATGGAATATGGTTAAAGAGTTTCATTTCTGGGCTTAGACTTGTGGACTCAATCTCTAGGCCATTAAGGATATATTGTGACAATTTAGCTGCTGTCTTTATGGCTAAGAACAACAGAAGTGGAAGTTGAAGTAAACACATCGACATTAAGTATCTAGCCATAAGGGAACGTGTTAAAGAAAAGAAAGTGGTCATTGAGCACATTAACACCGAGCAGATGTTAGTTGACCCTTTGACTAAGGGCATGCCACCACATAAATTTAAGGATCATGTTGTCACTATGGGATTTGTTCCTACTTTGTAATTTTCATTGTAAGAACAATTCTATTGAAACTCTAATAAAGTTTGATATTTTTCATTTATGTTGTGTACACATTAAGTCAATTATTTTGAGAAATATCACTAAAGTTTAGACCTAGAATAAACATTGGGTTTATTCATAAAGTATATGGGCTAAAGCGTTAAGGCTTGATGTATTGTGATACATGGAAGATACAACTCGATCATGAGAGGAAATATCGCCATGATTCATACATTATGTTTTAACTTTAAGTTTTCACGTACAATACGAACCAAGTGGGAGAATGTTGGTTGTATAACCAACCAAATTGTGGTTCATTGAACCATTTCCATCCATGCATGTTTCCACTAACGGAAATGTGCCAAGAAATATCATCCCACGTTCAGCACTTCATGGTTCGGTTAAGGCTAATGTCGTGTAGTTACAGGACATTTTTGTCCATTTGGTTGGTGGTTCTTGATGGATGAACCCCTATAAATACCAACCTAGCCTAAGGTCCCTAAGCATCAAACACAAGAATCACATATTCCATCTAGTGAGTTTTTGAGTGCTTAGAAGATCTTGGCGGTTCTAATTATTTTTGTAGCCGAGTTCTTTATTTTTACGGTGGTTCGAGGTGTTACCACGGTGGTTCGACGAGCTCGACGGTGGTGCAACCACATCTCAAGTTGGCATAAGGTCTTGACAATGGCTGGATGTATTTATTTCGATCCTTTTCCGCTGCATTTATGCTCGTTTAATGCTTACATAATAAACTCAACATATAATTAATAATTGTATAATTAGTCCTTTAAATTTTTATTCTTTATAAATTAATTTAATAATGTTCAGTGATGTTTAACATTAATGATGTTTAACGGTATTCGACATCCATTATAGACTCAAACTTTTGAATTAATATGATATGATATAATTTTATACATATGCCCACACATCAAACATCAACCATTAATTTTAATTAGGAGCAATAAACTTTTTTGTTTTGTCGTAAACCATGTCCATTCTGCCAGTCCATTCATTTGAAATAGGGATAGATATTTTATTCGATCCGACTAATTTTTGATATGATTTAATTTGATCCGATTAAATTTTTAAATGAAAATTTTGAGTTAGGGTTAGATTTAGATTTAGGGCATAAAATATCTGATTTGATCTGACTCAAAATTAAATATATAATCTCTTTTAAATTTTTATAGATGTTTATAATAACTTTCCTCTCTCTATCTTTTTATAATTAGGTCTTAAAGTTAAATTTTTATCTATAATTTAATTCATAAAATTATAATTTTTTATAATTAATTTTTTTAAAATTATTTTTTTTATAATTATGTCCTGAAAATTATTTTTTATAATTAAGATAATTTTTTATAATTAAGTTTTTTAAATTTTTTAAGATATTTATTTCCGGGTTGAGTCGATTTTTTTAAATATTTGGATCGAATCAAATTCAGATTTAAGATATATATATTTGAATCAAATTCATTTTTTTTAGGTTTAAACCCGAATCTTATTTTTGAAAAACAATGTGCATTACCATTACACGTAAAACTTATTGATAAATTTAGATAAATTTAAATATGAATAAATAATAAAAAAACTATTTTAGATCTTAATTGACGTAATAAATGAGGATGATAGAAATGAGAAGATGGACATGATTACATGAACATATGACAATCAATATTTATTGTGTCTTGAATTTTAAAATTTGTATATGATTTAAAATAAATAATTAAATAAATTTTATTAAAATTTTATTTTTATTATCTAAAATTTTATATACTATGTGTTAATCTATTCGCCAGTGTCGAGAGCGGGCCTGGCCATACAATAATGGTTCGAGTGTCATTTAGACTGGGCTTTTCACTTTTCTAACTTAGTGATAGCCCATGGGTAAATCTAAAAGTAGGACCCCTAATAATAAATATTAAAAAAATAGATTTAAAGAATATAAAAATAAATTAAATTATTTATAAATTATTTTTTATTACACTCAATAATTATTGAATGAAAAACATCAAAAAATTATTAAACATTAAACTTACATAAAACAATTTTTATAAGCATTTTTCGCGTAAATATTATATAATAAAAGTTATAAAAAAAATAGAGTAATAGTACTTGAGTTTTTGTCATTGAAGCTTTGTTTTAGACTTAGTTATAACATATTAACAGTAAATCTCACAAACTATAATATTTTTGAATAAATGAATTGTCTTCTTAAAATATCGAATTAGAAATTATAAATAAAATATTTAAAATAAATTGTAAGAAAATAACATAAAAAAGAGGTGATGTGATGAGAAATTAAGATTTGAAATAACAAGAATAATGAAAAATATTATTTATAGGTGTATATATATTTTTTATTTTAAAATAAAAAATATTATTATAATCTTAATTATGACTCTATAATATATTACTAATTAGATACCGACGACTTTATAATTAATTATAAAAAGTTATTAATCTCTTAGCAATAATTTTTATAGTTTATTTAATATTATAGTTTTAAAAACATAATTATAGTGAAGGGGCCCACCTTAATTTTAATTATAAATTATTGTTATACTTTAGTCGTTTTTATTTTTTTAGTAAAAAAATTATTAACACATATCTTACTTAATTTTTAATATAGTTTAATAATAAAAAATTATTTTAATAATTATTATTATTTTAATTTAACTAATCGGAGGCTTTGTCTGCCGCCCTGGGCGGTCGCCCTTATTGCCCAGGCCCAGGGACGGCTCTGGACGGAGTTGTGTAGGGAGTGAAAGGGGTATTGCCCCTCCCAAAATTTTTGGTATAATTACATTTTTAGTTTTTTTTAGTTTAAATTTTAATTAAATAGGGTTTTTGTCCTTCCTAATTTTTAAATTTAAAGGTTTGTTAAACTCTTGTCCCTCCTAATATTAAATCCTAGCTCCATCTTTAGATCCACACATTTATCGTTTGTTGATTGATTAATTTAAATTAAATTTAATAAGGGTTTAATATGGTGTGATTTTTTAGATTTAATTTTCTCTATTTATAATACTAGAATTAGAATAATAACTTTGCTTAATAGATCTCACATCTTATTCTGATATATCAAATAATTGTTATTATGGTATCTAATATATATATATATATATATATATATATATATTTATAGGTAAATTTTATAAACTATCAATGAAATTTACTTTTAAACCTATTTTAGTCACTAAAGTTTTAAAACATTTAATTTATTCCCTGAATTGTAGAACTGAATATATATTTTTTGATTAGGTAGAGAGATTACAATTTTTTTCCATACTGAGATTCAAACCCATACAAGATGGGACAGGATGAGCATCCTTAACCACTAAGCCAATCAGTAAATCTCAACTGAATATATATTTTTGTTACTCGTCCATTAATTTTTTAACAGCCTTATGACGTGAATGTCATCTACCGTTAATTAACATCGGATGCCACCATCAACAAACATAGAAGGTGACTATTATGTCCTAAATTTCACTAATTGTTTTGTCTCAGTCACTGAACCGGAATATAATCTTCATTTCGTGCAAAAAAAACACATCAAAATTTACGAATCGAACAAACACTCTTTTTAGTCTCTTTCTTCAATTTCTTTTTTTTTATTATCAAATAAAACTCATTTCTCGGTATATTATTTTTCTTATGGAAATAAAAAATTTAAAGTCAAATCTTAATTTTTTTCCCTCACAAATATCGTTAAAAATTAATAATAAAATAATATAAGATATTTAATTGCACCAAAAGATTTTGTGGCCAAAGTCTATTTGATTCCTGCTCCTGTATCAAAGAAAGTTAAGTTTTGAGTTACTTATATACTTACAAATCTGAGGGGGAAAAGGGTGGTGGACGATCCATGATTCTTCTTCACCATTAAAAAATTCTCATCATTCTGTCCTTTTACAACATCATGGCCATGGGGTCAACCAATCCATTAAGCTAAGCTTCTTTCAGTTCTTCTCTTCAATCGCGAGAAGCAGATTAATTTTTGTTGGTTAATTAAGTATTAAATAACGAGATTAATTCAAGGCATAAGTTCCAGTTGATGCTTGATGCTTCCCTTGCCACCTTCGAACTGTTCAATTCTGTCGTAATCAACGGTTACTTTACAAGGAGAATCAAACCCAGGAAAAAAGTAGTACGACTTATAAATTGACCCATCGTCTCTTTACTTATTTCATTTGAAGTTGTATTTGTTTATTTATGATCGTGAATTCTATCTCACGCGCGGCGTAGAAAGTGGGATAACATAAAGCAGCACAATTACCCAGAAGAGTAAAGGACTTGCTATTGAAACGTCTGTTGCAGCTCAGTGGATTGATTTGGATTTTTTTCGATCTGGTTGAGTTGATGATGGGATCGGCGGAGGAAAAGAGAATAGAGGATGAGCTGTCGTATCCGATTTTGCTAGCTGAACGGGTTCGCGCGGCGGCGGAGGAGGCGGAGTCGTTTAAAGTAGACTGTGCGGAGGTCGGGAAGCAGGTAGATCGGCTTTCACAAATGCTTCGAACCCTAGTACGGTCCACTACCTCGGTTCAATCCCTGTACGAACGCCCGATTCGACGGGTAGTCTCCGAGGTTTCGAAGAATCTAGAGCGAGCCCTCACGTTAGTCCGAAAGTGTAAGCGCCAGAGCATCTTGCGCCGGGTTGTGAGGATCACGAGCGCCACCGATTTCCGCAAAGTGTCAAATCTTCTCGAATCTTCAATCGGCGACATGAAGTGGCTTATGGGAGTCCTCGACACCGACAACAACGGGACTGCCAGCGGAATCTTCCTTTCCCTTCCTCCAATCGCCAGCAACGACCCGATTATCTCATGGGTTTGGTCTTACATCGCCACCGTTCAAATGGGCCAATTGACTGATCGAATCGAAGCCGCTAATAACCTCGCTTCCCTCGCTCGAGACAATGATCGAAACAAAAAGATAACCGTCGAAGAAGGCGGTATCCCTCCTTTGTTAAAACTTCTTAAAGAAAGCTCCTCACCTGAAGCCCAAATCGCAGCGGCTAATGTGCTTTTTGTTTTAGCGAACGAGCAGGAAAGAGTTAGGAGTATTGTTGATGAAATGGGGGTTCCAATTGTGGTTCAAGTGTTGGGAGATTCTCCGATGAAGGTTCAAATTCCGGTAGCGAAACTGGTGGCGACAATGGCGGAGCACGATCAGCTGGCTCAGGAGGATTTCGCCAGAGAGAATGTAATTAGGCCGTTGGTGACTCTATTGTCGTTTGAAACATTTGTGGAAGATTCTAAGGCACAATTGAGTAAGCAAAGCATTCATTCTATAGTTATAAATAAAGAATTGGAGAAATTTTCTTCAACTGGATCAAATTCAAGGAATTATAGTTATAGACCGTATTCTAATTCATACTCGAATTTACACATGGAAGGGAGTAGTAGGGGAGGAAATCATAGGAAAGAAAGGGAGAATGAGAAGCCTGAAGTTAAAATTCAGTTGAAAATTAATTGTGCTGAAGCTTTATGGTTGCTTGCTAAAGGGAGTGTTTCGAATAGTAAGAGGATAACTGAGACAAAAGGATTGCTTTGCTTGGCTAAGTTGGTGGAGACTGAAGAAGGTGAATTGCAATATAATTGTTTGATGGCAATAACGGAGATTACAGCTGCTGCTGAATCCAATTCCGATCTTAGACGTGCAGCTTTCAAGACGAACTCACCCGCTGCCAAGGCTGTTATCGATCAGCTTTTGAGGGTGATCAAGGAATTGGATAGCCGTACATTGCAGGTTCCTGCTATTAGATCAGTTGGTTCATTGGCAAGGACTTTCCCAGCTAGAGAGACTCGAGTGATCGGTCCTTTGGTGAAACAACTTGATAATAATGATCAAGAAGTGGCTGTGGAAGCTGCCATTGCATTGCAGAAGTTTGCCTGTCCAGATAATTTTCTCTGTATGGATCATTCAAAGTCGATAATCGAGTTCAATGGTGTTCCACGTTTGATGAGATTGATTAGGTGCAGTGACCGGGCTCAGCTGCACGGGGTAGTACTGCTCTGCTACCTCGCCATACATGCAGGTGATAACGAGGCTTTGGAACAAGCTAGAGTTTTGACTGCCCTCGAGGGGGCAGACTGCTCGGTGGTTGCACATCATCCTGATTTGAAGGAACTGGTGTCAAGGGCAATATATCAACTCAACCTTTATCACACCGGAGCCCATCCGCAGAGGCAATTGTATGCACCCTGAATGTGCACCTAAAATTTTCAAGTCATTTCTCTGCTTTTCAGGTTGGTTTGAAGGCAAGCTGAAAGGGCAAACACCAAACATACACCATTGGATCAGTTAGAAAATCAAAACAGAAGAGTTTCATCAAATTTGACAGGTTCCTGGCTTCCTGCATTAGTAACTTTATACATTGTTAAAAATACTTTAGATGCTTTAATGCTTTTTTAGTGGACATAAACATGGTTGTGAATATTTCCCAATTTTGTTATATGGAAATTGAATATTTTCTATAGTTGCTTCTGTTAGGTTGATTCTCTACAGAATGTGACACTGTCTCTTTTACTGACATTGTGGTGAATATGGAGAAAGTCCTTCCCCATTGCTTCTTTATTTTCTTTTCAACTGCATTTGTTGTGGGTTTTACTTCATCAACAATTTCTCTGCTCCTCCTGTAAATGTATCCGATAAAGCTGAAATTCCATGTGTATTTTAACAAACTTTTTTTGGTTCTCTCCGGTTCTTCGAGATTTGTCTTGATTAATTCAGACCTATGCCTATTTTGATGGGTGTGTCCTACCGTAGTATCTGTTTTAGAAGATAATCTCAACCGTTTGAGATTGATCGTTCAATCATTTTACTGTAATTATTGGTACTCGAACCCGTAACTTTTAGGATCAACAACCCTCGTGTAGAAAAGGCATTAACAACTATGATAGAATGTATATATAATTGGAAAATTTAAGTTCAATTTCTAAAAGAAAATTACAAAATAAAAACATAAGTTTCGTATCTATATCATATATAAATTAAATACTACATATGCATATATTTGTATTATATTCAAATGTAAAATACTACATAGTTTGAGATTTGAATGGTATGTGATTATGTGTTATGTATTGAATTTAGAGTTCAAGAGTAGAATTTAATATTTTGAGTTTATGATTTAAGGTAGATTCGTAGGTTTTAGGTTATAAAGATGCTCATGAAAAAATGTTTATATTACAAGTCCGCCTAATCTTATCGAAAAATAAAATAAAGACATGAATTTTACTAATGAATTTGATTGAAGTGGTAAACAATTTAGTATAATTTGAGTAAATTTTGAGTTTAAGATGTTATAAATATAAAAAATTATATTTAAAAATTCACTTATCAAAATTAAATATACGATATAAACCGATTCAAAGCAATACTAAACTCCAGAGAATAGAGAGAGCAACCAAAAAATCGATAAACTTTTAAGTTCACCACTCACCAGTGTCGCACATGTCATCATCACCACGCCGTAGCATGCCCCCGCAAACCTAAACAAATCAGTAATCCCACTGTTTTTGCCATGGGAAAACGACGACAGTGTTATAATCTTACAAGCTCTTCCTGTCAATTAATTTGTGACCAAATCCAGACCCCTTCAGAAAAGAAAAGAAAAACTTCTGACAACCATTCCTTGAAACCACATCTTTCCACAAGTGTTGTCATAATTCTTTCTGAGAGAGAGTAGGGCTCTGTTATAGCTCTCCACCAATATTTTAATCCTTTTTTTCAGTATTTATGGAGGTTTTGGAAACAGTCGATTCTTGTGTAAAACCCGGTTAAACAATTTGAAATGCCAAACAGGAATTGAATTCTGATATAATCTGAAGGAAGTTATGGTGGTCATCACGTGATGTATACACTGAAGATTCCAGTAACCCTACTGTGAATAGCTCTACCTAGGCATTGGCAATGGCAGATGCCAGATTCAAGGTGGTTCATCAAAATGGAATATATAGAGATATTGTACATACATCTTGGGTGTGAAATTTGATTCATTTGGATTTAATTTATAATTTTATAGGATAATTCCCATCAATAATACAGTACAAATAATAATTCTCAATATAATAATAATAGAAAATTATTTTTCATAGTATTGCACTTTCTATAGTATCAATGAAGTCGGTAAAACCTAGCTCCGATTTTGAATAATAATTTTCTAGAAATACCTCTAAAGATGGTACAGGAGAATCCGATTTTATAATAGGGGTATTTTGGAAAAAATATTGTTCAAAGTCAGAGTGTGCTGCAAACTTTACCTGTTGTCATAGATTGAGAATTAAAAAGTTGTTTGTGTCATATTTTGGGGAAAAACTTTTTTTTTAATAATATTTAAGTCAAAACTCCGATTTTATAAGTTAGATTTGAAAATTTTTAAATAAAATTTGAATTATAAAATAAATTTTAAATAGTTTGAAATTTAATTTTTTTAATAATTAATGATTTAATTTTTAAGTTTGAGTTTAATTCCTAAAATATATATATCAAATATAAAAAGTATGAATATATATGTACATATTATATATGATTAGACAAAAGAGTTTAAATTGGAACTAATTATTATCATCACTATAATTATTTATAATTAAATTTAAATGAAAACTCGAACAATTCTACTAGATTTAAATCTACTCAAATTTTATAAACTAAACACAAAAAATCTTCAAATAACATGAATTATAAAATAACTAACTCAATATTTTATTGATCGATCGAATAATCACCCCATACGTACATCAATGATTCCTTTATTTTTATCATATAGTATTTCATTTAACCATCTTAATTCTCAGCTTATTCTTACATAATTTACCCCATTAATTGTTCCCTCCAATGGTACAAGTGAGAAACAGGCTCAAGAAGAATGTATTACTTAAAACAAAGGCAAAGGAGTGTTTTGTCTATGAGTTTGATATAAAAACTAATTTTGACTCTTACTGAAAATGTATCTAACGTTGGCTCGGTTCGTAAAATCAATTAAATTTATCATTTAATCGATGTTGACTGTTATAATATTAACGTGACAATTAACGACAATAATATGATAGTCCATGAAACAGTACAATACTAACGTGAAGAAGGGTACTAAATTATTTTAATCAAGTTCGAGACATAATTTTTTTTTACCGATTTCAAGGCATAAAATAATTTTAGTTAAAATTTCAATTACTTACTTAAAATTGAAGTTAAAATGAGAAATATTAATATTTAAATATTCATAAAATATGAAGAAAAAAACACATAAAACATTGAAATTAAAAATATCAAAAAGATATAAATATATTTTTTTTTATAAATTATTAAAAAAATCTTCGATTGTTTATCATCAGGGACGGTTCAAAGATTTTGGAGGTCCTGTGTAATTTATTAAAATACGGACCTTAAAAGTAATTGTCCATTACCTCCAATAGATATAAAATTGTAACTCTTAGAAACAAATGTACTTTCTAGGGGGCCATGTGCGATCGTTTCTATTGCACCTATCTAAAACCTCACTAGTTCTACTGAAACAATAGCAATAGTAACAATAATAATCAATAAGATTCTATAATCAATTGTCATATTTAAGAACGTTTTAATAATTATAACTCATCTTTCTTAATAGCGTTTCTAAAATTTTTCAATAAATTTCGAGATTAACATCATCTAATGAATGAAGTTTATCAAAATTTGGACCCTCTTTTTTGAGAACCCTGTACAGTCGTTTTTATTATATATATCCAAACCCTACTATTTTTGTTTACCCTAAACATCCCTGTCTTAGAATAATAATAAAATCAAAATTCTCTTATTATTTTATTACATCAATACCAACGAACATCACTTTGATATAAACTTTTTCGATAAAAAGTCTCTTTAACCTAAAATAAAATCTTTTTAATTACTATTTTTTTTATCATTCAACGACAAATTAGCCACCCACATCCCATGTGGGTCTCCAATAATACCACCAAGTAATTGTTGAACGTGTTGAAACATGATTGCTTCAATCACAAAGCTCTGATCCCGAGAAAGCTTTGTTTAAGATTATATAAAATGAAAACCCCAGTAGGTGAAGTCCCCCTTGTCACTTCATTAACACTGTGCCTGCACATTCTTAACCTTTAAACAAATTGATTAAGATTAAACCCTTTTTATTAATAAACATTCCACTTTGATTATCCTAAAGTATATGTTATAAAGTTACTTTAAGAGATAGAAATGCTTATGCAAATGCAAGTGACATGTCAATTATTGGTGTTGCAGAACATGAAAGGGTGTTGAAAGAGTTTGGACAAGGTCCATTCAAACACTTGCATAGGATTCTAATCCAGGTCTTAGTCTTGCCATATGTGTTTTGTCCTTTTTTTGAGGGTGGGACTTGGGAGGTTGAGTTATATCACATAAAGGTGATGAGCATTACAAATAAACTTTCCACTATCATAACTTCATAAGAGTATGAGGTGGACTTCTTATCGGAAAATTAGATTCGATTATTAAAATGATAGACCATAAAATGAATATGAAATTAGATGTGGGTGGCAGGAACGGAGCTATGTAGGGAGTGGGAGGGACTGTTTCCCCTCCAAAATTTTTAGTATAATTGCATTTTTAATCCATTTTAGTTTAAATGTTAATTAAATAGGGTTTTTACCTCTCTCAATTTTTAAATTTAAACGTTTGTTAGTCTCTTGTCCTCCCAATATTAAATCCTAGCTCCGTACCTAGTGGGTGGTAGGGCAGTGGGAAGCCAAGCTTAAAGTCTAAAGAAGGGATAATGGCAGAGACTCCCCCACAGTGGGTCTTTTGTGCTAAGCGTTTTGTGTGGATTTGTCTCAGTCAATCAGCTGGTATATCGAAACATCCATGCAAGCATCTTCTTTATCCTTGCCATTTTTTACTTATTAATACAAAGACAAAAAGGAGCGAAAAACATGGACAAATCATCTGTCTTTTTATTGCGGTTCTATCGGTGTTTCTGTTTTATTAGATCATATATAGATGTCTCCCACCATGAACATGAACAGTTTCAAACAAAAACTAAACTGGAAAGTAACTTGTGCTTGATACTACAGATATAGAAACTTCAAAGGTAAGAAAGGAAACCTAAAAACGAACTCCAAAAGAGGTTAAATTTCGACGTGTTATTTATTTAAGAATTCATCTGTACGTAAACTTCTAGTGGTCGCTACAGGTTACCATCAAAATACCCTAAAATAGAAACAAAAAAAAATGAGGTAGAGGTTTTTAAACATGGCGTATGAAGACAGTCTCCAAATCCGGTGGAGTAAAGATGTCTCTAACGCTTCCATAATTACACTTCAAAGAAGGCTTCCTCTTCATCGGAGCAGGCGGACATGTTGACAACGTCGGAATTCTGGCTTCCTGTCCGGTTGGAGTGGTCGAACACGATTCTTCCTCTTCTTTATCTTTGTGATCATCCGCTGGATTAGTGTAAATAGGTTTCAACGGAGCTCGTAAAGAGATTCCGGCGATGACCCATTTTTTCCCATCAGATTCCAAGCCTCCTCCTCCTCCTCCTCCTCTTCCATCCACCAGTTGAGGCTTCCCTGAAACCCCCATATCCAAACCAAAAGTTCCAACTTAAGACGAGTAGAAATACTGTAGGTGGCAATGAAATGGAAGAACAAAGGGGACGGTGGTTTAAATATGCAGAGGGAGGAATTAATGGTGGAGGGTTGAATGTTGTGTTTATACCGATCAGGGAAGTCGGGAGAGAGAAAAGGAACCCGAGGGAACTCGTGACAGGACAGAACCAAACTCACTGCTATAACGATTCATTTTAAAATTAATATATAAAAAAGAAAGAAAGAGAGACTGACGGCGAAAACAATTAATCTATAAGTTGCCCGTGAAAATAGCTGACCGCGGGTAGCCATCGAACAAAAAAAATATATAAAATATTAGGGTTTGGGATTGACTTGGATTTTGGCGCCAAATATTAGGGTTTGAGGACAAAACTTATCCATTCCGACAGAAGAAGATTAAAAATGAATAGAATAAAATCATGGTAAGATCATGTCAACAATAGTATCTACTAAGGTGCAAGAAAAAGATGTTTTTTTAAAATTAATTCAGATTTATATATTTAAATTTAAAATTTTATATATTTTTTAATTTTTAAAATTTTTATTAAATCTCTTAAAATTATAAAAAAATTATAATTTAATTTGAAACTTTGATTTAAAAAAAAAAATTAAAGTAAACCTATCGAACTTTTACTCTAAATTCCAATGCTTTAAATATTACTCCTACTATTTATTTCACATACAAAGAGAAACCTTTGGCTAATTTTGAAAAATATATGTGTTTAAGTTTATTTTTAATATTATAGAGAAGTTTAGAAAATAATTGGGGAAGTAGACTAATTGCTACAGTAATAAAAGGATCGCGTCACCTTCTTTTGGTAAGGTCTTTTCTCTTTTTTTTGAACCACGTCAAGAAGAGATGACGAGATAGTGTTGATACATTTAATTTATTCGATTGAATGAGAAAGAAAGAAAAGACCTCGTCAAGAAGAGGTGACAAGATCTTTTTATTACTGTAATAATTAGTTTACTTCTTTAATTATTTTTTAAACCCCTTAAAATCCTAAAATTAATTTCAAATAATAATATTTTTTAAAATTTTGTGTATGAAATTTTGAAAAGTGAAATGACTCTCAGCTAATCAAATAAGCTTAGTTGGAGGATAAACTCTGCCGCAACACTTTCGGCAAAGTGGACAAAAATGTACGATTTGCAGTCATTCACTCACCGACTGTCAGAGCCGGCCAACATACGATCAGATTACATTTAAAATTCCACGCAATATGGGAAACCAGCAATCCACAATCCTCAATGACGCATATATTACACCAGCATGTGCAGTGCAGCACTGCAGCCATGGTTCTTGACAATGGGGTTCAATTAAAATTTTCAAAATTTTAAACCTATAATGAAAAACTTTAAGGGATCTAGTTAACAATATTAAAAAACTTTGAGACTTAATTAGAATTTAAAAAAAAATTATAAAGTAGGAACATTTATGATCATAGACTGGCCTGCAATACGCAATAAATACAGTATCAAAGACACTTCCTCACGTGTTTCACATCCTTGAGTGATTCCAGTTATCTTCATGTTGATCCATGAACTTGTCGTTGCATTTCTTGAAGCTCGACATCAACATGATCGGAGGCATGTTTTCCTCGGCGGGTAAAATCGTTGTCCTCAAGTGGAAGAGCCTGTAAGAAACAGTGAAACCTTTAAGCATTCTAGTAAAACTATCAAAATAAATGGTAGAACAGATCCATGCAACTCATTTGAACATGACCGGAAGGAAAATTCTCGAGAAGGGTATGTTTAGAAGAAGTGTTCCGAACAGGAAATTAAGATGGTTATTAGAACTTGGAAGTGATGAACATGGAGAAGTACCCTTCTTTCTGTCCGAATCCAGAACCAGGGACAGACGGACAGTGGAGATGCATGGTGCTGTTGCTTCCAATAACTTGAGACAATAGAACACATCTGGGACGTCCTGCATTCGTGACTGTCTCTATAGCTTCCGGTCACCTCAAAGTATCCTCCTCGCTGCCCACATCCGCCCTAATATCCTTTAGACACAGTGTGGAAAGAAACGAGCTGCACTTCCTTGCTTATGGGAAGCCCCATATCCATCAAAACCTTCCATTGGTAAAAGGAAAAACGTGCAACTAAAAGAATTAACATCACGTATAAAACATTAAAATGAAGCACTCTAAAATTAAACGATATTCATTTTTAATTGATTTATTATTATTACTATAAATTATTAGGGATTTCATAGTCCGTAATAGAGATGAGTACGAGTCGGATTATTTTTTTGGTCCATCCAATCCCAAACATAAATATCTAAATCCGATCCAACCCGAAAATAAATACCTTAAATTTGACCCGGCTTGACATATAAAAGATAATTTTAGAGACTTAATTGTAAAAAAATAATTTAAGGACTAAATTATCCGGATTGAGTAAGGTCTGATATTTTACCTCCTAAAATAGAACTCGACCCAACTTTTCCCTCAATAAAAACCCGACCGATACAAACTGTTTTTTCATTAAAAAATTTAATTCAATTAGATCGAATTGAATCAGAATCCGACCTAATCGGATAAAATATCCATCCCTAATCCGTAATGGATCTGAAATATAACGTGGGCCGGGTTCACTACGAATAATCAGAAATCTACACTCTATAGTCTACCCATTTTCGAACTTCAACTACAGAATAATCATCAGAGAATTTAAGAAGTGATAAAAATGGCGGGATCTTTGGCAGTCGTAGAAGCTGATCGGCATGAGAACGAAGATCCAGTAAGCTACATTAATGGCCAATGGCAAGTTCATTTCGCTCGTTTCATACTCCATCCATCTCAACCTTCCACCTGTCCCTCTCTCGTACCTCTCGCCAAGAACCTTCGAAGTCGCTCGCGTGGAGGCAATTGGATCGCCACATCATTTCCAGCCGCTTCTCTGAAGATCATCAATGATATATCAAGCTCCGAAACTATCCTCATCGTTTCTTTAACCGAGAAGATCCTTGTAAGTTGTTCGTTACTGATTCTTCTAGATCAATCTTTTAAGCGGCTAAGTAATTCTGTTTGATTGATCGTTGATCGTTAATCGAGGAAACGATTTTTCATTTCATCGGTAATAAGTTGATTGTTAAGCATATTAGAATCAAACTAGCTTTAATTTGATTTATTTGATCAATCTCTTAAGCAGTTTATTGATCATTAAAATAATGAGGAAAACGAATTTTCGTTTTACCTGAAATAAATCAAATGTTAAGCAAATTAATGAGAATGAATCCAGGTTTAGAGAAGCGTGTTGATAGTTGATTTCTCATACCACAAATTTGAATTTACATTCCTGTTTAATCGTCCTTCACCCGTTCACCGTGTTTTCTTAGATCAGTTTTCTGGAGCTTCAAGGAAGTTGTCTTAAACATATTTACTTGGTGATTCTTTTCATTTTCGATTCTCTCATTTATAATGTAGAAGGAATGCTGAAAGTAGTGTAGATGAAAGCATGTCCAAGCCTAGTGTAGACTCTAGTTGTAGTTAATTTGATTTGATCTCAAAAATATCAATTCAGTTTGCATTTTACTTGTTAACAGATTGACGGTTTGCCTAGCGCATTATTTATCGACCTTGTTTCATTTAGATTTGTGTCATGATTGTGTTCTACTGTCATTTGGAGCAGGAAGAGCACTACATTTCCAATCTGCACATCTCCTGGCCTCAAATCCAATGCATCCCTGAAATTCCTGCTAGGGGCAGCAGAGCTGTGTTTGTAAGCTATAAAGACTGCGCCGACAAGGTAAGTCACAAGGGATACACATAGATGTATTCCTTTTGCTCTTGCTTAAGGAATTTCATTGTTACCATGACAAATGTTTCATAGGAGCAAAATAGGAAAGGTATTTACGTGTTTGTAAAGTGAAAAAATGAGAACTTCATTTAACAAATGACATTGGAGAAAACTCATGGAGCTGTATTTATATTTTTGCAGATTCAGAAGTTTGCTTTTCGGTTTTCTACACATCATGAGGCAGCATCATTCATGAATACTCTGCAGGTAGTAGACATACAACTCTAGAAATGTTTAATTCTTGTAACAACAATGATTTTTATCATAATAATTATAGATTCAGCCATATCCAACAAATTTGCCCTGGCTGTTTTTTTTTTCTTTCTCAGGAAAAGTTCAGGGGTGAAGTTAGAATTGAACCTTTAAACACAGATTTTGGATCTGATTTTTCACCACCATCAGAGTTCATATCTAGTACTGGACTTCCTTCTAGGTAGATATGTCATTTGAAATGCTACACTTACCAATTTGTTTCTTGCAGAACATTTCAATATATGTTATGAGATTAATCAGAAGACAAATTATTGGGAACAATATGAAGTATGTTTTAAGGACAAATCTAAAAAGAGCTAATGACTTTTTCTGCAGAGACAATCAAGAGTTGAGTGATTTGAATCCTGATGGTTCTTACACACCTCAAATGTCTCCCAGTTTGAGCTATGAAATTAGACAGCCGTCATTTGATCAAGATGCAACGCTTAATAACATTTCTGATTGTTCTTACGCTCCACAAATATCTCCCAGTTTGAGCTATGAATTTAGACAGCAGACACTCGATCAAGATGCAGTGCTTAATAACAATTCGGAAGGAATTTTTCCACCCTTGCCCCCCAGTTTCACATCATTACTGACCAATTGCTGTCCTACCGCAGAAAAAGGTAGATTTCTTAACCTGAAAATAGATAGAGATATCCAGCATCTGAATTCATAACACATTTTCCTTAAATGATGTAGCTGGCAATCAACCCAAAGTGTCTGAGGAAATCAATCTCAAATCCCAAATTGTGGTAATGGTTTCTAACTATTTCTTGATAGTTTGCTATTACTTTCAGTACTTAGAAGGTAAAGAGTACCTTATTACTGCATGGTTTGACGGTTCTGTTTTTTCCCCCAGAAATACTTGGAAGATTCTTCTTTCCAAGGTACCTTTTATTTCTACTTCACTTGAATTTTGCAAGGTCTGCAATCTATGTTTAAATTGGGGCACTGTCTCCATTAAACCATATTGACATTTCGCTAGGAAAAAAAGGTTTGATGTGCCTTGTATAAGATCCCATTTGCTAAAGTTTGAGAGATTATTTTTACAGATATGTTGGCTAAAGTAGAGAAAATTATCAGCGAAGTTGAAGCTGACAGGTTGCTGTAAGTTGCTTTATCTGCTTGAGCTTTCGTTCACTCAATGAGGTACTCATACATTGAATCCCATGTTACTTCTATTACATTTATAATTAAGACAGTGACGATACTACTATTTCTCAATTACGTTGTAAACAGACAAAATAATTATACTTTAGAACAAACAACCTTGTGGCTGAACTAAGTCCTCTCGAAACAAGGCATTGAAATGCCACATGGATTCTGTTTAGGATATTGCCGAGGAAAGGTCCAGATGAAACACCAATTCTACAGTAAAGTACATTGTGACGTAGGTAGCATCTTAGCATCTCGTCACTTGTCATAGGATCTGGCTGTTTGAGTCGAAAATATGGAATTTTTTCGCCGGCAGCTTGAATAGAGTAGATATCACCTAAAAATATACACGACGGAATACGCCATGAACCTAGAAGGAAGGTTACAGATAATATTGAGAACAGATTATAAAAGCCAGTTCTGAGTTTCAATGTCTCTGGTTTAGCTGGCAAATAAATATTGAAGCCTACATATACAATTATGGTGCTTTTGTTCTTGTGCTTGCTAGCTATAGTTAGCAAGAAACGACTGCAAGTAAATTGTAGTAGAGTTTACCAGAGCCCGTTGGAGCATAAAAGAACTGCCAGTAAAAGTTAAAACCACAGTAAAATTTGTAAGTAAGACTAGGATTTCCGCTTAGAACTCCCTGCCTGAATGCTGGTTAATGTAGTATTGCTATCATTTTACTGGACATGATTCATGAATATACTTCTATTTAAAAATCATAGTAATTCATAGTTGTAATGTAAGCAGCATCCAAGTACCATAGCTGCTAATTCATTCATTACAGTATTTGACATAATTTCAAACTATTAAGACTTAATGTATGCACTTCTATGACGGTCGTTTTCAGACGTTATAAAATACAACTGCCGGTAAACACCAGTTTGAGCATTGAAAAAAGTGGGCAAATACCTGTTTAGTGGTCAACCGTTGTTTGACAAAGAAACTAGACAAATGTCTGTTTAGGCTGCTAAATTCAACTAAAAACACAGCCTAAAACGAACAACTGGGAACCGGTATTGCCAAAATGAAATATTCTGTTGGAAACCAGGAGACAGGCATACTTGTAGAAGGCGAGTTGACCAAGGTACTACAACTCAGTTTCTCTTAGCTTATGTAATCCTTCGATGTTTTATAAAAGTATAAAACTTGGATTGAACCCTAACCAGAAAACAGACATGAATACACGAAACGAGGCTAATTTTAAGAAATATAGGGGTTTAAGTTTATTTTTAGTATGGTTTGTTTTTCGTGTTAGATGAATCATGGCCCACAGCCCAGAAGTATAAACCATGGCCCACAGCCCACGAAAATATCTCCAAACCATGGGTTTGCAAATAGCTTGTTTTGTGACTTTGTCGTTTCCAAAAAATCATTCTCTTTTTTACTTATAATTCCACTTGGAAGTTCCCAAACAATACCACCAATAAGCCATCAAACAAGCGCAAACAGAAAGTAAAACAAAGAGCATCATTTCTAGCTCTTCCCTTTCCATGATTTCATCTAATATTCTGCAAAGCATCGTAGTTTCCCATGCTCATAACCATGGTTTCACTTTCACACCATCTTCTTGTTTTCCTTACGCTCCCTTTATTGGCAACTCTACTTGCTAGAGTCTGTGAAGCCGGTGACATGTTCCCTTTTGATTGCTCATCACAACAAATCAAGAAATGTGACGCCTTGTTATACCACATCATTACCGGTCTAGGCGACAACCAGATTGCCTCGTTTTACTCCGTCGATCCTTCCGCTTTTCGCCCGATTTCCCATGCAAATAACCAAAACTACCTTATACCAGTGCCTTGTTCTTGCGAAGACATCGGTAATGGCACTGTGGCCTACTTCTACGTTGCTTACTACACGGTGAAAGAACACGATACGTTCCAGGATGTTTCGACTAGTATTTACAGCGGACAAGCTCTCGAAGTCGGAGATGAAAAGACGAATTTTAACATGGGAAGCAAAGTGTTGAATGTTGATGCATCTGATATGTGGATGCATAGAAAGTCAGTCGAAAACCATAGTCACGTATACAGTTCAGCAGGGTGATTCTTTGACAAGTATTGCAACTCAGCTGTGGACTAACATAAACGATATACAAGGATTGAACCCCAATCTGACTCAAAACCCTGATGTTATATTGCCAGTTCGGTTCTATATGTGCCTATGGAAAATGATAGGATTCCAGCTCCAAGGAAAAGTAAGTAGTGTTTCAATTCAAGATTATTTTTCCTTTTTCATTTCAAAATATTAAAAATGTTCACTATTTTTGTACTAATTTGATTTTGGTGTTCCTTGTTCTTGCTGCTAATTATCAGGGGGAGGAAGAAGAAATAAATGGACAATCCTTATTGTTGTACTGTCGATAGTTGCATTTATTTCAATGATCGGAGTGTTGATCATTCTGATTCGAAGAAGAAAATGGCAAAAAACGAGTGCGGAGGATCCGAAACCGGTGTCCCGAAGCATGATGAGTGCCAGAACATCTTCATTGCAAAACCAGTTTCTCTACGGGGAAAACATGGAAGGTAAGATAGATTCAAACTACAGAATTTACAACTGATTAGTTGTATTATATTTGCCCGGAATCGACAGTGCGTACCGGAATGTGCCCGGCACGGAATATACTTGATCTTATTGACTATACTGCATTTTCTTATTGCAGATGTAACAGCTTTTGAATCAGAAATACCAATGATATATAGCCTGAGGGAGATTGAAGAAGCTACAGATAATTTTGATGAAACTAAGAAAATAGGAAGTGGAGGATACGGTCATGTGTACCACGGAATACTAGGATCAAAGGTACCACCAGTTTCTGTTTCGTTGCTAATTTTCCGATATATAGTTGCACGGAAAGAACTTGAACTTTGTGCACTTTCAGGAGGTTGCGATAAAGAAGATGAAATCGAACAAATCGAAAGAGTTCTTTGCTGAACTCAAGGTCCTATGCAAGGTCCACATAAATGTGGTAAGTTTAACGACCATTAACTCGTTGTTTAATTTGTCTGGAAACATGATTCATCGTGTGTTGTATTTACAGGTTGAGCTCTTGGGATTCGCCAGTGGAAATGGTCATCTCTACTTGGTTTATGAGTATGTCCAGAATGGTTCACTCAATGCTCATCTCCATGACCCGTCATTGAAAGGTCACCGGCCTCTGTCTTGGATGGCAAGAACGCAAATCGCACTCGATGCTGCGAAAGGCATCGAATACATTCATGACCACACGAAAGCACGGTATGTGCATAGGGATAGCAAGACCAGTAACATACTGCTTGATAAGGGTCTACGAGCAAAGGTACTAATTAAAATGAACTCTGTATTATATTCACAGCTATAATCTTTATTAGACAATGTATGTAATGCATTTCATTCGATTAGGTTGCAGACTTCGGATTAGCAAAGTTTGTTGAGAGAACAAACGAAGAGGATCTAATAGCAACACGATTGGTAGGAACTCAAGGTTACTTGCCCCCCGAGTAAGTTTTTAGCTTGCTATAAATCACTAGTGAAAGTTCAATTTCTCAAAATCTTTTCCCAGACTGAACTTTCTTTCTGTTGTTTATATCGTTATGGTGGAAAGATCGGTGATGGAGTTGCAGGTGACACCGAAATCTGATGTGTTCGCATTTGGGGTTGTGCTGGCGGAGCTGATAACAGGCCAACGCGCACTGATTCGAGACAACAAGGAGCCAAACAAAATGAGAACACTGATAACAGTTGTAAGTAAACAGATTTCGATGCAATAACAGATAAATTTAAGATTGAAACATGTTCACTCACTCACTCAAACATGTTCTCTATTCTCCAATTCCTTTCATCATGGTAAGGTAAATAATATTTTCGAAGAAGAAACCCCGGAAAAAGCCTTAGAAGAAGTGATAGATGGAAGTCTTAGAGGAAGCTATCCTATGGAGGATGTATACAAGGTATACACATACTCATACACATACGCATACACATACACATGTATACGTATATAACCGTATCTTTCCTTCAACAATCATAACATGAAAAATAACAAAAAAGGGTAAAATTTTGCATCTCATATTGTATCTATTGTGGATGTTGCAGATGGCAGAACTGGCAATGTGGTGCTTGAGTGATGAGGCAGTGAACAGACCAGAAATGAGAGATGTTGTTTTAACACTTTCCCAGATTGTGATGTCGTCGGTGGAGTGGGAGGTGTCACTGGGAGGGAATAGCCAAGTTTTTAGTGGGATTTACAATGGAAGATGAAAACTAAACAAACCTTCATTTTACTCATTTCTCAGCTATTTTATATTAAAATGTATAGCTGAAAATGAAAAACTTAACTGCTTCTTTATTAGTATATGTTCCATATAGGCTTTTCCTTTTAAAGACAATGTTGGCATAGAAATTTGGTTTTAGTCAAAGCGTAGGGTTCGGATAAGCTAGTCGATTATTGCTCGATTCGTACTTATTAAAAAAATTTGTTGCTCGATTCTTATTTGTTAAAAAATTTTGTTACTCGATTCGATTTGACTCAACTCGTTATTTATTAAGCTCGTTAAAATTATTCGAATTGTAATTATTAAAATTTTAATTATAATTAATTTTTTTGTTGCAATATTTAAGTCAAAATTCCAATTAAAAGATCAAATAGTTAACTATTAATTAAACGAAGTAAAGCGTCGTCGTTTATCAGTCTGAAGTTTAATAAAACTGAAAAACATTTGGCACAAATAAATAAATAAATAAATAAAGGGATCGGAAGATGAAGGTTGAAGCCCATGGTTCTTCCATTTAAAATCTAAAATAGAAAGAAAAGCAAATTAGAATTTAGTGTTTCGTCAGATCCTGTAACGAACATTCAGAAAATATGGTTTAGCTTCCCTCGACTTTGCACTCCTTTCATTTAGATCTCCCCTATCTCCTTCGATTCATATCAGATCTCAACAAAATCCGTCCAGCACCGATCCGATCTGCAAAATTACGAGGGATTTCGTAAGGGAAAAGTATATAAAGCCAAAGAAGAAATGGCGGGGGCAGTATCTGCACTCTTTCTTCTAGATATAAAAGGCCGAGTTCTGGTGTGGCGTGACTACCGTGGCGATGTCTCCGCCGCTCAAGCTGAACGATTCTTCACCAAACTCATCGAGAAAGAGGTTTTTTTATTAATTTGTAAATTGTAATTTCAGGGTTTCGATTTAATATTTAATTTCCGTTTAGAATAAATACGTTGCTTCTGTTTATTGATTTGTTTGTTTTTTAAATTTGAATTTAGCTTATTCATATGTAGAATCAGTTTTTAGATTGGAGGTGCTCTGATTGGTTAACGTATTGTTGAATTCGGTCCTTTGGATTTGGTGCACAGGGGGATCCACAGTCTCAAGATCCAGTCGTGTATGATAATGGAGTAACGTACATGTTTATACAGCACAGCAATGTGTACTTGATGACCGCAACAAGGCAGAATTGCAATGCCGCCAGTCTTCTTTTTTTCCTGCATCGTGTAGTTGATGTAAGCCAATTCGGTAATTGTAGTTTATGCTTTTTATATTTAAAATTTTTTTTATTGTTGTGTGTGTGTGTGTGTGTTTCCCTAATGAAGTATATGATGCGAGTTCTCTGTATTGGTAATAATGTTTCAGGTTTTCAAGCATTATTTTGAGGAGTTAGAAGAGGAATCTCTTAGGGATAATTTTGTTGTAGTGGTATGTGAAAATCAAACACATATTTCTTGCATTTGTTAGACCGTTTTGGTTTATAATTTTAGTACAAGAGTTTACAATTGGCTCTTTTTTATGCCTCTGCCAGTATGAGTTACTCGATGAGATTATGGATTTTGGCTACCCTCAATACACTGAAGCAAAAATACTTAGTGAGTTTATCAAGACCGATGCTTATAGGATGGAAGTTACCCAGAGACCCCCAATGGCTGTTACCAATGCAGTCTCTTGGCGTAGTGAAGGAATAAATTACAAGAAGAATGAAGTAGGTGGCTTTTAATAGTTATTCTTTCGATTTATTTATTAATGTATCAAGACACTAGCTTATGAAGATTTGTTCTTTATTTCAGGTGTTTCTGGATGTGGTTGAAAGTGTGAACATACTTGTCAACAGCAATGGACAAATAATTAGGTCAGATGTTGTTGGGGCGTTGAAGATGAGAACTTATTTGAGGTGTGCTTTCTTTTGTTTGAAGATATAAAGTTAATGTTAAGGGAATATGCTATAGTTCTACACAGAACTCTATCTTTACTTATAGTGTGTAATTGTTTTTTTCTTTGCGAATAGATTTAAAGTAGAATTATAAAGGAGTGTCTATGAATGTGTAATTATACAGTGTCGTTTGCAATTAAAAGCTTAACATTTGTGAATTTCTTTGGGGGGGGGGGGGGGGCACCCTTTTTACAATCCCTTCGTTTTAAACTGCTGGTTGCCATGTCATTCATGCCGGTTTTGCTGAAAGCTCTGAAAATTTGGAATGTTCATGTATGCATGTTCGATATAGGCTATGTGATAGTAGGAAACTCAAACCTTCATGCATATGTACATTGTACAACCAATTGTCTTTTTCTTGATATTTATGGCATCACAAAGTATCCTTTCACTTCGGAAGTTTTGTTCTAGGCTGCCCATTTATTTATTTGGGTTCAATTATCTTTTTCAGTGGTATGCCCGAGTGTAAGCTTGGACTAAATGATAGAGTATTGCTTGAGGCACAAGGACGAGCCACCAAGGGAAAGGCGATTGATTTGGAGGACATAAAGTTTCATCAGTATATACCCTGTCCCTGACTCGCTTTTCTAGTTGTACTTTGTTTTTTATTATATGCTTTCTTAAGCATGGGGTGCAACTGTGATTGATGTATGATGTTGCAAATCTCCCTAAGATTAATTCTTTGATCTAGGTGTGTACGTCTGGCCCGATTTGAGAATGACCGGACTATATCCTTCATACCTCCTGATGGTTCCTTTGATCTCATGACATACAGACTTAGCACTCAGGTAGAACATTTTTCTTTTGAATTCACTCCCCATTATTTCTTTCTTCTATTTCTTCCTCTATTCTTTTTTCTTCTGTTTTTCTTTTCTTTTCAATATGACGATTATGATTATTGTTTTTGCTATTAGGTAAAACCACTCATCTGGGTGGAAGCTCAAGTTGAAAAACATTCAAGAAGCCGTGTTGAGATTATGGTAAAGGCCAGGAGTCAGTTCAAGGAGCGTAGGTATGGGTTTTCCCCTTATTCCTGCATATTTCATAGATCTACAGGTTTATAATTGAGGACAATTATTCTTTACAGTACTGCTACAAATGTTGAGATTATGGTGCCTATGCCTGCTGATGCTTCCAGCCCAAATGTTCGGACATCAATGGGATCTGCAGCATATGCACCTGAAAATGATGCTTTAATGTGGAAAATAAGATCTTTTCCTGGTGGGAAGGTATCATCTGCCAACTTCAAACTTTTTTTCTTCAAAAAAAAGTCTGCCCTACCATGATATTAATTATTTTGAAATTCATAACATTAGGAGTATATGTTGAGGGCCGAGTTTACTCTTCCTAGCATAACAGATGAAGAGGCAACTCAAGAGAGAAAAGCTCCTATTCGTGTGAAGTTTGAGATTCCGTATTTTACTGTTTCTGGGATACAGGTATGCTTCCATATCTTTACTTTTATTTGGTTATGCTAAATGTAACTGATTTTTTTGTTAATCTTTGTTCCCCCTCATGCTCAAAGGGTTATATATTGAGTAGAATAGATTGTGGGGTGTCCAAGGTGTTTGTTTATGGGTGGGTGGAATGAATTAAAGATTGCAATCTAACATGATGCCGGCATATCAAACATAAACCGCTGACCAAACATTCCTTGTCTCATTGAAAGATTATTTTGTGATGGGAATTAGGATGATAGATTAGCATGCTAGTTTTTCTTACCTGCTAGTTAGCTAGATATCCATCACAAACATGCTAATGATACAACTGTATGAATACGGGTTCATCTCCTGAATGATACAACTAATTTTTGTGTCGCTTTTGATCATTTTCCTAAATTCACCTGTTGGTGTTTCTCAGGTTCGTTATCTGAAGATCATTGAGAAAAGTGGTTACCAGGCTCTTCCCTGGGTACGGTACATTACAATGGCTGGTGAGTACGAACTAAGACTTATTTGATAGCCATTGTTTTTAAGTTGCCATTTCCTATGAATTTGAATCATCGGGGACATAAGAATACAAAAACTATTTTATAACAGTTCCCACGAAGAGCATGCACGTGTGTTTTGATGTGAAAAATCCTCTCTGCTTCGTTTTATACTTTCTGTGCATTCTGATTTTTTTTTATCTAATTGTTGTGTAAGAGTTTTGAACCTTTTTCCCTCATCAAACTGCAAATTCAATACTGTCAACTATTTTTTTCTCCTTTCGTTACTGATTAATTGTTTGAATGGGTCACCCCAATCAGGAAATCATATGATGTTTGAGAGTCTGTTTTAAGCAAAAATATTATACAAATTAGTAATAATTTAAACTAAATATTAGTTTGATTGGAAATATGAGATTTTGTGGTGGTAATTAAATTCCAATTTGAGTTAAATATTAGTTTTTGTAGATCTTTCATAAATTCCTACCCTAGCTTAGTGCCTAAATGTTGGACTCCATGCGCAAGTGGTTCTAGGTTTAAAATCCTCTTTTTAATGTTCACCACTTATCTTTTTATGTCGGTATAAAGAAAGAAAATACCATGAAATTTTTTTAGAACTAAAAAATATCATATCAGTGTTATTATTATTAATTATATAATTTACCCATATATATTATATATACATCTCAAATTCAAGTAATAATGCGATTTCACATTGAAATTAATAGACATACATAAAAAAGACTGAATTATTGAGGTATCAGACTATGATCACTTTCGCCCATTAGATAATATAAACATGATGAATTTTATTGTAATGTCCATTTTAATCCTAATGGAAAGGTTCATATTCAGAAAGTGATATCGGAGAGGTCTTTCATATAATTCGTAAATTAAGCCAATTTTGATGGATTAAAGTAAGCTTAAAGTATCTATATGGTCAACTCTGGGCCTTAAAGTAAGCTTAAAGTATCTTTGGATACATCGATGCTGCTCAACTCTATGTACTTAACCATCTTGGCAGCCACTTCTTTATCCTTAACGATAGACCAGCTGTGGAACAAAAAGGGTGTAAATTAAATGATCCAAACATTTTTCTATATCATAATTTCAAGGCAGGAGATTCTTAATCTTACCCAATGCGGGAACCAGGTGGCTTTGGAGGTATAATTGCCCTAGCTTGCTCAACTCTCACTCTCATTTCCCTATTTGTCTATTTTATGTACTTCGTCCGTCGTTATCTTCCCAATTTCTTTCGTGAATCAACGCTATTCAACCTTATAGTTATAATCGTAACCGTTACGTTCCAAATATCATGCTAGCGGCGTCGGCGGATGCCGGCATCAAATGCCCTCTCTGCACATAAGAAGTCGAAGGAGAGGAGATATGCAAGTTGATATATGGCCATGTTTTTCACAGGTTTTATTTAGAGACATGGGCTCCATATACTAACCCTGCATGTCCCTTTTGTCGAGGTCCTCCAGAGCTCACCGGATTGTTGGTCTCTGGAATCTACCGGTGGAATTTTCCGGGTCACATATGGTGGCTCCGATAATAAAATAATGTGCTTGTTTCATGTCGAGGTGTATAATATGTTCTTAGGGGTTACTAAACAAGCTTAAATCGAAACTTTTCTTAATGTCTGCTTGTATTAAAAGGAAAAAGAAAGATTTAGGAAAATAAAGTCAAGTAAAAATTATTTAGGGACTGCAACATTTAATAGTGTGTGTGTACAGCTGATTATGATTGAATTTTTAGATTTAGGAAGTTGTTGCCTGTTCTTGGCGACTTTGGACTTAATTAAAAAAAAAATTTAATGTCAAAGTTGAATTAAAAGGAAGTGTGTAGGGATGAAAGTAAATAGAATACAAATATGAGGCATTGGATAAGCATTTACCCCTTTTATCAAACCATAGCCTAAATGAGCCGAACACTAGTGAGCCGGCAAGCCGAAGATAAAGCCCAAACCAAGAAACCAAAACCGGCTTTCTCTGCTACACACCATTTCGCCGGCGCTTCAGTCTTCAGAGTTTAGGGCTTTCTTTCATTTCCAAAAATTTCACCCAAATCCAAATGTAATAAAAAGAAACCCTAACCCCTCCTCAAGCAAATCAATGGCGTTGATGCAGCAACTGGGTCGGACCAAGAATGTGACGAAAAGGTCAAACAAGTACTTAGAGGAAGCACTTTACCACAGGCTTTTCAAGGATGGCAGTTCGGAAATCAGCGTGCGGCGGCAGCTGAATCAGTTCCTCAAGAGCTCCAAGCGTGTCTACAAATGGGAAGTTGACGACACTCTAAAGAAGCTCCGGGACCGTAAGCTCTATTACCCTGCTCGCAAGGTTCGTATTCCTATATTAGATCAAAGCTTGGGGTTTATCAATGGCTTTTGATGCGAATTTCTTATGTTACCCGAATAGATATGAAGCTTTGTTGATTTTGTATGGGTAGTTAATGCGAATCTGAGCTCTTCTTATTTCATATGTTATTGTAAAAGAGAAAATATTTGATGCACCGGTGGCAGAAACTATTTTTCCACAAGCATTTCTATTTTACTGTTTAGTGGTTTGGTTTAAGGTTTAGAGTGTAGGAGTTTAAAATTTAGGTTCATGGCTAGAATTTAGAATTTATAGGGTTAAGGATTTAGATTTTAGTTTTTAATGTTGAAATATCCATACTTGTAGAAAAAAGTTTTCCACCGGCAGGGCTCCAAATGATAACTCAGTGTAAAAACTAAGTGAAAAAGATTCAAAAGCGTTTTAAGATGGACAATGCATTTCTATTACCGTAGTTCTTCTTTTCCTCCGCTTATGTTATTTCATTAGCTATATCCGCTCCATTTGTTTTTAGAAGTTAACATTGTCCGATCATGCAGAGACTTGTGCCTGCCTACTGCCGGGTTGCATATAATTGTTGCTAATACTTGGTTCGGGATGTTCTTATGAACATATATTTCTCGTGATCGAATTTACTACTTACTAATTCAAAATGGATTGTGTATATCTTGATGTTCAAGTTTACAGCTCTCTGAGGTGATGTCGACTGAGCGGGGCTTGAATAAAACTGTTAGTGATCAGGCTATTCATCTTGATTTGGTTGCCAAATCTCAAGGGGTTCCTGCTGCTGAAAATTACTTTGTTGATCTTCCTGAATCATCAAAGAACCATCTAACTTATGGTGCCCTTCTCAACTGTTACTGCAAGGAATTGATGACTGAAAAGGCAGAAGCTCTAATGGAAAAGATGAAGGAACTTAACCTTCCTTTAGGCTCCATGTCTTATAACAGTCTCATGACGCTTTATACAAAGATTGGCCAGCCTGAAAGGGTACCAGAAATTGTACAAGAAATGAAATCAGGTGGTATTGTGCTAGATTCATATACATATAATGTTTGGATGAGGGCTCTGGCTGCTATGAATGATATTTCTGGAGTTGAAAGAGTTATCGAGGAAATAAAGAGAGATGCTGAGGATACTGATGATTGGACAACATATAGCAATATAGCATCAATTTATGTTGATGCCGGCTTGTTTGAGAAGGCAGAGAAGGCGCTTAAGGAACTCGAAAAGAGAAATGCCCTCAGAGATCTTTCTGCTTTCCAGTTTCTAATTACATTGTATGGCCGACTGGGAAATTTGCGTGAAGTTTATCGAATATGGCTTTCATTGAGGCTCTCTTTTCACAAAACAGCCAATATAAGCTATCTGAATATGATTCAGGTACTCGTTAACTTGAAAGATTTGCCCGGAGCAGAGAAATGCTTTAGAGAATGGGGATCGGGTTGCTCTACTTATGATATCCGGATTCCAAATGTCTTAATTGGAGCTTATGCCAAGGAGGGTTTGCTAGAAAAAGCCCTAGAGCTGAAGGAGAAGGCCCGCAGGAGAGGAGCGAAGCCTAATGCCAAAACATGGGAGATCCTTTTGGATTATTACTTGAAAAATGGGGACATCAAAATGGCAGTTGATTGTATGGCCAATGCAATTTCAACTGGCAGAGGAGATGGCCGAAAGTGGGTCCCATCACCTGAAACTATTGGAATGGTGATGCAACATTTTGAGCAGGCAAAAGATGTTGATGGGGCCGAAGGTTTTGTAGAGATTTTAAAGAAATCAGTAGATCATGTTGGAGAGGAAGTGTTTGAACTATTGATAAGAACTTATGCAGCTGCTGGAAGGAAAAGTCCCACGATGCGTCACCGTTTGAAGATGGAAAAGATTGAAGTGAGCGAGGTCAGTAAGCAATTGCTTGAGGTGATTTCGTTTGAGTGATTTTTCTCTAATTATTGTTCTAAAATTCCAATTCCTGGACAAGTGATTTTGAATAGCTTTATTTTAATAATAAAATACAATTAGTCCTTATCACGTTTTACCAATGCGTAATATAGCATGATCCATCCTAGAATGTTTTTTGTTATCTGGTTTTGTTTGAGATGAATTGACTCATATGCTTTGTTATGAGAATAGATTTTTAGGTATATTATGGCAGCATGCTGTTGATTCCTATTAGACTAGGGTACCGTAGCATGCACTTTCTACTCATGTTTAATCATAGCAATTGACAATTTATAATGGATATTATAATTCATGAGAGTTGTGGCATTCCTTTAAGAGGAGTCTTATAGTCTTCAAGAATCTGAAGCCCCTGTTGGATTATATCCAAAAATGGGATAGGTTTTGGTAGTGTGTCCTTATCTTCCTTGATGCTCAAATTTTATCTTGGACCACCAACTAAAGGACCCCAAGAAAGCAGAAGCTTCCTCAGATTCTTAACGATCCTGGTAGATGAATAAAGCATCTAGTTACATCCCTTTAGAAGCATGACTTGTTCCAGTTTTCCACCCATCTTGAAGCACACCTCTACCACGAGACTCGAATTGTAATCTGTCCAAGCTAGATCGTGAGTCTTGAATCCACAAACCCCAGGGAAGACGAGAGTGTCAACTTGAGAGCTCTAGCCATCTGCTGATTCCCAATTCTATGGTCACATTATATTTATAACTTATAATCTATAGTGTATATATTATGTTTATTTATGTATTTGCATGTTGTTTAAGTAAAGTTTGTAATTCTAGGAGTGGACCACCAACTTTGCTTCTAAGTAAAACCATTTTGTAGAGAGCATCATTCCTTGCTGCTTTCAATGGGCACTTTTCTACCTTTATACCAATATTTCTACTCTATTCATATAATATTTATTATAAAGTTGTTTTAGCATCAAAGATATCAATTATATATTTTTATTTTTTCTTATTATTCTTTTACCTATAAAAGTAATAAAAAGTAAAAGAAAACAAATGATTAGGTCTAAATGTAGAATACATTTTCAATAAACTAATTATTTTTTATTATTTAGTAAACAAGTAAATAGATGATAAAATTATAAATTAATTTAAATATTGAGAAGAAGAAAAAAAAAGGCAAATAATGCATGAAATCAATAACAAAAGGATAATAATTAGTTGTTGTCGTTGATTTTAATAAGAAAGAAAAACTTTATAGAAGGAAGCATAGGGTAATGATATTGTTCCAATAATAATAGCATGCATGGAATTAATTTCATAATAATTTTTACACCAACAATAATATTATTATTTAAAATATGTTTTTTACCCACAAAATCAATGAATTCTAATATATATATACGTGTAACATAATATTTTTTTACCCCAACAATTATTAAAACTATATATATAAAATACAAGAAAATAAAAAATTTGAAATTGTACCCTTATCTTTAAGGGCATTTAACATTTCTTCCAGGTCCTCCATAGTAAAAATAATTTCCCCAGACTCTATTAATTCCTCCTTGAATATTATAGCAGTTGGGATGATCCCCAAGCACTTTAAGATTCGGCAATGGGATCAAGTTATTGTCCCAATCAACGACCTGCATGTTCCGGAAATACGACGCTTTTCCGAATCCCTCGCCGGCAAAATGACCGCTGCCCATTTCGGTCGAGGTGTGGAAACCCCCTGCCCTAGAATTCACAATTTCTCCGCCGAATTGAACCATGGTAGCATGATCCCGGAGACGAGTAAATAAGAACGATGGCCAGTATCCTACTAGGGTACCCGCCCCGAATTCAAGCCACCAATTCCCATGCTTTGGATCCTAGAAATACATGTCAAGTCGATTGATACGTAAAAAATGAAAAATATCATATGAAAAAGAAGTTTCATGGTAAAAACCAAATGATTCTCTTCGGAACGAATAGAATCTTAAAAAGCAAAAGGCAGTAGGAGAATTACAGGCATTCCCAGTAGTTAACAGTGTACCATCTTCTCTAGTAAAATTCGAATGGAATTAGACTCAACCAAGAAAAACAATTTTTACCCTAATATTACCTTCCAAATCAAGAGTGTGATATCAAATTGTCCCCCACGATACGATGATGTTGGTGAGATTGCAGCTCCAATTGCAATCCTATTATTTGTTTGAACAAATCCTGAGCACAGCAAATTATAGCACCCAGTCGCTTGGTATGCGTCCGTCTGCCCATAATATACCTTGAAATGATTCCATCTTACCATTTAAGACATGATTTTACAAGCACTAATTCTAGAATACTTACTGTCCAATAAGTAAAGAATCTGGGATAGTTGTCACCATATTGCTCAGGGCTGACCTGCAGTAAACAATATTGACTCAGATTACAAGACAAGATGAAATGAAACCCTGAAATCATGGAACTGAGAGGGAGTTGTGTTGTCTGAACTGTCGTGAGTGCACAGAATTCAATGTGAACAAATGCTTTGCAGCTTTAATAATTAATTTAATTTCTGATCTATGTTAGGAAAAAAAAGGTTTAAATGGTAATAAAAGAGGAGTGCCTGCCATCCAGCTTCAATGGTGTTTAGATCTTCGCCAAATGACCCTGAGATGACCCACATCTGTGATAGGCTGAATTCATATTGGTTTGAGACACGAGGTGTCCACACATTGATGCTGGCTTTGGCTCCATAATATTGATCCCCGCTCACATACCCAACTGCATGCTGTAATCAAATAATAATTCAATATAAATATATATTAGAAAAACAATGACCTTCATCTTAAGAGACTCGAATTTAATTAATTTTATCTGCTATGTATCTTCAAAACATATATATTACAAAATTGTTAACTCTCATGTAAACATTAGTATGTATTATAATAATATGGTGACATGAACAATAATATAGGATGAAATTGGTTCATACAAAAGTTTGGGAACTAATTAAGAATGAGGATTAGAGTTTGGGGATGAAACTGAAACATTCAAAAGTTTAGGGACTATTTAAAATGAGGCTCTAATTTAAGGATTAAATTGAAATATCTAAATATTTAGGGATCAATTCAAAATAAAATCATAATTTCATGACATAAGATGCAATTAACTCCTAATCAAGCGTATACAATTGGCATGCCTAATTTTACTATTCACTTTATCTACTTTATTCATTTGAATTCCCATGCCTAAATACCAGTACTAAAATTAAAGTAAAAAGGAGAAAAAATTACAAAAAAAAAAAAGGTTATGGAATTGATTTTTGGACAAGAAAACCTACCTCATGGCCATTGCCAGTGGAGTCTCTTCGAACACGTCTTCTGGGTCTTTTCATTCCAAATCTTCTAACAGAACTAGCCCTCAACATGTCTGCTTCTGTTGTTCTTCTCATCGGAATTGTCCCTTCCGGACATGTCTCTCCCGACATGCTCCATAGTTGAAAATCTTCAGCTCCCATCCCATTTGTGTTAACCCCACCCGGTCTCTCCGGTGGATCCTGAGAACAAAAAACAATTAAAAACTCTTGAATTCTATAATTTATTTAGGTTTTAATGCATGGTAATGGTAGTAAAAATGTAAAATTTACAGATGATTTACCAAGGGTTTTTGTCCTTTTAATCGAGGATGATCAAAAGCAGGTTGATGATGCAATAAAACGCAATCTATGATATCACCATCCGGACTCTGCACCACCATTTCCAAAACGTGTTAGTGAAAGGAAAAAAAACAGAGCAAAAAACAGAGGAGACAGCAAGTCAATGGCCAAACGAAAGACTAAATTGCCTGAATTGTCTTGACCGCCGGCTTGTTGATCTTGCCGAGACGTTCTCTTATTGTTTTCAAACTTTGTAACTTGTCCCCGGGTCGGAAAGTTTGGTTTCTTGCATGAGGATCGCCGGTTTCCGACGAACGAACGGGACAAAAAGAAGAAACAAGAAGGAAGAAAACAAAAACGGGAATGATTGGCGGGATCTTACAACGACAACAACAACTGGAAGAAGCCATGTTCGGTGTCGGTTCTTGTTCATTGTTTTCTCTTTCTGTACATTGGCATTGTCTTCTTCTTCTTTGACCCAAACAGCACCATTGGTTGTTCCTAGTTTTTCCCATTGGAAACGAAGCTCGTACCGAACAATCCATCCGACATAACACCACACTTGTAAGGAAACTTTCTTGACTTGCTCAATCTCTCACCATTGGAAAGAAAACCTTACAAATAAAAAAACTTGTTTTTACAGCTTCAAGTGTGTTGGGCTTATAAGCATTTGGGAGATTAGAATGGAAAAAGAGATGATTTTTTTGTTAAACTTTTCCCCATGTGGGTGAGATGATATAAATACCAAGTAGTGATGAAATCATGCTTAGGGTTTTAATTATCCTTGGGGAAAGAGAGGTTGTGTTTCCAGTCTCCTATACAAGTACTGGAAAAACTTTATCTTTTGTGTTAATTAAATAGGTGGGAAATGGGCATGTTATTCTTTACTTTGGTATGAATTGCACTTGATTCTGGCCCTGGCTTCCCAAAGTTCCTTGCTTTAACCCCTTCTCTTTCTCACCTCCCTAGATGTTCTTTCTGTCAGCTCCTTTGGATGTTATTTTATTTGATGCACGGTTAAAGAACATCTGGTGTAGGAAAGAAAGGGGATGGGGGGGGAGAGATCTGGTGTTGCTAATATTACAGTAACCAACATGTGTCTTAGATGGAGGGATTGCAGATTTGGTGGCTGAATTCATAGGCAATTTTGTTGATGTGCGTTTGGCAATGTCATGCACGCGCTCTTGTTTATGGTGCATGCCTTGGGTTTGGTTCTATACTTCTGTTGCAGACATCCATGCAAAACTGCCTTCGCATGCTGTAGTTCGTTTCATTACACTCGCTCCATGCATGTCTCTCTCTCGTGTTTGTAATTTTAAGTTATTCTACGGACGGAATGGAAAAAACGAATATCTTTTAACGTTTGATAAAATAAGTATTAGGGTTAAATTATTTTTGGTTACTATAATTATATAAAAAATTAGGGTTTAATGTATTTAACCTCAAAGTGTCTTGTATTAAAAGATTAAAATTACATTAATATTTTTTTTAAATGTTAAAATTAAAAGATTAAAATTATTAAACTATAGGGTCAACGCTACTTATTGAAGTAGTATTGAAATTCTCATATAACTTATAATTTACTCTAACTTTACTATATAAAAATTCTGGTTCTGTTATTATCTACTATCCCTATTTTTTTAAAGCACTTTAACTCTTAATATTTTATTTTAGACTAAAATAATCCTTAGGAGATAAAAAAAAGTTATTCATCTAACGAATAATGTCTTGAGATGAATCGATAGAGTGGCACTAATAAAAATGATAATTTTATGTTTTATATAATTTTATAAAGACTTAATATCAAAATAAGTACTCAAACTATCTTTTTTTTAAGTGTTTAAATTATTTTTTGTTCATTATAGGTGCCCAAACTATCTCATTTTCCCTTTTAAGTGTCTAAATTTTATTATCTTTTTAAGTACTCAAATTATTATTTTTTAGAAAAATAAGTGTTTAAATTATTTTTTTTTATCAATAGAGGTGTCTAAATTTGACCTTAAAATGAAGAAAAAAATATAATTTTAACATCTAAAAGGGAAAAAATTAAACACCTAAAAAAAGAAAAACATGATAATTTGAGCATCTAAAAATAAAAATAATTAAAATATTTTAAAAAAATATGATAATTTACACGCGTTATGTACTTATGTTGGATTTCTTCGAATAATCTTCCTTTATTACAAAAATAAGTAACCTGAAATCTAAAATATCATATATTATTAACAAAACAAAATAGCTACAAATTAGGAGTGTAAATCTAGAGATTAAATCCATGATGTGATGGTGAAAGCACTTAATCTAACATTTAAACCGCACTTATAAGCTATAATCATGGAATTAAATATTAATTACTCTTCCATCTAGAAAACCGGTATTATTTCCTAGCATTATTTTAGTACACATCCAAATCGTAATTAATTTATGTTTCTTTTTTGTCGGATGAATTCGCCGCAAATAAAATATTGTTTCCTTCTATGCTAGTCAGGGAGGGTTTGCCTTTGGGACAGCACTCCCTTATCTGTTACGCTTTATTGGGGGCTCTGGCAATGATGCCGGCCACTTCACGATAGCAGTCTATGGTTCCTTTTTTCATTTATTTTATAAATTATATAGACGGTTTTATTTATATTTTGTGCAAATAAATTATAATCTTTTTTATATTTAGGTATATAATAATAATTTAATAAGATTATAATTTATTTTCATTAAAAATTAAATATAAAAAAGAAAAATAATAGTTTGGACAGACATGACAGGAATCTTGTGTTGTTTCCATAATGGCAGAGATAAGCAGTAATGTGCTTCAACTGAATCAATGATCTTCCAACAAAAGGGAAGAATTTTTTAACAAAAAAAGATATATTAAATTCCATTCAAAATAAATAAAAAAATTAAAAAGAGTTATACTATAAATATTAAAAATTTAATGTATAAAATAAATATAATAAAGTTCAAGGTTGTGAAAGGCATGAGAAGCATAACTAATTATTTTTCGGAAAACACTTATACTTTGATTTAAATGAAATCTAATAACGATATATTTATCAGAAAACTCCATGAATCAATTTCTTTTTCGTTGCGCGTTTTTCGTACATAGGTAAACTACCGTAAAAGAATAAAAATTAGTTTGATAATCATCTTGTAACTAAAAACGCTCGATAATACTTGTTATTTGAATGCTAAATTAACATAACAAGAAACAATATTAGACAAACAAATCTGCAAAATACAGACAAATTAATTATCATACAAACAATCAAAAACATTAAGAAAAACATAGGTAAAATAACTTTGGTAAAGCAAAAGAAAATAAAACTAAAAAGAATAAATGATTTTCCATCAAAAGAAAAAATATAAAAAATAATCGATGATATAAAAACATGGTAGAAAATTGTGCAGTTGAAAACTTGAGCACTAGCCGCTGCACTAATTTTTTTATTCAATGTTTTGAAAGTAAAAAAAAAAATGTTATCAACAAACAATCATGGTGTCGCCATGTTGATAAAGAAGTGGGTTTAGCCAAATCCAATCCAAGGCATACATATAAATATATAAATTTATTTTTGATAGATTCATATCTTATTGTGTATAATTTTATACATTTTCGACGAGTTGGATAATAATATATAATTTTAAAATTATAAAATTAAATTTATTTTTAATAATATATCACCTAATATTATATTCAATTATAAATATATTAATATCCACCCTGTATATATGTATGAAAGGAACAAAGAATTGTTTAAGTCATTCCCATCAGGTCCACCTTGTACCACTCACTGGACATTTCCTGAGTGGATGCCAAAGCTTACCTTTTTGACATTTCCGTGCCTGTCGAGTGGGGTTTGGGTTTGGGTTTGCATTGACTCTAGAATAAAACATGTACGATAGGGATGAATGATGATGAGTGAATGACATGTAAGAGTCAGGGCACTTTATAAATCTCAATGGTGGCTGCCTCGATGATCTCCAGGCAATTTGAGCACATCAGGCACCGCCAAAACTTCGGTCAATAGGACTGACTACTGATCATCGACCCAATCGGTCTTAGATGTTGAGATGGGAACTTCACTTCGACTGGTGCTTTTGTTGGTAGCACCATGCACACTCAAAAACATGTCGACGACCATAACAACTCCATGTTCCTAGAGGAATACTGCCTAAAAGCAGAGGTCCAAGTGGCCTGCGGTTATGCATTTTGAAACCATATCAGCATAGAGGTGTCACTGAAATCCCAAAGTTTTTATTTAAGGTGATCTGATATTACATCCTGCTAGACTAAGTAATAAATTGATTTATAGATTTATATATTTGATGCATTATTAATGTATAAATTTGTATTCTTGCACTCTACCACGTGACTCTCTTAAAATACTTATCAGTTTAATAAACAAATAGTGATTTATTATTGTTCGAGAATATTAAACTTTTCGATAATTCAACAAACTCAAATATTAAACTCTAGTGAGATGAGTCGTTAGATCCTTTAAATATAATTAGAAGTTTGAATTCTAAGATTATGAATAAAATAAATTGAATTAAAAGACTATCTTCATAATAAACATTTATAATATCTAATCCAAATTAATCGAACAATAAATTAAATATCAATAATTAAAAAACAAACAAACCCTACGCGAAATTCTTAAACGCCGCTAGAAACCAAAGGTGAGCTTTTTAGATATTAAAAAAAAAATTAAATTCCCTTGGGCAGAGGGAGTCGGACGACAATAGACTGTGATTCAACTCCACCAAATTATGGGGCAGTTGGCTGACAAAAATGCAGTCTTGAAGGAATACAGTACAAGGTAGCTCTATAATCATGGGATTGTTGCAATTTCTCGACTCCGTAGATGGAATGACCGATTTTGGTCACCAACGGTTGAAAAGTTAACTATGAAATGCATCTAAGGGTGAGCAAGACTCGATGTGAAAATACTCAAATCATTTTGATTCGACTCAAAATTTCATAGACTCGACTCGAATCGAAAAAATTTTAAATAAAGTTCAAGTTGTAAAATGAAAATTCGAATAACTCGAAACTTTTAGTAATTAAAAGGATTAATTTTTAAGTTTGAGACAAATCTATCAATTTTTTATGATATATATACATTGATATATAAAAATATAAAGGAATATCGCTACATATGAAAATATATATATCTTATATGATTAGAGAAAGTCGTTTAAATTTAAATCAAATCATACTATAACATGATAAATAATTATAATTAAATATTTATAGGAACTCGAAACTCGACTCGAACCAAAGAAATTTCAAATAAAGTTTGAGTTGTAAAATATGACTCGTCAACTCGAATAACTAAAATTTTTGACTCGACTCGATCGAATACTCACTCCTAAATACAACCCTTAGTATTGATTAGATAAAATAAAATAAAGTAAAAAACAAATTATTTGATTTATTATTGTTTTAAAAATAAATTCATCTTGATTGGTGTAATCGCTGCACTAATCGATATTTTTCAAAACTAATAAACGTTTATATAAATTTTAAAATAGGATAAAATAATATTATCTCTTTTTTCGATAATATGAAATACATGAAAATGCTTTTAGTATACCCTAAAAGTGAATGACAAATCTTCTATTTAATGTTGAGATTGAATTCAATCTCAAAGGTGAGTTTATACTCTTAATGAATTAAGTTAAAGAGTATTGAGGCAATGTGACAGTTAAAATAATATATAATAACGTATTTAATTTTTTATATTTATACATATAATCAATTTAATTTTAATTATAAAAAATAATAAATTTAATCCTCATTTACTAATATATTTAATTAATTTATTCATATTTTTAATTAAAATTAATATTTTACCGTCTAATTAAATAATAATAATATATTTA
Source organism: Abelmoschus esculentus (assembly GCA_035048815.1). NCBI lineage: Eukaryota > Viridiplantae > Streptophyta > Magnoliopsida > Malvales > Malvaceae > Abelmoschus > Abelmoschus esculentus. Next base: position 2,030,698 of record JAUCBN010000031.1, on the reverse strand, counting down.
GTAAATTTAATTAATTTATTCATATTTTTAATTAAAACTAATTAATGTTTTATCATCTAATTAAATAATAATATGTAAAGAAAATTAAAGGAATTAGATAAGGAATGGGTACTTGAATCTAAGCGGGTGAAGAGTAGTGGCAAATGTAACCACTGGGCTTAACGAAGTCTTTGAAAATAAATGACAATAATTTATATAGAGGATTTGTATGTAATATAACGTGAAAATTTTAACTTTTACTAATGTTTTAATTTTAAAATTTATAGATTTAGTTTAGAGTGTATAATTTAGGGATTTAAATATAATGATTTATAATATAAGGTTATGGTTAAGATTTTTAATTTAGAGATTAAGATTTTATGATAATATCTTAAAAATTAGATTTTAATCTATAAATCCTAAATTACATTCACAATTAGATTTATCCGACCAATGGAATCTTTGAAGAGATTCTATTAGGACCAATAATCGTTTTGCTTTTAACCCAGAACTGGGTTTGTAGTAAGAAATCATGGTTGGACCGGCTCAGTCCCCCAAGCTGTGCTGGTTCTAAAGCTTATCACTACAATACCTTGAAAGCCCAATAACACAACATAAGAAGAAAATATGTGTTTCAAGTATGCTATTGTTCAAATAATGATTCAGACCAACAAACTACTACTATAGTCTTTAAGAAAAAACATATTTGATGAGTGGAAAACTATATATCATACGTAACTCAATCAGTAAAAAAAAATCATATTTATTTTTAAAATTTGAGTTTAAATAATTTTATTTATAATGAGTATACTTTATTCAAAAGATTAAAAAATAATATAAATAATTATTTTTTTATAATCACTTAAAGACTATTAAAAATATAACAATAAACGATATATGTGTGATGTTTTAATTCCACTATTATTATATATGTGTGATATAAAAGTATAAGATTCAAATTCTAAATAAAATATAACATAAATTATTATATTTATTATTTTATTATTGTGTTGATTTGGACCAACATAATACTTAGACATACATATTCAAAGAACACGTTTATCAACTTGGGTTGTATACAATCCAAACTAAAAATAATGTTTTGTTACTTAATTATTTCTTCCATCTAAACACCCACTAATCAAAGATAATTTATATTAATTACTACATCTTAAAGAAAATACATCAACTTTCGCCCCTGGTTTTAATGAATCCCATGTTTTGCACTTTGTAGACTGCACCACTTAATCCCCATAGAAAAATGACAAAAACATTATTTATTTACATATTTCCAATGTCTGGTTCTTTCCCTATGTTCTTGAATCTAAGTTCGGATCAAAATCTAAACAAAGAGGAGACGTTATAGTATTAGTGGAAGGTTAAAGGTTTAAAATATTTTAGGGACTATTTCGTAATAATGTAAAATATAAGGGATTAAATAAATTAAAAAGATATGTATAATTTAGAAGAAAAATGTATTAAGCAATGTTTAAAAGCTAAACTTTTAAGATCATCTCATGTTAAACAATCTTTTAAGATTATATTGTAAGTTGTTCGAATTTTTGTTCAAATTTAATTGTATATTTATAATATTTTGGTATTAATTAGTTATATTTAAATAGTTTTCTTATATGATATATATATATCAAACAAACAAATTGTAATAGACTAATAATGATGCACTAATAATTAAATATTTTGAGATTTTTTTGAATTTTTATTTTATAATTTAAATATTATTTAAAAAATTAAATTGAGCTTAAGACAGTGAGTCGAATTTTGTTCACTTCTACCTTTGATAAAACATACACATCTTACAGATAAAGTTAACTGAACTTGAATTTCTTAGGATAAATATCATCATCTTCTCTACTAGACCACCCGTTAAATTCTAAAACCTTAAAAAGGTTTTTACAAGTTTAAAATTTCTTTTTTATGTCAATTTTTAAATAATTTTTTTAATATTTTATGCATTTTCATTGGTTACTACAATTATTTTCTAGTTTTTTTATATAAAGGTATTGTTTATAATAGTTTAAGTTAATATATTTTATATACTATAACATTAAATGATTTAAACATACATATTTCTAAGTTAAGCCATCATATCTTTAAATAACAATTTATTTTATCAAAATCGTATTTTAATAATATTATTAAATATTTAAATCTTAAACTAAATAATTCAAAAAATATATTTACATTACATTTTTCAAAAGCAACGTTAATCTGACATTAAATTTAAATTAAACTCATATTATATTTATAGTTCGACCTTTTATCAACATTTTGGCTTCGTCTTTAAAATACGAAATAAGATCGAAACGAAAGGATAAAACCGTCATTTTACTGATACTCCCACGGTTATATAAGCCAGACCTGAGCCACATTCGTTACACAACATCAAGAAAAGTAATAAAAAAAAACACAAAATGGAAAACTTTTTTCTACTGCTATTACTGGCAATGGCAGCTGCTACTGTGAGTTATCTAAGTGCATGCAAGTGTTTGGTTCTTTCAGCAGCTTATGCCTACGAATCCCCACAATTCAGAGTGGTGCACGTAGAAACTGATTTCGAAATAAGATTATACCAGGAAATCTCATCGATGTCAGCTCTTGTCCATGGAAATTCCTTTGAAAACTCAACGAAACAAGGATTTCACAGGTTTAACGACCCTTAACACATTCTCGTATAACTTGTCTTGTTGTAGTAAGTAGATAATTAATTATATTTGTGTCAAAACAAATATCGAGATTTGAACGTATATAAAATAAGATAATATGCATACTTAATTCCTTTGCTTTTGCTTGCTTCAGGTTGTATCAGTATCTTCATGGGGCAAACCAGAACTCCACCAATTTCCTGATGACAAAGCCCGTCTTAACTACCATCGTGCCTTTCCACCGCGGTGGGTCGTCGTCGTTGTCATCCTATATCGTGAGGTATTATCTGCCTGCAGAATATAACGATAAGTCTCCTCCGCCGCCCTCTCTCGAGTTGAATTTGGTGCTGGACAAGTGGAAGAGCCATTGTATTGCAGTCAGAATGTTCCCCGGATATGCCATGGACGACAACGTGGAGAAAGAAAAAGATGCTCTGGTTTCTAGCCTGGGCAAACGTTTGAAATGGTTGGTGCAAGGAGTGGATCAAAAACCGTATTATAACTACAGCATTGCGCAGTACAATGCTTCCAAACATCCCACCGGGAGGATAAACGAGGTGTGGATGGATGTATCGGGTGTTGCCGCCGTGGGCTGTCCGGTCTAGCTGTGAAAAGTTTCGACTTAGAGGCAATAATCATGTTGTGTGATAAGCAAATAATGGGTTTTTATTACCAAAAACATAAATTTGTGGTTTATTGTCGATGTAATGTAGTTTATTACCAAAAAAAAGCATGAACAGAGATAATTTAAATATTCAGTGTTTTTTAACTGCAAGCTAGTCCATACATTTCGCATTCAAAATATGCAAAACAAAGCTAAAACTATAATTAACTAATCATCTGGGATATACATTTCAGTTGACAGTGCCATTTGCTATTTGCTAGTTCCCCCACCTCAGTCCTCGGCAAAGAATTGTCCCGACAGGTTATCCATAACCGCGAATTGCATGCTCTCTGATGGTTTCCAGTGCCGCTTTCTTTGATTTATAAACCAGTTATTGATTTGTTTCTGGTCTAGTCCCGTGGATTCAGCCAATGCTATCTTATCAGCTTCCTGCCAACCAAAACATAACATAATAACCCTAAACTATACTACTTGTGTCTGTTAGATACGTGCATGTTATAACTTATATAAACATATATTTTCCCTTGAATTACCGTGGGATATGGCCATTTGTAGTGAACATTCCACCATTCCAGCAACGTTTGTCGTGCTTCTCTCGGTAGTTTCCCTTTCTTCTTCTTCTTTGAGAACTCCAACTTCAAGCTACTTATATGACTGCCGAATCTCCGAAGGAGCTTATCTTTCAGACCTCGGTCTTCACTTCTTGCCTGCCCTTCTTGCACTTCTACTTCCCCAACACTAACATCTTCATCCGATGATATTCCACCTTCATCTGACAATTAAAACATAACACACACACACGAAAGTTCAATATTTTGTTTCAAGATTTAAGATCTAAACATCAACCATTCCAATGCCCAAAACATAATTGCTGTAGTTAAAAGAAGTTGTATATATTAACTGTGATAGATTTCGATGAAATATTGTTATGATCGTGTAGTGAAAAGAGTTGAAAGAGCAGACTGCTAGCGCTGTAAAAATTACAGACATTGCACTGTGAGCTACACAGAGACCCAGAACGCAAAGACGTGACGATTTGAGCAAAGAAAAGCTAAGTGTGTGGTTATGTCGATTGTCAGTTGCACTGTGAGCTACACAGATTCCCCAGTGGACATCATATCACATAATGCATTTGCCAGAAATGTCAAGGAGAGAGAAAGAGATGGAAACAAAGGAATTAGGAACCCCATTTTTCTCACAAGGCCAAGACAACCCCCGAAAGCACCGGTTCCACAAGTATTAATTGGTGCACAGCATATCATCACATAACTCTGACTCTAACTCGGGAATGGTCCTCAAAGTATGAAGGCTCTTCCACCTTCCCCATTCTCAATCATCATCTAAAAAAACATATTTAGATTTAGGGTTAGTTTCATATTACTTTTTAAAAATTAGTGAGAAAATAATTTTAAAAAGTAGTTTTAAAAAATATTTTGTTTAAAATAAGATTATTTGGTATTATAAAATGTTTATTTTACATTTTTAAATATAAAAAGATTTAATAACATAAATAAGAATATATAAGTAATTTTATTTAAAAATATTTTTAAAAAATTAAAAGTTAAAAATTTTAACTTTTAAAAAAACACTTTTAAAACCAAACTAAAATTAGTTTTGCTTGAAAAGCTTATATATTTTTCATTGCTTTTGGGATGGAACTAACTTCTGGAGTCAAAAGTTAGTTTTAAAAAAATAATGCAAAACGGGGCTCTCCAAAGGAGTAGAAATCTTTTACCTCCTTATTATGCCTCCAATCGAAAAAACTTTTAAAAATAAATTTTAAACTCTAACCCTTATTTTTTATATCTTAAATCTTAATACATACACCTTAAAAAAATACACTCTACCCCTAATTTTCTAAATTCTAACCACAACTTCTAACCTTAAACCCTCTTATTTAAAAAAAAACACAATTAATAGGTAAACTATTTACGCCCTCTCTAAAGTGGCACTATTCTGGGCAAAAGTTATAGTTAACACACCTTCCATGCATGACGACTTCAAAAAGACTGTTTTGTGTTTTAATTTAACCAATTAGCTAAATATTAAAGTTGGTTCTTTATAGTTAATTTATTTTTCATTTTCATTCTTCAATACATTGAAGATGCGAAGTGGATTACTAATAGGTAGGTTCATCATAATTTATTTTTTCTAGATTTGTAAAAAAACATAAGTAGAACTTTCCATGTATACATGTATGAAGAGTTTAGATTATGATATATCAATCATCTGTTAGTTAATTAATTAAATTAAATTACAGAAAATAAAAAATAATTATTTATTTAAACTCCTCGTATATGCATGCCAAATTTACTATAACACTGCTGATGCTATAAAGAACAAACTTAGAGTGTATGCATGACAAATTCAGTGTAATAATGTCTTGACAAAAGAAGGGAAGAATTGGGGCCTAAAGGTGGGCCCAGGTTTCTGAGACATCATGCAGACACGTGTGTTTCACGTTAATGAATGCAGAGAAGTAGACCCACCAAGGAAACAACGATGAGCATTGGATATGACATGCACCAAACCAGAGCCAGCAGAGAGAGCATTCAACAATTGAATGAATCAGTTTTGTTTTCAATGAAAAAGTCTGATGGATTCTCACGAAATCTACGGGAGTCCATGTGAAAACTCCGACCAATAGAATCAAATACGAGACTTTTTCCCATGACAAAACACACTGTCATTTTTTCTTTTTACATGGAAAAAAGGCTTTGTATATCAGTTGCAGATGAACTAACCAATTATGTCTTTTGAGGATTCCCCAGACAAAACCTCTTTCTTCAGGATCTATTGGACATTCAACACTTGAAGAACAGACAAAAGCTATTTCTTGTAACTATCAACCATGTGCTTTGCTAATCTCAAGTCTCAACTTATATATATGTTTGAATGTATATATAAGTATATAAACATAGAAAGAAGCTTTCAACCAGTGTCTGCTGCATCATTTTCTTTTATGAATCAACTCAACTCTCCAGCAATAACAAAACATGTTTTGTGTGCATGAGTCACATGTTTTTATCATGGAACATATAGAACAAAACGATCAAAAGCAAGCAAAGTAGCTGAAGCTATTGTTACATAGCACTGCATTCATGGAGAAGAAATAACTGCACAGCAGCCATTTCAAAGTACAAAACTAGTTTATAACATCAACAGTTACAAAAAGGATTATGGTAAAAAAGAAAAAAGATGTTAGCTTTATTCACTTGATAGAAAGAAAGCTTTTCATAATAGTCTTCCAACCCTAAACATCTCTAATTTTATTTGTATTATTATAACATAACAGTGCAATTTTCTAATACCACAAACTAGTTTCAAGTATCTTCAATATATATGTCTGTTAATTTGGATAAAATCAACAGCTTTCTTTAAGCGGAAGATAATTCTATAAGGGAAAATGTAAGAAAACAACATGCAACTTCATATAGGCAGATAACATATCCTACAGAAAGAAAGCCATGACAGGTATTCATTTAAACACAGACCAAACATGTGAATTTATACGAATAAATCCCCAAAACAACTCCTATTGAAGACAATGTTACAATGGTCGCATTTGTAACGAATCATAGTTCTTTATACATATTATTTCCTCTTTTTAGACCAGAGGATGGTTAAGTTAATGCAGTTCTGGCATAAAGTAGCAGACACATAGCACCAAAGCCAAATAAAAATAATAGCAAATGAAGTGATTAAGAGAATGATGATAGCATCATCAGAAAGGTAAATTGTACTTTAAAACAATTAACAATTATAGTTGCCAACTATCCACAACCAGAGAAAGCAGTGGTTTTCAACTTTTTCAGCTTCCATTGTTCAACAAATATACTATAATGTAGTAGACAATGCTATCACTCTTTCAAATTATGTATATAATATCTAAGGCTGCTACACACATGCCAATTGCATAAGCCACCGCCCATCTCCCGTGCAAATGGAAACATCAACAGCTTTTTGCATGATGGATTCCTAAGATTTCTAACCGGAACTCAATAAAGAAAGAATTTATTCAAGCAACTAAGTGAAAGCACTATCGTAACTAAGATTTTGTTCAAGCCTATCCAGTTTCCAGCCATATTGACAAAAAAAGTAACCTCAATTTACAGTAAAATAATAGATATGGAAGAAACAAAAGATGGTTGAAAATCCTTTTTGGAAAGTCACCATGATCTACACTCACATGATCTCAGAAAACTCTTGTGCAAATCAATGGTTGACAATGACAATTTGCAGGCATAACAAAAATGAACTCTATTAACTATATATATTTCAGAACACAGCTATCCAAAACAACTTTAAAGAAGATATGGATGTTGAAAAAATATATATTACTTTAGCAACATATCAGCCAGTCTCAAAGTAGACAATTCTTAAAATTCTACACTTTCCACTATCCATATGCATGACAACTAATGCTCATTGGAACTTGATACTCAATTCAAAGAGCAAACTGGACATCATTATAGACCATTATCATCCGTTAAGGCAAAACATCTTATTTTAAAGTGGATCAAAAGCATGCAAAATAATACATGGAATATAAATAAACGATTTATTCAATGTCATTACACATCCACACGTGTGCAACACAAATATGATTATCAAAGGCTTACCTTCATAACTTTGAAACTATGTGATAAGATGAAGAATATGCAATCAGATTACTAAGTTGTTAAACTACTTAGACACTTCTGCATAAAAAAAACTCTTTCTTGCTTGATGCAGTGTCCAAAATTTTAACTTGCTCTTTATCGCTTTTAATTAATAATTTTCCGCTTTATCCTTCCTAAATTCGGGTGTAAGTACTTTTAAACCGAAACCTAACTAGTTTATTTCCCAAAACTCAACAATCTATAATCAATCCTACCATAAAATCATGATTAAAAAAATCATAGCACCTTATACATTAAAGCTCGTCTATGTTACACCAACTCCTAAAAAACTTCTCAGGAAACTTGACAGGCCACATGGCTATGACATTAGGATCTTAAAAGTGTATAATTTATCAATAAACATGAATTACTCGCATTCGACATTCTATGTGTGTGTGAGTGGGTATGTATATATAGGATATAATAGCTTTTTAATTCCACGCATGTTGGATTTGACTGTCTTGCATGTAACCTTATAACAAAAGATTGTGTTTTAGCAGATAAGTTATAGCCTGCACCAGGACCACAGTACGGTTTATGATTTAAAAACACAATATAATACATTAACCAAGTGATCCTAGTAATCAACTATTTGTGCTTAGACGGATTGGCTTCTTTATTTGGGCAATAAACTTAGGGAAATAAATGTAGTAGTACATTTTTAAATATAACCATTTGGTTAACTAGCTCAATAGAGGTAAATCATGTTAGTCAAGTTCTCAACCAAACCAGACATGCAGTTTTAAATGGAATATGTATTTGTAATTAGTAGGGAAATATAGAGATACGCTCATTGGACCAAATACTCATATATACATCAGACGAAAACAGATTACTTAAATTTGATAACAAAAAAAGCAAGGTTAAACCGGACAATATACTTCCTAACCGGAGAGAAAGAAAAAGAAACTCTTTACTCCAAACGTTCAATCAACTCAAAACAAAGGGGTTTTGCACTCTATACGTAGGTATTCCCATCATCTAAGGCATTGCGTAAAAAAAAAAAAGAACAGTTGATAAGACATCATTATGTTCGGACCATCAAGCAAAGCAACTATTACGCATGGCAGCCCTGAACCCTGAAACGTCATTTCAGAATCTCTCAAAAACACAAAAGGAGCCTACATATCAGGCTTCATTTCTCTATGACAAGGCAAAAACGAAGAAACAAGAAGGGAAATGACAAAAAGATATCAGCAGGCAAATGCCCCCGCCCCCTAAGATAAACGTAAGCTAATCGCCACCACAACATTGTTGGAAAACATAAATTCAGATTATAAACACAAGGGGAAGATTTGGAAAGGAATGGTGGAGAGTAAACCAAGGAAGTACACATGGGTCTATTTCATCTCTAGGGTTTTCCGTTGTTTGTTAGTGGTTAGTATTATTATTTGACATACTCGAAACTTTGGATTTATTCTTTTGAGTTATCGTTGGTGTCCTCCATTAGTGGGTTCTTTTGCAGAAAAGGATAGCTGAGATCTATGATTTATGACTAGGAAAGGAATGGTTGTCGCTCTCTTGTGGGGTTCCCATGCCTCATATGCTCTCATATGCACCGGAAACCTAAAACGCTCCCGAGTTTCGCCTGCTATAGCCGCAGAGATGGTTTCGTTGGGGTGAAAATTTCTTTGCAAGTGGAGAAGATATTGCGGGTATGGAACGACAGACAGATTATGGAAAGAGCACAGAAACCAAGAATACAGAAAAATAATTAAGCAAAGAATATAAAGGAGAGAAAAAGAGAGAGACTGACCAGAAGGGCCTCTAATGGAAGCACCAGTGCAAAGATTTCGAAGCTGCATTTCAATCTTGTTTAGAAAGGTGGTTGCTTCATAAAAAGGCCTTGAGAGATCAGATTTGAATTTCACTAACATATCGCAGTAAGTTTCCTGAAGAACAAACAGACATTAAATCATTACAAATGAAAATGGGAAAATCAAAGAAAGTCCTTGAAAAAAAAAGATAAGACCATAAACTCGTCGAGCTCAGGATCGGCTCCTAAGCAGGTTGGCATGATATCCCGCCTGTTAACATCGTTCTCTCTCAGAATTTCATCTAATATACTCGCTATCTCCGGTGGCGCTCCGACCTGAAGTACAAAAACAACTAAACTTGTCAAGAAAATTCCAACAAACACTTGGTATGCGTTTCATGAAATCCAAAAACATATTTCTCATAAAATCATGGGATTTGATAGAGGAAGAAAAAGGGTGCGAAGTATAGTAAAATAAAAAGCTTCAAGTTCCCAAACCGGTAATAGTTCGAACTAAAATCCTTTTGCGTCAACCATTGAGAAAACCAAAGCAAGCCCTCATTTATGGCGGAAAATTGAAATTCAACTAACTAACAAAAGCAACTGTTTCTCTTTTATTTTTTTAATAAAACTTACGCTGAAGTTGAAGTGTTCCTGCACATATCATCTACACAGTTATATATAGAACATCGTATTTAATGAAGGGAAAGGGGGGGAAAACAGTCTTTAAAATTTTTCAGTAATAGCCTCATCATTCCAGTGGTTTTGTTTTCACCATAAATAGAAAAGATAAAAAGCTTTGAATTCGATGTGTTTATGTTTTTTCTTTTCACCTTCTGGCAATCAATATAAGCTTGAAGCAAGCGCGGGTAGGAAGGGTGGGAAGCGATTTTGGTTTTGATGACCCATGAGATGTCCTCTTCTCGTCGGATTTCACGGGTTCTGGAAGCAGCTTCCGATATGGCGGAGGTGACGGAGATTAACTCGTCAGATCCGAACGGAACCCGACTCGTCGAGCAAGGCCAAGCATGGTAATCTGAAGGAAGGATCATGTTTTCCGGCGACATCAACGCCTTGTCAGCATACTCTCCCACTGTGGCGTCGAAACCATAGATTTCATCCATCAAAAACAGACTCTTTCAACTTCAAAGAACAAGGAAATCAACTGAGGAATGAAAAAGAAAAGATCGCCGGTTGAGAATATTAATGATTAAGGGGATAATAGAAGTAAACGGGTCTTTTTCTTGTTTGTTTTTATAAAGCAAACCAGTCTCTGTATAACAAAGAAGAAATACCATGAATTTCTGGGATTTGAGGGAACAATAATTATTAGATAATTTGTTATTTTAATTTCGAATATATACTGAAAGATTGGGTTTGCAGGAAGAAAGGCAGGGACGAACTGACAGTGGTCTTGGAGAGTGTATATTTAACAAAATCAAGAAAAAGAAATTGACATAAAAATAAAAATAGCACTCGATATTTATTTTTTATTTCAGTGTTTATTTATTTATAGTATAAATAGTTATTTAATATTTTATTTTTATTTAAATTTTATTCTATTTAATATATGTCGTTTTGTTGATGAGATATCTTTTAATATTTGATTGATTAAATTGAGAAATTATATCATAGCCCGGCCTATCACGTAAGCCGTGGTCTCATCCAATAATAACCACCCACTTCACCATTAATTGTCAACTCATTTTTTTTCAACCAATGAATCTTCACTCAGAATTTTCATGTCATTTTGAAAATATAATTTCTAAAGACTATTAATTACATGGTTGATTAGTGACGGAATGAGTAATTTTTATTGGTTAGAGACTACGACTGACGTAGTAAGCCGGGCCTATGATATAATCTCTCGATTAAATTTTAGTTTAAGATTTTAATTAGGGAAAAAAATTTTAAAAAGCTTATTTTAAATAAAATATCTCTCACGTTTTTTTTTATTGTTTTAATTTTTTAGTTAATTGGTCAACACTTTTAATCTATGTTTTATTTTATTTTTTGTGTTTAGAAGGTAAACTAATTCTTTTATTTAAAAACTAAAAAAAAATAATAATCTAATTTTGATTTACATACCATTCAACCCTTAGGGCTTAAACCTTAATTACCAAAAATTAGATTTTTTACCTTTTATAAACCTTTAATTTGTCTGAAATCTTGATTTGCTGACAACAACTAAAAATATGGAGAAATTATATTATGGGTAAGTCCCACCATGTATCTGTGGATCAACCACTAAAAATCATTCATCTCATCAATTTTGCAATGTCATATATTTTTTTAAAATGAATCTTCACTTGAAAAAACTGTTTTTAAAATAAATTAACAGTACATATGAGTAAAGATTCACTTAAGAAAATATGACATAAAAAAATAATGAGATAAGTGATTTTTAGTGGTTGGTCCATAAATGACGTGATGAGATCTACCTATGATATAATTTCTCAAAAATATGGCTTTACAAAAGTTTTGCAATGCATTTTATAGGCGAAGAAAACGTATTATTAGCTATATTATGGAGAATATTTATTTATTTATATTTAGAAACACATTTTATGTGTTATTGCAAATAAAAAGGTTTTACAAATATTTTAAGTTTAGCCTAATATAATTAGGGATTCAGGTTTAACTTATAAATTTTAAAATTTAATTCAAAAACTTAAATTATAATCACATCTCCTAAATTTAAAAATAATAATTAAAACTCTAAATATTAGACTTTAAATAAAAATATTTAAATCCTAAAATTAGAGTTTAAAAATATAGAATAATTATCTTTTAATTTTATAATTATATTATTTGAATTATTGAAAATTTTAATTAAATATTATATGATTTGTTGTTTAAAAATGTAATGTTTTTTAATATTATATCAGTTGAATTTATTAGAAGAGTCGTCTGTCTCCCCCATCGAAAACAAACCAAGGACAGAAGTGAAGATTAGGAACATAACTACATAATGTTTTTTTGGTAACTAAGATTAGGAACATCATTAATCCCTGTGTTTTACCTTGAAGAAATAAAAATTAGTGTAAAAAACATAAATTAGTACAATAAATTACATGGATAAATATGAATCCCTAGTGTAGTCTAGTGTTAATGCTAGTAATTCATGATTACACTACGGTATAAATTCCTAATTACGATAAAGTTCTGCCATTTAAATTAAAACAAAAAGCTGCTCATTTCCCCCCAACATGGTAGGATACTATGATGTTAAAGTAATAATTTAATTTTTTATAAAATAATATTGGATAGGCTTTAATAAAAAAATATAGACATAATGCGATTAATAACTAATATATTTATTTTTATATAAAATTTCCTTTAATTTACTAAATTATATTAAGGTATAATGAATCAATGGTAAAATATGTTAAAAGTTATATGAGTGATAATACTAATTTTAATAATTTTATCTTTAAATATTTTAAAGTATTATCGATATTTATTTTATCGTTTCCCAATAAAAATAAAAGTGTTATTGAAAAATAGATGTCTTGTTCTTTTATTTTGCTGATTTTTGGATTTTATTTAATTTTTTTTAGTTTGTTACGTTAACATATGCTATCATTTGTATTATTATTTTTTATTTAGATTTAAAATAAATTTTAACGAGATTTGTGATAAATGATAATAACTCCTATATGAAAAAGAAATCATACTGCTTTTACAAAATATATATATATATTTAATCTCTAAGAAATAATTTTTAGATAATTATAAATTCGAATATAAACGATAATAAAATCATGTTAATAAAAAAATATATTGTTAGTGGGATGCTATTGCTAGCTATTAACAATAATGCGTTTAAATTTTTATTTTAACTTTTTCCTTTTGTATAATTTATTTTCCTCCATTGGAATAGTACTCTACAATTTGTATATAAAACACATTCTAGAATGAAATCGATGCGTAACTACAAGAACTTATATTAATTTTTATAGATTATTCGAACATTTATTTGAATTTGCAAATTATGTGTTATTCCAAAAACTTTATAGTAAAGTTTAAGCTTTGTTAGTAAATAAATTAATATAATATATATATAGATAAAGGGCTTCAATGGTTGAACGACAAACGGGCAAAAGCAAGTCATCAGCCGAAAACAATGTACGGAACCTTATAAATGTGTCATTGAATCTCTCCATAAAGCCTCATCCCTCGAAGACATTTCACTCAAAAACATGAAAACAATTGGTTTCATAGGTACTTCTGTCGGGATTTTCTGTGTCATTGTGTCTGGTTTGTTCCGGTCCCGGAACTGAGTCGATCGGAGGAGCAGAAATTCCGAAACCGGGAGTGGCCAACATAAAGGTTCATAGAAAAGGAGGAGAAGAATGGGGTAGAAAGCAATTCAACTAAAACATAAATACGAAAAATTATTAAATGAATTTAACTTGTTACATCATCTATAAATAATATTTTTTTTCATGTCGTTTTTTTTTCTTTAGGTGGATTGTTCTTTGTTTGGCAACTAAGAAAAAAAATCATGAAAAAGAAAATATGTGTGTGTGTGGACATATTCCCAGAGTGACGATAGTTTGTACAAATACCAAATGCCTTTATACGGTGGCCGACATGATTCTGGTTGTCTGATCCGATCGACAATCTTGATCTACAGCATATTCATTAATTAATACTCCAACTATATGCTGCATCGCAACCCACTCCAACTATGCCACTTTTCCGATTTTGGACCGTTCGATCACAAAGCTTGGGACATAAATAATTTGTGTCATTTAACGGGTTCGTTTAAAGTTGGAATTATTAGTTCGAATCAAATTATTTAATGGGATTGGTCGGGGTAGGTTAGAATATAATTTCATTTTATAAAGTTGTAAATAGAAATGAATTTAACTTAACATAAATTTATAACCGAGATTTATCAATTGATCGAGCGGTGAAAAATATTTATATTATTATATCTTGTGTGGATTTAAATTTTAAATTATAAGAATATAATATATTTCTGTTTGATTAAAAATATATTATATATCTATATTAATAAGAAATATTTTAAATATTTATTTTAATAAGAAATATTTTAAATATTTATTTTAATAAAAATATTTTAAATATTTAAATAAAAAATGTACGGAACCTTATAAATGTGTCATTGAATCTCTCCGTAAAGCCTCATCCCTCAAAGACATTTCACTCAAAAACCTGAAACAATTGGAATTATTAGTTCGAATCAAATTATTTAATGGGATTGGTCGGGATAGGTTAGAATATAATTTCATTTTATAAAGTTGTAAATAGAAATAAATTTAACTTAACGTATCTTTATAACCTCCTTTATTACGAGATTTATTAATTGATCGAGCAATGAAAATCATTTATATTATTATATTTTATGTGGATTTAAATTTTAAATTATAAGAATATAATATGTTTCTATTCGATTAAAAATATATTAGATATCTATATTAATAAGAAATATTTTAAATATTTATTTTAATAAAAATATTTAAATATTTAAATAAAAAATTAAAATATTTTAAATGCTTATATGCGATATAAGTCAATAAAGAAAACCATTATTAAACCGAACAAAGAAACAACTCAACATTAAGGTCCCTAAAACTCGAGTCAAGCCAACAAGGAAGACATCGAACCAAACAACGAAAGAGGGACCACACCCAAGCAAAACGTGCACAAACGAGCAAAGAAAAGGAAGTAACATAGACAAGGACGAGAACAGGAAAAACCCTAGCACATGAGTTAGTTCAACGGTTCCATCAGGCGATATTTCTCCTAGTTCTTGTTGTCAGAAATGCTGAGGAAACCAGATTGTGAGGTTGGGAAAAGACGATGATGGGTTCATCCGCATACAATCAATGAGTATCCTTAATCGACCCCGAGGGAGACAACAGAAGGAGACAACCCAAACCGATGTAAACCAAGGAACACGGATCACCTAAAACGAGCCATAAGGAGAAACGTGATCCTAGAGAAGGAAATAGATACACAACCACTGTCATAAACGCAGTGGTCGGATCCTCCTTCACCAGATCTCTAAAGAGAGCTACATTTCAGGAACTGAGGAAGTTGCTTGGAATTCGTGTTGTAGAAGATGTACTAAAACTAGTAATCAAGTTAAACATGGACACCTGTTGGGCAAGAACACCCTGAATGTTGGGGAACAAAGAACAAACAATTTTTATGAGGCATCTTATCTCCATTAGTCAAAAACAAAAGGCACTAAAGAAAAAAGAATTCCAATCAGACACAGTCGAACAAAAAGTTCATGTCATTACACCACAGCCTTAAATGGTGCAAATTTGTGTATAAAAAAGAAAGTTGTAATAATCTCGAACAATGTAAGATCGAAGGCAGATGTGGCACAATATCACACCACTAAATAAAACCCTAGACCCATCATGTGCAAATATTTATTACACATAACACGTAGAATGGGAACCCTTTTCAACGATTGGAGACCAAAGTTTTATAGTATTTGACTTGTAATTAAGCACGTAGTAAGTACGATTTACGTTAAGCCACGTTCAAAAAGTGTTGCATCAAACAGTAGCTTTACTGCGAACATTGAAAAGTGTACAAAATCATGAAATGAAAGATTGCCCAACAACACACCAGAACAGTGAAGTGGAGGGGATAGTTGAAAGAAAAACAGTGAAAAGAGACAGACCCATACCTAAAAAAATAGTGGTAATAATACGGACTATATTTATTCAGGTGATGGAGCTGAGAGATAAAATGATTGTTTTGAGTCCAAGAGTTAAAAAAATAGAGTTAACTACTTAAATAATCACTTATAATTTTTTAGTATAGGATTCATCATAGATTTAAAAAAAATCAGTAAGACCATTTACGTTTTTCAGTGTAAACATTTAGCCACTTAATTATTTGTTGCAGTTAAATGTTAATAAAAAATTAATCTGACACAATAAAAAAAGACTAGATTACCTAAATAGTTCATAATTAATCTTATTTTGACCATTGAAATAAAAATAATTTATATAATTGTATATTTAATTCAATAATTAATCCTAAAAATATTTTTTAAAATTTCATTAAGAAGTTATTTTAAAAGTTAGTTAAAAAAAATTTGTGTTTGATATTGCTTACGTGTAAGAACAATTTAAAAAAATGATATGTACTAATTTAATCTATTGAGACTATATCCTAGATAATAAAAAATGTGTGCAATAATTTGTCGTGTGCTTACTTATAGTTTTAAATGTTTGGTTTCTATATTACAAATTTGGTTGGATAAAGTACAAAAGTGAAAGATTATGGGCTTCTTAGGCTCTTTCATTTCTTCCCAATTTTGTTGGATGGTTGGATTAAACGGTCTAGCCCAACATAACACATTGAAACCATTCGCTATGCTGCCTATGCACTTCATCTATCTGAATTTGGTTGGATAAAGTAAAAAAGTTTAATTTAATTAAAATATAAATTGCATAATAACTTGAAATTGAATGGGATTATTTAATTATTTTTTTGAATAAGCAATTGAATTAAAAATTTGCAAGAACAAGAAATAGTTAGGCAAACCCCTCAAATACATGCAAAAGAAGACAAGTGGCACCGGTTGGATCAGGTCGGATTTTTGGCTCATTTAAATTCGACTCGAACATAGATACCTTAAACTTGATTTCGAATCGATTCAAAATTTTTCTAAAAAATTTGACCCGACCCAAAAATAAATATCCTAAATTCGACTCTGATCCGACCTGACCCGACCTATAGAAAAAATAATTTTAGAGACTAAATTGTAAAAATAATTTTTGGGGACTTAATTATAAAAAAAATATAATTTTAAGGACTAAATTATAAATAAAAAAAATAATTTTAAGGATCTAATTATAAAAAATATATAGATAGAGGACCATTATTATAAATATCCCTAAAAAATTATAGAAAAATTACATATTTAGTCCAAGGTCGGGTTGAATATTTTACACCCTAAACCCAAACCTGACTCAACGTCATTTTAAAAAATCACCCAACACGATCTGAATTCAATTTATTTATCAAAAAATCTGACCTGATCAGGTTGGGTCGAAATCCAATCGAACCGAATAAAATGACCATCCCTACACAAATCCAAGACTTAAACAAAAAACACCCGCTGGGAAACCCACCAGTTGTATAGGTGAAACCCTGTCTAAAGGTGACAAAGACAACAAGTGGGTACAGTGCTGAAAGAAAAAAGATGGATGTACAGGGAAAGTTGATGGTTGAAAAAAGAAATAAACGAAACAAGTTAAGATGTGAACAAAAACTTAAAGCTTGATTAGATGGTGGAATCGCTGTACCGGGTGCATTGCTGAGAGAGAAATGAAAATATAATATTAAATTACAGTTGCGGTCGTAAATTACCGTTTATTACGATATATTTTTTTAAGAAATAACTATGATTAATGTGGCGGACAATCACGATGGGATTAGCTGGATCCACAAAACGAGTTAGTGGAGATGCTGATGGCAACCCATTGCAAAGACGACACAAATGATTATCAAAGTGATTCAACTACCCAGGAAAAGCAGCAGTCATCTCTCACTGTTGCTTTGGACAATGAACAGATTGACTTATCAACTTCTACTTTCGGATCATCAGCTATATAATGACCACTGGCGAGAGCCAATCTCTCCCCATTGGCTTTTGAGGCGGCCATTTGATAGCATGTGCTACATAGAAACTAGCCTATCAATTTCATGGAACTGATAGGTCTGTGTTTTTTCCTGCCAAGAAAAGGAATCCATCCATGGAGTCTTCATAAAGCATGTGGGGGGGGGGGGGGATGGAGTTTCTCCAAGCACTAAAACACTCTGCCTGTGCTTAGCCAACGGCTAATGCACAAGCAAACCGGCAAGTCACAGATCGGCAGTTGACTCAATCACTGAGTCCTTTTCTGGCTATATTTTACACATATGTATATGTATATGTATATGTATGTGTGTGTTGTTTTCATGTAATAAAGCCGCGTGGTTGGATCAGAGAAGCTCATCTATGGTTGTATGAGTGCTTGTTTTGTAATTTGCAGTCAGTTGCTGCTACTGAGTCAAATAATAATTTGATCTATCACTTATCAGCAGCAATCTAGTAGAAGAATTCAATGTTTTCCTCTAATCCTGGCATCCTGCAAGTAGTGGCAATGTAAATTCAGTACGTAATTCCAGGCAAGCACCAATGGCTGCAATCTTGAACTATCACTTCAGCATTCTGTTCTTCTTCGGGCTTGTATTCTCTTCTGCAAATCGAAGGATGTCCGTCTTTCCTGTAATCTAGATAACATATTCAGAATCTTTTTCCTACTGTCATGGGACTTTCTTTTCATGAAAATCGAATATCAAATGGTTTGACTGTTGAAATAAACTAGTATTTAAATCTTTGCCATTTGAAGAAGGGATTATATTTGGTACACCGACGATGTAGGTGTCTCATACAACATCAGTGAACCACAGTTGACGAACTTATTGATGAGAAAAAAATTAGAAAGTAGAGGACTTTTACTCGATGAAATCATGTTTGTTGAAGCTAACTTTGATGCGGTGGATTGGATTAAGTTTCTGGTTGATTCGTACTCATTTCAGAAACTTAACACTTCATCCAAATATGACTTAATCTTATATTTAATGATGTTTTACTTGATCTGAACTGAATCCAAATTTTAAAATAAAAATATGACCAATGCGGCAGATAAAAAATATCAATTATTATTATTATTATTAGATAAAATAAGAAACTAATTCCAAAAATATAAATAGAGTTGAAGTATTATAATAATTATCCCATTTTTATTTGAAAAAATAGAAATAATTAAAATATATATAAAAGGAGAAATATTATAATAATTATATCTAAATATTTAAAATAAAAATCAAACAATTATCTTGAGTTAAGTAAGATATTTTTCGTCTTAAATTTAAACTATGTCCAACCCCTTAAAAAATTAAACCTGAATCGGACACAAACAAAATTTATTTATTTAAAAAAAAAAGACCCAATTTAAAACTTATTAGATATGGATCAAATTACCCTCCTAATGTGGTACCGTGAAACTGGCCAAATTTCCCCATTTCTTCTAAAACATTTATATTACGTTGTTTATAAAATCAATTAATTAAATAAATTTATTTAATTAAAATTTTTATCTCTTATTTTTACCTTATAAATCTTTACTTGATAAAAGTTATTTTTAAATTTAATTTACAATAAATATTAATAAAAACTCATTTAATAAAAAAAATTAAAAATTAATTAAATATATAAATTTAATTAATTAATCTAAAAATAATATAACAAAAATAAGCCATAATATAAATTGTAATTAAAAACACAGCGAAATGCCATTTTTCACTTAACTAACTTTGTTGTGGATTAGATTGTGGTGCCGTGCAAAATGGCCAAATTTCCCCATTTCTTCCCCGAATTACAGCTTTGTCTTAAATTGTCATCGTACAGGTATTTAATTACGTTCGATTATAATTTGTCTTATTAGTAAGAAAAGAATTAAGATCTTCGATAGAATTAATTCAAGTAATAAATAATTTAATATTATTTAAGTAGATTTCGAGTTTGAAATATTATATATATAAAACTTCTATCATTTGTAGAATAAATCGGTTCACATTAACCACGACAAAGCCTTCAAAAATCGGGAAGAAAACAAAAAATTCATGATAACATTTTGCAAGTCGTGAGGGAATATGGGTGAGCATTCAGTTAATTCGGTCGGTGGCCGAATCGAATTAACCGAAATTTTTAAAATCTTAACCGTTAACTGAACCGAATTTTCTTTAACTGAATTAACCGAACCGAAATTATTTCGGTTAATTAGCCGAATTAACCGAACCGAATTTTCTTTAACCGAATTAATCAAACCGAAATTATTTCGGTTAATTAGCCGAATTAACCGAACCGAATTTTCTTTAACCGAATTAACCGAACCGAAATTATTTCGGTTAATTAGCCGAATTAACCGAAATTTATTATAAATTTTGGTTAAATTACATAATAGATCACTAAATTAAACTAAAATAATTTTTTAGTCACTAAACTTTTATTTTATACTAATTTAATACAAAATTTAGTGACCATTTTATAATATAAAAAAATTTAATGAACATTTTATAATATTTTAAAAGTTAAATGACTAAAAATAAATATATGTAATATATAATATTTAATATATATAATTTCGGTTAATTCGGTTAATTAACCGAATTATCAAAAAAAAAATTAACCGTTAACCAAATTTATCAAAAATTAACCGACCGAATTAACTAAAATAATTTCGATTCGATCGGTTAATCAAATTAACCGAACCGAATGCACACCCCCACCAGGGAAGCAATTTGGTTTCTATACCAAATTGCATTGAATTTCCACTACGACTTCCTACTTAATGTTCTGTACTTGCATGCAACAATACTGGTGTAGTCGAGAAAATTTAAAACCTTAAGCAGTAAGCATCTCCAAAGTTTGGTCTTCTCCTCCTATAAATACCTTTGCATTTCTGATCTTCTACATCAACATCCATTTTCATCATACCATACAATCTGTTGGAGATATGGCTTCCAAAGCTTACGCGTCAATTGTCTTTCTTCTTTTTCTCAAACTTGTCTTTTTTACTTTGGTCACCGCTCTATCTCCACGTCCGTTGCCAGCTCCGCCTCCGCCTCCACGTAACTGCACCTGCCAACTGTTAGTTAGCTGTGCTCCTTTGGCTCCTCCGCCGTACATATGTACCCAAGTTCCTCCGCCGTTCGGAGTTATTCCACCTCCACCAAGTCAATATTGTTGCAAGTACTTGGCTTCCTTGCGTAATGTAACTGCTAGTGCTCATTGCCTTTGCACAATTTACAACCCCACTGCTGTTACAAGAATCATGAGGGCCTGCCGTATGCTGCTACCCGCAGGCTTCCACTGCCCTTGAAATCATGCACTGCATGCATATGTGTCTACTTAATAGCCCCATTATCGTCGTTCGTTTTCTTTAATCTACTTTGTGGATTGTTTTATGGGCACGTACGTACCATAAAACAATAGTTAGCTAGTAATCCAGGAATTTACAATACTTATTTGTAATTCCAATCTAATCCCTACTATGTTATGTTATTAGTTACTAATCCTGGAATTTACAATACTTATTTGTAATTCCAATGTAATCCCTACTATGTTATGTTGTGGAATAAAATAATGGGCTTAAATCTATGGAATTTAATGTGTCCTGATGTCTGCCATTCTGCACTGGCTGATGACCCTTATGGATACCTTCTCTCCACAGTGATGGTCTTCCACTGTATTTTGCTTCCAACACAGCCAGTGGAAAGTTGTACAATCGGAACCCATTTGGCTTCCCCATACCTCCATGGCTGCTCCTCCATCAGCCTTCCATTGCGCTGACAGTCGAAATGTTTATCGATGTAAGGACAAGAACCTGGACGATAATTTGGCTTTCAGTGACCATCTTTCACCCATCTGCCATCAAAGAAATCACAGTGATTAAAGAACCATTGGGTTCTTTCACAACTTGAGGATCATCACCAGGAGCCAGGAGGGTTTGTGGTTTTATTCATTTCCAAAGCCTTATCTTCTGCAAAAGTCTAACAACTTACCCATTATTTGACAAATTGGTCACAATATTAGCATCAGTAGGATTATTAACAAGATTAAAATTATCATGGCCAAGGGAGCTTAGGAAATTTCAGGAGGAGGCCATCTATGTTTGGAGTGAAAACATAGGAAAATGCCATTTTTCACTGAGCTAGCTTTGTTGTGGATTAGATTGCGGTGCCGTGCAAAATGGCCAAAATTTCCCCTCTCATTCCCGAATTAGAGCTTTGTCTTAAGTTGTCATCGTACAAGGTAATTAATTAAAGGGTAAACTACATAAATGGTCCCTTAACTATACCTTAATTATCTTTTACATCCTTTGACTATCAAATGTTACAAATTGGTCTTTGACTAACTTTTTTGATATAAAGTGGTCATGTGCCGTTAAAAATTTGACGGAAAACTGATGTGGACGTTAACATACCGACTTAAATCACTACAACAAAATAAGTTTATAGCGACGTTTTTTTAGATATATAGTGGCGTTTATTAGCGGCGCTAAATAAAGCGCCACAAGAAACACCGCTATATATCAAGTTTGGTGTAGTGAATAACCATGTGGCATCCCCAATCTCTATAATCTAAGTCAGCATAATGTCCACATCAGTTTTTCCGTTAAATTTGTAACGACACAGAACCACTTTATATCAAAAAAGTTAGTCAATGGACCAATTTGTAACATTTGATAGTCTAATGATGTAAAAGATAATTGAGGTATAGTCAAGAGACCATTTATGTAGTTTACCCTTAATTAAATTAATATTGTTCAATTAATAACTTGTCCTATTAGTTAGAAAAGAATTACGATCATCAACTTAACGGGTTAGTTTAAGTGGTAAACAACTTGATATTGTTTAAGTAGGTCTCGAGTTTGAAACTTCGAATATATAAAAAAATCTCTACTGAAAAACTCACTCATCAGAATTTGGTGTACAACATAAATCAATCAATATAATCACGACAATGCCTTAAAAAACCGGGCGTGAAAATTATGATAACATTATTATGCAAGTTGTGAGAGAAGCAACTTGCATGGTTCTATACCAAATTGCATTGAAGTTCCCCTACGAATTCCTACTTAATGTTCTGTACTTACATGCAACAGTACTGGTGTTGTCGAGAAAATTTAAAACCCTAAGCAGTAAGCATCTCCAAAGTTTGGTCTTCTCCTCCTATAAATACCTTTGCATTTCTGATCTTCTACATCAACATCCATTTTCATCATACCATACAATCTGTTGGAGATATGGCTTCCAAAGCTTATGCATCAATTGTCTTTCTTCTTTTTCTCAAACTTGTCTTTTTTACTTTGGTCACCGCTCTATCTCCACGTCCGTTGCCAACTCCGCCTCCACGCAACTGCACCTGCGAACTGTTAGTTAGCTGTGCTCCTTTGGCTCCTCCGCCGTACATATGTAATCGTTCGCAGATCGCAAGTACCTCACATTCACCAAGTAAATATTGTTGCAAATCCTTGGCTTACTTGGGTAGGGAAGCGACTCATTCATTGCCTTTGCACAACTTACAACACCTATGCAGTTATAAGGATAATGAAAGCCTGTGGTAAGCCGGTACACCCAGAATTCTCTTGCCGATCATTCTACCCCGCCCCGGTCAAGGAGGGCCATGTTGCAGATCCTTGACCAACTTGGGTACTGGACTGGAGGCTGCAGGCTGGAGCTGCCTTCATCTCTATCTACTTAATATCCCCATCATCAGTCCTTTAATCTTTCCTTAAATACGTCTACTTTGTGGATTGTTTTCTGGGAACCTATGTACCATAAAGCAATCGTTAAAAATCATGGATTTAGCAATACTTGGATGTAATTGCAATGTAACGTCTACCGTGTTATGTTGTCTTATGTTATGTTATATTATATGATGTGATGTTGTGGAATAAATGATGGGTTTATGTTTTTTTTTTAAATAACTACTAAATTTTAGTTTTACTTTTTCTAAAAAAAGTAATTTTTTTATTACAAATGACAATAATTTTATTATATATGTTATATTTTCTCTTATTGGTGTAAAATATAAGATAAACTACCTTCAAGACCACTAAATCATCTATTTTGATTATTAAATTATAAATTTTATTAATATGATAATTTTATTATTTAAATAGTATTAATCAAGTTATTGATGAATATTTTTTTCCTCTTTTTAGCGTTTCTATGTACTCTAATATTAAAAAATAAATTGATGATTGATGATTTAGTGTTTATGGCTGTCTAGAGTTTAGTTTTAAAATTAAAGTTTTTAGTGTTGAGATATAAAAAGAGAGATGATTTTTATTGTCGTTAACGTTAATAGTTAAAAACAATATTTATATAATAATTAATTCTTTTATAATTATACATTTGATCTTTATTACTTATATATTCAATCAGTTTTATCATCGATATCACCTGCGAATAGTTTATTTATTAGTATATTATATATATATATATATTACCTAACTTTGTTGTGATACCGAGCAAAATGGCCAAATTTCCCTATTTCTTCCCCGAATTAGAGTTTTGCCTTAAATTGTCATCGTACATGTCGTTAATTACATTAATATTGTTCAATTATAACTTGTCCTAATAGTTGGAAACGAATTGTAATCACATTAAGCAAGTTGTGAAGGAAGTAAATTGGTTCCGTACCAATTTCAATTTAATTTCCATTATGAATTCCTACTTAATGTGGTGTTCTTTTTTTTTCTCAGCGATTAAATTTTTTCAGGAAAAAAATAAATCAAAATTAAATATCTCGTTAAAAATCTCTTGAAGTTTAAATGATGAAAAAAACATCGCTCTACTTAAGTTGACCGATAAGGCTAGATGATTCGTGCTACTTAAGTTGACCAAAAGTTCCTTTTGTTTGGGACGTGTTTTATTTTAGTTACTTAATTTGAAAAAAAAAACTTTAAAACGGTAAATTATATTTTTGACGTTTATCGTTTTGGTCACTCAACCGTTGATCACGAAAAGAAGATCCAACATTGTGGCAGATGCTTTGTCTAGAGTTCCTGAATCTACATCTGAGCATTATTACATAAAATGATCTGCCAAATTGGACATTTTCAAAAGGCATTCTCAGATTTAAAATGAAGGAATATGTGGGAAAGAATACCAATCTCTGAAGTTCATTATTGCATAAAACCCCACTTATTAGATACAGTTCATGAAAGAAAATACAAAGGTGAAAGGGTGGTAGGGAGGCAAAAGAAGTCCCAAAATCTCATGATTTGTATAGTTTAAGATACGATAACGATGAATTACGAACATAAATATAAGCATAATTATACCATTTTGTCTCGCAGAGAGCTTCGGGTCGAAAATCGGGGTATGCATACACCATAAATTGCTTGATACTAGCAGGTTGATGCAATGGCCTCCAAAAGAGTAGCTACAAATTGCATCTGTGTCTCTTCATTGATTGTCGAGAAGCAGGGAATGTGAACAAATAGTGATTTGTGACCCTTCTGTTCCGCGAACCGGAGGGAGTGATAGTATACGTAATTGCATACAAAGAGGCCAGCATCATTGGATATCGCCGCATCATAGCACTTGTTCTTTAAGAACTTGAGAATCGCTTCGATGGAACAAGTCGTCTTCAAGAACCAAAAGACTTTGTTAAACAGAGAAAGACAACAAGCTAAATAATATGCACGCGAAGATTGCAAAGTACCTCTCGTTTCCGGGAAGTTCCTCCATCTTCGGCAACAATGGGCTGTCGCTGGAGACATCAAAGGGAAATAATAAACACAAGGATATAGATATTAACAAAATGATAGAGAAGCATTTGGTAAGAATAAAAGAAATGCATCCACCATAGGTTGCCATCCCAGCTCATCGGGACAACAGAAAGTAGCTTCGTTTACAGCCTGCTTTTCAAGGGAAAATGTCGGTGCTCCACAGTCGACCCCTAAGTGAAGCTAAAGAAACAATAAAATTAAAAACCATTAGATCATCAGATGTTTCAGCAAACAATTGAAAGTTGACACTGTCGGTAGCATGTACTCAACAGGTTTCCTTTATTAACTGCAAAGGGCATTCAAAGCAAAATAAAATGGAGACAACTGAACATATCCGACCATAGTTTTACGCATAGGCCATAACTCGTATGTGGAATTTCAGTTTGAAAAACTCAAGTCATCTTTACTTAACACCCCTCTGTTTACTGCAACAAACCAACAATCAACGAGCTGCCAGATGCATCAACATCCTAAACAATTCTAAATTTTGATCTTTCAGAAAAATTCCATTTCTAAACTAAATGAGCAATACATGAGTAAATTTAAAGACATATAAAGCTGAATAGTAGAAACTGACCCATACAACACGTTCGTTCTTGGTGTCGACTCCTGAGGTGCCTGATTCAAGGACCTTGTAAAGCACGGGAAGAGCGCCATCGCCTGCAGTCTCAAGAACGGTGCAGCTCCCTAATGTAACACCAGCAGGCAACAACCCTTTACTTTGAATGAAACTCATCAGGTTATTAACAATAGTTTCTGTCGGATTTTCATCAACTCCTTGGAACTTCTTAAATCCGGTGACATTAATGGTTACAGCCTTTGGTTGTTCAGATCCCATCTCCTTGTCTTCAACACAGATGCAATTCCCAATTTTCAGTAAACAATATCAGTCGCGTCTGTCTATAAACACGAGCAATAAACCACCACAATCAGATACAAAATCTTCACCAAACAGTCTTATATTTACAAAGGGGGAAACCAGCAACAAGAAGAATTTTCCTGCACGTTTCTAGCATTGGCTCCATTAAAAAGGTCTTTAAAAGAAATTATAAGAACATGTCCTCAAGATTGAACAGACAGAACCACTAAAATTTGGTCAAATAGAATCCAAACCCCATGTCTGAACGCTACAAGAACAGAACCAAAGACACTTGGCCAAATTGACAGACATAAATAATGATACCAAGTCCATCTAAGTAAAAGTAGATGTTCAATTAAAACCAGAACCAGATTGAGTTAACAAAATCATGCCCGTTTGACGAGGAAACTAAAACAAACACAAAACCCCCATAACATATTATCAAGAGTTGCTCCTTTTTTCTGGATAATTATCAAAAAGATGCAGAATTTGAAAACAGTCGAACATAAAAATTTACCTGGTAATAGAAGAAAGGGCTTTGTCTCAGCTGCAAGTACTCATTTGTTGGAATTGAATGAATCTGTCCCAACCATTGAATAAATAGGTGGCTTGAAAGCGAAATTCATTACGCAATTGCCACGACCTTTGATTTTTCCTAACTCAAAGATTAGATTTTAAGTGAAACCAGATACAGACACAACTCAGAACATTGTTTTCTCTGTAAGGTCCGTCATCAGTCGACTATTCTTCTTTTTTTGACGATACAACTATTTTTCTTTCTTTAGATAAACTAAAATAAAAATTTTAAATTGTGAATAAAGAAAATTAAATTAAAGAAAATACTCTTTCTATCTTTTCTCTATCCATTATTGATTTTTTAATTAAATTTTTTTAATTTAATTCATTATAATTTTAAATTTATTATTGATAAAAGCATAAAAAAATATATTTTAAAAATCTTTAATCAAATAGTTTAAAAAGATATATTTTATAAAATTTAATAAATTAAAATATTTAAAACTATTATGGTCAAAATCTTAAAATTTTGATTTTTAAAAAGTCAATATTAGACACTATATATGGGACAGATATAGTATTTTACTATTTTTTATTAAATCTTTATAAAAGCAACGATTTTTATATATAAAAAGTTTTGTTATTTACGGGTGATTCTAGGATGAAATCATTAAAATAAGGTTAATTTAAGGCTAACATGTTTAGTAGGTAGTCAGTTTGTACAAAATTTATGAGAATTTTAGTAATTACATAAATTATCATAAATTGTACATAATTTATTATCCAAATCGTAATAAAAACGATAAGTACATAATTTTTTACTATGTTTATTTTTTTACCTTAAATCTTAAAATTATTGATTAATCAAGTCATATTTAAATATTTTTTAATCGGACGACTACTAATTACCTATATAAATATAACAGTTTAAAACACTTTGTTTTCTTTTAATCTTATATTATATCACGGGTCAGTCCCACCACGTGTCCATGAGACCGACCAATAAAAATTACCCATCTTTCTCTGTCATACTTTTTTGTAAGTGATTTTTCACTTAAAAAATTAAAAAATAATGAGATAGGTAGTTTTTATTGGTTGTTCCTATGAATAATGTGGTGGGACTGACATATGATATAATTTCTCTTATATTAGGCTGTTTTTTTTAGAATTTGCGGCTATTTACCGTCCAGGTCTAAGCTAGACTGTTCCAAACTTCTAGAATTTTGCGTGCCTCGGAGTTTGTACGGAAATCCCGGCATTGTTGAGGTCTACTTTAGAGCAACGTAACAAATTCCCGTTAAAACTTGGCCGGGCAAAAGACGAGAGCAAGGAAAGGAAAAAAACAAGAAGCTTAAGCCAACACCATAGCGAAGACGACAAGATGATAATCCCAGTTCGTTGCTTCACATGTGGGAAGGTATTTTTCCCTCTGTTCTTCCTTAAGTGGAGTTAGGGTTTTTTTGGTGAATCTGTAGCGCTTAAATTGTGTATTTGAATTTGGGTATTTGTAGGTTATTGGTAACAAATGGGACACCTACCTTGATCTTCTCCAGGCCGACTATACCGAAGGGTTTCCAACAGTCTTTCTTTCTCTTATTTTTTTTTTCAACTGCATTGTTGCCATGGATATTCTGTTCTTTCTCTTTTGGATTTGGGGGATTTTTTTGGGTGAAATAGGCGAGAATCTGTCTATTGAATGGAAATCAATAATCTTTTCTGATGAATAGGCTACAAGCCTCTGCATGTTTGAATACCAACTTTGCACCTTATACAAATCAGTCTAGGAAAAATAGCTAACAAATGGTGAAAGCTATTGAATCATGTCATCTTAGTGGAAAGATTCATGTGGTAGAGAGTAGCCCTTAAGCTTATATGACAACCCTTCTCCGATCTTTCTTTCAACCATTAGCCTTAGCTTTTATTTGTTTTCTACATTGTGCCTGGTTATGCTGCCCGGATGGAATAATTTCCTTTGAAAGGCATTGGAATTCTTGGTAAATGTGATAAAGAAGCATTCTGTATTACCACATTTTTTCTTGCATAAATGTGTAGAACTAGACTAATTTTTTGGTCATTCTTTACAATTTACCTTTGTTTTCTATTTTGTATGATTGAATGTTTTAGTTTTAGTGGTTTGTGTGGTCCAAAACATCCACAATTAGGAGCATTTTGAGGCAAGATAGTAGTCATGAAAAAGGTGGCGCTTGAAATATTCTTTGTAGAATCAACACTGTCGAATATTCGAGGCAGTATATGATGTGCTTGAGTGATAGAGAGAAGGTGAAAGTTCTTGACTTGGAGAGATACATTTGTAAAACAGGAAATGCTTTTGCTAAATACCAGTTATATCCTAGTTGTCTTTTTATTTTTTGCTTTAAATGGTCTTAGCTGATTGTTTGCAACCTCTCCAAATCTTATTCTTTAGACAATCAAATAGTTAAGTTATTCATCCCTGATGACTTATTTGAACTAGTGCCATTTGCTGAATTCAACATCAATAAACAACAGTAAGTACTCGGTACCAAGAATGTTGAGGTCTAAATGTGAACAATGAAACTTTGAAGAGTCTTTACAAGTTTCAAGTTTTGTCCCCACGAAGCTTCAGTTTAGTAACTGTGATTTCCCTGGTCCCCCTGAATGCAAAAGTATAATCTTTGGTTAATGATATGCATTTTTGGAATTGTGCAAATTTCTGCACCTATATGGAGTATGGATAAAGGAAATGTATCCAGATATGTATGATAAAATTATGTTGCCAGTTGATGTGAACTCTAATCCAGTTTAATTATTACTGTTGGTCTATGAATCAATGCTCAGACTGATATTGCGGAGAATGAAATCGTGATTTGTTTGGCATGCAGCGATGCTCTTGATGCTTTGGGGTTGGTTCGATACTGCTGTAGGAGAATGCTTATGACTCATGTTGATCTCATTGAGAAGCTTCTGAACTACAACTGTAATCTCTCTTGTCTCCCTGCTCTACACTCAATTTCCTTCGAGTTTCTCTGCAAGTTTTGATCCGGACTTCTTCGATAATGGTTTCTACTAACTCCACATATTTGTTGCAGCACTGGAGAAGGCGGATAACAGTTGAGGAAACATGTAGAGCTTACCCTGCAATGCTCTGTTTCAGTTATGCGTCCGCTTGTTATTCTCAGTTTTCGTGTGATTTCAACCCTGATTTCAACTTTGAAACATACTAAAATGCACTGTTCATTGTAATTTTTTTTTGAGATAAATGAAATCCATTTATATTCCAAAATTTAATTTGAATACTATTTTTTTTTATCATATTATACATTTTTACTTAGTTTAGTCGTTAGGTGTTGAATATCTTCCCTTAAGGTCCCACTTTCCAGGTTCAATCTTGGAATTTAGGGATTTAATTGAGAAAATTTGGAATTTGAGTGCTAAATTGTACGTTTTTGAAGTTTAATGGTATGTTTCTTAAAAATCCAAAAGTGTGAGGGTTAATGTATGAAATTTAATAAAATAAAGACCAAATATATCTGCTTCACTCCACTCTCTTCAATTTGGAACCGGAACTGAAACAATCTCAAGTTCACATTTTTTATTTTCAATGCAAATTCTAGCGTCACTCCCTGGCCTCAATCTCTTCTCTTCCCTTCCTTCAAACCCACGCCAAAACGACACCGCTTCATCCACTCCTTCTCCCTCACCTCCGATCCCTATCCCCAAATATCCTCCTCCCCGCCACCGGAATCCCCGCAATACCCCTCCCCCTTCCAACCCGGCCCTCTCCTTCCCTCATCGCCGCTCCAACTACCGGAAACCCGTCAAGAAGGGAGTCATCCAATCCGACGGTGACCGATGCGTCATTGTTGGCGAAAACGGCGTCTCCTACAAGCTCCCCGGCGCTCCTTTCGAGTTCCAGTACAGTTACTCGGAGACCCCCAATGCCGAGCCCATAGCTATCAGGGAGCCGGCTTATTTGCCTTTTGCGCCACCGACGATGCCGCGACCCTGGACTGGGAAGGCTCCGTTGAAGAAATCGAAGAAGAAGATCCCGCTTTTCGATTCGTTTAACCCTCCTCCCCCTGATAAAAAGGGCGTGAAATTCGTGGAATCGCCCGGGCCGTTTCCGTTCGGGAAGTATCCCAAGGAAGGGAAAACGAGAGAGGAGATATTAGGGGAGCCTTTGAAGAAATGGGAGATTAAGATGCTGGTTAAACCTCTATTATCCGATAACCGTCAGGTTAATCTCGGTAAGTTCTCGATGCTATACGCGCCAAAAAAGTATGTTTTTTAACGATAATAAAAGCTTTGTTTCTGGACTTAGGGAGGGATGGTTTGACGCATAACATGTTGGATTTGATACACACGCATTGGAAACGCCGTCGTGTTTGCAAAATTAAGTGCAAAGGAGTTCCCACCGTCGACATGGATAACGTTTGTCGTCATATTGAAGTAATTACCTATGTTAACACTCTTTTTGTTTTCAATCTTTTCAGTTGTTTATGTTCCTTCAGAACCATGTTTCCTATTTGTATTTTTCTTTACGATAGAGCATTACCTTTTGTGTTTATATGTATTAATTTTGATAATAATGATGGAACTAGCGCTTAGAGCATACCCTTTATTTATTTGGATCCTAGACAGTATTTCTTGCATACTTGGTTAGAAAAACATTGGTTTTGTGAAGTGTAATAAGACCCCTTATGAATTGGTTTAGAAGTTGAACTTCTCTCTTTCCGTGATTTTAGAGGATGCACTCCCCACACTTTCTCCTTTGAGAATTAATGTAGATTCAGTATGTTTTGATTGATTGCGCTGTTGAAGGAGAAACATGTTCTGTTTGCCTGTTAATTTCTTATGCCCCCAGATCTGGTATTCACTCCAACAAACAAAGCTCTCAAGAAGTAAGTTGGCATCGAACGTTTGTTACAAGATGTGTTTATATGACTAGCTTTTAAATGCAATATTTTTCAACCTTTTTCAAGCGCCATTTTAGAAAAAATGTCTTTTATATTTGAATGGACATTTCTCTTTTCTTACTTAGGAAAATAGACAAACCTCTTATTTCCTTCTCACTCAAGTTTATTCTCGACGTCAGGAAAAAACTGGGGGGAAAATCATTCACCGAGTTGGTGGCGCTGTTTATCTTTTCCGGGGACGGAACTACAACTATCGTACTCGTCCACAGTACCCAGTTATGCTTTGGAAACCAGCTACTCCAGTCTATCCAAAACTTATCCAAGAAGCTCCAGAAGGATTGACAAAAGCTGAAGCGGATCAGTTTCGGAAGAAAGGGAAATCACTTCTGCCCATATGTAAATTAGGTAATTGATTCAATCATGGTTTGCATTGTTGGCAATCTTGTGTTTTTGTTACTTGGTTTCTAGGGAGATTTTACCATATGCATTTGCCTTTTCCAGAAGTTACTAAACTTTTTTGCTAATGTTGCAGCAAAAAATGGTGTGTATGCTTCCCTAGTGAAAGATGTTAGAGATGCGTTTGAAGGAAGCCCATTGGTGAAGATTGACTGCAAAGGGATGCATGCAAGTGACTACAAGAAGATAGGTGCTAAGCTCAAGGTCTGCAACATTCTTTTGCTATTTCACAAGCTTTATAGTTTCTTTATTTTAATGCCTAAATTGGTTTGAAGTTCTTGAAGACTTGTTCGAGATTCTGTAACTGAAACCTAGAGAATACAAAAAATTTGGTGGGACTGGTTTAACATTTGTTTTATGCAAAAATGTGAGATAACAAGGATCTTTAATTCGTTCTTGGAGGTTTGAGCTCAAATGACTATATTTAATGACAGTGGAGGGACTAGTGAATTAAAAATATAAATTCACACTTTAGTTTTTTGAGTTAGATAATTTTTATGCTAAACCATATGAATGCCACCAAGAACTTTTTCTTAATTGTATATTCAAGTGTGATGCTGATTATGCTTCTTTCACGGGTTTAGAAATCATTCTGCATCTTCGTGATTATTGACATGCACTTAATACATACTCAAAATAATCATGTATAAAAACATATGAAATACAAGAAACTATCATAGCCCAATCCGATATTGTCAAACTCAAGAGCCACATTAAAAATGTAAAGACCAAACACCCCCATATTTGGTGCTTGGCTGAACATGAGGTGTACAAACAAGATATGAGTTCAGAATAATATCGGTTAATTTTGGTCATTCTACTAATTTCTATGTGTTTCCTTGTAATTGTGGCCTGTTCTTTCTTTATTTATCAGGAATTGGTTCCTTGCGTTTTGTTATCATTTGATGATGAACAAATTTTGATGTGGAGGGGACAAGAGTGGAAATCCATGTATGGGGAAACTTCTTCAACTTTACATCCTGCTAAAGCTGACATTTCAAGTGGCATAGATAATTCAGGTATGCATTATAAAGAGTATTAGGTTACCTTTTTCTAAAGCTTAACTGAGATGGATGTCGTGAGGATTTTGTCCCAAAGAATTTCTGTGACTATTAGAAGTCCCATGGGATTCTATTGGTTATGTTCCGTTGTTTACTGCTTGCTTCTTTGAAATTCTTTTTTTTTTACAATGGAGATTTGACTTTCAATGACAATTTCTCATGCGTCACAGCCAAGTCTAACGATGATAGCGGTACACCGGATGCCAAAACAGTTGTATCTAGTCCAAAAATGATGTCCCTCTGGAGACGAGCAATTGAGTCAAGCAAGGCGTTGTTGTTGGAAGAGATTGCTCTTGGCCCAGATGCTCTTCTGGAAAAGGTAGAGGAATTTGAAGGCATGTCTCTGGCCACAGAGCATTCCTGTGAAGCATTAATCTTGTCCGGCAAAGATGGTTCTTCCGGGGGCTCCTCAGCAGAGTTTGAAGGTGGTTCTTCCATTGAGGATTTTGTTGAAGAAAATGGTCTTTACAGTGATGATGACATTGTTGATGAATATTATGATGACGACTCATTCGATGATATTGAAGATATCGATTCATCAATCCCACCAGGGTCATTACCTGTTGACAAGATTGCAGAAAGGCTCCGAACGGGATCGAAAATCAAGTCGAAAGGAGTAGATCATTAACCGAGCTCACTAGGTCAGTCTGCTGAGCTGCAATTTCTGTCATTATATCTACTGATATTATCTTCACCATCACGGGCTGATCATGCATGTATATCCCAATTGTGTACATCAATTTCTCATAATTGAATCTTTACTGTTTGAAGGATAATATATATTAAATACTGCTAATTATTTTATTTTTACATGTTACATATCCATGCAGAATTTTACCCTTTTGACATTAAAATATAATTAAAAAAACAATTAAATTTTATCGCCAACAATAAGAGCTTTGGTAAAAAAAATATTATAAGAATATAATTTATGAATATGTTTTCTTTAGTTAATTACACCTCACTGATTCTAATTGAGAACTTCTGTTGGTTGCAACTGCTGTTGTATTTTGGTAGCAGTTTACTGTTTCCTTAAGTAAATAATACAACGCATACTCTAATAATATTCTTAATATAGCTTATTAGTAATAAATTACTATTAAATTTCCTAAAATTTTAACGATTTACGCATAATTACTAGTTTGTTTTTGCGAAACTTCCTTGAAAAAAGATTGTTATAAAATTTATTTATTTATATTGAAATATATCTACGTGTAATTCAATCGTAAGTGAAGACGACAATTCTTGAGAACATCTTTGTCTCGTGGTTGACAATGACAATTCATTTGTCTGGTTTTTCGGATAAAATCTTTGTTTCTCGACAATAAAACCTTCCTCTAAAATTCAGCAATAGATAACAAAAAACAATTATAACTCAAATAAAATAGATAACCATTTCCATTTCCATTACCATTACCATCCCCATTGTTTATTTCCCTTGATATTCCCTGGAAATTTGAAGAAATTCTGAAGGTTCCTAAGCACACCAGCCACCTGCGCTGTTCTTCCGTCGGCACACCGATCAGGTTCTCTGTCATGGCCTCTCTCCTCTGCCTCAGCCAGCTTCATAAAATAATTCGCTTCTGTTAAAGGTAAACTATAAGCGTTTCCATTGCAAAAATCTATAACATTTGTCTGTTTTTTGATAATATATTCCTTAGAAAAGATGTTATATTTGTTTTCATCTAAATTCTTTGACAAAATTATGATAACCAAGGTAGCAAGTAGGGTTAATTTCATGAGTATTGTTGACAGGATACTCATTCCCCAACACATTCTTGGCAGCCCATCATGAGTGCCGAAACCACCACCTCAAGCTACTGGTTGAATTGGAGATTCTTCGCTTGTTCGATTTTCATGTTGTTCTACCTGGTAGTGGCCACATTTTTAATTTCCAAATTTGAAGGAAGGAAAAAATCGAATTCTGGGGGTGGAGAAAATCAGAACGTAGGTCCTGGGGAGGTATATAAGGAGGAAGCTTGGAATACATGTCTCAAAAGCATTCACCCCGCTTGGCTGCTCGGTTTTCGAATGTTGGCTTTCACCACGCTATTAACATTGCTTGTGCTCAATGTCGCCATCGATGGATTCAGTATATTCTTCTTTTATACTCAGTGAGTGATATATCTCTACAACTTACATATTCTGTATTGATTCTAGTTCTACCATTGCCTGATGATTTATTCTCTATATGCTCCTGCACAGGTGGACA
This sequence comes from Abelmoschus esculentus, assembly GCA_035048815.1. Taxonomy (NCBI): domain Eukaryota; kingdom Viridiplantae; phylum Streptophyta; class Magnoliopsida; order Malvales; family Malvaceae; genus Abelmoschus; species Abelmoschus esculentus. Next base: position 1,994,663 of record JAUCBN010000031.1, on the reverse strand, counting down.
TTTACTTTGATCACAACATACTTTATGGTACGTCTCTTGTACCATTTTTATTATGTTCGTTTCGATGTACGATGCTTCATCGGTTTTCGATTTGCTAATATTCTCTGCTTTGATTGTAGCTTGGATGTGTAATCTCCATATATGGATGTCAAAAACACTGGGCACAAGCTCGTTGTGATAGCGCCGATCGTGTTAGTTTAGATACCGAGTCTCCCACTCCTCCTGGAGAAACTGTAGATGCATCCAATGAGTCCGAACATTCAGATGATCGCGAAATAGCCAGAGGATGGATTTATGCATTTCAAATTATGTATCAAGTATGCTCTTTTTTATCTAATCAGTTTCCAATAAGTTGTGCAAAGTAATTGAACATCATCTTAACTGAGCTGTCTTTGAATAGGCTTCTGCAGGTGCTGCAATGCTCACTGATTTAGTATTTTGGATTATTCTTTATCCGTTTCTGAGTTCCATACCGCGCGGTGTGGATTTGGTAAGTACGGGGCCGCTAACTCTAATTTTCCCGATTGTTTTTCTTCTTCTGTTTGGAACTTGTGTTGCCGTGCATATGATTAAACCATGTTTACTGCAGATGCTTATTATCTGTATGCACTCAGTCAATGCTGTTTTCCTACTCTGTGACTTAATTTTGAATAACTTGGTGAGATTTACTTTTGTTTAATACTCATGCTGGCATCTCATTTCGAGTTTCTTTTCGACCGGTTGCGATTCTGATGTTTACCTTTTCCCCTTGCAGCGGTTCCCATTTTTCCGAATTGCATATTTTTTCTTATGGACCAGCTTCTTCGTTTTATTCCAATGGCTCGTCCATGCTTATTTTAACCTTTGGTATAGTTCCATATCCGTTTTATGATTATGTCTCTCTGTGTTGCCAATGGCTTATTCTCATATTGTGGCATCCATCTCTTTGCAGGTGGCCGTATCCATTCCTCGACTTGACACCGTATTATGCTCCGTTCTGGTACACATTTTAATCTTCAATTAAACATCATTGCTGTTATGTTCTGCTACACATACACACATGTACATTGCTAACCGTGCTTCCGTTGCTATGCCGAGACGAACAGGTACCTTGCAGTCGGAACAATGCACTTACCAGCCTATGGCGCTTTTGCTGTAGTAGTTAAACTCAAGGAATCTTCTTTCTCAAGGTTGTTTCCTGAATCCTACCGAAAACTCACTTAAAAGAGAGGAGATCGCTGGCGTAGAAATTCCACGGCTACTGTATTGAATTAGCTAGCAGGAAGAGTGAAAACTTAGTGTAGAATCCCAGTAGGCACTAGGCAGTTTGATCCAATACCAGGACTCAATTTGTACAATAACTGTGAAACACCCTGAGATTGTTCGAGTTGCGTATTATAAATAGAAATTTGAGGTTCTTCGATGTTACTTACCGGAGAAATCACCCTGCAAGACATGTATGAAAATAAAATCCTGAAGGCAAGCAGGGTTTCATTAAATTAAATCAATGAAATAGACTTTATCCATGCAGTTCTGATGAGAATATTGGATTCCTGATGTGCTGTTTCAATCAAATTCAAGGAAGTTTCTCGTGACCGTTAAAGTCGAGTCGAGTCAAGGCGGATTAACTCTATTAGCTTCTCATTTAATTATGTAGTCACAGTTACTTGAGCACAGATACCATGAACAGTTTGTTTGGATTCTAGGAAAAGGCGAGAAAGTACAAGCATACCACCTAAGACCTATGGTTCATATTAGATGTAGGAAATGCAGCATTTTCCTAGAAAGTGCATCTTCTCAGCAATCTGCTTAAACTTTGAGATAGATGTAGACATTGTTATCTTTTACCATCCGGACAAGTTCATAGTTCTACGCTGTAGATTATGGTGGTTGTATTCTGACAGTCGCCTTCGAGGTCGGCAATCGAGTCGAACCATTGGTCTGGTTGGTTGGCAACGTTATTACAGCAACGATATTGACATCATCAACAGGAATCAAAATGGATTGAAAAGGGCTGATGATAAGCCAAGGTCTATGATCTTAGCTGCAATTACAATTTATTTATTTGTTTTACCATTACAGGCTGGGAAGACTGAGATGTATGGTAATTAAATAGATGTCTGAAAATGGGACTGGGGACAAGGGAGTTGTCTCTGTCATCATCTTCATTTGGTTTCACCTCTCAACTCTGCTATTGCACAGCCTGTAGATTTATGTACAAAATTTATTGTTTGAAGGGCATGATTTTCATACCATGATGCATATATAACTTAATTTTTACGTATTCTTTTTATAACTTATACATTTTCTTATAACCATTGATATTCGATTTATTATTCGAATAATCTATATTAAATACCGTAAAAACATTTTATCAAACCAGTTCACTCCACTTATAACCAAACTTCTAATACTCTTAATTTTTTTTAATCTCTATTTTCTCTCTCAAAAAAATTATGAGTAATTATTTATTATTATATTATTTCACACTCAATGTATATTCTTTAAATGAAAAATAAATTGAAGATATAATATCCCTGCTATATTAACTAAGATTTTATATTGAGTAAAAGTTTTATCATATTTATAAACGAAAAGGCTATGTTTTGGTCCATACCATGAGTGTAAATAACAAAATATCAAATCATAATGATTTAATTTAGACATTAAAATTGAATAAATACATTTAATTGATTGGTTAAATAATTTATTTTTATTTTTTATATTTTAAATTATAAATTATAAATTTTAGGTTAATTAAAAATGTTTTTTATTCTTTTAAAGTTTTTTATTATAAATAAATAAAATTTAGAAATGAATACAAAACACAACCAACAACCGTCTCAGCCAACTTTATTAACTAATTCCCTCCGGACCAAGGTAAATTCTAGTGTCCTTTACTTTTGCTTCGTCTCTCTTAAGCTACGATACAAAGAAGAAGCAAAGCATATTCCCACATATCAACGTGGACTTCGTGTTCATTCTTCACCATTCTTATTCGTAAATTGTAAGCCTTTGAATTCCCCCATCTTTCTTTTTCATTGATATCGACCTCATTTCTTCCATTTTTAATCCACTTCAAAGCTTTATGCCAATATCCCATCTAAAGTAAGGAATCTCTCTCTGTTTTTGTTGAACTACAAGTTTATTTTGTTTAGTTATAGTATTCCTTCCTCTGAGTCTGAGTCTGCGTACAGTGTTCCTGGCTATTTTCTTTAACATTTTCCCAGAATTTTGATCATTCAAGAAGTGTAGGAAGATTTTCTTTGGTTTTAAGAATGACCCTTTTATGAATTCTTCACGTTGTAGTTGTTTGCTTTACTTGATTTCTGGTGTTCTCTGAACATTCTGCATTTGGAGTATTCATAGAGAAAATATGATAACCAATGAAGCAAGTAAGAGTAATTTCTTGGGTTACTTATCAGGATCTTCCACACATACATGGCAGCCGATCACGACTGCCGATACGGCCACCTTGAGTTACTGGTTGAATTGGAGGTTCACACTATGTGCATTGTTCATCTTATCCACTATGATTGTGTCAGCTGTTATAATATGGAAATTCGAAGGTAGGCGAAAATTAGAAGATGGAGATACTGATAAAGAAGCTCCTGGGGTTTTATATGAGGATGAAGCTTGGAATACATGTCTCAGAAGCATTCACCCTGCTTGGCTGCTGAGTTTTAGAATCTTTGCTTTCTTCATGCTTTTGGCATTACTTCTGGCCAATGTCGCTGTCGACGGAACCAGCATATATTACTTTTATACTCAGTGAGTTATCTCTACAGCTTACTTGATCCTTAATGTTGCTGATTCTGTTTTATTATAACAGATGTGTTTTTGTTCCTGAACAGGTGGACTTTTACTTTGGTTACAATTTACTTTGGGGTATGTTTTTGGTACCATTTTTATCATCTCTATTGTTCGTTCCAAAGGATGATATGATGCTAGATTGCTGGAATATCCTTTAATAATTTGTTGATATTATCTACTACTAAAACTGTAGTTTGGATCTGCAATCTCCATATATGGATGTCAAAAGCACTGGGGGAAAGTCGATGGCGATAGGACGACCGATCATTTAAGTTCAGATTTCGAAGGCACCTACACGCCTCCTGTCCTCGGAGAAACTGCAAAGGCGCCCTACAGGTCCAAACATTTTGATTCACACAGATCACCTTATCGTCCGCCTGGAGCAGGTGCATGTACTTATGCCTTTCAAATTATGTATCAGGTATGTCTTTCTCCTACTCAGTTTTCACATTTGTGCAAAATTGAACATCTAGATTTTGCTTATCCGGTTCTAGGTTTCTATTCTGCCTTCCACCGGCCTAATGAACATGTTCCTCTGGTCAAGCAGAGTTGTAAAAATACTAGACAAATCGACTATGTGATTTTTGTTTTACCATGAATGCTACTCTTCTGTGATTCTCTACTGCTCCCTGCTGATAATGTCCTAACTATCCCGGTCCTATTTTAACTACCGTTTCACCTGATTTTTCATTATCTTGGTGTCTACCAATAGACTTCAGCAGGTGCAGTAATACTCACTGATTCAGTGTTCTGGCTCATTCTTTTTCCACTCCTAACGGCCAACGATTACGGTCTGAATTTCGTAAGTACGAGGCTGCTAACTCTAATTTTCCTGAGACACTTCTTGTTTTAGTCAGAAATTCTGTTGCTGTATGACATCCTTTTATCTGGGATTTATGTCCACATTGTCCTCCCCAGCTGCTTGTCTGTATGCACTCTGTCAATGCCATTTTCCTAGTTGGTGACACAATTCTGAATTGCATGGTAAGTTTCCGTTTCTAATCATCTTCTTATCGAATCCAAAGCTAATTTTACCGTCGACTTGCAGCGATTCCCATTCTTTCGAATTGCATATTTCGTTTTATGGACAGGCACATTTGTTGTCTTCCAATGGATCATCCATGCTTGTATTAACCTCTGGTAACGTTACATTCCCGTTTGACAGTGTTATATTTAGTTCCAATGCTTTACCTCATACTTGAAAGGCTCCCATATCTTTGCAGGTGGCCATATCCATTCCTCAACTTATCATCGGCATACGCTCCGTTATGGTACGCTGTCGATCTTTTTTATTAAACATCACTGCAGTTATGCTGTGATACACAAACACATACTCCGACGAGCTTGTCGTGATCAGGTGATCGTTTCGGTAACATGCTACCTTGGATTGAGACAGGTACATGGGAGTAGGACTGATGCACATCCCATGCTATGTCATCTTTGCCTTGATGATTAAACTCAAGGATTTTGCTCTGTGGAGATCGTCGCCGGAGTCCTTCCGAAAAAAGACGTGAAAAGAGAGAACGTCGGCGATGAACTCCGGGGATGCTATCGGCCGTCACGAATGTTACTTGCAAAGTACAGAGCCCATGTTGGACAGTTATACCAAAAATACAAAACCAATGAATTCTTTTAATTTCATTATGATTAAGAATTTGACAGCTTGAAGTATGTAATACAAGATACACGCATCATTTAGTTTTAAGTATAATTTTATGTTAAACAATATTAGATGTTTTAAATTGGATTAAGGTGACAATTTTTTTACTATTAATATTAAATAGCTTCAAAATTATTGAACTAATTCAATATTGGGTGTGTTTAACAGTCAAAAGTAGATCACCAAACTTTTGAAGAAAATTGCTGCTTCATTATTTTGACTATGCTACCAGAATCTTGACTTAAAACAATGAACTTCAAAAGTAAACTACAGAGTTTATAGTGGGGAAAAAAATCCAAACTAATCAAATACGACTAAAATCTTAAACTAAAATTTAGATTTAAGATTTAAATTTAAAATTTATTTTTTGTGTCGAATATAAAAAAAACGATAATTTTTGTTCATCAAATACTTCTAATTCTAAATACAGTATGGATTTGTTTATATTTGTTGATTTTGAAGTGTTTTATTTTGAGTAAAAATCTTTTATCTCTTTTCCATGCCTCATTTGAAATTTTTTTAAAAAAATAAATTTTAAATCTTAAACTTTTATTTTCTGTATCCTAAATCTTAAATCCTACGTCCTAAAAAATATCTTATCTCTAATTCCCTAATCCCTAACCAAAACATCTAACCTGAAACCCTAAACCCTCTAATTTGAAGTGAAAATATAAATGGAGATATGAGAAAGAGGTAGACGATTTACATCCGTTTTCTATCGCCTCCTAGAGGTGGTGATGACTAGGGGTGCAATCGGTTCGGTTTAATTCGGTAAGCTATTTTTCATATTAACATTAATATTTAAAATCTTTTTATCTTGACAAAAAAGCTTATTTTATAACTTTTTAAACATTAAAAGGTAAAGTTTTAAGATATTTTTCATAAATATTTATTAAAAACTTATTTTTAAGTATAAAAAATAAAAATAGAAATAAATCTATAGTATTTTAAGTATAAAATATATATTTTTTACTTTATAAAAATAATTAAAAATAAATTCGGTTTAATTTTATTAACCGCGATTAACCACGGTTCGTAAATTTATGAACCATAATACCTCAGTTCGATTTGATTCAATTCAAATTTCAATTTTGTGATTAACCATGCTCAGCCTCCAGTAATGACCTACATTTAACTAAAAGTATGATAGGACAACTATTGTAACATTTGTTTAATTTATTAATATTAACCTTGGTTAGGTTCATGTTTTTCTCGACTCGTTATCACCTCTAATTTTAATGGTTTTTCAAATACAATCTTTCAATCTCTCCGGTTGGTTGGAGTTGTTGGTCCACAACCAAGGAAAATAGGACCAAGAAAATGGAATTAAATTTAAATAAAAAAAAAAAACGTCACTTGAATGAAGTCCCTATAGAACCAAACTTCAAAAAGTCCAGAACTAGGCAAAGAGAGAGGAGAGTTAATAATAATATTAAATAATTAATTAAAAAAGTTTGTTGAACACCTTCAAAATTTGTTAAACAATACCAAATTTTCTAACCCTCTTGCCGACAACTTTCGGACAGAATTTTGTTTCGAAAAATTAATTTTTTAAATGAATAAAAGGAATTTTAAAGCTTTTATTTTAATTTTATTTAATAAATTCTTTTTAAATTGATCTAATTTTTTAAGTTTTGGGTGAGTTTTAAAATATAAACACTTAATTTGTAATAGGGATTTTTGTTTGCTTATATTTTTAGAGAATTCTCAAAGCTTAAATAAAAGCTTTAGATATTAAGGTTAGAATACAATATAGGTTGTAAAGATTTTCTTCTAAGTCTGTTAAAAAAGAAAAAAAAATAGTGAATTTAAAATTTTTGATGAAAAGTTAAAATAACTGATGCAAGATTTAGTTAAGAATCTAAACCATTTCATGATATCGTGACATTTTTTTTTTTGTTTTCTACTACAAATCCCCAGTAAAAAAATCATATATAATATTTTTATTTTTAATAATAATCCTATTTGTTTTAGAAATGTTTTTGATAATAGTCGCTAAAAAAATTATTTCTTATAAATTAATTTAATAATATTTAACATTAACGATGATTAACTGTGTTTGATGTCTATTATAGACTCATCTTATAAAATTTTACGTCTGTCTATCCCTATATTCGAGAATAGTAAGTGGGGTATCCTTTTTTCGCAAGTTGTTGCATAGGGAGGGAGGGACAGGAGAAATTATATCATGGGTCAATCCCACTACGTCATCCATGAGACCGATCAATAAAAATTACCCACCTTATTATTTTTTAATTTTTTAAGTGAAAAATTACTTGGAAAAAATATGATATAGAAAGATGGATAGTTTTTATTGGTCGATCCTATAAACACGTGGTGAGACTGACCCATGATATAATTTTTGGAGGGACAAGGTCCAGGTAAGTATTTCACTTCCTAATTCAACTTATTAATGACAGAATATTCGGTATTTTCAGTGTCCATTCTCCAACGCCACAAAAATGCTTTCGGTTCCGGATTATACTCTACACATTATTAAAATTAGTATTAATTACTATGTATTTTAACACAGGATAATTTAAATCTGATTTTAAATGGAGAAATAATTGTAATTAACAAAATTAAAAACAATATAATAAAAATAAGATTATAAAAAAATAAGATTATTATAAGGGAAAAATTATTCTTTTATATAAAAATATATTTGCAAAAATTATTTGAATAAGTAATTACAGATATATTGAAAATAGAATTTATATGAATTAGTCTCATGTTTGATTCTTAAATAATATTTTTTTAATTATTTTATTAAAAATTATATAGAATAATAAAAGATAAAAACAATATTTTTCAAGTTTTCTTTTTCCGTCACTGCTTCGAAAATGGTAGTTTAATTTTTATATATATTTAAAAAGAACAGGCATTATTTTATAATTTAAAAAATTTAAGCCGAAAAATAACAAAGGGTAGGACAATCCAAGCACGTGACCTGTCAAGAAACTAATCTGCAAGATTAAAATATTTTTTTTCCTGCACATTGATGTTATATTGTTCGCTTTCTCATCACAATTCCATGCATCTCTTCAGTCCAATCACCGAACTTACAAGGATCTCTCAAAAAAATACCAAATTTGTAAACTTTTTGTAATTCAATTTTCAAATAAACTAAAGTTCCTGTTTTCACTGTTTTGAAAAGAAAAGAAGGAAAAAGAAAACTGGAAAAATAGTGTTTTCTACTATGGTGTCTGCTGCATCTGTTTATGTGTCGACTTTGGCCTTTTGTTTTGGCCACTTCTTGTTTGGTTCTTTCTTTCTTCGTTTGTTTGATTGATTGATTTTCTTTTTTCTTTTTGGGGTTTAAAGGTAAATTAAAAAGGTGAAAGCAAGAGGAAAAAAGTTTGTTGAAAGATAATGGTGGACTCAGTAGTACTGAAGAGCAAGGGAGAGCTAGAAACCAAGAGCAAAACTACATGAATTTGTGGGGATCATCTAAAATATATAGTTTTCACATGCCAGTGTTCCCAGATCTCTAGGATCTCAGAAATTCAGGGGGGAAATGGCTGCTTGTTTCTCGAGAAAATTCTCTCTTTTTTAGCTCATATTCTCTCCTATAGATAGAAGTCTCGTTAGCATTCTTGGTATTAATCAAGAACCAGTTTTGAGAGACTTTTATTTGAAGTGAAAAGGTGAAAAAAGGGAAGTAAGGGTAATGGTGGGTTCAGCTTAGGTGGTTCTGAATTCTGATTGTGAAAGGGACATGACAGCTTGTGTGCTGGGATAAGGGGAAGATAGAGACTTCAGCTTCATGTGAATGATGACTGGTTATGGTTTTGTTGATCAGATGATAATTGGTTTTTCTGAGAAAGTAGAATTTGAATGAGCTGTGAAACTGTAGTTTTTAGAAGCGTGGAGATGATGAGTTTGATGCTGTTTGGTCTGGGCTCACTGTTTTTGGCATTTATGAGGATTTCTTCTGCTACTCTTTCTCCAACTGGTATAAACTATGAAGGTTAGTTTTTTTCCTCAAAATTTCCCCTTTTTTCCATTCTCCTCAAGCTTATTCTTTTTATAGTTTCCAAGTTCATAGTCTTGAAAAAAAGGCTTGTTTTAATTGTTTCTCAAGCAGTGTTGTTGAATTCGTTAATTACTGTTCTTTTTTGTAGTATTTATAGTTTCCATGTTCATAGATTCTTTTTGTTTTTCAAGAGTAAATGCTTTGAATGTCTGTCTGAACGACTGCCATCATAATTACATGGTGACACATTAGCCTTTTTTTTCTTCAAATCTTTTTCTAATTGTAGGATGCTTACTTTCTCTCCAGATGGCTTTGTTTTTGAAGTCTTTTTTTTCTGTAACAAGTGTTAATTCACTTATTTTCCTTCTGCATATATGATGAACATTTAAGCAGTGGTTGCATTAATGGCCATTAAATCTGATCTAAACGACCCGTATAATGTTCTGGAGAATTGGGATTCAAATTCTGTTGATCCATGTAGTTGGAGGATGATTACTTGCTCTCCAGATGGCTATGTTTCTGCTCTGTAAGTCTTCTTCTTCCCTTCACATCTTGGCCTATTTCTAATACACACAGGTGTAGGAAAATAAACCCAGATTTTGTTTTAAACTCTTTGCTTTTCCTCCTTGAACAGGGGACTTCCTAGTCAAAGCTTGTCTGGGACATTATCTCCATTGATTGGGAACCTTAGTGAGCTGCAGTCAGTGTAAGTTATTGCCTTTGCTGACTAAGTTGCATATATATATATATACATAACTAAACTTTTCATTGGGTTTCCCTTATTTTTGTGACTCAAATTTCCCGCATTTTTGTTAAGTAAGTACTTGTTTGTTCCTTTTTCATGTGTAGGTTGCTTCAGAATAATGCTATTTCAGGTCCAATTCCAACTACCATTGGGAAGTTAGAGAAGCTGCAGACACTTGATCTCTCCAACAATACTTTCAATGGTGAAATACCCACTTCCTTGGGGAACTTGGAAAACCTTAACTATTTGTAAGTGTCAATTCTTTTTACTTTTTTTGCATCGTCGTCATCTGCCCATCAAGTTACTTTCTAGTTGAGCTATTTTTTCCATGTTTTCCCCTTGTTTTTTCTGGACGTATTAGGCGGTTAAACAACAATAGTCTTACTGGCGCCTGCCCGGATTCTTTGTCAAAAATTGGAGGTCTCACTCTTGTGTATGCATCTGGACTTGTTTATCTTATGTTTTGATGTCTTACATATGCTATTTGTAAAGCCGTAGATTTACCTTGTGACTATTCTGCATGTTATTCACTCACCCGTTGCCTATAAAACGTTTATTAGGGACCTGTCTTATAATAATCTGAGTGGTTCCCTGCCAAAAATATCAGCAAGGACTTTCAAGTGAGCTATTTCTTTCCTTTGTTCTGTTAAGGGCTCATAATGCATGTAACAATGGTTTTTTAGTTATAGTTTCCATTATCTCCTTTCAGAGTTATTGGTAACCCTTTGATCTGTGGGCCGAAAACGGGCAACAACTGTTCTGCAGTCTTTCCGGAGCCTCTTTCTCTCCCACCAGATGCTCCAAAAGGTGACCATCACTGATTCACTGTGTTAGAGATGCAGTTTCTTGTCAACATTATGACATTTCTCTTCTTCATCACAGTTTAATTTCATGTCTGAATATCTGGATCCTTGATTTCTTAGATCAATCAGACTCTGAATCAAAAGGCCATCATGTTGCTGTTGCTTTTGGTGCTAGCTTCGGTGCTCTTTTCTTCATCGCACTGTTTATAGGGTTTCTTGTTTGGTGGCGATATAGACACAACCAGCAGATTTTCTTTGATGTTAATGGTCAGCTTCTTAAAATTCCTAATTTTATTATTATTGTTATTATTTATTTTGCATTTTAACTTTGTATTATCAGTGTTAATGTACTGTTTTATAAGCTTTCTGCATCCGTAATATATTAACACTCATCACGAGCAAGGGCTCCTAATTCACAAGTAGTACTGCTGCCTGTAAATTGTCATCGATTCTATACTATCGACTCGGTAACTATTTTGTTGGAGCTCTGTATGCTGCATGTTAAGTTCCTTGGAAGAGGTTGAAATGAATTTTAGAAGCATAGAAGAACGTATAAAATAATTTGTTTCCTTTACTCTCTTTGGTATCCTCTAATTACTAGCCCATACATGTTGCATGACAGAGCAATACGACCCTGAAGTATGCTTGGGACATTTGAAAAGGTATACTTTTAAGGAACTTAGGACAGCCACTGACCATTTCAACTCGAAGAATATTCTCGGGAGAGGTGGATTTGGGATAGTCTACAAGGGTTGCTTGAATGATGGGACTCTGGTAGCTGTTAAAAGGCTGAAGGACTATAATATATCTGGTGGTGAAATTCAATTTCAGACTGAAGTAGAGACAATAAGTTTAGCTGTCCATCGAAATCTTCTCAGGCTTTCCGGATTCTGCATGGCCGAGAATGAAAGGCTCCTGGTTTACCCCTATATGCCAAATGGCAGCGTAATGTCTAGATTAAAAGGTTAGTTTACTGAAGTTGAATAGTAACTGTTTCTTAACTTTATTCTGGACCTTCAGGTATGCTACTAGCCTACTAGGTTTTGAAGCGATAATCTTGATAGAAATCAGCATCTACACCTTACTGATAATTTTTTAAATTCGTGGTTTCATATAAGATCATATTCATGGAAGGCCAGCTTTAGACTGGGCAAGGCGGAAGAGGATAGCCTTAGGTACAGCTAGGGGGCTTGTATATTTGCATGAACAGTGTGACCCGAAAATTATTCATCGCGATGTCAAGGCTGCCAATATTTTGTTGGATGAAGACTTTGAGGCAGTTGTTGGAGATTTTGGATTGGCAAAGCTTTTAGATCACCGAGATTCTCATGTTACTACGACAGTTCGCGGTACTGTCGGTCACATTGCTCCTGAGTACTTATCAACAGGTCAGTCGTCTGAGAAGACAGATGTATTTGGGTTCGGGGTCCTGCTCCTTGAGTTGATCACAGGTCAGAAGGCCTTGGATTTTGGACGAGGGTCAAACCAGAAGCATGTAATGCTTGATTGGGTACTCTCGCTTTCTCTCCTTCTAATGTACATATTAGGTGCACTGAGCAATACATGTTTAAAACGTAAATTCATTCCGAACAAGTCTAAATTAGTAGGTTCCTTGTCATTTAAGAAAGTTGTTTACATAGTGCAGAACAATATGCATGTTATGTTTCGTAAAACATCGGGAGACATCGATTAAGTCCATTGTTAACCTCAAGTCTTTCGATAAGTTTCCGTCATAGCAACCTAACTGACCAGTTTGTTTTGTTGTTTAATGGCCACTTATGCTTTTCAAACATTTTTTAGCTTCATATTTCCATACCTAGATCCGAATATGCAGGACAGATTTGAAATGAGTACTATAGAATAATGGATCCGGTACGATCCCTATACTTTTCGATGAATTGGTTAACTTGTCTTGCAGGTAAAGAAGCTACATCAGGAAGGTAAACTAAGCCTGTTGGCGGACAAGGATCTAAAAGGCAATTTTGACAGCATTGAGTTAGAAGAAATGGTTCAAATTGCTCTTTTATGCACTGAATTCGACCCTCTACACCGTCCGAGGATGTCTGAAGTATTAAGGATGCTAGAAGGTGATGGTCTGGTTGACAAATGGGAGGCCTCACAACCGGTCGAGACGCCAAGGTCCCGGTTATGTGATAATCCTCCGCAAAGATACTCTGATTTTATAGAAGAATCTTCACTTGTGGTGGAAGCCATGGAGCTTTCCGGTCCCCGGTAATGAATGTCGGCTTTAAACTTCGGTACCTACTCAATCGGAGCCTTACGAATCGCAGAAAACCCGATTGCTGCTGAAATGTTGATAGTTAAGTGTTTGTATTCATCTGTAAAAAGAAGGGAAAAAGAATGAATGCTTCTCTTTCTTTACTACGAAAGAGCTAAGCCTAGTTGATCTTGTGGCTGCTGTCAAGAAATTTTGTAAAATGTTAGTCTTTTTATAATATAATTAAACTATGATATGAAATCATATAAATTATTAAAATTTTCATTAAGATATTTTAAGCGGAATAATTTTTGTTTTATATTTTTATTCTTTAATATAAGCATGTTATTTAAATAAAACAAGTGAAATAAATTACTTGAAAATTGAATGTGCAACTACTAAATTTATATCCAAATCTTTTACTTTATTAATAATAATTTGTTGATTTTCCTTTTATGGAAATAAAAAAGTTGTAGAATCATAACAAATTTTCTTATAATATATTTAAAAGTAAAAAAAAACTTTTATCTCCATTTTAATTTTGCTTGTGGAAAAGAAATTTTACTACTAACACACTTTGATAATAATCTATTTTCTTAAATATTTACTTTTAACTTGCAATATTTTTTTCACCTATATCATAGATGGTAGAGACAAAATTATATGGGATGAGCGGGACAATCTCCCTTTATTCTCGTTTTTTTTTTACTTGTCTTTTAATTTAATTTTAAAAATAAATAAATTTATAAATTTATTCCTTTATTTTTAAATATTTATATTTTACCTCTAATCTTAATTTTAATTTTATCCTTGATTGATGATATAATTAATGTTTACAATGCATTTTAGAAAATGGTACATGAATATGGGCGGAGCCACATGTATAAGTGGGGTGTCTGTTGACACCCTAAATTTTTTAGAAAATCATTTTTTTCTATATAATTTTTATATAAAAATTTAAAAATATATATAATTGACACCTTTTATAAATGATTTGACACCCCTTTATAAATAATTAATTCTTTTTAAATAATATTCAAGAAAATAATACCCTTTAAAAAAAATTTGACTCCGCCCCTGTACATGAGTGAAGAATATTTTATTATTATATTTTTTGAAAATTTATTTATAAATTTAAGATGATGCAAGTGGTAGTGACCAAACAACAATTAATAGGATAGACACTTCTTAAAGTGAAATTAATTAAGAGTTAACAGAACTCAATACTCATATAAGTCGCGTGGGTAAAGGGAGGAGAACCTAAAGTGACGTACGAAATAAAGAATATAAAATTAAGTCAGATTTGAGATATTAAAATAATAATAATAATTATTAGGGTAAACTACATAAATGATCTCTCGATTATGTTCCAATTATCTTTTGCATTCATCAACTATTATAAGTTATAAATTGGTCCTATGATTTAAAAATTGTAACAAATTAGTCTAATATCGTTAAAAATTAGCGATTGATGATCTGGCAGTTAATATAAATTGATACAATTACATAATTAATCCTTAAGTTTTATACTTATTTTAATTTAACCCTAATTCTAAAAATTAACCCATATAATTTTAATAATATATCGATTTAGTCTCACTTCAGCCTTAAATTCCATTTTCCCTTTTCAAAAACGATTTTCGTTGTTTTTTTACTCTGATTGCCTATTTTTGGGGAAGAACTGTAGGGAAAACATGGCTGAAACTCAGAGCTTGAGTGGAAAGGGAAAATATGGTCGAAAAATCGTTTTTTAAAAGGAAAAATGAAATTTAAGGCTGAAATGGGATTAAATCGATATATTATTAAAATTATATGGGTTAATTTTTAGAATTAGGGTTAAATTAAAATAAGTGTAGAACTTGAGGATTAATTATGTAATTGCATCAATTTATATTAACTGCCATATCATCAACCGTTATTTTTTTGTTATAATTTTTAAGTCGTAGGACCAATTTATAACTTATAATAGTCGATGGATACAAAAGATAATTAGAGCATAGTCGGTGATCATTTATGTAGTTTACCCTAATTATTATTATTATTAATTTTGATTTTGATTTTAATATAATTAACCCAAAAATTACCCCTCTCGATTCTCACAATGTACATATATCCGTCTTTGGGCACAAATAATTTTACTGTTTTTTTCCTTTTTTGGTAATTTCTTTTCGTCCTTAAATTTTTTTTCTAACTAGTAGTGTAAAATTTGTTGTGACTAATAATAGTTAAATTATAATTGAACAATATTAATGTAATCAATTATATCTATAATTACAATTTAAGCAAAGCTGTAATTGCACGTCTATGACCTATCTTCTCTTTAAGGGATAGGTTTTAATTAGGTTTGGCCAAACCTTATAAATTATTATAATTTGACTTTTGAAATATATACTATTTTAGATATATAAGAAAATCAAATTACAATATAAATATAAAATTACGGATAACGATCCGAATTTTTGAGTCAACGAGTTAGTATTATTCAAGTCTTGGCCCTTAGTTTAAGTGAATTTCAAACCTTTAGGTCTTTGAGCGTTGGCTTTAATATATGTTAAATCAATTAATTTTATATGTTAATATAATATGTTATCAATTATCCGCTAATTTACGAACAATATCATTGTTTTTTTTCATAGTACAGGTGAATATATAAACTATTTTTTATAATCATATAAGATATACATATATATTTATTTATATTTACATGCTTGATAAATATATATCAGATAAAATTATAAGACTTATCTTAAACTCGAAACAAATTCATCAATTACTAAAAAAATATTTTATTTAAAATTATATTTTATATCTCAAATTTTATCCGAAGTTTTCCTTATTAAGTTTGTAAAATTATAATTTAAATCAAATCTAATCATTTTTATATCAAATCAAAAAGTTTATTTTTTTTTTCAAATAAATTCCTCCTTAACGTTCTCTTGGTTTTAATATAACTATTTTTTAACTTTTTAAATATTTAATTAAAGTTTTTTATCGGCGAAAAGAATAATTTTATTATTAAAAAATATATAAACCATCATTATCAAGCTCGTTAAAAATTTTCTTAAAATGATTTCATCATATTTTTTTTCTACAATAATGTATTTAATATTATCTTTTGTGTCGATCGTAAAATTTATAAAAGAATACGAAATAACTAAATATATTCTTATTAATGCATGCATGGATATTAAATCAACATTGATGCCGTAAATTCGAATCTTATCTAACATATTCTCTTCTTCTACTTTTTATTTTGGTTATTAGTTTCTTCGCAAAGACGAGATTAAGTAGAGTATCCGATGATTTTTTTTACCTTTATTTATTTATTTTAAAATTTATCTATTTATGAATTTACGTTCAAACATTTATATTTTATTTTCTACCCTAATTTTTTGAATCTATCCTTATTTTTTCTTGTTAAAAATAAAATTTTCTTGATAAAACATATAAGAACGAAAAATTATATCATGGGTCAGTCCCACTACCTGTCCATGGAACCAACCAATAAAAACTGCCCACTTCATCAATTTTTCCATGTCATAATTTTTTTCCAAGTGAATCTTCACTTGAAAAATTAAAAAATAATAAGGTGGATAGTTTGTATTGATTGGTCCATAGATAACGTGGTGGGACTGACCCATGATATAATTTCTCCATAAAAACAGATTCAGACAAAGTAGAAATTAATAAGTTTTTTTTAAAACACACTTAAACCCATCATTTTATTTCGCAACATAACATAGTAGGGATTACACTGGAATTACAAATAAGTATACTTGTAGATTCCATGATTTTTTAAGGATTGCGTAGGTGTCCAGAAAACAACCCATAGAGTATACGTGTTTAAAGTAAAAGGACTGATGATGGGGATCTTAAGTAGATAGCTATGCAAGTATTGCATGGTTTCATACAGAGGCAGCTCAGGCACGGCAAGTGAAATTTCCTGGTAGTGGCCTGTTGCATAGTTGTCCTACTATTCGTGCAACGAAAACGGTTGTAAGAGGGAGTAAGGGGCTGCCAAATTGGCAAAGGCAACCAGCAGCTATAGTATTATTATTACTGACGCCAATCAAGGCGCTGCAACAACGGTCTACGTCGTTTTGGGAACTGAGCAGATTCAGCCGAACACATGCAATTAAATTTCGGAGGTTGCAGGAAGATGGTGGCGGAGGTGGTGGCAGCGGAGGGGGTAGTAGGCTGAGAGAAAGCAGAAAGACAAAAGTCTTGGAATCCATATCTGATAAACTTACTCCACTGGTATTGGTCTGATAAAGTGTGAGTGGTGAATCTGTGATGCAAATGATGAAGAAATGCAAACGTATTTATAGAGGGAGAACTCTTGGAGGCTGGAGCTGCTCGGCATTGTTGCTATTGCATGCATGCAAGTAGTAATTCATGGCGGAAATGAAATTCAATTTGGTATAGGACCAAACAAGTGACTTCTTTCGCAACTTGCAAAATCTTATCACAATGTTTTTTTTTTTATAGAAATTATATCATGATCGGCTGGTCACATCAGTCATGGTCCTATTCAATTATAATTATTCATTTTTATCATTATTTTCTATGTCATTTTTCTCAACCAATAAAACTTTACTCATTTTTTCCATGTCATTTAAAAAAATTATTTTCTAGTAATTAGATTAATGACATAGATAATTAATAGTAAAATAAATAATTTTATTAGTTAGAAACCACAGATGATGTGATAAACCGGACTCATGATATAATCTCTCGCTTTTCTGACTTATAGGTATTTACACAGGAGTAAGATTTTTGAAAAAATATTAAAAAATAAAAAATATAATTTAATAAGACAGAGCGAATATAAAAAAAGTTAAATATTAAAGACAATTAATTATCTTAATTTTAATTTAATTCCATTTGTAAAATTTTTACACCGCTGACATCTTTGGTAGTAATCCAATTTTAATATATCTTTTAATTCGTTCATTTACATCGTGTAGATAACAAAATATAATATAATAAAAGTTAAATGTGAAATATAAACTGCTCCATCTTGTATTAGTTTTTAAAATATAGTTAATTTTGTGTTAAAAAAGTATAGGGAGGCTATGTTCGGTATTTAGTTTGATAATATTAATTGATTTGATTAACAGATTATATTAGTTGATCGTATAAAAACGTTTAATAAAATTAATTGATAGATGATTGATTATTTAAAGAAGTAAAATAATACATAATGACATGATTATATTCGATACTTATCTAAATAATTTATTAATTTTTAATATTTTATATCTATTAATATTAATTAAATTATAAAAAAATAATTTTTAAAAGAAAAAATAGTTTATAAATGTGATAAAAAATAAAAAATATTAAATTTAGGTTATTTTTAAAAATTATTATTATTGTGAAAGCTAAAATAGTTTTTATAACTCTTATATTAAAACCTCAAATTTCAAAAACTCTTGTCAACAACTTTTCAAAATTAGAAGTTTTATATCAATCTGTTACATCATACAACCAATAGCGAATTTGAGCAATCGACCCTCTAATATTAACTCAAATCTTTAATTTTTAGTTTAAATCATTATTTATCGAATAAGGTCTAATTAATTTTTATAATATATTTTAAAACAATAAGAATGTATATTTTTTAGTATTTTGTTTGAAATTTTGTTACACTTTCTTTAAGGTCTTATTATACCCATATTTTTTATCTTCCGTAAATATATATTATTTTTTTTATTTCGAATTTAGACTATATCAAACTACAAATTATAGGATAGCCACATCACTCTTTTACTTAAAAGTGAAATTAAATTAAGAGTTAATAAACCTCTCAAATCGCATGGCCAAAGAGAGGGTGACCTTACATGACGTGCGAAGCAAGGAATATATAATTAAGTTAAAGGCAGATAATAAAATATTATTATGGTTGATTTTTATTTTTAACGTGCTGAACTATTAATGTATTTACTTTATAATACTTATTAGTTTTATATTTTTGAAATTGCTAATTGTTTTAATTTTTTACGTTGTTTTTATGGTTTTTTAGAGTTTTGTCCTAATTAATTCATACCGACTTGTATTACGTATTTAATTTTGATAAGTGTAAGAAAAAAGTTGTTGATGTGACTTGGAAGTTGTTCGATCAATTGCCTGAACGGAATTTAGCTGTATGGAACTTGATGTTAAACGGGTTTTTGCCTTTTTGGAGCTTGGTAAACTAGAGGAGTTATTTGCGTTGCACGGTCAAATGAACTGGGAGGGTGTTGAGCCGAATGGACTTAGTTTTTGTTATTTGATTCGTGCTTGTTGTAATGGGAGGTTTCTTCATCAAGGGAAGCAGATGCATTGTCATGTGATTAAGGCTGGATGGGTGGAATGCAATGTTTTTGTTGCCAATGCTCTGGTGGTATAACTGATGACGCGTTAGAGATGTTTGGTTTGATGGTTGATGAAGGAATTAAGATTGATGATGTTACTCTTCCACGACACTGAAAGCATTGTCTCTGTCTACTTGGGTGAGTTTGGACAGCTGCAGACTGTTGCACTGTTGTTCTATAAAATCCGGTTATGAATCTGATGTTGCAGTTTCATGTTCTCTTATTGATGTGTATTCAAGATGTGGGCATTTTGAACTCTCCCGCAAGGTTTTTGAAAGACTTCCTTTGCCGAACATATTCTGCTTTGCATTTATGATCAATGGATATGCTCGAAATGTTTTGAGCAGGGAAAGTGTCTGCCTCTTGGAAGCAATGATGCAGGATTGGTTGAAGAAGGAAAGTTGGTGTTTAACTTGATTAAATCTTATGGCATTTTCCCAGAACGGCAGTATTTTTCGTGTCTGATAGATCTTTTAGGCCGTGCAGGTCTGGTGTGTGAAGCTGAGGAGTTGCTGCAAAAGTTTTGACTTTTGATGACGATTTTGCCATTTATTTGCAAGTGTCAAATTTTTATTCTAAAGTTGGGGAATTTGAAGCCTCGTTACAAATTAGAGAACTTGCTATGGCTAGAAAGCTGATGAGGAAGATTGATCACTGTTCAATTGAGATGAAGACTTACAGTTAACATCCATTTCTTATACAGATAAAACTTGAAACCGAAACCTGTTTGAGTATTCTTCAGAAAAATACTTGATGGTCTGTTTGTGAAATCTTCATCTTCTGCTTAAATCTTCTAAACAGCAGTTGCTTTAGCTCTAGGCCTTTGGCTTGTAACTGGAGAAAGGACCTGTTTCCCCCTTGATTTGCTAATTCAGGTTTCTTTTTAAGGTATTCATAATCATTGCTCCACAGATTATCCATGCATGCATGCATAGTGTTTTTTCATGTAGCAATTTATAAAATTGAGTTTACCGTGTATATATATATATATATAATACTTCCCTATGTTGATTCATTTACCCACTTCCATGAGAGGTATACTGAAATCCATGGATAACTCGACTGCCATTGTAACAAAGGTGGTCTTGGATACAGCATTTCTCAGGGAGACTACAGATGGTGTCAGGATTAAAACTTTGCAGGTATGTTCTTTTTTCTCAGAATTTTAATACGCATATTGTATTTAGAGCCACTCAGATTCATTTCTTTGAGGATGACATGTATGTTCTTGTGATTCTTATATAAAGGGTGGCTCCGGTTATGTACGCGGGGTGCGTTTCGAAAATGTGAGGATGGAAGATGTTGCCAACCCCATCATTATCGATCAATTCTGCTGTGATTCACCGAAAAACTGCCAAAACCAGGTGCATTATCCAAGTTCATTTCTGTCATATCTAAATTCGCCTCCATCCGTCTTTATATCGAATCTGCATCAGTGTTTCTTGGAGGACTCTCTCAAGCAATGAGAACACTAATCACATGAAGTCTTGTTTTTGTTTTTTAATTATTATTTAGACATCGGCAGTGCAAATAAGCCAAATCATGTACCGGAACATTCGTGGGACAACAAAAAGCAAGGAAGCAAGGAAGTTCACCTGCAGTGATACCACTCCCTGCAGCAATATAAACTTAGAGAAGAAGGATGGCACTGCAGAGACCTACTGCAACTCTGTTCAAGGCTTTGGCACTGGGATTGTTAATCCGTCAACAGACTGCCTAAATTCTAATGACAAATGCTATATTCTCATTGATCATAAAGAAAATAATGCCGAGCTTGCCGAATGCACCGGAGATCGTATTATTCACACTGAACTCTAAGTCCCTCCATGTAGGCATATCAATAACAATGTATATAGCAATTACTTAAGAACTTAGAGCAGCAGAGGTCCAAGAAGTGGTTTGAGGCACAAGTTGAATTTTTCATGGGAAATTACGGATGTAACTGATGTTATTATACAATTATTGAGATTACTCGAGTGAGTATTTGATACGAATATATCGTATAGTGACCTTATTACAGCCATTTCAACCATGTTACGTGTTTGATATTGCCGATGTGGGAAAATACACACCAGAAAACATGATGTGGCTCTCAAGAGATCGATTTTAGTGCTTGAAATAGATGAAAATGGTAGGACAATCAGGGACCACAGACATACAGATCAGTTCATGGTTCTTGTATTAGAAAAATGGAAAGTTGGTTGGTCTGAAAAAATCATCAACCTATAAAAAAAAGTTTGGGCTTGAGCTTTCCTCTGTTGGCAAAGTGATGAAGTACGTGACTTGTGGTGTAATAAATAAACAAATGTGATCCATCCATTTAACTCTATGGGAAAAGAACAGATCATATGAATTGATTGTCCGAATCTGTCACCCTTTTAATATTTCATCAAATCCAATACTCAGATAAAGGTTGCTATATAAATTAATCGTGTTGAGTTCTATGATTAATTATCCATCAATTGATCTGATATTTTTGGATCGAATATATAAATTTATCTTGAATGCAAAAACAAACTTGAGATTATAATATTCTCCATATTTATGATCTCCGAGCTGAGGTTGTGCAGCCAATTAAAAGCATTCCACAAGGTTTGGGCTAGTCACGGGAGGCTGCTCTATCAACACATGATATATGATCGATACGCTTCCACCCTTATGTTTAAGGTCACGCATGAAAGTGTGACAAATTTACAGCTCATGGCGATTCATGTGCATTGTCAGATTACAATAGGGAGAAGAGATTACAAAAATTAGATTCGAATTTTAATTTAACTGAATATCAGCTTTAACTGTGATTGCATGAATCAATTGAAATGTAATCAATCAATCACTGCGTTGCAATATTGATGTTCGTACTTAAAATTTTCTGAAACAATAAACATTTTATTAATCATTGAGATAAAATGATTCGTATATAAATCTATTTTTTAAATGTAAAGAACAAGAAAAAGTAGAAGCAGGGAATGGAAGATGTTGTAGATCCGTGACAATGCATAGTTTTTTGTTAGGTCGTGACTTTATGGTTTTTTGTCAGAGTGATGACAAAAGTAGTTTTTGTCTGTCTAAATGTGAGAATCAGCACAAGAGATCCCATCTTTTAAACTTAACTCCATAATAGAAGGGGATATGTTCCACAACTAAAACTTTCACATGCACAACAACATTCCCAACAATCAGCAACGAAATCAGGATTTGAGATTAATGAACAAAATATAAATATTTAAAGATAAATTTATAAAAAAAAACATTTAAAAAAATTAAATAAAAAGACAAAAATGAAGAAAAAATCTTCAGAGGGTTGGAGGGTGATTACGCCTCCCCATATGAGTGTAGCTTCGTCTCTGTCAACACTAGTAACAATTCGGCATTACCAACTATAACATTCAATAAATTTAAAATTCAAATCATAAAATTCTTTATTTTAAACTTAAAAACCTCTCGACCTAGCTTATGTTTTTTGACATAATAGAATTCGTTTATACCTTTTATATATCATATAAATAATTTATATATGTCACATATATTAATGATTTTTTACCTAAATATATTATAACATATTTATATGAACTTTTTAAAAATATATTTATACGAGACTCTGACTCTCAGTTAAATTGATTACTTATAGTCTTACACTAATTCGATTATAATTATAATCATAATTCATGCGTGTAACAGAGTTCACGAGCATTATTTTTCATTAATTTATTGTCCTTCGTGCCCTAAATAATAATTTAATTGAAAACGACAAAGACTCAATTAAGACATTGTCGTTACGAAGTGTAATCATTGGGGATGAAAACAGGGTCTGGTTTAATTAAACTAGGGATAGCCGATCTCGAAGTCTTCAAACCATCGACTAAGATTGCATTTCTTTATACAATTTGTATTTGTAAAGAGTTTTTTTTTACGATATTTAATTTTAATTCATAATTTTTAGTGATTTATTAATAATTTTTTTTTATAATTCGTTTATCGATACAATCAGTTTATTTATATTTATTTTTGTGTGTGAATATTTTAAATAAATTTTAACAATTTTAAATATAATCTTTGTCTAATCTAAAATGATAAATTTTAAAAAAATATCTAAACTAAATACCTAATTTACAATAATAATTATAAATTGTTATTATATTAGTCTAATAAAACTAATAATTTTTTTAAAAAATAAATTAATGAGTGTCGTCAAATTTAGGCAAATTCTTTTAATATTTTTTATCTTTTAATAGATTTTCAACCTATAACTTAATTTGTATCATTTAAAATATTTTATTCATTTTATTTAAAAAAATATTGACAAATTTAATATCAGTGTGTATTAATTAACTTATGTCGTTAAATTTTTTTAAAATTTGTAAAAGATGCATTTTTTTTGAAATCTTAATTTTAAATAAAATCGTAAATAAATAAATAAATATGTTGCTCTCAAACAATCCTTCAATTTATTTTCCATTTCCTTTTCAAATAATTAAACATGTGACTTTGTATAAAGATTTCTTTGTTATTATTAATTTTTTAAATCTTAAAATTAAATATTTTTTATATCGATGGTGCAGGTCTCTAAGCAAAACAATGGGCGCTTTGGGTTTCTCTCAATCATTTTTTGTCTAATTCTACTAGTTCAATTTGGATTTATGTAAAATTACAAATAATAATAATAATAATAATAATAATAATTTCTGTATATTAAAAATTTGAAATAAAATAAAACAAAACCAGGTGAGACCAATCAGACAGGTAGATGCAGAATAGCTGAGAGTTAGTTTATTTATGTCGTAAGTTCGTAACTAAAAAAAATTGTCATACGTGGTGGTGGGACCCTTTTTTTCTTAAAAATAATATTTTTTTTATTTTGAATTTAAATATAAGATTAAATAATTTTCTTTTTTAAAAAAGAAAAAAAATAGGAATGAGAAAAAATGAAGCCCGTGAACTTGCATGTGATGATAATGAAGAGCTGTCAAACTCAAGTCTCTCACATACAAAATAGACCCGCTCATGTCACGTGTCCCATTTTTGGCCTAATTTACATTAAACAAATATATATTACCTATTAAATAATAAATATTTATTCTTATGTATATAAATATTAAATTATTAAAACACCACTGGGTAGGAAATCAGTATTAAAAAAATAATAATAGCAATGCTGGCAGCTGCTGCAACAGCAAACCCTGATTTAATCATTCTTTTTGTAATGTAAAATTGATTTATGTAAATATTAGTATAGTATAAAATTGGTTAGAATTAATTAGTATTCGATTCGAATTAATCGATTTTTTTTTTAATCCTCTTCCTATTTAAACAGCAACCATATTTTGGCTCTCATACCACAAGTCTTTCTCTCCCACTCTGTCTCTTCTCTCTGCTTCTCACTTAGAGAAACTCCAAGACAAAAAAAAACATGGATGGAACCAGCTTTAAGAGCATCACACTCATGGTTTTAATTGCATTACTCGTGTGGTGTTCCAGTATTGAAACTTGCATTGCAAGAAAAGGCCAGCATTGGAGGCAGAGCAGATATGCTGCTGCATCATTATCCAAGAAGAAAGGAGCGAGTCACGGCCACGGTCATCGCAATGGAGGATTGAAGCCTAAGCCTCCTCCCCTGTCCCACAAAGCTACTCCATCTCCTAAGTCTAAAGAGGAAGTCATCCCTTCAATACCTCCACCTTACGATGGTTACAGCGTATTCAACGTCCTCGATTTCGGCGCTAAAGGCGATGGGGAAACTGATGATACTAAGGTCAGGATGTCAACTTCTTCTTATTCATAATGCTCAATACAATGTTCCAATGTGTTGCTTAAGACTAAGATTTCACCATTGCTACATGAAGGGGAAGGCATTCTATACTTCCCAAACTATTTATTTTCTATGCATTGTTCTGGACATGTAAGTTTGATTTTAAGGCAAGTTGATCTGTTAGAATTTAAGGTCATATGAAGTGCACAGAAAGGCTATATGAAAACAAAGAAAAGCAAGTAAAATAAGTGGTGGAAAGAAGAGAGAGCACGAGTGGGGCCACTCCAAAATAAAAGAATGATTCTCTTTAGGTAGTTTAGCCGCTATTGGTGTAATAATTGGCAGAACATACAGTTAACCAACACTCAACTGTAATTCTGTCTTCCTTTAGTTATTATCATGTTAGCCTCAAAGCTGACTTAATATGGTGCAAAACAGGCATTTCAAGATGCATGGGCAGCTGCATGTAAGGTGGAGGCATCAACTGTTGTTGTTCCAGCCGAATCTGTGTTCCTTGTAGGCCCCATTTCATTTTCTGGTCCATACTGTCAAGCAAACATTGTGTTTCAGGTAAAACCATGCGAGATCTTTAAATTACTCCTATGCAGATAAAAGTGTTAAATGAAATTGGATCAAGTCTTATGAAGCTGGTTTCTTTCTTCTCAGCTGGATGGCATGATTATTGCTCCGACTGACTCGCGACCCTGGGGGAAAGGTATTTTACAGTGGCTTGAATTCTCAAAACTTAAAGGTATAACTATTCAAGGAAAAGGTATCATTGATGGAAGAGGCTCAGGTTGGTGGCAAGACACCCCGTATGAAGATCCGTACGATGATGAATGGAAACTCTTAGTTCCATTAAACAACACAGCTCAAGAAAGGCCACCGATGCCGGTAGTTACCTAATTCAGTTTCTACTTGCCAGTTGCCACTGAAATTTTTATGTTGATTTTGTAAACTAAGCATATTTCTCCCATAAATTGGATGGCAGGTCAGAAATGAACTCAGTGGGAAAATGCCAAGCATCAAACCAACTGTAAGGAGCACTTGGAAGTTGGAACTATGAAAAATCAATCATATTCCCTGACTATGCAGTCCTGACATTTTTCTAACCTTCCGTTTTACAGGCACTAAGATTTTACGGGAGCTTTAACGCAACGGTCACCGGCATAACAATTCAAAACAGTCCTCTATGCCATCTCAAGTTTGATAACTGCATGGGAGTTGTGGTGCATGATATTACCGTCTCGTCTCCTGGGGACAGTCCTAACACAGATGGAATCCACCTGCAGAACTCAAATGATGTGCTAATTCACAGCAGCGATCTTGCCTGTGGTAATTATTCAACTTAACTTGCTAGTATAAACATATTGTTTCGATACCGCATTCAGTTAAACAATGAGGATAAAGAGTGCTGAAATGAGGTGTCTCTGATTGGGATCCTGGAAGAAACACATCACAATCTTATCCTGCTCATAATTCTATTCCACACATTCACCATCACCAATAGTAATTTGACAAGTGGATGCCAGCAATATCCAAACTTCAAGAGTTACATTAACTGGTCAATTTTGCTTAAAAACAGGCCCTCACCAATCTATTGCTTGCGATACAGGGTATCTGTTTCCATGCTTACACTAATCTGAGCTCTATCATTGCAGGGGACGACTGTATTTCCATACAAACAGGATGCTCAAATGTATACATTCACAGTGTGAACTGTGGACCAGGACATGGAATTAGCATTGGCAGCTTAGGAAGGGATAATACCAAAGCCTGTGTCTCAAACATCACTGTCCGAGATGTCATTATGCATAACACAATGAATGGTGTCAGAATCAAGACATGGCAGGTAACTAACTATACATAATCTCTGAGTTTTCCTTATCTTTATATTTTATTTACTTCTATAACAAGTTCAATTTTTTATACTCCAAGTTCTTTTACAACTCTGGGTTGGTAGTAACTTTTCTTACATATACCCTAAAATCACACCTGCAGGGTGGATCAGGTTCTGTTCAAGGGGTTCTGTTCTCAAACATTCAAGTTTCAGAGGTCCAACTCCCAATTGTGATCGACCAGTTCTACTGTGACAAAAGGACATGTTCTAATGAAACAGCAGCGGTCGCTCTATCAGGAATCACCTATGAAAAAATAAGAGGAACATACACAGTAAAACCTGTTCACTTCGCCTGCAGTGATAGCCTTCCGTGTGTAGGTGTAACCTTAACTGCCATTGAATTACAACCCCTGCAGGAACGTTACCACCTCTACGATCCATTCTGTTGGCAAACTTTCGGAGAACTGACCACACCTACTGTCCCTCCAATCGGTTGTTTACAGATTGGCAAGCCGGCAAGCAACAGAGTCCAATCCGATCATGATGTATGCTGAGCTTGTAATCATAGATAATTCATCGGGTGTATCGTCTTGTGCGGTCGGCATCGTTCTCCCGACCCCTCACATCATTCGTTATCAAGTATATATATAGTGTATATTCAGGCCTCATCCTAGTTTATAGATTATACAACCATGTGATCGGGGTCCGGGTAGAGTCGAATTCTGAAGTACAAGACTGTCTTGTTCATTAAGGCAGATTATTTGATTGTGAAATATATATATATACAGATGCATTATCTACTACATGTTCATCAATAAATCAATATAATACATAGAAACGTATTGTTTTTTGGATTAAGATTTAACATTCACTTTAAAGATTACAAGCCAACCAAACATGGTGTTAATGTTTGTTGAGAGCATGAACGGTGCGTTTCAATAAAGTCCCGACAATGTTCTCGAGGGAGCGACCGACGTTCGTGACCAACATCTTATCTTATCCGATCTCTTAGCAAAGCGTAGGAAATCTCAATTCTCAATCACATCACCACGGTCGCCATTCGCCAACGCTATAAGTTCACACCCCCTCACTTCAATAATCTCACCGCTGCAAATCTTCAACACCCAAAAGTCAGTTCCCAATGGCGAAGATTTCAGACAAGGAGTTCAGTGCGATAACAAGGAGAATCGCAACCGTCTCCAACCATCTCTTGTTGCCAGTCGGTTCGGGCTCGAATTCCGGTCCTACCCTTGATTCCATCGGGTTCTGCAACGCTTCCATGGATGATAGCTACCATAGAATCCATGGTGAAGTTGCAAGCCATGAGGTTGACTGGAAAACTGCTTGTGATGAATACGACAAAGAGTTCAACGATATTATTTACGAAAAGGCCGTCGGTGAAGGCATTGCAAAGGTCCATTAAACTTAACTGGGGATTGATGATTCTGAAGAAAAATATATATAAAAAGAAGAAGCTTAAATTATTTTCTTGCCGCTGCTTCTTTTTTCCAGATTACAATAAACAGACCGGAGAGAAGAAATGCTTTCCGTCCGCAGACGATTAAGGAGCTCATACGTGCGTTTAATGATGCCAGGGATGACAGTTCAATTGGAGTCATAATTCTCACCGGAAAAGTAATACCCAAATTTCAATTTCCCACCATATCCATAAATTGATCATCATTTGTTGTAGGGAACCAAGGCTTTCTGTAGCGGTGGTGACCAAGCGTTGCGAAAAGCTGATGGTTATGCTGATTTTGAAAATTTTGGCCGCCTTAATGTTTTAGATCTTCAGGTACTAATTTCACATATATTGATTCTGAATTTGCACTGAGCTAACTTCAGTATGTAAATTTCTATGAACAGGAAACAATACATTGTATTTTTCCTCTATGTTGTTGTACTAGTTTTAGTTCCTTTTATCTTTCTTGATATTCATCTAATTGCAGGTTCAAATTAGGCGACTTCCGAAACCGGTAATAGCAATGGTAATCTCTTTTCTTCCTTATTGTAAGATAACTAGTGACAATGTTTATTTCGGTTTCAGTCTTTAAATTTCTGTTAATCTTATAAACCAGGTTGCTGGTTATGCTGTTGGAGGAGGACATGTGTTGCATATGGTTTGTGATCTGACCATTGCTGCGGATAATGCTATTTTTGGTCAAACTGGTCCCAAGGTGCTTACATATCATATGTTCTGTTATTTCATTTAAAAAGAGCTCACAATGAAGACCCTTTCTGTTGCCCCGGCTTGGTTGATTTCTATATTGCTTTGAATCTTTATTTTTCTCGATGCGTCTGTATTTGATACATGGCACGACCGCAGAAGGGTATTTCCTTCAAGGATTCTCTAAATACATGGTAAAACTTAGGAAAACTGGACCATCCGACACTCTCGAGTTTTTTTAGTCACATAGGTTGATTTTATGATTTTCCTCATTGTATAGTAGTGCTGGTGCTAGATGCCCTTGATTATATTTATCTGATGACACGCCGCAGGTGGGAAGTTTTGATGCTGGTTATGGAAGTTCAATAATGTCTCGTTTGGTAAGCTCTTAGAAAGATTTCAGCTTTTATTTGGCATCATATTTGTTCTGTGTCTTACACTATGTTGCTTAGCTCTTTATTTTGCTCGGTGTATATGTATTCGGTTCTGGTGTCTTGACACACTCAAACACTATATGAGATATAATGTTTTAAGGTTCCTTAAAATACATGAAAAATAATTAAGAAATTTTGAACATACTTGTGTACTATATATACTTGTATTTGACAAGTCTAAGGAACATAAGTCTTGCATGCAATCTTAACCATGTGTTTGATTTGGATACGATTAACAGGTTGGACCTAAAAAGGCACGTGAAATGTGGTTTCTTGCCAGGTTCTACACTGCCTCTGAGGCTGAGAAAATGGGACTTGTGAATACCGTTGTGCCGGTAAGTCGTCTCGTATAAATGAAGAATCACTCATCCTTTTCCATCTACTCACCAAAGTCCTCATTTTCTACTTTGATCCATCGTCCATTCCCTGAAATAGATAAAATTGAACTGTTCTGACACTTGATCCAGCTAGAGAAATTAGAGCAAGAAACAATTAAATGGTGCAGAGAGATCCTAAGAAATAGTCCAACAGCAATCCGGGTGCTTAAATCGTCTCTTAATGCAGTTGACGACGGCCATGCCGGACTTCAGGTACCAAATCGAATCACAAACACCCCTTGTTCTAATTGTTCAACCCGAAAATTTATCGTTCCATTTCCTCTATTGTTTTTCCAGGAACTAGGTGGAAATGCCACGCTGATTTTTTATGGCACTGAAGAAGGGAACGAGGGGAAAACAGCATATGTGCAGCGTAGACGTCCAGATTTCTCAAAATTTCCATGGCGACCTTGAAGCTGGACGTGAATGGTTTGTTATTTGGAATGTACTGCGCCATTTTCATCGATTCGAAGTAGCCATGCTTAACTTGGGGGCCTATACTTCAGTTTTCTCGACGATCTTTTAATAATAGTTTATCATTATTTTCTTAATTGTATTAGTATGGTATCAGAATGAGTTTAATTGATTTTTGAATTTCATGGTTTTGTATTAAATAGTTTAATAGTTAAATTGAGAAATCGAATAATATTTAATTAATCTCATATGGTCTCTTAAAAATAGTCATTATTTTTTTAGTGAGAAACGAACTTGATCTCACTAAAATATAATCAATTAAATCGATCGATGTTGAACAATAAAATTTAAATTATCATGTTTAATTTAATTACCTATAAAATTATTTTTAAGCCCTTGAAAATATTCATACATCACCTCTCTTAATTTACAAACAAAAGTTATATAAAAAAAGTTAAGCTATTAAATTTATAATTTCCACTTACATATATCATGGAAGCCTTTAAAAACAACCACCATGACTTTAAAAAGGAATATGGTTCCCTGGAATATTTCAACACTTGATATATATATAACCCACGTGGATTGAAGTATAGTGTAGTGTATTAATCTTGCTGTGGATTTTATGTATTTTTCGATTTAAAGTAAATTTTTATTGATAATCAATTTATAAAAAAGAAAAAAATAAAATATAATTATTTTAGTATTAATCTCGTTATGAATATGATATTAACAGATTTTTAAAAGTAAAAATATGATGACTACAGTATCATATTGTTATCTTTATGACAGAAAATTAAAAATTTAAAGACAAGAAATATTAAATTTTGGTGAACAAAAATGAGATAACATCTAAATTTTTGGCGAGTGAGGTTGAAGTTTAAGTTTAGCTTGTTGTTTTCTCTTTGGGATATTTTTAACTTTTTTTCAGCATCAATTCCGATTATAATTAATTTCAATGTCAATTCTTTTTCCTTTTAAAAAAAACGTGGCAAAAACATATTTAAATTAAACCCAACTTTTGGAGAGATTATCAAGTGAATCATGTCCACCACGTTATCTATGATCTAAGTAATTAAAATCGTTCATCTTTAAATAACTATCTAATAATTGTTTACTCACTAATTACGTGTAAGAAAGAAGTGATGATTCACCTTAAAAACAATTGAAATGAATGGTCCTGATTAATTAAAATCACGAATAATATAATAAACAGATTTCATCCGATAATTTTTTTAACTTTTGAGATTCCGCGATGGTACTGTGCCAACCTGATAATTCTTTCTAAATGGCATTATTCTGATTAAATTACATGATTTTGTTCTAAACTGTGATCAACGAATTCCAAAGCCACACATATCAAACTCTGCAAGAATCTAACCCGAGACAAACATGTCAAAGAAATGGAATAAAGACATACATAAAGTATAGGGTTAGCCAAATTAATTAACAACATGAAATCATGTATATATATGGTAAAATTGAAGCTGCACTAATACTATAAATATGATAGCTGGGTTTTATTTATTCAAAATACGATATTTGTCAAATTATTTCAAAATCTATATCATTTATTACGATAAAAGTAAAATTGAGTTTTTTAATTTTTTAATTTAAATTTTTTGACACCGTAATATTTATCCAAGTCCAATAATTGAAGAGTAAAAAATCGAACTTCCACTCTTTACAAAAGCAACTGCAACTTCCTCTTCTTCTTCTTAATTCAGCACTATGTTATTAAAAGAACAAGGAGAATATATGCTTCTAGTTGTCTCTTTAATAAAGCAAGTTCTTACTTTGTATATTACACGGAAAAAACAAAGACAAATAGTACCAAGTTTCGAAAAACATTACAGATTTATACATAACCATTTTCTCAAGTGTCATACACAAATATTGTTCTTCATTGCTATACTGTTTTTTTTTGTTTTTTTTTTTGGTTTGTTCAGAATCCTTCCTCAAAGAATGTCGACTCAAGCAGAACAGCAGCAGCAACCCGTTGTCGTCTACCCGACTAGTGTGACATACCAAACCCCGCCTTCGTCTCATTCGGATCCTTCCGGTGGATCTTTCGTGGCAGTCTTCATAGTTGTGGCAGTAATCATCGCTGCATCAGCCATCTCTTGTTTCCTCGGAAGATTCTGCAGCCGGCGGATGGGTCAAAGGAAGCCCTCGAAGGGTAACCAAAGGCATGCTACTTTACGTCCCAGAGAAGGCGATATTGAGTTCGGTTCCGACGGAAGGATCGACCCCGGTGGTAAACTGGGTGACTACGGTGAAACCAACAAAGGGTTGGATTTCAAAATGCCTGGACATGGACATCCGAGGGATTTGAGGGTGAGTGAACATGGGGAACCTGCTGAATTTAGAATCCCTGGAAGTGGATATCCTGAGTTGAGAATACCTGAAAACGTGGATTATGTACGGTTTAGAATGCCTGGGAATGATGATCCCATTGGTTTCAGAATGATGGGGAATGGAGACTTTACTGGTGAAGCGAAGCCTGTTGATAATGGACAAAAATGAAGTTCTTTTTTTTTGAAAGGTGACAAAAATGAAGTTCCTTTTGGTTTGTTGGGGTAATTTTGTTTTGATTTAATGAATTTTCAGTCATTTTGTAATTTCTTATGATCTTGCACATGTATTTACTTGCATAGACATCAAAAAAATATTTAAAAATAGTTTAAATTTCTAATTCTCTTTGTATTTTATATCGATAATCTGATTTTACGTCCTTTCGGAAAAAAAAATCAAGAAAATGATGTTAGTTTTCATTGGTCAATGAAAGATTAAGATATGATGATGAATATGAGGATTATATTGATGAACTTGTAAACTTTGGAAAGGTTAAAATTTATTGAATTATTTAGAGATAAAATTAAATTGATAAATTTTATAACTTATTGAGGATTAAATATGGTATTATACCAATTTGAAAACTACAATGTCATCGGTTTCCTTAGCAATTTAACAGCAGTTATCAAAATTTGTAAGTTTGGTGAGGATTAAAAAATAGTTCAATGGTCAAAAATGAAAAGCGCTAATAATTGAAGGACCCATAATGTAGTTTATCCAACGAGCGAGGGGAAAAAGTTGGGCCCACCGGCCCACGATTCGTCTAAACGAGTAATACATTAGTTTATGTACTAAACGGAGCCGTGCAAACCCCTCGTATAATTTAAATCCTCGTTATTAATTAAAAAAAGTAAGAAACTAACCCTTCAAAGGTTTCACAATATTAAAAAAAAATCTAAAAAAGATATTAAAAAAGATTAGACACTATTTTTTTAAATTATTGTTTAAGATCTCTTAATTTTAAAATTAATGAAATTAGACTTTAAATCTCATATTTTTTTATGATTTAATTCCTTTCTAACCATTTAATATTAATTAATTAATCCTATCATAGTTTAATCACATCTCTTATAACCTCTAAATATTAAAAAGTATAATGATTTTTTTGTCTATTTAAACCCTTAATTTTTTTAATTTGTTTAAACTTCATCTCCATTTTTATAGTTAATTATACTTTACTCCTAATTATACTTCACTGCAGGTAAATTATTCAGCTCGACAAGCCAAGTGACCAAGCAGAAAACAAGCCATAATACCCCACACAGCTAATGGTCAGGGACGGAAGTAAATGAGAGTGAAGAAGGATAATTATCTTATTTCTAAAGAATTTTTTATATTTATTTATTTATTTTAAAAGATAATTTTTTTTATAAATTTATCTTAATTTAAATATTTATATTTTATTCTAAATTTTGAATCTTAATTCCGTCCCTACTTGTTTTGCACACACCCAGACACCGAGTAAAGCCCCACACCTATACACCAGTAGAGCATTAGATTCTTTGTCGGAATTCGGATTTATTAAGTCCATTACTACAAGAAAACAGCTGGTTGAGAAAAAATATTTTTGTGTTTCCTTTGAGAAATTAGATTCCATACATTTGCATTTGAATCCTATTTG
Organism: Abelmoschus esculentus; assembly: GCA_035048815.1. Lineage (NCBI taxonomy): Eukaryota > Viridiplantae > Streptophyta > Magnoliopsida > Malvales > Malvaceae > Abelmoschus > Abelmoschus esculentus. Next base: position 1,960,159 of record JAUCBN010000031.1, on the reverse strand, counting down.
TTTTATAAATGGAGAAAAAAAATGAAATGCATGTATTATAAATAAAGTAGTTAAAATTAAGAGAAAAAATCTAAGTTTCCAAACTCTTAACATTAAGAAAATCAAATTTTCTAGTTGTCCAAACACTCGACAATTACCATTTTATTTGGGTTCATAATCTTGACTTTGAGTTGATAAGTATTTATTACCAGCCGCCCAACTCGAAGCATTGACTGTTGAATTGACCTGGCCAACTCAGTGTCTTTGTTGTTTACAACGGTTATCTGTTCTTCTAGATTGGCTCCTTGAATCCCAAGGAAAAACAGTATCCAATAAGTCAACCAAACAACAATATTAAAAAAAATCAAATGTATAGGACATGAAGTTTTATAATTATCGTCACTCTATACATCATTTGTACGGGGAAGACAAGATAATTCATAGTTTTTATTAGAAAGATACATAGAAACAGAGTTAAAATTTAAGGTTAAAAGTAAAAATAAATTTATAAATAAATTATTTTTAATAAATAAATGAATAAAAAATTATCGGAGTGGACGATTGACCCTCCCCATCTTCATGTACCATTGTTTTCGAAGATATATATCATTTGTATGGGATGACAACATAATTCACATCATATATATATATATATATATAAGGTTTAAAATTTATTATTAAAAACTATATAATATAATTTAATATAATTCATATCATATATTATGAATATTATTTTTGTAATTTTGTAAGATTTTTAGAAGTTTTGTGACGTTTAAAGGTTTTTTAAATAAAATAAAAATTTTAAATTTTAAATAACAACACTATAACATGTTATATTAATAATCTAAAAAAATATTATAAAATTTGACACTTAAATAAATGAAATATAAAATTTTAATTAACTGAAAAAAATCCAAAAACATAATTATTTTTTTTAAACTTTAAAGGCTTACATGATCAACCCGTTATATATCAACTTAAAACAGTATTCTAGTCTTAAAAAAAAAAACAGTATTCTAGATCAACATGAATTTTTTATTTATTTATTTTAATTTCCATGATTTAGTTTTATTAATTCATATCGATTTACATCATATATTTAACTTTAATGAGTAAGTCTTTTAGTAAGATTTTTTTATACATAATATATCGAATTTAAAACTTATTTATGTAAATATCAAATTGTACCTACTACTTATATCAATTCCATCGATAATTTTTTAAGTAATCTAAGAGTGATTATAATATATTATTTATTTATATATATTCTAATCTCTTTAACAATATACATATTTTATGAACAAAACGATTGAACATAAATTTTTTAACTTAAACAACTCATTTTTTTTACTAGAAATATTTATTAGGTTCGAATAAATTTACTTTTTCTTGTATTTATGCATATATTTCCATAAGTCTACGTGAAATAATAATTTAAAATTAATTAAATAAGTTGTGGGCAGAGTTACACGTGTTGCTAAAGGCACTACATCACGCATGATGCATCTTGCATGATGGGTGAACTGCCTTTTCTTGTTTAACAATACATTGGCACATCTTACAATACCATTTGACTTTTGAACTTCACAATTTGATAAAATTTATTAATTAATTATCCTAATTATTTTAGAAAATTCATTGAAATTGAAAGAAAAAAAAACTTAACAAATTGGTGGGATCAGGTCAACCCTACCAACACACATTTATCCTTCTAGAGACAATCCTCACGTACGCCGGCAAATATTATTGGCACGTGTTACTTGTTCATCACCCACGTATTTCGCCATGAACACTGATAAACACAAAATAAAAATAAAATTTAATGATAATTACTACATAAACATTAAAAGTTTATAAAAAAAATATAAAAAGATGCAATAACATATACGAAAAAATAAATTAAATAGATATAAATTATCAATTGTGGATTAAAACATATTTTTTTATAAAATATTATACAAAATATATTTTTTATAAAATAAAAAACATAATTTAAACACTTATTTTTTATTTAAACTAATTCATTAACGTAATCAAGTGAAATGCAGAAATATGTAGAAACGTCTTCTAGAAAGGGAATAAAATAAAAATAAAATGTCTTGATTAAGCTTGCTCTCATTTTGTTCATTTCCTTACATTTTACATTAATATCAATAATTAATTAAAAATCATGGGAAGGTTCGACCCTACTGCCAACCACCTCTATTTAAAAGCCGACAGGCTCAATTCAAACCCACTGCTTAAACTTATTTTTCTCAGTTTATACGGTGTATCTCCGCCGCAAACAATACATAATCAAAGCTTTCATTCTTGAGCTTATTCTTTTGGTTTTGGCGATGCAAGTCATGAATTCTTCACCGTCTTTATCTCCCGCCTTTAATCACGACGTCGCCGAGAAGTTCAGCAACGATTTCGTACTTAAACTACGGATCAAAGACGAGGAACATGATAAAGAAGAAGAGAAATTAAACAGTCTGCCGGAAATGGAAGATGAAAAAGAAAACGAAGAGGAAGAGTTTTCATTTGTTTGTTTAAATCCCGATGGAACACCGGTTTCTGCTGATGACTTGTTCCAAGACGGTCAGATCCGTCCGGTTTTTCCGTTATTCAATCGAGATCTCCTCTTCGCCGACGAAAACGGCACCGTTTTGAAGACCGAAGAGGGTGAAGTAGTTCTACCGCCTCAGGTCAAGAAGGTTTTCGTGGAAGAGGCGTCACCGAGCACGTCGGAGCCGACGGGACCGTACTGTGAGTGGAGAGGAGGAAAGATCGTGGTGGACGCCTCACCTGACACGTGTCGGAAGAGCAACTCGACGGGATTCTCCAAGCTTTGGAGGTTTAGAGATTTGAAGCTCCGGTCCAGTAGCGACGGCAAAGACGCGTTCGTCTTCTTAAACCATCCCCCGCCTTCCTCGGCGGTAGAAGCCGAGAAGAAATCGAAGGTAAAAGTAAGCGACGAGAAACCGAAAGCGAAGAAAAGCGGTAAAACGGCGTCGCCTTCAGCTCACGAAATGTTTTACGTTAAAAACAGAGCACAAAGGGAAGGGGTTAAACGGCGGTCGTATTTGCCGTATAGGCAGGTCGGGTTTTTCACTAACGTCAGTGGCCTGAGCAGCAATGTTCATCCCTATTAGGTTCCTAATTAGTTTAATTAAAATTAAAATTGTTTTTATTAATTATCTATATTTACGAATTTTTTGTTCCTGGAACACAAGTTTTGTAGAAACATATTTCTTTGTCATATCGACAAATGTAAGAAATTGAAACAGATAAGGAAACTTTTTCTACTTTCACGTGTCAAGTGTGATTAGAGATTATAATTTTGGGATCTTCTCCTGCAAATATTTTAAGCCTAAAGCCGACCAATTTCACAAGGGGACCAGCAATCACTTTAACCATAACTTTTTTTACAGTTGGTCCACTTAAAAATTAACACCAATGTGGGATAAAATAATCAAAAGATAATACGATACATTGTATGCTTATTTAAAATTTAAAGCACAAAATCTAAAATTCTAATTCTAAATATTAAATTATAATTTAAACGTTTAATTTAATATTTTAAAATATAAATATCTAATGTAATATCTCAATCCGGACGTGACAATGAGTCTTCGACCCAAAATTCGTATTTTAAAATTTCGTTTTAAAAGCCTAGTTAACGAGAAATTATATCATGGGTCATTCCCACCACATCATCTTTGGGACCAACCAATAGAAATTGTCCACCTTATTATTTTTTAATTTTCCAAGTGAAGATTCACTTTGAAAAAAAATTATGACATGAAAAAATTGATGAAGTGGGCAGTTTTTATTAGTTGGTCCCACGGATAGGTGGTGTGACTGACCTATGATATAATTTCTCATAGTTAACACATTTAAATCCAACAAAAGTCTATGCACTTCAAATAAATATCAAATCCAAGTAAATACCAAAAGAAAAATAAGCTCTAAAATATTACAATCGTTCTAAAAGCATTCGACTTAAATCCAAATAAAATAAGAGTTATAATTACATAAAGTCTTATAAGTACATGAGTCATTACATCTAGTAAATTGTACTCTAATACAAAGTCGATGTTGAAACCAACCACAATGTTGTTCCTCTGATTCGCTGTCACGTAGATACCTATGCACGAAAATATATTCCAAAACTAAATCTCTACCATGTTGTAAAACTTTTGAAAAACAATAAACACTTCTAATTTTTCTCTTAACAAATAAGTTCAAGTAGTTCGACCATAAAAATTAACTATAAATATCAGATAAACTAATCGACAATATCAAAAATTTGAACACCAATCCTCAAATAATATTCGTATGCTATACAACTTCAAGAAATAAGCAAATAATTCATCAATTAATTCAGTAAATTGTCTTCTTTGTAACCCAATTGTTTAATGTTGTAAGGATGAGAAATTTTAAATAAGCGTAAAGTGCAATTCAATTGGGCTTGGTTTTAGGGTCCAAATAGTTAAAGCTAAACAAGATTGTTAACTGGCCCAATCATCATCATTATCTTTCAAATCACCTGTTTTACATCTCTATTTCCATAAGAACAAATGGGTTTTTATATGGTCATGTTATCTATCTACATTAGTATAAAATTAAATGAATTTTAAGATTTATTATTTGATGACATAAAGATAATTTTCATCATTAACGTTTATAATTTTTGTTATTTTGGTTCTTATTTTTGGGGGATAAATTTAGCCCTTGATCTATGTCTTTTAACAAATAGCTCATTTTTTAACTACCATGATAATTGAATCGTTAAATTTAACAATCATGACATATCATATATATGTAATAATATATTTTAAATGACTTAACATCTAGTATATCAAATACATACACGCGAAATATAGTTTTATTCCAATCTAAAATTATAAAACAAATAAAATTCAAATAAAATATTAAAAAATAATTTTTATTCATTAAAAATTAATTAAATCTAAAACAAAAGGTTACTAAACATTCTCAACCTTAATTATAGTAAAATTAAAAATTTATCTAAAAAGGTATGAACATAATTTGAAAAGAAAGGGTTTTGTATAGTTTGTTACCGGTGAATCAAAGATAAAGGATTTTGATAATAATCAATTGGATTTTTATTATTTTAGTTTAGAATTTATGTATTTTAGTTTTAATCTAAATCGGAGTTTTAGGGTTTTATAAAGATATTTTAGTTTAGTCAGGGTTGAGAATATTTAGTAAATTTTTGTTTTGGATTTAATTAATTTTTAATATTTTATTTAAATTTTAACTGTTTTATATTTTATACTGAAATAAAATTATATTCTATATATATGCATATATTTAATAAGTTAGATTCTATGTCATTTAAAATATATTATCACATATATATGACATGTTATCATTATTAAATTTTTAACGGTTCAGTTATCATTAGGGGTGAGCAAAACTCGACTCGACTCGAAAAATCGAATTTCTCGACTCGAATCGAGGTGAAAAAACTCGACTCGTTTTAACTCGATTCAAAATTTTATAAAATCGAATCGAATCGAAAAAATTTCAAATTAAGTTCAATTTATAAAAATAGAAATTGAATAACTCGAATAACTCAAAAATTTTAATAATTATAAAGATTAATTTCACATTTAACCCATATAGTTTTATTTTCAGTCCTTTCTTTTTTTTACATTTTAATTTTCTTTCTTATAATCTAATCACGTTCTACATTCATTTTTTTATTTTATTTAATAAAATTTTTATTTGTATCTTTTATATTATGTTATTTGTTTTTTAATTTTTGTATTTAATTTATCATTATTTTTTATCTAGTCTTAGTCTTACCTAGATAAGAAGGAAGTTATTAATAAAATAATATATTCATACTTAAGATATTTGATTGATGATAATAATAATTTAAAATCTTTTTTTACACATATAAAAAATAATATGAAGAAATATGTACGTAAATTTAAAGAGAAAATCGTTTAAATTACAATCAAACTATATTATAGTATTATAAATAGTATAATTAAAATTTATACATAAACCGAAAAATCGAATCGACTCGAACTCGACTCGAACTCGCTAAAATCGACTTGAATCGAAAAAATTTCAAAAAAAGTTCAAATTGTAAAATATGATGACTCAACTCGAATAACTCAAAATTTTTTGACTTGAATCGACTCGACTCGCTCGAACGCTCGCCCCTAGTTATCATGCTAGTTAAAAAATGAGTTATTTGTTAAAAAGACATAGGTCAAGGGTTAAATTTATCCCAAAAATATAGGCCAAAATGACAAAAATTATAAACGTTAAGGGTAAAAATTATCTTTATGCCTTATTTGATTGAATAATTAATTATATTTATATTATCTTATTTTATATAATTTTAAATATTAATATTTGATTTTAGAATACAATTAATTTTATACTTAATAAAAGTTAAATTTTACATGTTTCCATTATAACAAATGGGTTTATCACCAAATTCAGAAATATTACTAGGTTTTTCAATGACTAGATAAAATATTTTGAATAAAAATATTATACATTCTAATTATGTCTTATATTAATATTGTCACTGATTTTTAACCTGAAATCAAATTCAATAAAAAAAATATGAAAAAATATCTCAAAATCAACTGTAAATCAAAATCAAAGAAAAAGAGGAAGGATTTCAATTTAGATATGAAAGAATCAAGAAAAAAAATTCATTTCAGATCATTTAAAATCTGTCAAAAATGAAAAAGGAAAAAAGATCATTCAAATTTGGGCAGATTCTATCAAATTTAGAGAGGAATCAAATCAAGATTATTTTGGGCGATTTTTTACCCAAAAATCAGAGATTTTGTGTATTAAATTTGATTAATTTTCATGTGTTTGTGTGTTGAAAACCACTATATAAATCCTTGTCCCATCACTTGTAAATCACACCCACCACAATCACATCTCCTACACCATAACTTCATACACAGTTCTTTCACATAAAGAGTTTTACTTTACTTTGAAAAAAATATAGAGAATTGAGAGAACTTTTCGAAGAATTGTGCTTCGGCTTTTGTATTTGGATTTGAATTGTAATAGAATCTTGAAGCATTTGTTTGAGGTATTTAATCTATTTAGTAATTTATTTTGCTTTATTCTTTATTTTTTTATATTGTTCTAAATTTTTGTAAAAAAGGAAGATTTTTTTATAGTTCTTCGATTCATGAAGATTATGGATGAACAATGAACAATTAAGATAGTTTTCAAATGGGATATTTTGATCTTTTTTAAAAATTAATGTAAATGGATTATGTTTTTGGGCTTTGCACATGTTCTAAATAAAAGTGAGTTATTTAATTTTATTAAATTCCTACATTTTTTTAATAAAACCTTTTCTAAACGATCTTTAAATTTGTATATAATTTTTATCTGTTTTAATCTGGTTATCATTATCTTATTTTTTTAATTTTAATTTTAATTGTTAAACCTATTTTATGTCTTTTCTATATTAGATTAGATAAACCCTAGGTTTAGGTTCTTTATTGTTAGAGCCTTAATTAATTTAGAGCCTTAAAGTTTAATGAAAAATTCTCTTCACACTAAATTCATAAAACACACTTAATCATACTTTAACCGTAATAGATAAAATTTACTTAGATATTTCTTTAAGTTAATAATACTAACATATAATAATAAAAGCATTCAACACACCTAAATTTATTTGTTTGCTTGATTAAAATAGTGAAAATTAATTAATGCGGTATTCAACTAGAGGAAAATAACGGGCTAACGCCAGAAATGTTGGCAGTGATTAAAGTTTATTCTCTTGAAGGTGTGACCGTTAAAATAGAATTATATTCATAAATGGACAATAATTTAAATTTTATACAAATTTCAGCATTAAAACGTTTTGTAATTGGCTAGGTATCGATTTTTGGGCATTGTGGGGTGCTAACCTTCCTCACACGTAATCGACTCTCGAACCCGTTTTTGTATTTTTCGCTGACCTAAATTATTGTTTTATAAAACAAAAATAATTTTATTAAAATAACCCGTTTTTAGGTGATCTAATCACACCTTTAAAAAAGATTAGTGATGACTCTGTTGTTTTAATTTTTTTTTAAAAATTAAAATAATTAAAAAATATTTAAAAATTAAATTTTAAATCTTAAATCTTAAATCTAATTTTTACGGACTTAATAAATTTCATGTACTCCGATGAATCTTCCCGATAAGAAAACCATTTCAAAGGCCGAGGGCCCGAGTCGACTCCTCTAGGCGCTGAGTTTTGATATATGACGAAGAAAATGTCTCTTCTTGCCTTGATCGTCCTGGAATGTGGATCCATTTAAGATGGATAGATCCATTACGTTGGGCCTTACATGTTTATTAAATAACGATATTAAAAAATAATTTTTATAATCTAATAAATATTAAAAAAATACAAAATATTAATAATTAATAAATTTCTCCGTCTATTCTTCTCTCTCTCCCTGTCTACAAGAGGATAAATGAAAACTCGTTGGTTGACTGAGAAGTGATGAGTTAGGATTAGATTGAGAAAAGACCACAGATGAAGCATCCACTTCCCACCAACCAATGGAGATTTATTTTGTATTTTTCCTTTATTAATTGACACACACAGAAAAAGAAGAAAATAAAAGGCTTGTCGTCTTCCATTTCACTTGCTTTATCCCATGCCAACCCTTCAATTGAACCCTTCTTCTTCCTCACTCTCCCATCAACAAACTTGCACAGGCACAGCTACAACGACACTGTAAGTTATTGGAGAAAAACAAAAGGTATGGGATTCAAATTCACTTATAATTTAGACTTCACAATACAATGTATGTATCAGTGGTTGGGGTAGACCATATAATTATATTTTAAACTTTAATGATTCTTTAAATTAAAATAATTTATATATTAATTTAAATGAATCTACTTAAATCGTAAACATGTTTACGCCTCGTATAATTTTTCATCTTTATATATGAAGTTAAACATCTTGCATATATTTCTGTAAATAGTTTGAATCTGTGTGGTTTGAAGCAGGCGTTCCAGTGCCTTGAGTTGCAGCATGGCTACGAAATTTACCAAGTGTATGTTGTTATGTTGTTCGGCAAAGGTCGCGGTAGGATCATTTATACCCATTTTTGCAGTAATCTTATCTTTTGTTGGCTTATTTATATTATTTGAATTTAAAAAAAATAATATTTACAAATAAGTCCTTCCATTTTGAGATGGGTCAAATTAATCCTTAAAATGGTCATTAGTTTTGTTAATTTTAAAAGTGAACAACTAAAGACAATTAATTATAGTGTTAATATTTTAGTCTTAATTTTAGAGAGAACAAAAGAAAAGTAGCCCTCAACATTTACGGAATGTGGTAAATTATGTGTTGGATTTTTTATAATTAATATATAATTAATATAGTGTGTAAATATTGGAAATTATATTTGTTATTATGTTAATTAAAATGATGTAAAATTCACATAAATATCAATTACGATTAATTGTATTTAATGCTAATATTATCACGAAGTACCCTTTTCTAAGGGTTCATTCGGTTCGATTTCTGTTTAATTCGATAAGTTATTTTAGTAACTGATGGTTTTCGGTTCGATTAATCTCGGTCTTCGTTTTTTTCATATTAACGTTAATTTTTTAAAAAAAATCATTTTTATCTTGACAAAATAGCTTTATTTTATGACTTTTAAACATTAAAAAATAGTTATTTTAAGATATTTTTCATCAATATTTATTTAAATTTATTTTTTAAATAAAAAATAAAAATACATTTATAATATTTTAAGTATAAAATATATATTTTTACCTTATAAAAATAATTAAAAAATCAAATTCGGTTTAATTCGGTTAACTGCGGTTCGTAAATTTATGAACAACAATACCTCGGTTCTGCTTTTGATTTTGAGGTTAACCATACTCAGCCCTACCCTTTTCTTTCATTTAAATTTAAGAAGATTTTTAATGAAACTTTTAATAATATATATATATGATTTTTGGATAAACAACAATAGAGACGACTCAATTATGAATAAATTTATATTTAAGATATTAAATTATTAAAAGTTATATTTGGGTCCCTCGATTATGAGTAAAGTTAAATTAAATGATCTATTTATAACTTTTAATAATTAAATGATCTAAATGCAACTTTATTCATAAATAAATTAGCTCTGTTAGAGTTTACCCATGAATTTTCTCATCTAGAAAATCATATTTGATTGTAAAAAAATTATAACTTTCGAAATTGACATAAACTAATTTTTAAAAGTATCAATTTGTCTATTTTTGAAATTGATAGAAACTTGGTACCCAAACAAAAGAAATAGAGAGGAGCTTGTTTGTATTCTTATTTTTTTTTTGTTTATTAAATAAATTTTTATTTTTTAATTTTAAATTAAATATTTTATTAGATCCTTATTAATTTTAAAATTAAATAATTCTATTTATTTTTATTTTATCTTTACTTTATATCTAAACAAATAAAAAGTAAATAATGTTTGAACTAAAAAAATCTTTTTGGCACTAAGTTTGTAGGGTCTAAGAGAGTGAAAGCGTTGTTGCTGATAGACTAATGATTTTTTTTTTCAAGGTGTTTAATAATGGAGGTGTGAAGAATGTATGGCTAAAACTTCTCTTCATTAATTACATTCAAGTCCCCACTAATAAGAAGTAGGTGTTGGAAGAGAAGGTACAAAGTCAAAAATTTATGGAACATGTATTAAATTTTTAAATAATATTTAAGATGAATTAGTTATTTATTAAGATATGTTATTTTATTTATAAATAAAATTATGTTACTTTGATCCGAAATTTTTAAAAATTTAGCATATATTATATACACTTTATGTAAACATTAAAATTTAAATTTAGTAAAAAAAATTATTATTTTTATATCAAAAAAATTATCCTACAGATTCAATTATTTGTAAATAATATCTCAAACCTTTAAAAAAATTTCATAAAAGTTGTCACGAATATTCACAATCTTCAAAAAAATTATATTATGGGTAAGTTTTACCACGTCATTTATAAAATCAACCACTAAAAAACATTCATTTCGTATTTTTTTCATGTCACATTTTATTAAATGAATCTTCACTCATATTTACTCATATTTACTGTTAATTCATTTTAAAAATAGTTTTTTTAAATAAAGATTCACTTGGAAAAAATATGACATGAAAAAATTAATAATATGAATAATTTTTAATAGTTGATCCATGAACACGTGATGAGACTTACTCATAATTTAATTTATCCGATCTAAATTTTTGGGATCATCATACTTGAAAATCCCACCACGTGGCAGTTCTCCTACGTCGTCGTATTTGCCCTTGTCCTGCCGTTATTCCCGGTTGACGTAGCTCCTCAATTTCGATAAAGATGTTTCTCCAGCGTTTCCCAAAACAAGTCATTCACCGTCCGATCAACTACTCCAAATCCAAATCGAACGGACAAAACTAAATCATCCATACGCCGTGAAACAACGTACCACTTCTCCTCGTAGACCGCCCAATTTTGCTTAACATATGCAAACACAAGAAAACCGCGTCCACTTATATTGTTCGATGTAATGAAACCGAACTTTCAGTTCTCCAAAATGTAAATCATTTCCTTCCCTTTCTTTTTTTTACTTAGCTGTACTTTAATTTAACCTTGGGTTAATTTCGTTTACCGTAGTAATTAATAAACCAGTATAAATAGAGACATCTATTCTGTAGCTGAAGTTATCATAATAGCTGATATCTCAGAAAAACAAAACACGATTGTCAACTTGTTTGGTTAGTGAATTGTTTTCTTTTTCTCTGCGTCTTAGTCTTTTTTATCAAATTCTGAACCAGACAGAAGATTGTCAAAGTTTCTAAAAAACATAAGATCTTTTGGTGCTGTTCATAGCTTTTTAGCCTTTGTTCTTGCGTTGATCCCGATTCAGATCAACCTTTTGATTTGCTTTTTCTTTTTCAAAATTCTTCTCTGGCTTTCGGTTTGATCGGAAATTAGTTTAACGTTTCCGTTCGAATTTGATAGATCGTGTTTGATTAATACTCACAATTTTGATTTTTTTGAGGTAACAGAAAGAAGAAGACAACATGGGAAGTGAATCATACGAGGAAGCCATTGCAGCTTTGTCGAAGCTTCTCAGGTATATTATTACAGTGCCGTACTTTTAGCATTTCTATGTCCGATTTCCAATAATTCAGTTTACCGTCCTTATCCGTCATTTCGACGGTTTTATCGAACACGGTAAACCGTGTTTTCTTTCGAATATGGGCCCCAGCCTCGGACAAATTATCTAAATTTCGGTCCCCACCGAAAACCGTAAATAAACTCCATTGCTGTTCGTCTTCCTCGTTTACAGTGACAAAGCTGATCTCGGCAGCATCGCCGCCGCAAAAATCAAGCAGATAACAGCTGAGCTGGAGGCAGCCGTCGTCGATCCGACTAAGTTCGACCCGGTCAAGCGGATCGAGACCGGTTTCCTTCACTTCAAGAAAGAAAAATACGCGTACGTAATGAATTGCTTTCCCCTTTTTTCCTTGCCTCATGCGCTTAATGTGTATCTCTCCAATTTCACAAAGCATCATTAATGCCTAATGGCTTTCCTTAAAGGGACTAAAAGATAAGAACTGTATCATTGTCATTACTATTTTTAATTTTATATAGTTTTTATAAAAGAAAATTTTAAATAATTATCTAATATAACATCCTTATTCTACGAACTTTTACATATGTTAGTCAAATCTTTTTAACTTTTATATTTTAATACAAATTTATTTATTAAATTATTTTTTATAATTATATATTTTATATAAATATAATTATATAAATGAGATAATATTTTATGTGGAATAAAGCAAGTGGATTCGAAAAAGGTGACAGCGCATGAATCATTAGCTGCTCAATATATATATAGGTGGTGGGCGTTGAATTAATTTTCTTATTTTAATTATCTATAATAATTAGCTTAATTGGAATCTTTTTTTTTCGTTTAATTTTCAGGAAAAATCCTGATCTGTACAGTGCTCTAGCCAAAGGGCAAAACCCCAAGGTTTGCTCTTATCTTATCATAGTTGATCAAACTTTGTTTTTTATTTCTTCTTTATCGTATACATTTACCGATTATCACTAATTTTCAGACAAGATTTGGATTAATTTCACATGGTATGTTTAGAGAGATTTGTTGTTTTATTAATGCGGTCGGTCCATTTTCCCCAAAAGCATCAAATATGAACGAGAATATACTAATAAGTCAACAATGGGACGTGTACGGCTATTATTTCTACTAATTTTAGAAATGGTGGGGACTGGACAGGGGAGAAGTGTGGACATAAGATTATAAAGTTTTAATATTAGAATAATGTTTTTTATTTAATGGGGAAATATAACATATTGTATAGTTCTTGGTTTTTGCATGCTCGGATTCTCGGGTCTGCCCTTCCCACATCCTGGATTTCCAACCGGGGGAGGCTTTTATGGTCCGTAACATTGCCAACATGGTCCCGCCTTACGACAAGGTTAGAGACTCATATTTACACTAATTTATTCAGGACAAGCAGACCAATTCAAAGGATGACATTGGAAAGCTTGTTAAAGTCTTTGTTTTCAATGTATTTTATGTCTTTTATTTGCTTTGTTCGCTGCAGACAAAATACTCCGGAGTTGGTGCGGCCATTGAATACGCAGTCCTGCATCTCAAGGTGAACTAATACTTTCATTTTATAACCACAATTTGCTAGTGTCGGTTCAGCAACATGGTCCTAGTCACTTAGGCATCTTGCCATACCATGGTATATATTCTCGAAAATCTCAATTTGCCATACCATGGTCCTAGTCTAAGTACCGTAATCTGAGTCATCCGTTTCAGTCATCCAACGATCTAAAAAACATATAAACTTTGATAGTTTTACACCGTGTAACTTGATTTCATCCCTATATTCGATTCAATACTAATTTTTCAGTGGCATGAAGAGTTCTATTGCTTTCTTACTTTATGCTTTTGCAATTGGATGTGTTGGGTTTGTTTTTATCAGGTGGAGAATATTGTGGTTATTGGACACAGTTGCTGTGGTGGTATCAAGGGACTCATGTCCATCCCAGACGATGGGACCACTGCCAGGTAACACGACCACGTTTATCACTGTTACATAACAATAACAAAAACATATTTTACATTCAGCTTCAGAATCTCTATAGTTCCCATGTAATAATATGGAAATGTTTGAATTACGAACCATGCAGTGATTTCATAGAGACTTGGGTTAGCATCTGTGCACCAGCAAAGACCAAAGTGAAATCCGAATGTACTGAGCAGAGCTTCTCGGAGCAATGCACCAACTGCGAGAGGGTGATAATAAACCATACAATTCTCTCTTCTTCTTCTACTCTTTTGACTCTAAATTAAGACATGAAATGTGAGATATTGATTTCGATACGAACCGAAATTTTTTTTTGCAGGAGGCAGTGAATGTATCTCTGGGGAACCTGTTCACATATCCATTCGTGAGAGAGGCAGTGGTGAAGAAATCCTTGGCCTTGAAAGGTGCACATTACGATTTCGTCAATGGGAAGTTCGATCTCTGGAATCTGGATTTCCAGATTTCACCCAGTTTAACAGCAGCATGAACACATTTCAGCAGCTTCACCTCTTGCGATCAGAGCAGTTTGTATGATTCCTACATGGTCGTTACCAAGTCAGAAAATAAAAAAACTAGCATTCGTGTCGTGTCTTGGTTTGTTTTGAATAATTTTGTGTGTAAAAAATAAGTGGTGTTTGATTTGTACTCGTTGAAACAAAATCTTAAGCATAATGGAGCAGTGTTTGTTCTCTGTCATAAGTGAATGACTAAGCTTCCAACACCAGCAGCACCATAAAAAACAAGACAGGATTTGCCAGCAGAAAAGCCGGTCCTCTCAAGACCCTCGTGGGCTGTTCGGTTCCAACAGCTTCTCTTCAACTGCTGTGTAGTGAGCAATGGAACCGAACTGTTTAGGCCCGTCTAATGCTTTCTAATTTATGAGCCCATACACTTCGTCTTCGTCTAATTCTTTGTCTTCAATATTTTTTAATAAAATTAAATTATTGTTTAAAACCAGATTTCAAGCCTACCACCTTTCAAGAATATGGTATCAAATGCTATATTTTTGAAAATAACGTGAGGTTTGTTGCGAAAAAAAAAAAAGTTATATTTATGCAATATCACGAAGTTATACTTAGTTTTGATTAGTGAATTTTTAACGATAATTTTTACATACAAAATGACACGAACTCGAGATTTGTTTATACAATATTACGTTACTTATTATTTAGACTAACCTTGTTGGTTATTTACTTTAAATTTAATCTATTTTAAACCTTTTTTCTAAAATTTTATATATTATTGACTTATGCTAGTCCAAAACCATCCACGAGGAGAAATTATATTATGACTCATTTTTATCACGTTATTCATGAGATCAACCAATCAAATGTATCTATTTTATTAATTTTTCACCTTATTTTTTTACCAAAATAAAAGTTTATTTAAGATAAATATTAATAAATATTTATTTAATAATAATAATAATAAAATAAATTGATTTATTTCATAAATTCCCCATGATACAATTTTTGTTCCACGAGAAAAAAACAAAGATGGAAAAACTTTGATAACCGCTGTTTTGAAGTAGGAATATTTGTTTTGGATGGAAACTAAACACCAAAGAATCAAAAGCTTGGATAATAAAGAAAACGCGGGAAAAAACCCACTTTAACAATGGAAGTACACATGTGAAGAGAGATACACTTCAACCAACAAAAAATTGAAGTAATTTTATATTTCTATATGATTAATATTGTAATAATTAAAAAACATTAATTATTATAGTGTATATTTTATTGCATGAATAATTAAAATATCAATCATACAACGACACAATAAGTTAGCTTTATGAAAAATATAGGATATTCATACTAAAAGATACAAATTTAATCGGGTTATTTATAATATATATATTATCACGATAAAAATTCTGAACAAACACAATAAAAATGATCGCATATGGCCTAAAAGTACAATACTCTTATAATATGAGTGACTTATGAATCATGTTTTAAATATTTAATATTTAATTTTCTGTTGTTCAGGAAGATAATCTAATAATACTTTTTAAACAACTTTTAAAAAAATTTATATACTTACCGATTATAAAGTAAGAGTCTCATTTTAATAAATTGTATGAGATTCCCACAATCTTTAAACCGTCCTTATATTATCAAAATTATTTATTTATTTTTTAATTTATTTATCATATATCAACTGTAAGGTGTTCTTTTGTTTGGACTTGCCTAAGAGATAAGTTCAAATGAGAATAGTTTTTTGTATTTTGTATTTTGTTTTTTTGTTCCACATGAGAATATGAGAAATGGAATTTTGGATGGAAACAAGAGAATGAAAATGAGATTTCCACTGACTAATTAAAATGAAACTGAGTTGGGACTGGGTTCTCAATGGACTCGTGAGTTGGTTGGTGAAAGATAAATGACGTAGTTGTTGATAAAAAAAAAAATCTTTTAAGGTCCTTGAAATTTTAAAATTGAATAAATTGATCCCCTTGAAAAGGGATAATTGAATCTTCCATTAATAAAAACAATTAGGTATGAATTTAATGTTTAATTAATTTAAAAACAAGATTTAGTGAATGAAAAAAATGAATTAATGTATATACGAACATAATTTTTTTAGGATAGATTCGATCATTTCTCGATGCTTGAGTCCAACAATTATTAGTCTCTAAGATGTAATAACGGATGATCTTCGACAGTAATACAACTATAAAGATCACGCATTCTTATCTTTCCGCCATTATCGAAAATAATATAAAATTTTAAAATAGTAACTATAAAATAAATAAAAATAAATCTAGTTTAGATAACAATAATTTTAACTTGTGTTTCACAAATCATCCGACTATTTCAATTTTGAATTCAATCATTTTTTCATGAAAAATACTTTATCGTCATTATTCGATCGTCGTTGATCATCATTTCTATATAATTGAATTCAAATTAATTTTTTTCGGTTTATTTTTTTAAATTCGACAAAACTCAAAGTAAAACTTTTTACTCATTGAATGATCAATGAGGAATTAAAATTTATTTATTCTTTCCTCTTATATATCATGGCAAAAATAATTTAAATTAAATTAAGATTTAAAACCATCTTACGTTTTTATTATATTTTTGAAGAGAAAAAGTGCACTACTTTTCCTTTATAAATATATCAATAATACATTAAGAGTCAAATATGTTCATACTCGTGATCTAATCATCTTGTTCAACAAAAACAAACGATTTAATTACATTAATAAAGGCTTTGTTTAATCATAATAAAGAAAGTGAAAAGGGCAAATTAAGAATTTGTCTCACTCATGTTAGAAAGACATTAATGAGAGAAAATCAAAGTTCAAAGAGTGCAGTAATTAATTATTACAATATGTTTCCAAAACTAACCTCCCGTGGTGCATGGAATTACCGAGTACTCCCTTGTCACGAGCTTTGTCGTATCCCAGTTTGAATGATTTTTGAGATCAGACAGCACAAACTAGGCTTTGAGGGGTTTTGACGTCACCGTAGAAACCAAACGAGAGAAGGGATTAGCACTTAGCAGCAAATACCAAACAACGCGTCAACTACCCAACCAATTAGCAACGGTCTCCAGCTGTTCACGCGGCGTCTAGAGTTCCTCAATTACGTATGTTTGCACTCTCATAGAGAATGGGAGAGATAAGAGTGATAATGAGTCTGATTGACTCACGAGCTATATAAGTTCGGTTCAAGATTTTAACAAGTTGAATTGAGTTTATCAAAGTTCAATTCGAAAAGTTAGTGAATAAGTTCGAAATAATTATATATACTATATATATACAAGAAGTAATTTATTTAGCAAAAGAAAAGCAATAAAATAAAAAAAAATCCACTAAAATAAATTAATAAAATAAATTGAACATTTTTTCCTCTTAATATTGAATTTTGTTTTGATGTTGGTTATGAAAAGGATTTTTAACGAAGTTTTATCTTTTATATAAAAAATAAATCAAATTTATCTATTTTCAATCGAATTGAACCTGAAATTCTGAGCTCACTGAACCTCGAGTCCAAACCGAGCCTGACTATGCTTGAACTCGACTCGACTCATTATCACCTTTAGTGAGAGATATAATATTATAGTTCTGATTAATTAAATCTCACTTGAAAAAAAAAATTATAGTTTCTTCTCACAGTTATATTAAAGAAAGTATGACGAATTTGTTAAATTTATGCTTTGTAGAATACAATGATTTTTTTAAACGACAGTTTAAAAAGCGTCTATATTTTTTTTTATAAAATTGTAATAATTTTGATACACGTTTTTTTAATAGCTAAAAAATATGAATCTTTACTTTACGCAACACTTAGGTTTGAGCATAAAAATTAATAAATTATTATAATTAATATTTATTTTTAATGAAATTTAGTACAATATTTAATATATAATTAATTATAGATATAACTAATATTTAACAAAAATTTTTGAACTCCAAACTATAAAACTGAAAAATTATATTATAGGCTCGTCATTCATGATCTTAACTAATAAAAATTATTGATTTTATTGATTTTTATGTAATTTTTACTAAGGGAATATTTACTCATATTTATTATAAACTAAATTAAAAACAAATTTATCATGTGAAAATTCATGGTAAAAATTAATATAAAAGATTAATAAAAAAAATAAATATTTTTTATTATTTAAGATTATATATAACATGATGAGATGAATCCATAATAAAATTTATGCATAAATTCTAAATTGTTTTAAACATAAAATCTAAATTGTTTTAAACCCATTAATTTAATTAGTTTGTTAACATTCAATTAAAACCATAATTCATAATTTCTAAAGCATAACATTAATTATATAATTTAAGATCTCTTGTTTATAATTTATATTTTATGGTTATAAAATTAAGGTTTAAATTTAAGATTTAAGTTTTAGATATCAATTAAATATCAATAATCAACCAAACTAATAAATTCAAAAAAAAAATTATTAGTTACATCTACAATCAATTATGTATTAATTATTTTTACTTAAATTTTAGATAAAATACCATATTAGATTCTATTAAAAGAAATAAACATTAATCGTTAGAATTTATTAACTTATATACATAACCTTAAGTGTTGTGCATAGCAAAATTCAAGAAAATACAAGTGCAAACACATTAATTTTTTTTGACTGAGTCAAGATATTTATTATTGATAATAGTGAATAATCATTAATTACGAGTGTTCTTATTAAAAAATAAATAATTGATCATAAAATATATTAAATTTTTATCGGTAGAAATCGAGTTTTTGATCTCATATATATATTCTAATTTTTTAATTATTAATAATGTAATTTATCATTAAATAAAATATTCTATTGTCATGAATGAACAGTGCAAATTGCAAATAATAAGTTAATAACATACACAAAAAGAGAGAAGATTTTGTTAATGAAAGCATGATTTGTTCGTTCCTTGATTTTCTTAATCCGAAAATCTCGAACAGCCTTTTATAAAATACTAATAATTATTAAACTATTAAAACAAATATGTATAAATAAAAAAGAATAAATAGTGCTGGAACTCGACAGATTATAAGCAAATCCTCCAGTGGCAAACCTCATCACTATCTTCACTTCACTAAAACAAAAAAATCCCGTATTTTCTGTAACTTCTTATCTTTCTACGCATCCAAACAAAACTTACAAATTTTCTCTATCACTCTCAGTCTCTAAGGTGTTGGGAAATGCTTAATCTATGGAATTTTCTCTTCCTTTCCTTGTTATCATCCTTCAGTGTAAGCAAATCTATTGTTTTTTTTTTTTTTTTTGAAGTTATTATTCTGAGTATTATGGTTTATTTATTTTTATGTGTTGATTGAAACTGAGATTAAGACAGATTTTTTTATTGTAATTTTCGGACAATGCAGGTTGTGTTCGGCGGTATCAGTGATTCGTTGGTGTCGGAGAATCCTTTTACTCCAAAGGCTTCCGTGATTCGTTACTGGAACAAAGAGATCCGCCATGAAATACCCAAGAACCATTTTTTGTTATCCAAAGTTTCGCCGTTAACCGCCGTAGAGTCGGCCGGTTTTTCCAAACTCGCCGCCCAAAACGACATAGGTTCTCGTCTCCCTTCCTTTTGTTCCGCTGCTAAACTCTTTTGCTTCCCCGATTTGTCGCCGAGTCTCGAGAAACACTCCGGAGATGTAAAGTTCGCGGTTTATGCCATCAAGAATTTCACCAATTACGGAACGGACCGACTCGGTGGAGTCGACTCGTTCAAGAACTACTCGGAGGATAACAACGTAGTTGTCGACTCGTTCCGCCGATACAGTCGGGACTCGGCGGGTCATAAGGAACAATTCACAAGTTACGCGAGTGAAACCAACTTTGTCGAACAGAGCTTCAACTCCTACGCCGCCCACGCCAACGGTGGTTCTGGAGACTTCAACAACTATAACCGCGAAGTCAACAATCCCAATCTCCGATTCACTTCGTACGCCGACGACTCCGACGGGCACGGGCAGACATTCACAAAGTACACCGAGAATGCCAACGCCGGGAATGGGCAGTCATTTACGAGTTACGGGAAAAACGGTAACGGCGTCCCTAACGACTTCAGTAGTTATGGGAAAGGAGCCAATGTGATAGGGTCTGGATTTTCTGGTTACGGAGAATCAGCCAATGGAGCGAATGGCAGTTTCACTTCGTACGGCTCCGACTCTAATGTTGCACAAAATACTTTCAAGAGTTACGGTGACGGCGGCAATGCGGCGGTCAACAGTTTCTCAAGCTACCGCGATCAAGCCAATGTGGGCGACGATGCTTTCCAATCGTATGCAAAAAATTCCAATGCAGAGAAAGTGGATTTCACAAATTACGGCCAATCTTTCAATGAAGGAACCGATAAATTCACCGGGTACGCCCAAGGAGCTGTGGGTCAATCCATCGGGTTTAAAATCTACGGAAGAAACAGCACTTTCAAGGATTATTCAAAAAAGGGTATCACTTTTAGTAGATACAACGAGAGTTCATCGGAAACTGCTCAAGTTAAGGCCAGTGCCAGTGTCGTGAATAAATGGGTGGAGCCGGGCAAATTCTTCCGGGAAAAGATGTTGAAGCAAGGAACGGTGATGCCAATGCCGGACATTAACGATAAAATGCCTGTAAGGTCGTTTTTGCCTCGGACTATTGTTTCAAAATTACCGTTTTCATCCTCCAAGATTGATGAATTGAAACGAATATTCCGGGCGGCGGATAACTCCACACTGGAAACCTTAATGCTCGACGCTTTAAAAGAGTGTGAGCGAGCACCGAGTCCCGGCGAGACCAAACGGTGCGTAGGCTCGGTCGAAGACATGATCGACTTCGCCACCTCGGTTCTTGGGCGGAACGTGGAGGTTCGCACGACGGAGAACGTGAAGGGGTCGAAGCAGAACATAAAGATCGGAACCGTGAGAGGAATCAACGGTGGGAAAGTAACGAAATCCGTTTCCTGCCACCAGAGTTTGTACCCGTATCTGCTCTACTATTGCCACTCGGTTCCCAAGGTCCGGGTCTATGAAGCGGATATTTTAGATCCGAATTCGAGGGAGAAGATTAATCATGGAGTGGCCATCTGTCATTTGGACACATCTAGTTGGAGTTCGAATCACGGGGCATTCTATGCTTTGGGTTCGGGTCCGGGCCGGATCGAGGTTTGCCACTGGATTTTCGAGAATGACATGACTTGGACCCTATCCGATTCGTAATTAGAAGGTTAAATTACTTAAATTTGGATAACCTTTGGCTAAGATAACTTGGCCATTGATTTCGTTTGTTTTATTTTCTTCTTTAGTTTAAGATTATGGAATGCAATACACAAATATGAATATTTTTTTTATTAATTTTATATTAATTATTAAAAATATATACATTCCATTATTACTATTAACGATTTAATTTCGATGATATAATCAAAGTTAGAATAATTAAATTATGTCACACATCTATTTATCACTCCAAAAATCGATCATAATATCATTTAAGCTTATTTAAATCGAACATCACAAGATATGAGTGAATTTAACAATGACATGTAAATGCATACTTCCTGAGAAATGCAGTTTTTGGCTGTATTCCTTTAAGGATGTTTGTTCGATCCGATTAAACTGATTTAAGTAAAATCGAAGTAATTTTTTAAAGTGTTTTTTTTGTGTGTGTTATAATATATATTTATATCGTAAATAATTTGATGGTTTGTATATTTACCTGTCTATGTTATGATTTTAATATGAGACTATTGAAATTTTAAAATTATAATCTTTATATTTAGCACGATATAACTGTGATATGATTTTATTTTTATAAACGATAACTGAAATGTATGTAGTCGATCCAGGTTTTCCAGGCATATAGATCCAGCCCATAAACAACTCTGTCTTCGTCAAAATAAAACTAAAACTAAAAATCAAGAAATAAAAGATCTGAGGTTTTAGGGTTTTTGGGAATTCAAAGGAAACATGGCGGCTACATGTGGAAGAAGAGCCCTAGGATTCTCGTGCGCTTCCGCCAAGACCATTTTGACCCATTTACCATCCTCAAAACCTGCTAATAACAAGCTGGCTGGTCTCTTCTCTCCTACCAAAATCTCTGCTTCTCGATTCTCCCTCCGAAATCTCACTTCTTCCAGGTTTTGCTCCATTTCTTTGTTATAAAAATGTTCTGGGTATTTTACTCTCACTTTTTGCATTGCTTCTAGTAATCTTGTTGGAACACTTTTTATGGAAATGTTTTTGCCGTTCTATATTCTAAGTTCTGAGTAAGAATTTTGCTTGGTGTTTCTGTTTTAGGTTCCCCGTGGAATTGGGTGGTGCAGTAACTTTGATGCCATTGCATAGTGCCACAGCTTCTGCTTTGTTCACTTCATTGTTGTCTTTGCATAATCAAAGCTGGGGGTGTTTGTCTGAAGGTAATTTCTGCTATCTTTGCCCACTTTTGTTACTATGTTCTTTAGTTTATTGTAGTGGCTTTTGAGTGATGCATTATAACAGTGTATTAATGTCTGAAATGTCTAACATTCCATGTATTATTAGTCTTTCTCTTTTTAAGCGAAGAAATTTACTCTTGTGTTTAAGATATTTGCCCTTTGATTGGTAAATAGAATAATAGACAAAAAAAGTTTGGGAATGTACTTTAATGAACATCATTGTACTCTGCCTATTCTTGTTTTCCATTCTTTGGCAGCGAATGTCTTGTAGTTGGCCAAAGTATGTTTATTTGTGAAATTCGCGGCTAAAGGGCTATGTTCTCTAAATCTAATTAAATTGTTTAAGATTGTGTTGTAATTGCCTTCAATAAAATTCAATATATTTGGTTTATCCTAGTTAAATATTAGGGTGGGGAACTTATAAATGGTAAACGAGCATATTTGATGGGGTCGGAGAAATATCACTGAACTTTTTATTGCATTATTTTGAACTAGTTGTTTGAATGTTTTCCATAATCTGTTTGATTTGAGATGTATTTATTCCCAGATTTTTTTCGATCTATTGTAGCTGAAACTACTAACTCTGTACCTATTTTTACGGTTCACATTTAAGCAATTTATGCTCAAACATAGTAAAATTATTGTGCAACTATTCGTGTTAGGAGTTAGGAATTGTCACAAGTTTAAATTTGCCGGCGACCATTTTGGTACCGGAGAAATCTCACTGATGTCTTTTTTGTGTTATACCTTTTCTCTTGGATTTCTTGCATTTCTTTAGGAAGTCTTTGAGAGTGGAAGTTTGTAAACATCATGGCGCTACGAGCTTTTTAAAATGGCATATAATTTCATAAACTTAAAAACACTTGAATAAACATTCTTCATGTTTATTTGGAAGCATATCTGTCACCAGTTTCCAGAATAAGTTTATAGCATGGCGCCTTTGACTATTGTGGTTCTTGGGGTCTAAGTTATTGATCGAAATGCTTATCCTGACAGGATTTGCAACTCCTCTATAGCATCGCCTACTTGCTCCTGTCGTTCGGCGCTGCTCAGACTTTCATCTGCAGGAGATTTTGTTTCTCTGCTTGTTTCAAATCAAACATAATATTAAACCTTGGAAAGGAGGGCTGTATGTTGTCTCTTGTCACCATGTTGTGTAATAAGAATTTTTTAATCACTTGATGTTTCTTGCATGTCTCAAGAAATTGGCATTTTGAGAGATTTATTGAATATTTGGGTTCACAGTCGTAAGATGGTAACAAAACTATTGGAATATAAGATTATTCATTCATCCCATTACCGTTCCATTATTCTATTTAGTTTATTCACTGCAGAAATATAAGATTTTATTTTTTGGTTTATGAAATGTAATAAACAAAAAATGTACATAGAATGTTCCATTATTTTGGCTTACAATATACAGATTAGGGTATGTGCACTTTAAGCATTTGGTTGCACCAAAATGGCAAAACCTGCTGGTTTGAAAGGATCATGAGACACCAGCTACGCTGATGCTCTCTTTTGCGTTTGATTTCCCGCATTCTTGGTGCCTGTCCAAGCCACATTTGATTGGCGGTACAGTGTTGACGAAACCAGCTGCGGGGTGGCTTAAATGTAACACTAATGCAGGTGTGTTTAGTACTGAAGGCAAGACAATGCTCGGGGAAGTGCTGCGCGATGCAACTGGGAATTTTGTGCAAGGATACACAGGTTGCATCGCGGCTGTCCATCGAACACACGATGCGGTAGCAGTTGCTACTCGCGAATGTATGGCTCTAGGAAGCTGGCTATGATAAAGACGTTGAATCCAACTGCTCGGAGATAATTGCAGCACTTAATTCACCTAATCTGTATTGTTCGGAGTTTTATTTAATTATTGAGGAATGTAAGGGCTTTGTCTTTGGTTTAGTAGAAATGCTAATAAAGAGCTCACCAATTTTAAGGACAGCTTTGTTCTATGCAGCAGATTATACTGCCTAATAAACTAACACCATTCTACTAATAGTTAAAGAAACGACGTCGTTTCTAAATTTACCTTACGGATTATCCAAATCACAAGCAAGGCAGGTGAGCAACCGGAACCAAACGTATTCCCTTTTCCCTCCGAAATTGTATAATTAAAAATCATTATGACAAAGACACCCCACCTTGTGACCGTTGCCGCAACGTTCCAAAAATTCCAAAATTTAAAAAAACCTTTGCTTTCTCAAAAATTCAAAACTTACCGTTGCGAACGTCTCCTACTACCAAAAAAACTCTCATCTTTTCATTCTTTCATTCAACATTGCTTCTTTTATGCCTTGAGATTTTAAAAATATCTTTTTTGATTCTTTCATTCTAAAAGATCACGAAATTATGGCAACATTGGCTCCTGGGATTCTGCTGAAATTACTCAATGGGATGAACACTGGGGTGAAGCCAACGAGTGAACACAGGAACTCGCTTTTACAGGTCACTGATATTGTGCCGGCTGAACTCGACGAGAAGAATCTTTGGCCTAAGCATGGGTTCTACATCAAGGTCTCTGATTCTTCGCATTCGATTTATGTGAGTCTTCCTTCGGACCAAGATGATTTTGTTCTTAGCGACAAGATGCAGCTCGGGCAGTTCATTTATGTTGATAGATTGGAGCCTGGCTCCCCTGTTCCTGTTGTTAAAGGTGCCAAACCTCTCCCCGGGAGGCATCCCTTGGTTGGGACACCGGAGCCTTTAATGGGGTTAAGAAAAAGAGGGGAGAAAAGTGAGCAAAAACAAGATTTTAAGTTGAATAGAAGAAGCTCTTGGGGGAAGGGACTTAATGGGAGTGATGAGATTTCTTCTCCTTTGGTTTTAAAGCCGGTGCCGTTGGATTTTGATCAGTGTACTCCGGTGAAAGAGCGGAGAACTCCGATGATGTCGCCGATGATACCGAGGGTAGTGAAAGATGGGAACTTGAACGCTAGTGCTGGTGTAAGGTGTTCTTATGGTGGGGGATTGTTGGCTAAAATGATGGATACTAAAGGAGAAAGCCCAGCTTTGCTTAGGAAAAGCTGTGTTGCACTTTCTTCGGCCTCGAAGTTTCCGAGGAGTAAAAGTGTCATCGACCGGGAGCCTCGGATCCCAATCTGTCCTCTCAATTCAGCTGTAGGTACAATCTGCTATGTTTTACTAGAAATTAACTTTTTAATGGTGTTTTTGTCTTGATGATTCAACTCAATTTCCAGCCATTGCAGGAAAAGAAAAGTTCAACCCCACCACCGAATTTAAAGCGCGGAAGGGTGGCCTCGGATTCGATAAATAACTCGAATTTAGCTGCCGAACAACAAGAATCTCAACTTGATAACAGCAAAAGTCTAACCATGAATTTGCCTGGGAAACTTGGCATGTTGGGCAAGGTGAGTTTAAAGATTTAAGTTATCTGTTGTCGAATCCGTCATCGGTTTACAATTAAACTGACTTCTTTGTGGTTCAACAGGAAGCTGTTCAACAACGAGAATCAGCTCAGAAGATAGCTCTTCAAGCACTAAGAGATGTCACTGCTACAGAGAATTTAGTTCGGTCTCTCAAGTAATCAAAAATGTTTTTTTTCTTGTACTTTCTCTTTTGTTGAAAGTTCAAGTTTATATGTTTTACTAAATGTCACATACTTGGTCTGGTTTTGTGCTTAGGGTGTTCTCCAATTTGAGCAAATCGGCAAAACCGGAAGCTCCAGCCGCATGCTTCGATAAGTTCCTGGAATTCCATGCCCAAATTGTGCAGACCTTGAGTGAGATAGTGTCGGTCCAAGCAGCTACTTCGGCTACTACCAGAACATCACAAGCCACAAAAGCCGGACTAAATGATAAAAACGTCGAAGATGAACCAGAAATCTTGAACGAAATCGTGCACAATTCGATGGACCAAAGCAAAAGACGAACTGCATTGTACAAGTCAATTGCAGGGTTTCCCGAGAGAAGTGAACAAAAGAGACCCCTGAGATCAAATTCCAAAGCTCCATCAACTCCACTCGGGAAACTGCCTATGGAATCATCCACCGAGAATGACGAAAACAAACCGGTCTCGAACAGTTTAAGCAATACAATAAAATTAGGCAAGCAAATCGAATCCGAAGCAGGGAATTGGTTCATGAACTTCCTGGAGAAAGCATTGGAGAATGGTATGAAGAAATCCCAAGGCAGCGATGTGGACGCCAAGAAAGTTCCTCAATCTCTGATACTAAAGGTTATTAATTGGGTGGAGGTGGAACAGTGTGATGCCAACAAGCGACCGGTTCATCCGAAAGCAACACAAATTGCTAGGAAGCTAAGGAGTAAGATGAAGAACCCTTGAAATTTATGTAGTTTTCTTCAAGCAGATATCATAGTTTATTACACTTAAAAAGTAATGTTTTTTTTTTTGTTGTTGTTGGATTGTTTGTTTGGTTTTCAATCACTGTCTGAGATTGTGTATAAGTTTTATTGTTATATAAGTCATCATCATGCATTACTAGATTGTTTTTGCGTGTCTTAGTTCCTCGGTGATGATTTTACAAAAAGCATTCCCGAAGGGCTAACAATATTGAAAATGAAACGTTTTCCTTGCTACTACTGGATTAGTGACATTTGAACAAGATTTCTATAATCATGTTTTAGTTAAACTTGAAAACATTTTCCGCAAAAGCTTTTATAATTGACCTCTTGTTACGATTATTTATTATACCTATTTCTCTTATGAGGGCTTATCATGAAATTAGATAGTCAAAGAATAGCTTTAATATTACTTGTTATCGGATCTTAACTTAATCCCAAAAGATTAATGTGATACGATATTCAGCGCCATTGTTTTATAATTAAAATCTCTCTTTTATTTTTTTATATAAGATTAATACATATCTCTTTTCAGACGTTACATATAACTAATTATAAAAAATAATTAATTTTCATAAACATGTAACAATCATTTAATAGAATCATAGTATTTTTAAATGTTTTTTTAATAAATAAAACGTTTTTAATCCTAATGAAAATTATACCAAATTCATTTCATTTAAGGCCGCACCCATATTTCCCCCAATTATTAAGCGCCACGTTAACGAAATTGAAACCACTAGTCATACACCTGCATGCCTTCCCCCAATCCCTCCTTTTCTTCCTCTTATGTGATATATATAGGTTTTAGGGCACTTTAGATGACAACATCAACTGAGCATTGGATTTTGATTTGAAGTTTTATCATAAAAAAAATCTAAGAATTTTGATATTAGATTAATAAAATTCTTCGGAAATTTTCACTGAATTCATCGATCGTTCTCATTAAGCTTCAATGGCTGATTCTTCCACCTCTCCCGCGGCCCCTGAGAATACCACAAATTCCCAATCTAAACCCGATTCTGATAATCCGAATCCACTACCCGCACAACCCGCTCCTTCCTCTTCCACGGCAACACAGCTCCAGCCAAACCCTAACCCTAGCGCACCCTTGGTATCTCCTCAACCTCCTCCTGCGATTCCTTCCTACTCGACTCCTCCACATCCGATCTCCGGAGCTTCCACCGCCGTCCCTCCGGTGCCTCCCTCGTTCCGTCCGGTTCCACAGTTCTCTCCGTTACCGAATTTTCCAGCTCCTGGCTTGCAGCCGCCTGGCGTGAGTTCGGCTCCTGGTTCTGTTCCGCCGCCAATGATGCAGTACCAGGTGCCTCCGGGTCAGGTTCCGAATCCTGCCCTTAGACCGTTCTCTCCGATTCCAAATGGATATGCAGCCGTATCAGGAGTTGTTCCTCCGGGCACCATGCCTCCTCCGGGTGGGTTATTCATTCTTTTTAAAGCGGGTGCATAATTGTGAATTTAATTCGAAGATTAATTTTTAATCTGATTATTTGTATTTTTCATATGTATGTACTTGTGCTTATTCCTTTGATGTGATATTTTTTCTGGTGCAAATGTTATGAATGTGCTGGTAATATCCTTAGTTAATGTAAGCGAATGAGGATTGTATAATAAGGAATTTGGGGAGAGATAGAAAAAGGGGTACGGTTAGGATATTTTCTCTTAACGTGTCTTGATTGAATTGAATAGCGTTGAAAGAAAGATTGAAGGGGCTTCAGTTCAAATTTGCTTAAGGAGGCCCACTTCTATTTGGTATTCCTTAATTGGGTTTACCTTGATTCATTAAGGGTTAAAAGGAAATGTAGATTTTAAATATCATATTCAAGTTAAAACTTAAAACCACCTAGAGTTCTAATTGTCATATGTGCAAAAACGTGCAGAAGAATACCAATAACTTTATAACTGTGCCATTTTGTTCAAAATCATGTCACACTCTGTCATGTTCATTTTTAGTAGGATTTATACTTTCTGGTAGTTTTAAGGATAATTTCCCATTCATGGGTTTATGAATTGCCAGCAGCTGACCATGTTAACAACTGAGTGCTCCTTGGCTTTGTATTCTAAGGTATCACAATCCTCCCAGTTACATTTTTCTTTCTCGTTCTCTCCTCTTTGTGTTTTTTCCTGTGGCACTTGGGCTCTAACAGTTGAGATAAATCTAAGTGGTGAATATGAAAGTAGAATTTTGTGTTAAATAATTCATTTGCGAGCATGAGATGCTGGAAGTCTCATGTTATCCAATCTTCAAAATTGTGCAATTGGTGCATGGGATAAGGCTATTAACGAATTGATGTCTAAGGTAAGTGCACTCTACACAGCCATGATTATGAATTCGATGCTATTCTCTTGATGTTTCCTTCAGGTTTGCTATTCAGCTGGTGATAGTTTCCATGCGTGTGGTGCCATCTCTTTATAGTTTTATGTGTGGTAAAATCATTTAATTATTCTTTTAGAAAAATCTTTTCCTGTAAGAGTGCTTAGTTACATTGAAAACATTTATCAATGTGTTTATTTTGTCAACTTGCTCTGATATGGTTGCATAGATATTTGTTTTCTGTTTATGCAGGACTTCTCCGCTATCCTTCTCCTTACCCAGCAATGATTCGGCCTGCATTCCCTCCACGTCCACCTGGAGCTATTGGTGTGATTCCAACAGTTCCACGACCTCCTGTTCCTGGCTTTCGCCCAATTATTCCTCCAGTCGTTAGACCATCAATTCCCAGTGTTATTCCTTCAGAGAAACCACAAACTACAGTTTATATTGGCAAGATAGCACCATCTGTTGATAATGACTTCATTCTCTCTATTCTCCGTGTGAGTTATTATTATTATATATTGATATACTTTTTTCATCTTCACTTATGTTTATTTTCAAACTTTAGCTTTATATTATGTTTTTTTCCACATTTTGAAGCTTTGTGGACCTGTCAAGAGTTGGAAACGTCCCTCTAATGGGGCTCCAAAAAGTTTTGGGTTTTGTGAATTTGAGTCCGCCGAAGGGGTTCTTCGTGCGTTACGGCTACTTAGCAAATTTAATATTGATGGCCAAGAATTAATGGTGAGTTCTTTTCCCCCATGATTGTCTTAAGGTTTTTTATTTTCGTTTTGTTTGCATGATAAGTTTTGCTTCTAAATTCACTATGATTGAAAATCGTTAAGGTTAAATTTTTATAGCATTTCATTTACATGATAAGCTGTTCCGTTTATTTAGTCTTTAGAAATTGAATTTGATTAAACTACTATCTTTTACTTTAATTTAAAATGATTTTATGTTATAGCCTGAATTATGTATGAAATATAAATTTGAATGGTATGAATGTAAAACGTGGTAGAAAAAAATAGAAATTGAATTTGATTAAACTACTATCTTTTTTCTGGTTAAATGCAGGTATTTCATTACGATCTATTTTCAACCTGTATATTGTCTCACCCCTTTTCTAAATGCCCCTAGATATTTTTTCACCTAAAAATTGTTTCAAATTGTCACTTTACTGGAACTTCTATGCATCCCCCATCCAAAAAAAGAGAGCTTATTTTTATGGTTGGTTAAGTGGGAGTCGTGTTGTTCCTTAACCAGTAATTGGTTCTGGTCTCCGTTATTTTAGAATGACAGGTAAAGCAATGTATTCTTCAGTGTCTGAGCTGATGCTTCTATTTGAACGATTTATTTCTGCCTGTGGTCACTTGTTGCCCTTATCTTGTTTCATTGATTTGATTTTGCACCAACAGATAAACGTTAATCAGGCAACGAAGGATTATCTGGAGAAATATGTTGAAAAGAAAACTGAAAATGCAAAGAAACCAAATGAAATTCCAGCTGCTGGGTCTGATGAAGAAGGTGAAAATGCAGTACGTAATGAGAAGAATGAATCCTCAATAGTTGAGGATTCCAAGAAGAATAGTGACAGTAGCATCAAAGAAAAAAATATTGTTGACATTGCCAACTCTAGCATTGTCACTGATGAAGACCGTGAGGCTGATCAAGATGCTTCAGAGAAGCTTGTTGGCATGATTGAGGAGAGGTTAAAGACCAATCCTCTCCCTCCACCTCCTCCACCAACTGCTCATGATGCCTCTGGAAAATCAAATTCGGATGTTGATTTAATGAGAAATGGTGAATTTTTGCCTCTCCATCTTTGTGGTTTTGTTGATCTCTTTATTGTCTTTATCATGCCATGCCATCAAAATCTATATGAAAGTCCTTTAATTTTAATGAGATTCACACTGGAGGAAGTAATGATGCTTTTTATTTTTTTAATTATAGGAGATTCTGATATTGAATGCATATTTTGCAGATGGAGCTGACGGTAAAAATGATGAGGAGACTACCAGTGAGACCAAAGTGACTACTGAAAATGATCGACCTGAGACAAACTCACCTGATCGTAAGCATGATAGGAGTAGAGACAGAGAGCAAGATCTGAAGAGGGAAAAGGAGCGTGAAATTGAAAGATTAGAAAGAGAAACAGAGCGGGAAAGGATGAGAAAAGAGAGGGAGCAGAGAAGGAAGATTGAGGAGGCAGAGCGTGAGTATGAAAAATTTCTTAGAGATTGGGAGCAAAGAGAAAAGGAGAAGGAGAAGCAAAGACAGTATGAGAAGGAGAGGGAGAAAGAGAGGGAGCGGAAACGAAAGAAGGAGATTCGCTATGATGAAGAAGAAGATGATGAAGATTCACGAAAAAGGTTGCGCAGGAGTGTTTTGGAGGAAAAGAGGAGGAAGAGGTTGCGAGAAAAGGAGGATGACTTGGCTGATAGACTCAAAGAAGAGAAAGAAATTGCTGAGACAAAGAAAAGGGCAGAGGAGGAGGAGCTGCAACTGCAGCAGCAACGAGATGCATTAAAGCTTTTGTCTGATCGCTTTGCAAATGGAGCTGAAAAGAGTGTGTTGGTTGAAGAAGCTAGAACTGAAAGCAAAGATAAGGCAGTCGAACAGCACTATGAACGTGAATCAAGTCCTGAGAACCAGATAGTTGGTATTTGTTCATCTTCTCCACGTTGTTGATAATTTAATTGTTGTGTTCATCCCGTTTTATTTATTTATTTTTCTGAAATGAACTACTTTGTGAATGATAGGTGATGAGAATATGCAAAATGGTTCCGTTGATGAATCAAACGCAACCTTTGTTTCTGCATCAGATGCACAGCAGAGTGGGAGAAATGCGCCAGCAAGAAAGTTGGGTTTTGGTCTTGTTGGATCTGGAAAGCGGACTACTGTACCATCTGTTTTCCACGAGGAGGAAGATGATGATGCACAGAAGGAGAAGAAAATGAGGCCCCTGGTTCCCATTGATTACTCTACTGAAGAACTTCAGGCTGTCCAACCTGGTGCACCTCCTCCCAATTTGGTTGCAGCTGCTGAATTTGCAAAGCGAATATCAAATGTTAATCCTAAAGAGGAAAAAACTGATTCTGAAAGAGATCGAAGCAGACGTTCCTATGATAAATCTAGTAGGGATAAAGATCGTAATGACGAGGATAGAACTCGCAACAGAGATGAGACCAAAGAGAAGATCCCTGATCGGTATAGAGACAGGGAACATGGACACGAGAAGGTGAAAACAACGGATAGCCAAAAGCTTTTGGATGCAAAACAATTAATTGATATGATTCCAAAGACCAAGGAGGAACTATTTGCATATGAGATAAACTGGAATGTATATGACCAGGTAATCATCTTTTCACATGTCCTTTTGAAACTGTTAATTTCGAGAAACTTCTGCCCATCGTCTGGGTTAACATAGTGCATAATGTTAAGTTCAATTGCATTAGGCTTGTTATTTGTCCTGGGCGTAAAATGTGGTACTAAAAGGAATATTGCAGTTGCCAGTATCTATATATCTCTTTCTCTTCTGCATTTGTTGGAAATAATCTTTTTTAGGCAGCATTCTTCACCTTATCATAAATTCTTATCTTGGTGAAAGTAGTGAGAAATAAGACCATTAAGGATTTTTGGAATTCTATGATGCAGAATTTTCTTGTCTTTCATTGTAGAGAATCTCTCAACGGTTAACAGTATTTAGGAAAGAAAACCGAAGATTTTAAGAAAGTAGCGTTGTGCTTAGGCCGCCGTGTGTATTAGAAATATTTATCATTTACAACTGCATAGTTGAATGATTGTATAATATCTCTGTCGGTGGTGAAACCCCCCAGTTCACTCCTTGGCTGTAATTCTAATATGTCACCCTCTTGTTTTGTTGCACTTGTACAGCATGCATTGCATGAGAGAATGAGACCTTGGATTTCAAAGAAAATTACAGAGTTCTTGGGAGAAGAAGAGAAAACACTGGTTGATTACATCGTATCGAGTACACAGGAACATGTCAAGGCTTCCCAAATGCTGGAGCTGCTGCAGTCTATCTTAGACGAAGAAGCGGAGATGTTTGTGCTTAAGATGTGGAGGATGCTGATATTCGAAATTAAAAAAGTAGAGACTGGTCTGGCTTTGCGGTCAAGATCCTGATCTAACATTGTTATCTTGCTGTGGGTTCCTGTGCCACTACAGAACTGAGATTTTGATTGCACGGTTATGAATTAATCGTGGTCGGGGTGAGTCATGGATATCTCTTTTGTTTTCGGCCTCTGTTATTATTAGAACTAAATGTAGATCAAACTAGGGAATAGGCTTTGTTGAATTTGTACTACTTCTAAGCACAGTAGCATTGAATATTAACCCTTTTCCCTTTTTTTGTTGCGCTGATTTCAACTCTTTTCGGCCGCTCCGAATAAAGAGAGCACCGTTGACACTATCCTCCGTCTGTCTTTACCATATGGAATGGACTGATTATTCATGTTTCAGTCAATGAGGTAGCCTTTTTTTCTTCAAATTTAAACATCCTTTTTCCCATTTCTATCGGATTATGTTTCGAAATCTCAGTCGGACACCGACGCCACAAGTGCATAATGGCGTTTCCGTTCTGAGAACTCTTGGTCAGCGGAAACTGATTTCAGATGTCTGGATAGGCTCAGCATAATCTTATTACTAACATGGAAAAACAATGGTACTACAAATGAGAAGATGTTTATATGTATGAATTATGGTACGTAGGAATGTGTTTTTACATCACTGTATTACAGTCTTGCGACCTTTATTAAAATATTTATGTTTTTCTTTCACTCAGCTTCTTTGAAAAAGGCAGAAGCTGAGCGAATCAGCTCTTAAAAAACCGAGCAAACAAAGCAAGCAAGCAGCGTATACACTTGCGAATATTTACATGGAAAGATTGCAGGTATGAACAAGTAAAAACTCGTAAAGGATTGGATTGCGGATTACCAAACGTGAACGAATCGTTCCTGTGGAAGAGCAGGAGTCAGTGAAGTTGAAGTGCTGTTACTTTCGTAAAACTGGTGCAGAATCTTGATGATTGCACCGGCCTTTTTGCTAGCTCGAGATGTGCCTTCACTGAGTTGGGAATACAAGGATCTCATTAGAGAAGGATTCCTCACTAAATGAGCGACGACATCTAGACCGCCGTTTACACACAGAGCCAGCAACATGGAAACACAATGCTCTTTAGCTGTCTTGGAAGTGGAGGTGTTTAGAGTCTCCATTAACAACCGCAAGCCTCCGCGACGTAGAATAGCAACCGTGCCATCGATTTTATCTGCTAGAGTTGCTAAAATTGCTAGAGAGTTTGTAACAAGATCTTCTCTTTCCAAATTTGTCAAGAGATTCAGCAACAAAGGAACAACCCCAGAGGCAAGAATCCGCCAATGGTTCCCGGGATGAATTACGAGGCCGGAAATCGCAACCAACGCATTCCTTTTGCAACAATGGTTTTCATTCTTGATCAACTCCACTAATCCTGGAATAGCCTCAGGATTTTCACCGATCAAGGCCCTGTTCTTATCAACCGAAGCAAGATAAAACAATGTGGCAGCCGCTTGTTGTTGAGCTTCAATCTTGAGTCCCATTCTTAAAACATGGATGATCGAATCCAAACCTTCATTCTCCACTGTAACATCTTTTCCTTTTGAATGCTTTGAAAGATTCAAGAGGGCAGCAATGGAGTTTTCTTGGATGTTGGGATCTTCGGACAACAACAGGTTCAATAAATGCGGGACCGTGCCAGATTCAACCAAACAAGACCTGTTGAAAATGCTTGATTTCGTAAGAACCCGAACCTCGAATGCCGCCTTGTTCATCTCTTCATCACTTCCATTAACAAACTTGTTAATGAGAAAATTAGCCAATATCTTTACAGCTCCTTCTTCAGCTAAACTCCAGGCCATGGCTGTCCTCGAAATATCTCGATTCTTTCCCCTGGAAACCACGATTGGGATGCCGTTTTCAGCACAATATTGTTGGATCATCCCCTTTAATGCAAGGTTTGGAACCAATTCCGTATTGATAAGCTTCTCGCCGGTCTTGGGACAAGTGGCATTCCCCGATCGGAACCATTTTAGAATCGAACAACGATCGTAGGTGTGTCCTGACGATAAAGTTACCGGATCAGACATCATTTCTAATGAGATCGGACACTTGAGATCGTCGACATTGATTCCTTTAAAACCTTGGCTGCTGCTGCTGCAGTTATATTGGCCGTAGAGATGTTGACTTTCGAGGTCAACGGTGTCAAATATTACACATCTGCAATAGCTCATGAATCCAATTAAGCTACTCAGAAGCTCTAGTTCTCTTCTCTTTTCTCCGTTGCAAAGCTCATTCCCGATTTCTGAGTCCAAGAATTTCACTTCCTTGTTGCAACTGCTCCATTTATGAATCCCGAGATGGTTCAAGATCCAACTGATTTCTATCGGATCGGGTGCGTTTCCTTCCTCAAATTGGTTCAGGATCCGCATGAGATCTTTCATAACGTCTTTATCTTCCGGGTCGGGTTCGAAGGCTGCTTTCCTGATTTGCCTTATAATTAACTCAACCAAATCCTTGCCTTCATTCGACAAGTCAATTGTTGAAAGCGGGAAAACATCTAGACCCGTCGCTAGGCCCCGGATCACGATCCGGAATTGGTTCGCAACCCGATCCGAATTCACTAGCATCCATGCTCGAGCCCCGTCGCGAGTGCAGTCTTCCAGAAGGTACCGCATTTTCTGGAGAGCGAGATGGAGCTCGGACAAGCTGAGGATGACCGGGTCAGGTAGATCCGACGCGGTATCTCGGATCTCCTGGAGGAAAAGAAGAAGGTTCGCGATTTGACGAAACGTTTCGCGAGCATTTCTCTGGTTGACGGAGAAAAACTTGGTTTTGTAACTGCAAATATCTCCGCCGAGATCGATAAGCGAATTTAGAAGAGTTAAAGGAGAAACGGAAACGCAAGGATGTATTGCCGGGTACGTTAGAAACCGGCGATCCGACCCGCTTGACCTATGGATCATTTACCAGATTTTTTTAAAAATTGGAGATCGAAACAAAAAGCTTGGTTTTGAACTTTAGCGTTTGGATTTTTCAGTTTGCGGTTTTTGGTGTTAAGAGGTGTCATATATAGAGAAAGAAGGAGATTGGACACGTGTAAGAAGATGAGTTGATGAGGGGGTTTGGCGGCAGATGACACGTGCAGATGTTGGAGATGTACTTCGTACATAGTTTCCAGCAGTGTGGATAAGCAAATGAGGATGTGACGCGTGGTCGTGAAATTCGGAGCGAAGGTACGCGATGACAGGGAGCCGACATGGGCCGGCAAATATAACGTTGAATTAAGCTAAAATAAATAATTTAGTTTGTTTTCTAATATATGTTTGAATTTTTAATCTGAACCTGATTCCGCCCATTATTATCAATAACAAATTATACCATTAATAATTTAATTAAATAACTATTTTATTCATATGCATGTATAAAAATTTTCACAAACATCTCAGTTTTAAGAATTTCGTTTAAGTTTTAGAATTTAAGTATAATAGTTTGAATTTAGTAGTTATCGATAAATTTTAGAAGTTTAAGTATAATTGACCTTTAATCATTTTAGAAGAATAAAAATCTTATGCGCCTTTTGGAGTCGTTATAGATTACCCAATACTAAAATTTAAACATTACATTTTAACTATAAAATTCTAATATTTAAATCTTTATCCTAAAAACTCTAGACTTTAAATCCATATTATTACTTATATATCGACCATGACACAAATTGCTTAAGATTACCGTAAACAATTGTTGTATGATAAAATCATTACCTAAACTAAATTATTCCTGCAAAGTCCTCTTTACTTCAGCTAATAAAGAAAGCAAAGGGATGTCTACATCCAAGCTGGGTTCTTCAATTTAGTCACAACTGCCTTCACTTGCAAGTAATTGCTCAGACAGTGAACACCCTTTTCTCTTCCTTGTCCACTCATCTTGTAACCACCAAATGGAATGCTTGCATCAAACACATCGTAGCAGTTTATCCAAACTGTTCCGACTCTCAGCGCTCGAGTCAAGGTATTTGCGGTGTCTAAGTCATTGGTAAAGACGCCAGCAGCCAGTCCGTATCTTGTTTGATTCGCCCTCCGAATAAGTTCATCCATGTCCCTGAGAATAAGGGAACATTATTAGATAAATCTATCCTAAAACTCAAACCGAAGTAAGGCAAGGTCGATTGCTTACTTGAATTTCAGGATCGATTGAACTGGACCGAATATCTCATCCTGTGCAATCAACATGTCTTCCTGAGAAAAAGGTGAAAGTTTTTACCGGTTACCTATATTATCCAGTAGCATTCGTGGTAGCCAAGTTACCAGTTGAAGTTGAAAATGTCGTACCTTTACGTTGGCGAAAACAGTGGGCTGGATATAGTAGCCCTTGTTCCCTAACCTCTCTCCTCCGGCTACGAGTGTTGCTCCACTTTCAACACCAGATTTTATGTACCCCAGGATCTTTTTGAATTGTGTCGAGTCAATCTGATGTAAGTATGCATTAGAATCGATATGAAAACATTGCATTTCCATTGGTATCGGTATGATATGAGATGTAATACATTGAAGAAATGGTTGTCTGTTTACCTGGGGACCTTGTTCGATTCCTGCCTTGAATGGATCACCAACACTACGATTCAACGCACGTGCCTTTGCCTTCTCTATAAACTCGTCGTACACACTCTCGTGTACGTATGTCCGAGAGCCGGCACAGCAACATTGTCCCTGCAAATGGTTTATAACCACAATCCATAAATAGGATCCCAATATAGAGACTGATTTGGTGTTAGAAAAGCATTTTTAACAGACATACCTGATTAAAGAACAAAGCAAAGTGAGCCAACTCAACAGCCTTGTCCACATCAGCATCCTTGCAAACAATGAAAGGCGACTTTCCTCCAAGCTCCAATGTTACAGGCTTAAGATTGCTTGTTGCAGCAGACGTGAGGACAATTTTTCCAGTAGCACTTGATCCAGTGAAAGCAAGCTGCAAAATGGTTAGGTTACAAATGAATTAATGTTGAATTGAAGTGACTAGTTCTTTTTAGAATGTGTAGTACCTTATCCACTGCCATATGACTGCAAAGAGCAGCACCAGCAGTTCGACCAAAACCTGAAACCACATTTAGAACACCTGGAGGAAGTCCTGCCTGTGGAAACATTTCCCACTCAGAATGACCAAAAGAAGATACAAAACAATACATACAGGGGAAAACAAATGTATTTAGCATTCTTATAAACTACCTCATGAAGTAGCTTGGCTGCAAGAATAGCGGACAAAGGTGTCTGCTCTGCGGACTTGAGAACAATGGTGCAGCCACATGCTAGGGCAGGCCCAACCTTCCAAGCAAACATGAGAAGAGGGAAATTCCACGGAATAATTTGACCAGCAACACCAATTGGTTCATTTATGGTTTGAACATGGTGTGGGCCATCAGCCGGAACAGTGAGACCATGAACCTTGTCTGCCCAACCTGAATAAGCCAAAGAACACAGTGCGTCAAATACCAAACAAAATACAAGCAAATGATACTTGGGATAGAAGAAACGTTGAGTATGGTTTTCAGTGACATGACTGACCGGCATAGTACCGAATTACTCGTGAGATCATTGGTAGTTCAATCTTAGCAGACTGTTCATACGGTTTTCCATTATCCCAAGTTTCGAGCGTTGCAAGTTCCTCGGTATGCTTGTCAAGGAGATCAGCGAATCGAAACAACACCTCTGATCTTTCCTGGAATACAATGGACAAAGTTTAACACGTTGAAGAAGATTTAATATGATAGAAGTAAAAATAGAAATAGAAAAAGTATGAAGTTACATAAGCAGTCATCCTTGGCCAAGGCCCTTCATCAAACGCCTTGCGAGCAGCAGAAACCGCTCGATCGATGTCTTCAGCATCACCTTCAGAAACATGAGCAATCACATCTCCTGTCCTGGGGTCATATGTTGGAAACGTTTTACCAGATGCTGAATCAACAAAGTTCCCATTAATTAAAAGCTGAGTGTAGTTCACTTTGATGGAAGGAGTGATGGGGTTATCAACAGCAGAGGAGGTGGTGTAACTAGAAACCACTCCAGAAATCCTCACTGTAAGGATAAGTTAAGTTCAACAATTAATTTCTCAAAAAAAAAAACTTCAACAATTAAGCCTAAAAGCAAATGCTGCTGTTAATATGGTAGAATTAACAAAGAAAAC
This sequence comes from Abelmoschus esculentus, assembly GCA_035048815.1. NCBI lineage: Eukaryota > Viridiplantae > Streptophyta > Magnoliopsida > Malvales > Malvaceae > Abelmoschus > Abelmoschus esculentus. Next base: position 1,920,256 of record JAUCBN010000031.1, on the reverse strand, counting down.
AGCCAACACACACTAAGATTTTCGGCTCATAGACATTCGCATTCTTCATTTTAGCTGTTAACTTATGATCAATGAAAGTATTCAGCTACTTAGATCGGTAGCTTAATTCTATCATCTAACTCTGGATTAACTTATAAAACAAGCAACGTATTAGCTTATTTTAATAGTAATTGAATAAAATAGTCGTATTAAAAGACATAAATATGTTATGGTAATTCGATTTTGAAAAATTATTTAAAAACCAAAATGTTCAGATTTTCTTCGAAGGAAAAAAAAGAGGATGATCACGGATCAGATAATCGTAACTAGCATTCATTCTACGTTTAGATCAGAGTTCAGTTTCCGATTGTTTTAGAACAAAAGATCAATGAAAAAAGATACAACAATGCAGTAATCAACTGAAATACAAATGCACCTTTAGTAATCGGAGAAAAAGACGAAGCCAACGAGCGAGAAAACCATGAAGAAATCCTCCGAGCCGCCATTTTCGATTTATCTAACAATCAAATACGAATTTGAAAACCAAATCAAATTGCAGTTTTCAGATTCCGTTGCTGTTGCCGAATCGAATGAGCAACCAGCAATGGAATTATAAGTAATCGGAAGATGAGGATGGCCAAGGCAGTGGGGTAGCGTAACACGAACCGGTGCCACGTGGAGAGAAAGAATAGTGAGTTTGGTTGCTTTAACATACAATTTAATTCAACTTCCATACACTTATACTATCCAAATTATGAATTAGAGTATATTAATTATTTAAATATATCTAAACTCGCGTCCTTTTATATATTATGTCAATCAAATTAAATTTAATTAACACATTAAGGTGAACAATCTTAAATTCAATCTTTAAATATTTACTATTTCTTATTTTAAAAAATTAAAAAACTTAACAAATAATTATAATAAAAACAGATAATATTTATTTTTTAAAATCTGTAATATTCAGTAATGATATTATGAACTCCAATATTATCCATGAATCAAATCCCGACCTAATTCCAAAATGTTTCCGATCTTAAATCCGATTTTAACCCATTTTATTATTTATAAACTAATAAAAATAGAAATAATATTTCTGTGTTATAAATAAAGTTAAATAAAATGCAAAGAAGTGATTTTTTATTCAGTTTTACCAATAAATATCTTAAGTTGAATTAATATATTATTTATGATAATTAGTGGATGAAACAAGTCCCGTTGCCTCTCTGCTATTTCATGAAAAGGATAGTCAAGAAGCAGGCATCAGCTAAAGCTAACAAAGGTTGTGAAAAATCTATATGACACTTACCAAAGGGTAATTACAGCATAACAAAACATTGGGTAAATTACAACTCAGCTAATTAAAGATTCTTTCAAAACAAAAAGATTCTTCCGCAATTTAGGTAAATGCCCTTACATCAGCCGCTGTCATCTACTCATGTTCTCTTGATCTTTGAAAAAGTTCCGGTCTCCGAGAAGGAAGTGCTTTGAGTTCCACTGCCAATCTGATGTACATGAGCTTGAGGATTTGTTAGCTCTATACCCTGATGACAAAAAATGACAAATCGTTATTAACCACATACGAAGGGAAAAAAAATGCCAGGCTCGATTCATGTAAAAAGTTCAACGTAAGACTTTCGCAGACCCTCTCCTACTCTTCGTTGAAAATCGAGAAAACCGTCATCAGAGGTAATAGCTCTAAATTTTAGAAAGGTCAATATCACATCTAAACATACAGCTAGTCACACCAAACAGGCAAAAAGATAATCCTCTAAGAAACGTTACATGCATGCATGCATGCTACAAACCTAGCTTTCAAAATAACCAGAACCCTGATTTTTCTTATAGTCCGCCACATCTCCAGAACCGTTTCTTATTACTGAAGATTTGAAGTAAAAATTGCAAAATTACTAGCGTAAGCAAAGAGTTTATCCAGATTTTACAGTAAGTTCATCTCTGCTTCAAGCACGACCTTGAACCTAAACTTCACTGCTACTTTTAAGTCCTGGAAGCTAAAGCCTTTCTTGCACCTAGTAAAAGCCATGTAGATGAACTTCTCTATAATAAATAAAAAAAAAGATAGTGGCATCCATTCAGTTCATCGTCAGAATAGAAGAAGTTATAAATAAATACCTGCACAGGTGTGAATGCCAAACTTGAAGTCAGCCCAGAGGTAGCACCACTGCTTCCATAACTCTTTTCCTTGAACCTGAAAAAAAAAAAAGAATATTACCAAGGTGATAACATGCAAGGATGAATTTGAGAAATGAACAGAAGTACGGAATTAAGTTAACTGATCATGGGAAAAAAGGAACTGGAAAACATACTTCTTAGCAACTTTGGCAGCAAGTTTGCTCTGGCCAACTGAAACACGCAGTTTGCCACTCCCAGCCTGACCAAGCATTCCATAGCCTTCACCTAGTCCGTCACCTAATATCAGAAGGTAAAACAGTTATAAAATAGTGAGAAATAGAGTTTTTCTTTATTGATAAATGTGAATAGGTAAAATTTCCACCTAGAATGATACGTGAAATTAACTCCTCAAGAGACATATTCAGAACTAGACATTTCCTGAACAAAAGATTATAGCTAAGCATGCATGTATTATATTATCAGAGATTGCAAGCAGCCTATTAATGACATAGTTTTTACCTAAAGAGCTTTCCTCAGGTACACCAAATTGCATTCTGTTTGCCAGCTTCCTCATGTCTGTTATAGCCTACCTAAACGGAAGCATGCTTGTCAGATAAGCAAAATGCACAGAGCACAAACAAATTACTATATTTCAGAAGAACAAAAAAGAATGCTTAAGTAGTCAAAATAATAGACGTACCTCTCTTTCATCTTCCTTAAGCGGCGCCCACCCCTCTTTTTCTTAGGTTCAGAATCAGGAACAGGAAGTGGTTTAGGCTGCTTTGCACAGGAGGTGGTTCTTGCCATTTTTCAATTTTCTTATGAATCTCTTCCTTTAAAATTTTTCCAGCATTACCCGATGGATCCCCTCTAGTAGAATCTATACGTGCTGCAAGTGCTGCTTTTGAAGCCAAGAGACGGCAAGCACGACTCCTTAAAGCAGGGGGTGTAGTTTGGAATATCTCAGTCTGTTCAATATAACCAACACGAAACTGTGATGTTGCAGTAGAGAACCCTGCAAGGGTCTTTTTCTTTGCACCAAGCAGCTGAACATTACAAGCAGGCATCTTAGCCAACGCTGAAAGACCACCAGCAGTACCCATAAGTTTAGCAGCAACAGCAGTGCCGACAATAGTAGAAAGATTTGGGGCAATATATCCCATTCTGCTTTCTACAAAATCAAGAACCTTTTTCTTTGCTTCATCAAGAGCAAGAGCCCGATCACACGCATCAACAGTTTTCTGAAGATCATCTTCAGGAAGCGGCTTGTGTAACGAGTCAAAGAACAGGAAGACTAGTCAACCTGCCAGCCTGGCATTTCTTTTAAAATGTTTGTTTTAACGGTTTTTAATTGAAACGCTGAGTTTTAGGAGTAAGTTGTTTTTGGGATTTATTATCGGGGAAACCTGTACTCTGTTTCTAGGAAATGAATTTGGTTGTTTTGGCTCTCTTATTGACAGAGAGAAATTCTTAGTCTCCCTTTGCTCTTCTATTCCCTTCCTCTACTTCAATTATATTCTTGTTCTTTGATTTGTTCTGTTACAGCTTGCCACTGGTAGTCGATGCCGTAACTGAAACGACCATAATGATAGCGGAAGGCAAAAGGCCTTCCAAATCAACCAGGGTTAAATCCATCCCATTGCTGATCTTTTTCACCACACGAGCATAATCAATTGGATGGTGTACAAGAGATTCAAGCTCAGGAAACTTCAATCGGTACTTGTCACGTATAATATTATCGATAATAATAATCTCATTCTCAATATCAACCGAGAGTCCATTACAGTCGACAATCAGCTGATACTCAGGATCATCTTCCAATACCATTCCCTGATTCGATATATCAGAACCCTTCTCAAGGGCACCTTCCACTTTCTGCAATATGGTAAAAGAAAAAACCAAGAATAGGAACAGTGAATTCACTAACTCAAGCACACGAAGATTCCATAAATCTTATATACACAAATATATATGATATAAAGCAATCAAATATGCCAAATATAAGGATTCAATAACCAATAAGAGAACAAATCAATTGCTGAGACATGAACCAAACCTGCATTATATCAATGTATCTCTGACTTTTTTGTAATTTGGAAACACTGTCCAGATCATCGTAGTTGAGGTTTTCGATATCTGCCAGGTCACCATCAATATCTTCTTCCATGTTCGTGACGTCATCATTTGGTTCCTCCTAAGAGAGTGATATGAACATCAAGATTCAAAAATAATTATCAAATAAAGAATAGCGAAATTCAAAAAAAAGGAAAAGAGAAGTATAGTTTCAACTTACGAGAACATCGGCTTCGTTGTCTGATAACTCATCAAGGTCAGCAAGGAATGAATCAGCTAAAGTTGCCTGAAAATTATAAAACGTAACAAGAACGAACAATTAAATGCAATTGTTTTATTGAAAAAGAAAAAATAGAGTAATTAGAGAAAGTATAAAAACACAAAAAGGAAACAACAAGAAAGAACAAAAGAAAAACTAACCATCCAGAGATTTTGAGAGGAGTCTTCTAGGGTTTAAACCTTATTCGTGGAGAATGAACGAAAACAAACAGCGATTTAAAACTTCCCGGTTAGAATAATGAAGAAACCCTAATCGAGGAAATGAGAGGGAAAATTCAAAGAAAAGAGAATATATGCTTCTGATTGAGAACGCGAAAACAATTCTCTGGAGAACTTCTGCAATAGAGGTAGCGAGTGGGCTTTTATGGGCTTTGATCCGTCTTAGTAAAATTTCGTGATCTCTATAAATTCTTCCCAAAAAAATGTTCGATTAATATCGGTATGAGTTAAGTTAATAAGTTTGTGATATATTAATAAAGAATAATATAATTTATCCAACCTGAGTTTGAGTATCATATGTATATGTTATATATACGTATTAAAATGCTAAGAAATATATACGTTATTAAAATACTAAGAAAGTTGAACAGATATTAATTTGTAATCACACCAACATATTTAAAAAATAAAGAATATTATATCAATTTTAATGAATTTAGTTTTGAGTTGATTTAGGATAATTATTTTTTAAGATACAATATTAATCAAGTTAAAATACAATTAGTCGATTATAGTTATGTGCATGTAGATATTGTCACGCCTGAAAAGAGATAATAAACATTAGTTTTATATTAAAAAAGAAAATGGAGGTCTTGGGATATATAAACGGTGGTGTTGCACGTCCTATCAAACATATCTTTTAGGAAGATAGTAATGACCTCGTGACAATATGTTATTGTTATATATTTTAAAATTATAATATTTAATATTAAGATCTAATAAATAGTTTTCGTAAGTGAATGGTGTTCATCTTAAAAAAAATTAGTAGTAGTAGTAGTTTAAAATAAAGTATATATGGTTTCTCAAAAGGCTAGATGTATCTATAAACAAATACTATTATATAATATTTTCAATTATTAAAAACATTAACATAATAATAACCTATTATTTATGGAAAACTCTTTTATTCATCACCGGTGAAAATTTTATCTTTCGCAACTCTTCAATCTTTAGTCTTTAAATATTAAAATTTAAGGTTAGAATTTTAATATTTCAATCTTTGATATTTATTTTATGGCATTTGTTTATTTATTATTAATATTATCTTCGATATTGTTACTATCTATTATTTTGTATTCTAAAACCAAAAAATATTATACATATATATTATTAAATAAAAGACTAATATTAAATAAAAATATTAGTTTATTTATAATTTTAAATTCATTTACAAATCAAAGAATATATATGTTTATACTTGGGTCGTTAGGGCCCAAAAAAACTCTTAAACCTATCCTGATAACCCCCCAACGCTAATATCTTTCACTTCTTTCAAAAAAATTATTTTTCACTTTGTTGCGCAACTAAACATGAGACGTTGGATCAAAAGAGGATCGGCCGGTTTTGATCACAACAGAGACAAATTTTCATCTCTCACGCGCGAGTGGATGTCATCGCCTTCGCCCAAGCCTTTCATCTCCCTGGTGACCCTCTCCAGCTGTGTCATGTCGACTGATCTTCCTCTTGGCCAAGTGGCTATCGTCCACGTCGGCATATCACATCAAAAAAATATATTAAAATATATAAACAATAACATTATATCTTATTAAATATATATTAAAAACAAGATAATGATTTAACTCCTAAAAAAATAAATTTACTTTCACGTCAACATAACCGACCAAACCAGAGTATCCCAGAGTCCAATCAACCCAGGGTGTTGACCCTACTATTTTGCCGACCAACACACACAAAAAGGATGGGTAAGTGGAAAGCGTTGGCTTTGGTGGTGGGGAATCATGCCACTTTTCATCACTCGTCCTCGTGGAAACTTACAAACTCTCAATAATTATCATCGAAAAGATCGGAAGCAACAGGAGCTGTGCATTTGCATGGCAAAACGGGATTTCAGAACACCAGAATTGATCACACTTTTCTCCTTCACATCAATAGAATTTTTTTGAATTATCTTCCCAGTCCATCCATGCTTGGAACCCCATCATTTCAATATTTGACTTTAATTCCGAAAGTATAACTATAAATTCCATTTTGTTACAAATTTCATTTGAATTTTCGGTGCATCAGAAGTCTCTCTCTATCTTTTTGATTAGAACATTAATTAATATTTTTTTTAATATATTTTATAAATTTTAGTTTATATAATATATTTATTTTAAGTTTTTAAATAATTAGTTGACGCATTGAAGCATCCCGAGGCTGCCCGATTTGTTCCTATCCTCCTTGGCCTAACTTTATACCGAACTTCGATACTCAATAGTAGTATTCAATATTATATTATACCAATGCATAATATTATAATAATTTGATTTTTAAATGAATTGCTATTAAAAAAGCATTTAAATGAATTACTTTAAAATTAAAATTGAATTATTATGTAATTTAATGTCAGTCTATTGTTTTATATCTTTTTGTAATACTATTCATTATTATTTTTGTATACCCTTTGATCATCAGGTTTAATAGATCATTTCTTCAAACACGTCATCATTAAAAATGACGAATTTATATCAGTTGATCATTGATTTTACATTCGTCGTTCATCATTTCTGTTATCCTTGTATCGAGAAAAATGACCGGCTAAGTCTAGCAACCAAAGGGTAGAAAACTGCAGCAATTTGAGAGTTTAGTTTTAAGAATTTTTAGTGATTGTTTTGTAAATTTTAAATAATTTTAAAATATTTTTGAAAATTTAAAAAGTTTGAGGTATTTCTTAAAAATTAAATTATTTTTGCATGTCAAACATCAATTGGTTAATAATTTTTTTAAGCAATCTATGATAACCAATTATATAAATTTATAAAGATGCAGATATTAACCCTTATTTTTATTAAAATAATACTTAAAATATATATAAAAATTAGATTAGATGCTATGGTTTGAGGTATACTGCCAGTCCCGTGTTCCTTGGTACCCACCCCACCCACATGCAAAGCAATCTCTTTTTTAAAGGCAACAAAAAAAATCTAAGGGAGTGAAGGAATATCAGAATCGGCATAAAAATACTCCAAAAAACAATAACTTTATTGCAGACAACCCGATATCATATTATGCAACTTGTCTCATCGCCATAAAGCAAAAGAAAGAAGAATAAAATAAAAAATATTTTATTATTATTCAGAATAATCAATAAAATCCCCCCTCCCCCAATGATTTTGTCCAAATCCCAAATTCAAAACCCTATTCACAACCTTATCATTATTTAATTATTTGTTTAGGGTTATCTTCCTAATATTAATAAAGATTGCTAATTAAAGCCGTGGTCCCCAAGCACAGAAAGGACGCGTCGTTTGCAAGCAGATTCTCTGGACTCAAATGACGACATAAATGAAAATTTTGATTTTATTTTCCATATTCTATTAAATATATTCGGCGAAGGCCGAAAAGAGCCCAGTCCCCCCATCAAGGCATCTCGAATCCAGTATAAAGCAAGACCAATGACAAAGATCGTGTGGCCTCGGTCAGTAATCAATCAGTAGTAGCCAACCCAAAGATATTTTCCTTCTCTCGATTAGGTATGGTTTGTTTCGGTTTCATTTCATTTTAGTTTCCTTTGGGATTTTTTTTCCCATTTTTGTTTCCCTTATATAGGTGTCTCAATGGCAGAAGAGAGCGGTGCTACTATAAGTTGCGCGGATTTACCTATTAAGAGGTCCAGAGAAGAAGAAGAAGAAAACGGTGTCTCTTCTGTTGCCATGGATATGGAAGGCGATACCAATAAAGCTAATGGGATTTCCGCTGTTATCCCTGGGTGGTTCTCTGAGATCAGCCCAATGTGGCCCGGTTCGTTTTCTAACTCCCCAAATCATCATTTCTTGAATCTGTGTTCTTTCATTTTGGTTCTTGTATGGTATTTTTACTTTTTCTGATTTTCGATGTATGTTTTAAACTTTTGTGGTGCTTATTTGATTGTGTAAGATATTTGGTTTCTTCTAAGAGTAATATTCATGGGTTGGTTTGTTTTCCAATTGTTTAGCGTCGTGTTCTACTTGTATAGTAGGGTTTATCTGTCGTTCTTTAGAATTAAATCTAAACCATGAACGATAAAGATGAAAATAAAGAAAAAAGAACTTCATTGCTTTTCGTATGACTAATCAGTAATAACTAGTTAACCACTCATAATAATCGTTTAAAGGATTCTTGAGCCTTGTTAGTAGTAAACAACTGTTGAATGTTATGTTCAGATACTTCAGGGACACTTGTTTTTATACAATTCCTTTAAGATGGTGTCTTAGGTATGTATTTAACTGACATTTTCGTTGAGTGTCAGGAGTTTATGCTTCGTTGACATCTCTGAGTGTCTACTGCTTGATGTTTAACTGGTTTTGGGATTAATTAGGCCTTCATGGATACATAGTTTCCATTTTATTTGTGTGCTTGAACTCCATATTGGTTGCATGTTGTCACTCATGTGTATTATTTGTTTAATAAGAGGTTGTTGTTGGATCTAGGATTTGGGGTTGGGGCAAAACATAAATGTTGAAAGTGGGAGAGTAATTTGTAAATACTCATTTTCTAAATATTATATAGGACAAAGTTGTAAAAACAAATTTAGGGTAGGGGGCAATTGTCCTTTCCCACCCCATATAGTTTTGTCTCTGGTTGTCGTTAATCCATTACTGCTCATCTTGGGTTTATCATTTATGTTTTTTTAGTAGTTATTGTGGAAATTGTGGAGTATGGTTCTTTTAGTGAGCATGGGGTTCCTTTGAGTTTTTCATGTGTCTAATTCTATTCCATATCTTTAAATTTTCATTTAGCATTTGAGAAGAAAATTATCTTTGATGACTTCTTCGTATGAAATATGTAGGAGAGGCACATTCCTTAAAGGTTGAAAAGATCTTATTTCAAGGAAAGTCTGACTACCAGAATGTTATGGTCTTTCAGGTATTCCTTCAACTTTGGAGAATATGAATTTTCTTGCTCTCTTTTTTCCCTTTTACTTCTTTAGGATTTTTATGTTTTGAACGTGGTATCTTCTGCAGTCATCAACATATGGCAAGGTTCTTGTTTTGGATGGTGTGATTCAGCTCACAGAGAGAGACGAATGTGCTTATCAAGAAATGATCACTCACCTTCCACTTTGCTCCATTCCAAATCCTAAGAAGGTATTCAGCTGCTATATCACTGTAACAATGTGCACAAGTAACAACCTTAGATATCAAAGTTTAATGTATGGGCTGTATGGTATTACTGAGATCCATTGGAAATGGTTTCATTTATTGTTGACTCGGGTTTTGGACTGTTGTTAATTTTATTATTTCTTGGAATTTTGCCTTCTCTTATTTGCTTTTAAGCCTACAGAGGTGTTGCATTTTTTTTAACTCTTCCTTGAGGGGAACTCCCATACCTGAAGGACCTATTTACTAGCAATGAACTATTTCTGTTCAGTAGTTTTTGTAGAAGTTGGACATGCTTTACATATAATCTGTATTTTTCATTTAATGTGTCTACTATTGGGAGGTTGCTTTTTGCTGCATTGTTTTCTTTTTTTATTTAATTCCCACTAAGCTGTTTCTTTCACCAGGTTTTGGTTATTGGCGGTGGAGATGGTGGAGTTCTCCGGGAAGTTTCTCGTCATTCTTCTGTTGACCAGATTGACATCTGTGAGATTGACAAAATGGTTGTTGATGTTAGTAATATCTTTCTTGCCTGGTCTAATATTAGTTGTAGTTGATTTTAGTATATCAACCGGTTAGCAACTTCCATCCATCCTTTGGAGAAACCTGGTCTAAAAACAATATGTATCTTTGTTTGTGCTAGGTTTCTAAACAATTTTTCCCTGATGTAGCTGTTGGGTATGATGATCCCCGTGTGAAACTTCATATTGGTGATGGTATGGTGAACTTTGTTGATGTTTGTATACTCTGTTACATGATATCAATCGATAATGTCCTTTTGTATTCCAGGAGTTGCATTTTTGAAGGCTGTTCCAGCAGGTACTTATGATGTAGTTATAGTGGATTCATCGGACCCTATAGGTAATGATTTTTGAAGGAAATTTTGTATTGTTTTTCTTTTCTGAATGGTTTATGATACTTGATATTTGAGCATTGGATCATTGTTTGACATCTCAGGTCCTGCACAAGAGCTCTTTGAGAAGCCCTTTTTTGAGTCTGTGGCAAAGGCTCTTCGTCCAGGTGGAGTCGTCTGTACTCAGGCAGAAAGTATCTGGCTACACATGCACATAATAGAAGATATTGTAGCAAACTGCCGCCAAATCTTCAAAGGCTCTGTCAACTATGCATGGACTACTGTTCCTACATACCCAAGGTGACAAACTGCTCTTTTTCTCCTTTTTCCTTTTCATTGTACCCCAATATTTTCTGTGTTGATTTATGTTGTTAGTACCCTCTAAATCTGCTTACCACTGAGCTCTTTATTTTGTTACAGTGGTGTGATTGGGTTCATGCTTTGCTCAACTGAGGGACCACCTGTTGACTTCAAGCATCCGGTGAATCCTATAGACAGAGATGATATTTGCAGCAAATCAAAACATCCTCTAAAGTTTTACAACTCCGAGGTCCAACACTAAATCCCTTTGTAATTATGTTAAAACTAATTTGTTAGTCACCCTTCTTATCCTTTTGCTGCTTGTTTCTGATTGCAGATTCATTCTGCTGCTTTCTGTTTACCCTCCTTCGCCAAGAAGGTGATTGAATCAAAAGCTTAGGGGGTGAGAAATTTTTGAAGTTTGTCAACAGAATTCTTGTTAGTTATCATCCTTTGCTTGATGACGTAATGTAGGTTTTGGACCTCGGATTTGTAAGTTTATGTAATGCACTTTTTGCAAGTGATTTATGGTCATTTGAATGTGAGACATAAATGGGTGTTTGTTGGAATCATATCTGTGTTTGCATCTTTCTTTCTTGATATATTCCATGGAAGTTTGAGATCATTCAGATAAGGAATAGCCAATAGGATATTTGATAAAATTTGTTTTCAGGTAATTATATATTTTTAATTAAATATTATTATTTTATATTTTACAAAAAAAATTAAATAAGATAATACAATATTTTTAATGATATATTAAGTAATACTATATTCTAAAAAGTTATTTTTGAGATAAAAATTAAAGATTTCTTTATTTTCAATCCCCTCTAAAAATTGTTTAAATATATAAAAGGGAAACCACATGAGGGTTGATAGAAGTCCTTTACAGACTATTTTTTTAATCATTAATATATGTTTTTATATTAAATTTTATCCCGGTAAAAAAATTAAATTATAATTTATTTTATTTGCTTTGATATCATTGAAATGCTATTGTCTTAATGATAAAATCTATAAGCGAAAGTAAACGTATTTGTATCATTTTATTTTTATACGATTAATTTTTAATTATTGATTTCGTCCGAACATATAAAATCATTTAAAACAAAAATCAAAAATTATTTTAAAAATATATCATTTTACATCGTGAAGCTGAAATTATCTTTAAAGTCTTTATATTCAAATCATTAATATTGCTTTAATTCAAATAAATTATTAATTAAATCCCAAGAACCACAATTTCTCTCAAGTTTTATACAAGCATACACACAAACACATGAGTAAAAAAAATGAAAACACAAGTATAAACAAGTCAAAGTCCTGCAAGAAATAACTAGGAGACCAGGGAATTATATTATGTTTTATTATAAAACAGTTAAAAATCATTACAAAACTGTTGAGATGGCCGAGTTGGTCTAAGGGATCAAAACAGTTAAATATACACAAGTATCAACAATCGATTGGTTTTTTTAAAATAAAATATTAAAAAATATTAATATTATAAATAAAATGAATTGAATTGAAAACAAATAGGGAATACATAAATAATATCCGAGAGAAAAGTGATGCAATTTTATCACTACTAAATTAACACTTTTTTAGTTGTGAAAGGGATCACAATAGTAGCCCAATGACCCAATGGGTATATAAGGCCCCAAAGATCAAATTTTTATATAATCAATGTTCATTGTTTAAATCAATTCGAATTAAAATCTTATTTTTTAAAAAGATTATTTAAATTAATTTGGACCGACAAATATGCACTCATCATATGGTTATTTATTGCCATAGATTTTTAAAATTGAAACCATTCGATATCATCGAGAATGCTCCTTGAACAAATACTCGTGTCGGTTTTAAGAAGGAATAGCCGTAGTAGCTATTCTAAATTAATAGTGATGGATTTATTTGGGAAAAATAAGTGATATAAAATTAGCCTCAAATCAAAAATAAATAATAAAATTGACACGTGAATCTCAAACTAAAAATATTTTCTAAAAACTAAACTTTTCTAAAACTAAAATTATTTATTTATATTCATTCTGTCATGGCCGAAGGTGTGGAAAGATGAAGGGAGAAGCTGTCGAAGGCAGAGGATGGGATTGAATTAGGGTTCGTACCATCCAATTTGGGGGAAATTGAAGATATTCCATTTAAAAACTTGAACGACACCGTTTCGAATAGTATTAAAGTGGGCATTGCAGACTAGGAGATGGATGAACCGGAAGCAGAAACAAAAGAGGAGTGAACCGGAGAAAATTGTTATTGATTTTTATTATGCAATATTATCTTTTTATTAGCTGCCACTTGTTTAGGCAAAGTATTGACACCTGTCTAAAAATAAGTTGGTGTACCCTAAAATAGTAGGGCAAAGATGTTAGCTGATATGTCAATTTTACACTCATCAATGAAATTTCACTGTCTTCTTCCTCTATTCTTCAGTCTTTCCTCTTAATTCCTTTCTTAATCTCTTCAATCTATTACATTGGTATCAGATTCTGGTTACTAGATCCACCCATTCTGGTAAAACAAATGGCCGAGGCACCTGATTTGGCAGCGATTCAGAAACAGCTTGCTGAGATGAAGCTCAACCATGGAAACTCGGAATCTCGTTTAAATAACTTTGAAACTACCATGGAGGCAACGCAGTCGAACCTATGAACACTCATCGACTTAGTTACCAAAGTAGCCGAACGTGGAGACTCTGCTTTCCCAGAGAAGTCTCACCTTTCACCTGCAACAACTCAAAAAAAGCAAGAGGGTCAACATCCAGTTCATGTTACTGTAATCGATGACAAAGAACGTTATACATTGAAGCTCGATGATCCTGGTATTCTCGCTTCTAAACCCCCTTGTCCATCTTTATCTAGAGGAAAAGCTAAACTACCGGGTCAATGGTCGGATAAAGGTGATGTGTCTCTACTACAAGATGCTTCTCATCCTGCAAATGAATCCACTACTCCTACTTGGAGTACCTTTAAGCTTAAGCCAAAGATTGACATTCCAGTTTTTGATGGTGACAATGCCAGAAGTTGGGTTCGTAAATGTGAAAAATATTTCGCAATTTTTGAGATTCCTGCTAACCACCAGCTAGAAGTTGCAACAATGTACTTAACAGGGAAGGCCGAGACTTGGTTCAATAGCTACATAATGCAGAAGAACAAAGCAACTTGGCAAGAGTTTGTGGCTGATTTATGCCATCGTTTTTGTACCAGAACTACAACAGACACCATTGAAGAATTCAATAAGTTGGTGCAAATGACTACTGTTGAAGACTACCATGAACAATTCGATGAGCTCAAGCCATTCATGTTACTTCATAATTCATCACTTAATGAGGACTACTTTGTTTCGAGTTTTGTGAGTGGCTTAAAGGAGGAATTAAGACTTCGAGTTAAAGTTCTCCAACCTACAATTGTTGCTGATGCAAGTCGACAAGCTAAATTGTATGAACTAGCAAATGAACTAAAGGCGAGGAAACAAAAATATTACTCTAAACCATTCTCATATCAACCACCAGTGCTCCCTATGAAGACTTCAGTTTCAAATACTGTTCCTAAAGTACCACCACAACAAGCTCTTAATGCTAAACAGTCCCTCCTCGACTATCGACGAGCCAATAATTTATGTTTTAAATGTGGGGAGAAATTTACCCCAGGACATTAGTGCAGACCCAAACAACTTAATTTGATGGAAGAAGATAACTCACCAGCAAGTCCAGACCAGTAGGAATCCATCGAGCCGGACCTTTCTTCCTTTCCAGCTCCTGAGGAGGACTTGGAGATTTCCATCCATGCTTTAACGGGCAATGTAGGCCACCATACTCTGCGAATTCAAGGAACTATTAGAGGCAAACCATTAAATATTTTGGTTGACAGTGGGAGTACCCACAGTTTTGTGACACCAACATGGGCTAAAGAAGAACTCGAGGTTATGTCTACAACTCTCTTGGCAATTACAGTAGCTAACGGTGAAAAGTTATATAGTTCAGCTACTAGTAAACAACTTCGCTGGAAAATGCAGGGACATGTATTCCAACATGATTTTCGAGTTTTGAATATGGGCGGCACTGATATGGTCCTCGGAGTTGATTGGATGAAAACCTATAGCCCTATTTTAATGGATTTCAACAAAATGATCATTACATTCTCTAAGGATGGCACAAAGATACAATTGTATGGGGCAGAAAACCAGCATCTCTAAAGTATGTCTCTGGTGATAAATTGCAGAAAATTACAGACAAAGATTTTGACTGCCTAGGAGAAATTTATGTATTAACCTGTAAGGAGAATGATATTACTATCCCTCAAGGATTGGAGACCTTATTATCCACTTATAAATCAGTTTTCGATGAACCTCAAGGCTTACCACCTATGCGATCACATGACCATGCTATCACTCTTCAGCCTAATTCATAGCCTGTGAATCTTAGGCCATACAGATTTTCCCATTTTCAAAAAACAGAGGTCGAAAAACAGATTTCAGAACTGTTAGCTTCTTCAATTATTCAAACAAGTAAGAGTCCTTTTGCCTCTCCTTGTTTGCTTGTTAAAAAGAAGGATGGCTCTTGGCGATTGTGTGTTGATTACAGACAGTTGAATGCCATGACAGTTAAGAATAAATTTCCTATTCTTATTGTTGAAGATTTGCTAGATGAATTACAAGGGGTTACATACTTTTCTAAGATAGATCTTTGATCCGGTTATTGGCAAATCCGAATCAAGCCCGAAGATATTCATAAAACAGCCTTTCGAACTCATCAAGGCCATTATGAGTTCAAAGTTATGCCCTTCGGCTTAACAAATCCCCCTGCTACATTTCAAGCACTTATGAATGATCTATTTGCTCCATTTTTGAGGAAATTTGTTCTTGTCTTCTTCGACGATATATTGATCTACAGTTCCACTTGGGAGGATCACCTTTCTCACTTGGAATGTGTTCTTCAATTACTTAGTTTGAATAAGCTTTTTGCTCGTCGAAGTAAGTGTTTCTTTGGCCAAACTAGGGTGGAATATTTAGGTCACATTATTTCTGCTGTAGGGGTAACTACTGATCCTTCAAAGGTTGCAGCCATGAAAGAATGGCCCTTGCCTAAGAACCTTAAATCTCTTCGAGGTTTTTTGGGTCTTACAGGTTACTATCGCAAATTTGTCAAGAACTATGGGGAAATCAGCAAGCCTCTCACTTCTATGCTAAAAAAAGATAGTTTTTCTTGGACACAAGAGACTCGGACAACTTTTGACACCTTAAAGGCTGCAATGTGTTCCACCCCAGTTCTAGCTCTCCCAAATTTTACCAAACCATCCTGTTTGGAGACAGATGCAAGCTCGAGAGGAATTGGAGCTGTGTTCTCCCAAGAAGGCCGACCAATAGCTTATTTGAGTAAGCCTCTCAGCCCTCAAAATGATGCTCTTCCTGTTTATGAACGTGAGTATCTAGCCATCTTAATGGCCATCGAAAAATGATGACACTATTTAGAATGAGGTCCATTTGTGATCAAAACCGACCATGAGCCTTTAAAACATCTCCTTGAACAGAAACTTACTACGACAATACAGAAGCGGGGTTTAACTAAACTCTTGGGTCTGGATTATACAATTCAATTTCGGAGAGGCAAAACTAATTTGGTGGCGGATGCACTCTCTAGAAAAGATGATATTCAAGACGATTTCTTCCAGATTCATGCTACTCAAATTACACCTCTTTGGGTTTTGGAGGTAGAGGCTAGTTATAAAGATGATGCACTAGCAGTGGATAAAATTACAGCTTTGGCTGTCCATCCTACTTCAGTTACTCATTGAACCCTTAGAAAAGGTATTCTCCGATACAAAGACCGAGTCTATATTGGCACTGAAAACTCATTGAGACAACACCTACTTTCTACATTACATGACTCACCACAAGGTGGTCACTCGGGAATTCAAGCTACCTACTATAGGCTAAAGCTCTATTTATAATGGCCTAGCATGAAGCTTGCGGTTAAAGCTTATGTTACTCATTGTGATACTTGCCAACGTACAAAAAGTGAACATGTGCTTTCTCTAGGCCTTTTGCAACCTATCCCTATTCCCCAACATGCTTGGTGGTTATAGATAAATTTACTAAATTTGGTCACTTTATTGCACTAGCTCACCCCTACACTGTAAGTGAAATTGCTAGAGTCTATTTAGACCAAATTTACAGGTTGCATGGCTGTCCAAAAGTTGCAATTTTAGATCGGGACAAGACATTTAAGAGCGTTTTTTTGAAGGAGCTCTTTAAACAACTAGGGACTGCTACTCATTTCTCTACAGCGTATCACCCAGAGTCTGATGGTCAAACCGAACGTTTGAACCAGTGTTTGGAACAATATTTGCGCAGCTTATGTTTCCTCAAGCCTAACTCATGGGCCAAGTTACTTCCCCAAGCTGAATGATGGTATAACACCAATTATCATACAACATTGGGTATGACACCCTTCCACGCACTCTATGGTTTTTCACCAACAGAGATGCTCGCTGGAATAGAGTCCCGAGTGCAACAGGTACAACAGTTAATGACAGACAGAAACTCCCTAAACCAGATTCTAAAAGACAATCTCTCTAGGCTTAGCAACGGATGAAACACTATGCGGATAAACATCGCAGTGAAAGAAATTTTGCAATAGGAGTTTGGGTTTACTTTAGACTACAACCTTATCGCCAAACATCACTTGCGATCCGAAAGAATCTGAAACTCTCTGCCCGTTACTTTGATCCCTATCAGATAATCGAGAAACTTGGATTAGTGGCCTATAAATTGAACCTCCCAGACACTTCCAGACTTCATCCTGTATTTCATGTCAGCTTACTTAAGAAGAAGATTGGAGCTGCAACGGTTACCTCACGAGATCCGCCGGAAGTAACTTCTGATGGTTGTTTGAAGGTTTATCCCGCGCTCGTTCTCGATAAACGTATGGTAAAGAGGAACAATCAGGCGATCACACAACTGTTAATACAGTGGACCAATTTTGGCCCCGCCGATGCCACATGGGAATATTACACCGCCTTGCGTTCGTAATTCCCTGACTTTGATCCTTGGGGTCAAGGATCCTCTTCAGCGGGGGGTATTGTCATGGCCGAAGGTGTGGAAAGACGAAGAGAGAAGCTGTCGAAGGCAGAGGATGGGATTGAATTAGGGTTCGTACCATCCAATTTGGAGGAAATTGAAGATATTCCAATTAAAGACTTGAACGACACCGTTTCGAATAGTATTAAAGTGGGCATTGCAGACCGGGAGATGGATGAACCGGAAGCAGAAACAAAAGAGGAATGAACCGGAGAAAATTGTTATTGATTTTTATTATGCAATATTATCTTTTTATTAGCTGCCACTTGTTTAGGCAAAGTATTGACACCTGTCTAAAAATAAGTTGGTGTACCCTAAAATAGTAGGGCAAAGATGTTAGCCGATATGTCAATTTTACACTCATCAATGAAATTTCACTGTCTTCTTCCTCTGTTCTTCAGTCTTTCCTCTTAATTCCTTTCTTAATCTCTTCAATCTATTACACATTCATATCATTTTTAATTTTAAATAAATATTTTATTTAATTAAATATATTTTTAATAGTAATATCAAACCCTTTCATTTAAACTAATTAATTTAAAAATAACTTTTTAATAAACAATTTCTTACTATATTTTTAAATACGTTGTCAAAGTGACGCTTAATCCATCAATAATCTTATGTGATAAATAAATAATAAAATCGATGCGTGAAGGATACGGTTTGCAACATTCTTAGCTAAACTGGGTCCCATCAAATAGGTTTTGGATAGGGACGAAGTGGGGTCCGCCCCTTCCATATTTCCGCCAATCCGTGGAATGCGGCGACCAGATAATCATGGGCCCTACATATGGTTCGATTTTTTAGGATTAGGCCAGCGCCCACATATCACCAAGCAAGCCGACCTCAAACATTCCCCACTTTCTTTCTCTTTCACGTGCTAACCACGTGTCATACCACGAGCTCTAGTCTTGAGACGACATGGACAGATGACATAGGCCCCGCCCTCCGTGGTTTATACCCGATATTATTCATATTCTATCGAATAAAAATTATTTACTTAATATAATTTTAAATAATTACTCATTTCTTAAATACACGTAGTAAAGAATTTATCTTAAAAGTAAAATAAAAAATTTATGACATAAAATTATAAATAATATGATATTTTATACTAAATCTAATTTTCTTTATTTAGGTCGTTACGGGAAACGGTTGTAAGAGTGTTACACGTGTTCCCATACCCCGTATACTATATATTTTTATAAAATTGGTTTTATGCAGTATATAAATTTTTATATTATAAAATTTAAATTTTAAGTAAAACTTTTTAATTTTTAAAATTAAAAAAATATAAACTAAAATTCATATAGTATAATATATAATTAAAATTATTCCTAAATTTTTAATATAAAATAATAATTAATTTAATAATTCTGAGTTTTACTAAACGAAATATACAAACAAAAAACTATTTAGAAGCTTCTTAAATTACTCAGACACTTAAAATTATATAAATATTTTCTTGTAAATTAAAAAATTAAGAAAACTCCATAAACCAAAATAGACATGTTTTTTTTCTCCACGTTGTCTGTTTTAAAAAATCAGCAGCGCACGATGTTCATCAATAAATTGTACCAACTTATGTGTAACCAAACTTGCCATTGTGTACCACTCTTTATAATTAGGAAGATAGGTTGGTGTACCCAACAATAAACTTTAATAAATAAAAATATTAAATCATATTTTTATTCTTTTTAATTGTATAACTAAAATTATTTTTTTATAAATTTATTAAATATAAATTATATATATAGATACAGGGAAGAAACTAAATAGTAACGAGAGAGGTATTTGTCACTTCAATCCTAAATATTTATTTTCAATATTTTGTCTCCTATTTAAAATATTTAAAATTTTTATTTATTTATAAATTTATCATTTATTTTTAATTATTTATATTTTATCTTAACCTCAAATTCTGACTTTACCTATGTGTAGACAATATAATAAAGAGGTAATTTTACACGGGAATAAAATTAAACGAAATAGAGAGAAATAATCTCCCCTCAACCACGTTTTTTTATTTTTATTTTCTTATTTAAAGTTTAAAAAAAATTTAATTTATTTTTAAATTTATCCTTCTTTAATTATTTATATTTTATCTTTCTAATCTTAAACGGTGGTTCTGTCTCTAAATTGACGATTTTATAATAATATAAACTAGAATCTTCTTACAATAAAATCCCTCTCCCAATCTTTCGGGACCCATCTGATAATACATACCCTTCAATATAAATAAAAAGATTTCAAAATTATAAATCCACGTGCGTATCATATATTGGATTTGATTCATTATTTTAAAGAAAATATATTTAAATCTAAATCAATAAAGACACTGATTGTGCCAGATTTGAAACATCTTATCTACCTATAAAACCAATTAAACATGTGGGTTTTTATAGTAATAAATATTTAATATTTAATTTAATTTAATTTAAACTGAAAGGGGAGGAAGATGGGTGATGGGCCAAGTCTTTTGGTAAATAAGCAAAAACAAGAAACACGAGAGAAGAGCGACGACAGAGACGTAGAGTTTTTAAAATTGTAATAAAGTGGATAAGGTTAAGGTACTATTAAATGCTGAAACTTATCCAAACTTGCCAGCTTAACAAGAACTCTATCGGCGTGCTGTCTGGGGTCATTTTTGTCCCCCAATACAAGTCAAAATATCATCCTTTTTTTTTAATTTTTTTTTTCATTTTTAAGGTTTTCAAAAACGGAAATTAGAAATAAAAAGGCTTATATAATATATAAGTATTTAATATATACTAAATTTTATATTTAACTATCTAAATTAGTTTTTAATAAAATTAATTACATAATATATTTTTTTCATTAATAAAATTTTGAGTTTTTTTTTAAGTAAAAATATGTATCTAACATAATTTTCATCAAAGTAAATATTTAATATATATATATATATATATTTAAAATGGGTATTTCATATATTTTTACTTAATGACATATGCCGATTTTTTGGAACTTAGAGAAAAATATGCATACATTATAACTATTATTTTGATCAAAATATACATTATAACTTAGACAAAAATAATTTAGTTATTTATTTTGATAAAAAATATTTTAAATACTTACTTTAAATAATAAATACTTTAAGTATATATTTTAACTAAAAACATATCTTAATTAAAAATACATTATAAGTGCTAAAATTAAATAAAAAAATTTAAATATTTATTATAATAAAAAAATAAATACTTAAATGAATGATATGTTTTAAAGACTTATTTGTAATATAGACTAATAAAAAATAGTACTAAGTTTGAAGCCAACCGAACGCGAACCGAAGACATGACTTAACTGGTTGGCGTCTGGTTGTCATTATTAGGTCACAGCTCATCTCATCCGCTTCGAAATTCCAATTTCCATAACTATTTAATTAATTTAACCCATTTGCCGCTATTAGATGTATTTACGAGAATACCCTCTTCTGTTTCATTGAACTGTTCCTGGAATATTCCCTTCTTTCCAAGTCAAATTTCAATTGTAGTTTTCCTTTTCTAATTAAATACGAAATAAAGAAATACAAAGACCAGATACAATTTACTTAAAAATAGAATTAAATAATAGAAAGATAAATAAAAAAAAAAGCTGAATGGAAGAATAATATGCTGCGAAGATTTTTTTTGGGGTGTGTCGGCCGGTGCATGCACGCACCCAATTTTTATGGAGATAAAAAAATGTTATTTAATTAAATTATAAATATATTTAAATGTACAATTTTTACTCTAAATGAATTTAGCGTAAAGATTAAATTAGTATACTGAAAAATACAGAGCATACGATTGATTAGTACACGGATATAATTACTTTTCAAGTTGGATTAATCGAAATTAACCGTAAAATATTATAAAAAATTATTTAATATCATTAATTAGTTTTATAAAATAAATAAAAGAGACGCGTAAAAGAGAATAAAAATATATAGTGTACATATTTAAGTAAGATATTGAAATTAATCTTGGACAAATCCTAATCACTCTTGACTTAGAGTTTACGACACAAATGTTGTAATAAAGTTTTAGATGCTTAGCCTTAATCCCCATCTTTGATTTGTCTATTAATTTAATTAAGTATGCAGAACAAGCCAAGAAACGTGCGTTGGAGGATAACTTTGTTTATTCAATGTCCAAATCTAGAGTTGCTTTGGTTAATCAACCTACTACCCTACTCATCGAGAGAATAATTAAGGTTGGTTTTAGTGTAATTTAAGCTGGTTAATGATATTGTTGAGACAAACCACCTGTAGGATAAAAAACATTTTTATTTATTTTCTGAAATGTTCCTAAATATACTTTAAATATAAAAGAACAACAATGCATTAATCATATTAACTAATTATTTCATCCAGAATAATTAAAAATTCAATCAAATATTTCGAAAAAAAAATATTAGTCTTACAGATACAAATAAATATCATCATCAATTATAAATAATAAATACTATTAATATCAAATATAAAATATATATAACAATAACCACGTTTTAATAAATTAATTTTATAACAATTTAAATATGATATATTTTTAGTGATTATAAACGTCTATTGACGTTTATTAATTTAAATTATCCTCTGTAGTCTATCGCATTCCTTATCATAATCTATAGTCAATATACGAAATGAGTTATGTCCATTCAAATTATTTTTTAAAATCAATTTTAAATTAAATCCCCCACTACTAGTGGTAACGTCAAAAGATAAGGATAAAAAACATAATCAAAGGCTCCACTACTATTTAGTGTAGGATATCAACCAATCTTTTATTTCAAATATATATTATATTATATAAATAAATAATATTTATTAAATCTAATTTCATATTCTTGTTTATCCCCTAAAAGAATACATTTTTAGAAAATACCTGACCCCTTTTCTTTTTTCCTTTTTAACATAATATGATGCTTACATATACTTTTTATAAATAATATTGCTCAAGTTTAGATTATAAAAATAATCAACTGAATTTTTTACTAATCATTAATTGAATTATTTTTTAGTTCAAAAAAATTCAAAAAAAAAAAGTTAGTTAAGTTGATTTTTGAATTAATCAAAATTTATTATAAATTTTTAAGTGAATTATATAAATGATAAATTATGTTAAAATATTTTTTTAAACATTAAACTTTCAACAACCATTAAACTTATTAAATTATTATAAAATATCAATAATTTATTATATATTGATAAATATTAAAAATAATAATAATTTTTAATAAATCAATAAATTTAATGATTTTATACTGATTCGATAAAGTTTAATGAATAATTTATAATATATAAAAATACTAATAATTTTATAAATTTTAAAAGTATAATAATCAAAATAAATATATATAACATTATATATAATTTAATTTAATTTAATGCAATTTAATTAATTATTTAATTTTAAATCAAATTAATCAATACTAAAAATTTAAAAATCAAAATATTAAATTTAAAATTAACCTACTGTTTAATTATTTTTTTTTTAATTTAATTAATTAATTCATTTAACTGAAACTTAACACACCTATTAAAAGCGAGAGCTATGATCCCAAGCATGGCTACAAAATAAAATAAACAATAAAATAATTCTAAAAATAAAATATATTGTTGAAATAATAATAATTAAACCGGAAATTGAAATTTAGAATTACACATTAATTTTAAAAAAGGGAAAGGATGTACTGAAATGGGAAAAGGGTATTTACGTCAAACCACAAGAGCTAAATTCAAAAAGAGAAACCATGGTTAAAAAAGTAACCCAGGTAAAGACGGCAACTTTCGATATTATCCTATTCGCAAATGGCAATATAATAATTAATATTTAAAAACAAAAATAAAAATAAAACAAACCGTATATATTTTTCTTGATTTTATTTTCACACTTTGAATTCATTATTCAGTCATTTCCAACACATCTTCCATTTTCTTCTTCGCTCTTCTTTCCTCGCACGTTCCTTCTCTCTTTCTGCTTCATCTTCAACTTTAACGAACTTTTCCTCCGTTTCCTTGCATACAGGAATACCGCTTCTCGTCGGCCGCCGGTTTTCTTTTTTCATACCGCCGTGACGTACAAGTAAGTAACTCTCCTTTCGGAATTCTTATCGGTTGCACCGTCGTTTTGTTTGCGTCTTCTGTTATTTGATCTACTGTTAAGTTGACTAACGGTTAGTTTCTTCGGCTTTTGTTTATATCCTGTTTGGTTGCTTAGAAAATGCGGGAGAAATAAGCTAAATCGAAGTTTTTTTTAATTGTTCTCGTTCTCTCTCTAAAAACAATAGTTTATTTTGTTTTTGTTAAACGGAGGAATCGGATGCCGTTGATTAGTTTAATATTTATATTTTGAATTAATGATAAGATAAAATGAAACTCGAACGGTTATTATAACATTTTTCCTGTTGAAGTTCCTGCGTGATTTTTTTTTCTTCTCATGAACTTCTTACTTTTTTTCGATTTTATTATAATTTTTACTGTTGCGTGCTTTGACTCCAGATTTCGATTTTTTTGTTTGATTCCGTTTGCTTGGTTATGATATTAGCACACTTTCTTCTTTCTTACTTACTTTCTTATTTTAATATATATTTGCTGCAAATTACCTGCGATCAAAATAAGGTTGTGGATATATTTTTGCCAAGAATAGGAAAAACTACAAATTAAGTAGTCTCAAGGTTTCTTTTGTACTTATTGCTACGTTATTTTTATTTTGCTTTAGTCATCAGATTAGCTTGATTATTTTTGGATGAAAATGCTAAAGATGAGCAGTTAGAGAATGCTTAGAAATATTGTGAAAAGTCAAAACTACAGCGAAATAAAGTAAAAAATAATTACTCTTATTTGAGTTCCACAGTCTCCACACAGTTAGAAATCATGGTGTTTAATCCTCTGTATTGCTTCCTCGATTGATTTGGTTGATTAATGTGAATGAGCTCCGCTAATTATTATCTTTCGGTCTGCAGATCTTTGAACATTTCAATCGAAACGGTTTCTTCTAGTGTGGATTTTCTTTGTATGCTTTCTTCTAATAGAAGCTTTCATGGCGTCAAGATCATGTGCTAATTTTTTACACTTGGTCTCTGGGGATCTACTTGATATTCCTCAGACTCCAAGAGCTCTTCCTCGTGTAATGACTGTTCCTGGGATCATATCTGACATGGATTCCTGTAGCAGTAATGATGGGGATTCAGATGTAACCTCATCTGGGTGTAGAGAACGCAAAATTATAGTAGCAAACATGTTACCTTTGCATGCTAAAAGAGATGGAGAAACTTCTAAATGGCGCTTCAGCTGGGATGAAGATGCACTTTTACTACATCTAAAGGATGGATTTTCTCCTGAAACGGAGGTTGTATACGTAGGGTCTCTCAAGGTCGATATAGATGCGAATGAACAGGAAGAAGTTGCCCAAAAACTGTTAGAAGATTTTAATTGTGTTCCTACATATCTACCTACTGATTTGCAGAAGAAGTTCTATCTTGGGTTCTGTAAACAACATTTGTGGCCTCTTTTCCACTACATGCTGCCCATGTGTCCTGACCATGGTGATAGATTTGACCGTATTCTATGGCAGGCATATGTTTCTGCTAATAAAATATTCGCTGACAAGGTTATGGAAGTAATCAATCCAGATGATGATTATGTTTGGATTCATGATTATCACCTGATGGTTCTTCCTACATTTTTGAGGAAACACTTCCATAGAATTAAGCTTGGATTTTTCCTCCACAGCCCTTTCCCTTCATCAGAAATATATCGAACATTGCCTGTTCGGGATGAGATTCTGAGGGGACTGCTGAATTGTGATCTAATTGGTTTTCATACGTTTGATTATGCACGTCATTTCTTGTCTTGCTGCAGTAGAATGTTGGGCCTTGATTATGAATCTAAAAGAGGGCATATTGGTCTTGATTACTTTGGTCGCACAGTTTTTATTAAAATTCTTCCAGTAGGTGTTCATATGGGTAGACTTGAATCAGTGTTGAATCTTGCCTCCACTGCTGCCAAGGTCAAAGAGATTCAGAAGCAGTTCGAAGGGAAAAAAATGATTCTTGGCATAGATGACATGGATATTTTCAAAGGCATCAGTCTTAAACTACTGGCTATGGAACAGCTGTTACAGCAGCATCCATGCTTGCAGGGTAAAATAGTCCTCGTTCAGATTGTGAATCCTGCAAGGGGATTTGGAAAGGATGTCCAGGAAGCTAAGAAGGAGACTTATATGACTGCTAAAAGGATCAATGATGCCTATGGTTCACCCAAATATCAGCCAGTTGTTTTGATTGATCGTCCTGTTCCCCGTTATGAGAAATCTGCTTATTATGCCCTGGCAGAATGTTGCATAGTAAATGCTGTGAGGGATGGAATGAATCTGGTTCCTTACAAGTATATTGTTTGTCGGCAAGGAGCGCCTAGCATGGATGAGGCATTGGGTGTAAAGCCAGAATCTCCTCGAACAAGCATGCTTGTTGTTTCTGAGTTCATTGGTTGCTCACCGTCTTTAAGTGGAGCAATAAGGGTTAATCCTTGGGATATTGATGCTGTGGCCGAGGCTTTAAATACAGCTATTACCATGCCGGAGTCAGAGAAGCAATTGCGACATGAGAAACACTACCGGTACGTCAGTACTCATGATGTGGCATATTGGGCTCGCAGCTTTGCCATGGACTTGGATAGAGCGTGCCAAGATCATTTTAGTAAGCGATGCTGGGGCATTGGATTTGGCCTTGGTTTCAGGGTTGTGTCTCTTTCTCCTAGTTTTAGGAGGCTTTCTACTGATCACATTGTTTCGGCATATAAACAAACAAATAGAAGAGCAATATTTCTGGACTATGATGGCACCCTTGTTCCGGAAGCTTCCATTATTAAATCTCCTAGCCCTGAAGTTATCTCTGTCATCAAGACTCTTTGTGATGATCCTAAGAACACTGTGTTTATTGTTAGCGGGAGAGGGAGAACCTCACTTAGTGAGTGGCTTGCTCCATGTGAGAAGCTGGGAATAGCTGCTGAACATGGGTACTTCATAAGGTACAGTTACTATAAGTTTTTTCTAATATGTCACCATTAACGATTATAAATGCCTAAAATAAACTTAGGTCATTTCTGTTCTGCTGCAGTTGGAGTAAGGACTCTGAATGGGAAACCAGTCCTGTTGGTGTTGACCTTGAATGGAAAAATATCGTGGAACCTATTATGAGGCTGTATACAGAGGCAACAGATGGCTCCAGCATCGAGCCGAAGGAGAGTGCTTTGGTGTGGCACCATCAAGATGCGGACCCTGATTTCGGATCATGCCAAGCTAAGGAATTGCTGGATCATCTAGAAAGTGTTCTTGCAAATGAACCGGCAGTTGTTGATAGAGGCCAGCATATTGTTGAAGTTAAGCCACAGGTATGAAAAAAAGTGATTCTCCCCTAGATTCTGCCTCCCTCCTCCACTTTCATATTTATGTGTGTAACATAGTAATTCACCTTTCCATTCAGGGAGTAAGCAAAGGGCTCGTTGCAGACAAGGTTCTGTCAAGAATGGTCAATAGTGGGGAACCACCCGATTTTGTGATGTGTGTTGGTGATGATAAATCCGACGAAGATATGTTTCAGAGCATAATAACTTCAGTTTCTAATCCATCCTTGCCCATTGCTCCGGAAATCTTTGCATGCACCGTTGGGCGAAAGCCTAGCAAAGCTAAGTATTACCTCGACGACACAGCTGACGTTTTGAAGTTACTTAAAGGCCTTGCAAATGCTACAATTGCAAAGCCTAGGGTACTGCCACATATTCAGGTTTCTTTTGAGAGTAATGCTTGACATAGACTTGGTAGCCGGCTTAAATTTTACCAGTTCTACACATTGGAGTGTCCGATTTGCTTCAAGGGATTCCCTTGAATGAGAGAAACCTCAATCTTTAACTTATCTGAAGCTTTGTTGGTACTTTCCAGATACGATTTGAGATAGCGGCACGACGACAACCTGTAGCCGAAAGTGGAAAGCTAAATGCTCGTCATTATTATTGTTGTAAATGATGATAGTGAAATCGTGCATTTTTCTGGTGCTAGCAAAAACGGTATGGATGAGTTAATTCTTACTTGTTTATAATGGTATTTAGTATTTACTTATCGGAGGCGCCATTGACTTGTATAGATACATTGCTTTCCAATACAAATTGTTGCCAATTTGATCTTCAGTTTCTCATTTTTTGAGATTATTTTGCTCAAATTATAAGAAACATCTTTTATTTTTGAAATTATTAGAACTACTTAAAGAGGTTCAGAATGTAATACTTTGAATTTTAAAGGATACAAATTCGATTTTGTAATTGTCCTCATGATTTCGGATTAGGGTTTTGTCCAGACTTATATGGATTGATTCATGATGAATCTCTTAAATATATATTTTTACTTTTTGATAATTAACATATATTTTATATTAAAGTCGAATAGGATTAAATTAATATACTACAATGGCTTTAGTAAATATGCTTGGGACTGCAATTAGACAAAGTTCCGATTTGGAAATTTTTTAACCCAATGGAAGACTTTTTTGAGTCATTTTTTTCATCTTACCCGCAGGTGATCCACTCTGTTCTTTGACTGCTCCCGTCCCGTTTTTCTTTTCCCCATAGTTTCCGTTTCGTCACTGAAAAAAACATAAACTTGGTTTTCTGTGTCGCTCAAATCCAGTTCTCTGCCTGTTTCTATTGCTTAGAAGTTAGATCTTTGAATTCCACAAAAAGATCCTAAAGTAAGTTTGCGAATAGACAAATACGGTTAAGTTCTAAATAGCGCTAATTTGGTGATTGGCTTAGTTGAAGCATTTGTTTTAGTTTCGATTCGATCCATTTCGAGTTCTCTACTGAAGTTTCGGACCTTGACACAATCATGGATCCTTTTTCTTCCAGTACTCGTATAAGGTGAGCACCAAAGTCGTATTGTTGCCCGTTTCTTCGTTTAGTTCTCATTTTGCTTTTAATTTGAAAATTAGATCAAATGAGTTTGTTTATCTGATTGGATTGTGATTTTGATTAACATTTAAAAGAGCGTTTTTTTTTTTTCAATGGGGTTGTTTTGATCACCCTGATGGGAATCTGGGGAGTTCCGTTGTAGTTTGTGCTACTTAAAAGATGATTGCATATGTATTTAGAAAGTGTAATTTGTTTGCCTTTTTGGCTTTCATAATTTGCTTCTTCTAGTTATCTTTTCATAATTAGTTGCATATGTTTTGAATTACCATAATTTGGTAATTTGTTTGAGAGTAGCTTTTTTTTTGGATAATATCGAATGATGCGCCTTAACACTGGATGGCAAACAAACGTTCCCCTGGCCCTATTTGGTGAGGTACATTTGATCAGGCGCATGCTTGGTGCACTGAGATGCACCTTTGTATGATTGAAGTTTTTCGAAGTTTAGTTTTTTTTTTCATCAGATGTACCTTCACTAGTAAGAATGAGTAGTCTCAAACTCTTATTCTCACTATTTGAGTATTCTACAACTTTTAAGCCATAAGGAAATCCTGCATATTGACCCCCAAAATTGCAGTTTTTTAGATAAACTAAACCACTTTTGGAGTTTATTATACAGCTTAAGCTGTACACATTGGAGAAAGGGGTCTCTAAGGTAGATGTAAGTTTTGGGTAAGAAGAACAAGGGGCCATGGATGCCCACTTCCTATGAGTGAAAAGTTTCATCTCAGTCAAGACATAAAGTTGGTTGTCATGATTACTTAAATTGGAGAAAGCTTGTCT
Source organism: Abelmoschus esculentus (assembly GCA_035048815.1). Taxonomy (NCBI): domain Eukaryota; kingdom Viridiplantae; phylum Streptophyta; class Magnoliopsida; order Malvales; family Malvaceae; genus Abelmoschus; species Abelmoschus esculentus. The sequence continues at coordinate 1,890,507 of JAUCBN010000031.1, read as the reverse complement.
AAGCTGTATGTCAAAGTTAATGAGCAAGACATCTTTTGTGCCTTTTTTTGTCCCAAATAAAATAGATGAATCTATGATTGACTTGATTTTAGTTTATAGCCTTTATATTTTATTTTTCTTCCTTTCCTAACGTCTTTGTTACTTGAAAATTGGGCATGCATCACTCTGCTTACTTTTCTGCTTGGAGATGTTAGATATATCCTCAAATAGATTTTTTTCCTTAAAAAAAAACAATTAAAATGTTTGAATTTACTTCTTCAATTCGGGGACACAATACATGCTATACGTGCATGCAAACAAACTGCAGAAGAAGAACGTGCTCTTATTAGGAAAGAGAGTGCTGCCATTAATGAAAATGATTGATATTATAGGCATCATAATCTGGCTAAACTCATGTTCATTCACATGCTTGGATATCCTACTCATTTTGGCCAAATGGAGTGCATGAACTTTGAAGTTGATTGGACCTGCTGGATTTCCAGAGAAGAGGGTTGAATACCTTGGTCTTATGTTGCTTCTTGATGAAAGTCAAGTTCTCATGTTGGTGATTGGTCAGTGGTCACAAACTCAGTAAAGCAGTATCTTTTGTGTAGACTCTTCTCAAGCTTTTCTTTTAATCATTTTGTTCTGAATGAATAACGTTGTTATTCATGAGGTGGTATTACAAGTGTAAAAATAAGAAAATGGAGGTATTTGCTTTCAGGTGGTGATTTTCTACAAGATCTTCTTGGTGTTGTTTTGTCAAAACCCTCCTGCACAATCAGGTTAGTTGGGATGCATAATGGTGAATATTTAAGGAACATTTTATGACCGAAAATAATTTTTTCAAGCATGTGCTTAACTGCTTATGTTTTGAAATATTTTGACCTTCAACTTAGTTTTTTGGGCTGCGATAATGCTGACATTAGTGTTTTCTGAGTAATAAATCTGCTGCTAAACCCAAATATATTTTTTTTCCTTTATCCATTTTATTTATATTTTACTTGTCGAGAATTAATCATTTTTCTGATAATAACCATGGTGGACAATAGTTCAGGCAAACACTTGTTGATTTAAATTAGTCGTTTCTAAACATTTCTAGACAATCCAATTTCTTGGATTGTTAGCTACTACTATAGTCATAATTATAAATTCTAGATTGGTTTGCAATTATAATGGATGTGCATGGTTACGATGCATTAATTTGCCAGTTTTTAGAGTGTAACAATGTTAAATCATCTTTCTCCAAAAGCAAACTTTGTACTGCATAGGCATAAAAATCTTAAGTGTTTGGTTCACGGATAAAAGTGAAGCCTTTTTAGTGCCTAATCTCTTCTTTCCTGTTAATTGAAAAAGATTGATTTTATTTTTGATTTGGCACTGGCAGGCGCTAGTAAGTAACCCTTCAAAAGCTGGGACAGATGTTCTGCTGGATCTTTTGTCAATTGTGGAACATTGCTTCCTGCAGGAAACAGCTCATCTACATCTGACATATTATCCTCCAGTCAAGATAACAAAGCACCACTTGCAAATTTAAATGGCCTTGCATCACTTTCCTCAGTTTCTGAAAATGCCGTTTTTCCTTGCAAGCTCTGCTCCAGTGATGGATTTATTGGATGAGCTTGCCCCTGGTCCTCAAAAACATGGTAAGTTTTAGGAAATCTGTTTTGCTGATACGGTAACCTATTAGTTGCGAAAGTAGTTATTAGTTTTCTATTATATGGACAGAGGAAAGCAGTCAAGCTTATCCATCTTTGGTTGCATTTCAAAGCATCTCCTTAAGAATGGATTTTACTTTTCAAATCAACCAGGGAACCCTCAAACAACGTTGATCCAGGCTACTTTTACAAATCTATCATCTAATGTTTACAACGATTTTCTATTCCAGGTGTTCCAAAGGTAATTCAAGTTGTTTGTTTACCGAGTGTGGTGCCAAATGGCACGAGATTTCATTTTTTGTGGGGTTTATGTTATGTTAAAATGGAGTGAAACTGTTCAAAAAATCCCACTTTAGTTGATTTCATGTATAATATTGTAAACCCCTTCCGATGAATTTTAGGCTTAAGATGCACAAAAACAGAAATGTGTTATAATTTGGAATACATGGTGAAGGTGTGATGTTCAGGCAAATCAAGCATGCTAATTGGCCAATTAAGCATATCAATAGATTTGATATTCAGATTATATTATGTACAATTTCCCCCTATCCTAAGAATACAACTTGGAGCATATTCTGGTTATAGGACAGTTGGAGGGTATAGCCTGTATATTTCTGACAATATCAAAGTATTTTTCCATTAACTTTTCATAACATGGTAGCCTCGAGCTAGCAGAAGTTTTTGTTTTGAATTATTAGACTTTTATCACATTAAATTCCCTAGTTTTTGGTGATTTGTCTCCATTTCCAATTAATACTACAAATGGGTCTGAGGTGTTTAATATTATTAAATTCATTAGAGAAGAAAGCAATGGGGGGATTTCAATGCAAATTGAAATTGTAAAGCCCCAATGCAATATTGTTCTTTCTAATTGCACATGGGGTGCTCTTTATCTCCCCAATGCATGCGGAGAGATGCATATGCAGCCTTAGGAACACTAACTTGAACCTCAAGTCTCAAATGCGGTTTACTCATCAGATGGTTAAAAAAGGGACAACAAGGTAAAGTCACTTGTTGGAAATTTGCAATGGGGCCATTGGCCTTGAGTGGTTAAAATGGGACAAGAGACCTTGGATTCTTCTTCCACCAAATATCAATAATCCATATGCTATCTGTTTGTCTTTTTAACTTTGAGCTTGTAAAAAAATTGATGTTTTGACTTATGTGCTTCTCTTTCTCTCTCATGGAGTTGTTATTATTGTGATCTCTTTAGCTTACCAAATGCCCTCATGCCTGCCAGTCATGCATTTGCTCATATCATCACTTTTGTTTTGACTTTTGGCTCACATTGCTGTCATCTTTGCCTACTCCTGCACTTCTTCATATGGTCAAGTCTCACATGCCTATCTAATAATGTATAGGAACAAAACAACAATCAGGCGCCAGCAGTTTTGTCTTCTCCAATAATCATATCACCAAGCCTCTACTATTGTGGGAGGGGGGCATCTATTGAATCAAATGGTAAGAAATTTGATCTGATCCGACTTGAATCCGAAATAATCGGGATTTACTGTGACTACTAGATATTTAAGTCTTGAAAAGGAAGAGAAAATCCATGCATTTCCCTTTTGTGTAAAAGTATGAGTACTGTGGAGTGAGGACTAGAACAATTTCAAGTTTCAAGAAAGCTTCAACCATATGCTATCTGCTTATTGACATGTGGTGATTTAAATGATCTCTCTACTCTTAAATGCAGTTTAATGAAGAGGTAAGCTTGGGATCTGAATTTAGATTAAGACAATGATCATAATCATATGACCCCACAATCCCACTTATGTCTGGTGCCAACTTTTTCCATACAATGGCTACACTCACTAGAGTCCTTCAAACCACTTTTTTGGGATCCCACCATCCCTCATCATACAAAGCAAAAGAAGGCAGGCTCCTATTACAACATCAAATTTTGGGTATTTACCAGAGTAAAAAAATAAAAAGAAAGCACCAGATGATATGACCTCACACTCACAGTGTATCCTTTTTTTCTTTTTTCTTTTTCTGTATTATTCTCTTTTAGTGTTGTACATTGGTGGCAGAAGAAGAAAGAGGTGGAGTAAATATTAGAATCGACTTTTTACTTTGATATAAAGTAAGAACACAAAGAAGCACATTCATGGAAGTTACATTGCACCAGTAAAGAATCAAAATTCTTTGAAAGAAAAGAGAAAAGTAAAAAAAAAAGCTAAAAAGGAAAAGCTTAGACAATTAGATTCATTGAATATGTATGACTACAATGAAGTACAAAGGAACAGTAAATACCTTAGGTAATCTGAGTTCTACTATCAGTCCATGGAAAACCAGCAGTAACAGATGAAGAAGAACCTATGGTATCTGAAGAAGTTGGGAATTTACCCTTCTTAGACCATTGCCAGATCTTGGAAACAGAAAAGCTTTCACCTTTACTTGTCAAGTTAATTTTCTTTCCCTCAACATCCCCATCATTTGATGAATTCCCATTCTGCCCACCCCTTCCCTTCACAAGCTTCATACTACCAGCAATGCCATTGTTTCCTCTAGAGGGGAACAAAGCTACCTGCAACTCATCAGCAACCACATATTGGAAGGACCCCATTGAGTAACATCTCCTAGCATCTAAATTACTGCTACTGCTCTCCCCTTCACCTTCGCCTTCACCTTCTCTCCCTTTTCTGTCATTGGAACTTCTAAATTTGCCTAATCTGACTGAAAACACCCTCTTTCCAATGTCATTCTCAGCTGGTTTAGGGCCAACAGACACCCCACTTCCTCCATTGCTTGATAACATGGTTTCCTCCCTTGGATACTCGAACTCAAAAACAGGGTTTTCAATTGGGAGTTCAGGTGTGAAAATGGTCCCTCTACAAAGGGGGCAAGTGGAGTTAGACATCAACCATGTGTCTATGCAGTCTATATGGAAAGCATGGCTACACAAAGGAAGCAATCTCAATTTGTCATCTTCTAAGAACTCACAGAGACAAACTGCACAATCAAATGGCTCTTTCAACCCCACTATTTCCTTGTAAAGAAACACAGGCAGAGCATCTATGAAAGATTGATCAAGACCCGAATCATGAAGATGGAAGAGCTGCTGTAACTGTCTTTGGTAAGCATCAGTCCCCGACATTTCCTGGTATCGGTCGGATTCCGATAAAGACGAGGGAGACCTATGCTTCATGAGAAATCTAACAAGCAAATGGAGAAGGCCAGATATGAAAAATATCACAGCCAGAACAACAATGATGAACAAAACAGCCGGGCTTATTTTACTAGCAGAAGATGATGAAGGAATGGGGTTTGGTTGCTTTTGATATTCATTACTGTATGGCAATGGAGGAGAGGAGAAAGAAGAAGAAACATGGTAATAACTCAAACCACCAGCTTTTAGCTTGGTTTCAGATTGTTCCCAAGACATTTTAAGAAATGGGCATGCTTAAAACACCCTTTTCTTCAACTTTCTTGAATCAAAACAACTCTGAAACCATGTTTTCTTGGTTCCTTTTAGATTAAACCCAGCTCATAAACAAGCAATGCAAAACCCAGCTAAGAAGATTAGAGAACTAAAAAACTGTAGAATCTAGAAATTGGTGTGACAAGAACAAGAGGACGTCTTCTCTAAACTATTCTAAGACTTCAAAATCGAGTCAAGGAATTAGTTGACCTACCTCTGAAAAATGGATGGAACACCCAAATTTAACAATTTTCTCCGGGGATTATTGCAGTAAACCCCATTTGCTCCTTTTGGAGTTTCCAATTCCCTTTACATTGGCTTGTTGTAGACAAAGATGGAGAGAGAGGGCGCGGGGCAGGTTAAGGTAAGCTTCTAAGAAGCGAAGGATTTTGGGACCAAAGTTACTATGGAGGGCTGTTTTTGTCATTTACATTGACTTGGATTTTTGTTATATTAGTATAATGATAAATTTAGCCTTTTAATGTCTATATAGGGTATAAAATGTAATATTACTCATTAAACTGAGTGAACAGGGTTTGAGTTAAATTGTTATTATATAGGGTATAAAATATAATATAGGTATAAATTTTGGTAGAAAATGACGTGTTAAATAGAATTTATTATATAATTTTTTGATTTTTCGAGTCTAATTTTATAACTTTATGTTGAGAGGATCCTACACCTGTTCCACAGGTAATTTGTTAATGAGATGGGGATTTACCCTTTGCTTCCTGCGAGACAAGGGTGTTCAAAATCAGTCCAACAGGTACTTAACGACTCAATAAATTTATAATGCGAGTTAAAAAAGTGAAAAAGACGTTAAAACATAATAATAATATAATATAAATATTAAATTAATTGGACCGTTGGGTATTAGGCCGATTTTGAACACCCCTACTACCAATGCTTATGTCCTTGGTCCACTTCCTGGCCCATCATCAACTTGGTGTAGTTTTCATTTTGCACCCACAAGATGATATTGGGCCACGCCCTAAGCCTATCCTCTATAAGATCAGTCTCGGCCCATTCAAAGAAAATCAATAAACAAGAAAAAAAAATATTCAGGTGTCCTTAGGTTTTCATTAATACACAGATGGTTATTTTATTATCATTAAATCATATAATTCATATGAACAAAATCAAGATGAGAGAATAAGATATAATTAATTTAATAACGAAAATAAAAGATATAAAATTCAAATAAATTGAAAATTAAAAGTATAAATAATTGCCAATATCGTATCTCATATTAATAAAATCATTAGTTGTCATGTAAACATCGATGTGAATTATGTAATAATATGGTGTGGTATAAGCGATAATTTAAGAATGAGATTTGAACGTTCAAAAATTTGAGGACCAATTTAGAAAGAATCATAGTTTGATGATAAAAATAAAATTTTAAAGATTAATTTAAGATAAAAATCTGGAGAATAAAATAAAAATACTTAAAAATTAATTAAAACTAAAAATTATAATTTAAGGATGTATTAAATTTTAAGTTGAATCCCGGTTTTACATGTGAGTATTATTTATGAATTATGTTATACTGATTTTTCTCTAATAACAAAAATAAAGGCTTAAATGATATATGTATTTATATAAAAGTATGACTTATTATTATGTTTAATTAAGAGAGAATATAGAAACTTGGTTTTTCTCTAAAACCTAGTTTTATATTCTTAGCCGCCGCAAGCATTTTTTTATTAAGCTTTTATTTTTATTTTAATATAAGGTGGTAATTAATTTTAATATTGATTTTCGATTATTGATGTTTATTATATTTTATTTTTAAATTTTAATATTTTTTTTGTTAATATGGTATGTGTTTTCTCTACTTTTGTAACACATTTTTATTAATTTTTATGACTTGTTTTATCTATCGTTTGATATGATTTTAATATACCGTAATGATCATTTGTTGTTCATATAAAAATCATCAAGACATTAATTTTATTATTTGATTTTGTCGGTGGTCTTATAAAAAAATAATCCCTACTTATTGACAATTTGTTAACCGATTAATTATAAAAGTGTAGCGAGTAATCTAATTGATAATTTGATTCATTTATCACTCAATTTTCATCTCGTAAAATGTATCTTTTGACTAAAAACAAGAAAATCCATAAAAAATTTTAGAATCTCCATAAAAATAATTACCTTTACTTTACTTTTGTATAAAATTTTTAATAATTAGTTATTTTTTAATACATTGTTATAATATCTTTCGCAATAATTATAAATCTGGGTATCATTGTTCAAAAAAAAAATCAAAATCTATAAACAAACTCAAAGGACATAATCTATGGCAGATTTCAGAATCTGCACTGTTTAACTATTAACGAAGAACAAAAGTTAGTACTTAGTCGGTCCATACCAATATTAACAAATAACACAGAAAATAAAAGATTTAAACCTACAACAACAGTATAAAATTACTACATTTTTACGCCATTAAAACAATTAAACCATCTAAATTCTATGGTAATCTACAATTCTACATACATATTTAAAGAAGAAAAAAAAAAAGAGATTACACTGAGGGTTCGTAAATCTTGGAAAGAGCTTGCAAAATTTGAATCTGTGACTGCAAATGCAGTATATAATCTGCTGTCATCAAAAACAGCCGATCCGGTTGCATCCCTTTCCCTCCGGGAATTAGCTTTTGCAACGTTCTCACCTTCATTCCAACTGACCGGCCGCCGCCGCTGCCGCGAGCAGTCCGCCTCCTCCTCCTCCAATATCTCAGCTTGTTGAACTGTTTACATCTCTTTGACTCCATATGTTTCATAACGCAGGAAGTGTTTGTTTTTTTTTTTTATGTAAAGAAAAGAGAGAGATGGTAGGAGCTTTAAATGGTGTGAAGCAGGGTTGTACGACGGGACATGTGAGCCGAGTTTTGGGGTTCCTTTCGGCTACTACCACATGAATCATAAATATTAAATTTTATTATTATTATTATTATTGGATTATAATTTTATATATTTTATAAGAATGTGTCTACGTGTACATGTTTTTTTATTTTTCATGTTTAGTCACACGTTCTTTATCTTTTGTCGTTTTGTGGACGTGGGCTTTTGGTGGGGCCCATCAAATGTTTACCTCTGGACTGACCGACGCACGTATCTCAGCGTTTTGTCGGAGTACGATATTTTTTACTACTAGGCTTAGTCTATATCTATTAGTATCTAATTTGAGTTGTCCAAACCTACATAAAATAATTAAATCCTTTCGGTAATTTAACCATATACTCAAAGACTAAATATTAAGTCAAGAAAAAATATTTATTTTAAAAGATTTAGACTCGAATATAAGTATAAGACATAAGAATCTAAAAATTAAATTAAAATCCTCCCAAAATGATATTCTCCCCTCAGTTTGTATAAAAAATGTTCCCCTAGTATAAAATGTAATGTATTGTTAATTTTTTTTAAAATATTAATAAATATAATTTTATAATTATATCAATAAATATTAATAATTATATCATAAATTTTATTATCAACCTTTTCGACTATGTTATCGACTTATCGTGGTCCAAACAATTATGTTCGTTTATTTTTAAATAATTATTTAATAATTATCTAATTATTAATTACATGTAAAAAAACGATAATTCACCTTAAAAAATAAGATAAATGAATCTAGTTAGTTAAAATCATGGATGATGTGATGAAAATGATTCATGATATTATTTTTTCAACTAAATTAAACACGTATATTATTTGAATAAAATAATAATACATCATTATATAATATGAAATTATTAATATAACATACATAAATGGATAAAAATTCTATATTTCTATAGGAATATAAGTTTGTCTGGTTTAATGTAATTTTGAGGTCCCCTATCCTACTAGTCTTGCCTGGTTCTGAAACTTCCAGGATCAACGAAGGACAGTTATAAATGGGAATTAAATGAGTATTTTTTTTAAATAATTAATTAAAAATAACTCTTAAATTGGATTATTTTTAAAAAAAGTTCTTTTTAATCCATTTAAGATAATTTTACTACTATTTTATAAGGCACGGGTTTAAAATTCAAATTTTATATTAATAAATTAATAAAAAATAATTTATTATATTTTACATAGAATTCGCTTTTAATAAGATATGAGTTTAAAACCTGCTTTAATAGGACATAAGTTCAATTTATATGAACTAAAAAGAGTTATTTTTTTTAAATAATGAAATTATAAAAGTTATTTTTTTAATTAATTATTAAAAAGTGTATATTCTTTTAAAATTGCCGTTATAACTCCCTTCCATGTGCCCGGTAATGATGAGTTTCTGCATGCGTATATTCGTACAAAGTACAAACCCACCATGAATAATGCCTTCTAATTACCATTACTATAACCATATTACGTATCGTATACGTATGCCAGAGTACATATAATATTAAATACAAATAAATAAATAAAAGTATTTTTAAACCTTGTTCTCTACAAGTTGCCCCAATAGTACATATATTTAAAAGCATATGTCTAGTGGGTGTAGAAGATGGCAAAAATCACGTGGCGTGTCCAGGTGCTAACCTGGTGGCTGGCTGGCTGGCTGGATATCGAAACCTTGTAATTCCGCTAACTTCCAATTGATTCGTTGGACATGAAAATGGCCTTTGGGGTCTGTTTTTTCTTCTTCTGAATTTAATTTCATGAAAATGGAAAAACGTGTACTGTTGCAAATATAAGTATTTATTTATTTCTATCCACACAATGCATGTGAAATAATTACTATAATCATCGCATGTCGATGTTCGTATATATATGATTTACATGTACAAATAATTAGTTTCATATTTGTTCCGTTGGAGTTATATCATCCATATAAAATATGTATATAAGAGTATTATTCGTCTAGTTTATCTGATAATTTATCTTTTTAATATTTTTGGTCTCATGATATTATTTTTTCTTAAAAGGTTTTAGGATCAATCTCAACTTATAAAGTATTATTCGTTTCGGACCTTTGGTTTTATTAAATCTTACGGTTTTTTTTCTGGATAAAAACATGTTAGAAATACGAACACTTACGTCTTAAGATGATCTTGGACACCATAAACTATGTTCTCACCTTTTTAGCCGACCATGTAATTCCCTGGGATGAGCTAGCTTTGATCATGAAATGAAATCCATGCATGCAGACGCAACAAAATTGAAGAGACTGGGATTAATTTGTTTTGATGGTTGGATTTGGATTATATAAATCTGTATGACGAAGGCAGCAACTGATTTACGTGAGAAGGGCCGTATGATGATACGATAGGGAGGGCCCAGATCCTCTCCATCTTCACACAAACGGTTTGTTGCACCCTTCAACCCAGACTCACCATGTGGATTGCCAACTCATGGATCAGTAAGGGGAAAAAGGGCGAATAAAAATACCAATTGGGTGAGAGATTATATCATAGGTCTGGTCTACCACGTCAGTCGTGGTTCCTAATTAATGAAAACTACTTATTTCGCCACTAATCAGTCATGTAATTAATGTAGTTTTCAGAAATCATATTTTTAAAATGACATGAAAATTCTGATTGAAGATTCATTGGTTGAAAAAAAATGAGGTGGAGATTAATGATGAAGTGGGTGGTTATTATTGAATGGGACCATGGCTGACATGGTAGGTCGGACCTATGATATAATTTATTCGATTGGGGATATAGTATTTTGAGATTATTTAGGAAAATATCATACATTGTATAATTTTTTAAGATCAAAGTATAGTCTGTATTTTTTATTTCGGTGTCCAATTGAGATTATAATTTTTTAAATTCGTGTAACTTTTAGAGATCTATGCGTCGTAAATTTAACGAGACTTAAAATAGAGTAACTTTTAACACTTCTGAAAGCTAATTTATATCACATGTATCTTGCTATTGCTTCTAGTGGACGATGCCGACATTTTTGAAAGATGATTTACAAAAGAGAGACATCTGGTCAACATTTTCTAGCACATGATCTTCTAGCAATGATGCTTGTTTTTGTGTTCCTTATGATATTTTACAAAATATTTACGATTCAATTTTTTTATATCTAGATAGTTTATTGTTATAACGTGAAGGAGAGATGGATTGATGGACGCTGTGGTTCGCAACTTAGTGTCCACTAGGGTGAGTTGAAGTAGTGGTGAGAAGGGGAGGCAAAGAATGTAATGCAATGAGAGTGAGTCAGGACTCAGGTGGTGAGGAGAAATTATATCATACGCTCGACCTACCACGTTAGGCGTGGTTGTATCCAATAATAACCATTCATTTCACTATTAATTGTCAACTCATTTTTTTCTAACCAATGAATCTTTACTTATAATTTACATGTTATTTTAAAAAATATAATTTCTAAAAATTATATTAATTACATGATTGATTAGTAGTGAAATGGGTAATTTTCATTAGTTAGGGACTATGACTGACGTGGTAGGTCGAGCCTATAATATAATCTCTTGGTGGTGAGGGACCGGTTAGGTTTGAGGTGGGAACCGATTTCACATGCACGCACATGAGATCCTTACTCCTTAACCCTCTCAACCTCGTCAACTTATTTTTAAGACATATAAATGTCATGATTTGAATCCTCATAAAATAAAAAAAATAGATTAATATTTTTAATTATTCAATCAATTAAAAGTTTTAATATTTTCCCTTTTCTCTTGTATATTCATCAATAATTTTGGATAAAAATCGTTTGATCTTTATTGTATCTCTTTTAGTATCTCATTTTAAAATAACGAATTTAAGGTTTAAGGTTAAGAGTTGTGGTTAAAGTTTAACAAGTTAGAGATAATATGTATTTTTAAATATATAATGTAAGATATAAAAATTATGGTTAATATTTATTTTAAATATATTTTAATATAAAATATTAAAAAATTATAATTAGTGAGCAGGAGATTTTTTCTCTCCTAATTTTTCTTGTATAATTGTTTGTCCACCCAGTACTCCTTGACTATTTTGTTCCACTCATCGTTCATTTGCTTGCAGACCACAAATCGTTCATTTTAATATAAACATATTTATATTTATTGTTTTTTCTTTTCCGATTTATATATTGTTATGTGTCTCGTTTATATGAATATTAATTAGTTTTATTTATTATTGAAATATAATTTATTTGGAGAGATCTTCGTTAATCATAAAAAATAAAAAAAATAAATTAAAATTTGAGAGTCTAGATAAATAAAAAAACATTATTAACTTTTTAATAAAAAAAATTATTAACTAAAAGGGAATATACGTCGTGCAGTAGTGAAGGACTAATCCGATGGAATGGAATCAAAGGAGTGACTCACAATCATAAAAATTAAATATTTGGGCTTTAGGATATTTCTTATAAGACCCAATTTAATTCGGTAAGCCCAAATTAACCCACTGATTTTGAATTAACATTTGGGCTGATTTCTTATGTCTACTACTAATTTATGTATAAATTTGGAGAATTTTTTAATCATTAAAATATTTTTATTGTTATTAGATACATAACTCGACAATATTCAAACCTTTTAAGACATTATTCGACAGAAGAGCTAAGAATCTTTGATATGGATTATAAACTACTCTATTAAGAATATTTGGTGTCCGACTTGCTGATTATATGTACTATTTTCTTCTACTTAAAATTAAGATTTTTTTTATAATAAAGCACACAATTTAAATTAAGTTTGTATAAATGATTTTTTCTTTAATAAATTATATATTTACGGAGAAAAAAAGAAAATAACCTATAAACATTCTAATGAATCCAATTCTAATAAGTTTAGGTTATATCTAAATATGATATATTTACATAAGTAAAATAATTACACCTAAATAGAAAAACATTATCACATTTTTATATAGGATGTAGTCTAGCATGTCGGATACAGTATGAAACATTGTAATCTCAAGTCAAATTCTTTTAATTGTCCCTTATATTTTATTAAACTCGAAGAATTAGTTCTTTGATTGTTCTTCAAGGTAATGTGTACAAAAATGATAAATAATTCTAAATTCAGAAAATACTTCATATTTTGTCGGTAGTTGACAACGTACAATATCATTGATATGTTGTAAAATGTCTAATGATTACAATAAACTATTCGTGACACTAATTAAAATTATCATCCTATACTGGTTGTAGATATTTTTGTCGCACTTTAATTTTAAAGTTTAAAAATTTTAGTATATGAGTTTAGAATTTAGGGTTTATGATTAAAATTTTTATTTTAAAGTTAGGGTTAAAATTGTATGATAATATAGTTAGGGATTTAAACTTTAATTTTAAAATCCTAAAATTTGACCTAAATTCAAAATTATTACATTTAAATCTCTTAAACCCTAAACAGATTTCTAAAATTAAGATGTTATGTAAATAAAGTTTCCATAACCACTTATACATCATACTCAGTAATTAAACTATCGATGCAATAAAAAACCACTATTAAATATTTTGTTTATAATTTTCATAATATTATATATATGTATTATTTTTTAATTATCGTATTCAATTTATTGACCAACTATTCTGGATCAAATTATGTAGATGTCTAATATAGGAGTGAGCCTTTCAATTCATTTTTTCCATTTACAATGCAATATTCGAACCTCTAACTTTGCTTAAGAGAGTGACTCATCCTTTTAGACCAACTAATTATTGATATACTTTTCACATCAATAACACAATATTAATCTGCGAACAATATGCATCTCATACTTGATTTTGGTGGGCGAGTCTTCCGGAAAGAATTTTCTGTATACACAAGATCTATTTAAGTGGTACCAAATTGGTTAATATACTTCATTTTCTTCATACACATTCTAACATTGTAATAGAAGCGATTAGGATTGTTGAAGAATTGCAGTGAAATATGACCCTTATTATCATATAAACATGCAAAAAGTAAGAATCTTCAAATGAATCATACACTAACAAAGAATTTAAGCTGATATATATGAAGATTCATTATAGTATATATATTAGGTGGGAGTCTAGGCCTAAACAAAGCTTAAACAGCAAAAGAAAGCTGCTATATTTTAGTAGAAATTAACAACCCAATGAGACAAAGGGAAAATGATCATCGCCCAACTTAAACGTTAGAGGAAATCAATGCACTGTTCCCATGCACAATCTACATAGAAGAACTGGAATATAATATATAATATTTATATATGATACTCCAAATATCACTCGCTATATCAGAATCCGTTGTTGGGCCTGCCGCTTGTTACATTGAGATCATGGTGTTGGTGTTGATGATAATGCTGTTGACGACGATATGCAGAAATGGAGGTGCTGCATTCAACCATATCTTGTTCAGGCCTATACTCTTCATCGATTTCTTCTTTCGCCACTTTCTCGATTCCGATTTCGTATTCTACAGCCCTTTGCGATGACAAGAACTGCGACTGCACCGGCTGAGACTCGCAGTACCCGGGAGAAGCTTGCCGTGGTACGACCGATGGAAGCTTGGAAAGAAGAGCTTCCAGGCTGCTCATGGAAGGAGTTATTTTCATTGGCTGATTGAAATGGTCGTAGAATTCAAGTGGCGGCGGGGGTGCAACCGGCGTCCCGTCCGGGAAATGCCCCCACGGTTCTGGTACGCCATTGAAAGGGTAAGCAGAAGAGGAAGGATGGAGCAATAGTACTCCGGGAATGCTTTCTATGTAGCTGAATTTCTTTCTCAACAGAACTACATAACTCAGGTCTTCAATTACCTTTGAGTAACAAAAATGGAGACAACGTATATGGTACTGTCAGTGAAACATGTTAGCAAAGCAAATTGTGTAGCTGTAGAGAGAGAAAGAGAAGACCTTATGAACAGCTCCTAGTTGGACGACACCTTCTCTAACTGCAATTAAAGCTATGGTCTGCAAAGATATTAAATCAATTCAAAGCAAGTACAAGTAGATCTACCAAAACTCTTTCAGACATGAGAGTTTTGTGATGTGTATATCATGGTATATACCTTTATTCCGGCCTGGAACTGTGCTTCCCATGTCCTTGGATGCTACAGAAGGAAGATTTTGTGAGAAAAAACAAAGGGTGTGAAACGTAAAAGCATGGATTGGATTGGCATATGATATATTGATATATGTATATATGTGTATATGCTTACTGAGTCTGCAGAGTTATGCCATGCTGACAAGAAGTTGATTTCCTGCTCATTTGGTTCTTTGTATATCCACTTGTGACCGTGGTCTGCAGCTACTTTTCCTATCAAACTGCCCTCATGTTAACAGATCAAAAAAAAAAAAAATCAGTTTGGCTTGAAATTAATGTTACCAACTACCTACTGTTAATAGCTTATGGGAATTCTTAGTTCTTACCCTTCTCCATAGTTGTAGATTTCGTGGGACATCTTAAAGAAAAGCTCCGGTTGCAGACCTTGATAGTGTTGAAACTCACTACCGCCATGAACCGAAGAACCGGGACAGTTGCCGGAGTTGATTTCGGCTGTTGAGGCAGCAAAGTTGCAGAAACCATCTTCCCAAACTAATATCCTGCAATTTTGTGCAATATGTAACTATGAAGATTGGCGTTATATACCAAAACAAGTTACCAAAATCTGCATGGATTGGCATATACCAGTTTCTCCTGTTGCCTCTTGACCTGTCATAAGCTCCTTGGCCATCCCATCTATCATCAAAAGTAATGAAAAAACACAATTATGTCACACAAAAAGGCATACAAATCCATAAGATTAGAGAAAGATTATGACATTTGTGAACGATGCAGACATGTTTAGATTAGATCCTTTATCTTGTAAGAAAAGGAAACCTACTGAAACCAAACCTATACTGGTTTTGTTCCTTACTTGGGAGGTGGATAGTTTCTAGGTAAGATCCTCCAAAACACTGCATAAACCCATTGAGAGTTGTCATGAATACACAAGCTTCTGAGTGTGTGTTGAAGAAGATGAGTAACAGCTAATGGACTGAGATGTTCCTCCATTAAAATTCTTCAAACTTTCTCTTTCATTTCTTCTCTTTTTTTCCCCTTAAAAGAAGGGAGAAGCCAGCATCTTAGCCTCCTTTATATAAGCAAAACCAACATGGAAATGTCCCATTTATACCTCTCTTTTCTCTCTCTGTATTACTGTATTTCCATTTAACCATGCTTTAAACTTTACCAAAACAATTTCATGAGACCCCACGGTCATTACCTTCTCGGTTCCCAACGGTTCTCTTTCAGTCAATCAAATTTCAATTAAATCCTCCGTTTCAAAACCTGCACTCTCCAGTCCCCAGTCTCCTGTACTGGTTGGTTGTGTATACTACTGTTTTCCTCTTTCTATACACTTGTTATTATTCTTATGCGAACATCACCAGTTTTGCTCCATTTCTGAGTCTTTCTCTGATGACCCATATCTCTTTGAATTCAACCATCAACCCCGATGTTTTTATTTTTTTTCTTACCATTCTGACACATCTAGGTATAACCACTGATTTCAGTCCCAGGAACAGCACTTATATTTCCACCTTCTCTATTTATTCACTCTCAATGTCAAGCTGCAACGATCCACCATCATTATGGTGCATCCATCTACATGGGGTATATGATATCAACAACCAAATGCTTTACACTTATTACTAATTTACTATACATTCATGAAAGCTAAGATTAAAAATGCTTGAAAATCATTAAATGATGCAGTTTTAGGGTTGTGTGATTGTGATGTGTTTTCATAAATGTCAAACTTTGCTGCCAACTCCCAATCCTTTTCTTCTTAGTTCTTACCACACACATGTAATAATAATACAATATATATGTATGTATGTATGTATGGTGTACAGGTTGTGAGCATCAAAACACACACAAAGGGACCCCACAAATGGAAGTGCTAGAGCACAAAAATCACATGATTCTATTCATTTCTTGACAGATTCAACAAGCGGTCTGTTTGACTAGCTTAGCTCGAGAAAGATGGAGACATTTTTTGCTGTAAATTTTGAGGGTTTAGAGATATATATAGAAATTTGCAGTAAACTGATTAATATGGTAAATTGATCATCACAAACAGTATTTTTATATATATTTTTTATACACAAACATATAGAATATTTAAACAACCCTTCTTTTATATTTAAAATCTAAAATCTTAACCTATAAACTTTAAATTTTAAACTACCCAACATAAACTCCTAACCTGTATAAAATTTTTATATGTGTACACGGATATTGATGCAAAGATGTATGAGAAACCAGTGTACTTTTCTCCTAGTAAGATTTTCATTAGTTTGGGTCATTTGGGATCTATCTTTTCTTCCTTTCTCTCTCTCTCTCGTCTGCAGTTTACATGATGACTAAAAGGAGCTGCTTTCACTTCACCCTTCCTGACACCGAGAAAGTTTTTGGACAGACAATTATACTGTTGTTTTTGACCGTCTGTTTATGAGAAAGTGAGTGTGATTAGCAACTCTTATCATCCAATATTATCATCAACCGATTAGCATTTGTGTTTTGACAGCGACAGGCCATGCGTGTCTAGCTATCTTCTTCTTCATAGGGTTTATTATTGTAGGTTTATAAAGCTGGTGTTATTGTTATTGTTTAAAGTTTGCGTAGTTCGTAAATGTACGGTCCCTTTTTTGCAAGGTAAAAACAGCAGTGTCTGCCGTCTGGGGACAGTCTCTGATGAATTGGAGCCGGTAAAAGCTCAAGTGAAACGAGCTTGGATTTTTCTCATGTAAGAAGACACGACTGTTCTAGAGGGGTAAACATATTACGTAGTTTTTTTTGAAGTTAATTTTATTAGAGATAAAATCTTGAGAAAGATTACAATAGGACGTATAGTACTATAAACGAGACGAGACATATTATGAATTATTCAAGTTTGATTTATTAAAGTTTGGTCAATAATCAATTTAATTAAAATTGATTCGAGTTTGAACTTAATTTGAGTTCTTAATGAGATGAGTCAAGCTACTCAATACCAATTCATAATTATAAAGCTTGTTACTCGAAAATATAATATATGTTTTTTTAGATAAAATGAACTAAATATATGATGTTGGATGATGATGATAATAGAGATAAATAAAATGAGACTGATCATGAGCTATTTGAATTTAACTTAAACTGAAGCTTAATTAATATTTTATTCGATTAGACTTGAATTCGTTTTAATTTATTAACGAATATAATCGACCTCAATACTACTCAAACTCACATAAAATATATATAATTAAGTAATACTATATTAGTTTAAATATGGTGTGATATATACATTCGACTCATTATTGTAACTTAAAAGAACTTGAACTATTGATTTAACTAGAAATAAGTATGAAATTTAATCGGATGAAATGCATATTTTAGTTTCGGTGCGAATAATGACGCACAAAATGATACCATTTTTGATTATTGAGTTTGACAATAAACTTTAAAATGATTTATTTTATTATTGAACATATTCGGTCATTCATTAATTATTAAAAAATAATTTATTAATTATTAAAAATTAAATTATTTAAATTTTATTTAAAATTTTTAGTCGAGTTAACTTTTTGTGTCAAATTAGAAAAAAATTGAGTCGAGTTTTATTCACCCATAATATTATCATTGTTTGGATTTTAACAAACTAATGGTATAATATTTTTTGATGATCTTAATTTTAATCCTAATCCTACGTAAAGAAAGGGAAAAAACTCTAAAAGATAAAAAAGAGGTACTTTGAGTCTAGAACATATAACTTAAAAAAATAAAAGAATAAAAATGAACAACTAATAACGAAATATCTCTATTTAATCTAATAATATAATTAAAGTACAATAAACATTTTGATATTGTAATTAAAACAATTACAAATTTAATATTATAAACAAAACAACATCTAAAGTTGAATAATATTTTATTTAGTTTACCCTACTTTTTATTATCCCTAAACACTTTTTACTTCTTTTATTATAAATCAAAATCTACTGTCCTATAATACAATGATAACCTTCTAGATGCCATATTGTAATGATCCTCCCTCTTACTTTATACTGGTATATAATATTTTGTATTTGTATGGGAGACAAGAGTCTTAGTCAAGATAACAGGTGTTGGAAGACCCCATCCCTTTCTTACATTAAGGAAAATGGAATCTCTGCTCTCCCCATCCTTCCCAATGCTCCCAAGTTGTAATAAAAAATACATTTATAATCTAAGAAACAAAAAAAAAAAAATCAATAAATAAAAAGACCCAAAATTGTTTATACATATATTAATGTTGGTCTTCTGTTGAAAGGTTGACTATCAGACAATGAAACACAATCCAATATTGCATACTTCAAAGCAGGCAAAATCTCCTTATCCCCCCACAGTTCTTGCCTTGATGTTTAGGGTGCTAATTAGTTTAATATTGGTTTAGGAATGTTTGGTTGTAATATAATATGTTAGATTACAGCCTACAGGTACGGTTAGATTTCATGTTCTTGCTTTTCAGGAACATGGATTGTATCAAAGATCTAAATTTCTGTGTTTTTTTTTCTTGGAGTGATGGAATGTATCTTATCATGTAAATGTAACACTTTGTTTGTTAGCTTTAGTTGATCGATGTGATAGTATTAGAATATTAATTTAATCCACATCTCCCGACATGGGGTTTTGTCTGAGAACCGGGAAAAATGAAAACCTGCTAAGATCTTCCCAATCTATACTGTGCATGATGCATGCATCTCGAGTCTTCACGCATGCCATGCTTATGTGCCCACATGTCGATGTCATGTAGTCCTTGAGAGCTAATGTGGCGTCATATATTATCATACATAATTAAATAATTGTTTCCTTCCAAATATATAAGATTCATGCAAATACTTTAGATACTATTTAAATTTAATAATTAATAAAATCATAATAACAAACAATTTTATAAATAAAAAGTTAATGCATACATCTTTCAAATATGTATATTAATGTTATATTAAAAAATAATTATTTTTCTAATCTATTATGTATATTGATATTAAATTTTAATAATTAATAAATTATTTAAACAAATATTAAATATAGTTAACTATGTTTGCATGTTAAAATGAACAAATAAGAATTAATTATTAATTAATTTTATCAAATACTTTTATACAATCAATTAATCAAATAATATAATATATTATCATTTAATTGTTAAACATGACCGTTATCTCGATGGTAAGTTGATAAGTCAACATTATACACAGTGGTAGAGTCAGATATATTTTTAGGTTAACACTGAACTTTTTAATATTATTCATTTAATTTTTTAATTTTGTAACTCGCACCCATCTTAAAAATTTAAAATTTTTATAATTTGTGTTCATCCTAAAAAAATATTCGAGACCCGTCACTGTACATGCCAACGATAATGCAGATTTCATAGCAAGTACTTGCTGAACTTTAATTATGTTTCGATGTTTGGTGACCAGAGGTACAACTTCCAGCTGAAGTCAGCTTTGCCTTTTTATCTCTAACAATAACCAGTATTAGTGGAAACAACATTTTAAAGCAGCTGTATCCCATGATGTCCTAGCTTTTTATTACTATTAAGGATGTACCCAGATCTCAACATTTATATAATGAGTTGCTGGAGAAGGAGAAAATATGATGAATACTTTTGACAATGCCCAAGGCAAACTATCTACATACACGTTTTGAATGATTAGGGATGCCCTACAATAAATTTATCGAATTTATTATCACTTAATCGAATAATTTTAATATAAATATATAAAGATTGTTGACTTGTAAGATAAATAATAGTCTCGGACAAGGGAGAAAAGCGGTTTGTTTATTGTTTAGGTATCGATAAAGAATTATCGTGACATTAATATTGATTGAACTTAAAAGATCATATTTTAATAGATACTAACGTATATGTAATAGGGGAACCAAACCCTGGTCAAATCCATCAAAACCACCGGGAATTCTAGCTTTCCAACACAGAGAAAAACTCCAAGACATCACGTGAAGCATCGTGGTCACTATCTAGGACCTAGAAAAGGCTTGTGTACCCACCTAAAAACACTCAAATAAAATAATAATAAAGGGGAGTTGATATAAAGAGAAGAGACCGAAAGAAAGACAGTCCTTTTAAGACACTTTCTCTAACCTTTTTCAGCACTGTAAAAAAATTAATAACATTTCCTTGAAATAAAAACTTGAGTAACCCTTGACTTCCTGCCCACACCCAACTTTTCCTTATCATCAATGTAGGAAAAAGTCCTCCATATACAATCGTGTACCATTTGAACATAACACGACTTACACTTTGGTTCGAATAAAACTTATAGATTACCACCTCAAAGTCAGGAACAATGGTGCCCATTTCTTTAGGGTCTTGTTGCAGAAATGGGAAAGTGACTGGTCGACTTTTAGGATCACCGAGTAGTGTAGTCGATGTATCGGACGACCTAGGTGATGGTCCAACAACTTCTCTTATTGTGGATGCATATGTTCAAACACAAGATCTTCTCATTGGAGCTTGTAAGATTTGGGCATCCTTCTTCATACCATCATCCATCAACATCAACAAAAATAAAGCCAACTGTGACCAAACAACAAGAATGGAAAAAGGAACACCAACTTGGTATACTTTAGGGGTTTTAACTACAATTCCTAAGCACAACCCAGTTTTGGGTGGGGCCCTGCAAATGTCTGCTTAAGGTTAAGCAGCTAGTTAAACTGTCCTTAATCATTATAATCATAGGAAAGCTTTGATTTGAGTTGAGTGAGGAAAAAGAAAGGAAAAAAAGGGTATATGATTGCACCACTTGGGTGGTCTAGCTTTTGATGATGCTAGCTGCTTTAACAAACAGAATACTGAAAGTGACTCACAATCATAGAGAGATTGAATAGGCATCTCAAGCTCCTTGGTTGAGGACAACACGACTAGAGATTTCATGTAAGGGGGCTACGGAGAGAGAGAGATTGAGACGTTTGATCAATCAAACCCGAAAGTGTCCCCCACTTTTTTCACATACGTTATTACCTTCTTCATAAAAGATTTATCTGATAAGACGTGTTTCGTTTTGAATTTTAAAAAAAGTTTCATCACTGTTATGATTGTTCACGCTGCTTATTCTATCGACTAAAACGCTCTGATATTATTGATCATCGGATATAAACTTTTTCTTTTTTCTTCGATTGCACGAACTCGTGAACACGCGTACAGTGATATTAGGTGACGATGTTATAGACCTAGCACGGACTAACAAAATAAAACTGTTCCACCCTATTGCACATTCTCCCCAACTACCAACCACGGTATGTCTGCGAATTAATCATCATATATTTATTTTACACTTCAATATTGTCCCCAACAATGTCATTTCATTGCCGAACAACAGCACTTACTCTTCTGCTCTCCTTTCCTTTCTTTACAGGAGGGCTTGCACATGGGGGGCATGGCCACAATGTAGGCAAGATGCTCTTTGCTCTCTCTTCTCAAAACCAAAGTTTAGAAAATAAAGAAAATGGAATATTTTGGAATTGGGTATTGGATTTTCCATGTTCAGACACATTTTCATTTCTATTGGATGATGGGTCTGAGTAGATTCTTTTTACTCCCTTAAATCAGGCCCACACAGGGTCCTCCATAAATAGAAATTGTTTAGTTCTTTTTATGTCTTTTATATATTTTTTAGGTTGAAAAAATAGATTTAAAGTTATGATTTAAAATTAAAAATTAAAAAATTAAGTGTAAAGTGTATTTTTTTAAATTAAAATATTTTAATATTGAATATAAAAATATTTAAAAAAAGGATTTTTGTTCGTCTTTCCTTGATTATCGACGATCATGATGACGTTTTCTCCGCTCTGATTTATTTGATTTTAACATGGTACTTGTTTTACCGTAGTTGTCCTCTCCGGTTCGTTCCCCTAGGATATGCTTATCCAATTTGGTTGGTGACTCGGTGGACCCGATGGGCCACTCCTAAATTCCTAACACTTGACCAGCAAATCCCGACCCTTGGTTGTCCACATTAGGGGTCGGTTTCACGACTATGATTCATTGATTGTTAGAGGTTAAAAATATAGTTCGCTTCGGATTCGATTTTAATTATTTTAGAATTAAAAAAATAAATATTTTAATTTGATTAATATTAATCTATTTTTAGTTTTAGTTATTTTTTAATTTTTTTAATAAAATTAATTCAAATATATTTAGTTTAGTATTAGAATCGACTGTTACTCGACCGATTAGTTAAAACATTACTGTCTATGAATCATGCGCTGCAAAGATAAGTGTCAAACGAGAGGCAAATACCAAAGTTTAAAAAGAAAGATCCGTTTACAAGAAAAAGCAGAAGTGGACCCTTGCCCACACCAGCTTTAATGCAGGCAACAGAGGCCATCTCTTTGCTTTCCTTCTTTTCATTTGCATCAGCCGGTGAAGGGAAACAAGAAACGTATCGGTTACCGGACTTGGCAATGTTTACTATTTCGAACTCGAAATTAAATTCATTTTCAATTCAATCGAACAAAAAATAAATGAACTGCATCTCAATGGGTCGATATAACACAATAATATATACATAATGGATGCATAAATTATGAAATGCATCTAGTGGATAGTACTACTATTAGCTCAATGCCTCACAAGGTGGTGGTGGTGGATCAAACTCACGTTGTACTTTCCCAACATGGCTCACTCTCACGCATGTGACATCCACGAGGTTGATGGTAACACTTAGCCATGTGCCCCATGTCTCCTCGACAATCCTTATTCCAAATTTATGATGTTCAGATACTATTAGTTTGTATTACGTTTATTTAAAATCGTTTATATTATATATTTTATTCGAACAAATATGATTCAATGGGATAAACATGCCCTATATTATCTTCTATGTCGAGCCTTGTTGGGCAGTCGGTAACTATTAAACAAGACAAGAGTACAAATCTATATAACATAATGTTTGTCATACAATACATGTTTTACACTTGACAAGCAACTTACCAAAGCTTACTTGTCTACGGCATTGATATCTACAAGGCAACCTCCAAATTGTAATTTCAATTTTTGTTATTATAATATTTTTGGTTTATTTTTAATTTGATAGTTTTTTGAAGTATTAAAATACTTCATTTTTTTAAAAAAAAATTAAATAACTTTTAGATTATATTTTAATAAAGAATATTTTTAATCTAAACGGTTAAAAATTTAAGCAAATTACTCGACAAAAATAAAATATAAAAAAATATATTAGGAAAATTATTGATGAGAGTATAAAAAAGTCAAGGAATTGATAGAAAAAAAGAAGGCATTAAGTTAAAAAGTGCCCCCAATGTTTGACTGAATAGTTAATTTGGTTTCTATTTTTGGGAGGCCTCAAAGTTTTATTTTGCGTCAAAATGACTCTTATCTGAATGAAAATTTTTCGAAAACTGATAGTATATAGTTTAAATTTGACTTAACAAAATGAGAAGTCAACAAAAGAAATATTTTATATTTTATATGATTTGATAAAAATATTTTTTGATAAAATGATAAGTTTCTCACGTCATTTCATGTTACTACTGTCAATTGACTAATAATTTTTATCCATAAAGAAATTATTTTAACCCAAAATAAAATGTTGAAGGTTGAATTACTCCAAAAAAAAATACGGGTCAAAGTACAATTGAAAAATCAATTTGAATAAAATTCAAGTTTAAGTTACATTAATATAATAATATTCTATAGTGATAGTGGTGCATGTGGTTCAAATTTAATCAGAATATACTTAGACGATTAAGGAATTGAAGAAATAAGAAAATCATATAAAGTTGAGGGATTAAATTTAAAAAATAAATAATATTTTTTAAAGAGTAAATGAAATTGCAAATAAAAAAATGTCCCTTTTGGTTCCCTTACGTATGCTCAATACTAAAAACTTAAATCATACATTCTAACCCTAAATTTTAAATCTTACACCCTAAAAATTAAAATCTATATATTAAACACAAAAATCTAACCCTAAACTCTGATCTTATCCAATAGTATTAAATCCTAAGTTTTTTTTAGTATTCGGGAATATATAAAGACACCAAAAAAATAAATAAAATTTATACTAAGAAACTACGTATGTATTATAAATTGGTTTAGGAACAAATTGTTCAAATAAAACTAAAAAAATATATACTAAAAAATAGGGTTTCGATTTTTCAAGTTAAAAAAAATCCAAACTCAACTAAAACTAAAAAATTGACTTGCTAATTATATTTTTTCCGGATTGAATCGAAATTTAGTTCCCTGATTGATACCTGCCAATTTGATTTCCATTCTGTTGGTCGACAATAATAATATCAAGCAATCACCAACTTTTGGGTATACTTATTGAAGGGTTTCACTACAACGGGTATAGCTACAATAGGGTAGTATAATTCACGTATGATTTGTCTCTGCTAATAAAACTACTGCTCTCTGCAAGTTTCATCCATGGATATACAACATGTCCCGTGTTCATTTCTGCTTTGTCCATAGATTTCCACTCGTTTTCTTACACTCAAAGTGTATGGTTTATAGTCCCCAAGTTCCAGTTTTTTAAGATCTGATGCAAACTACTTGTTCTGCAACAGTTCATTAGAGCTGAGCATGCCATCCACGTATGAAACACGTATACGTAACAGTGTGAAAAAGAAAACAGCCGACTCGGTCCAATTGTTAAGGAAAAGACAAAACATCAAATAATTGACGTAGTCTCGTGTCTTAAATAACAATTCAAATACTGCAGCGTGCCAATCCTATGCTATCTAATGTCACTTTCATATGGCTGGAAAAGTGAACTCCCCCCCCCCCCCCCTTCATTTGATCATAAAAATGGTGACAACCCATAGTAGCTGATCTGGAAACACAATGAAGTTTGGATTTTCTCGAGTGATGTCCTGAAAGAGGTGTGCGTATGGTTCAAACATTTGGACCACTTTAAAAGTGGGAAAATGATGAACATGTATTGGTCCAGCGCCTACTGCCTAAAAAGGGAAGAACACTCGAAAGCTGAAGGGACGAACTACGATGACCTAGATCCGCCCTATATTCATGCAAATATATCAAGATCATAGATCTTAAAACTTCCCATAATTGCAGTCCAAATGGTGGTCACATGAATGTATCGTACGTGTAGGTCGAATGTAAAAGAAATTTATAGGTTAGTTTCAGATATTCTATCATGATCTGTCGACCGACAAAGTACTATCACTTTATAAGTCACGTCATACAAGTGTCATTTTCAATTGTTTTTAAAGATTTAATATTATTATATTTGAGTGGTGTTTTCTCTCATTTTTCAAAACCATCTAATCGGTACAACTACGACGTCAGTATCAACTATTGTCGCAATCAAATAAGTTATAAGCTAAAAAAATCCATGCTTTATTATTTATTTCATTTGATGTTTATTGACTATTAAATAGAAAAAAATAAGATTTTATATTAAAAAATAAATTCATAAAATTTTAAAGGACGACCGTCGCCTCCAACTTCTATCCGTCCATGGCTGCCATCAAATTGGCCTTTGACTACAATTGTAGAAGTCGTTGCATTCATGTTACCTCAACAACTCCACTACCGTGATGGAAAAAAAGTCGCACCACACAACCATGCAACACAGAATTCAATTTCGTAATGCTTTATGTCTGAATAATGACCTAACAAGTAGATACTTGTCCAGGTTCTTTGTATATTAGTATCTATGCAATATCAATATCGATCAAGATTTTAAATTTTTTATTATATATAGGCTTAAATAATATCTATCAATTTACTGTATTTAAACTTTTTATCAATTTTATCTTTATTTTTCTGTTAAGTTGTTTATTATTCTCACAAAAATATTGTATATTTTTTTAGTATAATAAAAGTTTAACGATAATTTATTTTGGTTAAAATATAGTTATTCAACTCTTGCTTTGATCTGATATATATTTTTTAGGTTTGATTGTATCACAAAATATTATTAAATTAATGAGATTTTTAGATTTAAAGTGTTAAATTTATTAAATTATTTTAAATTAAGTTAAATTAGGTAAATATATAATTTTTTTATGACAAACTGTTAACAAAAGTACCAAAATAGTGGTTTGAAAGAAAACTTGGTCCAAGCCCATAGATATTTGCCTTGAGCTTCATCGTAGATTTTTTGAAACTGATATTTTACAATTGGGTCCAATCCATAAAAGGAATATATTGGGCTGTTCAAATTCCAGGTTCAACCGTATTTGCCTTGTCCCATGGAACTCCCAACTTCAATCTATTTCGTATTGATTTCCTTTTGCTGAGCAGATCAGAGCATCCGCTGGTCACCTTCTCTTTTCTTGGCGGGGTTTTCTGGCTTGGTCTTCTTGGGTATGTAAAATATATGGAATTTATCATGTGTCTGCTTCCATTTTTTGTGTTTATGGAGTTGATCATTCATGGAACTGATAAAGAATTCCTTTTACCCAACTATTGTTTAGGTCGAATTACATCTGGATTCTGGTGTTAGCCATTGTTTCACAAATTGAATTCACTTGATAAATATCAGTGATGTTCTTATAGGGAAAAGAGTGCCGTACATTTCTTATGGAAATCAATGTGATCAGCTTAGCATTATGTTTTATTGTTTTTGTTAGCTCAATTTATATGTCAATCCGCAATCAATTATGAACTTAATTGAACATTTACTTGTCATGCACATTATTAATTACTATAGTGGAAGTGCAATGATGAACCTAATTGGCTATTTACATGCTTGCCATGCGCATTGCTACAGTGAAACTTTATTTAAGAAGTTGCAGTAGCCAAGCTAAATCAATGGAAACTATATCTTTGATTGTAGGCGCATTCATTGTTTGGTCATGGAAAGAGGTCTTGGTGCTTGGAGCTTGAACCTTATGTGACATTGGTTGCTGTTGGATAATTGATAAGTGGTTAGATTTGAAAATATTCCCTACTACTTAATTATCAATTCGGTACTGCAGGCTTAGCCTAATTTGCATCTACTTAATTAGAAGCTTTGTTATGGGAAAATGTAGGCTATGCTTGGCTATGCATTCCAACTTGTGTTTCTTCCTGGTGCCTGCACAAGACCAGACCGTTTACGTCACCGTATTTGACCCTTTGGGAAGCATTGTCATGCATGATCTTCTTGGGAGAAATATACATTATTTCTTGGAAGGTAACACATATTTGTTACTTACTATGGTTGCTGCTGCTGTTTTACATCATGCTTTTGTTTAAAGCTCATTTCAGCTGTGGAATGGAGATAAAACAAAGTAAGACATACAAGGTAATTAAAGTCATTCAAAAACAGTTTACTTGGACCCATTGGTAATGGCATTGTTACTAGGTTTTACTCAATGATATGGAAAAGAGAAATAGGAGAAAGGGTAAATGCGCATTAGGGATTGAAATTGGAATTAAACAGTCTAGAAGTCCCTTTTTACAGGGGCTAGAAATAGGAGAAAGGGTAAATGCGCATTTGGGATTGAAATAGGAGAAACATAGGAGTTTTTTACAGCCAGTCAAAGCAGGTGCTTCATTTTGAATGTAATATAAAGGGGATTGTGAAATGAAAGCTAATAGCTGCCATTGTTTCATCTTCAATTAGTTTTTGGGATTTAGCTCACTACTCACTTTAGACATAGAAAAAGCCCTTTTGAGCAAATTTCGGTTTTAACTTTTAATAACACAGGAAACCATTGACCTAAGAAAGTAACAAAGAGCTAATGCCGTGAGTAGTCTTGTTTTCCAGGCTAATGCGAGGCTAAGAGAACCAGTAAAAATTGTATTTTTTTTCTTAGTGACATGCATGTCAAATACATCCTTCCGTTAATACTGACTTGGCATTTTATTTTGACATCCTTTTGGATTTACACATTAACCTTCTAAATTTGTTCTTATTTCATGATTGGAATGCAGGGTATATCCTGACTTCAATGCATACAACTGGTGTACATGTGAGATTTGCCTGGAAGGTTGGATTAAGATTTGAAAAACCATTTTTAATTACATATTTCTTTTCCTGACATTCAGATTTATTTTATATTGTCAGCATAGGTTACATCAGGTTGGTATTGAAGGTTGGTTTGAATTTTGAATTAGCTGAATTAACCATATTTTCATCTGTGACGTGACACCGGAACATTATCGGCTTATAATATATTCAAATTTGAAATGCCCCTTTTTATCTGCCCCCTCATACATTCTAAACATATTAGTGGCTTTCTATAATTGTTATTTCAAAACATGGTCGGCACCTCCCAAATTTAGAAGGACAGCTTGCATACCTTGCATGTTTATTCTTTCAAAACCATTGAAGCACACTTTAGCATCTTTAGACTTATATTTTCTTTGTCAACGCATTGATAATCTGTATGTTTTCTCCTATAATAAGTCATCCAATTTGGTGACAGTTTCCCCATACTTCCTTTTTAAAGTTTTAGTTAGTATTATAGTTGTTTTCCCGGTAACTTAAAATGAGGGGAAAATACCAGAAATGATGTGAATGCATAAACATGGGAAACCATTGATCTACAAAGAAACCATTTCAGCAAACTTCAGTTTAAATAACACAGGAAATCAGTGGCCTAAGAAAGAGCCGATGCTGTGAGTATTTCTTGTTTATGAGGCTAATGCGAGGCAAGTGAGGGCCGAGATAATCAGATACATGTCTAGGGAAGATAATCTTATACCACTGCACGCTATGGAACTTTATCGAATAAAATGTTTCCTGTACTTTGGAGTGTGGATAACAAGTATTGCCTAGAGAATTGAAATCAAAACATCCCATTTTTATTTCTTTGTTATGAATGAAACAAAAAAAGATGAGTATTAATTCTTGTTTCATTGCTTTGGCATATTTAGTCACACAAATAATACTCTCTTTGCTTGATTCACAGTTGAAGTCCATACAGGCCTTTACTTATAATTGCTGGTTGACATATTTCTTTCTTCTACATTTGTTTCTTTATCATTTACAAATAATTATAATAACTTTTCTTTATAATTGTTGGATTTGCAGATGGAATATGTATATGTTTAAGATAACTTTGAAGGTTGATTAAAGAGCTGAAAAGCCGTCCTCATACAGTTTTGGATTAGAGTAGAATTAATGAAGCTGGTAGCATTGATCATTTATAGTAATTGACTTGCATCATGATTTGAAATTCTATCACAAAGCATGACAATTAACCATATTTAATTAGTTATATTGTCAGCAATAGATTACATCAGGATGGTATCGAAGGTCGGTTTGAGTTAGCCATATCTTCCATCTTTCATATAACGCTGAAACATTGCTCATAAGTCATGTTTCAGCTTGTAATATTCAAAGTTGAAATGCCCCTTTCTGTCCCCAGATATGTTGTAATCCACAGTGGCTTTCTATCTTGTCCCTCCCCTAGGCCAGAAGCCATTGTATACAGATTTCTTTAGAATTATAATATCTTTGTCAACACATGGGCAATCTGTATGTTTTCTTCTATAAGGATTAAGGAGTCATCTGCTTCCTTGACTGTTTTCCGGTACTTCGTTTCTTAAGTTTTAGTTAGTCATATAGTTGTTGTTTCCCCTGCATCTTAAGTGAGGAAGAAGTCCTATAGAAACAATGTGAATGCATAAACATATTATTTTCTGTAATACAGGACATGGATATGGCAGGCACGTTCATGGATGTCAACATTGCTTGCAAAGTTCAGTTGCAGTCAGTCAGCCGAGTTATGTATGGAAAACCCTAGTCTTGGTTCGGCTTTTACATGTAACGGGAAGTGTACTTCATCGTAAACCAAGACGTTCGTATTTGTCTTTCCGGCACCAGTTTTCAGAGGTAGCTGAAATTTTCAGAGGTTGTGGAAAGAGATAAGAGGTGAAGGAATAAAAATTAGACATCCCTATCTGTATTGCACGGGTGCAAACGTATTCGAATATTTAAATACAACTGATGTATGTTCGGCATATCAGACATTCTGTCTGGTATTATTCTAAAGGAACAGCCATGACCATGACCTAGCTCTGATTCATACCTGCATTATATATACATATATATATATATATATATTATAATTATACCGACGTTGTAAAAACACAATCTTTACGTTTAAACACAGGCAGATTTACTATTTTTAGGAGATATTAATCTAGTTATTGTTAATTGGCAACAATCTTTGCTTCCTTTTTCGAAACTACTTGATGTGTTGAAATTTTATAATATTTTTTATTGTTTTATATTTAGAAAGACTGATATAAAACTCATGACACCACGAGTTATCTGAAATAGGATTATAGCTATTGTCGATTTCATAAAGTAGAATAAACATCCTTACCAAACATGTCGTAAGCTGATGAATTCTGAAATGCAACGTAATTTTGACCTGCCGCAGAATAGAATATTTAAATTTTCTTCTCCCATTAAACCTATTTTAATACTTATTTTTTGGACTAGTCTTAATTAAAAATGAACATTCAATTGAGTTGAGTTAAAATATTTTAAATGATCCGAAAAGTTATATTTTATAACTCAAGTTTTATTTGAAGTGTTTTAGAGTTAAGATTATGAAATTTGATCGAATCAAGTTTAGTTGAGTTATTCAAGTTTTCGTTCAAATTCAATTATAAGTATTTATTCATCAAAATTAAAAATTAATCCATTAATTATTAAAAATTTAAGTTATTCTAGTTTCATTTATTAAATTAAACTTCATTTAAAAATTTAAACCAAATAAAATATATAAAATTATAATTTAAATCAATTTAATTAAAAAATATTCAATTTTTTAAATCAAGTTTTTCTCCCCTCATCCTAATAAAAAAATGCACCAACACCTAAAAGATTGTTTGCTTCTCTTGAGAATCTATACCAAGGCTCTTGGCCTCTAGGATGCATCATATTGATTTGGAGCCTTTTGTTATAGGTTTAGGCAGTTGGGGTTGGGACACTATGAATTATTATACTGATCTAAGGTAGGGCCATGGCGATTATCCACCACAGCTTCAAACACATTTTACATAATGGTCCCTAGATAAATAAAGATTTATGTTATATTATAATTTTGGTCCCTCTTGTTCAAATTTGATATTTAACTTCTCTACTAATGGCTAAAGCCTCAACAGTTAAGTTTGATTACTTTTCTATTGATGCTGACGAATTGTAGAAAAACATGTAGCCAACCTTTTTTTTTTAATTTAAGAAATGGCTGTGATCCGCCGTCAGCACCACCGAGTCGCCATTTCACTCCCCCAAGTAGCTCCACCATATTCCAAGGGCTACTCTTTCGCTGCCTTCTCCTCTCAAAATAAAGCCTCTTTTTTCTTTATAAATTGTATCCCTCCCAACACACACGCAACCACTAACAAGTAACAACAGTTTCCTTATTTTCTGATCTCTTCTTGTTTGTTTGTTTTGGTTTGTTAGCCAAACCAGATAAGATGGTCGAGCAGATTCGAGATAGAATGAGTGTAGTTGCACCGTTTACGGTGATGGTCGTAATGGA
This sequence comes from Abelmoschus esculentus, assembly GCA_035048815.1. Taxonomy (NCBI): domain Eukaryota; kingdom Viridiplantae; phylum Streptophyta; class Magnoliopsida; order Malvales; family Malvaceae; genus Abelmoschus; species Abelmoschus esculentus. The sequence continues at coordinate 1,858,060 of JAUCBN010000031.1, read as the reverse complement.
AGCTTGCACCATAGCACTGACGATATTGGCCAAAACAGCTTTAACAGGAGGGCTTAGCCCTTTTGTTTTCGTGGTGTATACCAATGCTGTTGGCTCTGCTTTGCTTCTCCCCTTTTCCTTCCTTTATCATCGTAGGGAAAGGTCTCTATATATGCTTGTCTTTACAGTTTACAATTTACAGTTTACACTACGTACGTAAACTTTTGTTTTGTATTCCAGCAGAGACTTCACCTTTGTTGTTTCTTTGTCGTTAATTGCAGAACACAACAGTCTCTATTTACCTTCCCACTACTCATTCGTATAATTTTCCTGGGTTTAACAGGGTAACTATCTCTTCATTTACATCTTCGTTTGCAGTTTTTTCTGAGCTATTTCTCTTATATGTTGTTTAAAGTGAAAGTTGACCCTTTTTTCTGGTGCTGATTTGTAGGATTGCTATATCTCAGAACCTTGCGTTCCTGGGGCTAAGCTATAGTTCACCGATCGTTGTATGCGCAACGGGTCTCCTACTACCTTCTATTTCCTTCTTACTTTCCATCATTCTCAGGTTCTTAGTTTTCTCGCGAACATCTTCATTTTCCTTTTCTTGTTTACAAGGAGAAACATGCAAGAAAGTTGACATGCATATAACTATGAACTGATGCATGCATGTATGTATGTATGTATTCACCTATGCATAATTCATTATTATCACAGGACGACAAAGCTGCATTTGGGAAGCTCAGGCTGCCAAGCCAAAATGATTGGAACTTTGATCTCAGTCGCGGGAATCATTGTTGTAGAACTCTACAGAGGCCCATTCATACGAACATCACCGGTTTCACTTTCCCACCCGCTTCAACTTATACCTAAACTTTTTGTTTTCTACTCAACGCCTGATCGTTGGATTCTTGGCGGCCTTTTGCTTGCGGCTGCTAACTTGTCCGTTTCAATATGGAATATTATTCAGGTATAATAATAAATCAATACCATTACTTGGTTTGTTTCCTAGAAAAATCTTGTTGTCTTGTTTCTTATATGCAATACGTTCAACTTTTGTACTTTGACAGATGGGGACCGTCAAACATTATCCACAAGTGATGAAAGTGGCCTCTTTTTACAGCTTAGTCGGGACAATCCAATGTCTGGTTTTTTCTTTGTTTATGGAGAGAGATATGAATGCATGGAAACTTAAACACAAGCGGGATCTCCTACTCATTATTGCGACAGTAAGAACCAAAGACAAAACCCTGAAATTTTGCAGACACCAAGTATTAGCTAATGAATAATGATGGTTACATTATAGGGAATGTTCGGGAGTATTATCCGCAGCAATGTTCATTTAGCATGTACGAGAATGAAAGGTCCTTTCTATGTCCCAATGTTCAAGCCATTCGGTCTACTCTTCGCAACAATTTTCGGAACCAGTTTCTTTACAAACAGTCTTCAGTATGGAAGGTACTAAACCAAAACCTTTCTTCCATTAACATAGTTTTCATTTCCTTGACCTCTCAAATCTTGATAAGAAAAAGTATTTTTACAGTGTAATAGGGACGATGATAGTTGGAACCGGATATTATGCTTTGATGTGGGGACAAATCAGGGAAGAAGAGAATCGTAAAGTGACCGATGTCGAAAAAGCGGATAATGTTTCAGACATCAAGACCCCTCTCTTGCAAGAGAAGGAAGAAGAAGATGCCCATGTCTAGCCTCTACATTTATATAGTAATTGAATAAAAGCAAGGGTAAAGTTTCCCCTTTTTTCTTATAAAACGAAAGCTTCAGCAGCAAGTGTCCTGATCAGTCCAGACCAGAATGGGGCATTGATTTTGTACCAGTCCCTTTGATCAATGTAAACTGTAAATCTTCTTGGTGGGTCTTTTTTTCCCCTGCTTGTGGGAGGTTTGATGACAGAATCATAAGTTTTAAATGATTCTGTCATAAATACAGTGTCCGTGTGAATAAAAAACTGTGAAAAAGAACCAGAAATCATATATTTGTTGTAGTTATGTATTGAAGTGTTTAAAATATAGTTAATGCCGTTTGAAGGTTTTCTTTGTTACCTGCTTACGTAAATAAGCTTTCTTGTAATATTTTTTTAATAATATTTGTTTTAAATTAAAAAATCAATAAATAAGATATTGAAGATTATTAAAATAATTTCCCCAAGCCCCATATAGTAAGAAAGAGAGAATTTTTAGAATATACATATTTAATCACTGAGGGATTGTTTTAAGTAAGAGTGTTTTTAATTCGATCAGTAATTAAAAAATTTAATAAATTAAATTTATTATTAACAAAAACAGAACATTAAACATTAAACATTAAAACATTCATGATATAAAAGTTTTACATCACATGAATTCTATGTTTTTAGGTATAAAATTTTAGATTCAAACCTTTATTAAGTTTAAAAGATTTATTTACCTCCTGATAAAAGTTAAACCATATTTTCTCAAATTTTTATTTTATTTAGCGCATGATTTTTATATCATGGCCGATAAGAATTCTAAGTGTAAATTAGATAAACAAATTGTATTTAGTTGTCTTATAACCTATAGATTACCATTTACCACACCTTATCTGCCAAATTGTGTTGCAACCAAGAAAACACAAACCTAATAGATATGTTTAAATATTAATGCATAATAGACATATTTTTAAATTTTAAAAGATATAACTAACAATTAGTTAGGATGATATGAAATTATCGGGTTTTCGGTTTAATTTGATAAGGATGAGCTTTTTATTAAAAAAATAAGTTTGAGTCGAATCTAACTATTAAAAAAATTAGATCTAATTTAGGATACAAATTTCTCTACCCAACTTGATATATTTATATATTTTTATTATTTTTATATAATATTTGATATTTTTATGAATTTTTTTAGGTCGATCAAATTTAGTCAATTTTTATTAAAATATCGAGATTGGATTATAGTTTTTATTATATAAAGTTTAGATAAAATATATTAAAATCAGTCAAATTAGGATTATGATAGATGTTTTAATTTTTGTGTGGGGATAAGGACGATCACCCTCGCCTCACCCTATTATCATCTCTACAATTAATTAATTTAATAAAATTAAATATTAAATTTTTTAAATAATATTAAACTTTTAAACCTTAACATTATAAACGAAGTAAAATATTAAAAATTTATTTTTTTATAATATTTAATTTAAGTTAATTAATTAATAAATTTAATACTTGAAAATATACTAACCTATTTTTTCTTTTATTATATCTTTCTATATCTGATAAGACTGCTAACGTGACCCCATTGGACGGTGCACGACATCCATCATCATCAGTGGCAGTCATCAGCCGTCCAGTCGGCTTCATAAAGAAGAATAACTTGCGTTATCCAACACATTCCAATCCACTGCAACGTTGTTTTTCTCTGTAGCACCACACAATATTCAAACACTTTCTTACCAATAAACCTTCTTTAATTATTCTTCTTCTGACCCTCGTAGGTGGATGCTAAGACAAGAAAATTCCATCCGATTCCCAGACAGAACACTCCTTGGTTCTATTCTGTATTTGGAGAGTCTCGTGTCCCAAACTTGGCCTCGACGAGAAATGAACGAAGACAGGTTGGAGACATATGTTGTGGCACCTTGGAAGGATTTCTAGAATGCTTTAGTGTGGGACCAGGGTGAATGGAGACCAGACTTTCAAACTTAAAACCAAAAACATCTTGTGTGTTGCTCCATATATAGTTTAAATAAAGATTAATATTAATTTTCCAAAAATATCTATAGAATATGTAGCGTTAACTGCTTTTATATCGCAAATCTCTATTTTTTTCGACATAAAATTAATGAATATTGCTTAGGTGTTCGTTATTGGGCACTCGAGAAAATAAGTACTCAATTCTTTCGGGTAATAAAAAATTAACCCATGTCTCGGTCAATTTAAATCGGGTACCCGTAAAATTTTGATACCCCGGTTTGTTGAGTAAAGGGTACCCGAGTTATATATATATATATTTAATTTTTTAAATTAAAGAAAAGCATATTAAACACATAAATTTTAAAATTTTATAATCTATTATCAAATATAAAAATATTGATTTAAAGTTAATTTTAAATTATTTAGATATATATTTATATATATATATTAAATTTTATCACTAAATTAATATTAAAAATATTAATCTCGTTTTTTTCTTCAGTATTAATAAATTAATATAAATATATTTAAAAAAATTTATACTTAAAAATATATAATACAAGCATAGAACTAATTTAGATATTTAAATTTAATTTTAAGTATAAATATTAAAAAATTTAAAATAAAAATATAATTTAAAACTTAAAATATATATTAAAATTAGTCGTGTCAGATCTAGTACCTAGGAATTAAAAAAATTTAACCCAAACCCAGTCTAATAATTCTCAAGTCATGTACTCGATCCAATCGAATAATTTTTTCGAGAATTACATGCTAATTTTATTTCAGATCATCAAATCGAGTCAATCGAAACTGATAATTTTAAACTCTCCCGCCTCTCTAGTGCATTACAACTTGTTACAAGTATGATCTGTATATTCATTAATTTTATCTAGATCTTTAAAAATATAAAAATAAGGTTTAATTTTTTAAGTTTTACAACCGTCTCCTTTTTAAATTGATTTAATAGTACTATAAAACCCTCCAACCTTTTGTATTCACCCAACTGGTCCTTCCGCCTTTTTAAATTATGCCCGCAACCTTTTAAAGATTTCAAAATATTCAAATCTGCCCCCTTTTCCTGATTTAATCAAATTTTGAGTGGGTCAAACTCTATTTTAGTCCCCGAATTTTTTTTTTCAGTTTAAACTTAATCTCAATTTTATGGTAAACCCCTTTTAGCCCCTAAGATTTTAGTTTTTTTAATTTAGTCTGAAGCCGTGGGGTAATCACCCTTTAAATCCTTGTTTCTTCCTTATTAATTTAATTGCATACAATTTGCTGTTTATTTGTTTTCTCTGCTGCCTTGATCCTTATTATGAAGTGTAGTTTTATACGTATTTGTATATATACATGTATACATCAATTTTTGTTTATGCTATATATATGCAATTTATTTTATGGTTGGTATTTGATTCAATTTCTTCGTCATATGTACTGTGCAGTGACGGATGCATATATTGAGTTTTTTTAAAGTTCATATATTTGTCTTTAATTTTTTAAAATTTGATAAGTTAATCCTTAAAGTTTTTTAATATTTATGAGTTGTACCCCTAAAATTTTAAAATTTTATGTGCGCTCACCCTCAAATATTTTTCTTGATCTGCCACTCGTACTGTATATACAATTTATACATATATAGAATATATAGTTTGTGTGTACGTTTTTGTGCATGTGATTGGTTGGCCGTTTGTATATATAATATATGCTTATATATATCTCTAGTGTTACGTATGTTTTATACTCCATGTTCTTGGTACCATACGTATATAGATATAGTATTTAATATATGGTTTGGATATCATGATATGTTAAGACACGTTTAAATTTAATGTTAGCATTTTTAATTGTTCAGATTCGTTGGCTGTATTGATTTAGGGTTATAGAATTATGTCTAATTTAATTTAATTAATTTAAGGTATGTATTTACGTCATGATGCACGTTTAAATTAATTAAATTAAATTATTTATTTTCTCTAGATTAGCTAGAATATTTAGATAAACATATGTTCAGATTAATTTAGTTAATTTAGAGATTATTGTTGGCTCATATTTTGAATTACTTAAATAAATTCACTTCTCATACTCATTTTAGGATAAAATCAATATTGGACCTGGTTTATGATTAAAAATCATAATTATTAGTTAGATTTCTTTTAAATAGTATTTTTTATTTAATAGGATATAATTTAAAATTAATTAAATTAATTATTTTGATTCAAAATAAATTCATAAAATTGGATATAGTAAGAGTTACTAAATAAAATAAATTATTTTAGAAAGGTGTAATTAATGAGAGAAATTATTATATGGTTTTAGTTTAATACGTCATTTATGATTTTATCTAATAAAATTCATTTATTTAATAATATATATAAAAAAAAAGATAAAGATTCATCTTAAAAAAAGAAAATTTATATTAAAAAAAATAAAATAAATAAATCTTATTAAATAACACTAATCATGACCTGATGAATTCGACAAATTTAATACTTTTTAGGCTCTTCATTTATTGCTGGATTTTCTTTTCCCTGGTGATTTCCGTTTTTTCTTTTATGTTTTTACCTATTTTGTAGTTGATTTCCTTCTTGGCTTATTGCCTTTTATAAATAAGAGAAATATTTCTCCTGAGAATTAGGTTAGGAGAAAAAACAGACAGAAAAAAGAATGCCTGAGAATCCATCGTCAGCAACCGAGTCGCTTTTTCACTCAAACAAGGTAGCTTTCCCCATATTCGAAGGGCTACTCTCACTCTCTCCCTGACTTCTCCTCTCAAAACAAACCCTGTTCTTTCAGTATAAATTGTATCCCAAAACACACAAAATACTCACTGAGACAACAACAACAGCAAGTAATTATACCTGCTCATCTCTTCTTCTTGGTTTTTATTCAATTGTCGGCCAAACGAGAAAAGATGGTTGATCATATGAGAGAAGTGGCACCGTTCACGGTGATGGTCGTAATGGAGGCTTGCACCATAGCACTGACGATATTGGCCAAAACAGCCTTAACAGGAGGGTTTAGCCCTTTTGTTTTCGTGGTGTATACCAATGCTATTGGCTCTGCTTTGCTACTCCCTTTCTCCTTCCTTTATCATCGTAGGGAAAGGTCTCTATATATGCTTATCTTTACAGTTTACAGTACGTACGTAAACTTTTGTTTTGTATTCCAGCAGAGACTTCACCTTTGTTGTTTCTTTGTCGTTAATTGCAGAACACAACAGTCTCTATTTACCTTCCCACTACTCATTCGTATAATTTTCCTGGGTTTAACAGGGTAACTATCTCTTCATTTACATCTTCGTTTGCAGTTTTTTCTGAGCTATTTCTCTTATATGTTGTTTAAAGTGAAAGTTGACCCTTTTTTCTGGTGCTGATTTGTAGGATTGCTATATCTCAGAACCTTGCGTTCCTGGGGCTAAGCTATAGTTCACCGATCGTTGTATGCGCAACGGGTCTCCTACTACCTTCTATTTCCTTCTTACTTTCCATCATTCTCAGGTTCTTAGTTTTCTCGCGAACATCTTCATTTTCCTTTTCTTGTTTACAAGGAGAAACATGCAAGAAAGTTGACATGCATATAACTATGAACTGATGCATGCATGTATGTATGTATGTATTCACCTATGCATAATTCATTATTATCACAGGACGACAAAGCTGCATTTGGGAAGCTCAGGCTGCCAAGCCAAAATGATTGGAACTTTGATCTCAGTCGCGGGAATCATTGTTGTAGAACTCTACAGAGGCCCATTCATACGAACATCACCGGTTTCACTTTCCCACCCGCTTCAACTTATACCTAAACTTTTTGTTTTCTACTCAACGCCTGATCGTTGGATTCTTGGCGGCCTTTTGCTTGCGGCTGCTAACTTGTCCGTTTCAATATGGAATATTATTCAGGTATAATAATAAATCAATACCATTACTTGGTTTGTTTCCTAGAAAAATCTTGTTGTCTTGTTTCTTATATGCAATACGTTCAACTTTTGTACTTTGACAGATGGGGACCGTCAAACATTATCCACAAGTGATGAAAGTGGCCTCTTTTTACAGCTTAGTCGGGACAATCCAATGTCTGGTTTTTTCTTTGTTTATGGAGAGAGATATGAATGCATGGAAACTTAAACACAAGCGGGATCTCCTACTCATTATTGCGACAGTAAGAACCAAAGACAAAACCCTGAAATTTTGCAGACACCAAGTATTAGCTAATGAATAATGATGGTTACATTATAGGGAATGTTCGGGAGTATTATCCGTAGCAATGTTCATTTAGCATGTACGAGAATGAAAGGTCCTTTCTACGTCCCTATGTTCAAGCCATTCGGGATACTCTTCGCAACAATTTTCGGAACCAGTTTCTTTACAAACAGTCTTCAGTATGGAAGGTAAACCAAATCCTTTCTTCCATTAACATGGCTTCATTTCCTTGACCTCTCAAATCTTGATAAGAAAAAGGGGTTTTACAGTGTAATAGGGACGATAATAGTTGGAACCGGATATTATGGTTTGATATGGGGACAAATCAGGGAAGAAGAGAATCGTAAAGAGACTGATGTCGAAAAAGTCGATAATGTTTCAGACATCAAGACCCCTCTCTTGCAGGAGGAAGAAGAAGAAGATGCCCATGTCTAGAGCCATTGCCTATAAAATGAAAGCTTCAGCAGCAAATGGGATGATCAGTCAAATCAGAAGGTGCTTTAATTTGGTATAACTTATAAGCCTATCGCATTAAAAATATATGTATATATCATATGATGGTAAGGGTCGGGGTCGGGGTCGGGCCGGGTCCTCTTTCGCCCTGCGTGTTGGAGGTTTAATGACAGATTCATAAGTTTTAAGTGCTTCTGTCATATATGGTTTCTGCCTGAATAAGAATTTGTGAGGAAAACCAGAAATCATATCTGCTGTATTTATGTATTATAGTGTTCAAAATAATTAATGCTTTTGAACGTTTCTTTTGATTTATTTACGTAATTATCTGCATTGTTTTTTTATTAAAAAAAATACTTTATAACTAGAATCCGTCGTCTTCAGTGTCATACTTCTATCGACTTCAAATTACTTTTAAATAAAAAATTAATATATATTTATTTTAAATATGTTTAATAATATTATATTAAAAAATTAGTTATTTTATAATCTATTTTAAATATGTTTAATAATGTCATATATGATTTTAATAAAAATTTAATAACTATTATCAAATGAATTCTTTTCAAACAAATATATTAAATGAGTTATTTTTGGGCTCGAACTTTTTGGGTTTGTTTTTCTTCTAATGTCATTGCTCATAATCTATAAGTATATAGACTAGAAAGGAGTTGGTATTATGCCGGTTGACGAAGGTCCAACCGTCAGTCGTCCAGGGCCAGGGGAGTACACGGTTTCTTAAACTCTCAACGTCGTAGTCTTATCTCTCTGAAATACCGAAAATTGGTTTAAATTTTAAGTGAAGTTTTATGTAAGAAAAAACATGATGTAATCTGTCCTAATCCAATACAATAGCAGTGAATTACTTATAGGATTTGAGAGACTCATTACGTAATTATTATTCAGCTGTCCGTCAGTTGTGAAGGTAATCTGTCATAATCCAATGCAAATGTGATGATACTCATCTTCACATACGTTTTCATAAACCTTGCTTCAAGATTGGGCATCATACTTCATTTCGTAACTCCTATTTATTGTCTGTTTCTTTTCAATCTAGTGACTTTAAAAAACAATGAAAATGGTTCATAAATTTTAGTATTTCTATAGTTTATTAATCATATATTCGTTCTATAGGACCCATTTTTGAATTTTCGCTCAGGGTTACGAAAATACGAGACAGCTCTGCATAAGCATGTATCTGTTCTACTTTGGTAAAAGAAACAGAAGCATGTTAAATAAACACTAAACAAGATCTTGTTGGTTGGAATTTGAGAGCGTTTGTAAGAAGTAAGAAACCATTTATCATATGAAAGGAAGAGCTGTTGGTATCTTAGGGCCCCCACAATAACGTTTGGGAGGAAATAAAATGAGGATCAATCTTACATTGTCATTTTCATAACAATAACGTTTTTGAAATTCTAGAGAGATAGTGGGAGATTATAGTTTGGAAGGAAATAATCATGAAGAATGCCACTAAAACAAATCAATGAAAGCACCCTCTCAACGGCTACCCTCAAAATCTCCTTTCAAAACCCAAAAAAGCAAAGCAAAAGAAAATTGCATGGAGAAAGTGATAGTAATAGTAATAGTAGCTTCAGTTTCAAAACCAACTTCTTTTTCCTTTTTCACCTGCCTTTTCTTTTCCTTCAAGTACCTGTCTCTCTCTCCTTCTGATATATGTTTGTTGGGAAAATGGGGCTAAACTTCTTTGTCAGGCACATCCTGAGAATCATTTCCTTATCTTCATATTGATCGAGCATTAGTCTGTCAATTCTATCATCAAGTACAGGTAATTCCATTCGAGGAAGGAGATACAATGCCTTTCGGCTTCATTGCAGCGTGGAAAAAATGCCGGAGAAGCAACACCCGGGATCATACCGACCCTTGTATGTTATTTTCCTTCATATGATAACCAGTTCATCATTTGGCAGTGCTTTTTAAGTTCCAACATCTTACATTCCTACTTTTCAGGGATCTATAAACCTGCAGAGTCCTGGGGAATTGAGGATCAAACGCCCCAGCCAACAAAACGTCATCATGGATCATCAATTTTCACACTCAAGGAGATGGAGGAGGCAACATGCTCGTTCAGTGACAAGAATCTACTCGGGAAAGGAGGGTTTGGCCGAGTCTACAAGGGCACTCTACGATCAGGAGAGGTATTTATAATTTTCCTAATGTTTGTTCCATGAATGAGTTATGCTACTTCAATAGGCGGTAAGTAACCAAAGAGTGTAGGAAACATACAAATGTTCTCTTTCTGTATTCTGAAGGTTGTTGCAATCAAGAAAATGGAGTTGCCACCATCCAAGAAAGCTGAAGGAGAACGTGAATTCCGTGTTGAAGTTGATATCTTGAGCAGACTTGACCATCCAAACCTGGTTTCGTTGATAGGTTATTGTGCAGATGGTAAGCATCGGTTTCTGGTCTACGAATACATGCAAAAGGGGAACCTGCAGGATCACTTAAATGGTAGGTTTCTACTCAAATCTGTTCCCAACCTAGTCCCTCATTCATTTAACATCTATCAAATCTTAAACTGCTAAAATATGTAGTTGTGAAAAGAAAAATGGATTGGCCTTCACGACTCAAAGTGGCAATTGGTGCATCTAGGGGACTTGCTTATCTCCATTCTAATTCTGCGGTTGGAATTCCTATAGTACACAGAGATTTCAAGTCCACAAATGTTCTTCTAAACAGCAACTTCGAAGCAAAGGTAAGAAACGTACGTACTTTTTCAGCAAGCATTGACATTATAAAGCATTCATAACTAAAACTCTTACTACTCTTCACAGATATCAGACTTTGGACTAGCCAAACTGATGCCAGAGGGTCAAGAGATTGATGTGACTGCCAGAGTTCTTGGCACATTTGGCTACTTCGATCCCGAGTATACATCAGTATGCATCTTCATGTCAAACCTTTTCCCTACATTTCTTTTCTAATTCCAGACAAAAAGTATAGATAAGTCTAAAATACTAGGAAAAAGAACTCTTATACAACAAATATTTCATTTATAACCTTCAATAGAAAAAATATATATATTAGATGTTAGATTTTATGAAACTAAATTAGATTAGAAAAAGCAATTGTGATCTCAGTTTTTCATGTCTTCTCTTATGACAGACAGGGAAATTAACTTTACAGAGTGATGTTTATGCATTCGGGGTGGTTCTTCTAGAGCTTTTGACAGGACGCAGAGCCATAGACTTAAACCAGGGCCCAAGTGACCGAAACCTTGTAGTCCAGGTATGTTATAAGTTATAACAGCTTATAATTCAAAGAGATTATGGCTCTAAGGATTCAAGGACTTACAACAAATAAGTTGGCTGTCTGTGTCACAGGTTAGGCACATATTGAATGACAGGAAGAAATTACGAAAGGTGATTGACCCAGAGATGGCTCGGAGTTCATACACCATCGAATCTATAGCAATGTTTGCAAACCTGGCATTACGCTGCGTCCGTGTTAAGAGCAGAGAGCGACCCTCGATGCCTGAATGTGGGAAAGAACTCCAACTGATTTTCTGTACAAATGCAAAAGGCTTAGGGCATGCCTTTTAGGATGGATTGATCAATTTTTTTACCAGCAGTAGAACTGTATCATATCACCAATAAGGACACTATGAGTTAAGATCAAACGCCATTACCAGGTAAATTTGATAACAGGCTTCGAAAAGAAAAGAAATATTAGTAGGAGTCATCAGTCATGTTGAAGAGAGAATATATACCTGTATTTGTTTTAGTTAGCATCACCAGTTTGTTTGCTAATATTTTGCTTAGTGCAGCTAAATCCATGCATTGTACATTGTGCGAACACAGTTAAATAAGTAATTTGCACCAAAATAAAAAAATGTTTAAGTGTTTTTTGATTTAGTTTGCACCATCAATAACAAAAGTGCATAGAAAGACATCTCATTTTCTCCCTTTCCTAACCACAAGTTCATGCTCAAAAACATGTTAGCGGAGCAAGAGAGAGGAAGTGCATTAGGAAGTTGTCCAAGACAAAAAAAAAATTGAGAAAAAAGCGACAAACGCAATGGATATGCCAGATGCAGTTTACCCTTCAAGTGTGCTCTACCATACACATACTAAAGGAGATATTGTAAGTAGTCATCGAATTCCTAGTACGACATCAACCCAAAAGGATGATTCTAGCAGGCTTTTTGAACTCCATTAGGGATTACTAAACGAGACAATGCAGCTGAAAAGAAATAAGAACAAAATCATATCCTCGTACAAGCAAAAAAATGACAGGTTTATGACAATGAGTAACAACAGGAGAAGAGGGGGTTAGAGTTTCAGTATAGAACATATGGGTTTTATGTGTGACTCGAACAGCTCTTAGCTCAAATGGTTATGATTACATTATGATTGCAACTTATACATATATGAGAGAATCTCCTCACCGGATCCTGGCATATCTGACTCTGAGAAACTGCTAGAAACATGGAGTTTCTTGCACAGCAAGTGCTTTCGTCTCTGTAAAGTTAGCAAGATAAAGATACTATCTGTTTGAATAACATTGTATCCTGCTTTTATGTACATGTTGAATGGAGCTTCGTCGATTATTCTGCAATGCAAGTACACTTCTTTTGAAGAAGTCATTCGAGATATTAGCTCTTCGCTTGCTTTGAGAAGATGCCAACCAATGCCCCTCCTGAATGATTCAAATGCACACACCAAGAATTAGATAAAAAAGAGGTCTTTATTTCTAAACTCAACCTGCAATAAGAGAGCTTGTTGACTACACGAGTAAATTTTTAGTCCTAAAATGGCTTCAACATTACAAATACCACATTTTATTTTCACTTAATGGTTAATCTAATAAAAAATCTTTGACCCTACTAGTGTCTAGCACCATTATACAAATGGACAAACTCAACTTGGAACATATTGAACACATTAACATAAATCCACCAAATAAGGAATAGAGAAAACTAATACAAAATTGCAACAAAAAGAAAACTTTTTTTGTTTACCTTCTAAGCTCCTTTGTGACAGTAATGTTACAAATATATGGAGAATTCTTGGGAGCTGTAGGTGTAGGAGGAGAAGCATTAGCACCCCTTCTGTCAAAGCAAACCTCCAGTGTTCCAGCCAGTTCCTCTCCTCTCTTCTCGCCTTCTTCCCTATAGAACCCAACTAGAGTGACAGCATGCGGCATCGAAGCTCTCCTCTCCATCAAATACTGTTTCACGAAGAATCTTAACAAAGCCTCGTATTGCAAAGACATGAACATTGACTCGGCGAATTACAAAGCCAACAACCCGACGGTTAAATCCATTTCCTCGACCCTCATGACCCGAATCCACAACGACCCAGATTCCAACTGTTGAAGATAGACGAAAGACTCCAAAGCTTTGAGCTTTTCGAGCACTTCATTTGATAAAACACGGTTCCCCCTAAAGGGTTCGTCGAGGATGGAGAAGTACTGAGTGGGCGTGACGGAGTAGGTGGAGGAGGAAGAAGAATAGAGGCAGCATTTGAAGCTGTAACGACGGAGTTTGCGGCGGGGAAGAAGATGGGCTTTAGATGAAATAAAGAGCTGACCTTTGGTGGTTTTAAATTCGGTTTGGAAGCGCTGACACTGTGGTTGGAGATCTGAGTAAGGAGATAGTTTAAGTGCTGCTGCTGCCATGGAAATTTGGTGAGCTTATTTGAGATCAGAATCGGTTGATGATGATGAGATAAATTCGGGAAACATCATCGAATAATTGTGAAGGAAAGTGTTTCTCAATTGTATTCTTCCAACAAGGAGTACATCTTCATTTTTTTTCCTTAGTATCTAAAATATATATTTTTTTCAATTTATTCTATTTTTAATAAAAAAAAACATTTATTATTTCCAATTTATTATTTCCAATTTTGTTTTTAAGGGCTGTAACCCTTCCCCCTATTTATTGTGTTCAGTGCAGGACAGGAAGCCAAGACCAAACCTTAAATAAGTCATGGGAAAAACACAATTAATGCAAAGCCGTTGCCTAACTGTATCTTAAACATCAAGTTTCACCTAGACTTACCTTTTTGGTGCATTCTGATGAAAATAATCAAACCCGTTTCACCAACTTTTAACGACTTCATACAGCCTTGTCCAACTTTAGGATGGGAAAAAAAAGTTTCTTTTGGATGATAACCTTGTTTCCCAAGAAACAAACAGAAAATTCCAAATGATCTTTAAAACTTCCTCCACGCATTGATCTCATTTGTACAGATCTGATAACAAAAATCAACATGTGTTCCAAAAGAATCCTATCTTTGTCACCCTCACAACAGAATCATCTCATTTCTATCCGTTTGTTTTGAGAAAGAAAATATACACCAACCAAAATACAGTAGAATAGCAAAAATGAAATTAGAAAAGTCGAATTTCGTGTTGTATTTGTCTCGGTCCTCACTCTCCTCTCCTCCACCTTCTGATAACTTGCAACATTATCTGATTCCATGTATCGATTGGACCTGGAAGACACCAATGCACACAGTCGTTTTGAACATGTTCTTGAACTCCGTTAGCGAACGGAAATGGATACATGTAAGGCCCCGGATGACCATCTGGTCTCAACAATGACAATCTGGTCACATCCAATATCTCAAGTCTCAACCCTCCAAATTGCTTTGCATTCACCTTAGCAGCTTCCATTTCTTCGACTGCAATCGATCTCATATCTGCATCCATTCCTTCAACCATCTTCTCTCCTTCCCTGTAAGGCTCCGTCTTGGGACAAGCACCAGCCTTATCCCATTCGCCTTCGAAATGCGAAGGTGAAAAACTGGTTAAAAACACATCGATTCCATTACCGCTACTCGTTTTCCGTTTGATTATCGTCCCGAGAGCGGTATTTATAGCCTTCCTCATCACATCATAGAAGCCTGTCTCGGTGTGGTTCAATCCAGGGCAGTAATGGCAACCTAAAACCGAACCAGCCTCATAATAAACAGCCGGATGAAGAAACCAATGCCCTATTGAGAGTACAACCATATCTAAATGGTCCAAATCAGATCCCCACCTTTCATCAACAACATCAACATACAATTCATTATGATCCGGACCAGCTTTCGATTTCTCGACACCCCGAACAAGAAATGGTGACCAATAAACCGATACTGTTACATTATGAGAATCGAAATGCCATCTACGGAACTTGTTATCCTCCCCATTCGTGTAAACCAGGTTCGGATTCGAGGCGGTGGACAGCAAACAAAGGAGTGATTCCAATTGGTTCCTAGCCATAGAATCACCAACAAAAGCCACATGCTTGTTGCTAACAAGGTTGAGGAAAGTGTTGGGATCAAACCTCGGGAGGTCGCATTGGCTCGGTTGCCATCGCCAGTATAGGTAACCCAAGTCTGGTCTCCCATGTGAGATGCAATTTTGACCGTCTTTGATTGTACCGCAGGTTGTGCCATTGTATAAAGGCCCTATCTTGTCCTGAACCCATCTGCCTTCGGTGTAGTTACATGGAGTTCCATAAGCTATTTCCTCTTCTGCAAAATAAGCAAAGATAGAAAAAGATCAAAACTTGATTAATAATAATAACACCCATAATCGAAAAAAGTGAGAAAAAGATTAAAAAAAAAGTCTGACAACTTTCTTTTATTGTGAACCTGTGGAGAAAGATAAAGGAGGAGAAGAAGTGAGAATGATACGGTTGCTGTGAGGAAGCTGCTCTGTGATGGATAAAGAGAAAGGGAAAGGGTGGAAATAGAAGCGGACGAGAGCTATTGGGAAGAGAGCATAAAGAACATAAGGCAAGAACTTCGTGGTGAAGGAACGAGAGTGAGTTTGGCCTTTGAGTGGACTCGTTACACCCATTTTTTCGAAAGATAAAGATTGCTCTGTATTTTTCTGGGTAATCTCAGGACTCAAACTAGAACATGCTCCACCTCTTGTAGTGTTCTTTTTATTTCCTTTTCTGGTTTGGTTTGCTTTTAAGCTGCTTCAGAAGAACTGTGGAATTAAAAAATGTGTTTCTGAAGGTAGCAACCGGAGAGAAATACAGAGAAGCATAATGATCTTTTTTGGTCCTCAATTTTATTAATTTTATCTTTTAATATTCAGGTCAATAATTTTTGATGTTCAAAAAAATTAAGGTCAATAATTTTATACTCATTTTAATTCTTTTGACTAGATAAAATAATATTATATTTTTAAATAAATATTAAAATTTAAACCAGATAACATTACATAACCATTTTTAACAACTCGATGAATTAATAAATTTCGTTAATTTTATCAATTTAACATTTATAATCTTATAAATTAATAATATTAGTTTTTAGTTTTTAGTTTTAATTTAGATTATATCAATTTTGTTTTTTTACCACCTTGATTAATATGATTGTTAAATTATATCAATCTGATCATTATTTTTTATATTAATTATTATCGTTAAATTATCTTATTATGTCGATAATAGCAAGTCAATTTTAATAATATGAAAATATAAATTAAAATTTAATATTTTGATTATTTGAAAATTATAAATTAAAAAATTACATCAGCAATAATTATTACGACATCAACATAACCATCATTATTTTATCGACAAATATTAATTAATTTTAAAAAATAACATGATATACTAACTCAATCGTTACTAACAACGAATTATTTAACATGATAAATGATAATGATAATAATTTTAGTAATCAACGACAATCAAAATAATGAATTTAGTATAATTTAAGAAATTTGAGAATTAAATTAATAAAATAAAAAAATATTATTAATTTTAGAAATGATACAATATTTTTTTGTTTTTTTCTACATCATCAAAAATATATTAAAATATGTTTGAAAAAACTTACATCAATATTTTGAAAAAGATAAATAAAGTATTTTTTTATTTCCCCCAAATTTCATGATGTGGTAGAATAGGAAAAAAATAGTTAATATTACTATTTTTAAAGATAAATAACACCATTCTTCCATCATATTTTGACCAATTTATAAAAAAAAAAAAAATACTTAAACATATAAAATTAAAGGCATAAAATGTCTGTCTTTATGAGTTTGTCCGGTTTGGTCAGTGTTTGTGTTCGAATTGACATGAAAAGAATCTTAGAGATTAAATAATAATTAATTTAATATTGTTTAGATTAGCACCGTCGACAATACATGTGTGCCGCTCTGGCAACTTAGATATAAAATATATTTACGAACATGTTTTCAATAGACAGAGAATAAAGACATATATCAACGCGATTTGCTAAAATAATAATTAATTTAATATTGTTTAAACAAGATTAACTATGTAAAAGAAGTAGGAAGAAGGTGGGAGGGAGGAGACTGAGATGTGCATTCAATCTTGTCTAACCACTACAACTACTTCTCATGGACTTTGCCTATAAAAATAATTTAAAAATATTTAATAATTTAATATTTGACTTTAAAAATAATGTTTTTATTTTGAAGTAAAAGTATTTATAATATTTTAAATATCATTTTTTAAAAGATATTTTTTTATTCAATTATACAGTGATTATAGTAGTATCTATTTTACTATATAATCTCAATCATTAAACATTAATTGTTCAATCACTATAATGATATTAGTGATACTTAAACTCGTGATCTCAAAGAGTAACAATCGTTCCTTTAACCACTGAAGTTAAATAACTCGTGCTTTTAAAATATCATTTTTGATTATAGTTAAAGTGAGATGATTTAATATTTTTGTAATATATTTGTTAGTAAGTATAAATTTTTAATTTAAAAAAATCTATAAAAGTAACATTATAATAAAAATAATTAATAAAATTAATTAAATAATTATTGTATTTGAAAAGCAATTAAAGCGTTTTAAAATCTTAATAAATATATTACGTACTTTCGTTATCTCTATAATTTTTAAAAAATAAAATATGTTATTTATCATATGACCAATAATTTAAAGTAATGTGTTCTTTATCTTAATAATTTAAAATTTTATTACTTAAAACTTTCAACACAATTTTTTTATCGTATGAACAATAATGATTTAAGAGTTAAACTTCGTATTTTCTTTTAATATATTTCTATCTCTTTTTAAAATTAGTAAATAAAATATAAATACATTAAATTATTTTAAAATAGTCTTTTATTTTTATTTAAGTATTTATAATATCACAAAACCAAGTTAAGATTATACACTCGTATAGGATATAAAAATTTCTAGGATTTAAGTTTAAAAGTCTTTTGAAATAAATTTAAATTATGATATTAATTATTTATAAATGGTTAAATATTGAATATAAAATCTATAATTTTTTTTAACTATTTAATCTAAGTTAAATTAATTTTTTGGGTCCTTATTTTTGTAGGTCTTTTACAATCGTTCATATTATGTCTTTTTAGAATTATCATTATTCTTCGATGATATTCGCAAAGATAAAAGATAACTGAAAAAAAAATTATCTTTTTTAAAATTTTAAAATCCATATACAATATAAAAAAAATTTATTTATTTTATTAAAAATCTATTTATGTCCCTTAAAATTTTATAAATTCAATCTTAATATAAAATTTCCAGCTTATCGCTTGATATCCATAAAAAGAATTATGTTTCAAGGCAGATAGATTGAATCTATCTATGGATCTGAATCTGGGCAAGTTTATTAAGGACAAAAATTGCAGAATCCAGTCTCAGTCAATTTACATCTAACACGTTTTTTATGTCCTTGGCTGTCTTGTCTACTTGTATCGGTGTCCAAAACTATTACCAAAACCTTAAGACATATGCATGCTTCAGCCACCGACACAATAAAAGTTCAAGTCATAAGATGGACTTGGAATTTAATTAATTCAATTTTTTAATTAACTCGATGGAATATTTATCTATATTAAATATAAAAATTTCTCCCAAAGTATATATAACTTCATCCATGGTGGACTACTAGAGATGTTGAGTACAACTTTAAGTCTTGTTTGCTTGGATCATAGGGTGTCGGGCATTCTCTTTTCTGGCCTGTTCGGAACCGGGAACGGATCATCCCTTTCAGTGTAAGATTCTGTCCTGCAGCTAGTGGCACACACCCCACAGTAAAACAATATTTGTTCATCTAACACAGTACTCGTCCATTGTTAGTTCATGCTTGCATGCCAAGTCAACTAACCAAGAATACTTGGGCTTTCCTCAAAGCTAATACTTTGGGCATTCATGGTCGAAAGATCCATCTTCCAACAAGCAGACATACATGTGCATATATAGTATTAGTCTAGTCATATGACCAACACACTGTGCATATATATAATCTAAACAAAGCTAATACTTTGGGCATTTATGGCCGAATGAACCATCTCCTATCAGTCTGTTGTCGTGTTGTTGTACGGACTTGCTTAATCATATGACCAACACAATGTGCGTATATATAGTCTAGTCATATCTGATATGAACAAAACATGTATTATTGTAATCAATGCTTAAAAAAGAGCTCAAATCGAAGGATGTCCAGATAGGATTTTTCGAACATGTACAAGTTAGAACAGTCCTTTTCTGACAGGCTATTGACAGGATATATGTGGGTTGAAGCCAATGGATGATGGTCATTTGTTCCCCACATTTCCGTGGACTGCTCGTTAGGCCGAAGAAAATGATTCATTATGAACAAAGATGATCCAAGCGATAAATAATTTGATATTATTTAGATAGATTATCTATCCAAATAAATATGTCCTACGTACCCGAGATGTGACCCTTTGACCTCATCCACACGGACCACACCCAAAGACCTAAGCCTACTAGTACAAGTTCCCAAACTTTGTAACAATTCGCCACGTGGAGATCGTGCCGGTTTCCATGGCCTACTGCCGGTGCCCATTCGTCATGCCTTAAAGTTGTCAATGATATATACATTGATTTAGTAACAATCATAATCTAATAACGGCCCTTAATTCTGATTATCATCAACAATAACGTGGCGTTTTGAAACAAGAGTATTATTTGTATATATCAGTAGGGCGTGGGGAGAGCTGGCGAGAAAGAGACGGCTGTTTCCTCCTATTTTATCTTTCAATCTTCGTTAGTTTCTCTGTCCATTTTGCATCAGAATTCGGGAGATGGGGAATTGTCAGGCCATTGATGCAGCTGCGTTGGTGATACAACACCCGTGTGGGAAGATCGACAGGTTGTTTTGGTCGGTTCCGGTGAGCGAAGTCATGAGGATGAATCCGGGGCATTATGTTTCGCTCATCATTCCGTTGCATTTGTCCAATCAGAACAACGACCGAGATGACAAGGCCGTGCGTTTCACCCGTGTCAAGCTTCTTCGTCCTACTGATACTCTCGCCCTCGGCCATGCTTACCGGCTTGTAACTTCTCAAGGTCGTTCCTTTTTCACAGAACCCTGATTATTATTCCTTGTTTTGATTAAGAAACTGATGGTTTGTGTATTTTTGGTCGGGGTTGCAGAGGTTATGGAGGTTCTTAAGGCGAAGAAATATGCGAAAACGAGAAGGCAACAACAACAACACTTGGGATCAAATGAAAAGTCGGAGCATGAACAAGTGGACCGGAGTTCAGAGACCTTGCAGACGCGGGTGGCAAAGAACGAAAGACGACGCCCGAGGACCGCACCTGCGAACACTTCTGCAATGACCTCGAAATCGTGGCGGCCTTCATTACAGAGCATCTCTGAGTCTGTAAACTAATACTGTTTGTTTTTCGGGTTACGTTTGTAAAGATCAGATTGGGTTTTGGGAGTGGTAAACTGGTAATCAGCAAGACAACAACAGCTTCTTCATGAAACCCATATGATTTGTGACTTTGAATATGTTCCATTATCTTATAATTACCTTACTATAAAAAGTATAAAAAATATGTCTGTAAAAGGTTCGCCAACGATTCTCCATCCCCATTGTTGAAGATTGGTGTTTTACAAAAAATGAATCTTCTGTAGGTAGAACACAATACAGGTAAAGATTTGTAACCTTCAATCAATACAAGTACCACAAATTTAGAGAAGATCCCAATCTCCAACATTGGACAAAACATTCACAGAAACAAGAGTGACAGCAGCTGTAAGAAACAGAGTGATCAGTTACTGTCGTGACAGATATTTCTGTTGGGTCAATTATTGAAATTTTTTTCCAAGTCAAGCAAAAACCATTTACTTCAGCCCATTTGTATTTGTAATCGCTTCAGCCCAATTACACAGTTGCTGTCGGTGGTCTAGGCTTGCCGAAGGTAAAAAAACCAACCAAAAACACTGGGCACATTTGTATTCTTAGGATCCCAACAAACCCCACTCTTGAAAATTAAAACCCAAGAAAATTAAAACCCAAATCTAAAGCTCATTACGATTCTCTTAATTCAATTTATTTTATTTATAATATTAAAATATAAATCTTTAATATTACTTAAGAAATTTAGTATCTTATTTAAAGGTGTTTGTAACTGATTCAATGGGTACCCAAAGACTAATAAATCCAGTATCGATATAATAATATTAGTATATTACTATATTTCACCCTCTTACTTTTTAACTTATATTATAAGTTTATTAGGTCATTCAGTATCCATTTAACGAATACCCTTAATCTTGTCTCATTAAACCAATAAATTGTTGTTTTTTTTTCGTGTAATTAGTACAATAATAAATATTTTATATAATTAGATCAACAATAAGTCAGCTGATTAAAATAGGTCAATTTAAAAACCACTTACAAGGCAGGAAGCCTTTAAACACATTTCAAAAGGTAGTTGAAAAGGGTGCCTAGTAAATGGAGGGACCTTGTACATTAAAGCAATGTGACAATTAATATATAAATTAAGTTAAAAAAAAGGTTTGGGATTCTATTGGCATACGGTCCAACCCCATTATCAACTGTTTGTGCTCCATGATCATCACTATATGTGCCAATGACAAATTCTAAAGCCTTTGTTATAATCAACCAAATGCTTTACCTTTTCTTGACAGCAATGGTTCAAAGAGGCAATGAAAGAAATAAAGACACTTTAATTAGATATTTTATGTGTATATAAATATATGATTTCCATCAAAAAACTTCCTATGATACTCGGTGGCGGATCCATGCTTTAAATAGGGTGGGCCCGTGTTCACTCTAAATTTTCAAAGTTCACATATTTACTCTTAATTTTCTTAATTTTTATAAATTAGTCCTTAAATTTTTATAATATTTAAGCTTTGTGCCCACTTTGAGATTTTAAAATTTCATATGTGCTCGCCCTCAAATAAATTTCTGGATCCGCCACTGATGATACTAATATTTCAAACCAAAAGTATCTATCGGGATGAGAGATTATGTTGTTTAAACTATATTTAAGGTTTAAATTCTAATATTCGGAATAAAATAAATTGTTTATATTAACCTTTAAAATTTATAATATATTTGATTAAACCGGATTTTTTTAACTATTTATCAAGAAATATCACTAATTATAATGAGTTTCTACGGTACTCGAATCGAGATTAATAACTTAATAAATCAAATGTTAAACGATTATTCTAGAAAAAATATCAATATCCTAAGCATATGAAAATTAAAGTGAACACCATACAATATACATGCATGATGCATGCATACATCATGTTTTCTAAGTTATCCACATGTTTCCCATACTAGAAAAGAAAATGATTAAAGAAAGATTTGGGGTTGAAATATTAAACCAGATTACCCATGCATGCATGGTCCTATATCTGTCTAATCTGAACATTTACTTTGTACTTAGAAGAAAAAAAAACAACCTCTGCACTTGTTTCCATGCATGCATTAAGGTACAAGCTTTCGGCTCAACAGCTGTTGCTTTTGAATGTCCCAGGAGGCAGGAAGTTTCACGTTTTGTCTTGAACTAAACCGCGTTTAATTATATTCATTAGCAACATAATTTATATACCTAGATGGCAAGATTATGAGAGGCGAAAATGCAAAAAGTGATGATTGAAATCGAAGACTCTCGGGAAAGGGGGCGGGGCAGGAACTATGACAAAAGGTAAATAAAGAACAGTGACGACGCTCCCTCGAGAGTATCCAAAGACGCTGAAACTGTGACCTGGAAACCCTAAACTAGGGCTCTCCACCCCTATATACCTATATCAACACGACTATGGTGTGAATAAACAATACGTTCGATGAATTATTCGTAAATCGTTTATATAATATTTATTTATTAAGTTAAACAAAAGATTATAAATATTTTTTTATATTTATTTAATAAACGGACGATCATAAATATATGTGTTTAATTTGTTTATGTTTATGAACAAGTTTATTTATAAGTTCCTCTATTGATTTCTCTTTTTCTTTTATTTTTATATCTTAAATTTTGGTGAAGATAGAGATTATTTATCCATTTATCCATTATTTGGTAGTCCATGCTCACATAATTCAAGAGACAAAACATGGATTTCATCTAAGGTATATGCTAAAGGCCATTGATATATGATCAAGATGTACAATATCTGCACACTTTTCTTCTTTTTCTTTATCGTGCTCGATGGGGACAATTGAAGCACCCAAGGGAGTGGAGGTGTCTTGAATTCAGCAGTGAATCAACAACCAGATTGAACTCTTTAGCATGAGTTGGGGTCCAAAATCCAACATTTACAGAGAACCCCACGAGCTTTTTTTCACAAAAACAAATCATCTTTAAAAACCTAAACTTTAGGGGTCCTCCAATTGTGTCATTGCCACCATGTTCTAAAGTAGGAAATTACTCAACAAAGAGTTGGTAAAAAAGAGATTTTGGCTTTTGGGCAGATACTTTGGATTCCTCACTTTTCTATACAAGTGCAAAGATAAGGAATGAAGTGTGCTAGTTGGAGATTCTTCAAAATCTGATATATTTCTTATTATAAACTCGAATAATGACTTTGAATCCATTGCGAATAGTAATCGAGAATATTATTCGTAAATATTCGAATTAAAGCCTAGTTTATAAGCACGTGAGCCGCCATGAACATGGTGTTATATGATGAAAAATGGAAAACCTAAACTCCCATATCATATGACATGATTTGGTGTTGATGATAGTGGGTAGTGGGAGCCGGTTGCACACAAAATTCCAAATCCTCTTTGGTTAAAAGCTCTCCCAAAGGACCAAGATGTCACATCTTTATCAGCTCGATAGTTACGTTTATACGCTCCACCCCATCATCTTCATGCATGCGTCGTTAATTCAAATAAATTAACAAAACTATTCAATATACAGCCTAAAGGGATATTTTGTAGATTAATAAAAAAATTAAATATGTTTTTATCAACTAGGGTTGTATTCCAACAGCTTGGCCTGTTGTCTGTCCCCTTTGTAGATTAATCCAACTTTTTTTTATACATAATACACATAGGTGGGATGTCGGGATTAATTATAGTTATTAATTTTAATGTTTGCATTTGGTTATAATATTGTGTCCTTTTTAGTGGGGGAGATGGTGTCTTTTTAGGGTTGATAATACTACCAAATCTCCATGGCTCCCACCTTGCTGTACTAATGAGAATGCACCAATTCGCATCAATTGATTGGTGAATGGCTCCCCTTACCTTATAAGTGGATTCTAATCTTAGAGTTCACATTATTGAAAGTCTATGAAAGAAAGGGAAGTGCCCATTCATTTTTAGTATTTTGCTTTCTAATTAAAAAAATTATATTTCACCAATAGGTCGGTTTAAAGTAGGTTGATATCGTTTAAACAAATATTAAGGTCGAGAACTTGTATATGTAAAAAAATCTTTATTAAAAAACCCACCCACCAAAGTCAGATATACGACATAGGTCGACAATCATCATGAGTAGAACGACATGTAGCATTCCAAAACTTTTGAAAAATTATATCTTTTCTATATAAAAAAATAAATATATGTAATTGATAGTCCTTTACAAAGAAAATGACATCTCTTTAGATAAATTTCTTACTTCGTGCTTTACAATTACTCCAGATTAGTCTAGATAAAATGTTAAGAACCAAAATATATATATATATATTTCAAAGCAATTAAATAAAGATTTGGTCATGGATTAACGTCAAAATAATCGACTTGATAGAGGGTTGTGGTCCTTGCGTGCATCCCTTATTCTATGGAGAAGAATATATCTGTCAGAAGGTGAAATAAGAACTAGTCCAAGTGAGTTAGATAAAATAGTACTGTTGAATAATTGTCACCTTGTGTCGGATTTCCTTTAACCATGGTCCATACCACCTGTGGGAGTGGGATGATAAGGTTATCAAGTAATTTGCAGGACGATTGGGTGAGTTGGCCTGAAAATGCATGGTTATGTTTTTACGTACCACCCTTTTAAAGGGTCATTGTTGTAATAATCATCCACGTGCAAACCATAAATATACCCTAGGTCGGGGGATCTAGAGCAAGATCACAACCTTTTTTTTTTTACCAAATAGCTCAAAATAACATTACAGAAAGTTTACCAAACCAATAGGATGTTCTATCATCCAGTTAATTGGACACGTCAATGTCCTGAGAGGACAGAGCCAACATGCGGGGACGGAGCCACGTTACGGCAGAGAGGGAACCAGCTTGCCATGTTGATGGGGCGATGAGCAGTGGTAATTAGGACCGGGAACTGAGGGGGTCACGTTCATGAAATGAACTATCTTTATTGCCTGCGGGACCAAGTGATAGTCACTTCACTCACTTACCAAATCGATGCCTCCACAAAGTACTATTCATTCATTTAATTTTTTCTTTTCTTTAGATTTTAGTCTATAAGCCATGGGAAAGCTACAAATTATGTAATGTCAATTAAGTGCGGTGCATAGGAAAAACGAAAGAGAGAAAAGATTGAAATGAAAATTGTTATTATAATATGACTTTTTATTTACTCACGGGTCGAATACAACAAACTTAAAAAAGGCCCCAAAGACCTTTCCTATATTTTTTAGACCAAAAACTGGTCCTGAAACACATTTTCCTCCTCTAGAGGAAATTTCAAAAAAATAAAAAATATGTGCATACACGTGTCAACATCGCACGCACGAACATCGCCTGGACAAAGTCAAGACCAATTAAGAAAGAAGAGAAGATGAATGAAAAAAAGGAAGAGGCATTTCCCGCCAAAAATGCACTCATACACACGTGTGTGCCACACATGCCAAATGCGTGAACACACAATCCACTCCAAAAAAAAGAAAAGAAAAAAACAAATTTATTTGTTCTTGTTTTTTTTTTTTTTTATACTGGAGATGTGGGAGCTTGACTGACGTTTGATCTGAATGACCATAAAAACAGCTCAAACTTCAACGCTCGATCCCTAAATCAGCCAACCCAATCTCACCAACAATTTCTCTGCTTTCGGCTCCCCCTCTGCCTAAGGGACCACCACCCATCACACTAAAATATTTATGCAACAAACCCCCCACTCCCTTGGGAATCTGCAAACCCATCCCCACCAACGAAACTAAATATGCAAACTCACCAAACTCTCTTTTTCTACATGCACATATGACATATGTATAGGATATATAAATCTACTACACTCTTGCAAGTTAATTTACTCTCAAAACCCTGACCCTTCAGCAAAATTATATGTGTAGGGTTCTAGACAACTTGGGCCACCACCATTTTTCTTTTCTTTATTGTTTTCTTACTTGGAGTTTCTGTCATCATCCACCCCGAAGAAGTTAATTAATCTTTCTCCTTTTGTGTGAAGGTGGTGAAGAAGATGAGGAAGATGAGTCACTAGGCCTCATTCGGCCTCGGATTGTTACTCGAAGCTGTGGTAAAACCTTTGGTTGTTTCCTCCTCACATTGTCTTCAACAAGCTCTTGCATTAACCTGTAGCAGCTTAGGATTTTCTCCTGAAAATTTGGGGTTTTATTTTTATTTTCCCATATTCGTGTTTACTAATAATTCCCCAGTTTAAACACACTAGTTAATGGAACTTACCTTGCTTAGTCCTTCGCACCATGACTCCGCATGTTCAGGGTTGAAAAGGGACAAGTTTGGGATTTCGTTGGCTGCACAAAGTATCGCTGCCGCAGCAATGCTTGACGGCCGATACTCTAGAAAGCTCGCCTCTGTTCACAATATCAAAACCAAAACAATGGTCAGCTCATATATTGTAACGCCGAGGAAAACATTAATCACACATGAAAATGAAAAAGAAAAGTGATTTTAGAATTGTACATACTATCAGCTTATTTTTGTGTAGTGGCCTGCGACAATATACAGTTGCACGTAATTATAACAACCGACAGCTAGAGAATAGTGATGGTAATTAATAGTGATGGTAATTGTACCTTTTATATTAGATAAAATAATACCCGATGCCCTTGAAATCAAAAACCCCAGAAAAGTTCCTGTTGGATCGAGCTTGCATGCAAAGAAATCAATGAAACTGAATGGCGTTACTGAACGCAATCTCCAATCCAGAACGGTCAGCACGAGCAGTTCCATTCTTTGAATTGTTTTGGGTTCAAAAATGTATTTGGCTCCCTCTACCTGCAAATATGCAGAAATTTGTTGCAATCACAAAAATTTCTAATCAATCAAAATACATAATTGTTGTTCGTAGAAAAACAGATATATGATTATACCTGAAGTTCTATAAGAGATGGAACAAGAGGTTCCTCCATCTTCGCCGCTAAGGACAAGCAAGCAATTGGTAAAAGTTGCAATGGCCACCCACTGTTTTCCTGAACAGTAAAACAAATCTAATTTTTTTAAAAAATTGAATATATTTATATCAAAGTTACTGATCATAAAGCTTAATGAATATTATAATCTAATTAAATATATAAAAAAAAATTAGCTTATTTTAATTAATTACTGAGTTACTG
The DNA here is from genome assembly GCA_035048815.1 of Abelmoschus esculentus. NCBI lineage: Eukaryota > Viridiplantae > Streptophyta > Magnoliopsida > Malvales > Malvaceae > Abelmoschus > Abelmoschus esculentus. The sequence goes on along the minus strand of JAUCBN010000031.1, from coordinate 1,830,017 downwards.
GTGTCCTTTTCACTACCATTGTTGAAAAGTCAAAAATAATTGCATCAAACAGTGAGAACTTAATCACTTAAATTCCGTTATCCGCCTAATAAATCATTCATTAATAAGCTTTTAAGAACTTAGAAGTGACGGAAACAAGAGCTCACCGGCAAGCGGCGGGAATACAAAAACCGATCCAGATAGTTGACGGAGAGATATGCCGTCAAAGGCTGCAAGTTGTAGTATGCTTGCACCTGCAAGCAAACAAACAAACAAAAAGGGATTATTAGCGTTACTTGATCAACAAAGATGAAAGAAAAGGTAAAACAAATTCGAAAAAGTTGAAAGTAACAGCCGCCAATCAATTATTCATCTCCGTCCATCAAACGGTTGTTGTGTGCATTTTAGCAGAGCAGTGAAACTTCGAACTAAAGTGCGCCAGTGGTATTATTGTAATATTTATGAACAGAGTTAGTCTATTAAACATTTTACCTTTAGAATCCATGCAACAGATTCCTCTCGAGCCGACGCGTCAAGAGATTGACACTGAAACCTAGCCAAGTAATCGAATCCGGGGACGAAGTTCGTTTCGTCTTCGATGAAGCTACCGATGGAGGATTCCTCAATGGAAGTCGCCGGAGACTCCATCTCCGATGAACATACCGGCGACTCGCCGGATAAAACCTCGTCGGAATCCTCGGCGCAGAGCAAGTCCGTGAAGCGATCGGAACATGATAACGACATATTGATAGTTGTTTTGATGACGGCAATCGTAGCCGTTGATTCCTCATCATCATCTCTCCATACCCAGCGGTAGATTTAGTAGTATCTCGATGTCGAAACAAAGCGACGGCGGAGTCCTTTTAAAATTGGCCGGCGTGTGTGTGGAGTGAGGGATGAGGAGGAGAGAAATAGAAATGGTTTTGGGTTTTGAAGCGTTGATGAAGTTTTTGATAGTTTGGGGGTGGGGAGTCGGTATATAAAAATCTGAGAGTTTCTGTTTCCTTGGGGGTTAATTTTAAGGAAATCTACACTCAAATCACTTAATTATATATTTAATATTTTATTTATTAGATTATTTTTTTTATAAAATGTTATTTAATGTTATATTTTATTTTAATATTTTATCGTTAAAAAAATAATTATATATCGATTAAAAGAAAAAAATACACGTGATATATTATTATATTAGTTTTTTAGTAAGTATATTATATATTTTTTTTATAATTTTAGTCGACGTAATATACTGATTAAGAGAAAAAATAATACATCAATTTATCAATGTGATTTTTTTTCGTTATCAATATTTAGTTAATTTTTAACTGTGGTAGAATGTCAAAATAGAAATAAAATATAACGTTAATTATCATTTTAATAAAAAATAAATGGTTACTAAAACAAGAACATAAGAATATATGTAATGCTAAATATATAATTATCCGTAAAATAGATCATTCAATTGATTTTTGTTATAAGCTAAACACTCAGAACCTCTAATATTATATTTTAATAATAATTTTAGTCTGTCACAATTTATATATTTTTTAAAATAATTTAATAAATTTAATAATTTTATTTCAAAATTAATAATTTATTTTTTATTATATTATGAAAATTCATCAAATCAAAGATAATAGTCGGATAATACTATTTTTCATAATGCAACAAGAAATTATTGTAAAATTATTATACTATAAAAATACTATATAATTTAAAGGAGTTAATAATATTTAAAATAAGTATTTATAAATTTTTATTTTACCCAGTTTCTTTGTTTCAATTTTTGTATTCCCGTGACACTAATGTTGAAATCTTTTCTTTGTTCTCATAGTTCCAATCTATTGATATGTTGTCTCCATGTGCGATGGGAAGAAAAATCAACTCCTCAACCTCACAAATACGAAAAATTATTAGATGAATCATGTTCACCACGTTATCTGTGATTTTAAACAATTACATTATTCATCTTAATTTTTTTTTAAAGTAAACCATTACCTCTTTCTTACAAGTAATTAATAAGTGAGTAATCATTAAGTAATTATTTAAAGACGAACGATTCTAATTACTTAAACTATAAATAACGTGATAAACAAAGTTTACCTAATAATCTCTCTGTAAAAACGTCATTTAAGTTGTTGCGTGCATAAAAAACTAAAAACACGAGAACAGTTTTCAACTTTATAGGGATATCATGAGTTTTTCCCCAAAAAAATTTCCGCTTGTATAAATTGTTGAATTAAGAAAAACAAAGAAATGATCTACCTTTATATTAAGTAACGAGTTTTTACGTTTTAAAAATAAATATCAAGATATAAAATAAAATAATTTAAATATTTTTAATTATTTAATAAAATTAATTTATTTTACTTACCAATTAAATATTTTTTTTAAAAATATAATCGTGTGTCTCATTAAAAAAAATTCTCTAATCTTAGATGAAGAAAAAAGAATACGCAAGTTTTATTTACAAAAGAAAAGCGAGATAACCTCAACAACACATGACATTATATAGAAGCATGTTTCATATCATGATGGAGACTCTCCATAATAAATTTCGATAGATCAATAAAATATTGTTCGTTTATTAGAGCTTCTTAAAGTCCAAAACCAAACAATCAACGACCATATTAGCCTTCCTATTAACCCGTTGAATATAAACCTCAAAAATTTCAATCATTTCTCGAATACTAGCAACTAGAACATACTCATTCAAGCTCATAAAATTACCCTTAAGAATAGCTTTAACCGTTGTATTATCTGTTTCGACGATAATCTTACGCCAACTCAATCTCCAACAGTAATTAATCAATTAAACGTCTTTATTCTTAAAACGACAATCTAATAGTAGTTCGGCTCATAAAAATTATAAATAATATAAATATGAAATTATATTTACTTTGTCTTAAATGGTAAATAAACGTTTAAATTATATATATTTTAGATAGAAGCTTAAATATTTTTCGGGTATAGATAAAAAATATTAAATTACATCTCTTCCTTTGTTTTCTTTCCCTCTCCATCTTGAGAGATAACTAGGGAACAAAAAAGGTTGATTAGGTTTCTCAGATTCTGTAAAACGGGCCATGCAATCAAAATAATTGGGGATTAGGTTTTCTGTCCCATTGCATAAACCTGAATTATTTCAACATGGAAAAATGGAAAATTCTCATAATGGCATCCTTGGATGAAATGCCATTGTATTCTTTAATCTTCGGATTTATCGACCAATTAATTTGAATTAAATTTTACAGAGATTCAATACGAAGATAATCCTTTCAATACAATTTTTTCTATTCATAACATCAAAATTTAAACCTTTATCTTAATTAAAATATTTAGCCCATTATCTCACTATATCAACTAGTGTATTCAATTATATTTTAAATGACTTATCATAAGATATTAATGTTGGTATTTTATAATTAATTTAAAATGACTACACTTAATTTTATGCTACTGTGTTTACATTTTTATCCTATAAAATGTTTTTAAATCTTCCATTTTTATCTGTTAAAATTTTTTGTAGTGGAGAAAATCAAACCGGTTGAAATATTGATTTGATTAGAATATAATTGGAGAGTATTAAATGCTCTTCTTTCGGCTACTTAACTGGGGTGGATTGATTTGGACTTAAAATATGTCATATTAAATGAATTGGTATAGATTATGAAAAAAAAAAAAAATGCATTATTTGCTGAGCATACAGACCATGACCTAAGGCTTTGGTAATTATTGTGTCTTCATTATTTATTTATTTTTTATTTTTTAAAATTTTAATTTTATAATTTAAAGTTTAGAATTTATAATTACAAAATTTAAAATTTAAAATAAAGAACATGTTTATATAACTTTTTTTTACATTAATGGTATATTAAATAAGAATTCATTTATTATATAACTTTTTATTTAAATCTTAAATTTTAACCCCGATTATTTATTATATACCTATCATAATTACGTGTTGACTACATGAATTCACACTCACACCCACCCATATACATATATAGTGGAGCATATTGCGTTTATATTCCTAGCCTTAGCCCTAGCTCTAGCAATAGCATCATCACATTTATGTTTTTGTTCTCGATACCTAATTATGAAGAAAAACAAAATAGAAAATAAGGAAAATCCATGATTCCCAAGAAAAAGTTATTAATGTTCTTTTTGTTTAAATTATTTTCTGGATTAATGTTTAAATTTGTTATTGAAAAATATTCGATTCATTTATCTAGTATCGTTTCGAGACCAAGGTAATAAAAAGTCAAAATAAGTGATATATATATATATATAATGACAGAAAATCTAATATTTAATCAACGAGCAATTGTTTCCTTATTTCTTTATAAAAGTAGGGCTAGGAATTGTGTAGAATTTTAATTCGAGATTAGGTGTTAAGTGATGGTTTTTTAATAACAACATTGATTAGTTGAGGAGATAATAACTTTTACTAGAGCTTATGAAGTAGATTCACACTACTCTATCTCATAATAATTTCGAAAAAGTTAAAAAACGAGAAAAAAATATCTACATTTTAATATCATGCCAAAATTTAATTTAAATTTAAATTTTAAAATTATTATTATTTAATTTATTAATTGATTAATTAAAACGAGATATTATAAAATCTCATTATAAAATAATATTATTTACAAGATTCAAATATTAATTATCATTTTATGAATATTTCTAACATTTTATTTTTAATAATTTTAGCTTTGATAGTGATATAATGTAAGAGATAACCCTAATTTTTGGGTATATGATTCTGGTATCTGTTCCTATCCAAGACAATTCCAGCACACTAAAACAACAATCTTCACATAGGAATTAGGACCCCATAAAACTGCCTTTGGGACTTTGGTCGGTCGAATGGGGATGTTTGAAGTGATCTAACCAGATTGAACAACAGCTTTGAATTTCTGTTGTCAATGCCTTTTGTGTTGTTTATTCCTTGTAACAAAATTTTCGAATTTAAAATATTAAATCTTATGTTATTTACTCTTTAAATTATTCGAATATATTATTTATAATTGTATTCGTATTTTTAAAATAGAAATAATTTTTTTTTTAATTTTTTAAAATTTTGGTAGGTGAATCTTTCAATAATTATTCTCTATATATAAGATATTGACTCTAAATATATTTAAACGATATTAAGTTATTTATTATTTAGATTGACCGTAAAAAAAAATGTCATTTTTTTAACTAAGCCTTGCTTCCCTTAGGTCTTCTTTAGCAGCCTATAAAGTTTGGTAGCTTCCATTGTTTGAATTAAACTAATGTGATTTCTAGAACACCTCAAGTATAATGTGTATGCCTTGTTTTCAAAGTGGCTACATAGTTTATGACCTTCAATGTAATTTTCTTCCAATTCCAACGAAGATGTGAATATTTCAAAGTATGGGGACAAAAACAAAAACCATACTCCTCTACTTCAGTTATATTACAAATAGTCTAGGGACTAAAAATTGTATTAGTCAATTAATGATAATTTTTTATTGTAATGATTAAGGACAAATTGGAAAAAAAAATGTAAGGGACTAAAAATATTATTACATTTTTTAATAATTGTCCTATAAACAATCAAACAGTAAAATTAAATGTAAGTGTGTTTTACATATATTTCTCATACACAATAATAAAATATTAAAAAAACACAATTAATAAAGTATATTTTTACCTACGCGACACGATCCGAGAAACATAGATATTGGAAAATGTGTCTTTGTTAGATTTTAAGTAAGATACCATTATTTAAGGACTACAATGGAGACAATTAAAAGTAATGATAAAATTATTTGATTTGGATGTTAATTTATTATGACAAGACGGTAGATGGATTATAAATATTATTTTTTTTTACAGAATAGTGTTATTAGTGACGATTATCGACTAAAGAACATTTTTATTACAGCGTTTGTCCCGTTAAAGGACAATATTTTTAGACGTTTGAAAATATAAACATTGTTAAAGATATTGATCTCTTGCGACATTTTTTTTCTTCTTCAGAAAACGCCACAATCAATTGTGACGCTGATTTTAGCGACTTTTTTGCGATGTTATTTTAAATGCCGAAAATATTTTTAATGACGTTAAAAAACACCATTAAAGATTTATTTTGGTGTAGTGAAAACTCTTGATATCATACCCAACATGCCAACGCGTAGGGAACCATGGCCTGCTCCTTTCTCTTCCATCCGTTCAAATCAAGACTGGTCTGGTATGGGCATACTGAGAACTGGGTTTAACTGCTGGGGTCTCCTAAACAGCTTAGCACTTATGGTCTTGTCTACTCCATTATACCCTCCATGTAGATTTCATTTCCCCCATACTTTGATTCCTCTGCAGTTCACACTTCATTTGGGTCGTAACATTTTTTTAATATCAAATCAACAAGATATGCAGCGGATCCAGTAGGAATGGACATCAGGATGTGCCACCCTGCAACAGGGAACAACAGGTCTGACAAGCCTCAACCGTTGATCACATAAATCAAATAAACATTTTTATCGTATTATAAAATTTTTATAATATTAAAGTTTGAACTAATCGATTAATAAATTAAAATGATTATTAAAATATAGATTGGTTAAAAAATTTAACTTAAATTTTTTTTATATTGGCATAAAACTAGATTATTTTTTTTCTATCTTGAATATTTAAAGGTCTAATTACATTTCTAGTACTCGTTTTTTTAATTTTTTATTTTATTTTTAAAACTTTTTATAAATATTGAAAAGAATGATAAACAGGCCTGAGAATAAACCCAACCTAAATTGCGGATCGAAAAGGGAGAAGATTGATAAACTGAACTCCAGAAAGACTCCATTTTTCACTTGTTCAAACCAACCAAAACCCGAAACTCAAAGCCCATTTCTAAACCCTCTCTTTCCGTCTCTCTGTGTCTCATTCTCGAGCGTGATTATCAAAATTAGGCTCCCTCCCGTTCGTCTCCAATTCCAGCTGCTGCACTGCTAATGGTATGTGTTATCAATATATATGATTCCTTTTGCCCTCCCATCTTTGTATTTGACTTTCTTTCTCAATTTCCTACATAGGGTTTATTAGCTTTCTTTAGCTGTTCCTATGAAAGTCCTCCATTGCTTAAATAGCCTATGAAAAGGGTGATTATTTTGTAATTATTTGCATTAACTTTTTATTTTAGTTTATCGGTGGAAAAGATTAACACGAAATGCTATAAATAGTTTGGTATATCTGTTAAATGATTTGGAAACTCATATTCGTTTTAATTTTAGAAATTTAGGTGCTGCGGGGAAGGTTTGCTCTCTGATGAACTGTTTGTCTCATGTGCGTGCTTATGGTTCGGCTTTATTTAGAAAGGCTGGTAATTTCATTGCAAGTGCTTCATTGAACCAATGTCATGCTCCCTTGTGGAAAAGAAATTTTCAAAACGCCGGTGTTAGGACTGTGGATTTAGAGTTTCTGTTGACAAGATTTCATGTTCAGTGCTACTCTTCCCAGGATAGTAATAGTAGCAGTAGTCATAGAAAGAAAGCATCTAGGAACAAAAAAGTTGATACTGTACAACTGGAGATGGAAAGCGAGAAAGATGCATTCTTCGTAGTGAGAAAGGGAGATGTTGTTGGTGTTTTCAAGAGCTTTGCTGAATGTCAGGCCCAAGTTGGTTCCTCGGTAATTCCTCTTACTTCCTTTTCCAATGTCAGATAAAGTTGATTTCTTTTTCAGCTATGTTATTGTAATATGGATATTAATGTCCTTTTTATTTTATAATGAAGTGATGTAGTAATCGTTATGTAAATAACATGGCAATCTTTCGAAGTTAGATACTGTTTTTCTTTCTGCTCGCCTGTTAATTTCGACATGTTATTGTTGTATTTCATGTAGATATGTGATCCTCCAGTCAGTGTTTACAAAGGCTCCTCTTTGACGAAGGAAACTCAGAAATATCTGTCTTCCTGTGGGCTTAAGAATGCGCTCTACACTATTAAAGCTGAAGATGTTAAAGAGGATCTTTTTGGAGAGCTTATCCCATGCCCTTTTCAAGTGAGACCTTAAGCATGAACCTTATGCATACTGTACATTTTTTTATTTGGTTGAATATATTCTTGTGGCTACAATTTCACCTAAAACTTGCATCTCCCTAGTCACGTGGTTGCTTGCAATTTGAGGTTTTGAATAGGCCATCAATGATCAAGAAATTTGTACTTTGACTAGTTTCTTTCTTTCACATGCTAACTGTATCACAAGGGCTGTTTTATTACCATCCACAGAAGGTGAAGATCTTGGCTCTTATATGTTTGAAGGTTGATATTCTCTTTCTTTTCCATTCTTTTTGTATCAGGAACCAGCTTCTTCTAAGAGTGAAATGTCTCATAGCAATGCAACCCAAAAGAGACCATGTGATATGCTTCAGTCAGAGTATGGGGTAGGTTACCAGTTTTAATTTTTTCCTTGAGTGCATCATTAATAATACCTTACTCATGATTGGATGCAACATTATTTTTCAGTGTTATACCTTTAACCTTTTTCAGGGACTGGGATCGCTTGGTTCAACAAGTGTAACTGATCCTGTGAGAAAACATGTCAAGTTGGATCCTCATGCTGAGTTTCAAACAGCATCCGTTGGTTACGTAAGTAGATCTAGTAGCACATGCCGATTATGCTTGAATATTCCTCAAGCTACAGAACATATATATGTACATGTATTTTATGCTCTGAAAGTGTAGGCTGTGATGCCTGTACTTTATGTCTTTATGCAGCTGTCTTGTATTCTTGAATTTGACGGTGCATCAAAAGGAAATCCTGGACCAGCTGGTGCAGGAGCTGTGTTGAAAACTGATGCTGGAACCGTGGTATGCAATTTGCCATTTGCAAATTGGACCTTTTCCACACCTACATCTTTGTATAATATGATATTTTGAACAGATTTGCAAATTGCGTGAAGGTTTGGGAGTAGCAACCAATAATGCTGCTGAATATCGTGCTGTAATTTTAGGGTTGAAACATGCTCTTAGAAAAGGTTATACAAACATTTGTGTTCGAGGTGACTCAAAACTTGTTTGTATGCAGGTAATCTAACTATTTTATCCGTTTATTGTTGTGCTGTTTCTATTTTTCAGAAAAGAAAATCTAGATGACAATGCTGGAACTAGGGTCTTACTTAAGATCAAATGCAGTATGACTATATGCTATTGGAGATCAATTTCAGGGGACATAACTATTGCAATAGTTTTTTTCCATGCTAGTAGTATCCTCATTTCAGGGGACATACCCAATTACCCATTTGTTTCTCTATTTGATGTTTTGAGTTGTTGCCTTTACACAATTGTTTCCTCGGTGACTTAATTCTGCAGGAAAGAACAATCCCTTCTCCCTTTCCCCACAAAGCATCTGAAGAGTATTTAATCCGTTTATATGGTCTTTCCTGTTAGAACACACCTTACTATTTCTTTGTTCCCTACACCCAATCTTTCCACCCAAAACAAGAAAATCTTTCTTCTTTTTTGTCTGGCCTGTCACCTGGGGAAAAACCGAATTGTCCTGAGCAAACTTGTAGTTGTAGCTCAACTGTTGCTATTCTTGGGCCTTCAATAGTCCTGAATCTTGGTTCACCTAAAACAATGTTATAGTAGTGGTCGTAATAAAATTTCCTAAATCTTAGAGCTTTGTTGTTTATTTTTATTTCATTGAGGTATTATCAATTCTCTAGTTCAAGAGCTTCACTTCTGCATTGTTCTAGTATTCTTATATCTAGTGTTTCCTTGTACAGCTACAGGGTTTATGGAAAGTCAAGCATGAGCACATGTCTGAGTTACATGAGCAGGCAATGAAACTGAAAGATAAGTTTCTTTCGTTTCAGATCAACCATGTTTTAAGGGTATGAGCAGTTTTATGCTTGAGAGCAAAGTTATTGGCAGAAATTCTTTTTCTTGTGACCATTATTGCCTCTTTTTAATAGCATCATTAGTAGGTGTGTACAATGTTTTTAAAGCTCAGGTCATCGCTTGCATCTACAACCTTTTGACTTCTATTTAAGCTCTTTTAACTCTTGCATGCTTTGGTTATTGTTCCAGTTTTTGGCTGGAAGCCAGTAAACTAGAAACTGATGGCTGATGTTTTTTATGCCATTTTAATCTCTCCTAGATAGTGCAGAATGAGAGCCTGTAAGTAATTTGCAGCGTCAAAGCATCAGTTTTAGATCAGTGTTACTTGTAGTTCTCAAATCTAAAATACCTCAGACCAGCATTTGCAATAATGTTACTTTACTGTTTTTTCGTTGCTTTTGGCGTCTTCAAATTAACTTGATCAGTTGTTCCTCAAGTGCATTCTCATGAATAAGACCTTCTTCTCCCCCTTTTGTCTTATCGCATTGCATGATTTGACCTTTTCTTGCTCACCTCTAAAAGGGACTGAATGGGGAGGCTGATGCTGAAGCCAACTTGGCTGTCCAACTTGCTGGTGAGCCTTGGTTTTAAAATTTTGCTATTTTATCTTAATCAAAGTCACGATGTTTATGAGATATTTTCTAACTGATGCAGAAGGCCAAATCCAGGAAGAGTTAGCCTGAGTCATTGAGCGTGCAGGCTGGAGTATTTCTGGTTTGTTTTAGATTCCGTTTATAAAACACAAATGCGTCAAGGGTTTTGTCAACTCTTTCGCTAAAATTCTGTTCTTGTGTAGGTGCAATTCTTTTTACATTTAAACCCCAGATGACCATGTGGTTGCTGGCCTTCAAACTCAGCTCTGCAAGGAACAACTTGAATACCATTTTTGAATTTGTTTGTGGCAGACATGCTAAGGCGGGTATCAAATTCAAATGGCATACATTTTGGTTTACACATTGTTGTGCAACAGGAGTGGAGTTCATTTTGTGATATCTCTTGCGTATATAGATTTAGTGCTGCCGTAAGGTAACTTGATTATTATTTTGGATCTCTGTTCACTACTCCAGGTTTCCATTTTACCCGAATAGAGAACACTTGAGCTGTAACTGCAAAAAAGTGTTCATGCTCAGGTTGTACTCATGGTCCTGGTTTTATAAGGCACATGCCTGTAACTGTGAGTGCATGCATGTTGACAGTAACTTATGATTTTTGGTCCCTTTTTATGGTCTCAATCGATAATTTACGCTTCACACCTTTATCTTTAATCCGAGTCACGAATCATGATGATTGAGTTTTGAGTAAGTGTCTATGGATTAGATTAGGTTTAGGTCAAGTTTGGCATATATATGTTATCAAATGCGGATATATTTGATAGCTTGGATTTCAAGTTTTATTAGTGTCTTTTCATGTTTATAAATGTAAGATTTCCAACTCTAGTACATCAACTCACATTATTGTCAAATATATGTGATATATGTAATTGGATTTTATGTAAAATTACTCAGAAATTTTATTTAAGTTCAATAATATGAGTAGAATTTCAATTTAATTATATATATAAAAAAGTACATATATATTTTTTATAAACATGAAATTAATTATTCAATGTACAAATTTGTGAAAATTTATTTTCACAAATACTTTAATAAGGGTAATTTATATTTACATTGGGTGGGCCTGAATTTTCAGTCAGAAACATGCCTAGTCGTACATGCGAAGCCCAGGAAAGATGTTCATGATCACCGCAACTACATCGGACGGCTACCACCACTTCTGGTTTTATATGCCGACTTAGACGCCAAGCAACGAACCATCTGTGCCCAATAGGGCAGTCAGTGCAGCCGTAGAAATAAATGTAAAGAAGAAAAATTCAAAGAAATGAAATCAGTCCACTTCCCCATGGCAATGTTGATGAAAAGAATTGCAAACTTCTCCAAAACCACACCTAAACCCTCCCCTCCTTTTCCTTTCAAATACTTAGAATTTCCCCTGCCTTCATGCTCTGCAAAAACCCATGTCATCGCCGGCACTGCCACTGATGTCGCAGATATTTCTGGAGAAGCCGATCTGGTGTACTCAGACCCACCACAATCAGCCACCGTCAACCCCCTCTTGCCCAACCTCCTTCAACCACGCGTCGTCATCTATGATGGGGTCTGCCATCTTTGCCACAGAGGTTTCTCTCCCTCTCTTTTCTCATCTTTCCTCTTTCTCATTCTTTGGCGAGAAATGAAGGGTTTCCAGGATTGGGTTTGTTTACCGTCGAGTGTTTTTTGTTTATTTAAAGGGGTTAAGTGGGTGATTAAAGCGGACAAACATAGGAAGATCAAGTTCTGCTGTTTACAGTCAAAGGCCGCTGAACCATACTTGAGAGTTTGTGGCGTTGATCGAGAGGATGTTCTTCGACGTTTCGTTTTCATTGAAGGACTGGGCGTTTATCATCAAGGTTCCACTGGTTTGTTCTCTGAACCGTTTATTTTCTTCCAAATTATGTCACAATATTTTTGTCTTGGAATTTGCTGTTCATTTCATTTTCCATTGTATTCCTCCCGTAGAATATATGTTATTCATAGAGATTATCACCTTAGATTTAGCATTCGTTTGCCTTTCAAGCTTGGAAATTTCTAGTTCAATGAGGAAAAATACATTGGAGTCAAAGGTGCCAGTTGAAAATTTATAGAATTTAGAAATTTCTGGCACTACCTCGCTAATTGTAGAAAACCATTAATGGGGAACTCCAAATGGCTCTTAGGAATTTTATTGCTGGATATATCTCTACTTTCTCTGCCTTTTGAAATTGAACATGAACTTGTAATTTTTTGGTAAAACATCAAGTTATAATTGGTTGTTCTGCAGCTGCATTGAGAGTGCTATCATACTTGCCACTTCCCTACTCTGCTTTAAGTGTATTCTTGATAATTCCAACTCCATTGAGGGATGCAGTTTATGATTTCGTTGCCAAGCGGCGTTACAATTGGTTTGGAAAGAGTGAAGACTGCTTAGTTTTGCAAGAGAGCGAACTATTGGAGCGTTTCATCGATAGGGAAGAAATGATGGATCAGAATCGGTCGAAATTGTAAGTCGGGTTTCACTTTATGGTAGGTGTCCACTGTTTACCTATTTCTCAGTTGGATGTAAATATATAACAGTGAATGTTTTCAACCTGGTTGCTATAGATTGTGAAGCTTTATTTCTTATGAATTGATCCGAATGCTACTCAGTTGGTCGTATAATGTGTTTCAGTTGTTCTTGTCGTTTTTGACAATTGGTGCTGGTCCCTTTCTACGTGATCCATAGCCCATTTAACTGCAGGATGTGCGGCTTCTGTCCCTCCAGGCAATCCACGCTCATTTACAGTATCGGCCATGTCAATGAAAGGAATGGCCAAGAGTGTTTCTGGACCACCATATTCAGTATGCAAGAGAATACTGAATATCTGTTGAAAATAATCAGACAACATAATTGAGTGCTTGCATAACTAGATAGATCATAGATCCCCCCATCTACAATAAGACAGAATGTTTATTCCACTACTGCATGCTTACTATATTGTTCTTTGTCACTATGAACAAAGGGCTTGCTTCCATTTTTCTTCCAACAATCAATCTAGGATGAAAGCATCCAAGACAAATGACTCAATTATCTCTATTTTAACTATTATGCTCCGGAAAGCCAAGCCTTTCACATTCATAATCATCTAATCTGAAGTTCAAAGTCTTTGCTCTATTTGGATTCAAGTGTAAGTGTCAAAAACAAGAGTCTATATCCGACACCGGTATGATTGGATTTTTCCAAGTTTTTCTATATCTTTGTAGAATCCTTTGAGGTACAATTTTATGAAAAATGAAGAGTTCGAATAATGTAGTTTCAAGTTTAAACCTTGTGGTAAAATTGGTGTTTTTTTTTTATTTATTTATTTAGCAAGTGATCTTATTGAAAATAATGAAGGGGAGATTATTTTTTAACTCTCGGTTCTTTAGTTTTATTCTTATTAATTTGGATCGACTCATTACATTCGCACACCTTATTTTGATGGTTAAGTCTCCCGATAATGAATTTTTTACACATAATTTTAAACTCATCAAATTCTTATTATTCGGACCAAATTCCTTAATAACCAGAGACTATTCTAAAATAATGAGAAACCCAATCAACTACTAATCTTCAATTTCCAGTTAAACAATAATCATACACACCCGCCAAACATGAAAATAAGAAGAAAATTTGCTTAAAAAAAGAAAGGCTCATAAAAAATAAGAAAGAAATGCTTAATAAACGTTAAACCCCAAAGGCTAGAAGACAAAGGACTAAAGGAGATGGGTTCATTGAGCAAAGCTCTTCTCTCTTCCACGATTCGCTCACTTCCCCCTCTCCTATTTCTCATTCTCCTTTATTTTCACTTTCCTTTGCGTTCTAAAACTCAACACCTTTTTTGTACTCTTTTTCATCCTCCAACTTCATTTGCAAAGCTGCCGAATACAGATTCCCAGACCCGATTCCCGATTTCTCTGATGCTGTAAGTTCCCTTTTCTTCCTATCACATCTTTATGCCTCTTAGCTACCTTAGGTATGATTCATTTTGAAAGAAAATTCACTTGCTGGGTTTGTTTTTTATTTGGGTTACTCAGGAAACTGATAAGTTTAGGTCGCATCTGCTCAAGAAACTGTCCAAGAAGGAGGATGATTATGGAGACTCGGTTGAAGAACTTTACTATAATAATTGGTGGGAATGTGGAATATTTTGTAGTAGCTTTGGTGAAGATAATGAGAAGATGATTTTATCATGTAAGTTGTGAAAGACTTACCTTTACTTGATCGAAAGAATATGAAAAAGAAGAATCTTTAGTAAATAAAAGAGAGAGATTCCTTTATGTTATGGTTCTTGCCTAGCTTCACCTTCACACTTCATACTTTTTTCTCTCACTCTTTTTATGTAATGATTCTCTTTCTTTCTTTCTCCCCAAGCTGATCTCTTTTCCACTGTTAATGCTTATCTTCTCGTAACTCTTTTGTGTTTTATATTCATTTTCACTGTCATTCTAGTGCACTTGGTCACCGATCACCACCTTTCTTTGTTCTATCTCAGTTAATACAACTTCCAAAGCAAGGCTTTCTCAGTTCTTTTTTTCTCTTCTTGGAATTGTGGTATAATTCTTTCTTTCTTTGTTCTCGAAACTCTTTTGGTTCTCGGATTTTCTTTCTTTCTTTAAAAGAGAAAACTTTGTTGTTGGGTTTGAAAATTTTTCGATTATGAATTTGTTTTGGTGATTTTGATTTTCTTTTAGCTAGGGGAATAAATAAAGTTTTTCTTTTTAAACAGGTTTGAACCAAGAAAAAAAAAGGAAAATGGCAGGAGAAGGAGGAGGAGGAGGAGGTGGAGGAGCTGCACCAAAACCAAAGCAAGACGAGTTACTGCCACATCCAGTCAAGGAGCAGCTGCCTGGTGTTGCTTATTGCATGACTAGTCCTCCTCCTTGGCGTTAGTTCCTCTTAAAACTCTTTTTCTTGATTACTAATTGTTGGTTTCTTAAATACCAACATTGTCAAATTTCTAATTTTTTATATAAAAATATGTCAATTATCATTTAGCTACTATGTTCCTTTTTCATTCTTGTATTTGAATGTCTATGTGATAAAAGTGTGTGGGTTTGCTTTTCATTTCATTTGCAGCTGAGGCTTTATTATTGGGTTTTCAGCATTACTTGGTGATGCTTGGGACAACTGTTCTCATACCAACCTCTCTGGTTCCCCAGATGGGAGGTGGAAATGTATGTTTTCACAAATAGTCAATTTGTTCTTCATATTTTTGTTGTTTATGATGTGTACAATTCTGTGCATTAGGAAGAGAAAGCAAAGATGATTCAGACATTGCTATTTGTGGCTGGCGTGAACACTTTGTTCCAAACATTGTTCGGTACCCGTTTACCAGCAGTGATCGGTGGTTCCTATACCTATATGCCGACTACCATTTCGATCATCTTGGCCGGACGCTATACTGACATTGTAAATCCTCGAGAGGTTAATTTCACAAAGACCCTATACTTTTGTTTCTAGTGACATTTAACAGAATCCCAGAATTGAAAAGTGGATTCTCTATTGGATATGCAGAAATTTGAGAGGATCATGCGCGGAATCCAGGGTGCCCTTATTATTGCCTCCACCCTTCAGATTGTACTCGGATTTAGTGGCCTTTGGCGTAATCTTGCAAGGTAAGCTAAGGCCTGGAGATTAGTTTATAGCTACACTGTATCTGCTCTCTGCAAGTTTTTTACATGTTTCAATGCATTTCCAGATTCTTAAGTCCTCTAGCTGCTGTTCCCCTGGTTACTCTCTCTGGCTTTGGGCTCTATGAGTTTGGTTTTCCCGTGGTATGCATCAAAAAGCTTCTTCGAGGAACATTTGCTATAAAACTGTTTCATCTGTCTCTAAGTCTGGTTATTTCTGTTGTAGCTTGCTAAATGCATTGAGATCGGATTGCCACAGATCATCCTTCTCTTAGTTTTTTCACAGGTAATTTAGATTTTCCATTTAATGATACCGGAAAGATTGTTGATGCTTAATCATACGAGAACATTTTGTTGAATTTTAAGTTTGTATCAATCACCTTATGAGTTTTTTCTCTCTTTTTTTTTGCAGTATATACCTCATATTACAGGCAAGGAAGGACACATGTTTGACCGCTTTGCTGTCATATTTTCAGTTATGATTGTCTGGCTCTATGCTCACCTGCTGACTGTCGGCGGAGCATATAAGAACACCGGACCTAAAACTCAAATGACCTGCCGGACCGATCGCGCTGGGATTATTGGTGGTTCTCCTTGGTAAGCCATTTTTCTTTCTTCATTCACAAGGCAATATGATATTATCTGTGGGATCTATTATTCTTGTAATTGAATAGTGAAAAGTTTATTGTTTTGCTGTCTGCATAAGAACAATAATGCTTATTTAATCTAGTATTATATTTTCTGAATAGGATAAGAGTTCCATATCCATTTCAATGGGGAGCTCCCTCATTCGATGCCGGAGAAGCTTTTGCTATGATGGCAGCTTCATTTGTTGCTTTAGTAGAGGTTTGCTTCTGTTAGTCTTGATATCCGTTCCGATAAATTTTACTAATCATGTTTATCTAATTTTGGAACACTTGTACCATATGGTTAAACAGTCTACTGGTACCTACCTTGCTGTTGCAAGATATGCAAGTGCAACTCCGATGCCCCCTTCCATTCTCAGCCGAGGTATCGGTTGGCAGGTAAAAGTAACTGATAAATTTCTATACAAAGTGCTAAAGCCTAAATCATTTTGCTTGGTAGACTTTTAGAGATGTCGAGTGTAATCTTATGTCTTGTTTTCTTCAACCTTAGGGTGTTGGCATTCTCTTTTCTGGACTATTCGGAACCGGGAGCGGATCATCCATTTCAGTGTAAGATTCTTTTCTGCAACTAGTGGCACGCAAGAAAACAATATTTGTTCATCTAACACCTTGTGAACAATGGCAGTGAGAATGTGGGTTTGTTGGCACTAACACGTGTCGGCAGTCGAAGAGTTGTCCAGATATCTGCAGGGTTCATGATTTTCTTCTCCATCCTTGGTCAGTTTCAAATGCCAATCTCTCTTGTTGTCTCTCTGTCACACTCCCTTGCTCATATGTGTTTGCATGCATTGCTAAACAGGAAAATTTGGAGCAGTTTTTGCTTCGATTCCGTCTCCGATTATTGCAGCTTTATATTGTCTTTTCTTTGCATACGTCGGTAAGTCATATCTCAATCAAGATTCACCATTGCTGTTACATTCAACATTTCCATAAATTCAACAGTTTTTGAATTACATGTTCAGGTTCCGGGGGTCTCAACTTGCTTCAATTCTGTAACTTAAACAGCTTCAAAACAAAGTTTATATTAGGTTTCTCTATTTTCATGGGATTATCGATACCGCATTACTTCAACGAGTACACAGCGATTAATGGTTTCGGTCCAGTCCACACTAGAGCTAGATGGGTAACTATCTGTTTTCTTTTTAACCATGAATCCCTTGCAGCAAAGCATAGTTATTTATGCCTCTTTGATTTTGCAGTTCAACGACATGATAAATGTGCCGTTCTCATCAGAAGCATTCGTTGCCGGTTCATTGGCAATGTTCCTCGACTGCACGCTGCAGGGGAAAGACAACACGAGTAAGAAGGATCGGGGCATGCATTTTTGGGAGAAGTACCGATCGTATAAATCGGATGCAAGAAGTGAGGAGTTCTATTCCTTACCCTTGGATCTCAACAAGTTCTTCCCATCGGTGTGATTGATGTTCGGACATAGGTTTTAAGGTGATGTTCAAGTCATGCAACTTCATATATGTTCCATTTTCATGACCAACTGTTAACTCCATGAAAAATAACACACATGCTGCTGCAATGTGCAAACAAAATATGTTCCGTTCAGCTCCTTTAGTGGTACTTTTATGTTGTTTAGGACATGTTATATATGACTATAGTGTATTTTTCATACATATTGTATAACAACAAAAAAAAAAGATAAATCTTTATTATTAATGCTTATTTTTTAAATCGTTAGATTAAACGTTGGTATTAAGGGGATTTTTATTAATACAAAATAACTGAATTATTCTTAATTTAAATTTTTTAAATTCAGTCGTTAAGATCAATTAATCTTATCAAATGTGAAAAACTCTTAAATTTTATTTTTTAAGTGAATTTTAATTTATATATGTTTTTGGTTTTGTATTTACGTAATGCAGCTAGAATTTTGATTGATCGATGCACAAGGTATTTACTGTCTTCTTTTTTATTTAATTTAATTTATATATTGTCACGGGGTTAGAGTTTTGACGCAGGGACAACCACCCCGTGCGGCACCTCAGGCCTTGTCAGAGTTTTGACGCAGGGACAACCACCTCGTGCGGCACCTCAGGCCTCTCACACACCCGAGGTTCAGCCTTAACCATCTCGATGCTTACTGGTTTCGCCCTCCCATGGGCTCATCAGGGAAGCGGGGAAAGCTCCCGACCAATGTGGTGCGCGATCAGCACGCCCATCCGAAGATAGGACGGCTGCTCGGCACGTACTACACCCTTAATGCTATCCCGCTCCCAAGAGTTAAGCACAACCAGAAAGCATCTCGCCCGGTCCCGCGTTGCTACGATACACGGACCGTGACAATCTCCCCCACCTGATTCATGCACGCCCTCGTGTATGGGGAGGAAACTCTTTCCCTTCTGGAAAGTAGCCAGGAACTAGTGTGCAATTCTCCCAAACTCGCTCACTAACTGGGGCCGCCCTCCACTGTTGGGCAAAGGTCTGCTCGCAACCACCTCATGGCCACTCGCCACTTAGACAAGGTGTCCCATTGCAGCACGACCATCTGGAGAACTTTCGCTGTGGCTTCCTGCCTACCCGTCCTCGTTTCAATCTCTTTTTAGAGGACCCACTTGCGAACACCCCTTCTCTTAGGGTGCGAGCTTCACTTGCTCGTCCACACGACTCGCTCCGTAGCACATGGGGCGCTTGGCAAACTCGACAGCTAGCACACGGCCACGCTCTGATACCATCTGTCACGGGGTCAGAGTTTTGACGCAGGGACAACCACCCCGTACGGCACCTCAGGCCTTGTCAGAGTTTTGACGCAGGGACAACCACCCCGTGCGGCACCTCAGGCCTCTCACACACCCGAGGTTCAGCCTTAACCATCTCGATGCTTACTGGTTTCGCCCTCCCATGGGCTCATCAGGGAAGCGGGGACAGCTCCCGACCAGTGTGGTGCGCGATCAGCACGCCCATCCGAAGATAGGACGGCTGCTCGGCACGTACTACACCCTTAATGCTATCCCGCTCCCAAGAGTTAAGCACAACCAGAAAGTATCTCGCCCGGTCCCGCGTTGCTACGATACACGGACCGTGACAATATGCACAAGGTATGTATGAATAATTCCCTGTCACCTAAAAAATTGATAAAATCATAAAAATTCTTAATCAATTTTCAATTGGACCAAATAATGTATACAAAAACTTATGTTCAAATTTCCAAATTTTTAGATAGAAAATAGTATAATTTCCCTTGTTTATTTATAGTAACAAGGAAAGCTTCAAAAGTTAAGAAAAGACAAATCAAGGCAATAGATTTCAACGATTAAAGCTAAGCTGCCATAGTTCTTGACCTTAACGAGCCAGCAGGCAGGGACATAAATCAGCATTCAACACTATAAATGTATTAAGCTGCTAATCTCAATCAATCAAATAATTAAGCAGCTAATCTCACAACTAATCACTCCTCTGAATCTTTCACAAACATGGCTTCTTTGATCAAAGCTACCTTCTGGTCTACCTGTTTTACGGCATTAATCATTGCTGTTGCAGCTGACATGTACATGCCGCCCGGTATGGTGATGCCGCCTGCACCATCGCCGAGTACCAGCAACCTTGTATCACCATCTCTGGCCATCGGATTCATTGCTTTCATTGTTTCAATTTTCGTTGTCAACCAGAGAACTTGAGCATATTCTCGTACACACACTCATATTAATAAAGTTTACCATGAATGCTTGGTATTTCGATTTTCATGTTTTTGTCTGGATATGAAATAAATTTACCTTTTTCCATGTTTGGGAACAAAGAGTACTTTTTACGCTATGTAAAATTTAAAAATTTTATATTTTTTTAGATGGTCGGACAAAGGTAAATAAATAAAAATTGAAGTCGGAATTAATCATTCTATTTAAATCAAATCCATAGTCTCTTGAGGCCTCGCAAATTGATGATATGCCATCTTTGCTGCATGTTTGGGCTTGCTGATCATGGCTGTTTCCGCCTATGAGTAGAACAATCACACACTCAACATGGACATGTTGCTGAAACCGGCAGCGAGAGTGGATAATTCCGCTGCTCCGACAGCCGTGATGGGGGGATTCCTCACATGAAAAATTTCCATGAATTAACCGATCCAAGTTCATCGAGAATACAAAGGGAAAAATTACAAATATGACCGGGAGAAGGAAAAAGAAGAAAGGGAAAGAATTTTACAAGAACAATGAGTTGCTATCATCCTGACATGGTGAAGAAATGGTCAAATTTCTATTTTAACCATCTTTTCACATCCTGATCAACAAAATAGGGTGCAGTGTGTGGCAGCTGTTGAAACAATGCAGTAAATTACGTGCGGATTTGTAATTCATACCGCCCAGATGTTGCAGACTTCATTATCCTGATACATTTGACACGGTTTAAGCAAATCATAACGCTCCATCCAAAACAGGGTAGCAAGCTTTTCGTAGAAAACAAAATTCTGATGCTTTACCTGTTCAGCATGGCTGCTTTCTCTTGTCAATTTTTAAGTGGATATTGTACCATTTCTTCTTCTTAGTTCTATCCCTTGTAGAATGTTTCCTTTCTCTCACTTCGTTGTCTTCTTTGGCCTCGTTGGAAGCACCCTTACTCCTGTTCCTACTTGAACTTCTCTTACTTGGAGGGACAGTTGTGTACGAGGCATGAATCTCGTTCCGTTGTTTGAGAAGTTCATCAATCTGCAAAACCAGCACAAGGGATTTGTTATCCATTTACCTATAGATTTCAGCTCTCATAGAGCTTAGACTCATAACTCCCACAAACTAATCCCACCTCTTGCATTTCCTTTGTGTATCTGCTTGTCATCTCGGTAAATTGTGCCAGGACCTGTAGCACTCTACATGAATATCAACGAGAACAAATGTTTAATACGAGCATACACACTGAATTTGAGGAACTTGATACCTCTCTGTATTCAGTTTCAAACTTTGACAATTCCACTCGTTTGGATAGAATCTCAGCTTCGACGGCTCTAAGGTTCTCCTTTTCTTCTACCAAAGGGGCAGTACAAATAGCTTCTATAGTGTAGCTTACACTTTTGAAAAAGTTGTCACCTGAACAAAAGGGGTTCCAGAATATTAAAAAGGTAGTGACTAGAGAGTTTTATCTAAGCATGTGAACCAACTACTGGAAATTTGAGGGGAGTGGCTATGAAGGAGCAAACCATAAACAGCAAAACAATGTGTGCCCGGTTTTAAATCAGTTATTTCACATGGTTGGAATCCATCCAGTTTTTTGAAGAAAGCCGTATCTGGATCCTTGGCAGCAACCTGCAGTTAGCCATTTTGAAACCACACAGGATGACAAGAACAAACTTCAGCTTGAAGCACAACTACATCATATCTGGAAATAGTCACTCACTGAGTTGACTGTGTGATCCAAGTGGTAGACAGGGAAGCCAAGAAAATACATTCCAGCACATGTAACCTTTCCCGTTTTTGCACTGTTCTCCTACACCAAAAAGAAACAAAAGTATTTTCAACACACAGTGAAGTAACATAAGCATGATTTTAAGTGCCAAAAGTCTTAAAACAACTGCGGTAATAAGACTTCATTTAAAAGAAAAAAGGAATAAATTTTCTTATCAAAAGCGCCGAAACAGGTCATAATAAAGCCACATCCAGGAAAAACTTGAGTATATTAACATTTTATCACTATTTGAAAAGCATCAAAGGTGATAAGAAAGAAAAGGAAGGCAAGAGGAAAAGACCAAACACATGAAGTGAGAGAGATGCCTAATTCTACTCATGCCTCAACAGTGTTCTGAAAAGGGATAGGTGGAGCATAAGAAGGTAATTAAAACAAAGGTGAGAGAGATGCCTTTTGCAGAATTCTCTATCAGATGATATGGGTAAAGGCTTAAAGTTCTAAGAGTTGTGATTTGTGAACTTGTTTTGTGCCTACCTGCTCTCTGGAAGCCCGTCCTATTAATTTATCAAGTATCAATTGTTGTTGTCTACAAATGCTTTTTCTTTTACTCAATATTGTCAAGGTAGAAGACTTAAAATTGTTCTAGGGTTAACAATATGTAGCAGATTATGAAACTGAATATCTACAAGTTAGACATAAACAGAACGGAAAAAGGCTTTCATTTGGAGATTATAAGATTTAGTGTTAGTTTAACTGAAGAAACTGGCTATGCAACACAAACAGTGTGCAACTCAAAAACTTTAAAATGTGAAAGGAGAAGGAAGGGACCTCATTACCTGCAAAGCAAGGCTTAATCCGCCATTCTCTTCTCGATCAAAATACAATAGCTGCATAAAACCAATCAGTTCAGAAAACAATGAGTCGTTATTCACCAACCAGAAAAGGATAAAAAGATTATACTTAAAACTTGTTTTGTGTCTCCTGATAGACCAGACAACTTGTTAGTAAAGTTTATCTAGTACGTATTTTTATTTCATAATATTTTCAAAGGAGAACAAGAATTATATGATTGTCAATTGGATCTCAAGAAAATAGGTAGCTCTTAGCAATTCATGCAACAAAAGTTCAGAAGCAAAAAAAGAATGTTATAAGGATGCCGAATGAAAAAATTAATTTCATACAAGGGTTTCAATAGAACTCAAATGAAACAATACCAGACTCATAATCTGATTCAAACTACACTGAAGCAGTGACACTTTTAAATCAATGTCAAAAGTAGGTAATCCGATTCAAACCACACTGAAGTAGTGACGCTTTTAGATCAATATAAAAAGTAAAACTACACAAAAGCTTTTCCCTAGCCCACAAATTATAACTATCTAGAAAGAAAGTGAAAGCACATGCCTCAATAAAATTATTACGAACAAAGTCTCAACTATCTATCCTTGGTACATAACAAAAGACTGCCAAATGAAAAACCAGCTCCAGTATGAAGTATCAATCCTCTGCAACTTAGAGTAAGGGCTTCAATTATTCTCTATGCAATATATTATTATATCCTAAATCAGCGAAGTACTCCCAGGGGATGGTATTTTTCTTTTTCTTTTATGGTGAGGAGAATGGTAACCTTATATCTTTTGATGTGAAGTAAAGAAAGGTACTCTCACTGTTTAAATTCCTTTCCTAAAAAAACTTGTGGCTACTTAATATCTAATATTACACAGTGCAAAAAGATCAAAATATATAAAGTTCAAATTTTGTTCATTAGTATAGAAAAAATGAAAATCAATCTCAGTTTCTATCATTGTCGACAACAACCCCAAGGAAAATATAACACTATTTTGCATAAGCAGATTTTGTTGAATCAAACAGTTCTTAATTCATTGTATATCTACCTTGAACTTGCTTTTATCAGGTGATTGTACTCGGCAAACAAACCCATTCCTTGCTTCCTCTTCTGTTATTTTGACAGAGTAAAAGTGAGCACATTGTTTCTCAACCTGTTAAAGTCGCAACAAGTTTGGTGACTGCATAAAAATCAGAGTAAAGAGTTAGCAAAGAACAGGAATATAATAATATCACCTTCCTGGAAACAGGTTGCCCAAGCAGAAGCGGTTGAGTATTGACCACTCCATTAAGTGCCTCCTCCAAAACAGTTGCAGAGACAGTGGTCTTAATTGGCACACCAAGTTTACTATTTATAGGAATTAGTTAAATGTATACCCAAAGAATAACACTCATAAAGGCGCAAATGAGTGGGAAATGTTAAATAATATGAAAGGACAAGGATTTACGTAAAAAGTGCAGCAAACATAGTGTTCACAGCCCCCAAACTTGAAAGATCTAGCTCCAATTCTTGGTTATCTGCTTCAACAGCCTATTCAAATGAAAGAACATCAAGATCAACAGAATTCATGATTCATCAAAAGTATCTAGTTTAGTGGTGCATGATGGTGTTAACAAGTGGAAGCATGGACCGACTGAAATTTTTGCAGCCTCCATGTATAACATGAAATACCCGTGTTCGAGAAATATTTGAACATAGGTATGGGGTTATATTCCTCCAGAAATATGAATGAAAAAGAAACTGATCATACCCATGTCAGCCAGATACCTATGGCTTACACTCAAAGTATGAATCCAAGTAATAATGGGCAGATAACCATCAGCCTAAAAGCACTTCAGAAATTAACTGCATGCATGCATATGTCACCTCGAAACCAGCGGTATCATACTGGTGCCTTTTATCTGTATCGGACAAGATATTGTAAGAAAATGTGACCTCCTTGAACATATCAGCTGCAACAGGATCATTTGCATTCTTATCAGGATGGTACCTGAAACAGCACAAGATTAGCATCTATAATACCCAACCAACCTAAAATAAAGCAAGAGTATAATCTGAACTTTATGTGTACAATAACAAGAAATAAACAACATGCAAATAACGAAAGAGTCCAACTATGTAGAAGTAGTGAGAGCCCTGAACTGTATGTCCCAAATCAGTATAATGGGATCTTATTGTTCATGTTGGAAATAAGCTCCGTGTAAGGTGCTCAATTATCTTTTTCATCGGAATACTTCTGTCAATAGTTTATCTGTTTGTTTGGTCATTCTTCTACAATACATAACTAACTAGTTATCACAACCCGAGCCCACTCCAAAAATCCGAAGTCAGGACAAGTCCTCGACAGCTACTTGCTATTTGAAGATATTAGAGAATCTCCTACACGCTACCAATAGAAGGCAAAACCACCAACCAAATCCCAGTCACTCATAAAGCTCCAATTTTCATTCCCAAATTGAATTCTAAATTCAAGTCCTCAATACTTATTCTCCATGTATGCGTGTGAGCTTACCAATAATTAACTGATAATTATCATTATTCTCAAATTAGTAAACCCTGATCTATTCCAACAGCCACTAAAAATTTAACGAGAAAAAAGATAGAGAGATTTTAACATTTCAATACTTTCCAACTTATGGAATGAAAAATTAAACATACTTGAGAGCCATTTTCCGATACGCGCTCTTGATTTCCTGATCCGTACAGTTCCTCGAGACCCCAAGTACTTCATACGGATCTCGACGAACCTGCTTCGTCATTCCGTCGTTTTTCTCCGACTTGGATCGATGTGGCGGCATTTTCGGAAAACACCACCAAACAAAAAATACGGTAACGGAATTTTCTTCTCAGTTTAGTTTTTCCCCTTCCGGAACCCTAAAAAGCCAACACTTGAACTAAATTCCAAAACCAAATGAGAAAAAATATTTTCCTTTTGGTTGCCACCTCATTTCAATCAAGAGAGAAAAACAACAGCGTTTTGGGGCTATGAAAGGCAATAGGAAAAGAAGAATATAATGATTCAATTTCAGGGGCATTGAGAAGAGAAGAGAGAATGAGGAAACTCCATTGGACCTCTAAGCTGAAGGTTTGGAGAAGAGAGATAAAACAAAGAGGGACAAAATTTGGAGGGTAACTTTGTTGAATGTTAAGGGGTTAATAAAAAATAAGGATTTAAATTATATATTTTTTAAAATTTTATCATTATTTTAGAAAATTGAAAAGTATACGATTAAAAAATAAAAAAAATTAAATTACAAATATCAAAAAGTACATATCTTTAAATTATCAGAACAATTATCATCAAATATTTTTATTATTGTTATCAAAGATTATTGTGCATTCTTTTTAATCATCATCATCGATAAATAGATTAATTAAATATCATTCGATTGATGTTTATTATATTTAACGATGATGAAGAGATGAAAGAATTATAAACAACGATGATGATAATAATAATAATAATAATAATTAAAAAAATTTATGGTTGTAGATATTAAAGATTTAAAAAAAATTTAAAAAAATCAGTTTGTAAAAAAAATTATATTTTTCCAAATTTTTAATATAATAATAAAATAATAAAATATGTATCATGTTTTTATTGAATAACGTTTTTAAAGATTAACACTTAAAATTATAACGTTTAAAATTTTAGACACTTATTTTTATCTATAATTATTTTAGGTACCTAAAATTTAAATATATATATATATGTATAATTTAAACAGCTATTTTTTATTTAAGTCAACATTAAATATTCTTTTTTTCCGTTTTGTAGCTGCTTAATTACATTTTTGGTCCCTAAACTTATTACTTTCTCCTAACTTGTTGTCTAAAGTTCTTTCATTTTCGATTTGATGCTTAGGTGAATGTTCCTTTTCAATTCGATACCTGACGTTTCTCCTAAAAGGAGCCATGAGCGATGCTGATGAGAATTTCCTCTACGAAAGGATCAGTACGTTGGCGGACTGCCAAATTTAAGATTTTCGTGTTTTTGTTGATTTATATTTGACATTAATTTCAAATATTCTATTCATTAATAAACTTTCATATTTTTATAATAATTTAATTAATATATTAAAAATATTACTCTTTAAAATTAGCTAATAGTGATTACAGTAGTATATGTTCTAGAATATAATTTCAACCATTTGAGGTTGATTGCTCAATCATTCTACTGACATTACTTATACTAGAACTCATGACATCTAAAAATAACAACAGTTCCGTTAACAATTTGGGTTAAAAAACTCATGCGATAATATGAATTATTTATATAAATACATATGAAAACACGTAGAATAAAGTAAGAAAAAGTACTATAAAAAAGCTGACGTTATGTAATTTTTTTTTATTTAAAAAGTATAATTTCTACACAAGAAAGGAATTGATGCCAAATAAATATAATTACAAATAACACAAAACTTTATTTTTTTTTTAATAATATTCAATATGTACACATATCAATCCTTTTAAAGTGAATTTTGGTATACATAATATGAATTATTAGTTTAATATTTGAAAAAAAATAATTGTAACTTGATTGATCCTTTTATGTTGATTTTTTATGGTGTTATTTTAAAAAATAAGTTACTAATTTTAAAATTAATAAGAATCTAATATACATTTAATTTAAAATTTTAGAATTCATAAAATTTAATTTACAAATATTTAAAATTTATTATTAGACAAGAAATATAAATACATATCGAATTTATTTTCTTAATAGTTTCGTCCTATGAATATTTATCTGTTGAAATGATTGGATTTGTTTGTTCTGCAATTAGTTGAGCTTTGATTTTCTATGTGAGGTTATAACTAATTTAGACCACAATTCATGTTGATTTATAAAAGGGTAAACTATAATTATGAATAATATTATATTTAAATTAGTTAATTATTAAAAATTATATCTAAGGTTATTAAATTATGGTAAGGTTATATTTGGGTCTCTCAATTATTAAAAGTTATATTTTAGTCACTTAATTATGGGTAAGGTTATGTTTAGGTCATTTTTCATATTAAAAAATCTTCTAATTTATGTATTAGATTAATTAATGATTTTAAATAAAATACTCTATTGTTAACGAAAGTATATAAGTGATTTAAAAGAAAATTACTAAATTATTATATTTTTTAAAATATAAAAGATGATCAAATGTAACCTTTAATAATGTGATAACATAAATGTAACTTAACCTATAATTAAATAACTCAATTATAATTTTAATAATTAAATAACTCAAATATAACATTATAACACAGGTTATAATTATCCTATAAAGGGTAAACTACAAGTCTACAAATAGTCCAATCCAATTATTGGCATTTGGCTCCACCCTTTTTCATTATGTATTAGGTGTTTTATGCTTTGTTTGCTTAAATTTGAGTTTAAGGACAATGCTCGTTTACATAAATTAATTTTTTTAAATTATTCTGAAAT
Organism: Abelmoschus esculentus; assembly: GCA_035048815.1. Taxonomy (NCBI): domain Eukaryota; kingdom Viridiplantae; phylum Streptophyta; class Magnoliopsida; order Malvales; family Malvaceae; genus Abelmoschus; species Abelmoschus esculentus. Next base: position 1,801,668 of record JAUCBN010000031.1, on the reverse strand, counting down.
GATTGTTTAAATAAAAAAAATTTGATAAATATTTATTTAACATTAAATATAAATTATTTAAATTTGTTATTATTGATGAAAATATATTTTTACTACAACGACAATAAAAAAACGTAACCTTAAAGTTCAATGGTAATGAAAATCTACAAACATTTAATCTAATGTATTTTGAGTTTTCTTGTTGCCCTAATTTTTTTAAAAAAAAATTATTTAATTAAATTGAATGGATCTATATCCACATCATATTTTAGTGTTTTTTAACAATATTTTAATATATAAAAATTTAAATTTAAATCTTATTTAAATAATATCAAATTATTTATCGTTTAATAATACTGTAAGAAAATATTAAAAGTACATGTGGGCCAACAATCTCCTTTCTGATTATACCGTCAGTTCTACGGGCTTTCTGCATCCAAATTTCTGCAAACATCACATTTTAAAGCCCATTTTTTAACACTTCCATTGCACAATTTGGTTCCATGCTCTATTATTTTTAATTAATTTAATATCGAATATCGATAATATTCATAAACACATATTTAAATATCATATGATAGACACGTGTTTTCAAAATAAAAAATTATATAGTTGCATTAAATTATACATTAAAATCATGTATTTTAATAATAATAACAATAATAATAATAATATAAGGCTTTCTTGTAGAAGTTACGCTAGGTAACTAGTTATTTATGTTTAAATGAAAAGTGTTAAAATATATTGATTATATGAAGTACGGTACTGAATTAAATAATATTCTAAATAAGCATGATTAGTTTACAAATTAGTTAATTACTAAATTGACCAAATTCAACATTTGAAAATATATTCAAATATTGTTAAATATCCACGTCATTTTTTGTTGGTATTATAAATTTTATATTTCATTAGAATTTATTTAAGTAATGGATTGCATAATATATAGTATCATTATGGATATAGTTGCTAACGTGCTTTGCTCTTATACTATATAATATATGTAGCGTTTTTTCTTGGCTAAATTATATGAAAATGTTGTTTGTAATGTGACCATTTTATTTATTTATATATGAAAGCAAACATAGGTTAATTTTATATTATGATATTGTTTTATTTAATTAAATTGTTAATTAATGGGTGGAGTATACAATTATATACCAATCTCCTTCACGTATCTAATATAGTATCATTATTAATGTTATTATATTTAGTTGGACTGCTGGTATTTATTTATATTCGAACAATGCTGGTTAAAGAAATTTTTTTAAATCTAAAAGGGCAAAATTGCATGGACTAATTTGAATGAATACAAAACTTGGGAGTGCCCAATGCATAATTCTTCCTTTCTTATTAAAACTAAACTTAACATGAAATCCTCGGTTTGCTCCTATTTATGTATTCATATTATAAAATTAGGGTTATAATCGAAAATCTAAGGTTAAGACTAAATTTAAAATTTTAACGTTGGGTATAATAAATGACATCAAAAAAGAATAAATGTTTTTTTTTCATGATAACGAGGTTTATAGAAACAAAACACTAAACAAGTACGAAAACTTGTGCTTGATGGTAATGTACAGTTAACTTGAACTACAATGCTGTTCCTGCAAGAGTCAAATTTATCAACAAGTACGAAAACTTGGAAAATAAAAGTAGCATAAATCTAACTTGTTTCGTAAGAAATAGGAGACAAGTCGTTTCCGAACCGAACAGATTCTACATGTAATGGATAAGTTGTCTACTAATGAACGACAAAATTTGTATTTAGCATCAATTAATTAACCAGATGGTTCCTCTGGTTCAAAGGTAGATAAACCTTAAATAAAAACTTGTTTGATCAGCTACTGCCTCAGCCTCAGTCATTCCTAATTAACAAAGACCAGCTTATTGCAGATAAACTGTTGTTGATTCCATTCACAACTGGCACCTGTTTCTGGAAATTAATGTTTGTTTATGAGCAACTAGGACAGGTAAAAGAAAAACCAAACCCCACAATAATATTAACTGGTGGGAAATTTTGCTGTTAAAACTTTCTTATGTCTTAAGAAATGTGCAAGTTGTTGTTGCTGTTGTTGTTGTTGTGTATTGACGATGACAATTGCTCCAAGTTATATATAAATTATATATTAATTTACAACCTTTTCATATTATAGGATAGTTAGCTAATTTTTTAAATAAGTGGTGTAAATAAATAAAAATTAAAAAAAAAAGAACCCTAGCTACTTAGCTTGTAGGAGAATTGAATTTTGGAGTATTAGGGTTCCACCTCAAGCTTATCCAACAATAATGGTACCGTTTGTTTTGAGTTATGAACATGAACGACATGACATGTAAGAATAGAATAGTCTTAAAATGATGATATATTTTATTGATTCTAAGTATTGTTAAATTTATTTTTATTAAAAAATTAATATATCACGTACGATACAAATTAATAAGTATTTTTCAAATTATATAACACCTTTTAAAATTTTGAATCGTTTAGTTGATTCTTTGCTGATATAATTGGATTATAAAAAAGGTATTATTAGAAATGAAAAATTCGAACAAAACAGGAAATGTATGCGAAATCACTGTAAAAGATAGACAATATATAGCAGAAAAAAAATCTGGGTTTCCCAGGTTCTTAATATATATTTTTAATATATTTCATATAATTACAAAAAAATATAATTTTTATTCTATATTCAATCGTATCCACTGACATATTTCAATCGTCTCCAAACGTATCTTTACTGTATTTGTTTCTTTTATGATCTCTTATCCAACACGACGAGATACGTCTTGTGCTTGTGTCTTTTGCCGAATACGTATTTAGAATGTATATACATATTTGACACGACCACAACACCTCACGCACCGTATATGTACGTCCTTCATGGTTTATATGCACGGTTCTATACACCACTTCCAGAGGAACTATGTATCGTAGGCTGCAAGCTGAGGCCTAATTGAAGATCCAACGATTTACAGCTTTGTTTCGACGAAGGCTTGAAAGTGTTGGTCATAGATCGAGGGAAAACACGACTGTTTTCGCTCGATCTACGATGACCACTTTGTATTAACGTGAACATGGATGAATCTTGTTGGAAAGGTATCATTTGAGACTGCAAAGCGTGCCATTGCGATGGATTCGAGACATTAATAGATTCATTGTGCTCTAATTGCCCGAAACTTATCTGAGATTCTTCGTGGTTGAAATCGGCACCGACACCGTAACCAGGAGCGGCTTCGTAGTACCACGGAGAGCCGAAACCGAGACTGTTTTGAAAAGGTTGAAGATAGCAGTTGAGGCTGGCTCTCTTGGCTTGAAGCTGCAACCTTTTCTTCTTCATCCTCTCTTTCTTGTGCGCATTCTGATGTCCTCCAAGTGCCTGCGAGTTTGCGAATTCCTTGAAACAATACTGGCACTCGAATTTCTTGTCGTCAGCCCCTGTCATCGAGCTTTTCTCCTTGGCTGTCCCCGAATTCACACTCTCATCACCTTCGGCACAAACTTTCCCGGAGATACTCGGATCGAGCTCGAACCCGAACAACCTAAGCTTTTTCTCCACAGATTGAGAGTAACCATTTTCGCCATCACATGCATAATTCCCCATCTCTCTTAGAAAGTTTAGAAAAATATTAAAAGATGAATCAAAAGAGCCTATGACTATGAATTGTCTGCCCTGTCTACCTTTATATAGTAATTCTCTAATCTCTAGGGTTTCCAACAATTCAATGCATCTAGAACTGGACTAATTTTATAATAATCGTCAACAACATAAACATAAATATAAACATGCGTAAACAATATCGGATCTATAAATATTTTTAAAAAATATATATTTTTAATCGACCTTTAATTATAATTTATATAAGTAAATATAAAATAAATAATTTACCGAAAAGATTAATGTGGATCCGCTGCTGTCCGTAAATAAAAAATAAATTGAAAGGTAAAGTCGTATCATTGAAGCCGTCTAATATAATAATATTGAAACATTTTTCCTATTGGTTAAAGAATAAAGTTGTCCATTTAGCGGTAGATACACTTGAAACTTTCTCAATCAAAGAGGATTAAGTGTGTTTAATTATTTTTATTATTTTAAACGATGAATTCTATGGTCTGTAAACCAATTTTAAAACAAGATTAAGACAACTCATTATATTAATAAATTAGTTTAGGTAATAACCAATTTGATATCGTTTAAGCAGATTTCGAATTTAAGATCTTGTATATACAAAAAAAATATTATTTCGATATCACCCATTAAAATTATTTATATAATATGAATCGATCTAAATTACTTAGTATAGTACAGAGATTCAACAAATCGAAATAAAAAATGAATTATGATAGCACTTGCACATTTAAAACAAATATTCCATTCTTAAAGAGTGGATTAAAGTTATTATTACACTAATCTCTGATTTATAAAAAAGTCAAAGAACTAATGGGACGTAATCTTCATGGTAAGAAAGGGTTTGCAACTTTGCAAGATATCCCAAATCCTTACCGTGTCTTAAATGGCATAATATCCAAATGTTTTTTTAGTGTTTTTATTTAATTAAACCAACTAATCTCTCAGTGGATTGATCATGTAATTATTAATTAGTTCCACTTATTACAAAAGCAGCCCCACTTATACCTTTAATTAATCTGATATATAGTTTAATTAATGCAGTTTCTGTAGAAATGAGATTATTCAGCACTTGATGAAGCTTCCTTGTAAGTACCTTTCTCTACACCCACTAAGGTATTTTTATTTATTAAAATTGTTTTTTAGTATTTTTTATTATTTCAAAACTTAGAATTTAGCATGCATATTATAATTTTGTCACATTAATATTTTTCTGTTTTTTTTTTTTAAATTGTTGGAGTCTTTTATTGACTTAGGTTGAATTTTATCATTAATTTTTAATCAAGCAATTATAAAAAAAATATTTTTAGTATTTTATGTTTTATAAATTTTAATTTATCAATTTTTCTCTTAAAAATATGTAAATATGGATGATAATAAATTATATTGTTCAATTGATGATAAATATTAAAAAAATTTAAGGGTCATATTAATAAAAATATGTTAGGTTGGAATTCTTAAAATCTTTTAACCATTTATTTTAATTTGATTCAGTTATTCATCTTTCATATTAATATTAATTTTAAGTTTTAGTTTTGGTTTTACAAAATAACTTTCGTTTACGTATTCTAATGTTATTTGATAATATTTTAAATCCAATTTTCATAAATATTAATTTTCATAAGTTTGAAGAAAGACCAATATCCTAAAAAAACATTACAAAGATTCAATGTCGAAAAATTAAAATATTCTGAATAAATTTTAAATATTAACTATTACAAGTCCCCTTTCATATCTAAATTATTGTATTTTATTAGTTTTATTTATGTATTAAATATTACAAATTGACCAAGTTTTTTAGACTGTGATTAGAATATAATAAGAGGGAGTAGTTGCTAAACAAAGGAATATAAAGAAGTGGGCAATGATGTAGGCATATATACTATAATGCAAAGGGGTCATGTAAGAGATTTGAGCATATCTTCTTAGGGCAGACAAAGCCTATATTTTATGCCAAAAACATATGTTTTTCAGGTGATTTAAGTCATCAACCTATAATATTATTGTATCAACATAAAAAAAGCATTGTGTTGGACAGTTGTTATCGTTTTGGACCCACTTTTGTTAGCTTTAGGGACAATTTTAGAAACTGTATTAGATTGTGTTGTTATTTCAATGTCTCCATAGATTCATATCTCATTGGTGGAGCAAAGTCCACCTATAGATCTCTCTCATGCTGCCCAAATCCTATTCAAATTACTTTTTTTTTTTCTTTAGGACAAAGAATTTGAAGTGGGAATTCTTTCATTGATTCTTGTGTTTTGTATAACATATAATTTATTTAAGGAGAAAAATTTTGATACATAAATTTATGTAAAGTAATATTTATACAAGTCGGTTAGGTTTAAGGTTTAGAGTTTAGAAAATTACATTATAATGTTTATGATTTAGGGTAAGAATTTAGGGTTTATGTTTTAGGGTTTTATGATTATGAGTTTTTGGTTGATTTTCAAATTAATTTTTGGTTTCAAAAGCTGGTTTGAGGCCAAAAACAATAAAAAAATAAATAATTTTTCAGGTCAAAAATGATTTTCAAAAGCCGAAATTTTTAGTTTTTAATTTTTCTAAAATCACTTTTAAATAAAATTATTCAAATATCCATATTTATATCATAATTTTTTATATTTTTAAAATACGTCTAAAATATATATATTTTTTATTTAAAAGTACTTATTTATAATAACGTAAGAATCATATTTTAAACTAAATAATCCAAAATCACCTTTTTACTATATTTTTTTATCTTTATCCCAAATACCATATCTATATAATCGTATTATATTCGTGTCTCGATTTTATTTTATACTAATTATCATGAATCATTTTGAGGATGCTAACATGTGGAATAAAATGAGTGCCTAGTGTAGGGAAAATGGGTCTTAATGGTGGCAAAGTGGGTGGGTGGGTGGGTTGATTGATTGATTTCATCTCATTTCAATTCATTTTCTTGTTTGATTGAGTATGCTAAGGTGCCCCAGCCCCACTACTACAAATTCCTGTTTCCATCCAATCTAATCCCTCTTCCTCGTCTAGACAACTCCAAAAGCATTTTAAAAAACTTAAAAGAAACCCACAAAGAATGCCAAGATTGACCAAGGAAAAAATTGAATAATATAGGTTGGTTTAAGATCACTTGAGCTACAAATACTATTATTATTATTATTATTATTATTATTATTATTATTATTATTATTATTATTATTATTATTATTATTATTATTATCATTATTCCTATGCGTTTAAACCACTCAATTGAATATTAGATGCAAAGTTTTAATACTCTCATTCTCCATTGTTGCCTCAATTATATGAGTAAGTTGATGATGTAGCTACCACCATCTTGGAGAAGGTATCATGGATGGGATCTATTATCTTTGGGGGAAAAATTAAAGCAGTTGTTCGTATCGCAACGGATCGAATTTTAACGATTTATATTGTGTCTTCTTAGAGTTTTTATGCTCAAAAAATGTCTTATACGATCAAGTGGTATCATATCAATCTAGACGTTATGTAGATCTTAACACATAGGTTTGAACCTTATTAAGCACAAATAATTATGTTTTAGAAACAGGGAAATCAAAATATCACATATATTTGTTATAAAATGATTATATCGTTCCTAATATCATGATTCAAACCGTAAAAATTTATTTAGTGTCGATAATTATCATATAGATCGATAAAAGATGAGGTGTCCATTGCTAATTAATCCCCAGGAGATAAGTCTGCGTTTAGTGGGAAGAAACGATTAAGGACAAGAAAACAAAATTATAATGCTGGTGGAACCAGATAAACTTAATTACGTGATAACTTGAATTTGTGGTAAATCAACTCTTTATTGCCATCTCAAATTCAAAGAATCATGGTAATTTATAGACTTTGGACTGGCAGAACATGTACGTTAGACTTTAGTTTGATGGCAAAAACAGAGATTATGTACAAACTTTTCGTCCGATAATCTATTCGAATCGAAAAAATATATATTAAAAGTTCGATGGTCGAATGATATGATTATATAATTAAATGATATGATTATATAATTACTAATATTCCACAACAGATTTCAAAAGTATAACAAAGGTTTTTAAAACAGTTATTGGTTACTCTTCACTAGCCTCAGCAGCAGCAATCTCAGAATCCAATTTGTTTATTAGCTGCTCACTTACATGTTTTGCTACTGATATCATGTCAAGAATGATACTCGGATCTAGTCCCGCTCCTCCCCGTTTCGTAAGCCCGCAAACATGCCCTTTTCGGTTAACAGAAATCGAGATAGCTGAGCTCATTTGTGATTCCTCTTCTGATGTAGCATCAACAATATAGTGATTCCCCACCTAGTGGAATCCAAGAAAACAAAGATGAGTTGGGAAACCGTTTTTAAATGATTCACAAAACTTATATGAACTGAAAAACTGCTTTACCTTTGTTAGTGTAACGATGACAGGAATCCCGGATGTGTCGAACTGTAGAAACTCTTCATCACTAATGTTGACTTCAGGTTGTTCATCACCTGTCGTCTCGGCTGCAACATCAACCTTAGGGATGCCTGTATTGCTTAAAGCAGCCTTTGCAAAAACCAAAGTCGAGTAATTATTTTTTTCGAGTTTGCGAACCAGTACAATCACCAAATGTATCAATCTAAACTAAATAAATGTCATTTACAAAGGTGAAATACAAAAGAAGACAGACAGAACAGAACTTTGATTAATTTTGGGACAAAAGCTATTTACTTCAACCCATAACTTAATGCGAAGCACTTATGTAACACTGCACAACTTGAGTACACAAAGTAATGGAAATTTACATGAAACAGTGAATTGACAAGAGCGGACACCTCGGCATGCCAGATAGAGTACAGGTAATCAAAAGGTTGAAGAAAAATCAGGTAACTCAACATAATCATGAAGTGTTGATTATCAGGCAAAACAACTTAGAGAAGACAGAAGACACAAGAATGAATAATTCAGAACTCATTTTGTCTAATAATAACGTTTAAAATTACTTTTCAATACTTGCATTAATTTGAAATTTAAACCCGAGTCACAACCCAATCAAGAGACAGGAATACAATTTCGAATAGGTATTACCTTAATGGCAGCAGCAAGGGCATCTAGCAAATTCCCATCTGAACTAATAACAAGACCATCAATATAGAGATCCCAACACACTTTTCCTTCCACAACTACCAAAGAAGTAGGATCAATTCCAGCTCCTGCAATATATGGATTAAGATAATTACATACTCAAACTAAGGAAAAGTAACAAAATATAAAATAACAACGTAGTACAAGAGAACAACCATTTGTAAGAATGTCTACCTGCTCCACTTTTACCACCCAAGAGGCACCGTTCCAATGCAACTGAGAGCTCTGTTGACAATTCCTCACCCCCTCTACCCTGTGCAAAATGAAATACAAGAATTTCAACGCATAAAACAAAATGAGTAATGGATGAATAACATAACCGAGGACTAAAGATGGACAAGCATTGCTAAGTCATCTTACATAGTAGAATGTATAAAAATGCAAAAGGAAGAACATAAAGACTAGAATACTGGCAGTCCTTCCACATTACAGATTCCTATTTTCTTATAAGCAAAAAGAGGTGATAGCATCAAACATACAACTGCTACAAAAGGACGAGAACTAGCCATTTACAAACTCTTCATAAAGATCATGTTATCTAAGGAAGATAATTGCTAATTGAGTACATGGATATCTAGGCACGCATATCATACAAACACCCATTATATATTATGTAAACAAAATTGCAATATTGCAATATTACCTTCATCAACATTAACAAGAAAATTATTATTTATTATTCTTTAAAATAAAACATTAACAAGGAAATCAAATGAAGAATCACAAAAATATTCATGAGAATTCAACAAATTCGATCAACAAAAAGAAAAGATTTCCTGATAAAGCAAAAAAACACCTCAAACATTGGTGCTGCAGTTGGACTACAATCAACATATATAGCAATCTTTCCTTTGTCAGGTTGCAACGCACTCGGTTTTCCAAGTTCAGCCTGCGAAAACATAAAATAGAAAAACCATATTACCTAATATCTAAGACAAGAAGGAAACAAACAACAACTTTGGAATCTAATGAATAAAATACTTTGACACTGGCAATAACATCAGTTGCACCAAGCCTAATTCTTGCCGAACCATGTGCCTGTCACAATGCTCCTCAGTGAAAATTCAAAGTAAAAAAAGAAAGGTAAACAAAGGTATTGTTGTTGGTGTTGAAAATAGAGAGGAAGTTCCAGACCTGAGGAATAATTCCAGTTTCAACATATATGGGTCGATAGGTTAACCTTTTTCTACCATCTAAACGAAGGTCTTGGGCAATTCCACCTTGTATGAAATGCTTTTCTCCAACAGAAAGCCCCACCATTTCTGTAAATCCATAGAAAAAACAGAGTAATTTAAAGTTAATCAAATTGAAATTTTTGGTGAAAGGAAAAGCCAAAATGAATGGTGGTGTAATCAAGCCAAACCAAAATAGTGACAAAGCTTGAGCTTGATTCGGGACTCGGGGTTTGATACTTGGCATGAGCATGATCGAGCATCATTTTTTAAGCTCAAGCTTGAGCTCGACCAATCTTGTTTACATATTCTAATACTTATGCTTAATTCAAGCACAAGCTTTACTTGAATTAAGTGACTATTGCATGTATTTTTTTTTTGTGTTAGTTAAAGTTAATAAATTAGTGATTTTTAACATAACACGATAACAAAAATAAAATATATTTCAATAACCAAATCCAAATACTTCAAAATATAAACATAAAAGTTCTCATCAAAGTATCAAAAACAACATTAGTCAATAAAATTATTTCAATTTACTAACTTAAAATTAAAATCACATGCTATCTAATACTTCAAGAATGAACATCCACTAGAATTTTCTCCATCAAGCTTAAAACGAAAGAATAACAGCTAAAATAAACTTGTGCACCTTGGGATTTCATTCTTCAGTTAACCTTATACATCTACTAATTAATCAACATAAATTCCTCTTGTTAAAATATGTGTTGAGTCCTAATAGGGTTTAAAAAATGATTATCTTAACAATTTATATAAAATTTAATATTTTTATAATCACATTGATGTAAGTAAATCAGGGTTTCAAAAAACAGCTAGTGACCGTTATTTAGCGGTAATGCCGTCGGCCGAAACCGCTATCGGCAAAAACAACTGTGGGACGCGGAATCACACTAGTAGCGGTGGGTAGCGGTAAATAACGGTATTAACGGGCCGCTATCCTCGTTTTCTTCCGTTACTGTGAAAGCTAAAAAAAATCCAAGCGCGAGTGATAAGGGTGAGCGTGAGAGTGTAAAGGGAGGCGAGCTGATGAGACTTACAGGGAGAGGATTGGTCGAGAAGAGAGGGGATTGACGGCGCACCGACGAGAAGAGGTGAAATCGCGCGGCTTAGATCCTGGTCTGATGGCGACGGCGTAAAAACAACCCTTTTAGGTTTGATAGTCGAAGAGAAAACGAAGGTTTTTAAATTAAAATCTACCGTTAGAGTTTGATTTACATAAATAAAAAGTTAAATTATGAGATGTCAGTAGTTTTAAGGGTATAGGTTAATTTTTATTTTAATTATATGACTTTTTATCTTTATTATTTTAATTTTTAATTTTTTTAATTTAAACTATAAACTTTAATTTTTGTTCAATATAATCCTTTACTTTCAATAATTTAAGTTTCTAAGTGTTGAAAAACACTCTCATTAAAAGTAACCTTTTTATTATTATAATATAATTAATATATTTTATAATAAGTGTTCAAAATTAAATGAAAATATTTTTTTATAATTATTCGAGTCCCAATCATACGTGATTTGTCCAAGAGATTTTAGTAAAGATTTTAATTCTGAACTAAAGCTATAAATGTAATTTTTTTAGAATATATGAATAATTTAATATTGATTTTAATAAATTAAACTCAGAATTAGACAATTGATGAAAAAAATAACTTATGTTCGAGTTTGTTAACTTTTTAATGTTGATTTTGTTAATTTTAACATAAATCTAAGATTTTATATTAGTAATAAAGATTTCTTAGAATATATGTATTATTCATTTTAAGTTAAAATTCTTGTTTTCACTAAAACTTAGAATAAAGTTTCGATACTTGTTATAAAATACTTTTATTCTTGGATTATCAAATCTCATATAACAACTTAGGTGAAGTGAGTGAATTTTTTAAGTTTTAACCTAAAATGTTATATAAAATTATAACCATTTAAGTTGCAACAAAAAATATTGGTAAAATTTTAAAAATATGATTTTTTTAATATTTCTCAAAATATTGCACTAGTCATTTTATTTTTTAAAATATTACACTTTGAATAATAACTTTAAAGATGATTTTGAAAGAGTTTGACTTTAAACAATAAAATAGATTAATAAAGAGATACTAACTTTGAACAGTGATTTGTAGAAAACACTTTAAAAATTATCAAAACACTATTCAAAATCGACGCCTCTTGATATCAATTTTAACTTTTTATTCGATTTAATCTATTTTACTATTCAAAATTGAATTCTTTTATAGCTACATTTAAAATTACTATTTAAAATAAAATATTTTAAAAGTTAAAGTGGCTAATGTAATATTTTAAAAAAATTAAAAAATCAAGTACAATATTTATATAAATTTTTCAAAAATCGTATCAATTTATTTACCCGAAATAAATTTATTTACCTGCAATATAAACTTTCATTTTGAATTTTCTCTTTTAATAAAATTGACGTATGCATATTAAAAAACTAATTTATATAATTTTTAAAATTATTTACACATATTTAATGGATTAAACCTATATTAATTATGAAATACATGTCGAATTCTAATAGGTTTCATAGGGAATAAACATATATACAAATCATTGAAATGGATTCTGATATATATTCATAACCCTAACTGAAGAGATCCATGCACTAGACTAGAGTATATGAAACATATAAAGTCTGTGTAATAAGATTACCAAAAAGAGAGATCGATATTTCAACTGTTCATCTCAACGAAGAACAATAATATTTATTGTCATACAAAACGAAATACATATAAAAGCTGTAAGAAATTACAGTACTTAAGAATTATTATCATAATCTTCAAGAACACACAGAGGGAGAAGAAGAGAGGTATGATCAAACACATAACTCGTGCAATCTTCAATCATCTAAACCAAAAGCTAAAACCATGTCTTGCTTCCAGCATAGATTAAGATCTCAGACGCTGTAAAAATCAGAGACAAACCCCATACAGAAAAACAAAGGAAACAGCTAGCTGGTATATTATGTAGTAATAGTACTATTAGGTGTTTTTGTTGATATGTAGCATACAAATCGGACCATGATGCTTCAATTCCCCAAGAAATGAAGAGAAGAGAAGGAAAACGATGTTGTGATGATTTTCATGAACCCTTAACTCTGATCAAATTGGCAGATGGAGGGGGGAGGGTTTAGGGTTTCGTTTCTTCTTCTTGAGAGTATCCATCTTCATGTGGAGTTTTGATGTTTGTTTCTTTCCTTGTCTTTTTTGTTTGAGTTGGTGATCGGAGTGGGTTGGGGAAGGCGGTGGTTTTTGTACGGTTGGTGGATAGCAAAACATGGAGCGGAGATGATGAAAGCTGAGGGTTAATCATGAGAGGAAGGAGAGGGGAGAGGACATGATGATTGCTGCAACCCTTTTTATCCTTTTTTTTTCTGGGTCTCTTTTGGTTTGGGTTGAAATAAATATAGAGGGGTAATTACAGGATATACAGGTTTATGTATACGGAAAGGTGATAAATTTTGAAATTTATTTGAATTTTTATAATATTTTAATTGATTTTTTAATAAGTTTTGATATTTATTTTATAAGTATCAATATTTTTATATAATATTTTAAGTTTTTGGGGAAGTGTCAATACTTACAAAATAATTTTTGATATTTGTCAAAAAAAACAACCTAAAATATTAGGGTAAACTACACCAATGACCTCCTAATTATTTGAGAATATTTATTTTTATCAACGAACTATAAAACTCGTCAATCACACTACCAAACTTAGTAAATTTACCAATGACTAATTTTATTTAATTAAATTAAAATTAGGACCAAATTGATATAATATTTAGAGTTTAAGTTGGGGTTTAAAATTTAAAATTTAGGGCGTTAAAGTTAGGGTCTTAGGTTTTAAATTTTAAGAAAAGATTGTATAAAATATTTACATTCAAATTATATATTAAAATATAACCCTTCTAATAATATGTACAATTTTTTTTTTATGTTACTCAACTTGAGCCGTGATAAAATGAATTATAATCGTAGCCATGAGAAAAAGCTTAACTTTTTATGAAGGGATATTGTTTTGCTTGGAATCTTGAAATTTAATCAATGTGGACCTACCGGAGCACTTGCTGAACGTTGATGTTAAACCTCAAACAGTTCCCCAGGCTGGTGATTCTTGGTGTACCGTAATTTAGATTTCTTACATGATAATCACTGTAATATAATATCATGAACTTACCAAACATTCATTTGTCTGCTCCCCTTGCTAGATTTCACCATCATCATTATGATCAATGTTGATGGAGATCTAGGTCTGAATGACCAACTAGATCACATCCAACTGTGTTAATGCAAGACAATGGAAATTACGGGGACACAGTTGCTCGTATTTTCGGTAAAACTCGAATCATCTTATATATTTTGAATCGATTCAACGAAAATGATGATGGTGGTGGTGGCGGTGTATAATAACATTATGGTGATGGTGATCATACCATGATGATGATGATCATTTATACTGCTGTCATTTCATAGCAACAGTTGAAACTGCAGAGCATTGTCATCTCAAGGGTTATAACATCCTAATTTCATGTTTAATTTGGGTGTGTAATACAAGGAATCACGTGATTATTGTTCTTCGACAAGTTGGGGCTCCATTTTTAACTCCCATGCAAAGATTTCTCGAGACAACATGATGACACGAGACATTGGATTCTTCACCGGTCACCACAACATTTTCATTGTTGTCTTTTGTCCATGGCATACACCATAAAACCAGATTTTAGCTTAAAAACTAATCCAAATGTATTGCTCAACGAAAATTCAAACAGATCTTGAGTAAAGCTTAAGTGGAGACAAGATAGAGAACATGGTAGCGGTTGTAATAATATTAGAGAGAGAGAAGATTACGTCAATTGTCCAATGGATTTAGTGTTGATGAAGACAAGCTTCCAAAAACAGTTTTAAAGCAACCATATACTGTTCTAATTAGCGTAATTTAAGAATTGATTTCTCTTTTCTCTGTTGATGATAAAAATGGAAAGGCAGATGGGGAAAGAATCAACATTTAATCCATTTCTTGCTAACTTTATGTTTGACCCTGGTAAAGTTGAGCACTTTAACTGGACTTAACTTTCACAAAATTTTCACTTTTGCTAGTTCCTTCTGTCTTCTGGTCTTCAAATTTCAGCTTTAGTGCAGGTTTAACACAAAACTCGATTTTATTACATTATATTTATCAATCGTAGATATAATCCGAGAAAATGGTTATATATCAGCTGGTTCTCATGATTATCTACATTTTTTTGGTGGTACAAACTGGCGCATGATTTCACCACCGAGAAAAAAGCTTCTGAATTCTGTCATCTCAAAGGAAAAAGGAAATGCATACAAAAAAGGGGGGAAAGGTTTATATTTTGGGGGAAAATTGGACCATTTTGAATGCTCAAAATTTAAAAATGTTGGGTTCCATTTTCTCCACCACTGTAATGATTATGAGTCCATTTTCTGGGGAAAACACAAAGTCATGAACTTTGGTATGAAATAAATTCTTTCACCTTTATGTTCTAACAGCATCTGTGCTTTTTTTTACCTAAGTTACCTACTCACCTGTCCTGCAATAATATTATTTTCTCAAAACTCCCTGAATATTCTTTAAAGTAATTCCTTTTTTCACTCCGAAGAGATGAAAAAGAATGAATGCTCCTGAAAAAGTCCAAACCCCACGACCTCTAGACGGAGCTATCTTAAGGGTTAAATTTCGTTTCTTCAATTTTTTTTATTAAATAACAATTTAGGGTTTTATAAATTTAAATATTACACAAAATAGACATTATTTCATAAATTGCGAGTTTAAATACTTGATAAAACCTTGCATTACTAAATCTAATTTTTTTTGACTCTTACCAAAATTTAAAAAGGCTTAATATTAAAATAAATATTTAAATAATCCAATTTTTATATTTTAGATGATTATTTTTTTCCTTTTAAGTTCAATTGAAGTACCCCTTCAAATAAAAATATTAATTTAAGCACCTAACATGAAAAAATAAATTATCTAAAAAAATAATTATTTAAACACTTATTTTTTATTTTATAGCTCTTTTGGTTTCAAAGTCTAATTATGGTTAATCTAGACCGACCCACATACGTAATGTCTCAAACTTGAGATTTGTTTAAACGGAACTAAGTTGCTTACCATTTGGACCAACTTTGTTGGTTTTAAACACTTATTTTTTATATTAAACAAAAGAGGAAAAAAAACATAATTTTGTAAACCTGTGTATAAAGTTGACTTGTGATGACCAGTTTGCGAAACATGTTTTTCTTTCTTGCTGGACTTTATGGAACCATGTTTCCCTGTGACCCAAGTGAACAACTGCTGCAAGTTAAATAAAATAGTTATGGGAGGCTTTTGATGACTACATAAGATTCACTCACCCTTTGATTTTACATACATAATCCTTACAGTTGTGACAAATGAAGTTAGATGTAAAATTTTACGATAACATGTCGCCGTTTAAATCGATAACGGTGCATAGAATTATACATCATAAGTGCATATGTACATAAATCAATGCTTATATGTATATAATTCAAGTTCTAATTTCATAAACCTGTTGAATCTTGTATATACACTACAAGCATCAAAATGCTGGAGCTGATACTTGCCAGACATTAATATCACAATCCAGACTCCCACTGCAAACCATACAAGAAATAGTTTCAGAACCACTTTCTTCGGTATTAGGATTAACTGTCTTATTACATGCATCAACTGCCGCCGTCAAACATTTAACTGGCCTAGTGTGACCTTCCAGAACTACTAAACAACAATGGCTTCTGTTGGTTCCTCTCCTCCAGATCCTAACTGTTTTGTCAGACGATCCGCTGAATACCAAATCCATCACAAGGGCCAAACACAATATCGCTTTGGTGTGACCTCTAAGTGCACCCAACAACACCATCCGCCACTCGGCGGTGTCTCTGCCTGTGGTACCGACGCTTTCTCTTTCCCAAACAAGAATTGATCGGTCGCATGCACCGGAATAAAGCACGGTCCCATCATCACTTAGAGCCAAAGCATTGACAGCCGATTTGTGTTTCTCCAGTGTTGAACTTAAGACAAGCGAATGTTTGTCTTTTTTCCCTGCATGATTCTTCTTCCATACCTTAATTCTCTTGTCTGCTGAGCCTGTATGAACGAAACCGTCTTTGGACAATACTATGGCGTTTATGGCATCGTCATGCGCGTTTTGCACCGACTCCACACACTTGAAATCCGACGTTCGCCAGATTTTGAACGTCCGGTCCCATGAGGCGGAATAAAGGAGAGAGTAATCTGTTGATATCGCGAGAGCAGATACCGTATCGACATGATGTATCCACGTTCTTTTCTTATGACGCCGGACCTGCACGTAATTTTTCTCCGTTAAAGATTTCCACAATCGATCGTTCAACGTTGGGAGAGTGGCTAGACATTTATACTTTCGATTTACGTGGCTTTGAATTCTCCAAACGCGGATTTTGTTATCATGATGAGCACTGAAAAGCTGATCCCCTAAAACCACTAGGGACTTAACCGCACTGTTGCTACTAGCCACAACGTTATCAGTATTATCACCTTGCTTGGAACAATCCTGCTCCAGCAACCATGCTCGTATCTCACCGTTTGACGAGCCGCTGTAAAGGAACTTCCCGGCGAGAGCAAGGGTGAAGACATAGGACTGGTTCTTAAAGCTGGCTACGCACTTAGAGTGGATGGCTCGGTTGATCTCTTCATCATGTCGGTGAGATGCCGAAGCAAGGGACGGAACCGATGGTAGACTCGGCTGAGAACAGATGGACGAGACTGACGACGGTTCTGAATGAAGAAGATGGTTCGAGCCACGTTGAGAATCATCGTCTCTGTGGCAAGAAAATTGACATGGAAAAAACCCCATTATCCCCAAAGCTGATCAAATTCAAACCAAAGAAACAGTGTTTTAGAATTTTATATGACTGGTTAGGTTTCTGTCAACATCACCATGAATATCTAGGGCTAGGCTTGTAACAGAAAACACAGCAGCAGAAAAGCAATCTGCAACTGCAATCTTTTTTCTTTCACTGTAAACCAGATGCTTTCATTGAATATTTATGAGTTGCAAGTTTAAGTTTTTCTGAGCAGCTCACATGAACTGGCTTTCCATGGAAGGGACCAGAAATTAAGCTTATTGGGTTCCACCATTAAAATGAACATTAAAGCATTCATTTAACTCGTGTTTATGTGTATGTTTTAACCACCGGTGATGAAAGGAGATTTCTAGATAAGTTTTTAGTGATTGTTGTTTTCCCATGGGACTGGGTTTAGGAGCTTGGTCCCATCTTGATGGATCCGGTTGCACAGGATTTTGTTGTCAGACTAAATCACGATCGTCACAGTCGGTCATAATTAATTAATTAGTTAGTTATATGTTAAATGTGTATTCTAATTATGTTTTTATTTGTGCTTTTAAGGTTTGAAGTTAGAGATTATGATTAAAGTTTAGGGAGTTAAGGGTATGGTACATTTTTAAGATGTAGGTTACAGGATTTAAGATGTAAAAAATTATGATTAAGATTTATAATTTAATTTTTTAGGATTTTATGTATATAAATTTTTAATTTGAGGATGATGATTAAAATTTATAATTTAAAGTTTATAGATTAAAACTTATATCTTTACTATTAACCTAAAAATTAAACTTTAATCTTCAAACCTTAAACTTTAACCATTTTTCTTAAATTTTTAAACTTTATCTTCTAATTAAATTTCTAAATCCTAAAATTAAATTATAAAATATTTTAATACATAGAATAATAATCCAAGCAAGATATTAGGTTAAATACAAAGATAACAATTGAAATTATTGTAGCCACGTGTCATCTTTGTTTTTATGTATACCTACGTACGTATGTAAAAATTATTAGGTGAACCTTGTTCATCACATCATCCATGGTCCTAATTAATCAGGATCGTTGATCTTAATTTTTTTTAAGTAAGTCATCACCTCTTTCATACATATACTTAGTGGGTAGAAAGTTATTACTTGATTATTTAAAGATCAGCGATCCTAATTACTTGAACCATAAATAATGAACATGATTCACCTAATGATCTCTACTATATGAATAGTAGGTAAAACATCGCATAAGTATACAATCAAACCAATTAATAAGTAGCCAACTTGATTTGACTATTTTGCAAAGATTTTAGGGTCAATTCCATGATTGTGACAATCTATATTAATATCGTATATTGATTCTAAAATTTTAGTTTTTTGATCTTAAACACAACTAGCATCAGATTAGATTTTCGAGTTATAATAAAATACTATTAAGTATTTAATTAATGTTTAAAAAAGTATTTTATCTTTAAGTTGAATTAAAATTAATAACATTAGTTAAAAACAATATTGATTGATGAAATTATTAATTGTTATATATGTGATCATTAATTATATATCAAATCACGATTGATGTATTAAAAATATTGACATAACATTATATTTTAAAAAATAATAAATATATTTTATATTTATTTTATATTTAAATATAATCAATTAAACGGTGACATGACTTATTGGTTTTAAAATAAAGTATTCAAATAATTATATTAAGGAGTATATTTCAATCCCAAAAATAAATACTTAACTAAAAAAGGCCGTTGCTATATTTATCCCCAGTTGGCAGTTGCAGTAATTTAAGTTCACGTGCCACCTCCATCCCTGTCGTCTTCCTATTGGTCTCTACATAAACAAAGATCCCAAGTGGCTCTGCTAACCCAAAACAAAACCATTTCCGAGTTTACGTAAAGCAGTAGCCTAACACCGTAAACCAGATGGATACCAGTTTCCAGGCATCCCCTTTGAGTATTCCAGAATACGTTTTGAGTTCCGGTGGCAAGCCAATGCCGATTTTGGGTTTCGGCACAGCCGTTTATCCACCGGTGGGATCACAAGTTACAAAAGCTGCGATTCTCCAAGCCATTGAACTCGGTTATCGCCACTTTGATACGGCTTGTTTGTACAGATCAGAGCAGCCACTTGGTGAAGCAATCGCCGAAGCGGTTTCGGTTGGGTTAATTAAGTCTAGAGATGAGCTCTTCATCACTTCCAAGCTATGGTGCAGTGACGCCCATGGCGAACTTGTTCTTCCAGCTCTTCAACGGAGCTTACAGTAACAATACCCGCCACCCCACCGCCTTATATATTACATTACATATGATCTTCAATAATCTAAACTGTTTGTTTTGCAGGAACCTAAAGTTGGAATATCTTGATCTTTATCTCATTCACTGGCCAGTAAGCTCAAAGCCTGGGAGTTACGAGTTTCCCATAGAACAAGAAGATTTCAGCGCAATGGATTTCAATGCGGTATGGAAAGCTATGGAAAATTGTCAAAGGATTGGCCTAACAAAGTCCATTGGTGTCAGCAATTTTTCCTGCAAAAAATTGGCTGACATCCTTGCTTTTGCTGAGATCCCTCCTGCTGTTAACCAGGTAACACTCCCTTTCTCCAACCAAATTTGAGCACTTATTTTGATATTAAGCCTAAAGCATTTGTTAATATTTTTTTTCCAGGTGGAATTGCACCCATTGTGGCAACAAAAGAAGCTCATAGAGTTCTGCAAGGCAAATGGAATCCTCTTGACTGCTTATGCTCCCCTGGGAGCCCATGGCACCACCTGGGGAAGCAATAGAGTTCTGGAATGTGAATTGCTCAAGCAAATTGCCAAAGAAAAAGGGAAAACAGTTGCTCAGGTGCTTTTTCACATTCCCCCCACATACAACAATGAAAAATCCACTTCCTTTTTCTTGTCTAAAATGCAAATAAAAATGGTGACCAGATTTGTTTGAGGTGGGGGCTTGAGCAAGGTATCAGCGTATTGGTGAAGAGTTTCAACCAGGAGAGGATGAAAAGCAACCTTGAGATCTTCAACTGGTCATTGAGCCCAGAAGAGGTGGAAAAGATCAAGGAGATCCCACAAACAAAACTTTGCAGGGGAGAAAATTATATATCAAAATATGGACCTTTTAAGACTATAGAGGAGCTTTGGGATGGAGAAATTTGATCTCATGTAATGTAAAATAATAATAAAAAAGGACATATGAGATTAAAATTTAAATAAATACACATATTTATGAAAAAATATTTCGCAAACGCTTATTTTTTAAGGTTAAATGTTTAGTTTAGGTAGGTGAATCTCACAATATGAATTTTTTATATACACATTGTCTCGAACTCAAGATATACTTAAACGATATTAAACTACTTATCATTTGGACTAACCAAGTTATCTAAAAATTTTAAATGTTTAATTCACAAATTAAAAGATTATTTAAAAGTTTTTTTTATAAATTATCCTCATAATTTTTTTATATAAAATATTAAAATTCATTATATATTTTATTTTGCTGATAAAATATTATTTTTCCTATAAATTAATTTCACTTTTTTATTTAAACAAGTAAATTGAAATAAAATAAGAATAAACAGTTAGGGTTTCTATTTTTACAAAATAGATAGGAAAATTTTCATTTTACTAAAACATGGTAAGGTTTGAAAGCAAATGTGACGAAAATGATAAAAAGAGAATGCTAAAGGAGTAAATATAATATAATGAATAAAAGTTCATAGACAAACACATCGAGTTAATTTTTTTTTGGATTGTAAGATTAAATTTTGAAACAATTAAAACATTTAAAAATTACATAAACTAATAACTAATATTTACCTTTAATAACTATACAAACTCAACAAATAATCGATTTTTCTAATACAATGAAATATTAAATCTCTTAAAAAATAAGATATTAAATGAAAGATTTAAATATAATAAATAAAACAAAAGAATTACTCTCATAATAAATTCTTGTAATATTTAATAATTAAACCCAAATAAATAAATGTATCAACTCAAAAGTTAAAATATAAACCAATTAAACTATTCAAATAATAAATATGTTCACTAAATTAGTTATATAATACAATATAATGCGTCGCAAACTGGAGCGTTGAACCAGTGGAATCTTGGCAGATCTTAGATGTAGAATCGATTAATTTAATGTAAACTACACATATGGCCATCAAATTATTTGGAAATATTTATTTTGGATACTAAACTATAAAACTCGTCAATCAAGCCACTAATCTTATTAAATTGACCTATTTTGTCATCGTCATTAAAATATTAACGAAGGGGTAACAAATGGATGATGTGAAAGTTAATAGAAACTTATAAAATTATATATTTATTCTTTATTCTTTATCTATTATATCAATTTGATCTTAATTTTAATTAATTAAATAATAATGACAAAATATATAATTTTATAAATTTTTATTAGATACCACGTCATCTACGTCACACCTCCGTTAGAAACGTTTGTGACCAAAATAAGTTTAAAATTTCAGTGGTCTGATTGACGAGTCTTATATTTTGATAGCCAAAATATGTATTCTCAAATAATTTGGTGGCTATATGTATAGTTTTATCCATTAGTTTATTCAAAAGTATTGGGAAAGAATACAATTCCACAACCTTCAAGTCAAACGCAACTGCTAGATCAAAAATTACCCCCAAAAGCTCCGTTTTGAAACACCGAACAAAATTAGATTCGCGCCGCCAAACAGATTTATCAGCAGCTCGGGAAATGGAAGCATCTCATTTGAGTATTCCGGTGCACGCGGTGGGCTCCAATGGTGTGAAAATGCCACTTCTGGGTTTTGGAACCGCGGTCTCCCCACCAGTAGGAGCTGAAGCTACAAAAACGGCGATTCTCCAAGCGATCAAACTTGGTTATAGACATTTCGATACGGCGGCCAAGTATGGGTCGGAGCAGCCGTTGGGCTATGCGATTCAAGAATCACTTTCGATTGGATCAATCAAATCTCGAGATGAAGTCTTCATCACTACTAAGCTATGGTGCGGCGATGCTCATGGCGATCTTGTTGTCAACACCCTCAAGAGAAGCTTACGGTAAGAACAGATATAAATATTACTCATTCTCATATAATTTAATTGTATGCAACTTCTGTTTGTGTAAAACTTTGCAGAAATCTCAAGTTGGAGTACCTGGATCTGTTTCTGATTCACTGGCCCGTCAGCGCAAAACCCGGGACTTATGAGTTCCCGATAAAGGAAGAAAATTTCCTTCCCATGGATTTCAAATCTGTATGGGAAGCCATGGAAGATTGTCAGAAGTTTGGACTCACAAAATCTATTGGTGTCAGCAATTTTTCCTGCAAGAAGCTAACTGATCTCCTCGCCATTGCAAAGATCCCCCCGGCTGTTAATCAGGTAATTAACATCTCTTTTTCTCTACCTCAAGCAATTTGGTTTGGATTTTGGAATAGCAATGATATATCTGGTGAATCGATTCGAAAAAAAACGAATACATTGATTTGAATTGTATGAAAAAATTAGTAATTATTATATCAATTTAACTAATAAGAAATTTTTATACTCGATTCGATCCAATAATAACACTAATGGTGAGGTTTTGTTATAATATTTTTTGACAGGTTGAAATGAACCCATTGTGGCAACAAAAGAAGCTAAGGGAATTTTGCAAAGCCGAAGGTATCTTTTTTACAGCTTATTCCCCATTGGGAGCCATTGGAACTTTTTATGGCAGCAACAGAGTGATAGAGTGTGAGGTACTTAAAGAAATCGCCAAGGCAAAAGGGAAAACTGTTGCTCAGGTACTTTTCCACCCTCCATTTCTGAGTTTTATTTTCTGGGTTTGAGAATTTTTTTTTTTAAAAAAAAAAATCAACCCTAAAACATTCCAAAAAACAACAGATATCTCTGAGATGGATATACCAACAAGGTATTGGCGTGATTGTGAAGAGTTTTAACGGTGAAAGAATGAAGCAAAACCTTGATATATTCGATTGGTCTTTGAACGATGAAGAGTTGAAAATGATGGATCGGATCCCACAAAGCAGAGGAGTCCTTGGAACGCCTTTCACTTCCAGATATGGACCTTTTAGAACGATTGAGGAGATTTGGGATGGGGAAATGTGATTCTTTTCTTTATCATAAATTCATTCTCATATAAGAATGTTTGGTTCACGAACAGTTGCCACCTTTATTATTTTTGTCTGAATAAATGGTCTGCCTCCGAACAAGGCCGGCTTTGCTAAAGTTGTCAACAGTTTCCGACGATTTCATGGTGGATTGAAGAAGATGGAGGTGCCGCCATTGTTGAAGGATAACCCGAGCTTCAAATGATAATGCTACGTGAAAGAGCAGCCCATAAAATTAAAGAGAGTAGTGGTGGTTGCTCAATTAAAATAAATTATCTTTATAGTCGCTTAATTATAAGGATAATTCTATTTTAACTATCGAACTATTAATTTCAATTATTATATTATTTAATTGATATTAATTATGTTACCGATTCTTAAAATTTTAAATAATTTTTTATAATTATATTTATTTTTTTAATAAATATTCTAAATATATTTAAGGTCTTTCTAAACCCAAATTAGAACTAATATAAAATGTTTTTCCTCAATTAATACTTACCGGATTAGCATCTTAGTTATGCTGGTCAGTTGCAGCTAATAGGGGAAGTAGTGTTTAACATGATCAACTTTTGGTGCATGCAAGTGGTACTTCCTAAGAGAGTGCCGAAGGAGATTGAAACCTTGTGTTGTAGGTTTTTATGGAAGAGTGCTAATACTGTTGTTACTGGTGCTCGTGTTCAATGGAAGCATATTTACCTTCCAAAAAATGAAGGAGGGTTGGGATTAAAAAATTTATTTGACTGGAATCAAGCTTGCATGGTTAATCTGATGCAAAAACTATAGACTGGGAGTGAGTCCTTGTGGATAGCCTGATTGTGTGCGTATGTCATCAAGGAAAATGATTTCTGGCTCATAGAAAGTAAATAACACTATGGCTGGTCGTTCAAAAAACTGTTAAAGCTAAGAGAGATTGTTGCACCAATTTTCTCTGAAAATGTTAGTCGTCCCCTTAAGGAGATCTGGAATGTTGTACGTGCAAAGAGTAGCAGAGTTTCTTGACATAAAATCGTGTGGTTTTTATTACATATTCCAAAACATGCTATGATCACATGAATGGCAATCTTGGATAGGTTGCTTACGAGGGAAAGGCTTGTGAGAATGGGGATAGTCATAGATTCGAATTGTATTTTATGTGGTGGTTCTTTGAAAACTAGAGACCACATTTTTTTCCAATGCTCATTTTCACGGGCTCTTTGGGAGAGGGTTCTTGGATGCAATGGTCAATCAAGGGATGTTGGGGACTAGAGTGTGGAGCTTTTCTGGGTTAAGTCAATAATGAGAGAGAAATCGGCTAGGGTTCTTGTTCTCAGACTCGCATGACAGGCGACTATTTACGTGATATGAGAAGAACGTAATCGGCGTTGGTTTCGGAATATTTATAGGAGTGAAGCTGAAGTTTTTTCTTGTATACAGACCATTCTTTGTATTCGTTTGAACAATAGAAATGTATTGTTGAATTCTATACAGCCAAGCATTTTAGAAATTTGGTTTATAGTTGTTTGGTAGCGGTTTTTGCTGCTTTATGAATAAATAGAATTGAATGCTTATCAAAAAAAATACTTACCGGATTACAATTATTTTTTAATTGGTACATTGTATAAAAACTAGTATTTTATGTATTTTTTAAATTAATATCATATATTTACGTATTCGTTAAAATATATTAAAAAAACTTCAATAAAATGAATACAATTTTTCATATATTCACAAACCATGAATAAATAAATAATTAAAAATTGTATTGTGTTTTGTAATAACTCATTTAATTTTCGATGTATTCAGACATTGCTAAAAAGAGAATGCTAAAGGAGTTATTATAATATAATGAATAAGAGTTCATAGACAAACACCATGAAGTTTTTTTTTTTTTGGATTGTAGGATTAAATTTTTAAAAAAATTTAAAACATTTAAAAATCACAAAAACTAATAACTAATATTTACCTTTAATGACTATACAAATTCAACCAACAATCATTTATTCTAATACAATAAAATATTAAATCTCTTAAAAAATAAGATATAAAATGAAAGATTTAAATATAATAATTAAAACAAAAGAATTACTCTCATAATAAATTCTTGTAATATTTAATAATTAAACCCAAATAAATAAATGTATAAACTTAAAAATTAAAATATTAACCAATTAAACTATTCAAATAATAAATATGTTCACCAAATTAGTTATATAACACTATAATGCGTCGCACAGTGGAGCGTTGAACCAGTGGAATCTGGGCAGATCGCTGATGTAGAATCGACTAATTTAGGGTAAAATACATATATGATAACTAAACAATTTGAGGACATCTATTTTTGATCCTAAACTATGAATCTCGTCATTCAAGCCACTATTTTTATTAGATTAACTTATTTTGTCATTGTTGTTAAAATATTAACGAAGGGGTAACTAATGGATGATGTGAAAGTTAATAGAAATTTACAAAAGTATATATTTATTCTTTATCTATTATATTAATTTAATTTTAATTTTAATTAATTAAATAATAATAAATAAATATATAACTTTATAAATTTTTATTAACCGTCATGTACTCATGTTGTCCCTACATCACACCTCCGTTAGAATTTTTAACGACTGTGACCAAAATAAGTTAAAAATTTCAATGGTCTGATTGATGAGTTTTATATTTTGATAGCCAAAATATGTATTCTCAAATAATTTGGTGGCTATATGTATAGTTTTATCCATTAGTTTATTCAAAAGTATTGGGAAAGAACACAATTCCACAACCTTCAAGTCAAAAGCAACTGCTAGATCAAAAATTACCCCCAAAAGCTCCGTTTTGAAACACCGAACAAAATTAGATTCGCGCCGCCAAACAGATTTATCAGCAGCTCGGGAAATGGAAGCATCTCATTTGAGTATTCCGGTGCACGCGGTGGGCTCCAATGGTGTGAAAATGCCACTTCTGGGTTTAGGAACCGCGGTCTCCCCACCAGTAGGAGCTGAAGCTACAAAAACGGCGATTCTCCAAGCGATCAAACTTGGTTATAGACATTTCGATACGGCGGCCAAGTATGGATCGGAGCAGCCGTTGGGCTATGCGATTCAAGAATCACTTTCGATTGGATCAATCAAATCTCGAGATGAACTCTTCATCACTACTAAGCTATGGTGCGGCGATGCTCATGGCGGTCTTGTTGTCAACGCCCTCAAGAGAAGCTTACAGTAAGAACAGATATAAATATTACTCATTCTCATATAATTTAATTGTATGCAACTTTTGTTTGTGTAAAACTTTGCAGAAATCTCAAGTTGGAGTACCTGGATCTGTTTCTGATTCACTGGCCCGTCAGCGCAAAACCCGGGACTTATGAGTTCCCGATAAAGGAAGAAAATTTCCTTCCCATGGATTTCAAATCTGTATGGGAAGCCATGGAAGATTGTCAGAAGTTTGGACTCACAAAATCTATTGGTGTCAGCAATTTTTCCTGCAAGAAGCTAACTGATCTCCTCGCCATTGCAAAGATCCGCCCGGCTGTTAATCAGGTAACTAACATCTCTTTCTCTCTACCTCAAGCAATTTGGTTTGGATTTTTGAATAGCAATGATATACATGAGGTGAATCGATTCAAAAAAAAAAAAACGAATATATTGATTTGAATTGTATGGAAAAAATAGTAATTATATTTCAATTTAACTAATAAGAAATTTTTATACTCGATCCGATATAATAATAACACTAATGGTGAGGTTTTGTTATAATATTTTTTTGACAGGTTGAAATGAACCCATTGTGGCAACAAAAGAAGCTAAGGGAATTTTGCAAAGCCGAAGGTATTTTTTTGACAGCTTATTCCCCATTGGGAGCCATTGGAACTTTTTATGGCAGCAACAGAGTGATAGAGTGTGAGGTACTTAAAGAAATCGCTAAGGCAAAAGGGAAAACTGTTGCTCAGGTACTTGCCCACCCTCCATTTGTGAGTTTTATTTTCTGGGTTTGAGAATTTCTTTAAAAAAATCAACCCTAAAACATTAAAACAACCCAGATATCTCTGAGATGGATATACCAACAAGGTGTTGGCGTGATTGTGAAGAGTTTCAATGGTGAAAGAATGAAGCAAAACCTTGATATATTTGATTGGTCTTTGAACGATCAAGAGTTGAAAATGATGGATCGGATCCCACAAAGCAGAGGAGTCCCTGGAACGCCTTACACTTCCAGATATGGACCTTTTAGAACGATTGAGGAGATTTGGGATGGGGAAATGTGATTCCTTTTTTATCATAAATTCATTCTCATATAAGAATGTTTGGTTCACGAACAGTTGCCACCTTTATTATTTATGTCTGAATAAATGGTCTGCCTCCGAACAAGGCCGGCTTTGCTAAAGTTGTCAACAGTTTCCGACGATTTCGATGGTGGATTGAAGAAGATGGAGGTGCCGCCAATGTGGAAGGATAACCCGAGCTTCAAATGATAATGCTACGTGAAAAATTAGAGTAGTGATGGGCCGTAGCCCGTAGGTAGTGGTTGCTCAATTAGTATAAATTTATCTTTATAGTCGCTTAATTATAAGGATAATTCTTTTTTAACTATCGAACTATTAATTTTAATTATTATATTATTTAATTAATATCAATAATGTTACCGATTCTTAAAATTTTAAATAGTTTTCTATAATTATATTTATTTTTTTAAAACAAATATTCTAAATACATTTAAGGTCTTTCTAAACCCAAATTGGAACTAATATGAAATGTTTTTCCTCAACTAATACTTACTGGATTACAACTAATTTTTAATTGGTACATTGTATAAAAACTAGTATTTTATGTATTTTTTAAATTAATATCATATATTTAAGTATTCGTTAAAATATATAAAAAAACTTTTATAAAATGAATACAATTTTTCATATATTCACAAACCATTAATAAAAAAATAATTAAAAATTATATTGTGTTTCGTAACAACTCATTTAATTTTTGATGTATTCAGACATTGCTGTCTCTTCTCTTTACATCAGTATTTCCATTTCACACTGGCAACGCTTTGTTTTGATTACTTTTGAAGCAAAAAGAAAAGAAAAACCGACAAATCATTACGATTTGAGAGCACAAAATCAGCAAAACTAAGTCAATGTTGGTCATATACGTGTGAAGGAAGGAGCAAATATGGGATGTTCATACTCTTAATTCACTAAAAATGTATTACCACTTAACTGTGTGTGTTTTATTAAAAAAATTAAATTTAAACTATAATCTTAATTTTTTTATATTTTAAACTCTATACCTTAAAAATATATCATACCCTTAATTTTATAAACTATAACCCTTAACCTTAAATACTCTAATTTAAAGTGGAGTCACCGATAGAGACACGATTAGGAGGTAGACGATTTACACCTTTTATAGACCAAATTTTTGAAACTCGTGTGTCCAAAGACAGACGTAAGAGCATTGGATTAGTTGTAACCTTAAAAAATTTAAATTATTTTATAATTTATATATTTTTATTTATAATAATATTTAAATAATATCACTTAAGGATTAATACATTATTCTATTATCCTTACATATAATATAATGTTCCACAAATGTTACTTCAACGATGGTGAAAAAAGAAACTTCGCTCAAACGTGTTCGTCTCGTGTTTTGTACTGTGTGTGAGAGAAACTTGGGCAGAGTCAACTCAACGATCCTGTTTTCAGTGTGGAAACGGTACAGAAAAGACGCTCCCATGAAAAAGATGGGAAAACTTCGTGGTTTGCGGCTATAAAACTTCAAAGAATTTGTTCGGAGTGGACCAGGATTAAGTTCGTTTTATAAAATATTCAAAGTTAAATAAAATAATTTAAATGAATTTAAGAAGTAAAAAAATATTATTTAGGTTTAATTTAATTTATTTGAAAGGTGTATATAGCATGTATACTATTAAAAATTAAAAAATTTATACAAAAAGATATTATTTTATAATAGTTTTTATATCATTAAAATTAGAAAACAATTCAAATATCTTATGGTTTGATTAAAATTTTACTACTATATTTTAAATATTCACTTATTTTTAAAAGTTACAATAATTTTTTTATTTTCATAAATATTTTAGTGAATTTTTATTAAATATATAATTTCTATTATTTAAAGATAAGTGTTAAAATTAGAATTCAAACATAATTGTTCAAATATAAACATCATTTGACTGCTTGATCAATTAATTATCTCAAGTATATAACTATTTGTTGAAGCATTTTTGTGTAATGACTTGTTTAACCGGTAGAATGTAATTACACCTTAATTATGTTCGTCATGTTTGGATGTATAAATTATATTATACAATTATATAAGTTTAAATTAAAAAATATATTATTTTTTTATATAAAAATAACCCTATACACTATAAACATTTCAGCATATTTATGTTCCATAAAAAATTATTCATTAAGCATTTTTCTTTTATAATTTTTTGTATATTTTCCATTCAAACATCCTCCCAATCCCAACAACTCCCAGTCCCTTCCAGGGTGATTTTCTGCCTAAAAATTAGGTGTACCTTCACAGGGTCAATCAATCGTAGTCAGAGAAAAAAAAAACCAAACTGCATCCGGTTTTATTCTCGATTTATATTTCAATCGGAGAGATTATTAAGTAAACTCTGTTTATCATGTTATTTATTGTTCAAATAATTAGATTCGTTTATCTTTAAATAACTATCTAATAATTACTCACCCACTAATTATATGTAGGAAGGAATAATGATTCATCTTAAAAAATAAAATAAATAAATTTGATTGATTGAGATAACAGATGACATAATAAACATGTTCATTTAATAATTTTTTCTTCCTCTATGACATACGATTTGGGATTTTTTAGGAACCAGTCAACCATGACTTTATGGTCCGTATGACAAATTAAAGAGTCAAAATAATACACAAATTTGAGTAAGTAAAAAGATTGATACTCAAAACTTGACCAAACAAAAAATTGAAATGAGAGGAGTGTATATTCGGAGAAATCATAGTGTTTTTTTTAGATTTCTATAATATTTATAAATTAGAAAATGAGGGGTGTTGGCTGAATTTTTAATTGAATGTATTTTATTTTTTAGAAAATATATAATTAATTTAAAAAAATTAATATATAAACTAATTATTTATTAGAATTCATAATTATAATCATAACTATTAAACAACAATTTAACAGTTTAATTAATCAAAATCGTTAATGATTTGATTAATTAACTTATAAGATATAATAATTATTCCATTATCGGTTATAATTAATTATATACACCCCTAACTATACGCAACTTAAAACTTATAATTTTTAAAATTTTTTTGGATGAATAAAAATAAATAGATTATATAAAAACTTTAAAATTAAATATATTCCAAATAGTAGAGGGATTACAAATAATCTAATCATAATAGAAGGGATTAAAGTTTACAAATCCGTACAAGATCGTCTATGTAAGTTGTGTTTTATTTTTCTAATAGCGGATTTTTATTATAATCATACAAACGTATCAAATTGTTACAATAATTATAAAATAAATAATTATATTTAGGATCACAAAGATACATATTGATTCTAATGGAAATTGTAATAAAAAATGTTTAAAAATCATAATTTTACTGAATGAGAATAAATTTTTATTATCTTTCTGGTATTTTATTTTTTAAAATTTTATTTAACCCATATTATTTATCTGATTTTAATAATTATTTATATATAATTTTGAACTTAAAATTTATTTAAATGATATTAAGTTTTTTATTCTTTAACCCAACGGATTGGTTGACCTGGAATGATTGTAGATATTGATGTCTTTGCCTTGGGTTGGGAGGGCAAGGGAGACGAGCGTGTAAGGAGTCAGTTGTTTCTGCCAACCACTACCAGTAGGCAGTAGACGAAGAGAAAGTCAAAGCAGATGAGACTTAGTATTATACCGTTTTGGTGACCCACTCCACATTTATAGTGTATTATATTCGATAAATAATAAATTATGAACTCGTAGAATAATTTTAGTAATTCAATCATTCAAATAATTCGAATTTTAATATTATGGATACGCGATATATATATTATTAAAAAATATAAAAAATAATTAATTATAAAATAAATTATTTACTCAATTATAAGTAAAATTATATTTAAATTATTTAATAATTGATATCACTCAAATATAATCCTATTTACAAATAAATAATTAATATAATTTTAATAATTTAAATATAGTCCTATCTATAATTGATGAGTGACTCGTATTATAATTTACCCTAAACTCTGCCATTTGACTTCCATTATGTAAAATTAATAATAAATGCTTTCTTATCTTAGCTTTCCCTTGTACGCCAGTGTTTGGTGATTTCCTTCGTCTCTCATAAATCATTACTTAGAAATTGCGTGGCGGAATGGAACTTTCAGTTTCAGGATCGCAATTATCACAAGATTATTAAAAGGTTAAATTTCTAACCACAAATAGAATCTCTTAGAATTTTGAGAAATTTAAAAAAAAAATATCAATAAAATAGTTATAATTAATGTTTTTTAAATAAAATTAAATATATTAAAATAAAAGAAATTAAAATATATATCAATTGATTAAATAATTAAAAATATTCAGAATATTTTATTTTATACGAGTTTAAATTCTAATACTAATATTGAAATTAGTTTTGAGGATTGGTTATAACAATTGTAAAAACTCTTTCAACAGTGAAGATTCTTCAAATAACCTAACTTGAATATCTCATTATTTTTTTTAAATACACTTTTATATATAATTTAAATAATTACTTTTCCTCTATATAGACGAGATTAATACATATACTTTAAATGTGTTTATTGATATTATATTGAAAAAATAAATTGTTTAATTAATAAATATTTAATACAATAATAAAGTACATTACTTTTTTAAAAATATATTTAATATTTTAAATATTAATTAATATAATTCGTTATCAAGTATATAAATAAGATCTAAAATGTGGTAATTCAACTATTAAATGCAATTTTATCTAACCATGATTACCTTCCGCATATACAATTTACTCGTTCAAGTTTCTATTATTTTTACTAATTCATATGTTCTGAAAGGGTAAACACCTTTCATTTCTTAATAATCTAGGTTAGTATTTTGAGGGTAAACGACAAAGGAGGTCACTTAAATGTAAATAAGGTTATATTTAGGTTATTTAATTATTAAAAATTATATTTTAATCACTTAATTATTAAAGATTATATTTTGGACAATACAATTATAGATAACTTTACATTTAGATCACCTTTCATATTTAAAATATATCAATTAACTCATTTTTTTTCTAAATCATTTGTATACCATCGTTAACACTAAAGTACTTCACTTAAAATTATTAATTAATC
Organism: Abelmoschus esculentus; assembly: GCA_035048815.1. Taxonomy (NCBI): domain Eukaryota; kingdom Viridiplantae; phylum Streptophyta; class Magnoliopsida; order Malvales; family Malvaceae; genus Abelmoschus; species Abelmoschus esculentus. The sequence continues at coordinate 1,768,352 of JAUCBN010000031.1, read as the reverse complement.
TAATACATAAATTAATATATATTAAATATAAAGACCCAAATATAAACTTACCCATAATTAAGTGACCCAAATATAATTTTAAATAATTTCTAACTCAAAATATAATTTTATCCATAATTAAATGACTCAAATATAATTTTTAATAATTGAGTGACCTAAATATAATTTTAATCATAATCGAGTAACCTTGATAGTAGTTTAGCCTATTTTTTCAATGTTCCCCTTTCAAATTTTTTTTAAAGGATTGAAGTAATCCTCCATTGATTAGTACTTAATTACTTTTCCCAAGAGTGGGCGGCCATGGCTATGGAGGAACATAAAACCGAGTAACTGGTAATTTGAAAGTGTCAACGCCTACTTCACCAAATCCAAAAACCTTCCCACCATGGAAAACCAAACAAATACTTAAAATTTTCATACCCCCGGCATGAAAAAAAATCAAAACATTTATTCACTGCCGATTCTTTGCTCCTCAATCCGATTCCCAACTCTTTCATGGCGGTCACGGTTAGGACATTGATTACTCTCAAACTCTGGCTTCTGGTCTTTGTCTCTGTATTGCCTTCCTCTTCTTCCCAGGGATCACCTCAAAACATTGAAGTTTTCTACCCAACTCAAACGCCACCGCCTATCTCACCCATCCCTCAAGGAAGACAACCAGGTTCTCCGCCGTCCCCGCCGCCGTCTTCGTCAACATCGTCATCTTCGGGGAGCGACACTAATAGTACTATTGCAAAGGCAGTAGCTGCGACCGCCGGAAGCACTATTGTTATTGCCGCGGTATTCTTCTTTTTGATCAGAAGATATGTTTTTGCTCAGCGTAGAAAGGAGAGAGTTGGGGGTAGTTCTCAGCCGAGAGTGCCGCCGACGGATGATTTCGCTCGAGTTAATGGAAATATAAAGGGATTAATCGTAGATGAAAATGGTTTGGATGTTCTTTATTGGAGGCAGCTTCAAAACGGAGGTACCATTAATGGGTTCCGGCAAGAAGTTTTGCGTGTTCCGAAAGACGTTGAAGAAGGAGACGGCGACGGCGGAATGGTTCGGAAAGGTAGTCGAGGCAAAAAGGTGGAGCCTGCAAATGAAATTCCTTTGCTTCGTGGGAAATCTTCAACTTCCCACGTTCCACCGCCGGAGGATGAGGATTCAAGTGAAAATATGAGTCCTTTAGCTCCTCCTCCATCTTCTCATGGGATTGTTTTAAAAGCTGTCGAGAAAATAGAAACTCCGGTTCAATCAAAATTTGCCCCTCCACCGTCATCTCAAGGGGTTGTTTTAAAAGCTGTTGAGAAAATAGAAGCTCCGGTTCAATCAAAAATTGCCCCTCCACCGCCAATGCCACCGCATCCTCCACCAAATAGAACTCCAGCAGCAGCACCGCCGCCTCCGCCACGGGTTCCAGCAAAAGGCCCTTCCCCTCCACCACCTCCACCTAAAAAAACGGATGGTTCAGTTACGTCCTTGAAACCTCCTCCAGCGGCCAGAGATAAGTCCGGTAGGGGTAAAGCAGGAGAGTCTTCTGGAGACGGCGATAATAATCAGGTGAAATTGAAGCCATTGCATTGGGATAAGGTGAACAAGAAGAATGCTGATCATTCCATGGTGTGGGACAAAATCAATGGCGGATCTTTTAAGTAAGTTCTTCACTTTTCAATTTCACTATTTCTGGAACTATTAGGCCGAATTTGTTCATTTTTCTGACCAAATTTGCAATTAATTCTTCAGGGTTGATGATGATCTTATGGAAGCTTTATTTGGCTATGTGGCAACAAACAAGAAATCCCCTACAGGTGAAAAGAACACAAAGAGTGCTAACACTAGCTCACCAGCACAGATCATGGTTCTCGATCCCCGAAAATCGCAGAACATTGCAATTGTTCTTAAATCTCTAGCTCTGTCTCGTAAAGAACTGCTCGATGCCCTCGATGAAGGCCAAGGTCTTGAGGCGGATACTCTTGAAAAGCTCATGAGAATTGCCCCAACAGAAGAAGAGCAGTCCCAAATCATTGATTTCGACGGTGATCCGACGAGACTCGCCGATGCCGAGTCGTTTTTGTTCCACATTTTAAAATCTCTTCCTTCAGCCTTCACACGCCTTAATGCCATGCAGTTTAGATCGAACTACGACTTGGAAATTCTCCACATGAAGGAGTCTTTACAAACTCTAGAGTTAGGGTGCAAGGAGCTTCGCTCTCAGAGACTGTTTATGAAACTCCTTGAAGCAATACTCAAGGCCGGCAATCGAATGAATGCCGGGACTGCCAGAGGCAATGCTCAGGCTTTTAACCTCACTTCGCTGCTTAAGCTCTCTGACGTTAAAAGCACTGATGGAAAGACTACTCTACTTCACTTTGTGGTCGAAGAAGTAGTCCGGTCTGAGGGGAAGAAATGCTTTATCAGCCGAAGTCATAGCCTGAGTCGCAACAGCAGCAGCCGAAGCAGCAATAGCATCACTGGAAGTTCAACATCGAATGTGGACAGAGAGAAGGAATATGTAACGCTTGGATTACCAGTGATAGGAGGCCTCAGTGCTGAGTTCACCAACGTGAAGAAAGCAGCCACTATAGATTTCAACACATTTTCAGGCACTTGTTCGTCTCTTGCAGCTCGAGTAGCGGAAACCAAGCAACTTGTATTGCAATGTACAGCTGATGGAAAAGGGGGATTCGTGCAAGAAATGAAAGGGTTTATCGAAGATGCTGAAGACGAACTGAAGACATTAAGAGAAGAGCAAAGAAGAGTGATGGATAACGTAAAAAGAACTACAGAATACTATCAAGCAGGGGCTTCAAAGGATCCTTTCCGAGTATTTGTTATCGTTAAAGCCTTCCTCAGCATGGTCGACCAGGCCTGTGTAGAAATAGCTAGGAACCAACAAAGGAAGAAGTCATCAACTGCAAATCAAGGATCACAGTCACCAAATTCACAGGAATCAAGAACCAAAATGAGGTTCCCGGTGTTGCCAGCAAATTTCATGTCAGATAAGTCGAGGAGCAACTCTAGCGAATCGGATTAAGATTCATGAACACGAGGAGATAATCGTGGTAAAGGCAATGTACATAATCTCATACAAAAGATGTAGATTCGGAACAAGTATAGGAAATTGTTTTTGAAATTCTTCCATTTGTTTTGTACCAAGTTTTGATGAAAAGTGGTAAATAATATTGGAGTCTGATTTTTTTCTGAATCAAACCTGTTCCATTGAGTCTGTACTGCATAGAAAATATCTTATGATACTGAAACTGATATTAGAGAAACATACAGCAGAATAATCATAAGCAAATATTAGGCTATATGTAGAGCAGTAGAGAACACTGAATTTGATAGGGATTATTATACCACTAAACAAAGTTTCAAAGTTCCAATCATCTTTAAAGAGTTGTATCCACTTGTTCAGTACAGAGAATCAGTTTCTTCTTCAAAACTAAAAGGAAAAAAGGAATAAAAAAGGTGTGTCATCTTATGAATGGCTATTTGTTGATAAAATTTAATAGAAAATGAAGCGATCATGACCGAGCACGGAGTACCCATGGTTCTATAGCTTCGAGATTCTGTCTTATTATCTTTTATCAAGTATATTGATAAAATTTAAGAAAAAAAATCAACGGCCTATTAGCTCAGTTGGTTAGAGCGTCGTGCTAATAACGCGAAGGTCGCAGGTTCGAGACCTGCATGGGCCAAAATTTTTTGTTTTTACCTGACTGAAAATGAAACGATGCTGTTTTATTCCAATTAGTGTTGCTTCTTTAACGAGAGAGGAATGTCGTTCACGCTGAACCCGTTTTAAAGGCAGCCTCACGCGACCCGCGACCCGCGATTCATGTTCCTATTTAATTTATTTCCATTTTCATTCAACATTATTATTATTTAGTCTTTCGAAATATAAATCACAAAAATAATTTTAGTAAAAAAAGAAAATATTAAAAAAATCCAAAATTAATATATATATACGTGTTTTATTTTTAAATACAAGAACATTAATTTTATTAAAATAAAAATATAACAAAAATTTATAACCTACGAAACTAACATCTCTAAATTATAAACATGGCCATAAAAAAGTTAAACCCTAACTCAAAAGATTAAAATAAAATAAATACAAATATTACCAAAATTTGACAATGAAAAATACAAAACAATAAATTTATATCATTATTGATCTTGTAAACATTAAAAGAAAAAGGGAAAATCCGGTCGTTTAGACCTCTATGGTTTGATAGCCCTTGACAAACTGAGAACAAAAAATAGAACTACGAGTATAAATTACTACATTGACAACTTTTCTCGTCACTTTCCTAAGTATATCACCAGACACGACACTTGTGATTTGGACAACTTATGAAAAATTGATCATTCCCTCCAGGAAAAGACCACAAAATGCAAGTGTAAATGTAATTATTTTCTTGGCATTAGTTTATAGAGTGAGAAAAGGTCATAGATTGTATTTCAAGTTATAAATGTGTGAAACATTTGATTAAAAATAATGATATAGATTAATTAAACTAAGTTCGAATATAAAAATAAAACACCTTAACTAATTCGAAACTTGTTATCAACAACTCAATAACCCCACCACTTTAATTATTTCATGTTATATGTCATTATCTCATGTCTGAATTCAAAGAAATACATCGCCATTTGTGTCGCTTCTCACTTTCCTGATTGTCTCTTCAATGCTAAATCTGTGAGAACTGAGACGAGGTTTGTTGAGTGTCAAAACCATGGTAGTCATGACTGACAGTTACAGGGTAACATAAGAATTGTGTAAAGAAAAGGGCTTTGGATTCTTGCCAATGGATTGAAGATAGACGTTAAATTAATGGTCGGCACAGCACAGGGTAGCAGGCTGTGAATGCTACTACCAAACAAACAGAAATTGTAGGAAAAGCAGCTCCTTAGACTATGAACACCTGATGTCATGCCTGAAATTCAAGCAGATGATATGTTATTGTCTTTGACTTTGTGTTACATGGACCCTTGCTCTTAAAAGGAACAAGTCAGTAGTACTCTTTAATGGAAATCATAGATTATGAAGGGGAAGAAAACAAGGTTAATGAAAATTTTCGAAAATGGTTTTCAAAGGATGAAAAATATGTTGAAGTTAAAGATCAATTTAGAATTAAGAAGATATATAGCAATTAACTCATAATTTTTTATATATATCAAATCTATGACCATGATTTGGACTCATAAATATAAGAATTTTCTTTATTTTATTTACTATAAGAAAATAGATAACCAAGCATGTTTTTCACTTCTAGAGTCTAGACTACGTAACTTCATACATCGATATGCATTCAGTTCAGTGGTGTTCTTTTCGTCCAAATTTGAAGATACACTACCAGTATACTTTCCTACTACTATATGTACAGACTTGAAGACAGGATTGATGCATTCAAATAAACGACATGCGACTCATCAACGGAGATGATGACTTACTATATACCTTTCCTTGCCCGGAAACGTATGTAGCCTCCGATTTATTGACCAGAGGACACCAGGTTACCGATGGATGTCACTCTTGGAACCAACCTGTGAAATTACAGACAAGAAACAGTAATGCTAAGTTTCAGTACTAACTTGTTTCTGATACATGTTGTCATGTCATCATGTCCTAGATGATTGGCATCGAAAGTTTCATGCTGGGTCGTAATCAAGCTACATGCAATCAAAAACAAGAAACGGAAATACCTTATCGAGAGTGCTTTTTAATGTTCTTTGTGCATGATAAAAACCAGGCAGGGGTGTAGCTTTAAAATTGAGGCTCTGCCTGAATTTTTTTATCTCTGCATCTCGATTATCCTGTATCAATCACAGTGTTCAGCAATGTCTGCCGTCTAAATTAAGAAATCATGTACCGGTAAGTAAGAGAGATGACATTTTCTTTATCGTAGAATCCGACAACCGAACGGCCTAACATACAACTCTATTATGTTTGATTCATTACAAGACCTTATGAGCATGTGCAGCTATATCAAGTGGATGGAAAGACATCCTTGACAAAGAAAATTAATGGTACCTTTGCTTTTGTCTGGAGATATCTTCTTCCTGCTTCCTTATCATTGGATTTTCCTTCTGATTTCTTGGATTTTCTCTCGGCACTTTCATCGGTTTTCAAGCCAGAACAAGATGGAGCAGCCTTGGCATTCTTTTTCTCCATGCTACTAACTTTAGAAGAACTGTTACAAATCAAATAATGCAACAATGAAGAATACTCGAGATGATGGATGCTCTAGGCACATGCAAAACTTCTGCTTATAATTATTGGAATTATGAATTTTAAAACCCACAAAAGTTCATGTGGACCACGCAAATTTAAGGCCATGGAGAAGTTAAATGTGCTTGAAGTAAATGACTTTTCTAACAAGAATCTTCCTTTAAAGCGGTATCGTCTGATTGGCTACATATAAGTGACCCATCAATTAGAAACTTGTTAATTGTTCAATCCCTACTTTTTGATCACTCTCAAATACTTTTTTCAGCCTCAAAAAAGAAAGATGCAGAAAAAAAGGGATCAACAGAAATGATAAAAAGCTTGGTAATTATATGATAATTAGTACTTCAGCATGAAAAATAACAAAACACTAGCCAACTTATGTACACAGACAAATATATTTGAGTTCTTACATGCTCAGTGGTAGTTTTTTCATATTTTGACACTGTCATTACCCTATTAATGTCAGTTTTAACACAAGAACTAGTTAAGCTTCCAAAACATGTCTATGTGAATCGATGATGATAAATGCCGAGTTGTACAAAAAAGTTCAGCAGATACCGTCATACTGATACATTGTCTATATCCAAGATCAAATCCATACCAGGACTCAACTAGCATGTAAATCCACTGATGCAAGCATGTATGCATTTGTCAGCTGAACTCTTTTAATTTAGAAGTTTACCTTCCATTCTCCTTTTGCGGAGTTGTCAAAGTGGGAACCCTTGATTCTCTCCCCTTTGCAGGTACCTGCAAGAAAAAATAAAATCGAAACAAAAGATCCATGAATATGAATTTACATAGTAATAGTGATGTCAAGTAGACCTTATGGATTAAAATCTGAAAATGACAACATAATACCGGTTTTGCTGGTGCAGATTGTTCCTGACTGGAAGATTTCAATTGGTTATAATTATTCTGAAACGTTTTAAATGTTCGCTTGACAATGTCCTTATCTCCCATTTTCTCCATAAACAAAGATTTTCTTGTTGCAGAAAGGGAAGCCGGGGCAGGGCTTGAGGGATCTAAACTGAGAGACGTGTGCATGGATCTAGGGGCCATTTTCTTGCTTTGTACCCCGGAAGAATTCTTGGTCTTGGTGGAAGAATAAGATAATGTAGTTCCTGTTTTCGATCGAGTTCTTGAAGCAGACAACGTGGTAGGGGTTAATGCTGGCTTTGAGGCTCTAGATGTAGAAAGTTGTGGTGTTTTAGTCACCAGAGAGGCAGGTTTCTTCTTCATCCTCGGATCACTCCTCACCTTATTCACTGCTGTGATCTAGACAATCAAACACAAGAAATTCACTTGACTCAAGCGTTTCCGATACACAAATCGATTCAAAAAACATCAGATGATGATAAACTTACCCTTTGAGATTTTGCAGATTGATCCAATTTCAAGTTTTTATCTTTGGTCTCGGGAGTGCTTTCGATGACATTTTCCGATATCATTGACAACTCCATAACATCTTGAGACCCCTTTGAAGAAGTTTCCAGTTCCTTTATCACCAGTAAGTCTTCTTCTTCAGTAACAGTTTCTTCTGGTTCATTTAACACTGAGCTTTCCACTATGTTACTCATTGATTCCTGTTTCTCTTCATTTTCCACCATACTATTTATTCTCTCCTTCAATTCCTCAACCAATGAATCTTGACATTTTGTAGCAATCTCAGGCTCCTGATTCGGTCCATTACTAGGAACATTATCAGCCTCACTTAACAAGTTGATTTCTTGCTTATCTCCTTCATCGCCGTTCGATTTACGGACCGGATCTCCATCGGACTTGTCTTGAGCCTGTAGCTCAGCTTTCCTTGCAGCAATCTTCTTGTAATGTTCTTCAAAGTAAGCCTTTTTCTGAGCAACCGATCCTGGAGTTGCACATTTCTCGACCTCTTCCAAGTACTTGTTTGGGGAGAAAGTCGACCATTTCTCCCAAGAAAGTGAATCATTCTCAAATCTACCAAAAGAAACTGACGCTTCAAGAGCTGGATTTGAAGAATCCATTGCCTTTATCTATTCACATTAAAAAAACAAAATTGAGAGCATTTTCTGAAGAAACAAACAGAATTTAAGCAATTATGAAGTGCAAAAATTCAATCAACAACCCAATAACAAACAAAATTAAATTCAAGCAACAATAATGGAAGAATGTGAATTAAACACCAAAAGGACAAAGTGTAGTACCTTAGATTCTTTACTTGAAGCCATTAAATTCTCAAAAACACAAAGAAAACTTCAAGCAAACAAAGCTAACACATCAAAGCCAGGCAGCTGGCATGGGTGGGCAGCTTCATTTGTCCATATCCATTGGATCACTAAAAAGGACCCCAAATAAGAAGAAATTCAGTATCCAGACAAGAGAATCCTCGAAGAAACTGAAAACCAAACATGAAACTTGAAAGAAAACGAATAATGGAAAGCATGTGGTCATGTCTGTGAATAATTTAAGCTCTCATGTTAAAAATGTGAAACTTTGTCTCTTTCTAGTACTTGTGGAAAGTCCCAAATAAAAAATCAAAACTCAATCATCAAAGCAAAAGAACCCAAAGTTTATTTACCTTTGAGAGTTGTTAATAGCACATTATCATGAATAATTACTTCTGTTTTGAAGTGGGAAAATAGTTGTTTTAAGGTAGAGATATGACACTTTAGCTAAAAGTCTAGTTAGAATCATAATGAAAGTTTCAAGCTTTAAGCCATAAACTGAAAAGGAAAAGTGAAAGACATTGAGTAAAAAGGAAAGAGATGTAACTACAGAATCTGGAGGAAAATTTTAATGATGGTAACTGCAAAACAATGGGAAACAAGGGAAAATCGAGTCAAAATCTGGGGAAAAAGAGTGTGATGATGAGCTGATGGTTGGAAAATGAAACAAGTGATATGGTATGTGGGTAAAGAGAAGGGTCCACATTGGAAAGTAGTGAAGTAAAAGACTAATAAAAGAGATAAGGAAACCAACCACTTGCTTTGCTGAATTAAATATCACACAACTCACAAAGTTTGCCTTAAAGAAGAGTTGTGGTGGTGAAATGGGGACCCTTGATTCTGCAGTTTTTGTTTAAATGAGATGATGTATGCCATTGTCTTGCTGCTGCTGCTGCATTATTGGTGAAATTTTCAAATGATGGAAAAAAATCACCAGAGTATTTTTATATTTTTTTAGAGATTGTTGTAGTTTATTCATTGTTAAATAAAAATTATAAAAAAAATCTTATAGTTAACAAAAGCAAACATTATCTAGATATTTTTAATATAAAAGCAAATATTATAAAAATATTAAATTATTTTAAAGGTGACTATTTATATTTTTTTAATATAAAAGCAAAAATTATCTAAATATTTTAATTAGTTAACGAGAATAAGTAACCAACTTAATAATTAATTTTTTTTAAATTTAATATTTTTGATACCTCTCAATATTTAATCTTGACTCTCTATCTCCTGATTCCAACTAATAATATAAAAAGTTTTAAGTTGAGCATGACAATCTCTTCTTTTTATCTTCCCTATATTCATGGGTTTAACTATCCTAACGGGCCTAGAGAAACCTAACTCCAACTGCGAATTTGTTTGTAATTAACACCATGGCATAACTATAGACCGTGTCGACGAAGCCGGTCTTGTTCCGCCGCATTTTCACCCTAACGGGATTGTTTTTATGTTGAGTCCACCTAAGGACGGAACTACATAAGGATAGGGAAAGGTAATCACTACTGCCTTGAAGATTTTTTATTTTTGTTATTTTATTTAAATCTTTTTAAAATTATTTTTTTATGATTTTATTTTTCTATTTTTAGATATTTATATTTTATTTTCCTAAATCTAAATTTTGACTTCGTCACTAAGTTTGCTCATTCCTGACATGGTTTTGGATGTTGCCAAGATACGTAGAAACCTTTGCGGTTTCATTATTTATGTGATGATGTAGGAAAACGGGTCGGGTAGTGGAAGTCTTCATTCACATAAAATGGACCCATCGACGGTTGTATAAGTAAACTTAATCTGACTTGATTCAAAATAATATAAACTAAATTAAATCTAAATCATACTTAAATTAAAAATAATCAAAATAAAAAACTAATTTAACTTAATCTGACTCAAATCCAATCATAAAACCATATGTCACCTTTATCTATGCTCAAACCCATTGTCTTGGACACGTCTACAAAAGAAAGTAGTCGAACATCGTATTATAAATTTAAATTCTACACGTGTCTAAAGTTTGAATGGGACTTTGATTAATCAACCTCATCTTCTCAACAAGTCATATACACGTGTCTAAAGTTGGAAGGTTCGAAATTTTCTTTAGGTTGACTTTTATTAAATCGATGGAAGTAAAAGGACACTAATCGCACGCAAAGGAAAAAATATTAAAGAGTATAAAAAAGATACTATTATATGTGTTGTAATAGTGATATTTATTTAGATTTAAAAAGGATAGTAGTTTCCTATTGAAACGAACCTGTCAACTTTCATCGTTAAAGCATCTACATGGAAATGATTTGGTTCGAGTGGGTCACAGTTGGTGGAATTCCTTCTAAAACTGTGTCCAGTTAAAGATATAAAAATATGCAATCAGATAGGGTTTATATTAAATTTTGTTAAGTTAGATCAAATGAAATATATATTATTTTAGGTTGATTTTATATTTTAATTCGATTCAGTTCAAATATAAGTTAGTTTTAAATAGAAATCATTTTAAGTCGGATATATTTTAAATCAGATCAAAATAATTCAAGTTTAAATCAATTAGTTAACAGGTTCAAATCGAGTTTTAGTATCATTATATCCTCAGGTCAAATCAAATTTTGATTTGAGTTGATTTTAATCGGATTTTTTTGGATGAATAGACCTTTTACATCCCTATGTCCCGTGAACAGCAGTTCCAGTGACATTTCATTACAGCACAACAAACAAATGTATGAGTGTTGTGGTTTCTTCTCTCCTTTTTCTTCAATTCCCTGTCAATGCTATCTTGCTTAATCCTTATAATATAATCCTCCTCGTTAGTCACAGTAAATGATGAAAGTAAACCCAACAGATCCCAGTCAATTACTACGATTGTTTCTTCATTAAAGATGAATCAACAAATGCGCAGAAGCACAGGAAAAACTAAGAAATGGATATGGAAGAAAGAAATCAATCTGTATACAGCTGAGCGTTTCTGTAACAATGTAAAAAACACAAAGAAAAGAATCATAACAAATAACTAGAAAATACAAAGAATATTGAAGAAGAAAAAGAAGATTGATCTTTGATTAAATTGCTCGTGTAAAGATCGTAGGGTTTCCAAAGATGATCAAGCGGACATGGGTTTCTGGAATCCAGGCGAACCCAGGGCTTCCCTTTTCCACTCCAATGCAACAGACTCACGGGACCGGTATGCAACGAACGACAAGAACCTCGTACATTGTCGCCGCCGAGACCGTGTTGGTTCCATCTGTGATCAATGGATTCAACATTCCCGGCAAATACGAGTAGAAATGGTGGCAATGAACCCAAATCATAAATCCTTCGTTTCCTCTGAAGTTCCATCCAATTCTCTATTCTTTTCCTGTAATTCCCTTGTCTCCACCGGACCAAATCCATTACCATAACCCCCGTGTTGAAATAACATGGCTTCCTCGAATGGAATACCCGGGAAATCACCGGGTCGGACCAGAACGTGTCCGTGAAATACTTTGTGAAGTTGGCATGGCAGTACTCGGGTGCGCCGATCACACGTGAGTTTGTCAGGGTCGTGTTCCAGAGTTTGTGAATGTCGTCGACAACGACCAGGTCCGAGTCGAGATAAATGACTCGGTCAACGCAGAGTTCTAGGATATCTCCGAGATAGTTCCGGGCGTAGTTGAGTGGGTTTTCGAGGGCTTCACGGATGGAAGAAGAGATTAAGTTGATTACTGTGTCTTCCCTGAAGAGGTAGATTTTGAAATTAAGTGCAGGGAACGTGGACCGCACGAGTTTACTCAAAACTCTTGGACTCGCAGGGTCAAACTCGGCGGCAATGAAATGAAAGAAGACATGTTCAGGACAGGAGGCGTGGCGGAGCATGGAGTGGACGGCCGCGATCGACCCACGCAAGTACTCGGAGTCCAACGTCATCGCCACATGAACCAAATCCGGGTCGCAAGATGAAATCAATTCTTTGTTGACAGAAACCGGACATTCCACTCCGTTACGGTATTCCGGTGCCTCCGAGAACCCGGACCGAGGTCCATCTTCCCCACCGATGGTCCGAATCCCGTCGCAAAACGTCACCGTTAACAAGAAATAAAGAAGTAAAACGCCGGCGACATAGGAAACGGGACGCATTATCTTTTTTTTCTCCAAAAAAACAAACAGAACAAGATAAAGACAGACAAGTGTGTTCTGTTTCAGTCTTAGCTTTCACTTTTCAGTTCCTTTGACAAAGAAATTTCAGATGATTGGCATTGCGGTGTGTACTGTGTAATAAGGGAGAAATTATTGAATGCTCAAACAAAAGAACATAATAAATTTAGTTTAGAAGGTCATTCACGTAATAAACCTTTACAATATCCGATTTATAAAATATTTTTTCTTATATTAAAACCAAAGGAAACTATTAGTGATAAAGAAAACAAAGCATGGTTTTAGGTTGTTGTGTGGGCATTTCATGGTTTGTAAGAAAACAATCATCAAAATCCAAAATGATTTTGTACAGGTAATGAGAGAGTGTCGAGAAATGTTATTAAAATGGTAACAATCAGTGAGATATGTGAAGGTTAAAAAAGGGATTAATTAATGAATTTATTGAAAGACGGTGGAAGTTGGTGAAGTAGTTGTAGTATATATAATATAGTTGTCATAGGATGCTCTGAATGATATTTTTAGGGTTAGAGGTGAAGTGAGAAGAGTTGCAGTAATGAAAGTAGAAATTAATTTTCAATTTTGGGCTTATGGAATATGAAATGAACTGCAGACTGACTTCATTACTACAGGCAGAGGTGGTCAGATAAATAAGAATGGCTCATCTGGTTCATGAATTGATAATGAACATATATGTCAAGTAATACACCAGAAGCAATGTATCAGATTGCCATCTATGTACAGTAGACACCCATGGCTCAAATACCACCAACAACTTACACAGATTTAACTTACAATTCTTGCAGCACCCTCAAAATCTATTTCGTTATTCGGTTGGTCATGTATGTATGCATGCATGTAGTACATTGAACCATGATTTCATTTAGAGCAAAAAAGGTTCCACTTGCTTGGCGCTGTCAATTCTTTCACCAGGTCCCTAATGCCTGTGTTTGTACGTTGTGTGTGTAATCAAATGCATGACCCAACAGAGAGAAATCTGAAGCAAAATGTTGGAGGATGTTTATTTTTAATTTTTTTATTTAATTAGGGACATTTAAATTGGATTTAAATTCATAGGAGAAATTGCTTTATGTTTCATTATTGTCCTTTAATTCAGAGAAAACATAACATGGGAGTAAATGGATTCAGACATACCATGTCTATTTATGCCAATGAAGTATATGCCAGAAGCAATCTATGGTATTGCTGTTGCCTTTGTAGTCTAATTGAATTACCATTCGACAACGTTGCTTGGTTATGGCACTGCCTGTTCTGATTCGAGGTCGCTCGTCGTCTAACTCGAAACACAAAATCTTCCGTATCCAAAACATAAGAGACCTACCAGTACCACGCAAATTCCAGTCATTAATGTATAATATACATCTATTTGCAAGAAAACTTACGGGAAGAAAAAAATCACCAATCTGAGAAGGATTTCTAATTGGATATACCTTGGAAGAATTGCAAGCAATCTTGCATTCCAAACCATTAACTATTTTAAGTCCTTCAGTCGCCCGACATGCTGAAGATAGATCATCACCACCCGCACATTTGCGTATATTCCTGTAAACACCATACATATATATCATGATAACTTCATGGAGTAAATGTTGACAACCAATGTCTATAGTCCTTAGGCAATGTACCTCTTCAAGAAAATCCCAGACTTCTCTTTTCCCTTGGGAACAACTGAGAGAAAGTCATTGTGCAAATAAGCTGCGAAATTAGGGTCCATGGAAACAGCTGTCACTTCAGGCTTATCATGTCCATAGTCCATAAGCTGGATGGAAAGACAAACTGGTCTAGATGACTGCAAAGAAAATATAAAAGATGGAGAGTGCATGTGAGAATTCTATATTATAGATAAAATAAACCATCCAGAAGAAAAATGGAAAAGGTAATCCTTACACAAGCAATGCGATATATATTCTCATCATGAAGGAGAACACGAGCATTTTCATGATAAACAGCATCAAATCTTCGAGATTTTCTCGATTTCTCGTATGCATACAGTTGAAGAAGTTTGTTGTCCATTTCATCACTTGCAATGGCTTGAAGCTGAGGCAAGCACCACAAAGAAGGAAAAGATAAGGCCCCAAACACATACGTAAAGAAACATAGAAAGTTGGGGGAGGGGGGTAGCATTACCTGTTTGACAATTTTAAATATCAGCTTATCCAGCGTGAATAGAAGGTATGACTGAGTTCCAATGATAGCTCGGCAATCATCTTCAAATTTTGTATTATCAGAAGAGCCATCAAGTAAATTGTAAAGTGCACTCATGAACCTGTATCATAAAAGAGTTTAAGTAAAACAACTACCGATCCCTGTTGAATATTTAAACTATATTACCTGGCATAGAGATCAGTAGGACTTGGATCACTAGAAGCCCTCCATTTCCTATCAGTAGATGATGAATTAACCTTTGCTGATTGTATTCTCTCATACAATGTCTGTTGAAATTGTAAAAGGATTACTGAGCTGATGAACAAACTATACAAGAAATATCCATTAGGATCAGTTATATTATTAATATTTCAAAAAGTGTTACTTACTTGGTGAAGCCTAAAAAGCACATAAAATGAGTCATTTCCATAAAAAACTCGAGAATCCTTCTTGTTCTCATGTAAAGCTGAAGGGACATGCTTTGCGAGGGGCTTTACGGTCAGTAGAAAACGTTCAGAAAATGGTAACAATGTTCCATTTCCTTCCGCATCATGGGCATCAGCCATCCCTTCAGCCTCACCTTCACTCTCTACTTTATTAACATGTTCATCATGGTCTATATCGTCCT
Source organism: Abelmoschus esculentus (assembly GCA_035048815.1). Classification (NCBI taxonomy): domain Eukaryota; kingdom Viridiplantae; phylum Streptophyta; class Magnoliopsida; order Malvales; family Malvaceae; genus Abelmoschus; species Abelmoschus esculentus. The sequence goes on along the minus strand of JAUCBN010000031.1, from coordinate 1,753,018 downwards.
CCTGCTCCTCCCTCGATTCACCTTCGCCAGAATCACTTCCAAAAACTTCACCATTCTCAGAAGCATTCTCACTATCCTCTGATGTCCTCGGAGCACTTTCATCACCTTCGTCATCGGCATCATTTTCTCCCCCTCTGTGGGACACTTCTTCCTCACCATGTCTCTGGTATTGTCTGTTTGCTGCACCATCCTTCACCTTTATTGCAGTCTCCAAAGCAGCTTCCGCATAATCAGCGAAATTGTCTTCCTCAAAATCTCCATTAGGGGATAATTCACCTTCTTCCCTTTCAACTTTAAGTTGTCCAACAGATTCTTCGTTGTACCTGTGACTTTTAGCGACTTTTGTTATCATCCCATTTCCAGACAAGATGGGCCTAGAACAACCGCCACCCTGCAGTATATGTAAATTTCAGCACAATTTGACAGATAATAACTAGCAAAATCAAAAACCTAAAAGTTTTTTCCTACTGACTATGACATAAGCCGAACTATGCAGTCACAGAAAATATGTAGGCTAATGCTTTACTTTCATATACATCTTCTATAAACAGTAATAGACAATTATAAAAAGATAAACCAAAAATGAATAGCAGTAGATGAATCATTAGGCATACAACATGTAAAATGATAAAACGTATAGATTGGTTATCAAGGAAGATTATCAACCACTGGGGAAATTGTAAAAGTAATAGTGAAGCAACGGAATTAGTTCCCATCTGAGGGATAAATTCAAACTGAAAGCCAAATGAGTATTGTCATACCTCTGATGAAGGAAAATTCTCATTACTCAACTTTAAATCATGTCCACCCTCAGCAGCAGCATTACCAGGTCTTGAAGGAGTAGCAATATGACCTTGCAACAAAATACATCTTAGCATTCTAGTTAACATTCTAGGAAAATTGAAAATTCAATTGCACAACTAGCTTGACAAAAAATGAACAGCTTTGGAGGCATAAGAAAACCTGAAGTATTCTCTGCGCTAGTTCTTTCATTGCTTTGATCCACTCTAACAATAACAGGTACATTTGAAGAAACCACCCGTTCACCGGAACTAACTTGTTTATTGACCCCAGCAACTTCATGGCCGTTAGATGGACTAACTTGCATTATATCTTGTTGAGGAGCATCACATGAAGAAACATTCTTATGACCAACAACACTGTCTATATCAGCAGAACCATCTTGCTTGACACCATTATTCCCATTCAGCAACCAAGACCTACAAGAACTTGATTGCTCTGGTGGAAAACTTTCATCTTCATGTCTGGAAGGATTTGAATGTTTGGAATTCATAGCACCACCACCACCAGGGCTCCCTTCACTTTCACCAACGCCAGCACTACCACGTTTGACATTGTTGTTCTTAGCCTTCATAACATCTTCAGTGTCCTCTGCTCCCTGTGGACGGGAAGGAACACCAAGCATGGGTTCCAAGAAGGTAGTCCATATTTTAATTACTTTATCCAATTGCTCAGTTGAACACATTTCTCCACAGGAATATTTGATGAGCTGATAAAGATCTTCATGAATTTCAGGATCAGGGTACTCAAACTTCAAATTGGCAATAATAGGTCGTCTGTTTCCAGCAGCAATAGCAAGAAGCACATCATCCTCTTTGCGCTTTTTCTCACTGATTTCTTTGATCTCGGCCAATAGAGCTGTACCAAAAATGAAAAGGGACAAAGAGAACAGATAATATTCAAGATAAATGTTATACAATTATTCAGTTAAAAGAATAAGTCTTGGAATAATTCAGTAAAATATATAAACCATTTTTCAATTAGTAATTTCCCAGTATAATAGTATTTCAAAAGTACATATTTCGTCCTAAATAACCAAAACACGTTGAAAAAGCAAAAAACAGAAAGATATGCTGTTCATCAGTTCCTAAATAAAATCAATCGAACATGCAAGTAAGTTCCCAGAGCATGAAGAACAATAGGAAACATGCTATATTTTTTTTCACATTAGAAGGCAAAAAAGCTGAAGATACCTTTGGTGCTCAAGTTCTTCGAGTCCTGCTGCTTAAAGTAGAAGCTACGGTGATCAAGCGATTTATGATAATTCTTGGCATAAATTTCAGCCCAAACTTTATTGAAATCAGAACGACATTTAGCCCACTCTTCTTGTTTCTGCTTCAAGCGGGTTAAAATAACCGGCAAAGCAAGATGGGCATTCTTCCTTAAAACATCCATTGCATCAAGTCCATGGTCACCATATAATCGTTCAATGCACCTAAGGTTCAGGGCTGCAGTGGCAATCATAAGTGAATAACAATCAGGGAAAATAGGAAAGCATGTGCTATACAATGCATATGAAGATATTTTATTCATAGTTTATAACCTGTTAAGTGCTCCTCAATGCGAATTGGGGTATCAATTTTGATGATATTACTGTTAATCTTTTCTAACAGTTCTTCTACTCGCTTGGTTGTTGCATTCACGGACTCTAACAACATATCCAGTTCAAACCTGACAACATAAAATAAAAGCATTAGAATTTCACAAATTAATTTAAGTAAATATATTAAGATTATATTTCAAGAGATTAATTGATGTAATAGTGCCAATAAGGAATGTAATAAATTAGTTTCAAATGATTAACAAAGGTGTAACAGGGTTGTGAAGTTGAGTGCATGCACTGCAGACTACATGATTGGTAAATTTACAGCAACAACATAGGTGATGTCGAGAAACAAACGCATTCAACAGCTGAGGAAGGTCCAACCTGTCATCTTCACATCGAAATAGGCTTTCTTCATACTGGTTTTTGCGCATGTGTTTGAAAGAGTAGTCCTCACTCCCAGATGTGACAGAAACCCAGTGATCATTGAGAACTGCAGACCCTAGCTCTGTTCTCTGGCTTGCAGAAGGTATTGGATACTGCAAGGCATTAGACAATTGAAGTAATAAAAGAATCAACATATCATTCTGATCAAAATAACAAGATTGGGTATGAAGCAAAAACTACAAACATTCTCTGGAAGAAGCCGATAACTGGGAGTGCACCGTTCACAATTAGAGAGGTCAAGTTCATTAATGGGTTTTCCAAAGTACTTATCCTTGCTGGAAAATAAAGAAACCCTGTGACCTCCGGCATCTTTATTGCCAAAGGAACTTTTGTCAAGTCTATCCCTTTCTCGGGTTTCACGGTCTCTTGTTTTGACCCCATTATCCCGTTCACGATCTCGATCCCTTTCTTCCGTCTTAAATGGCCTAGGTACCTGCCCTTCATTTCGCAAGTACTCTGCAAGCAAAATACCTTGATAAGAATATATTGAAACTCAACCAAAAGTAGAGGGCAGTTCAGTTCAACTATGATGCTCCACGAGGTTTGCTTAATATGAATACAACCAATGTAAAAGACTGTAACAGTGATTCCTCTGCTTCATTTAAACTATCAGAAATTCTTAACTAAAGTTGATAAGAGGGGTAACAGATAGTCGTACTTACTTTCACTAACAAAATCCGCAAGCAAGCCCTCTGTATAATGGGATTTGATTAGTCAACAATGATACTGCAGAATTTATATAAAACCAACTTATAGCATTTCTGATGATAGTTACCTTTCTTCTCACATTGCGCCAGAAACTTATTAAAACCATCCATCACATCTGAGTATCTCCCAAGCAAATCATTCACCTAACAAGGAAAATTAACCAAAAGTTATTAGTTTTATCTCAATCATATCCCTAATCAAGCAGTCAAACATATGTGTATGCATCTACAATCATATAAAACAACAGTGATGCTAAATTATTATTTTTCTGGGTGGTAAATATTATGATGTTGAAACCGAAAATTGCTTAGGTCAATTAAAAATGCAGGAATGCATTGAGCTTTTTCAGTTGCAAAACTTAATAAAACTTGAATTGTTCAACTAAAATATGTAAGATACTACATGAATTCCTCCAACAAACTAAAACAAGAAAAATAAACTACATGAACTCATGTCAGCTGAAGAAGGAATTAGTAAATTACAAAATACTGATGTGTGTTAGCCATACCAAAGATTGCAATTCTGTGCGTGAGATTACTTCATTGCTATAGAGATGAAGGCACCTCAAAAATTCCTGATAATGCTCAGGATTTCTTAACTTCTCCTTCACTTCATCGCAGAAAGCAAACTCCTGATTATAAACACCTGATATGGAATGATGTTAGTCAAAAAAGCAACATGGGCAAATCAATTTGAAAAAAGTGATAACATCCATTCAGGAAATCATTGTTATTCACAAAAATATTATATCCCATCTAATACTTCCGAGAAAAAGCAAGCACGGAATTTGAATGAAGATGTCGATGAGCATGGTAGCAGAACGCAGAAGAGATATTAGGTTAATATGAGGATAAAATTATATTGTATAGGATAGAAAGATAAGCACCTATTCATGTTTTATCACTGTCAGGCATAGATTTGCCTATAATGATTACAGAGAAGCAGAAAACTCACTTTTCATTGCATTTTTATCATCATATGCAGGACCATCGCCAACTTGCTGAAGTTGCTCAACACCTGATTCTTCACTCCTACGAGCAGGTTTTCCGCTCCGTTTATGTGGAAACTGCACGTTGAAGTCTCCGTTACCATCAATTTTAAAGTCTTGGTCATCCTGTTCTCTCCTATCTCTGTCTTCTGTCTTGTATCTTGCTTTTTCACCGTGCCTTCGTTGCTCCTTTTCAGCTTTCATCAAAAATCTATCATGATCCGGATCAGCGCGTTCCATGCTAAGGTCACAGTCAGCAAGTGGAGCTGTACTCCTATCTTTCTGCCAGATGTTCTCATAAATGAAATGTTAGCTCTATTGTCGATAAGTAATCATAAGCTACTTAAGGATTAGGCTTAAAGGAACCTTGTCGGCAGGAACTGCATAAATTTCAGGCATAGCTGAGCTCCTGTCTCGGGGAATAGAGTTTCTACCAGAGGAAGCATAATGATTAGAGGTTGTTGCAGAGTTATCAGGCAGAAAATGAGTGAACTCCAAAAGCAGATCCGGGTGGTCTTGGAAAAGAGCAGAGACCTATTAGGAAATATAGTTTCTGATCACCAAAATTCAACAACCTAGGCAGAGCATACAAATCCCATGCAAAGAGGGAAGACATAGAAAATAAAGAAACTATAATCTTACATACCTCCTGGTAGACCTCAGTGATAGACTTATTTTCTCTTCTATACATGTTCAAAACATCTAAAAAGGATTTATAGACATGGTCCTCACCCTGAAACCTTGTCTGCAAAAATCAAATAAGGAGATCAAAAATGTTGCAGGCAAAAAACCATCTCATAAAATTCAGCAATGACACAAATTCTACCTTAATCTTGTTAACAAAACTAATAGCTTCTTCAAACTCCACAGGCTTCTTTTGGGGAGGCTGTTCATCCTCCAATGGGAGGGTGATCTCATATCCTTTGGGCAAAAAGGTATTGAAACCCAAAATCAGGTCTCGATACCCTTTAAATAACTCCTTCACTCTTACTATAACACCGGCAGTATCAATTCTACATTCAGTATACCATTACCACAAGTCACAAATAAGTTCATGCAAACATTGCCAAGGTATAGAGAGCACAACTCGCAAAAGAAAAGTAATTCTTTTAAATAATAACAATGATCAAACCTTTGAGCCTTGAAGTCTTTCATTACTTCAAGGAATTCATCATATTTCTCCTTCTTTTCTTGGAATATATCTTTAACTGCCTTGAGATACACTAATGCATCATTTGTGGTCAGTTTCTGGGTAGCTCCTGTTCCTCCTGCCATCTGTGGTTGCCCAGAGCTTCATCATTGAAAAATATAATACATCGTAAGATTAAAGAACATTTCCAGCAAATCCTCATATATATTTCCAATTTAAATATTTTCTACATACATATATATCATTGTAACCTTAAAAAGTAGATCAACGGCTAGGGTTATTTAGCCTTTTCTACACACAATTAAAACTTTATCACTTATCGGAATACTGCACAGGCTCTTCGCAGAAGAAAAACTAGAAACACTCCCATCTAGAAAAGGAAAGAATATTACTATTTTTTGCTATCTCCAAACACCTTTAGAGAAGATGAATACTTCCAATCAGTTTTTTTAGAAAACATAAAATACATATCTTTTCATCAAAGGTAAAAGATAATTCACAGTTATGAATGAGATCAAACTTGTACAAACAAAGACTAAACAAGGAAAAGAAAAACACTAATCAAATCTGCTAAACTGAACAAGCGTCAGAAAAACAGCGACAGTAATTGACCTGTAAAATTTTCAAACTTAATCTCATTGTAATTTTCAAAACGAAAACACGAAATTAGACCAATTTATTTTACCCTTCTCCCCGAGAGGAAACAACAGGTCTTTTAAGTTGAGAGCCGCCGATGTAAACCTCATCCCTAGACCGCTTCATCTCGTCTCCTTTTTCCAATCAAAACAGAAGCCTTGTTATTCTCTCTTATTTTCTTCTTTCTTTTTCTTTATTTTCAGCAGCAAATCATGCTTCGAACTTCGATTTATCTCCAGCCTGCAATCAACAAACCAAAGAAAAATCATTTTCCTCCTTCTTTTTCTATCTCCTCACCTCCTCAACAGATCACCACCAAAATGAATTTCACAAGTAAATTCACATTACTTGTAGATTAAGGCAACTTTGAATGAAAAACAATTTCCGAACCAGCAAAACGAAAGGAAGATGGCTAAATTACAGAGATTAAAAAAATCAGTATTGTTAAGCAAACTCTACAAGGAAAACAAGACGAAAGAGAAGAGAAGCTGTAATTTTTCCAGATCGAAGGTTCTCGGATTGTAACAAAAACGTTGAAGAGAGGGGATTTTACAAAAAATCAAAATTTATTTATCTAATTATTTATAATTTTAGTCTTTGGAGAAACAGTGCTTTTTTTTTTTCGTTGATGTTAATTTTTGAAGAGAGGTAAAACAGAGCTTAAGAATTTGATTTATATATGGTGCCAGTAACAAAGAGGAGAAAGGAGGCATGGAGGAGGATAGCAGATTCGACGGCCGATAGCCGGTTGCTTTCGATGGGGTTTACCGGGGATCGACGGTTATGGTTAAAGAGGATAATCATAGTTTTATTAATAAAAAAATAAAACAGAAATTAGGGTTTTTTTAAGAGTTAATCCTAGCGATATAGTTAGAATTTTTATATAATAAATTAGTACAAATATAAACATAAATGATTTTTATATTATTATAATAATTATAATATCGTATTTTATATTTTTTACCATTAAAAAAACGGCTCTCAAATTAATCGGATCTTAAAATGGAGAGCAACTACGATACTAGGTTAACGGTTGAGAGGCTGGATGAGGGTAAAAAGGTAAATTAAATGGATGTTGAATTTAGGGTTACGAGAAGGAAATGGGTACAATGCTAGGAATTTTTGTGTTTAAGAAAACGGTAAAATAAAATTATATATTTTTTAAGTCATTACATATTTGATTATCAAGTATAATTAGCATACAATAAAATCGATTATTATAAATATTAATTAAATATTTTTGTGTTTATTTTTTATGATAGTTATAAAAAATATATAATTGACCGTTGTAAATGTTAATTGAATAGTTAGTAAATCCAATCTAAGTTTATAGAGGTTAAGTTTTGAAATTTCCCTTATACTTTAATTTGGGATATTTCCGTCTATATATTTTTATTTTGAAATTTCAATAATATAACTAAATTACATGACATTAGTGTGATCAAATTGGAGAAAAAAAGTAATTAAACCTAGAATTTATGTATATTACAAGGACTAATAGTATAATTTAACTTAAACATGTTCTTTTATTACTATTTAGGTCAAAATCGAATTTTAAAACCGAGTGGACATGAAGTAAGGGGTCTATTCGAAGCCTGTTTCGGAGGTTAAACTTGTGACCGTACATAAGATGAGGGCTAAGCCCAATTACTAGGATGCATAACGTGAACCCATGGTTCAACGGACAGACTGCTATTAGGACCCAAGTTCACAACTCTGTCTATAAATATGTATGTCTTATTAAAAAAATAAAAATTTAAATATATAATATGTTGGAAATCTTAAGACTGCCTAAAAATAACACAATATAAATATATAAATACTAAATAAAATATGTTCTTGAAAATAAATAAATTTGCAATCCTCTATGCGTAAAGTATTTTTTTTAATAATTATATAAGGAAATAAGTGAAATTCTAATTCTAGACAAGAGAGTTGGAATTTAAAATAACTCTTTGCAGACATATGTTTTAAGTTGTTTCAGTATAAATTTAAAATAACTTACCTTTTGTATATTTATTACAATTGATGTTTTAATAATTTAATTGTTAAATTTATAAATATTATTTTTTTTATTATATGTAAATTATCAGATCAATTTAATCTTTCTATTATATAGATGAAAATCATTATCCTTATGAATATATTTGTACTAGTAAAGTAAACTTTATATTAAATAAATAAATAAAATATTTTCAATTAATCAAGAGGAAAAAATCAAGGTTTTCAAATTGTGCAAGCCCATGGTCCATAAATAAATACGGGTTTTTCGTGGGATCCGTATTAGTATATATTGTGCTAAAAGCCTAATTAAGCAACCTAAGGGTGATGTGGATCGGTTGTGACTTGTGGTTCACATATATGAACTATGATTATCCCTTCCGAGAGATTATTAGGTGAATCTTTTTCGCCACGTCATTTATAGTCCAAGTAATTAGGATCGTTTATTTTTAAATAACTACTTAATAATTACTCACCCACTAATTATACATAAGAAAGAGATGATGATTCACTTTAAAAAATTAAAATGAACGGTCCTGATTATTTGAGACCATGGATGAACGATCCTAATTCATTTATTTTTTGTGCACATTTCAAGTAATTAGTCACTTTTTGACTATATAAAAATTAGTAAAGATTTACATTAAAAATAAAATAAAATAACTATTATATAAAATCATAAATAACATGATAAATCAATATTAAATTGAAAAATAAGAAAGAAACATATAAAATGATTAACAAAAGGGGGGGAATGTGAACCTCCATGACCCAAGCCCATTTATGACCTTAATCCATGGGAAAATATTTGGATCTTCTTGATTGGGATTAGACCAATTTGTGGTATACAATTGTAGTCCATTAGGATAGATACGGTAAACTAAAATGTTACCCATTTAACTTTGTAGCACCGAGGTGGGGGTTGCTCCTTTTCTGTTAATCGATGTTGTGCTTATTTTTGCTACCGAAATATTTTGCATGCTTTTGTCGAGGTGACAAATTATTTAATCTAGTTAATAAATTGAATATTAATAATTATAAAAAATAATAATAATTCAAATAAAGTATTTTTAAGACTAATTCAAGCATTGCTTGACCCATCTATTAAAAAGCATTCAATTTTTTTTGAAAACCGACATAATCCACCAATCAAATAAAACATGCCACGTAATTTATTTATATTTCTTAGCTTAATGCTAAATTTGGTTCTTTAAATTTGCCGTTTTCTCCTTTATAGTCCCTAAAGCATAACAAAAAAAACACTTTAACCATACAATAAATACAAAAACACAACTACATTAATTGAGCCAAAACAATCAAATTTAATATACAAATTTGTCTAAAAAAAACTAAAAAAATAGCAGCCTATTTTGAAGTCTACTTCAAACATCCCCTGAGGTTAGGTATGTTTTGTCCAAATCAAATGTATAATAAAACCATAGACTAATTTTATTAGACTTCACTAGCTTGCATGACCTATAATATACTATTTCTGTTACATACTTAAATTAGTAATTTAGTAGCACAAAATGATGTCTTGAGGTGCAGGTAAGGAAATTGTTCAAGGTATACATTTTGTAAATTTTTTATATATTCTTTTTTGAAAATCTAAAATCTAAAACTCTATTTTTAATATTTTAAAACCTAAAAATTTAATCTTAAATTTTTAATTATAAACCCTTTGATCTGAATCTCTAAATTTAATAAATACATATAAATTAAAATTTATACTAATTATGTATTAAAATTTTCTATTACTATTATTATAAAAAATGATTTGAATATGTCTGTAGGGCATTCGAGTGTCGGTCCTCGACAAATACTCAAAATCCTGAATCTAGAGTGATAAAGGGTCTCACTCATCAAATCTTCATTAGTTGGGGAGTTCCCTTTCCCTACCTAATCAAATAAAAAAAGAGTAATTAAGGCATCGTATTCTCTAATATGCATCAATCATGTCATTTCTTTTGACTAAAATGCTACCTTTTAGTTTAGTTTTTTAATTAGGGAACAAGACTAGAAAATAAATCATAAAAGATTATAATTCTCAGCTTAATATTAATAAAACTTTAAAATAATAATCATCGATCTTTAAAATAAATATTTAAAAGCTTTTAAATGATATATATTTTTTTTGATAAAATATTGTTCAATTTTTTTAAAAAATAATATAAGTCTCAATCGGACCACAGCCTAATTGTTGAGGCTGTTAGGTACCCCTCCAGGGGAGGGAACCTGCTGAGCCACAACCCATTTTTGAAAGGGGACTAAAGGTACAAACAGTTGGGGACGCGTAACCTTATAAATTTCTATTAACTGTTACGTGATTAATCATTAAATTATTAATAAAATTAGATTAATTTAATATTTTTTTAAAAAAATCAATTTATAACTTATGATAGTCAAGAGACATAAAAATCAAAATATAATCGATAGAGTATTTTATATAGTTTACTGTAAAAGTTGCTATAATTCAAAATATTAATTTTAATCTAAACGCAATACTTCAAAAATTTATTAAATTACAATAAAGAAAAAAAAAAACTTAAATGATTTGTTAAATTATAACAATAAAAATGCAACCAGAACATGTAACTTGTAAGCTTTACAAGCTTATAATATCAATGCTAGTGAAGTAGGCCTATATATAGCGAAACTTAATATTATTTATAGAGTAATTATTAAAAACAATTAAAGTAGGGTTTATCTAACCTAAGCATATATGTATAGATTATGGATCATTTAAGAATTTATATTAAATACAAGATTTTATTTTAAAAAATATTATTTTAATGTATTATAATTATCTCTATCATTCATTAATACAATATTAATAAACTTTAATCTTAAAAACACTAAATTATAAACACTAAATTATATTCATAACCAACACCGAAAATAAAATTCAATATTTGAGAAAGGGATAAAATTTTCAATTTATTTTAATTAATTTATTTTTAGTAGATTTCTCTTATTTTATTTTATTGTTTTTCATTTGCTAAAATATTACTTTTACTGTATATATATAATATAATTATTTCAAGCTTATTCATGAGCTTTTCGAGAGGTTCGGCTCGTTAAAGTCTCGAACCGAACCCGAGTCGAACTTTAACCGAACTTTAATTGAATCGAACCCTAATAACTCGCGAGCATATGAGACTCATTATCACCCATAATTTCACACCCCTCTCTATTACTTGTATAAATAAATGAGGAATCTAAAAAGCTGAGTTCTTAAGTATTCTCTTATTCTTAATCATCATTGAATCGCATCATCTTCCCACTCACTCCAGAGATAAAGCCAAAAACCAGTGTAGGATTGTTTGTGCAGATTCCCATGTGGGAAATTATTTTAGGGTTTCATGATAGGTACAATGACAACGACCGGTAAGGAAACAAGGTTATAGTGCACCGTCGTCCGTCGTATATCGTGATTCAGCCGCACCGTACATTAACATTAACGGACCCATTTTACAGGCTATAAAACATGATATATATTTATATTCCATTTTCATTTTATCGTTTATATTTAAAATTTATAATTTTAAATCATAATCAATAAATTTAATTTATTTGATAGATAGCTAATATAATATAGATAAATAAATTTAATTATACTTAAATTAAATTTTTATTTATAAATATAGAGAAATTTAAATAATATAAACATTATTTGTTCAACAAATATATTATAAATTGAATTTGTGTAATGTATATACCATCACTAAATTTGTCATTTGTTGGTAAGTCATGTTCATCACACACGCGTCAATCATTTCAATTACTCCTATAATTTATAATGGCTGAGAATTGAAAATATTATTAAAAAGTTTTACTCATTATATTATTTATGATCTTACTTAATAATATTTTATTATTTTTAAGATTTTTTTTATATATTATTAAATAAATAAATTTTATTAAATAAAATTATAAATAACGTAATAAATTAGAATAATTTAATAATTTTTTATACATTCGTAAACTATCAAAGTAATTTGCTTGTTTGTAGATGAAGGGTGGCTATCACTATGTCTCACACGAGATGGGGCAATGATCCCCTAAGAAACTCAATCATATTACTGTCGTTTTTAGACCAGACCAGACACCTTTCAGTTTTGAATTATAGACACGGATTCCACGATGACTTGAAGTAGCAGTAGCTTATATTCATTAACGAGAGATTAAACTATAAATGATAAACTAATTAATTTTAAAATTATTTTATTGATTAGGACTATAAATGATATAATAAATCATATTCATCTAATAATATATTTATATTTATAGCTGTCAAATCATTTATCATCCTAAATGATTTTAAGAGAGTGCCACTTAAAATAATAATGATCGATGAAAGGCTATAAATAATATAATGAATCATGTTTATTTAATAATTTTTTCATATTTATAATCGTTTATCACTTTAAATAATTTCGAGAGAGTGCCCTTTAAGGGTGATAATGGCCAATAAGAGAATGTTTATCTAGAATCGACACTTATGTCTTTGTTGGTTTTTAAGGTGCATGTGAAATTGTCTCCTATGTAAGGAAAATCCACATGGAAGACCTGCAATAACTGAGTAATGAAGAAAAAATTGGATGGTTTTGGTCACAATTTTGGACTCGCCATGTGACAGGGCAAATCCAAGGACAAGCTTGTTCGATGAGTTTCGCCTCTTGGTCAAATAACGCTGCTGGCTGGGTGCATAAAGATGGGACCATTGACCCATACAGATTTAACGTTTCCTCTTCACTTGACTGTCACACCTTAGTTAGTCTGTCCATTAGCCACTGTGATAGAATTGCAAAACCAGATCCGTTCATAATTTCCCAGCGATTGTTGGGTTTACTTTGGATTAAAATAAATGAATTTAATAAATTTAATAGACTAATTGATAAATTATTTAATTTAATAATTAAAATAAGCATTTTTAAATAATTTGGTGACCACTTAAATAATTAACCTTTATTTTAAGAAAATGAATAAATTTATTAGATTGATATCACTTTAAAATTTTAGTTTATTTATTTTTATTTTTTAATATTATATCATTTTAAATGTCACACACCAACCATATCAAAATCCAATATTTTGATGTTCCAAAAGAGGACAAATTCTCTTACATTATCTTTTTTTAGGTTGGGGAGAAATGAATAAAAAATATATTTTTATTTTCAATTTATTGTTAAAAGATGTTTTTTTCCCCCTCAATTTTCCACTACAGAGTCCAGACTATCCAAGTTGTCCACTTTTGTCTTACGTTCGTCCCATCCTTCCCAACTTTGTTCCATAAATTTAAATCTCAACTATTAATTGTCCTTCACCAACCAGAAAGTAAGAGAAAAAGGAATATTAATTGTCAACAAGATTCTGTATAATCTTTTCCCAGTACCTATACAGAGCAAAAACACTTCAGATTGGGAAGATTTTGGTCACGGACACAAACTTGATCCTTTATAGTTTCTGAATTTTATTAAGGTAATTACACGCTAATTTTTATTTTTAAAATTAATTAAGATTTGACCCATCATTTATTCTGTCGTATTTTATAATAATTATCGATATTTTTAATATGTTAAGCATTTGAATTATTATTATTATTATTATTATTATTATTATTATTATTATTATCCACGTTAAAAATTAAGAAGTGTTGACTATAACTTTATAATTTTTTTAATAGGACTACAAATTCATACTTATAGTAACAGAATGTGAAGTTCATAATTTGTTTTATATAATGGATTTTTTTTTTTAAAACAACAACAAAGGTCACATGGAATGGATCTACCCTATATCCCTTTCAATTAGGGGGGGAAAGCCAATGATACAATTACCTATTCCACAGGTAACAGGTTGTCTGCTTTCTCCTAGGGGTGTTCAATGGTACTCAAAAAATCAAATACTCGATTTTTTCGGATAATAATTTTTGATTTGTGTCCCGGCTTATTTTATATTAGTTACCTGATTCATATTTTTTAATTTTAAAATTTATTTTTTTTAAAAAATCACATATTAAACATAAATTTTATAATTTTATAACATACGAACAAATATAAAAATTAGTGGTTTAAAATTAATTTTAAAATATATAAATATATATACATATATTTATTAATTTTTATCATTAAAATGATATAAAAATATTAATATCATTTTTTTATATTAACAAATTAATAAAATATATTTAAAAATTTTAAAAATTAAAAATATATAATACAAACATAAAATTAATTTAAAGATTTAAATTTAATTTTATGTACAAATATTAAGGAACCTACAATAAAAATATAATTTAAAACTAAAAAAAATATAATTTAAAATTAATCGAGTCAGGTATCTGAATAATTGGAAAAAGTTGGCCCAAACCCGGCCCAATTATTCTTGGGTCAATTTTTTTTCGAAAATTACCTGTCATTTTTGTTTCAGATAGTTAGGTAATCAAGTCGGATCAATTGGATCGATAATTTTAAACACCCCTACTTAAATAAACATATCATCGTTTTTATATTCTGTGGTACTTAATTTACGGGGTGGACTGACACCTTTTACCATCACTCATTCTATTTTTCTTCATTTCAACTTTGGGTAGAAAAAATAAAAATAATGTACAGATTAGTGCATGAACTTTGCAGTTCTACTCAATTTGATACTTGTGTATATAATTTTTTTAAAACATTGTAGCGTAAATTAATTTATATTAATCATAATAAATTTATTAAAAAAAATAAGAAATAACAAAAAAAAAATGTATTTGAAGTGTTTAAAATTTAGATGAGTCTATATAACGGCGTCGAATATCGTTAAACAACATTAAATTAATTAATAAAAAATAAAAATATCAAAAACTTAACCTATAATTAATAATTATATATTAAATCTATTATTCTTTTATTAATTATATGTTAAATATTTAAAATTTTTAATTTTTATTAATTAATTTAATAATATTTAACGATATTTAATATTTATAACGTTTTGAACGCTATTCGACAATTACAATATAATTTTCCTTAAAATTTCCTAAACAAAATAAAAAATTTCATGAATTGACAGCACATCTGAAAGCCTAGTCGATCCCTAGATTTTGGTGTAGGGGATGGATCTGGCGTCGGCACCCACCCAACCCCCCGTGGGTCCATTTTTACCTTTGTTTCAAATCCCAAAATTGGTGGGAGGTAAAAAGTAATAAACTTACGGTAAATCATGATGATCAACCTCACATGCGTCTCTGTTTTCCACTTGTAGGGGAATTTTATACACAAAGGAGATGAAATGTATTTTCCTACCCTCCGCACCGTACTACAACTCACGTGATTGACTGTTGAATTCAGAGCTTTGAAGCCTTCTTGTCCCCATCATTCTTCACCCCCTCACATGCTCTACATTATATACCCTCCTAAACCCTAGCACTAAGCCTAGATTTATTTTTAATTTTTAGCAGTAGACCCTAACACATGCTCATGTTAATGTACATGTTAGTCACGTGGGTGTTCCACTAGAACTTCAATTTGGATAGTCATGTGACCATGTGTCCTCTAATCAAGCCAATCCCCATCTGTTTTTTTAATCTCTATGTTAATTATGGGATTAAATAAAAAACACAATCTCTTGTGTGTTTTTAATACAATAATCATAAGCATAACAATTACTTTGTATTCAAAATAACAATAGTAATGTGGTATTATTACAATTCCAGGACTTGTCTGATAAGAGAATGCAGAAATGAATAAAATTGTCTGTTTTTTATATGTTTTAATAGTTATTTTAGACTATATGTATCAATGAGTATTATCATTATTTTATTTTATTATGGCAATTAGTAACAGTTAGTGACGAAATTACGTTTATATTTGGGTGGGTTCGTACTTACCCTAAAATTTTTAAAATTTATATATTTAATTATTTTTTTTTAATTTTTGTGAATTAATCTTTAAATTTTTAACTTACATCCACCTTAAAATTTAAAGATTTTTATAATTTATATTTATTTTAAAAAATATTTTAATTTATGTTTACCTTCAAGAACCATTATAAATCCGCGACCGATATCATTATATTTTTGATGTAATGAATGGGTGTATTAATTCTTTAGAAACTGTTGCATTTTAGGAAGTACAAAAGTTAAAGCTGTTAACATTTATTTCTGATCTTATAGATATGAAACAGACCAATACTAGTTGATTTTATCAGGCTAAGTTAGTCTATGAATAATGATACTGATGTGCGTCGTTTTCGGGGAAAATTATATAAATAGTACATATTTATTCTCGTATTATCAGTTTGATATACTTATTATTATTTCTGTAAAATAATATTTAATATTATATTTATGTTTTATTTTAATACTACGATCGTTAAAAATTAATAAAAATTATAATGTTACTTGATATAATTATACTTTTAACCCAATTTTTTTATAATTTATCCATTTAAAATCTATTTATTTAAAACATTATTTTTAATTTTAGCATAAAATTATAAATTACCTTTTTTTTTCTCTTGATAATTGAACTATTCTGATTTTAGAACCTTTAACTGTACGACGAAGATGGCAATGAAAGAAAAGATTTACAACGGCACCACAATGATATATATTATTTTAAATGAATGGGATTTTGTACTAAATTAATAAAATATAAAAATATTTTAGACTAATACTATAATTCATACCAAATTAGATTATTATTTTTGTTGATTTTTAACAATCAAAATATTAAAATAAAACAAAACTTAACAATATATATTATTTTATTAAAAATAATAATTAGAATGCTAAAAAATAAGGAAGGAAGTAGTCAGGACACTATTTATGTAATTTTTCTTATATTCCAATACAACCTGGCAGTGCCAACTGCTCTTTGTAGTCCATATACGTCCATGTGATATTTGACTTCATTATTTTATGTAGTAAATATTTAAAAAATTTCTTCAGTAAAATGATAGATTTTAAAAGTTTTTTTCTTTAAACTCCTTCAACTCTAGTAATAATATTAAATTTCTGAAACTATAAAGTTGTAGTTTAGTTTTAATTCTTTAAAAGAATTATAAAATTATTTAATAATTTTATGTCTTTTTTAAATTAAGTTAACGTGATTTAATTGACCCGTAATATTAAATTAATAAAAAAATTATATATAGCAAATATAAATATTAAATAAAAAATAAATATATATACCTTATAATGTTATTATTTCATATATTAACAGAAAAATAAATTTTATAAGTGTTATGGTCAATTGATTAGAATTGTTTATTTGTTTTTTTTTTTAGATTTCAAGTTTAAGGCTCATCGGGAATATTCATTCCTTTAAAAAAATTTATCCCTCCTTCTAAATCGAAACAAAACAAAACTTTTATTTTAAATTGATTCACAAATTCTTAATCATTTTAATTTTATAAAAAAATTATAATTCTCATTTTAAATTGAGTCTGAATTTATAAATATTCTAAATTTGACCCATATAAATAAAATTATTATAAAAATCTTGTGTTTTATGTAATAATAAAATGGGATAAAAACAATAATTTAATAATAAAATAAAGCATTAAAAAATTTGAGACCATTTAAAAATAAGAATTATGGTTTGAAAATAAATTGAAGTATTGAAAAAGTTTAAATTTGATTTAAAATAAATAATAATTTAAGAAGGTACGTACAATTAATAAAATGATCGAATTAACAAATGGATATTATTTTTTGAAGTATTTTTTGTTTACTTAAAAGTTAAAACCTTGCAATGGTTCCAATTAATAGTTTATATAATGGATAAAGAAGTCGTTTCATCGGTTCGGTCCGGTCCGATCTGGTTTTATCGGTTTAATATGTAGGTACGTTTAATATTGTCGTCGGCACAATTATATAAGTGAACCCCATCCTCTCCTGCCGCAATTTCCTAAAATCCACCATTTTCACCGCCAATTTTTGCCTCTATCCAATCTTCGAATGCAATATAGAAGGGCGTCGAAAAAATCAGAACTCAGCCATATACAACAATGTCTTTCAAGAACAGGTCACCGCCAAGTCCTCAACCGCAACTTCACGATCTCAAGCAACGCGTTTTTACTTGCCTCAACAAACTCGCCGACCGCGACACTCTCGCAGTCGCTTCCGCTGAGCTCGAGTCCATTGCTCGAAACCTGACCGCCGATTCCATCTCTCCGTTCCTTAACTGCCTTCACAACACTGACTCTTCGGCCAAGGCTCCTGTTCGGAGACAATGCGTGATCCTTTTGGCTTTGATGTCTCATTCGCACGGTAACGTCCTATCTCCTCACCTTTCTAAGATGATTTCCACCCTCGCTCGCCGCCTCCGAGACCCCGACTCCGCCGTCCGATCCGCTTGCGTCGAGGCGACAACCGCAATGTCGTCTCACATCACGAAGCCTCCATTCTCGGTTCTGTTGAAGCCTTTGATCGAAATGCTCGTGGTGGAGCAAGACGTTAACTCGCAGATCGGAGCGGCGATGTGTTTGTCAGCGGCGATCGAGGCGGCTCCAGATCCCGAGACGGAGCAGCTTAGGAAGGTGTTGCCGAAGTTGGGGAAGTTAGTGAGAAGTGAAAGTTTCAAAGCGAAAGCGGCGGTGTTCGGAGTTATCGGAAGCGTTGCCAGCGTTGGCGGTGCCGGAAGTAAAGGAGTCTTGGATTGGATAGTGCCTTCAGCCATGGAGTCTTTGAGTAGCGAAGATTGGGGAACGAGAAAGGCGGCGGCTGAGGCGTTAGGGAAAGTGGCTATGGCAGAGAAAGAGCTAGCACCGGAGTATAAAGCGGCGTGTGTGACTGCTCTTGAGAACAAGAGGTTTGATAAGGTGCATCCGTGTGTATTTTTACTCCGGAATCATTTAATAATACATCTTTTCCTTTATCGGGAAAATATGACAAATAGAAGAAGATTATTGTTCATCGTTTTGATAACTTTTGCTGCCTCAGGTCAAGATTGTCCGAGAAACTATGAATCGTAGCTTGGATTTATGGAAGGATGTCTCTGGGGTTTGTGAAGAGGCCTCAACTCCTCCACGGTCCGACTCATCTTCAACAGGTACATTTTTTTTGAACAAAATCTTCAATAGGTACAATAATGATTTAATTTTGTTAGCTAGTAATTTTCTGATATTTGGAAGTTAATCATGTTGAAACACTTTGTTAAAAATATGAACGGCATATGGTTGTTGTTGTTTTAAAAAAATCCGGGATAAGTTACAATAATTTGATTTTTTTAAAACTATTCTTACCTAAGGTAGATAAAGTAAATTTGCTCCTAACGAATCTAGAACCCACAATCTAGGGGAAGAGAAAGGTATCAACCTAGAAAATTTAGAAAATTTGATACTTCTTAAAAGTGAATGATCGATTTCTTCAACAAATTTCACTTTAAAAGTTTGAAAATTTAAGGGGTTCTATTATTGTACTGCTGTAGAACATTTATGGTCGGTAACTACTGCTGTAAACAATTAGCTTTCATCATTTATGATTGTGTGCTATGATCGTGGGAACAGATAATGGTAACGTTGGATGCTTTCCTTCAGCTGCTAAAAGTATCAATGATGTTGGTTTTAGAACCCCCCAATCAAAGAAAGTAGTCCCCACGAGCAGGTCCCCTCCATCTGATGCTTCCAATGCGTCTACTGCAAAGAAAGAGACTCCTCTGAAAACTAACAATAGGAACGGTAATACATCGGTTTTTGGTAAGCTGGACCGCTCAAAATCATCTAATTGGAAGATTGAGATATCCGAGCCAAAATCTCTGTTTTCTGAGGCCTCTGGTGATGACAATGTCAAAAAGAGTGTACCCTCTGTGAAGGTCCATGGTGAAAAAGTAAAGAAATTTAGTGGATCGAGATCTGGATCTCGGGTGCTTCCTTTTAATGATGACGAGGAGAACTTAGATGTTGGTGACAAAAATGCATATCTAGATGCGGATGAGAATCCCAAAGACATGGAGGATCTGTCTTTGATCCGTGAACAACTTGCTCAGATTGAAGATCAGCAATCCAATCTATTAAACCTCCTCCAGGTAGTTTAACGAAGCCAAAGATGGACTCTCTCATTGCTATTCTTTTATATAAATTCTTATTGCTATTCTTCGGAAGTTACCCGTTTTCTTGTGTTCAAGTTTATCCAGTAAAACCCTTGGTTATGGTATTTGTAGTAATGCTTAGTCCTTTCTGAAATTCTTTTGAATATTTTGTTATTACCTTCCCCTACCCCAAAATCTCCTTTTACCTACTATCTTGATTTTAATAACAATGGTGTTTCTCTATTTGATTCTAGAAATTCATTGGGAGCTCTCAAAGCGGGATCAACTCTCTAGAGACACGTGTAACTGGCCTGGAGATGGCTCTGGATGAAATATCATATGATTTGGCTTTTTCAAATGGTAATATTCCAAACACGGATTCTCCGGATAACACATGCTGCAAGCTGCCTGGTACTGAATTTTTGAGTCCCAAGTTTTGGAGGAAAAGCGAAGGTCGATTTTCTACTTCAAGGTTATCTACTTCGGGGCGAAGGCTTTCGCTAAACGCAGTGCGTAACACACCTGATAAAGATTATGGTAGTGAAACGTATAATCCATCATTTAGAGAAAGATATGTGGTTCAAGGTAGAAGTGGTTTTGTTCTGAACTCGGCTGTGGATGTGGGCAGTGACACAAGAGGGAGTTCAGGGTTGACAAACAGATTATCAAAGAACAGCATACATAATGCTGAGAGGTTCCAGGTTGGCAATGCCAGTGCTCTTGACGGGACTTCACCGGTTCATTGTACAGCACCTACGAGCTATAACAGCAGGTAATGGAATTTCACTTTAGATTGGCCTGTTCATCCTTGTAATATAATATTTTAGTTATAATGTTATATAATTTATAATGATCTTGTCGGGTCAACAATTACTCTTTAAAATTTCATCATAGTTCATGATAGTCTTCAAGATGAAAATAGAAGTGTTTTTTTGATCTTTTCAGTTCTTTGTTTTTGTTTTTTCAGATACCCGGCTTAACTCGAATCAAAGTTTGGCAGTTTGAAGTAACACAGAACGCCTTGGACAAATCAAGGTAGAAGGTGAGATGATACGACGGAATCGTTGAAATCGTCAATCAACTTGATTGTGAAGTGCATCATTTTGTCCTGGGAATGTAGCTGTAAGTTTTCCATCAGTAAATTAACAGCACTACCATTATCAATGGCTTTTAGAACCTATGGTGTGTTTCAACAGATTCCTTTCCCCCTCACAGTCACAGCCACTGTTTGGTTTTGCAAGAAATATCCCACATCTCTGTACATAGAGAGTCTTTCTGCATCTCGTTGTATCTTTTCGTTCTTGCTATCGATCTTCTTGGATTATTGAAATTTTACCCTAATAATAGGCTCACATTCTTGTTAAGTTCTCAATATAGGCCATGAAGTTATATATATATATATATATATCAACGATAAATATTTTAACTTAATTAAAAATAAAAATTACATATAATTGCTAGCAACACTCCGCTGTTTTAAAATTTTGTTATATAAAATTCTTTAGTAAAAAAAATACTTAAAACAGTGGGCCTTGTTTTATAAGGATAAAGGGATTATGCAGGCACATTGGACGGTCCAGATCAAATCTTGGAAACGTTTAACATTAACGACAAACGGCACATGCATTTGAATGAGATCCATTCACCCACTACTGTTGTCCGTCTTAAGGCTGAAAGAGTACAAATTTATAAAGTTTGTTTTATTCTAAAAATTATAAATTTTGATACATCTTAATAATTTTTATTTTATGATGTTCAGTTCTCATTAACAATTTTTAATGATCTTTTAATAGTTTAATATTTTTTTTATAGTTTATTTATCGATATATAATTTTTATATGATCTAAAATAATAAATTTTTATATTAATATTATAAAATATTTAAATTATATATTTATTTTACGTTTATATTTATAAAATTTTATTATAATTTCAAATATTTCTTTTTTTAATAAAAAAATAGTGTCTATGATTAGAGAAGGGCACGAGTCGGATTTTCGGTTCACCAGCACCCAAGATTCAAACCCTTATACCCATCACCCGACTCAAGTTTAGAATGAAAAAAACGACCCGACCTGAGGTTTAAGCTTCAAAACTCACCCCGACCGAGCTATTTTTATATAAAAAAAATTAAGGTAATTATAAAAAAATAAATTTTAAGCGTTTAGTTATAAAAAAAAATTAAAATTTTAGTGATTCAATTGTAAAAAAAAAATAATTTTAATGATTAATTATAAAATATATATATATATATAAATTATTATTATAGATATCTCAAAGTTTAAAGTGATAATAGTGATCGTGTAACTTGAAAGAAAGAAATCAAGCTCTGGGATAATTACTCCCAAATTTTACAAAGAAAGTATAAAGCTTTTTCAATTGATTATTGAAAAATGAGAGGTGAAACCACTTATTTATAGGTTGAAAGTAGGGGAAAATCTGTCCAAGAATCAGATAAAATCTGATTTAAAATTTAAAATTTAAATTTTAAATTTAATAACATATTATATCTAATTAAATCTCAAATAATATTAGATAATATTCATTTAAAATCTTGGATAATATCAGATAATATCTATTTAAAATTAGATTTAATAACAAATAATATCAAATCATCTGATATTTATTAAATTTAATCGGTTACATATTTAAAATTCAAAAAAAACTTTTAAATTAATCAAACTGCTCTCTATGTTCTTATAAATACAGAGGGTGGGATACGAGGATTTAAGCATTACCCACATTAACATGAACAATCTTTCTCAGTTTGACGATGAGGAGGAGCAGCAGCAGCCTCCGCATTATTCTAACGCTGACGATGCCGCCGGATACTCTTCCGATGACGTAATTCACGCATCCGGAAGAAGCCCTCAACGCAAGCGAGGTATAGTTTGGAATGGTTTTATTTTCATTTTACTGCTGGTTTTGATTGATAATTTGGTATATGTAATCACAGGTGTGCCATGGACGGAGGAGGAGCATAATTTGTTCTTAGTGGGGTTGAAGAAATTAGGCGAAGGAAATTGGAGAAGGATTTCCAGACAATTTGTGAAGACACGTACGCCTACACAGGTCGCAAGTCATGCTCAGAAGTATTTTCTCCGGCAAAATAACCAGAATCGGAGACGGAGACGTCGCCCAGCTAGTCTCTTTGACATAACAACTAACTCGGTGCGAACAAATTAATACTCTTCCTTTCCACAAAAAATTTATTCAATATTTCCGTCAGTAATTATTTTCCTTTTTCCCCATCAAATCCCCAGTTCATGAATTCAACCATACTTGAAAAAGATGAAGCAATCGGCCAAGAAAACGTTTCGTTGCCACCTCTGCCGGAGAATTAAACGTCGCCAAATCTCATTCATCCATCTCGTCCTCCGTCGTAAAAAATGGCCGATCTTAATCTAAACCACAAAACCCAAGATGACCATGTCGATGGGGGATAGCAATGGCGGCATGATCAGCGTTGCTTGAAAAAAATAATAAGAACATGTAGGGGATATATTAATATAATAGTATTAGTATGTAATTAAATTATTTTGAGGTGTAAAAATATTGGTTAGGGTTTTTTAGGGTAAATTACAACACAAATCATTAAATTATAAATAAAATTATATTTGAATTTCTCAAATATTACAAAGATACTTAGTCATTTAATCATGAGAAAAATAATATTTGAAAAAA
The DNA here is from genome assembly GCA_035048815.1 of Abelmoschus esculentus. NCBI lineage: Eukaryota > Viridiplantae > Streptophyta > Magnoliopsida > Malvales > Malvaceae > Abelmoschus > Abelmoschus esculentus. The sequence goes on along the minus strand of JAUCBN010000031.1, from coordinate 1,729,040 downwards.
AGTTTACGTCAAATCACCCTTTATGTATAATATGAGAGATTAGGTGAATCATATTCAAAACGTCATTCATGGTCCAACCAATCAGGACCGTTGATATTTAAATAACCACTTAATAACTACCTACCCACTAAGTACATGTAGGGAAGAGATGATAATTCACTTGAAAAAAATTAAGATCAACGGTCCTAATTAATTGAGACCATAGATGATGTGGTGAATAGAGTTCACCTAATAATTTTTCATATGATATATATGTACAAAATTAATTAATAATTTCAAATAAAGTATTTTAATGTTAATAAATGTTTACAAATTATTTGAAAAAATAAGTAAAGACCTTTTTTAAATATAAAAGATAATCAAACTATAGCTTTACTTAAAATTAAATGACAAATATAATATTTAATAATTAAGTAATTTAAATATAATTTTATCTAAATATAATTTTACCTATAATTTAATAATCATTGTTATAGTTTAATTTTTTTATGATGTGAAATGATGGTGATGTTTTCATCACTAATGTAAGCAAAGCCAGACAAGAGTGTACATAAATGACTGTAATAATAAAACAGTTTTCAACATTTGATGCCTTCAAAATGATGATTTTTACCATATCAATCTTTAGAGATTTTTTTTACTGATTATTAACTATTTCGATGATGTGATTATTATTTAGGAAAAATATTAATGACGTAGTTAATTTCACAAACCACATTCTAAGTCCATTCTTATGTTGATCTAATAATTAATTGGTGATTCCTAATTTATATATAATAATTAATTGTTTCAATAATAAAAATTATTAAATCTTTTAAATAAAGTTAGATGTTCGAGTTTTTATATTATAAATAGAATAAATTAAGTTGAGAGAATCATATTATAAATGAGCGTCTAAAGTATTTAATTCGAACTAATCAATTAATAAATTAAATAAGATAATCATATAAAAATAAATTAAACTATGATACACCACTAAAAATAATTTATAAAATTTATTTTGATATGTTAAATCAAGCATCTTATTTTTTAAAAAGCGTATAAAATTGTATATTAATACATAAATACTGATTCCTAAAGTACACAAATATTAATTAAATCATGTTAAAAATAATTTTTTAAATATAAAAGTCTATGGAAAGTCATATACCAATCGTCAAAATTATTAAACTATTACAAAATAGTTATTATATTATAAAATAACGATAAAATTTAACAAATTCAATGATTTTTTTAGCGGTCTAATAAATTTTAACGACCTTTTTATATTAGTTTTGATAAAAAAAAATATAAAACTAAGTTTAGTGAATATTTTATAATTCTGAAAACTTCAATATCCTACAATCATTCTAACATAATTTACCAACCATTTAAGAACTTTACCCTTAAATTATTTGCCAACAGAAAATACGGCGTCGTATAAAAGGAAATCTAACTAAATATAAAAGTAATTAATTAATAAAACAACCAAAAAGGCTATTAAATCATGGAAAGACTGAAAGTCCCGACAATGAAAATTTTTCAAATGGCACTGAATAAAGCTTTAAACAAAACAGCAGCAACTAGCAGCTGAGTTACTCATTTTTTTCTTTCACTTTCTTTGCATCCAAACAGTCAAATGTCAGCTTCCCATTTATCTCTTCCATTGCATTTCCTCCTATAACCGCCATCTCTACTTTCTGTTAAAAAGAGAAGAAAGTTCAAAAGCTTAGCTATGAAGAACAGTCCCATTCTTCTCATGACTTTCTTGCCTTTACTATTCAATCCATTCTTCTCTTTCGCCATAGAAGACGACATAACTTGTCTCGAAGGGCTGAAAAGCGCTCTCACAGACGCCGGCTCCGCGCTCTCCACATGGAACTTCAGCAACCGCTCGTCAACCTCCGTTTGTCAGCTCACTGGCGTTTCCTGCTGGAATGAGAAGGAGAATCGAATCATCAGCCTCCACCTGCCTTCCATGATGCTGTCGGGTCAGTTGCCGGACTCTCTCAAGTACTGTCGGAGCCTCCAGATTCTGGATCTTTCTAACAACTCTCTCTCCGGTCCCATTCCCAACGATATATGCACTTGGCTTCCGTACCTTGTGCATCTCGATCTCTCCGGCAACCTTCTCTCCGGTTCTATACCTCATCAGATCGTCGAGTGTAAGTTCCTAAACGACCTCGTTTTAGCCGATAACAAGTTGTCCGGTTCGATTCCTTACGAGCTGGCTCGGTTGGACCGGCTTAAACGATTCTCCGTTGCTGGTAACGACTTGTCTGGTTCAATCCCCGCTGATCTGTCCAGATTCGGGGAAGACAGTTTTAACGGTAACCATGGGCTTTGTGGGAAACCGTTATCGGAATGCGGTGGATTGAACGGTAAAAACCTGGGAATTATCATAATCGCCGGTGTCACCGGTGCCGGGGTTTCGTTAATCGTCGGTTTCGCCATTTGGTGGTGGTTCTTGCTCCGATCCGGTGCAGGTGAAAAAAGAAAAAAGAGTTACGGTGTTGAAGGCAAAGATGATAGTAATTGGATTGAGCTGTTGAAATCTCATAAGCTTATTCAAGTATCTTTATTTCAAAAGCCAATAAACAAGATTAAAATGGCGGATTTAATGGTGGCAACGAACAATTTCGATGCGGATAATGCCATTATTTCGACTCGGACCGGAGTTTCCTACAAGGCGGTGCTGCCAGACGGATCTGCATTGGCGATTAAGAGGTTAAGTGCTTGTAAACTTACTGAGAAACAGTTTAGGTCGGAAATGAATAGGTTAGCACAACTTAGGCATCCGAATTTGGTTCCCCTTTTAGGGTTTTGTGTCGTCGAAGAAGAGAGGTTTCTGGTTTATAAGCATATGCCCAATGGGACATTGTATTCTAAGTTGCATGGAGGGAATCTGATTGGTTTCGGGAATGGAAAGTTTGAGATTTTGGATTGGCCAACTAGGCTTCGGATTGGTGTTGGTGTTGCTAGAGGCTTAGCTTGGCTTCACCACGGATGCCAACCGCCTTACATTCATCAGTACTTTAGTTCCAATGTTGTTCTTCTCGATGATGATTTCGATGCTCGGATAGCTGATTTCGGTTTGGCAAGACTGATGGGGTCTCGTGATTCGAACGATAGTTCGTTTATGAATGGAGATTTAGGGGAGTTTGGTTATGTAGCTCCTGAGTATTCTAGTACCATGGTTGCTTCCTTGAAAGGGGATGTTTACAGTTTCGGTGTAGTGTTGTTGGAGTTGGTCACAGGCCAGAAACCGATCGGAGTTAGCAATGTAGAGGAAGGATTTAAGGGCAATTTGGTTGATTGGGTGAATCAATTGTTCAGCACCGGTCGAAGTAAGGATTCTGTCAACAAAGCATTGTTAGGAAAGGGTCATGATGATGAAATTATGCAGTTTCTGAGAATCGCTTGTACTTGTGTGGTTCCAAGGCCAAAGGACAGACCTTCTATGTCCCAGGTTTATGAATCGCTGAAGAGCATGGGCGAGAAACATGGTGCCGATGAACACCACGACGAATTCCCATTGTTCTTCGTGAAGCAACAGGATCATGATAATTAGAGGAGCAAACCCTGTTTGGGGAGGAATACTACTGTGCCTGTGCCTGATAGTAGCATGCAAGCAAGCAGTTGCCATATCTTCTTCTTAGATCCATTTTCTGCACTTGGTATGATTTCCAGCTGATCATGATTCCTGGTTTTACTTCTACTATGTTGGATAATTCTGTACATCATATGAAGCATCTTCCTGCATTGATCATAAACTTTCTTTAATGAATCAACATGATCTTCGTATATTTTGTTTTGTTAATGTTTTTGTCCTCTGCTCTTTGTCTGTGAGTTTATGGACCCAAGCAAGCAAGACATGTGGGTTTTCGTACGTCAATCGCTTTTCTAATCTTTGTCTCTCGGTTGCTGATTTTTGGAGCAGAGCTTATGTACTTGGAATACAAAACCACGTGCCACATGACCCACTCACCAGGCGGAGTTATCTCCTACATGGGCATTTTAAACTTTTGAGAAAAAAATAATTAAGCTTTTATGCTCAATTAAATTTTTATATTTAAAATTTTAATTAATTCAATTTTTAATTGATGTTAATTGATAAATTTAATAATGATGTTAATTGATAAATTTAATAATTTTATTTTAATATTTTAAATTTAATAATTGGTTTTTGGAGTACGAACCATCTAGTATTATCAGTTAAAGGAACTATTGTTGTTTTTGAAGGTCACATGTTCGAGTACCAGTAACGTCAGTACAGTGATCTAGAACAGATGCTACTTAAAAGAACTTCAAATAATTGTTAATTCATTAACGCGAGAAATTATATCATGAATATTTTTTTACCACATCATCTGTGGTATCAATCAATGAATATTTTTTTATCACGTCATCTGTGGTATCAATCAATGAATATTTTTTTATCACGTTATCTGTGGTATCAATCAATCAGATATTCATCTCATATTTAAAATGTTACATTTTTTTTAGATTACTGTACGTTACTGTTTCTAAATTCCAGTACCAACTAGGTACCTAACCTAAGACAAACCTCAAGGGTCAAATAAAAAAAACAGAGCAAACTGAAAACCAGGTCGGGGAAATCTCCTGCCTTAGAGATTCTGGTCTTCCAAACTGTATTTCATTGGAGAATTAATCTGATCTTCCCAGTTTAGAAGGCTTAAAAGATTTAAACTAGGAACGCTGGCCAAGCAGGTCATCAGATATGCAGAAGCTTTTAGTCCTGGTCCATGATTCACTGTTGCCAAAAATAATGCAGAAGCCAGATAATTTTCTTGGGAAAAAACAGAAGCTAAGATAGCAGGAAACTGCCTTTATTTATTTATTACAATTTTATTTTTAAACAAACACAAAGTTGACTCAAAATGTAAGCACCAGTAATTCTGAACAAGCAATTTTCTTGTTCCACAACAATAATGATTCTACGATGTTCTGTTCGTGTATTAGTACAGAGATGGCCGTAAAGCCTGAGATTTCATATATGGTGTAAAAGAACACATTCTCTGAAACACAACAACCAAGATGTTCGGGTACTAACTTTACCACTCTTTTAGACAGCAATGGCAGCTCGATGCCTCATGTTGTGGGAAAGAAAACATACTCTCTTTGGTTTACCGGGATGCAATATACTCCTATGGGCACATCTGAAGAGTGATGGACGGATCAGATCATTACAAATTAATGTTCTTATTGCTGATTGACAAGGAATTATCGAGATTATGCTGTTCTTTCAAAACCACCACGAATATGCAACCACTCTGGCGATGTACTGCGACTGTATTCCCTTGTCGCTTGCAAACCAAAGAGCATTCCGGTAGTATCAAACGTTTGTTGTCCATACTGAAATGCCAAATCAATTGTTATAACAGATACAAAGTCTGGAGGAAAAGGAAATGATTTCTACAATTCTAGCATGTTATCATCAGAAAACCTTAATCGAAGCCAAATCTGACAACTTTCATAATACAAACCCAGATCTATGAACAAGATTCTACAGACGCTAAACGTTTAACACGGTAAGGATATGCTCTTCTTATTTCGGGCTACACGACTATCACGGAGGCTGATCCTTCATCCAGACATGAATTCTAGGCCAAACATGGTTCAAGTTTGACATGACTTATGTGTTGGTCTCAAATTAATTAAATGAAACTACACAGGCAACGGTAGAATAAGTACTAACATCTTTAAGAGGAAATACTTCAATGGCAGGGTTCATTCTTGAATTGACTGCTTCAAGCTTCATTGACAAGAACTGCAACACCGGTAATAATGTTTCAGAATGCACATTGAAGACCAGAAAATGTAAAATAAATAGTGATAGATGAGAGAAAGGATATACACCTCAACCTGACGCTGTAGAGATTGGATATAATTAATTATCTCATCAGGAACAAGAGCCTTGCCAATAACCTGTGTATAATAAACAACTTAGCGACCGGCTTAAATAATACTCAGAGAAACCGAAGAGAAGTTTCGATATGGTTTTGGTATGACAAGCAGTTGAAAGTCATCGAAAATGTCACCTAATATGCTACTGATTTACAAAAAAACTTTGAATAAAACCAACATAGAGTATGCAGCAACAAACATTTTCGAACTTCCATTGGTATACGGTATACCTTATTGCAACCAGGGACCAGATCCTGAAGAATTTTCATTCTTTCACTTATCTTTTCTCTCCTAGCCTGCACAACAAACGATTCAGATCAGTGAAACATATACAACAAAACCTCCATCTATGTCAAATTCTACTAATTTTGTCCGACCTCGACACCTAAACCTCATGATCATGGCAAAAATCATAGGAGATAGTAAAAATATACAGGACTAGATATATAAGTTCTACAATCAAAGCCTCAAGCCTTGGTATTGGAATATTGGTTTTCATACACTGCATGAATTTCAAAATGGTTGCAAATTACCCTTTCTGCTAAACTGTGACTATCAGTAGCTTGACCCCTTCTAGCTCGAACATGGATGTAATCTTGTTTAGGAGGCTCCGGTGGTTGAGCTGCCTCTTCCGCTTCCACTAGCTTGCCTGAACTGGGCTTTGCTTCGACTTTCGAATCATCGGTCTCGTCTCTACTTCCTGATGCTTTAAGTTTCTTCCCATCACCAATATTCTGCCCAAATAAGCAATTTAAGCCGATTGAATTAAAGAAAGTGAGGATCATAAAAAATCCGATTGAATTAAAGAAAGTGAAAATGAATACCCCGCCTTTACCACTACCGGTGGAAACAATCTTAGCCGACTCATCTTCCCCATCGCGCCTCCGCCTCACACCAATTCCTCTCTGCTGCCGCTGCTCCAAGCCTAGTGGATCATTACCCGATACCCCTCGACTCGGGTCGACGAAATGACACAGCATATTCCCAAATTGATCCTTCCTTATCCCGGGTTCATGCACGGGATACTGCCAGATCTGCGCTAGATTGTACCCGCCATCACTCATCATAGCCGGTGGATCCATAACAAAAAAAAAAAAGAGAGAGAGCAAAAAAGCAAACTTTAAAATTATCCGCTAGAGACGATGGGTTTTCAAGTGTACATTGCACTGCCCTGTTTTCGACTTTGATTCATCGAAAGAGACCTCGGGAGCATCGAACTAAGTCACTACCAGTGAGGTTTACTCTGTTTTTTTAATGGTTTTTGAGAAAACCCTGCCCTTTCTCTGGTTTCACTTGTCCACCATCCTATTTACAAAATCCAGGGTATAAATATAGTGGTGTTGCATGATTAGTAGCAGTCAATTAAGGTGATTTAAATGTCAATTTGTGGGAAAGTGAGACATGTAAGAATTTTGGGAAATTAAGATTAACGAACTACCTGTCTAATCTAGTACTCTGTTTTTCCTATCCATTGTTGTGTTTAAGTATTAAGTACTACTAATTTTGTTCCTCCCCTTTTTGGTATTGATATTAATACATTATCTAAAATAAACTTAAATAAAAGGTTTCTAGTAAGTTAAATCCTTTATAATAATTAGTTAAATCTGTTAATTAAAATATTTAGTGAATAAAGCTTTATAAGAATAGATTCGGATTAAATCTTTTAATTTAAAAAACAGAAAAACTAACATATGCTTCGAATATCATTCAAATATAATAATTAATTAAAAGAAAATTTTACAACGGACGTCGAACAGCGCTGAACATCATTAATGATGAACACCGTTGAACACTATTAAACTGATTAACAAAGATTAAAATTTTTAAGGATTGAACATATAATTATAAATTTTTTAAAACAAATTTTTATTAAATTAATTTCTATATATATTATTTTATTTTTAAATAATTGAATAAAATATTAATTTAAAAATAAAAAATCCTAGACTCCAAACCTTAAAACTAAAATCAATAAACATTAAAATCTAAACCATAAAACCTAAACTCTAAACCCTAAACCTTAAAACCATAAAAATACTAAACCCTAAATCCAAACATAAAATTCTAAACCCTAAAATAACCTAAATCCCTAAACTTTAAAACCCTAAACCCTAAATTAATTTTGGGTTTAGGGTTATATTTTTATAGATTCAAATTTTCTATTTTATAGTTTAATGGTTATGGTTATATATTTAGAGTTTAGGGTTCTATTATTTTAAGGTTTAGAGTTTATGATTTAGTATTTTGAAATTTAGGGTTTAAGGTTTAGTAATTTTAGGCCGAGTTTAGGTTTTAGGTTTTTTATTTAATATTTTTTTATTTTTTAAATTAAAAAAATTATATTAAAAATATATAAAAAATATATAAATAATTTATTTAAAATTTTATTTTAAATAATTTGAAATTATATGTTTAGTCTTTGAAATTTTTAACTTTTATTAATTAATTTAATAGTGTTCAGCGGTGTTCAACATTAATAATGTTCAACAATGTTCGACGCACATGGTAGACTCATCCTTAATTAAATTATATTAAAAATAACTATATAAATAATAAATTAATATATGTACTTATATTCTCCAAATATATTTAGTAATGTTATCTTAAAAAATAAATTTTATATTTTAATTAATATTAATAGATACAAAATATTGATGATTAATAAAATATTTAAACAAGAATTAAATATAATCATGTTTTTATATATCATTTTAATTGACAAGTAATAAAAAAACTATATTAAAAAATATTTATATACAATAAATTAATATAATTTATTAATCAAATCAACTACCTATTATTAGTTAATATAATATACTATTAACTATCAATTATTCCCTAATCGCTAAACATGATCAATATTGTTTTTATATATTTTGATATTTGAGTTTATATAAATTTATATTGATAATGATTTCTAAAAAAAAATTATATTGATAATGTTTATTAATGGTAAGTCTCTAACGAATGCCGAAAAGGAACCTTTAATGCTTACATTCATTATGAAATCATATCTTCCATTGAAAATTGTTTTAGTTTAAATAGTAATATTTGAATTATTTTTAAATATATTAAAAATTAAAAATAATTTATTTATTTAATAAGATAAAATATTTTATCTGAATAAGATTTTAATCTAACTAGGGTTGATAATGAGCCTGTCCGGCTTGCGAGCTACTAGGGCTCGGCTCGATCAAAGCTCAGTTCGTGAACAAGCTCGAAATAACCGAATAATTATATATAAACATACATATATATTTATATATACGTTAAAAATAATTTATTTAGCAAAGAAAAATAATAAAATAATTAAGAGTAAATCCACTAAAAATAAATTAAATTAAATATTATTAACTAAAACAAAACTACAAATAATAAATAAAAATAAATTACAAATAAATAAATAATAAAACAAAATAATATAAATTGTCCATTTCGAACCAAACTGAGTCCAACCCGAGTCGAGTCCAGTAATATTATTTTCGAGCCGAGTTGAACCCAAATATATCTATCTCTAAGCCGAGCTGAACCCACATATATCTGTCTCCGAGTCGACCCGAACCTAACCTGGTTCGGACTCGGCTCGGCTCGGCTCGTTATCACCCATAAATCTAACCGTACGAAATGCGAAAAAATAAGGATATAAAGTTGTTTTCATTATTTTCACTATAAATATTTTGAAAAGTTAAAAAAAAAAAAAAAAACTGAAAATAAAAGATTTTTTAAACCTAACTACAAAATTCTGATACAGTAATTGTTTTGTAGGTACCAAATGGGCATGGCTCATGGAATCCCAAAATTAGTAATTTCTCGTGCGCAAAAACCATGGGGTTGTAATACAAAATAATTTAACACCCTTTTATCTTTTAATTAAATTTGTTCGAGAGTCAAGAACTATTCATTAAAATTTTTGATAAAATCGAATTGAATGTGATAATTTTTTATTAATATTTATATTTTATATCATTTCGTACGAATATGATTAAATTTTGTAAATTCGAAAGTGGATTCCATATATGTTTGTGTTTAGATTTTTCTTCCAAGTATTAAAATTTTCTATTTTCAACAAATATAATGAAGAAAAGCACGTGGGTGAATAATTGAATCTTGACAAATTTATTGATTTTTTTTTTATTGCAGCTAATATATTCATCACGTGCAGCGTTACCTTTTTCATTTGTGTAAGAATATAGACACGCGGAATCTATGTAATAAACTCGGATCATAGCTTCTGCCAAACTTTGCTATTTCCATCTATAAATTTGTTAGGCAAACGTAATCACTAGAAAAGATAAAGCACAGACCTAGCATAAAATGGAAAATCAGGGGACAAAGTTATTTTAGCACGTGTAGAAACAGACAACACTGTACTCTCAACTCTGTTAGAATATTTTTTAATCGAGTAAATTATTATTAAATTTTAAAATATTTAATTTATTCACTAAAATTTAGATATTGTTATTTTTTTAAAAAAATAACTATATTATTTTACTGATAATATATAAAATTATGAAAGGTAAATATATTAAAAAGTAAATTTTACCGATAATATATAAAATTCTACTGTAAGAGTTTTTTTATAATAAAATAAGATTGGAATCGTTTTAAATTCCATTATTTTTTTTTTTACAAATTTCTAATTTAAATTTGTATTCTCTTTTTCAGCAGTAAATGTACCGTCGCATCAATTGCCAAATCTATGGCAGACCAGCGATGGAACAGAGTTGGTAAATGCGTCTGCTTTGTTCCCAGCTCCCATTTGGAGGGAGCTCTCTTTCCATGCCATGTGGAGGGGATTTCTCACATTCGTATCTATCGGCATGTGAAAGATACGTAACGTATGTCAATTTCCACTCCCTTTCGACAAGTGCAATTTTATTACACATCAAACATTTAATCTTAAAAAAACAATATAGTTTGTTATATCACGTGCTCGATTACTCCAATTGGTAATATAATTTTACCCAATAAATAATTATATATGATGTTGATATAATACATAGCTTTGGTCCACTGGGCTTAAGTCAAGATCCCTCAGTTCTAATGTTAGGGCCCAAAGACATGAGATGGGTCACTGGTCGATATCCGATATCCGATATCGGACTTGGAAATAAGGGACAAGTACCTGTATGCGGTGGGAGTAGCCTCAAACCATTGTTAAACGATGATACAAAGTAACAAGTTGATGTGGTGTTGACACCTTTAAGACAGTTGCAAATAAATGAATGGTAGATTCCGGTGTATCTGCAGACTCCGCCGCTTTTCTCACAATCGGCGCACGAGTTCGGATAGTCGTTATCCACGTTGAATTTATACTTAAGTGATATTCCATACTTCCAGTTGTCAGGGTTTGATTCTTGGCCACTGAAGCTATAGAAAGCGGAATATGAAGAGCACTGCAGCTTCTGCAAATTGAATTCGAATGCCGGGCCTAGATCGACCGGTGTGTAAACTCAGCATGTGGATGTCGGGAGATTGAGCATGCTAATTGCCCTGCAAGAGTACAAGTAACTACAAATGGGAGCACCCTGTTTATCACACAGGGGAACGGCACTACTGTTATCGACATTGTAACTGTTGGATCTGAAAATGGGCGACGAAGTTGTCGAGCAGTCGAGGAGAGTGAAAACGTTGTCGTTCGTGAAAGAAAAGGGTGCATCCCAGTCTAGGCCGAAGCCTTTGCTCGGCTGAGAGCAACAGCCGCAAGTTGACATCGAAGGATCCGAGATGTATACAACTTGGTTGCTGTAGTCTATGTTGGTTATAGGATAGGAACCGGTGTGTGTTCTCAAGCTGAGCGTCTGTTGGTCACAAGTTTTTGATATTTAGTTTTAGTTAAGAAATTTAGTATAATTTAAGATTTGTGGTTAAAATTCAAAGTTTAAATTTTAAGATTTAAGATATTATAATTAAGTATTAAAATTTTAGATTTTATATGAAGGATTTCATTTTTGATATTTAACAGGTTTCTTGAATAAAGATATTTAAAGGGACAAGTATTAAAGAGGATCTTAAATAAAATATAATTAAGATTTCAGAATTAAATTGTTAACCACATTTAATTCAATTTAATACTATTTATTGAACCAACCTATGCTTATCCGAATCAACCCATCATTTTGCATGCTTGGAATTTTAAGGAAACCCCTAATCTGAACACCGCCGGAAACGTAAGAAATTTCAGAAGTTCAAGTCATCGGTCTACTCTCAACACGAAAGCATCTAGACGACAGGCAAAGCAGGGAACCGGTAAAACCTTCCTCATTACAAACAAATCCCACGCGTCATTCACCCCAAACACTTGCCAACAAGCGCGTGGGACATTGACTTCAGTTCAGTTCTCCCTTGTAATAAACAAGGTCTAGCACCTGGAACTTTCATTTCAGAGACAAATCGTCAAAACCAGACTTTAGACTTTCCTCTCTTAAGTAATTTTCCCTTCATCTTCTTCCTCACCAGTCATCCCCTGAACCCTTCACAATCTAAGAAAAATTAAAATTAAATAAATTTCCAACTACTTTAATCCTTACAAGAAATATCAAACAAAACCAACTTTTCCCAATCCATTATTATACTCAGAAAATCTAGAATATTCAAATTCCAATACCATTCTAGAAAACAAAATTACTGCATGTCTGCTGATACTTTTTCCCAGTTCATCTCTGCCGATTTCATATTTTTCCTATATATATAATACTTTCAGATTCTTTATCTTTGTTTTGTTCATACATGGAGATTTTTAGAAAAGCCAAGGCTGTGAAACTGAAGAGTCATCTCGAGAAATATCTAGTCGCCGATGATGATCAAGAAACCGTTCGTCAAAGCCGGAACAGCTCCGGGAAAAGAGCTAGATGGTTCGTGGAGCTTGTTCATGATAAACCAAACGTTATCCGCCTCAGAAGCTGCCATGGGAAGTACTTGACGACCACCGATATACCATTCCTTTTGGGCATGACGGGTAACAAGGTGCTGCAGACGGTGCCCGATAAGATGGACTGGAAATTCCAATGGGAGCCTGTAAGAGACGGGTTCCAAATAAAGTTCAAGACTTGGTGCGGTAAGTTTCTGCGTGCGAATGGTGGGACGCCGCCGTGGAGAAACTCGATCACTCACGACGAGCCTCATACAGGCGCGACGCAGAGATGGGTTTTATGGGACGTGGAGATGGTTCAGGTGCCGGAGTCAGAGTCGGTAATGGAGTATATATCATCGGTCTCGAGCTTTTCTTCGGTGTCCGATGAGGTTTTGGATGCTTTGAGCGATGATGTTTTGGGGTCAGAGCCACAGTCGCCGATCTCCGTCGTGTCGTCGTTTAAGTCTCCGAGGTTTTCCATGGTTTCGACAGGGTCACCAAAGTTGTCACCCAAACAGGTACGCACTGTGCTTTGAAAATTCCTTCTTCCTTAATTAACTTGGTTTCTTATTAATCTCAATTTCATAATCAGAAGTTACAAGAAAATTTAAGAAATTAGTATACTTTATTACATAATTTGGCGTTGTAATCAATTATGGATCATACAATTACTACAAAGGACAAGACATAGATTAGAGTCTACGCCTACGAATTAAAGACACAGATTGTAGGTGGAGCTGAAATTTGACCAAATGAGATTAGAAAAAAAAAAAAATACATTATAAGTATATATTTTTCGTACTTAAAAAACTTAAAAAATAAAATTCTAAATTTTATCTTTAATTTTTATATGTTAATGTTAAACTTTACATCCTAAAAATATATCTTATCTTAAATTTTAAATCAAATCTCATATAATAAACATCATTCATTCTTTCGCTGAATCATTTGTAGGATTCGTGTTAGAATTTATTAGACAAAATTATATATAATTAAGGAGATTCGGGCTTAAATCGTTTTATTTATAGTAAGTATGCACTGTCAAATGGTTAAGAATTTGTATTAACCGACATTACCTTACAATCATTTTAAGACCAACAAAAATCCTCTGGTCCTTTTCGGTCTCCCTTTCTATGCGTCAATATTAAAAAATAATTTCTAAACCATAATTATACATTCTTAACCCTAATTCCTAAAATATACATGATACTTTAAAAATTTTAAACTCTAATCCTATTACTTAAATTTAAAAGTTTTAAGATGAGACACTAAAAAAAAGAATCGAGAGCATATGATTTCCATCCCCTAAAAACTATTAAAAAAGTTATTTACATTACATTTATAAAAAAATTACTCTTGATTTATATAAACTTATTAACTTTTTGAATTTTTTTTACTTAAGAGAAGAGAAAGGGAAAATTTACTCATAAAGTTTTGAACTTATAATCGATAGAAAAAAATATGAATTAAAAACTTTAATTATTTATCCCTTGTTCATAACTTGTAATAATTAGGGGTGGACTGATCTTATAGTCCATTTACTTCACCTAACCTTCCGCACTAGTTTCTTTCTCTACTCTGGATCACCACGTAGAAATACCACTTTACACATAGATTTGGCTTTTTGTGTGTGTGAAATCAATGGTGGTAATTGAGGCTCACAAGTTTCATATTGGCCATCAGGGATTCAACTTTTTAAACAGTCTAATCCCAATTCACAAATGAATGATTACTTGAATAGGTACATTAAGGATTGTAGGGAAAACACGTAATTATGACGTTAATCACGATCTTTATTAGTTATTACAATGAATGATGTCTTTTCCTTTACAAGTATAACTATTAATATCTTATATTCATGGTTTTTCCTTACCGGCAATGTCTTCTAAATTTGAACATAAACTCTTATGATAGTATTCACCCCGAAAAGCTCCTATTTTTGATTAAAAATATTAGGTTGTGAAGTAGGGTACATGGTCAGGGGTCATAGTCACCTTGGTTAAACCGGTTCATACTTTGGGATTGCGACAATTAGTAATAAAAAATTTTAAAAAAATATTTCTTAAATAAAAATAATTCATACACTTATTTTCATAAAAATAAAATATTCGAATTTGAATTTTAAATTGAAATATAGACATTTAACCTACTTAAACCTAAATAATAAATAAGTGAATGTAACATCCCTCACGTGCGCAATCACATCCAAAAGCTCACACGAAACTTATCCCCAAAGACTAATTTGTAAACACAACAAACAGCGTCAGAAAAATTGCCACGTCATTGCCGCGTATGCAATTTCCTTTCAACACTGGCTGGCGCTGACCGGCAGCTGCCTCGTATAATATATGTACAGACGCTGACATTTAAAAGCAAACACACGTACTCCCATTTATTGTATAGATCCATATTTTCAAACACTTCAGTTTCAGACAAACAGGAAATCAAGAGAGAAGCAAAACCAAGTTGGATTAAACAAGGGTTTGGTTGGTCTTTGATTCCTTATCAATTATTTTCTTTTTCCTTTGAAACAGACGAATTCCTACAAATTTAGAGCAGGGATGGAGTTGTTCCTTAACGCCAAAGCGGTGCGCCTACGCAGCCACCACGATAAGTATCTCGTTGCCGATGAAGACGAAGAGTCCGTTTCTCAAGAACGGAAAGGTTCATCCAAGAACGCCCGATGGACGGTCGAGTTCGTACCCGGGTTCGAAAACATCATCCGTTTAAAAAGCCTTTACAACAAGTACCTCACCGCCGGGAACCAGCCCTTTTTACTCGGGATGACGGGTCGAAAGGTGATTCAGTCGCTGCCGAAGAGACTCGACTCATCGGTCGAGTGGGAACCCATTAGAGAAGGGAATCAGGTTAAGCTCAAAACTCGGTACGGTAACTACTTGAGAGCCAATGGAGGGTTACCGCCGTGGAGGAACTCGGTCACACACGATATTCCTCATCGGACCGCCACTCAAGGTTGGGTGTTGTGGGATGTAGATATCGTAGAGATTCAAGTCAAATCTCCGAGCAGCGGTCACCCTCCCTCTGCTCCTCCTCACGCAGATTCATTGAACTTCGAATCTACTCCGCCTTCTCCAGTTTCAGCCCAACCCGGACACTATTCAAGACAAGAGGTTTAAACTTTAGAAATGAAAACTTCTATTTGCCTTGTCGAATATCGATTCTCTGATTGATCTCTTAACCTTTGTTATTGTTTTAAATTGTGCAGTCTAATGATTCTCATGTGAGTTCACCGCCGAAATCCGAAGGCAGGACGATATACTACCATGTATCCGATGAGACTGGGGAGGTCGACGATGAGGCTGTGGAGGGTTACTCTTTTACTTTTAAAGGAAACAATGTGGCTGAACTGACTCATAAATTGATCGAAGAAACCGGCCTTGAAGATGTGGTGGTTTGTACTCGCAGTCCTTTGAACGGGAAGCTTTATCCTCTTCGATTACAGCTTCCTCCCAACAATGCCGATATGCATGTTGTTGTTGTCCCATCAGCCTCCAAAGGTGATTAGGTTAGCCTTCTCTTTCTCCTTCAGTCATGCTCTGTTCGGTAATTGAAACTTATATCAGTCTCGTGATCGACTGGGCGAGAAATTTTGCTTTAGCCACCATGGAAGGAACATAAGAAATGCTATTACGATTGTAGATGGTACATTATACTTAGATTAAAGTATTCCCTTGCGTTTTTTCAGCTATAGGTTGGATTGGGATGTGTAAAATATTATTGTTGATGCTTGCTTCATTGATTGTTTCTTGATGTATAAGCTTTTCTACCGAACTTGTTTGTTTTCCCAGAATATATTTCCTGGGATTTCATTGAGTAATGATTTTAAGTTTGATACAACATGTTTGCAGTTTCCAACATATTACATCCTTTTACATTAAATGTTAACAAAATCGAAGCTAATATGAATCAAATCCCATATTAGAAGACAAATTCTCACAATATTATCTTCAAAAGCCAGTACTCGAAATTGTAATATATCTATTTAAATTTAATTTAATATACATTAATAGATTAATGAATTAAATATCATTAATTAAAAGAAAAAAAATTAAACTTCATTCAACATGAATTTTCTAGTACCCGTTTGGTCGATAATGTCCGCTTGAGAAGTTAAATTCTAACTTGTACAAAACGTTCGTTTAAGATCAAATTAGATGAAAAAAAAATCAATTTAAAGTTTTTAATATGATTATTTGATATTATTTTTCCATTCAATAATTTAAATTTATCCTCTTTTAGAAATTATGTTTTATCCTATTCTTATATCCTAATTTGATACATAGTTACCGAAGGTAGGGTGAGTAAAACTCAACTCGATTCGAAAAATCGATTTTTTCGATTCGAATCGAGGTGAAAAAACTCGACTCGTTTTAACTCGATTCGAAATTTCATAAACTCGAATCGACTCGAAAAAATTTCAAATTAAGTTCAAGTTACAAAAATGGAAATCGAATAACTCGAAAATTTTAGTAATTATAAAGGTTAATTGCACATTTAACTCATATAGTTTTATTTTCAGTCCCTTCTTTTTTATATTTTAATTTTCTTTTTTATAATATGGTCATGTTCTAGATTCATTTTTTATTTTATTTAATAAAATTTTTATTTGTATCTTTTATATTATGTTATTTGTTTTTTTTAATTTTTGTATTAATGTATCATTATTTTTTGTTTAGTCTTAGTCTTACCTAGATAAGAAGGAAGTTATTAATAAAGTCTATAATTTAATAAATGACATATTCATGCCTAAGATATTTGACGGTAATAATAATTTAAAATCTTTTTTACACATATAAAAAATAATATGAAAAAATATGTATGTAAATTTAAAGAGAAAACCGTTTAAATTATAATAAAACTATATTATAGTATTATAAATAGTATAATTAAAATTTATACATAAATCGAAAAATCGAATCGGCTTGAACTCGCTAAAATCGACTCGAATCAAAAAAATTTCAAACTATAAAATATGATGACTCGACTCGCTCGAACGCTCACCCCTAACGAAGGAGCACTAAAAATCGTTGATATTTTTCTTATTTAAATTATGAGTTTAATATTTATTAAGAAAGAAATTCTTCTTCCCTTTCCTTAGGTAGGAATTGTTAAAAATATTATTTATATATTTTTATATGATAAAATTACATTATAAGTATATAAAAATATAGAGATAATTATAGATTTGGTACTTTACTTTTACATGTTTTTCTGTTTTAATACCTCATCTGTTTTTGATAAAATGATATCTAATATTATATTTTGTTTCTATTTTAATATTTCGTCGTTAAAAAATAAACAATAAATTTAATAGAAAAAAAATCATGTGACAGGCTGAAGTATCAGTTTTTATCTTCTAGTCATCATGTCAGTCGATTAAAACTATAAAAAATTACGTGACAAGTTGATTAGGATAGTAAAAATAATGTGATTGTTTATCACATTTGCTTTTCTCTCTCATAACTAACACGCCACTTATGTTTTTCTCTCTTAATAATATGTTGTTAGTTTTTTAACGACGAAATATTATTTAATATTGGTTAGTTTAATAAAATATTATTTTTTAAAATATTATAAATTTAAAATTTAATATTATTAATAAAGTAATTGAATTTAAAGAGTTGGTTTAAAATATTTATTTCAGATTAAAAAATACTACAATTAGTCTTTTCCCAGATACTCCTATACCTTATTTAGTGTGAATTATGTAGTAACAGCTAATAAATGCTGTAGTGTCTGGCCTTATTGCTCGGTCTTAGCCTGCTAATATCTACTTGACTTAAAAATATTTATTGCTAAAGATCCTTATTAATCACTCTCTTTGTTACATTTAAGGTATTTAGTATTGATTTTTTAAAAATTAAAATTTTAAATTTTTTTATTATAATTATTTTAAATATTTTAATTTATTAAATTTTATAAAATATATATTTTTAAATTATTTGATTAAAGATTTTTAAAATATATTTTTTATATTTTTATCAATAATAGATTTAAAGTCATAGTGAATCAAAGTTAAAAAGATTTGACAAAAAAATCAATACTGAACAAATAAAATATGACGGAAGGAGTATGAAACAAATTAAATAAAAAATCTCATTTAAAATTTAATTTGATGGATAAATATTGATATAGTATATAAGAGAATATGAAATTAAATATATTTAAATTTGAAAGATTAAAAGAAGATTTAAATTAACTAATTTAAAAGATTAATAACGATATAGAATATAATCAAATAATTAGGAATAATCAAGATCTTGACCACAGTCTACATAATTTTACCTTTCAATTTTATTTTCTTATCAAATAATTGGTTTTATTCTCTTTATTAATTTAAATATTAATTAAATCCCTTGACTGCATTTCACGTCCCCAGTTTACTTTATTCCAGTCTGTTTCCCCTTTTTGATATCTTCACAAGCCTGTCACGTTTCTTTCGCAACTCAATTATTTATTTATTTTAGATACTAATATGAATATCTAACATATTTAAAATACACTATAGTTTTAGTTGACGCAAAAAATAGTTATAACCCACATATTTAAAAACCAAATGAATTAATTGAAAAAAAATTAACACCTACGATTTAATAGGCAGTGACAAAATAAAAATTAAATTTAGGTGAACAAAATATAAATAATCATAAAAATATATAAATTAAATAAATTAAAATTTAAGGTTCAAATAGATCATTATTCTTATATTTTTAATAAAAAATCTTATATAAAATAAATATATGTGATAATTCAATCAACAGTATAAATATAAGTGAAGTTGTAAACAACTTTTATATGTATCATTGGTCTTGTTTTCGTTCCTTGGAAGTGATTTTTAGTTAAGGGGAAAATTATCCATACAGTCCTCAAACTATTCCAAAATATCAATTGAATCCGGCGGAATTTAATCAAATAGATTCTTTGACTAAAATGTTAGTACTTAAGTAACTTGATGCGACAATTAATAGATGATGGACATCGAAATTTATTACATGGATGAATCGAAGATATCGTATTTTAAAAATATAAAATTTATATATTTTTATTAAAAAATATTTTTATTCTTTAAAATTTAATAAATATTTTAATTAATTAAAGTTTTTCATATTAAAAAAATGTCAAAAAGATTTTGTGTGTGGATTATTGTATGATATGTATATAAAAAAAAGGAAAAAAATCAAATAAGCGTGATTGCAGCGTTAACTCCAGCTAACTCGTTACCTGCTTCCTTTTGCGTCGCTCAACTCGGCCGACTCGGCGACCCTCTGTTTCCATCTTTTTAATTACTCTTTTTTACTTTTCCCACGACATTACATTCCCCTTTTAGCACTCAAACCCAGAAAAAAGTAATCTTTTTCTTCTTAAAATCCTGTGTTTCCCCTAAAAGTGTCGAGGCCAAGAGAGTGAAAAATGGGGGTTGACTACTACAACATCCTGAAAGTCAACCGTAACGCGACGGAGGACGACCTGAAAAAGTCATACAAGCGGTTGGCCATGAGGTGGCACCCGGACAAGAACCCCATCAACAAGAAAGAAGCGGAAGCCAAATTCAAGCAGATTTCTGAAGCCTATGATGTCCTCAGCGACCCGCAGAAGCGTCAGATCTATGACCTATACGGTGAAGAAGGGCTTCAATCGGCTGAATTATCGAGCCCCAATGGGTTTAGTGGCGGCGGCGGTTTCGGTGGTGGTAGGCCCTACAAGTTTAATCCGAGGAATGCTGAGGATATATTTGCTGAGTTTTTTGGTGGGTCGGAGAAGAGGTTTAATGGAGACGGTGGGGTTGGGAGTCAAGGGAACAAGAAGGCGGCGCCAGTTGAAAGCAAGTTGGCTTGTAGTCTAGAGGAGCTTTATAAAGGTGGTCGGCGCAAAATGCGAATTTCCCGCACTATTGCTGATGAATTTGGGTCAGTACATACAATTTTCTCTCGGTTTATTGTTTCATGTTGAAGCTTTAAACCATTTCTTTCAATTTTGGATATGATGAGTTTGCATGTTAATTTTTTGTTGTTAATCTGTGTTTATTTGTTGCTTATGTGATCTGGATTTTAGAGAAGAAACAGTCTGAGAATGGATGTTGATTAATTAAAGAGATTAATTCCTGTTAATACCCCACACAATTTCGAAAGCATTAAACTTCTATTAGAATATGGAATTGCTGAGAAATTATTGATGTGGAAAGATTTCTTCTTTTTTTCCTAAAGGAATTTAGGGGTTGACTTCTACTCATGCTTACTTCCTTTTGAAGTTGAATTCTGGGTTTTGGTTTATCAATTCTTTTTGAAGTTGATACTTAGTGCATCCTCTGTAAATTGATTGCAATTTGGGAATACCCTAATCCAAAGCTTTATATGGGTTGAATTCAAGTTCTTCCATTTTGGGTTTTGATAAAATTTGCATCGTTGACATCAGAATTTGATTGCTGAAACAGATCAATTGACTGCTGTAGAATTTGCTGCATATTGAATTATCCATTGCCGTTGCTTCCTCGGGTTTCTTTTTCATTGGCATGTTAATAGTTAATACACCAGAAGTGGTTGTTTCTATCATACATGTCAATGTTAGAGAATGAATATTAGGTGTTGCCTTTTATTCTTCGAAAAGGATTATCAGTCTATTAAGCCAGATTGTTTGATAATGTAGCTTCATCTGTTCTCATCCTGTCTATCGTTTTAGAAAATTCCTGCTTCTATAGTAAAACTATTAAATCTCTGGAACCTGACAATAGGAAGACATGTATGTTAAGTGTCGATCGGGGTCAGAACTTGGAAAGCTCGAACCTGGATGTTTGTTTGTATGTTTTAAGTTTTCGGGATTGAAAAATTGAGAAAGTATATCTTTTTGGAGCCAATTCCATCTTTTTTCTCCTCTACTTACATTGTTTTCTTCACTTATTGTTGTAAATGTTTTCTTCCCTCTGTTTGATGTACAATTAACTCTCTTGCAGTAAGCCAAAGACGGTGGACGAAATATTGAAAATAGATATCAAGCCTGGCTGGAAAAAGGGCACAAAAATTACTTTCCCTGAGAAAGGAAACCACGAACCCGGTTTCACTCCATCTGATCTTATCTTTGTGATAGACGAGAAACCGCATGCTGTTTTCAAGAGGGACGGAAATGATCTGATTGTCAATCAGAAAATCTCTCTTCTTGAAGCCCTCACCGGGATTACCCTAAGTTTGACAACCTTAGATGGAAGGAACCTCATGATCCCAGTTACAGAAATCGTGAAACCCGGTCATGAGATGGTTATCCAGAACGAAGGGATGCCAATCTCCAAAGAACCCAGCAAGAAAGGACACCTCAAAATCAAATTTGATATCATCTTTCCGACAAGGCTCAATACAGAGCAGAAGTCTGATCTGAAGAGGGCATTGGGGTGAGCCGATAAATAGCAAAGCAGTCCATGCCAGAGATCATAATCATCTATTAACACCGATCGATATTGATTGCCAAGTCGATGTAAATAGGTTTAATTTATATTTCTCGACGACTAAAAGATCAAGGACTGTGCATAAGTAGGAAACCAAGTTTGAAAGGGTTGCAAATAGTGTCTTGCTAGGGTGGTTGCCCCCATCTGCCACTTCGTTCCAATTGGAAAATTTCATATACACTCGAGTTTAGTGCTAGTTTGGTGTTGGAAGAATTTGAAGGAAAGACCTTATTTGTGTTGCTATGTCTTGAAAATGACTAATTTTATAAAGTCCTTTCTGTGTTGCTATAAGTATGACTGTATTCTTCTGATTTCTATAGTTTGTCAGTAAACAGCTTGGAGGGAGTCCTTCGGTTGATGAGAAAGGAGATAGATACTTCGATGAGTTTTTTTTAATCTAATTTGTAATTTTATCATAGTATTTAAACATATATATTATATATTAAAATTCATTAAAAATATTAATTTTGTTTATTAATTAAACCTAAGATACATAACCCTTCTTTACCTTGTCTTTATTAGTTTTATCTATCCAAACATGTATTCAATATTTCTTTCCTTTAGCCCTACTCTACTCCACTTTCATTTCCTTTACTGAAAAGTTATCCAAACATAGGGATAGGATTAATTTATGTTTGATCAGAATATGAGATTCCTACGTATTCTGGGACGGAACAAAATTGAAACCAAACGCCGTCAACATCGGGAATTTAATGCTTCGTGAAAACACCGTTCAAGGAAAACACAAAACAAAGGGAGTTAATGTTATTGTAATTAGCTACTCGTAAAAAAACCACCCTCCGAAAATAATTTAATATAATTTTTTTTTTTTGTTTTAAGATTATTATTTGAAAAATTATTTTTTTTTTAAAATTTTATCTATACCAAATCAGGTTTTTAAATTATTTTTTACTAATTAATTTATTTATCAATATTAAATATTAAATTTAATTATTCTTTATTAATTAGTGTAATGTATCGCGTTATATTGTCAATCGATATTTTTAGATCTTTTATTTTATTTTTTAAATTATAAATATCATATAACATAATTATAGAGTATCATATAACATTAATATCTTAAGAATAAAATTATCAAAAATTAATAATCAAAATTGATAAAATTTAATTAATTTAATTATTAATTTGAAAGACTTAATTATGTATAAAAATATTCAAAATTTTGATTTTTTTTCTTCTAAAAATATTAATAACCCTTAGGCCTTAAGCCTTAATAATTCTATTAATTTTTTTTTTTTTTGATAAGTGTGATTTATTATCCAAGACAAAAGAAGAACAACTCCTATGATACACTTTTAAATATGAAATCATGTTAAAAAAAAGGTGTAACAATATATTATAATTATTATTATTTAAAATCTTTTATTGTTTTATAACTTTCCTTGTCATCTAAATCATATGGCGCTGATTATAAGATTCAAATAATTTAAAACTTAATTAGGAGTAATATTTTTCTTGAAGTACAATTTTTTTTATTAATTGAAAATAATTTTATCAACAATATATTATAATTTGATAAATTTTGAGCTGAATTTAGATAAAATATGTTTGAATAAATAAAACTTGAAATAAATAATAAAAAAATTGCAGAAAAAATAATAAGTGGTATTAAATAATGAATATATTTTTATTAAATTAAAGTTGAGTTCGATGATAAAGTATATTATTTTTTATGAAGAAAATTTGAGTTAGAGTTCTTAAAATAAAGATATTAAAAGAAAAAAATTAAAAATTTAAACATAAACCGTAAAATAGATATATATCTAATTATTAATTTAATTTTAGAAATCAAGTGAAATAAAACTTTAAATACCAAATTGAACTTTAAAGCAATTCAAGTGGCTAATTTGAAAATTGGATATCAAATTATACCTCTTGCGTCAATATACCAAAATTAGTGGATTATGTCGTGAAGATTTGCCCGCCCAAACTGTATGTCAAACGGTGCTCCATCTCCACATTAAATAAGGGTTGCGCTTTTCGGTGGTATTGTTCGTTACTTAACTCTATCTTTTCCTTCCTTTTTTATTCTTCTCCTATCATTTCCCTCCTCTAGTCGCCTTAAAATACCTGAAGATGGAATCTTTTTGATTATTTTTATCTCCTTTTTTACCCGTCAGCGAAGTGTTTGGAGAAATGCCTGAACCATGGCAACCTTCACCTCCTCCAGCATTACTTTCGTCTCCCCCAATTCGTTTATAACGCACTTTCGTGCTTGGGTTGTCCCGTCCTGTTTCAACGGGATTAGCCCCGGGAAGAAAGGGTTTTCGGTGTCTCTGAAGCTGAATCCTGTGCGTGGTTTGGTGTTCGGGGAAGAGAAGAAAAGGGTTCCTTGTTGGTGCAAGAAAGGGTGGGACGACGGGGATTTGGCATTGGAGGCTGAGATATTGGAGTTCATGAGAAATAGTGACAAACCCGAGGCTTTTCCTAGCAAGGAGGAGTTGGTTGATGCTGGGAGGATGGATCTGGTTGAGGGGATTAAGAGACAAGGAGGGTGGCTAGCTATGGGCTGGGACTTGGATGATGATATTGATAACCGACATGGATTTCAGGAAAATACCTTCCCAGAAGAAGTTGTCAGGGTTTGGGATTTTACGGGGAAGGATAAGAAATGGGATAACCAGACTCTAGAAGGGGCTCAAATTGAAGTTGAAACGAATGGGACTCCTAATTTAGCTGTTAATTCCTCTAGCTCTACTTCTTCGTCTGGTAGATCACTGTGAGATTTTTAATTCTTTGGGATTTTACTTCCTTAGCTTAGTTTTTGTACTTGTTATTCAAATGCCTTACTGAATTTTGTTCTTTGTAGTTCTACTTCTATCATTCTCGTGTCTGAAACAAATAGTTACAAATGTTTTAATATTTCTTTCTCGTGGAAAAAGTGATTTGCTAATTGCTTGGACTTGCTATTGTTTGCGAGATGTTATTTGGATTTGGATGTGCTATGATTTTAGAAGAATTTATCTCGTGGAATTTCTTTCTGTAGCTATATATTTGTCATGTTTTGAATAAGTAAACAATAGCGAAGTTAAATGTGCTGCTTCCAATTAGTTCTTACTTTTTTCCTGCAAACTGATTAATCTCTTTCTGTGAGAGAAAAGGGGAGAATGCTGGAATCATGGGAGACTTGTATCCTTGGTAGGCTTTTGACAATTGTTTTTGTTTGTCCAGAGAAGTAGCAGCTGAGGATGATTGTGGCATTAATGGTATTCTGAGTCGTTTAGAGAAAGAAAGGAATGTGAACTTTGGGATTGGTTTCAAAGAGAATGGTGGTGAAGAAGAATCTTTTGTCCAAGCCTCAACAGATGTGGTATGTTGGGTTTATTAGTTTCAGAATCATTCTTACATCCCTGTATATACTGGTTTCATATTTTACTTCTATGGATAAAGATATTTGGTTTACTTTTTTAGGATAATTATGTCTCCACAATTGTTATCGATGTCTTATCATTCTGCGTGTTTTTTCATTTGATCATCAGCTTTCTGGTGTGGAATTTATAATAATCATAACCTTTTGTATTTGTTACATTGCAAAAGACAGTTGGTGGTCCTCGTAGAAAAATAATTGCATCATTCACTGATAGTCCTTCCCTAGTCAATGATACCAATGCCAATTTTAGTCAGAACCAGTCTCTATCAGGCATTGACGTTTTAAGAAATCCAACATGGAGAGAGCGGAGCCTTCAAAGAGGAGTATTTTCTGGCAAGGAATTTGAAGGTAGCCCATTTTTTATTTTTTGAACTATTCATGTCTGAAATTTGCATATTAGATACTTCTATTTGTACTAGTGCAACTTACCATTGCTGCTGATTTATCTCCAATGAAATGAAATGACCAACAGATATATCAGGGTATAAGACACTTGAAATAAGAAATAGATCCAGTGAGCTAGACAGCAGAAAAGAGTCACATGCTTCTGGAAAAGATATTAATCACAATGAAATACAAAGCCGTCTTGAGAACTTGAAGTTGGAGCTTTCATATGTACTGCAGACATTGAGGTCTAATGCTGATGAGGTTTTATCATGGGAGGTGAGCAAATGATTCGTGTTTCTTTTTTTATGTTAGCTTCAAGTGACCACTTTGCCAGATTCTTTTTTGTTTCCCCCCTCAAAATGGAAGCCTAATCAAAAGTATTTTTGTGGCTTTCCCTTTCAAGATAATTTCTTCACAAGTTGAATAGGACCTCCGTGCATTTTATTACTTTAGAAATACAAATAGAAAGAACTGGGAAGAACAAATGAAAAAACAGAGAATGGAAGGAGAGTATTAGAGGTGGAGGCAGCTAGTTCTATTCCAGATTTTATGCTCTGAAGGAAGAAAGCGTGATCAAGTGATATTTATACCAGTGGAAGGAATGGAGCTTTTATGTTTTTATGCTCCTTCTCGGGGATCAGCTATTCATAGATTGTATTTATGAGATTTTCTCTTGTTATCTTTCTCTTTAGGATCTGTTTGTTTACAGCTTAATTTAACCTGAAGGAGTACTTTGAAAAAGATGAAGAAAATTGAAGCTTTATTTTTTCAGCATGTGCTGACTGAGAATTTAATTGGACTTCTGGAATCTGGATTAGTTAGGAGCCTTTTTTTGTGCAGTTACCATGTATTTATATTTTGAGTTATTGATTAACTTTTAACCCTGATATAATAATGTCTAGGGTGATGGAAGTTCCACTGCTGATTTCAATAAGCTTTCTGATGCTTGGGAGTTCCAGGAAAATGAGATATTGAATGCCCAGGACAATCTGCGATCACTACGGGCAAGGTTGGCAGTTTTAGAAGGGAAGATGGCACTTGCAATAATGTATGCACTACTCATGCTAATTTAAGAAAATACCAATCTTATTTTACTTCAAAAGCATCATATTTCTACGCTTCTTCGACAGAGATGCACAAAAGACTGTGGATGAGAAACAGAAAAGGATTGATCATGCTCATAGAGCTTTACAGCTTCTTCGTACTGCTTGCATAGTGTGGCCTAATTCTGGATCAGAGGTGTTGTTAGCAGGATCATTTGATGGGTGGGCAACCAAGGTTTGCTCGCACCTCAAATTGACTAGACATAATTGATAATGACATATTTCTCTTGATCAGTGCACTCATTAATAAAGGTCAAGTCTTGATTCCCGTTGATAAAGCATGTGCATAAACTACCTGTTGTTTTGCTTTTATGCATCTCTCTTGACTTGGGGAGGACGTTTTCATGCTTTATAGTAAAGTGAACAGCAGTTGAAGTTGTTGAGAAAGAAAAAAAAAGCATCGAACAAAAGACGCAACTAAGCAGATACTTGTGTGTCTACACCTATACTTCTTTAACTTTAGAATGCTGGAGATACATGCATTATGTCCCAAAAGTGACAATGGATTGGAGTGGATGTACTAGAGTTTGATTGGGCATATCTTTAATTTGTGAAGCATTGGAAGAAAACTGTGAGTCCCTCTGGGCCGAGGTAGACAACACTTTACACATAGGGGTGGATTGTAACATATTATTTACCTGTAATGGTCCTTGCCGAACAGGCCCTGTTTTCCGTACTTTCTCTGTGCCCCTTTGAATGCTCTATATGGGTTGCTGTGTGTCTGCAATTAACTTTCCTGCAGCTTCTTCTTCATGTTTGGTGGGTTGATTGCGTATTCCCTTGCTTTAGAAATCTCTATGTGGCCACTACAATATTCATGTCTCTTACACGAGGGGTTTCATACTTTTCTGTTAAGCCTAGCCATGTGGCAATTAGTGATTTGCCATTCTTGTAAATCTGGATTCTTCTCATTGTTTTGTAGCCTTAATGAATTACGATCATAACTTGCAGAGGAAGATGGAGAAGTCTAGCAGTGGTGTTTTTTCTGTACACTTGAAGTTGTATCCAGGGAAATACGAGGTGCATATTTTCATGAACTTTGTTTCGATTCTAAACTGTTACTATTTACTTGCATGATGAATAACTCAGCACCTTTACCTTGTGTAGATTAAATTCATTGTTGATGGTGAATGGAAACTTGACCCCTTGCGTCCTATTGTTAACAATGGCGGATTCGATAATAATCTACTTATCATCACATAAAGAGGCCAAACTTCTAGAGGCATGCAGTGAGCTTGGTAAGACAATCCATCACAAAAAAAAAATGGTAGGACATAGGAGTCATTGCAGTTAACTTTTCGTTTTAGTTTTCCAATTTTCTTGTTGTAAACAAGTAGACTAGAGTTGGTAGAAGGCTGATTTTAATGATTCTTTTTTCTATGTAAGAAAATCATATCGGACCACCGTCCGATACCCATCTTCCCTTAAATGTTCTATTTTCTACCTGGTTGGTAATCGTATATTATTTTAATATCAAGATTTAAATTCATATAAGATAAAATAAAATAAATATTTTTGACGATACGGATTATTCACTACTTTGAACTTAAATATTACATAAATTATATATTCCATATATATCACGTGTAACGCCAGGCAAAGGTTGCCACGTTGCATCATTCTTATCAGCTGTTTATACGAAAATGATGGTGAAGACATTTTGAAATCGGAAAGCAGACAAACAAACAACACCCACCACTCTGTGCTTTCTTTTTAGTTAATCTCACCAGGCAAAGGTTGCCACGTTGCATCATTCTCCTCCATTTGATTGAGCAATGGTGTGAAACCCATATCCGTCTAGTCTTTGTAAAAAGCTAGAGCTCAGCTGCTGCTTGGTTTGAAGTTTGGAATTGTGAGACCTTGGAATGGTCTGGCTCTGTTTCTGTGATTTGGCTGGGTGCAAGGACAGCGCACGTGGATGATTAGAACCAAACCATCACCGTGAATACGACCCTGGACTGTGGTGGTCGGCAGAAATATCTGTATTCATTGCTCAGCACTTGCCGTTTTCCTGCTCATTCATCTTCCATCGCCTTCGTAGTCAATGTTAACTTTAATTCCCCTTTCATTTTCTTGTCCATTTTGACACATATATAGTGTGATCAAGAACTTAATTTAGTGACAAAGAAGATATTTTTTTCTCGCAAAAGTTGTGTTAGTGTTGTTTTCAAAGTAACATTTGGATCCAAGTATTTTTTTTCCACTTTGAGTGGTTTTGAATTCAATACGATCGAGTTTCGAAGCTACAACAACATTACCAAACCAATGGAAACATGTTTGACTAATGAAACCTTGTTATCTATGGATGATGATGCAATGCATTGACTATTATTAGTATTAGTGCAGCAAGCAAGATGTTGAACGTGACTATTTTTGGTTAGGTTGATGTAACTAAGTCATTCAATCAATGATAAGAGTTGAAAAAAGAATTGATTAAATAATTTCAACCCACAATTTTATACGGTAATATATGTTTTTATTTTTTAATATAATTGATTATTTTTTAAAATTTTTTTGACTATTTAAAAAATGACTTTTTTTTAATATACGTATTTTCTTTTAATTTTTTTTGAGTTATTTATACGGTAATATATGTTTTTTATTTTTCTAGTATTTAAAAGTATATATAAAGCTATTTTAATTTAAATAACTTTAAAAAAATAGTGTTATTTTTTATTATTGAGATCACTCAATGAGTTTAATATACAAAATCTTTTGTCAATATGGCAATATATAAAGATGAATAATATATTGAGATATTTGATTTTGATATAATAGAGTAACAAATATTTTGGGATTTAAACAAATTTGTAAAAATATTTTAAAAGTTTATAAACTAAAAAAAACATATTTGAAAGATTTTTAGATAATTTTTTATTTGTTTAAATACTTTCAAATCAAACGGAAAGTTAAAAATTAATTATTGGTATCAATACAACTATGAACATCCTATCATCCCATATAAAATTTTAGTAGCTAAAACTAAATTGGTAGGACTTGGTAGTACAAATACGTGAGACAGTATATAATACACTTGCATAATATATCAATATCTTTTATTATAATGTCAAACGAATTTTTTTATTTAAAGCATGTATTGATACATCGACTTGTACCAATATATCTTATATTAAAACTATATTTGTGGATCAAATTAAAATTTTTAATAAATAATAACGAACATAAATCATTGCACGATGGACGGTTAAAGAAAAAGAATGATAAAAGATAGTTTAAAATACACGAGACAATATATGATACACTTGTGTGGCATGTAAAATATATTTTTAAAATATTAGAGGTGTCACGAGCATATAGAAGTGTTTGCAATTCATATTCGAGGCAAAAAAATATTTTTTTATAAAAGGAATATCTTTATTCAAAATATAAACCTAATTAATAATTAAACTAAAATCAAATTGTTATTTCAAAATGTCAAAAAAATAAACGTACTGGTATCATACGTTGTGAGTGTTAATTTTTCTTTACACGTAATCAACTTTTAAACCTAAATTTTTAAAAGAATGAATTTATGAATGTTTTTATAATGTCCGATCTACTAAAATAATCGATGAAGACTCTAATTATTTAAAAAAATATCAAACTAAAAAAATCTTAACTTTTAAAAATTAATCGTACAAAATATTTTTACCGGATAAAAAAATTTATTTTATCAACCAGAAACATACAATTTCAAGCAGTTCCATAAATTTATACTATTTCTTACAAGTGGATGCAATACTAAAGAATATAGTAAACGATTTGACTTAATAAAGTGACGACCAAAACGACTGATCTTCCACCGGTAATGAAAAGTTACAAGAACCGAGAAGTGCATCAGAGTAACAGTCGAACTTCGGGAAGAACAATGGTAAGCTGCGATCATTATTTTCATCTGGTTCGAATACGTTGGACGAATCCACAAGCTCCATGCCATCAGTAAAACATGGACTGTTGGAGTCAAAAACATCGCTTTTAGCCGAACAAGCTTCTTCCTGTTTACATGCCAGAAACATAACATTTGATGTGTCCGAATTCGGGTTTTGAGGTCCATCGTCGGAAGAATTCACGTTCCCTTTTTCTCTAATAAGCAACTTCTCTTTGAGTATAACCACCTATTACATATAAATTGAATAATGATCAAGTCCAATTGAATCGAATTTTATCTAGACAATGCTTGAGCCAAATCCCAAAGGGTTTACCTCGTTTTGCAAACCATCTTTCTCCTTCAGAAGATGATCGAAGTCAGCCTTGAGCTTCTCAAAGCTATCTCTCAAAGAATCATAGTCCTTCTCGAGTCGTTTGTTCTTCGACCGAGCTCGCCGATTTTGGAACCAAATGGCAACTTGCCTGGGCTGTAGCCCGAACTGTTTTGCCAGCTGCAACTTCCTCTCTGAATCGAGCTTGTCTTCGACCTCGAAGCTCCTCTCAAGAAACTCAACTTGTGTCACCGTAAGCCTCCTTTTCTTTCCGGCTACTTGGTGGTGACTGCACCACCCATCGAAATCCTCATCTCCTCCATTAACACAAACAAAACCCATTAATGAACGAGAAAATTGGAAGATAAAAGAAGGGAGAGTTAATATAAAGTAAAATATAAATTATAGTTACCCAGAATAGCAGATGAAGAAGATGGCATCCATAAAGACTCCATATCTGCAGAGGAAGAAGAAAGATGTTCCCTTAGCAAAACACTCTTTATCTTTTCTTTGTTTTTTGTTGGTATACCTCAAAAGTCTCAAAAGCTTATGTCTTTGTGAGTCCTGAGTTATTGAGTTTGATCTATGACTCGTCATGGCCAAAATTTGTGACTGGAAACACTGTACTGTGGAAAGTTTGAAAGCAACCAAAGCTTAAACCCATAACTCACAACGAAAAGAAAAAGATGAAAAATAAAGACTTTGGAGTTTGTTTTTGGTTTGAAATGGAGTGAAAGATTTGGTTGAATCAAGTGGATTGGGAGGTTTCCTTTAAGATGTGTTGTTGGCGGAAACTAGAAAGTAGACAGGGAAGAGTTTGGGTTTATATCAAAGCTTCACTGAAGGGACAGGGGAACCGTAATTTATGTTATAACTTTTTTTTTTTTTTAATAAGATATATTCTTTATTTTTTTTAAAATAAAAATAAATACCATTCTCTAATATCAGACAGAACTTTAGAATCAAGCCGAATAATAGCTTAACAGAATTAATGAGTTTCTATTGAAACGACGTCGTTTCGAAGAAGGTATTAATTCTAAAGATCCAAGGAGCAGATATGGAGGACACCCAAAGAATGAAATTGGGCCAATATTTTTAAACCATATCCAATACCTAATTGCATGAGCTTATTAGCCTTTTATTAAAAGGAGGCCCAAAAAATAACCTTAAATTAACAACTCAAAGTAATATTTGTAAATATAAACATGGGAGTTTGATTAGATAACCTTTCGAGCCAGTTGAGTTGATCAATCTTATTTTATAGCTTAAATTTTATTCGAATTTTTTTTATGTTTATGATATTCTAATTAATTTATTTTAAATTTAAACCAAAATTTAATGTGAAAACAACTTTTTTTTAGTGACCAAAAATATCTGTGACCTGTCATGCAAAACTTAAAAATATCAATCTTATTTTTCTTACCTGTTATTTTCCTAGGAACATTTACACATTTCTGTCCTAAATGCGATGGATGGATTCAAGGAAACAAACTATTAATTGACCCAAAATGAAACTATGAATTTTTAAAATAAAAAAAAAGTTGACACAGGACCACAACCTTTTTAAAATTGATAGTAATCTATCAGTTAAACATTTCACAAATTGTTTAAAATACAAAATAAACATAAATTTGTTCGAATCAACTTGACTCGTAAACTTAATAAATTTAATTGTATTATCTCGTGATTTTTTGTGGGGACAATTTATTCACTCTTAATGGTCTACGTATTTTTTTAATAACTTATAAGTTTAGAAGCTTAATCGCTCTAAAATGTCTCAATCAGATTAAATATTGAACATTCGTGTCATTGGTCAACCTACAACAACCGTATGACTCTAAATGTGTGGAGTTGTTGAGTTTAACAAAATGTATAATCTTTTCAATTTAACAATTTAGGATTTTTCATTAAAAAAATAGATAAATAAATAAACAATTTTAGGTTGGTAATTATTTTTAGTTGTCTTGTGAGTTGTAACAATTCATTACCGGATGGTGGTGTCCAATATTATAATCCCTTGTGTATCACGTTTTTCTTAATTTAAATGTTTCTTGTTAGGTTTGAGATTCTGTAAATGAAGCTGGAAAATAAAGCACATTCTTGTTTAATAATCTTTGAAATATGCTTAACTTGACCAGGAAATGCATGGTCCCATAATCTTAAAGGTGGGACCCTCTCAATTTTTTTATAATGATAATAGAATTTTTTTTAAAATATAAAATTAATTTTATAATCTCTCTAATCTTTTTAAAATTTTAGGTCCATCAAAATTTTTAATTTTATTTTGGTATCCTCCATAAATTTTTTCTTTCATTCTTGTTTGGGGTGTATTTAGTGATGGATATTTGATCGAATTGAATTAAAAAATTTAGAGTTATTTAAGTTGACAAATCATATTTTATGTTTAAATTTTAATTGAATTTTTCCATTCGATTTGAATTTATAAAATTCGAATCGAGTTATTAATTTTTATACAAATTTAATTATATTTATTTAATAAATGACTTTCTCTAATATGTATTCATTCTTTTTATTATGTGTGAGTAAGATTTGAAATGTTACTTAATAAAAAATATATCTAAAATTTATTTATATTATTATTTTTAAAGAAAAATATTAAAGAAAAAATATTGATGGAAGTATAAAGGATGCAAAGAATTGATGAAAAGAAATAATTTAAAAAATGCAATTAAAGGATCAAATTGAATAAAATATAATAAAAATGGAATTATATAGTATATATTATATAGTGTTAGGAAATTATGTGATCTAAATTTGTTAAAAGAAGACTTAAAATGAAAGGGAAAATAAAGAAATGATGAAATCGTTAAAGGGTTAATATATATATATATATATATATATATTAAAAATATGAATTGAAACCAAACAAATATTTTATAGTGGTTTATAAACTTATGATTCAAAATAGATTTAAAATAAATGAGGAATTAAAATAGCGAGAAAATCATATAAGTTTGAGGAACTATATTATAAAAAGATAAAATTTATTTTTAAAAATACAAATTAAAGTTAAATATATATATTTTGTAGTGATCTAAGAACATGTGCTTCAAATTAATCAAAATAAACTTAAAATAAAAAATTTAAATAAAAAATTATAGGCTAAATTGTAAAACTATAAAATTCAGTTTTATAAAACTATAAATTATAAAAATAACCCTAAATTTTCATAAATTATTTAAATTAATTCAAATAATATAAATTAAAAACAATATTTTTAATTCTGACTCGAGTTTTATCTGCTTTTAATTGTCTTTGATGCCAGAGCATAAAATTATGTGGAGAGGCATGATCCATCAAACTCGGACAACGCTCCTTGAATGTTAACCAAATTTCTTCTTTGTGTGAGATGCAATTCTGGCAGTTTATGAGGGATTAATTACACTTAATTAAGGTTGTTAAGAGTGTCTAAGAAATGAGCATCAATTAATGCTTCCTAGAAACCAAACTCTACACGAGGAGAAATTATATGAGCCCGGCTTATCATGTCAGCTATGGTCTCATTCAATAATATTCACTCAATTCACCATTAATTTTTATCTCATTTTTTTTTCAACCAATGAATCTTCACTCATAATTTTCATGTCATTTTAAAAATATAACTTCTGAAAATTATATTAATTACATGATTGATTAGTGATGGAATGAATGATTTTTATTTTTTATTGGTCAGAGATTACAGCTGACGTAATAGACCGGACCTATAATATAATTTCTCTTAGACGAGGTTGATTTTGATTTTAACCTAATTCTAAACAAAAATTGAAGGCAAATATTAATATCACTAAACATAGGCCATACATAGGTAGGGAAATAAAAAATCAAGGTTGTTAAGCTGCTGCATCCATAACGATTGTAATAATTTGTGGAAAATGAAGAAAAGCAAAACTTCATGTAGATAATTGTAGAAAATAAAAATTCACATACCATATTATATATTTTGTTAGAAAATAGGCGTTAATAATTTAAGACAAATAAAAATAATTATCTGTAAAAAATAAATACAATAAAATTATTATTATATTAAATATGACAAAAATAATTAAAAAAATAATACTTTAAAAATAAAACATTAAAGCAATAAATCCAAATTGTTGTCTTGTATCCGGACAAGAATTCAAATGAATAGATTTGCTGAAATCAATAATTCAAATAAATATTTATTGAGCTAATTATATATATATATTAAAGATTTAAGTAATTAATTTAATTAATTATATTTAATCAATTGGTAAAGTTGTTCATCCTTATTTTTTTCATATTTTTTTAGATTATAAAAGAATTTCTAGCACACAAACTCATACCCTACCTCCCTAAACTACTTAAAGCCAATTTTACATCGCTATTAAAAGTATGATATTTTTTTAAAATTGTTTATCTAAAATTGAATCGTTTTAATATTATTGTTTAAAAAATATTTTTTTTACGTAATCAATAATCAATTAATTTAACAAGTCTTGTAAATTATATTAAGAGTTTAACTTGTGATATCACGAATAAAAAATTGAGTTGTAAGAATCATCCTTATAATCAATTTTTATAAAACTCAATTAAAATTAATTAATCAATTAAATATCAATAATTAAAAAAATATTATCAAATAAATATCATTTTAAAAATATATATAATAATTAATTTTATAAATAAATAAAAATAAATATTTTTTTTCTGTGATCGTAGTCTACTTCCATCGATGACCTTTCAACCAACAACTTGATTGTTGTTTGATCTATTCATCATGTGTGATGTTGTAAACTTAATTAATTCTTAATGTCAATCGCTAAAGTAGTTGGAAGCTAGCTGGTTGGTCCGACTTCGAATAATAAAATATATTTCTCCTAGCTACGGGACAAAGCAAAGTTGAATAGGTCAATTCGATCGGAAATTCCAAAATTATTTTGAAGTAGTTTCTCATCTGTAATTTTTTTTTTTGTATTATATGAGTAGTTGAGATATAAATATAAGTAACATTTATATTAGTATAAATTTAAACGTATTTAGTACATCCAAAATAGATTTGTATCAATAATCTTATTGTAATTAAATTTAAATGTCATAAATTTAAGTATGTCTTAAAATTGAGGCTTTGTGTATATAGAAAATTCTTGTTGATAGATTTATTCACTAAAATCAGATATACAAATCGAATTAATCTAAATTAATTAAGATAAAACACCAGAAAATCGAATAAAAAATGGGAACTTGGTTCCTTGAATTGCAATGCTATTGTCTATTTGCTTGGTCTTTAATTAAGTGCATTGAATATGATATTCTGTTTGGACTTTTGCTCCCTCAAATGATGAAATTTCACAAATCGTAACAAAAATAGTAGTTTTTAACAATTTCCCATTTTCGTTTCAAAGATACGAACTTTAAAAACAAAAAGCTTTCATTTTTATGGAAAACCACTTGAAAGTAAAGTCAAATAACCCCTTTTTTTTCTACTGAGAAAACATGTGACAATTTATGAAATTTGTAAGAAAATTCCTAGTATTTTTTTTTCTAGAAAAAGAAAATAACATAAAATTCATAGACACCTGCCGGTAGGTTTATACCTCTGCCATCAATTAAATGACAAATCAATATTAATTCCCCCCTTAAACCGGTTGATCTTCATTAATATGGATAAGATATATTTCTAAGAAAAGATAAATAAACATGATGTTATAAAAAAATAAACAAGGAACAAAAAAATAAACTTTAGTACTCTAAAAAACATATTGTAAGTAGATGGACCGATCGATTACATAACGATTTAAATTTATTTTTTTAAAGATAAATATTGTTTATTTTATTAATAAAACATTTATTATATTTACATCCAATAATTTATGTAATTATTTTATAAAAAATAATCAGGATAAAACTCAAAAAATCGGATAAAAAATATATACTCTAGAATCCTCGTCATAGGAAGATGTCTGAAAATATGAAACCTTGAATAAGAAATTTACAGAAAGGGCAGGTAGTTTGTCAGTGATGATAAGTTGACTAAAATAACAATGGTAGTTGAATTAAGGCTTGACTTTTAAGACAGGAGTACTTATTCGAAACATGATACTTTTTTTAAAATAAATAACTTTTTTTTCGTAAAATAGTATATAAAATTTTAAAGGATATAATTACTCCTGCTTTTCCAAAGAAAAATGTGATTATTTAATTTTCAGCTGTATTGGATTTTTTTAAGACAAGATTTTATTGGATTTCTTACAACACGTGAGTTGGTGTTTTTGTTGATGATTTTGTTATATAATATCTATGTTATAATTGTTTAAATTATTTCATTGATAAAATAAATGATAGTGTACTTATATTTATTTTTTAAAATAATATCACTATTTGATTTAGAGATGAACCGAGTGGTTTAGACTTAAAAAAATAATTAAATTTTAGAAATTATAAATCCTAATCTAATGGTTAAAAATGTTCAACTTACTTTATTTTATATGATTTTAAACATAAAAATATAATACTCACTATTTATAAAAAGATTCTTTCTTTTAAAATATAATTTTATTTTTCATACTTGATTTTATTTCAGTCCGTTTTATTATTTTCATGTTAAAAAGTACAATCCGATTGTAGTAATAATAATCTTTACGTTATTCTATTAAGGAAAGGTGCAATAATAGATCTAAATAATTAAAATTTATTAAGGTTATCAATAATTTATTGAGCATATAATTTAAAGTTTTTTTTATTAGGCTGTCATATCAATAGGGTAAATGACCCAAGTAAGTATATTTTTTTCCCCGAAAAATAAAGTAATCACGAAATTAAAGGAGACTAATTAAATCGAAAAAAAAAATATTAGATAAATCATGTTCATTATGTTATTTATATTTTATCACGATAAATATATTTCATCTAATAGTTTTTCCAAAGAAAGGGTTACTGGTGCAAGCAAGGGGTTTAGTTCGACCATGGATATAAAGGGGGCGTTAGGAAAAATTAATTGTGGGAGTTAAGTGGAGCGTTGAGTGATACCAGTGCTTCATTTATTCCTCCCATCTGCCCTCTGCCAGCCCCAACCATGGTTACTACCATTGCCTTTAAATCCATCCCTTAATAACACACTCATCCCATCACAACAACACAACTGTACTTACTACTCTTTACTTCTCCACCTGTTTGGTTTCACTTCTGTCGACCAAAACAATGGCTCCCACGTTGCCGGATTTATCAAACTCGGTAAAGCTAAAGTATGTGAAGCTTGGCTACCACTACCTCGTCGACCATATCATTACACTCACGTTGGTTCCTGTCATGGTTGGGATTGTTGTAGAGATTGTTCGTTTAGGACCCGACGAGCTCGTTAACATGTGGAATTCGGTCCATTTCGATCTCATTCATGTATTGTGTTCTTCTTTCTTGGTCATCTTCATTGCCACGGTTTACTTCATGTCGAAGCCGAGGTGTATTTATCTTGTGGATTATGCGTGTTACAAGCCCCCGGTCACGTGTAGGGTTCCTTTCGCTACTTTCATGGAGCATTCCAGGTTGATTTTGAGTAACAATCCAAAGAGCGTTGAGTTCCAGATGAGGATTCTCGAACGGTCAGGTCTCGGTGAGGAGACTTGTTTGCCTCCGGCTATTCATTATATCCCTCCCAAGCCGACGATGGAGGCTGCTAGAAGTGAGGCCGAGGTTGTGATCTTCTCGGCTATGGATTCTTTGTTCGAGAAGACGGGGATAAAGCCGAAAGATATAGATATTCTTATTGTCAATTGTAGTCTGTTTTCGCCGACGCCGTCGTTGTCTGCCATGGTGATTAACAAGTACAAGCTGAGGAGTAACATTAAGAGCTTTAATCTTTCCGGGATGGGGTGCAGTGCTGGGCTTATCTCGATCGATTTAGCTCGGGATCTTCTCCAAGTACATCCTAATTCGAATGCAGTTGTGGTCAGCACGGAGATCATTACTCCGAATTACTACCAAGGGAACGAAAGAGCTATGCTCCTTCCCAATTGTCTCTTCCGCATGGGTGGCGCCGCGATCCTCTTGTCAAACCGTAACTCCCAGAGGTGGCGAGCCAAGTACCGCCTCGTCCACGTCGTTCGAACACACAAAGGTGCAGACGACAAGGCCTACCGATGTGTGTTCGAAGAAGAGGACAAGGAAGGCAAAGTCGGGATCAATTTGTCGAAAGATCTCATGGCAATTGCAGGGGAGGCTTTAAAATCCAACATTACAACAATCGGACCATTGGTTCTCCCAGCATCAGAGCAACTTTTATTTCTCCTTACTCTCATCGGGCGTAAAATCTTCAACCCCAAGTGGAAGCCTTACATTCCAGACTTCAAGATGGCATTCGAACACTTCTGCATCCACGCAGGAGGACGCGCAGTCATCGACGAGCTGCAAAAGAACCTACAGTTCTCAGCAGAACACGTCGAGGCATCGAGGATGACGTTACATAAATTCGGCAACACATCGTCGTCTTCATTGTGGTACGAGATGAACTACATTGAGTCCAAGGGGAGGATGAAAAAGGGTGACAGGATTTGGCAGATAGCTTTCGGGAGTGGATTCAAATGTAACAGCGCCGTATGGAAGTGCAATCGAACCATCAAAACTCCGACAAACGGCCCTTGGGACGACTGCATCGATAGGTATCCCGTTCACATCCCGGAAGTCGTCAAGCTCTAGGCCGCATCAAATCGGAACGACATATGTGTTTGGGTAATTTGCTAAAATCATGAACTTGTTATCCTAGTGAAAATCCTGCGTTTATCTCTCTCCCCCTTTGTATTTTTCTTAATTAGCTTCTCTTTTCAAGTCATGAATTTGCATAGATACCTACAATGATCCCCATTTATGCGTTTATTAATGTATGTATCCCTTGCAAGAAAAAAAAAACAGTGTGGAAACATGTTGGATTAGCTCTTGTAATAAAAACCTGGAATAATAACAGAATATGCTATACTAATGCCTGATTGTAAAAACAAATCGGTATATCAGAATAATAACATTTGCTTATATTTTGAATCGTTTTGGGATTGCCTTTGTCCCTGTAGGGTATCCTTATTAATGTCTGTTGCCATCTTGGTTGTTTTCAACCGGTCCACTCGGCTCTTGGTTTCCTAGTAATTAATATTGACAGGTCTTCGATTTCAGCGAAAATCGATTTAGTTTGAGTTCAAACGATTCTAAAAATTTAATCTAGCTTTAATTTTCAAAATCAATAATTTGATACTACGATTTAAATCGAATATTTATTTAAATTAATTAATTGTTGGTAATTTTTCTTTATTAGTTGAATATAAGAAAAGCAAAGTGATTGATAACTAATTATTTTTTATTTGTTTAACGAAATAAATATATAATTATGAACTTGTTTATTACATGAAGTTGAAAGAATGTTTGTGATGCAAGAAATTACCGCAAATGTTGGGTGAGTGTGTCTCTTTGGTGCAATCCGTTAATTTTGCAGACTCCATTTTTCGTGAAGGGTCCAATTATAGTGAATTCCAATTTTTTTAGGTCAAAATCCCTAATATTAAATAGACTAACATTTTAATATACGTAATGTTAAAAGATGAGTCTATTACGTGCGTCGAACATTGTTGAACACCACTAACAGTGAATACCGCTGAACACTATTAAATTAATTAATAAAAATTAAAAATTTTAAGGACTAAACATATAATTTCAAATAGAATTTAAACAAATTATATATATTATATTTAAAAAATTTAAAATAATTTATTTAAATTATTTTTAATTTAAAAATAAAAATATTAAATCCAAAACTTAAAACCCTAAACTCAAGCTAAAAATACTAAACATTAAATCCTAAAATCTAAAACACTAAATCATAAACTCTAAACCCTAAAACAATAAAACCATAAATCATAAAATCTAAAAATATAACCATAACTTAAACCCTAGAATAAAAAATTTAAAACTCTAAAAATATAAACCCTAAACTTGAAACCCAAAATTAGTTTAAGATTTAGATATAAAGGTTTAGGTTATTTTAGGGTTTAGATTTAGTGTTTATGGTTTAGTATTTTAAGGTTTTGTATTTAGGGTTTTGAGATTTTATATTTTAGGGTTTTAAAGTTTAATATTTAGTGATTTAGGTTTTGAATTTTGATTTTAGGGTTTAGAGTTTATAATTTTTTATTTTTAAAATTAATTTAAATTAGTATTTTATTCAATTATTTAAAAATAAAATAATATATATAGAAAATAATTTAATAAAAAAATTATTTTAAATAATTTTTAATTATATATTGAGTCTTTAAATTTTTAAACTTTAATATAATAATGTTCAGCGTTGTTCATCATTAGTGATGTTCAGCGGTGTTCGACGCCCGTTGTAGAATTTTTCAATGTTAAAAAAATGTTTTTAATATTTAAATAAATAATTATTTGACTCTTATTATGTTTTTAAAATAATTTAATTTTAATATTTTATATTAAATTAAAATAATTTATCCATAAAAATAGTTTGCATGGTGGAGGTTATTGCATGAGAGAAACAGTAGAGTTTATATTACCATTTAGTGCAGAACTGATTTAAAGGTTATGGTTGTATATATCAATCCCTCAATAACGAGAGTTTATCGGATGAATCCTATTTATCACGTTATTCATGGTCTAAATAATTATAACTGTTTATTTTTAAATAACTATCTAGTAACTACCCATCCATTAATTACATGTTGGGAAAATGTGATGATTCATCTTAAAAAAATTAAGATAAATGATTCTAATTACTTAAAATCCCGAATGACATAATGAACATGGTTCACCTAATAATTTTTCCTCAACAACCAACGACTTAATTCCTCGATACATAGTCGGGAATTTATAACAAAACACTTTCTTTTCCCGAACCTTATCCATCAAAACCCTGTTGAGTTTGAAGCCGTTGTTTCGGTCCTAATGAACTCCAACTATGGTTTATTTTCTGAACTGTGATAATTAAATGTTTGGACCGTAAAAGTTATAAGCATACGAGGTTTGATTTTCAGATGTTATAGGATACAGTCAGTGTATCTTCCAAATATCTCCTCAAATGATCAAGGTCGTTGATACGTTGATGTATATTCAAAGAAGTTGTAACCATTCTGATTCGGAAACGTTTCACCAGTCTTGATTTGGTGAATTTAATGTAGCAAAGTCTTGTTGATAAATTTCAACAAAATGAATGGATATGGAAGGTTGAGTCACTAAGCAAATAGACCACACAAACGTCAAATGCACTAGAGTAATACGCAAGTATCTTTATTGAAGTATTTTTTATAATTATTTTAGGGATAAAAGTAGAAAATCATAAAAGTTTTTGGATTTTATATAAAAATTTAAATAGAGAAAGATAAAACCCAAGGATTCCTCCCTCCATCAAAAATTGTTAATATATTAAGAAAAAAATATACATTCAGATATTTATTTTATCTCTAACTCGATCATATATATTCGTTCATTTATATCTAATTTTTATGAATTTTTTAAAATTTATATGTTTATATTAAAGTTTAATAATATCGTTATCTTTTACCTATATTTAGAAAAAAGTAAAAACTTTAAAATATTCTGAAGTTGATGGGTTCAAAGATATACGAACATTCAAATTTCATGATGAATGTATAGCGTGGAGATTAAGACGGTTTGTCTTTGAAGGCATTTTCCTCCGAGATGTTTGGCGGATGTGCAACAAAAATTTAAAATATGAGATTTTTATGAGGTAAGATTCACTTATATAAGATAATTTAAAAAATTATATATTGATTTAAGATTATTAGATAAGTATAAATTCATTATTGAGATTATTCATTCTTCCTCTCGAAATCTCTTTTTTAAACTTTTAATCTCGACCATTAATTTATATTTCAATAACTTAAATTTAATATAATTTTTAAATTATATAACCAAACTTTTATCTCTTATCCTCAAAATGTTCAAAATCAATGTAAAAAACATTGTAATTTTTATATTACGTTAATATATCTTACCCATGGATATTATGCTGGCAATTGGAAGCCTAAACTACACTTCCTCAATTGTATGACAAGATTGTGCGTGGAATATTTATGGGTTGAAGCCCAAATGAAACTGTTTTGCTTGTAAAAGCCCAGTTAAAACCCAAATGACCCATTTATCTAAATTTGCAGGACCGTATCTGGATTTGGGTAGGTGAGATATCCGGGTAAGGCTCAAAATTTTTATAATGTGTTATATTTGTATAAAAATAATTTTAGATTAATTATATATTTTAATATTTATTATTAGAATTTTTTCTAATTTTTATTAGTAATCCCTATTTTTTTCCTAAAATTTATTATTAGGACTTATTTTTATATTTTTAATATTTATTATTAAAAGTATAATTTCCATCCCATGTATTTCTTATTTCGGATATATTATTAAAATTTAAATGTTTTCTTATATTTATTATTAAAGGTTTATTTTTTTAATTTTTATTATTATAAAAATAATTTATTTTCAATATTTATTATTAGGGGTGTAATCTTAAAATTCATTTTTTTATAATATTTATTTTTATTAAGAGTTTGATTTTTTAATATTTTTTATTAGGGTCTTAATTTTTTTAGAGATAATGATTCAAATACAGTCCACAACTATAACAACGATGGTTGTTTAATAATAGTGATGTCGTCCAAATCAAAAATATTTGTAATCATTATATTTACAATAACATATATTATTAAAAGTTTACAATCACGATATTTACAATGACAACAATCAATATATCTATAATCATAATAATACAACATTGCCAAAAATATAATCGTACCTATAATTTAAATTACTGATTATGATTTAATAA
This sequence comes from Abelmoschus esculentus, assembly GCA_035048815.1. Classification (NCBI taxonomy): domain Eukaryota; kingdom Viridiplantae; phylum Streptophyta; class Magnoliopsida; order Malvales; family Malvaceae; genus Abelmoschus; species Abelmoschus esculentus. The sequence continues at coordinate 1,684,926 of JAUCBN010000031.1, read as the reverse complement.
TATAATTTTTTTAACTTAACCTAAAACTACTAAAATCTTAAAAAATATATTTATAACTATATTATTTTAATTTATTTCATTAATCCAACCGATTATTCTTAAAGAAAAGTTTGAAACTTTTGAGGTGTATGAAACTTTAAGACTGGACGACGGTGGTGAAGAACAATTCTGTACATGACTCTGTGTCGGTGAAGTTGGAGCTGATCGTTTATAATAATTAGATTGCGCATGACGACCCAACACCCAAACTACAGCACAGAACATGACAGATCTGCGTGCATACGAAGCTATGAAACCAAACCGTGTTGCCAGCTTCAAAACACAGTACACGGTCGACGGATTTTGCGGAGAATATATGTTTTAGAATACGATTAAAAAACGATAAATTTTAAAATTTTATATATTTAAAAGTTTAATTTTTATAATATTTTAAGTTAAAATTTTTATATTTTTAAATAAAAATCTATACTTATTCTGTAAGTATCAATATTTGGTTTTAAATTTTTTAACAAGTATGAATACTTGATAAAAAAAAATTAAAATATTATTAAAAATTTTAATAAATATTAAAACTTATCGTATTTTAATCCTATTCTAAATTTATTATATGTTAAACTTATCCTAATTTCGTGAAACATTTTGAAGTAACTCTTCTGGTTGATTTACTTGTTCGGTTGAATTAGACCGGCCGCGATGTCTTCCTTTAAGACCCACCTATTTCCTTCTTGTTTCCGCGTTCAAGTCCTCGTCCCATTCTACGTTCTCTCTTTCAATTCAAAGCCAGATGAAAGTCAATTATATGACATCCAAGTTACCTACCACGATAGGTAAGGTACAGAATATAGTTTATGGTTTCAGACTCAGTTTTAAAGTATCATTTATTTATACAAATTTTAATATAAAATAATATTTAAATTCTAAGGGTAAACATTAAGATTCAAACTAACGGAGGGTAAATATATATTTTTATCACTCAATTAATTATATATTTAAAAATTTAAGTTTCTAATGTTTTGTTAATAGATTTTTTATTTATCATATATTATATAATTATAATAAGATAAATTGTACTCAAAGTCACTTAATTATAAGTTTTATAATAATCATGTGACTCAATTAACATGTAGCAAACATGTTATTTTCCTTATAAACGTATCACTTGTTTTGGGTCTTGAGATATTGATTGTATGTAACAATGAAAAATATTTTTAAATTTAAATTAAATTAAAAATATTTTAAAGGTCCATTAATTTAAAAAAAAATATATGTTAAAATATTTTTAAATAGTTAAAGTGTAAAAATTACGTATCGAGTACCGGTACAAATTGAATCATACCAATACTTAGAAGAGCATGTATCAGTACGATTGTTCGAATACTGATACACCCCCTTTATCTCAAGTTATGATAAATTCCAATAATCAAATTATGTATAGATAGTGCTCTAATTATATCGATACCTAGGTACTTGTACCTACGTGTATATCGTATATCAATATTTATTGTAAAAATATCAAATAACTTTTTTTAAGGCAGGTATTGATAACTTTGTACGTATATCTATACTAAAATATCTAAAAGTACATTTAATGTTGGAAATAAAATCTTCAACGACTTTAATTAATCTTTAACGATTAGTAACAGTCATGGAATCATTAGAGAAATAAAAAATAAAACTTTTTAAAGAATATTATATTAATAATAAATTTTAATTCAGAGAAATGTTTATAACTTGTAAAATAAAAAATATATATTTGTAGTTTACCCCTCATGATATTACTCCTTAGTCCTTACCTACCCCAAACACGCACCATTCACGCAATAGTTGCATGAAGTCTGCCGTGTCTCTAACGACCAGTCCAACACTTTGTTTGGTCATTTATATTGCGTTTTTGTGATGTTTATACGATTGGTCTGAACGTTTATATTTATTTTTTTTAATAAAAAGAATAACATTAAACTTAAAATTTAGCTATGACTAGCTTTAAACCTTTATATTTATTATTTACATTAATCAAATGAGAAATTCACACTGTTGAAGAAGGTTAAGGGAATCAGCATACACGCAATATGTAATATAGTCTTTTTTTTTAAAACGAGGATAAGATGGAGATCTATTAATTAAACGAGTGATTAAAGATATTTATATTATTTTATAATATAAAAATTAACGGTTTAATAAAAAATTTGGGATTAGATTTGAATTAAAGGGTTTTGAATGTTGGTTTCACTAATTGAATCAGTTTCTCATTTTAAACTTGAATTAGACAGGAAAGCATTTAATACTAAAGTTTTGTTTACATATTAATTTTAAAATATATAATTTTTCATAGGAAATAATTTAACATATTTAATAAGTCATTATATCATCTAAGCTTAAATAATTTATCATGTTTAGATTTTTATTTGATATTATATCGAGATTTGAGCCTTTTGTCAAAGTGAGAAAATAATAACACTTATTTAATGAATCTAGATGGAATATAGACCGAGGGAGAATGAAAATTGGTAGCAAAAAATAAAAATAAAAATAACATTTTAAAAATATTAAATTAAAATGGATTCAATTTTATTATGTTATTTTCAAAGAGAGAAAGCAAAGACTCTCATTTAATGTATCTAGATGGAATATTGACGAAGAGAGTAGGGAAATAGTAAAAAGTAAAAATAAGTTTGGTTTTAGAAATATTTTTTATTTTTTATTTTCAGAAAATATTTTTTAAAAAAAATTAAAAAAATTGATTAATAGAAATAAAACTCATATTTAAAATGAAAATATTAAAAATATGTTTAATATTTAGTTTTTTAAAATAAAAATAAAATTAAATAGACTAAAGTTCTAATATTGACATTAAAAAATTCAAACCTGAAATAAATAAAATTAAAAATTATTTTTTATGTTTCCAAGATTTTACTCAATTTTGTTAATATTTTCTAAAACTATTTTCAAACACTACGACCAAATATATTTTCTTTAATATTTTTTATTTTTCAAAATAAAAATAACTTATATTTTCTAGAAGCAAACACACCTAACATTTTAAAATCATTAATTTATTTTAAGAAAAACAGCGCATACTCTTATTTAATGAATCTAGAAGGATTGTTAATCAAATAACACTAAATATGGTATATTACGGAGATCTAAAATAAAATAAAATAACTTAAAACGAAGAAATTATATTATAGGTAAATTTTATCACATGTTTATGAGATTAATCATATATCTTATTAATTTTTTTATGTCATACTTTTTAAGTGAATCCTCACTTGAAAAACTGTTTTTAAAATGAATTAACAGTAAATATAATTTAAGATTCACTTAAAAAATATGATATTAAAAAAATAAGATAAATTATTTTTAATGATTGATCCCATAAATAACGTGTGGACTTATAAATATACTAACTAAATTAATAATATATATATATATATAAAAGTTGGTATCAAAAATTTTATTATTTTTATAAATATTTTTATATAAGTTTTTTCGATAAATTAAAATTTGACATTTAAAAGGCAATATATTGAAATGTATCCGGATGGAATGTTTACCAAGTGGAAATGGCAGATCAATATCACTTAGAATATTAATTTTAAGTTTCGGCCTTTGGGGGTAGGTAAGATTATTACAGCTAAAATAGGTAAGGTCCATTACCATTTACCAACCAAAGTTATAAATGCCCAACCAAACTGCAAAACCCTATTGGCTTATTGTTTCTTAAAACAACCTTAAATCTTGGTGGCTGGTTCACAATATATATAGCACATAGAACCAGCGCCAACCAGCCTGTGTGTCTTTCTCCTGCAAGATCTATCCAAAGACACAGAGAACTCTGTATAGAAAGAGAAACAAAAACAAAACATGGGTTTTGAAAAGGGAATGTCATTGTTGGATGATTTGATTGAAAAAGCTGGAGGATGTGCTGTAATGGATGGGGGTTTCGCTACTCAACTGGAGAGACATGGTGCTTCCATTAATGACCCACTTTGGAGCGCTCTTTGCTTGATCAAAGACCCGCACCTTATCAAGAAGGTAACTTTATGTCTCTCTTTTTTTCATTTTCTGAAACCTGGTTTTAGATTTTTATTCAAATTTGGAGTCTTGAAATGTGCAGGTTCATATGGAGTATCTGGAGGCTGGTGCAGATATCTTGGTTACTTCATCTTATCAGGTTATTTCAATCTGTTTCTAGTATTAATCTGGTGAAAAGATTTGATTTTCACTGTAATAGTTAATGTTGAAAATGTTGTTCTGATTTTAATATGTCTTTGATTTATGTTTCCAGGCAACTATTCCTGGATTCCTTTCCAGGGGATTGTCCCTTGAAGAAGGGGAGACATTGCTAAAGAAGAGTGTCAAATTGGCCGTGGAAGCTCGTGATAAGTTCTGGGACGGGACCCGAAATGTTCCGGGGAACCGCTACAACCGAGCTTTGGTAGCAGCCTCGATTGGAAGTTATGGAGCATATCTGGCTGATGGTTCTGAATACAGGTTGGGGAAATTTGTATAATTTAAAAAGATTTTTCAGATATCAGACATGTTCCATTTGCTTAACATTACAACATTGTCTGAATGAACTATGGCTTTACTTCAGCGGGTATTACGGACCAGATGTAAATCTGGATAAGCTGAAAGATTTTCACCGGCGCAGACTGCAAGTTCTCGTTCAAGCAGGTCCGGATTTGCTTGCCTTTGAGACCATTCCGAATAAACTCGAAGCTCAGGTTTGTTCTTCCTCCTGTTTAATTCGTTACTATGAAACGGAGAATGTAGCTGGAATTCGCAACCTGTTTAATGACAGTATGTTTAATCATCATGGATCAAATCAATTTTAGACCATCCGGAGAAAACATTCAAATTACAGGCCAGTGTGACAGCTTCTTATCTCCAATTTGCAGGCCTGTGTTGAGCTGCTGGAGGAAGAAAACATTCAAATCCCATCGTGGATCTGCTTCAGTTCCGTCGATGGCGAGAATGCCCCATCCGGAGAGTGTTTCGAGGAGTGCTTCGATGTACTAAACAAGAGCACCAAAGTAAATGCAGTTGGAATAAATTGTGCTCCTCCCCATTTCATTGAAAGTCTTCTCTGCAAATTTAAGGAGGTAAATTCCTTCAAGCAACAGTTATATGTAATGTGATAAACTATTGATTCTAATCTTAACCGCACACGTTATTCCAGTTGACAACCAAGGCCATCGTCATTTATCCGAATAGCGGGGAGATATGGGACGGTAGAGCTAAGAGGTGGAAGGTAAGTTATCACTTAATTATGTATGACTTGGTTTAGCAATCACTCTGCTCTTAGTAAAAGCAAAAGGCATGCTGCATCCACCTCTAAGGGACTTTCTTCTTTGATTAAACAGCCATCAAAGTGCTTCGGTGATGACACTTTTGAGGTAGTTGCACCAAGATGGCGTGACCTTGGAGCTAAAGTCATCGGTGGCTGCTGTCGGACAACACCATCCACAATTCGAGCTATATCAAAGGCTCTGAAAGAAACTTCTTAGCGGATTAAGAAGTGTCATTGAATTCATAGCTTCGCGATACACATTCAGCTCCCATGGTTTTACAAATTAAACGTTGTTTCCATCAAAATCATTTCATTTTTTCTGTTTCTTCATAATTTAGTGTTTATTTTTCATTGTGCGAGTAGATGCAGAAAGTAACGTTGTCCCTTTTTTGTCCAAAAGCAAAAGATATAAACTTAGAGATTACAGTCCAGTTGGCCTTGTAGAGATTGCTTTTAAGGTTGGATGCTAACCAGATTATCTATACACCTACCACCATGTATCTTTGGTTATCATTTATTGAATAAACAACAATTTGAATCACTTGATTCAATGTTCGACACTCGCCCTTGATTCGTAGTCGTGTTCGGCCTACTGAAGTTAGTCGTACAAGCCTTAACCAATCTGCTTGACAAGCTGAGAAAATCTATGCCTTGTTGAGAATAATCTTCTGCAACTAGTTAACATTGTTCTTATTCATTCTGCCATCTGCATGGTCTTTGGTGTTGTAAACCAACTATGCCTAATAAACTCTTTCCTACAACGCAAATCCACCGAATACAATCTTGTTAAATTGCCAACAGCTCCTCTTCCGTTGCTTTACGACAGAGACGGGGGACTTGGTCTCCTTAAATAATAGTAAAAATTTTCATTTATGAATTATGATTGATGGAGGAGAATAGAGATTTTCTATCCATTTTTGATGTCCTACATAAAGATTATGTTTAAGATTTAAGTTAATTTAAATTGTAAGGTTACGGTTATAAATTAAGGTTTAAAAATTTTTAAAATAAAATATATATTTTTTAAAGTTTAAATTTTTTTAATGTTAAATCATTAAAAAAACATTGAAAATAGATTAGATTTTTGTTCGATAGAGGGTTGCACCCCAATTAAGGGCAACGACCAAGAGTTCTGCCTACTGCACATCCTCGTTTTGAACCGGTCTTTTTGAACCTGCGACAGACACATGCAAACAATAATAACTGCAGGTTTTAGGTAACTCCCAATCCCAAACACCAAGAACCGGTGCATGAGGAGCACATGTCCAAAACTCTAATCCCACTAATCTACGTGGAGAGACTGACCCCACTGCCTTGGAACAACCCTATGGTTCACAAAGGACCATCTGCTTAAACAGTTCAGAAACATTTATTTTAACTATCCAGACAGAGTAATTCAGATCGAGTTCAAATTCAAACCATATTTTTACTTAAAAGAATCTAATATATTCTTAATTACTTCCCAAGTCGATTCAAGTATTAATGATCGAACAAGAAAAGTACATCACATTTTTCCTGTTGCAGAATTTGATAAACAGGTGCTTAGATTGTTGATGAAACAAAAGTTCTATGAACTGCAATCTAGCTGTGTCTTAAAAAAACAGCGAACATTTTCTTTTTTACCAAACAGAAAAGAAAACAAAGTTAAATTCTCCAACATTAACTATTACAAGATCATGAGATGAAGTGAAAAAGTAGAGAGTTGATAGTTTTATAGTCGACAAAATTTCTTACATCTTTAATGAAAGAAGCACAAAGGGAAGATTCACTCCGGCAATCCTTCAGGAACCAAAGCAAGTGTGAGTTGTAAGCCAACATTACTACCATTGCCGAGTTGGCTCATAGACGACTCAGAACTGGGTGAGTCAAGTACCTGCCGCTTGGTGCGGGTTGAGGATCGCTTAAAACGAGCACGGGACCGTATCTTAACCTTGTCGTCGTCTGCTGGCTTGGTGTCCTTGGAGACATGGCGGATGTCGTAGGTTTTGAGAGGGAAAATGGGTTGTTCTTCTTCGACTTCTTCAAGTGATTCTAAAGAAGAAGTCTGGGTTATCGTCGAGCCTTTAAGCACTGCTTCGACGGCGGCTTGGCATTCAGCCCAGTTCCCGGACCACAGCATGCCGATCGACCCATAAACCGGATTCACCACACGCCCACATGCCTCGTATAAAAGTGACCTAAAGATGGCTACAAATGCAGAACAAAAAGGAATTGATTATACATTCCGGTGTCATCATTGTGTCTATAATGGAAGTAAATATTACCAGGTCGAAGGTTTTGAGGTCCGGCTTCGATTAGATTGAGGAGTCCTGCACGGCCATAGAACTTGGCTAGGAAGAGAGTAGCGTTTGCTTGAGAATCGGATGAGTGAATCCATTGAAGACAAGGTCTAATGGAGCAGCTTTCGCTGCATCCCTTGCGCAGAACCCTGCATCCATTGCAGCTCATCCGCATGCTTATTGTTGTTGTTTCTGATTGAGCTTGAGGGAAAGGGAAGGAGATCGGAGAAGATTAAGGTTACATGTATATATAAAGGAGTTTTTTTGGGGTAAAAGACCTGAAAACCGGGGTTCTTACTGCGTGTTTCCTTTGATTTGCGTTGCTTTTCTTGTTTGTGTACAGATGGGACTGCCCCTCTTTGGAAAATGAGATGGTTCTTTGGGTGCTTTCCTTCTTTTCCAAACAACCCTACATGCAAGATTTTATTACCAATCCTACCAAACATTTTAACTACATTTTAAAAATAATAAAGACAGGGTTATGATAAGAATTTGAATTTTTGAAGGAAAAAATATCAAACTCTTAAATTTTTTAATTTTATTAAAACTTTACCATAAATAATTTATTAATTATAGTTTAATTCTTTGTTCAGTTTATTGATTATATTTTAATTTGATTTTAAATATCAAATTATATTTTCTTTCCTTCTAAAAGATAAATTTTCATTGTTATTAACACTTACCGTCTATAATCCCATTTGTATGAGTAATAAAAATAATTAAAGAATAAAAACTTTCATTATTTTTAACGATAACTAATCTCTTTAAAAGGTTTAAACAATAATTAATCTCATACTATTTTCAGTTAATTTAGAGAAGTTTCAGGCGCATTGGCTTGTAGCTTTATTGTTTTGGTTTTGGGTTAGAGCCTACTAGCTTAATGGGCCGACTAAAGTTATCCAGTTTTTTCACGCCGAGCCCAATCAAATTTTGTATCAAAACACATTCCTTCGAGGGTACAAAGGTGGCACCACAACTCATGTTTCGTGTTGGAAATCAAACCTAAGCACGTGATTGTTCTTGTTTGCACTCTGCTCTTTTAAGCCACAAATATATGTCATACGATAATTTAATTATTAAAAATATAATCAGATTAATAATTAGAATATATTCAATGCTAGATCAATATAAATCTAAGAACAAAATTATTCGAATTTGATCGAATTTAAGCATAGATTCGTAATGGAATTAATGGGAAAATATTTTCTGCTATGACTTTGCATGCATTGGTGAGTTAACTTGTCTGAATGTGAAGAAAACCGAAGATTGATTCGATCTGATTCCAAATCCAAAGCAGTATCAAACAAATCACCACGGTGAACTGCACCTTGTTTGTCTGTTTCGTCCTTCCAAAACCATCGATTTCCTTGATTTATTTCGATCAGAAAAACCAGACTCAATCTCCCTGTCTGTTAAAATAAATGTTCAGTTCCTCACTGTCTGCACTCCATTATATTCTGTCTTTTTCCCACTCTTGTCCTTAACAAGACAAGGAAAAATAAATTACATGTTTCCAAATGACACTAGTCTACAAACACTACACTCCAGTCTTATGTCCAGTGAACCCTAATCAGATAATCTCATTCATGATATCTTTAAAAAAAGATGCAAAGAAATGATTATAAGTGACGTTCCAAATGGTGCATAAAGAAGCAAAGGGAGAAGAAAAAGCTGTGGAACTTTTGAAAGATCCTCTGCTAGTGGAATCAACGATTGGCTCGTGATAGATCTGACGGCTACAAAGTTTTTCTTGGAGTTTCCTGTTTCTGGGAAAAGGTGAGAACATACGTTTTGCATAAACAAGCTTGGCAAAGAATTTTCTAAAATACATTTAAATCATATTTGAATTTCAAATTTCGAGGAGGACGACCGACCCAGCTCCAGCACCATTGGTCCATCCCTGCAGGGGAACCGTTGCAGCAAAAAGTCTTTGATCATGGTGATATATGTTGGTGATTTTCATTAATATGGATCGAAAAGGAAGAACATATAGAGATTCTTCTTCAAAGAAATACAAACTAAATATTTTTGTTTCCGGAGATGAAGGATCCAAAAAAAAGTTCATATAGAAATTCTAGACAGTCAGATTTAAATAACCATGAAACTGAACTTCTCTATTCTATTTCTATATGTACACTTCCCAGTTCCTAGATAATCCTGGATCCTACTCTACATTGAAAACACCTGCAAAATACCATCGTTTTTCCACCAAAATCATTGAAAACCCCGACAAGGCAATCTAATGATGAGAAAAACGTGGGTATTTTGGATACGATTTAATCAACAAAATTCAAAAAGAAAAACGGAAGAGATAAGATCTAGGTTAAAACTTAAAAGTGTTTTTTCTACTAGTTGTGGAGAGGGTCTGGGCAACTGGGAACTCTTCGTTTGCTTTCTTCAAATCCTTTATTGGTTGTTGTTCCATTGAAGTAGTTTTGAATATCTTCTCTGTTGTAGACTTTCCTCTCCACCATCTTTCTCATTCCATTTTCCGGGAAAATCCTGATAGCTCCGGCTCTGCAGCAATCACCGCAAATCCAAATCTGTAAGACACAGATGATCACCAACATCACCACCGCCATAGAAGAATTCAAAACTCTCCTCCTCCTCCTCCTCCTGCTGCTGCTGCTCAAAAACCACATAAATATACAATCAAACTTGCTTTTTCTATTTTGGGATTTCAATGGGTGAGAAAAGTTGCAGAGAAAGACTGGGAAGAGGGTAATTTAGGTCAGAGAAAGATTGACTGATAGATGAATGGATGGGATGGGAGCCATGGCTGATGGTTCATGCAACTCGCAGTGGCCCACGTGATAGAGAGAAGAAATAGAATACACTAGCAGTGTATGGTCTCTACAGTTTGTACAGCCCTAGCAAAGGGTTAAACTTGAGAGGATGATTATTATATACTGGTACAGTTTCAGCCATGGACACAGATTAACACAGTAGTATTGTTCCTTTGACTTCAGTCTTCTGCCTGATTAATTTACTGGCTTATAGACAAAAAAAAGTTAGTACCATTAGGTCTTAATATTAGTATTAAACTTACAATGAATTCATCGTATAAACATGACGAGTTTAAATAAAATATTATACTTTTAAAAAAATTTAGATTATTTTTTATCATGATTTAGTCCCTGAATTATATCTACTTTCTTGTTTTACTACGTAAACTATCATTTTTACCTCAAACAATTTTTGAGGTAAGACAAGAATTGTAGTTTAAGTGCTGAATTATATAAGTACCCAAATACAAAATTAGTATATTTCAAGGACTAAATTATAATTTAAGCCTTGGTATAAAATAGAAACCTATACATGCATGATTGAACTAGTTTCCTTAATATATAATATAACAAGTGCCAATTAGTTGACTTGTTTAGAGAAGGGTAGAAACTAATCATTAGAAATTAAATTGTAATTACTTTTATGTAGTAATTAATGATTAAAATTATTTTTTATTTATTTTTTTGATATTTTTTTACTTTTTTTAATATTAATCATATTTTTTTTTATCTAAGTATCCAAAAAAATATATAAAATTTTTAAGATATATAATGTAAGAGGATTGTATCTCTTATTATAAACTCTTTAACTGAATTGACATCACGAGTTAATCAAATATCATCTCAACTGAAAGATGAGCGAAGTCCTGAAAATCAAAAGAAAAATAATTAATTTATTAATAAAAGGTTTAAGGGTATAAGAATTAAGAAGTACTTAAATTTAAAAAAAATGTTAAATTTTTTACATTCAATTAAGCCCTTAAACTAAAAAAATTAATCAATTATGTCCTTAAATCAAGATATTAAATCAACTAAATCCCTTAAACCAATTAAACCCTTAAATTTAGATATCTAAATTAAATGTTATAATATGACGCGTTATACCTACAAATTAAAAAATTAAAATTTAATGATTAAAAATAGTAAAAGATCTTAATTAATTATATTTCTTGGTTTTAGAATGATTAAACTTTTTAATTCAAAAATTAATTGTATGGGGAAAAAAAATCAGGAATTTGATTATTTAAAAAAAAATCAAAAACTTATTACATTCCTAAGCCTTAATAAAAAAACTAAAAAAATACCTTACGAGAGGATAAATATACCAATTTTGTTAGTTGATAATCAAACACAAAATCGTTATATTTATATACGAACCATTTATCATTTCACTACAAGTATTTACAGGAATAAATTTAATAATTAATTATTTACGTTAGGTATATAAATATGTTTTAAATATATAAAATAATTTACTTCGTCCACGTCATGTCTTTATTAAAATCAAATTAAATATACATCTATGAATTATTTGTACTATCAACTTATTAAATTTAGATTAAAAAAGTAATTATTCGTACTATGAAATTAATTTTTGAACACATGGTAGAGGCTGAGTCAGTTGACCGCGAATCTCGCCATGGTGTTGGAAACATCTGTAGGTAACAAGGAGATGTGTCTGAAAATGGTCAATAACATCAAATCAAAGATCAAACTTTGATGCAATCTTGTGAGTTTTTTTACTTTGAAAAAACCAAAAAAAATGTTCAACTGGGTTAATAAAACCTTCTCATTGTACCTTTAATGTCTCGGTTTAAAAATGTTTAGTCCTATAATTTTATTGTTAATTTTATTTATTAATGTGGGGTAGTTGAATTATTGATAGTAAACTAATCATGTGAAGGGCTAATTTTAAGAAATATAGGGAGTTAAGTTTATTTTTAATATTATAGAAACGTTTGAAAAATAATTGAGGAAGTAAACTAATTGTTACAGTAATAAAAGGATCTTGTCACCTTCTCTTGGCGAGGTCTTCTCTCTCTCTTTGATCCACACAAAGAAGAGATGACGAGATACTGTTGATCCATTTAATTTATTCGGTTAAATGAGGAAGAGAGAGAAAACCTCGCCAAGAGGTGGCGTGGTATTTTTATTACCGTAGCAATTGACCTACTTTCCCAATTATTTCTCAAATTCCTTAAAACCTTAAAATTAATTTCAAGCAACAATATTTTTCAAATTTTCTTATATGACCACATTTAGATCTTTAAATAATATTATAATATAAAAATTATATCTACAATTTAAAATTTATTAATTAAAAGATTGTGAGAGTTAAATCAACATCGATTAATTCAATTGATTGATATTCATTAATATTAAATATCGCTTAAATATAGATTTTAAGGAATTATATAAACTAAAAAATCGACTCAATCGAATATTTTAATATAAAGTTATACTCTTTCAAATTTTAGGACTCGATTTATAGTTGAAAAATCAAATAATCTTGTTTAGTTATCCCTCTAAACGGTTAGTTGTGTAAAATTTTCATTCTAGTCATTATACTTTGTATTTTCATATTTTAGTCCAAATTACAAAATAAAAGTAAAAACTGGTCCAAAGTCACAAGCAATAGCCGGCTACTCCCACCCACCCATGAAAGGATTGAGAGATTAGAATTAAAAAATAGGGTATTGAGATAACGTTTTTGAATTTAGGTCATTTGGTACGACGTACATGGCAGAACGTCATATAATATACATACACCGAACATTCATTACCTGTGCTGTGCCATACCATCACTAGAAAAGCACGAGCATAACAAGCATGGTTGTTTATTATAATGTCGATCGGAACTCACACTATAACAATAAGTAAAATTCATCATTCTATAATCTTTAATCGGGTAGTTTTAATCTTACGCGTAACCAGTCATCCCAACAGTTGGATTCGAGTGTTTTGCCTTGTGAGCCGGATTTGTTGTGGTTGCCTTGGTGAAATACATGTAGTAGTATACGTTGAGAACCATTGTCGCAACCACAAACACCGCTGCTGCAATAAAGACGCCTTTCCTCAATGTTTCACAGGAGAAGTTCTGGGCATAAATCATCCCACGGTACTTGGTGTGATAAGCGTTCCTTGTTGCACCTGCTATTAGACATGCTTCTGCAACCAAGAACGACAACCTGCAAATGCAGGTGCATGAAAGAATTGAAATCTCGAAACATGAAGGATACGCGGAAGGTAAGCCTATATATATGTTTGTAAAAGATGTGACTTAAGCAGAAAGCATCATAGAAACCAAGCAAGAAAGACGATCAACGAGATTCAAAAATAAATCGTATTGGTCAAATAGTAGAGAAGGAAGTAATATGGCATCATATCATCACTTGGATTTCATTAAAACAGGAAGGCAAGGAGAATAAAATAGGAGGGTGACCAATCATGGATGAGGAGCTACTTAAAGAATGATGGATGATGAACATGCTGTGCTATGCAGACCCGGAATACTTACCACGATGAAGCAAAATAGATGATAGACCAAGCTCGTTCACTACCCGGTGCTAATGGTCTCCCAAAGCACATGCACTTGGTAACTCCCATCAAAAGGGATTCACCTGAAAGAAGAAACAAGAAAGCACCTACTCCATAGCCGGTGGCAACATCTGAGTTGTAGACACAGTATGTAGCATTTGATATGTCATCTTTAACGACTACGCCCTGCAATGCAGTAAAGTAAAGGTTAAAGGTCAAAATTAAATCAATGCACATGGCCTATCACCTATGAACACAAAATATCTCCAAAAAAGAGGTTGAAAGTTGCCAATTACAAAGTCATATGCAACCCTACTACCCTAAACCTAAACCTTGAGCCAAAATTTATTTTACCAGCTGCCTAAATTTCAGATCATTTCAAACTAAACAAAAAACACAAATACACATTAAGTGCTCAATGTTGTTCTTCATTATAGGTACCAATGCATGGCAAATTTTCCACCTTACAAGGAAACGCATCAAAAAAGGTTGACAGAAGCATTATAGTGCAAGAAAACAATAGTATAGGTGCAGATACAAGCGCCTCTTCCCTCAGATAGTCAGGTATTTCGACCGATATCTTGCAGTCAATGTATTACGAAGCATACGGTTCTTGAAGGAGATTTAGTATTAGTAGCTCAGTACAAATATGAACAATTAAAATGGTGTGCTATTCAGTTATTCTTTCTTGTTTAAACATGTTTAATACAGTAAACCAGGTGACATTGACAGGGGAGTTTTTTTAACACTTTCTATTAGAAATAGGAAATCCAGATGCTCAATGGTGAAGCTTCTCAATTTGGCTGAAATAGGGCTTTACTTTGAAGCTTTTTTGTGTTAGATGCAGCACAATATGCACATTCATTTTGAGAGTCATGAACAAAAATATCATCGTATGAAAGAACAAATGTGTTTCCAAGAGTAAATTAATGAGCTATAATTAAATAACCTTAAAGGCTATAGCTTCAATAAAAATGATAGAAAAACAGAATCTAATAACATATTATACATGTGGAATCCTGTAATAAAGAAATAGTTGCAGAGAATCCGAGGCTTCAAACATACCATTCTAACAATTCCCAGCAAAAATTCACTCTAAAATCCCATAGATCTCTACATATCATACCTCAAAGAGCCTAATTTCCTTATGAACTAAAACATCAGACACAAAACACATAAGCACCAAAACAAAGATGAAAAAGAGAAACAAAGGAAAGACAGATGATTACAAGGGGTGTTTGAAGTATCTGAAGCAAAGCTTAAAAGAGTTGAAAAGAGAGAGAAATAGTGAAAAAAGGGGCTTACAACGCTTCTTCTTCTCTCAGCAGCAATGGCGAAGCCGAATGCGACCAAACTAAGGACTACCACCAGAAGGTGGACGAGGGTGGAACCCTTTCCTTCTCCCATACGGTTTGAGAGCTCTGGATGACACTGAAAGATTGAAAAGTGGGGGCGGCCTTGTTTGCTTAGCTGCTAATGTGAAGCGGGGGAAAGCAAAAACTGTGAACTGGAGCAAAGCCTGGTGCTTTAACTTGTAAACAGTGTAGTAGAAACTAGAAAGAAGTGAAAGGCCATTTCGTTTCTCAAAAGTGTCAACTTTTAGACCCAAGCCTATTCTCCTCGTCGCTTAAGCACGCGCCACTCAGTTCTTATAAACGATAGGCGTTTACCACCCCCAGTAATTTCTTAATTTGAATTATTAAAAAATAATTTTAAAACTATCATTTTTCATATCAAGAGTAGTAGAGTACCCTTTTTTTTTTTTACTTCTTATCCTTTAAATTTTATTATGGATAGAAAATGTGAATATATATTTAATTTTTTCAATAAAAATAATTTTTAAATATATTGAAATGTTTGTAATAACTTGTGCTATTGAGTCAAACGATACTAGGGTTTGAATACAATGCAGTTCTCTTCATTGCTCTCAACATTTTATCAAAACAGAGCAAATGATTTACATGCTATTCATTCAGAACCGGGTTCGGATGCAGCCCTCTTCTTGGCAAAGTATTCGTCGGCTCGAGCAAGGTTCTTTGCAACCGATGGCTTAACCCACTTCTTTCTCCCCGGCAGTACAGTGAGAGAACAACCGGCAGCCTCGAGCTTTTCCTTTGCAGATGCTGAAAAGGCTCGGGCCTTCAAGTTCAGCTTTACGTTCAGCTCTCCATTGCCGAGAATCTAAATCAACAAAGATTAATTAATCAATAACAATGAATGATTTATGTTAAAAGCAACATTATTTCACATGTTTTAATAACACATTCCCTCCTAGCTAATAAATGGGAGTTTGCAAAGAACAGATTCCATTTCATGCATGAGAGAATCAGATAAGAAGGTAGATTAGCATTGTTATTACAATTACAAACCATTCGGCTCTATATGCGATCCCATTGTTATTTCCATTGGTAATCAAGAAGGTCGAATCGGTTTTGTCAGGATTAAAGCCTTCATGCATGAGAGAAAACAGACATTTCCTACTGAGAGAGAGAACAAGTTCTATTGGGGTCATTATAGTTCTCATACCTAGAGTTGTTGCATTGTAAATCCGAAATCATATATACCTTTAAAGGGAGTTTCCTCTCTCTTCCTGATGGGTTGATCAAACCCTTCTCCTTTAAAGTCTCCAACGACACCTCATCTCCATCTTGAAATCCAGCAATTTCGAGGTCTTTTAAGTTAACGGGAATGTATTTAGGTAATCCCGCATGCATACCTGAACAAAGAAGAGTCAGAAATAGCTTTAAGAGGTAGGAAGATATACATAAATATGAACAGAGTCATCAAGTTCAAATATAAAACAGGCAAGAAATTTTGGCAAACAAGCGCAAAAGATTACATCATAAAGTAAAAACCTAATCTTATACATCATAAAGGAAAACGGTTTGAGAAGCCAACACCAATCATTACATATGTAAAATACACCCTCATTGAACCAAACCGTCCTTAATACACCAAAAGACTTTCAACATGTCACCCTCAGTCCAGCCCCCACTTTAACTCTTCGCAGAAATGAAAAAAAAAATCATGAAAACATATCGAACACCTTGAAAATGTGACCTAGAGGTTCCCAAATCTTGAATATAATATCAAGCAGGTGACTCCAATTTAAATGACAGACACTAGCACAGGGGAAAGAGAAAGAGAAAGAAAAACAGCACTATTCAACTAAGAAGCCCCAACCAAAGAAAGAAAAACAAAAAATCCGCAGCCATTCAACAATGAACCATCAAAACAGAAGATCTTATCCAACAATTATCAGTACCTTCAAACACAATTGTCAAATACCACCTAAGTGAATCAAACTCGAGACTTATCAAACCAAAATATTATCATCAAACAATCAGCAATCGGAGACTTCCAAAATCAATACAACTGACCCTCTATGTAACCAATTCACATCCTAAAAATGCAATAAATAAGACAAAAGAACAAATTGTCAATCGCTACCATGAAATCATGGTAATACTCAAAAAGTCAAACCCAAAAATTACCCTTTACATAGGTTATAACTTATAAGGCATAGTCAGCCATTTGATTGAATTTAGAGTAATGCACTAATGCTAACTCATACTAGAAAAATTCAAGTTCAGAGTAATTTCCAGAAATTGCAGAGCTCAAGTAGACAAGTTGTAGTTTATTAAAACAAACAAATAAAGAAAACAGATTACCTCCAGCAATTCCTCTCAATTTGGGGATACGCCTGTAAAGTGGCATTTGCCCCCCCCTCAAATCCCTTTCTAACACCCGGACCAGACCGTGATTTCTGACCCCTCATTCCAAAACCACAGCTGCCACCTTGTCCAGCCGATATTCCTCTCCCCTTTCTCTTCCCTTTCTTTCTCGAACCAGGCTGAGGTCCCAGGTTGTCCAACCGGAACCTCACATTAGAAGCTGTGACCGACACTTGGGTTTTTGCCGCTTGGTTCAAAACAACTAAAGACCGTGACCCATTCTGTGGCTCTACCTCTCGGTGCTTGTTCCTAATATGAATAACGTGAAATGGGTTTGGTTTTAAATTTCTCGGATTTCCCTGCAGTACAAGAAAGAAAGAAAATTTAACTGAGTAATCCCGTGTGGAGTATATACATATGTATATGATGATGAATTAAAGAGAGCTTGAAAGAAGAACCCTGAAAGTTGAACGAAGAGAGGGTAAAGTTGATATGGGAGAATTTGTGGTGAGGGAGAGCATGGCTGCCATTGCAGTGAAATCGTTGAAGATGAAAGCTTGAAAGCTATGTTATGAACGATTCAGCTCAACGGATAAGGTCTATAATCTTTCGATGTCAGGAGGGGAATTTTTTTCATTTTAGACAAACCCTATTACTAAACTCGGTGAAAAAAAAATATATTTTAAAAATTTAAGAGATTTTATATACTTTATTAAAGTAATATTCATAATTAATAATATAAAAGAGAAAAAAAAATAAATGAAGTTTGTTTAATATAAAATTGTTAAATTATATTTTTGAATGACATAAAAATGATTTATTAATATTTAAAAGTTTAACATTATCACTAAAAAAAATATTATTCTTTCGATATGTTTTGAAATAAAATCGTTAATAATATCTTTAATATTAACTTTTTTCCAAAAAATCATTTTTATTTTTGGTAAAAATTATTATCTATAGCACTTTCTATAATAAATTTAAAATCGAGATTCTTACTATCCAATTTTAAATAACATTTAAAATAGTCATTTAAAAAATAATAACATATCGAATATTTTTTATTTTTGAACAAGTTGAGTTACTTTAAATTTGACTTTAAAATCATCGTAAAAACAACTATAGATCTAAAATTAATTTAGAGGTATGAGTCAACATTAATATTTAAAACTGGAATTGTTTAGAGAACATGGGAATACTGAACCCGAAAAAAAAAGTTAACTACAATAGAAATCATTCGATTATTAATAAAATTATATTCGAATCATTTAATAAGTTATATTTAAAACGGTATGGACCCTTTGGAATATTGGGTTTACGTTTAGTAGATAGATATGGGTTTGGGTTACATTTTAATTTTAATTTACTTAGGTTTCAAGGCCCAAATAAAAATATATAATTATATAAAATTAATAAAAAATTAAATTATAATCCAAAATCATTTATATAGTTTACCCAATTTAAAATTGCAGCAATCTTCCTCCGGTAAATGGAAATATATTTGAAACTTGTCACAGCTTGGTCAAGTTATCTATGACTTTTTAATTGATTTACAATTTTCTTTTTGTGAGTATATATAGACACATTCATAATCGCATATATTTGATTATTTTTTAAATTTTATTTGTAATATTTTTTTAATATTATAAAAATAATTATAATATATTATATGTTCATGTATATTCTTAATTCTTTATCAATATATATCTTGTAGATAAAATAATTATACTCAAGTTTTATTTGTAATAATTATTTTTTATAAAATAAATATAATTTTAGATAAAAAGAAACACTAAATTATTAAATGTTCTTATCATTACATTTTACAAAAATAACTATAATCTAAAATTTTGAAATATATAAAAGTATTTTAATAATTTTTTTCATTAAAATCCAATTTATTAACCGATTAATCCAGATCGATATTTTTTAATCTAATTTTCTTCATTCACAATGCCATGATTCAAATTATTAATATTATTTAAAGAATTTAATGTCTCATCTCGTTATAACTGATTGTTAGTATAAATTAATATATACATACTATTTTATTATATAACTAGGCTTAATCGTCAAATAGGTAATCAAACTATTCCTTTTTTCAATTAGGTATTCAAATTATATTTTGGGCCAACTAAGTGTCTAATGTTTTATTATGTAATTAATTTAAGGTTCTCCGTTAATTCTTATCATTAAAAGGTATGTGTCAACTCTTAAAAATTTTAAAATTATATTAAAAATAAATAAAATTACTTAATTTAAAGAAAATTTTTAAAATTTTATAATCTCATAAAACAACCCTAAATTGCAAAATCCCTAACTATCTGAATATGAAATTAGACTAATTTCGAAACCGATTATCACATTGTCTATCGTATCGATCACTGGAACTTGATCATTTCACCCATCATTCTGTCCACGGAAATTGATCGACACCGTCCGAAATATCAAAATTATCGACAATTTCTTCGAAAGATTCACGACAAACAATAATATGATAGACGATGAATGACATGTGGGTTGACCGATGTGAGAAGGATGCTTCGTTTCGTTGCTGGTGACCTCGGTGGGAGTGGCCAAAATTTGGGTATGGATTTTAGGGACTATTTTGAGAATATTTAAAAAATTCAAGATATATTTTTAATTTGTTTTATTAATTTTATTTATTTTATATGACTTTAGAAATTTAAGGAGATGACATATGTCCTTTAACGGTGAAAAGTAATAAAAAATCTTAAATAAGTTATAGAATGAAACGTTAAACACCTAATTGATTTGATAAATAATTTTTAAACACCTAACTAAAATAAAAGGTGTAGTTTGAACACTTATTTGATATTTAAACAACATAATTAATTAATATTAAATATGACTTTAATTACATTTTGATGCTTGTTCATACAAATTAAATCTATCGAGGAGGTTCTAATCAAATAAAGATGGATAGAATATAAATAGAAATGTAAAAAAGTCATTAATCTTATTGAATTTTCCACAACAACAAAAAAATATTTTGTAGCCTTTGATTTTATTAGTCACTTTTTAAATTCCCATTGTACATATGCCTATTCATTGCTTCAGAAGCCTTCTTCCCCCTTCATATGGCATACGATAGAGTTAGAGTTAGGGTTAGGGTTTGAAAATAGGTGATGGGGGCAGACTTGATTATAGTCTTAGCAGATTCCAAGGAATTAAACTTCCCATGTGCTGAGGGATGGAAAAACAGTAGTAGGGATAGTGATGTCTACAGGATTTCAAAGAATATTACAAAACTAAATTCATATTATAAAACCTAGCATAATTATTAACATTATAATTTTAAATTAATTTGGTAACTAAATTAATTTATTTATTAGTATATTTGAAACTTTAATATAATTTTCAAAAACATTATGAAGAGTATTTTTTATAAATTTAAATCCTAATTATAATCTTACTTAAAGATAAGAGGAATTTTTTTGAGTATATAATTTTATTTTTGATCAATCTTTTATAATCCTAAGCTTAAGGGTAAGAACCGATTAGCAGGCTCTTTTTCTGATTCGGGAAATCTAGGTACCAACAGAGCTGGCTGGTTCTCAAGTTCTACAAATCTGTGCTACACCCTACAGGCTACAGCAGGGATGTAGAGCTAGCATTAATTCGTCGTGTAGAAGTAGAACAGATACTCGGCATAATTCCTCCTTTCTCAACCTTACATTTATCAAAGTTAAAGCTGTATCCTGTATTTTCTAACATAGTCATCATTCTTTTCATCCCACTGACTTCACCAAACCTAAACCTATAGGTAGACTCTTCCTTAACAAAAACAGTAGTTTAGATCTTCTGCAGAAACCATTAGAGTTGTTGTAAAAGTGGAAACATTTTCAAGTTATGACCAGAAAATTTCGTACACAATAAATCAGCATGAAACGAGAGAAACCAAACTAGTAGAATAACATTACTTTCAAACACCAAACTACCCTCCCCCAACGCGGCTTTGCCTATATAATTTCACTGAATAAGCCAGTCAGGTTTCACTTCCCATCTCAACACAAAATATCACTTCTCTTTGTTTTATCTCCTTCGGTCCTTCACTTTACTTCATTTGTCTTTTTCAGTTAATAATGGCTTTCACTTGTCTCGGGTTCATTGTTCTTTGCTTTCTATCCTTCAATTCTACTTACGGCTGCTCGGAACCTTCTTGCATTCTAAGTTTAAACGACTCTGTCGTTACAATTCCCGCGGTGTATGCCTTTGACGACTCTAGCATTGACGCGGGCAACAACAAATTCCTTCATAATGCAACGGCAAGATTCGACTTCATGCCGTACGGGATTGATTTCCTAGGCGGTCTTCCAACTGGTCGCACCACCAACGGCAAAACAGTCGTTGATTTCACTGGTAAGGATCGAATATTCGGTTGTGCGCTTGTTTGTTGTGTGCTTGTTTCTAGAACTAACATATCTTTACTCATGTTTTTTTGTATGCAGCTGAATCTGCTGGGTTGCCATTTCCTCCTCCTACGATGAGTTTGTCTAAAGCCCAACTCAAGAGCACACTGACAGGAGTGAACTATGGTTCCAGTGCCAGTGGAATACAGGAAATGCCACCTATAACATCAATAATATTTGTAAGTGTCAAGCTTGATAATATTCTTTGTTACTCTGTTGGGTGGAGTTTATATATAATATTTCTAATCCGCTTGTTCTGTTGCTGGTGTTTTCTCTTTCTTTTTTTAACGTACTTTTTCGTCAGGGTAAGGTCTTAAGCATGAAAGAACAAATAAAGTCATTCAAGGAGACCAGAAACAGCATAAAGCATGAATTTGAGAGCACCGAAAGCTTTGCTCTCTACTTGTCACAGTCCCTGTTTTTTATTAGCACAGGGACCAACGACATAGGCACTTATTGGGAATTTGATCTACACCAAAGACTCCAAGATGATGTAGAACATTATACTCGCAAAGTATCAGAAACCTTCTACAAACAGTTGAAGGTAAACAACTCTCTTAAAATTTTCTTGACATAGTTTTCAGAATTGGATATTCGACTCAACATCTTTTTAATGATGCAGAAACTATATAGATTGGGAGCGAGGAGATTTGTGGTGAACAATGTTTCACCATTAGGCTGTCGCCCCTCCTATATTCACCGCAAACCACACAATACTCACTGTGTCGACGGTGTTAATCAACGAGTCGCAACCTTCAATGAATTGTTTCCCACCCTGTTGACAAAATTAGAGAATTCATTGGAGGGGTCTAGTTTTAGATTGTGCGACTTGTTCAAACTGTTTGAAGAAGTTCATGCTCAGCCGCAAGCATACGGTGAGGACTGAGGAAGATAATCTCACTCCAAACCTATCTCTTGCATGATTTAGCAAGAGAATCCTTTCTACTAATTTTGTGTTTTCTGATGCAGGTTTTACCAATGTTGTTGATTCCTGTTGCATTGATGTATTTAGGAATCAAACACGTGAATGCGCTCCTGGTAAAACCCCATGCAGCGACAGAGATTCCCATGCCTTCTTCGATCCTTTCCACCCCACGCAGAGAATGCATAAAGTATGGTTTGAACGCTGTGTGAAGGATCTTATATGAAACTTTTGATGTAATCTAGTCAAACTTTGTTGTTCATCAATCTGTGTAATATTCTACTTTTATTTAATATGAGTGTCAACATTAATGAGTCATTTATCGTTGAAGAATAAATACGTTTACGAGTTACAAAGTATTAATAAATTCTTATATTTATAAACCCTAAAGTTATTAGTAAATCGGTTACATTAAACATTTTAAATCAAAACGGAAAATATATAATATAAATACTAATCAAAATTTTGTATAAACATGAATTATATAATAATCTTCTTTAGGCGAAGAAAAGATGCCGAGAATTATGATTTGTACTTTCGTTTCTTCTCTTTTACTCCTTTTAACTCCTTTTGGTTTAGCAAATTTTATTATAGTACCACCTTTTAATATAACTAGGGAAGCACTCTTAAAAACATTATCATTAAAAAACACCAGGTTTGATTTACCAGCTTTATACGTATTTGGAGACTCTTATGTTGATGTGGGAAATAATAAATATTTTGACTCAGAATTTGATAGGAATTATACTCCGTATGGAATAGATTTTGGTGGAAAGCCCAACCGCCGTTACACCAATGGCAGAATCGTAGTAGATTTTATTGGTAACAATTTTTTAAGTAATTAATCCTTAATTTATCCTAAATCAATAATTATTGTATTAATGTGATTAACTATGCAGCTCAAATTGTTGGCCTACCATCCCCTCCTCCGGTGCAACGTTTGTTAAACCAAAACATAAGTATTCCTCAGACTGGTGTAAATTATGCTTGTGGTTTCACTGGCCTCATAAAAACAGTATCACCACCTGATCAGGTAAGATTTAAGACATCATGTCTTTATCTTTTATGTTCTATCGTATGATTCAACACTGTCTTTGTATTTAACTGCTGCAATTGAACCAGAGTTTAGCTGTGCAAGTAAAATGGTTCAAAGAGACAAGAAAACAGTTGAGACTGCACTTTGAAAGCAAAGAGAGTTTCTCAAACCACTTGTCCAAGTCTGTATTTTTTATTAATAGTGGAATACAAGACTTGGATGAGGACTGGATGGCATGGACCAATTACTATGATAACGATCATCCGACAAAACTACAAATAGAGAATTTATCCTTATGTTTAAAGGTAATTAAATTAGTTACAAGAAATATAAAAATAATTCTAAAATAATCGGATTTAAGATGATTAAATATTTTATTATCTTATGATTTTTATTTTATCGTATTCAGAGATTGTATAAACTCGGGGCACGTAGATTTGTGATCAATAATATAGCTCCAATAGGATGCGAACCAGAGTGGCTTTTGAATGGCACATGTGACGACTCGGCTAATGATAGGGCATCATTATTTAACAAACGTCTGTTTAATCTGTTGAAAGATTTGCAACCAAAATTATCAGGATCGAAATTTGTTCTTGTAGATCTATATAAAATTTTTAAAGATGTTTATGCATCGTCTGTGTCTTACGGTAAGTATTATTTAATATTATAACTTTAACCTTGTAAAATTAAAATTAAAAATTAACTAATTACTTAATTTTTGATTTTTCTTTTCAGGAATTACAAATGTGCATGAAACTTGTTGTAGTATAATAACTAAGAATTCTTGGACTAAAGCATGCATCCCAAATGTCGCACCATGCAAGGATAGAACGACTTATGTCTTTTTTGACTGGTATAATCCGACAGAAACTATACATTTCATATGGGCAAGGCGTATGTTAAATGATTCATCGGTTACTTATCCTATCAATTTAATTCAATTATTACAATTATAAATTAAAATACGTTTTATGTTTTTTAATATCAATATATCGAATATAAATCTATTAAAAGATTTAAGTCACAAAGTTGTTTTCCTTTTTCTCTTTTCTATAAGAAAATAAACCCTTTATATTCAATAATAAAAAATGCATGTACTTTTCTTAGTTATTATTTTGTAATAATATGTATAAAAATTCAAGATAGAGAAGATTTTTATTATAAATTAAATTAAAAAAAATCGATATTCGATAATTAATTTAAATCTGGTGTCTCTCTAATTATGGGTGATTATTAGATCGAGTCGAGTCGAGTCAAAAAATTTTGAGTTTTTATAAATATTTAATTGTAATTATTTATCATGTTATAATATGATTTGATTTCAATTTAAACGATTTTCTCTAATCATGTAAGATATATATATATATATTTTCATATGTAGCAATATTTATTTATATTTTTATATATCAATGTATATATATCATAAAAAATTGATAGACTCGTCTTAAAATTAAAATCTAATCCTTTAATTACTAAAAATTTCGAGTTATTCGAATTTTCATTTTACAACTCGAATTTTATTTGAATTTTTTTGAGTCGAATCGAGTCTATAAAATTTCAAGTCGAGTCAAAACGAATCGAATATTTTCACCTCGAATCAAGTCGAGTTATTCAGTTTTTTCGAGTCGAATTTTATTCAGCCCTATCTCTCACATTAAAAAAAGAAGAAGAAGAAGAAGAATAGTGTTAGGAAAGTAAAAAAAAAAAAATTACTGGACTTTTTAAATACGATTGAAGTATGATATTTATAATTTAAAAACAACAAAGATTTTAGCCTCGCAAGGGTTGGAGTATGGGGTAGAGTGGTCCAAGGAAATGGTGTGCTGTTAGTCTTATTGAGTTACTTAAGGTAGTCGAGGGAATTCGCTCAGGCTTAGCTGCAAGCTAGAATTAAGCTATTAGGACATTGATCAAGCAAGAAAGGGAGTTTGTTTCATTGAATAAAACAACACTTTGTGGGGTTGTGTCCACATCGAACTTTGATCACAACAAACCTGATAATGAGATCTTGATAGTCCCTGTTCCATGGCAAAGATTAAGGATCAGTTAATGTATTCATTTCATGTTTAATGCAGTTAACTTTTGGAAACTCAAATACTTGGAATGCGAAGAAAAACATGGCACCTCAAACCATGGAACTAGTTTGTCTAGGGACTAGGATGATAGAGTTTGTCTAGAGCAAACGCCTTTTCTCTCAAACCAACGTGATTCCCTAGCAACAAACACTAGTCTCCTTTCTTTTTTTAGTTGCTAGAATCCCCGTCCCTTATTGTGTTGTTTCAATTTGAGAAAATAGATAAAAAGGAGAGGGAGATGAAGCCACAGAGGGTGGCAGAGAAACGGACAGAGAAATTTCAAGGCTCCATTTCTCCACCTTCAATATTTAAGTCTCCAACTGAAGTCATATAAGCTTCTAACCTCTAATTTTACCTCACTTTTATCTCTGTCGTCCGGTACCATCCATGTAGGTCTCATCTTCTCCCTTTCTTAAACTCCCTTAAATCTCCTAATTAATTGGTTTTTTTGTGTGATTATGTTCATCCTTTTTGGTTTCACAGGAGACCTGAGGAGAACCCTCTAGACCTCAACTATATGCCTGATGAGTACACTACGGATGGTAAAGAGGTCTTTGAGGAAGGCTCATCCTCCGGTATAGAAAGAAAACTTTAATATTTTTTATGGTTTTATTTATACACGATTTTAGTTAGATTAGGGTTTTGGTTTTCTGCCGAGAAGGCCTCATCGGAATTACTCTAATTGGTGTTTATGTTATCTGAAGCAGGCTATAGGACAAAGAAAAGCGGCGCTAAGAACGGGAGAGATGTTGAATGCGGGAAGGTCTACGAATGTAGGTTTTGTTCGCTAAAGTTCTGCAAATCTCAAGCTCTCGGGGGACACATGAACCGACACCGCCAAGGCAAGTCATGTCGAGTTTGCTGAATTTCTAGGTCGGGTCTGGTTTTCTATGTTTATTTGATATGATATAATTGATGTTGTTGTTTTGGTGGTCAGAAAGGGAGACGGAGACATTAAACCGAGCTCGGCAACTGGTCTTCAGTAACGATAACTTGACCGCCCCTGGGCATCTAGGGTACGTTCCTTCAAGCTACCATCCCAATGATCCGACACTGTCGTCGTTTAGATCGGTTTGTCCACCGAGATTGTTTTCCGGTTCTCCGCCGACGTTACAGCCGCCCCAGCTGTATCTACACCCTTCATACAAGACCCCGACTCTCGGAATGAAAGACTACTGTTTAGGTCACGGCCTCGGAACAAACAGCAGTTTTTCACATTTACAGTATCATCAGCAAAACCTTAACTGTCTGGGCGCATCCGACTCTAACTATTCTTGCATTGGAGCCGCGGCTGGAAATGTGTTCGGCCATTATCCGAACCGGAGATCGGGTTTAGTGGGACCGGCACGAGTAGATGGTGTTGGTTTTAGAGATGTTACACGACAGCATCTGGATCATCTTTCTACGAACCGCTTTGAAGACGGGTTCTAAAGATTGTTCCATCCTTTATCTTAAAAGGATCTTTTACATAGGAGGTGTAGTTTATCATGAAATATTAAAATCTAATATTTTAATTTTCAAACAATTATCAAAATTTATGTTCTTTTAACAAATTCTAAATATGTTGTATGTTAGACTCCCTTAGCCTTTCGTTTACTTACAGAACTTGTGTCAGCTTATCCAGCACGTGTATATTCTCTCCTAGTTTGTCTTTGAGCTGTGTTTTTAGCCAGGACTACATTTAGGTCATAGGACATAAAGTTGGATTTGAACTGAAATTTCTAGCCATCTTTTTACATTTCGATTCATTTAATGATTCCTCGTTCTGTCTTTATCTTTCTTAGCATCTATTGCTAGGGTTTAGGGTCATAATTTTATATTGTGTAGATTTCTCTTACCCACGAGGTTCAAAATGAAGAACAAGAGTCAAGTTGATTCAGGGACAGGAAACAAAGGCTTGTTAGTGGGGTGGCTTTTATTACCATGAAAGTTATTGTGCAAACGGCAAAGGTTGGAATTCTTTGCTAACTAAACCCTGGATTGCTAATAAATTTAGCTACTCAGACACTTCAGGCGAAAGACAGCATCGTCAACATTTTTGTCAAATACTAGTACTATATATGTTTAAGAAATCAAGAGTTTCAGGTGTTTAAGAAAGTAAGGTTTAAGGAGATGGAAGACATTCCAAAACTGGTTTGATTTATTAAATAAACTCTCATCGGCTTCAAAACACAGGCAGTTTGAAGATGAAAGGTCAGACTCAGCCTAAACCCTAGTAATTATAGCCCTAACATGTGACTGCAAACTGTCCACCACTCCTTTGCGTTTCAGATAAGTTCATAACACCATCTCAACTCATTGGCATGGGCAACTGCAGCACCAGTAGTCTGGTAGAGAAAGATACAACTGCATGTTGGATCTTTCACTGTGAAATGGTCGTTCAAATTACCTTTTTTCCTGTGTCCTGAGGGTAAGGTTATTAATTAGCGTAGAAGTTGAGCCATAAGAAACCCAGATAGAGATACGTATTGTATTTATCAAAAAAAAAAGAGATGCGTATTGTAATACAATCTGAAACCACTGTTGCTCTGCCTGATCACTCAAAGCCCTACATGCAGAGGATCTATGTCAAGTTGTCAACCCTGCGGTCCCGTACCTTTCTCTACAATATATCTCGGGATTGCACAAGAGAGAGGAAATGACACTCTTGGCCCTATACATATTTATATATATATATATATTCAGTTTTTTGAGGTTGGATACTTGGATAGCCATGTGGGTTTTTTCAAGGTTTACTTGTTTAGAGCTGAAAAGACACATCTAACTGTTACTACTGAAATGAGGGAGAGAAAGAAAAGAATGCAAACAAAAAAACATATAAGGGGCAGAGAAAGCAGACGTCTATACTCTTCTCTACATAGGCATAGCCTGCGTTAGTTCTACCCTATAACACCAGAGTCAGAATGCTTAAAGTTGTTGATGTACCTATGTATTTATTTATATATCCAAGCTTAATTACACTTTTACTACGTCAGTTTCACACTTTCTCCTAATTTAGTACTTAAGATTTGTTTTCTATTTGTGAATCACTCGTATGGTCGCTAAAGGTTCTCTCATTTTTGTCCCAATGCATCAGCAAGTTGATTGCAATTTCTTGCCATCTTTGCAAAAACGACATCGCCAATACCTGCAACTTTGCAGTCTAATTCCTGAAAGATATCAGCATGGCGACACGGACGCAGTGACCACTTAACAGTAAGGGCAGAATCAGACTCGAGAAATAACAGACTTATGAAGACATTTCGAGTTCAGGAATACTTCTATTTTTATCCACCTGTTTTTTCTTTAGCTATTCACCAGAGCAATTGAAACATCTTTACTTTGATCAAATAAACTCACTTTGATCCATCTTCAATCTCTTATTAGCCTCCTTCTCAAATAAAAATCTGCACTTAGATCCAATAAATCCTTATTTTCTCTTTAGTTTATGGTACAGACACACCTAATCCAATAACAATAGTTGTATCAAAGCCTAGCACCGAGCATCCAGCCATGAAATAATGTCCTGAAGGACAGTTAAAATCCTGTCATCTGGTTCCCCTTCAAGAATGCAGTGATACCCTTCTTCGTAAAGCTTCAATGTTTTGTCCTTGCTTGACGCATGTTCGTAAAGAAACTGGCTCACTGCCGGATCCGTTACCTTATCTGCAGCTCCATGAAGAATCAGCAGTGGGGATGAAACCTGCAAAATACTCTGCCAATTGTTATAAGCCAATGTAAAAGCATCTTGCATGCCTGTAGACAATGAGAAATGGAACTACATATGAAACTAACTAGTCAGAAACCGACATTCTCCACTTGCTTCTCGATTTCCTTGGTGGCATTTAAGAGTTCAACGGCTGTTCTCAATCGTGCCCGGTCGTCGTAACAGATTACATTGTACACAGCCTGAAGGAGAAGACAGAATACAACATCATCAACGAAACTATATATGATACTCCATATAGGGTGACCGAAGGAGACATTGACTAACCATCTTCTTTTTCGTTGGGTCTCTGAACATCAATCCGGCTAGATCTTTCTGTGGAACAAGCTTTGCTGTTGGCATAACTTTAGACAAAAGGGTCAAGAACTTCACAACAGGTTCCGGAGGCTTCACGTCATCTGCAATCTTATCGGCGACAAAAGCATCAACTTTACATCGTAAAACGATGAAAAGAAAACTGGATATGGCACTGGATTTGAACTTACTTTACACATTGGAGCTATAAGAATCATTCCATCCCATCCATGAGGATCCTTGAAGTGAACTTTGAGAGTAACAGCTCCACCCATGGACTGTCCCAATATGAAGCAAGGCAATCCTTTCACTTCAGGTCTTTCTGAAGATCGATAACATTTAGCAAAATTACAACAGATTCCGAAACTAAACCCTCCAATCTCCAGTGTAAAAGTGCACAATTACAACAAATGCCATACCTTTGATTTTTGCATATTGTTCAATGACATTGTCGGCTAAATCATCAAAGCTATCGATGTAACCATGCAAGCCTTCGGAAAGGCCGAATCCCGGATGATCAATAGCATAAACGCCATAGCCGGATGCCGCAATGAACCTAGCAATGCCTGTAAATACCAAATTCTACACGCATCAAATAAAGTCCTTCCAACATGGTTCAATCAACTACAGAATGAACTGACCTTCAAAGAAGAAAGTGCAAGTATCACCATATCCATGACAAAAGCATACAGTACCCTTAATTTTAACACCAGGTTCCGGAATCCATCGTCTAAAGAAAATCTCCAATCCCTTTGAGTTTCTCTCTATCCACTACAAAAATAACGTCAAAACCATGCTCTAGAGTTCAAATTTCTAAACTTTATACCTTCATTACAATTAACAAAATAAATTGTTCTAGAAAGTTGAGCTACTTTCTTTTTCTTCAATTTCTGAGCAAACAAAACACAAAATCAAATAAAAAAAGAAAAGAAAAGAAAGAAACGCTTACCTCCTCTGTTCTTACACCAGTAGGAGCCATCTGCCACCAATTCCATATTTTTCCCCAAGGAAAGAAGATATTAAGAAAACAAATATTAACCACTTTTACTATCTACAAAGCTACAATCAAAATGTTCTAGAGATGAAACTGCTGAGGTTTAAATATGCAAGTGATCTGTGTACTATTTTTAGATTCATAAAAACTGCAAACGTAAGGGATTAAAAATAGTTATTTTATATAAGGATAAAAATAGGAAAATAGTACAGGGATGTTTAGTACATTTAAAATTAAGCAAACTGGCAATTTAAGTAAAAAAAAAAAAAATCAAACCTTGAACAAGAAATGATCAAGCTGCTGGTGGACCGGGACGAAAGCAGATCGAACTCTTCTGCGAGCAGCGGCGTAGTCAAGATTCTGTGAAGCAATGGAGTTCAGCTCCTCGCTGACTCCCTCGATCGTCTTCTTCATCGCTGCACCGGCTGGCACCGTGAGGCAACGACGAGTCGGCGAAGTTGAAACGGTGGTTTGGGGAGGATTTGCAGCGGATGGAGGAGGGAGGGAGAGGTGATGGTGGGGAGCGCCGAGGGGTAAGTAAGTTCAATGGAGATCCATGGTTTACTGGGTTGGTGGGACAGGCTGGTAAAGCCTGGAACTCTAGACCAAGCCAATTGCATTTTAATTTTCACTTTCCTGACCACTTACTTTAAATTATTGCTCGATGTCCACGTGCTCTTAATACTAATAAAAGAGACAAAATGAATTAAAACCTAAAATTGTTTTTTTTAATCAATGAAAAAAAATATGATTCTATTTTGACTTAAATATTATATTTAATATTTGATTTAAATGCATTTTTTAAATTAATATTTAAAGGGTTTTTTCTCTTAAATTGATTTTTGAACTAAACAATTTTTCATAAGTTGATATTTAAAAAAATTTAGTCTCAATTTAGTACCCGAATTTTGATTGCGATCAGTTTAGATATTTTATTAATATTTTTAGTTATTTTATTAATTTAATCTTAATTTAAAATAATTTAATAATTTTAATTATTTAAACAAGGGAATTTATAGTATCAAAAATACAGCTGGACAACAACATTTTACGAAAAATAATAAGTTATTGTCAAAATTTTATTATATTGTAAAAGTAATATAACCTTTGTAAGAGAAGAACAACCAATTTAGAATACTAAAAAAACAAGTTGATAAATTTTTTAACTATAATTCGTTAAATTTATTGATTTATTTTAAAATTAAATTAAATTTATAAAATTTATAAATTTTAATATCAATTTGAGAGTAAAAATTAAGTATCTATTTAAGAGAATATGATTAATTAAAATATCAAGATTTAAGAGAATATGATTAATTAAGATATCAAATACATATTTAAGCCTTTTGTTATTTAGTATTAAAATAACTGTTTAAATTATATTATTTTTTTATATAAGTTTTTAAAGAATTTTAACTAAAATAAATACTAATTATTTCATTTTTAACTCATTCTAAAATCCTTTTAGATATATATTTTAATAAAGAAATACAGAATATTTATTTTAGTGAAAAATACTTTAGATATTTATCAAAAGATGTTTATTTTTTTAAGTTGCAATATTTTTGTTGCTCCCAATTCCCAATGGCTAAAACTCTTGTTGGGCTTGGGCTTGGTCTAGCTTCATGAGGGGATATGGTGATTAGTCTATTAAAAATCTTATTTCTCATGTTTTCCAAAATTTTAAAATAATTTTAATGAAAATATTTTAAATACTATTTTATGTTTATAAATTTTCACTTGCATTTGTTTTCATATTTTTGGAATTAATTTTTAAATTTAAACGTCATAAACTTTTTTTAATATTTTTTTTAAGAGTGATAATGAAAATGGTCTATATTTTTTTAAAACATGTAAAAAAAATAATTTATAAGAAAGAAGACGTTATAACCAATAGAATTAATGTAAAAGATAAAGAATTTAGTATCACTTAAATAAGATTTCAGATTTAAGGTGTCCTGCATGTAGAAAATTTTTATTTAAAAATTAATTATTCATAATCTAAGAGTAATTAGCCGCAAAAGTAGGCTTGTTTGAAAGTGATTTCTTAAAACCGATTTTCAGGGGGGGGGGAGTGTAAGCAATAATTGGAGATGGCAATCGTACATGAAAGAAAACGAGGGGTCCACCACAATTATCTTTAATTCTGGCTTAATTAATATTGCCCAACTTCATTAATTAGGTGCAACAACTGAAAGTATAAATTTCAAGAAAACGATGCCGCATTAGAGTTTTATTCGGATGTATACAATTTTGTTTATTTATTACATATGTTTAATCGAAAGCTTTTAGATTATAAAATTTAATGCTTATGTTTATAGTTTAGAGTTAAATAAATAAAATTATATAGTTTAAATCTTACGTAATTTATGTATTAAATAATTTTTTATAATTAATTTATTTTTTTAATGTGTAGATTCCTAATAATTTGGATGACTCAATCCATTGCTTTACATCAAAGCAGCACCGGAGAGGCCGAAATCATTGTCTTGCTCAATAATTCAAACAAAAGGATTACTTCAATGAAAAGGAACAAACTGAGGCTAATTTAAGATTAGAGTTTAAAAAAATACGTTAAGAGTTTGGTTAACCACATATTAAAATTTTTTGGGTTAGCCTAACTAGGTTGTAATGATAATACTATTTTCTTCTTAAGTTAAGAAAGATATTCTATTAAAAAATATCCTACAATTTAATAGGACAAATCGTTTACTTTTTTCTTATGTTTCAATCGTACTTTCAATTTAATTAGAAGGTTTAGAGTATAAGATTTAGGGTTTAGGATTAGAGGTTTAGGGTTTAAGAAATCAGGGGTAGAGTGTAAAGTTTAGAGTTTAGGATATAGAAAATAAGGGTTACGGTTTAATTTTTTTTAATTTTTTTAATAAAAGACATAATAGAAACATGATAAAGAGATATATGATTTATACTCTAATTTAATACTAAAATAAAACTTTTTGAAAAATAATTTAATACTAAAATAAAAAATTTCCCAACCAAAATGAAGGTGCAATTGCCTTTCTTAATAGCCATATAATATTATATTATTTTTTTATAATATATGATTACTATTAATTGACCAATAAATAAAGAATAAAAAAGTAACTTCACAAATTAATAAACAAATATTATCCAAATGAGGCATAAATATTACGATAAATGAATATTTACAAAGGTGCCCTTCCACCTTTAACAATTGATTTTGTTCACATTTTAATCAAAGTCTTATTTATTCCAAAATAAAAAGGGGTTTAACTGAGTCACATTGACTCGTCCGAGACGATGACGGCGTCAGCATCCCACCACGTATCCACGTCCGAATCCGTTACGTTACTTAACGGCGACTTCGCCTTCCTCATATCACCCACCGTGAACTTCCCTTTGACGTCACCCCTGATGTAAACCTTCTCGACGCCGTCAGCATTGACCGATGAGATTCTCTCCATTGGTTTCTCGGGACTCCATTCAGTGAGAATCGACGGTTGCCGGCAAGGGAGCCGCGTATCCCATGCACTGACAGCGACTCGTCCAGTTGAAGAATCGGCGCCGGCGGATAAAACAACCGCAGGCGACGAAGGTGACGGCGCCGAAACCGCCTGAAAGTCGCTCTTCCCCCCGAAAATCGACCCGATTCTCGTTTCCTTGTTAACGTCGTAAACATTCAAAGCGTTGTCGTTTTCTTCGAGGTCCAAACGGAAACCTAACCCGAGATTATCCCAGAGCTTCACCACGCTTTTACCGCTGGTTAGCTCCTCAGCCCAAGAAAACAGATCGCCGATGCTGCTCCTCCTCTTTCGAAGCGTGAAACCACCGTTCCGAAACTGGTCATCGATGAAATGACCCGACCCTCTAACCCGAAAATCCTCGTCTACACGTCGCCAGTTTTGAGACGTGGATGGCTCATCATATTCTCCTTCGTCGTCAGACGACGAACAAGTGGAATTGTCCGAGTCAGTATCGAAATCCGTGCCGTAAAGAAGAGGTTGGATCGGTAAAGAATGGTTTCGCCGCAATCTGATGATCAAAATCTTGAATCTATTGATTATGGTAGATAAAGAGGCAAGTAGGGCAAGAATCAAAGCTCCCCATTTCCAAAAATTACTCGCTTGGTAGATCTTTTGAATCCCAGAAAGGGCGTAAACTTGGGAAAGAAAAGATGGGTTTTTTAGAGAGCTTATGCTAGCTTCAAAATCGCTTATTCTGTTGATAACTGAAATTTCCATGGTGAATAAAACACCCAAATCTAGCTGTCTGGAAACAGAAGAACCAATTGAAAAGATATTAAAAAAGGGAGATGTTGAACGCTTAAAGAAATGGCAGCGAGAGTTTAGTAGACTGGACGAAAAGATAAGAGGAGCAATTGAAGAGGTTTGTGAAGAAGGTTAACCTGGAGATTTAAAGGCACAAGAAAAGAGAAAGAACATACTGGCGGTGCTGAGATGGCAGATAACAATTGGTTTCTTCTCAGACGATTCAGGACCAGGCCGGATGGAGATGGGATAGATGAGTCAGCAACCCAAACATTGGTGTTTTTATTCAGAAAAGGTTCTTTAGATGACGAGTCAGTTGATCAGGTGGATACGTCTTTGAATTTTATATTATTTTAAATTTAACATTCAATTCATTAAACCGAATTAAATTTTATAAAAAATTAATATAAACGACGCTTTAATTTAAGAATAAAATTTTAGAAATTATGAAATTTAAGGATTAAAATGTTGGTTGGTTTTATTTATTTAATTTTCTTTTTTAATTATTTGTCTTCTGTAAAGTGTTTTGTGTTTGTGAGTGAGATTGGTCTTTGTGGCGGTGAATGAGTTCCATCAGTGCCAACAGAGACGTACACAACTAAAGGAGAGAATTTGTGGCGGACAGATAAAGGGGATTATTCCACCACTTATATTTCGACGTGGTGACAGCTCATTAACTTTTAACAACTACTATATTTATTGACTAATTTGCCCCACAAGAACCCTAAGGAATTATTTGTCCAGTAGTTATTAATTGTTGTATTTATGACATGAGGTATGAAATAGATTAGCAAGGGGAACTGGGAAGGGGTATTTTAAGTATACAAGGTTTACGTAGAGTATTTTTAAGGGTTATGCGTGAATTTTTTTTATATCTAAATTTGTTATATTTTAAATTTTATTATGGGTAAATGATTATAAAAGACGATAATTTTTTTTACCGTGAGAAATGAAAATCTTTAATTTTAATATTTATATTTTATCCGTCTTAATTTTATCTTAAAAATTAAGATATAAATTTGATAACGATTTAATTCTATCAAGAATGTAGAATAGAAAGAAAAACACATATTAACAAGAAAATAAAGAAAAAAATAACATCAAATACAAAAAGAGAAGATCATCTCTAAATTTAACCCTTCAAATTAAAAAAAATATATCTTAAATTTTAATTTTAAAAACTCATTCTATTATATCAAATCGGATCAAATCTTATTAAATTTTATTATATTGATCATCCTTAATTATGTATGTCTAACTATGATTATTTTAATATAGGTTTAGATATATTTCAATTATCGATATATATATATATATATTATACTCCTAATAGTTTATCTTGATATAATTATATGAATGTGTTAATTGAATTTCTGCTTATCTTTATGTAACATAAAATTGATTGTAGTTGTAATTGTACAAATGTTTTGATTCTAACTAGAATTATAACTAATTAAAAATATATTATTATTTATTATTTAATTTTTAATTTAAATATTAAATACACTGTACTTTCAAGTAATATCTATAATTTCGATTTTAATAAAATACCATGAATGGGAAGTATAGTATTTCGTCTTCTCTTATATAGTTTAATACAATGTATTATCGATATTGAGTCTCCCATCCATTTTTCTCAATCGTTTATTATCGATAATAAAAAAAAAATATGTCAATCGATCAATAAAAGATGAATGTAAAAGGTTTTGATAGTTTAACGTTTGATTGACACATTTTTTACTAATTATCATCAATGGGTGATTGGGAAAAATAGATAGAGGACTCCGAAGACAGTAGTGATTAGGTCCAATGAGATTATCAACGATGACAATAACGTTAATTTTAAATTTTAGGTGTTTTAAATTTAAGATGTTTTAAAAAATTAAGAAGTTTTATATTTTTTTTAAAAATATTTTGTTTTCCTTTTTTAATAAAATAAAAAACAATTATCAAGTTTTGATTGAGGGTTTAAAAAACTAACAACATTACCTTAAAGTATTAAAAAAATAAAAATTTTAATATTTATTTTAAATAAAAATAAAAAATAATTTAAATATTTATTTTGTAATTATACTTAAAATAACAACAAATTTTGTCTGTCCTTAAGTGACTGAATGATTATGCCTTTGTTAGGTCCAGTTTTGTTGTGTGGTCCCCGCTTCGCACCACAACTAGGTGGTGGTGGAGCCTCGAGTGACGGTTAGTCGGCGATGGACGGAAGCCCAATGGTTATATCTGTGGTCATGAAATGCCCAACTGATCTATGTGCTTATTTATTGTCAATTTTTACTAATAGAATTCAGAACTTTGGCTAAAATTTTTAGATATTGCAGTAGAAAAAAATCCCTCAAGGATCACATTTTTCTTTTGAGAATTGCATTTTATTAATTAAACTACAGAAAATCTATAATAGAAAATAATTTTTATAGAAAAATTATATTATGAGATCTATCAATCAAATATATTTATTTAATTAATTTTTTATATTATTTTTTTATTAAGTGAATCTTTATTTGGTAAAAAACATTTTTTTAAATTTGATTTACAGTAAATACGAAGATTCATTTGGTAAAAAAAGATAACATGAAAAAATTAATTAAATGAATATATTTGATTGGTTGGTCACATGGATGACGTGATCGGAATGACTTATAATATAATTTCTCATGACAGAAAAAAAAATTAACTTGTTATAAATGAAGGATTTAGAATTTAAGATAAATATATTTGATCGATTGATTAAATTATTTATCTATATTTTTTATATTTTTAAATCATAAATTTTAAACTTGTTATTTTTTCTCTTAAAATATTCTTTTAAATAAAATTAAAATTTATAAAAATATATTATAAATAAAATAAAGAGTCAAATCCATGTAGTTTGATCTCCATTCTTTCACCAAATTTTTAAAAAATTCATTTCACTTTATGGTAATAAAATTACTTGATACAGAGAATACCCATTATAGTATTTGGACGATGGAATATAATTTAACAATAAACAAAACAAGATTTTACTTGAAAAATAATTTAGAATTGATTTCAAAATTTGTAAAGTTAATTGTGCTAAAAGAATCAAACAATATTTAAATAATAAAATAAAACCTAAATAATTCAAATTTACTAATTTTACAATTTAATACCTCAACTTTATATTTCATTCAATTTAGTAAATTCGAGTTATTTTCATTGTTTAATACAAGTACCATTGTAGAAGAGAGACATGAAAAAGTAAACACGATTTTGCTATAAAAAGGTCAGAAGTGAGTTAAAGAAAATTTCTTTGAGAAATTAAAATTTTATTTTTCCACATTCTACATTTTGTATTGTGCATTAGTAATAAACATTAAAATTTTGGAGTCAAAAGGTTATTTTTTTTAGTCTGGATTTCGAAAATAAATACAAAAATGAATAAAGAATAATAATCCAAGTGTATGGATACTGTTATTCATGGAACTGCATAACTTTTGGGGCAAACTTCAGCAACCTGTACAAAGCATCCGGCGAGAATTTTCTGGCGAACAAGTGACACACATTGGTTGTGTTCCCATGGTACAGACATTGGCTTTGGCTCCTCAATCTCTCCAAGAACTCAACTATCACACTTGTCCTTATGAACTTGGCAGGATGAGGACCTCCTTTGGACCAATCAACCCATGTTAACGTTCTGTTGGAATTCTTGTACCCGAATTTCATCGTCACGAACGTCGGTAAATAATGTTCATCGGCATAGCAAGCTCCTCTGCAATACTTTTGGAAAACTGGAAAATATACCTGGTCGGAAACGATTTCGATGGCGAGGTCTCGGTCCATCTCGAACCATTGAGCTCCTTTTCTCCATTGTTGAAGTGTGACCAGAGGTCTCATTCTTTTATTGTAACGCCCTCGACCGACGGGGCCTGGTAGATCGTATGATTCCACGAAACTCTGGGAAGAGTTGATGAGGTAAGAGTAGATGGTGGAGAAGTTAAAGAGCGGAATACATGCTTCCGATAGAAGAACAAATCTTTGGTTCGAGAAATCGAGCAATGCATTGGCTAGAAGCCGGCGTTCGGCTTCGATCATGTTCACGTTGCCCCATTCAACTTCCTGCATGATGATCAGGTCATTGTTAAAATCAGGACATGACAATTAACATCTATTGCAACTTGCAAGAAAAAAAAAGGGTAACCCAATTCGGCTGTCCTGTAATGCTTTTAATGTAGGACATCTACCTTTCAATGTTGTATTTATAAAGTGTGCACATGGTCCTTTAAATGGTCGTGGGACATCAAATCCAGGGGATCAAAGAATTAACAAAAAATTAACAGTATTGGAGATTAAAGTCAACAAAGTTTAAAGCCTTTTGGATTAATTAAAGACACTGATTCTCTTTAGGACAAAGACAAAGAACAGGAATGACAGATTCAATAGAGCTAAAATCTGGTGTAAAAGGTTGAATTCCTTCTAGTTCAGCTCGAAAACAGATATAATAGAGACTCGTGTGATTGTCCGATACCCATGGTTGCGTATTGAAAAATATTATTTATGATATTAACAAGTGTTGCTTAAAAAATCTGACCTTGCTGGGAATTCTTCTGCCATGGAACACTGATCCCTCAGGCTCTGATTGATTAAAAGCTGGATCCGAGTGCACATATATAGAATACAGCCCTTGATGTCCTTTGAAGAATTTCTCCCACAATGGAGCCAATGTAACAGCCCCTTTTGTCAAGAACATGAAAGCCACTTTCGGAACACGGTCGAACGGATACTCCGGGATCCTAGGCGACATCGAAGCCCTCCACAGAAGCTCCCCATCATCCATGTCGTGCATCGCATTCGGCGGCTTGAGGAATTCCGTTAATCCGACGTGTCCGACACTCGATGTTTCATTAACCAGAGCCGATGATCTCGAAGACTCAGACAATTGTGTGATGTGAAGGGCAAAAGAATAGTTTTTGAGATGGAAACTGAGTATGACTCCAACAGATAGACCGCAGCCGAAGAGTAGGAAACAAGACAAGATATTGAAGAAATGGATTTGTGCACTGAAATGCTTCCACAACGAGAATACCTGATTGTTGCTGTTTTCACCCTTCATTTTAATTTCTGGAAAACACAGGGCGTTTATTCCAGAATGAAACTCATCTATCTATATATAGGTGAAGAAACACAAAGAAAAACTTGTTAAGAAGAAAAGGAATTTTTCCTATGTCACTCCAAAAACACTTCTTTTCTTTGAGGACAAGAGATTCCAAATGCACTATGACAACAGAGAATTACTGTAATAATCAGGGTTGGGATTGAATTTATGTCTAAATGGGGAGGCTTGACTGGCTCGCAGCCAGTTGCTGCCTTTCTAGACCATTGAAAAAAGCGGTGGCAAAGTCGCATATAATAAAATTCAAGTCAAAACCGCCGTTTATGTCCTTAATTACGTAGTTAATTCAACTTAAAGGAGAAACGTTTGTTCTAGTTTAAGTAATTAGGGACTAAAGCGTTTGAGTTTTCAATACGTTTTCTTGTATTTAGTAACGCGGTTCAGGGTAATTAGTGACGGAACCGTTTCTACGTGCTGGAGAGCATGCAGGGGCGTGAGTATTTGAAAAGCCCCCATGTGCTTTCTTTTTTCTTTCCGGTGGAGTGTAAATCACGGCTATTCGTTTAATAATTTAAGGTAAATTAAATAAATAATCACTAAATATTTAGGAAGGATTTATTTTGGTCATTATATTTTAAAAATATTACGTAAATTATTTAATTTTTAATTCGTATTCGTATTTATTGAAATATGTTATAGAGCATGATGTTAATTATGATGTACATAATATTCGTTGATTACATTAAATTAGGAGAATTGGTGACCAAATTAGTCTAAGACGTGACATTGGTCACATGAACATTGTTGTGCGACACTAAGGTTTCAGTTTATGTGACGAGTGTTGGTCATGTTTTAATTAATTGTGCTCAAAGAAACTGACCTATATGCAACTCTCATGTGACTTAAAACTACAACAAAAACGATTTGATTAGGATATCAAAATTTAGTATTATATTAATAATTCTTATAAAAATGAGATTGAAAAGGAAATGGGAATAAATTGAAGGGAAAGAAAAAGAAAGAAACTACGTTTAATATTTCTTCTAAAAGAATGTGATTGGACACACATGTAGAGGGTAAGTTTCTTTGATATTTAGAATTTAGAGAGGTAATTTAAAATAAATTATTTAAATCATATTTAATTATGGGATTGATCTCGTTTTGATGGTTATATTTTGAATTAAAGTAACAGGACCACTTAGCTATATAAATACTTTCAATATGATCGTCTATTGTTAAAATTTAATAGACAAAATGATATACTAATTAATAAAATAATTATATAATTACATATTTGATTTTTATTAATTAAATATTCTACCAATTTGATTTTTTTAAAATCGTTTAGTTTCCATTAATGAAACGATAAGTACTTATTTTGAAGTTTTATGGCATCTTCTTGAGTACAATTTTAAAATACGGCCGAAGAACAATAATGTTAGTAGCTATTTGAACAACATAATGTAATTACGATTGATTATCGCATTAGATTATTTACTATTTACGTGATTATATTGTCATAATTAAAAGTATAATAGTGAAATTGAGACAAAACCTATAATTGAGTGATCATTTGAGTAGTTTACTTTAAAATCTAAACTGTATAAATAAATAAAAACTAATCTCCCATCATACCGTACGCCTTATATTTTATCTATAAACCTTAAATTCTAACAATAATCCATAAATTATAAACATCTAAACTAAATCCATAAACCCTAAAACTATAGTTATAAAAACTTTTAACTTCTATTGTCAGTATATTAAACATAAATCACAAAATACATGTTCATTATAAATAAAACATCTGATTCTTAATGGCTGGGTTACATTTTTTAAATAATACCTTGATAATATTAAAATAAAAATATATATGATTAATTTTATACATTCAATATAAATTAAAATATCAAACATTGAATTCTAGTTCCATATAATATTTGATTTATTAAAAAATCGAAGAAACCGGGTTCAAAGTTCAAACCCGTTTTCAATAAATACCAGATTGGTTTTCAATTAAATCGATTTGCTATACAGTCTGAACCTTTCAACACAAAAACAATGAACCCAAAACCTTTGATATAGTTACTAGATTTTAGATCACATTTTGATCATTTTTAAAGCAAGGATATTTTAGAGATTTTTATATGAATATCAATATTTTATTTATTAATAAATTAATTTTAATTAAATTGAGTAAAATTTTATTTATTGTAAAAAACTGATTTTAAATTGCGTTGTTGACGAGACGATTATTTAAAATAAGACATTTAAGTGTCTTGAATGTTTTTAATCAAATAACGATTAAATCGTATTTAAAGCCGTAAGTGTTTAATTGTATTTGAAAATAATAACGAAGTAAAGTATGACTCTTGAGCTTCAGACACATGAACCGGAACCTGCAACTGACATAGTCTCACCGCTCATGTCCCAATATAGCCAATTTATGATGAAATGCAGAGAATGAATATATTTTTTTTAACCAGTTAACAGTGATTATAGTAATATATGTTTTAGAATATAATCTTTATTATTTGATATTAATTCGTTCGATTACTTTACTGGCATCGCTAGGATTCGAACCTGTAACTTCTAATAACAACAACTGTTCCTTTAACCACTTGGGTAGAAGGTTCGTGCAAGAATAAATATTTTTCAATTGATTAAATCACTTCATAAAGTAATTTTTCATTAAATTTCTTTAAGATAACAGATCGAGACTTTAAGTTTTAAAATTAAAATTTAGACGATTAATAATCAGCCTTCACAAGTAATAAATTTCATAAAACCTCGTAAAGATAAAGTAGTATTTTACAAAAAAAAAGAATGTATAATAATTAAAGGGATGATTTAAGTAGTTTACCCTTAAAACTACTCTATGTCGGAGACGAATTTTAGGATATTTTGGACGGCATAAAGCACGTGAAATTGCTACCCGAAGATCGGTAGTTGGTATCTTGTTCTTTGTTTGTTACTGGGCCGATCTGTTCAGGAACCGGACATAAAAGGAACGAAAGGGAAACGTGCAAAACCGAGAATGGAGATAAAGAAGATGGGAGTTATCAAGTCAGCCATGGCGGACGCCATTTTAACATCCATGTGGATTTTCACAATGTCTTTCCTCAGGATATTCACAACCCAAATATCCGCTTTCCTCGGCGTTCAAACACTCCCTCTGGCCGCCGTCATCATCACAACTATCTTGGTCACCCTAATGGTGACCATCTTCACATTGATCGGTAACGCTCTCGGCGGTGCAAGCTTCAATCCCACGGCCTCCCTCGCTTTCTACGCCGCCGGTCTCAAGAAAGACATGTCTTTCCTTTCGATGTCCGTGCGTTTCCCGGCGCAGGCCGCTGGTGGAGTGGTTGGCGTGAAGGCGATTCTGCGATTCCTTCCAAGGGAATTAAAGGAAACCGTGAAAGGACCGTCCTTGAAAGTTGATTTACAGACTGGATTTTTGGCTGAAGGGTTGTTGAGTTTCGGACTGTGTCTTGCCCTTTTAATGATTTTGATCAGGGGTCCTAAGAACCCTTTGGTGAAGCTCTTGTTAATGGCGTCGAGCACCGTGGGATGTGTTGGGAGTGGTGCGAAGTACACCGGACCATCCCTTAACCCTGCCAATGCCTTTGGTTGGGCATATGTTAACAATTGGCACCATTCATGGGGATTTTATCATGTTTATTGGTTGGGTCCTTTGACAGGGGCAACTCTGGCTGCTTGGGTTTTCAGATTCCTGCTTTCTCCTGCACCAACGTCAACCAAAGACAAAAATGCATGATTTTTATGTAAAAATTTTCTCTGCATTTCCTACAGAAACACTTCCTTTCCCCCCAGTTCCCTTGCTTTGAACTTATTACTGATATTGGGATTATCTTGTTCACAAAATTTAACTTGTTCCAAAATATACTATGCAATATCCAATTGTTCCAAAAATGACCATTTTGATCTGACAATCATAGCTGTACCTTTGCTTTGAGATTGTTAGTAAAAGTAATTACTTTGTTCCTAGTTTTTAATTAATTTATAGTTTCCGTTGGTTAATTCTTATTGATTAACAGAAACTAAAGTGGGTCAGACATTGATTCGGGCAATCTTAAATGATAAAATCGACATCCCTTTAATCAAGGAAAATAAAGCTTATTAGA
This sequence comes from Abelmoschus esculentus, assembly GCA_035048815.1. Classification (NCBI taxonomy): domain Eukaryota; kingdom Viridiplantae; phylum Streptophyta; class Magnoliopsida; order Malvales; family Malvaceae; genus Abelmoschus; species Abelmoschus esculentus. Next base: position 1,640,413 of record JAUCBN010000031.1, on the reverse strand, counting down.
AAGTGTTGTTTATGATTGTTTATTAATCCATGTTTTTTTATTTATAATTAGGGTAAACTATATAAATGATCCCTTAATTATACCTTAATTATCTTTTATATTCTCTGATTATCAAATGTTACAAATTAGTCCACTGACTAACTTTTTTGATATAAAGTGTCATGTGCCGTTAAAAATTTGACGAGAAACTAATGTGAACGTTAACATACTGACTTTGATAACCATGTGACATCCCCAATCTCTATAATCCAGTCAGCATTTTAATGTCTACATTAATTTTCAGTTAAATTTTTAACGGCAGAAGACTACTCTGTATCAAAAAAGTTATTCAATGGATCAATTTGTAACATTTGATGGTCAAGGAATGTAAAACATAATTGAAGTATAATTAAGAGACCATTTATGTAGTTTACCCTTACAATTATTAGTGTCTTATTTATTGATCGGTTAATATGAATTAATTTTTGTAAAGATTTATTATATAACTATTTTTAATTTATTTATCATTTATCATTATAAAATTTTGTTTTTTTTTACTTTAATTAAACCGCCTAATGTTTTATTCTATTAAAACATCAGATTGTTACGTAGTTTCGAATTCTTGATTGGACATTTTTAGTCTACGATGAAGGAGCTAGAGAGAGACACGATTCCAAACATGCCCCTATGTGCGCGGGTCCCATCAATGGTTTGCAGTCCAATTAGACTGTAGACGCAACCTCACATGTTTCATCCACTATTAGTGCAGGAATCCTTGTGGTCTTATTGACGTGGATTGAATTTGTTCTTGGTAGGGTAAAATACAATTTTAGGTTATTCAATTATTAATTAAGTTATGGATGAATATTTTCTCTTAAATTAGTCCAACGTCAAACATCTTAGTAGGGGTGCTTAAACCGATTCCATCAGTAATTAGTAACCCAATAAATTCATAAAATAATTTAAAAAATAAAAAATAATAAAACATAATAATAATATAATATTAATATTAAATTTATTAGATCGTTTGATATCTATTGGACCGATTTTAAACATCTCGATATACCAATATATCCATCGATTGACTTGTCTAGCTTCAACAATTATACGTGAACTCCCTTAAATTAGACTTTGACTTTGTCTCATAATTATTTAAAATTTATTATTGATAAAAATATAAAAATAATATATATTTTTAAATATCTATCTTATAAAAATTAATTATTTAAAATATTTGATATAAATAAAGTCAAACTTTAAAAATGTGGACTTTTAAAAAGTCAATAATAGACCTCTTAAGTGAGACGAATGTAGTATGAAATTAGACATGAGGACTCATCATTAGAATTGAGACATGATATTAATACTAAATAACTAAAATAGATTCAAACCAATTTTTAACCAAATTAAATGAACCTGAATCGGTTATATTTAAATCGAGGGTAACTCAAAATAAAAATAAAAAAAATAAGATGTGAACTTCGTACATCTCACCAAAAAGTCAAACATACTAGCTTTATTGAGTCATATGGAGGCATAAAAAATATTCAACCTAAAATCCAACTGAAATTGATCAATCTCTTATGGCCTGATATTGACCCTAATCAAAATCAATCAAGCCAATACTTAAACCAAATCACCAAAAACCTGAATTAAAACAAATAGATTTAAATAAAAAATATAATTAGACATAGAATAACTTAAACTAAAATCGATTCAAATGAGTCGTTTACCCCTCAGAGCACAACCTCTTGAGAGCCCCACAGTGTTTGAATGTGGTCCAACCTTTTTATATATTTTTTTCAATCTAATTAATCCTACAAGGACAAAGAAAGAACTGACTGAGGAAGAAAGACCTAAAGGAAAAAAATCATTGGACCCACTCGTATAATACATCAAAAATGGTTATTAGGTTTTAATAAAGGCAAGTTGTTGTTCCCTCTTATGAATGACTGAAGATCCCAATCTCAGTCCTAAATCTTTGAGCATAATAATTTCAGGTCCCCTATGCATATAACAAAAAACATGTATGCTTAGAGGACTATCATATAAATAAAATAAAAAGATGGACCCACATGCACATTGATGCATGGAATGGGTCATCATAACCATCCATTCTCTTACCTGCTTGTTGAAACCTGCAACAAATTTGTCCTTAGGATGGACAAGAAAGAATCTAACAACATTAACTTATACAAGAAGCTAGGCTTCACATACATACATACATACATGTTAAGAGTATCACAACTTCTAAAAGGTTAGATATTTATGCAAGTATTTAGTTTGAATCGGTGACAATGGTTGATGATTCGATCTTCGTCTTAAATATAGAAAAATTTTAAAATTTACGATTAATATTTATTTCTATATAGATAAATAGAATACACAAATTAATCAACGATCTCATTTCGATATGTTTGATGGTTGAAAATGGACAGAAATGAAAGATGTTTTTGAATGGAACACACATGAGAAAGGTGAGACAAAGGTGGGTCAGATCTGTGGAGTTGTGACCAGTTGTGTCACTTGGTAAGAACTTGTGCATTCTATACTACAAATCATTATAATTATATCAATAGTACCACATCTTTGGAAGTGGGAGGAAGATTATTTTAGAGACTAGAAATTAGACAGAAACCCCAAAACTTGACTGTCTCTCTCGTAGTTAGTAAGATTCGGATAGATCTTGAGAAAAAGGCAAAGCAAGAAAATTGCATAAATTAATATAGGTTTCAACGTCAATCACGCTAAACTGCCCTCTACAATTATTATTCATCATCAACACGTAAATATGGTTCCGTTGAGTAAAAATATCATGTCTTTAATTATACATTTTTTTAATTTAAATTTAAATCCTAATTTTTATATCTTAGGCTCTAAATCTTATTCCTTAAAAATACGATTTAGTCCTAAATTTTTAAACCCTAACTATAATTTTAAATCCACTATTTTAAAGTAAAAATACCAATAAAAATATAATAAAAAGATAAACAATTTATACCTAAATCCGTTTTAATAACCTAAACCCTATATACACTTAATTTTCCTTCATTAAATCCGATACCCTAAACTCTATATACACATATATATTTGCATTTGTATGAAAACAAAGCAAGTGAAGGTTTTATCTAATACGAAACATATTACTTTGTAGGTACGAAATCAAAATTAAAAAATTGTTAGATAAAATATAAATATTAAAAAATAAAAATGATAAATTAGTTATTTTTTCTAAAATTTATGTACGTGGGAGCATGAGCTCCTCTCAAAACCCACATCAGTTCATCCCTGCCGGCTGCCGCTAAGATATTAATCGGGTCCACCAGTTCACCACGATCATACTTTTTGATTGGAATATTGATGATAGTACCTAAAGCTGCTGTAATCTCCCTAACTACTTTCACTTGTTTTTCTTTCAAAATGCAGGTATTTTAACAGAACTACATTGTCATAGCATGCAGCTCAATTATCAGAGAGAACTGTGTTTTTATTTACTTAATGGTGCATGAATTTTACATGTTTAATTTAATTTAACTTTTTTCAGAGAGAAATGGGGAGCTAGAATGGTGGTGATGGTGGGTGGTAGGTGGTGAGTGGCGGTGTCGGCTCCTCAGATTGAGCTGAAGTGAGAGAAAAGGAAAATTAACAGATGGGAAAAAAGTGTTTTTATTTGGAGCAGAGATTTTTCAGGGAATTTAAGAGATGGGCATCACGGCGTCTCATTGGAGACAGCTCCACTAACATTTCCCATCACTGTTTCCACTTTAATCAATATTGATTAATATAAAACATGATTAAACAAAAAAAAGTCCCCAGTTTTCCAACATGAGTCATCATTCCGAATGGGAATCTTTTCACTACTACACCCTCAGTTTTGTTGGTATTTTGTTTAATCCGAAAACAGACACATGTTGCTGACTACCAGTAACATAAGCATCGATGTATCGTGTAATAATAATGGCATCTTAGTTAACTCATCCGATGTCGGAGAACAATTTTGTTAGCTTCTGATTGGCCGTCAAAACCTTTTCATACTACACCAAAGTGGTCCACATCACACTTCCTAACCTCCTAATCTGTTTTAATTTAAACCTAATTTTCTTAACATTCTAAACAAAATGGAAATAAATCAAGAAATTTATTTCAAAACCGGAGACAAATTTGAATCCCCATAGGTGAGGGTCCCGAGTCAAGTGTGTTCCTGGGTCGTGTTGTGTTCCTTCATGCTCTCATTGGGATATCCGAAACTTTTATACTGTTCATGTCATAGAAAAAAAAATAAAATAAATTATCGTGTATATATACCCCCCCCACATGCAGCTCCTTTTCCTTGCATTTTACATTAAACTGCTAACCCTACGCTTTGTTCATTTCTCTTTGTATTTTTTGTTTGTTTTTCTTTGTCATGGCGGAACTAGAATATCGAGAAGAAAATAATAGCAGAAGCAGCAACGCCACCGTACGTTTGAAGCTCTTCGGCTTCGACGTGTCCGAAGATGAGGATGTTATGGAGTCTGGTTCCACTAAAGATACGTTTTCCGGGTCGTCTTTCGAGCCGGGTGGGTTCACTGGTGCTGGTGACCGGAAATACGAGTGTCAGTATTGTTGCCGTGAGTTTGCTAACTCTCAAGCTTTGGGAGGTCATCAGAACGCTCATAAGAAGGAGAGGCAACAGATGAAGCGTGCTCAACTTCTGGCAACGAGAAGCGCGGCCGTTTCGTTCTCTAGGAATCCTATTATCTCCGCCTTTGCTCCTCCGTCGCATCTATTGGCGTCGGTTGCTCCCGTCGTGGTACCGACTGGGGCTGGACCCTCGTGGGTTTACTTGCCTCGTGGAGGTCCACCTCCTTTCCAAGTCTCACATGGTTGCATGATCCCAAGCGCTGGTGGTGGTGGAATGGGGAAGGGCCCGTCTGGGTTACCTTACGGGGGTAGTGGTAGTGGTTTGGGGGAGCCGGGAGTAGGAGTTGCCGTTGTCCCCCAAGTGATTCAAGGTGGGGTCCACCACCATGGGAGGTCGGTTGACGTGCATTCGTTGCGTAGGTTTTCAATGGGAGACGGTGGCCCCAGTTTTGACGAAGCATTGGGCTTAGATTTGCACCTTAGTCTTGCTCCGGCCAGGCCTTGAGTCGGGCCTTTTCTGATTTGGATCTTTGTACATTTTCAAAACAATTTTATTTTTTATTTATTTGGGAAAAAATATTTGTTTCACTTGCACATATTTTTTTTATTTCCCAAAGTCATATTGGTGAGGAAAATTAAGATCCAAATGGATTGATGAAGTTGATTAAGTAATATTGTTTGATCGATATAATTATGGATACACTGTATAATAAGATATATATTCGAATTTATTTAAACGTACATAATATTTTAATTTATATGAACAAGAAGGGATTTATGAAAACAAAATTCCCATTGGACAATATGTTTGTGTCCTTGCCTTACAACATTGTAGTGAAGTGTTCTTCATGAAATGCAACACAACCTACTGCCTGGCTGGTTTGGTTGGTCATTGTCATGGATGACACACTCCAAAGGTAACACCACACTTTGTCTCTTCCTTTTATTTCTGAAATGTCAATACTTTAGAAGCCATGTGACATGCACATTTAATTTGCAGAGAATCTTTGCTTAGTATCTTGGTGGGGAAACTCAAGTTGCAGACATAATTATCATCAAATCCAGCTCACATCTTGTCATACAAGATGTGTTATATTGGTTGTCTGTTCGACCTATTGGTACAAAAAGCGTGTAAAATTCACAATCCTGTTATTCATTTATTATATTCATTCGATGATCATAGATTAGTGTTAAATTATTCGACTATTATATATGTATAATCTAGTAAAACTTGTAGGGCTGGAGACAATACAAGCTGTCATGCAACTTGAAACCAAATCACGATCTTTTCAAAGTCAATCAATATCTATGTCTTAAACCATCTCCTTTAACAGTAAGTTGTCGGTGTGAGTACAAGCAAAGAACATGTTAAAAGTGAATTGTAAAAAGTCTTGAACCCCAATATTTGTCAAATATTTTCACGAGTGTACCTGGATGATTCGTTTAATAATTTAAGTAGAGATTTTTTTCATCAGATATTTAAATATACTGTATTTCTGATGTCATAAACCAAAGACCTTGCTTAAACTGTCCTAGTCTCGTACCAGTTGATCTGGTTTGATATCATTTCACTATTAGTTACTCTTTACAGCTTTTTCATGCATGCAGCAGACATTATTTTTACAAAATATACAATTCAGTAAGAGAGAACACCAGTGTCAGATAAAACCAGTCTATGTAGGAAATGGACAACAACACAAAAGACCGAAGAAGACGAAGTTCCATGTCTCTACTCTGGAATTCCTTGTCAGTCTTGACAAATCCGGCAACTAATGCTCTAGGTAAAGCTTGTTTGTAAGCTCTATATTAATCATCCTCAACAATGAATACTGAGGAAATTGCAGAAAAGATTGATTACCACGAAAACAGAGAAGGTAGACGAAGGATTGCCGGGTACTCGGTTACAATCCGTTTTAACCAAGAAATAATCTTCTCCTTTCCTAGACTAAGCAGCGTGCTCATTCTTCATCTCTCTGCTTAGCAATGCAGCCAGAGGCACCAGTTCATGGCCGCCACAAGACCATGAATGTCAAGGAACGTGAAGTTACCAGCAAGAATGTTTGGTTGTTTGATTTCGCGTTTCGTACAGAACCCAAAATGCAGATCTGATTACTACACCATGAACTGTCGTACTTCCCATTAATCTAAACATTGAGAATGCTTGAGAATTGATTATTATGAGAAAGAAGAAAGAATCCACCACGGGTCAGCTTCACGACATTTTCCTTCCACCGAACACACAAAAACAAAGTTATTTATTTTACTTTCTAAAAAAATCTGTTTTTTCTTTTGTAAATATAGAAATTAGGATTGCTTCACCTAGAAAAAATGGACAGCTCTCTTCCAGAAAGAAAACACAGAAAATGGACTTTGGTAACTATAAAAGCAACCCGCCGACAAAGCAACATTCGGCTTCCGTTTAGAGGTGGTTTTCAACTAGCAAATCAAGTGTTTTTATATTTGTCAGAAAAGCCAATCCTTTTCTGGTTTAACAGTGAAAACCTGCTTCAACAAGTTTAATAAAATTCAAGTAGTTGTAGTAGTACCCCCATAAACTAATGTAATAATATAAAAAATACGTATACGGTGATAAATGAGACAATGTATGAATAATCATCAGAGCACCAAAATCAAAGAAAATTAAAACAGAAACAAGAAAAATAAAACCAAACGTTTGTAATTATATTGCTAAAATCAAAGTACGAGATTGTTCAACATGTAAAAATTGGAACATATTAGAAAATTCCTTGTACAACATGTACAGTTCTTGGAGTTGAAAGAAATTCTAAATCTGTCTGAATTTGTTATGCCTACTTCTTCTCCTCCTTTTATTGTCCTGTGAGGAAAGATATTCTTTGCCATTGCCCCCACTCTGAACATGAGTTTGCTAACCTTTGCCTCTTCCTTGTAAACTCTTCTTCAACAAAATCAAGCTTCTTCTGTTGTTGTGTCTCATTCTCTGTAACTGGCTGCTTCCTCTTCATGGCGGTGGCACCTTTAATTTCAGTATTCAAAATTCGATTGATGGTGTTTCTGAGAGTGATATTTGGCAGAATATCATGGACCGATATCTTCCCTCGGCAGACGCAGTCGGAGTCGGAAACAACACGATCCCTTACACACTTATCACAGAAACTAGCGAAACAACACTTTGTCAATGCAGAATTCTCCATTACATTCTTACACAATGGACAGTACAATTCTGGTGCTATCTTTTGATCAGCTGAACTACCATTACTTGAAATCGAAGAAATAACAGAAGTGTTGGAACTTGAAACAGACATCTTCGAAATCGGCTTAAAATTACTTCCGAAATCAAAATCAGGGTTACCGTTGGTGGGACAGTGTTGAATGTAATGTCCGGACACTTTACACCGATAGCAAACATACCCCTGAGGTGGTGAGATTTGGCTCTTTCGAACAAAACCCTTGACAGTGTTGAATTTGTCGTCTTTACAATGTATTTTGCTTGGATCCAGGGTTTCTTGAACTTCTTTCGAAGCAGATGATGGATTGTTTTCAATCTTGGGTTTTTCTTCACCGATAACAATGGAGTACGAAGGCAATCCAGGAACACGACGAATCAAAACGGAAGAATACGCGGGGATCAACGACGACTCATCTATGAACTGTTGATCAGTTGCAGCATCACTGATCAACAAATCAAAATCCCTGCCTTTGCCATAACGGTCGGAAGCAAAGATTTCTTCTTTGAAATCGTGAACTGAGATGAATCGATCATTAATGGGAAGCGTATAGAAATCTTTGGAGCTCTTAAACTTGTAATACACGAAAGCCATGGCCGTAATGGAAAAGAGGGTTTAGGATTGAAGTTGAAGGAACAAACAATGACTGCGTTTCTATTTTACCGTTGCACTTTGTATTTATAGGAAGAAAAAATAGGAAACTTGCCATCCAAGTATCAAGATAGATTAGGAGTCTGTGTTCATAACAGAAAGATGGATATTGAATTTATTTAAAAATCTTCTTTGTAATTTATTAAGGGTAAAGTTCAAAAAATAATTTTTATTAGGATTAAGGGTTTAAGAAACCATTAAACTTTTGAAAAAAAAAACTAATTAAGTCTTTGAACTTATTTTGTATTCAATTAAGTCCTTGAACCAAAAAAAATAATCAATTAAGCTTTTTGACCAATTTTGACTATTAAATCTTGACAATTTTTTTTTTAGATGTTATCGGTACATGATACAATACAATTCTATCATGTTGTATTTACAAAAAGTTCAAAAAATATTTTTTTTATAAAATTTATAAGTTATTTTAGAATTTTTAAAATATTTAAAGAATTTTTTAAATAAAATAAAAATTCTGAAAAAAAAACATCAAGTGAAAACACTATGGCACGTTGCATTGTAATAGAGGATAAAAAATTGTTTAAATTTAATGGTCAAAATTAGTCAAAGAACTTAATTAATTTAATTTTTTAATTTTAGCGATTAATTGATTCAATTTCTTGGTTTAAGGGCATAAATGAGTGCAAAAGAAGTTTAAAGACTTAATTGATTATTTTTAAAAAGTTCAAGGGCTTTTTGACTCTTAAACCTTTTTATTATTATAGTAATTTTATATTTATTTTAATTTAAGGATAAAATTTATAAATGATGATTAGATTTTGATTAAATGTTTTATTTGATATTTAAGTTTATAATTATTTTAATGTTATTGTTAACTTTTAGTTTTGTTTCAATTTTGCTATTGGCCATTAATAATTCATCACGAATCGTTTAAAAAATAATTTGTTAATTTTGATATTTTGCATGGCATAGGTTAATTTTTCGGCGACGGGATGGTTGGAATATTGGTATGATGGTCTGATGTTTAATGTGGTGAACGAAGATATGGTAATCGATGATAGAATCGGTCCAAATCGAAATTTAAATTTCGAGAGTTAAAAATTTTAAGATTTGAGAATTTTTTGTTAAATTTAAAAAACTTAAAGTTTTTTTTGAAAATAAATATTTTTATTTGTTTTTAATATAATTTTAGAATTTTTAAGAGATAATTCATGTACTTTATTAAAATATCTTGAATGTCAATGTCCGATCTCAGATTTTTAAACAATCTAAAAGTACTAACAAATTATTATTTTTGAATTTTTTCACTCCAAGTCTACACTAACCTTTTTAAAAAAAAATCATAAAAAATAGGTAAAATGAGAATTATTTTTATTTTCAACAATGCGATCAGAAAACCATATTATAAGGAATAATATTCGGACCACGACTCGAATTAGGTCATTTTGGGGAATAAGTTTTTCCCCATTAAATATTTGAAATTTAAGATGTTTGAGAGAAAATTTAGAGATCTACGATATTTTGAACAGTGAATGAGGCATAACGCCACCTCCTCTTGACGTTATGCTTTTTTTAATATTATTTTTAAAAAACCAGCCAGCCGATTGGGTGACCTTATTACTACGTTTTTCAAAAATAATACTAAAAAAGCATAACGCCAATAGGAGGTGGCGTTATGCCGCATTCACTGTTCAAAATGTCGTAGATTCCTAAATTTTCTCTCAAACATCTTAAATTTCAAATATTTAATGGAAAAAAACTTATTTCCCAAAATTTACCCTCGAATTAAATTGCCCTATCCTCCATTTTATATTTCTTATTGCTGTCAAAGTAGGCCACTGCGGTCAAAATTCAAAAGCAAAAGCGAAAATCTGGACCAAATAGAAAACTTTTATTATTTTATGTTATTTTTTGTTAAACCCAATAACTTGGAGAAACCAAATTCATCGCTTTTCCACTGTTCCTCTGACAACTCTAATAATACCTTTTGCCTACAAATGCCCCATTTATCATACTTTTCATTTTGTGGAGTTTTAGAATTATTTATGGTAGATTGGTGGTTATTGAACTTTTATCATGTTTTCAATATGATTATCGATATTTAATTTTTTTATTAGATTATTTTTGTTAAATTTTTTTATTTTGATTACTAAATAATTCAATGGTTAAAGATAAATTGCATGACACACTTTTAAAATGAATAAATCACAGATTGAGACACATAACTTTTTAGGTTTTTAAAAGTGATTTGATATTTTATTAAAACGTAATAAAATTTCAATTGTAGTAAAGAGACTATTAGGTTTAAACTGGATTTTAGTGGTTTAATTGAAAAAATAAAAAATTAAGGACTAATTGAAAGATTTTGAAGTTTAGAGGTGATTTTCTAAAGTATATGGAAGTGAGATGGTTGGATTGTGAATTCTAGCAAAATCATTATTAAATTGCAAAGTATTTTTAATTTAAGGTAAAAATGCAAAATTTAAAAAAACAAAATTGTTAAGCAGCTCAACTTGTGATCGATCAAGTTTTAAAGTGGGACAAGGCTATTTAAAAATATCCGACTCATTAATATGTCGATCAAACAAAAAAATCTGGGTTGGATAATAAAAGATTATCTTAAACTTTGTTTTTGGTTAAGTTTCGCTTTTCAAATTAACTTTTTCATCTAAAATTTCTAAAACCAACAGAAAACACTAAACAAGAGGACAACTTTTGAACGTAAAATTTTTGTTTTCTTCTCAAATTAGCTTCTCAAACCTTGATTTTAAAAAAGCTATTTTTTTAACTTTCGCAAAATCTTGGTTTATCCCGAAATAAAATTTTCTACCACAACCAAAAACAATTAATTTACAATTTAAGATAAAAAATACAAAAATTCAAAATCACTTATAAAAAAAACTAAAAAATTAAGTGACTCAACCTGTATTTAAAAATATTTAATCCGTACGAGCCCTTTAACTTAAGTGGTTAAAGGAACAATTGATGTTTTTAAAGGTCATGGGTTCGAGCACTAACTATACCTGCAGAGTGATTGAGCGATCAATGTCAAATGGTGGAGATTATATATTACTATTAACTTGTTAAAAAAAATATTTAATCTTATATAGCTTTCCTAGGTTGGTCGATATTTTTTTTTACCATTACTATATAAAATATTTTCTCATATACTTTATTCAACCGAATTGTTTGGTACAAATCAATATTATTTTTAACAAATAAAATCCCTTTCCACAGATTTACCTACCCTAAAATAAAAAATAAAGACTCATCAAGGTCAACACCAGCTTCACTCATTTAATTCATCTAACATGAACTTTTGATTTCATCTTGACCGTCCAAATTCAGATTAAGATCGGAAGTTAATGCAGTTAATTTAAGACAATTATTAAAACGTTACAAAGAATTAATTAAGAAAGCAGCAAGACAATATTATTGTCTGTTTATAATAAATTTACCTCGCAGTACGTACTGCTGTAATTGTACACGTTACTAGCTTTTGCAGCTAATCCAGCTGGTTCAATTTAATCCACCAAGAAAATATTATTTAAAAGAGAAGTAATTAACTTTTTTAATTACCAATAAAACCCTTCATATTTTCCGTTAGTTACACTCTCACTCCTCCGCTAATCTAGAATCCTCAGTCCATACCCTAAGCTTGAGGAAAAAAGTTCATTTTCCCTGTTCTGTCTGCTTCTCACAGGGAAAGTAATGGCGAAAACTAGCTTCTTGAACCCACATTTTTTACTTTATTTTCTGTTGTTTTCTCTTGTCCAAGCTGTTCAAAACCCTGATTTGAAGCCGTTATTGAACTTCAAATCGGCGGCAGATAAGTCTAACAAGCTAACGTCGTGGAACACGACCGTTGATGTATGTACCTGGACCGGAGTCACCTGTTTCCAGAACCGAATCTCTAGGCTCGTCCTGGAAAACCTCGACCTTGCCGGCTCTTTCGAACCCCTTGCTTCGCTCACTCAGCTTCGGGTACTCAGTCTTAAGCAGAATCGTCTCTCGGGTCCGGTTCCCGACCTTTCTGATCTTACGGCTCTGAAGCTGTTGTTTTTGTCCCACAACGAGTTCGCCGGTGAGTTCCCGGCTTCGGTTACCTCGCTTTTTCGGTTGTATCGTCTCGATCTGTCGTTTAACAACTTTACAGGTGAGATTCCCTTTACTATCAACCGTTTGACTCATCTTTTAACGCTTCGGCTCGAGGAGAATCGGTTTTCAGGGCCGGTTTCTAGTTTGAATCTTCCGAATCTCCAGGACCTGAACGTTTCCGGTAACAAGCTTTCCGGTGAAATACTCCAGTCTTTGTCGAGTTTCCCAATAACGGCCTTTGGTTCAAATGTAGCTCTTTGTGGAGCTCCATTGGAGAAATGTAAGGGCATTAAGAGTAACCCGACAAAACCCGGATCCGACGGGGCATTAGCGTCGCCGTTAATGCCAGGTCGAAATCCGACTGTTATAGCTTCATCCCCAAGCTCATTGCCGGCGACTGGAAACCCCAACAAAACCCCAAACCCTCAACGTCGTCATATTGCAACCAAAATAAGCTCACTGGCTTTGATAGCGATTATTTTAGGCGATGTTTTGGTTCTAGCTTTGGTTTCCCTCTTGCTTTATTGTTACTTCTGGAGAAACTACGTTGCGAAAATGAGAGACGGAAAGGGGTCCAAGGTTCTCGAAGGAGAGAAGATCGTTTATTCCTCGAGTCCATATCCGTCACAGCCGGGTTTCGAGAGGGGAAGAATGGTGTTCTTCGAAGGGGTTCGGAGGTTTGAGCTGGAGGATTTGTTGAGAGCGTCGGCGGAAATGTTGGGGAAAGGTGGATTCGGGACGGCGTATAAAGCGGTGCTCGATGACGGAAATGTGCTGGCCGTGAAGAGATTGAAAGACGCAAACGTGGGCGGGAAGAGAGAATTTGAGCAACAAATGGAAGTTCTGGGAAGGTTGAGGCATCCCCATTTGGTTAGCTTAAAAGCCTACTATTTTGCCAGGGAAGAGAAGCTCTTGGTCTACGATTACATGCCCAACGGTAGCTTATTTTGGCTACTTCACGGTACGTTTCATCTCCCTTTTTTGCATTAGTTTTAAGTTCATTTCGTACAAAATCAACGAGTCCGGTTGTTGTCGCGGTGGGTGGATGGAAGTAACCACCGTCACCGGTCAAATATATTTGTTGAGCGTGTCTGGTATACAATTATGTCTTCTTTAACTTTTTCTTTTTGTTCTTTTCCCAATGACGAGCCTTTGGAACATTTGCAGCGAATATGGCCAAAAAGTGAAACGTTAAACACCGTTTGATTAAAATCATTAGTTCATCATCCATCACTTTCTCTGATATGGATTGACCCCTCCGGATGTATTAATACATCTTACTTGCTTACAAATTTCCAGGATCTCGACCTTTGTTCTGTAGTATAATATTTGTTGTTTGCATTCCCGACAGGGAATCGAGGACCGGGGAGAACGCCGTTGGACTGGACCACGAGGCTGAAAATAGCAGCCGGAGCAGCTCGTGGCATAGCTTTTATTCACAATACATGCAGGACCCTTAAACTCACCCACGGTAACATCAAATCCACGAATGTCCTCCTCGACAAATCAGGCGATGCACGCATGTCGGACTTTGGACTCTCCGTCTTCGCATCACCCACAAACAATGCACCAAGATCAAACGGCTACCGTGCACCGGAATTATCATCCGATTGTCGGAAGCCCACCCAGAGATCCGACGTGTACTCGTTCGGTGTATTGCTACTCGAGATTCTGACGGGGAAATGCCCTTCTGTGGTGGATAATAATGGTGGGTCTGGGTACAGCGGTCCCGTGGATTTGCCCCGATGGGTACAATCGGTGGTGAGGGAGGAATGGACGGCGGAGGTTTTCGATTTGGAGCTGATGAGGTACAAGGACATCGGGGAGGAAATGGTTGGTCTTCTGCAGATCGCAATGTCGTGTACTTCCGCTTCGCCTGATCAACGTCCTAAAATCAGCCATGTAGTGAAGATGATCGATGAGATCCGTGGGGTAGAGGTTTCACCGTGTCATGATCAGTCACTCGACTCTGTGTCCGACTCACCTTGCTTGTCTGAAGCCACATGCGGCGCAGTTAGCCAGTGATTTGTTTTCGAGTTTCTGTAAAATCTTGTTTTTTCCCTTTATTTTCTGCTAATTGAAGAATATTAAGCACATGATTTGCACAAATTTTATGTGGTTTGATCTTTTCAGTCGTACTTTAATTATATTTGAATAACATTCAAATTGCATTGGCAAAGAGTTTTAGAAAATTCTTTTATCCGCTTAAATCATGGAAGCATAATTAATTATTGATTAAGGTTTATATTTTATACCCAACGCTCTGCTGCTCGGCTGGATCTGGAAGCATGAAAAGATGGACCACTTTTTTTAAACTTAATCTGTATTGTATGATATGATAATATTGGATTCTGCTGTGGATTAAGAACAAAATTTTGAGGCTAAGACGGACCCTTTGTCATTTCTAATCTGGTGGGTGAAGAAGCTCTTTTGAGGAGAAATTGAAATTTTCAAAAAGACCAAATACAAGTTCAAATTAGGTGTAAAAACATAATTAATAATTCATTTTTAAATTAAGTGATTAAACAACAACCATTACTTTAACGGATGAGGTTAGATGAGATAATTAAGGATCGAGTGAAATGATGTGATGAAACCGATGAGGTGAGGTTTTATGGGTTTGACATCCGGTTCGGTTTCTGGAAACACTGACCATACCAGACCGGGTAATTGGCCTGGGAAATTCATCCCCTTGCTTGCAGTCTACCTCTCGAATTTTCCTTAACCCATAACAAAACTTCTCCCGTTTCTTTAATCTCAACTTCATTTTTCTTCTCATCGTCAATTCTGCCTCTAATTCGTTAACCTAACGTCTGATCTACACCAACATCGCCGTCGCCATGGCCGCCGCATCATCCTCGGCGACAGCCACCAACATCATGCTAGCAATCTATGAGAAGAAAACCAACTCGATCGACTTATACCGCCCACTCCGCCAATACATCTCCTACACATACTCCGAACGCGAAGCCGTCAATCTCGAAGATGACTTTTCCATCGTCAAAACCCTCCGCTCCGACATCGAACGCGTTCCGGACCCATCCCCAACAACCCGACGCGACCTCCTCATCTCTTACTTCAAAGCCCTATGCCTAATTGAAACCCGATTCCCAATTTCCCCCGATCGAGATCACATAAATACAATCCAATTCACTTGGTTTGATGCATTTAAACAGAAGCAAAAAGCAGTTCAACAAAATATCCATTTAGAGAAGGCTGCGATTTTGTTTAATCTTGGTGCGGTTTATAGTCAGCTTGGTTTGTCTTACGATAGGACTACGGTGGAAGGGAGGAGACTTGCGTCTCACGCGTTTATAGCAGCAGCGGGGGCGTTTGCCTACCTCAGAGATAATGCATCGACAAAGGCTTCGATGGGGAACAGTACGACCGTGGATTTGTCTGTGGAGTGTGCTGGAATGCTGGAGAGGTTGATGTTGGCTCAAGCTCAAGAGTGTGTTTTTGAAAATACTATTGCTAAAGGAAGTACTCCTGGAGTTTGCTCCAAGATTTCTAGGCAGGTTAGTTTTTTTTTTATTTTTTTTTATTTTTTTTTTATTTTTTTATGTGCTTTGTTTACACCTGAATACCTGATTAACTATTAGAATCTGCATTTTCTGGGATGAATGAGTAGATTGTCAATCCCGTTGTGAGGACTGATCAAGCATATAGATGAGTAGATTATCGTTTTAAGAATAAATGTAGTTTACTTTTACCGATTGGTTATATTGAAATTGGTTTTTCTTTTTGATCATATTGTTTTGATTTTGAGCAATTATTATTTTTGCTGTTTTCAATCTTCGTTTTCCTCTTATGAATTAAAAGAAACTCAAGTCAGGAATCCCTTATAATTATGTTCATTACTTTACTCATATCATTATTATTTGTAAGTGTAGAATCCACTTATCGATTGTGAAAACCATACTTGTGAATGGTGATTGATTATGTATTAGATAGTGATGGAAGGAAGTAGACTCCCCAAATTCCCGTTAGTTATTTCCCTTGAGGGATCATTTCAACAACTAGAAAATGGAATACACATGACTATGAAATTGTGATTTCATGTTTACTTTAGGGAATTTTAATAATTTTTTAGTTGGGATTAATGAGATCATTTTCAGGTTGGATTATATTATGAGGAAGCTTTAGCTGCATTAAATACAGCTCCTTTGAAGGACCATTTTGAAAAAGCATGGATTGCGCATGTGCAGCTTAAGGCAGCTCTTTTCTATGCAGAAGCTTGCTATAGATATGGTTTGGAGCTGCATGAAAAAGAGGAGATTGCAGAAGAAATTGCACGTTTGAAGAGTGGTATTAGTGCTTTAACTGAGTCAAAGAAATCATCGAAAGGGGCTCCTGCACAGATTCTGGATGCAATTAGCAAGTTAGAAGTTAATCTTAATCGCAACCTGGAGAGGGCTATGAAGGAAAATGACAGGGTTTATCTGATGAGGGTTCCTCCTCCTAGTTCCTTACCAGCTCTCCCTGCATTTTCTATGGTGAAGCCAATGCAGATGAATGATGTGTTAGATGCAAGCAAAGAGAAGATGTTTGCAAGTCTTGTTCCTGACAGTAGTGCAAAGGCTCTTTCCAGGTATACTGAAATGGTTGACGATGTCATCAGGACACAGGCTGAGAAATTGCAGCAAGGAAGTGAGCTAACCCGAGTTAGGCTTAAGGAAATGGACTTGCCAGATTCAATTCTTGCTCTGGAAGGGAATTTTAGTCTTCCAGAAGATATTAAGAATGAGGTAGAAAAGGTGCAAGCTAGTGGGGGCCCAGCTGGTCTGGAGGCTGAGTTACAACAACTTAGGGATCTAAGGAGGGTGAATCAGGAATTGCTGGTACAGACTGAGGAGCTTTTGCAGAAAGAAGCTGCAGAGGATGCTCATTATAGAAGTCAGTTTGGAACCCGATGGACTAGGCCACAATCCAGCACTCTGACAAAGACCATTCAAGAAAGGTTAAATAAATTTGCTGCTAACTTGAAACAAGCTGGAGAAAGTGATGCACGAATTGAGCGCTCTGTGAGAGAACATTCTGCATTGATGTCAATCCTTAACCACCGACCGGTATGTCAAACTGTTCGTAGTTATTTCTATGATTATGTAATGCAAGTAAAATATAGGGTATTTTGCTTAGTCTTTGAGGAAGCATTTGTTGCTGGCTTCTTCTGAATTGGCTGGTACTGCTTTTTGCGTATTATTTTATGTAAATATGAGTGTGGATACCTTATTGCTTATTCTTTTTAATTACATACTTGAAGTGACAAATTGATTATTCTTTTTAATATGCATCCTTTTTTGTTTCTGTGTTCATATTGCTGTTACAGATAGAAGCTGCCCTACCAAGTTTTTCAAGGCCAATAATGTCTTTGGATGCCAATGAAGATGCTATAGTCGGGGCCCTGAAGCAGAGCTTGGTAATTCTATTTTCTAATCTAAAATATGTTCAATATTCACTCTATGCTTCTGTTTCCCCCTCAAGTTCCCACGCCCCAGGGATAAAAGATAAAGAAAGGGAACCGGAAAAAAATATGAAAATGATCTGATATTACTTTTGCATGCTTACGCTACAATGCAAGTCATTGAGTCGATATGTTGTCATTTTCCTGTTTTACAAATCAAACTGAATTTTACTTTTATGTATACACTATGGTTGATATCTCCTACTATTTTCTTTGCAGAGGCAATTAGAGACTCTCGGTGCTCAGAGGGCAGGCCTTGAAGACATGCTTAAAGAGATGAAAAGAAAGGTGTAGTTCACTGTTTGTGCTACATAAATTCTGCATGCTTTTCTTTTTATATGTATCAACTTAACCAGTGCTGCTAGGCATTTAATTTTACTGTTCTCCTCTCTGGATGGTGCCTGAAGGGTTTGCAACATTATAATTCCATATGTAGGCATAACTTGTAATTAATGTTCACGAAGAGAGGGAAGAGCTTCCCTGCACCGTCCCTAAAGTTGAACCTGAACACCTTTTTTGTCTCCACATTTCTAAGCACCATTTCTTTCCTCCAAGCTTTCATTTTGAATCTGAAAATTACTTTCATCAATCTAAATTATCCTATCTCTCACTTGTCAGTTAGCTGACACATATCTACATGATTGTATTAAATTTTATTGGTCGAAAGAAAAGCGAACAAGGAAATTCTTTCGGTTTTATTTCTTGTATATTATAGAAAAATAACTTTTGAATGCCTTCCTTTCTCATCATTCTCTCCACCTCCAGCAGCCGATACTCCCTTCTGGCATTTGTAATACTTTTCGGGTTCACTTTCCATTCCTTCCTATTTTCTCTTTGTTTTTTTCCCGCTCTGCATGTTGATGATTTCGTCAGGCAATCTTTTTCTTCTCATCTGTTTTTCTTTCTTTTACTCTCTTTCATCTCCTCTTAATTCTTTGTTTAAGGCTGTGTGAACTTGTTCTCACTCTCTAAACATCCAATGATTTCACTTTCTATTGCTTTCCCTTTAGACTGCATTGTATGGGTAAACTTTGAATTGTTTTTTTTTATTTCCCTTTTTCCTTTCTCATTTTGAGAACTGTATAAGAAAAAAAAAATACATAGATGAACCTTTCTGGCTTCAGATTAGCGTATATATTTCATGATCATTTGATGCTCATTTATGTATCTCTTGTTTGTCTAGTTACTGCTCTCATAGCTGAATTGTTGGTATCTATCATAAACGGTAGCAGTCTTATATGATAAATTGGTGCAGGATGACATATTACCTAAGTTGATGACATCCACCGGCTCCTATGACGATCTTTTCAGGAAGGAGATAACAAAGTATGATCACATTTGTGAGGAAATTTCCCAAAACATTGAGGCACAAGAACAATTATTAATGCAAATTCAGGTTCAGTTATCTCTTCTTTTTTATTCTTCCATGGTCAATTCGATTTTCACAACATTAGCATATAGTATGTTGAAACAACTGTATATTAGTACTCTAAATAGAATGTCTGGTAATTAGTCTAAAAAACAAGGGTAGTTTGTGATCAAGTGAATATAACGTATTTTCATTTTTCCATGTCATTGTTTTGCACTCGTAAGGCAATGGAACATTTGGTTCACATTACAAATACATTGTGTCTTAGTTTTAATGGTAGAGTTGGGCCCTTCTTTTTGAGTGTGGCTATGATATTTGCTCCGTGTGGCTGATTGCATATAATAAATCCTTATTCTTCATCCTGAATGAATAACTTAATTAAATGAGCTTTCATGCCTTAAGGAAATAATTATTCTTGTGAATGTTAAAAACAAAAGGAAAAAGAAAGAAAAAACTTTGGATGAACGTGAGTGCATTTATTTGAGACTTTTATAAATATACCATCTTTTGGGTCTTCCATAAGCCTACTTGTTTTATTTAAGAAAATTAATTTTAAATGAAAGATTCATTCTTCCTCCCTCCCTCCCTCCCTCCCTCCCTCCCTCCCTCCCTTTCTTCTCTTCCTCTGTGGTAAATATACAAGGATATAGATAGTATTGGATGCATCAACTTTGGTCTTGACATGAAGTTAATTTGCCTGATATTCTAGTTGCTTTCAGCTTCTAATGCAGTAAATTTTAGATTTTCATTTTTGCTGACTATTAGGAAATGTTCCCTGAATCATTGACACTGGTTTTTATTTTATTGATTTGCCTTCTTCAGGCTCAGAATGAAGAATTTGGTGCTGTCTTTAATCTTGAAGATTATAAAGGTACATGTTTCTTTGCATGTATAATATTATATTTGATATTAAACCTATCGTTATTTTTTTGAGGGAATCTCATGTGCGTGCATTAAACATTTTGTGCTTGATGTATCTAACCCAACACTGAAGATATTTATATGTATCATATAGTTTGTCTAGATATGTAAATTCTTATTACATTGCAGTTTGATATTTGGCATGAATACTTAAGTTCGATTTGTTATAATAGTCATGTACTCATGTTCATTATTCAGTGCAATGATTGGTTATTTCAGTCTGAAGGTTCACACACTTTGTATTCGTTTCCTGACAAGATCAGTTGTGTCTTGTTTTATGTCGCTTCTTTTTTTCAGCGTCACGAGAGAAGTGTTACAAACAAATTCAAGCTGCTTTAGTTAAGTGTAAAGAAATCAAGGACAATATTAACGAGGGACTGAAGTTTTATGTTACTCTTCAGGTAAGGAATTGCACATCTATTAATTTAACCTTTAGGCAGCATTTCAAAATTGGTTGAATAACGTGTGGCATATGTATTAAGTTGCTTCTTGTGTTAAACAGGATGCGGTCAATAATATCAAGCAACAATGCAGTGATTTTGTGATGACTCGAAACATCCAGTGTCGAGAAATGATGGAAGATGTTCAAAGGCAAATGGCAGGTTTCAGCTTCCAGGAGCGCGAGAGCACAGGTCCATACCCTTCAGTTGGACAGCCTCGTCCAACTCCAAGACCCAGTCCACAGCAGATAACAGAACCTCAGAGTATATCCCATCCTCCACCACAATCTCCTTACTATAGGCCGCCTGAGCAGCCAATGCAAGGGTACGGTCATCCTCCTTCCCCTTATACTACCCCACAGCAACCATCTCCTTACCATGTTCACCCATCCACAGCTACTCCGTATCCTCCCCCATCTTCCACTGCTCCTCCATATCCTCCCCCACATGCCCAACAACGTCCACCGGCCAGCCATGAATATGGTCAACCCGCCTATCCCGGGTGGTCTGGACCATTTTATAATTCCCCTGCAGAGCAACCCGGGTCTCTTCCTCGACCTCCATATACCATTCCAAATCCGTATCATCATCCCCACCAAAGTGGTTATTATAAGCAATGATCATCTAGTCAATGTTCTTTTCTAAAATATACTTTTTACGATACATAATGAATTACTGTATTTTGTATCTTTCTCTCTTTTCTTCTCATCTGCTGGTGCAGTGGATTGGATTCAAGCAGATCTTCTTTGCCGTGTAGCATATTCTTTGGGAGTATTTACCGACTGTTGGTTCCCATAATAATTTGTACGTGAATGGCCTGGGTTTCTTTTAACAATTTGTTTGTATGCTCAGTGGCGGATGGAGAAATATTTTTTGAGATGGGCACAGTGCACAACATATTAATATTAAAGTAGATAATAAAATCAGAATAAAAACAAAAAATTCAGTGAAACTAACTTACCCAACATAACTTACTATTTGTTCATATTACAGTTAGTACAAGAAAGGAGTAGAAAATTACTCATGGATGGTCTGAAGCATGGGACGCCAAGCCTGCCTCAACAGTGTCCTATGTCTGAACCTGATCCAACCCGGTCGAGGCGATACCTGTCCGTTAAGAACATCCACTTTCGTTGCTAAAACTACTTCACTCTTTACGCTAAATTCATCCTTTGCAATTTTACATTCGTCGTCTTTTACTTCTAGCGACGGAGATGATGCAAATAAATCCTTCAAAGTGTGTCCGTCGCCCTTCTTTTTCTCAGCTGAAATGCCTATGAAACTCTTTGGATACCGCATCTCCCGAGTGTTGGATGATTTGCGACTACCGGATCGGGTGAGGAGCATTCTCAGTGTGGATTTAGGGCGACGGAAGTTGACGAGGGGACTCGTCCTTGGACTTCTCGTGGGGCTTTGGGTGACGCCGCATTGCGTAGCTAATAGCTTGAATTTCTGCAACGTCGTCATGTTTGGTTCAGGTTTGGAGTTTGGAAGTTGGGAGAAGGATTGTTAGAGTGATTATTGGTTTCTGGGTTGGTTTGCTTCGAAGCAAAAGAAAAGAATCTAATATTGCAGGTTACTGTGTTTTCTTTGGCATCTTCTGCAATTTGCATGCTTTTTCTTTTTCCCTACACTTTCAAATGTGACCTTTGAATGGATTTTTCTTTTCCCTTGGAAGAGATGAAAAGGTAGACCCCAAGGGAGAGAAAGTGGTAGTGTAGGGTGCATTTTCCCAGAAAATTCTAAGTTTATACTACTTTGGAGAACTGGAAATGAGAAGACCAATCATTTCTAAAATATTTTATATTTTTTTTACCTTCGTTCAAGTTATTTATTATATATAATTTAATATACACTTTCTCAATTTTTTTATTAGAATTTAGAGATTTAATTTAAAGATTAGATTTTATAAGTTCAATTTGTATGATTTAAAATTTATAATTTAAGAGGTTGTATTAAAATTTAAATTTTATTTTAAAATAAATATGTGAATTTATTAAAATTTAAGATTCAAACAAAACATTCATTAAAAATACGCCTTGTTTCGCCCTGCACATTAGTAGGCTATAACGTGCATGATCTTTATGAAACAAGGCATGATTTTTTGGTTAGGGAACGAATTTTTACACTTAAATAAGATTATATTAAAAAATATAAATATCGAGGGATCACCACGGAATGCATCAAGGGATTTCCGGCGTGCTACGCTTACGAAAGGCGTGTTTGCTGCCGGAGCTGCTCTGACATTGTTGTCGTTGGCGGGATCAATCTTGCATCACCACTCCGATACCGGTGGATGGGAGAAGCATCAGAATGAAGGCATTGGAATGACACAGCAACCTCATGAATTTGAGAAGGCCTCACTCTATTGTGCTTTTGGTGTTTTGATTACTATTTATGTCATATAAATGATTTATTTCTGAAATTGTTAAAAGTTTACAATTAATGGAAAAAAATTTCAAATAAGGAAGAAAAGACAGATAATAATTAAAAAGTCATGCTTAGAGAAATTATATCATGGGTCAGTCCCACCACGTCATCCATGGGACCAACCAATAGAAACTGTCCACCTCATTATTTTTTAATTTTCCAAGTGAAGATTCACTTGGGAAAAAATTATGACATGGAAAAATTAATGAAATGGAAAGTTTTTATTGGTTGATCCCATGGACAGGTGGTGGGACTGACCCATGATATAATTTTCCTGCTTATTGAGTTCTAAAAAAATAAGTGTTACATTCCACGGCTTTTCCTTATTTCAGTTGAGGATATATCCATGCGGAACCTCTCAGCTGGTATTGGGATAAACAGATCTTTTAACACTTCAGGAATATCATAATCCTCCAGAACCTGCACCGATATCGATTCTACTTAATTACGATACATGAACAAGTATAGAGCCTATTGCGACATCAATATAATGATCCGTGTCAGCAAATCGAAAGCATTCATCACTGGAAAGATCAAAATCCACATTTACCAAGAGCTACCAAATTCCTCAGAACAATAGAAGAGGGGCTAAAATCTATGATTTAGACAAGTGATATGAACATGTATGCCTTTTAACCATATTTCAGATGCAAGGCATACCTTGAAAGAACCATCAACATTCCGGCCAGCCACGATGAAGATGCATCCTGTTCTTTTACATCCGGAGAGTGTTTCTATCATTCTGTTATAGCTCCCATCATAGTATTTAGGCTGCCAAAGTAAGAGAAATAAGTATCAAATTCACCACTTCCAACCCAACTAGACTAGTACATGTTTTAGAGAAATGAGTGTACAACACTGAATGAATTCAACATTAACTATTGGGTAACCGTCTATGGACTAAATATAGCAAATTTATCAAACTTC
This sequence comes from Abelmoschus esculentus, assembly GCA_035048815.1. NCBI lineage: Eukaryota > Viridiplantae > Streptophyta > Magnoliopsida > Malvales > Malvaceae > Abelmoschus > Abelmoschus esculentus. Next base: position 1,616,347 of record JAUCBN010000031.1, on the reverse strand, counting down.
AGAGAAATATAATTAAGTTTTTCCTTGTGTTAGCATTTATGTAACTAAACGAGGCATAAGTGTTCCCTTAACAATCAGATCTTGCACCTTAATTACCAAGATACATTATAATCTTATAACTGAGGAGGAGGAATCTTCATGAAGATCTAAAGTGAAAATTCGTGCATAAATATTTATCAGAAACTTTGAACTTTAAAGCTATTTATTAAACAATCCTATGACTTTACATCAAAGGGGCTTATCAAAAACGAACATGATATAATGTCATAGGTTTTAAGGAATTTGGAGTGTCATACATTAATAAGCCTCACTGCAGTGTCAGCACCAATTACAAAAGCACTTCCGGGAAAAAGCTCGGCTTTCTTATAGAAATAAGGCTGATTGGAAATTATTACAGTCTTTCCTGCCATTAGAGAAACACGAGCCTATTGTTAATTAATATAGAAGTTGTAAAATCAAAATGGTAGCAGTTAGGGAAACTGAAAAACATTGTATATGATTGAGGATGCAAACAAAAATTGATACAACATACTGTCATCATTTTAAGAAATACAAATTTCTATATGAAAAAAAATGCAGATAACCTTACGCCTGCAAATGACTATAACTACTTGTTACCTTGTCCACACACATGCATAAAAATCCTCCAGTATAGGAGAAAAATGTGTTTAGATACCTTTTCAAATGAGCATAAATGCAGTGTAGTTAATGAGCAAAATATACGATACTTGTGACGTGCTATAAACTTAAATCCTAAATTTCGCATTCCATCTGACTCTGATTTCACTTTCAAAGAAACCAACTACCATTAATAAGCATGCTATAAACCAACAAAATAAGCATATGCTCTCTAACAAAAAATCTAACCATTACAATATGATTTCCTAACTCTAGGTCCATGCTCACTCCTGCAGCCAATTAAGTTTTTTCCTTTTTATATCACACAGTTTTAACATTCAGGGAATCACCACTGATATACACTAACTCAGAGAGTTTATAAAAGTAATGGGACTTACCAATTTTTTCGAACTGCATTACACGCTCTTTGATTTGTGGTATTGACAATGGAGGTTTGTCAGCATTAATAGCAGATAATTCAAAGCACGGATACCCATCGCCACAAATGCTGCATCATTATAAACCTTTAATGAGTAACTTATCATGTATTGCCAGAAAAGAAAAAAAAATTATCTTTCCTTTCATAATATATATAGACAGCACTATAAAGTTAATTTTGGAGACTACAAAGGATAGGGGAAGTGTACATCTACTGGCAAGCAAGAACCAGTTTGATGAAAATGGCATCTGAATTATGAATAGACAGACGTCTGAAGTTTGATGCAAATGGGCAAAAGCAACAAATTTCTAGAACAAATGAGATTATGAAAAGAATCATAACCGAGTTGACAATTTTAGATTTTAAGTTTCAAAAAAAAAAAAACATTCACAAACCTAGTGGCAACTTCCAAAAGCTTGAGGTGACCATCGTGTAACGGATTAAAGGATCCAGAGAGAATGATCTTCCTATCACCGTTTGACTTATCTGTCTCAGCAAATCAGTTTCCATACTGTAAATAACAAATCAAAGATATACTTAAAAAAGAAAGAAAGAAAGTATACTCGAACTGTAATTAGAAAATGTCTAACCATACCACTTGAAAATGGATAAACCTTAAAGCAAATTTGACCGTTTATAAGTTGCTCTAACTCCTGATCTTCATCAAAGAACCTTTCACATTCATCATTAACATCAGATTCTGTCAAATCTGAATCAAATGTTGAAGAGACTTTGCAGGCATTAGCGATTGCCTATAGCCATGTTAATGGAAGTATTAAAATCTACAACAGATTTTGAAAAGGAAATAAAACTATAGTATTTCTCAAGAGATGCAACATGACGGTCGGCAACTGAAGAGCCATCAGAAACTTTCCTTTTTCTACCTTTTCAATATAATAGAAACTTATAAATAAATAAATAAGTAATAAAAGCATTAGTGGACAAAATAAGCGTTTAGTAATAGATCCATAAGACACATCATTAAATAACATACAAGTACACATCACACACCTTAAGTAGGAAGTAACTTGAAACCTTTTCTTCTTGATCCCGACTCCTCAAGCCCTAGAATACTCCATATCAAACAAGAGAAATGCAAATCCAGTACCCCAAGAGTGGATTTTTAAATAAAAATAACTAATCAAATAGTAATTACCTTTGATAGAGTAACTGTAGATGCCCAATGTCTATCAGAGGTTCTTGTTGACAAGTGAAACCTACACATCGGAAAAAGGGTAACTAACAATCACCTTGCAAGCAAGTAAAAGCACAGCATCAATGCATAAGATTAAAACAGTTTTGTCCGAAACTTTGAGGAAACCCTCTTTGGAGTCTAAAAAAGGCATTACCTATGAATGTTTGTGTTTGTGTGTGTGTCAGAGAGAGTTATTATCCCGTACAATGGAAAAAGGGTTTGTAACTCCACAAGCAAGAAAAAGAAACTACTACATGGCTCATTTTTTTCTAATATACCTTAAGGATATGTGCTAGTTTGTTAACTCCTCTTGTGAAATCTTTAGATTCCACTGCCAAGTATATGTAATAACATTGCTCTTTGTTGTTTACATTCATAACCTTTTAATACGCAGTAAAAGGCTTTCAGTTTGTACATTTGAAGTATTCTAGAACCTGCCAATAGCAAATGACTTCATGACCTAACAGAAATGCAATCAATGTTAAAAAGACACGTTGTTAGGCACGCTTATGCCTTGTTTTATTGGTCCATTACTCTCCTCACAAAAGACATGTCTGGTATAATATACAATGCGCCAACATATATGCCCAAAGTCATTCCTTTTTTTTCATCTAATGTGAGATTAATGCAAGTCAAAGACCATTGTTTATTGAAATGTTTTCTTTTTGGAAATGAAGTCAAAGACCAATGTTTTTTTTAAATGATTTGTTTTTGGAAATGATGTCAAAGGCCATTGTTACACATAACAAAGCTTTATCCGAACAAAAATAGTACAAACACTTAGTCAAACTGCAAATAGATCCTAAGATATCAATTAACTAATGGTACATTTGAAGAAACATACCTATGGTCCCCCAGTTTTGGACGAGAGGTAGCCAAAGAACCTGTAAAGCCGACACCAAGAACTGGAGAACCTATTCAAATAGTTGAATATAACTCCATGTCACGCAAATTGGCCACAATCCAAACAATTGAACAAATATATCCTGCTCACTTCTGCAAATAGATTCCTATTCCTTTTCCTATTTCACTCCTAATATAATCAATAACGTATAGTAAATATCTAGATTAGGGAATTGACAAGGAATCGAAATTTCAACAGAGTAATTTGGAAGTACTGTACAGTCTTCTAGTAAACTAGAGAGCAAGCAATTCCAAACTTAAGAAGTTTCCTGTTTTATTGATCACATATAAAAAGCATTTCAAAAACTAAATGGAATTATTTTCAAGGGGGAAAATCAATAACAAGTTTTTCATTTCAAATTAAGCAAAACCAAAATAGCCACTTTAGAACCTGGAGAAGAAAGCTTCAGCGCGCGATTATAAGCGAGCAAAGCCATTTCATCGGAAGTCTGTTGACTACAGTAATGAGCAGGAATCTAGACCGAAAAATCCAATTTATCAATCATTATTAAAAAATCAAAAACATGGAAATTCAATTTTCAAATATGAAAAAGAAGAGAATAGAACCTTGGCTAGTAATTGGATCATGGACATTCTAGAGTACGGTACAACAGCTTCCAGAACAGTATTTGAAGCTCCAGGAACTGACATCAACAACCCTAAGGCCTGTTTAAAATTGTTGATTAATCAACGTAATTAGTGAAAATTATTCAGATCGACTTTCTTTTATCTGGAAAGAAAGAAAAGAATTCATTATGCAGAGAGAGAGACGAGAGATGCGCCGCCGGAGAGGTAGAGGACGGCCTGTGTGGGAGAAGAATGGATAGATTCTACCACAGCCTTTATGCAAGCGTCTGTCATTTTTTCTTCTTCTTCTGGTCTCCGTCTTTATGATTCACAGTACGTATTCTCTTCTTTTCGTCTATTTTCAACCCTTCTGGATAATCTCAGCTAAACGCCGTCGTTTCAGTCCACACTTTTGCTTGGACTAGCCAACCCTCCTACCTCCTTGGAAAGCCAATTGGACTTAAAAGTAAAAACCAAATCAAGGATGGTTCCGGGTTGGGCTTTAGACGTTGAATTGCATCATTCTAGGCCCTATGGTTTTAAAAATCATTAATTAATATGATATTTTAAATAATTATTAAGATTTATCAGTGTAAAAATATATAGGATAGTATGTGCACCTTGTTTATATCTTTCCTAAAATACATGTTTAATAAGAATTATATAGTGTAATATGTATGAATCATTTAACCTCAGTGGTTAAAGAAATGATTATTATTCTTAGATGTTATGGATTCGAACATAACTAATATTAGTGATTGAGCAATCAATATTTAATGGTGTGAATTGTTTCTTCAAAAATAATATCTTGATGTTCTTATATAATTTCTTAAAATTTAAATTTAAATTTAAATTTATCATCACTTTCAAACATTTATGTTTGCCATTAATCTTAAATCTTAATTTTAAAATTACTCATCTAAAAATATATGATGATTTTCACATGCATACATATATGATATCCCATGGATGGAGTGACCTTGAGGGTATCATGTGATACTTTTATGTTTGTTCCCATTCCCAACACAAAGTTGTTTTGTACAGTTGTATTTGTACAGTTGTATTTGTATGACTTGGTTTGTGATTGGTCTTGGACAGCACCAACACAACATCTGTGTCAACAGAAGGTAGGTTTTATGATGAGATGTTTCAACTTTGAATGAAACACAGGGATTTTTTTATGTCATGCTACGAGGCTGTAAAGATACTTCATTTGGCTGCCACTACACCCTTTTCCTACCACATCACACATGTTCAAGGCTCAACACGGCCTAACTATTGTTTGAAGTTGCAGCAATCATTGGTTCATCGGTTTGTATAAGAGGTGGACGAAAGTGGCACTGTCGGTTACTCTTAAGAAAAAAATGAAATATGTTTTTTTTTAATCGAGCATACGAATACGTTAGAAGGAGAGACTGGGGGACCAATATGACTTTACCTTTAGATGTAAAAATATATTTTAAAATACTAAAATATAAAAATACAGAAAACTTTATAAAAGTGAGGGTTCACTAATCACTTCAGAGTAGTGAGCCCCCACAGTGACAAACGGCTACCTCATTTCCTCTCTAATACCTAAGTTCACATGCCCATTTTATCCCTAAAAATTCGCCATAAATTAAAAAGATATACATAAAAGTAGTTTTACCTAAAATATTTAGTAGTTTTGATCAAACCTATTACCTACTGATAGGACGATAATTTCCTTGGAAAATATCATGATATTGCCAATGAAAAGCAGAGTGTATTGGCAGTATAGTGTTTACCAAGTCTCACCAGCTTTCATCTATTTTCCAACTTACCCTAATTAAGTAAAACTTTTCATTCTAGTTTCCCAAGGTCATGCAAGCTGAAGCAGCTTTTCCAGTCTTCTAACATTTAATATTCATTCTCTTCTTTCTTTTTTTTCCCTTACCAGACCACCGCACCAAACTACCTCTCTCCTCATGCTTCCCTTCTTTATCTGTCTGTCTCCATTTCTTCTGTGTCCCCTTTGCCATCTCTTTCCAAGCTTTCTCCTTCATTACCCAGGTAGACACCAAAGGTAAGGCCTTTGAACCCCCAAAGTTTTGCATTTTTTTCAACATTTTCCTTCCCAACGGTCATATATTAGTCTCTATCTCTTTGTTTATCTGGGGATGTTTACTTTGGTTGTGGTGATTTTAGCTCTGTTGAATTTTCATGGCGGAGTGAATGGTTTGAATAGTGAAGGGTATGCTCTTATATCGTTTAAACAGTCCATTTACGAGGACCCTGAAGGGTCTCTAAGTAACTGGAACTCTTCTGATGGCGACCCTTGTTCATGGAATGGGGTTACATGCAAGGAACAAAGAGTTGTTTCCGTTAGCATTCCGAAGAAGAAACTCTATGGGTTCCTTCCTTCTTCTTTAGGCTCTTTATCTGATCTCCGACATATTAATTTGAGGAACAATAAATTGTTTGCGGTTTTGCCTGTCGAGCTCCTTCAAGCGCAGGGGTTGCAAAGTTTGGTCCTTTATGGGAATTCCTTGTCTGGGTCTTTGCCAAAGGATATAGGGAAGCTTAAGTATCTTCAAACGTTAGATTTGTCTGATAATTTCTTTAATGGGTCCTTACCTTCGTCGATTGTTGAATGCAAGCGACTTAAGACCCTTGATCTCAGCAAGAACAATTTCACTGGTTCTTTGCCGGGTGGGTTCGGGACTGGCTTGGTCTCCCTTGAAAAACTTGATATTTCTTCCAATAAGTTCATTGGTATCATTCCTAGTGACTTGGGAAATCTTTCTAGCTTGCAAGGAACTGTTGATTTGTCTCACAATCTTTTCGCAGGTTCAATTCCGGCTAGCCTCGGAAATCTTCCTGAGAAGGTTTACATTGATCTTACTTTTAACAATTTGAGTGGACCAATACCCCAAACTGGTGCTCTAATGAACAGAGGACCAACTGCATTTCTAGGGAACCCTGGGCTTTGTGGCCCCCCTTTGAGGAACCCCTGTTCCTCAGATACACCAGGTGCAAGTTCGCCTTCTTTGTATCCGTTTCTGCCCAATAATTATCCTCCTGGGATGTCGGATAACAATGACGGCAAATACGAGAGAGCAAGGGGACTCAGTAAAAGAGCTGTCATTGCTATAATAGTGGGTGATATAATTGGAATATGCCTTGTTGGGTTGCTGTTCTCCTTTTGTTATTCAAGGTTCTGCTCGTGTAGCAAGAACAAAGATGACCATGGTTATGGTTTGGAAAAGGGAAGGAAGGGAAAGGAGTGTTTCTGCTTCAGAAAAGATGAATCAGAGACTTTATCAGAAAACATAGAGCAGTATGATCTTGTACCGCTGGATACGCAGGTGGCATTTGATTTGGATGAGCTACTTAAAGCTTCTGCTTTTGTTCTGGGGAAGAGTGGGATCGGTATCGTGTACAAAGTCGTGCTTGAAGATGGGCTTTCCTTAGCTGTGAGAAGATTGGGTGAAGGTGGCTCTCAGAGGTTTAAGGAATTCCAGACAGAAGTAGAAGCAATTGGAAAGCTGAGGCATCCTAATATTGTTACTCTAAGAGCTTATTATTGGTCGGTTGATGAGAAGCTTCTCATCTATGATTACATGCCTAATGGAAGTCTTGCCACTGCATTGCACGGTATGTTTCATTCACCTAGCCTTCTTCGAGTAATATAATGTCCGTATATATATTGGTATTGTTTGTCTTTTGTATCAGATTGTCTCAATTTTCCTACTGTTATCAGGGAAGGCAGGAATAGCGTCGTTCACACCATTATCGTGGTCTGTTCGACTAAAAATCATCAAGGGTATAGCCAAAGGCTTGGTTTATCTGCATGAATTCAGCCCCAAAAAATATGTACATGGAGATTTGAAGCCAACTAATGTATTACTTGACCAGAATATGGAAGCTCATATTTCAGATTTTGGACTCGGACGACTTGCCAATATTGCCGGAGGGTCTCCAACCACGCAGTCCAACCGAATGTCTTCAGATAAACCCCAAGAGAGACTTCAAAAGAGTGCTTCCTCGGAAGCTAATCCCATTTACTCCTCGAACCTGGAATCTAATTACCAGGCTCCGGAAGCCCTGAAAGTGGTAAAACCATCACAGAAGTGGGATGTCTACTCATACGGTGTAATCTTGCTAGAAATGATCACAGGAAGATCACCCGTGGTTCACATTGGTACCTCAGAAATGGATCTCGTCCAGTGGATTCAGCTATGCATTGAAGAGAAGAAACCACTTTCCGATGTTTTAGATCCGTCTTTAGCTCCGGATGCAGATAAAGAGGAGGAGGAGATCATCGCAGTTCTGAAGATCACAATGGCTTGTGTGAATAGCAGCCCCGAAAGGAGACCAACAATGAAGCATGTCTTGGATGCTTTGGACAGGTTGACCACATCAACCGATCAAAACACCATTTAAAACCAAAGATCTGGTGCCTCAAGGATACTAGGAATCGAGAATGTTTCCGAGATTATGGTTAGTTCCCCTTGAACCGAAACAATTCAGAGTTGCTAGAAACCGTCCAATTGTGCTCCAAAGCAACATGTTCATGTGTTTATTTTATGTAGGATTTCCCTTGTTTGTGACTAGGGCTAGGTGATGGTGGTAGGTCTGCTACAGAAGCAGTTGTTGAGTTTCTTAATTGCTTTGTACCTTTGCATGAATTTGAGCGTCTATTACGACGGTGTATAATGTACCGACTCCTTGCTATTGTAGCAGACCTTTTGTCACTTGTTTTTGTTGCTCTTGTATACAAGACCTTTTGTTTTTCTATCATATCAAATATGTCTTCCGGAAAAAAGAATAATATAATGATCTCGTGATAATATATATAGCATTATATGTATGAATTCCCCAAGACGCACCACGTTGTCTTGGAGTTGCAAAGCGCCATCATTGTAATAAATGCAGAGTTTCTTACAAAGAAAACAATGTGTTGGAGTTGCTTTTCTTTCACTCTCCGGTCTTGTTCACATCCAAGATAGACGTAACAAGGGGAATATGATTCAGTCGAGAATTGACAATTGAATATGGTTTTCACACAGTTGGCCCGGACGAATATAATGTGGATGCTCGACTGATGCCGGTGTGGAACATGTAAACATCATGCAAAACCAGTCATCTCTCGGCGTGAATGAAGGTAGTAAAACGAAGAGCAGTCTTAAGACAAGGTAAACACTAAACACAAGTGAAGACTGAAGAGTGGTAGCTGTCCGTTGGAACATAAACCGGCAGTGAATCTTGTCTGTTTTCATGACTTTTTAACCTTATCTTTCTTGTCCGAATGCATTTCCTAAAACCAAGTCCAGCCAGGCTACAACGACCCATCACTCACCACTATAACACCTTGTTTATTTGAACAATTATAGTTTATTTATCAAATTAGACTGCCACGCCTTGGATTTTACCAAATTAGTTTATTTCATTTAAAAAATGTTTCTGAAAACATAAACGACAAAGAACGTTTAGCTTAGTGTTGATTATTAACTGCAAACCAATTGATTAGTGGGGAGAAAGAGAGGATGGGGTGCCCACTAATTACCAAAATCGAGACTCAACTTCCCCTAAATTTGCTCATTTATTTCACAATGGGACGTTGATGAGTTAATATATTCTTAATTGTAGTCATTCAGAAAAAGAAAAAGAAAAAAGATAAACTTTGATTCAATAACTTTCTAACGTTTTATTTTATCAAAATATTTTTTTAATAAAAAATAATAGTTAACTGATGGTAAATAACTTGAAATCACTTGATAGAATAACGCGTCGGAAGGATTTTTATATTTTATACAATTTTATAAAAATAAAATATTTTCAACTGGTGTATCATTAAGTAAAGTCAATATATTTGTTTGTATAACAACTATTATGACGTGCATTATCACGTAGGTTTATCACATCATTTTAATTTATTTATCATAATCGATTAATAATTTCTATCCGTAGATGAGTTATTTGACCGAAAATAAAAATTGAGAATCAATTAGTTAAAAAAAAAGATTATAAACTAAAATAACGTTGTGAACAATATTAACATTATGTCTTAATTTTACGGTACGGGAATGGTGGAAAAATAAAGTAGCTATTGTGAAATTTGGTGTTAATGTCTCGGGTGATACCATAATGAGATAGAAAAGGGTTTGTTAAATCATAATATACACAACAAAAAAACTGATAAATCATACAATTAATTCACATCCATCGATAACTTAAATATTAATAATTATATTAAAAATAAATTTATAAATTATTTAACTTTAATATATTTTTTTATAAGTATCATTTTTTAATATCGGACGGAGACATGCATCATAGGAGGAGGAGCTCTTCTCCCCCTTCCTCATTTTTTTTTTTACTTTTAGTTTATATTATATTTTAAAAAAATTAAATTAATTATAATTTTTTCTCCCACTTTTCAATATTTATAGTTCCCCTTCGACCCAACTCTGCCCCTACTTGAGATTTATAATATGGAGTGGCCTTTGGAGGGTTGGAATCATGAAAATAACGATGCTTCTAGTTCTACATGGACGGCATGCTTTTCCTATACAATAATAGGTAAGGTAAGCAGTCTATTAAACTTCCATAAACGTAAAGTGATGATTACAGTTCATAAGAAACCTCCTTAATTTCTCCTAATCATGCAGACACAGATGGTGGAATCAACGTCGCTCTCAGACAAAGCAACCAAAGTCACGTACAACTCACATTTTAGGATATTTCCAGGCCTGGTTGTATAGGATGGCTCTTTCCAACATGAAAGAAGCAAGAAGAAAGCAGTAATAATAACACCATTGTACTATTTTTGGATCATATGGGAGCTTCTAGCAAAAATTTATATCTGCAGATTGTCTCTGAATACCCAAATATCATGAGATTTTGCTGTTTGTATAATGTATTAACAGTACAGAACAGACAATACTTTTTGAGTTCCAGCTTTTACAGTATAATAATCTTCATTTTCTATGACATTACACAACGGTAAAAGGACTACCAGAGTTCATTATTTTCTTTCAGAAATACATAACCACAAACCAGTACCATAAACAAGGCAGACACTAAAACAGAATTTAAAGATATATAGATCAAACCCTTTCACAAAATTGTCGTTTGCTTTCTTCTTGACTGATTTATATAGGTTGTGATGTTCTGATCTGCGACTTGATGTTGTCGGTCGAATGCTGAGAATTTGAGTCCGGCAACACCACTGTGGAAGCTTCCGTCATGGTTTGGTACTGAGGAGGCATTGTAGGAGGCAGAGGCTTAGTATAATATATCTGAGTACGAGGGGCATCGGTGAATTCATAAGCATATGTAGCAGTTGCGGCAGAAGTAGGTGTGGCCGTTTGTGATGGATGGTGAATCTGAGAGTAACCCGTGTATTGTTGCTGATGTTGACTATTTGGCACTTGAACCAGTTGAGGAGTACCGGTGGGTGTCGTCCTGTACACTCCGGTGGCATAAGCCATATCGGTTTTGGAGATGGGAGGATTTCTCATAGGGTTGTACGCTAGAGGAGTCTGTGGACGTTTGGTTGGGATCACTGCGGCGGCTTCGCTAATACTAGTTTGCTGGACAGGCATGTTGTAAGCTTGGGGGTGCCTTGCGGGCACATAATACAGGGGATATTGCTGATCAATCTGTGTGTGATGCTGATGATGGGCTTGCTGTTGTGAAGGATATACAGGGTAATAAGCTGAGATTGGCACAGCGCCTGTGGGATGATGTTGAATGAAATGCGCTGCATCAGCATGTACAAATTGTTGTTGTTGCTGCTGCTGATCTAATGGTGATTGCTGCAGAATATAACCAGAGTCTTGAACCGGTTGTTGCATAGGAACCTGAGGGTCTGCAGGAGCCTTGTTAGTCCCAGAAGAGATTTGAACAACTGGGTCTTGATAAATCATCGGTTTTTGGCGTGACAATTGATTGGTAAAACTATTATCACTGCTAAAATTACAGACATACAAAAACATATAAGCTACTTTCTAAATGTAAAGAACAGAAACAAATTCAGGGATGAGTGAAAAAAACAATACCTTGAGACGGAATCCGGAGAAGCCAATTCATGACCGCTGCCGGACTTCTGTTGGTTTTGAAGAGGCAAACCATGAGGCAGCGACTGTGGAGCAGCTGGTTTTCTATACCCAACAGGAGCCCCATGGTCGGATCTTTCATCATCGGAGAAGCCCCTATTAGCATACTCCCCGTGAACCACACCTGAAGTCAAACCCACACCACCACCGGGAACAACTATGCCCACCGGCATCAGCGGGGACGGTGGCAAAGCAACAAACCCTTCGTCTTGCTGCTTCACCCCTCCTCCACCGCCAGACGTTAGAGTAAAGTGAGCAAATTGTTCCTCAATCCCCACCAATTTATGGTCTCTCTTCTCCTCGGGTCGGACTCGAATTGGAGGCAAGTTAGCAAGCGAAGGAGATGAAGATGTTGAGCCAAATGAAGAATTGGTTTCAAGCATAGGAGAATCGGGAACTGACTGAACATCTTGGTTTTTCAAATTCATATTCTTCTGACTCCCGGTCCCGTCGTCTTTCAAATCAGCTTCAACGGCATTAGCATGACGATCATCGTCCAATCCCAACAAACAGTTCACGTTCGTACCTGAATTCGAGAACTCTCTGTTCAACAACCCTGACCCATTCAATGCGTTGAGAAACCATTCATCGGACTTGGCCGAATTGTTAATGATCGGCCCAACTGAATTGGAAGATGCCGGGATCCCCTCCGGGTTGAGAGGGAAAAGAAAGAGGCGAATACGGGAAGACTTGCTTGATGACGTGGTTTGCGAACGAGTACGATCATATTCTTCGATCATATTCTCGAGGTCTTCGTCGGTTGTAACGGAGATGAGAGAGTCGAGTTCCTCGGAGGGAAGCTGGTACTTGAGAGTGAACGGGCGGCCATGGAGAAGAGAATGGGAAAGGCGGTGGTGGAGAGAGGCAAGGGAAGTGTGGCGGTCCACCACAACCATACGAGTATCTCCACCGATGTAACTCAATGCTTTATCGTGAGGACGAGGGAAGATGGTGCCGCCATAGCTGCACATAAGGCGGAGCTTTGAGTGGACAGCATGTGCAGGAGCTGGGTCGTCCCATGAGTCCGTGTGTCTGGAGCGAGGCGAGGAGTCGATGGAGTCTGCATAAGTGGTGAGGATTACGGCAGCGGGGGCGGCTGAAGTGTTGACGGTCGATGAAAGAGGTGGAGTCGTCGTGGGTGGCGGAGCTGCGGTTTCCATTTCCGGAGAGATGAAAAAAAAGGAAGAGAGAGAAAGGGGAGGGGGATTAAGGTGGTGGAAATTTGATGCTCTAATTTATAGGTAGGTAATCAACACCTAGTTTTTGCCTTTTGCCTAGCTGTTTTTTTTAATTTCATTTAAAAATAATTTAAAAAGATTTTTTTAAATAAATTAAAAAATAAATTAACTATCATATATGCGGAGGAATTTAGGGTTATATTTAAAGAAATATGTGAGTTTGAAATAATAGCGAGAAGTAGATTAAAATTTATGAAATAATAGCGAGGAAGTAGATTAAAATTTACGATGTTATTTGAGCCTCATCATCCGTAGATGTCAAAGTTCATATACATTAATCTAAACTCACATTAAATTTTGACTGACTATAAGTGGCGAGGTACTTAAACCTCATTAATCTAGCAATCTATAAGATTTTATCATTTGCAGATGACGAGGTATAAGTACCTCACCACTTACAAATTTAGATCTCGACATCTATAGGTGACAAGATAAAAATAACATTAAATATTTTAATTTATTTTTTAAAATTATTTTAAACTCACTTATTTTCCTAAATATAAAACTAAACATTATTATTTATCAAAATTCTACAAGTGTAATAATAACATTTCTTTTTTTTTGTATTTCCTTAAGTAGGTCTGAAAATTGAAATTTTCTTTTAATATTGTTGAAAATCAACTTTAGCGAACGCGTTTCCGTTATTTTGAAAATAAAGAAATTGAAAACCTGAAAGCAACCCTCAAAATCTAGTTTAACTTACCCAAACCGCCAAACGCAGCCTTAGCCGCAACGAGTGACGCAATCACATTCTTTAGTTTTTGGTAAATTAGAACAATATTATTGTTAAAAATTTTATTATAAATTTTATTAGGATATTTTTATATTAAGATATATGATAGTTTTTTATCAAAATAATAGAATGTTAATTTAATAAAATTCTCTTAAAGTCGATATGATACAGTTCCGACGACTTTAACAAATCGAGAATGGGTAACGTACTCTACACGCGCTGTGAACGAGCAATGGCATTGTCCAAACTACCCATCGGTCTGATCTGTCAGTCTGTGTTTCGGTAGTAGCAGATTTGCAGCAGCGCTGTAAAGTAGTGGAAAAGGCTTCGCCCAATGCCAAAGGCAAAAAGACGACATCATAGTTGAAGGAATCAGGTGCTCCTGTCCCGGCTTATCATTGGTTAACGGTTCATTTTATGGAATCAGAATCTCCACGTCACACTGCAGGATAAACCGGGAGGGTATAATAGTCACTACAAACAAGGTTTTTATTCATAAAAGACATTTACTTGATTATAAAAGAAGGGTTTATTTGATAATGTGTGGACAGCTGATTATAGATAATAAAATTATATGTATTAATTAATTTGATTGATATATTATATTAATTAATTTTATAAAAATATTTAATAAAATTAATTGATAATTTATAGTTATTTAATTATTTAAATATATAAAATAATATAGAAATATATAATTATATTTAAAATTATTTGATATCGTGTATTAATATGTTTTATCTTTTTAGAAAAATATTTGATCCTTCCTGAGGAAGAGAGCGCTTTGATTTATCATAGACTAATGTACTGATTTAAAGGTCTTTGCAAAGAAATTTTTAATGCGCTCCTTTTGATTTAGGTGTAATTTATATGATTTTTGATCTCTTTTGATTGGAAATTTTTCATTATAAATATTATTGTTTAAGTTTATTAAAATATTATATTTGAAAAAATATTTTAGAAAATATTGTTGATTCTAATAATAAAAGTGAAGTCAGATTCATTAGAATCCGATTTTGAATAATATTTATTTTTAGATTAAAAAATTAAAGTTTCTTGTTGAATAAGTTGAATTAAATTCTCCAATGATTCTTCAAAAACTGTCAATACTATCGGTCCCCTCGACATGAAGCAACTAACCAATCAACTATCTTATTTGATTATTTTTTTTTATTGATTTTAAATCTTTCATCTTAATTTTTGGTTAATCTGAGTTTTGATTTGTCTTATCTCCTCTTGATTCTTTTTTTTTTAACAAGCTAACAGTGATTACAAATAGTATCTGTTCTATAGAATATAATCTCTACCATTTACTTTGCTGGCATCGCTGGTGCTCGAACCCGTAACCTCTTGAAACATCAACCGTTCCTTTAACTACTTGGGCTAGAGGTTGTGCTCTCCTCTTGATTCTTAAGTGTTATTGATATATCATTAACATCAAGCAATAGATATCTAGGCCATCCATCATTATTTCTTTTAAAGTATACACAATTGTCAAAATTATTTTGCTTGAAATTATGAGTAGCAATAAAGGAATCAAACCTTTTGTACATGATCTAGATGATACTTTCAGTCCGTACAAAGATTTCTTCAACAAATAAATACAATCTTTTTGTGAGACTACAATTTTCCCCCTATTTTATAATATTATAATTGATTAAGATGATATTATTTATAATTTTAATGATATTTTTTGTTCTAGATTTTATAATTAAATTTATATAAACGGTTTGTGTTTATGAATACTCTCTTACGATGCTCGACTCTAATTTGTGATTCTCGATAGTTTTTCAATAATTTAATTATTTTTTATAATTTATTTATTAATATAATCAAATTTATTCGTATCTATTATTTGTTAGAATCTTTTGATTGAATTTTTAATTTTTCCCACAGATGTCAAAAAGCCTATATACCCAGACATGAGGAAATAAGAGCAATTAATAATGACCCTAAATCGTAGGCTAAGTACAAAATGGACGTCTCTGAGTAAAATATTCAGTTTAAACTTGGAGAATGTATTTGATCGGAAGAATATTATATTATCAACGATAATATAAAATTTTAGACTGAAATTTGTGTTTAATTTCTTAATATTATCATTAGACCATAATGTAACTTTATCAGCCTAACTATTAAGTATTAATTACAAACATTACTTGTCATGGCTTGTCTATCTATTTGGGATGACTTTGCCTCGGTGGTGACGGCGAAGGAGAGGAACAAGTTTCTGATGTGGAAGATGAAGTGGATCTAGAGAGGGTTAGAATTAGATTGCCTAAGAGCATATCCGTTAGGTCTAATGGATATATGAAGATGATGAGCAAAGCTGGAACAGCGATCCATCTTGGTAAAACTCGGAACGCAACTGCAAATGCTTCTCAACAGATCAGTAGAGCTGTGAGTTTAAGTTTATCTTTCTTTTAGTTCATCTTCTTGTTTCTGTTTGGATAGCAAGTCATAATCTCCAGTTTCCTATTGTATATTTTGTTCAACTTGCCATTTTGTTTCTTGTTCTTCGTTTAATCTTATAATAGATCCGCTGGCTAATTTATTTAGGCGAATGTGAAGCAGAAGGTTTACGTGCAAGGAGGGACTGAGGAAGAAGAGCCACTTGAACTGGAAGTTTACAACCAAGGCATGTCCAAGACAGAGCTCTGCGATAAATAGCAAGAGACTGGTGCCTGTCCATAAGGTAACTTAACTACTGCTAGTTTGCTCACAGTATTGAAGAGCTCTGCCCTGTAATATGCCACCCTCGATACAAGACTGAGGTCTATAGGCTGGTGATGTCTGTCCCTGCGGCTATCGATGCCATTTTCGTCACACAGGAGAAATCCGTTGGCCACCTAAAAGTCTAGAATCAGGTAAGACTACTCTATCGGCTGATTATCATACATATTGGTTGCTGCTTATAGATGTTCAAATAATTCTGAACCCCAAAGTTCTTAAAAAACAATTCGCTGATTATCGTACAATGTTATTTATGGTCTCATTCATTCGACGATTAGAAGGGAGGTGAAAAAAAATATATATGTGAGGACTATAATAAAATTTTGAGTATAGTTGGAGGATAAAAAGGTCATTCAAAGGCGTCCACATCGCATAAGAACCTTTGTAAATTGAAAGGAGTTGTAGGGCTTTCGTCAGCGTCCTTGTAATATAAAAGGAAAAATATTTGCCGACTGTTGTCATTAGCTTAAAACCCGAAGAAGTGGAAAACGACTGCCGAAGAGGGAAACGGAGAGAGTTACCGGAAATTTTCGGAAGTCGGCTGCTGAAGATGATTTCTTATGGTTTACCATTATTCAAAGTGATAACAATAAGATTTGAAGTTTCTTATGGTTTATCATTTTAAATGTTAAATTAGGGTTATTAAAATAATATTTTTTTACTAATTTGCGACTTATTAAAAGGGTTAAGTTCATGATTTTTTTCCCTTTAAATAATGTATTTTTAAAATTAAACCCTAAATTAATTTTCAATCTACGTCTTTTAAGATGATAAGTTAATTTTTATCATATAATTCTGTAATGATTTTTTTTCTTTATATTTTCAACTTAAAAGAAAAAAACTAATTCATATATAAAATATATATTTAATTTTTTAAAAAAATATACATTACGCAATCTTATATCAAACTTACCTTTTATTAGTAAATTATTTAATAATAAAAATAGAATAAATAAATTCTATTAATTAAGATTATAAATAATATAATAATTTAGATTTATCTAATACTTTCTGTTCCTCTTGGTCAGTGGATTGTCGTTGATTCCAAAGCTTCTCTCTTATCCTTCCCTGTGCGGTTCCTTCGTCTCACTTTCCTTTGCTTTCCCACGTCACTTTAACTCAACGCGGTTTCCTAGAAAGAAAAAGAACCCTAACGCTTTGCCTTGTAACCTATTCTCACTCGTTTTCTTCCCCTTTATATGGACTGGCCGACTTCATCCTTCCTCACAAGCTTCTGGTGGCGAGGGAGGGGTAGAGATCGGCGATGGAGTTTATGGAGATGGGCGGATTGGCAAAACGCTGCCTTTTCTTTTTCCTTATATGGGAATTGATCAGTTTTGCCAACACCGCCCATTCCAAATATTTCCTCTTCTTCTCTCTGCCGCTTGTTCCTCTCGTTGAAGACACAGAACAGCAGATATGAAAATGGAGTAAGAGGGAGACGGAGAGGGAGATCGTGGTGTTGGGAGTGATAGGTATGGGGGGAATGGGAAGTGTTATGTCTCTGCCCTTTTCTAAAAGGCAGAAGTAATTAATTCTTCCCAACACCTCCCATACCCTTCTGTTCCAACCGTTCCTCCCCTTCCCATCCTTCTTCAGGTTTGCTTCTCATTTCGCCATGTTCACATCATTTGCTTAATATTTGTTTGGTCCCGCCATGGGTTTTATAGAAATCCTGGTTTCAATCACTATAGCTGCTTGGTTTCTAAAATTCTTTGAGAACAAAGTAGTTTATCCGTTGATTTTTAGTTCAAGTCTTTCTTTAATTATACTTTAACCTTGTTCTTGAAGGTTTTTAAAATACGCAACGTATCTTAACTCTAAAATCAAACCATGTGTTTAAGTATTAATCAAATGCCCAAGATCTGTTCGTGCTGATGGGTTTTGTGGTGAAAGCAGCAGCGAAAGCCAGGAATTAAATATCTTCTGGGTACATTGTGAATTTTATAGATCAGATTTGGTATCCCCAAGTGATTTGAAGGGACCGGAGAAGGAAGATAACGATGATTACATCGGCGGACAATATCAAGAGGAGTAAGAAAGAAAAGGCCCAACCTTGAAATCATGGTGATGGACCAAATTGAACAATGAATAAATAATGGACCTAATTCAACAATGACGAAAGGGTTGATGGAACTCCATTGGTGAAAAGAGATATTCACCTTTGACCTTTGGACTAAAATTGTTCTCTCCAAAAAAAATTATACTAAAAAACATAATAAAATCTTAATCTTTTAGACCTTCAATTTTCTAAATTTTTGTATGTGTATCCCTTATCCTTTGTTTTCCTATTCTTGATTCTGTCATTGGAAGTGACCCTTAATTTTATGATTAATTATCCTTGGTTTTTTAACTCTGATTTGACATGAATTTTTCGAACCTCACCGACAGATTAAATGTTGCAACAACTTTTTCACCATGTCTTTGATACAAAATTATAGATTACAAATTTAATCAAAACGAGTCGAATTTTTTTCGAGTTTTGTCCACACAAATTAGCTAGTATCATTCTGTAAGGCTTATTAATTTTCAACTCATTCGAATACAAATGCAGAAGTATACGGTTTCAAACCTTTGTAATTAATCATTTCCCAGGGCTCGACACCTTCCATGGTCTCTCAGTTCTGCATGATCACATGGCTACAACAATCAAACATATAGGATCAGCTTGGTAAAATCCCCTGTGTGCTTCTCAAATACTTGTTACTATGTGGAATATGGTAAAGTTGAAATCTTTTCCCTCCATCTGGTTCTTCCTCGAACTATCTCTTCGTTTCTATTCCCCCCTTAATCAAAACAGAGTCGCAGAACTGAGTATAGGAATGGTCTTGCTCCTAAACCAACATGGAAACGAAAGACAGCAAGCTAGACCAAGTATCAAAACTTTTATAACATAAGTGAACCGGGAAAGATTTCCAACGGCTGCTATCATTCCGAAAGCCCCATTATAGACACTGATCGTATATTAGGTACATATAGTTGAAAAATCGGACTATAGACCAACATGATACTCTTAAGCTCTGTCACCTAAAGGGTAAACAACAAAAAAGACACTTGGGCACCCAAGCATGTATTCTAATCAAAATGCAGCTCAGTCCCCAAAGCAGCTTAAGTACTTTTATTGTCTTGCTCTAAGGAGCATGCATGACAATACTTCTAATCAGTACTGCACCCTTTTAGGAACTGGATCCTGTGATAGATGGCTAGAAATATGATAGTCAATTTAAACCAAATTTGAAACAGAAGTGGGCAAACAGACTATTATTAGTATGGAAGATTCTTGTTGAAACAAACTACTAACTCCAAAAGTCTAAAACAAGATAAATCCTAAATAGCATGGACCTATAACTGTTAAAAGACACTAAAAATAGTATAAAACAACCTTAGATTACAAAGATGACACTCAGACCAATTTACTTCCAAGCAAACTATTAACAGAAACTCATCAGGTGTCATGGTTTCCAAGAATTCTATTATAAAAGGGTTCATTCCATTTAAATTGGAATGTAACGGTATTCAACACGACATGAGTAGATGCCAGAATTCAGGAGTGGGGATACCCTTGGCAGCCTCGGCTGCAATGTTCCAGATTGAACATGATAAGGGATCCACCAGAAACTCTCAGGTAGTCGTATTGAATGCAATAAGAAATGAGACACACTACATGAATGGTTACAAAAGGTGGAAACTAATTTTAAACCAATATTGCTGTCAAGTCAAAATCACTTTCTAATTTACTTTATAACAAGTTTGATTTATTTCTTATAGCTCCTCAACCCGCCCTCTGCTCATCCCATCATTAACTATCAAACAATGTGCGCCATAACATAAGAGCTAGCTAGAAACTTTTCATTAATGATTTACAGCCAATAGAAAATTTGTGGGAAACGAGGGACTATCAAAATTGACAATGATGATTACAACATTACAGAAAAGAGCCCCCACCCCATTTCCAATCACACTTTTCTCATTTCTCAAAAATATTAAAAGAATGAATAAATACATTTTATCAGAGATTTTATTTGAAACAACTTGATACAGTACTAAATTTCATCTGTATACCTGTTGTTGACTTGGTGTGTGATACTGATATTAGATCCGAAAACCAGCCCCAAGAACTCCCAAGAAGAGGATAACAAGATTTGTATACTCTGCTGACTGACAAGATGTAGCTCTGCTCCAAAATCCACCTACAAACAGCATAAGTAAAATTGATAAATTAATAATGACTCAGCAACTACAATACACATGGAGCATATCATATGCTGTAACCCCTTCCACTCGCACAAAAATAATAATATTAATAAAGAGAGAGAAGCATGTGAAGCTTACCTGTTCAATGGTATTTAGATAACGATCCTTGGAGTTCCTTTAAATTGAATGTGACAATTCTCCAAAACCAAGTATGTATCGATCTCACCATCTACATGGGAAATCCAAAACTCTCTTAAAGGATATATGAAGTCTTAGCGCTGTAAGTTTCTTTACATTCTAGAATTAAAGTCTCTAGGAGACGAACTGCATGCAAATTACAGTCCTTGTCAAGTTGCTTCAAGAGTGCACTGTGAGTACAAGAATCAGGCAGAATTTGTCTATCTAGCATTTCTTTGTACAATTTCAAGGACTCTTGCCAATTCCCAATGTCGCAGTTCCCATTTATTAATATGGTGTAGCTATACTTATTAGGAAGTATTCCTTTTGCTTCCATCTCAGCAAAAAACTTGTAAGCTTGACCTATTCTCCTCACTTTGCAAAGGCCATTTATCATAGCATTGTATGTTATAACATTTGGCAGAACACCTTTCTCCTGCATCTCTGAGAAATACATAAATGCCAATGCTAAAAAACCCTTAGCAGCATGACCATGAATTAAGACAGTGTAAGTTACCACTGATGGGGATAAGCCCTTGCTCAGCATCTCATGGAACATTTCTCTAGCTTTCCTCAGTTGTCCATGTTCTAAGTAAGCATGAATGATGGTAGTGTATGTTACATGATCTGGAAGAAGACCAATGCTAATCATCTTGTGCAACAAATTACATGCTTCTTTGAGATCACGCAACTTGGAATGCCAATGAACAAAAACATTATAGCTGATAACATCAGGTGGTAATTCCTTTGCTATCATTTGTTCTTCGATACTGAATGCTCTTGCAGGATCACCAAGCTTCAATTCACCTACTATTTGAGTTGTATATGCAAAACGGTCAGGCTCCAAGCCACTATGCAACATCTCATTGAAAAGATCCCTTGCTGCAGATAGATTGCCTAGATTGTAGGATCCATTTACCAAAATCGTATAGGTAAATACGTCAGGGGAAATTCCCCGACTGATCATGGTATCCTTGAGAAACCGAGCAAGGTCCAGGTCCCCCGCTTTACATAGACCATCAATGAGAGTATTATAGGTAACAACAGTAGGAACAAGGCCTAGGCAACTTAACTCATCGAACAGGAGAAAAGCTTCCCAAATGTTTCCTATCATACAATACCCATATATCAGAGTATTATATGAAACAACATCTGGAATCATATTCCTCTTCAGCATATCATTGAGCTGCTGTCTGGCATCATCAATTCTCCCCAAAATGCAAAGGCCATACATGAAAGTATTATATGTTGCAACCGTATGATCAACTCCTTTATTTACCATCTCTTGCCCAAGGCTTAAGGCCTCAACAACCAACCCTTTTTTAAAATATCCACAAATCAAAGGATTATATGTGTATGCAGAAACTTTCAGACCCGATTTCAACATCTCCCTAATAAGTTCCTCAGCTTGCTCTAATTTGTAATTCTTAGTTAAACCATTAATTAAAACATTATAAGTCACCTCATTTGGAAAACACCGTTCCATCTGCATTTCTGATAAGACCTCAATCGCCTTTTGCACATCCCCTTCCTTGCAAAAGGAATCCAACATGACATTATAGGTAACAATTGTTGGCTTAATCCCAAATTCCTTCATCATCCTATACACAGCGCTTGCTTTAGCTACAAGAGATTTATCCCTAAGCATAGCAAGAATCCTGTTACAGTTCTTCACATCCGGCCGCAACCCATTTCTAACCATCTTATAAAATATCCACAAACAATGATCAACCATCAATTTCTTGGAATAAATCAACAATAAAAGATCAAGCAACTTAACTGAAACCTCAAATTTCAGGTAGCCACAAACCAAGACATCAGCAATACTATGCATATCAAACGTAATGACTCTTTCCATAACCCAATAAGCTGATCTCATCAAATCATTCTCAACCAAAATATCAAGCATAACGGAGAAGACAAGCTCAGATCTTTTAACACCTGGTTGCATCTCGACCCACCTAAAGAACCTCAAAGCAATTCCGGGTCTTTCCCTCATCAAATTAAGAACTTTGATAAACAAATGGGGATCCACAATAATGGCATGGAACTGATTGGAAACCCAGTTGGTGTTACAAAAAGCCCAGGGCTTTTCATCAATGGTGTTAAAGATGAGTTGTTTGTAATGGGTTTCGGAGGAGTCAAGGGGAGAGGTGAGGGCCGGAGAAGGGCAGCTGTGGAGAAGAGAGAAAGAGGAAGGGAAGAGAAAACGCACCTTGCAAACGAGAGAGAGAGGGGCGATGGCGGCCAATGATTTAGAAGCTCTTTTTATGCAAAGGGTCATCGAGGATACATAAGGTGATTGTTGTTGTAAACACAACACTACCAATCGGCTCTCCCTCTCTCTTGTGAGTATGTGTTTCAATCAGAGGAGACGTTAATGGGAACAGAAGTAAAGGAAGCAGTGGTGTTTTTGATACGGCGAAGGAGACGACGGGAAATGGAAGTGGGTTTTGGGTTTAGACGAATTGCCATTGGCGGCGTAGACTAGGTTCTCAACTCTCGCTGTTGGGTTTGGTGGCTAATCTAAGGCCGCAAGCGACTTTTTCCTTTTTTTTTTTTTTTTGGCCATTTTATACTATTCCATATTAGAGATCACTGTAGTATATGAAAACATTAAATATTGGATGAGTTTTGTTTTGAGATTTTTTTGAATTTTAGTTTTATTTTCAAGAAAAATAAAAAACTTTATTTAATTATTTATATATTTTAAATAATCTATTTTATTAATCAGATGGTCAAAACCCAATTTTTATTCAACCAGTACTTTATGTTATTGCAGTAATACAGTAATAGTACATATCTTAGAGTAATAAAATCTTTGTTCCAAATGTAATCATGTTAAAAAAAAAATAAACTCTGTTCCAAAACATCTCATTCTCATCAATTTATGCTTTCCTACATGGTTCCATTCTCTATTATTGATGAGCTTCCTTGGAATAGCCTTTCCCTTGCTTTACTTGCCTGCAGTTTTGGCACAATGCAGGAAATAAAATAAAAGAGATGAAGAAGACTGAATCAATCAACCAAAATTCAAGTCTTTAACATGACAAATCAAGCTAATTTGTAGTATTATATGGCTGACAAACCTGTTCTTCCCAGTTTATGCAACTTGTAACAATGGTGAGCAGAATTGTTTGGGTGAAAGCGCTCGCCTGTACACCGACCAACAGGCCAATCCCTTTCAACTGTAACCAAAAGCCAAGGGTGGCAGCGACCGGGACGCCTACAAGGTAAAACCGTAAAATGCTCCCAGGTTGACATAAGCTCCTACATGCTGCCAACCACATCCCCTTGCAATACCTGATCCGAGCATGCAACCATTTGTAAGACTACCACTATAACATTCATTTCCTTCGAATACTTAATTGTTCACTGAAAAGATAATGAGTTTAACCTGAAGGAACACCCTGTAAGCTGTCGAGAATAACCGACACACAAAACAAGGGAGCCACGGTTGTCACGTAATCCACCACTTCCTTCTCGTTGCTATAAACATGGAAGACCATGGAAGCATGGCCTTGAAAGGAGTAGAAATAAGGCCAACTCAAGGTCTAGAATTTGGTCAAAATTGTCATGCAGGCAAGGAATTGGGGCCAAAATAGCACAAAATGGGAGGAAATATAAGCATGATTCTCATAATGGAAATGAACCATTGAATGCATTTCTCATGGATTAATACCAAAACAACATTTTTATCAAATTATACACAGATACAATTGTAACACAAAAGTATATGAATTCTAGCATCAAGTACTGTAGAACAATCAGCCAAGTCTCATTTTCTAACCCTGAGGCTGAGCAGCAATCGATTTGGTGTTCACCCAGAACGCAATCGACTACTTCAATCTATGGTCAGCATCAAGCCTTGGTTGGTATGCTGCCGCAGGTCATAAACAGAGGTAAAAGCTTCTCCATGGGACTACTTTTGCTAGTCAAAGCATCAATTGATGGCAACTGGCAACCACACTGAAAATTTTCAAAATTTTTGTTAAAGTCTTGATTTTCCATGCAGCAATGCAATTACTTGGTTTTCCAGTAAATAGGGTCAACATAACCATGAAAGAAGAACAAAATAAGGTTTGAGCGCATTGCTGGGATCATCATTTTTAATTGAAAGCAATTGCATGAGATTCTTAGAACAAAATAAAGTAGCTGTGGCTGCACCGTAGCACCAGTAGCAGTAAGTTCATCCCTGATCACCTTTTTCTTCTTCATCCCAATCAAAAGCCCAGAAGCAATGCAATGCCTTAAGAGCTTTCTGATATGCATGCAATTCTGAGTTCTAACCTATGGAAATCACATCCCAATTCCACTCTATTTCTAAAGCCGGGAAATAATTCAACTTCTTTTCTCATAACCAAAATTCAGTACCCGTAAGTTCTATGAATATGAAAATGAACAAAATAATAAGCAAACCCATTGTACTGGCTATACCTATTTTATGAAAGCTTCTTAATTATGAACAATAACACATGGTATATATCTAATCAAACATAGTTATTTAAGAGTTTAATTGAATTTAGAGGAGACCAATTCCAAATCATCTTCATGGTGGTTGGGAGGGAAAGATGGCGAAAATTGACACGGCAAGCGACGAAAGGGCTGATGGCAGGGGAGGGAATGATGGAAATGGCAAAGGGAATCCTCAGTTGGGGATAGCTATTTGTGATTTCTACACAATGTGGCATTTCTCTTGGATGGTCTGTAACTCAGCGCATTCAAGCTGTAGATGCAGAGGTTGTCTTGTTTAGATTTGACAGATATCTGGTTGGTGGAAGTCTTCAAACCTGGTATACTGCATGCTGTGGATTTGGTCCCTTTTAGACTTGCCTGACATAATGACTCGATGGCCAAGCCTTCCACACAGTCAACCCCATCAACACGCGGGATGTCTAGCTTGTAAACTCCATATCTGTTTGTAGTCCTTTTGGCCGACACGCTCATTTGCTCGATTGTTTTCGGTGATCTTGCTTTGAACTTGCATTCGATGTTGACTTCAACACCTGTAAGAAACAAAGACAAGTTAAAGGTGTGGGTGTGGGTGTTTTTGTTTATGAAGTAGATCGGTGTTGTTGTACCTGGCAACAAGTAGCTGTGCCTGGAGAAAGTGTTGCTTGAACAGGTATCGCAGAAAACAACGCCCACTACTGTGATCCGAGAGATGGGATTTGAAGGTTGAGCTGCAACGGAAACCCCATGCTTGAATGAGGAGGCTAAAAGAAGAAGAAGAAGAAGAAGAATGCGAATGACTGGATCCATGGCAGCTACCAAACATGAGAGGAGTGAAAAGAAGCTTCTGTCAGGATACTCTAGTTTTATACTCAACTGTTACGAGCACAGGGACGAGTTTTAAACATGATATTATATGACAAATTTGCGTCTATGAGGTTTACAATCAGATCCAAATGGATCCGATATTAATCCCGTGAGTGGTTGGTGTACGGACCAGACCAACTGTGAAGCAACAAACGAGAAACAGAAAATGTTTTGTTGATCAATAAAAACAAAGACATGTGAAGAGTCACAATTGACAGGACAGGGATTTTGGAATTCATTTTTAAATCGATTTAAAAGGTAATAAATTAATATGGAGTTAAAAATAAATAATTTAAATATTAAAAATAAAATATCAATATTAATATAATCGAAATATTATACATTTTGATAATATCTTTGTAATAAATTTCGAAAATTATACATCATTTTAAATTAAAAAAGATTTTTACCCCAACCTTAAAAAATAAATTTCTAGCTTTTTAGTAAAATTTTTTGAGTATGAAATTACTTTTTTTATCTTTAATTATTAGCATTAATATATTAAAAATATATTAAAATTTCTTTTTTATAATAAAAATAATAATAAGAACTTAAATATTATAAAATAATATTAAATATAATAATTGTTAATGTATTAAATTAATATTTATAAAGTTAATTATGCTAATAAATTTTATGAAAACGAATCTAAACATCATTTTTATTTATTGATTTATTTATTTTTATTTAATAGTATTATAACCAAAATAATATTTTATCTTTTAAAAATATTTTTTAACAAAAATACAAAACATTAAAATTTTATAATTAGATTTTTCAAATTCATTTTCTAACAATAGCTTAACAACCCTTCTACTAGGAGCAATTTGTTCCTGACGGTGATTATTTTATAATTTGTTTCTACATAAAAATACGATATAAAGATGATATATGGTATATTAATAGTATTAATAATATGTACATTTATTCTTTAAACTTTAATGGAAAAATATTATTCGTCATTAATTTATTTTTGTTTTCTTTTATTATATAAATTTTCTGTCTCTTTTTGATGTCCTATTTTTGCACAAACAATAAAAAATAGTTTTGGAGTTTAAAATTATAATTTAAGATTAAAGTTTAAGGTATTAGATAGAGTTTAGAATTTATGATTTAGAATACAAAATTAGGGCTTAAAATTTATTTTTTAGGGTTAAACATAAAAAATAATATAAAAAAATTATTCATTTTATTAATTTAAATAATTAATTTAATATTTTAAATATTTTATTTTTATTTTTGAAATTATTTATATTTATTCATCTAATTAATTTAAACAATTAATTTAATATTTTAAATATTTTAATGTAACAAAGTATTACAATTTATATAATAATAGATTAAAACTAATAATTAAAAAAAATCATTTGCTCTATATAACATCAAAACTATTAGTTAACTAAGAAAAACAACATGCGATATTTATTATTTAATAAAAATTATTTATTTCCTTCCAAGAGAATAGAGCATAGAAAAATAACTTTGAGCCTAAATCTTTTAATAGATTTATATTCGATATATTGATATTAAAAAACATAAAACGTATTTTAATTTATGATTGTAATAATTGAATTAAATTGATAGGATAAGTAACCGTTGAATCACTTAACATACGCCTTGCCCATATGAAATGTATAGTTTCTGTCGGATTATACCAGTCAAAAAAGACATAAGTCGTTCTATCCTTGCATGGTGCGACATTTGGGATGCATGCTTTAGTCCAAGAATTCTTAGTTATTATACTACAACAAGTTTCATGCACATTTGTAATTCCTGAAAAGAAAAATCAAAAATTAAGTAATTAGTTAATTTTTAATTTTAATTTTACAAGGTTAAAGTTATAATATTAAATAATACTTACCGTAAGACACAGACGATGCATAAACATCTTTAAAAATTTTATATAGATCTACAAGAACAAATTTCGATCCTGATAATTTTGGTTGCAAATCTTTCAACAGATTAAACAGACGTTTGTTAAATAATGATGCCCTATCATTAGCCGAGTCGTCACATGTGCCATTCAAAAGCCACTCTGGTTCGCATCCTATTGGAGCTATATTATTGATCACAAATCTACGTGCCCCGAGTTTATACAATCTCTGAATACGATAAAATAAAAATCATAAGATAATAAAATATTTAATCATCTTAAATCCGATTATTTTAGAATTATTTTTATATTTCTTGTAACTAATTTAATTACCTTTAAACATAAGGATAAATTCTCTATTTGTAGTTTTGTCGGATGATCGTTATCATAGTAATTGGTCCATGCCATCCAGTCCTCATCCAAGTCTTGTATTCCACTATTAATAAAAAATACAGACTTGGACAAGTGGTTTGAGAAACTCTCTTTGCTTTCAAAGTGCAGTCTCAACTGTTTTCTTGTCTCTTTGAACCATTTTACTTGCACAGCTAAACTCTGGTTCAATTGCAGCAGTTAAATACAAAGACAGTGTTGAATCATACGATAGAACATAAAAGATAAAGACATGATGTCTTAAATCTTACCTGATCAGGTGGTGATACTGTTTTTATGAGGCCAGTGAAACCACAAGCATAATTTACACCAGTCTGAGGAATACTTATGTTTTGGTTTAACAAACGTTGCACCGGAGGAGGGGATGGTAGGCCAACAATTTGAGCTGCATAGTTAATCACATTAATACAATAATTATTGATTTAGGATAAATTAAGGATTAATTACTTAAAAAATTGTTACCAATAAAATCTACTACGATTCTGCCATTGGTGTAACGGCGGTTGGGCTTTCCACCAAAATCTATTCCATACGGAGTATAATTCCTATCAAATTCTGAGTCAAAATATTTATTATTTCCCACATCAACATAAGAGTCTCCAAATACGTATAAAGCTGGTAAATCAAACCTGGTGTTTTTTAATGATAATGTTTTTAAGAGTGCTTCCCTAGTTATATTAAAAGGTGGTACTATAATAAAATTTGCTAAACCAAAAGGAGTTAAAAGGAGTAAAAGAGAAGAAACGAAAGTACAAATCATAATTCTCGGCATCTTTTCTTCGCCTAAAGAAGATTATTATATAATTCATGTTTATACAAAATTTTGATTAGTATTTATATTATATATTTTCCGTTTTGATTTAAAATGTTTAATGTAACCGATTTACTAATAACTTTAGGGTTTATAAATATAAGAATTTATTAATACTTTGTAACTCGTAAACGTATTTATTCTTCAACGATAAATGACTCATTAATGTTGACACTCATATTAAATAAAAGTAGAATATTACACAGATTGATGAACAACAAAGTTTGACTAGATTACATCAAAAGTTTCATATAAGATCCTTCACACAGCGTTCAAACCATACTTTATGCATTCTCTGCGTGGGGTGGAAAGGATCGAAGAAGGCATGGGAATCTCTGTCGCTGCATGGGGTTTTACCAGGAGCGCATTCACGTGTTTGATTCCTAAATACATCAATGCAACAGGAATCAACAACATTGGTAAAACCTGCATCAGAAAACACAAAATTAGTAGAAAGGATTCTCTTGCTAAATCATGCAAGAGATAGGTTTGGAGTGAGATTATCTTCCTCAGTCCTCACCGTATGCTTGCGGCTGAGCATGAACTTCTTCAAACAGTTTGAACAAGTCGCACAATCTAAAACTAGACCCCTCCAATGAATTCTCTAATTTTGTCAACAGGGTGGGAAACAATTCATTGAAGGTTGCGACTCGTTGATTAACACCGTCGACACAGTGAGTATTGTGTGGTTTGCGGTGAATATAGGAGGGGCGACAGCCTAATGGTGAAACATTGTTCACCACAAATCTCCTCGCTCCCAATCTATATAGTTTCTGCATCATTAAAAAGATGTTGAGTCGAATATCCAATTCTGAAAACTATGTCAAGAAAATTTTAAGAGAGTTGTTTACCTTCAACTGTTTGTAGAAGGTTTCTGATACTTTGCGAGTATAATGTTCTACATCATCTTGGAGTCTTTGGTGTAGATCAAATTCCCAATAAGTGCCTATGTCGTTGGTCCCTGTGCTAATAAAAAACAGGGACTGTGACAAGTAGAGAGCAAAGCTTTCGGTGCTCTCAAATTCATGCTTTATGCTGTTTCTGGTCTCCTTGAATGACTTTATTTGTTCTTTCATGCTTAAGACCTTACCCTGACGAAAAAGTACGTTAAAAAAAGAAAGAGAAAACACCAGCAACAGAACAAGCGGATTAGAAATATTATATATAAACTCCACCCAACAGAGTAACAAAGAATATTATCAAGCTTGACACTTACAAATATTATTGATGTTATAGGTGGCATTTCCTGTATTCCACTGGCACTGGAACCATAGTTCACTCCTGTCAGTGTGCTCTTGAGTTGGGCTTTAGACAAACTCATCGTAGGAGGAGGAAATGGCAACCCAGCAGATTCAGCTGCATACAAAAAAACATGAGTAAAGATATGTTAGTTCTAGAAACAAGCACACAACAAACAAGCGCACAACCGAATATTCGATCCTTACCAGTGAAATCAACGACTGTTTTGCCGTTGGTGGTGCGACCAGTTGGAAGACCGCCTAGGAAATCAATCCCGTACGGCATGAAGTCGAATCTTGCCGTTGCATTATGAAGGAATTTGTTGTTGCCCGCGTCAATGCTAGAGTCGTCAAAGGCATACACCGCGGGAATTGTAACGACAGAGTCGTTTAAACTTAGAATGCAAGAAGGTTCCGAGCAGCCGTAAGTAGAATTGAAGGATAGAAAGCAAAGAACAATGAACCCGAGACAAGTGAAAGCCATTGTTAACCGAAAAAGACAAATGAAGTAAAGTGAAGGACCGAAGGAGATAAAACAAAGAGAAGTGATATTTTGTGTTGAGATGGGAAGTGAAGACTGACTGGTTTATTCAGTGAAATTATATAGGCAAAGCCGCGTTGGGGGAGGGTAGTTTGGTGTTTGAAAGTAATGTTATTCTACTAGTTTGGTTTCTCTCGTTTCATGCTGATTTATTGTGTACGAAATTTTCTAGTCATAACTTGAAAATGTTTCCACTTTTACAACAACTCTAATGGTTTCTGCAGAAGATCTAAACTACTGTTTTTGTTAAGGAAGAGTCTACCTATAGGTTTAGGTTTGGTGAAGTCAGTGGGATGAAAAGAATGATGACTATGTTAGGAAATACAGGATACAGCTTTAACTCTGATAAATGTAAGGTTGAGAAAGGAGGAATTATGCCGAGTATCTGTTCTACTTCTATACGACGAATTAATGCTAGCTCTACATCCCTGCTGTAGCCTGTAGGGTGTAGCACAGATTTGTAGAACTTGAGAACCAGCCAGCTCTGCTGGTACCTAGATTTCCCGAATCAGAAAAAGAGCCTGCTAATCGGTTCTTACCCTTAAGCTTAGGATTATAAAAGATTGATCAAAAATAAAATTATATACTCAAAAAAATTCCTCTTATCTTTAAGTAAGATTATAATTAGGATTTAAATTTATAAAAAATACTCTTCATAATGTTTCTGAAAATTATATTAAAGTTTTAAATATACTAATAAATAAATTAATTTAGTTACCAAATTAATTTAAAATTATAATGTTAATAATTATGCTAGGTTTTATAATATGAATTTAGTTTTGTAATATTCTTTGAAATCCTGTAGACATCACTATCCCTACTACTGTTTTTCCATCCCTCAGCACATGGGAAGTTTAATTCCTTGGAAACTGCTAAGACTATAATCAAGTCTGCCCCATCACCTATTTTCAAACCCTAGCCCTACCGTATACCATATTCATTTATTAATGTTCGGATTAAATAAATTAAAATTCAAATGTTTAAAAATCTAAAATTCTATCCTTTTAAAATCAATGTTCATTTTACATTAAACCTAATTATGACCGGCCCAAACCCATTTTCAATACTCTTATCACACCCAATTACCCAACCAAGACTCATTAAACCATATATCTACTAAACCTAAACCCAATATTCAAAAGAGTCCATACTCATTTTAAATATAATTTTTAATACTTAAATGATTCGAATATAATTATACTAATAATTAAATAATCTTGATTGTAGTTTACTATAAAATTAAATTTCATAAAAATATTTCATTCATAATTATTTTTCAAAGATACACGATAAATGTAACTTAAAAATTTATGCTTGTATGAGTTGAAGTAAGTTGATAGGATAAGTAATTGATGAATCATTTATCATACGTCTTGCCCATAGGAAGTGCAGGCTCTCCGTCGGGTTAAACGGGTCGAAGAAAACATATTCGGTTCTGTCTTGACATGGGGATGAATTCGGCACACAGGCTTTAGTTCGACCAGCATCTAATTTACTACAACAAGTCCCCATCACATTTGTAAATCCTGAAGGAAAAAAAATTAAAAAATCAATAAAATTTTAATTTTATACGGACTAAAATTTGAGTCAAAACATTGAATAATACTTACCGTAAGATGCAGGAGATGCATAAACGTCTTCAAAAATTTTATATAGATCTACAAGAACAAACTTGAATCCCGGGAGTGTTGATTGCAAGTCTTTTAATAGATTCAATAAGCGTCGATTAAACAACATTGCTCTATCATTAGCCGGATCCCAACATTTATCGTTCAAAATCTGATGTGGTTCGCATCCTATTGGATCCACGTTATTGATCACAAATTTACGAGCACCAAATTTATATAATGTCCGCAGATTACAAAATAAAAATAATAAGATGATGAATTATTCAACCATCTTAATTTTGATTACTTGAACCAATTTCATTACCTGTAAATATGTGGATAAGTGTTCTATTTGGAGTTTTGTAAGATAATCCTCATCATAAACTAAGAGCCATCCGAGCCAAGCCAGACCCAAATCATATGAACCACTATTGATAAAGAACAAGGAGTTTGACATGTAGGTTGAAAAATTGTCTTCGTTTTCAAACTGTCTTCTTAACTGTTCTGTCGTATTTTTGAACATTTCTACTTGTACAAGCAAGCTCTGGTGAAATGGCATAAATCGAATTAACTTTTTATATTGCATGTAAAAAATAATATTTAGAAATATAATATAACAAAAAAAATATATATTATTTTAAAACTTACAGGAGGTGGAGTTAAATCAAGGATACCAGTGAAACCACAAGCATAATTTAGACCAGTTTCAGGAAGACTCTTCTCTTCCTTGGATAAACTCAGCACGGGAGGGGAAATGGTAAACCAACAATTTCAGCTGCAAAATTAATCACATTGTTAAAATATTAATTTATTTAAGATAAATTAAGGTCTAATTACTCAAAAAATATTAATTACCAATAAAATCTACTACTGTTCTTCCATTAGTGTATCGGCCTGTGGGTTTTCCACCAAAATCTATTCCATATGGTGTATAATTCCTATGGAATTGTATGTTGAAATGTTCATTATTTCCTGCATCAACATAAGAGTCTCCGAATACGTACAAAGCTGGCAAATCAAATACAATATTTTCTAATGATAATGTTTTCAAGAGTGACTCTCGACATATATTAAAAGATGGTACTGAAACAATATTTGCTAAACCAAAATGAGCCAAAAGAAAAGAAACGAAAATACAAATCATAATTTTCGTATTTTTTCTTCAACTAAAGAAGGTAATTATATAATTTATGTTTAAACAAATTTTGATTAGTATTTATACTATATATTTTCCGTTTTGATTTAAAATGTTTAATGTAACCGATTTACTAAAAACTTATAAGAATTTATTAATACTTTGTAACTCGTAAACCCATTTATTCTTCAACGATAAATGACTCATTATCGTTGACACTCATAGAGGAACCCATTTATTCCAAGTTAAAAGAAAACTACTTGTTATTCAAGTTGTATTCTCCTGTGTTCATTCCTAAGATGGAGTTGCTGTGTATATCATAGCATAATTCTTTTGCAGAAATGTCTAAAAGGATTGCTGTCTAACAGGACTGTGATTAGATGCGGCAGACAGTGTTCTGCTCAAATCTTGTGATTAGTTCTGATAAAATACTAACAACTTACTGTCAAGTCTCATATTAATATTACTCAGATTCATGAAGAAAGTTCAATATATTACATAAAAGTTTCATATAAGATCCTTTAAACAGTGTAGGGACCATAATTTATGCATTCTCTGGGACGGGTGGAAAGGGTCGAAGAAAGCATGGGTTTCTCTGTCGCTGCAAGGGGTTTTACCAGGAGCACATTCACGTGTTTGATTCCCAGCTACATCAGTGCAACAGGAATCAATAACATTGGTAAACCCTGCATCAGAAAACACAAAATTAGTAGAAAGTATTCTCTTGCTAAAGCATAATTCGTAATTATTTGAAAACAGTCAACATATATAAAAGATGATTTTGGGGTGAAATTATCTTCCTCACCATATTTTTCAGGCTGAGCATGAACGTCTTCAAACAACTCGTACAGATCGCACAATATAAATGTAGACCCCTTCAATGACTTCTCTAGTTTTGTCAACATGTTGGGAAGAAGGTCATTGAAAGTGGCTACTCTTAGGTTAACATCTTCCACACAGGAAGTGTTGTGCGGTGTGCGGTGACGATAGACAGGGCGACAGCCTAGCGGAGAAACATTGTTCACGACAAATCTCCTCCCTCCCAATTTATATATTTACATCAGTCTGAGGAATACTTATGTTTTGGTTTAACAAACGTTGCACCGGAGGAGGGGATGGCAGGCCAACAATTTGAGCTGCATAGTTAATCACATTAATACAAGAATCATTGATTTAGGATAAATTAAGGATTAATTACTTAAAAAATTGATACCAAGAAAATCTATTACGATTCTGCCATTGGTGTGACGTTTGTTGGGCTTTCCACCAAAATCTATTCCATACGGAGAATAATTCCTATCAAATTCTGAGTCAAAATATTTATTATTTCCCACATCAACATAAGAGTCTCCAAATACGTATAAAGCTGATAAATCAAGCCTGGTGTTTTCTAATGATAATGTTTTTAAGAGTGATTCTCTAGTTATGTTAAAAGGTGGTACTATAATAAAATTTGCTAAACCAAAAGGAGTTAAAAGAAGTAAAAGAGAAGAAACGAAAATACAAATTATAATTCTCGGCATCTTTTCTTTAATTGAAAAAGGTAATTATACTATGTGTTTTGATGCTTGTATAAAATTTTGATTAGTATTTATATTATGTATTTTTCGTTTTGATTTAAAATATTTAATATAACTGATTTATTAACTTTAAAGTTTATAAATATAAGAATTCATTAATATTTTGTAAGTTGTAAACTTATTTATTTTTTAACAATTAATGACTCATTAATTATTCAAGAGTAATAAATGCCCAATTTACCTAATGTTGAAAATACTAACAAGTTACGAAGTCTCACTTATATTAAATAAAAGTTCAATATTACACAGATTGATGAACAACAAGTTCAATTCATTTCACAAAAAGTTTCATATAATATCCTCCGCACCATGGACAAAGCTACTAAAGGGTGGGGAGGGCAATTACATGTGGATTGACCGATGTAGAAAGGATGTTTCATTTTATTACTGGTGACGTCGGTGGAAGTGACCAGATTTTGGGTATGGATTTTAAGGACTATTTTGAGAATATTTAAAAATTTTAAGATATACTTTTATTTTGTTTTATTAATTTTATTTATTTTATATATGATTTTAAAAATTTTAGGAGATGACATATGTTCAAGTAATTAAATAAAACTCTTATCCACATATTTACAGGTAATTAAATTTGTTCAAGTAATCAAAATTAATATCGTTAAATAATTTATCATCTTATGATTTTTATTTGGTAACTAAATTAATTTATTTATTATTATATTTGAAACTTCAATATAATTTTAAGAAACATAACGAAGATTTTTTTATATAAATTTAAAACTTAATTATAATGTTATTTTAAGGGATTTTTTTATTTTTTAAGTATATAATTTTTTTAATAAATATTATCTAATTTTAATCGTATCTAAAAGGGAATGGAAGGGATGACTCTGAAACCAGAAAAGAATATTCTTAGTTAGTCTAAAACTCATAACCTACAAAAAATTAGAAAATAAAGATCAACAACTTACTCTACAAATATTATTTCACTTCCCTCCCCAACGTGGCTTTCGGTTCTCGTCTCAACACAAAATATCACTTCTCTTTGATTTATCTCCTTCTTCAATCCTTCAGTTCATTTCACTTCATTTGTCTTCTTCAGTTAACAATGGCTTTCACTTGTCTCAGTTTCAGTGTTCTTTTCTTTCTATCCTTCAATTCTGCTTACGGCTGTTCGCAACCTTCTTGCATTCTAAGTTTAAACGACTCTCTGTCGTTACAATTCCCGCGGTGTATGCCTTTGGCGACTCTAGCATTGACGCGGGCAACAACAAATTCCTTCATATATAATTGATTCCAGTCCGTGTGTTCTTGAGTTGTGCTTTAGACAAACTCAACATTGGAGGAGGAAATGGCAAGCCAACAGGTTCAGCTGCATACGGAAAACATGAGTAAAAAGAAATATTAGATATACAAACAAGCGTACAACAAATGCTCGAGAAGTCTTCATGACTGTAATGCTGCTCGAGAGTAATTATGATCCTTACCGATGAAGTCAACGACTTTTTTCCGTTGGTGGTGCGACCAGTTGGAAGACCGCCTAGGAAATCAATCCCGTACGGGCTGAAGTCGAATCTTGCCGTTGCTTGAGGAAGGAATTTGTTGTTTCCGGCGTCAATGCTAGAGTCTCCAAAAGCATACACCGCGGGAATTGTAACGACAAAGTCGTTTAAACTAAGAATGCAAGAAGGTTGAAAACAACCATAAGCTGAATTTAAGGATAGAAAGCAAAGAACAATGAACCCGAGACAAGTGAAAGCATTGTTAACTGAAGAAGACAAATGAAGTGAAGTGAAGTGAAGGATTGAAGAAGGAGATAAATCAAAGAGAAGTGATATTTTGTGTTGAGATGAGAAGTGAAAACTGACTGGCTTATTCAGTGAAATTATATAGGCAAAGCCGCGTTGGGGGAGGGTAGTTTGGTGTTTGAAAGTAATGTTATTCTACTAGTTTGGTTTCTCTCGTTTCATGCTGATTTATCGTGTACGAAATTTCTGGTCATAACTTCAAAATGTTTCCACTTTTACAACAACTCTAATGGTTTCTGCAGAAGATCTAAACTACTATTTTTATTAAGGAACAGTCTACGTATAGGTTTAGGTCTGGTGCATACTTTTATATATTCAATCATAACCGAATTGATTTATATTTTCTTCCCCACCCGTACACAGAATGGGTTACTGAGCTGATGATCATAAAATGAACGAAGCACTTCTTAGTTGCATTGCCTTTGCGTTTAGGTCAATGCTTCATATCATCGGAGTGTTCTTTCTGAGTGAATCTTATGCCGAGTATGATTTCATTACATGAGAAGTTGATCAGAATTAATTCTGGACAACCACAGTATAGTCTGTAGTAACCATGGCATAGCAAGGAGGCAGTGTAATAATTTCCACCCCATGAAGTCTCTCCTCTTTAGCTGTCTAAGACTAATTCAGATTTTAAGTCATTTAGAGTATCTGTTCTACTTCTACTGGAGCATTAACTCCACGAAGTTAATGCCTACATCCCTGCTGTAGCCTGTAGGGTGTAGCACAGATTTGTAGAACTTGAGAACCAGCCAGCTCTGCTGGTACTTAGATTTCCCGAGTCAGTAAAAGAGCCTGCTAATCGGTTCTTACCTTTAAGCTTAGGTTTCTAGTTGATAAATGTGAGCCAACTCCCTCAAACCGTATCTCCAAAAGAGATGAGTAGTTAAGTACCAACGAAGGATTCTTATGCAACGAATGTATAATTATTTGATTCGTTAGAATGATTCAAAGAGTTCAAAGTTTGAATTTAGAGAAATTTGTATAGAATTATTGTAGTGACAGTAGCGTCAATAATATTTGTATAGCAAGTATATTTGGTCGGTTAATTAATTTGTTATTTTTATTCTTTCATTTTTCGATGGTCATAAGTTTTAGACCAATTAGGAACACTTTTTTCTTCTCTTAGAGTCATCCCTTCCATTCCATTTTAGATATGATTAGGATTTAAGTAGGATTATAATTAGGATTTAAATTTATGAAAAATACTCATCATAATGTTTTTGAAAATTATATTAAAATTTCAAATATAATAATAAATAAATTATTTTAGTTACCAAATTAATTTAAAATTATAATGTACTAATTATGCTAGGTTTTCTACTATGAATTTAGTTTAATAATATTCTTTGAAATCATATAGATATCAGTCCATAATAAAGTTCTCCCAAGTCCCATCCCTCAGCACATGTGAGGATTAACTCCTGGGAAACTGCTAAGACTTTAATGAACTGTGCCCCATTACTTATTTTCAAACCCTAACCCTAACTCTATCGTATGCGGTATGCCAATATGAAGGGGGGAAGAAGGCTTCTGAATAAATGGAGTAGACATACGTAGAATGGGAATCTAAAAATGAAAGATTAGTAAATATTTTTTGGTGGAAATTTCAATAATATTCGTTGATTTTTATTTATTTATATTCTATCATCTTTATTTGATTAGAACCTCTTCGATAGATTTAATTCGTAAAAGCAAATATTAAAATGTAATTAAAGTCATATTTAATATTAGTTAATTATATAACAAACAAATATGTACAAAATTAGATTTGATTTTTATTAATAATAAAATTAAAAATACCTAACGAGTGGAGTACAAAATTAGAGGGTATTCCTCCACAAAGCCCACTCTCCATCAACAATTCAATGGATCTTCTTAACGATCCATTTTCAATGATTTCTCCATCATTTAAGGGATAAAATCTTATTCGGAAGAAAAGAGAAATAACGAATTTTTAAATTTTTTGATCGAATAAATTTAATTATTTCATTAAATCCGGATAAAAATAGATGTGTATATATTTTTTCAATAATTTAAACATTAAATTAAATATACATGCATTAGAT
This sequence comes from Abelmoschus esculentus, assembly GCA_035048815.1. Lineage (NCBI taxonomy): Eukaryota > Viridiplantae > Streptophyta > Magnoliopsida > Malvales > Malvaceae > Abelmoschus > Abelmoschus esculentus. Next base: position 1,577,140 of record JAUCBN010000031.1, on the reverse strand, counting down.
TCGAATGTCTTAATTTTTTCCGATCAAACTCGCAATTCTATTTTATAATATCATTCCTAGCCACCCCTCCCCAAGTATCCACAAAGTTTCTGCACAAGCAATGGACTCGCTGATTCATTGACGAAACTGGGATGCAAACGTCTGAGTTTTCGTAGTAAATCTAGTGCTTTCTTAAGAACGGTTCAGGTTTGAATTAATCTTTTATCGAGGTGTTAGGTTCGTTCTCGAAGTTTTTTCGATCAAGTAGAGAGTATTACATTTTTAAGGTAAATACGAGATTCGAAACCATATAAAATAAGAAACGTGAGTATTATTGGCCACTCGGTTTTATTGCATTATTACTGTTTTCGCCTGCAGGTTTTATGTTTCTTTCTGTTGGGACTGTGTCCTTTAACTTTGTAATAAAAAGACCTTGCTGAACAACAACCAAAAAACACAATTGCTGAAGAGTTTTAAATGTCTTAAAGAATCTGTTAGAACATGAATTTAATAAACATAATAGAAGTAACATTGACTACTCCGAAGAGTATATATCAGCGTACAGAATGTATCCATTTATCTCAACATGAACTGATCAACACAATAAAAATGTGTTTCCTTCCCATGCACCAACACCATAAAGATGCTCCCCATAATCTACATCACATTAATTCTTCATTGATGACCTATAGGTGAATATTTGACCAAATCGAGTCAAAATTTTTTGAATTGTTGCGGTTAAAGCCTCATATTTTGCGACTCAAGTCTTATTTAAATTTTTTTCGATTCTAGTTAAAATGAATTAAATTTTTTTCGTCTCGAATCGAGCTTGACAGATACCTTCTTGTAGCTTTGAGTCTGCCTATCCATGGCTTGATGAAGAAGACATCTGCTTGGCTTTTATGAAGCAGGTGGAGAAGAGGAAGAAATTAAGAATACATGTGTCTACATAGAGTTATTTAATAGTATTGAGGAGCTGTGCCGTGTGTAAGGTTGACCACCATATACCATCAAAGTGTTCCCTTCCATTGCTGCAGAGCAATAATATTGACAATAATGGTGTTCCCATCATTCTGGACACAGATCACAATTAATTTGCCAGCAGAATACACATATAATATAATCTTTAAAACAACAGCACTTGACCAAAATAGATCACCGTACAGATTCGAAAAAATTAAAATTTTATATTCAACCTTTATTGATTCTATTCGTGATTTCATAGATTCAATTAGTAAGTTTATAAACTTTAAGTTTTTAGTAATTACTGTATTAATTTGAATTGGAAAATGAAAATTTAAATAAATTAAATTTTTTAGTAATTATTATATTAATTTTTAAGTTTGAATTGAGTCTTTCAATTATGTCTGATATATATATTACATATAAAAAAAGATAGAATCAAGTTATACACCATAAAACTCTTTAAATTTACACATTTTTTCGGATCGTTGGATGACTCAAAGTAACATCTTTAAATTTTTTTCCCAAGTAATAATCTTCACATAACAAATTGTTAATACGAGTCATCTATTTCAGTTATTTAACGATCCAAAAACATACAAAACTTAAAGAGTTTTACATTGTGTAACTTGATCTTATCTCATAAAAAAGAGATAGGATCAAGTTATACAGTATAAAACTTTTAACTTGATCTTATCTCATGAATATATAGAAAGAATACTTTGATACACAAGCTTGTATAAACCAAAAGCCTTTTGATTTTACGATTTAGAGATTTAAGTTGTGGTTTAAGATTTATTGAGTTTAGGGTTTATGGTGTAGAATTTAAGGTTTCTGGTTACAATACACCAAAGGTCTAAAACTAATCTCTAGCTGCGTTTTTTTAATTCTATAATAGCGTTTTTTAGCATCGCTAAAAACTTTAGGTTTACCATTAGAATTTAGAGTTTAAGTTTTAGGGTGTTAGGCTTTAAATTTTATAGCTTAAATATGAAGTATTATATAATTTTTTATACAATTTGTGTACTAAAATATAATCGTGTATATATACATAGGAAACCATTTAAATTAGAATCAATATATAATGTAATATTATAAATAATTACAATTAAATTTGTAAAGAAATTCGAAAACTCAACTCAAAATTCATAAACTCGAATCGAATAAAAAAAATTAAATAAAATTTGAATTATAAAATAGAACTTACGAGCTCAACTAATTTTTTTTACTCAACTCAACTTGATTGACTTGTGCATTCCTAATTCAATTTAAAAAATATACTTTCAAGGCTTTCCCCTTAATTCAAGTTATATATAAGCTCTAAACATGTGTAAATATCGTGTCAAAATTTATTCTAATTTAATCTTACAATGTGCGAGATCTATCTGAATTATTTTGATATAAATCTAGTTTTATTCCAATTGGTAAGAACTTAAATTTAGATGTGTATTTACTAATTTTGATGCCACAACGAGATGTGTCAATTATATTAAATATGAAAGACTAATTCAATCGAATTGAATAAAAACAAAGGTTTAGGAGACCTCCTTATTAAGTATTTAATACAAATATGAAATAACGTAATACTAAATTAAGTTAACTCAACATAAATTGATCCCATAAAATTATTAACGGCACAAAATGCCCAACTGCATTCATTCCATTCGTAATAAAACAACGTTTTAGGAGACCTCAAAGTCTCCCACTGAAAAACAAAACTAACTATAACTAAAAACAAGCTAATTTGTCTGAAATAAAAATGAACAGATATCATGATCATGACAAACACAACTCCTACACTTTCCTATTTGTTTTGTACATGCACTTTGTAAATCCCAGATTAATTATTAGGCATGTTGTTCTCGAACAACAAACTAACATTGTCAGAAACTAGAGCCAAAGTGCTCCGGCTTCCTTCAGAAGTGGCACCAAGGTTCCATTAATATGGGAAGCCATGACTCGGTCCATGGTACCAATCAGCTTCCCTCCGATGAAAACAACCGGCACAGCTTGAGAGTTGCCGAGCAGCCTCATTAGTGCGCTTTCCATTTCTTTCCCTCTAGGGTCCTGGTCCAGCTCGTACACCGTCGGGTTCACTCCCATTCCACAGAAGAGCCTCTTCGCAGCATGGCACATGCAGCAGCTGCTCAAACTGAATATCACCACCGCGCTCTCCGACGCAAGCTTCACCACCCTCTCCATTGGGTCCGACGCCATGCTCCTCGTCGGCATATAGTAACCCCAAGAATCCCCCTGATAATACATTCCCGCTATCTTCTAAAAACACACACTTTTTTTACGGTGAAGTTAGAGAGAAAAGGTAAATTTGGTCAGCTAGTGAACACAGTGTCGAAACAAGATAAGACGGGGGGCTTTTATAAGGATCGGGGAGGGTATTATTGTAAATAAAGAGAGGGTTAGCCATGGTTGCTGCTGCCTCAGCGCCTGCGTGGTAATTGGCTTAAGAATAGGATTCTTGTCCGGAGCAAGACGACAAAGCATATATTTACACTCGTAGTGATCGAAGAGGAAGCAAAGGTGTCAGTTGCGGAAGGCGGCTAGCGGTAATTTGTCTACTCCAGGCGTTTGCGACATTAAAGCTTTCTTTTTTCTTTCTTTTTCTGCACAGGCAGACGGCTGCCTCAGCCGTCGTTGTCGGGCCTTTAAGGTCGAGCTTGCGTGATCCTATGTGCATGCTTTGTGCTATTTATTTTCATCATTTTTATTTGGATTCTTGGGTGTGGCTGATCAATGATTTAGTCCTATTTGCATTAAATTCTATCATAAATTGAGGGATAATATATTATCGTATAAATATAATGTAAGAAAATAATAAAGTTATGATATAACACCTTATTAATGTACACCAATGCATTAAAAATATATAATAATTTAAAAAACAATGTTTTAATCTAACAGGATAAAACATTAAATTCCTTGTTACAGGTAAATGAAAATAATCCAAATTGATAAGCAAATAGTTGTGTTGTTTATCGTAAATTGATCCTATTAACTTTATTCGGCAAAGGGGAGACACAATGAATAAAGGGCAAGCTAAACAGTAAATATAAGATGGATTGATGGGTATTGCAACGAATAGTCGCACTTTTTAAAAATTTTAAATCTATATATAATTTTTGTATTTTATTGACAATCTAAATCCGTAACCTTTAAAATTTTAAAAATTTTATCGTTATATTTCTAGTATAGCTCTTTATCATTTCACACTTACGGATATAAACTCATGCTTGTAGCTGCCCAACACTTGTTATAAACGAAAATGAAGTTAATAAATCTCGATGGCTGGTGTAACAGAAGCAGCCAAGCATTTTGCTTTAAATATTTTAACTTTCTGCTACCATGTTCACCTAAAGCACAGACAAAGTAGCAGCGGCTACGGAGTATTAAAACCAGGAGTTAAGGCGCAGTGGTGGCATGCTGCAACTACAGGCCGCCTACTTGTGGCCGAGGGAACCGTTTTCCTCCGAATACCAGCTCAACATCAGGTTCATTTGTTGTGGGTCGGGTATTTCCGACCACATTCTTAACTTTATGTCGCTCTGGTTTTTCTTCTCTCCCGGCGTTATCAGCTACCCAGCCGTCAAAACACTTTTTTAATGCACAAGAATGTTTTTTTTATCACCCCGACCATTTAATACTCTTTTTAATGAACAAGAATGTTGTTGGGGCTTGCTAAGGTCAGCTATTTAAGATCATAAATGAACTTGGACTGATATTTAATTATAATTTTTTAAATTTTTTAACTTTAAATTTTATATTTAATTATTAATATTTTATTCTAAACATTTAATTAAAATTTTAATTCTTAAAATTATAACACTTATATTTTTTTATCTATATCGTGTATATATATAGAATAATTTCACTTTGATAAAACTTTTTACCTAAATTAGAATTGTTATTTAAAAAATCAATTGAATCTAAATTAAGTAATATTCTAAATTGTTACAATTTTTTTAAAGGACAAACGTAAACGACCGTGATTCTCCTCCTGTTCTCTAGGAACGGAATATTCCATTTTAAAATTTCCTAGTTATCTCCCTAAAATATGTATAAATAAGAGGGGGAAAGCGGAATATTCCCCAGACATCGTAATGTTTCTCGGATGGTTTTAAATTTCCCACCCATTCCTGTCTCTGTTCTTCATGTCATCTTGTGAAACAGTTCCGGTGTCTTTTTCTATCGTCGTCTGATTCTTTATCCGATCACGAATATTAGCCAATTCAGTAGAAAAAGATTTTAAATTTAAAAGGCCATGGCGGCTCTCCAGGCGGTTCATTTTTGTGATGTGCCTAATCTCAATCAAGTCCAGAAGAATGCCGCGTTAGCACTCTGCTCATCCCGTTTCCGATCAGGTAATGCTGTGGTATTCCAATTTCCGGCCGATCCTCTTCTTTTTTTTTAAGTTTTAAATGAAAAAATTGTTTTCTTTAATGGGGTTATGTTTATAGGTGTTAATGGTGAAGAAATATGCAAATGCAAGATTCCCAAGTTTCTGGCGATGGGCCACAGGGGATACGGAATGAACATGCTGCAATCGTCTGATCCCAGGATGAAATACGTCAAAGAAAATTCTCTTCTTTCTTTCAATGAGGCGGCTAAGTTTCCTATCGATTTCGTTGAATTTGACGTTCAGGTAATCTGGGGTGAAAGTTCCGATCCAAATTCTCCTAATGTACGACGGTTTCCGGTAATCTGATCCGCAATAATCTGATCCGGAACCCAAATTTTTTTATTCAGCATTCTTTGTTGAATTCCTTATAATTCTTTCTGCATTTCGAGATGATGGGGCACTGATTCGTTTAATTTTGTTTTTTCTTTGAATTGTCTGCCATGTTTTTTTTTCTTGTCTGAAAAACTACATGGATGATTGAAGAACCTTTTGGAAGGATTTTGTAAACAAAATACAAACACAGACCTATTTGTTGTAGGTGACGAAAGATGACTACCCAGTCATTTACCATGACAACTTCATCCTCCATGAACAAAATGTAAGCTCTTTGCTCTCATAATCTGCATGTTTTTTGAGGGATGAACGCCTTTACTGAGTATTTTGGGTGTCATTTTCAGGGTGCCATTGTTGAGAACAGAGTTACAGAACTTACTTTCTCCGAATTTCTTTCCTATGGACCACAGAAAGTCCCTGGAACTGTAATAACCTTTCATCTTTCTCTTTTGGTTGGACCATGTTGTCGGGTGACCGTGACAATGTTATGGAGACATTCTTTTCTGTCTTTTCAGGAGGGAAAACCACTTTTCAGGAAACTAAAAGATGGAAGGATCTTCGAGTGGAAGGTTGAAAAAGATGCTCCTTTCTGTACACTTGAAGAGGCTTTCCGGAGCGTAGATCGATCGTTGGGGTTTAATATCCAACTGAAGTTCGATGATCTTGTTTATACCGAAGAGGAACTCTCTAGTATATTAAAAGCTATCTTGAAGGTAATGCTTGTTTCAGCCTTGAGAGGTTTGGCATTTACATCACAAATCGGCTCTAAGTTTCATGAGCAGGTGGTGTTTGATAATGCAAAGGGGAGAGGAATCATGTTTTCCAGCTTTCAACCCGATGCAGCCCGGTTGATTCGGAAATTGCAGAGCACGTATCCTGTATGAATACTTTATCTTTGCATACTTCTGTTTCAATCATATGTATGATTTTCTTTGTGGACTTGTTAATTGAAGTAGCAAACTGTCCAATCCGTCTTGTCAGGATTAGATCATTTTAGAATCGAGCTCGAGTTCTTTGTCAAATAAGCTCATTCCTTTCTGTGAGCACAGGTGTATTTCCTCACCAATGGAGGAAATGAAATTTACTCAGACATAAGACGGAATTCCTTGGACGAGGCTATTAAGCTCTGTCTCGATAACGATTTGCAAGGGATCGTATCCGAAGTCAAGGCCATGTTCAGAAACCCTGAAACAGTTGCAAGAATCAAAGAATCAAAGCTTTCCCTCATAACCTATGGCCAATTGAAGTATGGCAATGCAATTCTCGAACCCTTTTTCGCTTCTAGACATAGGATTTCCATCTGCCTCATGCATGCCTTCTTTTTGCAGTAACGTCCCGGAGGTTGTGTACATGCAATACCTAATGGGAATCGAGGGAGTTATCGTCGACCTGGTTAAGGAGATTAGTGAGACGATAGCAGATATAACCCGAGTAGAAGGAGAAGATAAAAGCTTATACGGAGAGGACGGGAAGACACAAGTGAAAGCAAAGCCTCAATTTTCGAGCAATGAACTCTCCTTCCTAATGAAGTTAATACCAGAGCTGATGGTTCAGCCTTGATTTGATCATCTGATAGCCAGATACCAATCTGTTGTCCATTGTGTTCCTATGTAAATTGTTGTTTGTTTGTTCCTTAGACAAAAACTTGGAACAGAGCAAAGTGTTGTATCATGTAATATATTCTATCCATTAAACTTTGGTTGGAATCATTAAGTTCTGGTGTCTCCTAATTTTGCCAAACCTAAGGCAACTTAGAAGGCCCAGTCTGCATTGGATTTGTTTTATTAATAATAATTATTATTGAAAGTCAGTACCCTATTTTATATACCGACTCTCCTTACGGCCTTGAGCTGATGTGTAAACGACTTAATTTTATTTTCAGAAGTGATAATAATTTAGGGACTGGACTCTGACTTTATAGGGAAATAATAATGAAGAAACATACATGGCGGTGGCCGAAATCGGACTAGAGTTTGGATTTGAAACAGAGACAAATACTGGGTAGAGACAACCCAGTTTCCTAGTCCTAGACTTAACCCCTAAGAAACACGGTTTATTGACCAAAGCCGTTCTGCTTTTCAACCGGTCGTCGTGCTTGTAACTGGTTGCCGTTCTTCTTAATACCCACAATTAAATAATAACAAGGATGATGAGTTGACTTTGAAAATTCCAAAACCTGTCATTGTCTGGAAACTGCAGATTAATCAAGAAAAAAATAATTGATCTAATAAAATAACATATTAAGTTTTTTAAATAATAATAATAAATATTTAAATTCTGATATTATAATTTAAATAAATTAAATTAAAAAATAATTTATACTAATTATTATACACATAAAAACCCGTTGGTAAGAAAATCCCCCCCAGAGTGATGGAGCGAGTTCCCGTGTTGGCTACCTAATTGATTCGTCCAAATTTTCTCCATTTGCAACGTACACGTTTTGGAGTAGCCGCTGAGGTCTCTCCCTAACATGATTTTGACTTTGCTGCAGAAATGATAATAATAATTAGAATAGGTTTATTATCGGATTAAATATGTATTTATCAATTTTATTCTAGTGTATTTTTTGTTTGAATCGGTATTCGAATTTTAATTTTATTTATTGTTTTAGTACATTTATTAATTATTTTAATTTAAAAAATTATATATTCTATTAATTGATAAAATATCAATTCCTTTAATTCAATCGCATAAAAAGGTAAAACTATTAATAAACAATATTAAAATGTATATGACAGTGAAACATGTTTATAATAATATATTATCACAACTCAATCGCGAATAAAAAATAATAAATATATTTAGATATTTAAATCTGATTTAAGGGTCTAAGACATAGAGATTAGTAGGATAACAAAAGAAATACCATTTTAATTAGTCGTGATAATATTAGATTCAATTGATAAAAAATCAAATTAAAAAATATCAAACGGGGAATAAAAATATTTTAAAAAGTAAAATAAAACATCAAAAGGTAAAGTAAACAAAAATAGAATTATTACAAATTATAAAACAAAATGAATGAAAAAATAAATTTCGACAATTGATGACTAATATTATGACACTGTGCAGTTAGGGTTTTTGAAAAAAACCTAATATGGCTGAATCAGCTTATAATACAAATGTTTGAATTCTAATTTAATAATTTACTTATGACTATATTTTTGTTTTCTCCCTTGTTAGATGGCAATGAGAATGAAAGCAAGTGTTGGGGTAGGCTTTGGCAGTCAAATCACCAATTAAAGAAATGATTTTTGACTTTTGACTACTGGGTTTTTGTTTTTTTCAATATGGGTTTTCTCATCGAATCTGCCATTGAATTATATTTAGAATAAAAATTTAATATTTGAACAAATAAAGAGAAAAACGAAGAAGTCAAGAAAGAGCAAATTCTGGGTAGAAGTTCATCTTTATAACCTCTATTACTCCATTAACGAAGGCGATGCAAAGTTGAAGAAAAGAAATATTTTTAACAAAAAAAGAAGAAGAAGAAGAAGAAGTTTGGGGAGGGGAGATTTTGGAAACTGAATCTAACGTCTTTTTTGAGGTAGAAGAAAATGAAGACTTCTTTCAGAAGATTGCGAGGGTTAGCGCATCACAATCACGCCGGAGAACCCAAGAAGCGAGCAGATGGTTTAGCTTTGACTCAACTCGACGAGCTTGCTCAAGCTTCTCAGGTTTCTCACCCCTCAACTTCATCTCTCTTTAAAATTCTTCAAGCGCTCAATTAGGGTTTTCTCTCTAATTGGGGATGAGCTCATATATCATGAATTATGAGGATTTTGTTTAAAATAATTAAATTATGGTGATTATATTTATGTTGTTGGGGGTTAAAGGTGATTTATAATCTGTGGTGTTGTGTGATTTGCAGGATATGCAGGATATGAGAGATTGCTATGACAGCTTACTTTCTGCAGCTGCAGCAACTACCAATTGTGCTTACGGTAGTTAATTGAGATGTTTTGTTTTGCGTTTGTCAAGTTGTTGCATTTCTTGTTTGTTTTTCAGTAAAATAACTTTTTTTTTTGCTGGCAGACATGTATGCAATGTTTAGAATTGCGGATTTGAAAATTCAGATTTTGGATTTGATTTGATAGATAGATTATGAGAATTAAACATACATTATGTATATATTAGTTAAAGGTTTGATATGGTTAATATTTGAAAGGTTTATAAATGTGAATTTCTGAGTTCTTAAATATTTATATGTATTTCGAGTTCACTGCTAAATAGGCAACTAACACTTGTCATTTTTACACAATTACATTGTTTTTGAAATTCAAATCCCTTTAGTTGGTTATCAATCTTATGGTTGTATAAGCATCAATTAATCATGTCAAGCTCTTTCTGTGACGGCATGATTCGTTCTTTTCATGCATGATGCAAATGCCATTGGAGTGGCAATTTTATGATTGATGGCCCATGGCCGTGGTTCATTAATGATGTTCCTACATGTTGGTTTCATGCTCAATCATGACCAGATATTTATTATCTGCTCTCGAAACAAATTTGTATGGAATAATTTGTATGCAATGCCAATCTTGAGATCTCTCATGTAGCATTTTCTATTGTCAGAATTTTCGGAGTCATTGCGGGAAATGGGTACTTGTCTTCTTGCGAAAACTGCATTAAATGACGATGAAGAAAGTGGTAAGTAGAGATGTTTTGTTATACCTCTGATTTGAGTGTTACCAATTAACATGAATAAATAACAGACAACTTTCAGTATAACACCTTACATTGAACTCATTATCTTGTTGGTAAATAAGTTTTTCCGAGATAAACTGCCAGTTTAAAGTACTTCTTGACTTTTAATTGAATCAAGTAAAAGTCTTAGCTTATTCATTTTTACTATATCCAAATTTGCATTACATCCTTGCAGTTAATACCATCAATAGCCCATGTTTTAGGAAGATAATGTTTTTTCCTTATGTAAATCTCCGCTTGGGTACATCCAGATAGAATGCATTTCTTATTGAACGGAACACATGCTCTGTTATAGCAAATCATTTCAGAAATGGACGTCTGAAAATAAGGTGCTTTTGTTCCTGGGCAGGTAGAGTATTACTAATGCTTGGAAAAGTACAGTTCAAACTCCAGAAACTTGTTGACAGCTACGTGAGTCATCTTTCTTTCTTTCTTTCTTGTTTTTTGTTATGATTTGGAAGCGCTCATTGAATCTTACATCTGACTTCTTTACTGTGCTACTGTATTATCACTTTGCATCCTTCAGCGGTCTCATATATCCAAGACAATCACAGTCCCATCTGAGTCTCTTCTTAATGAACTTCAGATAGTTGAGGTTTGTTCTTGAGTACTTAATCCAATTATTGGCACATTTTATTTGGTATCGTGCTGCAAATTTTGCTGTTTTTTATCGTTCTATCATCTGAAGTTTGCTGCACACTTTGCTACTTTTATTCTTTTTATCTTGTAATATGGTGCTCAATTATTTGATCGTAATTGTTATTTCTTTTAATGTCCTTTGCCTTCTAATTTTTGTACATTTACGTACATATTAAGATGATGGCCATGGTTCTGACTAAAACTTGAAGATTAAGTGATTAGGTTTCTTCTTTTAAGATTATTATCTCACTTTTTTTCCTGTGAACACAAAACAATTTTGAAAGTTGGAAATCTGGGAATTGTCTGAAGGAGTGAACAGCAGGGAACAATAACAAAAGCCTTTGTTTATATTTGTTTATTTACTATATTTTCAATAAAGTATTCACCCACCAACACCAAGAAATGCCTGAGTTTGACTCCCTGTTTTCTTTTAAACATATGAATCCCTTGGGATGGAACCCAAAGAGTTCTTAAAAGGCCTACCCCTTGAAAACTTGCTTCATATATTGGAATCATTATTGGCTTAAGTATATTCAAACATCTTAAGGGCTGAAATGATAATCCAATATTGGATAGAGGATTTATATGGGATCTTTTGCTATCATGGCTTCGTTAGTTTTCCTTTTTTCTTCAGAAGTCTTACTGTGTTGTCATTTTCTTAGGTATTACGTGAATATTATAAACAAAAGTTCAAAATTTTATTGTTGAATCACGTTGTTTTACTTACAAAATGTATTGCATTATGTACTATAGAGACAGTTAAGCATATTTTAATCATGTAATGTTGACTTTTCCCCCCTCTGTTGATGCAGGAGATGAAGAGACAATGTGATGAAAAAAGGTCCAAGTTTATTATTTATTTATTTATTAACAAATAGACACACACAAAGTTCATCTCTCAAAGATAATGGCTTCTGATATTTGGTTTGTTATCTACAGAGAAGTGTACAAGAACATGGCAATGAGACACAGAGAAAAAGGAAGATCAAAAGGTCGGAAAGGGGAGAACATTTCCAGGCAGCAATTACAAGTAGCACATGATGAATATGATGAAGAGGCAACTTTATTTGTTTTTCGATTGAAATCTCTAAAGCAAGGACAATCAAGAAGCCTTCTTACACAAGCAGCACGACACCATGCTGCTCAGGTTTCTTTTCCCTCCTACTTTATTGAACTTTCTTATTCCTTCTATTGTTGGTTAATGGTTATCGATCTGTCTCCTTTTGCTTGAAAGCAGCTGAGCTTTTTTAAGAAGGCTCTCAAGTCTCTTGAAGAAGTGGAGCCACATGTGCAGAAGATCACTGAGCAGCAGCATATTGATTATCACTTCAGTGGACTTGAAGATGATGATGGAGACAACGGTGATGATAATGAATTTTATGAAACTGATGATACCGATTACGATAGTGATGAGGATGAGGATGATGGTGAGCTGAGCTTTGACTATGGACAAAATGATCAAAATCAGAACATAATTCCTGCTTCACGGCATTCCATGGAGGTGACTATTTAACATGTTATATGAGTTTTGCCACTAAATGAATTAACTTTAGAATGGATTCCATGTGGTTCTGCTTGGAGAATAATTTTCCTTGTAATTTTGCAGTTGGATGAAGTAGGCCTTACATTTCCCCAAGTTGCAAAGGTGGAGGTTGCAAAGGTAAAGAACTAGTTATATTACCACATACTTCAAATTTGATCTTGTAAATGGGCATATAGAGCAATCAAGTAATCTGGCCCTTGATAATAGCCAGAACTTGAACTAGTTGGCTATAGATGGAGAATTCCTACTTTAATATGACACAACTCAAAAGATGTAGGATAAATCCACTTAAACTCATCCTATTACATATCAGTTTTCACTGGACTAAATTAGCCATGCAAGTCCAGTAACTGTGTCTGATTAGACGAGATTTATATGCATTGATGTTACTGAATACAAAGTATGTAATGCTTCCACCGAAGCAACATTATAACCTCATTTGCATTTAATTTTGTTCTCCCCCATTTACCGCAAATATCTACTTTATTGCTGGTATATTTACTGTTCCTTATGTTACAGGAAAATCCAGAAAGAACCCGCCGTGCCCGTCATTCTTTTTCATTTGGAGGGGAAATAAGGAATGGCAGCCAATCAGCTCCTCTTTTTGCCGAGAATAAATATGAGCCTTCTGTGAAAATTCAACCATTACCGGCACGGAAGTTCAGCTCATATGTATTACCTACACCGGTTGCTAAAAGTCCTCAACCTTTCAGAACTGGTTTGAAAGAGAATTCGAACAATTTGTGGCATTCATCTCCTCTTGAGCTTAAGAAATATGAGAGGATTTTGGGGGATGAAAAATTTTCTGGATCTGCTGTTATAAATGCAGAGGTAGTACGGAGAGAGAGCAATAACCATGCTTCTTCAACCCAACTACCTCCTCCTTTGGCTGATAAGGTTTTCTTTTCACAAGTTAGTCCAACGGCTGCTTCTGATTCCAAAAAAATTAAAAGATACGCTTTCTCTGGTCCCTTGACAAGTAAACCACGGCCTATCAAACCAGTTTCAGTGGAACATCCCCGATTGTTCTCTGGGCCAATTCTGAGAACTCCAGTACCTCAAGTGCATGCAGTATCCCCAAAAACATCACCAAATACTTCTCCTACATTTGTGTCCACACCTAAAATTAGCGAGCTTCATGAACTTCCTAGACCCCCAGCCACTTCAGCTTCCAAGTCTCCAAGACCTTCAGGCTTGGTTGGCTATTCAGCCCCCTTGATGCCTAGAGGCCAAGTGCTCCCTGCTACAAAGAAATCAACAGTGTCGAAAACTGCCTCTCCACTGCCACAACCTCCAGATGCTGTCACTCGCAGTTTCTCCATACCTTCATTCAGTAGGAGAGTGATGTCATTACCTATGTCCAAACCTCTGGAAACCGCTATCAGTTCAGAGATGTGTCAAGATCTTGCCTCACCCCCTTTGACACCAATATCTTTATCACAAATCCAGCCATCATCAACTAATTTGAAGGCCGCTGATAGGTAATCAAAACACAATCCTTTTGTTTCCTTTAATTCATTTAGAAAAACTTGTGCCAAAACGATTGAAGTTCCTGCATCAAATTACATATCATAACATATACCTATATATTCTTTATTCTATTTCCGACTGTTGGCTTGTGATTGATGCAGAAACAGATTGTTACATATCTAATTCTAGTCCTGGTTTCATTCGTAACCCACGGGGGCTACAATTGTTGTTATCGTAACGAATAGGTTCAGATATGTGCATATATTCTTTCTATACCATTGGTACATGCTTTAGCTGCTTCTTTGTCTATATCTTTTGATGAACGCTTGGCATGAATCAGTGAAATACTTTCCATATGTTCTATCTCTTTTGAGGAATTTTGTATTTTATGCAAGGCAGTAATAGATACTTGAGAATATATTAAGGATGCACCAGCGGCAAAAGCATTTCCGAGCATCTTAATTTTAAGGTTTAAAGATTTAATTTAGATTTTAAAATTTAGAGTTTAAAGATTTAAATTTAAAGTAATATATTAAGAATTTAAATATTACTTTACAATTTTAAACATTAAATTGAAATTATGGTCTTTAAATTTTAAATATATAAATCTAAATCTATAAACCTTAAACTGATTTTTTAACTCTTGATATTAGGATATTTATGAAAATAAAGTTCTTTAATTCTTGATATTAGAATATTTATGAAAATAAAGTGATTTACAGTTAGTGTATTGTATAATTATTTTTAATGGGCCATCATAAAAAAAATATTTTATTTTTATATGGTAATTGATTATTAAGGATCGAAGTAGTTTTGGATCGGACAAATTTTACAAGTTATAGCTAACTAAACTAAATTATATTTACATTAATATAAATTTAAATTAACCAAAATTCATATGATAGTTAATGAACGAACGAATGAATGTAAAATTTTAAATCTATTTATCTACTATTCATAACAATTATAAAGTTTTATATTCACACTCACGCACTAACCATTAAATTTATATTTATTTAGCTCTCAATTAAAATAAATATGATATAAAATTTATAAAATTATATTCGTCTATCTCGGGTGCTGCATATTCTCAAAATTCCACTGGTAGCTGCAGTTCGCCGGTGTGCCTGAATAAAATGCTAGCCAAACGTATGTTGACAACAACTCCACCTTCTCAATCAACTTTTCTGCTCATTCAAAGGACTGGCGACAGCTTCTCTGCACTAGAAATAGAAAATACAAAAAAAAAAAAAAAAAGTATTGAAAACACATGCAATTCAACCCAATGATTCCATCTTTCTTGAAGAAGCTTTGGCACAAGAGTTTTGACGTTCACTACTTTATGATACGAAATCCTCCGAATTCACATAAAGTCAAAAAGGAATAACAACAATACAAGTCAACCGGAATTAAAAGAAAAAACTTGTTGAGGCTGATAGGACCGTGGCAAGAAATCGGATGTCGCCTTTAAAGATTTTGTTCCAACGCTGTCACCCTTCGACGGGTGAAACCATTTCCTATAAGCCCTTTGGGAATGGCAAGAGCCAGAACCATCAAGGAAATGGGAGCGGTGCTTCCACCACAGCACTGTATTCCTTGGAGTTTGACTCAAAAGTTGGGTGGCATCGTCTCAACCATTCAAAAACACGAATATATTCCGAGACACGATCGAGACGATGATCAGATTCCAATGTCCCGAGCATCGTCAGTCATCGGTTCTATAAATAGAGAGCCTCGAGCATTGCATTGAAGCATCCCATTGGAGGAAAAATAAGAAGATTTTGGGTTATGAAATTCATGAGGAAGAGAGGTCCTACATGAGGACCGGAGTCCTTTTGTATTGTAGCCAAGGATGACTTGCCTGCGGCCTTGCACGAGTTTCGAAACTCAGATGAGAATGGGCTCTCGGGTGGTACACAGGCAGTCTCCTTGGCTAACGATACGGGCTCTGTTCAATCATGCTGGACTTTCTCTTCTTCCTCCTTGTGCCACTCCAGAACTGGATTTGATTAGCTACAAAAGAGACTGGTGGCAGAGCTAAATGGATCTTCAACATTCATATAATTATATGCACTTGCACGACTATTAGTTTCGTGCTTAATTTGAGTGAAATTGTAGCAATAACTAATTTGGGGAGATTTTAGCGTATTTCAATCGAGTGTAAGTAACATATGTTTGGGATGAAAATCGACTAACTGGGGAAATTTAATAATGTGTATAATTTATCTATTTTAATTTGACAATAGACATCTTTAATAAAAAAATTAATCATTAAATTAACAGAAAAATCAAAAGAAACGAAAAATCAGAAAAAATGGACAAGGTAAGGATCATATTCATGCATATACATTATATAGCAAATGGTGATATAGGCCGAATATACACCCTAGAGGCAGAGCCCAATACAGAGAAGAGCTTTGAACAATGGCTGAACTATAAAATAAGTTCTCACATAATGTTTTTTTTTTTTGGTAATAGGTATTTTAAGGGTTTTTTTATCAAAGTAAGTGTCTCGTTTAACTTTAAAACAAGCCAAAAATATAACTTGAAATATTTATTTCAGCCACAAATAAAACTTTAAACACATATTTTAATAAAAAATATTTTAAACACTTATTATAAAAACAGACAGTTTAAACACTTATTTTATGGTTAAATCTCGTATAATTAACTATTCACAACATAATAAAGCTTACATTCATATCATAGGTCCTCTGTGTACACAAAAACTTCTTTATTTCAGAAAAAAAAATGCATATAAATTAAACAGTAACCATTTCCAAGCATGCCTTTAGTATCATGCAGGCAGAGCAAAACTCTTTTCCCACCATTGTGGTATATCCACCACAGCACAAGCATCAGATTTCTCAAAACTAGCAATCTGAAACAAAACAAGCAAAGGGTTAAGGATTTGTAAACCAGCAAACCCAAAAGAGTGGATAACCAGTTAAAACAGAGTGACCTTTTCATTGCAGTTTGGACAATAATGGTATTTATGCCACAGGCAGTCCATTGAAGGGCAAAGGAAGCAGATTCCTAGCATGAAGGGCATCATGCAGCCAACCACAGCAGCCAGACTAGGTTTGGATCTGAAGGGTCTCATCAAATGTAAACATTCAAAGAAATATAATCTGACTGAATGCATCATCATATGGTAATGTATAAGTATTAAAAGATGGTATTATTAGATAACTTATAGGAGAAATTATATTATGGGCATGTCTTACCACATCAGTCATGGTCTCATCCAATTATAATCACACACTTCATTATTATCTTTCAAGTTATTTTTTCAATCAATGAATCTTCACTTATTTTTCCATGTCATTTAAAAAATATATTTTATAAAAGTTAGATTAATAACGTGAATGATTAGTGATAGAATGTGGGTGATTTCCATTAATTAGGAACCACATATGACGTGATGAATCAAACCCCGTGATATAATCTCTGCTTTTTTTTATCTATATATTAAGGGAAATGATTGTCCAATATTAAGACAAAAAGTAGTGTTTTTTTTCTGTACACCACAAGTTTGGTTATAGGTTTTTAATAATAACTAGTTAATTGAATTTTAGTTTAAATGACATATTTGAATGCTCATTTTCTTTTAGGCTTAATATTATTTTTAGTCTTATTAAAAAAACATAATAGTCTTTAATTTTTTCTCTCTTTTAACCATTGAAGTTTTATTTTTATCTAGTTGAACTAATGGATCAATTATTTTATCTTTATGCCTGCGTTGATAGAGAAATTATTAAATCAACCTTATTCACCACGTCATCTAAGGTTTAAACAATCAGAATCATTCATTTTTAAATAATTATTTAGTAACTATTCATCCACTAATTACATGTAAAAAAAAGGTGATGATTCACTTTAAAATTTGAGATGAATGATTCTCATTGCTTGGGACCACGGATAACATGATGAACAAGGTTCACCCACGAATGACGTGTCAAAAAAATATATTTTATATTTTATATAATTTCATAAAAATATTTTTGATTGATGTGTCATTATATAAAATTAGTATACTTGTCTATATAACACTATTATAACAACATGAATCCATGTGGTTTTGTCACACCATTCGTTAGTTGACTAAATTTTTATCCTCGTAAAAATTATTTTAACCCAAAATAAAATATTATACTTATATTAATTTTAAAAAAACAAAAATAATTATTTAATCAAATATTTTGATTTTTTTTAATATTTTATAAGAGACTAATAATCATTTTCTTTACAAAGTGTGATTAATCCTTTTAGATTAAAATTAATATTATGACAGTCAAAATAATATATCTATTTTGTATGTTTTAATTTTGTATGCGTCAGTTCTGCTATTAATCAAACCACAAATTTCAGAAGCAACACAGGAAGTAGAGACGACCAGACGACTTCAGATCATATAATCCACCCTCACCAGATGCATAAACAACCAACATCAAAACAATACAAACTAAATATTAAACCCTAAACATAAAATCCAACCGATAACGATGGAAAACGGAATCATATACATCCAACAAATTATTAAAAGATGAACCAAAAGAAATCGGGAAAAATACCTGACGAGGGTGAGCCCCGAATTACCACAGTAAGGGCAATTGAAAGGAGCGGGAGTATCCCGATACATGGTTTGCTGAATCGGAATCCCCTTTGGATCCCCGTATATCGCGTTTGGCGGTATCCTCCCCTCCTGATAACCATCCATCCTCAGCCCTGCATAGTACGGGACTCCGACCACCGGCTCCTCCGTCTTCGACATGTTATTGAACTTCTCCTTCGCGTGAGGACTCTCTGCAAATACAATTCCTGGTCAAGTAATGCGACCTTTGATGGTTGAAATAATCAAAATGCCAAACATTTAATACCGACCCAATCGTTGTTCGAGTCTGCCAATGCGACACCGTTTTATATGAGTTGATAGAATTTTCGCGTTATGTTATGAGATATGAAATTACTGGGAAGGTGGGCAGCGACTCCTTCTGGAAACAGAAAGATATAATTCAAATTCCAAATTCACCCCTATTTTTAGTTGTGTTTTTAATTACATTTCTATTTCACTAATTAACGTTTTAGGTAAAGTATCTGCAAAATAGGGGAGTCATCTCCGTATCCTCCTCCAGGATTCCCACCACCGCCACCATCAGTTGTATATAATCATACCCATCATTCTCCCTCACCGCCGCCTGGATATCAGGGTTACTATTACGATGGATGCCCTTCACCATCACTCGGTCTGCAACCTCCACCGCTGCCTCACAGCAATCAGTTCAATTATCACAATGGTTGCACATCCTTCCTTACTGGGCGGGATGTATGTATAAACTCTGAGAAAAATACTTTAAAAATGAGTATTAAAAAATAATTTTCTAATAAAAAATATTAATAAAATTAAATTAAATATATATATTTATTAACAAATATTAGAAAAAAATAGGTTCCTACTAACAAGTATTTATAAAAAATTAATCCTTAATAATAAATATGAGAAAAATGAATTTTAAGAGTAAGACTCTAATAATAGATATTGTGAAAAATCTAACCTCTAATAACAAATATTGAAAAACATGGTCCTAATAATTATTGAAAAAATAGACCTATTATGTAAGTATTAGAAAAAAAATAGATCATAATAACAAATATATTAAAAAAAATAGGTCTCTTATAATAAATATCAAAAAATAAATTTTAAAATTAGACTCCTAATAACAAGTATTAGAAAAAATCATGAATTTAATAACAAATAACGAGAATAGATAAATTTTAATAGTATATATTAATAAATATTAAAAAATGTTTCTTTAGAGTAGACCCTTAATAATAAATTTAATAAAACATACTCCTAACAACAATTATTACAATAAATTGGGATTTAGATATCATAATAAAAAAATATTAAAAATAAATATTAAGAGTAGACCTAATACAAATATTAAAAAAATTAAAACCATAATAATAAATACGAAAAGATAAACTCATATAATAATAAGTATTAAAAAATAATAATAACCTATAATAATAAATATTAAAAACTAAAATTTTAATAATAAATATTAAAAGAATAAATTAAATATATTTAATAAAAAATTAAAATTAAGAATTTTGGATAAGGGTGAACCCTGGATCGTCGTCCTTATAACCCACCCTCAAAGACGGCTTTGATATGTTCCCAACCCATTGGTTTTATATCTTTCTGGTTTGTATAGAAATAAAATTCATCTTTATTGATAAATTTTAGTTTCAAATTTTTTTATATGAATGTGATATCTATTTTATAATCATTTTTTCGTCGGAAAAAATTAAAATATACAATTTATGATTTTTTTTGTGATTGTGTTGATATATTAATAATAAATAACAAAAGAATTTTATTATCTTCAAAGAACGTTTTGAGCAAAATAATAATTTATTGTATGTAATTTCAATTTTTTTATTTTAAATTCTTCTAAAAGTACTAGTTTTTTAAACAATTTTTACACTTTAAATTTTAGTGTATTTTTATTTTCTATTAAACTTTTAATATTTAAAATGTTATCCTTTTACAATCCTTTTACTATCTAATGACTAATATAGTGCGGTTTCCATAAAAATGAAATTAATGTTTGGTAGTGATTTTATAGCATGTCGGCATCCTCACGGACGCATCCAATGCTTTAACGAATTGAATCCCAATTTAATTCACATGTTACACGTGAAAACTCCAATTCGCTGCAACTGCCGCTACAACAACAGGTTTGATGGAACATTGGATGCGGCATACAATATTAAATGTAAGAATAAATAACCCTAAACTATAAATTAATTATTTATAATTTTAGCACAAATCATTTTATTTTAGTGATTAAAAAAATGATTATTGTTTTTGGAGATAACGGGTTCGAACACAATATTGTCAACACAGTGATTAAGCAATCAATGTTCAATGATTGAGAACATACTATAAAACAAATATTACTATAATTACTGTTACTGGTTCAGAAAAATATTTATATATTTAAAATAATAATCTTAAATTTTAAATTTTATTTATTACTTTTTAAAAAATTTAAATATGGTGAGGATATATAGTTAGAACTTACGTCTTAAACTGATTTCATAAACTCTAAAATTAAATTGCTTCTCAAAAATTCAATTGTCCTTCTAACTCTAAATCTTAAATTTTATCTAAGTACAATCTATAAATTTTAAATCCCTAAATTCTACATCTTAAACTAATCTTATAAACCCTAAAATTAAAATACTTGTAAAAAATTTAATTTTTCCTATCAGTATATACGAACACAATCCTTATATGATGTGAAGTCGAATCTAAATAACAAAAAAATATTATATATAATGAGTCCGTGCCCACTCAGAATTTTTGAAGTTCTAATATTTATCCTTATTTTTTTATTTTTATGAATTAATCTTTAAATTTTTATAATATTTAAGTTTGTATCCATCTTAAAATTTAAAATTTTATGTGTTCATTCTTAAATAAATTTTTATAATATATTTGTGTGAAAATGCAAAAACTAAAATATAAAATATAATTTCGATATGAAAAAATTAAGAAAAAAAAATTGTCAAACTATAAAACGTTAAAAACTCTTGATATAAAATAAATACAACGTGAAACCTGCTTGGACCTACACTTCAAATTTGATTTGGATCTTCCAATCACATAAGTTCACTTCTATCACGAGAAATAAATGAAACACAAAGCGACGATCCGGACTCGGCCACGTCAACACATCACCGCCATTCCAATTTCATGGTAAATATTTCGAAATAAAACTTTCCAAGTTCCAATTAGTATTAATTTTGACAATCAAAATTGGGATTATTTAAACGTGAGAGAGGATTTTAATATGTGATTAGTAATTAATGAGGAAAGAAAACTTGATATCATTTGTCTAATAGGATTGATTTAAGCGATAAATAATTTAATTTCGTTTAAATAAATTTTAAATTTAAATTATTATTATATAAAAAAATTATTACCATACTCACTCATCAAAACTAAAATACAAATAGCACGTGATTATTTGTAATTTTTTTATTAATTATTATAAAAGAAAATCATAGGGTTGGACCTATTACTTGAAAGGTGACACATATACCACGTGATAGTCGTGTTCCTATTTGTATAATATTATTTATAGCTGTCTCTCTGATCTTTTCCCACGCCGCTCTCCGACTCTTTATATTCTACTTTCTCCTCTTCCTCTTCTTTTATAAACGTTTACTTCACGATACTCAGCCAAGCAGAAAAATCGTCTTCTTATTTCAAGTGAAAGCAATATGTCGAGAGCTAGCGTGGAGTTTGATTTCTTTGGCATGGAGAAAGACAACTCCTGCAAATCTCAGTTCCAGAAATTCCTCGATCGCCGTCGAAGCTTTCGAGGTACGTTTGAATATACTCTCTTTTTTCTCCTTAATGGATGAATCTGGAATGTTTTGAAGGAAAAAACGTTTGTGATTGATTTTTAATAGGTCTCCAAGGTGCCATTTCGAAGATGAATCTTGAGGTTATCAAATCCGTGATTGCTTCTGGTTTGACGAACTCGGTGAGTCAAGATCGGATTGACTCGAACAAACCTGCTTCCGTGCCTTCGAGTCCGAAGGAAACTCAGTCTCTGTTTCCAGATTTACCTATTCTTTCCCCTGCGGCCAGGTACCAAATTACCTCCTTAATTTTGATATAATTTTGTTGATTTATACAAAAATGGATTTGAGTTTCAAATTTCTGACGTGAAAATTGTGAATCCTCGTTTATTCAGGGTTGCATCTAAGAATGGTAATGAAACCGCTCCTTTGACCATTTTCTACAATGGAACGGTTTCCGTTTTCAATATTCCTCGTGATAAGGTTCGTTTAACAATGTTCATTTTCTGAGATCCTTTTTTTTAATACTCTTTGGAGGGGAAAAAATCCGATGAAATCAAAAGATCTAATATCAATTTCTATAATTTCGTTTAGGCGGAGAGCATCTTAAAACACGCGGTTGAAGGAGTCTCCAAAAATGTTGAATCAACAGACTCAAAAGTGACAACTTCTTCAACTTCAAGCGATCAACAACAGTTTCTTGAAAATCTTAACGGAGGTCAGTGATCTTCTTAATTTCTTTTGCATGTTGAAATTTGCTAGATTTGTGTAAAAATGAATAGTATCTCTACTCTTATATAATATGCATGCTAAAGTGATTATTTTCGAATTCTATGCAGATCTGCCGATTGCCAGAAGAAAGTCTTTTCAGAGATTTCTGAAAAAGCGCAAAGAGAGGTGATTGTTTTTCTTAGTCTTTTCAACAATATTTTTTTAATATTTATTTAAATTAATACTATTAATTATAAAAAATACTAACACGTTTATTTCATTTGTTTTTTCAGATTAACTTGTGCATCCCCATATGGTTGTTGCTAGTTCGTTGTACCTTGGAAACCGTGTTCATTTTGACGTGTCCTGTAGCCATTTTTCATCTAATTTTAGGTTTTCATAGCCAATATTGCCTGCTAAAGATGTTGACAATATAGAATACAATTCACATTGGTATATGTAGGCGGTCGTTGATGTTGAGAGGAGCACGTTTTTTATGATGGGAGCTGCTTTCCTACAACTTTCCTATGGCTTATCTCGACGTCGGTGTGTGGGGTTTGGTGCCATTCTTTTTAATTTTAAGTCACATGTTGTACTGACTTTTTTTTTTAAAGAAAAAAAAGCTAACTTTATTCATCTGGTATCAAAATAATCACAATTTCTTAAAAGAGATAAATATATTATTTAATTATTAAAATAATTTTAATATCTTTAAAAACTAATGGACGACTGATGTGATTATTGAAAATAATATAATTACTTAATTAAATAATTATGTGTCACCACTTTAATAAAATAAAATTTTATTAAAATTGCTGTTATGTACATGTCATTATCTAATTAAAAGAAATACAAAACCTATCAAATTTACTGTTGCAAGGAGTCAAACCAATAACCTTAAGCGTACTTGTGCAAGGCCTAAATCACTAAACCAAACTGATCTTTATAAAATAAATCCCACATTGAATATAAATTTCTATATTTCTTCTTTTCGTTTCGCACATAGTGGTAAATTTATTTTTTAATTTAATAAAATATTAATTAAAATATTTTACATAAAATAAATTATAATTTTTAAATTAAAATAAAAATTTATTAAAAAAAATTAAACCCTAAATTAAACATAATACCTAAATACTATATTTGAGTTTTAATTTTAGATTTAATATCTTTAAATTATTAAAATTATTAATTATTAAATTATTAAAATTATTAAAATAATCACAATTTCTTAAAAGAGATAAATATATTTGAGTTTTAATATCTTTAAAGAGATTTGATTTGATCATATTTTTTTTTTAAAGTTTAGAATTTAATATTTAATATTTTAAATATATTTTTATTATAAATTAAATATTTTAATTTATTATATATAAAAGAATTTAATTATATTAAAATATATAGTACGATTATATACAAAAAGAATAATAAATATAGATAATAAATATCAAAATCAAAATAAAACCATAATCAAAATGAATAAGTTAAAATTAAAACAAAAACAAATAATTTAAATTTCAAAATCATAATCAAAAAAATGAATAATTTATATCAATGTTAGATAATAACATTCATTTGCTTATGAGATTTATAACTGATATTGAAAACACCGAAAACAAAACCGATTTTATTATTATAAAATTATTTTAAATACAAATTTTAATATGAAATACTTTTTAGACAAATTAAGAAATCTATTTAATTGATAAATAAAATAAAAAATAATTAAAAAAAAGTTTTAAAACGCCTCTGTCAATGCTTACTGAAAGCTAGAGAAAAAACTAAAAAAAAACAAAAACAAATGACAATAACAAATATGATCAAATCTATGGGAAATCGGTGCTTAGAACCCAGAAACTAAAGGATACACTTAAGAATAATACTGCAAACAATTGGAGAGACGAAGATACGAACTGAGCATCAGTTTTAAAAAGCTCGATTATGAAAGCATCATTGCTATCAGTGAAACAATAAAATCATTCATCATTTGCTCAGATCTGAATCCAATCCCCCTACCTTCTTTAACGATAAAAGAAAAAATATATAAAAAAACAGAAACTAAATATCAAAATTGCACAACTTTTATGAGAAAAAATATATAAAAAAACAATAAAATATATTGCTGAGACGGTAGCAGCAGCGCTCTTTATATAGTGCGCACTCGGTCACAAAAAAAAACCCTAATTGCAATTAACAGAACGATACGACGTCGTCTGTTCACAAGATAAAACGGTTCGTTCCGAAAACAATGGACATGAAACGCGGCGTTTACTGTGCTGCTATCCGTTATTATCTGTAGTAGTAATGGCATATTGCAATTGCAAAGCCCAACAACATCATACGTGTCCATGTAAGTTCTAATCTGCGGCGGAGATCTACGTTCCAACTTCCGATTGCCGATGTTATGTTGGGCCTAAATTAAGTGTCGCGGTTTTTTTTTTTTTTTTTTTTTTTTTTTTTTTTTTTTAACGTTTCAATAAGGTGCTTCCAACCAATATGGTCATCCAACTCTTTGAATTTTAGAGTTAATTACTTGGATAATCATTTATATTTTCCTTTAGCATAGATTTGGACACTAATTTTTAAAAACAACCAGATCATTTATGTTTTTGATTGTAAATTTTTTATTATTTAATCATTTATTATCTTAAACATTAATTTTTGTTGATCTGGTAATCGAGAAAAAATAAATTATTGTAATGATCACTTATATTTATCATATATATATTTTTTTACTTGATTTTAAAAATTAAACATTATAATCTCTATTTTTTATTTCTAGTTTCACACTAATTTTTTTTTTTCAAATTCATTTTTCAACCCTAAAATTTTATTTTTCTCATTTTTGTACTCTTTAATTTCCAACTTGTGATTTAAAAAAAATCTTTCTCCAAATTTAAAATATAGTTTTTTAATATTAGGATATATCGAAAAATACCGAAAAGTAATGAGTGTTTTTATTCCCAATAATGGAGATTAAGAAAGATTGATTAAGGGCAAAGGGGACCCACCCTACATCCGAGAGCCTCCTCCCATTATTGTTTGTCATGCACGCGCGGTCAGACGAGTGGGACCCGCTTTCACTCTCAGGTCCATGCAAAGGCGTGGAATTTTATGGCCCATCCCCTTGCTCTTTTTCATGAGTTTGAATTCCGAGCATAGCCTCTTCTTCAACTCGGGAATGAAATAAAGATAAACATTGTAATAAAATTATTTAATTTTAGAGGAATAAAAATTATTGATGTTAAAATTAAGAGTAATATCTAAATCAATTCATATTAAAAAAAAACAATTCTATATAAAAGAATGGGTGTAATTGATGTTATTATCATGGTTTAATGTAATATTTATAAAAAAAAAACATAAATCAATAATAGAAAGCTTTGCATACATACATAGTCATCGTACTTATGTATGCATGCAAGTCTAGGTTTGTACGGAAAAACAGTGAGATGATATCATTAGGTTTTGCTCTGGTACGAAGGCCACTTAACATTTTGAATTCAATTCAATTTTATTTAAAAGTTAATATATCACGTATAAAAAATAAAGATCATTTCTCAATAAATCGTATAAGAAAATTCGAATTATTAATCTGAACTTCCAAGAAGCTATGCTTTGTAACATTGTTGATGTGGTGAAATTATGCTTTTGGTAATTTAGGAGTCTTGATCTCTTGGTTCATATGGTCAATATGTATATAGATACCCCCTAGGAAACTTACAATTCAAGTTAGGTCAATTTGAGTGAGCATTGAAAAGTAATAAGAAAATGAAACTGAAGGTCCATTTGAGTGTACTTATAAATGATGGTAAAAGTAATAACAACAATGATGAGAGGGAAGAAAGTAAATATATAGGTAGGTTTGTACAAGAGATAAAGAAGGAAACTCAACCCATCCTGCCTAGAAAAAGAAACAAGTATCCAGAAAAAAAGAACGTTCGTTCATTTCCTTTTTATTATCTGTTTGGCCCTCCAAAGTTGACTGGGAATTAGAAAATAATAGGAGTAGCAGCAGAGGGGAATTGGAATATTTGGGGGTGGGGTGACAAGACATGCAAAGCTCCAGGCCAGGCCAGACCAGGCCAGTGCGTTCTTTGTATTAGTATATATTATTCGGTAGTGGTTGCAGGCAGATCTGATGTTGTAATATTCTTAATTTCGTATCCTTGTCTGTGTGCTTTGATCAAATCAAGCAAGCGTGCCTGCAACTATGACCTTGTTCACGAAACAACTGGCTGGCAGTGCAAACCTGTACATTTCCCGCTGCTCTGCTGCTGATTTTTATATGGTTCGATCAGAATAGAATACAAGGTATGAGAGATTCTCGTACTATTATTATAATAAGCATTGTGATCTCATACTCTAACAAATTAAGTGAGATCAATTCTAATGTTTACTATGAAAAATTTATATTAACTCTATGAAGATCCCATGTCCAACAAATCCATTTTAGTGTTCATTTCTATGTCTCAATACTAAAAAAATAATAAGCTATAATCTTAAATTTTAAATGATATTGTGGTGTGTTTTCATCATAGTTGTACTATTTTCTTTTATTTAGGATTAGAGAGGTTTTTAACAAGACATACAATTTAAGGTTTTCTTAATAAAATCAAATTTGTCGGAAAAATTAATTTTTAAATCATAAATCGTAAACTCTAAAAAATACATCACACCCTATAATTTTTAAATTCTAACCCTAACCCTAATTTTTTAACATGAAACATAATTAGAGGCACTGAAAAGAGGGATACTTTCTATTCCAATTTTGATTAATAGACCAAAAGATCAATACATCCAAAATATAACAACAATTATGACAGATTTCAACCTAAAACCCTACTTGACTTAGATTTTTTTTAAAAAAAAGTGTTTTTGATTTGGGGAAAGCTAACTGACCACTGCTGGTTTAAGATGATGAGATTATTCTGGGAGACGTGGTAGTTCTTTTTTTTGCTTGCATTACATTCAAAGGAGGGCATGCAATGCAAAGTGGTGATCCAAAAAGGATGGGTTTCATATGGAAAGTTGACCCACTTTTTACTTTGGAATGATCACCAGGCTTGGAAAACCAATCATTTTCTTTAGCCCTTAATATCGTATCCGGTGGGGAATTCGGCAACGAAATCGGCAGCAACAAAGATTCAGCAGTGCACTAGATGTTAGAAGCTAAGTTCCCACTCCAAGTCCAAGAATAACATATTTGGTTCTTGGAAAGTTTGATTTCAATAGCTTGTCGTTGCTCTGATGAAACCAGACAAAAAAACCCAAACTTGCTATAGGGTGAACGATTCATTTCTTGTTGAGAAAAAAAATATTTGAATTACTATACTCTTCCTTGTTCAAACAACTTACAACTTAGGTCAACATCAATTCTTTTTTTACTGAGACTGAAGAGCAGTCAGTGCATTATGCATTAAAGGAGGAAAATGAGAATTCAAAGCTTCACATGCATTCAAAGCCATGCATTCTCTCTCTCTCTCTTATCTGCTTGTCTCGGTTTCAACAAATGAAACCCACCACTTGTTTTTCACATGCATGGACTGACATGGCCACTCATTATCCCACATGCACATGCAAACACACATTTCTCTCTCTTACATACACTCGCTCGTTGGTAAAATGGTTAATTTTTGCCCTTTTCCTACATTTAGTATTGCTCTTTGATTTTGAATATGCTATGATGATGGCATTGATGATGCCATGATGACTAGTTTTTAAGCCCGTTTAATCCCTCTATTTATCTCTACAAAAAACGATTTGGTGGACATCTGAAAATATCAGAGGAACCACTCCACGCACTTTCTCTAATGGCAACAGTGCACGTTGCAGAAAGCTAATAATAAGTCGGCCCCCACCCCATATATATACATATTTTACAGACAGAGAATGTATTGTCTACGGAATATTCTTTCGTCCTTTCATTTCAAAGGTCTACATTTGAGACGGGATCCCATGCATGATTATAACGTATACACCATTACTTGCTCCTGGGTATTTGTTTCTCAAATGAAACAAAGAATAAAAGCCAAGGTGTTCAGTCGTTGAGCTTCATATTGTTGGGCCTTTTCATTATACTCTTGAGCTGGAGGAGTCTGTAAATATGCTCTGGGGACACAATTCATTATCATGGGGGTCAGATTTCAGCTCTTTCTTGCTGTTTTCTTCTGTTTGTACTTTAAGTAAAGTCCTCGCACATCAAGACCCTTGGCACACATATACGCAGAGACACAAGATGGAATTTGACAGACGATTTTCACCATTTTTATCCCACTTTTCATAGTATATAATTAGCATGAGTTTTGAACTTAGCAACATTAGGATTTTCCTAACCATGCACGAGAATCTTGAAGATGAATTTTTGGGAGAAAGATATCCCCCAATCCCATCAATCAATGCTTTTGTTGCAAGCTCAAGTCATTCCAATGCCATGCACTGTCACCCCAAGGCCACGCTTCCCCCTCCCTTTACTCAAAAACCCTGTAAACACCCACATACTGCATTTCCTTTTATCGGCCATGCTATTGCTCTATATGAAAAGAAAAGTGCAATACACAGACTACATAAATTCAAAGTCTGACAAAATGTTTAACTAAACCATCATTGATCTCCTAAGTCTCCTAACTAAAAAGGCTTCCGATGAATGCATTGGAGTAGAAAGTCAGATCGGACATTAATTGCAGAAAAATAAAAGCTGCATAATTGTTAATACTTAGTAGAAAAATATTAGATGGGGTACCGATTGTCTGGTCCCGGATTCAGTTAAAGAGAATTTGTTGGTCTGGAAAGAAAAGAGTCGCAGCTTTTCGGGAAAAGGATGAGGCAACTAACGGAAGCCATTGTTTTGAATCAAACATCACTTGCTCGATGTTCCAACACAAATAATTGTATATAATTTGTAACCAATGGGAGGGATCGATGAAGCGAGGGTGGGTGCCGGGGGGCTCATGCATGAGCAAGGAATATCAAACGATCACATAAAAGTAATGGTTACTCAATGCAACATCAAACGATCACATAAAAGTTTCATATAATCGTATTATATGGACAAATTCTTGAGAAATTTAGTAAAAAATGATTCTCGTGTAGCCAAAACTCTAATAGACATTAGCTAAGATCATAATAGAATATGAGGTAATGAACAAATTGATCACTAAAATCATAATAGAATTAATCAATTCTCAAATTCTTCAATTAGGTTTTCATATATAAATCCTCAAATATTACAATTCTAAAATAAAGATTTTAAATCTAAGATTTTTAAATTAAAAAAAATTTAAGGTGTTACGATATTCTTGAATGACCAAAATATATATCCACACTGTGTATCAATGTATATATTGTGATGATCAAGTAAAAATCGATAGAACATAAAATTTTTGTATAATAATAAGTTGATATATATATATATATATATTAACATGAGATTGGCAGGGAGATTTGACCAAACCTTTACATGAGATTTTGTTGCGATTAACAATAATGAAATACATTAGAATATTAATATTTAATTATGAGATGTTTTTTATATGTTGCGTAAAATTTAATTCATATATATATATTTTTTAATTTTAAGCTGAAATATTAAAATCCTGAAACCCTTCTAATATAAATTTTAAATATTAAATTATAAATTAAAATTCTTAAATTTTAAATTTGATAAGTTTATTACATAGTTATCAAAATATTTTCTTTAATTATATTTTATGAGAATTTGTTGGATATTAAAAATAATGCTAATACTATTAATTATATTATAATTATGATTCACAGCATACTACGCGTGGGGATATTTGCAGCAAATGGAAGCAGTCAAGCAGATAGGACCTAAGTGGGTGACGTGATGTGTTTTTTCAGTTGTCTGGTTTTAAACATTCCAATTGTAGTTTTAACTTTTATGGGGATGGGTATACGTTTCCCCATAACCCTTTCCATTAAAGCATAAAAAGGACCTTTCTGTAATGTTCTCAAAAGAAGGAACCTTTTACTGTGATTTTCCCCTCGGAACATACCCTAAAGCTATGACCTAGGGGGACCCTTCGATATTATTTTCCCATTACAGAAAAACAGGTGTGTGGAACATATAGATATTTCGTGTTCATAAAGTCAGAAAACAATTACAGTTGGACCTCAAGAAGAATTATTATCATACTCACAAATATTGCTGTTTAATCTAACTGACAGACCGACCACCATCTCTCTCTTCCTTCTCCTGCAACTATTTCATTTACACAAGGTTCCAAAACAAAGAGAATGAATGGAAACTGAGATTCACAGTGTTAATGGGTGTTTCTTGCTTTCTTGATTTATTAACTAAATAGTATGCTTATGGCAGTAACTGTTGATTCTTCGATTGGAAATATCTTGTCCATCCATGGCTTGTGTTGAGTTCAGGACTAAGCTGGGAATTCTTTGTAAATTTCGGAATCAGCAGCACCAGCAGCATCTTCTTCTTGCTTCTCCTTGTTCTGGTAGATACCTGCTATTGGTGTTTGTGTTTCTGGGTTGCTGGATATGACCATGGTTCCTGCTGGAAAGTTTTCTAAACAACATCATCTTCTTCCTCACGGCGGTTTTTACGGTTATTGTGGCGGCGGAAGTATATACACGGACAACTTTGGTCTTATGAGCCGTGTTCATGGGTTTGATTTTCACACAGAAGCTTGCTTAGGAGTAGGATCTGATCTAGATGCTAACCCCATGGCTGAAGATGAATCGAGAATTAATAGTCTTAACGAAGCGGGCTCCAACTCTGAGGGTAATAATAACCATCAAGAACTGGAATTAAAGAGAGATGAAGGTTGGCTCCGACTCGGTATAGGCGGTCAAGCTCCGGCAACAAGACATGATCGGACGGCCAGAAGAGAAGGGTTGATTGAGCTTGATTTATTACCCGGCGGTGGAAGGTTGCAACAAGAGCGGCCCTTAACTCCTATCTTTAATATGACTGAGTTTCGAGCTCCGCCACGTCCACCACCGCTCATGCATAGTTTTAGTGCATCTTTATTCTTCCAACACCAACACCAAGGGAGCAGCTCCATGTTCCCTTATCATGAAGAGCTTAGCTCGTGCTCGTCATTTCGGCCGATACCGCAGAATATATCAGCAGCGCCTACAGCCTCCTCCTCCGCTTCTTCTTTAGCACCATTAGGGTCCTATTTTGCCAGACCATTTCCGGTGCAACCCGAAATGGATGTTGCAGGGCCGAGCTTGGATGTTAGAATCATTGATCCTCCTAGAAGACCCAATTCTGGCATTTGGTTTGTGCTACAAGCATCACAAAACCAGTAAGTTGCTCAAAACTAGGAAAATATTACCCTAACTATTCCTTTTTATTCCAAAAATTCAGAAGAATTTCATTTTTTCTGCAGAGCAAAGGAACCGTTTCTTCCTCAGATTCCAAAGAGCTACCTAAGAATCAAGTAACAATGCGTACTCTTGTTTTCTCCACGCTTTCATACTTAGTGTTACTTCCGCTTTACAAACTTATTTCGTGACTTCATTTCTTGTTCGAATCCTCAGGGACGGGAAGATGACAGTACAGTTATTAATGAAGTATCTGGTTAACAAACTGAGTCTGGATAGCGAATCAGAGGTATTTAAACTAACACATATAAATGCAACTCCCTTTGGTTAAATTAATTGCTATACCATGTTTTAGAGAATGACCTGACTTCCCAATCCCCATGCTTCATTTTGCCATATCTCTTTTGCTTTAGCTTACCAAAACAAGTCGGCATAAAACTCAAACACAGCCAAAAAGAGAAGATCAACCCATCTTTTTAGCCAGAATTTTTCATACACGACATTATAGGACTTGGTTGGTGATAAGGACATGACAGAAACAGCAGAACTAAATGCATGCTTTTCTTTTCTCTCCATACATTTAGGTGGGGAGTATATTTCTAGGGTACCCCTTTTTCTTATGGAACATTCATTATCCCTTTAACTCCTAGTCCATATCTAGGGTACCCTAAACGTCAAGCTACTGTCTTGTACAATGGTTAGGAGCTTCTTGTTCTAGTTAATTATTGGTGTTCTTTCTTAGTGACGGAATTAAAGGCGTAGAGTTCACAATCGTACTAGTTTGGACATAAAAAATAATACAGAAAACTACTAAACCACCTTCTTTCCTCACCCCCAAAAGTAAATGGAAGAGGCATTCCCTCTTGACGTACTAACTTTTAGTTAACAAGAACTTATAAAATTTTAAAAGAGCGAAAATTAATTTTCAATAAAATATACATAGAATTTTTTTTAAAAAATATTCAAAATCATATATGAATCTCAAATTTTTAGGGAATGCCTATACTCTATGATCCCTTCGGTCCGTCCCAGCATTCCCTCTTGTATGAATGGGGTTTGCAATTTTAGGACAATTCGTTTGTGAAGTTAAAAGAGAGAAAAAACCCTCAATTACTAGTGTATCATGTCTATTATTTTTCCTTTGCAGCACCACCAAAGTATCATTTGTCTGTCTTGTCTGTTTGCCTGCAACATATAAAATTTCTAAACTATGCTAGCTTGCTTGCAACATATACATGAGGACATCCTCGACATTCAGTTTTGCTGTACCAGTATAAATAATATATTGTAGTTTTATAGATAGATAGGTCAACTCTTGTTCCTTTCCTTCCAGTTCACGCAATGAAGTAACCCGGATGAGATTAGGACAGTTTCTAGCTTTCATATAATAATACCAATCAATCAAAACCCGTGTTACAGATTGTTGGTTTATAGTCTTCGCCTTTTAAAAAATGATCCTATAATCTCAAAAGATCATACTATATACGTTCACGGATGTTTGTCATGTCTGAACATCCTCTTGCTTTTGTATTATAATAATAATAATAATGGCTTTCCATGTAGTTGTTTAGGTCAACAGATGCCATTGATTTGGAAAAAATCTTCTCAACCGCCGGATGATAATGGCATCTCCTTTGTCATACAGGATATAAAATCAAGTGTCTGTGTCCATTTTACGGTCTGAAAATAATGCTGTTCCGATTGAAATGATAGTGAGATAAAACTCTTCCGACAATGATAACACTTCTTCTGACTAGGGTTTGTTTTTAGGATAAGAAATTTCTCCTGTCTCACTTGGCATGCAACACAAATATCCAAATGATTAGTGTTATAAGTGATTTGGAGTGTAGATGTAGGATTCTTTTGTCTTTAGAAAACTTTTATTACCTCCTCCATTAATGATATTTGTGCATAGTACTAATACCTAGGAAGAGATTGATTACCCTTGTACACCATGCACCATAATGATTAGGCATAATATAGACAAACGTAGCCCAATCTTGTTTCTTTTTACACACTCTATCTAGGGCAAGGAAATGATAATGAAGGCAAGGAATGGCCAAGAAGACGGCCTCTCTAGGACATGGTGGGAAAGGGTTTCTTTGACATTAACAAATGAAAATGCTTTAATAATCTTTGGGTTTATTATCTCCTCCTCCTTCGTTTACACTAATATATACATCGAACAAAAAATCTGTCTTTTTAGTATCTTTATTTATGTCTCATATTAAAAGACTAAACTTTACCCTCTAGCTTTAATTTTTAAATTTTAAATCATAAACTCTTAACTAAAAAAACAAGAAGATTAATAGTAAAACGTGTAGTAAATTATATCATAGGGCTTATATAGTTCCCTAAACCCTCCCCATCTGCATGCACCATCGCCTCCTTTCGTCACGCTTGCGCTGCTTCAATCTCAGGTACCACACAGTTCATCGTAGGGCCTCTTGTTTTTTGAACTGTGCTCGAATGGAGCCATAAAAAAACCCTAAGTGCACCACTTGTATGGAATTTGTAAACACCCCATCATTACACCACGATCAACCACACAAACACATTAAAAAAACATCCCCACATCTTTTACGTCGGGGGAAAGCAATGCATGAGGGATTGTTCCACAACAGAATCATTCCTAGTTGTTGAAAAATTAATAATATAGAAGCATAAAAAGACAAAGGAAGATGGAAGTTAAGTGTTGGTGAACTCAATGCATGCAGCATGGGATATTAATATTATTGTTAGGGGAATTTCAACCGACACCGGAGATGAACCGAAGGGTTAAAGGATGGTGTCTCCCGAAAATTTGAATTTCATATATGACTTAAAAATATATTTTTGTCCTTTAAAGTTTTATAAGTTCGTCGTAATAGAATTTTATAGGTTCATCCTCTAACATAAAGTTTTATGTCAGTTCTTACCAAGAGGTTTAGGGAGGTTGATCGTCTTTTAAAAAATTTAAAATTCATATATGATTTAAATTTTTAAATGGGATTATTGAATTAGATTGATGACATGTAATTTCCTTAGGAGCAACTCTAAATTATTTTAATCAATTAAATTAATGATTTCAGTGAATTATTTTAATAAAAATCTAGGGGATAAATGATTTTGCCTTAGGAGTAAAGACTAGTGGATACCCTAATGATTAATCCGGGCAGCTTAAGGTGGTGGAAATAACGGGCAGCCTATAGACGGTCGATTTCCATGCCTGACCGCTGACCTAAGTTGTACTAGTTTGTAATTATTTATTGTTTTGGTATTTAGAGGGATGGGGCTGAAAAGTTAGGGCGAGAAATATTATGGGTAAAGTGAAAGTCTTCAAAGAGATGGGGCATAGCGTATAGACGTATGCCACTGACAAAGCATGACTTCAACAATACATGTAAACCACTAAATCAAACAAACAATAATTCACCTTAAAAAATTAACCTTATAATTTTAAATTATATAATTCGTAGATTTAGTCGTTATATTTTCTTAATTTATATAAAAAATAATTTCAGTTCCGACTCAAACAATAATTATTTGATCAAATTCTATTATTAGTCATTGATCAATTTTAATTCATGTTGTTTAGTCAATTATCTTTATATAGTTTAAGTCGATCGAAAAGTAAATTGCTAGGACTAAAACTAATGAAATCAGAGTCTAGAGCGTAAATCCGCAACTTATGCATAGCACAAGGACTAAAGATAAAAATTTTCCTTTTTCTTTTCTTCTTGTTCAGGTAGAGATCACCTGCCGAGGGCGTCAGCTTCAACCTTCCTTGACGTTGCAGCAAGTAAGAGATGAAATATGGAGTTCAAGGAACGCAGTGACTTTGCTTACACACACCTCAACAGCCGATCATCTCATGGTTTTGCACTACGGAAGATGCCTCAATTGAATCTTTCACTTATGGTTCTTTTCTCGAACTAATTCGGACCGGCTCGTATCACATACCTGACCTTAGTTAATGAGTTTTTCAACAAAGATTTTTTACGTACACTTAAAAATCTATTTTAATAATATCAAACTACTTATCATTTGAATTAATTCCGTAGGTTAATCTTTCGAATATAAATATTTTTTTTCTTTTTCCCCATGATTTGATCTCCTCCTCTGATGTGATGTATCATCTTTTAAGTTGTGGAAACCCTTCTCTTGATTATTCTTTTTTAATCTCTAATTAATGGAGAAAATACTTTGGGACAACGTGAGAGAAAATTGTATTTTTTTCTGAGCTATGCTGACTTTCTTGTTTTTAATTATTATAATTAGCTGTCAACTTGTACAAACTTCATTGATTAATTGACTAATTAATCTATTTTCCCATCTTTTCCATTCACACAAACTCATGTCTTAATTTATATCTTAATCTCCAATCAGGATTAAGTAAACGTCTTAATATGAAAGAAAGCTTATTCGGACACATAAACTCATGTCTTAATTTATAATATTTTTTTTTATCTCCACTAATTTTTTTATTGTTTTCGTGACTTTGTCGGGGTGTTGCTGTTGGAGAACTTTGATATTAGCGTGTATTTTCTTTTTGTTATTTTTAATAATATTTTTAGTATTCTTTCTACCTTCCATTATTTTAGGTGATCATTCGTTTTGATTTGGATAAAAGAAAGTTTTAACGAAATCTTTTTCCTTTAAAAATTATTTTTTAAATGTGATATATATTAAAAAAATCTTATTAAATTTCTCGAGAGAATTATCACTTTTAAAACCAAAAATATCATTTCACTAAAAAAAATGTGTTCATATATACAAAAAATTATATAATTCTCGACATCCCTTATTTCGGCTATCTTACGATTATATATAATGAAATTTCATATTAATTATAAAGAATTCTTCTAAATTTTGTTGATAAACTGATCCGTTGAGGGATTTTAGAGTAATTAAAAAATTGCGAAAAACTTTTAATTTGATTTTAAATGAGTATAAAACAGTTGTTCACATAAATAAAGATGAATTCAAAAATTTAAATTTGATAATTTATTTATCGATAATAAATACTATTATATATAAGATAAGAGTTAATTGAATAAGTTCTCGAGAATTCCTTAAGAAGTTCATAACTAACATAATAAAAGACCCTTCAATCGTATTTAAATATATATGTAAGAGGTATTTTATTTTCTACCAAAAATGCCTTTGAAGCAAAATGGACCGACAAGTGTGTTGTTACCAAATACTTGGGCTATGTTAGTGCCATGGCCTGCCCAACAATTATGTTTCTCAAGTTCAAAACCTATACTTAATTGGATAAAATAAAATGACCCACGTTTTATTTCCTTTTATTATATTTATTTATTGGTCTAAAAAATAATATAAATATAATTAATTATACGAGTAATTATATCATGTACTCTCGTAAGTGTAAATATTTTGTTTGTATAAATACCTTAATTTTATAGATTATATATTTAGTTTAAGGATTTAAGTTTATGTGCTTATAATTTGAGAGTTTTGGTTTGAATTTAGAGTTTATGGATTTGAATTTAAGGATTATAGATAAAAATTTAAATCCTTAAAATATTACCTTAAAACCTAACTTTTAAATCATAAACCTTAAACCTTAAATTCTAATCACACGTCTTAATTCTAAATCCCTAAACTTAAACTTTTAAATTATAAACCTTAAACTAGATTTAGAATATTTAGCATTGTTACATTTTTCAAATTTAAAATTTAAGATTTTAATTAAATAAATGTCATGCGAACTGATACCATATTTAAACTAAATTAACATTATTGTATTAACAAAATTAATTTAATCGATACCAACAACGAGATCTCTGCGCCGCATCCAATTCATATCCCCATGTACTGGGAATCTGGATAATGGAAGGGTTTTAAATTCGTCTCCTAATGTACCGTTGAAAAAATGTCCGTTAAAAAGTTGGGACCAGGTGGGTGTATAAAAGTTATTAGCTAATTTTCGATAAAATGTTTAAAATGGTATGGTTAACTTACATAATAATAATAATAATAATAATAATAATAATAATAATAATAATAATAATAATAATAATAATATCATGTAAATAAATATGTTTTTACATAATAACAAGTTATTCAAAAAAAATTTTTAAAAATTATATAAAATATAAATTTTAAATGCGTTATTCTACAAAGTTATTTCAAATCGTTTATCGTCAGTTAACTATATTGGAAATACAGTTACTTTGCTGACGTTTTTAGTTGAACAGTTCATGGTATTAGTTAGACTGTTATAACAGTTAACTTTGGATGTATAAATAAGAACCTTAGCTTAAGGTTCAAAGCAAGTTTTTTCATTACCGTAAAAGCAACCTTCTTGAATAAAAGTTAGTTTCTCAATTGTCAACTTCTTATGCCACTTTTATAGCCAATATTTCTTCTGTCTCGGAACCTTCTTTTTATCACCAAGCTGTCAAAGATTCTAAGTGGCGTGCAGCCATGCAAGATGAACTACGAGCAATGGAATCACTAGATACTTGGACCGTGGTTCCACTTCCCCCAGGAAAACAATCTATAGATTGCAAATGGGTATATCGAATCAAGCGTAATTCTGATGGAACTATCGACAGGTACAAAGCTCGCTTGGTGGCCAAGGGTTTTACCCAAATTGAAGGTATTGATTATGTGGACACCTTTTCTCCGGTAGCAAAGATGACTTCTTTCAAAGTTTTGTTGGCCCTCGCAGCTGTTCATGGTTGGCATCTTCTTCAACTAGATGTCAACAATGCTTTTTTGAATGGTTCTCTTGATGAAGAAGTATATATGAAGCTTCTACTTGGCTATAAAACAGATGTTACAGGCGATAATTTGGTGTGTAAGTTAAATAAGTCGATCTATGGATTGAAGCAGGCTTCTCGACAATGGTTTCGTACCTTCTCCACTGTTGTATTGGGTTATGGATTTGTTCAATCTCCCTCTGAACACTCCCTCTTTGTCAAAGGTACTGACGATAATTTGGTGGCTCTCCTAGTCTACGTTGATGATATAGTATTGGCTGGAAAACATTTGAATTCTTTGTTGCAAGTTCAACATTTAAAGTATTTTCTTGGTTTCGAGATTGCTCGAAACAACTCTGGTATCTCTTTATCCCAGAGACACTATGCTCTCCAACTACTTGAAGAAACCGGATCTCTTGGCAAGAAACCAGCTGACTTACCAATTATTTCCAACCATAAATTGAGCATGCATGAAGGGGACTTACTGCCGGACCCTCAGCTGTATCGACGGTTAATTGGCCGACTTCTATATCTCACAAACACCAGGCCAGACATCACTTATACAGTTCATTTGTTAAGCCAATTTGTTTCTATGCCAAGACAACCTCATCTTCAAGCAGCTTATCACCTTTTATCCTACATAAAGAAAGCTCCTGGACTAGGTTTATTTTTTTTATCAAAGACCAGCCTTCAGCTTAGTGCTTTTGTCGATTCAGATTATGGTGCTTGTCCAGACACAAGACGTTCAACTACCGGGTTCTGCACATATCTTGGAAATAGCTTAATTTCCTGGAAATCCAAGAAACAACATACAGTTAGTCGATCATCCTGTGAAGCCGAATATCGGGCTATGGCATCTGCCACATGTGAATTGGTTTGGATTGCTGCTCTTCTATCTTCATTTCATGTACCTGTGCAACAAACATTCCTTTATTGTGATAACCAGGCTGCGATTCACCTTGCCACCAATCAGGTTTTTCATGAACGCTCTAAACACATCGAGGTGGATTGTCATTTTGTTCGCGAACGGATAACTCGTGGCTTTCTCAAATTATTTCATGTCCGATCTAAAGCACAACTAGCTGATATTTTCACCAAGGCTCTTCATTCTCCCACTTTCTCTGATTTCATTGGCAAGATGGGTCTCATTAACATTCATCAACATCCATCTTGAGGGGAGGCTATTGGAAATACAATTACTTTGCTGACGTTTTTAGTTGAACAGTTCATGGTATTAGTTAGACTGTTATAGCAGTTAACTTTGGATGTATAAATAAGAACCTTAGCTTAAGGTTCAAAGCAAGTTTTTTCATTATTGTAAAAGCAACCTTCTTGAATAAAAGTTAGTTTCTCCAAGTTGTTATAAACTAATAATTTTTATTCACGAAAGAGTTATTTTAATCCAAAATAAAATATTAAAAATTAAATTACTTTAAAAAATCTAAAATTAAAATAATTATTCAATAAAACATTAAGTGTAATTTTTTTTTGATATTATATCTTTAATTTATGTACGCTTTGTTTAGAGGCTAAAAAAAATACATTACCTGCAGCAGCAGCGTATGGCACTCGGCACGCGCTGTAGCCTGTGTTTTTGAGCCCCCAAAGTACCAACTAAATATATAGGAATAATATCACATTTGGTACTTTTACTTTAGAAAATCCAATACGACACTTATACTTTTAAAATATTCGATGTATACTTGTCATTTGATAAAATGTTTAATACAATACTTTTACTTTGATTAAAGATCTAATTTGGTACAGTTACTTTGATAAAATATCTAATTGGGCACTTTATCAAAATACTTAATATGGTCCTTGAAATATCATTTCATAAATTATTACGATATTTTGGATTAACACCGTCAATAAGTGTCATGCTTAAACAATCATTTTATATATTATTACGATATTTGGATTAACATTATAAGTGTCAAATCAATAAATAAATATTTACGTGGACAATAACATCACATTAAATGATGATTTATAAACATTGATATAAGGTACAAAAACGATTGATTTTTGTTAGAATCAAATTTCTTATCAATCGGATAATATTTTAAATTAAAATCGAAATGATTACGTTGCCCATAATATTTTGGGTTTGTAACCGGAATTCTTACCAATTGGATTATATTTACTTCATATAATATTTTCAGTTCAAACCAAAATTCTTACTAACTGGATAACATTTTAGATTAGATTCAAGTTATATTTAACCTTATCCTAAGCTGTCGTACTTTAAAACTATCCCATAAAATAATAATTCAAGTATCACATTACAGATTTTGTTAAAATAGATGTACTTATTAAATATTTTATCAAAGTACATATATTAAATGAGACATTATCCCATTATGCACCCCCAAACCAAAGCCACCATATAATGGCATCATCTCCGAAGTGGATGGGTCCACCGTCCACCTGGGTGCCCCACCGTTTACCCCATGCCTGCCCTGATCATCATGTGCACTAGACTTTATTAGTGAGCCCCAGAAGAAAAGATGGGGAGACAAAAATGGCATTCCTTTTGTATAAAGGTGAGCATGGGGAAAGAAGAGAAAGACACCTACAAGTTACCAACTTTAAAGGCGGGATTTTTTTAGTTGCCCGCGACTTATATCACACGTTTGATTTTGATAGATAAATTTATTAGTAATTATTTAGTATTTGAATTAATCTCGTCGATAATTTTCCATTTTTTTGTGTTTGTGAAAATGAGGGTTGGGTCCTTTAGCTTTACTTTAGAATATTAAACCCAATGATCAATAAATCCAACACCCACATTTATAACTTGTTTTTACTTAAATTTAT
Source organism: Abelmoschus esculentus (assembly GCA_035048815.1). NCBI lineage: Eukaryota > Viridiplantae > Streptophyta > Magnoliopsida > Malvales > Malvaceae > Abelmoschus > Abelmoschus esculentus. The sequence continues at coordinate 1,535,160 of JAUCBN010000031.1, read as the reverse complement.
CTTTCTTGTCTATTACTTGAAACTAGGTTGTGGATAAAATCATGTAAAAAAACAACCCCTTTTTACTTTTTCTATTTGTTTCTTCATAATAATTGCAGAAGGAATGATTTGATGGGGAATTATGCAGAGTGCAACTAATATTCAAATACCCTTCTTTTGTGTGTGGTAGTTAGTTGAGGTGCTTTTGTCTCTAGGAGGCAGTGGGATGGATGAAGATGTGTTGCTATTAGAATGCATGCTTTTGGTATGATGAAGGATGGAACATGTTTTTTTCTCCAAACATGCTCAAGTGGAAATTCTTCGCATCTTGACCTATAAGATATCTATAAGACGTGTAGCGTTATTGTTTTTATATATTAAAAATATAATTTTTGGATGTGCAGCGTTACCGTTTTTATATATTAGAAAGACATGAAAGATCTTGTCTGATATCTGCATATATGTCATTCTCCATTCTTCTGCAAACCACCAACTTCACCTTTTGTATCCCCAAGTGTAGCTAAGTTTGGCTGTTGGGAATGGCTTTTTGAATGGTAGATCAGACCAAGTGATTAGAATAGATTATCTTCATCCCAAAAGCCCTTTTTTAAAGGCATGTCATCAAGTGATTTAAGGGCAGACTAATCAAAACTATGATTGAAGGAATATTGTAAAACATATATTTGTCTTGTTGGGTCTTAGTTCTACCTAAAATGTCCAGTCTGGAAATGGGAAAGACTTCAAAATCAGATATTCTTAGTATAATTTTTTGAAAAGTTCAGTTTCTTTTCCTTGTTCTCTGTATGTTACTTGGTAAGATACAGTACTGAATTGGAGGAGGCAAAAGGGAAAGGAAAACTTAAAAAATATATTGATGGAAGCTTAACTTTGCTTCCATTTGAAGGCTGAGTCCACCACCACCCACAAAGGCGTGAGCTTTGTTCTCCACTTCCTCTCTGCACATTTTTCCAAGCTAATTGTTTGTCTGGGAAAATAAATAAAAATATTAATCTTATATAAAAAAAATAATTTTTAGATATATAAGCGATAATGTAGTATATCTTATTAGACATGATTTATTACCGACGTAGATAATTTATGACGTTGTTTGAAAAAATACGAGATATTTATTCTACATCGAAAAAAATCGTCCGTTAAACCTATGCAGAGAATTTGACTTAACCTTTGTTTAAATGTTTGAAAATTGTTCCCTGACCTAAAGCAAACAAAATGATCCATTTGCAAAGACATTTTTGAACACAAAGGTTAAAAGCCAACAAGCTTTTGAGTTGAATGTCATCGGAGTTGTCGGCGGCAATGGTGGTCGGGTTAAAGTTTTAGTATAACCTAGAAAGGAAAGGAAAGGAGGTGAGACCAAGGGAACGACTACGGTTGACAAGTAAAGGCATAAGGTAATTCAAGTAGAGAACAATACATACAGATTCGTTCTAAATATATAAATGTAAAATTATAAGAGTTATAGATACATAATTAAATTATTAATAAAAATATGTAAAATAAAAAAATATTTTTTTATAAAAATACGACTACCTTTCTAATACCCTAGATCCGTCCCTAAATACATGGTTGAGATTCGGGTTCCCCGACAAAAGATCCAATGTGAAAAATATGGTTTGGTTTCAACAGGGGTCGGAATACTTTTCGACTTAATCAAAACCTAATTAAGTGTTGGTTTCCACGATAGACGGAGTAAATTTTGGATTTCATGCTCAGATTTTGCCTCGGCCAGTGACTAGCTTTCCACTGTGCTGGACGTGAATTAGGGGAAGAGATCAACTATGAAATAGAAATAGTCTATTTTTGTGTCTATTTTATATTTAATATTAAAAATATTTGAAATTTATGTTTATAATTTAAAATTAAAATTTAAAATTAAAATTTAAGGGATTAAAATATGGTGTATTATTCTAAAGTCTAGGATTTAAAATTTAAATTTATGATTTAAAATTTAATTTTTTAATGTTAGAACATAGAAATGAACATAGAAAAGAGGATTATAATTTTTGTTCTAGCCAATCAATATTGAGGTCAACATTGGATCGAGTTGAATAGAGTTTCAAATTTCGAGATTCTATTTTATAACCCAAATTTTATTTTATTTTTTTAGTAAAGTTTACAAATTTTGAATCAATCCAGTTGGGTTAATCGAGTTTTTGTTTAAATTTAATTATAAATATTTATAATATTAAGATATTAATTGATTCTGATTTAAATTTTTTTCTACAATCTCATATATGTATTTCATATATTTTTATGGATGATATACATATATGATATATCAGACATAGTTAAATAGACTCCAATGTCATACCCATTCAATACTTTACACAACATTATATGGATGAAATTAAGCCATCATTAATCATAACTAAACCTCAAAATTTGACTAAAAAAGCAATTAATTTCACAATTTGACTATAGTTAACCTGTCACAAAAATGGGGGATAAGAATTACGTAAATCCAGGCTGAAGTACTCAAGCATCTGTGTTCCTCCACCAACCATGAATTTTCCCATCTGCTTTCTTTTCCCAGAAAAAAAAGGGGGTTGTAGGAAATATTTTCTCGGGAGAAATAAGTACCTGCAAAACCTGCTTTGCCTCTGCTATGTCACTATGACGCAGTCACTTTGCTCTGATATTTGTACCCAACAAGCATTTGTTTCAGCTCCCTACATACTACAAATACACCTCTTTTTGTATTTATCATTATTATATACATGAATGTAATAGAATAGTAACAAAAGAACAGCGGCTCTCTTTATAAAATCCAACCCCACTGGGCAAACCTTGTTGTTTAACTCGCTTTTCTTCTTCTTCTCTCCTTTTATCACTCTGGGTTTTCCTTTTTGGTCATTCTTTTTTACTTTCTCTTTAGTCTTACCTGAGAAGAAGACACCATGGACTGTTTAGGTTGGAGATCAGTGGCATTGTGCTTAATTCTACTCGAGGCTTTGCTTTCTGTCCAAGTCCAGTGTTTTCCAGGTTTGTTTGATCGGATATCTGGATTACCGGGTCAACCCGAAGTCGGGTTTCAACAATATTCGGGATATGTGACTGTTGATGGGAAGAAACAAAGAGCTTTGTTTTACTACTTTGCAGAAGCTGAAGTAGATCCAGCTTCCAAGCCTCTTGTCCTCTGGCTCAATGGAGGTCTTGTTCTTTCACTTGTTTCAATCTATTATTCTCAGGCTACCAAAAAAAATGCATCTTTTAAGTTTTTATAAGTTCACATGTTGTAAAAATTACAGGGCCCGGTTGCTCTTCACTGGGAGTTGGAGCCTTTTCTGAGAATGGACCGTTTAGGCCTAGTGGAGAAGTGCTGGTCAAGAACTAATATAGCTGGAATAGAGGTATACACTTAATCTATTTATGGTTTGCATGTTCTTGTTGTTAATCATGGTGTTTTTTTTATCTTATGAACACCTTCACAAGTTGATTGTTCATCAATCTCATTGTTTTTGCAGAGGCCAATATGTTGTATTTGGAGGCCCCAATTGGAGTTGGCTTTTCTTATTCTGTAGATGACTCCTCTTATGAGGCTGTTAATGACAAGATCACTGGTAAAAAATCTCCATTTTAAACCCATTTTCTTTATGATTTAATCACTTGGTGTTTCCATAAGTTGCAGAAGAAACATAGTTTTCATTCTTAATATTCAAATTTGCTTCTTTTCCAAGTTGACATTGCGGTGTCTGTGTATGTCTTTTGCTTGACAGTAATGTCATGTTCATTACTCACTGTTCTTGTTTTGTTTCTTCTTCTTTTTCTCCTTGTCTGGCAAAAGTTCATCTTTCAAACTTTGTCTCTCTTTGTTATTGTAGCTATGGACAATCTGGTGTTTTTGCAAAATTGGTTCCTCAAATTCCCCCACTACAGGAATAGAAGCCTCTTCATTACAGGGGAAAGCTATGCTGGTATCATTTTACTACACTATGAAAACATATTTACTGTGAAATGTGACTCAGTACTGAGTTTATTTCTCTTATTGTTATGTCTGAAATCAGGCCATTATATACCTCAGCTGGCAGAACTTATGACTCAGTTTAATAATAAGGAAAAGCTGTTCAATTTGAAAGGAATAGCTGTAAGTATTTCTGCAAAAGAATTTCAGTGCTTGTTCTGATGTGTTCTTGTTTTAATTCACTATGTAATATCTATTCCTGTTTGCTCCAATTGATTGCAGCTTGGTAATCCTGTTTTAGAATTCGCTACTGATTTTAATTCGAGAGCTGAATTCTTCTGGTCTCATGGACTAATATCGGATTCGACATACAAACTGTTCACCGCTTCTTGTAATTACTCGAGATATGTTGGCGAGTATTATAGAGGGAACATTTCTCCTATTTGTTCGAGGGTGATGAGTCAAGTAAGTACCGAAACCAGTAGATTCGTCGACAAGTATGATGTTACCCTTGATGTCTGTATATCATCAGTGCTCTCGCAATCCAAAATCCTTACTCCCCAAGTGAGTTTGATTTTATAGTTTTTGTAAACTCGAAATGTCTAACCCTCTAGTTCTAGTCTTTTGTACTTGTTTCTAAATTGTTTTTTTGTCCAAACAGCAAGTTGGTGAGACAATAGATGTCTGTGTAGAAGATGAAACGGTTAATTATCTTAACAGGCAAGATGTACAGAAGGCTCTCCATGCTCGTCTTGTCGGAGTCCGTAAATGGACCGTTTGCAGCAAGTAATTCCCTACTGCAGAATTCATATCCAATGATTTACCTTGTTTATTTGGATTTGAGATTGTGTGTTTATACAATTTCCTTGTAATTTTCTCATCAGTGTCCTAGACTATGAACTGCTTGATATCGAGATACCGACAATCACTATTGTGGGGAGACTCGTGAAGGCAGGAATTCCTGTCATGGTATACAGGTAAATGGTCCTCTGTGAAAGTTTCCTTCATGTTTCTCCGAATGTAGTACTCACAATAGACTTTTAAATACAGTGGAGATCAAGATTCTGTTATCCCATTGACCGGGAGTCGGACATTAGTTAATCAACTGGCCAAGGAATTAGGTTTGAAGACAACCGTGGCTTACCGAGTTTGGTTCGAGGGACAGCAGGTAAATTTCAATGAAGATTACTGAATCTCAACTAGCACCCTCATTTATAAACTGCACCCTAGTTTTAACAAAATCTCAACTAGCAAACTTCCTCTGAATAATATCACCGGCATTTTTTTCCAATCTAGTCTCTAAAAGACACAAGATTGTAACACAAGAAACTTTATAGTAGTATCATTATGTTAATACAATAACTTTTTTTTTTGTTGTTGTTGCTTGCAGGTGGGTGGGTGGACTCAAGTTTATGGTAATACCCTATCTTTTGCCACAATTAGAGGAGCATCTCATGAAGCCCCATTCTCGCAGCCAGAGAGATCATTGGTTCTGTTCAAGGCGTTTTTGGATGGTCAACCGTTGCCGGAAGCATTCTGATATGCTCAACAGTTCTTGTGTTGAGAGAACAGATGGAGATTGTAAGTAAAGTTTGATTGCTGAAAGTTGGACAATTTGAAAATTGTATTTGTTTGTTCCTTGGTTTCTTATCACTCAATGTTGTAACATTTTTGTAAAGCTCCCGTTTGTCAAGGATGTATATATACATACATATATATACCACCCTGGTTTATGCAATTGAATCTGTCTTGAGTCCAGAATCTTATTATGTTGTGAAAACAAGAAACAAAAAAGAAGAGCTTGATAGAGGTGGTGGTCAAGCAGATGGTAAACAGCTTGTAGAGTTGTTGGATAGTATGATGGGAGCTTCAACTTGCATTTCCAAGCAACTGAACTCCAAAGCTAGTATAGGTTTCGACAACATAACCGATATGCTGAGGTTTCTCCCGTTATCTGCCGCTTCCTCGTCTGTAAACTCTCTGTTGTCTGAATCACTGTTCCTTTCCATCTTTAATGGTGACGGACCCAATATTTTTGCTGGCCGCACTGCTCGTACTCTATCATGTCAAATATTCACAATGTTATTTCATGCCGACATGTCATGGTTTGACAAACATTTGGGTACTAATGTCCATAATGCAAAGCTCATTAAGGCAGCAAATATAAACATACCTGCAAGCAAGACGGCATGAATACTTCAAAAGGCTGGGGTTATAGTCTGTTAGGCCACTGTAATCTCACAACATAAAAATTAACATCTACTTCTATTAGTGAAATATAAATCATATAGAAAATTACCTAAAGCTTGGAAGTGATATTCTGATTGATGGACCCATCCACTTGTTCAATTTCGGTGTAGGCACTGCAATCACCAAGATTTTACCAGAAAAATACAAGATCCATCAAATTATTAATGCCAGAACCAAGGACAAGGTATCATGATCATGGCCATCAGGTGTATTTAAGCATAATTTGCAGTTATTTAATTCATTCACGCAATGAAGGGATGCTTCACTTAGGATAATGGTAATGCTCAGGAACTAGGATGGCCGTTGCATCGAACAAAACACAGCTTAACCGTAAAGGAAATCCAAATTTATACTAAGCAAAACTCAGAATTAATAACAATAATATTGCATTGCCCAAGAAGTTAATTCTAACCTATAGGACAAGTGCTTGACTACCTAGCCTAAGAACATTGTACAGCATGCCATGAAGAGGTAATGAGAGTTCATCACATGATTCACATCAGTACGATCGAGTATGAACTCACCATCAGTTATGAGTTTGATATTACAGATATCCGATGAAGTGGGACCTGAAACTTCCGTCACCTGAACGTCCATGCAGTCTTTTGAGTGGCAGCGTGTAGTGCTCACACCAATCATGTTTAGAAAGCCACCGATTCTGTCCTTTGTTTGTCTAGGAACTGGTGTAATTCTCTGTTTCAAACAAAGAACCAATAAACCATGAAAGTGGCAATGAAGTTGATACATGTACTCCAACAAACCATGTCAAGAGATCGTGCCAGAGTTATCGTCAATCGAGCTGAATGAGGAGTACCTTTGAAAATCTGGCTACCTGACTTGGAAGCCCTACATCCTGCCAGGAAAAAAAATAGAAACAAAAACACCAAAGCATGTTCAATCTTCAATTAGTAGAAGTGATTATGGCATCAGTTACTTTAAAAATGCATCATATTCACAAGGTGTAGCAGAAGGTCTGCATCCCTATGCAACATTCATATGTCGAAATTTGAACCACTGGAGTTGCAGGATTGAAGGTCTAATTTGGCTAGATATCTCTTTTTCTGTTGATAAGAATACCATCTTACTCTAAAAACTCTGATTTCTTACCTTCCGTCCGTGGTGACAAGCTTCTTCACTGTTTACAAGAACCTTGGCTGCCCATCTGCTCAAATTCAAATATGGAAAACAAACAAGATGTAATTAGTTCAAAGACAATATAAAAGAACATGTCTAGAATTGATTTTTCAAAAGACTTGGTATTTAATCGTGTCTAGTGCATCATTTCTCCACTCATCATTATTATTCTTTCTATTAAATTTATGTGAATTTTTGTTTTAGATTTTTAATTTACTAAAATCTTATCGTCTAATAAAAAGTTAAAAATTATACTTTTATTTCTAGTTTTTAATTTACTAAAATTATACTAATGAAATGTCCGCGTAACTAAACGAGTAAAAATCTTTTATCCTTAATCATATCTTCTTCATGCACTTACCAAAAATTCAAAAAAAATTAAATTCTAAACCATAACAATAATTTTCTATGTTCTAAACCCTACACCTTAAAAATACATCATACCTCTAATTTCTTAAATTATAACCATAATCCTAACCTTAAACCTCTAAACCTCTAATTTAAAGTGAAACGCCAAAAAAAACAATAAAATAACGTAGAATTAAGCACTAACTAAATGAACAGTACTAAGATAGGTAAATAAATAAACACAATCGAGTGGTGGGGGCACCACCTAATTTCTATATCCAATCGGTTTTGGGCTAGCTCAGTTCACCTCCAACAAACTAACTGATGCTTGAATACTCAGAGTCAGAGTAGGGCCATGGAATTCACTAAACTGATGATAACATAAAGAACTAGGCTTTTTAATCAATGGCAAACGAAAGAGGGCAGAAAACATACGCGCAAGATGTCGGTGGATTCCACACGATCCCTGCAATCACCACAAGCTGGCAAAGAAACAGTTGACATGTGATCAGTTTTAACTGTTACTCCATGTCTTGTACTGGATAACATCATGTCTAATACTACAAACAAACCAAGAGTTTCCTAGGCACAGAGCAATGAGCTTATGATTGAAATTAGGAGAAACAGGTTGACATGGTTGAAATGAGAGTGTTATGGAACCTCATCAAAGACGCCGGCAGGGCTGTGATCGTAGTTGGCAAGGAAAAAACCACCCAGTGTGTATCTGCATTGTGCATGCCGTTGTTTAATTTGTGGGAAAAAATAAACACAATCAACAGTTACCGAGTAAAATATGACTACCCAAAAGCTTCAACCAGGCGGAGGTCCTTTGGGATGAATGCTCTAGCGGTTTCAGCTTTCACAAGATGGAGTTGGTACAAGGCTCTGGAGAATGATGAGATTCAGACAATTCAACAACCAAATAACAGGAATAAAAAGTTGTTTCTTCTTTTACAAGGTCTGAGACTGAACTGAAGACTTTACCTTCCTTTGAAAATCCAGGGTGGTTTTCCATAGCCAGTTGAACTCTTTGTTTCTCCAGAACCCATCAACCTCTGCTGGGAACCTGATTTCTTGAACCCACCAGGTTGTATTATAGCATAAACACAAAAACATGTGGCAAGAAAGGAGGGGGAATAAGGGAAAGCAATAGAAGAGTGAAGACCAAGGGAGCAGTAGAGACTGATAGAGAGAGAGAGTGAGTTGAAAGCCAATGGAAGTGGAAAAGAGGGAGTAACCGGCAGAACACAAGAGAAGAGAGAGAAGTAGTTCAGGCGGTGTTAAGTTCAGGGAGTGGATAGACATTTCATATCCACATCATTTCCTTTCATTTAATTCTCTATTTCTATGAGTTTTTTCCCCATTACCAGGGACCCCTCGAGCTCAGCCCACCTTTACGTCAGGATAGACCGAAGAAAGTTAAAAATATATTATTTTTTAAAAATCTAAGAATTATATAAATAAAAATATAAAGTTTAATGAAAACAACCTTTGTTTAGGTGAAATAAAAATATAATAAAAAAGTTGAAGGACCTAAATTAACGGTAAAAAATATGAATAAACTCACTATTATTTTTATTATTATAATCATCCTATCATCAATGTATGACTGAGTTTATACGCATGTTCTATCATTTTTTTGACTTTCAAGTTTTTAAATTTTAATTTTTGTTAATTTAAATTAATTTATGTCATATTTAATTTTCATAGATAAATTTATTAAAATTTATAGATATAATATTTTGAATTTAAAATATATTTAAATAATATTAAATTATTTATTATTGTGAATTATTATTTTTTACCATTAAATATAACAATTCTTTTATTTTTGATAAGAAAGGATTACTACTATATAACTTGTTAAATATAACAGTTAATTTATTTATCTTTATTATTTTAAAATCATCAAATCAATGAAACCGATTACGTTGAAAACCTATTTATCCAACATAATTAAACAAAAATTAACTTTAAAACTCAAAACTGAATGACCCAACGCCCGCCTAATTAGCACGCGTTCATGTCATTTATAGGGAGCTTAAGAATATGTAGAGAGAACAAAAAATTAGGGATTTAAAGGGAAAATATCAATTTTATGTATTTGCAGAATGAACCATTTGCAGTTATATTCTGACTGATGCAATTTCACATAGATTCTGGCCTGGGCGAGGCTATTCTCAATAGGAAGATACAAAGTTCAAAGTCCTGAGAAACCCTTTGTTCATATCACACAGTTAAGAAGCACAAACAGTTTAGTAGAGAATAACAGCCGAATGATGAGTGTATGCTTTTGCATTACAGTCAGCCTGCAAGGTAAAATGTCCCTAAAAGACCATTGATTAGGACATTCTCAGAAACCTGCAAAACAAACACACGAAACATCTTTAGGCGCGACAACGGAATGTTAATAAACACTGGTGTCAGGGTAGTTGAAGAAAATTGGCAGTTGCTACAAAGATTCGTCAACAGTTAGCAGCATCGCTGCCATCGAGGGTGTTACTGGCTCCTAAAAAATTAGTTAAAGGCAAGTGCCATCCCCGAAATACCAGTATGAATGAACTATGTTTTCGAGCTAACCTTGTCATTCAGAAGGTTACGGTTTGTAATGTAGACCTAGGTTCCTAATGATCCTAAACTTGGGGAGGTCCAGCAAAGCACTCTATTGATGATCTCAAAGGGTGTGAGGAACCACTTACCAGAGATCGCAGATGATTTATTTTGGATAGAGAATGTCATAGTGACCAGGACGATACAGCAAGGTAATAAAAGGATTGACAGAAACGGTGTTAACACTTGTAGCATTTGATTTATCTCCCGTAGTAGGAAGAAAATCATGATGGTTTACACTGACACCACCGGCATCACAAGAGCTACGATCAAGATACACAACACGAATTGGCACACCCAAAGCATCTGAAAGGGCAGTAATGTGCACATGATCACTCTCTTCACCCATTGGCTCTACGGAAGATTTGCAAAACTACAAAACAGAGTATATCATGAGAGGAAAATTTAAACTCACCAACTTACCAGAATGCATAAGTACTGAATGTGATATGCAAAGGAATTTTGGTATGATTGAAAAAAATAATTGATCTGAACTGTTCAATATCACAAATATTAGCACAATCATGACATGGAGAACTGTCAAGAAGGCATAACGAAACAGTTGATGTATGTAATAATGCATGAAGGGATGGCTGAGTTTGGTAAGCATGCAAAAAGTTATATTATATTAAACAAACCTGTTCTACTGTTGCATTTGTTAATCCAAAAATAAAGGGTTCGAAGAACTCTGAACGCTTTCGTATTTCACCAGAGGTAACAAATCTGAAAAACATTACAACTAAACAACCAAACTTGTCATGAGATATACCAAGGAGAAAGACACATTAATCCCTAAAAAATTTTACCCCCCTCTCACCATAGTTGGAAATTGACTGATCTCGACTCCTTAGTATCAACTCATCCTGACTGACAAAGGGGAAATTTGTGTTAAGAAGCTCAGAGTCATTTAAATTTCAATAGATGTAGGCAACTACAAAATTTGGATTCTGTATATGTGGCATTAAAAAGGGAAACACAGCAATTTAAAAGAGGAAAATATCAAGGCAAAGTAAAAGGATGTACACACCTTATGGAATCTTCATTTCCTTGAAGAGCAGAGTCCAGCTGCTCTAGGAATAACTGAAAATTTTATACATAAAAGCACATATAAAAAATATTGGTGTTAGAGATGGGAAAACATAAGCAAAGTGCTTCACGAAGAAAACTGTCAACCTAATATCAATATATCTAAGATAAGTAATTGTAGAAGTAAACAATATATCAATACATTTCTCTCAAAACGTCCTCATCAAATAGAAAGAAAATATCGCAAAAAAAAATTATACATGAAAACTAAGCCTTCAGATAGAGAAGAAAATAAAATGCACCCTATAAATTGAAATATTTATAGCTTCCTTACTCTCTATGGTCAATTGGGCATTAAACCTAGAGTTATTTTAAACCAGATAAATGCTAAGGGTTTAGTCCTGAAGAAAATATGAAAATGCATGAACGACATTAAAACAGCTAATAATAAATTGTAAAATAACCCCCTCATAATGTCTTGAGTTTATAATTCAATTTTGGAATGGTAAAGAAGAAGACTGTCTGGAAATAGTAAAAGTGGTTGAAACACCACGACGGCTAAATATTTCCCAGAAAATTAGGGGGCTTCTGTGTGTGTGTGTGTTGGGGGGGGGGGGGGGGGGGGACAATAACAATTCAGGGAGGTGCAGAATTACAAGTTGACTATAAAAGTGATTTTCCAGAAAAACTTTGCATGAGATGGCAGTTAAAGATGTCTACGGTAAGTATACACCTAAGATTTGTTACAATGAGGTAAAATGCACAAAAAATAAGTCATTTCATTAAATGGAATAAAAAAACTATTTCAGTAAAGAAAATAAAAGATAGAATTTTTTAATAGTTTACCACAAAAAAGTCTTCAAATGTAAAATCTGCATAACCTAAGCCCTGAAGTGTCTTTCTACATTCTTCAACATTGCCTTTGATACGATCAACCTCAGCACGGTCTTGTGATTCCAAAATATGCTCCTATTAAGTATTAAAAAATTATAACTCACAATACCTAGGGAAAATGATGTGCCTCCAACACGAAGCTTGGAGACAAATTAGAAGAATATAAAAAAATACAAGAGGTACTATGACATACAAGGTATGAAAACATAAAACTCCGGAAAAAACAGTTTCCATCTCCTCGTGTTCTTCTAATGGCAGCATATTGTTGCTCAAGTACCTGCATTAAGGATAACCATCAATGCCTCCTTTTTGGAAAGATAAATAACTAAATAAGAGAACAATTGTGGCATCAAGGAGCAAAATGTACGCACAACCGTAAAAGCAAGATACCTTTATTTTTTCTAGCAAGATCGGACTTCCTGATTCATATTCAGCTGCCAACATAGAGAGTGGTTCCTGCAGTTCCATATCACAAATTTTCTTGGCATCACATGTAACTAGTAAGTTTAGCAAAAAGAATTAAGTTGCCTTGCACCATGATATTCATGCAAAGCCAAAATATGAATCAAACAGACAAAAAAGGCCCAGTTATTTTTGAATATCATGCTACGTAAATGAAAAGAAAAAGTAATTTTGGCAAGTAAATAGGAAAAAACTAAGTAACAGATAATACCAAGACTTGCATCCTAGTTAGTTAAGCAGCCAAAAATGGTTATGTAACTCATGTAAAAAGTCTCGACCTGAATATATGTAGAAAATACCGACCATTCTTCATTGGCATGGCCGAACAATCAGCACTTGACAAGGAAACAACAATCAAGGAATGACATTGGAAATTAAGTGACACCATAAAGATAGTAGGATGAAACAAAAGTCAAATAGCAACACAAAAGATACCACATATATAAACTGGTAAACTGAAGAACAGAAATGGACAGACTGTCGTTTATATAATGCACATCAACAAACCGAAAGTTAAATAAAGAAAGCAAGAAATGAGACCCAAAATATAATCCAAATGCAATTATGAAACCATGTTTAGAAATCTCAAAGAATTATGTGTTTTCCTCACCTTGTCACCAACAAATGGAACTTTCTTGGCTTCCTCAGCATGAATGGCAGATTGTTGTTGCATGATATCATCATCTGCAAAATTTTCCCAGTCATCACCTTCAGAAATGGGAATGGACACGGAACACTCCTCTTCCGAAATGGGAATGGACACAGCAGACTCCTTTCCAGAAATTGGAATGGACACAGCAGATTCCTTTTCCCCATCAGTTACCACTCCCTCCTGCTTTTGCATTTTCCTTCACACGAATTCAAGTACTTTCAGGTTTATTAATAACCTCTGCCACCTAGCGTGAACTATATATCTGCACTTACTTAGAGAAATGTAAAACAAACATGCTTCATAAAAAGAAGAAACTTCCCAAGCAGACAAAGGGTTAAGGTCTCCACTTATTGGAAAATTCACCACATTAAAGAACTATTCATCTCCATAACTAATCATGAACTAAACCATTCAAAATAGAAGATCCCAGGCCCCATGCATTTCATATATCAGGGTTGCCAAAACAAACAAAAAATCATTAGTATTACGGATTAATGATTCTACAAGGAAGCACTGGAGTCAGAAAGCACCATAGAAGCTCGTTTCATGTTCTTGTTTGCAAAGTTCTAAAATCCCACCACCAGTGTAAATTATAAACAGTCCAGAATTTACAACTAGTAATCATGAAACCCAGAAATGAAAAATGACAAATATAGCGGCGATCAACTATACAATTTAGACATGACACATCCATGCATGACGACTCAAAGTTCCATAAACTGCAATGGATTTTTACAGAATCTATATCATCGTGATTCTAATTTTCCCACTTTCCAGACCCATTAAAACATTTTCTAAGCAACAAGATTCTGCTAAACAAAATCAATACGAATCACTATTCTGAACTGAAAATCGTAACAAAAAGGAACCCCTTTCATTCTTTAAACGAATAGAATAACAATAACAAGGATGAGAGTATGAAGAAATCTGAGCTTACCAGAAATTGAAGATTTAGGATTTGTTTTGTCTTGGGCAAATTCTCAGATCGAAAGCAAAGTGCTACGAAAGGAATCCCCTTCCGGCGACCATCTCCTTTAATCTATTTATTTAACCATACGGAAAGATAAGTGTTCCGTACGCTTACTGGTTCCTACCAATTTTACATCTTCAACTTTTCTTGGGCTTTTCTGTTAAAAATTATTTGGGCCCTGGATCCACTGTAATCCTTTCGCTATGGGGCCGGAAAGTAAACGGAAATAAAGATATAATTTGAGAGTTTATTGTTCGATTAAAATTTAATTAAAGATCGAATTAAAATTTCCAATATCATATATAAGAATTTACAATTCAACATATTTAAGGATGGTTATTTTATATGATTTAGTTCAACTGGATCGAATTTTTTAAGGAAAAATTAGATTCGGTTCGATTTATTTTGGGTTTTTATTGAGAAAAACATTAGGTCAGATCGAATTCGAATCTAAGGTGTAAAATAGTCGATTCAAGACTAATTATATAATTTTAATTTTAATTTTTAGATATATTTATAATAATACTTATGTATTTTTATTTTTTATAATTTAGTCCTTAAAATTAAATTTCCTATTTACAATTTAGTTTTTAAAATTATAATTTTTTATAATTAAGTCCTTTAAATTATTTTTATAGGTCAGGTGGGGGTCATGTTTAGGATATTTATTTTCAAATTAGTAAGATTTTTAAGAAAAATATTCAAATCAAATTTAAAATATTTATGTTTGGATGAAATTGGGATGAACCAAAATCCCAACCTATACCCATTTCTAAATATATTTAAACATTTACTATTTTTAATTTTGAAAAATGAAAAGATCTATAAATATTGTATAAAACAGACTAGAAAAAAGTTAAAAGCAATTGAATCCCAACCACATGTTACTATATATTTTTATTTATGTAGTGTAGCCAGTGAATTGCGTGCATGTGAGAAACATGTGCACCGTTGGGTTGCCTATTTCCTTTATTTATTTATTTGCCTTTTTTGTTTTCAAGTGGATTTGGAATTTTCAGTGACTCAGTGTCTCAACACCAAATTGATTTTTGCCTTTATTGGGATTAATTTACTACTCAGTACCTAAGTTTAGTTACAGGATTTAAAATAGTAATTAAATAATTTTTTTTATCCAATTTAGTATCTCATACATTTTCTTTGTCTAAATCGATAACTAAATTTGATACTCGATACATATATTAGTACATAGTTGAGCATCAAAATGTATGTTAAAAGCAAAATTTTCGAATCGGTTTAATGGCTAATTGAATACTCAAATTGTTTTATATTATATAAGTTTAAATCTCGATATAAACCGTATTTTTATTTAATAAAACAAATGTGCAAATTAAAAGTACCAAAAAATGCAGTAAATATATATCGTATTATCTGAATTTAATTTTAAAGTTTTAATTCAGATACGAATAGTCGAATATATATATTTACCCAAAAAAATCCAATCTCCTGACAATAAAACCCTAAAATGTCCTCTTCTAAATATCCTCCACCATTTCCCCATTATATAGTTTCTCCCCAAATATAGTGCACCCTCACTTCAATCTCACTCTCTTTGATCTGCTCCTGTCTTAATCCCAAACATCTCTCCATTGAGTACTATTTACATATTAGTATCAGCTTTTGTTGGTTGTGTTTCCGGAGGAAAAAAAAGGTGGATCGAAGGCATGGAAAACGTCCACTTCCATCCGAAACATCGGAGGAGAAAACCAAATCAGCAGCAGCAGCAGCAGCTTCATGGACTGAATCTGATGATATGACGGCCATGGTTACTGCTCTTACTCGAGAGATAAGACCCGATGAGTTGCAGCAGCTTAGCTTCCCACAACCACCATCAGCACTGACACAAGTCCCTGCAGCTCAAGATCAAGGTATATACTATATATTATACATCCAAAATCAAGCAGCTAAACTGTTTTAACTTGTTTTTTTTCACTTCTGTTCTGTCGTCTTTCGGATGTTTTAACTTGTGTTGTTCGTATCAGCCACGATCTATATCTATCTCTATGTTCTCCTTTCTTTTCTCACTGTTCTTCAAAATTTTCCTCTTCATATATATATAGAGAGATCTAGCTAGAGGCTCTATGAAAATGGAAACAAAAAGAAGTCTCCACGCTAGGGTTAGTCAAGTTCAATGTATCCACCGGCTAAAACCAAATACTACTTTCCGTAAACAACTGTCTTTCTTTCCACCAATAAAATGAAAATCAGAGTACTGTACTGTGTTTACACTATATATTCTTCCGTGCTACCTTTTTTCTCCAGTTTTTTCATATAAAAAATTGTTTTTTCTGGTCAAAGAACAAGCTAGATGTAAACTTCTTATCGATTTAAGACAGGATAAGCTTTAGGAATTTCCATTCGTGGGATGCTTTTGTTTCTTTGACCATGGAACATTTCTTTGCCTTTAAATGTGCCTAACTTTGAAAGAAACTGCGCTAGGAAATCTGGGTTTCGAGCTTTTTTTGCCGTAAGTTTCTTGGAAACTTGTTAGCTGATGATTGGAAGAAGGAGAGTAGTGATGTAAATTACATTGGAACCGCCATGATTGCATGTAGCTTTTAGTCCAAATTGCTTGTTAGAAATTTATATAAAACAAATGATTGTCTGTTTTGTTTTGTTTACTTGGTTTGGTTAACTTTTTCCAACATTGGTCACCAAGTTTCGGTTCCCTTTGTGTCGTGATTGCATGCAAAAATACCATGCAGAGAACTCTAACAAGTCTTTTCTGAATGTGAAGAAAGCACGAGGAAAAGACATTACCGAGGAGTAAGGCAAAGACCATGGGGAAAATGGGCGGCAGAGATTCGTGATCCAAAGAAGGCTGCTCGAGTGTGGCTAGGCACTTTTGACACAGCTGAAGATGCAGCCCTTGCATATGATAGAGCTGCCCTCAAGTTCAAAGGCACCAAGGCAAAGCTGAATTTTCCTGAACGAGTCCAAGGGAATCGAGAGGTGAACCATTTAACCGGTCCGGGAAATTCGAGCACGGTCCATTCCGAACAAAATCCTACGCCAGTAATCGAACCTTCACCATGGTCGACTCAGGATTCTTACACTCACTTATCTCAATATGCTCAGCTCCTCTCAAGTACTAATGATGCTGATATCTCGTATTACACTTCGAATCTCTTCAACTTCAATCAAGAGCCGTTATCTCCTCAATTCTCTTCAATGTCAGCATCTTCCACCCTCCCATCACAGTACTACCACCCAGACCTTACAAGATTTTCGACGAATTACGACAACTCCTCCGGTCCGGATTATTATCCTCAGCAATACGCGAAGGAATTTGATCCTAGTAACAGAAGCAAGTAGACAAATCTAGCTTCTCATGTTCTTATATCAAGAATACCACATTCCGAGTCAGCTCTATGCTCTTACGAATCTCTTTAATTCTTATTTCATGCATGATTTCTCCTGGTGCCACTCTTTGTAAAAGAATTACATATGTACACTGTAATTCAGAGATATGAATAGGGAGTGGGAGTTTGCTTCTATTTTTATCATTTTCTTAATGCATCAGAAAGTAGACTGGAGGAGAAAGACTATAATGGTCAGCTTCCAAGGTTTTTCTTGATGTTATGATGTAAACTAGCTAGAGAAGAGTGAAGACTTTGCTTTAATTAGTGTCATTTTCAAGTAATATAAATATATATTCTTATTCTTGTGTGAAACATAGTAATCAATGATAATGCAAGTTACCAATAATCAGGTGTCAACATAGTCAATTCGAGTTTTAATATTGTGTAAATAGAGAAAAATTAGGTTTAGAATGCTATTCAAAATATACCTTCGTAAAACTCGATTCAGATTAATCAACTAATAAGTCAAATACTAATGATTGTATATCAACATCCCGATGAATGTCTATAACTTATTGACTACACGAGGAAGCAAGTGTGTTCATAAGAACCCGAAGTGATATACCGATTTACTAAACCATTAACAAAAAAAATCTATAAAAAAAACTAGAATTTAATAAAATTAGTCAAAATAATATGATAATCGTATTAATTATTACAAGTTGTTATGTGTGGCTAATTAATCAATCCATATCCTTCCCTATTCTTTTTGACTAGTACATAATAGTTTAAACATTAAATTAATTATAATTTTGATGGTCGGTAACTTTTGATCAAATGTATGTTGAACTGGTTAAAATATTCTTGATTGAATAAAGGTTTGTTTTCTTTTTATTACTTAAAGTCTTGAAAGAACTTGAAGGTTGGTTTAAATAATTAATGCTTTCCAAGTCTGAAGTTTGAAACTGACCAACTCCTTTGTATCTAGCCTAGGGTAAATTATAGCCATGATGATAAGACACTAAGGGAACAGCTAGATCTTAATTTATACCAACTACATCGTGGGATTGTCTGCTACCAGATAGATATCTAGGAAAGATTATTTCATTCAGATTGTGAACATACAAATGGTGAAATATACATATAGTGTATTATAGATATTACACAGTCCTCTAAACCTAATACTTAATTTAGGGTTTGTAGACGAAAATAATTTTATGCATTAATAATATAAATTAAACGGTTAAAAGTTTAGAGTAGATATAGATTAGTTTAAGAGTTTATAATTTAAGTATAACGGTTAAAGTTTAAAGTTTATATGTTAAATTTTAAAACTTTTATAATAGCACGAGCCCTCTAACCTAAGTGGTTAAAGGAACGGTTGTTGTTTTTAGAGGTCACGGGTTCGAGCACCAATAACTCCAATAGAGTGATTGAGCGATTAATATCAAATAATAGAAGATTATATTCTAAAACAGATACTTCTGTGATCACTATTAGTTAATTAAAAAAAATTTAATATTAACCAAAGAAATGATCAACCCATTTTCTTAAAAAAAATCTCTGTCTCACCACGTTTTCCAATCAAATAGGAGTCTGAGTCGAACCAATCCCCATCCCAATGAAAAGTATGGGTCACTTCTTCCGTGTAATAGATTGATTTCGCCTGCTTGCCTGCCTGACTGTTGGCTGTTGCTTGTAATTTGATAAAATCAGCCTCTCATTCCATGTGGCTTTCCACTATATTGGTCCTTGACTATCAGCAAAATCACAGGATTTCAACTTGCCTTGGCCATTTCTAGACAGGAATACTTATCGTTGTAATGATTCCATATCAAACGTTTTATCAGATGGGATTTAAAGTAAAAAATTATATACATAAAATATATTTTTAACAATTTTTAATTCCAATTTTTTTTATAATTTTTTTAATAAATATAAATTTATAATTTAAAAATGAATGATTTAATAATTCAATTAAATATATATTCATTCGCTATATATATCTTAAGTTATATTAATGATTTTACTTATATGGGAATAAGACAAAAGCAAAACCCTATTGTGTCTTTCACTTGATCAAAATCACGACACTGGTTTCCACGAACCGGCCAAGACATGTCATTAACATCACATGATCAGTATCTTCATCGTATCACAAACTAAATGACAAACAACTTTTTTATTGATTTGTAGTAATGTGAAGTATTAATTATAACACTAGTTTTAGCATGTTATTTAGCAGGAAAAATGAGTTTTATTAAAATCTTTAATTTGGATCAGTATTATTATGTAAATTTAAATATAAAATTTAATTGATTTAGCGAGATAAACAAATAATACAAACAGTAGTATCAATTATCATTCTTAAACCGAGAATTAAAAAAATAAAAAACAAAAAAAAATATACAAATCATATCGTTGTAAATGAAGAAAATTAAAATAAATTTTTTTATATATTAAAATTTTATAAAAATATAATTTAAATTAATTAATTAATTAATTATAAATAATTAAATTAAAAATAATTTTAAACAAATTATTTTTTTAAAGTCTATGAACCCAAGCATATTAAACGAGAATAAAATCATAAATATATCCCTTTAACAATCGAAGGTGGGTCCATAATAATTAATAAATAAAAGTATAGCGCTGATGAGAATTTTGAGCTATTTGCATGCTTAGGAACATGGGTGATGTGTCCAAATAAATTTAATTGAAAGTGTTGAAGAATATTTAATATTAGAAAAAAAGGTTACACAAATCAGGGTTAAATGAAATTCACATAAAATAAATTATTTTACACGTGGCAACAAAATTTAGTAAAATAGTAACATGATTTTCAGTTGGAATGATGTGGGGGAGTCTAATGATGAATTGACCATTAAACAAAATGCATTCAGAAGCTCAAGTGGGCCTTGGTCTACTTGGGAAGGAAGTTGAGTTTGGTGGGCCATTCCAATACTACAAAGCCCGAGAACTCGCAAAACGACACAAGTAAAAATTAAAACATTTTTTAATTTTATATTAAATTTAATTTTTAAAAATTACTATTTATTTTTAATAAAATAATTTTATTTCAAACCTTTTAAACAATAAATGATAAAGTTTCAAAAAATATAAAGTATTAAAAACTTTTTTCCCAAATAAAAATAATTAACAATTTAAATTATAAAAATCAATAACCGTAATTTATACATTTTTTACTCATAAATTATTTAAACACTTTAATTTATATTAATTTTTAATTGTCCGGTTAACCTTTCTTACTTCTCAGTCCTTTATTAGTAAATTCACTGATCTAGTGACGTCATCCGCGTGAAAAATGACGTGACGTTCTGCTCCTCTTCCCAATGCGTCGACAAAAGTCTCTCCTCTCTTCCCTTGTCCGGTTTTGGGGTCCACACATCAATTCCAGATGCATTGCATTTCCACCATCCTGACGTGCCCTAACCTACTTTCGGCTTCTGTCCGTCAAAGTTTGCGGCTGCTCAGCTCATCCCTTTCGACGGCATGAAATGCTCTTTTCCGTTACCAAATAAAATTGAACGAGTCTGTTCTGTCTTTTTCTTTTTTTTCTGGTACACGACCAAAGATTGCGATCTGTCTTGATTTATTGCCAGATCTGAAAACTCAGGCTCTGATCGCACGCAGGAAAATCAAAATCGTACACACCTTTTTCTTCCTTTTATCGTAAACATTTAATTAGATACTTTTAATCAAATATTAAATTTTATTAAAATAATAAGAAATATATAAAAATAAAAATATTTATTATATAAAAATATTGAAAAATAAAGAGAATTCTAGCGTTAAATCAGTTTAAATTTATGTTTAGAATAATATGATTAAAGATTTAAGTTATCTATTAATTCTAAATTTTAACCCTATAATCTGTTCATTTAATTGCAACCGCAGATAAACGAATTCTGAAACCATTTTAGAGTGCTTCAAATGTCATGGCTTCTTTAAGAACATTGGATTGGCTCGGTCATCTTGGTGTTTGCTCAATTTATTGGATATAAATCTTCACCAACATGAGTTTAAATCATCTGAATTTTCTCTTTTAATGTTTCAGTTTCTCTTGTTTTGTTTTTTTTCATTATTATACTTTTGGATATTTTAAATTTTTAAATTTTAAAATAAATAAATCTCGATGATACCTATTTGTTGAAAAAAAAAACTAATTACTTCTCTCTTTCAAATAGATCCGATGAAAATGATGTGTTTTGGATTTTTATGGATTCCAGTGCGGTATAATTTCCTTTGCTCATCATGCGGGGGAGGAAAAAGAAAATCATGCAAGGATGATTGCAAAGGACAGGCCAGAAACAACACAACGGGAATAGAGAGAGCAAAAATCAATATGAAATATCTAAAAATATTTTTTAAAAAATATATATAAAATTTTACAATTTTAAAATTGATATAAATTATAATTTTAGAAAAATGTATTTACAAAAATAAAAAAATAAAACCAAATAAATAAACTTTTAAAAAACTATGTTGGCAAAATAAATTTTAAATCTTCCTTGATGATTATTGCAGCGTGTATGTATCGACACTGAGTGAAGGGTAGTGATTTTGTCTCGTGGAATTTTATGATAATTAAAGCAGAGAAGCATGATATTGCAATAAGAGGAATAGAAGTATATTTTGTCATATTATTGATAGATATGAAAAATATATTTTATAAAAAAATATTTTAAATTTAAGTAAACGTAAAGTATAAATTTTATAAAAATATTCATAAGTGACAAAAATTTTAATTTTTAAAGTTGAGTTATTAAATTAAAGATTTAAAAGTTGAATGATTAAAATAAAAATAAAAATAAAAAAATTGAGTGATAAATAATATATTTTACCGTAAAATCAATCTGCTATTCTATACCAAAATTTACTACTGATGTAGCGTACTTTAAATGTGAGTCTTTAATATCCTACACTAAAAATAAACTACCCGGACCGGGACAGCACCAATGTACTACCTGATGTGGTCTAATCTTCGTAGTCATTTCTTTTGAGGCGTAGGCTGGGGCTGCTGCTTTGAGCCTTTGACGCTTTAATCTTTATTGGTAAGCTTTTCAGGAGCTTACAATCGCAACTAAACATGAGAAAATACAAAGCGGAGTCATTTCAAAGAAAAATTATATCATGGTCTGTTACATCACGTATTTATAAGACCGACCAATAAAAAATATTCATCTTTTCATGTTATATTTTTTTCCAAATCATTCTTCACTTGAAAAATTAAAAAATAATGAGGTGGCTAGTTTTTATTGATCGATCCCATAGATGACATGGTGGGACTGACCCATGATATAATTTCTCCATTTCAAAATTATTCTTTGGCATCTAGCCATTAATAAAATTAGAAGGGAAATTCATTTTAATTGAAATTACAGATTTAATTTACATTTTCGATCACGATATTTTATTTTACGAGTTATTTATGTTTTTTATGATAGATATTTTTTATTATCTAATAAAATTTAAACACTTAATTTGATTTATTTTTTAAATAAAAAATTAAAATATAGAATAATAAAATATATTAATTTAATAATATTTAATTTATCTAAAAATCTAATTCTAATCCTAAATCTTTAAATTCTTTCATTCTAAATATTGATTCAATTACTATTGACTATTATTATATTCACTGAATTTTCTTTACCGTAAATTATATTTCGTCCTGAAAAAATCGACAAATGAGCGATCGATTTTATCACTAACGATGAGATACCCGACACTTAAACGATGAACCATCGATATGATTTTGATATTTGATTGAAAAAATTTAAATTTAAATTTTTTTAAAAAGAAATCTTTTTTTAAATAATTATTAAAAAAAAAAACTTAAATAGATCAAAATAAAAATTTAACCGTTGTTTAAATGAAAAAAATAAATAAATGTGTTGTGATTGCTGGGCTTTCATCCGAAAATGAATGGGATGATATTAAAAATTATATACTGGGTTTTTATTGTATGTAAGGGGATTTGGATTTTAAAAATTGGGCTGAAAACAAATTTATATTTGCAATTTTAAAAATATAATTTAAATATTTATTTAACGAATAAGATTTTATTTTATATAAAATTTAAATTATATATGCATTTGTTTCGTGTTCTACATTTTGTGTAATTGTTTTAATTTTTCTTATATGTTTTATACTTTTTTTGTCGAAAAAAATTAAATATATTTTATGTCATGTCACGTATTATTGCGTTTACATAAAAGTTTAATATACAAACATTTATATACAAATTTACATATTTAATTAGAAATTGTATTAATATATTTTTTCAAGGTTTAAATGTCGAGATTAATATATTAGTGAATGGGCTAAGTTTACAGGCCGAGGCAAGAATATCAGTAAAGAGGTCAGCCTTTTCGTGAATAAAGGTTTGAACTTTGAACAAACTTTGTTCAAACTAATACGACCAATCAATTGGGCTTCTTGAAATTTAATGGTCATGCAAGTCATTGTTATGTTCAAGTACCATGCGGTCCAGATAAGTTATAAATATGAACGGATATAAATTTTTATATTAAGAGAGTAAAAAATTAAAAGCGTAAAATTATAAAATTTTAAAGATATGACCTTAAATGAAAATATGACATCTAAGTTCCAACCACCTTAATGAGTAATGAGACCAGTCAATGCTCTGTCTTTATAACATTGGACCCATCATCCTTAACATGTTCGACATAACACAAGTTATGTATTAATGAACACACGTGAAGTGAGAGACCATGGTAGGGTCACTTGAATTATTTGTACAACTTTAGAGTGCATGAAGCATGAGCCATTTGCCTCAGCTGGTAGCCGCTGAACAATGCAAAAACCTCCGAAAACACCATGTAACCAACCGGAAAACGACCATAGGGAGAACGAAGACGCCGGTGCCGTGCACATGAGGTATTTCGCTGACCTCAAGTGTCTGCACTGTCCTATACTTGTACCTATGTGCTGAATATAGGAAAAATGCAGAAATTGATTATGGAAAGAACTGTAAGAAACCAGTAAAAGTAATTGAATTTCGCTTGGTTTATGTTCTGCGATAAGAAAAATTATATCATGGGTCAGTCTCACCACGTGTCCATGGGACCGACCAATAAAATTACCTATCTTTCCATGTCATATTTTTTTCCAAGTGATTTTTCACTTGAAAAATTAAAAAATAATGAGGTTGGTAGTTTTTATTGGTTGGTCCTATAGGTAACGTGGTGGGACTGTGATATAATTTCTCCTGGGATAGCCAAGAGAGTTGCTTATTTTCCAGGTTTCTCGTAAGTCGTAACCGATTTGACGATGCTGTTGATTATACTAGCAACGAAACATCCCAAGCCACGTGCTAGAGCAGCATATGCAGAGCCAATACTCTTCATTGCATCTGGAGCTTCCTGGTAGAGGAATTCGAGTAGGCCGACTACGGAAAACACTTCGGCTATACCGATCAGACAGTATTGGATATGCACTTTGATCAGTCATGGGAGTAAGGAAACTAAATTCGCAGCCATGTGTTATAGCGTAGCCTATTCGAAACCTTTCGAAAGCCCCGGCCCCGGCCCCTGATAAGATGGAAATAAACAGACCAATGCCTACTCTCTGGAGCTGAGAAGCACCATGAGGGTGACCGGTGATGCTTCGTGATATAGGAACGAATACGGAGTAATAGAGACACAGTATGAGAAATATACTAAGGCCAGGAAATACAGGCATGCATGTTACAGGGAGTTTCAGTTTCCCTTGTGAGTATTCAACGTATACGCCTGCTGTATCTAGAGTGTTATAAACTCTGTTAAGATGGCATTGATCATTATCGTGCAAGCCGGTATCGGAATAAGTTTAATGAGTATCTTCACTTCTTCTACTTGAGTCACCGTGCAAAGCCTCCAGGGACTCGGATCTCCCCCGTCTTCCTTCGCTTGGAGAGCTGCCTTGTCCAAGCATCTGCAACGCAAAAAAAGCAGTGAAATTCGATGGAGCAAATCAATTTGATCTGCCATTGAGAAATGGAACAAGAGCAGCATATACCTGAAATCATCAGTATGAGGTATCTTTCCACTGCCCTTTACAGCAGAATGTCTTCCAGGGAGCTCATAGAGGCCTACTAACTCGCTTTTCGTAAAAGGAGAACGTCGTTTCTTGATGGCGGCTACAAGAAGCTGTGCAACTCGGGTTAGGGGGCTTCCTCCGGGAAATCTATGCCTGTATAAAGGAGTACCTGCAAAGAATATCACGTTGGACATTCCCATAGCTATAGCTAACGAACCGAAGGCAGCTCCCCATCCGAACTCTATCTGAATGTAGACTACTAGAGTGACTGCCACAATTGCTCCAATAGTAACACGGAGGTAAAAGAAGTTGAAAAATCTATCCAGGAGGGTCTTAGAATCTATCCATCTATCCAGCCAACAATCAATTAATTTAACAGGATTAAACATTATGACTCGTTTAAATAAGGTAAAATGTTCGAATACTAATGTTATAAGAAAAATAATTGAACTAGAAGGATTATCTCATAATGAAGAGAGATTATATCATAGACCCGAGTCATCATGTCAGTCGTGGTCTTTAACCAATGAAAACCATCCATTCCACTATTAATCAGTCATGTCATTAATATAGTTTTCGAAAATTATATTTTTAAAATGACATGAAAAAGATGAGTGAAGATTCATTGATTGGAAAAAAATGAGTTGAAAGATAGTGGTGAAGTGGGTGATTATAATTGGATGGGATCACGGCTGACGTGGTAAGCTAGGCCTATGATATAATTTCTCAATAACGAGGGTCTATAATATCCGATTCGGATGTTTGATGTACCCAAACCGGTGACATTTACTTTCTGTTTTGGGCCTCTATTGTCCTTCCTTTGTACTGGGCCTTGATGAGCCCGTTTATGCTGGGTCTCTTTGTACTGTTTATGTATGTTAATGAAATATTTTTTTTTTTTGTAAATTTTTTATTTAAAGAGACCAAAGAGAATTTAGTCTCAATAATTTTTAAATTTATAATATAAAATTACTAATTTTATTCATTTCTTTTAAAAATTATTGATGAAATATTTTTCTGATAAAAGAAGGTTATAGTATATATTAAGACTTTTTAAATGGTCAACATGCTTATACTATTATTATTGAGATGGCCTAAATTGGTTCGTTTGTTTTGTCCTGTTTACATTATTTCATATTGTGTTCCTGCCGATCCCGACTTCCCACGTGTTATCCATTGCTACGAAACAAAACAGACCAGGCGCATGAAAAATTATATCGTTCACTCTCATCACTTGTCCATGGACCGACCAATGATAACTACCCACTTCATTAATTTTTTCATGTCGTATTTTTTTTCAAGTGAATCTTCACTTTAAAAATTAAAAAATAATGAGATAGATAATTATCATTGGTTGGTCCCATGGATGACGTGGTGGGACTGAGCCATGATATAATTTCTCCGAGGCGCAGGATTATTAATTTTGCAACTAATACCCTCCACCAATTAGAAGACGACACGTCAACGTAAAAACCAGCTCTTCTGGTATATGACCCACAGATTTACCAGAACCAACTAGCGCCCATGCAAACTCGGCTTCCGAATTAAACCCGGATCCGAATCGAACTCAGATAATCACGGCTCGGTTCGACTATAAAACTGTGTTATGTGCAGGTTACTTCGCTAATCAGTCTTAAGAATAACAATTTAGCTTTTAAATTTTTAATCTTTCCAACTTTTTCTCGGTGCCGAGAAAATCACAAAAAATTAAAGTAAAATGATTCACTCAGTTTGCCACTTTTCTCTTTAATCTACTACCTCTCTCCTTTTTCTTTGCTGATCTTCTGCATTTTGAATCTCGAATCTGGTAATTAATCTTCTTTTTTTACCTTTAATCTCATTGTTTATACTTTGTTGTTGGGTTATCCGTCGCATTCTTGTTGATTTTCATTATTGATTTGAGATTCTTCATCATTTTACAATTCCTACTTTTTCCATTTGATTTTCAGCTGTGAACCGATAGGAAACTATCTAATCCGAGGCACCATGGAAGCAGACGACAAGATTTTGAACATGGGTATTCTCATAGTGGCCACGCTTGTAGTGGCCAAGCTCATATCTTTCCTTATAATGCCCAGATCTAAGAAGCGGCTGCCGCCAGTGATCAAATCCTGGCCGGTAATCGGTGGGCTCCTTCGATTCATGAAAGGGCCCATCGTGATGCTCCGGGAGGAGTACCCAAGGCTTGGCAATGTTTTCACGTTGAACTTGTTTAACAAGAAGATAACATTCTTGATTGGGCCTGAGGTTTCAGCACACTTCTTTAAGGCTTCTGAATCAGACCTCAGCCAACAGGAGGTCTATCAGTTCAATGTGCCTACTTTCGGACCCGGTGTGGTGTTCGATGTTTATTACTCAGTGAGGCAAGAGCAATTCCGGTTCTTTACGGAGTCCCTTAGAGTTAATAAACTTAAGGGTTATGTGGATCAGATGGTTACAGAAGCTGAGGTAAGTGATATTCATACGCATTTCTTGTAGTTTATAAATTGTCTATTATTTGATGACCCCATATCTGAACCTAATAAAGAAGCGACAATAATTCGATAGTGTTAGAGTAACATGAGGTTTTGCATTTCTGTTATTGAGTAAATTGAAGTTTGGTGAATGATATAAATGAATCCAATTGAGTTAAAGTACTTTGTTTATTCCAATGTGGATCATGTGGACTTGGAGATAGAAAGAGACTTCTTAGTAGTTGTGATTTGTGCATAAACTAGTGAGAAGGGTTGTTATTACTTGATGATTTATTGTGCATAACTTGCTAAGTTTGGTTCGTGTGTTTTGTCTAACATGGTAGATGATTTTCTGTTTTCGGTTATATGGTTCCATGTTTCGTATGTTCAATGCCGCTACTCCATAGTTTTGATTTTGTTTTCTAATAATTATGGAATTGGGCAGGACTACTTCTCGAAATGGGGGGATAGTGGTGAGGTGGATCTCAAGTATGAACTGGAGCATTTGATCATCTTGACGGCTAGTAGGTGTCTCTTGGGTCGAGAAGTACGTGATAAGCTTTTTGATGATGTGTCTGCACTCTTCCATGATCTTGACAATGGCATGCTCCCTATCAGTGTAATCTTCCCTTACCTGCCTATCCCTGCTCATCGTCGTCGTGATCGAGCTCGAAAGAAGCTTGCTAAAATCTTTGCAGATATCATTTCTTCTCGTAAAAGTGCTGGCAAGTCTGAAAATGACATGCTGCAATGTTTCATTGAATCTAAGTACAAAGATGGTCGCCCAACTACAGAGGCTGAAGTAACTGGCTTGCTCATTGCTGCGCTCTTTGCCGGGCAGCATACCAGTTCCATTACCTCAACTTGGACAGGTGCTTATCTCCTTCGTCATAAGGAGTTCCTATCAGCTGTGGTTGAGGAGCAGAAACAACTAATGCAGAAGCATGGAAGCAAGGTTGATCATGATATTTTATCTGAGATGGACACCTTGTATCAGTGCATTAAGGAAGCCCTGAGACTTCACCCTCCACTTATTATGCTTCTACGCAGCTCACACACTGATTTTACTGTAAAAACCCGAGATGGAAAAGAGTATGACATCCCAAAGGGTCATATTGTTGCAACATCACCAGCATTTGCAAACAGGCTTCCTTACATTTACAAGGATCCAGACACATACGATCCTGACAGATTCCGTGTTGGGAGGGAAGAAGACAAGGCGGCAGGGGCGTTCTCGTATATTTCCTTCGGAGGTGGCAGGCATGGTTGCCTTGGTGAACCGTTTGCTTACCTTCAGATTAAGGCTATATGGAGCCATTTGTTGAGGAATTTCGAGTTGGAGCTTGTGTCACCTTTTCCTGAGATTGACTGGAATGCTATGGTGGTTGGCGTGAAGGGAAATGTGATGGTTCGTTACAAGCGGCGACAGCTCTCTGTCGATTAGGAATAGAACCTTTCTGTCGATTTGCAGTTTCGATTCTTGTCCTTTAACATGTTGGCTTATTTTGTTCTGTTTTCAAACTCTGGTTTATTTCTGAGCAGTCTCTGGATTCTATTTTCTAATCGTTTTTTGCTATTGATATAAATATTCATGATTAGTTCATGAGCAAAAACTTTGTTCGTGGTGTTCTCTGCTTGGAATGAAAGTCACGTAAAACTTAGTTTAGTTCAAAATAACTATTGCTGCTCAATGGCTTAATGTGGACGGTTAAGGCGCCATCCATTTATACATCCTGGTATGTATTTTCATATGTAAGCTTCTACACAAAACTTAGATTTTGAAAGAAAATTTCAGAATTCAGTAAAAAGGAAATACCTAGCTGGACATAGTACGATGAGGTTGCCTGGTGAGGCAGTGAATGTGAAAGAACACCAGCATCACCAAGGTTTCAAGTCCCCAACCGGTCCTGCTGTCCAGTTCAAAATCTTTTCCCCAGGCTTCAAGTAGGTACTCTTCTGATGCGGCAATTTACGAGCTAGGCCATTCAATATTTGATGGAAAGCATCTCCAGGCAGTGCAGGCTGCGGAAACAACATGGCTCTTTTCATCGAAGGATTAGCGAGAAGCCTCTGTTTCCTTAAAATTACTTCGGGTGGTATAGATGTGAGAATAGTATCCAACTTATGAACATCTTCTTCGGCAACAAACACTCCAATCTCCTCCCAGGGGATAGCATCAGCAAAGGGTAAAACTATATCATCGGCTATGATAACAGGAATGCAGCCAAATACAACCGCTTCGACTAGCCTCGGACTCCAGGGTGCCCATCCTAGCGGGCACAAGCAGAATACAGCTCGTTGCATATCCTCATAGTAAGTTGTTGGATGTTCGGTGGAGATGTCGAAAAGTGGATTGTTCTTAAAATTCTCCCATACAGCTGCCCTTGCACCTCTGCCAATCACCAAGGGAGACACTGAGTGTTAACAGCCAACCTAACAGACTCAAAAGCTGCAACAATGATTTACCAAGGCGCACAAAAGAAACATACCTTGCATAGTAGCCACCTTCTGGATCATTATTTACGTCATAAAACAATCCACGAAAGTAGACGAAAATAGACCGAGGAGTATTGAGTGGAATCTTGCGGGCTTGCATCTTTTGAGGGGGAGCATAAGGAGGAATCGTGATTGAACCATCGTTCAAACACACATGATTCCTTTGTCCAAAAGTCTGAACCAACGTAGCACGCTGCAGAATCGGAAGGATCCCCCGCTTGATAGCTTTCTCTTCCTGATAATGGAAGCATGCTCCGAAATCATGTGGCACAACGAAGAAATGATCAGCACCCTCCGTTCGATTCCAGTAAGGCCAGCTCGAGGAAACAAGCTGTATTGCACTTCTCACCATCCGCGGGGACTTGAAGGGCAATGGCAAGCCTGTAGGTGTAAGATCACAAGTAGCATAGATAGGGGTATAAAACCAATCGGCTTCCTCCGGATTCAGGGTCCGAACAGGACTGGATAAAAGAAACCTGTGCATATAGATCTCAGCAGCAAACATATGTGAAAGACATCTAGGATCTTTCTGAAGGATTTTCTTGTTGTATTTGCTCGGAAGCTCGTAAACATACACTTTCAACCTTCCTACAGGATCATCTTCCAAGACATCACCAGCACTTCCTACATTATTCAAACCAACAACTTTTAAGCAACAGAGACACCAAGTCAAGGAGTAAAAAACAAAAGGAACAAGCATAAATCTAACCAGAAATCCTCTCCGTTCGAGGGTTGCGTTCAGCAGCAATGCTCCAGGCGAAGGCTAAAGCGAGAAAAAGAAAACCCCACGTCCATTTCCCCATTTTCCTTCAGAATCAGAAGCACTAGGAAGGGAGATGGAGGAAGGACAATAAAAGCAGGCATATTTAAGAGAAACGTAAATGGCATGTGTTTCATCAAATATGGTGGGATGTCATTAGTAGTGGTTGAGTGAGTTTTCTTAGAGTTAAGGTTACATTAGTTTTGGGGCGTTGGATGAGGAATGGAGGTTTCCAGTTAGGGAATTGAAAGTGAAAACTGGGAGGCATTGCTTCAAGGAACGGAGAACACATTTTTTTATAACATGATGTTTGAACTGTTCTGTAAGAAATAAGGTAGAAGCAATGTTTAGCAGAGTTTGTTTTGCCGGTTCGATGACAGGTTCATGTCCATCAGCTTACTGGGGTTGAACCACGTCGAACCATCGTGTTTTCCTATAGGAAATTGGGCGTATTTGCTCCTTGTGAGGTGGCTGTTGTTTTTATGGGCTAAATTTCAAGCTAAAAGATGTAGACACTGCCATTTTCGTTATTAATTAGTAATAAATTTAAAAGAGATTTTTTTAATTATATATCGACCGAATTTTATTAGAAAGTAAAATAAAGAACAGTCTAAAAATTAAATTTATAATAATAAAAAAGCATAATAAATTTAAATTAAAAAAATAAAAAAATATCTGACCAACCAAATACTTCCAGTAAACTGTAAGACAATAATAAAAATAAACACCGAAGAAATAAAAGCAAAGAGTAAGATATTTTAAAAGATAAAACTTGTATTATTTATATATATAGTGTAAAAAAGAATTACATAGGCTTGTATATAATTAAAATCTAAATTTTTATTTTTAAAACTTTGAACCCTAGATTATGATTGACCTACATGTTTCTATTTAAAAATTAAAATTTAAAATTTTAAACCCTAAATTATAACTATAACTCATAAATTTTAAACTATAAAATTAAACAAATCTATAACTCTTAAAACGAAAAGATTGTATAATCTAAAGACTATGTATAGTCTTAAGACGACCATAAAATAATATGTTTATAAATATTTTTAACTTAAATATCATTTATTTTTTACTGAAATTATTTATCAATTCGAATAAATTTTAACAGTAAGAAATAAGATGCCTTGCGCAGATGGATAAAAAAGTAAGCAATTAATTAAGTTTAATGGTACACCTAAACATTTATACTTAATCTTTGGAGTATCCGTAGGGGTGTAAACGGACCGAGCTTGAACGGATAAGGGTATGTCCGTGTTCGTTTATTTATTTTTGAAGGTGTTCAAACTCTGTTCGTGTTCGTTTAAATTTTTAATGGTATGTTCGAGCTTGGTTCGTTTATTTTTTATTATGTTCGGGCTCGGTTCGTTTAACGTTCACGAACGTGTTCGTTTAACGTTCATGAACGTGTTCGTTTATATGTTCGTGAACGTGTTCGTTAAGCGTTCGTGAACATGTTCGTTAAGCGTTCGTGAACGAGTTCGTTTGTATATATTCATCAACTTGTCTATTTAGCGTTCACGAACATGTTTGTTTAGTGTTCATGAACATGTTTGTTTAACGTTACGAACATATCAGTTTAACGTTCGTGAACATGCTCGTTTATGCTCGTTTATATACTTTGAATTTAGGATTATTAAAGAACATAAACGAGCTAATAAACGAACTTATAAACAAGTATATAAACGAACATAAACAATCCTATAAACGAGCTTATAAACGAGTATATAAACGAGCTTATAAACGAACATAAACGAGTTTGTTCGTGAACATAAACGAGCCGAACGCACTTATGTTCGTGTTCATTCGTTTATTAATCGAACATAAAATATCTGTTTATACTCGTTTATTTAACTTAATAAACGAACATTATACGAACGGTTCACGAGCAGCTCGTCGAACACCCTGTTCATTACACCCTAAGTATCCGAAAGCTGTACTGAATTGGTGTAAAAGATTGGCATTGTTGCCACATATAAACTCAATGATCAAAAGGAGTAGTATTTTTTTCGATTTTTCTAAAAAAGTTAATTTTTTTATAAAAATTATAAAAAATTTGATATCAAAATTCTTATTTTTTATAAGAAATTAAATATTACAAAAAAAATCAATACTGAAATTTTTAAAATTTAAAGATTTTAACTGTTTTAAAACACTCCGTTCCCTGCCTCAATTATGATAGGAATAGGTATGAAAATTTAATTTTGAGCCAAATCCTAATGCTAAGATCTTAGGAGTTATTTGGAAATGAATATTTCCAATGTTGCAAGCAGGACTTTAAAAAAAACATATATGCTTTTAAAATATTCGAATTCGGTTCAGTAATAATCGATTTGAATTCGAGTTTAAACAATTTAAATTATTTATCAAGTCGGATTTGAGTATCATAATTTTTGACTCAAGCACTTTGCGAGTCTAATTGACCCTTTTCTAATATATTTTTGTAATGTTAAATTAGAATCCTATCTACCAACAACTAGTTGGATTGTGAATGAAAAAATTGAATTGAGAGAATTAGTTAATTAATGTTAAAGTCCGATTTGAATTAATTAACTAATGAGTTAGATGCTAATAGTCAAACCAAATTATATTCCTTCCTAATTATATATAAATTGGATACAAAGAAGCTTAACCGAGCTCGTGTAATTCAGTTATACCTTGAGTCACATTAAAAGTTGAAAACTAATGTTTGATCGAACTAGAGTTAAATATTAACTCTTAAATTTTGAATTAAGCTTGAATTTATCATTATTTAGAATTGACTCGACTCAATTACACCCTTAACTTATTTTTCGGAAATAAAAAGGAAAGTAACAAATCCGAAACCATGTCCCTTTTTTGATTGCCCAGATAGGGTTGAGCATCATGCACATGCAGGGACGGTAGGTGTTGGCAGTGCTCAGTCACAAAAAACGGAGAGATTGGGAAAAGGCCACAATGTCCCACATCGAAAGTCCTTTCACTTTCACCCCCGCATGGTGCTAGGGACATTGCCTTATCCCCCAATTACGACCAAGCGATAGGTCCCCATCTCATTTCTGTTCTGATCCTCCATGAATTTGCAGGCCTATTAAAAAAGACACTCAACCCTCCAGGTTTGGGTCAAAAAGACAGCTACAGAGCTTGTCTTTTTCTCCCGAATGTCTCCAACATGTGTCCAACACACGTGTGTCTGGTCTTGGCATATCTTCACTAACATCCAATTGTTGCAGCCACACAGAAAGACATTAGACATTGATTGTACCATCATCCGTGATGGGAGAATTAGTCATTTTTACCGACGGTAGATATGGATATCGTGAATTCGAACAAAAAGACAAGGAGGGTATGTAATAGATTAGCAAGTCTTTCTTATGGTGGTGGACCGTGGAGGTGCTGGTGGTTAAGGCCACATGTTTCCTCATAAATGGAAGAGAACCCCAGGGGAAGGGGGCCTGTTGGCTGTTGAATTCAGACTCTCTCCCTTTTGCTTCTACAGTTTTTCATGTCTCCTACTGTTGTTTTCATTGTCCCCTACCACCTTGTCCACGGTTCGTGGATCTCCGCCTAACGTTCCCATCCACCTGTAGTCGTGGCTGCATGTTGGCCTCTGCCTGCACTCCTACAAAAGGGTTACCATCTTTATTTTAAAACGATAATAATGCTCATGTGTTGACGCCATTTCTGACTCGTCTCCTCGCTGTATAACCCCTGGCACCGTGGACATGTCGACCCCGTATACGTTGAGTGTCCGCCACGATACAGAGAAAAACCGCCTCTACGGGAAGTCGATTTCCACAAGAAATGAGAAATGCACCTTTTGGTTATACAGGGAAGAAGAGACAAAAGGGAAATCATGTGTCAGCTACATCAAGTAAATGAAACTTTAAATGAGCCAGCCTATCTCCCCAACTTGCATTATATATCATATAGCTAACCATATTTATATCTCCTATGATTTTTTTCCCTTGTGAATTTACTCGCCGGAAAACGACGGTTTTCGATAGGGACGATTGCAAAACGACAGTTCAGAAAGCACAGCTGCAGTTGAGTCATCTACTTTAATGGCTGCTAAATGGGATTCATCCCCCCTCCACATGATATTTTTGAGGTGCATGGTGGATCAATGTGTACCATTGATTAATATCCCAACATTTTTCCTTTCCATGTCTTCACTTTTCATCTAAAGCAAGTATTAGAGGAATTTTCTTTGATTTTAGACCAGACATGAGCGTCGTACAGAAGGAGATAGAGTTGTCCCATAGTCTAAATGTCTGATTTTAATATAGAACAATCAGACACTGAAGGAAAAGAAAAAGACAAAGAACTACAAATCAAATTCTTTTACAGATTCCAGGAAATTAGCCTTGGGAAAATGCAAATTTTCAGATGCATTCTCTTCATTCAGTTCCCAGGCTCCCAATAAGGTGCGTTTCTGCTGAAAAACCTTCCTACAACCCTGGAATCTAATATATTAATGGCCTCCTCAGATTTAATGCATCTCGGTGTCTTATATTGGTTAACTGAAGATCCTTGAGACACACAGAAATCCATGAGAGCATCGAATGTTCCGTGTTGCACCACTCGAATCTCTAATGCCCCGATCGAATTGTCCTTTCTCCTACATCTTCTGTAAACAGAACCGAGAGATTCTTCGACCGCAGAGCAACACTGCTCCATTAAGTTAGGATCGAGCACCGGAAGATGGTTACTCCCTTTGCTTGTGAGCTCCCAGAATATAACATAATGACCTGGTATGGAGGATGTGTCAGCATAACTTGTGTACTCGACCAACAGGAAACCGAGCGACTCCACTATGGCTTTTGCCTTTGTCACTGCCTTCAGAAGGTCATCCTCGTTGGTTTTGTCTGTGTCAATGCTTAAAACAACATTTCGCCGATGCACAAATCGGAATTGAGGAGCTTTATTGTGGAATCCGGTCACCATTAGAATGTCTCCAACTCGATATCGATACAGGCCTGCCGAAGAAATAATTCAATTAAACACAGAAAAATATATATATGAAAGGAATGTGCTGTATAAAAAGTAAAGACTAACCTGTAAAAGTTGTGACAACAAGTTCATAATACTGGCCAAGCTTTACATCCACGAGATCAACAGTTTCGACATCTTCACTGCAATTTTCTTTGCAAACACCATTGCACTGGATATCTTCATGGTTCTTCTTCACCGGTAAGAACTCGAAGTAGGCCATGTTAGGGATAAGCGTGTACGAGACATCGGACGGCTTGCTCAGCGGTTTGAAATTAATTCCAAAGTAACATTCCGAAGAAGCATACATTGTGGAAACCAAAGGCAGCCCTCCACTGTAGAATTCGAGAGTGGAAACATACTGTGCCATGGAACCTGTAACAATGACTTCAATGTATTTTGTTCTAGGCCAGAGTTTCTTAATTATCCCTTCCCATGATTTCCCGGCGCATTCATGTTCGATCAAGTCGGCTAATTCCCGATCCGGTTTGCCTAGAATCAAGGACACGGCATTTCTGCAACTGGGGTCAGTGATCCAGTCACTGACACGACCGGCTCTAATGTTGGAGCAGAGTTCATTCCAATTGTCTTCCAAGAACTTGATGGCCCGTAAGAACGCCGAGGCGAAAACTGCGCCGACTCTTAAAACATCTTGTCGTTGTACCAAACCGCAAAGCAATTGGCAATACATGCTCTGCTTGCTGTCAGAGCACAAGATTGTCTCGTCCGGACTGGTGTAAATATTAAACCGATTGAAGGGTCGGTTCTTGAAATTACTGCTCTTGTAGTAGCTTGTTAATACAGGCCTCGCCATTAGACCGGAGGGAGTTTTGGTCTCTGGCTTAACAAACAAAAGATACATTGCTTTTCCTTCATCCAAACCGTCCACATACCTGCAATTTAAAACACCATTATCATATTTTTTTGTAAGAAAACAACAGAATATGTCTGGAAGAAGAAAGAATCTCACTTGTTCATCACAGGCACAAGCAGATTATAAAAGAATGTTTTCCTGTGCAGGTCTTCAGCAGTTGAAGGCATCATCTTCGGCTGCCCGCCCGAAGTACCCGAGCTTCGTCAAAGAAAGAACAAAATGTCATTCGTAAACATCATATATGTATGACTGCGGTTCGTAGACCGTTATTTAAATCCCTGATATATTATACCTCGTGAGCAACTCGATAATCGGTTCAGCAGAAATGATGTTCGACGAATCTCCATTGGCGATTCGCTCGATATAAGGCTTGATATCTTCGTAATTCACCACAGGAACTTTGTCCTTGAAGACCTGCATGTCACACTGTCCATTAAGGAATCCCTCAAGATATTCCGTATGAGCATTCCGTGTCATTATCTCCTCCAACACCAACTGCTGCATTCGGTGAACGTTCTCCGTCAGGTCCTCAAGAATCTTCATGCCAGCTTCGTTATCATTCGGATCAAAATCCGGCAACATGGCTGGTGACCGGCAAGGAATATTACTTCTCGACATTCGATCAACGTCTTTTGTTATACTAGAACATGTCATAAACCGCTGTTTAACCTACGAAAACCAATAGAAAAAACATCTCAGTGTCTTGTAAGAGAATCACAAAGCCTATAGAACTGAATTAAAAGCAACCTTATCAGTTTAAAACCAAGACAATTGCATGGAGCATACCGCTGTACAAATTATGGGGCATGCCCTCATATTTAAAAGCCTTAGGCCCCTTCTCTTTCTCTCTTTCAGAGCTGGAATGTGTTTCTAGGGAAGTGCTGATGAGATTAAATAACAGATTTTTGGAGGCTTTTTGGAAAAGACGTACAATAAACAATCTCTCCCAAAAAGAAAATAATAAATAAATAGATAGATAGGGGGAATTTGTAAGGGAAGTAGAGAGTGTGGAGGTCCTACACACGTGCTGTTGTCTACTTAGCTGTGTGATTAGTTGCAGCTATTGCTGGTCAATACTACCTATAACTATAATCTACAAGTCCCTATCTTTCCCACCACTAAGTTATGGAAACTATTAAACTAATCCCCCTCTGGGATTTCAAAACCCAATAGGGAACTTTTTGTTATTTTGTTTATCGTAGGGGTTAATTGCATCTGAGGTCCCTATATTATGATGAACACTTGAAATATTAGTATCCAACTTAATTTGTTGGATCGTATCATCTGAATATAATCTAAATTAAATTATTCTCTTTGAACATCGATCAAGATCGTCACTCACTTGCTACCCATTTTAAAGGGTGCATTTACGTGTATGTTATTTTCTAGATTTGAATTTATAAAGATACACTTGAAAAGACGAAACATTAAAGACATATATGTGTTCAAAGATGTTAATTTTAGGTTACATATTGGAATTGATGCATTTAAAGCAAACAATTTTATTAAAATTTAAGCTTGTTTTATGTTGTAACACATTATATCTATAATTATCTATGTAATATGTATAAATATGCTTAAAATTAGATTTACCCGTTGTTAAAAATGGTTCATATTATAATAAAAGTGATCCATATCAAATCCAATATAACATTCAATTCCCTAACAAATAACTAAGCTTACCAAATGACACGATTGATGCAATACCAATACACTAAAATTTTAATTAAAAATAATTTAGAACTTAGGGATGTATTTAGAATCTAAACCATAACTTAGGGACTTATACTAGAATTCATCTCTATTATATTATAGTATGGAGCATAGGTTATATGAAAGAGCTTGGTCAACACATCTATTAAGCTGCTAAGCCTCCAACTTTGAATACAATACCACAAATTTCTTAAGGGTGAATTTATAAAATTATAAGAAATATTTTTTTTAAAAATATATATAAATTTTAAGGAAATAATCGTCCATCGTTCCCTCTAACTGCTCGATCATCCCTAGAGGCAAGTGGATAGAAAGAAAATAAGACTATGATTAAGAAAGAAATCCAAGCTTTCCATGAAAGGATGGGACAAAGTTACAATCATGAAAATCGGCCATCTCAGATCCTGTATACTGCCCTTGCCAAGAAATCCAAATCAAGACACTATTTTTATAGGTAGGGGGCACCCCCACATTATTCTATCATCTATATGAGCGGTGTGCAAGTTGTTAGTAGCCATTTTAGGTGGCATTACACATGGGTGATGTGCAACAAATAAGAGAAAGATGTAGGTTTACATACCCCAAATGCATCATCATAGCTTATGTTTTCTGTGTTTTATATTTGTTTTACGATTTATGTTCGGAGTCTATAACGAGTTCGAAAAGACTGAGGCTGACTTTTTGTATTGTTGCATGTCATATTCAGTTGTTCACCACACAGAAGCTCATGTTCTTATCCATGGCGAAACAAATTCTGTTTGGAGATGACGATTCAATATCTTACAGATAAAGTAAAATGTGGATCTGGGTTGTCTGTCATGTAAGTGAATCATGTGTCTTGTCAGGGACCCTACCTGAAATCATCAAAACCATGATTGGAAACCGAGCAGTGGAACCAATATTTTTTCATCGGGATCTAAACCAGGAACTCACCACCACCACCACACTGGTTTTCGGGTTAAAAAGTGCTTTCTTGCATCTCAAACACCCGGGTTTTTGAAGGATCCAAGACACACCCACTGGCCACCACTACAAATCCAATGCAAGTCAAGTCCCGCCGGAGGCTATGGTAAGCGGGAATTCAAATAGTGACCTATTATTATTATTATTATCATAAAAAATAATAGTTTACAACAATTATAATATTGTTTATTACATCTATAATCATAATAAAATATTGTGACTGAAAATAATCCGAACTATATGTTCTACACATGTAATAATTCTATCTATAGATCGAATAGTACCTTGAATTGTCCGAAATTGTATTCCTTTTGAATACAAAAATATAAACATTCTAAGCTATTTTGAAAATATGAACAAAGAAAAAAAATTCTCTTTCGATTCCCCACCCCATATAAGTATTTTTATCCACAATTATTAATATATATATATATATATAAAATCACGACTACTACGATATCCACAAAAACTGTAATAATTAACATCGATTTAAATCCCTCCTTCCTGGTATATGCATGAGAGAGGTCATCTCAACTACAAGATTAGGCCGTATCTATGCACAAATCCTCATTAATTTGTTTGGTAATGAGTACATAAAACAATATTATAATGCTTAATCAGTCCGTTTAAGACATATATATCGGGATTTGCTCGATATTATTTTCCAAAGGTTTTGATGTTCAAAGGTATAAAACAAAATAGGTACCCTGTGGAGGGGACAGTAGGAGCAAAGAAGGGAAGGTCCTCTTCCTATATGCCCATTCTTTATATCATTGTTGACCAAAAATCTATTTAAAAAAGGTTGGGAGTTGAAGCCAATGGAAATGATTCAAACACAATATAAAATTGTTGTTTTCTTCTTTTAAAGAAGTAGTAATTATAAACAACATCACTTCATCCACTTCTCACGCCTAATACAACTGTTGTATACACATGCCCGTGATGAATATTTTCCATTTTTTTTAATTATCGTAATTAATTGAATTTTTGTTTGAACGATATGAAATAAGTATTCGTAATTACAAGATGGATGGTCTAAAGGATTTGATCTTTCAAAAGCTAGTATCCTTGTTGACAATGATTTTGGTGTTTCTTTCCGCTTTAGTTTCGACTTAATCTAAATCCATTTATATATAACCGATTAAATCGAGTCGAATCAAAACTCGACCAGATTAAATAAAATGTTCATTCCTAACATTAGCATTTGAACGTGGGCATATATTTGTTGTTGTTGAAACGAAAAGGCCTAATGGACAAGTAAAATTTTAAAGCCCACTAAACATGGACTTGTCCAAATTTGGAGTCTTAAAAGTCTGGTAACCGGTAAGCAGTAAGAAGCCAACCAAGACTCATTCATTGCATTTAAAATCAAATAGAAGTTGAGATTCATTAATTGATTGAATAATTAAAGATATTTATATTATTTTATTTTAAATAAATTTAAATTTTGATATTTATCTTAAAAATATGATTTTCTTTTCCCTTAATTAAAAAATATCAAACAAAAATAGTATCTAAATAGGTTTTATTCAGCAGCTCATGTATCGAATTTTGGAAAAATAAAGACCTTTGAATGATATGTGGAGTGTGATCCTATCTTATGGCTTAGGCAGTCATTTTGGTATGGTGATGCACCTTATAAACTTTATCTTATCAAATTAATATTATAAACGATTTATAATAATTTAAAAAAGTTTGCCTATAGAAATTTATTAAAGATTTCAATTAAATGACAATAAAAAGTATTTTTATAATATAAATATTTATTTCCTTTCCTTTTTCAATCAAATACATGCTCAAAATTTAAATAAAAGTAGAATATCTTCCCGAAAAAAGAGAAGAAAATATCAAATTTTGTCAAATTAAAATCTAAGGACAAAATATCGAAGTTTTATATAATAAAGGGACCAACCAAAATTTGACATAAATAAAATAATTTCACTTGCGCGATTGCCCATACGCCAACCGTGACTGGGCTCGGGCTTTTAATCCCTTTTCTTCTGGAAAGTTATTCCAATGTATAATTTCCTTCTTTGAATCAAATCATCAAACAGTTCATGCCTGATCTCTGGGGACTGCATCAAGCTTAAATCTATCGTTAAAAAAACCCAAAAAACTGGAAAGGAAAAGAAACCAAGAAGAACAACAGAATCGGCGAGCAAAAAGAGGTTTGGATTGAGCGGGAGATGAGATGATACTACCTGTAGTAAAACTTGGAACTCTCGCGCTAAAAACCGCTTGCAAACCCATTGCTAATCGTCTCAAGAAAGAGGCTGGTTTGCATCCCAGATTCCGCCAATTCATCATCAATATCGCCCAGGTTCCAATTCTTCTCTTTCTCTCATTCCTTTTTTTTTTTTATCATATGTGGGTTCTTAGTACTTTATTATTGTTTTAGATTTTTTTTTGTTATATTTTGATGTTTTTATTACTGGGGAATAAGCTATTTGATCTCTGGTTAATGTCCCCTCCATCCTCCAATTATGAATTTGATCTGATGGAAACTGTGTTTGGTTTCTATGTTGTAATTAGTAGTATTCCTGCTACCCTCCCTGGAAACGTTTCCTTAATTTTTTAATGTCGCAGGGCTTTTGTTGTTGTGTAATTGATCTTTTAAGATGATCACGGTCTATTTAATTGGATTCTCCGGCTGTTGTTTTTTATTAACTTTCTGATAATTTGTACATTTTAGTCATTAATGTTCAGACTATGACTTTGGTGTTGATATCAGTCTTCGTTCTGTAGGTAAGTTTCTTGTCTGTAGTTCAAAGGTGCTTTTTCTGGGATTTCTTCTCCAAGTGAGAATGACCATTTTTGCATGCTGGAGAGGCAGCTCTTATTGTTTCTTTTTTTTTCCCCTTTTAATGTTGTTACTTGTTAAAGTGCCTTTATGTTCTATTCTTCAATGGTTTAGACTTATAGTAAGATGTGATA
Source organism: Abelmoschus esculentus (assembly GCA_035048815.1). Lineage (NCBI taxonomy): Eukaryota > Viridiplantae > Streptophyta > Magnoliopsida > Malvales > Malvaceae > Abelmoschus > Abelmoschus esculentus. The sequence goes on along the minus strand of JAUCBN010000031.1, from coordinate 1,492,356 downwards.
TCCAGTGATGGAAATGTTCTATTCAAACTTGTTTTTTTAGTTCAATTTCATGTTGTTCCTCCCCTCCCAATGAAATTCAGGAGAATGCCTTTTAGTACCTTGATTTGCAGATCATAGTTTGTTTGGTATTTTTTTCACATTAAGAATGTTTTATTTTTTATACTGATTCAGTCAAACCATCGATTCACAACCAATATGCAAAGACGGATTTATGGCCGTTCAACTGATGTTGCAATACGCCCTTTGGATGAGGAGAAAGCTGTCCAGGCTGCTGCTGATCTTCTGGGGGAGCTCTTTGTGTTCTCGGTACTTTCACCGTTTCACTTTACTCTCTTGGCATCTTGTGAACCTTACTAGCATCTGTAATTACAGTTCCTTTTGTTTATGGTTTGATATCACGTCTCTTTTGCTGTAGAAGTGATTCTTAAAAAAGCAGTCTTATAATTCACTGGTTACGTTCTGTTTGCGTAATGTTTGGACGTAGCAAATGAATGGACAAATTGAAAGGGTGATTGGTATGGTACATGGCCCCTAATTATTTATGGTCTGAATTTTAAGCTTCATTGGTTTACTGGCTATGGCTTTATGAAGATTGAAAATAGAAATTTATTTCTGGATATTTCATGGTGCAATATCAAAACTTTAGCATTTATTGTCTTCAAATTGACCTAGTAACCCATAACACATACCAGTGACTTGTCCTCTATGATCAATTAGCTCTGGTAGTAACAATACTCTCTTTACTCTTAATGAGCCACATGCTCTTATAGATCCATAATTTGGCTGAGTACAGTTGAAAAGGTCATATGAATGCTAGGCTACTCCCGCATTGAATCCTCGTCATTTTAACCATGAGTTTGCACAAGCAATCTTCTAGGAAAATTACATTATCAACTTTTAGGGTCAATAGAAACATTGGGACAGGAATTTTAACTTCATGACTTTTGGTTGGTAAATTCTACTCTCATACTTGGTGTTAATTGAGAAAGATTTGAAGGTTGGAAGAAAAAGAAGAAAAGAGAAATATGTTTTCTGAATGATTCAGCTTCTCACATACTAGTTAACATATGATTTTATCAGTTGTATATACAAACAAGCAAAGATGAATATCACAATAAATATTTACAATTAAGTAAATCGCTAATATCTTTATAGATTAATTCCTAATCTTTTGTATATTGCAACATTTAGCTCAAGGGTGAAGCATATTTTACTGATGCATACTTTTCCCACTTCTAATTCTTTTAGGTGTAGCTTATTGCACTAAGACTTCTGTACTTTAATTCTCACTTTAGGTTGCAGGAGCTGCTGTTATTTTTGAGGTACAAAGAAGCTCCAGATCTGAAGCAAGAAAAGAGGAGCAGCGAAAACAAGAATTGGAGGTATTTGTTTATCACTGGTAGATGTTACTACCTTAATGCATCCTTCTCTCTCATTGATCATCTGTTTTAATGTTTGATCAAGTAATTATATCAATTGGTGATGACTAAATCTTCCAGCAATGTCTAGTTGATTTTCAAGATAATTATCTTGTAGGCAATCTTGTGATGCTGCATTTTGAAGTGATTAATCTTTTATTCACTCGTGTTCGTGCAATGAAGCTTGTTGCCATCATAGCAAGGCAGATTGTATGAATTCTTGACCTATTATAGCTCATCATTTATCCATTGTCTGATGTTTAGGCAATGAAACAAAGAGATGAAGATTTAGCACAAGAAGTCGAGCTGCTTAAACAAAAAATTGAAGAGCTGGAACAACTAGTCAGAGGACGAGGAATCGCTGGTTTATTCAACCCTAGGCACACACACGGCACTGAAGGTGTGAAAGCCAAACCATCTTGATTATTTCAGGAACCAAGCTCGACATCTGGGAGTTTGGAAAGTCGCAGTTTAGTTCAAGTCCCACTATTGGTTGAACAATTGCTTATAGCTGACTGTGAGACACAAGGGCTTGATGTTGGATGTTGGATATTGGATTGACATTGTCATTGTGAAGCTCTTGGGAATTTATTATTACAATCTTCAAAAATAATATTAACTTCGGTCGGCATCATTAATGATTTAGAATTTTAATCATTGGTATCCGACTCTAATCAATTATCTAAATCAATTATTATATAGGTTTAATTCTCAACTTAGTTTGAATCGGAACAATTATCTTTATTTAAGAGATTTAATATACCACCTTATCCCGCAATAAATTAAATAATAAAATCTTCAGCAACTTGTTTTTATTATTGAATCTAATAAATAATAAATAAATAAGATTTTAACCCGAATTTTATATATATTATTTTGAATTTTATATTAAATTATAAATACTTAACTAACAAGGTTTGTTGCATGCGGATAAAAACAAATAGTTGAGAGTTTTTCCCTTTTGTAGCTTTTTTGCTTATCTGTGGACTGCGCTGGATCCTCACTGCTTGGCAGTTGCATGTAACCTTTTACCCACTAACATTCATTCAAACCAAAATCTCTTCTTTCTAGGTAAATGTTATTCTTCCCCTTTCCCTGTTCTCTTGATCCCAGTTTTCTTCTTTTATATATTTTTTTCTTTCTAAAGTTGGAATTTTTTAATGTTATTTGTGAGATCAATTGCGTAACCCATGTTTCTTTCTTTCCTCTAAATCACCCCTTTGACTTGCTTCTTTTTTTCCTTTCAATTTCTCGGTGAGATTTCGGTATTCAATTTGGGAAAGTACTTGTTATATTCTAGGGTTTTTGGTAGGATTGAAACTGTGGGGACTCTATGGATTTGGGATCACTGTGGAAAAGCCAAAAAGGTGTTTTTATTAATGTCCCCGCCATTAAACAACATTACAATATTGTATTTAGTTATTGTCATTCTTTTGTTTATTTAAGTGCTTTACGTATGTGTTATGTGTCTGTATGTGTTCTTGTGTTGCAGTGATTCAAGGCTGTGAATTTTTTGATATGTTTGGTTTTTCTGAATTTTTCCATTGTAGTTTAATGGTGTTCTGGTGTTAGAGGACAATGCAGAATAATTTATCAAAGAGCAAATGTACATCTGCCTCTCACCAGTTGATGGTGGACAATGCCAAGAACCGACTAAATGTTCTCCAAGAACAGTTCACCGATCTGCAAGCCGCTCGGAAGGAAGGTCGAGCTGGTGATGTTGCAGTGTTAGAGGAGCAAGTTAATCAGAATCTTCGTGAGTGGAAAGCTGAGCTCTGCACACCATCCCCGGCCTCGTCTCTCTTGGTTTGTTTCTTTATATTTTATCAACACTAATTTACACTCTATGAATCAATCTACTCTTTAAATAAAATGGAGATTAAACTCTGGTTTTGAACTCAGTGGATGGATATTCTGTGCCTAAACAAGAAGTGACTTTGGTGAACTTTGTGTAGGGTGGTCTCGGATCATTCTCTGATGATATAAACCGATTGTTGCAAATATACGAGGAGGAAGATGATGCCACTAGTGCATTAAAGGGACCGCCGGTGCTGAAGCCTGAGATTGATGATAAAAGCCTAAATCCCGGTAATTTACCTCTAATTCCGGAGGTGAGAACTTTTCCCCTCGAATGTGATGGAGAAGGATTAGTTCTTTTGTTTTAGTTTTTTCGTCCATATTTCTTACTGAAACACCGTTACACTGGAAAGAAAGGAAATTATATATAAACTAAAACTTATGTCAAGTTTTTTTTTTTAATGTTTGGGTATATATTTCTTTATAAAGCAAAGGTGGATGGAGATATCATACACTGGTGAAACATTAGAAGGTCTAGGTGCCACAAGTGTAATTTCATTTGATAAGCATGAACTTGGTTCATATGAGTGTTTCTTAATTGTGTTTCTAAGACCATTTTTACTTTTGTACATGCGAAGTGCATCATATGAGGAACAATTATAATATTATATATTATTTTTGGTATTAAAGCTATCAGCTCTTGCATGTTGATTTATTTCTCCATTTTATATTAAAAGTAAATTAGGTGATGGTTGCTTTCGTTTTGGATATTTTGTAAAATTCTCAGTGTTCTACTTCATATACTCGTTTGAAGCGAAAGTATGCAACATTGGTTTTTTTGACTGACTCATTGACGCTTGGTTTTAGTGCTCCAAGCATAAAACAAAGAAATGACTGCATGGCGATTTCTTGATTTAAACATCTACATCAATCCCCCCCCAGTCCTCTCTTCCTCTCTTGTTCAGGCTATATTTGGTTTATTTTGTGAGTTTCCTGTAGTTTATTGCTCATCCTTTGTCCAAAGTTCGACTGGAAGTGGCTAAAGAAGATCAACACATTTTCTTTCTCAGGACTATTTTGTGAATCATGAGCCGCAAGAACAATCATTTCAAGGGTTTGATTTATGTAAAGTTTCTACCTCAGCTAATGCCAACATGAATTATCAATTGGATTATCATACATTTGATTTACAACAAGAATTTGACCACGGGTTTCCCATTGGTGCCAATGCCACCGAAGATTATGTGAAGGATGCTAGCCCCAACATATTTCCAAATATCGTTCCTCCTCCATCTGCTTTCATGGGACCGAAGTGTGCTCTCTGGGATTGTACAAGGCCTGCTCAAGGGTTCGACTGGTATCAGGACTACTGTAGCAATTTTCATGCTACCCTAGCTGAGAATGAAACCCCCCCTGGTACCATTCCAATTCTACGCCCTGGAGGAATTAGCTTAAAGGATAATTTACTGCTAGATGCAGTTCGAGCAAAGGCACAGGGTAAGAATGTTGGCATACCTCAATGTGAAGGTGCTGCTACCATGAAAACACCATGGAATGCTACAGGTAAAATAACTTGGTTTGTGGGATCTTTTCTGTTTTCTCTGTACCACTTTACTTTCCTTTAGGTAGTTTTGGCATGTGTATTTGACTTTGATGACAAAAAAAGCATGCCCTCTTTTCTCCTTTTTTTTCTTGGTATCCCTTTCTTATAACAAACACCTTCCCTTGTATTGCAGAGCTTTTCGATCTTTCTTTACTTGAGGGTGAAATAATCAGGGAGTGGCTCTTCTTTGATAAGCCTAGGAGGGCATTTGAGAGTGGAAACAGAAAGCAGAGGTCATTACCGGATTACTCTGGACGTGGTTGGCATGAATCAAGGAAGCAGGTGATGAAGGAATTTGAGGGCCAGAAGAGGTCATACTACATGGACCCTCAACCAGCTGGGAAACATGAATGGCACTTATTTGAATATGAGATCTATGGCTGTGATACTTTTGCTTTATATAGACTGGAGCTGAAGCTTGCCAATCAAAAGAAAAGTCCGAAAGCGAAAGTTCCAAAGGATTCGCTTGCAGACCTGCAGAAGAAAATGGGAAGGCTCACTGCTGAAGTTCCTGGAGATGACAAATCTCCTGGTAAGGGAAAGACAAAGGCCACCAAGAAAGCTGCTACCGAAAAAGCTGATTCTGCTCAAGATTAAGACCGACGAGCTTAAATTATGGTTCTGATGTTATGAACAGAAGAAAATCGACTAGGTTATTGTGCATCTGGCATCTAATGTAAAGCTCGCTGTAGTTGGTCTATAGATGGAGATCAAATATTGCAAAGCCATTTTCTGATATTATTTTTTCCTTTTAAACCCTTCTTCGGTGGCTTCTATTCGACTGGGGGGGACACCTAATGTCAAACATGAATTATGGTGTTTCATGTATAGAGTAAGTTGAAAAGTTTTATCATATTAAACTCGAGTCAAATGGTAATTGTAGATGAAAAAGGTTTTACAGGGAAACATATTGAATTCTCTTTAATGACACTGGCATTGTTCCATCTTCCTAATGGTGCCTGCTTTTTCGCAGGTTTGTGGTGCTTCCTTGTAAGTTACGTCCTTCCTAGTAATTAGCATGAGACAATATAATTGCCATATCCGAGTGGTGCACTGCATTTGCATGAAACTGAGAATACAATTGTAAGATGATGTTGAGATTCGACAGGACATGATAATGCTCAACCGAGAAGACACCCTTCACCCCAATTGTTGAATTCCCAAGACATGCTTCTCTCTTTAGGGTTAAAATCACGTAAACATTCGATATTCAGAAGAAAAGCAGGGGAGCAAGCCAATCTGTGGAGGATACAAAGGATGAGGGCAAGTTGCAAAAGGTACAGCATTTATTATAAAGGAAGTCAGAATGCATCCTTTAAATTGAGCCAGCAACAATATGTGATGCTTGTATCCCAAGTAATTGCCATTATTATACCTGTGGCTACCAGACTCATTGAAAAGAAGCATTGGATAAAATCTTATGAAATTGAAAGGATCTTCAAAGTACATCCAAGACAAATAATGGAGGCAACAGCATTTAAACCCCTTCATGAAAACAGTTAGAGTGGTTGAACATAAAACACAACATAAATGAGTTCTACACTCCATGTGAACCTATTCTTAACAGTCGGCTAAAATTCTGAGCTCTCGAGGGAGTTTGGTCCTCAAACCTTATTATTTTAGAATAGAACAACTCAAGATGTTCCTACAATTTGAGTTTCAGAAAACTCAAAACATTCGCACCTAGCTGTATCTTAATTCTTACCTAACTCAAAATGAGATTCTATCACAATAAAGCATCCATCTACGCCTTCAAGAAAGTTCCAAGTTCCAAACAATTCTGCAAAATGGCACTCATCAGTTGGCGATTTGAAGGTATAAATGAAGTTAAATATCAGCACCCATTTTGAAGGTTAAAAGTAGGAGAAAAGAGGAAAACAAAAAGAAGAGCTGCGAAAAGTGTAATGAAAGGTAGAGGAAATTAGGAACCTGAACAAGTTCAACACATTTTCAACTATGCCAAATCCTCACGTTAGTCGAAAGGAAGGGAGTGAATATGAAATAAAATTCCTTTCCAAGTTCCAAGGACCACTAATGAGCCCATTCGGAGAGTATTGAACCTCAATAAGCAGTTTCCATATAAGTGGCATATATTCATTATTATATTCATATAGAAATGATAAAATTAATAATAATAAGCACATGACCAACAGAACCTACTATCTTTCCCACTTTTCTTGGTAAGAAAAAGAGAACTAACATTTCAGCATCTCCAAACACTTTAGCATTCCAACTCCCATAAATTTCCAAAACATCTAGTCCAAAAGGCTTTATACCATGTTTGGCTCAATTGTTTTAAAGCAGAGTGGAGTTTGTAGATCCTTAGATGTACACGCTATGTTCAATTCTGACCAATAATTAAGATAAATAACGCAAGGAGACAACAAAATTTTTCCTTTAGAAAAATTCCAACAATTCTTTGTTTCCACTAGCAAGTCAAACATAAAATATAATCCTAAAGAATTCATTTTGACAGACAACAATAACTCGATCCATCTCAGTCACAACTTAATGAATACACATTCCTGGTTGCTTACTTCATTTTTGATTCAACTAGAAAAATTCCAACTTGTGAAAAATCCGTTTTCCAAATAATAATCAACAATGAAACCAGAAGGAGAAATCAACTATACCATCCACTAGAACCAGGGCGATTTCCGCTGGATCTGGGACGAGGAATCAACCCCAAATCTGAACCGCCGCCTCTTTTAATCTTCTCGTAACCGCTTGATTTAGGTCGCCTATCTTCACCATTGTAACCCGGCGGCCCAAAATGCTTCACCCCCTGTTCTCTCCCTCGCAAGACTTTGGGTTCTGGTTTCTCCTCTTTCCCCGCAAATCCCGGCCTAAGATGAGGTGGAACGAATCGATCTGATTTAACCGATCCAGAAACGAACACCACTTGCTTCTCCTTCTTCTCCGAACCGACACTCGAAATCCCAGAACCGGGTCGCAAAGAAATCCGATCAGACAGCTGCTGCTGCTCCGGGACTGAAGCAGAACGAGGTTGTGGGTGTTTGGGAAACGTCGGGGACAGGACAGTAGGAGTATTAGAAACAGGGTTTGGGGAAGGACGTGTCAGGACAAGCATGCGGCCATGGGTTTTGACATTACTGGCGTATGAATACGAAGCAAAAGAAGGGTTGTTTTGGTGATTGTTCTGGGTAATTTTGCGGGAAGCAGAAGAGGATGAAGTCAGGCTCTTGTCGATGACATGATTGAAATTGATAGATGTGTATTTATTGGTTTTTGCCATCCACCACTAGCTTCGTCAACTTCTTCAACTTCTTCAACTCTTTCGTTTCGTTTATGGTTTGGATACACAGAAGACAAAACCCAGGTTTACAAGGAAACTCCATTTTTTTATACCTCGAAGGTGGGGGTTTTATATAGGGTAAATTAGACATTTATTTGGTCAAATTACAAAATATTTAATTAATTTATTAAAATTTAAATATTAAATATTATTGTCATTAAAATTTAATACTAAACATTTTTTTAAATTTTAAACTATCGTAGATAAAAATCTTTCAATTTTAAAATTTACATATTGATAATTATTTTTAATTTATTATTAATTTTCTTTGGTTATTAAATACTTATTTTTTAATTTATTATTTTTAGTATATTATTTTAATTAAACTACTTGAACTAGAATATTTGTGTTAAATTTATAAATATTTTAAAATTTAAATCATTTACTGTAATACACATAGTAAAACGTCATTTGCCTATAATATTTTTTAACATTAAAAAAAACTTATCATGTACATATAACTTTTTGTGATGTATATTATAAAAAATGAATTAAATTTTAGAATATCATTCAATTTTTTTATTTTTTTATTTTAATTCTTTAACTCCTTATATATCTATTAGAATCAAATTTTAATAAATATATTAAAATATTTTTTAACGAGGTCTTACTGTTATTTTTTTCCTAAAAAAAAACATTATTATTAAAATAAGTCGATTCAATCTATAAGTAGAACTCGACAGTTATTCTGTATGAGCTCATTTGAGCCGCTCCATTACACAGATGCTATAAACACGACATTTAACTTGAAAACCCTGAAATCCAGCACACTTTGCCAGTGTCTCAAACTCCTTTTCACTCCTCTCTTTCCCAAGGCTGCAAGCCAACATGAAGGCATCGGACAAGGTGGAAAACTTGGTGACGAGGCTAGGATCTGGGTAGTCCGCAAGAATGTTTTCGACGACAACCACTTTCCCATTCTCCGGCAAAGCTTCGTAGCACTTCTTAAAGATTTTCAAGCAACCTTCGTCGTCGAAGCTGTGGCATAAAATCTACACCACCAACATATACAAAGTCATGTAAGGTTTATCAAGCCGACAGAATTCTCAACTTTATGTTAATTAATGAAACTCACTTTCATGAAAATCGCGTCTCCATTTGGAACACCCTCAAACATGTCTCCACCAACATGTTCCACACCTACAAGTGCAACCAATCTCATTTCAGAAACATGTTAATTTATCAACATGTTAACATGTGGATAATATCGTACCAGGGATAGTAGGAGCATTCTTTATGACATGAGGCAAATCGAAGTTAATGCCTTTTATGGTGGGGTACTTGGAGACAATCATGTTAAGACAGAGTCCTGTGCCACCGCCGACATCAACCAGTGTTTTTAGTCCCTCGAAGCCATCATATCTCTCGAGAATCCATTTCATGTTAATGGAAGAAAAATCGAACATCCCTTTGTTGAAAATGGTGTTGAGTCTATGATCTGTGCCAAGGTAATCAAATACAGGCATACCATTGGCCTTGTTAAATGGAGATCCACCTTCCAACACTGCATCCGTCAAGTGGTACCTGTAAACATGGTTAACTTGTTATTGTTACAACATAAACATGCATGTTTAAAAAACGGATAATCCTATGACAAAAAAGACAGGGAAATGAATGAATCGGTTACCAGCTCTCCATAAAGACCTTGTCTTGAGCAATGAGAGGTATGGTGGAAAGGGAGCCACCGTTCTCGTTCTTGGTAAAGAATTTGCAGACGGGGCCAAGGCCATAGAGTCTCTCGACTTTGCCATCGGGAAGAGTGCGCAGGGAGCAAGTGAGGACGGAGTAGGTCGACAGCACACGAAACATGCGGTCTAACATAAGAGACGCATCAGGGTTGGTGGTGGAGAGCTTAGCAGCCACTTCTTTCGTGGACAGCAAAGTTCCTGGACCAGCTTTGGCCATGGTCTCCAGTAGGTCGAGCTCTATAGCCGACTGCAAGATCATGGTCAATGCCGGCGTATAGGACAGTTGCATGGCTATCAACATTGCTTCCTCATTGGAGCTGAGAGTGGAACAAGTGTTTTGGGTTGAATCCATTGTTTTCTTCGTTTGGAAAACTTAAGAGATTGCAGACAATGAAGATATGATAGGTATGGTCCATAACACCTAGTAGTGTTTGCATATTTATAATGTTCTTGCATGGTTGGGCGTGAGACTTTTTCACATGGAGTGGAACTTGGAAAAGATAAAATGAATGGTATAGTTTACGTAATTACATGCTTCTGTCACGGGGTCAGAGTTTTGACGCAGGGACAACCACCCCGTGCGGCACCTCAGGCCTCTCACACACCCGAGGTTCAGCCTTAACCATCTCGATGCTTACTGGTTTCGCCCTCCCATGGGCTCATCAGGAAAGCGGGGACAGCTCCCGACCAGTGTGGTGCGCGATCAGCACGCCCATCCGAAGATAGGACGGCTGCTCGGCACGTACTACACCCTTAATGCTATCCCGCTCCCAAGAGTTAAGCACAACTAGAAAGCATCTCGCCCGGTCCCGCGTTGCTACGACACACAGACCGTGACACTTCGTAAACAACGTACCAAATCCGCAAAGGTATAATTTAAGAACAAAATTCTAGGGTGCAAATAGTACCTCTTAATCGTATCTTTATTGGTGTTTTCACTTTAAATTAGTGAGTTTGATGTTTAGAGTTTATGATTCGAGGTTAGGATTTAGAGAATTAGAAATATGATGTATTTTTGAGGTGTATGATTTAAGGTTTAAGATATAAAAAATTAGGGTTAAAATTTTAAATTTAATTTTTGATGGAAAGCAAAAAAAATACAATTAAGAATTAAAAAATTTCTACTCAAAATTTTTCGTTCAATACTCAATATTAAAAAATTAACTTTTAAATTTTACATTTTAAATTTAATTTTTAATACGTAAGGTAAATAATAACAATAAAATAACAATAATTTCCATTCATAATTTAATACTAATTGACTTTTGGACTGGCATTGAGTATACATCTAGAATCAGCTTGAATTTTTTCTTGCTACTGTTTAAGCAGCCTCTCCGATCCCCGAGGCGCCGAGTTGTAGCATTAAACCATTACTAGATTAGAATAAGATGGCGGCTTGAATTTTTAATCTTTTTAAAATTCAGAGTCTTTCGAGAGTGAGTTTTTTTTTTAAATAACGGTAAGTTAAAAAACGATTGAAAAGTAATTATATTAAATTCAACCCAAAATTTTTATACCTAGTAAGTGATTATATTTTTAGTATATATCAAAAAAGACTATATTTTTTATAAAAATTCAGTATAGATTAAAATTTTTATAATTTTTAAAAAATTTGATATATATCAAAAAATTTATACTAAAATTTTTATAATTTTTTATAAAAAAATTCGGTAAAACCATTTTTTGACAATGCTGTTTTCTAGAGCTTCCGCTCAAGAGTGATGTATGTTTAGATTTTTTTTCCATCTATAACCGTTCTGATGTTTTTATAATAGGAAAATAAATTGTGCAGAAATTCAAAGATATCACATCAAAACCCTAACAAACTTGTTTATTTTACCATATAAATTTTACTGGTTCAATACCCAGGATCAGATCAGCCTCTCAAACTTTTCAAACATCCAGTAATTAATATTCAGATCAGGTATTAATTGTATGTTTCAAACTTTGAATGGAATATCGTTTTGAACATTCTTTTGGAAATTTAATTAATGGCAAATATTATTGAGAAATCAATGATTTTTAATTTTATTTCAAATTAGCATGATTAATCAAGTTATCTCAAAAGCAAAAGTAAATTGGCATGTCTAAATCTTTAGTTCAAAGAGTGTCCTGAAGAAGAATGAAATGAGCTTATGAATATAATATAGATGGACCATATGGGGGAAACATGTATCCAGTAGCTCATATGTCTCAACTAAACAGCCCTACCTTGAACTGATATGATGTTTGAACAACAATCCTTAAGACTATAAAGTCCTACCAAAATCCATGGGAATACTAAAAATACCTTCAAATTTGTCACCAGACATTCTCAGAATTGAATTATTGATCAGAGTATGAAATGGAAGTGACCAAGTTACTTTGGGTGGGATTCAAGATCCATCTCCTGAAGGTTCAGCAATAGATCCTTTGAGTTCAGAAAGACTTTGTTGGATGAATTTGCGATGGTCGAGGCAATTTCTCTAGATGCTTCGATTTTCCTCAATGTGATGAAAGCAGGATTCTTCGCAATTGCTTGACCAATGAGTTGGGCACTCTTGGCCTCACCCTGGAAACCAGAAAGAAACAAATAGTTTAGAGGAGAAAAAGGACCAACATGTACAAGGCGAAATGAAATTACACAAATTTTCCAAGTAAAGTAATAACTGACATCAGAGTATGGTTCAGATTATCTTCTACACTTTATAAGGAAGGATCTATTGTTTCTACCAGATCTACTCAACATCCCCATTGGCCATCAAGCAGCATTTTATCATCTAATTTTGTAGTGAAATTTGTTTCCTTTTTGGTTCTGTATTCACTTCATTTGTTTTTCCCTATAAAACCATAACCACTAAGAATAGCGTATGTGGGGTTCATTTTATGTAGCTCACCTGTGCTCGGATAACAGCACTTTTCTTGTCCTGTTCAGCTTTTTCCACAATGAACTTAGCTCTCTCAGCTTCTTGCGCAGCCACCTGTTTAGCCTCAATTGCAGCAGTGAATTCCTTTCCAAAGGTCAGACTTGTAATGGACACATCATCGAGTTGAATGTTGAAGTTAGCTGCCCTCTCAGTCAAAATCTTCCGGATCTCCTTACTAACATTCTAAAACCACAATAGTTCACCTTCACAAAATTAATCCAAACCATTTATGTTATCATCAGGGAATATAAAATGTATGACAAGATATATACCTCTCTCTGAGTAATGAGTTGGCTAGCATTGTATTGAGCAACAACAGCTTTCAAAGTTTCATGAATGATTGAAGGCAGGACCCTCTCATTAAAGTTCTCACCAAGAGTTCGATAAATTTCAGTTAACTGATTAGCCCTAGGGCGGGTGAGAACTCGAAGCCCAATCTTGACCTGCAGAGGATAGTTAAGAAGCAGGTTTAGTGTCTTATTAAGGCATTACTTCCTGCAACATTTTCCTATTACATGTTTCCAACTAATATAACCGTGGAAATGCACAAGTGTTGTAGCATCAACAAGAAAGAGAAAAACCATCCTTGTGCTGAATTTGGAAATTTAGATTTACAAATTTTCAAAAAGAAAAGGAAATTTAGATTTACAAAGATGGAATTGGATTCAGAAAATTGTGCAGTTGAGTGATCAAACACATATAAATGTAATATTTATGATTATTTTTCAAATCCATGGAATTTTTGGATGCATATTTAGTGGTTAATTTGAAATTCATAAAGATTTTTGTAGATTTTAAATTCAAGTTTTTATACATTACAAATATAATCACATTGATTCTTAACTACCTTTATCTCGTGGGCATTAGAGCATGACTTTTGATACAGCACGAAAATAGAATAGGGCAAGATTTTAATTTTTACTCCCTGGTTAATATTGTTTTATATTTAGAGAAGTAAAAAGAAATGAGGAAATGATGGGAAAAAGTCTACTCTATGCTAAAATTGAAAATTAGCATTTACCATCTGGAGATCGCGACTACCAGAAGTACTCTCAACTAGATGAGGTCTTGCACGGACATCATAGATGATAGGCCTCTCAAACCATGGTATCATAAGGTGTGTCCCCTCGGAATAAACCTGCAGAACCAAAACTCAAACTGCATGACAAACTGCTAGAAATAAGCTAGCCAAAAGAAAAAACAAGAACATAATAGCCTAATAGGACACCGTAAAAATCTAGTCATTCAAGAAGGGACAATGCTACGATTAATCAATTCCATATAGAAACTATAGCCATTCTTCATATGCAAGCTCCTCAAAGCATTATAATATTCACAAACAGCAAATATAGTGGAGACACATTCTCATAAAAACACAAACTGGGGGAATGATGACCTTATCTTTGATTCCCAATATCCTATTGAAAACAATTGCCCGATGCCCTCCGTCTACATTGTAGAGACTATTGGATATTCCATAAAGACCAAGCCCACCAATTACTCCAATCTTAAGCAAAGCAGGAAGAGCTCCACCTCCAGGCATCTTAGGAACTTTGATGTTGTCAAAATTCATTTTACTCATGCTGAAAAGTTAAAAACAGGCCTTGAATAAAAAATACCAAGCAACAAATAAATGTAGAGCAGTATATGCAGAAGATGATATAAAGATCAGCCGATTAACAACAGCTTTGAAACAAAATATCCACATGATATACAAAGAAAGGATGCCTATATCAACATTCAACCCAATGTGAGATGTCAGAGAATTAGTTTAAGCAACTCTAACTTATAAAAAACAACTATATAACCACATACATGTTTACTTGCAGCAAACCAAAATAAAGCTGATACCTAAATCTCTGTATTGGAGAAGAGCCTCCAAAATTCAATTTTAACTATATCTTTCAGAAACAAGGGTGAGAAGGCAGACCAAATTGATACATACATTTTGTTGCTAAATAATCTATACACGAGTAATATATAAACAACTTTTCCATTCATTTCTGTCGCAATAAGCCAAACACATAAAACATCTAACTTCAACCCATTTCACAACAGAAAAACACAACACCAGTCATTTTAATGTTGAATCAAACAGAAAAAAAAAAAAAAAAAAACCCGAAAAAGTAAGACAACCAAAGCTGACATCTTTATACAATCTAGCTCTCAAGAACAAGAGGTATCCACTTCTGACAGTGATGACTAACACTTCCTTTGACCAAGAGATATGAATTAACAAGAATACATACAAAGACGGAAAAGAAAACCGCTTAGTTTAGCAACTAAAGGCTGATTTCTACAGTTCCATTCCAAAATTTGTAAGCAAGAAAATGCAAAAAACATGATCTAAAACTTTTCTTTGGAAAAGATGCAGATCGAAATACCTGCAAAATGGCCGTGAGAGGAAAAGAGGGATTCGGAGGGATGGGGAAGAATGAATGTAGGGTTTAGGGTTTGTATATTTTGGGTTTTGTTCCCGGTCGAAACAACCGGCTTTTTATTTATTAAAAATCACCGCTAAAATTACGAAAATAACAAATTTTTAGTTATTTACAAATTTAACGTCCAAAGTTCATGTGAACACCGTGGGTCGAAATTTTAATTAGATTTGAACTTGATCTAGAAAATAAAAGGACTTATTTGATAATTAATGAATAATTAATAATAGATTATGTTAATTTATTAGTTAATTTAATTAATATATTATACTAACTAACTGTATCACATTTCTAATAATATTTTAAAAAAAATTGGTGATGAACAATTTAATTATAAAACCTATAAATTTTAATTTAAATCTTTAATTTTAAATTTTAATCTTTAGTATTCTAACTAATTGCAGACTTTAATTTATAAAATATGTAACCTGATTTTTTAACCTTAAAAATTATAATTAAAAAATCTTTTAAACCCAAAATTAAGCCATTAAATTTATTTTATAGATAAATATAGGATCATTATTAAGATTCAAACTTTAATTTCATCGAGTGTTAATGAGTAATCAACTTGAACTAACTAATGTTAATTTTAAATCTTTAAATCTTAATATATGATTTCATCTTAATTTTTCTCTTTAATTAGGTATCTTCTCGACCGATAAGATGATGTTTATTTAGTTATCGTACTAATTTTTCATGCTTTAAATTAGATTTGGATACACATTTAGTGTTTATAAAATATTTTTTTTTCACGATGTTCGACTTTAACTTAAGATTGTCGATGATTTTTCGATAGTTTAATTTTTTTATAATTCGTTTATCAATGTAGTCAAATGTATTCATATCTTTTTTTTTAAATCTTTTAATTAAAGTTCTAACATTTTTCGTTATATGATTTAAAGTGACTAATATTATTAAAGAATGTTTAAATTATATATTTATTTATATTTATAATTTTAGTTTTTTTTTTAATTATTATATATATTTTTTTTAAATAAAACTAACAACTTTTAATGATAAATATTTCACTTATAAAATTTTTTTGTTGTATAAAATAATAATCGTAGTAAAAAAATAAGCATATAAATAAAAACATGTTTTTCAAAGCAAAAGCAAATTAGATTAATTAATGCCGGTATCGGGTCGGATCCATAAACCCTAAACTATACATTTATAATTAAACCCCGAATCCATCTTTTGTTTTCTCTACAGCTGACCATTTTGCAGGTAATCTCGATCTGCATATTCCTCCTTTCTTTCTCAAATAAAAGTTTTAGATTATATTTGCTTCGATTGTTTGCCTAGAAATTTTTGTCGGAAGTATAGAAATCAGCCCTTGGTAGCTACATTTAGTGGTTTCATTTTCCCTCTTATGTATTTCTTGTTAATTCATATCTCTTGGTCAAGGCAGTTCTAGACGCAGCTGTCTAATGCCGCAGCCTTGCTTTTGCGAGCTAGATTGTAAAAATATTTCAGTTTTGAGGGTCTTAGACTTTTCTCTGTTACTTTAGCGGTTTGATTTGACATCTTAAGGATTGGATTTTGTTGTTTTTATGCTATTGTGGGAACCCCATTTGCATTCTAGTTAATGATAGAGATTTGAGTAGGCGTGGAGATGGCCAAGTTGGGATATCTATATTTTAATGTGATTGAAATGAATGGATTGTGTAAAAAATATTATGCATATATAGAGATTTATTAGCAACAAATTGTATGAATCAACTTGTTTTGGCTGTGTTATGTTCTTTGTGGAGACAATGTATTGTATTTTCAAGTCGAGTTATATGGCTTATAAGTTCTAATTATATATGGGGGCAAAAAGAAATTTTGAGGCCTCTTCTCCATTACATATATGTGTTTGCATAGTTGCTTTTTCTCAGTTAAAGTTGCTTAAACTATTTCTCTGACATCTGGGTTTAATGTTGACATATGCATGCTCTCTTTGTTTATCATGAGGATCTTCTGCTTCTCAGCTGTTGTTAATTGGTTCATATTTATCTGTCTTCTGTATTCACTGCTCCAAATTTATTCGATGCTATGTATTCGACTATTGGTTACCCCTTTGGGTTCTGCAATTTGACATCCAATGTTCAACTTTTCAGCATCGAGTAAAATGAATCTCAACAACCTCAAAGTTCCTAAGATGCCTGGAGGTGGAGCACTTCCTGCTCTGCTTAAAATTGGAATCATTGGTGGGCTTGGCCTCTATGGAGTAGCCAATAGTCTCTACAATGTTGATGGAGGGCATCGGGCAATTGTTTTCAATCGGATATTGGGCATCAAAGATAAGGTCATCAGTCTACCAGTTGACATGTTTATTAGAAATTTAGAATGTATCACTTTCCCAATATCTTCTGTTTGTGGATAGTATAGTGTCTCGCAAAACTTGCTGTTAGTTATCCAAGAAGTGTTAAAGCTTGAGGAGAAGTCTAAGTTAATATATAATTAGAGTTTATTCCTAATTAGTAGTTTAGATTTATTAGAAGTCTTATTTAAATTAGGAACAAGATAAGTATAATTTTAGTTATATTAAAACTCTATTTCAGCCTATTTAAAGGCTTATTCTGTAATCATTTGATATTGAAGAATAATAAGAAAATACAGATCACTCAACGGACATTTACGGCCACCATGGCCCCTTTCTCACACTTGCATATAAAGAATGGCTATGACTTCTATATGGATTGATTAGCTGGTTGCATTGTTCTATTCTTTCTTGATTCCTTGAATGACTAGAACTTTCTAAGGAGTCCAATTAACGTTCTTGTTCACAACCCCTCTTTTGGCTTTGCTTCTGTTTAGCAGTATGTCATGCATTTAACTATTGGTTCTGCAGGTTTATTCTGAGGGGACACACCTTATGATTCCATGGTTTGAGAGGCCTATCATCTATGATGTCCGTGCAAGACCTCATCTAGTTGAGAGTATTTCCGGTAGTCGTGATCTCCAGATGGTAAATGCTAATTTCCAATCTTGATGTAGACATTTTCCCTATAATTTCCTCATTGTTTTCTAGTTCTCTAAATCTAAAACGATATTCCTGGCTTCATACTGAATGATTGAGTATAAAAGGTGTATAGGGGAGTAAGTAATTGTAAAAATCATGTACTTTTGGTGCTTTCCCATTGTTGATGCTACTACATATATGCGTTTCCACAGTTATATTAGGTGGAAATTGAACATAGAGAAATGTTGCAGGAAGTAATTTGTAAATTAGGTGCTAAAACTACTTCTGAACTATCCTCTGCAGGTCAGGATTGGGCTTCGAGTTCTCACTCGCCCTAGGTCAAATCAGTTAACTGAGATTTATCGAACCCTGGGTGAGAACTATAATGAGAGGGTCCTGCCTTCAATCATTCACGAAACTTTGAAAGCTGTTGTTGCTCAATACAATGCTAGTCAACTCATTACTCAGAGAGAGGTATATAGGATGTCATACATTTTCTATTTCATAGTAATATCATAAATGGTTTGGATTACACGTGTGAAGTTGAACTACTGTGGTTTTAGAATGTTAGTAAGGAAATTCGGAAGATTTTGACCGAGAGGGCAGCTAACTTCAACATTCAACTCGATGATGTGTCCATTACAAGTCTTACTTTTGGGAAGGAATTCACTGCTGCAATTGAAGCTAAACAGGTGGCTGCACAAGAAGCTGAGAGAGCTAAATTCATCGTGGAAAAAGCTGAACAAGACAAGAAAAGTGCTGTTATCCGAGCACAGGTGAGATACATATACTGAATAAAGTCTACTATAAAATTAGATGATAAAAGGCTGCTCAATGGGAGTATTGAGTATATTGATAAAGGATGGATCCTTTCCTATGAAGTGTAGGAGATAATCCAAAACATATTGGGATGCCAGTTTCTCTGCTTTTCTCTGAGAAGTGTTGAGATTTTTTCCCGTGTATGGATCGATCATTTTTCTCATGTAAATTACTACTTGTTTTTCTGGTTTGCAGGGAGAAGCCAAGAGTGCTCAACTCATCGGTCAAGCAATCGCAAAGAATCCGGCATTCATCACATTGAGGAAAATCGAAGCTTCTAGAGAGATTGCATCGACCATAGCGAATTCATCCAACAAAGTCTTCTTGAACTCAAAGGATCTATTGTTGAACCTTCAGGAGATGGATCTTGAATCCCACCCAAGGTAACTTGGTTGCTTATTTTTTACTTCATACCATGTTCAATAATTAAATTGTGGGAACAATATACAACAGAGTGGTGATGAACTCAAAGGGATTTATGGCCTCCCAAGGAATTTGGAAGGATTTTTATTGTGTTAGGGATTTGGGGTTTAAACCTCTATGAGTTGGAATTAGAAACTCCCATAACCAATTTCATTAAATCCGTTCCAACACAATTTCTACAAATTTCTTCACAAGAACAAGAGATTATGGAATTCCTCAATATTGCTAATTGTAGACTTCATAAACTTTGGTTGTATCTGGGAAGTATTTTTGGAAAAAAATATTTTTTATGGAGAACGAAAATGAGAGTTGTTTTTCTTTAGGTAAAAGGCTTTGTTACATTTATAGTTTTAATTTTTTAGTCATTAAACTATTATTTTTTGACAAACACATCATTAATGTTACTTTTTTATTTATTTGACCACACGTCATTAAAAATTTCACGAAAAAAAAATAATAGTTCATGACCAAAACAGAAAAAAAATAACATAATTAAAATAATTAAAATATGATATTAGTGATGGTTTTACATAAAATAATAGTTTAATGTCCAAAACATGAAATTGAAAATGCTTTAGTGACCAATGATATTGTTTAGCCTAAAAATTAATCATAAGATTATATTTTTAATCCCTAAAATGATAGAGTTTCAGCTTAATTCCTTTAAAAAAAACATGCAATTAGTATCTAAAAAATTATAATTAAACTTTGTCTAGTAAAAAAAAATATGATTCTCCCCTAAGTCGGCCCTCATATGACTTATGAGGGTATTTTGACAAATCCACGTTAATTTTGGACTAGGATTTTTAAATCAAAGAAATAGGACTTAGGTTTTAATTTTTGAAGTACAGTGAAAATTATAGCGTCGAGACTCAGCTGAGATTTTGAAGCAGAGAAGCGAAAAATGAAATTCAAGGACTCGCCGGTAATAGAGCTTCAAGTGCGCAATTCCCACCTCTCTATCCAACAGGACAATGGCTCCTTCCACGTCGGCACCTCCGTCTGGAATGGTTCGCTAGTACTCGCAAAATTCGTTGAGCGCTGGGCTCCGCCGTCGCCCACCACCACCGGCACAGATAACCCTTATTCCGAACTCCTCGATTTCCATACCCGCCGCCGTCGCGCCATCGAGCTAGGAACCGGATGTGGAGTTGCCGGCATGGCGTTCCACCTACTGGGTCTGCAGGACATCATCCTCACCGACATATCTCCAGTCATGCCCGCACTCAAACACAACCTCAAACGCAACAAACCCGTTCTGGGGAAGAACATGAAGACGTCGGTTCTTTATTGGAACAACAAGGATCAGATCAGGGCCGTTAATCCTCCGTTCGATGTGGTGATTGCGGCTGATGTAGTCTACATCGAGGAATCGGTGGGACATTTAGTGGGGGCTATGGAGGCATTAGTTGCAGACGATGGGGTGATTTTGTTAGGGTACCAGGTGAGATCACCGGAAGCAGATAAGCTGTTCTGGGAAATGTGTGAAAACGTTTTCGTGATCGACAAGGTTCCTCATCAGGATTTGCACCCTGATTATGCTTATGAGGAGTCCGATGTTTATGTTTTCAGAAAGAAGAAGAATGACAATTAGAAGGGTAAGTTCTGGATTAATTTTATATATACTAATGAAATTGGCAATTGGGTATACAAATTATCCATTTCTAGTGAATGCCAATATAAGAACATAGAATTAAAACTAAAGTAATTGGTTCTTAGACTGTTTGCAGCAAGCATTGTGGACTAGTGTTTAGATTATTTATGTTCTTGTTTGAGTGAAATTATGTTTGTGGCAAAGGAAATTAGGTACCTTGTTTGTGTGAACTTATGTTCAGAAATGGATATTAGATATAAAATTTCACATATATACTGAACTTTTACAAGGATTTAACATGTTAGTGTCGAACACTTACCCGTATTCGTATTCAACATTCATCAGGGTAAGATATATATAGCTATGATATTTCGAATCAAATAGTGATTTTGAATTATAATGATCACTGAATGTTGCTACTCAGTATCTCTTTTCTCTACGGGAAGTATGATATATCCGACTTGGACCATGTCACTGATCTTCAGCCTAGCACCAAGGCATAGGATTTCTTTTTCAGGCTTCCCCGTTTGTGTTTCATGTTATCATATTGTAAACTCTGTTTCAACACAAGTTTATATTGTAGGCGAGGTTGAGCCTTTTGCTTCAATCTTTGTGGTTGTTGTTGAACCTTCTGAAACTCAGTTTTGTGTCCTTGTGCTTTGTTGGTATACCTGTTTATGCTCCACAGGTTAGCCACCTTTGGATTGAGAATCCACAAAAACTTGCTTTCAAGTTTAGGTTGGCTCAGGGTTGGATTAAGCATGAGTTGAGTCAAGCTCGAATCAACCCAAACTGACCATGAACACCTCTATAACTTTTTTGTCCCCTAAGTTTCTCCATTTTACTATGATTGTTAGGTATTCTGGGTTATGGAAGGCATGCCAAGAACTTAAGAATATGAAGATGTTCCAGAATCTGGTCTGGATGATTGAGGAGTGAGAATTAGGTAGGGATACTAAACTATATTCACCTACTAGAGACTAAACACCATAACTTTTTGTATCTGCTTAACAATTTTGTGTATGCGACCCTTACATTAATCTCTCAAATAGGAATAATTATAGTTAATCGTATTTAAATCTATGTCCTTTAAGAAGTATCAATCAAATTAATACTTAGTTAACATCTAAAATAAAAACATATAAATAAGAATAATTATAGTTAATCTCTGTCATCCCTTTGATTTTTCTTATGTTCGAATTATTAAAAAAAAAAAAATTGAGCCTATCAATCACCAGGAACATGAAAGTTTGGTTGGAATGAAACGAGCTACTTTTTTTCGTTGATTTAGTCAATGAGAACACCTACCCACAATGACCCAAAAGTCCATCCAATGTCGTTCTCAGGCAACGGACTTTTGCAAGTTGCAACCCAGAACAGTCCAAGACAGAGGTAGATGCCTTGGTCGGGGCCATCATCATTAATTAGAAACGTACACAGAAAAAGCATCCTATCATTTCCATGTGAGAACCACAGCCATGAAAGATATATTGAGAGAGACAAAAGGGCCCAACTCACTTATGAAGGGCGGCAACTTTGATTGACCGACGACCGCTCTGCTATCTTCACTCAACCAGCAGAGCTGTACTCTTCTCCGATATTTGTCGAAGCCATGGCTACTGAAAGAAATATAGAAAACAATGCAAGATTGAAATGAACCACTCAAGCTTGATGATATCCATTTTCTTACAATTGTCCAATGTTTTTCTCTATGGTGGGTCTAAACTACATGGAATGCTTTGATTTTCAAAACGGGCACAGTCCTTAGTACTGCATCATTCCCTCTTCCCCACGAAAGTTAAAATTTAGTCTGATTCGCTATTAAGATTTGACTAATTAAACTACACTAGCTTGATCAGAGGCTTCCTCGTCGTAGCAGTAATAAGGGGAGAGAATTCCGTCCTTACCGGCTTTGAACTTGTTCTCCCAGCTAGCTTCTTGCAACAATTTGACTACCTTCCGCATTGAAGGGCGGTTAATGGGGAGGGCATTAGTGCATAGGATACCGATATCGAGTATCCTGCAAATTTGTTCCTTGTAGGTAGAGTCCAGGCTGGGGTCGATTACTTGCTCCGCACCCTTTTGGTTGTAGGTAGAGCAGACCCATTTCACCATGTCTTTCTCCCCGAACTCTGGATCTGTCGGGGGTTTACCGGTAACCAACTCTAGGATGACAACCCCGAAACTGTAGATATCACTCTTCTCGTTCACTCTTAGGGTATATGCATATTCTGCATAAATACGAAGATAAAATGAATGAAGTTCATGTTATTATGCCAGTGAACCAATCAAAAAAAGAATCAACAAGGAACAAACCTGGTGCAATGTAACCATAGGAGCCTGCAATCACAGACATGGATTCTACAGCTTTGCCAACCCTTTTAACAATCTTAGCAACTCCGAAATCCGCAACTCTGGCACCAAATTCTCCATCTAGCAATATGTTGTTTGATTTCACGTCCCGGTGAACAATCGGAGGAACACAATCATGATGCAAATAGGATAATCCGTCAGCTGCATCTAAAGCAATCTTATACCTAGTAGGCCAATCTAACAAGCCTCCCTTGCTGCTATGTAACAAATCCCCCAAGCTCCCATTTGGCATGTACTCATAAACTAAAAGTTGTCCATCTCCGGCGTTGCAACAACACCATAGTCTCACGATATTCTTGTGTCGGATTTTTCCCAGCGTTTCGACTTCGGTTTCGAACTCATCTTTCTCTGTATCAGCAGAACTCAAAGAATCTCCTTTCTTGACTCCTCCACTGATTTTCTTCACGGCCACTGCATCACCATTACTAAGCACAACTTTGTAAACTTTGCCGGAAGCTCCACTTCCTATCACATTCTCTTCCTTGAGGCAATCTGCAATCTCCAATTCACTGAAACCAATCTTATGAAATGATCTCCACTTCGTTACAGTGGCTTTTTTCTTCTTCTTTTCGAAACTCTGGTACTTCATGTAGAGCCAAACAACCCCTAAAACAAAAACCAGTCCGGCAAGTACAAAAATGGAGGTAAGAATCCACGTACAGTTCGCGTTCTTAGATCGGTTTATCTTCGGGCAAAGACCATCCAAGTCACCGCACAATCCGGGATTCCCCACGAAGCTGTTCCTGTAATTTTCATTGGCATACAGAGGTGGGAGCTCTCCTGAAAGCCGGTTATTCGACAAATTAAGCACATTCAGCTTCAAATTCTGCAACTCAAATGGAATTTTCCCGGAAAACGAGTTACTTGAAAGATCAAGATAATTAAGCACAGGCAAGCTACCAATATCACTAGGAATACTCCCAGATAACCTATTGTTAGCCAAATTTAACTCATTCAACTTCACCAATCCCTTAACTCCTTCGGGGATCGTTCCATCAATCTTATTTTCACTAAGATCAAGCTTAACCAACTGGCTCAATTTTACCAAAGATCTAGGAATCTGACCCGTGAACCCGTTTTCACTAGCAGAGATCTCTACCAGTGTCTTCAAATATCCGATTTCGGCAGGTAACGAACCGGATAAGCGGTTTCTGGAAAGTGACAGAATGGAGAGATTGCGAGCACTTGAAATCGTCTGTGAGATTTCTCCACCAAAGGAATTTTCAGCAAGCTCGAGCAAAAATACTTTAGGTAGTCCCCAGAAGCCGTCTGGAATTCGACCTGAGAAACGATTGTGCTTGAGCCGGACCCGGATTAAACTCGTGCATCTGCCTAGACTCTCCGGGATTTTGCCTGAAAATGAATTGTAAATCAAAATAATATCCTCTAGCTGCCCTTTTGAGCACAAATTCTCTGGAATTTCACCAGAAAACTGATTATAAGACAAATCCAAACTTAGTAATGGCGAGTTTGCACCAAGTTGACTTGGCAATGACCCGCTGAGTTTGTTGTTGAACAATTTTAACTCGAACAATTTTTTCGACCGAGTTATGCTCTTCGGTAGAGTCCCTTCAAGCCTGTTGATATAAAGATTCAATGACTCGAGCTGTAATCCGCATAAACCAGTCGGAATCGTCCCAGTTAGCTCATTCATGGACGCGTCGAATCGCTTCAATGCAGTTAGATTCCCCATATTTAACGGCAACTCACCAGATAGTGAGTTGTTATACAACTCAATTTGCTCAATGTTTTTCAACTCGGAGATTGAACTAGGAATCGACCCAGTAATCCGGTTCAAGGACAAATCAAGATTTTGAAGGTGAACCAACCGACCGAAACTCGATGGAATTTGGCCAACGAGATTACAACCGGCGAGAAAAAGCTGTTCCAGGTTCGTTAAATTGCCAAGGTCACTCGGTAAGTGAGTAGGAGCAAACGGGTTATAAGCAAGGTCCAACTCTTTGAGAGTCGAAATGTTTCCAAGCACAGCAGGAACAGTTCCATCAAATAGATTTCCCGCCAAATTCAGATACTCCAGCCGCTGAAATTGTCCGAAACTCGCGGGAAACTCTCCGGAGAAGTTATTCCCAAAAAGGATTAGATTTCGGAGAGTGGGAATCGTGGCGAGGGAGGGAGGCAAAGACCCGACCAGGAGGTTCTGTGATAGATCAAGCGTCGTTAGATTTCGACAGTCGGAAATATCAACGGGCAGCGATGAGTTAATGTTGTTATTGCCAAGCAAGATGGAGCGAAGAGAAGGAAGACGACATAAAAAAAGCGGGAAAGGCCCGGCGAGTTGAAAGTTGGTAAGGTCGACCGATTCGACTCCACCGGTAATCGCGTTGCAGGAAATACCGCTCCATTTGCAAGGAGTATCGTCCCGTTGGTTCCAGGATGAAAGGGCGTCGGTTAGGTCTGAAAGACTTTGCTTCACCTGCAACAGATACAGACCTTCCTGGTTCAGAGCAGAAGCATACGGCAGAGGATTCAAAACCACCATCAAGAAAACCAGAATCATTGCTTCGGTTTCAGGGTCGGTTTTGGTTTGGAGTACTGGGATTCAGTTTAGTTGTGTTGTTTACAGTGAAGGGGAAGTGTTTGAGGTGGGAATGGAGGAATGGATATTTGAAGGGGAAAGATTGGGGTTTGGGGAGTGGATCCTTAGCTGTTGCTGAGCCTTAAAGTTAAAATAATTTAATATTGTTTAAATAATTTTTAATTTAAAAGTTATATATAAAATAAGCTATTTAAAATTAAGGGTATGATAACCAATAAATTAAAATAAACTCAGTGGCTACTGGCTTGGAACTTTTGACACAATGGTTCTACTGGGCAATGAGAGTCCTTAGCTTTCACATCGACTTTGACGAAATTATTTATTTCCACCGAGTAATTTATTACGTGTACAGGTACTGCTCAGTCAAAAAATAATTAAAATATGTCATCATCTAATTGTTTTATTAAATATATATAAATAACAATAATTAAATGTACAGATAACCCTAGTCATCTTTATAGTTTATAAAAATAAATAATGACTAAATTATTCTAATATAGGTTTAAATATACTTGTAATCTTATCTGAAGACTGGTGGGACCTGGGGTTCAAAAGGCTTCAACACTGAAGTTTGAATTGTGAGAGGGCAGAAATGGGGTCTAAGTCCCATCAGAAGGCTTCCATCTAGGGGGATGAACCGAATATTAAATAAATTAAAAGAATATAAAAATTTAAAATTATTTAAAGTTAAAGTTAATTAGTAATATCTAATTTATTTAATATTTAGATTTATAACATATAAATTATTATTAAATTAAAAATTAAATGAGATAAAATAAAAGATTAAAGAATAAATTTTAAGGATGAGTCTACCACGTGCGTCGAATATTACTGAACATCACTAACGATGAACACCGCTGAACACTATTAAATTAATTAATAAAAATTAAATTTTTTTATAATTTTAAACTATTTAAAATAAAATTTTAAACAAATTATATATATATATATATTATATTTTAGTTTTTAAAATAATTTATTTAAATTATTTTTAATTTAAAAATAAAAAATATTAAATCCAAAACCTAAAACCCTAAACTCAAACTAAAAATACTAAATTTTAAATCTTAAAATCCTAAACCCTAAACCCTAAATCATAATCTCTAAAACAATAAAACCATAAACCATAAAATCATAAACAACAAAAATATAACTATAACCTAAACCCTAAAATAGAAAACTTGAAACTCTAAAAAGTATAAACCCTAAACTTGAAACTCAAAATTAGTTTAAGATTTAGATATAGGGGTTTTGATTATTTTAGGGTTTAAAATTTTAGGGTTTAGATTTAATGTTTAGTGTTTATATTTTTAGGTTTTTGATTTTAGGGTTTAGATTTAGGGTTTTGAGATTTAGAGTTTAGGGTTTAGAGTTTAATGTTAGTGATTTAGATACAATGGTTTTGGTTATTTTAGGGTTTAAGATTTTAGGGTTTAGATTTAGTGTTTATGGTTTAATATTTTTAGGGATTTTGATTTTAGGTTTTGAGATTTTATATTTTAGGGATTAGAGTTTAATGTTTAGTGATTTAGGTTTTGGGTTTTGGGTTTAGGGTTTAGAGTTTAGGATTTTTTATTTTTTAAATATAATTTAAATTATTATTTTATTCAATTATTTAAAAAATAAAATAATATATATAAAGTAATTTAATAAAAAATTTATTTTAAAAAATTTATAATTATATGTTGAGTCCTTAAAATTTTTAATTTTTATTAATTAGCTTAATAATGTTCAACAATGTTCATCATTAGCGATATTCAGCGGTGTTCGACGCCCGTTATAGAATTTTCCAAATTTTAATATCTATTTTTAAAATTGGCAGAATAAATTAAAGATTTTAAAATAATGAGTAAGGATTTTCAACGCACGTGGATTTGGGAAAAGCAAGGGTGAGGGGCGATTTCCAAGTTTTAGGTTCGAGACGTTATATACGTAGAAAATTTTTATTGAAAAATTCTACCACCAAAACTAGATGTGCGACCAAGTCGGTCTAGATTAATCAGGGATAGACTCTAAAATTAAAAAAAAAACAATAAAAAAATTATAAAAAATTCTTCTAGAATCACCCGAAAGTTACTGGTGTCCACTGATTTGATTCAAATGATGTCCGGATGTTGGTCAAAAGTTTCCTCAAACGTAGAAAAAAATGTGTCCCATTAAATCATATCAAATCAAATGATTTATTTTAAAAGGACGTTGGACAAGTTGAAAAACCACATCAAAACCATGGACCAATTTGAGTTTTATTTTAAAAATTGAAGTCCCAATATGAGAATTATTTTAAAGTTTAGGTACCCATTTGTATAATGTCAAAATAAAGAGTAAAGATGAGGTGGGCCTCACATTGGGCTTTATTTAATTGAACCCAGCCCCTCCAATCGAGGCGAAACCATCCTAAACATTTGGACCTTGCTTTTCTATGTTGTCTTCTAAGACTAGGGTTTAAGTTCGTCTCTCAAAACCATTAGGGTTTTTCATTCCGAGGACTGAGATTCTCTGAAAAAGAAAGAAAATGAAGGTGAAAGTCATATCACGTTCCACAGATGAGTTCACACGAGAACGAAGCCAAGACCTGCAGAGGGTGTTTCGTAATTTCGACCCCAGACTACGATCCCAAGAGAAAGCAGTCGAGTACGTCCGCGCTCTTAATGCCGCAAAATTGGACAAGGTATATTCACAATCCGGGATTGAATTACTTCTATCTTTTATATTGAAATTTCACTCACTTTTTTTTATTATGTTGTTTAGATTTTCGCAAGACCGTTTATTGGAGCAATGGATGGACATAGAGATTCCATCAAGTATATGGCAAAGAACCCGAATCATTTGAAAGCAATTTTTTCTGGATCTGACGATGGAGGTATTTTTTCTTCTTGAATCTCATCAGTACCAATTTTTAATCAAGTTGCTGCAAATTTTTCTAAGTTCTTTTCTCCCGTCCTTTTGCAGATATTCGACTGTGGGACATAGCTTCCAGGTATTCATAGTACATTTTTTCTTTACAATTTTCTTGTAGTACTATAATGATCGCTATCAATAGTGGCATTAATTCTCAATTTAGTAACTTATTTATTTCTTCTTGTTTGATAGATTGTTTGGTAGTTTGTTGCATTATTATTTAAGTTGAATCGTGATTTACATATATTTTTAAATTTTGATTTAAAGGCGAACAGTTTGTCAGTTTCCTGGTCACCAAGGCGCTGTACAGGGTTTGACAGTGTCTACTGATGGAAGCATTCTTGTATCTTGTGGAAGTGACTGCTCGTAAGACCTGAATTTTAATAGTTGGAGTTGATTTCAATATGGTCTGGAAGTCGGTTAAGCAGCAATTTAAACACATGCTCTATATCAAAGCAACACCTAAAATTTTCTCATTTGTTTTATTCTGTTTGGATTTTTAGTGTTAGGCTCTGGAATGTTTCTGATGCTAATCTTGCCGGTTCAGATAAGCTTTACGATAATTCAGCAAAGGTTTGTCTCTTTATATATTATTGTATTTCTGCAAAGCAATAGTTTCTATCTCTTCCTCTCTTAATTCATTATTCTAAACCCTGATCTGTCCCCATTTTATTTTCTATCCTTTTTAACCAAGAATTACATTGCTATAATTCTAAACTATCTACAACTTGTATTGTTCAGCCACAAGCAGTTTACGTTTGGAAGAATGCATTCCGGTAAGGATCATGACTTGTCAGAAAATATTTATATTCTTTTGGCCTTTTCATCTTGTGGGCTCTGTTTTCTGTTTCTTCTTTCCTTTCTATTTCTTCTCAGGTGTAAACTGTAATATTGCCTTTTTCTTTTCAGTGCTGTTGATCATCAGTGGGATGGTGATCTCTTTGCCACAGCTGGTGCTCAAGTAGATATATGGAATCACAATAGGTTTTGATCTCCTCACATCATATTTTTTCTTTTTCTCCCTTTCTTCTGCAGAAATAACATAATGCAGTTATATATATTTTCATGAATAACTGGATTTCCTTAATTAGGTCTCAGCCCGTGAACACTTTTGATTGGGGAGTAGACACCACAATATCCATTCGATTTAATCCAGGCGAACCTAATATCTTGGCAACATCAGCTAAGTACGTGTTGGTGCTTGTTTCTGGATAAAGTATTATGCGGTTGTTAGAAATTGAATGATAATGCAAACTGCAAAGTTCAAACCTTTCAATTTCCTAATCATTGTATGTTCTATCCAAGAAAGTTAAAATAGGTGACTGAAACAGAGCAATGATGTTCATATTGATAGATCAAGTTATACCAAACATAATCTTGCATCTCATTTCTAAACCTCAGAAACAATGGAGTCTTCTAATTATATTTTTATCTACAATGGGGTTTCCATGAGTCTCACTGGTATTTGTCAATTTCATTCCATGACCTCTAGTGGGTGGGGTATCGCCATTTTTATCGCTACCGTTCCTTGCTTTATGTTAAAATAGGTAGTTGAAAATGTATTAACTATTTATTTATGGGTCGATTCTGCACTCGAAGAAAATGCAATAATTTATAATGGATTTTGGATATTTATGGACTAATGTAATCTAAGGGATTCTATAGGGGATGGTGTATCCAGCAGTTTTTTCTTCAATGCTATTTTTAGTGCTCACTTTGCATGAGGTTTAATTTTTAATTTCTAGGTCTCAACCTTGTTTATGCAATATTCAAATTAAGATTACTGCTCCTGCCACCTTCCTTTACATACTGACCATTGGAACTGATGTTTCTTACGCCTGCTTCCATCTTGTTGAAAAGGGGGATCCTCTTTCAACTAGTGGAGCTGGCTAGGAACAACCGAACAAGGGTGTTATCCTGAGTTGCCGTTTAGTCATTCATTTTTGTTTTGCTTTTTAATAAAGCAAGAAATTTAGCTAGAGCCTTTCTTGGAATAAAATTTTCAATGTGTTTGCAATTTGTCTATGTAATGCAAATCAGCTATGCTGATTGATATGTATTAATGTAGGTCATTGTCTTCCGTAATTCTGTTTTGTTTGATAGAATTTTTTTAACTTCCTGAAACTGTATCTTTTCCTTTTCGATGTTTCTGTACTTATTATAAAGAGTATACGATTATTTGCTCTCATTTTTCTTTTTCTGCACATAGTGGTCGTAGCATAACATTGTATGATCTGCGTATGTCATCCCCAGCAAGGAAAGTTATTATGAGGGTAATTCTCGATACTTTCTGTGTATGAAAACATGTAATTGATATTCTTGTGCAAAAGGATAATCAGATATTTTTTAATGCAAATCTATACTTTTTGGTCCCTTTTTATCTGATTATAAATGGCGGTGGTTTTCCTTAAAATAGATGTATAACTTGTTAAATGTAGATTTAATGCGGAAAACATTTTTTTAGTGATCAATCTGATTTTTCTTTTGTTACAGACGAAATGCAATTCTATTGCTTGGAACCCAATGGAACCTATGAACTTCACTGCGGTAAGTGAAAACATGTTGAAGTTTCTTTCCTTGAAACATAGGTTGACATTTTCTTATTGATGCTTCTGCAAATTCTTGTCTGTTGTTTGATATTTTTTGGAAAAAAAGTTGAGAAAAAGAAAGAATGAACGAAAAAACGAACGGGTTATTTGTTCTGAACTCTTTTAAATGCAGGCAAATGAGGATTGCAATTGCTACAGCTATGATGCTAGAAAACTGGAGGAGGCCAAGTGTGTGCACAAGGACCATGTTTCTGCAGTGTATGGACCTGTAGTTTTGTTGCTTGATGTTTAAGTAATAGATTTTCTTGAAAATATTAAGTTCTCTCCTTTTTCTTTCAGAATGGATATTGATTTCTCACCAACTGGTCGGGAATTTGTGACTGGATCTTATGATAGAACCGTGAGCCTTCCCTTCTTTTTCCACTAGTTTTGTTCACGGGGGCATTGTTAGTATCTAAACAAATTTTCCCCACAGGTTAGAATTTTCCAGTATAATGGCGGTCACAGTCGAGAAATCTACCATACAAAGAGAATGCAAAGGTTTAATATCCTAACCATTTAGATTATAAGGATCTAATAAGGAATTTTCAGTTTATTGAATCTGTTATTATTTTCTTATAGGGTGTTCTGTGTGAAGTATAGCTGTGATGCCAGTTATGTCATTTCGGGAAGTGATGATACCAACCTTAGGCTCTGGAAAGCTAAAGCATCAGAACAATTGGGAGTAGTAAGAATCTCTTCATTTGACATGATTCAATGGGATTTCTACATTTAAATCATATTTCCTAGCTATACTATAGTGAAATTTGTTGAGTGAATCAACTTTTTTAACCGAGAATATTTGGTCTCTTTTGGCTCCAAACTCTTTCCAAATTTCTTTTGTAGCTTTAAGATAGATCTTCTTGGACATTCATTGTTACGATTGGATCTTATTGCATCTCACTTAAGTATCTCATCCATTCTTCTGCCTTATGCAGGTACTTCCTAGGGAAAGAAAGAAACACGAGTATCTTGAAGCTGTTAAGAATCGCTACAAGCACCTGCCTGAAGTCAAGCGTATTGTGAGGTAAAAATTGAGACTGAAGAGTTGGTTCACATTTATAAACTTGTGACCATGTCAATAAAATATCCATATTGCCATTCCTTTTTGTTGAGTATTTACCTAGGGTGTGTGTTTTTAAGGATTTTAAAACTGCACCTAGGAAACTTCTATCAAAACCTAATTACTCCCTGGTATTTTGATATTAGGCCAGAGTTTTGTTTCCGGGGTGTGGGATTTTCATCATCTAAGATAAAATGAAACATGGAGCAAGAGAATTTGTTCAAGTTATATTTGATGGATACAAATAATGTTGTATCGAGTTTTTAATGCCTGTGTTGGTTATGATTGTGCAGGCATAGGCACTTGCCAAGACCAGTTTACAAGGCAGCCAACCTTAGACGCACTATGATTGAAGCAGAAAGGAGGAAAGAACAAAGAAGGAAAGCTCACAGTGCCCCTGGAAGCATAGTGACCGAACCAGTTCG
This sequence comes from Abelmoschus esculentus, assembly GCA_035048815.1. Taxonomy (NCBI): domain Eukaryota; kingdom Viridiplantae; phylum Streptophyta; class Magnoliopsida; order Malvales; family Malvaceae; genus Abelmoschus; species Abelmoschus esculentus. The sequence continues at coordinate 1,459,503 of JAUCBN010000031.1, read as the reverse complement.
TAAAAGGAGAATCATCAAAGAGGTTGAGTGAGTTGCATGTAAATGTGTCCTCAGAAACTACACCTTGAACAAGCATCAGCACTGCAACAAATGCTAGTTGACTGCATTTCCTCTGAATTCAATGACAACGTATCTGCTCAAATCTCGACCAAATTTAGACTATTGAAACCGAGGCAGCATCTTTTCTTCTTTCAATCAACAGTTTTGTCACACAAAAATTTGTTATATATGATTGTAATGTTTATAACAAACTGCTTTAAGGTTTATTAAATGAAAAAGTGATTCCTTTAATTGCAGTTTGCTCATGCTTTTGCCTATGTTGAGTTAAAATACTCTTTTTGCAGCAGATGAATACTGTTAAGATAGTCTTTTTTCAGATGAATTCTGGCATTGCCATGTCATTTTAAGTACAAGTATAATAATGTAGCAACTCATGCTCTCTGCTTTAGTTAAGGATCATAAGGTTTAAAGTTTGCAAAATGTTTCTCCTTTTCATTTTCTTTGTTTTTTCTACTGGAACTTGCAATATCAAAATGCTAGAGAGAACATTAATCCGGTTTGAAATGCAGAATCATGGCCATCATAACAAATAGATGTCACATAAAACAAATGCCTAAAACACAAGTGAAAACACTAAAACAGAGCATTTGGTGTTCTGTTGTAGCATGAAAACGCCACATCGTTCTACATCTGGAGCACCACTTAACAAAATCAAGGAAATAGCAACAATTCCCGCTGGGATATTACACTTTGTAAGACAGACATAAAGTATCCATTAAGGTCGTCGTTTACGTTCATCTTCTTCCTCTTCATCAGAATCACCACTCTCCCGGAAACGTGGATTCTTCTCCTGTTGAGTCGAAAATATGGTTTTAAATATGCAACAGAAAGGAAAAGGGAAAACAAAATCAGTATTGGAAAATCCAATTAGCATCAAATCATCTTAAAAGCATTTTTATCTAAAATATATCTCCACCCCAAAGTGTCTCGACAGCTCATATAAAATTAAGAGGAGCGAGTAAGGTTAGAATAATAACTAAAAAATAGTGCCGGAAAGCATTACCGGTCTAGCGTCATGGTCAGAGGCTCTCCTGGATTCATGATCCGAGGATCTCTTTGAGGACTCACGTCCATAGCGGTCATCATCCCGGTGTCGCTTCCGGTGGTAATCTGTTTTGTCAACAATCAATCAAGCCCATGAAAAGCTTAAGCAGAGTTCTGCATGGCAAGAATAATTAGACATGCACTTCAAAGATAGATACCTCTCCCCTGACGATAAGAACCACCACGACCATGGCCTCCACCATGCTTACCATCTGTAATTATATAACATGTCAGTATGTTTTATCTTTTCTCTGAGCGAATTAACACCCGAAACCACAAGAAATGCATATTAATGAACAGAGAAGCCTATAAACACAAAATCAAAATGCTATCCAGGAGATTTTGCTTCTGTACAAAAGATTAAACCATGCCAGGAACAAATGATAAGTAGTAGTGCAATTTGTATAATCTGAGAAACGAAAGAAAAAAAATAACACCTCACCGACAAAAGCAAACAAGTTATCCACCAAGAATATAAAATCAAGCCTATTTTTCAAAATATGTTCATAATTTACTATAGAAGAGGCTAACCATATCTAAGAGAGCCAAACAATTTCCATTTCCACTCATTATCATCTTTCAGTTTTCATTTGAAGCCATATTAGCTTATCTTTTTCTTATTTCTTTAGTAAATAGCATGCAGATTAGAGTCCATAGATCCATGTTTGAAAACAAGGAGCAGAAAACAATAGGTGCAACTTTGTGGATCTATGAACTGAAAAGTGGAGGACTTAACCAACAACACAAACTATATAGATCTATAATTAGAAGTCTGTAGGAACTCACAATGAGGGGGCATAACAGGTGGGAATGAGCCCAAGGACCCAGCACCATAATCTACAAGCTGCCTTTGTGCTTCCAACTCTTTTTGAACTAATTTTCCATAGCCACCTCTGCGTATAGTACGTTAAGGCAGGAGACAATTATAGACCAGAAGGCATTCTGTACAGATCCCAAAGCTTTATTTAGGAATCAAAGACCGTATTTCTCAAAGCATACGATCTCATGAGATACGAAACAAGTGATTATCCAAAATTCTAAATTGATATTAGACTTCAGTATTAATATACTTATGCATCTTTCATTCGTTTCGGAACATGATAAGAAATTAAAAGAATCAGATTTCATACAAACAGATGAAAGGATATCAGGATCATAATCAGTTCGATATTCATCTCGTACCTGCATAAATATAAAACAAGAAATAGAAGTTTAGCAATACTCTCTCCATCCTATTTTACATATCATAGGTCCATACTATATTATACTAGTGTAAAACTATACATCCAATCCCACAAGCCAAAACAATGTAAACTTTCATTAATATATGCATTGAACCAAGCAAATGCAAAATTGCAGACAAAAAAAACTTACTTGGCCACCACTTCGACCACGGCCCCATTGCCTTCCTTCAACGAATCCCCAATCGAAATCTACACGAATCGGGCGGTCATCAAGAATAGTCCCACTAATGTATTTAACAGCATCCTCTGCATCTTCCCTAGAATAATACCTGATGGAAAACCCAAAACCCAAAACACCAACTAATTCAGAGCTTTGAAATGAATATTAGCAAAATTTAAGGGGGAAAAGAGAGTTACAAGACGAAGCAAAATCCACAAGGTGTTTTAGTGTTCTTGTCAAGACCCATGATTATTTTCTTAATTTCACCGGCTCTAGAGAAAAGCTCGTAAACTTGTTCTTCAGTTGTGTAAAACGACATGTTTCCGATATAGACGGTGGTCGAATTGAGAAGTGCTTGCTCGAATTCCTCTTGTGTGCCATTAAATCTTCTGTCTCGGTACGCTGAAAGCTTAGCTGGGTCCTGTAATTTTAACAACAAAAAATAGAGAAAATTTATCATTAAGTAATCTACATTGAAAGCAGCTGGGAAGTAAATAACGTACCTTGAACAGAGAAGCCATTGCCTTCTTCTAGAGCTCCCAAAATATTGAATTGATTGCATATGACGAATTATAAAGGTCGAAGCCATTACCCTCGGCCTTGCCCTTGCCCTTGATGAGCACTACAGTAAAGTATTTATTGGGCCGTCAATTTTAGGAATAGAAAAGGGTTTTTTCTTCTGTTTTAGCCTTTGGCCCATTATCGTTTACCCATTACGCTTATTTCGGTCTACACTTCGCCTTGACTGGAAAAGTTTCCGAAACCCTAATCCTTGCAGCAGCAGCAGAAAGAAGAATAAAGGTTAATTTTTTGATCTTTTGTTATCTGAAGTATTCTTCGAAGTTGCCAATGGCATCGTTTTTCTCCGCGTCTAGATCAGTTCTCCGATCAAATTCTGCTCGCAATGTTGCGGCTCGTCTCGCCCCACAATCCAGAGCTGCACCATCGCCGTTTCGTGTCTCCTCAAGGATTCCTCTCTCCAACTGCATTTTCAGGTTTGTCTTTCAACTTAGAAAAGCAAAAAAAAAAAAATGAAGAAAAAAAAATCAAATCTTTTTATTATATATAAAGGGTATTCTATCTTGGTGTTGAAGGCGTCCGGTTGAAGCGCGTTTCCGCTTGGAATCGATGCTGCCGTATCACTCAGCGACTGCTTCAGCTTTGACGAGTTCGGTGCTCACTGTTCCTCGCCGCAGCTATGCTTCAATCTCGGGAGGTATTTATATTTCGATCTCTTATATTATTTGCATTGAATTTGCCATAACTTAGGGGCTTTTCCTTTTTTGTTTTGGCTCATTGGATTCTGCTTTACCTTCTGAGTTCTCTTCTTTGATCTTGTTTCTAATGAATTTCTGAATGGTTGCTACATTTCTTGTAGCAAGTTGAAGAGGCCACTTTTGTATACATTGGGTGCTTTTGAGGATTGAAATTTGAAGTAATAGGAAGGATCCACTTTAAAACAAAGTAATAGAGAAGTAGTGGTTTTACCAATTTGTGTGGTAAATAATTATCTAACCATGAACTTGTCATTCTTAGCTATCTATGATGTTGCCTCGCTGTTCTTTTCCTTGTTCGATTTCTTGTAAGTTAGCATCTCCAAGGTACTTGTTAGTGTTGTAATAGGAAAAGTTAAAGAACTTGTTTGTAGTCAGTTTTTAGGGAACATGCTCAGTTTAGTTTTCACGTATGGAGTAATGAATTTTATTTCTTAAGTATTGAGTCAACATTCAATTAGCTCGTCGGCACTCTTTAATAGTAATATTATAATAGTTAAAAAGGGTTTGTGTTCCTCATTTCTATGTTGCAGGCAAATTGGCGGATAAGAGAAATATAGGTGATCACAAACGTAGACTGCTTGCAGCAAAATTTGAATTGAGACGGAAACTTTATAAAGCCTTATGTAAAGATCCCAGTCTTCCAAGTGATATGCGGGATAAACATCGTAATAAGCTGTCCAAGTTGCCAAGAAATAGTTCTTTTGCACGAGTAAGAAACCGATGTATTTTCACGGGTCGCCCTCGTTCTGTATATAAGTTCTTTCGAGTTTCTCGTATCGTTTTCCGTGGATTAGCAGCTCAAGGTTCTTTGATGGGCGTAAAGAAGGCGTCTTGGTAGGAACCTCAAAACCAACAAAACAAGGGTTAGCTGGCGCCGAAGGAATTACTTGACTTATTTGTTCCTAGCTTTTGAGCTACGGATTGCATCTTTCTTAGACTGGACATATTATGCTTTTTAATTCTAAGAAATGATTGAAGACAACATAAATGAAGGGTTAATACTTATTTTGTAGTTTCTCTCCAGTCTTTTAAGGCTTTCAGTTGAATGCTTCTCTATAAAGACAAGTTGTGTTTTCCTGTACCTGCTTTATTGGTTTTGATAAGAAGCTAATCAGTTCTAAGATAGAGCAAGGGCTACTGTGTTTTTTATTCTATATAATTTCATCGACAATGTAATTGTAAACTCGTGCATTAGCCCAGATTGCATCGTTTTCATTGTAAATTGCAATGAGAATAAGTTCAACACAGTCAATAAGGAGCTTACTGATAGTTTCTATTCTATAAGCTTGCAATGATGTGCGTCTTGTGTTCCAAAGATTGGACCAAGTTCAATGGAATACAATTCTCCCTTCTAAGAGTGTTTGTGGATAACATAGAAGTTGAGCTGATGAAGAGCAAAGTTGAATTTCCTAATCTTTCCGAGCCTAACTAGATCAGTAGATGCTTATTACACTTTAACTCCTAAAAACTGCTAATACATTTTGTCTGTTATTTCTATGGTCTTTTGTAGCTTATAGAGAAGTAATGTGAAATGGATCATAGATTATTGATGATGTGATTTTAAGGTATTAATGGTGCAAAAAGTTTTCATCTTTTGAATGAAAATTATTTACCAGGCTAACCAGATTCTGTATATGCAAAGTGATTGTTTGGACGTCAGTTATTTTCCTGTTTCAAAACAATGTTTTAACATTTCTCAATTTTGGATTATTAATGTACCTGCATATGCCCTGATTGGTATCGTCTAGTTGTAATTGATAACTCTCCAGGTTAGTTTGATTTAACGAACATAAACAAAAGGCTAGTCATATTGCTTGCGCATTGCCGCCCCTCTAACATGCTTAAGGTATGACAGTTCCAGCTGGGAGAAGATCATCTTTTTTCTCCATAAGTTTGTTCTCAGACATTTTAGTAGCAAGCCACAAATGATGTTTCTCTTCTTGTCTGGATGAATTAGTTAGGAATAACTCTTCTTTAAGGAAAAAATGCAGTTCCTAAATTAGCAGTGTAGTTATTCTCATTTTCTTAGGGTTACTTACTGGCAAGAAGATGTTGATGATCAGAGGAGAACAAAAGAAGCAAATGCTTATCTATTATACATCATGTCAAACAAGAATGAGATCAGATCAGCCTATTGAGAAAATTCCAACTTTGTTACAACAGTTTATTTGTGTTAGAATGAGTTGAGAACCAAATTAGTTTTTCTTTGATTCCTCTCTTACTACCACCAAGGCCATCTGTGACTGCTCTCGTTCCACTTCTTCAGTTTCCCCTTCAACTGAGTCTTGCCCTAGATGTTGCCGGCAATACCGGATTAGTACCAGAACCATGAATGCTGTGACAAAAATAATCATTGTTAGCCAAAATAGGGAATGAAACCAACCTCACAAATTATTTGATATATTTTACTTACCTGTGAAAATACGGGTTTTTACACTAGAGAGGTTCCAAAAGACCGTCGCTGCCGAAGTGGCCACAAGCTTTTTACGAGAGCAAGCTCCCCATGCTTCAATGGCCAATTGTTTCATGTACTCAGCTGCATACACACAAATTCATTTCCATCACTAAATTGCAAATACCAGAAACAAATCTTCAAATATATTAGGTGTGGCTATTGTTGCATACCCTTCTGGTTTATCAGACCAGAGTAACAAGAATACAGTTTTGGCAAGGTGAAGCTGATGAAAAAACCTATTCCCATGCAAACAATGATTCCACATCAAAACTTTAGAAAAACTTCATCAACAAAGATTCAATGGGAAATAATTTAGGTATATCAGAATAATCATATACCAAATGCACAAAGTCTCCACAGTGTTATAATGTGGCCGTACTCGGCACCGAGGAGGAGCAATGGAGCTACCTGCAGTAGGAAGAAAAGCATGCCTCGTGTAAAGTTCTCCATTTTGTTATCATCATCAACCAATAATGGGAATCTTGATATTAGTAACTACCTTGAGGGTCATAGATGGTTCCCCGGAGAATAGCTTTCTCATCGACAAAATTGCAAGATTTGTAACTGGAAGTACCAGTTTGGATAGTGTCAGAAAATCTTCTTCCCTCAGCTTGAATCCAGTCCTCTTCTCAACATTGTGAGACACTGAGTTGGAAAAGAAGGAAACGGCAAGAAACAGAAGACCAATGTGGGATAGCACAGCGAAAATGCTACAGACATAAAAGGACAATATCAGAGTTAGTGTAGAACTCCAAAATGAACATCAATGGAAGATGAAAGGAGACATTACCTAAAGGGAACGCCTTTGGTAAAGCAAGAAGATAAGAAACATAGACATCCGAATCCAAACCAGAGACTTGATTTTGCAACATCAGTCCACATGACCATATCAGTAATCATCTCCCCGAACCGATCAAGATTACTCTTTTCACAATCATCAGCTTCTTCTAAAACCTTTAAAAGTTAAAACCCAAGGAAATATCAAGAATTAAAACACAAAAGAAGCAAAAGGAAATATGCATACTTGAGGGCAAACTCGATGAAGGAAGAGAAGGGACCGAACTGGGTTTCTCCTTCTTCGTTTTCCCGCTATTCCTTCTTTTCCTCGGTTTTACCATTTCCTCCCCCAAAACCAAATCCCTCTCTTCCCTCAACTCCATCTCCATCCTCCTTCTCGACCTTCTACTGTTCCTAGGGGTCCCACATCCCAAACCACCCGTTTGGGCAGTCCTGGTTTTGCATTTCCGACGAGAACCGCCGCCATGCTCCGCTGCGGCAACTTCCTCCGCCATTTCGATCCGATCGGCGAGTCGGGTTCTTGATTTTCGAAGAGGAGAAGCAGCAGGGGAGAGAAGCAACAGTTCATGAAGAGGCAAAGAGTTGGTTGACGATCTAAGAGAAAGAGGGGACGGTGAAGCTGGAGTGTTTAGTTTCTTGGGGGACGGCGAAATATGGTCCAAAGATAGATGTGGGACAACGGATTCAGCGACGGAGTAGCCGATTCTTGCTAAACGGGAAGCTGATTTGGACTGGGAGTTTGATGTTGGGGTCGAAATCGAATCCATTCTCTGATACATCGCTATTTTTCTTTGAATCTATTTCGGCCAAGATTTCCGGGAATCTGTGAGAAAAGAAAAAGCAGAAGAATTAAAAGAAGGTGCTTGGAATTCAATAGGATTTGTGTTGAAGAAATATAGAGGGACTGAGATTGTTAAAGAAATGGAAAGAGCCGTTGGAGAAAGTGGGACCTACCACTCCTCCACTCTCGTGTCTTTGCCTTACAACGGTAAGAAAATAGAACGGCCCATCTTGTTTGTTTTTTCGTGGGCCCAATATCTATAGACATATAAATCCATTTTTTGGGCTTAGTTATGCTTTTTTATGATAATTCACTTATATAGACAGTCTAGGGGGTGATAATGAGCCTATTCGGCTCGTGAGCTATTCGGGTTCGGTTCGGTCAACGTTCGGCTTGAATGAGCTCGATTCGGGTTCGGGTTCGACTTAGGATCTAAACGAATCGAGTCGAGTTTACCCAAGCTCGAATCAAAAAGCTCATGAACAGGGTCAGAATAATTATATATAAACATACATATACATTAAAAATAATTTGTTTAAAAAGAAAAATAATAAAATAATTGAGAGTAAATCCACTAAAAATAATTTAAATAAAATAAATTAAATATTATCAACTAAAACAAATTTACCAAACTACAAATAAATAAATAAATAAAATATAATAATATAGAAAATTATCAATTTCGAGCCAAATCGAGCCGAGCCCATTAATATTATTTTCGAGCCGAGCTCGAGCCTAAAATTCCGAGCTCGACGAGTCTTGAGTCGAGCTGAGCCCAGATATGCATGTTTCCGAGCCGAGCTTAGCCTGACTCGGGCTCGGCTCGTTATCACCCCTATAGACGTGAATGTTAGAAATAACAATAATTTTATAAAATAAATATTATTAAATAAAAAATAAAATGAACATTATATTGAATACCATTAATGTAATATATCGTTAAACACCATAAATTTTTCAATAACTTTTAAAACCTTAAACTTTATATATATGATTAATCATATTTTAAAATAAAATTAAAAAAAAATGATGAACTATTCTTACCATCTCATCTATAGTATTATCCAATTAAATAAAATCATATTATTTTATTAATTTTCACATGATATTTTAAATATTAAAGACTATACATATAATCCATTATTTTATTATTAAAATTCGTTCAACCTTTATTATTTCATTTTTTTTCTTAATAAATCGTTAGTTTAGTAACGATTAATAATAAATGATAAATATATTTTAAAAAAGAGAATATAAATTATAATAACATTCCCACGAGCCTCTAGTCCAAGTGGTTAAATGAACGATTGTTGTTTTTAAAGGTTACGGATTTAAGCAACAATGATGCCATTACAGTAATTAAGCGAACGATGTAAAATGATGAAGATTATATTTTATAACAAATACTACTATAATCATTGATAGCTAATTAAAAAAATAGTATGTCCTTTAATATATCCATATATAACATCCATTTGTTAATTTAAAATATATATTTTAATTTTTTTAATTAACAGGATAAAGAAAATAAATTTTTTAAGAAATTATATTTTAAAATTTTTATTTTTATCTAACATATAAAATTAACGATTGATGGAGACCAGACTTTTTCCCTCTAAGTTCTGGCCATAGGATGAGTTAGTAGGGTTTTTTAAAGGTTGATTTAAGAGTTTCGTTTACCCAAACAAACTCAACCACATTATGGTTGAAGAATCAAACAGATGTATTGATTACGCAGAAAACACATACAAAAATTTATTTTTTAATTAAATTTGGAAATTTAAACTCTTTTTAATTAACTTCTCTCTCCATATTTAGAAGATCTCGTTATCTTTAAAATTCTTTAAAATGTTAGTTAGACAGCATTAAAACAAAACAAAACAAATTAAAAACTAGTTTAAGCCTTTGTCTTTTTTTTAAAAAAAATTCTAAGTAGTCTCAAATTCCTTTGTCAATATCCGCCAATAATGTTGTAATTATTATTCAATTAATTTTTAAGATCAAACTTAACATAAATAAATGGCTTAACTCAATAATAGGTGCCTAAAGTATACATATTTTTTGAAATAGGCGCCTAATGTTTTTTTTGGCTGAAATAAGTGCCTAAACTATATATTTTTTCTAAAATAGGTGCCTAATGTATTTTTTGGCTGAAATAGGTGCCTAAAGTTTTATTCCCTTAGTGTTTTAAGGTAACAGTGTTAAAAGAAAATTGTTTAATTTATAAATAAGTACCTAAACTATATATTTTTTTAAAAATAGGTGCCTAATATAATTTTTATTAAAATAAATACCTAATTTTTTTCTTATAAGTAATTTATATTTCTTATAAGATATAAAATTAGTTATATCTTAAATTAATCATTTAACCTTTTAAATTATGAGAAAAAATTATTTTTTAACAACACTAAAATAAAAAATAATTAAAATTTATATAATTTTATATTAATATTTTTTATATTTTTCACAACAATCATCAATGAGACTAATCGATTCACTTGCAAGGACATGCCGCCAGTTCATATGAGAAATATATACAAAAATTCTTATATTCCTATTACATTTATAATTGTATCGAAAAAGAATTGAAAATATTAATATAAAATTATATAAATTTTAATTATTTTTTTTTATTTTAGTGTTGTTAAAAAATATTTTTTTCTCATAATTTCAGCTACTAATCAAATTTAAATAAATTATAAATCAATTATAATAAATAATTTAATAGATTAAAACGATGATATATAAATAATTTTACATCTTATAAGAAATATAAATTACTTATAAGAAAAAAATTAGACATTTATTTCAATAAAAATTGCATTAGGAACCTATTTTAAAATATATATAATTTAGGTACTTATTTATAAATTAAACAATTTTCTTTCAACAGTATTACCTTAAAATACTAAGGGAATAAAACTTTAGGCATCTATTTCAGCCAAAAAATACATTAAACACTTATCTCAGAAAAAATATATAATTCAAGCACTTATTTCAGCCATAAAAATATTAGGCACCTATTTCAGAAAAAGTATATACTTTAAGCACTTATTACTGAGTTAAGTCTAAATAAATTAATAATTAATTTAAAAATAAAGAGAAATATATTTAGAAGTAAATATATATTTATTGAAATGTATAAGTAAATATATTATTTTTTTTTTTGAAATATATATTAGGTCAAGATAAGAAGGGTGGAAATCCAATTCATTTGACGCGTGGCGATCTGTACAAGCGGCAGTAGCCTTTGCTTTACTTGACCTAAATATGTTATGTCGATTCAATATTACATAATAAAAGAAATTAAAATCAGGGTATACTGAAAATGACTGGAAAGTCTCGTTGGACTATACACAACTTCGTCCGACGCGTTTAGAAAAGATATAAATATTTTAATTCAGGTTATTTAATAAATAATTATTGAAATGGGTATATTTAGGTAATTTAACCGAGTTGGGAGAGATATGCAGTCAATTAGGTGTTTGACTGAGGCGCCGCCCAAGTTAGGAGACAAGGTGATACGTTGTACGAGCGTTCGTGTCCCGCGGAAATTTCGAGACAAGCAGCCAGATCCTTCATGTGCTGCCGGCTTTGGCAGGCCACGCTTTTCCCATTGCGAGTGTATTCCACGCTCCACTTAAGTCCAAGTTTCAACCTCCAACACATCCCATAGATTGCGCTCTCCGATGCCAATGAATTCAAATGAAATAATTTAATAAATCTGTAGTTTAGGGGTTAATGAGGAGCGTGATGAGCACCGCCATTTTGCAAGAGTGGGGGAAATGACAACCCCTTTCGGTGCTTTTAAGTGATGACAGATGACCAATTCAAGCAACTGACAGTATCTGCTCCTATTCGGAATTCGCTTTCTTACACCGACAGTCAAGAGAGAGAAGAGTGTAGAACTAAAGCCATGGATGAAGCGACGCGTGTCCACTGCGCTTCGACTTTTGTAGCTTTTGTCATCCGCTCCTGCTCCTCTATTTAATATGATTGATCCACACGCATTTAGCTCAATTCTCAAAGCAAATTACACCCAAAGGAAGAAGAAAAGGAAAGAAGGTTGTTGTTATGGCTCCCAAGGACAAAAATGGAAGCAAAATCTTGGAGAAGGCCAACGTTAATGGAAATGTTAACGGAAACAAAGAGGTGCATTTTAGGGGTGTGAGGAAGAGGCCATGGGGGAGATACGCCGCTGAAATCAGAGATCCAGGCAAGAAGAGCCGTGTTTGGCTCGGTACTTTTGATACGGCTGAGGAAGCTGCCAGGGCATACGATGCGGCGGCGCGTGAGTTTCGTGGGCATAAGGCTAAGACCAACTTCCCTGTTCCGGATGAAGCAAACAGCTACGTCAAGGGACAGAATCAGAACAAGAACCAGCAGAGCCCTAGCCAAAGCAGCACGGTCGAGGAATCGTCCAGCCCAACGGTGGAGCGTGGAGTTAGTGTGACCGGGACCGTGGCGAGATTCCCTTTTGCATACCACCAGCAGCTGGCGCTGGCCGGTGGTGTTGCTAATGGTATGATTGCCGGACTGACCCAGTCGCGTCCTGTTCTCCTTTTCGAAACGTTGACGGGTGCTGAAGGTGTTGCACGAGTTTATCCCGTTCGGTTTGAACCGGTCGGGGTTCAGTTAGGCTTGGGATTAACAGGCGTTTCCCGGAGTGAATCGGACTGTTCATCGGCCAATCCCTGTAAGACAAAGCTACCGGGCCTTGCTCTCGACCTCAATCTCCCTCCTCCAGTCGATGCTTGACACTTTCCATCTTTTTCACGGCATCATCTTAATCTTCTGCATCTGAAGTTGCAGGAAGCTTAGAAAAACAAGCAAAAAAACATACTAATCCGTTTTTTTTTAATCTTTTTAGCCACGGTTTATCCTTTTGATCTGATGTAAATAATTTACGACGGCCGTCGGTGTTTGTTTTTTAGCTACCGAAAGGAAAATCGTATATAACATTCACCTAGATGTTTTTGATGTTTCCCAGTCTTGAGCAAGATTAATATAATCGTTATCACAAATTCTTAATAAATTTCCGTAGCATATATGATTCGGATGAATTCATCAATTTACCAGCGGTGACGATATAAAACCAGAAAGCTCCTGTTTAACGTAAAACAAGCAGCGATCCGGCGATTAATACGTGTCGCCGGCTGCAAAATGATGGTAGTAAACAGTAGAGTTTCTGCAGTAGGGGGTAAAAAGGGTCCCACACGGAAACCAAACAGCTGCACGTCAGTCGGAAGATGGAGGGTGGAACCAGAAAAACGCTTCCTCGTGGGTCCCGCTTTCCGTCGGCGAAATCTGTGGAGTAGATTTCGCACCTCACACGCGCGCGATTTGAATAATTACTACGTTTCATTTCATTATTTGTTCCTCTCGTGGCGCGTTGGAATTCATTTGTATTGTTAGATGGAGAAAGTGCGATGGGCAGCACGTGAAAAGGAGCGGTTGAGTACGGCGCGTAGAAGCCGCATAAAGATCAAACCAAATAATAATCGTAATAAAAAAAAGTTTTACGTGTGCGAGTGTGAAAATGCCTGTAGTCATAAATCCTTGCCGCCGCTGCAGGGTGCATTTGTTTGTTTTTGTGGTTCATTTTCTGGGTAGTTGTTTCGTGGGGTCGTTTTCCCTCTTTTATTTGCCGGTTGCCTGGTGTGTAGCCAAGTGTCTTGGTCACGTCAACCGCAACCGTCCATACTAATGGGACAAATCGTGTGAGTGGAGGCTGTGGATGTGGTTTTGTGCGTCTACCGTCACTCGGTGCTAAATGCTATCAAAATCATCACCGCCCTGTCCAGTCCTGAATTCGTTTTGGAGGTTGTGCAGGGGACTCGTGGCCCTATGACAGCAAGGTCCCGTCGCTTTTCTGCCTACTTATTATCCTGCTGCTTATGCCTTGGTTTTAAAAAGCTGGTCTCAAGAATTCACATCAATGTTCTTTCGGTAATTTGGACATAATAAAAGGGAGTGTGAACTATACTCTTAGACTCTTGTTCCTTGTGAATTTTTGTACAAGTGTTTTAATCTAATGATAATAATTATCATAATTAATAATTTTTAGAGTACCTAAAAATTATCGATTGATATTTTTTTAATTTACGAGTCTATTTCTTATTATGAATATTTTTTTTATAAATTATTTAAAATTCTTTTTCAAGCTAAAAATGTTTTTAACTTATTTTAAAATTATTTTTTTAAAGATGATTTTTTTACTCTTTTAAAAACACCTCTAATCGAAATTAATCATTTAACTTTTAAATATAAAATACTCATCAAACTTTTAAAAATTATATAATAGATATTAAAATTTAATTTTATTACAAAATAATCATTAAATATTATGATAGTTTGAATAATAACATATTTAATCTTTTATTTTTATACATTCAATCAATTTAGTCTTAATTTAACTCATTATTGATGTTTAAATCGATTAAATGTATAAATATAAAAGATTAAATATCATGTTATATAGATTTTTATAAACTACCATGTCACCCTATTAATAATAGTTAACGACTCAGTAATCATATTATAACAAAAACTAAAATCTAATACATATTATATAATTTTTGAAAGTTTAATGACCATATTTTTCCCTAAAACAATGTTTACAAAATTTAACCAGAGTAACTGTAGTCATGAATGTCATCTGAAAACAATTTGCACTTGTTTTTGAACCAGTCAATTAGTATTTGTCATGTATTGGAATTTATACAATTATACATTGAATACACAAGAATGTTATTGCCTACTGCCTACAGAGTGTTACAATGTCAGTAGTGATTGTTCTGAATTTGCTGATCTTGTATCTCTCTCATCTTCTGGAAATGGAACCAGGAAAAAAGGAATTGCTGGAATCTCTTATCGACCTGAAATAATACGCGTATAAACGTGACTTGGGTTGATAGAATCAAGGGAGAAACTGAAGTAGAAAGAGACAGAAAGATCGGAAGAATTTAGGAAACAGCGGAACGGAGGTGTAGATGTTCAAAGTTTACAGGTTGAGTCTGTGTAGGTTTGAAAGAAGCAAACGCACTTCATCTCACAGGGCAAGACTGGCATCAAGTCATTACCTCAATGCTAAAGTGGATTTTTTTCCCTTTAAGCAGTCGGTAACTATCGGCGGCATGTCGGGCATTCCATCTTTATGTCCATCCACCGTTGTAAACAACCGGTGTGAAAGAAATGATCACATGGTGTTACCTGTTAGAGAAATGCAGTTTAGTCCACAGTTCAAGGAAAATGACCTTGAATAGTCCCACCAATTAAAAATGAAAAAGATCACCACAACAGTATACCATGCAATCACTTGAACGTTGCGTGAGATCAATGGCAGTCATACAAATGACGCAGTCTGTGGTATGATTTGTTTCTGGATCAAATTTTCTGTAGTAGCTATATTTTTCGGGTAGTATCTGCAAACAGGAAGTTCAAAGTAAAATCATCAAAACATGTCTTTGGAAACTTCAGGTAAAATCCTAACACTTGAGAAAAAGGCTGTACATGAAGAGTAACAAAACTGTATCTCACCTGATGAGGAATAAACCATCGAGATCCGAGATAGTGCTGAAGAAGAAGAATGGATGCTTGAAGTCCAATGAAGACACCCAAACAGATACACCAGCTTATGTCAGGTTCGATTCGCATGAAGTTGTGAGGACATCCAAATATATATAATGGGATTGCTAGCCGAGTAACAGTCATGCCTAGGATGTAATGAGGATGCAAAGGTTTTCTTGAATCACGAATGACATTGGTGATTATTTGAGGTATCCAAAAGGAGTATAGAAGGAGAAGTATCGGCCGCAGAAAATTATGGAACTCATACATGAACAAAATGCCTCCTAAAAGGATCCCATCTGCAGATATTTGTACTGGTTAGATCAGTATTCTGAAAAAGTACTAGTTATACTTGAATTAAAGATATCAATTAGATTTGCTTGTTTTAAATAGAGATGCAAGAAGATTTATGAAAATCCATAAAAACAAAACTAATGATTGTGAATGGTGACCAGGTAAGTTTAGGCAAGAGAAAAAGACAAGAATGATTTGTCTATACTCTATAACATCACTTCTGGCACATCATATGTACAATAAATTTCAATCCACAAATGTAAAAGCTTTTCAGGAACTTACAGAAACGGCTATATAGAACTGATAGCTCGCGCCTCATTGTCTCCCAACCTTCACCATTATTCATAGGCCTACTTGCCTTCCATATTGCAAGAAGGTACCTCATCTCAAAAATGGAGAAGACTACAAACTTGAAGAATGCCGCCGTTGCAAAAGCATTAAATAAGGATTCTGCATAAAGAAATGCAACATGAACTTGGTAGACGTAGACCATTGCAAATAGCAGGGTAGTACAAGAGATATGTTGTTCTATGTTAAGCCATCAAGCTCATCAGGTGCAGAGCAGATTCAATGCGCACTTTCAAATGAAACCATTCACATTTGATACTGGACAAGACTTGCCCACAAGTAAAAGGAATAATCTTTGAAATTTCTAGCCATCATTTTTAAACTGAGAACTATAGTGCGCAATTGCTCATAGTCCCACCAAGACCAATGCAAAGATATTCATCAAGTTATAGTCTTGAATCTTCATTCTGATAGCAAGTGGTATGACCACTTGACGGAGTGAATATGATTGAAAAGGAAAAGGCGAGAGAGACCTTATGTTCTTTATATATTTATATAATTGCAAGGATAGGCCGATGACTGAAGTAAATATTAGCATTTCTTTGGGAAAGTTAATCACTACTCACCAACCAGTATTCCTGCAGTGAGATGTAAGAGGCAAAGATAAGCATCCATGATAGCTTGTTGACCAATAGTTAAAACTGAAACTTTCGCAGCTCCCTGAATAAGAGTAGAAATGCTTTTATTAATCAAAAAGAAGTAACCTAAAGCTTAATGCTGTATCAAAATAAGCTTGTTCCGTTGTCCTTTAGAATATATATACACTTTAAATTCTTACCGATTGTGTGTTGCTATGTTCCATTTGTCTGATCAACAGAAGGACTTGAAGGAAAGAGACCTGATAATAAACAATTAAGGAATACAGGCAAAACAGGCCAGTGATATTGCATTAGCATTGATAAGGGAAGACATATAAAGGATACAAAAGGTGACCATTAAGGTGTAGTTAACTGCTTTATTATAATAGACTTCGATGTTGACAGAAGTAGCATTTAATAGTATAGGTGAGAAACAATCTCCATCATCATCCACCGTAGGACTCTCCATCAACCCTTCAATTTGATAACGATCATGATCTCCATCTATAAAAGGTCAAAAAACTGAATTTGAATACTTATAATGTCATAGTAGAAGGTAGATAGTAGAAGGTAGTTAGTACTATCTGTTCCAAGATAGAAATGGAACCCAATTGTTTGCAATGACAATTTACTGATCAAGTCTATGAAGAATAATTTGATATTTCTTCTTCAATTGCCGAATTCAATAGATTTTGGTAAAAAAATCCTGTACGCTGGTGACTGGTCAAGAAGTAGACCAGAGAAGAATGTAAAATTATGTAATGGTAGAAGAGGATGAGGCATGATGAATGATGAATGATCTAATAAGTGGAGATAACTCAAGTACCATTTTGGCTGGATGAGATGCGCGAAATTTGGGCAGCAATTTCTATATTGCAATGTTTCTCCATCTCATAAATTGGTGCTGCAATAAAAGAAAACAACATTCACCATATTGCAAACCTAACTTGAGCTTTAAGACAAGCGAAATAGTTTTAAGCTACAATTTTTTCTTCTCCATATTTTGTCACGCGGAGAATCTTGGAACACTTGAGATGAGAAAACTCCAAGCTGTACAAAGACATTGCAAGTTAGTAATCACAATCACCATAAACAAAAACATTTATCAGAACGGACAACTAAAACTGTGTCTGCTAAATGAAATACTAACTCAAACATCAACTAAAAAGCAACTCACGGACACAATCATCCAGAGCCTGCTGCAAAATACATGGATACAAATAAAATCCTATTGGCCAGGCATTTGGATAATACCATTACTCTAAGCAATGACTTTTGGGGACAAAAGCAACCGACTAGCTGCATTATGCATCACATTCTGAATTTGAACCCATTCTCCAATACCAAATATGATGTAGAATCGACATTAAATGCTAGTGCTAACAACCTCTTAGCCTAGAGGCAAGACTTTTGTGTTGTGTGAGAAATTGGGTCCAATTCCTTAGCATCCCTTCCCCCAATTATCAAAAATAAATAAATAAATGCTAATGAACTGCAAATGAGTATGATACGAAGCATTACCAAATGGTACGGGTTGGACAAAATATAATCTTCTTCCTGATTCAGCTCTCCCTCCTTTCCACTGCAATAGTGTACCAGTAAAACATGTCAGTTAAAACGCAATGAGCATTCACAAAATGACATCTTAAAAGAACACAACTGGAAGTGAGAAAGTTAACAACTATATTGCAATTGCCTTTTTCTAGTAATTGGTTGGATTTGAGTTCTGACACCCACTTTCTCCCAACAGTTTCCCGAGTCAAATAGAATCTCTAAAAATTATGTAACAATGGTTTGGAATACTTTTATCTGCACTCTTTTGTTGCAACTAGTCGGCTAATATGCGTTTCTTAGTCAAGCCATATACAATCAAGCTGAAAGAACTTTTATAAGCAATCAACTTAGTCCTGATTTACCTGTTAGCTACCATTCGAAGCTGTCTAAAAGGCCATATATATACACCCTCTACCCTTATTTGAGCACCACCAACATTGTGTTTGTTATCAAACACGTCATGGAAAATAATTACACCCTGTTATCACCACCACACACACACAAAAAAAGTCAGACAATAATTAAAAATGGTAAGATACAGGCTAAAGTAGTTAGAAGCTAGTCTTTATAAAGAGTTTTCTGACTACAAAGAATGGAATAAATATGATTAGGCAAAAACCTAAAGAGGATGTAATAAAATCAAACACAATAAGATAGACAGGGTATCATGACTCATGAGTGTTACAGAATTTCTTATAACAAACAACCAAATCATGTATTCGGGCCAACTATAGAACATTTGTGTGTGTATATATTTTGCATCTAAAACACGGTTCAGTTGTCCTAAAAAGTTCACTAAGCAAGCAAGACGAGTGAATCTCCTTAATATGCTCAAGAACCCCCTCACCTGAACATAATGTACACCAGTTATTTTTGTTGGTGTGCTAACTAATTCAATGACTGAATCACCAGCTGATTTCCTGAAATCAGGAAATTTGGAAGAGCTATTCATAGACTCCAGAAACTTCCAATTGCCTGCAATTTCCAAGTCAAATCAACAAACAATTGTCAACACAAATAAACTTGCTTAATGGACTCAACGGTTGAAGTTAATCCATTCTAATACAGTGTTAAACAAAATATCTCAGAAAATTACTTTTAGAAGCTAGACAATTCATTAGTTTCCGTCCTAAATAAGCTTTTTTCCCGTTTGTCATCCAGAAAAAAATTGACACAAAGCATCTGGTTTGGTAAATAAATTTGCATTTCTGTTTACTTTGAGTGTTTATGGAGTGTGGGTTTTGAGCCTTCGGCGAAAGATATTTTACCAATATTTTCCAGGAAATTCATCATCTAATCATGAGCAACTGAAACAATGAATAGAATAAAATACAAACTGTCGGAAAATAAAGAGATGATGCGGGCAAAAGAACGCAACCAATCAATCAAAAAACCGCATGCGACATCAGTCGTATGCATATCCAGAAAATACCCCTATGCATCAACTCTAATATGCATATGCTTGAATTTGAGAAAATTTACTCACCTTGATAAGTTCCTGTTATGTTCCATGCATGAGACGGACCCAAATCGCTTTCATCTTTCCTAACAAATAGCCACTGCAGGATACATTACCAATATCAATAAATTTATAGCACCCAAAATGAAGAGAGCACCAGAAGAAGACCCAATCCACTTTTTCTTAATAATTTGCACCAGACATAGAAACCATTAACCCAAATTTATCTGTCTAATTAGATTTACCTCAAATATCTCAGCAAAATGAAAGATTAACAAATTTCATGGCAGTTAAGGAAGCTTCAAGCATTGCAATTTAGCCTCTATAATGAAAATCCACCTATAAACATAACCTAAATTCCGGTTTTGAACACATATGTTCTCTGGGCAAGATTGTTAAATTCCATCCCAAACTCGACATTGCCCTCTTCCATTTTGCAGTATTTCAATATACATCAACAAAATTATAACTAGTCAAAACCTATCAAACTGCAATGAGTAAAGCACTAACCCAGGGAAAAAAAATTAAAACCCAAATTTGACAGAAATCAGAAGCACAATAACCAATTAAAACTATGAATTTGACATCCAGAAGCAAAACCCATATTTTCATATTTGCTTAAGAGAGAAAAGAATCAAATTTAACAATAAATTAACATAAATAAATAAAAATCACATGGAATTAAGAAGCACCAACCTCATCTCCCCATGACCGAGCCCTCTCCCTTATTGGTCTCAATCCCGCCACTGGCTTCAACATAACAAAACCAAGCCATAATCCAAAAACAACCCTGAACACAACCCCTAATCTCCTCCTCCTCGAAATCCACAAAAAATCCAAATATTCCCTGGTGACCATATCAAAACCCCAACATCCCATTTCAATAAAAACAAAACCAAATTGCTTTCTCTACAAAAGAAAGACAAAATATCCAACTTCAATTTCAGAAAAAACTGATTTAGATGATAGATTATCCAGGAAAATGGAGATTGCTTCAAGTAGAGTTATGTGAACCAACAAACAACCAGAGATAAAACAGTAGAAAACGAGAGCTCAACAAACTAATCCTCTCTCTCTCTCTCTCTCTCTCTCTCTCTCTTCCCTTCCACTTCTGGTGTAAATAAAAATCGATTCTTTTATAATAATCTGTTTAATTTAAGCAAACCCCAGAAAAGAACTTTCACCAGAAACAATTTTTCGGACCCAGAGACAGGAACAACACACTTATACAAAAATACAATATAACCAGAAAATACACATGAGAAAATTTTCAATCTAAAAATGGTTTGGCAAAGTGATGATTCGTTGTTGTTGTTGACATGTTAGCTTAAGTTTTGGTACTTAGAACTCGAGACAGAGAGTCTCCGGCCTGTAGGTTTTAGTTGGTTCCGTTACGCGCTCTGAAGCGAGTTGAAGGTACGTACCAATTAGGGAGAGTCAACTATCCATGGTTTGGTCATTACCTTTTGGGTGTATTAATTATGATTATTTTAATAATTATTAGTTAGGGGCTACGACATGAGAATAAGCAATTTTATCCCTTTCTATTAAAATATAAAATAGTACGAAAATAAAATAGCGACACAAATTATATATTTCTTAAATTTAATAATTTAATTTTTGAATTATTTTTATTTATATAAATATTTGAATTTAAATATTCGTTATTTCTAATGATAAGTTAAAAAAAAGATTTAAATTGTTTATATATCTTCTATTTGTATTTTTTTTAAATTAAGTATAACTTAACATCTGAAGTAGTTACAAATAAAGTAATTATCAGTTAATATTTACATTATTATATTTTTATTTTATTTTATTGGCATATTTAATTGATAAAGTGTAATTACAGATAATCCACCGGTCAAACTAATAAATTTAACCCTAAAAACTAATTAGCCTTTAAAACCAATTATTTTAAAAACAATAAATTTAACCACTAAAAATATAAAATCACATCAACAGTAAATTACTATATATTTTCGATTAGTTATAACTTAATCATTATTATTTTTGAATAATATTTCTTTAAAACCAACTATTGTATTTACAGAAACTACGCAGATCTTGTGTTAAAAATTACTGTATATATGAACTTAATAATAATTAAACATGTATACCCATAATAATTTTTTAAAGAATATAATTATTAAAATTTATGATTATATGTATAAAATCATACCAATAATAGATTATAATACTAATTATTTAATTAATATTAGAATCATATATTCAATTAAAACTAAAAATAATCTTAAATGGGAAACACAGTAACCGTAATTTGATAAAATAGAAAGAGCAAAATGTGCGCATCCGGGGAATCGAACCCCGGTCAGTACCGTGGGAGGGTACTATGATACCACTACACTAGATGCACTCGTGGTTTTTTCTCATTAAGAAAAATTGATGACAATTCACAAATTAACATGCCCAATGAAACGCCTTTGCTATTCCAGTTAAGAACCGACTCCATTAATCATAATTCCAGGCTTCCAGCCAAAGCACTCGCCATTTCCATGCTTTACAAAATCCCCAAACTTCAACTCTCCTCAGTCTCGTAGATTTTTACTTACAGACTTTGTTCTCTGCAACAGAAGCTGTTTTTTGCTTTCTTTTTGTTGCTTCAGAATTGCAGTTCCAATGGGGTATCTTTTGATTGTGATGATACTGTGTTTTTTAGCTTCAACTCAGGGTTACAAGTTCTACGGTGGTGGTAAAGATGGTTGGGTTGTTTGTTCTTCTGAGAATGAGATTCCAAGGCTATGATACTCTCTGTAACCATATATATCGATTTATCTATTCTTTTTACATGTAAAGTTTGGTAAGATTTTATATTTATGAACTTATGATGGTGTTTTTGTTGCAGTTTTTAATACAAGAAAGGGTTGGACTCGGTGCTTTTGGTAACGAAAGAAGATTACTTCGCTTGCAACACCAGGAGCCTGATTCAGTCCTTAACGGTAGGCGACTCGGTCTTTACGTTTGATCGGTCGGGTTCCTTCTTTTTCATCACCTGAAACGCTGACAATTGCAACAAAGGACAAAAGCTCATAGTTGTGGTCATGGCCATGCGACACAAATAGAAATAAATTGCGGGAGAGTTCAGTTGGGAGAGTGTCGGATTGAAAATCTGTTATTCCCAACCAAATGCAGGCTGCCATTGACTTCACTGAAACTAAACCTTCTTTTACTCCCGGTAAGAGAGTTGAGAAAAACCATTAAAAAGAGCCCAACAAAAAAAGAGATTGCGGTGAACGTGGATCGAACACGTAACCTTCAGATCTTCAGTCTGTCGCTCTTCCAACTGAGCTATCCCCGCTGTTGATCGATTGGGCAGTCCCCTTGTATCCATAGTTTTATTACTAATGAATACTGGTGCAGCATTAACTAGTTGCTTCTAATTGTTGTGTCTAGACATTGAGCTGCAACCGCCATCTCCCATCGGTCCCTGTTTCAGATTATTATATTGGCCATGTAATCTACTTCCGGTTAGCTTCTCTGTATGGTGTTGAAATTTGACCAGCCATTGCCTACTACATCATTGCCGGATATTCCTCAAGCACAATCTATGAGTTGTTAGCTTCAGCAGATGCCTCAGCTAACATGTGCACAACATAATTGTCACTCTTCCACTAAAATCATGGGTAAACCTTTCGACCAAGATAGCAACAATCCATCATATATCTCCTATAGCTCTTTTGATTTTTTTTTTTTTTTTTTGCATAGCTATATCGACACCTTTAGACCAAACCATGTATCTGGCAACAATGTCTTTCCAACAGAAACTTTCAGCACTAAATACAACCAAATCACGTTGTTTCTGTCAAACACCAATCCAGAAAAAGAAGGAAAAAATGTTTTTGAAAGAGTCCAATGTTGTTTTAATGGACTTTAGCAAAATTTATTGTAAATGAAAGCATTCATGAAGTTGACAATTTGCTGTCAAGCCGATTAATAGACTTTTTTGTTGTCATGCCTTGATCTTCTTCGAGCAAACTCTTGGATCTTACGGTCATGCTCTTTTAGCATCTGATCCACGTTGTTGGACGGAACGAGCAATGGACCCGACACAAACATTTTGTTTCCCCTGGGGTTGGGACCTCCACCATGCTGCACCAGTGTTCATTAGTTAGTATATTCATTCATGAGAAACATTAATGCTGTTTTTAGCCTTTAGATATTATATCATAGGTAGCAAACCAAGTTAAATAAAAGCCTAAAGGAACAATTGGTCAGTTGAAATCAATGTCAAGAAACTAACCGGACTCGATTCCTTACTGCGGACTTTTCCACCTCCTGGCAGATGGGATTCTATTGTCCTAGGCATATTACGTCTGACATCCTGTTTCATGGCAGACTCAAATTCGCTAAATGATCTGCGAGGCATGCTTGCTTGGTTTACTGCTTGTAGAGTCAAAGCCCCAGGTTTCTGTCTGTGGTCTTCAGAAGCCGAAGTTCTAGCTGCTACCAAACCGGATAATTTCGATAGGTTGGCTTTGGAAGAGACCATAGGAAGATCATGTTCCATCCCAGACTTCCTAAACATAGTGCCATTGACCAACGGGCCTGAATGTGAAATTTTCTTTCTATTGTGTTCCTGGAAATCTCTACTTCCTTCTTTTGCAGCAGGGGTCTGTTTCAGGGGAGGGGGATCGATTAAAATACCAGAAAAGACATCTGTTTTACCAGCATTCAACATCTGACTCCTGCTCTTCAAATTAGGATGGTGTTGCTTTCCCTGTAATCAGAGGGGCCAGGACACCAAGGGCAGAAACTAAGAACACGGTAATGTGGTATATGTTTTCGTATGAAAATAATTCTACTTTTTCTTAACTACATCTCAAATTTATAATCTTTCACTGCAAAATAAGTTACAGAAGAAAATGTGATATTGTTTCTTAAAATAATTACCTGCGTTGATGCAGCCAACTCGGTATTAGACTTGGATGTCGATACTGCAAGTGGATCCTTTTGTTCCCTCTTTTCCATGTCAAACCTTGAACCCCGGCTCCCAACTCTTTGCCTAAGGGAACATAAGAAGAGGTTAATCTTATAAACAAGACTTCTTAATTGTAAGTAAGCTATCAAATTCAATTACTTCCAAGGGAAGTAAAACAAACAGCTCCCATTGTATCACAGAAGAGTGGTTATCGATATAAAATCATTTTAGCATGTACCTTATAGATTCTTCGTCCCGCAACTTAGCATCGATCGCCTTGCTTGGAGGATACTTTGGAAGACATGAAGGATCACAATCAAGAGGTTGTGTTGTAAAGAACTGACAAGAAAGGCAGGGAAAGAAAAACCAGTGAAAATTCATACTAACAGCTAAGACCATAAAGAATTCCGTGACTCAAACCAGCTAAAACATGTATTTACTTGGTTGCAACACATCCATCTTAGTTCTGATTCGGTAACTACAAACAAATGCTGTGTGCATACCTCACTCTTCAGAGCAAAAGCTGCAGTTCTTCGATCAGCAGGATCTATTGCAAGCAAGGTCTCCATGAGAGTTACAGCAGAAGAAGGGAGGTCTTTAAATGTTTCAGCGATACGTCGTCTATACGGGTGTTGAGGCTTGAACACTGTTGAATGAGGTAGTTTTGTTCTTCTCCAGTATTCATCAGTTGGCGAACCGCAAAGCTTGAAAATCTTATGTATTTGCTCAACCTACAAGGTGAAGAGATCTTAATTCATACCTACCATTTACTTGGATAGACAGTAATATCGCCAAAAGAGATTTGGATTTATAAATCATATAGCTTCTTGATGGAAGAATTGTGAGCAAGCACACTAGAAAATATGAATCATGCATCATACACGAAAAGGATTATTAGAACATATCTGAAACATCAATTTCTGCACATTTACATGGTGTAGACATCGATTACAGTCACCTTTAATTGAGTTCAAAGTATCGATTAAGGCCAGGAACTTCTAATCAATTCTTTCCGCCCGGATGCTCTCTTAGAATCATAACTACCATACTTAAATTATCAGTGAAGAACAAAACAACTACTCATTAAAACTAGACTCTTGAATGCAGTACCTCTGTTTTCCCAGGCAAAATAGGTTTGCCTGAATACAGTTCCCCAAGTATGCAACCAGCACTCCATAAATCTACTGCACCCCCATAATGAGAAGCTCCTAACAAAAGTTCTGGTGGCCGATACCAAAATGTCACCACGCGACTGGTCATCGGAACAATGTCGCGAGGATCAAAATGACATGCTAATCCGAAATCTGCAATCTTTAGGATTCCATTACTGTCAATGAGAAGATTTGAACCCTTTATGTCACGATGAAGAACTCCATGGCTGTGACAGTGATCAAGTCCACTTAGAAGTTGCTTCATGTAGCATTTAATCTGACCCAAAACCGAAAGAAAGTTACGAACAAACAAATACTGAAATTAAAGAACTCTCCCATAACTGAATAAATTGTACAATGAAGGTATGCAAGTGACTGCTAGACTCGGCAGCATCTAAACACAGCTTTATTCAGACATTGAGAGAGCAATACAAATCATTATAAGATTACCTGAGGCTCAGTAAACTTGATCCCGGGAAGTGATGCAAGTCCCACAAGATCATGTTCCATATATTCAAAAACAAGGTATATGGTGTACGACATTGGAGATATGATCAAGCCTTCCAGTTTAATTACATTTGCATGATCAAGTCTTCGTAAGAGTACAATCTCCCTGGCCATAAACTTCATGCTTTCGGGATCACGATTATCAAACTTCACTCTTTTCAGAGCCACAAGTTTATTATGCATTTTGTCACGAGCCTTATACACACTACTATACGTTCCTTGGCCAATCTGCAAGAATACGGCAATAAGTAAATGTAAATAGAGGATCAAGCCAATTAAGACAACGTACTTTATCCAGCTTCTCAAAGGAATTGGCCTGTCGTGGTATCCATCCCTTGATAGCTTCACCTGCCACAGCAACAAGCCAAGCAGGCCACCCTGCTGCAACCTGCTCTCCTTCTATGCTATCCAGCACCCTTTCCAAACCGGAATGATGATCGGCAGCTGTAAACCCACACTTCTCTACCTTATTTTTCTCTACAACCTCAAACTTTTCAAGGACCCTCTTCTCCTCAACCTGGTCATTATAATGAAATTGATTCGCATCACTGGATTTCTTATGGATCAGCAAGACTTTCACATCACTGTTGCTGCTGCTGTCGCTGCCGCCATATTTATCCTTTGGTCCAACAACCTCCTCTCTTTCCGGTGTATTAGCTTGACGAGCAAGCTTCTCTAATGACCCTTTTCGCTTCAGCCTCTCTTGGTGGTTCTCACGGCTATCTTCAACAGTCGCGGACTTAGAACTCATGCAACCCATGTTTCGATATTATATACACAATTACAATCACCAACAACCTTAATTCAACATTCAAACTAATAACACCAAGGAATTCATATATTATTTTATATCCAATCCATTAAAAACAGCCAAAGTTGAAGAATTTGCACTACACGGTCGATAGAAATCCATGCTTTGTCCTAAACTCTTTTGAACATTTCAAATTCACTTCCCAAGATCCAAGTTTTCCAAATTTTACAACACGTTGCAAGTAGCACGAATGTTATGCCTCGGAATCTGATGAACATAAATCCAATCAAGGAAACATTCAAAACCCAGAAATGTTTCAGAAGATCACAACAGTGGGGAACCACATAGAACCTGGAAAGTTGTTCAGAGATTAAGTTTGAGAAACAAAAAATGAAGATGAAGCTTTAATTAACCGCCGAGGAAACTACGTCCGTCTTTGATTTGTATAATAATACTTTAATACTTAACACTGTATAGTGTATACTACCACTTCATATAAAAATATATAACAGAGACGGCTTTTGCCGGCTCTGGCTTAGTCAACAGAAACCATTCTGTCTTTATCTTTCAAAAACTTGGAATTTTTGCCACTTGTTTCCCACTGGATTTTCTACTTTTATTTAAAAAGATAAATACAGAGAGTGGGAACAGGTGAAAAGTGGATTTTGCATACAAAAAAAGTGGAAAGCTGACTTGTTTGTCTGCATTGACCGCCTTTTGATTCTTTCTGATTCTGACTGCTACATTCTTCTGTCTGGTTTTCGATTGTTTCTCCCTCCAAAACATCCCCACGAGCCACCGGTATGTTCAGCTTGTATCTGTGCACTTCCCCAAAGGATTGTTCATGTTAAGAATATTATGAAGCATAAACTTATTTTACGAAGTATAATTATATTGTTAAGAAGTCCAGGAAGTACAATGAGGATGTATTTATTCTATCATTAAAACGATGATTTATACAATAAGAAAAGCGCCGAAGGTATTTTTTTTTCTAATACAGATTTGAGTGCGAAGCTAATGATTAATATCAGCTTCTATATTCACCAATTCTATTATCATATCCGGTGCTGTAGTAAACTCCAAAGTACCAACGGGTGCACCACGACTCAAGGCAGCGAGTCTATCGGCCACTCTATTATCTTATCTAAATATATGACGAACACGTATATTCCATTCACGATTAAGAAGTTCCTGAATAGCCGTAACTAAAGCATTACCTATAAGTGCTTCAGAATCACCACCTTTTTGTTTATCCATCGATTTTCTTCCATCTTTTTGTTGGTAAGAAGTTGAAAAATACGATTGTCACGAGAATTTTTTTCTTTCAGTTTCTTGTTTCTATGCACAATGTTCTGAAAATTTTACTGTTCTGTTTTACATTTTATGTCCTGATCGAATCAGTCATGTTTTCTCTACAGCATTTTGAGGACTTCGTTATCGGTCATTTTCACGGCCGTGCACTTGGCATCCTTGTGGCATGCCAAGCATATAAAGAGGGTGCTACAATAGGCTCTGTTGTGGTTAAAGATGGTGTTTCAGACCCTACCAAACTCGAACAGGGTAGCTCCGATGAATTTAAAGGAACCATAACGAAGATGATGAATGCGATGACTAGAGAGTTTGTGAAAAACGGGTCAATGAACTGCGAGCATATAAAATATTACGGATAGTGACCAATGTTTGAAAATATTGGTAGGAATATCATTACCACTTATTTATTAAGTAATGTAAAATTATCAATGATAAACACTAATTTAGATAATTTTTCTCTTTAAAATTTACTTATATTCTCGTATTGGTAGGTATAAATCGTCTACTTTTTTTCTCATGCCTCCATCCATGCTTTTGCTTTAAATTAGAGGGTTTAAGGTTCAAAGTTTAGAATTTAAGGTTAGGGATTGTGATTAGAGTTTAAGAAATTAGAGGTAGGATGTATTTTTTAGGGTGTAAGATTTAAGGTTTAAGATATAAAAAATAAGGGTTAAGGACCTAAAGTTTAAAATTTAAATTTTAAAAATTTTCAACAAGAAACATAATAAGAAAGGCAAAAGATTTTTACCCCATAGCAGCCGCAGCCCTGTTGAACAACTCAACCATTCATAAGGCTCAAATTTGGGGAAAAGTATTTAAATATTCACCTGAAATTATTGAGTTTTACTCACCATTCAACACACCATAATCACAGATATCAAGTTAACCATGGTTATTGCAATAAGAAAATAAACTCACGTTAAACACAGAAAGCAACACTTCGTAGCAGACATGTTTCATTAGGAGGTAACATACAAATATTCATATACCTCCGCGCGATATAAACGAGAAATTCGATCCTTTATTTGAATAACATCCAAGGCCAACTCATGCATGCGATGGCCCTTACCACCCTCCTCTCTGAGAACCGCCTGAGGATTGTGAATTTAGTCTATCCAGCACAGCATTGAAATCCGGTGGCTGACCACTCTCCTCCATCCTCTGAATCACACTGGCGACATGATCCCCTCTGAAACCCATGCTCACCAACTTCTCAATCAGCTCACTGTAGGGATGGTTGCGAACAAACTGTGAATGGTTGGGGTTCCTAACCATAGCATTAGGGCCACTGCCAGGCTGAGTCTGGAAGGGGACATTTGATGGGGGATACCCACCCTGTGAGAAGTTAGGTTGTTGGGTCGGATGATGTGGTCTGCCCCCTTCACCATCATACATCATGTATGCATTTCCTGGAGGGAAGGGGGGATTGGAGCCAGGTACATTGTATCTATCAGTTGGTTGTGCACCAAAAGTACCCTTGATTTGCTGAGGAGGTTGCTGGGGAGTTGTTCTACCAGGCACTCCGTAACCATAAGGAATTGTATCAGCACGGCTAGGCACAGGTTGAGGAAGTCCAGAATATGAAATTTGCATGGGCATGCTGTTTGGCAACACCTCGGGCTGAGATGGGTTTGTTGATTGAGTTGGAGGGTAGGAAGGGTAAGCCGAGGATGCAGGCCTCATTTGTGGTTGCATTGAGGACTGCTGCTGTGGTGGCACTTGCTGCGATAATTGTTGAGGCCATTGCTGCTGATAGTGAGGGAGTGATTGGGCCTGATTAAATTGGGGCTGAGTCGGCTGTGGTGGCATCCTAGACATGTCCTGTATCTGAGGAGGTTGGTATTGAGGATCAGAAGTCAAGTATTGATTTTGAGGGTGTTGAGTTTGTGCTGGGGCTTGAGCAGGGGCAAGGGGTGGAGAAGGAGCTGCAACTGGAACTTGGGGGTTGGATACTTGATTTGGAGGCATGTAGTATGATTGCTGGGTCAAATTCTGCGGCGGAGCTTGAGAGGGTGGCACCACCGGCTGTTGTTGTGATGCTACTTGTTGAGGCAGAGCTAGAGCTAATTGCTGATTTTGCATCTCAGATGCATTATCAGTCTTTTTGGAATCAGGGGCAGGTGTTGATACTCTCTCCTCAGTAGATTGTGAATGACTAGAAGAAGACTCCTTCTGTGCAAGTTGTAATTTAGCCAATTCCTTCTGAGTCTCAGCAAGCTCCTGCTTATCTCTTAAGATCTGCACAGACCTGTGAACCTACAATGTGCACGAATACTCGAGAAGTAAACATCTTGAATTCAGCACATACATAATATTTAACTGGGTATTTTCTCTTCAAGGTCGTTGACCGCAAGATTAAGACAAAGGAAAGTGCAAAAACTTAAGCAAGCAGATTGCAGATCCATGTAGAATGATACTACCTTGAGCCAAAAATCCATATTTACTGATGTGCCAAAATGCATTTTTAAGAAGCAAAATTTGGTGTCAATAGAAGAAACTTAAATTTATAGCCATAACAGTCGGGACTCAATACTGTTCTTTTTGTGATCCCTATAATCATACTTCTAATTCATGCTTGCTCTAATTTTGATGATATATTGGTACCTTTGCAAGAAAAGATAAATACAATTTTACTTCAAAACAAAATAAGGAAGCACTCTTGAAGCTTCAAAGAGGGTATCTTAGAGTCAACTAATCAATGAAGCCACCTTATCTGAAAACATGGGATACTGTTCTAGGAGTACTCACCTCTTGTAGATGTTTCTCAATAGATTTAAGCTTTGAATCTACATCTCCATTCCCACAAACTAAATCAGCTCGCATCTCCCCAATTGACCTATCAAGATTGTAGCAATATAGCTCCAATTGTGACAATCAAGAACTTATTCCTTCAAGAAAGCGCATGAGGTTGTCAGTGTATCTTTTCATGGTTTTTTCGACAGTAGCATTCATATCTGAGGAGTAAGAGTCCTCGGGCTGGCTGTATCCACTAGGTGGAAATACTGATCGAGCCACTCTTCCATTGTGAAACTCCTGCAGAGTAGGTATCACAACAAGATTAAGTATTTACTCTTGAAGCAAAAAGCAACAGTATACCACTAGCACGGTAACACAACTGGAACAATGGAAAAGGTAAGGTTGATATTCCCCATAATAGATTGAACCCCAAACAAAATGTTTCACGGTTACTGTATACTATCATAAAGGAATTCACCATAGGCTCAAACAGTATGAAATCTTCCGGGGATTAAATGTTGGTTCGTAGAACTTCAATATAAGTGCATGATACAATTTCTTGGTAATTGTTTACAAACTAAACAGTAAACACAAATGCTTAGGGACAAGGATCCAATGCTTTAATAAAGATATATACAAATATGATCAAACAAAAACCCGAAAATCGACTTGACCTCCCTCTCCAATAATATGTACGAAGCCACGTACCCATAGCAGATTATTGAATAACCATATCATGTTATTAAGGTGTGAGAACTTCTTTAACTATAAAACAAGACAACTTGGTATTGGATCAAATATGTTCTCCCAAACATAAAAATACTACAAATATACCAAATGAAAAACATGACATAACTTGTAATATAGAGAGAAACAGTTTCTTCATTTTATAAAAAAGATGTAAATATTGAGAATTACGTAAAAGCTTATTATCCCAAGATAAAATGGTTAATCTCAGCTCAATATGTCACCATGAGACTCTTAAATCAATGGGAAAACAACAAGGGGGAAATCTAACCCTTACTAAATTAAGGTCAAACAGCCGATCAACTAGACCAAATTAAAGAAAAGAAATAAAAAATTTCCCACAGAACAATGCTAATTTACATTGTTAAGCTTTTCAAATCATACCAGCCTCTCGACTAATCCCAAATCATATTAAATTCTACCCTAACAAACAAAAAGAAGAAAACCCTAGAAATAAAATCCCAGTCATACCTTGTTGGAGCTATTGGATTCGGCGTGGTTTCCATTAGACGATTCCTGATTCCCGTAGTCCTCATAGGAGCAAAGAATATCATCGGACCCGAAATCGAACGTTTTGGAACCACCCGAGTTTCCCCGACCCGATGACCCAGATGCCATTTTCCTCCAAAAACAGACTATACCACAGACTCAAACAGTAAAATTGCTTCTTCCCGATCTTAATTTCTATTTCCAGAAGAGATTATTGAGGAGTGGAAGCAAAGGGATTATCTTTTAGTAATTTTTAAACGTAAACAGAGATGGGTGCGAGGGTCGATAATTTTTTTGTCTGTTGGAATTAGATAAGGATGATGATCTGACTTCCTTCTTTCCTCTTTAGCCCTCCATTTTTTGTTTTTATTTCATTTTGGTACGTTATATTTTTGTATTTTTTATATGAGTCCCTTTTATTTTAAATTATTTTTTCTCTTCAAATCAGCTATTTCCCTCCCACACTAATCATTGTTGTTCTAAGATGTCAAGGGTATAAGTATCCTGTAATTATAACATAGTGATTGAACGATTAATAACTGTAACTATTGTAATTGATGATTTAAAAAATATACATATATTTATCGATAGAATCATGAATTTCACTTTAATTTATAATTATGGTAAAAATGTTAATTTTAATTATATATGCTTCTATCATGATTTTGAAAAGTGTTGTATTAAAAGAAATTAAAATCAAGTGTACTTAAGTCGATGGTTTTTATTTTATAATTTAAATTTTATTTAAAGAGTTTTTTAATCTCTCAACTTTGATACTCGAAACTTTATATTTGTTTTCTTATGTCCGAAACACTTTCATAAACCCAGTTCTTCTCTTAAGGAAATTGATTTCGTATATTACGAATGACGTGATGAGTTAGATTAATCTAATAATTTTTTTAAAAATTGGCTTAAATCTAAATAATAACATAAAATAAACCAAATTTTCATACAAAAATTTTAAAAATGAATATAAACTGTAGTTTTTTTTATTAAAAAAAATTGTACACATGAAATTAAAATAATTTAAGATTTAACCACTGGATTTTTTTATTTTACCATTTTTTATAAACTCGAAATAAACATGGGATATTTTTTGGAAAAAATCCAACGTTTAAAGACAGATATGACATTAGGTTGATTGCGTGGCTAGATATGGACCATACACGTACCCTTTCAATAATTGACATACTTAATGCCACCAGTAGCCAATCTCCAAAGATTCAACGTCGACGTGCCGCGAAATAACTTCCTCGGTTCCTCATCTAATTTCTCTTACCAAATTGCCCTTCTCCACGTTTTGCATAAGCAAGGAAAAAGTGGTTTTTTCTTCTTTATTTTAATGCCTAAAAATCTAAATATTCTTAAAAATAGAATAATAATCTTTCTTTCATATTAAAGTTATCACTTATTATCTTTTTATTAGTTATTTTTAAAGATTAGATTATAATTATTTAAGTGATTATTATTTTTATTTTAATATATATTTTATAAACGTAACGTTTAAACTCAAATCTCTTAACATAAATATGATTTGTTTTTTATTAAAATATACAATAACTGAATAATTCATGATATAAATTCAGTCATTAAATTTATAAGGAATGGGCAAAGAGGTAATTATAGTATGAATATTCGAAATTACCATTTACTTACTAGCCGTGAACCACCCTCTTACCATATAAATTCCGTCAAACACCTAATTTTTTCTCACAAATTTCCCTTTTTTTCTTCTTGTTTTACTTCATCTTCCAAGAAAATAACGTTCTTATTTGCGCTTCTCACGAGGTTCTTGAACCAGATCGCTTATCGTCAACCATGAAGATCTCCGGCCTCTTTGTTGCTTCCATGGCTGCTGCTTCTGTTTCCGCTGCTCTCATCTCTGATCCTTCTTCCCCTCTTACTTGCAACTCCAATTTTCAGTTTTCTAGCGAGGTAAATACTCTTTTCTTTTTTCTTTCTTCCCAAGAGCTTTGTCATGTTTGGTTGTCAAGAAAACAATGAACATGATTTCATGATTTCAATGTTGTTCACAGTTTTCTATACATTTAATTTCGGCATCTTTCTTTGCGTAATTCCGATTTGAACGTTCGACCTTTCTTGTTTTCTATCTTTCCCTTCTCTTGAAATCTTCAAATATTTTTTGTTTTAATTTATTAATCCTCGAATTGCAGAAGGAGAAAGGACAAGAAAACTCTGCAACCAAAAATCCAACCTTGACCCAGAAATTTGCGCCCAGATTCGATGGCTTAAGGTTCATCGAGACTTTAATCACTGCTCATAGATAAAGCCCATCACCACAAGCTTCAATTTTTACCTGATTTGAAGACTGATTCTCTCTCAATTGTTTTGACATTTTCGGCCTGCTGTAAAATTTTAAGAGATGAAATCGTATTGTTTTTGGGGTTTTAGTAATTTTTTGGTATAAAAGATCTTAAATTCAAATTATAAATTTTAATCATATCAAGTTGATTGTATAAATCAATTAAACAAAAATCAGAGTTCAAAATTCTGATCCAGTTTGGTTAGCCTATTCCTAGTGTTGGGGTTGATTCGACATTGATTTTGTGCTTATTTAAAAAACATTCGCGGTTGCGCTTTTTTGTCATTCTGATTCAACTCAGGTGAGCCAATGTCAGAAGGAAACCAGAAGTGAGCAGCAGAGACGCCGGTTGAGCAAACGGCATGGCACTCGATTCAGGTTCGTCAGGGCATAAAAGACCCTCTTTATCCTTTGTGCACAAGTTTGCGAACAACCCCGGCGGGTATCTCCCGTACAGGTTTATGTAACTGAACATGGTGGAGGCACAGTTGGTGCTTTCGTTGTTGATTTTCTCGGCGAAAGGACAGGCGAAATCACTCAGTGCATTGCAGCAGCTGTCGCGTGGATACTTTGGTCCTTTGCATCTGCTTGTTAAGATGGTGTAATTCTTCTGCTGAAAATCTTCATCGCACTCTGAAAGGCTCCAGGAGATCGAATTATATCAAATTAAAGTACAAAGATTAAATCTTCAGCAAATATGGAACGTACCCTTTGTAGCCTGAAGTAGGTTACGCCCAATCGTTTCACGAGCTTCCAAGGCAGCATCTGCATGCAGCAATCAGCATGCAATGTATCATTAATAATGGGAAATAAAGAAACTAGAATGGAAAAAAAATAAAAGGGGAGAATTACTTGAAATAATATGGTTGGAAAAGGCAAACCCAGAAAGAATGAAAAAGAAAACAAGAAAGAAGAAGGTTAAATTTAAAGAATTTAAACCCATAATTCCTATTTTTTCTCAGTTTCTTGGAGACCCTATAATTATTATAATACATATTTATCAGTTTCTTACTACCAAGGCTAAGTCTGCCTTTCTTCTTTGTTTGCTGTTTTTGGTTCCGTTTTTGCCGAACAGAGAGAAAAGGGAAGAGAAGAGGAGGGGAGGAAAATGTTGCAGATTTGTTGGAACTGTTTTCTTTCATCTGTAGGACAAAATAATTACATACAAGTCGGTTTGAAGATAAATTATATCGTGAACCATATTTATTATTTTATTTGTGATTTCAACTAATCAAATTTATTTATTTTATATGTAATTAGTGAGTGGGTAATTATCGAGAAATTATATCATGAATCCTTTCAGGTTTCAATTAACTAGATCAACCATCTCATATTTTTTTAAAGTGAATCATCATCTCTTTCCTACGTGTAATTAGTGAGTAGGTAGTTATTAAGTAGTTACTTAAAGATATACGAACCTGATTGCATGAACCACGAATAACATGATGAACAAGGTTCATGATATAATTCCTCCGGTTTGAATGTTTGAGTTAAGTTTATGTACTTTTTCGTACATTTAGATTTTAGTCATTTTAAAAGGTTCATGATATAATCTTCCATAGTTATCATATAGTTATTTAAAAATGAACGAACTTGATTACATGAACCACGAATAACATGATGAATAATGTTTATGATATAATCTCTCCGGTTTAAATGTTTAAGTTAAGTTTATATACTTTTTCGTACATTTGGATTTTATTCATTTTATTTATAAGATTTTAATTATCTTTCCTATTTTAGATTTTATCACTAAAATACATCTTAAAACAAAATTTATATATTAATATATAATTAAATATCAATTATCTCTATAACATGCGATTAAAAATTGGATGAGTCTACAATGGGCGTCGAACATCGTTAATGTTGAACACTGCTGAACATTATTAAATTAATTTATAAAGAATAAAAATTTAAAGGACTAATCATATAATTATTAATAATATGTTGAGTTTATCACACTTTTTTTATCACACTTTTATTTATTATATACTGAGTCCTTGAGATTTTAAATTTTTATTAATTAATTTAATGGTGTTCAACAATGTTCAACATTAGTGGTGTTCAACGGTGTTCGACGCCCGTCGTAGAATTTTCCTTAAAAATTATATTTTAATACATTATAAACAAATTTTATTCCCCTTTCAATTAAGTAAGAAT
The DNA here is from genome assembly GCA_035048815.1 of Abelmoschus esculentus. Lineage (NCBI taxonomy): Eukaryota > Viridiplantae > Streptophyta > Magnoliopsida > Malvales > Malvaceae > Abelmoschus > Abelmoschus esculentus. Next base: position 1,422,765 of record JAUCBN010000031.1, on the reverse strand, counting down.
TGTTAGAAAAAACAGATAATTACATATATTTATATAATCACAAATTTCTTTTCTTAATAGTTTTCCTTTTCTTTTCCTTTCCCATTTTTTAAACAATTTAGATTTTATCGTTGGCCCAAAATACATGGGCCACAATATGACCCAATCACTTTATTCTCGTTTAACCCAAGCAGCTAAATCGAATTTAAATGAATATAATATTATTTTATTTTAAATTTTGTATTCATTAAAAATTTTGAATTATATTTATATATTTTAATCTTTTATTTAAAATCATATGTGTTTATGTTCATTAATAAATAAATACAAATTTATTTATGTTTATTAAAAAATTTACAAACACATCTATGTTCATATTTTTTATATGAAAATTGCTCGATTTAAATAAACGAGCTGATTCATAAAAAATAAAACAAATTCGAACTTGTGTATTTAATAAATGAATATAAATTTTTTTGTTTATATTTATTCCATTCAAAGTCGTAAGTTTAAATTATATATAAGTAGATTTAATTAATTAATTTCATAAATAATATAAAAAATAACTAATAATATAATTTTTAATTATATACATCCTACGGTCCCACTCCCATCATCTAAATTATCTATAATTATTTATTATTTGAAAAATGTTATTTCTACCCGTGTGAATCAAGGCATAAAAAGTCAACCCAACTAAAATAATATGCACAGGTAGGAGCAATATTTGTGTGGTTACAGAATCATCCTCTGTGGTCATGGATGTTGACTTTGAATAAATCAAACCACGCCTACAGGACACGTGGACGTTGATAAGGCATCCATGGTCAACAAAGACAACCCAAAGGCTAGAAATGTCGGATACCGGGTGATTGTGGTCAGCCTGACCAAATATTGTTAGATGAATCGTATTTGATATGTCATCTGCAATTTAAATAATTAAAACTGATAAAATTAAAATAAATAAATTTAATTGATTAAAATTATAAATGACGTAATGAATAATATTTATCTCATATTTTTTTAGCCTAGCGGAATAACGTTAATATAAAATTTTAATCATTTATTTTAGTGACCGTCAATATAATTTATAAGATTTTAGTTTAAACGAAAAAACACAGTATATTAATATTATTAGTTGGTTTAATAAAATAAATTATCAGATTTTTAATTTAATTATAATATAAATGTTTAAATTATATCTTAATTAGAAATTGTAACCCTATGTCAATTAAATTATCTATCAACTTAAATCCATCATTTGGATTTTGTGGCTAATTCAAAGTGTTTGACCCTGAGGGGACGAAGGTTAGTTAGGGAGAAAAATAGTATAAGAAATGGGGCAGCCTGTAGGTAGAGACTAGAGAGGCAGACGGGTCTTCCTAGAAAAAGCAAAAATGAGGAGAAATGTTATAATATATTTTGCCAACAATATAATCATTAATCATCATCGAACTTAATAAATAATTTCGATAAAAAATAAAGTAATATTTATTTTATAAGATCTGAATTTCAGTATATACATACATAAAATATGTAGATATTATAATTTTTTTTAAAATATAAATAAATATTATAGTATTTCGAAGAAAATCTGACCCAACATAGTAGCTTCATGTCTGGTTATGACTAGGGTGATAACGAGTTGAGTCAAGTCGGACTGACTCAGTTTGGTTAATAAGTAATTATATTGAGTTCGGTTCAAGTTCGAAGCTCAACGAACTCGACTCAAAAATAATATCATAGAACTCGACTCAGGCTCCAGGCTCGAAGCTCAACGAACTCGGCTCAAAAATAATATCATAGAACTCGACTCAGGCTCCAGGCTCGAAGCTCGTCAGGCTCGACTTGCCTCAAAATGAACAATTTTAATATATTTTTATAAAAGATGAGACTTCGTTAAAAAACTCTTTTATAACCAATACCGGAATAAAATTCATTGTTGAGAAAAGAAAAAAAGTATCCAAAAAATAAATTAATCCAAATAACCATGAAATATTTCGAGTATGTTCATAAATTTTTTTGAACCAAACTTAATTAGCTCGGCTCTACTTGTAAAGATCTTAAATCTAGTCTGAGTCAGAACTGCACTCATTTAAACTAAATTTTAACCGAATTAAATTTAAATAACTCACGAATCAATTAAACTCATTATCAACCTTAATCTGGCCGACAGATTCATCTCCGATAGAATTAGCGCAAACCATTTTGTTACACTGATTTTGTTTTTCAAGTTATAACAACAATTTTGTATTTCAGTTGTTTAGAGGAGAATTTTCTACGTTGAATTTTACTGTTGACGTGGAATTTGAATAATTAATTACATTATTATTGAGGTATTGATTAATTTAAAATATTAATTATATTAAGAATCAAGTCTCATAAAATATTACAGTAACACTGACTGTCCTTTCGAGAAATTTCTTCAAAGTTTTAAGTTCTAAACTAGCTTAATTATTTTAATTTATATTAACATTATATTACTGATTCAACATTAAACAACTTATGTCCTTTCACATTATTAAAGAAATTCAAAATTGAAAAGTCATTTTTTTTTTCTTCCAAATATATAACTACATAAAATAATCTAAAAAGAGACAATAATTTGAAAGACTATTTTTTATATTATTTTAAACTTATAGAGTATCCCAAGTGATTAACAGAACGATCGTAAATAATTAAATTGATATAATAAATACATAATTTAGATAAAATATATAATTTTATAATTTTTTTAATTACCATGTCATTTTTCTATTAAAATTTAACGGTATTTATTAAAATAAATTAATTTAATAAATTTAATGATCTTATTAACAAATTTAATAATTCGATAATCAAAATAATTCCGGAAACCGTTTACCCTACATTTTATTCGTATTTGCCTCCATATTTATATACTGCAGAACTCTCGTTTCTCTCTTGCGTTCATTACCGTTCAAAGCCATTAAAAATCTCTTATTGCTTTTTCAACTCAACAATTCAATCTCCCTTTTCTTCATCTTTTCTGTTTCTGGGTTTCTTTGAAAGAAGAGTTTTAGCAGATTATACAACTGGTGCAGGATTTTGTTTTCAAGGTTGGATTCTGGGATTTTGTAGTGTTTTAAGTTGAATTTATTTGATTATAGTTTCAGAACTTTAAAGAGAGATTTCAAGTTTCAGAAACCTTCCATGCTTAGCTTCTCTTTCCTTTGGTTTAGACTTTGGAAGGGATGAACTTGAACTGTTCGGGAATGGGGGATTTGAAAACTGAGCATTTCTGAATTTAAGTTTTATTTGAAATCATCACCCGGTAAGCTAGTGTTTGGTACCATTATAGAACTCTGGTCCTCATGGATCTAGGATCTAGAACCAGGTAAAGAAATTCAACAAACCCAGAACCAATCTGATTTGCTGGATGATTTAGCATGTTTTCTGCATTAAGATATACATTCTGGGTTGTCAATTTTATATGATATGGTTAGCTGTTATGGTGTTGAAAATATATAAATGTTATTTTCTGTATAATTTGTATGTATAGGAAAATTGTGTAGGGTTTGGTACAGATAAGTATTTATGTAAATTTAAAGGGGTTGTTGAGCACATAAAGATTTGTTGTTACCTTCATGCATAATCTTGTGCCATATTTTGTTTGAGGATTTTGTGTTGCAATTAAGATTTTTCATGATTCTAATCTTTTTTTTACACAGATTTGGGTAGTAGATGGCCATTGAACAGTACATTGAAGATGCTAATGACCCTTTAAGTGGAGGAGGAAAAAATTCCTTACAGAAGTGGGAGACATCATCGAATTCAATCACAGGTTCGGATGATGACCCCTCCTCCGGTTTCGAATGCAACATCTGCCTTGAATCGGTGCAGGATCCGGTGGTTACTCTATGTGGTCACCTGTATTGTTGGCCCTGTATTTACAAATGGCTTCATTTTCAGACCATCTCCTCTGAAAGCCTAGACCAGACACAGCAGCAATGTCCTGTATGCAAAGCTGAAGTTTCACAAACCACACTGATCCCCCTATACGGACGGGGCCTAACAACTAACACATCAACGAGCAATACTCCGAAGAGACCTCTCGGTCCTACTCGTGGCAATGGCACGATATGGTCACCTAATACTACCGACGGTCTACAGTTTCCGCATTCATTACATGATTTACACCACCATGGTTATTCATATCAACCACAAATCTACTACAATCAACAGGGCAGCTATCCTGATCCATCGATGCTTAGTCCCGGTGGCACGATGATAAGTGTACCAGATCCAGTAACTCGAATGTTAGGTGAGATGGTATACACAAGGGTATTCGGTAATTCGATGACGGATTTATACACATATCCGAACTCATTCAATCTCACCGGGAGCACCAGTCGTAGGATCAGGAGGCAATTAATACAAGCCGATAAGTCTCTAAGCAGAATAAGTTTTTTCCTCTGCTGCTGCATCTTCTTCTGTCTTCTTCTGTTCTGATTTTTAGTAGTTATCCTGCTGCATATACCTGTATAGCAGACCAGAAGTATACAAAGTAGAACCGTATGTAGTAATAATACAGTATGAGATGTTTCCATCTCTTATACTAGTTATAACAATAAGCATAAAAACCAGACTTCTCCATTGGTCGTTTCTGGTTTTTATATATTTAATTTGTTCGAATTATTATCGTTGTCATCGTCGTCATCATCGTTAATAAAGTTACAACATTAATGAGAATGGTGTTTTCCCTGCAGGGAAGGGTCTGTGGGCTTTAATTTCGTAAAAAGATTCTTTTTAGGGTGTTATATGATTGAATGTTAAACGGATAACTTTTAAAGAAAATTATGTTTGAAAAATATTTTTTAACTCAAACGCAAAAGCTAAATTTTATAGCTTTCGTAGTTGAAAAAATATTTCTAAAAATCAGATTACAATTTTAACTTTCAATTACTATGTTTTATTATAATTTAATTTTTACAAATACATAATTATATCTAATCTAAATTATTTTTTAATTTAAAAATTATATATTTTCTTAAAAGCACTTTAAAAAATCACTTTTAAAAAATAATTTATATATTTATTTATTAATATTTTAATATTTTATTGTAATTTAAGTTAATATTATAATATAAAAGAATTTGATTATTATTTAAATATATATATTTTTAACTTATAACATTATTCTTAAAATAATCATTTATTTTCTCAAAAGTATTTTTTGAGACAATATTAAACAAATATATCTCAAATTAAAAATTCTAAAAAAAAAAATTTCACCACACTTTTTTCGCCCCACATAAATTCTTATAAGTTAATAGCATAAATATTTATAATAATCATAAAAAAATAATTATATAAATATTTATAATAATCGTAAAAAATTATGTGATAATCTAGACAATTATCCGAACAAAATAAATATTAACTCAAACAAAACATTGAACAAATTAAAATTATAATTTCTAATCTCCCAAATTTATGTCTTTTTGATCCTAATTGTAAATAATTTAATAAATTTAATTTTTTATTAATTTTATATCTTTTATCAATTTTAATAGAATAGACTCTTTGATTTAACTATAAATTATGATCAAATTGGTAGAATATAAAAATTTTAATAATTCAATCAATTATTATACCTTTATTTCACTTCAATTTTGAAAACCAATGGTGGTTACCAGCGCACACTTAAGTGTCTTGAAATGTATTTTACCCTAAATTTAAATACATTTTTAGTCATTTAAATTCATTTGTTCGTTAATTTTACCTGTTCGATTCTGGGTTTCGCTGCTCAGCCGTATACAAGTTCTACCAAACACAATTACAAGTTTGGCAAATTGATCTTCTCTGATAAATAATAAATAAAATGTACCCAGAAACAGAAGGAAAATAAAGCCAAACAGAAGCAATATCTATGGTATCTAAACCAAAACAATAAGAAATTCAAACAACATTGAAGATCAAAAGAACAGCCAAAAAGGAACAGAGAAAACGGGATCGAATCATACAAAATTTAAAGAAAACAAAACAGAAATCTCTACGTGAGAAAAAAAAAATGAAGCTATAGACTACAGTAACAATGAAAACAGTAATAAACAAGAAATGGAGATCAAAATACAAGGAAATGATTAGCCTCTGATGTTCTTGACTTTGTTCCATCCTTTTTTGCAGGACTCTCCCACGATCTTCACGCCTTTCTTGAAGAAAACCTTGAGATCCTTCGCTCTCTCCTTTACTTGTTCCTCGAATCCAGCCATTGAAACAAAACGTAATAAGAAAAAAAAAATAAAGGTTATGGGAAATTTGAGTTTCGGTTGCTGTACTGGGAAGGAAGGTCTGAACGTTATTTTTAAGCAGGGGAACGACAGCTGTGGCTTCGTGGGATCCAACGCATCAAGAGACACGTGGCGGAGATCTGATGAGTGAGGAACACGTTGATTGAGAAAGGAAAAAGATACGTGGATGTTTGGGTGATTTATTTTTCCGTTAAGATTATTTTTTAATAATAAATATTAATTGTGCATGTGTTACTTATATCCCAAAATAAAAATTTAATGTTAGATTATTTTCATAATTTATATATTTTTGATACAAAAATAATACTTCACCCATCATCTGTGACTATAATATTTATATACAATATTTACAAGGGTCCCCTTCCCTCGTAATAAGTGGCTTTACATTTATTTAGCCCGAAAGGAGACTAACTCGGTATATTTAAGAAGGATATATATAACATACCCACACTGATACGCGATAGCATATCCAAATATCCAATACAACTCCCTCGACCTCGAATAAGTTGGTCTCTCTTGTCTGCAACAACCGTGGGCTAGGTTGCTGGATCGGCAACAAGTGTCGTAAACTTCAATATCAGATCTTACTGTTTGTGTAAACTTTAATTTACCCGTTTATGTATAAAAATACGAATCCATTCAGTTTGGAAATCGAGTCATGAAGTGTTGTTTGTGCAATGATTTCATGTGGAGAGAATCCATTGGATGTACAAAAGCCAAGTGATGTGGTACTGGAACTGGAACTGGAACTGGAAGAGTGACTCAGAAATAGGATCTTCAAATTCGTTGGTTTCAGAACTACTTTAGTTTATAATATAAATATTGGTAAAAAAAAGTCATGTGAGAAACCACTCATAATACACCTCGTAAAGCTAACATCTTAAACCAAGCTTTGATTTCAGCTTTTGACACCATGGAAAGGCTGTACTGGTAGGATGGATTCTCTCAACAGAAGATGATCAGTAAAAGTTGAGCTTGGGAGATTTGGAGTGGGAAGCTTAATTTAGAGTATGGGTTAGTTTTAGACATGTTTTGGATATAATTTAAACAGAAAAGATAGTATATTTTACCACATATAAAATATCCAGAAATTTTTCTTTAATTTTTTTAATAAAATTATGTAAAAACGAGAACCATTAATCCAACTCAAACAAGATTATTTTTTTAAATATTCTAAAACTCATTGAATGATTTTTAGGGATGTAAACGAGTCAAGTTGAACTCGAATAATGGTTGTTAGATTATATGAATGACTAAGATTTCTGTTTAGTTATGAGTCAAAGCTTATTCCATAGGCTATATAAAGAAGAGCATTATACCGAGTCTAAGATCATCTGAATAAACACAATCAATCACAAGTTCTCTTAGCTTTATTTCTTGCTATTCTTCTTTTCCTTACTCCCTATATCACCTAACATGGTAAGATCGGTTCAGTTCATCAAGAATTCGAATCAAGTCCAATCAAATCGAGTTCAAGTAAATCGTGATCTATCTCGTCTCATTTACCTCTTTAATTCTTATAGTAAATGATAATAATATTATTTTTTATATGACTCAAATTTAAACAATATCTAAATCTTAATTATGGGTGCAAATCGTCTGCCTCTTTCTATGTCTCCATTTATGCCTCACTTTAAATTAAAGGGTTTATGGTTTATTGTTTAGGGTTTTGGTTAGGGTTTAGAGAATTAGGGGTAGGGTGTAGGGTTTATGATTTAAGATATAAAAAATAAGGGTGTAGGGTTTAAAATTCAATTTTTAAAAAAAAGTCAAAGAAGGCACAAAAGGAGACACAAAAAAGGTAGAAAAATTTTGTTCCTTAATTATAATCTCTAATTTTTTAATAAAATAACATAAATTAAAACACTAAAATAAAGCAAAAGGTTTTTATTCCATAAGCATGACTGCATTAAAATAATGAAAGCCAAAATTTGTGGTACAAGCTAATGGGTTCACATGGTATCTTCCTCAACGGTATCTGCTTTTAACTACCAAATCAAATATTTTTTAATTAAAGTCTAATTAAAAATTAATGATATCAATAATAATATTATTTAACTATCAAAACAAACAATTTTGTAATCAAATTCAATCAAGAAAACTAAGCCTTCTCAAGTATAATAATTATTGAAGGAAGAATGAAGATAAGCAGAATGTACATTTAAATATGAAAAATAATTTAAATAATTTAGATAATAAATAAAAAACAGAACACAAAAATAATATTATTTTTCGGACCACCGACACCAATTCATGTGCTATTTGGTTAAAAAATGATTTAATAAAAAAGTTTGTCTTTATTTTAGTTTATGTATTTTTTTTATTCCCTTTTCCTTAATAATCGAATGCAAATTGCATTTAGTTTATAAATTACAGCAATATTTCTACTAATGATTCTAAAAAGAAATAATTAATATCAACGGCTTAAATTATATTATACTAATTAAAATTAGCACGATGACAAACATGCAATGTTATTGTTATTATATCTCAATTAATATAGGCTGCATTTATACACACTTTACATGTTTTTGCCCTTCTATAAAAATAATTAAAAATATCACTTTTAAACCTAAATTATTAAATTTGTCAAATTTGAACCGTGAAGTGGTTCCTGTAATAAAAGACGATGCTAAAATCTCAACCTCAATCGATATTGCTAAAAATAAACAATTTTGATTCAAAAAAATAAATTTTTAAAATCAATTCAAAAATAAAACTTGTCGCAACTTAACTTAACTCGACTTAAAAAAATCAAATAACATTTGAATTATAAAATTAAACTCGTTAACTTGACCAATTATAAAATTTTTAACCGACTCGATCAACACTCACACCTTCAGCTACAACCTAAGCCTCACATATATTAAATATATTATCTTAGTGAACATGATGGACAATAACGAGCTTGAAGATAGATGTGTAAATAAATCTAATTTGAACAAATAAGATTATATTTACGAACGTGTTTATTTAACTATTCATGAACATATTTATTTTAATATAAATGAATATTTTTTTATTTATATCTGTTTATTTAATAAATAAATAAACATAAACAAATTTTTCATTGAATATTTAATTTGTTTACATCGCTGAATTCAATCCCTCCATGTGGAGAAATTATATCATGGGCCAGTCTCACCACGTCATCCATGAGACCAACCAATAAAACTACCCACCTCATTATTTTTTAATTTTTCAAGTGAAAAATCACTTAAAAAAAATATGACATGAAAAGATGGGTAATTTTTATTGGTCGGTCCATGGACACGTGGTGGGACTGACTCATAGTATAATTTTTCCTCCATGTGAGGAATTTCTTGGTCCACTAGTGGAACAGATAAGGTATTATTATTGCACAAACGGTAGACTTCTTCGTTGCTAGGGCCACCAATAATTCAAAGAATTTCAAGAACACATGTTGAAATGCCGACACGACACCGTTTCAAAAACAACAATAATTCCGTAACGACAGACCTTGTATACTGGAAATTCTAAAATTTAACGGATTAAAATAACACTAAAATGAGACGTTATATAAATTTTTATTATTTTTATACAAAATTATATAGTTATAAATTATTATAAAAAATTTTATAATTATATAAAATTTTAATAAATAAAAAATTGAGTAAATTTTACCTTAAGTAATAATTTATATATATACATAAATTCTCATATTATAACCTAAATTTATCATTTGAATAAGTATTTATATAATTATAAATATTTATATAATATATAAATTCTTTAAAAATAATAAAAAATTATATAAATTTATTTTATTTTATTTTATCTTCGGCTTAACCCATCATATTTTAAAATATCTCCTTACATTACACATGGCACTTAAAAAAAATATTGTTAACGGCAGCTTTCCAACTCCCGCTAGGATGAGGCGGGATTAACGTCTAACGGTCACTGGACCCACTCCCTCGAGGCCACATAATACATCTAGGGGATCCATATTCATACCTATAAAATAACAAACAAAATTATTTTATATATTTTTCAACTCAGTATAATTATTTTCATTAATTTTTTAAATATATTAAAAAAAACAGTAAATTGTTACGTAGCACGTATAAAATGTCTGTACAAAGGGACGAGTCTACAACGGGCGTCGAACACCGCTGAACATCGTTAACGTTGAACACCGCTAAACATTATTAAATTAATTTATAAAGAATAAAAATCTAAAAGACTAATAATACAATTATTAATTATATGTTAAGTTTATCACACTTTTATTAATTACATACTGAGTCTTTAAGATTTTAAATTTTTATTAATTGATTTAATAGTATTCAACAATGTTCAACATTAGTGGTGTTCAGCGGTGTTCGACGCCCGTTGTAAAATTTTTCTTGTACAAAGATACAATCCATCAATAAACCTTCTTTCTTCAAATATTAATCATTTTTCAAATATTATTTTTAGATATATTTTATCTTTTTCATTGTATTTAAGTTTAATATTCAATAAATTTTAGATTAAATATTTAAAAAATCCAAATAAAAAAATGAATAATACCCAAAAGTAAAACCATATGTATTATTTATTAAATATATGAACTTAATTATTGTTTTGTTGGTGATACACCAAGATCTTGTAGAGCATAACTTTTTTTAATTTTATTTTGATCCTTTTTTAAATTTTATTTTAATTTTCTTTATAATTTTTTATTTTCATCCTAGATCTCAAATTTAAAATATATAAAATTTTAAATAAAATAAAACTCATCAATTTGATTCGGACTAATTGTGATTCCGATTTTCATCTATCAACCACAATCTTCATCTCTCCCTATCTCTTTATCTATTGTATATATGGTTTGTCTATATATACGTATGATATGTGCACGAAGATCTGAACACTGCCTTCAGTCTTTCAACATCAAAGCAAATAAAAAACTGTCGGCAGAACAGGTGGCGCCGCCGCCGGTTAACACAATGCATCGCCGCTGTGGGTTCACCGGGGTTTTTACATTGTGTTTCTTCTTCTTGTTGGAGTCTCTAAAGGTGGCTGGTAAGATCTCTATTCCACATAACGTTACCGACCTACATTGGCATCCCGCAACCGCCACTTGGTACGGCAGTCCAAACGGTGATGGTAGCGACGGTAAGATCCGTAACAGATCAACTTCTTCCATTTTCTTAAATCCAATGCTCAATTATTGTCTTCATTATAATTTTTCTGAAATGAATTATCAATTATATAACCTCTTAAATTTATTCTTAGGAGGAGCATGTGGGTACGGATCTTTAGTCGATGTGAGGCCGCTGAAGGCCAGAGTCGGAGCCGTGAGCCCGGTGCTGTTCAAGAACGGGGAAGGGTGTGGAGCTTGCTACAAGGTTAAGTGTCTAGACAAGAGCATATGCTCAAAGAGGCCCGTCACCATCATTGTAATGGACAGGAGCCCTACAGGGCCCGGTGTCATCGGCCGCACCCACTTCGACCTAAGTGGTGCGGCTTTTGGACACATGGCTGTACGAGGTCGGAGTGCACAGCTTAGGAACCGAGGTGAACTCCGAGTCTCGTACAGAAGGTATGTGCTCTAGTGTTTTTGTTAGTCATTAACTATTTTACCTAACTTAAAACTAAAGTAATATTTTGAACTAAAATTTCAGGACCCCATGTAAATATCCAGGGAAGAGTATTGCATTCCGTGTTAATTCCGGATCAACAGCGTTTTGGCTATCTCTTTTAATTGAATTCGAGGATGGAGACGGAGATATTGGGTCGATGCATATCAAAGAAGTAAGCGATTTAAAATTTTCAAGAATACGACCGACACACTACCATGCATAGTGCTGAAAAGCACTTTCAATTTGACAACTTAACCATTTTCTTGAACCATAGACTTAATGCATGTGATACATGGGACAGACCACACTCAAAAGTCGCATCCTTACAGCATCTTCAAAAGTAATGATTTACATGTCATATGACACTGGCATGTGCATGTTTCGTTTTTTTCCAAGTATTTAGTTTAATATCAATATTGAATATATATATATATATAATAAATGCCCATAACATGTGGATCTTTTGCACCGGCAGGCAAATTCTAATGAATGGTTAAAAATGGATCATCTGTGGGGAGCAAATTGGAACATAAATGGTGGACCTTTGAAGGGACCCTTCTCAGTGAAACTAACCACATTATCAACAAGAAGAACACTGTCTGCGAGGGATGTGATTCCCAGAAATTGGACGCCAAAAGCCACTTACACTTCTCGCCTTAATTTCCTCTGAGTTTTTAACTGCATGTTGAAACTTGGCAGTTACTGGTCCATTACAATAAGGGAAGTAAGCTTATGTCGAAACTCGAAAGGCTCTCTTGTCCATGATACCAAAAGGACAGAGCACAATAACACCCAAGGGATCTTTCTTTTCTGCACTAGTTTTCCTTAGTTCTGTGTTCGGAGGTCTTGTAGCCCTCTCCAAAGGAGAGAGTGCTTTAGTGCATTGTTAAATGCCATAATATGTTTGAATGGAAGCTTCTGGTTCTGTTGGGTTTAAACTTTGAACTCTTATCTTAATGTAATTCGTCAATTTAGTTTTGGTGCAGTATCAAGTCTCGTAGTTGACACACTCCTCTCTGTCCCTAAGTTGTGGATTCAATAACTGCTCAAAAAAAAATCACCCCTGTTCTTCTAGTACAGAATCATGAACTGAAATCAGCATGCATTAGAATCTCTTCATTTACTAAGTTGAGATTACTGACCTGTTTTAAGTTTGATTAATGGAAACATTTATTTTTATTACTATTGAAAGAAAACTGACTAATAATGTCCTAACAAGAGAAGTATGCATGCATGCATGCACTAGAAAAACCTTTCCTCTAGTCCCAAAATCAAATTATAAGGCAAGAAAGAATGTCTACAGATGATGTTGCAGACCCAAAATCCCATCCAAGGTTTTGGCATTACTTGGAAGCATCAGGGTTGGATTTCACTTTGCTATCAGCCTCAGCAGGAGCTGAAGTCTCTGGTTTTGGTTGTCCAGTGCCACCATTAGCAGCAGCAACATCCTTCCCTAGTGAAGCAGGTTTATTTTCACTAGCAGAATCTGCTATTTTCGAACCTTTCCCATTCTCGCCTTCCTTTCCTTTCCGTCTTTGTTATCTTAGGGTGGAGGCATCATATGTGGTGGTGGATTCTGTTTTAGCTTAAAGAAAATTTACCTCATTCTCGAAAGATCTGTACATTTCCCCGGCTTTGGACACTGAATCACCAACATCAAAGGGGTTTTGTCGGGGTCTTTCCTTCTTCTCTTCTTGTTGACGTTCACCTACAAATTTGAAGCTAGGACATGGCTCAATAGGGCTGTAACTCTTGTTCCAGATATTGTAGATTTCTGGGCATTGTACTACAAATTTAAAGTTAGCATGAAAGCAAGGAGAACCAGAAAGATGTGTTGCTGTGGGACCAAAGCACGGTGAGAAATGGCAAGCTATTTCAAAGGAAGAGAGTGCTGCTGAAAACAATAGAAAACAACAGTAAACACTAATTGCTTTTAAGGTTATAGCTTCTAATATTACACACTTGCACTTAGGATATTGCCTGGGTCTCACGTTTTCTTTGTTTTTTGGGCATGTGCTGTGAGATTAATGTTGTCATAACTGGCCTTGCGAGGTGGAATTGACATAGGTGGTTTGTTCCAACTTCAAGTTAAAATCCTTGGCAGCAGGTAAGTATACAGCAGAACTGCAAAGTGCAATCAAACCAAGAAATCAGGTGGTTTAGTCTGCAAATTTCATCACTTTTGAGTGCAAGCAAACCAAGAAATCAGGTGGTTCCTTGGAAACCGGTAAATACAGCAGCAGTTTGGGCATGAATCATTCCAACAGGTACTTCCCTTTTTCCCAAGTTCATGTAATCCCATCAAGCATACATCTAAAAACTGAGGGTTCAAGGGACAGAATCATGCAATGGTTTTGAATGCTCATATATATGCATACCATGTGCTGGGCTTATGATCAAAAATATTACAATGGGCCTTGAACAACCCTGAATTGGCTTGGTCTCTTCTACCCATCTTTCTTAGCCCAGTTGGGGGAACAAATCTGCAAACATTTATGACAGTCACATTAGATCCCCAGTTCCAAATTTATTAGCTGCTATATCACTTACCAAGCATAAAACTAGTGTAACTAATAAAAAACCTTCATTTATTGTTTAATGTTTAGCCGAGCAAATTTGGAAAGTCAGGATTCACGCAAAAAGGAACACTTCTGATTTCAGCATTACTGTTGTGGCAACTTTTATATCATTGTGATTTTATCGAATGGTCCTAATAGAAAAGGAAAAGTTGTTACTCTTAAGAGATTCGAGTTTAAACACTTTATCTGTAAAGTGTGTGTATTCTTAGGAGATTCTAGTTCAAGCTATTATCATTGTGCATCATTCTTGTGGATCTGTTATAGTATTCAACTAGTATTGCCAGTGCCACCACAGGCTTGAAAACTCCTGTGAGTCTCCTCTTAGGTCCTTCCCCTTCCATCCACTTTCATGTGACTTTTTTTTCTTCTCATGGCAATCTATCTTTCCATACTTTTGCCTGTGATTTGCTTCAATACCCTTTCTCCTGTCGCCACTCTTTTTAAATATGGCTCCTCCACTTCACCATTTCCCCTCATATCCATACCCTTTTTCTTTCCACTTGCCATAATATAATCGGAAGCCATGAAACCTTCTGTTTGTGTTGCTGCACTTCTGGTTTTTCTCTTGTGCGTTCCTGTTTTCACGTCCGCTAGGCATGCAAGGCCGCTACAGACACGTACGTATACACATTTCTGATATATAAATGCATCTCTGAAACATTTTTCTTCTTGTTTCTTATCTGATTCTGTTCTGGTATGAAACAGATCATGGTCGGCTTAACACAAGAGAAGGGCTGGTCTCGGAACCGAGTTCGTACCGGGAAAGAATCAGGCCGACGATGAAACGAAAGGGAGCAGATACATTACAGGTTGCAGGATCAAGATTGCCTGACTGCTCACATGCATGCGGATCGTGCACGCCTTGCAGATTAGTTATAGTGAGCTTTGTATGTGCGACGCAGCAAGAAGCTGAAACTTGCCCCATGGCTTACAAGTGCATGTGCAACAACAAGTCTTACCCGGTTCCATGAAAAACTTTTCAGATCATGAGTCATGATCTGTTTCTGAATTTTACGTTTTGTTAATGAGGTTGACTGTCTTGCTTTTGTAATATAGTTGTGACATTTTTTTAATCAAAGAGATTTTATGTTTCGAGATAATGTACCAAATACAATATTATCCCGAAACATTTTAATTGACTGATTCGATATTTTTTAATAATGTTAACCTAGTAAACATAGGTTCATAGTAATACACAAAATAATAGTCCATGTACCATATTCATTGGACATTTTAAAAATATAGGTAACCCGTTAAACATTATTTTAAAAATACAGGTAATATAGGTAACCCGTTAAATATAGGTAATATCTGTTCATGCATATTTTCAACCAGGGATGGAGCTAGAATCAAACATCGGAAGGGCAAAGATCTATTAAGTTTTTAAATCTAAAAATTGGGAGGGACAAAAACCTTATTTTATTATCATTTAAACTAAGAGGGACCTTATATGTAATTATACCAAAAAAAATTTGGGAGGGCTTCGTCCTTGTTCTCAACATGGACTGATTCAAAATATCTGATAGAATATACAACGCAGTTGTTTATATATTTCAAGGCTTTCACTTTTCTTTTTATGTGAGATTATTATCTTCACTTTTTTCAAGCGTGAAAATACGTTTGAATCTCTGTTCTTTAAAAATATAATTCTAATACTTGTAATCAATTAAATCAAATAATACAAAACAAGAAACAATTTCAGAATTTAAAAAAGTATTATACAAAGTATTTATAATAACTAACCAAGATTTAGAAGAATAAAAATCCTAACCACTAATTCTAACGGTTAATTCTAATTTTTATATCATAAACTTTAAACTCTATACCCTAAAAGATACACAATACCTCTAATTTCTCAAACCCTAATTACAGTTTTAAATCTTAAACCCTAAATTTTAAACACACTACTTTAAAATAAAATACCAAAAAAAACATAATAAATTAGGACAAACGATTTTCGTTCGATTCAGAAATTATTCTGTTCACACTATAGCTATTATAAAACCAGAAGGAATAGACTTAATTAATAAAATAATCCGGTTTTAGAAGATTGTAATCTTAACAGATATCATTGTTGATGGCGATAATCTCATTGTTAATTATCATAATCATATTATTTAATCGAATTATACAAGAATAATGAACATGTCACACTCCACGAGTTTGTTGAAATAAAAAAATAAAATAAAAAAGTTACTTTTTAAATTAATTTATCGCCCAAAAAATATTAAAACATTAAGTAACTGAACCAACATTTTTCTTTACTAATATCAAAATATATACAATAAAAATGATCGAATAAGGTGTAATTTTTTTTTTAAAAAAAATTAATTATTCTTGTAATAAAAAATAAAATATTTGTTTTAGGTTGATAATAAATAATATGAGTAAAATAAATTAGGTATTTAAGTATCATAATATTTGTATTAATATTAAGTATTTAGCTGGCTTTAGTATCATAAAATAATCAAATTTTATTTAAATCATCGTATTTATAATCATTTATTAAAGTAATGAGTTGGTGTATTGGTTAAGTAATTGAAGGTATTTTGGGAGAGTTGAGTTTACACGGCATTGATCAGTAATTATTATTTTTATTTAATTGTTGATATTTTATTAATGGATTAATTTGAATTATATTTTATAGCGAGTTGTATGAGATAATTTTTTTAATTAATATTTTTATTAACAATATTAAAATTTAAACCTTATCTTTTCTTAAGAGTTGTTGGCTTGTCGAACTCATTGCGGCTTTGACTGTTATTAGGTGAAAAATTATAAGATGAACCATATTCAGTACATTATCTATGGTTCAAACAATCAGGTCTTTTTATATTTAAATAATTACCTGATAACTACGAGAGATTATAAGATAGACGAATGATTGGATTTATATATATATCTATATATTATTTTCTTATTCTAGAAGATAATATAAGTTGTTAGGTTATATATTTATACCCTGATTTTTCTATTATATAGACAACCTTTTGCTGGACTTTACGAAATGAGTTCTGAGGAAAAGGGGAGAGAAATGGCAACAATGGAGTTAGAAGAAGCAACGCTACAAGGCCAAGCGGAGATATGGAGGTTCATGTTCAGCTTTGCAGATTCTATGGCGCTTAAGTCTGCCGTGGAGCTCCGCATAGCCGACATAATCCACTCTCACGGAGGCTCCATCACTTTGTCGCGAATAGCTTCATGCATTGACGGAGGCAACACTCCTTCGCCGGACATCACGACCCTTGCTCGCATAATGAGATTGCTCGTCCGTCGAAAGATTTTCACCGTCCACCACCCTTCCGATGGTGGAGACCCCGAATACGACCTGACTAACTCATCGAGATGGCTCCTACATGACTCGGACCAAACCCTGGCACCCATGATACTGATGGAGAACCATCCATTGCTCATGGCTCCATGGCACTGCTTTAGCCAATGCGTTAAAGAAGGTGGCGTCGCCTTCAAGAAAGCTCATGGGCGTGAGATATGGGATTTGGCATCGGAAAACCCTGAATTCAACCGGCTTTTTAACGACGGCTTGGCGTGTACTTCGAAGATCGTCACCAGAGCAATCTTGTCGGGGTACAAAGAAGGGTTTAACTCGATTGGATCTTTGGTTGACGTTGGTGGTGGAACGGGAAGCTTGATATCTGAGATTGTCAAAGCACATCCGCACATCAAAGGAGTTAATTTCGATTTGCAGCATGTCGTCTCGACGGCACCACCATACGACGGGGTCCGCCATATCAGCGGCGACATGTTCCAGACCATTCCGAATGCGGATGCGGTCATTATGAAGGTACGTACTTAAATCATGGATTTAAGGTAAAAAACAAACTCAAATGAACATAAATAAAAAAAAATTATTCGTTTTTCATTTATTTATGTTCATTTACATTTATTTATCTTTTTATATGTATTATTTTTTATAACAAAAATATTATATTTAAAAAATTAAAAAAAACATATGTGAATATAGAGAGAGAGAGAGAAATTAAACAATATTCGAACAAATTATCTTTAAAATTATGAATTAACTTAATGAATTTTATGTGGTTCTATTATTGTCGTTTATGTTCATTTGTTTTTTTAACAAATGAACATGAATGAATACGAATAAGTTACATTACTTAACGAATAAACACAAATAGAAAATTATGTTTGTTTAGTTATTATGTTCATTTATTTGCGAAGTTAAAATTAAATGAACGGATATAAATATACTCTATTTAGAATTTGTTCGATTCATTTACAGGTCTACCAACATACTATCATCAGACAGCACAAAATTACATCAAAAGATTCCTTATTTTTTTTAAAACTTGACATCACAATTAAACTGTTTGACTATGTAATGAATTAATAGTTTAACACTGTTATTGTCTTTGTTTTTTCAGTGGGTATTGCATGATTGGGGTGATGAGGATTGCATCAAAAT
The DNA here is from genome assembly GCA_035048815.1 of Abelmoschus esculentus. Classification (NCBI taxonomy): domain Eukaryota; kingdom Viridiplantae; phylum Streptophyta; class Magnoliopsida; order Malvales; family Malvaceae; genus Abelmoschus; species Abelmoschus esculentus. Next base: position 1,403,903 of record JAUCBN010000031.1, on the reverse strand, counting down.
ATTAAGTAATTGCAGGAAAGCCATTCCTATAGGGAAAGGAAAGGTGATCATCGTTGAAGTTGTGATGAACCCCGACGGAACCGGACCGTTCGACGACACGGGATTCGTATTCGACCTCCTGATGATTGCACATTGCAGGGGTGGAAAGGAGAGAAGTGAGGTTGAATGGAAGAAGATCTTGGAAGGAGGAGGGTTCTCTCGATATAAAATTATCAACATTCAGGCATTGACTTCCATTATTGAGGCTTATCCTGATGAATATTAATATGTTATTTAGCCTAATGCCAGCCAAGGTCCGTCCCCTTTTGAATAAAATAAATCCATGTAAGATTAAAATAATCCAATAAAAAAATCAATATTAAACAACTAAAATGAATAATGAAAAGAATATACAGAATTTATGAGATTGGACGAAATTATTAATAAGATAAGATATTAAAATTTTTAAGATATATTTAAAGTGTTACGGTTGCTCTATTTATAATTAAGCTATAGAGATGAACTTACAAATAACTTAAAATTTAGGGACTAAAAATTTAATTTTTCTACGCATCATTTATTATAAAAATAAATACCTTTATTTAATTTTAATTAAATGACTATGAAACCACCTACGTTTCAAATTATCTCAACAATCGCAATGGTTGCAATAGTATAAAAGAAATTATATAGTTTTACAATAATTTTATCTCATAATTTTAAAAATTAAAAGATAAATTTTATTTAAAAATTTGTATCTATCTGAATATCTAGATATTAATTATTAAATATTTTTTATTTTTAAAATTTTATTCTGATCAATTTAGATTAATTCGCATCGTATATTTGTTAATAAAATTAAATTATTTACTATTTAAATAAATTCTTGTTAAATAAATATCTAGATATTAAATAAATTTAATTATAAGTATTCTTTAATTCTAAGAATTACAATATCTATGATTTTTTTTATTCTTTAATTTTTATTTTTAAATTAAATGTTGGAAATGTAATTGCGGCCAATCATAGAGAAACAACAAGATTCCAAAATTCAACACTTGTTTTCCACGTGTCTGAGGTGTTGCAGTTCATCTCTTGCTGACTGCCAAGTAGACCACCAAGTGTCATGCTCATCTCCAACTCAACTTCAAGTATATTATCTTTTACTAAAATCTCATAAACCTGAGACTGTACACCATTATGAATGGATCCCACATCGAAGTTAAAAAGGCCCATGTGTGGTGCAGGTGATGCTGGTTTCAAGGTCTAGGTTCCACCCACTTGGTTACTTGGTGGCCCTTTCATATTTTAAGTCTGTGTGACCACGGCGAGGGAGAAAAGGCTTAACTTTGAAGTCCCCCAAGACTGGTAATTTATATGATCAAGTCCCTAAAATTGGTAATAACTTAAGTTGTAGGGGGGTGGAATAGAAATTTTGTGAAACCGTGGGGGGTATTTTTCCACGTCTCCATTAGTTTCTATAATTTATGGTCAAAGAAAACACATCATCATACAATCCAAGAGAGTTTCAGAGCCCCATTTCCTGTACACTCAGACAGACCTCACCCCGTTTCATTACAATAAACACAGCTGCAAAAAACAGGGGAAAATTTAACTAATATGCCCCTCTCTGCCTACGGTGGCTGGACTAAAGAGTGAGCCACGTGCCAATCATAATCCTAAACATTTTGTGTTCAGTCACTTCCATGGGGATCTAAAAGATAAAAGCCACTGCAAGTTTACTTGAAAGGTTTAGCCACGTTGAATCCCGGTGAAGTAGTTGAAATCGTGGTGCTGGACTCTGAGTTGCTTGAGCCATGAATCTGCCACGCTTAAAAGCGAGATCAGTCTTTCTTGGTCACGACCGGAATTGCCTGAGATCCACACGTTTCCTTGCATCTTGTAAGTTGCCAAGCCGAATGGTGGAAGAGAGATGCCTTCCCCTTCCTTGCGCTTCCTCTTCGGACACGGACTCTCCATGTCGTCTTCCAGGTCCATATCTGCACCATCAGCAGAACAAGCATAGATAAGAAATGAACTCGACAATGCTATGCTTTTTAAGCAAGCGAATTGATAGAAAGTGTACCTTGGAAAGAAGATGATAGGGTGTGATAAGTAAGGAAGCATGTCGACAAGTCTTTTATGGTCCTTCCCATGGGAATGTGATAAATCGGGTACCTAATGACCATCAACATAGAATTATATCGAGACGAGGTTATGAATCATTTAACATGTTCAATGTGCGAATTCGATTCGATCGAAAACAAAGGAAGGAATAGAAAAAGACCAGGAAACTGCCATCCAACTAGCCGGCGAAAGATCTACACTCCTCAATGACATCAAACCAGGGTATCTTCTTGATAATCCATTAATCTGTAAAAGAAAAGAGTACCATAACACATCAACAACAGAATCCAGAACCACTGTAACAGTCGCGATCATGTCCGAATTTAAAGATATAAGGACTTCCAAAGGATCACTTGTTCTTCTTCCCAATGACTACATGTTGAAGAACATACATGATCATACCAGAAAGCAAGCATTTATGCTCATTGAAGGATGAGATATAAAGGAAATGGAATTTTCATTTTCAAAGGTCAAAAGTTTTCTTACATCGTTATAAGATGCTATATTCTGACAAATACAAAACTAATTTTTCTTGGTCTAATCAGTTCCATTACAGAATCAAGATCAAAGCAAAAAGACAACATAATCAGTAAAAAGGTACCTTGTCCATGAGTGGAACTCTTCCATAAGGAGTTGATCTCTCGAAATACTGAAAGTAAAGGTAACCCAACCTATTATTCACATGCCAGAGGCTGTCGTGCTCGGAGCCGCCGTCCTCCGACGAGCATCCGTCCCACCTCCATAACTTGTCACTCTCGCTCTCATCGCTCAATGAATCACTAAACGAATCCCTCTCGCCGTCACCCGATTCAGTTTCCTCCCTGTACAAGATTCCAACAAAAGATTGTTTTCACATCTGCTTGCGATAAAAAAAAAAACTAATAAAAAAGAGTTTCAGCTGCCGGAAGATTTTTTTTTTATTTTACCTGAAGCTGTTGACCGAAGAGTTGCTGGTGAAGATTTGAATGGCGGAGAGATACGGAACGTAGTATTGGACTAAGGTTTCGGCGTTGTTCAGGACAATGGGAACGCCGGCACCGTATGCACTCCACTCGTCGTAACAATTCCAGAGATCACCCAATGTGAAATATTCGACCTTTTCTCTTTCCCATGGGTGCCATAAACGATTAAGGTTCCTAATCTCACTCTGCAAAAAAAACATCGTAAACAACAAAAATTGTTAAACACAAAACAAGACAAGAACGAGAAGAAGAAGAAGAAGAAGAAGAAGAAGAAGAAGAGGAGGAGGAGGAGAAGGGTGACCTTGGGGAGGAATTGGGATTTGACAGTTGGAGTCGTGCAATGGAGGAAGCAGTCGAGGTTAGACTGCGTCGACCCTGTTTCAAAAATCATGATTTCCGACCAAAGGAGACCGGAGAGAGAGAGATTGGTTTCTCTTTTTGTCTCTCTAACTCAACCCTGAAACCGGAGCAAATCACAGAAGAAAAACGCAAAAGTAAGAGAGAGTAGAATTGGGAAAGACGATGGATTGAGGAAACGAGAGATTGTCGCAGATTTAGTTATATAATGGGAAATTGTGAGTGGAGAGAAATTCTATATTTTGACGTTGGACAGCTAAATTTAAGGAAACAGAAAAGGAAGAGAAAATTAAGAACAAACTCTTGTTGTTGGTTGACAATGTTGTCCAATTCAACTCTTTTCCGCTCACCTCTTGATTTGGATATTACCCTTTAAAAAAGATTAAACCTTTTCCCCTTCCCTTTTAAACTTAAAACAAAACTCAAGCCTACTCTGTTCTGATCAACAATGGAGAAACGAGTAAAAGATTTGTTGATTCTAATGACTTCAAGCTTCTTAAACTTCAACAGAAACTCAAGATTTCTGGGTAAAAGATTTGCTGGTTTTGGGTCTTTCCACTAGCAGGAACTGGGAAAATAAAAAAGAAAACTTTTTTTTCCCGGGAAACAAAAACCAGAGCACAATCACAATAGAGTGTAGACTGTTGAGAGAAACAGAGAAGAAGAGAGTGAAAAAAATATCGAATTTATGAACAGAACGATACCGCTCTCACTTTCTAGTTTCTAGAAACAACTATATAAAACTAGATATCCAAGGCAGTAATAATTGTGGCATCTAATTTTTCATATTTATTAGAGAATTCATTTAGTTTTTTAAAATATATAAATAATTTTTAAATTACGATTTAAATTTTATTGAGTTTTTTTAATTATGATAAGTTAAAAATAATTTTTTTTAATTATTTATATTTAATAAACTAATTCAATTATATTAAAAAATAAATGATTAATGATACGATAGTCGATAAAATTTATATAATATTAAATTTAAATCTTAATTTTTATATTTTATTTTATAAACTAAATAATAGTTGATAAATTTTGTTAATATATTTTTATTTGGAAGAATTCTGATTTTTTACATTTTATTTATATATCTAACAAAATCTTTTTAATTTATTCGTATATTTAATATTTTTATTTTATTTTATGTTTAAAATTAACCGATTACCTTTTAAAAAGAGAAAAAAATCAGTATCCCCACTAAATAAATCTTCATATTTAGTATTTTAATTCGTCATTAATAAAAATATTATTTAAATTTTTTTAATATAACCGATCACATTTACTAAAGTAAAAAATCAGTATCCCCATTATTTCAATCTTTCGGATCCAATATTTTAATTCCTCATTAATAATTTAATATAGATTTTTATTTCATTTATTATTTGAAACCACTGGTTAATAAAAGGAAGGGAAAAATCTAAATGAGAAAATAAATAAAGTTCGGTAGAAAAAAATAAGTCTTTTTTTTACATTAAAAAATAATAAATAAAAATGTTAGCAAATAAGCCACGTAATATAATAGGGAAATTAAGGATAAATAAATGTCCACGTGGGGTACAATCCCTCAGGATAGCCCGAAGAGTAGCAAAATTTCATGTGTTTTAGCTGTCTAAAGCAATATTTTTGGACCCACCTACCCGGATCTAATTATGTTAAATAATTAATATAAAAATATGATGGCATGGAGATTTGTGGTAGGGGTGTGCATTTGATTCGATTAATTTGATTAATCGACTGAACCAAAATTATTTTTGTTAATTCGATTGGTTAAGTTTTAATAAATTCGGTTAACGGATAATTTTAAAAAAAAATTGATTATCGGTTAATTCGATTCAAAATCAGTTAATTAACTCAATTAACCAAAATTATTATATATTAAATATTATATATTATTTTTAGTCATTTACTTTTAAAAAATTATAAAATGTTCATTAATTTTTTTAATATTATAAAATGGTCACTAATTATTCATCAAATTAACATAAAATAAAATTTTAGTGATTAAAAACTATTTTAGCATAATTTAATGACCTATTATATAATTTAACCAAAATTTATACTAATAAATTTCGGTTAATTCGATTAATTAATCGAAATAATTTTAATTCAATTAAGGATAATTCAATTCGATTAACGGTTAAAATCTTAAAAATTTTGATTAATTTGATTCGATCATCGATCAAATTAACCGAATATATGCCCCTAATTTATGGGGGCATTGGCACGTGAAACTGAAACATGTTCAGTTTTGTTTGTAAAGGAAGGAGATAAGATGTTGTTGTCCGATGTCTGGAAATAATCATACCCAAGACCAAGAGCTGAGTAAGTTTCAGTTCAGTGGCACGTGGGGATAACATGACATGGCATTTAACATAAATATTTTAATTTTTATAACTTTAAATTAATGTATCATATTTAAATTTAATTTGATTAATAATAAAAAATATTTATTAATATATATTACGTAAAATTATTAATAAAATATACCCAAAATATAAAAAAGAAACCGACTCATTTTTTTCCCCTTCTCTTCGACTGTGTCTACGTTTTGTCTTGTGCGATAAATGTATGCTCCGAGTTCGACTTGCCACGTCCCAACTTCCCCGATGGTCCCCCATGATCGAATAACGAAGAGTATATTCTTTTATTCGTGAAAAAATAAAATATTTGGTAGAAAAAATATTTTCTTTGGAGAGCAAGGGTAAATGTGAAATTTCGATAATCGATATTGTTTTATTTATCTTAAATATAATTTTTTAAATAATAAAAATCAATTAACGATAAAAATTAACCTTAAAATTAAAGATTTATATTTAGATCTTCTTATGATATTTATCATTAATTTAAAAATATTCAATAATTGAGTGTCAGTCAAATTAGTTCATTTTCTAGTGGCAGCACCACTACCCAACTCTCAGTGGCAATAGAAAAATGCCTATCGAAAACTGTACATGTAATAGGTTAATTATTTTATAGAGTTCAAACAGAAATTATTACCAATCTTTATGATTAAAAATGTGCTCAGGAATGAGTAGGACGAGTACAAAGAATATTGTCGGACTAATATTTTAATACAAGAAAAATGTATAAATTTAAAAATTAAAATTTTATCGTACATCTTAAATTTTAAATTTTACAAACTAAAATTTAAATTAAATATCGGACTATTAATTGCGTATTGAATTATTTATTATATAATTTAGGTTTGGTGGTGCATCTACTCGACAAATGACCAAAGATTATAAACAGGTATAGACTTAGGATGTTGCGGATGTAGTTGCATCTCCTAAAAGTTTTAAATTTTTGTATATTTTATATTTTTTTAATATTTTTTATTGATAATTTAATTTTACATCTTTTAACTCTTGTAATCTTACGTCCTTATACTTTAATATATCTTCTTAATAGTTTGTACCTTATACATAAAATTTTGAGTTTGTCACGGACTATAAACAGGAATAAACCAAAAGAGTGTAGGAGGAGATAACTGAACTCCTTAAAAATTTCGTTTTCATATAGTTTATTTATTTTTTATTAATCGTACTCTTACAAGAAATTTAATTTCTCATCCTAAATTTTTAATATAACTTATTATAACGGTTAATTTTGTCCCTGGGCCCTGGCTATAAGGATTATTTCATCATCGACCTATTCCATGTCGATTAGGGTCGGAACATTATGTTAGTTATGGTGTCTTTAGTGGTATCATGTTTGTGATTGGGTGCTGAAAAACATGCACCGAGAAGCATCGGTTGTAATATGTAGAATAAGGATGGAACTACGCACAAGGCTTCGGCACAGCCAATTTCAACAGTTTGGCAGCTGAGTGGTTGTGGCAACCAACATTTGCGGCCAAGCAGTAGGAATAGGCAGCATGGAAGGACCGACCTATTGCATCTGAGACGAGGATGATTGTATAACTGTCACGATGGTTATAACGCGGTTATATAACAGTTTTGTTATTATTTAAAATTATAATACTTATAATCGTTATATTTGTAATAACATCTGTTTTTTTAAAAATTATAATCGTAATATTTATAAAAATCATAATATTATATGTTATATATGTAATTGTGATAAATACAACGCAGCCCCAACTTTAATTTAAATAGTTCCTTGTTGGGTAGTTGTGGTTTGCATTTATGCTTATGGGACAGATGTTGAGATTTTCAGCCTGTGTGGTTGCCGATTGTTGACATCTTTGCTGTGTCATGACTTTGAAAAACAAGTCTATGGGATGCTATTTGTTAGACCTCTATGAAACAAGGATAAATGGTGAAAGGAGAATGCTAAGTTAGGACAATGGCCACACTTTAATAGTTTCCGGGGACGGAGCCAAGATCGAATATTAGAAGGGATAAAGGTCTATTAAGCCTTTAAATTTAAAATTTGGGAGGGACAAAAGTCTTATTTTATTACTATCAAAATTACAAAAAACCTTAGATATAATTATACTAAAAAAATTTAGGAAGGGTAAGAGTCCCTCCCACAAACAACGTGGCTCCGTCCCTGTTTCCAGATATGATTGTTGACTACACTTAACGGTTGATGGATCCACCTGGGGATGCCATTTAAGCGGTATCTAATGGGTTCATACCCGATTTCATCTTATAAAGTTGAAATTTTTAATAAAAAAAAAGATTGGGTTTGAATTTTTTTTTTTAAATAAAACCATATTGAAATTGAGTTTAATCAGATACGGATTTTATTTGATGTAAGGTGTCTTATCCATTTGATCTTATAATATCTCTCTTTTTATATATATATATATATATATTAATTATCTTTCTATTTTATCAAATAAAAAATAATTATTATCATAATGATTATTATAATATTTCATTTCTATTTGTGTTTTTATAATTAACTTTTTATTTTAATTAATAATAAAAACAATATTTTTATTTATATCAAATCTAGTTAGATTTTTATTTTAGAATCTGAATTTAGATTAAAAAGAACATTATAAAATATTAAGTTAGATTAATTTAAATAAAAATAATAACTTTTTGTATCGAATACAGATTGATAAAAACTCGATCTAATACAACCCATAAATATCCCTGAATTTACTCTATCTTATAATCTTGTACACGTGACAATCAAATTAGGGAATCATATGTTATCTTATCTCCTACTCCTAAATTGACCCCTAACCGACCAATTTGTATGAATATTCTCATTTAGGGGATTATTTGGAAAATCAACCCTAATTGAAATCATTTAGTAAAATATATAAAGATGATTGACGTTATGTTACATGCGAATTTCATTTGATGTGGAACAGGGACGAAGTTAGAATTTATATTGAGAGAGGTAAGAGTCTATTAAACTTTTAAATTTAAAACCCTATTTAATTAACATTTAAATTAAAAAGGATTAAAAATGTAATTATATCAAAAAATTTGGGAGGGACAACAACTCCTCCCACTCTCTACACAACTGTCTTATTTATTGGACGACTTTTAATATTCTGAAACGTGCTATTTGTATGAAACTCGAATTTAATTAACGTAAATTATTTGTAATCATATTATTAAAAACAAGTTTTGATGGGAATGTTTTGGGTGATTTTATGGGATGTTGGAAGATTTTTTTGTTTGTGTGAACTTTTATGTTACAGTATTGAAATATTTCTTTAAAATAGTATATAATCCGCGCGTAAAAAACATCTTAAACAATGTAAAAATCACAATAAAAAATATCTAATCATGATTATTTTCGTAAAGAACAAGAAAATATAGATCGATATGTATATTTAAGTGGATTTTGTAGGATATTAGTGTATAATTTTCTTATTTTTTAACTTTTATATCGTATTATTGAAATAATTTTTTAAAATAATATAAAAACGATGCATACAAGTCCTAAAAAAAATATAAAGATCGCGTTAAAATAACATTTAAACAAATTCTTTTACATGAAGAACAAGCACACAATTGGAACTTTTGACACATTTGAATATATTTTATAAGATTTAAGAAGATAATTTTTTCGTATTTTTAAATTTTACGTGATAGTAACGAATCATATATTTTTAAAATGCTTCAAGAACTATAACCTCCATAACTATTTAGTAACACACCATCAGAAGTAGGCTAACCTGTTTGTACTACATTATTTTCCAACTCAAAGATAAAAAATTTACATCGTAGTAATGAAATTTTTTTCTGAAATTTTAATTAATCCCATATATCTTCATTTATTTGAGTAGTTTTATACTAATTTTAATGCCACACCCCCTCCAAGCAATACTATCCAACAAGAATGTAAATAAAAAATATATCTGTGCAAGACAAGAGTGGATTTGTGACCCAAACATGTGGGTTGAGTGTCCTAGTGTCAGCTCCCATTAAGAGTTCTGACCTATTCTATTGCAGAAATGTCAAACGCCTCAGATCCAAGTAGGGACTCCGACAAACATGATCACAGTCATAGTAGGCAAGCATGGAAAGATTACAATCATTTCTTTAATACAAGGATTATCAGCACAAAGTCCACTGACTTAATGAGGCAGAATAAACATGTTTTTGGGATGTAAGAAGGAGTAGTTGAGAAGATAGGGAAGCAAATGATACTGGTTTATGGTTGGACAGCCGACCATAAAGTCAAGACAAGGCAGTTGGTGCACTATATTTACTATTTTTTATTTATTATAACTGAAAAAGATCAGAATCAACGAGGCAGATGCAAACAGTCACAGACAGATTATTCAGTTGTTAATTACTTCTTCAAGATAATCATATTCAAAAGCTTTAATGATCTTACAAGACGAAAATGCATTATAATCCATGCATATTTTGTCTCCTCTTCTCCCCATCAACAAAGTTGACAATATCTTTCCAATGATTCAGGAATTACAAATGTTTTTATGATGACTTAGAATCTGATCCATTTATAATGTTGGGATTTAATGTTAGACGAGAGAGAGAGTTTACTAGTATTGTTAGATGAAGGGGTAATTATTATAGGTTGAATTTTCTTGCCAAATGCATTGGCGGCATTTACTTTACTGAGGTGGACAGATGACTTTGATGTGTCCCTGTCTCTCCGGAATCAAAGGAGGAGACAGTTCTTCGCTTCAAGTACACAACGTGGAGGGCATGTCCAATAATAATAGGACGATCGGGTTCTGTTTGGTAGTAATGTCCACAACAAGATAAAGTAAGTAGATAGATAGAGATACAAGTCTTGGTCTGGCAATATCTTCCCTGATGTTAGCCAAAATGACAGGAAAGTTGTGCTGATAATACTCTTGTACTGGTATGGTTCGCCCAATGTGGTCATTGCTGGGTTTGAGGCCATCCCAATGGGCCTAAAAGCTCGATTAATGGTTGTTCAAACCATTTGGACTCTAAAAGTCATTTCAAATTCTAACCACGATGGTTCAATAGGCCTTCTATAGTACTGGTTTCGGTAAATATGGTAAATAGTTTTAATATTTTTAAAAATAAAAAATATTAAGATATATTTTGGTATCTACAATAAAAATTATAGTATACGAGAAAGTTGCCATCTACGGATGATAACTTGAGTGAAGACACTATTTACATGTGATGACTTTTTCGGACTTATTTTAAATCGGTAAAGAAAAATATTCAAATATTATAAATTAGAAGAAAGTCGTCACCTGCAAATAATTTTTCACTCATATCGTTATCTACGGATGACGACTTTTTTTACATTAGAATTTCAAATTATGGGTTTAGAATGCGTTGAGGTGGTTGAGATTGTACCCTCAGCACCTCACTTAGTTCGGTTTCTTTGATCCGCCGCAAAATCTCACACGATCTGGCAACCCTAAACCGCCCAAAGCTTCATATTATCAGCTATAGCTTCTGCTTTTTCCCGACATGTTTCCATGGCTTTTGTTCCACAACGGAACCTTTTTCTTTAACACACCGCCACAAACCATCGACCAACTCGCTTAAACCTCACCTATAAGAAGCCTTATTCTCTTCCTTCTTCCCACCATAAAAGAACGTTCAATCCCATCACTTGTCTGATAACAATGGCTTCCAAGATTGCTTCATTGATTCTTGCTCGAGTTGTCCTCGTCGGCATCGTGCTTGCCATTGCCATGCAAGCAGTTGCGACGCGTAACATTGAAAAAACTCTGAAGGATGGTGGTAATCTAGAGAAACATCCCGAGTGGCTAGGTGGATATGATGGCAGCGTGCTCATTCCGGGCCTCGGACGAGTGATGATGCCACCGGTTTTTGATCCCCAGAATCCGTTTTGGGGTGGCATTGGCGGCTCTAACGGTGGATCAGGCTATATTCCTGGTGGAGATGACACGTTCATTCCGAACCCTGGTTTTGAGGTGCCGATTCCCGGCAACGGAGCTGGCAGTGCAGCTGCAGTAAAACGTCCCCATCCTTAAACATAATAAGCTATATAGGAAAGTTTTAATGAATTAGAGAATAAGGGATTCGATTATCTAGATGCAAGTGTTTTAGTTTTAATTTGTCATTTCCATGTTTTATTTCCATTTTCCACTTGGAAAATTACTTGTTATATTAATAATGATTTCGATCAATTTGAACTTAAGAAAATAATTATTAGCTTACAATTTTTTAACCTATAAAGTAATTCTAGTGATAAAAGATGATACAATTCATCTAGGTGACTCGAGTTTGAGTACCATATGTGTATTATTAAAAGGATTAAAAATAAATAGATACTATCTTATAATCACACTGACATATTAATTTTCTTTTTTTTTTCACATTTTCCAGTTTAAAAACTTCTTAGGTCTATATTTTTTTTAAACTTAGACAAACTAAATCTAACCCTTATATTTTCTATTTAAATTTTACCTATTTTGGTCATTAAAGTTTTAAAATGTTTAATTTACTCATTAAACTTTATACATGTTTTTTCTATCATTCTTCATTAATTTTTTAACACAGTCGTGACAAGAAATAAAACATAATAAAAATTGATGGATAAAATATGTAAATTATTAATGAACTTTGCTTTATGACCTATTTTAACAAAGTTCATTTTCTATTTATGTAATTTATCCAAATAAATGAATCAATCTTTTCATAAAATAGATTGGTCTGCCCAGTTCTTCTACTGGACTGAGTTTAATTTTGGGCCTGTTAAAGAGTTGTTCCAGACTACCATCTGGACCTGTATATGGGACAAGAATTATTTATACTTTTTGGTATTTTTTTATGCTCCAAGACTAAAATAAATAAATTTAAAATTTAAAATCATAAACCTTAAAAAATACATCATATACTATTTTTTTAAACTCTGACTGTGAATCTTAATTTTTTTAACATGAGACATAAAAGAGCATCGAGAAGCACAAAATATTTTATTCTTAAATATGAACGATAAAATCACAAAAATAAACATAAACTCTCCCCTTACATTATAAAAATATATCACACACTAAATTTAGAATTTAATTTTTAAAGTCGAGCCATAAATAAAAACATGATTTGTCTTGAATCTGAGTTATGCATGTCTGTGTCCATGTGCATGTGTGCATGTCATCCCCCACCGCCAGCATTGTTTCCCCTTTTCTCCTTGCCCTTAGGACCCAACTTTTACATCAGTCTCACATGGTGTAGGATTCGGTTGGAAATTCCTGGTCTGGCCTGGCAATTGGCATCACTGCTATCCATTCACACTTGTCATCAACAAGGAAAGGTGGGTCCAACTCTATATGTATACACACTGCATAAGTGTGGAAGATTGCTTAATTTCACATGGTACACAGCAACAAGTAGGCACAAGTACGTTTGAACACACGACACTTTGAAATTGCAACATTTAAAATTACACATTTTTTTAAAAAAATGTCGATATGATACAAAATCACAAAGTAATTTGTCTGTTAAACTATACGATTTTTGTTATGTCACGTGTATATAAAACGAGATAAATTATGAATTATTTGAGTTTAATTTAATTAAAAATTAATCAAAATTGGACTTGAATTTTTAATACACTGAACTAAGTTACTTGATACTCGACCCAAAAAGTTTACAAGTTACTTAAAATTAATAATTTATAATAATATTATTAAATAAGAGTTTTATAGCTCAAATTTTATATAGTGATTAAGTTAAACACGAAGAGAAGTTTGGAGGACTCTTAATACAATCTTCTTTTTTGCATGATACAAAAGCAAACATAATTAATTTAGAAATAATAAACCTACATTGCACAAGAATAAAAGAAGAGGGAAATAATTTCACTTTAAATAGAATAAGATTTTACCTTGCAAAACATATTTTTTTTGTCATTTGATTGAAAACAAATTTAAATATATTTTTATATTAGTTTCTTATTGAGACTAGAGTTTGAGCTCCACTTAGGTTTGAGCTTTAATTGAGTTTAATAATTTAAAACTCAAATCTAGTTTAATAATATTTGAGTTTTTTGAAATTTTTAAGTTCCAGTATGAGTTTCAAATTTAATTTCAAGTTTGAGCTTGAATTCAATAATTTTAAACTCGTAAGTTTTCGAGTCGATCTCGGTTTTAAGCATTTCAAGTTTGAATCGTGTATAACACTGCTCGAACTTAACTTCACTCATTTACATTCTAATCACATGTGGATCGATTTTAAAAAAAATAAAGATTGAAATATCAAATTGAAAAGATCAAGGGGGTAAAAAAGTCTATCTGAATCCATTTGTCGACGCATTGACAAGGACGTGAATATAGAGTAAAAGAAATACATGAACAGGAGAAATAATGTAGGGTTAGGTGCGGCCGGTAAGCATTAATTATACAGATGACGTACAGACAAATGGAGGAATTAATCTTATGTAAAACTTGATTCGATTTTAATATATATATTTTTTAACTTTAATTAAATTAATTACAATTATAATTTTATAAATTTGATGTTTAAAAAAATTATATAAAGTTTAAGTTATTTATATTTTTTGAAGAGTAATATATAATTATTATATAGTACATAATCGATAAGATTTGAATATATATAAAATAAATATATTTTTAAAGATGAATTTATTATATGTGTCATTGAATACCATTAAAAATAAACATTGTTAAATATTATTAAATTAATTAATAAAGATTAAAAATCTCAAAGATTTAACATACGATTAATAATTATATGTTGAATCTATCATTCTTTTATTAATTACATGTTGAATCCTTAAGATTTTTAATCTTTATTAATTAATTTAATAATATTCAATGATTTCAACGTTAAAGATATTATAATTTTTTTATTTTTAATTTAACTAATAAATCTTATTATATCAAATAATTTTATATTTTAATAATATTTTTTTAATAATGCTATATTTCAAAAATCAAACGTGTTATTGAGTATTACTCTGTATGGAAACGGCAAAGTGATGGGGTATGATTGATAGGTTCATCGGCGGGAACTGTCGTCTTGTTTCACAGTCACAGTTAACGAGAAACAGTGACAGAATCACCCTTGGTGTGGGACCCACACATGCATGCCTTTATAACCGGAATTTGTTTGTATTTTCAGCTTTCATTAAATAAAGATTTTGAATATATAAAATTAGAGAGAATATTTATAATCAAGGGATTAAAATATAATTCGACTAACAATTAATTAATTTAATAGAATAGTGTGTTAAAATTTTAAAATAATATTAAAATTTTGAATTATAATATTATAAATAAAAAAATAAAATTAAAAGAATTATCCTTGTATAAATTTTTATAAAATTTAATATAAATTAAATAAATAATAAATTAAATATAATTATCGATTAATATAGTAAAATAATATAATAAATATACTCCCATAAAATTAACAAATGATTCAAGGTGAGGGTCACATTCAGGGTGCAAATCGTCTGTCCTCTTTCTATACTTTCATTTATGCCTCCACTTCAAATTAGAGGGTTTAGGGTTTAAGGTTTTAGATTAGGGGTTTTAGTTAGGGTTTAGGGAATTAGGGGTAGAGTGTGTATTTTAGGGTGTAGGGTTTATGATTTAAGATATAGAAAATAAGGGTTTAGGGTTTAAAATTCAATTTAAAAAAAAATTAAAAGAGGTACAAAAAGAGGCACGAGAAAGAGACATGAGATTTTTGTTCCACGTTGAGAAGGACATTAAATAAAAAATAATCAAAAACTACTAACGAGAGTGGCATAGCTTGCATTATTAATATATAAGCTCATTTATAACAATTAGTTATTTTAATAAAAATATTAAAATTTTACAATAAGATTAAAATTTTAAATTTTAATATTATAAATAAAATTTATATTAAAAAATCACTTTTATAATAATTAAATTAAATTAATAAATAAAACTTCAATAATTATAATAAGAGTATATATCTAAACTCAGTTGTTAATCATATCCATAATCATTAAATACAGAATCAATGTCTTGTTGATGAGAGCAAATACAACGATGGCATGACCATTGATTAGGATTGTTTTGTTGCTAATGGGATTGCTAACACATTTTTCTATGAATCTTAAAATTTAATTTTAAAACGTAAATTTTAATTATAAATTTTAAATCTAATATTAAAATTTTAAAAATAATATATTTATAAAAACAAAAAACTTTTCGCATGTGTATTAGATACTAATCCGAATGCTATTTGATTGTAATAAATGGGACATGTTGGTGGAGAAGAACCCATGGAAAATGTAGACCTATAAAAGAAAATTATAATCAATAAAAATTGAGTAATTTTAGAGAAAGTTTTAAAATTTTAATAATTAAAATAAAATTATTTTAAATGTTCAGTGATTATTTATATAATTTATTTTTAAAAAAATTAAAGATCAGGTTAATATCTTCTAACGAAAGATAACAGGAGAGATCAAAATAAAAATTAAATACAAATTAAATAATCCTAATAAAATATTTACGAATATAATGACCAAAATAAAAATGCTCTTAAAACTCGGTGACTATTAATGTACTTTACCCATATTTTTTAACATTATTCAATGTAGATAACTTTTAAAAGTTACCGACGAAAATCAAATTTGTTCGTCTGAACGTATTGAAATTCATCAAAATGCTTTTTTTCCCCTTCAAATTATTATATTTAGTTTATATTTAGGAGATTAATCTAAATGATAAATAATTTAATTTAGTTTAAGTAAGTTTCAGGTTCAAAATTATATATATATAATATTTATTGAAAGACTTACCTGATAATGTTAGGTGTATAATGTAAGTTAATCAGAATTAATCAGGACAAAACCTTAAAAACAAAAAACAATAAAAAATACTTAGTTTATATATTATTTTCAAAAGTGTATATTTATAAACGTTGGCTTTTTTACTCAAATGCAACATTAGCTTACAAACTTCGATTTCTTACATTTTAACCACCAAATTACAATAACAGCTTTGTCCTTTAATTAACGGTAGTTCATTAAATTAGTGAAGCTTTATGCTTCTAATTTAGTTTTAAATATATTAATAACATGGGTAATGAAATAAATAAATAAATAAATAAGAAAAAGAATCTTATTTTGCCTGAGAGAGGACCTAAATTCAAATTTTAGAAAAGATAATATTAAATAAAACAATTCTAAATCTTAAACATGAATTGTGAAGTATAAATTATTTAAAAAAAAAGAAATTCAGTATTCATTTATTTACAGTTAAAAATTGAAAAAGAAATCAAAATGTAAAAACAACTTTTGTGACTGAAATTTCTTTCCCACTTTTCTCTTCTCCTTATTGGTCAAATTCACTTTTGATTTAGCCTTCAACATTTCTCTAAAACTTTCAGTCTCTTCTTCTTCTTCTTCTCTGGTGAGTTTCTTCATTGCTTATGCTCTTCATTTGTTTAAGATTTGAAGTATACTGAGATTGTTACATGTACGTTTAGATATTCTCTTGTGTTTATGTTTTTTTTGGCATTTTATGCAGTGGATAAGAATTGGATTCTTTTTTGCTTTTTTTTTTTTTCAAAGTTGTTTAGTGTTTTGTTAAGACCATTTTGAATTTATATCACTGACTTAGTCTCTCTGTTTGTTTTTTTCTGATTGGAAGTTCGTTGCTATGTGATTAATGGTGTGAAGGAAAGATTTGGAATATTGGAGGACGTTTTTGGAGTCGAGTTTCAGAGATCAATGGGTAGTAAGAGATCTGGTATGGAATGGAAGAATTTAAACATCTTTTTGGGATTTTTGCTGATCTGTGCAGCTAGGATTTCTTTGGGACTCACCAATCCGAGTGATGGTAAAGCTAATCTTGCAGCATTTTTTTAGTTGTCTGTTTGGTTACTGGGAAAATGTGGGGAAGTGGGAGAAAATGAAAGATATGGAACATTGCTTATATCGCTGTCTTAAGCTGGACAAACAGTCATAGCTGCTTTGACTAAGTCAAATAGCTGAAGTGCTGAACAAGTTTTGATTTTTCTCAAAATTTTACCCTATGGCTGTATTCTCATCTAGGAATGAAGCTTTACTGTTTGTGTTTTTGGTTCATTCGAATTCTTGTGATGCTTTCTAGTTATCATTAGGAGCTATGTATATCTAATTGCCTGCATTGGTTTTGCTCAAAATAGTTGCTGCAATTAATAGCTTATATACTGCACTGGGCTCTCCTCTACTCCCTGGATGGGTTGCTTCCGGAGGAGATCCTTGTGGTGAAGCATGGCAAGGCGTACAATGTAACGGTTCGGACATAATTGGCATGTAAGATGCCCCTTCTTTGACCCACGAGATCAATAAAAGTTCTGCAGCATTGCCGATATTTTGCATCTCTAATGTGATGGCTCTGGTTTTTGTAGAGTTCTCAATGGTGCTAATCTGGGTGGAGAACTGGGTGACGACCTAGGAATGTTTGCTTCTATCAAGGCAATGTAAGTCTTTTTTTTCCCCTCTCCTTAGTCCTTACAAACCAATTTCTGTGCCTTCGCTGTCACTGACCAGCATTTTGATGTCATATTATTGGTTTCTACAGTATGATATGTTTTGGAACATTAGACATACTATTTCTGTACGATATGTTGAGACGGTGTCATTGATTTTGAAAATTTTCTTGTTTCAGATATCTAAGCAACAATCAGATTGGAGGAAGTATTCCGTCCAGTTTGCCTGTTACCATGCAAAACTTGTATGTTTTAGTCTCACATGAATTCATATCTTTTCATCTTGTAGCAATTTGATAACATTCTTTAAATTTGGCAGTTTTCTTTCAGACAATAAGTTCACTGGAAGCATCCCGGATTCATTATCTTCTTTGACTATGTTGACAGCCATGTAAGTTTTTTGCCTTTCCATTTGTTTGAGATATACCTACCTGATATTACTTTGAAACAGAATATATTCTGAACTTTTCCTCTTTTGTGCTGTCAGGTCATTGAACGACAACCAATTGAGTGGAGAGATACCAGATGCCTTTCAATCCCTTTCTGGATTGATCAATCTGTAGGACCAAGATTCCGATTTGATTAACTTCCAGGTCTTTTCATAGATTCACAGTTGGTATATTGTTTCTTTACAGGGATTTGTCCAATAACAATTTGAGTGGACCTCTGCCACCATCAATGGAAAATTTGTCTAGTCTAACCACTCTGTGAGTTCTCCTTTCTGAATGGTAATATTAACTGAATGGACAAGAAAGCTAACTGTCTCAGTTTGCAGACGTTTGCAGACCAATCAGCTGTCTGGGACGCTAGATGTTTTACAAGATCTTCCCCTAAGAGATTTGTACTTTTTCTCTACTCTGCCATTTGGATTTTTTAGAAATAATGTTTCTTACTATTATTCTTTTACATTTCAAGAAACTGTTTTGAATGGTTTTAGAAGATTCATGGAGTAATCTTGGCTAACATTCTTCATCCTCTTCTGGACAGGAACATAGAGAATAACCTATTCAACGGACCTATTCCTGCTAAGATGCTGAGCATCCCAAGCTTCAAGTAAGTCCAGTACTATCATTATCTTTGAAAAGCTTAATCTTTACTCTTTAGTTACCAATTTTAAGTTAGCACTCATCATTAAAGTTCTTGGTGTGAGGTATATAATCAAATATAAGAGAGAGAAAAAGCTGAGCATGTTTTTTTCGGCACTCAACCAAATTCATTATAGTTTAGAAACCAAATATGATCTTCTTTTGTTGATGGATTCTGCGTCTCTTTTTTCTTAAGAGCTTCTTCCCATATATGTGTGTACAAAATCAAATATACTGTTTGTATACTTCATTCAGTATGATTGCTTTTGTTGAAATTCTCTTCACAGAAATGACGGAAACCCATTTAATTCCACTGTTGCTCCATTGCCTGGTCCCACGTCACCATTAGCACCACCTCGTTCGCCACCTTCTGGTCAAACACCAGCTTCTGGTCAAACACCTGGGAAACATGCTGATGGGCCTTCTACGTCGGAGGGGTCTACTTCTAGAGAGAAAAAGAATGGTTTAACTTCCAAAAGAGTGGTGTGGATATCAATTGCAGGTGTTTTGTTGTTTATAATATTAGCATTAGCTCTTCTACTTTTTATGCCAAAGTTTTTCCGAAGAAGAGAAGAAGCTGGTGGGGTTTCCAAACGGCATCAAGTCGGAGCATATAGAGGAAACAGAGAGAACCTTGTTGGGGATGGGTCCTTGCCCATCACAACCAGTCAAACAGAGAAAGGCAAATGACTTTTCTTTTACTCAACTTTAATTTAGATAATAGATTGTTTGCAAACTTCAATCACTTGAGCAATAATGAATTTTGAAACTTTATGAACAGGCCCGAAAGAGGCAGCAATGAGAGTAGTGGGGGGTAATCAAATAGAGAGGGGAAGCATGGAGGCGAATGCAAAGCCGCAGAACAAGGAAGAGAGAAATGTGGAAAGGATAGGCACAACACCAAAGAGATTTGACCATCAGATAGACATAAGTAGGATGACTAGCTTTGATATGATGATGGATCCCCCTCAACCCCCACCACCTCCCCCTCCTCCTCCTCCTCCACCCCCACCCCTTCCGGTGCCACTTTCCGAGAAGGTCATTGTGAAACCCATTGTGCCTGATGAAGTATCCGCAAGGCCTTCTGCCAAAACTCGAAAGACATCTACATTTGCGAAGTCTTTCACCATTGCAGCCCTTCAGCAATATACAAATAGCTTTTCTCAAGAAAATCTTTTAGGGGGCGGCATGCTTGGAAGTGTCTATAGGGCAGAACTTCCGGATGGAAAGGTATAATTGTTGATTTTAACCTGATTTGATTCCATTATAAGCTTGGTCGCTTTAATTAGTTTCTCCAATAGTATATTATTGTGTCATAGGCTTGCTATTGGATGATAATAGTATTGATTATGAACCTAAGACCTTTTGAGTTATCCTGAGCTGGTAAATATACATCTTAGTGATTATAACCTATTGCTAATCGGGGGTTTTAACTTTCAATTCCAACTTTTCTTCATTGCTTTCTTCCTTTGCTTAACCCTGTTTTACACATCAGTATATATGCACAAGTTGCACTTGAGCATGGTGCTATAGCTTATAAAGACCTTTTAAATAGTATATATGTGTTGAACATATTCAGATTCTGATGCATGATCTTGTTGTATGCATTTATAGCTACTTGCAGTCAAGAAACTGGAGAAGAGAGTTGCAAGCCAGCAGAAGGATGATGAATTTATTGAACTGGTAGAAAATATTGATCGGATCCAGCATGTGAATATTGTCAGGCTCATGGGTTACTGTGCAGAGCATGGTCAAAAGCTTTTGATCTATGAGTATTGCAGCAATGGATCACTGCAGGAGGCGCTGCACTCTGATGATGAATTTAGAAAGAAGCTTTCGTGGAATTCCCGTATTCGGATGGCTCTTGGAGCTGCTAGAGCCTTAGAGTAAGTGATTTGGCTTGTTTCTCTCTATTCTTGTAGGTTCAGCTTTAGAATTTCTTGTGGTCGCTTCTGTTGTTGGATTCTTTGTTTAGGTAGATCGGGTAGAATCAGTTGCATTGTGCAAATACTTGAGCATGATGCTATTAACAAGGAGTTACATTAAAAAATTGAAGCTGGTTAGACCTCAATGCATTTGTTTATGAAGACTAAACACCGAAAACAATAAATCTAAGTTACTAATGGGGTGTAAATAAAGTAATTATGAACAGGTCAAGAGGAAGCAGTGAAAACTGCAGAAGGTAGGTTTTGTGATGAGTCATATTTTCTTTTTGTAACTGACCTTTCTGTTCCAGTTAGCTCTATGCTAGACTGAAAAATTGCTTTTTTAGCTACTTGTAATCAAGAAATAGGAGAAGAAAAACATTCACGGTTCCTTCCTGCCAAGACACCGAGACACATAAACACACTTCATTTTTTGGTGCACACCACTTCTTTCCTAATTTTCTTGTTTTATATGAAAAGGTATATGCATGAGGCTTGCCAGCCACCTGTTGTGCACAGAAACTTCAAGTCTGCCAATGTACTTCTCGATGATGATCTTGATGTGCGCGTCTCTGATTGTGGTTTGGCTCCATTAATAGCATCAGGTTCTGTAAGTCAGGTAGGTTTAAGCTTGTCATCATTTTTATTGTTGACCTTTTGACATGATACATAGGTAAAGCTTAAAACTTTAATTGGCTTCTCTACATTTTTTCATGTTCTGCTTGCACAATGGCAAGCTGCTGTCTTACAATTAATTAGTTGAATGAAAACATAAAAGTCAGACAACAGTTTTCTTCGAAACATAATTTTGAGGAAAATAATTTACATTTCTTTACCTGAAACTGTTTCACTTTCAGCTGTCAGGACAACTACAATCAATTTACGGTTATGGAGCGCCAGAATTCGAGTCTGGAATTTATACTTCTCAGAGTGATGTTTACAGTTTTGGTGTATTTATGTTGGAGCTCTTAACTGGCAGGAAATCTTATGACAAGTAAATGGTGAAACCTTACTGCAGTTATCATTTCGTGTTCACTTAAAACAATCTGGTTAATGTAATTTTGTTGAAAATGTTAATTCAGGAATAGGACTAGAGGAGAACAGTTTCTAGTGAGATGGGCAATCCCACAGCTCCATGATATCGAAGCATTATCTAGGATGGTTGATCCTTCTCTCAACGGAGAATACCCTGCTAAAGCGTTGTCACGCTTTGCTGATATCATATCTCGGTGTGTCCAGGTGAGAACAGCATCATCAATATGCTATATATGTGTTCTCCCTATATGCTATACAAGCATATGTAATTCTGACTGTGGCTGTTTCTTCTCAATAGTATAAGTAGAATTTCTATGTCCCCGTCTAACTGTGATTTCATTTTGCAGTCTGAACCGGAATTCAGGCCACCAATGTCTGAAGTCGTTCAAGATCTATTGGACATCATCCGCAGGGAGCGTCCGAGTAACGAATCAATTGGAGACTGATTTGTATGAGGCAATAATTCATTATAACTGAAGTCACAGTGATTTGACCTGTCAGGCAATGATCCGAGACAATACATCCATTGTGAAAGGGGCAGCGGGTTGACGCTCCTGCTAACGCAACCAAGCGCAAGAGGAGTCGTCGTGTAGGAATTCCATTGCTGTGACTAGGAACAGTCTGAAACCTCCAGGTCTGTTGCTGTGTAATCATTCTGTTGAGCATTAAAATCATGTACCAAAGTCTTGGCAAGGCATAAATATGCTAACCATTTGTTTCATGACAGACTATTGTTGTTTTGTTACTAACTATTCATTATGATTTTGTTCTCATTTTCCCGGATATATCATTTATGTGTACAACATAACATGTTCTAGAACAGAGTGTTTTTAGCTTGAAACATAGATATTGCCCATAATTTTCTCACAGCATTTATGTATACACCCCAAATATCTATTTGGATTAATCGAATCAGAGTTCGGATAACAAAATTGACAATATGTTTGTTTTCAAAGAGATTTAAAATTGTTACCTTCAAGGCATATTCATACTAGCCACATCAAGGTAGGGACCCATTTTACTGGTGGTCTCAACCCAGCTAGTGCCCTTAATCTTCTTCACTCCTCTGTCTTCCATTAGCTTCCTAACCTTTAGAGCATCGTTCCATCGTCCGACTGCTCTATATGTATTAGCTAAGAGAACATAATTCATATGATTGTTAGGATCTAGTTCGATCATTTTCCCAGCGATCCGTTCTGTGGTACTGGAACTTGCACTGGTTGTGCAAGCGCCAAGAAGAACAGCCCAAAGGGTTGAATCATCTCTACACCATGCACTCTCTATCAAGTTTTCAGCTTCTTCAAGTAATCCGGCACGACCCAAGAGGTCAACCATGCAATTGTAATGTTCGATTCCAGGTTTAATCCCGTATTCACGGGTCATTAAGTTAAAATAATGCCGGCCTTGATCTACCAAGCCAGAATGACTGCAAGCAAAAAGAACTCCAATAAAACTAATATAATCAGGCTTAATGCCCTCCTTGATCATCTCATCAAATATACTTAGAGCTTCCCTACCTCTTCCATTCTGAGCAAATCCGTACATCATCGAGTTCCATGTTATCAGATTTCTATTAGACATCTGCACGAAGATCCGCTGTGCGAAATCAATACAACCGCATTTTGCATAAAGATCGACCAAGGCTGACTCTACAATGACATCCCTCCAGCCAACCCTTCTTACATACTGGCAGTGAACTTCTTTCCCTTGTCTTACGGCGGCCAAACCTGCACATGCACGGAGAATAGTTCCGAAACAATAGAGATCAGATTCATCCATTTCCCTGAATATTCTAATGACGGATTCATAGTCTTTATTCTGACAGTAAACACCAAGCAATGCAGACCAAGAAACCGAATTCCTTTTCAACATCCGATCGAAAACACGCTGAGACTCTTCAACCAGCCCACACTTTCCGTACATGTCAAGAAGACTGCTCTCAACAACCACATTCCCACGAAGTCCATAGGTAATAACCTTAGCATGCACTTCCTTCCCCTGCTTCAACCTCCCTAAATTCCCACAAGCTGTCAAAACCGTGCCGAATGTAAACTCATCAGGGATCAACCCATGATTCCTTTGCATAAAATAAAAGAACCGCAATGCTTCGGCATACAAATCATTCCTCGTGAGAGCAGAAATAATAGAAGTCCAACAAATAGCATCCGGGTCAGGCAATTCATCGAACAACTGGCATGCTTCATTTGACTCCCAATTCCTCCCATAAAAATCAATCAACGAACACAAAATCACACGATTGGAACCAAAACCACGTTTCATAACCACCCCATGCAAGCACCATCCCAGCCTCGACTTCCCAAGAATCGAACAAACCTTAATTATAGCAGATAAGGTAAAGGGATTCGGCTCAACTCCCAAGCCCACCATTTCCGAAAACAATTCAAGTGAACACTCGGGTTTACCCGCTTTAATATACCCAGAAACCATTGAAGTCCACGAGATAACATCTTTAACAAACAACCCATCAAACACTCTCCGAGTTTCTCTAAAATCAGTACCCAACTTAAAATACAGAGCCAGCAAACTATTACCCACAAATCGATCCGTCTCGAGACCAGATTTAATGATATGGGAATGGAATTGAATCCCGTGAAGGAAAGATCGAACATTTGTGCAGGTTTGCAATAGAGAAGCATAGAGTAATGGTTTATTGGAAGGGATTGTTTGGTTAGTAACATATAGAGTGTTTAAGAGATGGATTGCAGGGAAAAGTTGAGCTGACCTGCAAAATTGTAGGATTTGGAGATAAATGTCTGCTGGGTATTTGATGGAGTTTTCGGGATTTACAGAAGCTGAAGAGCAGCAGCAGCGTTTAAAGAAGAAGAGCTTCATCAAAGTGATTTAACGAACGAAGCTGTCATTTAACAAAGATATAGTGAAATATAGGCATGACTCCATAGTACGTAAGCCGATCAACTTTTTAGAAATGCTAAATACTATTATTTTTTGAATATATATCAACAATTTATTACTGAAAATATATTTAACTAACTTATTATGCAATAATTATTTTATTTTAATGATTAAAAAATAATTATTTTTTTATAAGTTATAAATTCCAATATTAATAGTTATAATATAATATTTAAGCGGTAAAAAATCCATTAGTTAAAAGTATATATATTATTAATATAATAAAAAAAATAATCGAAAAGCTTAAATCTCTTTTCAAAAAAAAAAAATAAATACTTAACAAAAAATTATTAGATGTATAAGGAATATCTTGTTATTTAACTAACATATTATGCAATAATTATATTATTTTTTAAACTTATTTTTTTATATAAAAAACAAATAATTATTTAAAATTTAAAATAAAATAAATAAATTTTATTATCTAAGATCACGAGTTACGAGTTGAATGTCACAAATAATTTTTATTCAATAAACTTTGATTTTTTTTAAAAAAGAATAAAGTTAAAACTAACCCCTAATGTTCGATTTTTTAATATTTTAATCTATATTTTTTTTTTATATAAATAACAACTCAATATTGTATTTAAAAAAAAAACCTTCGTCTAATGTAAACTTATAATCAACAAATAATCGACGCTTAAGGCTGACGTTATATATTTATATAGCATGGAGAAATAATATGATACTTTGATGATGTGTCATCACATTTTAAATTTTTTAAAAATAATTATTTTTAATATATTTTAATTAATCTCATGTGATATTTTACTGACTTAATATCATCTTATTAATAAAAATATATTTTTAAAATAAAAACATTTAGGAACTTATTTTTAAAAAATAACCCCACAAATCTCTAATTTTTCCAAATCTTGATTAGTCAATAATTGTGTGTCGCCGCTCATCGTATTAATTATCAAACTCAGACTGTCACGATTATTTACCTCCTTATTTTATCGTTAAAATAAAAATAAAACTGTCGAATAACTTATTTGGACAATAAATAATAACCAAATAACGATAAATAATGTGTGAGTTATTTAATGAGAAAGATGACATTTTGTTTTATCACGACACACCACCAATAAGATAAAATCACATTAATTAATTAATTATTAAAAAATAAAAATTCAAATATTTATCCCATTCTGATCCCAAACTCAACAAAGACAAAACCCTCCGTCGACTCAACCAAGTACTAATTGCTACTACGCGTACAAGCACATCCTATCCTTTCCATCTCTATACGTGTACGGTTAAAATCCACATATCCTACACGTGTCCTTAATCTACAGGGTTCCTGGTAAAGACTTAAACATCGAGCAACTCTCTGCCCATACTCATGAATGAAATGGTCAAAATCAGACACCCAAAGTTGCTCGGTCTTTAACCCCCCCTCCCTCCTCTCACCTATATATAGAGATATCTACCCCTTTGAACTCGCCAATACAAAGAACTTTCTTTTTTCTTAACAGCTAAGTGTAAAGTGGTCCACTATTCTTAAATCGAATTATACATCCTGGTCGGAGAAGCTAGAAACAAGAGGAGGTGAAGAAGAAGAAGACAAAATCATGGTATGTTTCTGTTTCCTGGTGGATCAGACAAAGGAAGTTAGCAAAAGTAAGCCTGCGGCAGGGTTTTGCTCGAGGTGCGGTGGAGGGGCCAGTGTAGCCGATATGAAAACATGCACCAGGTTTTGCTGCGTGCCATTCTACTGGAAATCTTGGAAGGCCATTGTCTGCACTTTCTGTGGAGCCATTCTTAGATCTTACCGTTGAGTATTCTTTGAAACATGTATAATCTGCATTATTTAATAAATAGTTCAAGCAATGATCTTCATCCAACAAAGCATTCTCTTTATACAGACATATATATATAAGAAATTATATAATTTGGGGTTTAGAAAGGTTGCAGACTTGCAGTTGCAGATCATTGGAAAACATCGATTTTGTTCGTCTTAATACAGATGTTTTGTTTGGGGTCAAAAAAAACATGCTTGATATGGACTTTTGTGGAAACTGTGGTGACATAATAAATATCATTATCGTTATATAACGATCATTATTGCAATAGCAAACTATTATTTGAATCATTGATTGTGTCTTAACCTGGATTATTATGTTTTTCGGACACAACTGCCTTATGTATACTGACATCGAAGCCAGATGCTGACTGTCGACACCCTCAACTAGGGTTGTTAAAACGTAAGGTTTCAAATGGATCATTAATGGACACACAAACTGCAAGTTGATTCATTGTATGGCACCGACCGTGTTCAATGCTCTGCTTGATGCCCTGCCATGCCGGGAACTTAACTCTAATGTCTGTTGAGATCCGATGCAAGAATATGCAAAACCAGTCTCTCATTAGCAAAATACATATTAGTATTAGTCTAGGATGATACTATTATTAACATTAGTGATAAATATTTGATCCAATCGAGTCAAGTTTTATTTCCCTTGATCGTCATTGGTGAACCTTTCTTTGCTTGTCAAATTATACTTTCCATTTCTTAGTCAAAATCCATTAAATACGTGCATGCTAGTGAAAACCCAAGGAGCATGAATCATGAATGTATATAGCAGTTAGGTCACACCATACTAGCTACCTAGCTAGCTCACACGTCTCTCTTTTTATGAAAACAAAAATTATACTATAAATTTCATAAGCATCGGGTACAATAATATTATTGAATCGAATTACTATAAATCTCAAATATGAAATATAATACGATATATCTTTTAAAATTTAAAACTTTAAAAAAATATAAGATTTTTGTCTGTCATTTTGTCTCTATGACATGCTCTTTTTCTGTGTGGGTTTGGTAATTATACACAACAAAACTAGCAGTTCATAATAAATTCTGGTGGTAAATGCAATGACAGTGCCGACTGCCGACTGCATGCTAATAAATATTACAGCTTTTACACTTGTATTATTTTTCAGGGTCATGGAAGGGTCCCCCCTAGTTTATTTTCTTTGTAAAATTTAAAAACAACATATTCAAGACAGTTATTTTTCATGTTAATTTTAATTAAATTTGATTGATATAATAACGATGTAGTCTTCAATGTATACACATTGAGGTAGTTTGATTATAATTAAAAAAATATCCAGCAAACTTGGGTAGATTTGAAATTTTAATGCGAGTTCAAAGGAAATGAGCTTCTTTTAGTTTTGATCTTATCTGATGTTATCTTATCCTGAATTTTAGTGGTCCCATCCGTGTGTTGACAAAAGATAAAAGTCAGCTTCTGTATATATATTGTTGGGAATTGAGAATGGATAAGTCAACTGTATAAAGAATTGTAGGACTGTAAAACAAGCAACCGAGGGTTGGGATCCCAAGGGGCAAGACAGAAGGCAGATGAAGAGTGTTGCTACCCCATGCTTGCATGTCGGATGACTTTGGGAGATTTAGTTTGAAGCATTCTATTTATCAGCCGCAATCACTGAGTGAGAGAGGGTAGGGTTGACTTTTAGTGTTTAATTCTTACACAAACCCTTTTGACTTGTTCAAACAAAATCCTCATCATTTTCCCCATGCATGGTGCAGTCCTTTCTTAATTACTACACACGCTCAGTCTGTCTGGGGGGGGGGGGGGGGCACTGACCAAATGCCCCAAGCCCCAAGGAATAAGTCGAGGTCAGCCTCTAGTAGCTGCTGCATGAAGAAAGATGCTAACCAACTGTATATTCTCTTCTTAGCTCCCCACCCCCACCCCCGTTATGGACTTGGAATAGTGCGATAGAAAAACAAACCAAAAATCTGAGCAAACATCAAAGTAGGGATCAAATTTGATTAATTTCAAAGTTCTAAAACCAGTCGATTAGCAATAATGAAGGGGGTGGTAAATTTTTAAAAGTCTAATAACACGAAACATGAGGATTTGACTTCTGGAGGAGGCTTGCTTTCCTTTGCTTTTTCAGTGGATGTGGGGTAAAACAAAGAACCCATCCTCTTGATATGACTCAAGCTCTGGCATTCCGAGTGAAGTCGGTGCATGTTTGGCAACTGCAATCAGTGAACCTACAGATTTCACAACCGAAGCATACACAGGATGTACAACCCTTGCATGTTGGAGAACGGATGCAGCCTCTGTACACCCTGCGACTTGCTCGTTCTTCTTCATCATCACATGTTATTCTGAAACGAAATGGAATCAAATGTTGAAAACATGCTAATTATGAGATAAAGGGTGTAGATGTTGCCAACATGCCATATTGCAGATGATCTGATGCATGCAACCAAGAAGTTGGAATTTAAATTCTTTCAAAACCTTTAACATGTTCATATGAAATCCTAATATAAAGAAAATACTAACAATACCAATTCTACATCTCTGAGCATTTTTGGAACTCTCTTTATCCCTCCACATTCAAAATTCAAGAAAGAAATTATACAGGTATTCAAGAACACTGCTCAGAACAGAGCCAGACATTTTGGCTTCTTAAACTAATGAACAGCAAATAATGCACATCCAGGCAGATTGTAATTTTAATGTACTTGCCAACTAAAAGCATTTTAAGCAAAAAGTTGACGGTCGAGTGTTGATGCATAAGTTGAGCAAAACACAAACAATCAAGCACAAAAAAATAGCCGGTTCCTATTGAACAATGGCTTCTAGTAAAAGGTAAGTAAAACATCTGTTGGTACCAAAATTTTGTCCAAGATACTCGATTTCAAATACTTGCCAGCTTTTTAAAAATTGATATCAATGAAAAAAAGGAGCATATCAGGAAATACTACAAAAGCATAAGACATCTACAAGCTTTGCTTGAGAAAGACACACATCCATCTCAGAATCTGTGTTATGAGAACTTAAATTAAATAGACTGACCATTTCACACAACGGAATGAGGCTGCAATCGAACTGACACACTAAACAGTAAGGTTTATAACTCACATTGTGGCACATCAACACACATATCCACATGACTAAATGAAGCATTGTTATCATACTGCCTAATGTAAATAACCAGGAATTGCAGTTCAACCAAAACTATACTTCACATGCAGTACTAGTTTTTCACCAAAATGACTTGTTATGTTTCTCAAAATTGACTCAACAGATCTTAGAAATAAAAACATGAACAGGAAACAAATCCAAAAGAAAGTGTGTGTGTGTGTGTATATATATATATATATAACAAGTTCAGCAAAGCATAGTTCATAATACAAGAAAAGAATGAATCAATCATTAGTTCCCAGTATCCATATATAAGATGTCACATGAAAAGGTTTCATGATAGAAAGGTAATATTAAACAGATGAAGGAAAATATTTTAGAATAAAAAAGGCTTTGCCACCACATGCATTATCTACAAACAACATTTTAACTTTTTAACAACTGAATTTTTGAGGTAGAAAAGAACCAAGTTCACAATCGTGCACTAGAATGACTGATACCTTAATATGTTTTTGGGCAGCAGGCTTGGACATGACAACCCAAGTTTATCAAATAAGAACTCAATCAATAATTGGGAGACAAACCTGTCATATGGAAGATCTGAACATTTCCAGTTCACATCTGCTAAAGCATCATGGTGAATCCGACACTCCTCTTTTGTCCGCAATCGAAATCTTCTCTCCTTGTTACACCTGCTACAGTGAACAAATTCATCGCGATGGCAAACTCTTCCATTATGGGACCTGTTAGTACCATTGGCATTTTTAGATGCTTGGTTGTAGTATTTCAGCAATGCAGTCTTTGATAATGAAACCTTCTCCCCATCAACTATCACCCAAACGTTATTTTTCCACTTTCTAGCCGTTTCTCTTCCAGAATGCTTCTCAAACGCAGCAGGAGTCAACTTGTCTAGCCATTGAAATTAACATTCACACAATTAGGAAAGAAAAAAAAAGGAACAGAAAATAAAGCTTCTATATTTGTTAAGAAAATAAAAAGGAAGGAGGGCAATGTATGTAAGTTGAAAAGCTAGTATCATATGCACCAGACACCGGAAGGTTCTAGTAAACAGTAAAGGCAGAGACAACAGTACAGACAACATAAGCCAGTTTTAGTTATATTTAGTTGTAAAGACCTTGACTAAATAGTTCTGCCACCAAACTCACTTTGCTCTTTTTACAAGCCTCAACATGACCATACGTAAAAAAGAAAGTATTTTAACCGACTTTAGGCTCAAAGTTGGGGGAATTCCACGAGATGAAGGCATACCTTCAAGGTTTTCAAGTGTACAGCCAAGTTTTCTTTAAGTTTGACATGGGTACATGGGTACTATTTCTTCTTTTATGAACAAAAACACTCTCCCAGCAGACCTAAGGTTCCTTCACATCACATGCAGACAGTAGGCATGCACTATACTAACTAAAACTCCTTTGAACAAGAAACATTTGTAACACTAATGATCAAAATCCAAAAGTTGGCGAATGTTCTAAGCTTTTATTTGCCAAACTTGATTTCCTCGACAACACTGTTACAATGATAAAAAAAAAATGGATGCAATAACGTTATATGCAAAAGCCTTAAAATAATAGAATTTAGCTAGTAGAAGTACGGTTTGAACCTCCAAGCCAAATCCGTACTCCTTTCACATGGTAGCAACATGTAAAGAAAAGCACATGCACACAAAGAACACATGAAAGAGGACGTTCATCCCCCTAGAAACATAGTTGTCCTTGTAAAACTGGGGAAATATGCTTAAAAAGCATCCATGGCAGTTAAATTTCACAAATGGAACAATAAACGTACGCAGAATCCATGTGGACACATGTTTTCTCCACGAGTTTGACTCTGTCAAACGAAAAGAAACAGAACTGAAGGTTTGAAAAACCAGATGCGGAAAAGACTAAATCGAAGACCATATAATCACAACAATAAACAACAAAATGCGGGTGTTATTCTGAAGATGCAACTCAGAGATCTTTAACCAACAAATGAACACACGGGGTGTGCCAAAATATGCACAAAACACGACCTTGTTGTCTTGCAACCAAGGAAAGCCAAGTCTTTGAGACAAAACAACATACACACAAACTGTGTCAAAAAGAAACCAAAAAAATGGAAGGACTGAAGCCTCCCATCATCCACTTCCCACTCTATAAAAACCTCGATTAAATAAGAACGTGACACCCTTCAAAGTCAACTGCACCATAACTTGAACAAAACACGCATTAAACACCGACAAAAAAAAAATCAAAACCCATATTCCCAACAACATCAGAGAAAAACAGATGAAAAGAAAGGAGGGCTAAACCGGATAGATGGGGATAGAGATAAGATATAAGAGACAGAGAGACCTTCATCGCAACCAGGGGTGCATTCACAGGTGATTTCGAGGTCACCGTTAGAGAAAACCCTAAGCCTGCCAACGGCATCACCATATCTATGACTGGTACACCCACATGTCACTTCTATAAAATCTCTTCCTTTCTTCAACCCACTCACCTCTATCAACTCCTCCTCGCTAAAGATCATCGACCCACTCTCTCTTTCTACTTCATTCTCCATTTTCTCTCTCTAACAAGATCCCCCTCCTCCTCCCCTGGACGCTATCAAACAAACAAACGCTAAAACACTCTTCTCCTTATATTAGGTTTCTCGAAAAGAAAGTGAACCCAGAAACCCCAAAGAATAGAGAAATCGAATATGGGTACCGTTGTCAGTCGGTTTTATAACATGTCTAAAGTCTGAAACAAGGGAAGGGGTGGAGAAGGTCGCATCTTTATGGGATTACTCCCGGAGATCTGGTGGAGAATACGTTGAAATAAAGAGAGATGGAAGGGTTGGGTGCTGAAGTTGTGTATTTGGGGTTGTGAATGAGCTGGCTAAAGAGGAAACAATTAAACAAATGTCGTGGGCCGTTGAGAGAGACGAGTGAATGACAAGAGAGAGGGTTAAAGGCATAGTTGCTACCATTACCAAACCGGTTGATTTAGTTAAATGCAAATTAAATATTTAATCTTTAATATTCAATATAAAATTATTTCTAAATTAAATTTTATATAACTTAATTTAAATTAGATAATCGATGATATGACAAGCCATTGAGTGTCGAGTATGGCTTTGTCTTTTGGTTCCAGTAGCCTTTGTTTTATGGGAAAATCCCTCTCCTGGTAAAGGAGACATATTTATTGAAATTAGTGTTGGGAGGTTTCATATTTATAGAGTAATTAATTTTGCCACTTTTTAAATAAAAAAAAATCCCTTTTTCCGATGCAAAGCATCTGTGTTTTTCCAGTGAAAAAAACCTTACGATTTCCCTGTCTCAGGCATCGTCCGCATCTCACTTCATTTCTGGCATTGCGTCACACTACAGCCTACAGCCTACAGGCTGCAGATGTATAAATGAACCTTATAAGACACACACTCCAACAGGACATCTGTTGTGGACAAAAAAAATATACAGAGGTTATTGTTTTTAATATACAAAATTTATTCTTTCCTTTTCTTTACTCAAAAATTAAAAAAAATATATTTTTATAAATTTAAATTTTACAATATTTAATAATTTTTTTATTTGTTATATTTAAAATATTAAATTTTTTATAAATATATTTTTTAAATTAAAAAATAGTTAAATTAAATAATTTTTTTGAATAATCAAATATCTAAATATTTGATATTTAAATATTCAAATATATGTTTTTTCGGATATATCATAGATTTACAAAATTGTAAATTTAAAAACAAAAAATTATATTATTTCTATCTCATGACAAACCGATCAAAAATATATATTTAAATATTTTTACCAAGTGAAGAATATTAGAGTAAAAATATAGTTTAAATTTTTAGAAAATACATTTATCATAAATTTAAGACAAAAATCTTATTCTTGAGAGGGCTAAGCTATCAAAATAATCAACTTATTTCATTAGTATTATTTTTTGTTCTCGATCATAAAAAAAATTATTCTGGCCATTTATACTATTAATTTATTATATTATAATTATTTAAATTATTTTTTATTGTATTTTAATCGCTAAATCATTAATATATGATAGTTTAATAACATAACACGTTAATTAAAAGAATATTTTCAATAAATAATCAAAATATAATAAAACAATCATATAAATTATTAAAATATAATTTTTTTAATTGATAAAAAAGTGAACACTTATAAAACAAAATCCATCATTTCAATAGTTTATAAAAAATACCAAATGAGTGAAAGTGTCCCACTATCTATCCACTAGTGTATGAGAAATAATATATAAAAAAAATTAAACTTTTCAAAAATAAAATTAAAAGAGAACAGTCTAACCGGTCCATCACGGATTCAAAAATTTATTTGAGAACGATTATTTCTCTTCGAGAGGTGATATTAAATAAGTTATCTTTCTAAATAAAAATCAGGCTTAATTAAAAAATTCAGACTAAAGCCGGCAACTTGATAATAATACAAGTCGTTTGCTACGGGTGTAAGTCATCTATCTCTTTCTCATGTTTTCTTTAATGTCTCTATTTTAAATTAGAGGGTTTAGGGTATAAGGTTTAGAGTTTAAGATTAGGGGTTGTGGTTAGGGTTTGACAAATTAGTGGTAGGATATATTTTTAGGGTGTAAAGTTTAGGGTCTAGGATATAAAAAAAATTAGAGTTAAGGTTTAAAATTTAATTTTTTTAAAAGAATTTAAAAAAAAAAACATAAAAGAAAACATGAGAAAAAGATAAAAGATTTTTAGCCGTTTGCCGCAGCAGCTTTACGTAAACTTCATAGTTTAACTGTTACAGCTCAAATTTATTATTACTTATAGCATTATATAAATACAGTGAGTGTCTAGCATAGGGCATGTCCTTAAATAAAATACACAGGTTCAGACTTCAAGCTAGCTTTTGATTATTGTTTTCTCCCAACTCCCAAAGTTTCAAAGTACGCATGCTCGTATTCTTTACTGTATTTTTTTATGAACCGAATGATCATTACGATGTGTAGAGTGCATGAACTCATCCCCATGCTCTTCACGTTGCAGTGCTCAACAATATTCCTCTGAATCTAAGAAAAACGACATCATTTCAGGGCTAGGGATGTCAGGAAAGAAAATTCTGGCATCTTCAGGGTTCATAGGCGTTGTTTCAGCCGTTTGCTGTCAACTTGATTCATGGCGTGGCTGGCTCCTTGTTTCAGCTTTATGTATGATTTGGATTCCATTTTCCTGTCTTCAAATCCTACAAGATCTTGTGCGGGTAGCAGTTATGTCCTCCCATGCATAATTCACGGCCTTTGGAAATCTCCACATATAGTGTGCCACTGCTCGGACTCGGATAGATATTCTATATGGTTCCATCTTCATGTCTTTATTTCTACCAATTCATTTCATGACAAAACAAAACTTGGGTTCATATCTTATTAGTGGAGTTTTGACAGAGTGTCAAGGTTAAGCTTCATAGGTGATGATGAATATGTCTGGATAACACCAGTAGAGTTAGCTGACGTTATAGGTAGACTTGACGATTATCTTGTAAAGGATAATGTAATTCTTTGATAAGGTTGATCATGAATACTTAGAGAATTTTCTGAAATATATGTCCGAATGAGTACACACGAAGAAATATTATACGGAAAAGTCTCGTAGGAAGTAATGATGAAGATGAAGAAGAGTATGATAATCGATCAACCACCGGTTATGATCCAAACAAGTGTGACATTCAATTATTGTTGTGCCTAAGATGATGCATATGAAGCATTATGTATTAGGTTCATATCACTTTTTTAAAATTTAATACTTATCATGTTGTTGATTACAATGATTGGTGCCTTTTTTCCCACTTCAGAACAACTAAGGCATACGAAATCGGCGCCACGAAAAAAGACTAAAGCTTTGTGAATGACTTTTGGCACATGGAGAGAGGCCGCGGGTGCCGGAAGGTCGACTCAGCTACAGAGTTTGCTTCAAGTTTACTGAGCTGAGGCAGCTTTGGTTTTTAGTTCGAAGTTGGATATCTGACTCGGAAGGACCACTTCCAGTTTTATGTTCCATAGTTGGCCTACCATTTTGAAATGCCTACACTACATTTAGCTTTTTCTAGTCTAGTGCCTTATTCTTTGAAGTTTCATTGGATTTTGGGTGTTGATTAGTGTCCACCAACTTATTCTTCATTAAGTTCACGTTTGTTGGATCGAGTGATAAAGAATTCGATTAAGGGAGGCATGGGACTGAGTTGAAGTTAGAGAGCAGATAGGTTGGTTTGGGGAAAATGGTTTTTGTACTTTATTGTGTAGAGTGACAGGCTGCAAAAGCTGCGAGGGTTCTGCACAAAGTGGGAAAGATTTTATGCGAATCTGAACGTGTAAGGGAACAGTGTATACTCAGCTTTTAGTAATGTTTTGAAGCATCCTCGGCAGATATCATCATGTTTGTATCTTCAGATTTTCTTATGATTTTAATTTGGTGCAGCAGCACTGTTCCAGGCCAATGGAGGAAGAGGAACTACTGCCGTCCACCGAGTTTAACCCATCCCCATTGCCTAGCTTGGCCTCTTTATTTGTTTTTATTCTTTTGTTTTGATGAAATAAATGGCAGGATTTATCATCATCAGTCATATATTCTACTGAACTGTACCACTTTCTGAACTTGAAACACTATAATTTACAATATATTAAAATATGGGGTTTAAATTGATGAAATCTCTTGGGCTTTAGTTGGGGAGGGGATAATAGTTAGGCATTAGGAAGTATTGGATGGACCTTTTGGGCTTTAAGCTTAAGAATGTGTTTTAAAGAAAGGGTCCAATTCTATATATAGATATAAATGAAAAATATTTTAATATAAACTTTAAAGGTTTATACAATGTGACGAACCACCGAGACATCTGTTGACATAGCGGGTACAACATAGTAAATCCGTTGCTATAGCCTTGGCAAGCCAAGCTGCTTCATCCAAGGATACCCGAGCCAAGGGATGCAAAACAATGCCATCGACCGCACCGAGCCGAGGGTGCGTACCAGAATGCAGCTCGAGCTTTATGTTTCCATATGCGGCCTTGACCATAGCCAAGACAGTTTGTTGCAATGGGTTACAAATAGCACTACCCCTGCTGTCATTTTAGGTATATGAACGTATTAAAGGAAATAAAAAAACAGATAATTTGTGTAGGTAGCATTAAGAGGAGAAATTATATTATAGGTCCGGCCTACCACGTCAATCGTGGTCCATCTAATAATAACCACCCACTTCACTACTAATTGCCAATTCATTTTTTTCCAGCCAATGAATCTTCACTCATAATTTATATGTCATTTTAAAAATATAATTTCTGGAAATTATATTAATTACATGGTTGATTAGTGGCGGAATAGGTGGTTTTCATTGACCAGAGACCACGGTTGACGTAGTAGGCCGG
The DNA here is from genome assembly GCA_035048815.1 of Abelmoschus esculentus. Classification (NCBI taxonomy): domain Eukaryota; kingdom Viridiplantae; phylum Streptophyta; class Magnoliopsida; order Malvales; family Malvaceae; genus Abelmoschus; species Abelmoschus esculentus. Next base: position 1,366,350 of record JAUCBN010000031.1, on the reverse strand, counting down.
GCCTACGATATAATCTCTCCATTAAGAGTGATGATTATGCTAGTTAAACCATTGTTTGAATATTGCAATCATCTCTTTTTAAAACAATTCAAGAGCAACGAACTGTCAAACCAAGATGAACTAATATTCCGACATAAATCATGTATGTTATTGTTGATCGAAATGTATTTGTGAGGCAAGAGTATAAATCGAGATACATGAATAGAAAAAAATACCTCCAAGACCAGATTTTATCCTTTAATGAGAACTCAACTTCATGTAACTTTCCGTAATCTGATCCGGTGTAAGATCGGTGAAATAGCCCTGCCCTACACGCAAACCTTCTTCCTTTGCAAGCCTCTCAACTTCAACCTGAACTCTATCTCCTCCCACTTTACTTGGTTCCAACAAATTACAAGCCACCTCAGTCACGCCATTACTGTTTGCAAGCCCCATCGCTTGCACCGAAGGAAGTCCACCTCCTCTCTCACTTACTTGTTTTGCCACCCTACGAACAGCTGCAATATCGGTTGAGAACACAGGGACATTGTAGTTAGCAACCCAATGAGTGGCTCCAATTAGAATAACTCCTTTTGTTGGAGAAACTTGAGCTGGACCTGCATCAGGCTTCAGCGGCAAGGACTCTGATTTAGACCCTCCAGACTATAGAATAGTGCCCCAATTAGGCTTGAAATAACCGAGTTCTCTTCTGATAGAATCAAGCAACCTTCCCTTCTCATTGGCAGCTCCATAAAGAAATGTAGGTACTGCACTTAACATTCAGGGTCATTCACAACATGAAAGGTAATATATCTTTTAGGAGCAAAAGGGTAAATAATACCAAACAATCCTATGTAGTTTGAAACCTAACACACAAAAGAAGAGACTAAGGAAAATGCAAATATATGCATAACTTTGATTCTTGCGTAGCGCCTTTCAACTTCCAATCAGGATAGGCGACAAAGATCATATAATGAAGCAAAATTAGAGAAGAAAAAACTAAACAAAATTATATAAACAAATCATATAGCATATTTAAAATTTATCAATCTCAATGCCTGACTGGAATCCTACAGATTAGTTGAGTAAAAAAGCGAAAACTTACTCCAGGGAGGTAAAAAATCACACTATTCACATAGACATAGCAGACCAACAATCTTTTTTTTTTGGGCTAAATCATATTCAAAGTTCCACTCACTAGTCTAACTAATACTGGGAATATCTAAATAACATTTGATTCAAAAGGACAAAACCTTCAAGTTTAGAGCCAATATCTGCAGCCAAAGACTTTGCAATCAGAGCTGCCTGGTCCAAGGAAGCATTTGCCAAGGGGTGAAAACATATATGATCAACAACTCCAAGTCGAGGATGAGTTCCGGAATGCAACTCAAAGTCTATGGTTTCCAAAGCAGACTTAACAATGGCAAACACTGTATCTTTTAAAGGACATGAATCTTGAACTGGTTTTGGATTCAATCTGGAGACAACTGTATACCCAACTCTATTGTAAGCAACATCTATGAACTTATTCACAATAGCAGCCTCAGGGAATAGCTTGGCAGCTCTTTCTATCGATTCCAAAGCCACCCTATTCCGGCTCTCGGAAATGTACACCTTGCCACAAGCCAGCATCTTGTTCAACATCTTTGCTTCCCCTCCTCTTTACACTTGCTTAAGATCTGCCATAAGAATAAGGGAGTAGATAGAGATGATAAAATGAGATAAAAGGCAAACATTTAGCCACAGTTTAAGTGTGGGGACCACCACTCCAGCCTAAATTGACAAACAAATTAAATGGGGAAAATGCATATTTAAATGAGAAACAGATCAAGTTTGAAACTTTAATACCACTTAAAACTGATTAATCGACAAAACTGCATTTACAACACCAAATTAGGGGAAAAGAAAAAAGAAAAACCAACAACAACAGTGGCATTCACATCAGAATACCTAAAAACAGAGTAGCTGAAATCAAAATTCGATGTCTTTAGGTTTTGGGTATCCATTATATTCCAATTTAACACCCAAAGCTGCACGGATAACCCTAAACCTAAGCCTCAAATCTTCCATTATATCTTGGACGTTCTCGTTTTCCGGATCCATAACAGGGTACTTCTGGATTAGTTCCTGCATCTGCTTAATGTTCTTTTGAACTCGAGCGGAGAACCGGGTCGAATCGACTTGGATAGCGGAGTTCCAGACATCGACACAGCCCTTGTAGAAACCGAGTTCTTCGCCTGTTCCGAAGCCCGTTTTGAGACCCACTTCCCTTCCCTCTTCCTTGCCGGTCGTTATGCCGTGGTTGAAGCCTTCTTTGTAACCTTCTTGGTAATGGGTTTCTTCTAGATTTAGCGATGAATCGAAAATATCGTCGGCAGAATCCATGGAACTTCTTTGTTTGTAAACTTAGTTTTAGAACAGCTGCTCTTTTAAATATATATACGAGTGATTCGATGTAAGCATAATAGGCCAGAAGCCTTACTTTGGCCCAATGGGCTACAATTACATGTTTGGATTAAGCCGTTGAAATAAAAATATAATTATAATACGAGTAAAAGTCTTTTTGACGCAGAAAGTTCAATTCAAAAAGTATAGTTAATTATATTGACGTCAACGAACAATAACGAAGGTGTATTTATGTTCGTTCGTTTAATTTTAATTGAATGAATGAATATGAATATAAATCGAGCTCATTCATTAAAGAGTGTAACTTGTTCGTATCTGTTCATATTCGTTCGTTAACATGATAAACGAACACAAATAAACTTCCCAACTCCATCAATAGATTTTGAATCCTCAAAACTGCAACTTCCTAAACCAGCATGACTAGCCAACAAATTAGGCAGTGTGTTCACTGAAACTAACCTCTAATTTTGCTCATTTATCATTCTCTTGGAGAAAATGAAATGATGAACTTGTCATCACAGGTAAAAGCAATATCCCAAGGATAGGGGAGTGAAGGTATTCTCTTGCCAACAGTAATAGTAATTAGTAATAAAATAAAGTCTTTTTTCTGCCATATAAAAAAACAGTCTTTAACTTGTTATGGTCTGAAGATTGGCATTTGAGGTGTCGAGACATGAGTTCTAACTCTACAAACCACATGCGATTACTGTCTTTAACGAAACAGTTAACCTCGTACGTGAACCAAGGTCGTCATTCCGACGCCCTATCCCTCTTCCACACCATGCAAACCTCGCCGTCGCTCGCTCTCGACCCTTTCGTCTTCCCTCTTGTTCTCAAATCCTGTACCGCCAGTCACCGCCCCCGACTCGGTTCCTCCGTTCACGCTCATGCCACCAAGTCAGCACTCCTCGCCAACCAATTCGTTGCTTGCGCTCTCATCGGCTTTTATGGCAAATGCTTCTCCGTCTCTTTGGCCCGCAAGTTGTTCGACGAAATCCCTCAACGAAACGCCGTTTCTTGGAGTTCCATGATTTCTCTACACGCGCGCTCCGGACACATGGAAGCAGCATTGGAACTGTATCGGTCTATGGATGTTGAGCCGACCGAGTCGACGTTTAATGCCATCATAGCAGGTTTGACTGAAGTGGAAGATGGGTCTTTTAAGGCTATTGAGTTTTATAGAAGGATGCAGAAAATGGGGTTGACACCGAATTTGATTACCCTTCTTGCTTTATTACCTGCTTGTATTGGCGTAGCTGCGTTAAGCTTGATTAAAGAAATTCATGGCTACGCGTTCCGAAGCAACATTGAACCTCACCCGCAGTTGAGAAGTGGTTTAGTGGAAGCTTACGGGCGATGTGGAAGTCTTGTTAATGCGCGAAATGTATTCCAGTGTATGAAGGAAAGAGATGTGGTTGCTTGGAGTAGTTTAATATCAGCTTACGCTTTACAAGGTGAGGCAAGGGCTGCATTGGAAGTTTTTCGACAGATGGAGTTTGCGAAAGTGTGGCCTGATGACATTACTTTTCTCGGGGTATTAAAAGCTTGTAGCCATGCTGGGTTAGCTGATGAAGCATTGTATTATTTTGATAGAATGCGTAAGGATTACAAAGTTGAAGCCAGTGCTGATCATTATTCTTGTTTAGTTGATGCATTGAGTAGAGCAGGGAAGTTGTACGAGGCTTATAAAGTTATTAAAGAAATGACTGTGAAACCAACTGCAAAGACTTGGGGAGCGTTACTTGGTGCTTGTAGAACTTATGGAGAAGTCGAATTGGCTGAGATTGCTGGGAGAGCTTTGTTTGAGATAGAGCCGTCTAATGCAGCCAATTATGTGCTACTGGCTAAGATTTATGCTAGTGTTGGAAGATACGAAGAAGCTGAGAGAATGAGAATGGAAATGAAGGATAGGGGAGTGAAGGTAGCTCCTGGTAGCAGTTGGATTTAAATGATCAAGATTCAAGACCAAGGAACTTTCATGGAGTTTCTTGTACCCTTTAAGAACCAGAAAGTATGATGAATTGATGATGTTACATTTGCACTTCCTGTCGCATATGTAACAGCTACCATTGTCTCATTATCTAGCTCTACCTATCTTTCAACTTTCAAAGAGGAATTTAGAGGAGCAGGAGCAGGAGCAGGAGCAGATGGAAGGTGTAGCTAGCCATAGAGTTAGCTCCCAATGCCATCATTAGGCAATATATCAGAACATGTTCTTTAATTTCATAATACAGAATCTTGTAATATTTTCTGGCCGGAGCATAGATACTGCAAAGTGCATCATTTTGCTTTGGTTCTCTCCATTCTATGTTCTTTGCAGTAGCTTTCCAGACCCTTTTCAAACATTAGACCATTCTGACCAAGGGTACTTGTTTATTAACTTTCCGCATTCTCATTTCTAAATTATTTTTCATTTGAGTAGAAAGTAACCATAAATTTGTTAAGCAAAAAACAGGGGAAAAAAAACATATATTCATCTTTCACTCAAAAGTAAGAGTAAAGCTCATCTTATTTTTCCATTTGCAGTGAAAAGAAAAGCTTGGTAACATATACATATGAATTCAAAGCCAATGTAACCATAGCCCATAGAAATAGTTATGGTTTACCTCCTGAAAGCCCGATCTCTACAGCTGAAAAAAAAAGTAAAGAAGAAGAGGAACTGAGGAAGAAGAAATGAATTACTCTTCCTCTCCATCCCCCTCTGCAAAACTCAGAGCCTGACAAACAGATTCCTCTGTTTCTTCCTCCATACTAAAATAGGATTTCCTTCCCATCAATTCGGCCACTCTTTTGGCTGGCCCTGAATCCCGAGGACTTTCACCCAAAACTCTCACAGTCCTAATCTTTGGTAACAAAGCATTGATCTTATCAATCGACTCCGGTGATTCTCCCTTTAGAGTGATCACTTCACTAGGAATTTCCCACTTCTTTTTCACTCTGTTCTCACTCTTGCAGGAACCAACCATCTGTTCATCCGAAACATGCCTCTTCTCGTGCTTGTTGCTCTCCTGCTTTCGAACATCGTTCGCCTTGAAACTCCCATTGCTTTGACTGGGTATCTGATTGTACCGGCTACAGACGGCTCTCCCAGGTTTCAATGGTTTCTTGGCTGTCACTGGTTTCTCTACATCTTTGAAGAGCGTTTTTGGTTGAATTGTAGAAAGAACAGTCTCTTCTTTCTTCACACCCCTTTTAGCCCCTACCGTCGTTGCTGCCGGCTTAGGAACAATGAGCTTGGAAACAGTTTTACGGGACTTGGGACTAAGACTCAAGCTCTTGCCTCTCTCTCTTGTAATTTTGTCTTCATCAATATCTTGAAGCTTAAAGAAACAAGATTTCCGTCGATTCTGTATCGACTGTACAGGCGTTGTGAATCCCTGCTTCATGAATTGACTTGGTTTCGTTGCAGAGAAAATCTCCGACGGTCCTAAACTAAACCCCCTTCGATTCAATTTCGGTTTAGAAAACAGAGGATCTTCGATCCTTTTCTCCAAGATGATCTGTTTTGGCTCCATGAATTTGGCAGGCACAGTTCTTCCTCTCATGGCAATACTCCTAGCTTTGTATTCGGCTTTCTCAAGTCGAAGCGCTTCGAGTTTCGATGACAAACGAGCGACCTCCTTCTCTATCTCTTCAATCTCCGTATCAATCTTTTTCTCATCACGCTTCTTGTCTTCTTCCTTGCAAACCCCACTCTTCATTTTCACTGAAAATGGCTCCTTGGGGGTTCCAGTAACATTCTTGGAACAAGACTTAACAAGAGACCCAATAGATTCGAAAGAAACAGCTGATTTCACCCAAAGGGGACTCTGATTTTCTTTACTTCCATCATATTCCAGCGACTGATTCACCGATCCCGAATCAAGATTACACCAAGAATCCTTAAAATCGCCATTATCGAAAGCCGCATTGCTCCAAACCTGAAGCTCTGGCTCATTAAACGAATCTGGGTATTGAAGGATATTCATCTTTGTACACTTAAAATCGATGAAAAAGTTTTGAGTGTTGAAGAAATTCGCAGAATCGAATGTAGTTTTGGTTATCGTTGAAGGGAAATGAAGTACGAAATGGATTTGAAGGGAATTTACTTTCTTGGGAGATGTATAACCGTTGGGAAAAAGTAGACGTTAGTGTGCGTTGGTTGAATATGAGCCGTTAGATCAGATACGCTCCTACGGACGCTCCCATTTGATTTAAAAGTTATTTAAAAAATAGGATAAAATACCTAAACTATCACTCAGTTTTATTATATGATTTATTTTTACCATTAAAATTTTAAAATAAACAATTTACTCACTGAACTTTTAAAGTAGATTCACTTAATAAAAAAATAAAAATTTAAATAATTGATTCCATAAATAAAAATGATAAAAATAATTTATGATATAATTTCTTTTAAAAATATATATTATCGCAAAATTTTAAAATTTTAATTATAAATTATATCTTAATCTTTAAACTAAAAAATTTAAACTTAATTTTAATGAGATATATAAATAGTGATACAAATCATCTGCCCTTAATCGTGTTTCTTTTTATGTCTCTACTTTAAATTAATAAGTTTAATATTTAGCGTTTAAGATTAAAGGTTGCGGTTAGAGTTTATGGAATTAAGGGTATGATTTATTTTTTAGGTATAGGATTTAAAATGTAAAAATTAGAATAAATATTTAAAAATAATTTTAAAAATATTTTAATAAAAACATAGGAGTAAATATGATTAAAAAGGATATAATTAGGAATAAACTATTTATATTATAAAAAAACGAGGATTTTTATTCTCCCAAGTAGATAACCTTTGAGAAAGCAATTGTTTTTACACCTTTGGATCTACCTAAGATAATACTCCTGGTTTACTGGAAATTATTAAGAAAAGCCGCCATTGTCACTCACCTAATCATGTTTTATATTCAAACCATAATCCATTTCCCCCAGCTATGGACGCTTAAGTCATGACTCATGATAATATGGCAGACAGAGAAAACCATCGGCTGTTTCCAGCGTCTCAAAACCAGGAGCCACACAGCAACAGCATGTGGTTTCCTCTTCCCCTATGGCCATATCATAATTCATATATATACAAGAAGCCACTTCACTAACCCCTCATCAACAAAATAATCTATCTTTCTAATTCGAGCGAAGAATCAAAGTACTGTGTTTGCAAGATGAGTTCAACAAGCAGAGCATGGGTTGCTGCAGCTAGCATCGGAGCTGTGGAGGCTCTGAAAGATCAAGGCGTCTGTAGGTGTAACTATACCATAAGGTCAGGCGTTCAGCATGTCAAGAATCATCTCAGGTCAGCTTCACAGGCCAAGAACAACCTCTCCTCTCAATCCTCGGCTGCAATTTCAAAGGGACTGTGCAGGGAAGGGAAGTCTAAACAATCGGAGGAGTCATTGAGGAAAGTCATGTACTTGAGCTGTTGCGGTCCAAACTGAGCCTCAACTCTCTCTTCAATTCTTTACAAGAAACACCCTTTGGGCGAATGATTCAATAGAAAAAGATGTACGAGAGCAAATGTTTGTCTATCATTGTATATAACATATGAAAAGAATTTTGAGAATTGCTTGCTTCTCATCTCTTGTATACGACAGTGTTGAGTTTGTGTCTTTTCTTCTGGTTTTCGATTGACATGAGACATCATATGTTCAGATTCAGATAACGTGAAAACCTTCCCAGGAAAGTCCTCATTCATCCTCTAAATGAAATGCAAATCCAACTTAAACTACAGTCGCAAAATGCGACCAATCAACCATGGAGTGGAACATTTTTACTGTTGCAAGGCATCCGAGGCTGGTATGTCTGTTTCTCATGCTCCGGTGCTCGTTGTTTAGATAAGGTGTGACCGGCACTGGACTCTCTTTCTGCGTAAATTTACTTGGTTTTCGTCTACTTAAATAGCTCGGGAGTGCCTGTATTAAGCTGTTTGTTCTTATTAATTTGGTGTTTTTAGACTTTTGGGAGTTGTAGTTTGTAAAATTTGGAGACTAACATCATGGAAAATTGTCGTAGAATTGCAGAAAACAAAGGAAATAAGATTGAAAGTTGAAACAGTGATGAAAAGCAAGAAGTTTTCAAAATTCTTTTCATTAGTTACACGATGATAGATATTCCTCTCGTACATCTATTTGTAAGCTTATATACAATCATAAACACAAGAACGAAAGCTCAGCCATGCCCAAGTATGCTTGTTCGCTCAGTCCCGGAGCCTTGTTTTAAATGACCAAAGCTTCCACTCGTAGTCAAATGATTCACCCAAAGGATGCTGGATGGGCTCAGTTTGGACCCCAGCAACTCAAGTACATGACTTTCCTTAATGACTCCTCTGATTGTCTATACTTGTCATCCCTGCACATTTCTTTGGAGATTGCAGCTGAGGATTGAGAAGACATGTTCCTGGCCTGATAAGCAGACCTGAGATGGTTCTTGGCATGATGGATGGCTGACCTTACAGTATAGTTCCACCTGCAAATGCCTTGATCTTTCAGAGCCTCCACAGCTCCGATGCTAGCTGCAACAACCCATGCTCTGCTTGTTGAACTCATCTTGCAAACACACTTTGATTCTTAGAAAGACAGGATTTTGATGTTTATTTTGTTGATGGGGTGAGTGAATGGGCTCCTTGCTTATATAGGGAATAAAGGAAGATAAGAAAGCCAAAAATCCGGAGGACAGAAAGAAACCACAGGCTATTGTTCTTGCTCCTGGTTTTGTTTTTCTGGGGTTGGACGCAATAGGAACAATAGTAATAAGACTTAAATGCCCATAATATCACATGATGACAAGTGACAACAGCCGGATGAGGGCAATGAACGGGATTTTATAATAATATTCAAAGGCGAGATGATTACAAATGAGCAGTGGGCACATGGTTTTTACTTAATGCTATATATCGTGGCTGGCTGGAGTATGGGAGTGTGTCCAAACCATGAAACCACCTGTTTTCTTGGTAATTACTTTCTGAGCTAATTTGGGTACTGATAAATATAAAATATTGAATATTTGTAATGTATTTTATTATTTATATATTATTATTTACGCCAGAACTGTGGGACCATTTTAACATTGAAATTGAGTCATTATGTCTGTACTTTCCGACGGATTGATATCCTGCACATTAAAAGACTAATTGATTTCTGAATGCAGAAGACAGACATCAAATTCTGCTTGGAAGTTGGAACAATTTAGAAGACAGCTTCTTAACCAGAGAATATGATCTGAGATTGTTTACACCTATTGTCCCTTCTCGGACTCTTGGAAAATGCAGCTGAGGAGTGTTTACATATATTATTAAGCTCTCTTAGCCATTCAAGATTGACTAGTAACTAACAAACTAGTGAACTACAACTCTCTGTCTATACAACTAGAGTATCAAAAACATCAGTACGGACCCCAACAGCTCAAGTACATAACTTTCCTCAAAGATTCATCACTCTGTTGTGCTTTCTCATCTCTAGCTTTGCTTGGACCAACTGCAGCAGCAGCAGCAGCCGAAGTCAGGTTTTTGTCCTGATAATATGATCTTTGATTACTATAGACACGTTGGTTCCTTGACCTGATTGCCTGAATCTTCCCCCTGCAAAACCCTTGGTCTTTCAAACCCTCTATGGCTCCAACACTTGCTGCTATAAACCAGGCTTTGCTTCCAGTTCCTGATGCACAACTCATGTTTACCTCCACAAAAAAGATACTTTTCTTTGATCTTAGATGAGTTGGGGGAGTCGGTATATATACTCCATTGATAGCCGTTGGTTTTATTGTGTAATCAGACAAAATGATTTGTCTTCACTGAGCCATTAGTGCTGCTGCAATTAGATAAGGATGATAATATACAATCGAGGGGAGATACGACTTTCGGGAGGAAATCATTTTTTTATTGTGTATTTTTAGTATATTTATTTTAAAATAAAGGTTTAAAATTAAATTTTAAAATATTAATGATAGATCTTTTAAATTTCAAGGTGTAAAATTTAAAAATAAAAAGTTAAAATTATAATTTAAAATTTAATTTTTATATATTTTTAATATAAAAGAAAATGTTCCCCAATTTCGTCCTTATCTATATTTTAGAGTTTAAGTCCCCGAGTATCGCCCTTTGTTTTGCCTTGGATTACACTTTATCTGTCATTGTTACAGAAATAGATGGTTGTTGAAGTTTAGGATACACCTCCGAAAAAAACAAAAATTAGGACAGAGACCAGAGACGGTTTAAGATTAGAATTTAGGTTTATAGGTTAAACCTTAAATTTTAAATCTTAAATCATTAATTTTAAATATTGTCTAAACTAAATTTCTAAACTTTAAAATTAGGGTGTTTGTGAAAACTTTCACCATTAGTGTATTGGATATAAATCCTACTTTAAATAATTAAAAATGATGGCAGGGTCTTCTTGGTATAATAACAAGTTTGGTCCTCAGTCTTTATATATTTTATCAGTTCGATTTGAATTTTAAATAATCAATAAAATTATCTACCCACATTTACAAAACCTATCAATTTGGTCCTTATCTTAAAAATTCTACATGCAAAAAAGTATGCTAAAGCGCAAAATAAGTATGAAGAGAATAAAAATGAAAATAATGGTATTTCCGAAAGAAAGTGCGAAGACACGATAAATTTGGTTTACCATTGAACCCTAAAACCATTTCAATACAAGCTTGCATATATATATACAAGTTAAGACGAAAGACCGTACCTGTAAAGGGATTATGGAAGGAGCGAAGGCTAATTACGAGAAGGAGATCGGAATCCGGGAAGCCGTAGATATCCCAGATTGAATGGATCGCTGTCTCGGCGTCAGGCAGCATGCAAGCTGTGAGACAGGATGTGTTGGATGATAAACAGGTGCTAAGGGAAGCTGAGAAGGCTGAGAATCTCAGACAACTGATCTGCTTTGGACCAGTTGTAAATTAATTTATCCTCTTATGTACATATAATATGTAAGGCTGTTATATACTTATATTCAAATATATATTCTTTTTCTATGCATTGAAATCATCGTGTCTTAATGTAATGATTCAGATAAATTATAAATTTTTGTTATTTATAATCTTTGTATAATTTAAGTTAATTATCAGAGACAAATAAAGGAAATAGTTTGATATTTGTAGAGTGTGGCTGAATTGGGCTTTCAATCGGAAGGTGGACAAAGAACCAGTCCTCGACATTCTTGTTAACAATGTTCGACCCACATTTGTCGTGGTCTGAGACGATATGCAGAGGCCATGAGTTTGGGACATAGAAGTCTCTTAAACATCCTTAGTGTAAGGATTGTTGGATTGCATTTGAGAGGCGAAACTGCAGGATGTGGCTAAGCATAAAACCAAACACCGTAAGCTGGTAATAGTGGGAAAATGTTTGGGCCCGTCAACCTGATCATCCGACACCATGATTACACCTTTTCACTCCCTTGAGCTCATTTACCAAAGCTTCTGCTACATACTCCTATAAAAGCTTAAATTATAAGCTTCAATGGTAAACAATATAAGTGCATGCATGGCAACGTTAAAAGAAGAAACTGGTTTTAGAAAGAGAAACATATTTTTTTAATTGTAAGGGAATAACTTTATGATGGATTGATAATGTCTGGATATTTGTCTTTGTCTTTGGATTACTGTATTTATATGTTGTTTTCTTCTCTGTATTGGTTTATGTTCTTAGAATCATGCATTGCTGTGACTGGTTGACAGACATTTTTGTTGAAGATGTCAGTACATGTGAAGAGAATAAACAAAGGAAGCAAGGTTAAGTTTTTGACAGGTACTTATTTGGACATTTGTGTTATGTCCATTTCCTACAGGTGGGGTATTTGAGGAAGATTTTAAAGATTAAATTATCAATCTTAACCTTAAATTCTAAATTTTAAATTCTAAGTTAACATTAAAAAATTAAAACATAACCCCTGACCTTTCCATCCACTTTTGTTACATCTTTCCTGGTTTTCCTGTCTCATGCCTAGCTATTAACTTTTGATTTATTTTAACACTGTTTTAGCAAATTATTAAGTTCATTTTAGCCTTTAGGGTTTAACTTATCTATGAAATTCAAGCTGATGTTAAGTGAAGTGGTGTTTTTTAAGCAACTAATATAAAACAGGTAAAGTCCCAAAAGTTTCAAAATAAATTCAAAATAGGACAAAAGCCAATCATGCCACTTATTGACTTAGTGGCAAGTAATCCCTTGTGTTAGGTAGTATATTCTCCATTAGAGTCTACATAATCAAAGATTAATAATAAAAAGTTTGGAAAACTTTTCTAAACTATAGCTCTCTTTCTAGGTTCTATCACTCACTTTTTTCTTGGTTTCCTATAACCTCCTCCTCCTCCTCCTCTTCCTCTTCCTGCTGCCGCTACTGGTGGTGGTGGTGGTCACTGCTAATTGTTTTAAAATTTTGGGTTCTGCACAAGACACAAAGCAGTGAAGCACAGCTTCCTTTTTACATATATTCTGAATCTCTTTCCCAGTGTAAAAAGGGAACCATTATTATTCAAGCAGATTCAAAGTTGTGTCCCTTGCTTTTGCTTCTCTTTCCTTGGAAAAACAACCATTTGGACGTAAAAATCGGATTAAAGAACCATGGTTTCGTTTTCCCTCGTCTCCACGTTTGTACTACTCTCTTCTTTCGCTATCTTCCATCATTCACTCGCTGGTTTCCTAGCTCAGCCGGTTCCTGGAGGCGACTCATCCCCGAACACGGTTCCTGCTCTCCCTGCTCAAACCCAAGCTCAAGTTTGCCGGCTTGACTTGTCTGCCGAGCTTTTCGGCGGTGTCAACGATGCCTGTGGCCACAACCTAGACAGAAGCCGCTGCTGTCCCGTTTTAGAAGCGTGGCTCTTTGCTGCTCACGCCAGGTATGCTTTGCAGGTCTCAGCTCCTGCTCCGGCGGAATCTGAGCTACCAGACCAGCCTATGAGGCCAGACGATTCACAAAAGTGTGTGAACTCGTTGCAGAACGCATTGTTAAGCAAGCGGGTGAGGATTCCTCAACCGAATGCGAGTTGCGATGCGATTTTGTGTTTTTGCGGGATAAGGCTACACCAGATTAGTTCCCTGAGTTGCCCGGCTGCGTTTAACATTTCCGGCCACCACCGAAACGCAACGCCCACTGCTGCCGTAAAGAATTTGGAGAAGAATTGCAGGAACTCGAGTTATGCCGGGTGTACCAAATGCCTCGGTGCTCTTCAAAAGGTAAGTCATTAATGGAAGTTGCTTCCTTTTCTCAGGGTCCATATATATATATTTGCTGCGTAGTTAATGAACCCGACAATCACTTCAGGCAAATGCATCAACTCCAGGAATATTGTTTTAAAACTCGTGTTTCATGAGAATGCATATAACCACTACAAAAATCTGTGCTTTGAAATGAACTTTTCACCACCCAAAACTTCAAAGTTCAGAACTTTAGTGGTCTGAAGGTGGACTTTTTGCCATTTTATGGAAGGGACCAAAGCCATTCCGGTAGACCCAAGAAAGTGACATTGTCATGTGCATGATTAAGGCTGTTATCCTTTTCACATTACAAACAATTCGGCCTTTCCCCTTTCGTGCACCCATTTAGCTTCCCGTTGTTTCTTGTTTTGTAAATTTTTACAGCTCAAAGGCGGATACAACAGGAGCACGACCGAGAGAGCCAACAAGATGTTCAACCGAGACTGCCAGTTGATGGGGCTGACTTGGCTCCTCGCGCGCAACAAAACGGCCTACATACCCACCGTTTCGGCCGTGCTGAGGGCCATAATGTACAGCGCACACCCTCATGAGTCCAAGTGTAGCCCGGATCAAGAGAACATGCCCTTAGCTGTTGATTCTCTTCAGTTCGAGAAGGCTCAATCGTCGGCACCGATGTCGGCACCGTTTTGGACGTCTTTTGCGTTCCCGATTCTGCCCCCAATCATTTTGGTTTTACTATTCTGATAACCTCGACCACTACCAGTGATGGTTACTATATTTTTTTTGTACTCGTCTGGGACTGTCCGGGAATCACGTGAAGGTTTAGAAGCTGGCCGACAAACAGAAACGGGCTAATGCGGGGTCGGTTTTTGTCTTCAAGACAAATCCACAGTAAATTTCAGCTTTGTTTGACATTATGTAACAGACGAGGTCGAGAACAAGGAACAGCTTTCTATTAACACGAAGTTATAATCACTCAACCATTTAGTATTTCGGTGTTAATTTTATGATTTATATTCAATATTATTACGCAAAATAAGGGTCGGAAACCAATATTTATAAAAGCTGATGCCTTTTGGGACTCTTAAAACAAAGACAAGTTCATATGGAGATATGTTTAAAAAGGTGTTTGCTTAATTGGAGGGATCAAATTGGAGAACAAGTTAACAAGAAGGGAATCCCTAGGGAAAAGTATGTTGGTCGCCTAGGGAATATTAACCAACATTTCGAAACTATAAACAAGGGTTTTGATAAATTTATTTTAGTTTTTTAATGGAGAAATCATACTTCGAGAATACAAACGTAAAGATTATGTTAGAAAAGTCGGGTTTATTTTAGAAAGGGATAATAAAATTATGAAATTGGGAAATAATTACTGGAATATGCTTGCTACTATGCTCTTTGATGTGTCATACCATTACCATTGACTAGTTTGTGATTTGCTGCTGCAGCTCCCTTCAAACTGACGTTCATGGTTGAGTCTGTGAAGACAAATGTGTGCTCCTCATTGTTACTAATTTCTTGCAGAAATCGGGGGATCGGGGAGGACTTACATCTAAAGCACCTTCCAGGATTTGAACCACCTGAACCATTGATGGCCTCTGGATTTCATGATCTTGGATACACCAACAAGCTGTTTTACAAGTTCTACACAGCTCTTCTAAGTTGGCATTTCCATTCAGTCTGCTGTCTAGGAGTTTGAGGAGATCCCTGCCTTTGTTCAATTGTCGAGCGGTACGAACCGGGAAGAATGTACCTTCATCATCAGTTGTGTGTTTGAAATTTCTCTTTCGGGATACAAATTCCAAAAGCACCATTCCATAGCAGTAAACATCAACTGGAAAATTAAGACCTCAACTCGTTCCAGCAGGCAGCAGCAGCCTAATTTGAACTGTTGAGGGTGTCTTCCTAGCAATATTGTTAGGGACAATTGTCGTGGGAATATAAAATCGTGGCCAATGCTTTGTCAAATGGAGTGACATGTTTATCACGTGCTGGTATTGGATATTCATGCTTTACGAAAAAAAAGAGTGTGAATTGAGATCAAAAATCTTTATTTTTCTTGTCTTAATATTTTTTCTTCATATTTTAATTGGGGGGAAATTGAGTGAAATCCTAAGTCTTTATAAGGTAAAACATGCAGTTATAAGGTAAAAACTAGACATATATTATTTCCTAGATGGCTGTCCTGTTTGAAAACAAGGTTGGTTCTTTCTAAATTCTTTTGTCTAGTTTCTATTGAAACAATAGGTACAAGATTGTACATGTCAGTAATCTACTTTATCTGCAGAAGCTTTGGTTTTTCAAGAAATCAAGAAATTGAAAGTTTGAAACATGTAAGAAAATAAGGTAAAAACTAAGACAAGTGCTAGTTATTTCTAAATCTAAACATGCTAGATTTGATTTTTAGCATGTTTTTTCTATGTCTGAAGAACTCAATGATGGATGAAAGGCTCTTAGATGGAGTAGCAATTTGAACTGAGGCAAGAGAAGTATGTGCTCCTGTGATCACTGATTTCTTGTAGAAATCGTGGCATCGGGGGCAGGCCTACGTCGAAAATTCCTTCCAAGATCTGTACCACCTGACTCATTGATGGCCTATGGATTTCAGTATCCTGGATACACCAACAAGCAACTTTACAAATCCTGGACACCTCTTCTAAACTGGCATTTCCATTTAGTCTGCTGTCGAGGAGTTTGAGGACACTCAGGCTTTCACTCACTTGTTTAGCAGCCCAAACCGGAAAGAACGTACCTTCTTTATCATTCGAGGGTTCAAAGTTTCTCCTACCAGATACGAGTTCCAAAAGCATCATTCCGAAGCTGTAAACATCAACTTTGGTTGTTATAGCAACTCCTGAAATCCACTCTGGTGCAAGATAACCCACTGTTCCTCTCATGGTAGTCAGGACCCGACTAAACTCACGTCCTAGAAGCTTTGCGAGGCCAAAATCCGACAGTTTTGGACAATTCTCTACGTCTAAAAGAATGTTTTCTGGCTTGATGTCACAGTGAATGATACTGTCTACACAATTCTCATGGAGATAAGCCAGACCTCTTGCTACACCAAGAGCAATTCGGTATCTTGTTTTCCAGTCTAGAGGTTCTGAATTTGTTCCATGGAAAAGATGTCTGTCCAAAGATCCTTTCGGGACGAAATCGTATACCAACAACTTTCTTGAACCCTTGGCGCAGAACCCGTGAAGACGGACTAGATTAAGATGATTGATCTTCCCAACTGCACTGACCTCTGACCGGAATTGTTTCTCTCCCTGGTTGATACTATCAAGCTTCTTAACAGCTATAACACTTCCATCTGGCAATGTCCCTTTGAAAACAGAACCAAAGCCTCCTTCTCCCAATTTCTCAGAGAAATTCTTGGTTGCCTTCTCTAAATCTCTGTATTCGAAAGCCGCCAGTGAACCGTTTTCTCGTTCTGTATCGACCATCATTCTCCTCCTACATTTCATGATTATGAATATCATAAGGCCTAAAAGGAGTAGTCCTAATGTAACCGCTATTGCAAGAACAATCACCCTCTTGTTACTTGTTGGACTTGATTCACTATCAATCTCCGAAGCCGCCAATTTGACATACAGAACTTTCCCTGCAGTATCGTCTTGTCCAAGATGTTGCAGATTCAAGAGATCTCCTATCCAAATCGAACACTGATTATTCTCAAAAGAATAGGCAGTACAGGAGCAATTTTTTAAACAGGTTGACTTGCATTCCACGCTGCTAACATCCATCGTATTTTGTGGATTTGTAGGGAAAATTGTGAAGCGGCTTTCTAAAAATCGGTCCTCCCGTCCTGCACCAACACTAGAATCGCTGCATCGCAGTTCGGCCTTCCTTACACACCCTCCGGAATAAACCTGTTGGTCCCAATTCTGGCGAGAAGTCGGTTGAAAGTCGGACAAACAAGTACAAGACGACAGAGATGTATCATTGCAACTGCCAAAAGCCCCACAAAAAGCATACACCTCGCATTGCTGTCTTGGTTTTGAAAAGAACACAATCCACTGCTCTATACTTTCCAACCATAACATGTCCATAATCTGCCCCGAGACATCCATGGAAAATTTAGTTATAGTAGAGGAATTATGAAAAAAATAAATGAAATAGATTTCGTCCTCTTCTGAAACATAGCTGAAGTTGTAGGTCAAACTTGACACCGTAACCATTTTCATTTCCGGAACTAAGCTGAAGCTCATTGTCTGTTGATCCCAACTTCCGGTGGTCCAGTAAGGTTGGGACCTGTTCCACACTGAAACAAATTGATTATTTTCTACCGGATCTATCTCTAAAGAGAAGAGACCTGGTGCAGGATCATCATAACTTTTCCATGAAGTAAGAAGATGGCTCTGATTGGTCCGTTTATTGAATCTAAACTTACTACCAGGAAGCCATGTGTCTGTTGGATGATCAAAACTCTGCCACAGTATTATTGATGAATCGAGTCCGTTTCGCAGCACAAGATTCCCATTGTCTAGAAGCACTGCTACTACAGAACTTGAGATGGCCGAGCCTGAGCCGGATCTTACATTTGTAGACCAAATTGACACTTGGGACTCGTTGAACAGAACCAAGTTACCATCAGAGATTTTCAAAACCGAAGAATATATGTCGCGGACTGGTTCTTCTCTGTTTGCAACCCAAACTGTAGTAAGCTGGGAGACCTGCTTGTACCACATCCCTATATAATAGTTGGAGGAATTTCCCGGTCTGAAGAAACCGAGCTCGAAAACTCCACCGGAAGAGACAATGGTTTGATTACCAGAAAGAGATTGGTTGGAGGATATGGTATCAACTGCAAAGCAGACATGGGGTTCAACAGACAGACACAAGAACAATACTGAAGACAGGACACAGCAGGGATTAATGTTGTTGTTCATCATGGCTACAACAACAGCAGGATAACTCATGGTTCTTAACGCTTGTTATCGATCTAGGTGTATATAAAAACAAATAATAATAATATTTACCTTAGAATATTTTACCATTAAGAAAAAAAAAAGTGTATCTGTGGTCATGGATCAACGGTCAATGCAAATTTCAAGTCTCCAACTTCCAATAGCAGCCTTAGTTCAAGTCGACGTGGTACAGAATTAGCAAGTTCATGTTACTATTAATAGCAGAATGTAATTGTTAATGACATTATCAGACTTCATGAGAGCCGATGAGTAAAACTGTGGATAATTTGTTGCTGAATCGATTACGTTTGGAGATGTGCAGTCAATTGTTAGCTTCTAGCATTGTCATTCCTTGACTAAAGACTGAATCAAATACATTAATATGCCTTGGATATGGCAGTTACTTCCGGAGATAACTGGTCTTTGATTTGATTTGGTCAGAATATTTTATGAATATAAATTGGAAAAAACTTTGATACATACAAGACTCTTTTTTTTTAGAATCTAAACTCTTAAATTTAAAACTTTAAACCGGACGATTTAAACTCATAAACCCTAAACTAACAAATTTTAAATAATTTGTATATTAAAGTTTTTTCATTTTTCTTGACTCTTTAATAGGATGCACTTAGACAAAGTTACTCGAATCCGAGTCTTTTAATATGAACATTATCCTATTTTTTATTAGGTTCATGAATGGCTAAACTAGTTTGGTCCCATGCCTTTGGCTATCATATTTTTCACTGTTACCGTAGAGTAGAAATCCTCTACCTCTTTATCATGTTTTTATCTATGTCTCCTATTAAAAAATTTTAAAAAATTGAATTTTAAACCATAACCCTTATTTTCTATATCCTAAACCCTAAACCCAAAATTTTACGCTCTACACCTAATTCCCTAAACCCTGACCTTAAACCTTATACCCTAAATCTTTAATTTGAAGCGGAAGTACGAATAGAAGCATGAGAAAGAAGTAAACGATTTATACCCTGTATTGTCTATATTACACGAGGATTGCATGGTAAATGTTAGGCTTATAATGTCTGAAAGAATTATATCTTTTCATTTAAAAAAAACAGATACTTTTCAAACTGGAAACTGATGTACAAGGTATTAACAATTGAGTCTTGATCTTTTACAAGGTGATTATCCCTATATATAATAGAGATACAACAGTCTTATTCACATTGCAGCCTGGTTGTCCTTTCACAACCATCAGAAAAATCGCTCAGATTCCAATTGGTTTCCGATTTCGGACGGAAACCTCTCAAACAACTACAGAAAGGTAGACCTCCCTCACTGCAGCTGCCGAAAGCCCCACAGAAAGCATAAACCTGGCATTGCTGGCTCGGCCGTGACCAAAACAAGTTCCACTGCTGGCTACTTTCCAACCACGACAGTTGCTTAACCTGCCCCGAATAATCCATGATGAACCGAGATATGATCTCGGGATTATACAGAGAATAAGTAAAATAACTCTCGTTTTCGTCCAAATGAAAGCTGAAGTTGTAGATATAATTCAGTCTCATTTCCGGGACTAAGCTGAAAATCCGTGACTGTCCATCCCAAGCTCCACTCGACCAGTACTGCCTGGTTCTATTCCACAGAATAATATATGAATTGGTCCCCGCAGGGTCTAGCTCGAGAGAATATCGACCCGGTGCAGGATCTTCTGAATTCTTCCATGAAGTAAGAATCTGGCTTTGATTAGTCCGTTTATTGAATCTAAGCTTACTACCAGGAAGCCATGTGTCTGTTGGATGATCAAAACTCTGCCACAGTATTGTCGACGAATCGAGTTCGTCTCGGAGCACAAGATTCCCATTGTCTAGAAGCACTGCTACTACAGAACTTGAGATGGCCGAGCCTGAGCCTGAGCCTGAGGCTAATCTTACATCTGTAGACCAAATTGGTACTTGGAACTCGTTGAACAGAACCAAGTTACCATCAGAGATTTTCAAAACCGAAGAATATATGTCGCGGACTGGTTCTTCTCTGTTTGCAACCCAAACTGTAGTGAGTTGGGAGACCTGCGTGTACCACATCCCTATATAATAGTTGGAGGAATTCCCCGGACGGAAGAAACCGAGCTCGACAACTCCACCGGACGAGACAATGGTTTGATTACCGGAAAGAAATTGGTTGGAGGAGATGGTATCAACTGCAAAGCAGACACGAGGTTCAAGAGACAGACGCATGAACACGAACAATACAGGAAACAGGAAACAGCAGGGATTGGTTTTGTTGGTCACCATGGCTACAACAACAGCAAGATAACTCACGGTGCTTGACGATTGTTATCGTTCTTGGTGTATATAAAAAAATCACAGAAGATTAAAAAACTGTATCTAGGCGTATATAAAAACGATAGACCATGCAAATTTGAAATCTCCAAGAAGTTCAAGTAGCAGCCTCATTTCAAGTCAACGTGTTATAGAATTAGCTTGTTTCTGTTACGTTAAAAAGGAACAGAAGATTTTTATTCGATATAAATACGATAACTAATGTTAATAAGATTAATTATCAGATTTCATGAGAGTCAATTGTTTTAGGAAGCTTCTAGCAGGGTCCTTCATTGACTAATGAATAGAGACGGAATCAAACAAATACATAGAAAGTTTTATTAAGCATACTGATACTTATATTTTAATGTCAAATATTAATATTTAAATTTATACAAAATAAAATAATATAACTATTTTTGGTCATGAGTGAACTTATAGTTTTTTTTTTTAATTTATTTATTGAACTCTCTATTATTCTACACTATTATTTAAACATATTTAATTTAATAAAATGCTAATGAACAACGTTGTATAAATAAATTAACCTAAGAAATGATTTTAATAGAAAAGAAAATGTTCTTCACGAGAGACTCGAGTTTGAGTAATTTTATTTTTACATGTTATCAGAGATTTAAAGTGTGATCGTGGTCGTATTTTCGTTGTGGTGTTTAATTGTAGTTGTGGACAATAACGGATGAATTACGATTATTGTAAACCATTATTTTTAACAATAGTGATTTTAGAAAATGTCAAACCCTTAAATAATGGTTCAGATAACGGTCACGGGTTCAGATTTAAATCTTTTTATGTGATTATAAGGATTAAAAGCATGTTTAATTGAGATCCATTGATTGATCTAGTGGTTAAGGATACTCATATTATCTCATCTTATATGGGTTTGAATCCCGGTATAGGAAAAAGATATAATCTCTGTTTAATAAAAAAAATTATGCTCAAGTAATATTTTTTTATTTTATTTAAAAATTATATAATTGAATTAAAAGATAAAAACACCCTTACAACAATATTTATTATACTTTAAAATAAAAATATTATACAAAACTATATAAAAATATAAATATAAGATTTCAAAATATTATATTTGTCTCATCCTATGTAGCAATGCTTCACTCAACTTATGCAAGCAACATGCTCCAATCTTAATGAACAAAGCATCTATTTATATACAGTGGCTTGATTATCAAGAAACTAGTGTAAAAACAGCTCTGAAATTATGTATATTAACAGGATGAAACCTAACTACCTTGAGCTATTTCAAAGACCATGGTGTTCGAGATTCATGAACTCGTCGACGATGAGTTGCTCGTAGCCTGAGAAGATGCGTAATTGTAGCTCGGTGTTTGTGGACTCTGGTTTGAAGATGACTCTGTGAAGAAGATTATATGTTGTGAGTTGTCTGCGAACACGTTAAGAGACCTCGGTACCGGAGGCACGTTTACATCCAAAACACCCTCGAGGATCTGAACCACCTGACCCATTGATGGCCTGTGAGTTTCATCATCCTGTATACACCAACAAGCTACTTTGCAGATTCTTGATAGCTCGTCCACAGGAGCCTCTCCGTTCAATCCGGGGTCTAATAGGCTAAGGACATCGCCGTCTTGGGTTATTACGTGAGCTACTGAAGTCGGAAAGAATCTAATCTTTCCGTCTTTGTATTGTTCGGAGTTTCTCCTTCCCGATACAATCTCAAACAACATCATCCCGTAGCTGTAGACATCGGCTTTAGCTGTAACAGCAACTCCTGAAATCCACTCTGGTGCAAGATATCCCCTTGTCCCTCTCATAGTTGTCAGGACCCTGCTGAAGTCCCGCCCGATAAGTTTTGCCAGGCCGAAATCCGAGACTTTGGGACAGAATTCAGCATCCAAAAGAATGTTCTCTGGCTTGATGTCACAGTGAATAATACAATCTCTACATTTCTCGTGAAGATAAGTTAAGCCTCTAGCCGTACCGAGTGCAATCTGGTACCTTGTTTTCCAAGGTAGAGCTTTAGAATTCTCTTTTTGGAAAAGATGGACTTCCAAAGAACCATTTGGCATGTAATCATATACCAATAACTTCCTAGTACCTTCGGAGCAGAATCCACGAAGCCGAATTAGATTAAGATGTTGAACTGTCCCGATCGTGCTGACCTCCGAGCGGAACTGCTTCTCTCCCTGACTGATGCTCTCAAGCTGCTTCACAGCTATGAGACTCGAATCGGGCAACATTCCTTTGAAAACAGAACCGAAGCCTCCTCCCCCAAGCTTTTCAGAAAAATTCTTCGTTGCACTTTGTAAATCCCTATATCCGAAAGCTAGAAGTGAACCTTCAACTTTCAGATTTATCATTCTCTGCCTCCTCCATCTCAAGATTGCAAATATTACAAGGCATAGGACTAAACCGACAGACCCTGCAACAGCTCCGATAATTATCCCATTATTGTTGCTAGAACTTGGAAATTCGGATTCTGCTAATCGGATGTAAATAGTTTGGCCATCGCTAGCATCTCCCGAATATTGTTGCAGATCCAAGAGTTCCGTCATCCAAATTCTACACTCATCACGGCCGTAAGCATAAGCAGTGCAATTGCAATACGCCAGGCAAGTTGATTCACAGTCCGACATGCTCCCAACGCTCATAGACCGAGCATTTTGAGGCAACTTTACATTGGGGCTTTCCAGGAATTTATCGGTCTTTCCGGTAGCAAGGGTGGGATCTTCCTCACATTGCAGCCTGGTTGTCCTTTCACATCCATCAGAAAAATCGCTCAGATTCCAATCGGCTTCCGATTTCGGATGGAAACCTCTCAAACAACTACAGAAAGGTAGACCTCCCTCATTGCAGCTGCCGAAAGCCCCACAAAAAGCATAAACCTGGCATTGTTGTCTCGGCTGTGACCAAAACAAGTTCCACTGCTGGCTACTTTCCAACCACGACAGTTGCTTAATCTGCCCCGAATAATCCATGATGAACCGAGATATGATCTCGGGATTATACAGCGAATAAGTAAAATAACTCTCGTTTTCGTCTGAATGAAAGCTGAAGTTGTAGATATAATTCAATCTCATTTCCGGAACTAAGTTGAAAATCCGTGACTGTTCATCCCAAGCTCCACTCGTCCAATACTGCTTGGTTCTGTTCCACAGAATAATATACGAATTGGTTCCCGCAGGATCTAGCTCGAGAGAATAGAGACCCGGCGCAGGATCTTCTGAATTCTTCCATGAAGTAAGAAGCTGGCTTTGATTGGTTCGTTTGTTCAAGCTAAGTCTACCACCAGGAAGCCATGTGTGTGAGGGATGTTCCAAACTTTGCCACAGCGGTGCCGATGAATTAGTACCATCTCGTAAAACAAGATTCCCACTATCTTCAAGGACTGCTACTACAGAACTCGAGTTGTTCGAGCTTATGTTCGTTGACCAAATTGCTACTTGGGATCCATTGAACAAAACCAAGTTACCATCAGATATTTTTAGTTCCGAAGAGTCTATATCCCGAATCGGTCTCTCTGTTTGCTACCCAAACTGGGGTCTGTGGAGAAACTTGTTGGTACCATATGCCTATGTAGTAGTTGGAAGAGTTACCTGGTGTGAAGAAACCCAACACAAAGTGTCCACCCGATGAAACAATGGTTTGATCACCGGACAGAGATCGATTTGCCGATATGGTGTCTGCTCCGAAGGAGAGTTGGCAGTCAACAGAAAACCACATAAAGAGTAATACGGAAAGTTTCACCCATGAATTCATCATGTTGTCCGTGGCTGTAAGTGGATTTCAGGCAAAGGGGAAACAGCACAGATATTTCAAAGGACAATAAAAAAGCTGGTTAAAACATAAAACAAGGAAGAACATGTCAAGGATTGCTAAAGCAAAACATGTCAGGGGAAGTTACGGCTGCAATGGGGCAGTTTTATTTCCTTACAGAACATGACATTTTAGTAACCTGAACTCGAAAGACCAATCCTTTTCGAGCACAGCTATCAGTCATCATCTACAGTTGCAAGATACAAACCAGAAGGACCAACGTACTGAATTTTAAAAACACAAAATTCTATTAAATATTTAAATTCAGTAAACTTTAGAAAGGTCAACCTTGAACATGATTGGACAGTGTTGCAAATACTAGTCATTAATCATTTAATTTGTAAATATAACAAATTTAAATAGCTTTATCTTCTGAATTACGAAACAAACAGGTCATTGAGCAGGTGTTTGACTTTAGTTTCTCCATCTCTGGTCCCACATTAAACCAAGTCAAACTAAAGGTTGTACCACGACTTTTCTTCCTACAGGTTCTCTCATCTGGAATCATGACAATATGCAGCTGTGCTCTTTACTCTGTAATAACACTTCATGTTACTAGCAAGCTTTTTCTTTGTTGCTTATCCTCATAAACACTCTCCTACTACAAATGAGACAACATTTGCTTTATCATGATAGCAATCGAATCTTAATTCCATAGTTTGATGCTGTATTTTGCAAATGAGTCAAGGCTAAGCTCACAATATGGATATGGATCCTAGAAAAATATGAAGTGTAAACGATGCTAACGAATCCAGGATAGCCATAACTAGTCATTGTATCTGAACTGAAACCATGGTGCTTCTGATAATTACCTATGAATCTACCATCAAGAAACTGAAACTTGTAAGAATGGATGAGGTAGTGAAGGTAAAGGATTAAGCTAAAATAAATGCATAAGCAGACTGAATTAAGGTTTTGCTTTGTTGTTGGCGTGTTGGCTGGGAAAAGATGATGAAAATGGTAAATATTATTGAACTACCGAATGATAAAGCAGGAACTTATGAATTTAACAAGAACAGGAAACTACAAGTGTATCTCGAGTGACAATTATTGCAGTTGCTACAAACAACAAAACTCAAATATCAAATAGTCTAAAACCAGAAAGCAATCAAAGCATCTGATTTCACAGTTGCCCCAGGTTTCCCTCGCTTTGGCTCTTTCGCATGGAAACCTGCAATTTAAAGTTCAGAAGTTTGCTATCGAGATCTAAATAATGATTCCGATGATTAGTCATTGCATTCTTTCCGCTAGCAGGAGGGTGGCGACCATGCCTGCTTCTGGACTGCTTTGGGGAAGCCATGGCTTGACTTTTGCGAGATGAAGAGGATGCCCGGGCAGTACCATGGTTATTCTTCCTTGTGCCTCTGTGTTCTGATTTATGGGGGCGGTCAAATTGATGGCTGCTGATGCCTAGCCTAACTGACCTTTCTGCAGCATCCTTCACTTTAATAGCCTGCCGATTGAAGTAAACCAAATTCGGAAGAAGGCTTTGCAAATGCTTCTTCAGATATTCATCTCCGACATTCTTCTGTGCCGGGTTACCTTCCAAGCTGATGGCTTGCAAGGAATTATAGTTTGCTGCGAGTTGGCCGAGACATTTGGCGGTAGAGATTTTGTTGAAACGCATATCCAGAACCGTCAATTTTAAGAGACGATGAAGACCCTCTACCTCACTTATCTTGTTTCCAGCCAGATACAACTCTTTAAGAGAGGAACAAGAAGCCAAACCTACACAAGATCAAAAATATTGGAAGGTAAAGAGTATGGCTAAGAAAATAGATAGAACAGCTAACCAGTTGCAGTTTGCCTCACATACCATGACCAATTCTAAATATCCGATTGTAGCTTAGATTCAGCACACGAAGCCGAGTAAGTTCACGTAAACCCTCGATGGTGGATATATTATTCCTCGACAGGTTCAACACGTGAAGTCCTCGAGGAAGAGCACCAGCGGTAATCCTTGCTGAAGTACACATATAGATCATGAGATAGCAGGTGATTAAATACAGAACTAATAATATTTGCAGTTTATTAAACTTACCTATTGCATTTCCTGATAGATTAAGCACCTTCAGGCTGACAAATGCACTCAGAAATGGTATAGCAACCAAACCATGATTTTCAAGTTGAGCAGTGGCTGCTGAGGCACTCAAAGAATGTATGTATCTTTTAGCAGCTTCCATACCAGGACTTACCTTAACATCCACCTTTGCAGCAGTCAAACCATTTGAGACAGAAGGTTCCACTTTCACCTGATCATCGGGATGGGATAATTCAAATGTGTCTTCGGGTTCTTCAGATGGGCTAACATGTTGAAGATCGTTTAGCCAATCCTCGATTCGCTTAAAATTAAAATCCATGCCAGTCAATTCATTCTGATACAGAACCTGTGGTTCTTCTTGCAGAGTTTTTGCCTCATCTGAAACTGGCACTATCCAGTCTTTTGCTGATGCAGAACAGCTATAAGATTCAATGCCCTCATAAGAACTTTCAAAGTTATTTTTATGATTTTTGTGCACGCCATCATCTTTTTCTTGTTCTTGCATCACTTCAGTATAAACACCATGTATTGAAGTCCCCTTTTGTCTCATATAAACATCCTCGGAGGATCTTGTACGACGTGTCGAATATTTAGGAGAACGAACACCAGAAATGAGTGCTGAAGCAGCAATGTTTGGCATCGAATGTGATTTTACAATCCCATGTGCATTATTGGAATACTCATAATGCAAAGATAAATTAGAGAAATCATGGCCATCCTTCTCTGAAAGCTGAGAGTCTCCTATAGAGAAAACCTGTTCAATATTAACATTGTTAGAGCTTACTTGAACAGATTCTGAGCATGGATCATTTTGGCTCTCTACTGTATATTTGTTGCCATCTTCAACCAACCCGTGGTCGTGAGAATCAGAAGAAAATCCTTGATCAGTATCGTCATCCGTATCAATTTGTCCAGGAACTCTTCCTTCCAGGTAAAGACCACTTCCAAGAGACATACTCTTCTTAAAACAGTGTGGACTCTGAAGGGACCTGGAACTGCTATCAAGATCGGTTTTGTCTCGTATTTCTAATGTTTTTTCTGCCTCGGGCAAGAATGGCTCCATGCTTGTATCTTTAATCGACTCCTTGCTGGCTTGAACTTGAGAAAAATCTTCTAAAATCGTATGCATCACTTCAACAGATGGCTGAGCAGTTTTCTGATGACCAAGTGGATACTGGAGTCAGGAAACACTACAGTATACAACCCGAATTTAACCGAAGTTTTCAAAAACCAGAAGTAAATCCCGGACTTACCTTAGGTTTCTGGCTTCCGGTGTGAGCATTGAAGCATGAAAATCTAACCATCGTGGTGATACAGATTAGCACTACATCCACAGTTCCACACAAGACCTACCTTCTTGTGTTACACAGAAAGCTATAAACTTAAAACTACTTTTATGTCTGTAATGATTAAGGTTCAAAATCTGGAGGAAAGCACCTAATTCTACTACCGTGAACAAAAAATGACAAGCTTCAATCAACTTCAAGGTATTTTAGAAAATACCGACATTAGCCGTAATCAAGTGAAAGACCCTCTGAAACCCTCCGCAGTCTCCAGATATGGCTTGATCTTGATCTCCTTAAAACACAAAGCAGAATCAGCTCTTTCTTGTCCCCCCACACCCACCTTGAGGTGCGAGAAAATTTCAGTTTCGTAGCAGCTGCCAGAGTGAAAAAGAGTCTTCTACAAATAGGAAAACAGAATTCCTAACGAGCATAAGAAACACCTGCCTGCCTGCCTGCTTGAAAATGATAGTAAAAGGATTACATAATCTACAAAGTAGATGTCCAAGCAGAATAGTCTAAGCCAAGTAATGAATTCAGCATGAAAACCGCAGATTGTTAGTCTCTAGGAGACTTTCAAATTGTATAATATTGACTCTAACAAGATCCACTTTTATTCAATATGTCCCTTCAAGCCATTCAAACATCCTCAAAAACATCAATTATAAAACCAGAACAAAATCTCCAGATACAGGAAAGAGATAATGAAATCAAACTATGTACGAGAAAACCAATCAACCAGATTGTACATCAAATACGACCAAAACCAATGGTCTAATGAAACACAACCGCAATCAGCTAACTTTTAGGATCAAAACGAAAATACCAATGGAAAACTAACCCAAAGAACATCAAAATAACTTAATCCCATCATGAGTTAGCTCTCATTCTATGCACATGAACCCAGAAAAAAGAAAGAAAGCAGGTGATTCAGAACAACAAAGATCCAAAATATAACACGAACATGAAAGAACATTCAAAACCAACCGGCCATGAAAACACCCAAGAACGAAAACCATCCAAATAACATTAGAAAAAAAACAACAAAGACCATTAATTTATTAGGAATCATTAACCCAAAAAAGAAAAAAAAAAGGTTTTTACCTCTCAATAGCCAGATTAATTCAAGCAAAGGACTGGTATTTTTTTCTTAAAAACGTGAGAAGCTGCTTGCTTCAGCAAGAATATATAAATAGAGAACACAATAAATAGCAATCACGTTGGTTCCTGACTATTACCTTTTGTATTTGTTAGCTACAAATTTGTGAAAACCAAAGTTTATTTGTTTCCTTTGAATGAACGGCGGAAAAAAGGTTTAAACTTTAATGCTTACCCTAAGCTTTTACGTTGATTTTTATAACGCAAATCAATGGCCCTGATTTTTGTTTTTGTTAAATATTTAATTTTGTTATTTTTAACAGCCACATGTGAAAAGGATGAGGAAGGAAGGAACGGATCCTTTGTCTTTGGGGCAGATGAAACGAAGAGGAAGCTGAGAGAGATCTTTCCTTGAGATGAATACAAAAAGAATAGAAATGGAATTCAAAGCAACACAAATTATTGGTCAAGACTTAATTATTTTTTAATTTTTTTAATTAGCTAATAATAATTACAGTAATATCTATTTTAAAATATGTTCGTGTGATTTTTTAAAATTTATCAATACTCGTATTCTATAATTATATAAATTTTGATTATATGTAAAGTCGTATAAATTAAGACTCAACCGACTATAAAAAATAATAATAAAAAGGGGACGGTATTAAAAAAATGTTAAGCTCGAAATATGGATTTAAATAAAATAAATTCGTTTAAAATACAGGCCGAACTCAAGTTTATAGAAATATTTAATATAATAAAATATTTAATAATCCGATCTTTTTTAAAAATATTTTCAACATCAAATCTATTTTGATATATATTAGAAAGACTAATTTAAATTTAGGACGGACACATGATTTTATATAAAAGGTACAAACTGTTATAAAATTATACTAAAAATTTAAAAGGTGTGAACTTAACATCGATAAAAATATAATAAAATATAATTAAAATACATAAATTATACGAGAGTTTAAATTTTTAAAAAATGTGACTGTTCCTCCCGAAATTTTTTTATATATTCGAAACATTTTATGTTGATAGTGTACATTATGAAGACACTTCCATATCAAGGCATCTTCTAAGCAAACTTTCCACAACCAAACATAGTGTATGGTATGAAGGACATTGATTCTTTACGTGAAAAAAGCAACCTTAAATTATTGTAATAGTTTAGAGTTTATAGATTCGAATGCGTTTAATTGTTGAATATTTGAAAAGTTTATAAGGTTAATACGTGAATAAAAACCTTAAATTTTATCCCTTAAAAATAC
Organism: Abelmoschus esculentus; assembly: GCA_035048815.1. Lineage (NCBI taxonomy): Eukaryota > Viridiplantae > Streptophyta > Magnoliopsida > Malvales > Malvaceae > Abelmoschus > Abelmoschus esculentus. The sequence goes on along the minus strand of JAUCBN010000031.1, from coordinate 1,336,088 downwards.
AATTATTTTTAATTTTTTATAATTTAGTCCTAAATTATATATCATAAACCTTATTTTTAATATAAATCATAAAAATATATATAATTTAAAGGCAGACAGTTTCCTTCCGACCTCGGATAGTAATAAAGAGAGGTAGCAGAGACAGACATTAATGTTCGAGTGTTTGTGTTTCAGTAGGGTTAGGTTAGGTTAGGTCTTTATATTTATATCATCTCCTCTAACCTTCATTTTCTATGGCAACATTTTCTTGACTCACGTAAAAACATTAATTACATCTTACAAGTGGAAGATCTTTTGCATGCAGGCATGCATGCAGCTTACAAATGTCTTTGATCTCACATTTATGTATTATGAATGTAATAATTAATAAAAAAATATAAAGTGGGATGTAATTAAAATATTATCGAATATCGAGAGAATTAAATTAATTAATTTAAAAACATATTAAAATTTTTTTTCTTATAAAATATTTATCATTAATTTTTTATATAGTTTTAAGAAGAAAAAATTTATGTAAGAGACGATAAGAAGAGTCTTATTTATAAGTTCAATTCTCTCCCACTTTTGTTTAGAACCATTGAAAGAAGGCATTTACAAGTAAATTATAGACCATTGCTTTGATAGCTTCATGCTGTAGCCAGACAAAATAATTTAGAGTTCAGTGAGCCATTCCTTTGGCATATCAAATATTCCTTTAAAAGGATTTCTAAGGTTGTGTTCAGTATTAAAGGTATAAATTTAGGTTTGGGTGTAAATATTCGTTTGCAGAAGTTAAAAAATTTAATTGTTCTGAAATGGTCGTTTAGGACGGAAAAATTAGTTGTTGAACATATGTTTATAACCAGACGTGAATTGTTTAGGGTTGTTATTGTTATCGGTGGTGGACATTTACCACTGTAACATCAACCAAAAACGCAGTTTAAGTTTTTTTTATTATTTAAAAGTCGAAAAGTTTATTAACTCAACAAATAACTTTAGTAGAAGATGATATATTTAAAAATAACAATTTTTAAAAATATGAGTAAATGTTATCATATAATCATATTGATATATTTAAAAAATATAGATTTTTAAAATAAATTATATGTACAAAATAATCGATCATAATCAATGTTTCTCAAACGGACGGATTATCGAACGAAGAAACAATAACATTATAAGATCACCGTTTGGGCTGAAGCTTTTAATCCATCAACTAACCATTAAAACCAAATTGACTGTTATTTCCTCTACTGAAAACAGCCCAAAAGGTGAAAAATTCCACAAAGGAAAGCCCAACTAGCATTTCAGTCTTTACTCTTTCGGACTAGCAATGATTGATCAACAATGGCGTCCAGGTTACCTTTGCTCGGGAGAATCTCTAAGCTTCTCAAAGCTAAGCCTTCGGCACCCGTCCGATCTTCACGCCATTCACCTGCTCTGCGTTTTCTTATTCCACAAGCTTCAACACCTAATGATTCTCCTTCTATAAGCTTCTGTTCTGGCCCTCTTAATCTTCCCCAGGATTCTCAAGGACCTGCACCCATTGATTATCGGTAAATATTCAATCTTTCTGATTACCCATGATTTTTTATTAGAAAGAAATCATTTTTAGTATGACCCTTTTGTCTAATTATTACTGTGGTAACAGTTCGGTAGTACCGGAAGATGAATTTCATGGATTAGCTAATTCTACAATCCATAACCTTCAGGAAAAATTAGAGGTAAGAAACCCTTTTTAAATTTAAATAAACCCCTTTTTTCTTAAAAAAAATAGTTTTGGTTTTTGGCAGGAATATGGTGATGTTGTTGAACTTGATGGTTTCGATGTAGACTATGGGGTAAGTGTTAAAAACTTGTTTGTTGGCTTTGGAAGTCACTACCCTTCTTTATGGAAGCTAACACATTGTTTGGATTTAGTAGAATGAAGTGTTGACACTAAAACTCGGGGCTTTAGGCACTTATGTGATGAATAAACAGACCCCTAATAGACAAATTTGGCTATCATCTCCTATAAGGTATAGTTGTTTCTTGTTCTGCTGTATTTTGCGTTTTGAGAATCTTGGATTTGGCATTGTTTTATTTGGAATTGAAGGTGCTGTACTCTTTGTATTCGACTCTTCTTGAGCCGGATATGATTCTCATTTAGTCTTCGTCACATTGCTTCGCAGCTTAGTTTCTGTTGTTTTTATACGAAGTTCGTACAACTAAAGTCGAGTATATAAACATAATTTGTTATTTATTTAGTGATATAAGATGAAGTTAATCAAAGAGTTGGGATGTAATTATCACTTGGCTGTTAATTTGGTTTGCTGAAGTCCGAAGACTTCAGATGTATAAGGAAGTTGGATTAGCTGCCAAAAGAATGTTATTTTGTTTTGAAACTTTTCATGTAATAGAGTTCAGCTGGCTATTACTTTGTAAAATGAAATGAAAAGTTATCTGATTTCGGACCTGGTTGAGCTTCCACTAGTCATTGTACGAGTAAATGTGATGCCTTGTAATAGAGTCCTAATCTTCCGGATCATTGACGGGTATATATTTATAAAAAGTGAGGTGTACAAGTAAAAATCGATTAACTGATTTGGTTGCCTTATGAAAAGATTTAATTCAACATTCTTCATGTTTATCTGTATCGGTTAATCAACAAGTTTCTTCTTTTCTTGAACTTACATCGGTACATTCAAATTGCTTTGAAGTGTTATATTCATATGATTTTGTGCTTAGACTTTAGCCGACAACAATGTTTAGTTACCGACACTTTGTCTTAAGGTGCCTCTGTGTGTGCTTGCCCAATTTCTTTGTGATAATCATATTTCTTGAAACATACATGATGTTTTATGTGCAGTGGTCCATCCAGGTTTGATTGGGATCATAATGCTCAAGCTTGGGTTTATCGACGAACTAAAGCAAATTTGTTGAAACTACTGGAAAGTGAGTTGGGGCAACTTTGTGGTAAACCAGTCAACCTTTCATAGACTTTTGTAGATCCGATGACGTTTGCATAATCGACCTTCAAAGCTTATTTCACTACTAAAACGGTATGCCTCGATTATCTCATGATTCTTAAACCTCCCTCATGGGATGTATTTTACAGAAGTTAGGACTGGTCCCCAATAAATTATTGATCAACAGTATGTTAAGACCCTCAACTGCTTTTCCCCCAACTTTCATTGCTGTGAGGGCCGAACCCTGTTAACCCTGATGACCGGTATATCGGCCATTATATCTGTTTACCTGCTACTCGGTGCTTGCTTGATTGTCCCTTTATCAGTTACCCCATTTCATCCTCATGATTGTAGCTTCTCTTGAGAATGTGGATATCATTGTTCTTGTAACCGGTCACCGGATAAAGTAGCCTGAGCAACTTTATCGACATATAACCACCAACCTACAAACATTTTAGTCAAGTTCTGTGATGAGTAGCATCAATTGGAACAATTAGGTAAAGAGCTGATGGCTAGTTCATGTCATTGTTCGAACAATTAGGTGAAGAATTGAGTTACTTGCTTTAACCTAACGTTTGATATGATAAGAATTTTTATAATTTAAAGGTAATTTTGTTCATATAATAATAATCTCAAATCAGTAATGTTGTCATATTTTGTAAAATATGAAAAGATAATTTTGTTAGAATAATAATCTCGAATCAATAATGTTGTCATCACTCAAAGAATTATAACTTTATCGATAACCAATTAGTTTAGTAAAATAAATTATTTTTTAAGTAAAATTAAATGTTTGAATTCTGATATAAATTGAGTCGAATGATTATCTTTATAATGAGTTCTTGTAACATAAAATTTAAATTGGTCGGTTAAAAAATTAAATACCGATGTTAATAAGAAAAACGTCAGTATATATAATACGTATATAAGCAGTCGTTCTTCAAGAAAAGAAAAAATATAAGCAGTCGTTGTCTATGATGGTGAGGTCCTGATCAGCACTAAGCAGCAGAATCCTAAGATCAAAGCACCAGCCCCCACCTGTACTTGCCAAGATCTTTTAACTGGCGCTCAACCACCACCACAAAACACTCCACGCCCCCACGCCAAATCTCTACGCCACACAAACTAACAACCACTCCATCATCTTCCTTTTTATCCAAGTGATTAGCCCCTATACTGAAACCTATAACCACGGACGAATCAAGTAAAATAATTTTGAGATAAATCTTATTTTATGAATTTTTTTAATATATTTATTAAATTGAGTCGAGCTATTTGAGTTTATTTTAACTAAAAAATTTAAATTATTCAAAGTTTTATTTTAACTCAAACTTTAATGAATTTTTTAAACCCGAAATATGATTCAAATCATTTTTTTGTGTCGAGTAAAAAAGTCCATTTTTTAATGGAGCCGGATTTTATTCACCACTATTTAAAGCAATTTCAAATTTTAAAAACTACAGCTGATTAATCAATTCACAACCGTACTTAATTAATCTAATTGTCTGGTTATAGCTAAGCAACTCCTTTGAACCACACTTTCTACTTGAGGATCACATTTTTTTGTCTATATTTTATTTTCTGTGGGTCGATGGATTTGACTATGGTTTCGTATAATTAAATTGTTGTATGGGAAAGTAAATGATATTTTGGTCTCATATTTTAAACGGCTTCCACCATCTGATGTTGATGGGCGGCCGTAATCTCAACTGTCCACACACACAAAAATAAAAGATACAAAATCCATTGGTTAAGACTTGATTGCATTCAATATTTAGAGGTGCTGGACCAGGCGGTTCCCAGATATTTTGCATTCAAATTAAAAAAAGAGACATGAAAATTTAATAAAAAAAGAAGAGCAAAATTAAAAACTCTAAGAGACATGAATGCTTTTATCCCAACACCATTTGTTTTGAAGGTAGAAAAGATTAAAGAAAAACAGGAACATCATTGTGATTGGAAATGTTTGGGAAATGGACATACAGTCCAGTTTCGGGATGCTAACTGTAGTGGGACAATCGGCCACCCAAAGGGATCAAGCCGATGACATTCATCAGTCGTCCCACTAGCAACCACCATCCTATATTGACCAGAGTTCTGCCATAAAATGACCCACACACTAGGTGGTACCTCAACTTGGCTATGAGAAATCACTCAAAAAGGACAAGACGTATGTGGACAACGTGAAATGAAATGTTTGTTTACATATTAGGCAATACACAACAAGCACATGCACCACACTCATGGCCCACAACTTGCTTGTTTCAGTAGAAGATGCGTTTACAACTTACAAGTGAATGACACGCACAAGTCATCCTGTCTATGCTCAAAATACAGTTTAGAAAAGATTTCAAGTTGGTATACGTGCCTGGTGAGATGGCCAGCCAGCTTTATCAGTGGTTGTGGTTCAAAGAATCAAGGACAGAAGCTTTATCTGCACCTCCACTTGCCTCACACATCCTTGAGGCTGCTAAAGAAACAACATTAATCTGGTTAAAGAATCAGAGCAAGAAAGAGATCACACTTTGTTGTTGGAGTAATCAGCACTCTTGAAATTTCTTGGATTATTGGTACAAATAAACACACACTACAGGCCTACAGGGGTGTCAACATTCCTATCAATGGCTATTGTTAGAATTGGTCAGCTAAGATCAGAAATAGCACGCCAAAACAACCCAAATCGGAAGGTTAAGAGATTACAATTACGAAAGATTTTTAAGACATTTTACTGGATTTTCTCACACACTAAACTTTTTTTTCTCCTAATGTGTGTCTACACAATCCTGCTTCTCGGATTGAAACTGCACCGGTTTGATCTGTTGTTGTTTCGACAGCCTGGAATCAACCGAAACGGCTTCATGCCTTCATCCTCTTTTCTGTAAACCGTACCTCCGTTTAGGAGATAAACGATCTGCATCGTCCTGTTTAACAATAACGAAAAGGATCATTAACTTTTGATTTCATGAAAGAGATTAAACGACCCGAACGAGGAAGTAATTCAAGTAAAACGAAAAGAAATTAAAACTGAACGGAGATCGCAAGAGAAAACAAACCTGAGAGTGAAGATCTGATGCATTTTCTCTTGACCTTTTCAATGAAAAAAAATTCGTTGATCTCGAGACTTCTCTTTCACCACCGGAATAATCTCCGCTACTAGAAGAACTGGACGCCGGCGGAGGTGTATCCGCTACTGCTGACCACGGCACCACCTGATTATCTCCATCCTCCACATCATCTTCAACCGACACGTCATCATCGGAATCACTTCCTCCATCATCGTCGTTGAGAGCACCGTCACCGTCATTTTCCGCCTCGCTCTCTTCTCGATCGCCGCAGTCAACACACCTCTCGCAAACGGATACCGTGTGACCGAGCTTAGAACCAGTGGCTCTCCACGGAGTAAGAGACTGACAAGCGTGACAGAAAAGACACCTCGCATGTCTCGCCACGAGGAAGTTGGCTCCATGGACTACAGCATCACAATCCCAGCACAAACTGGCTTGATCCGACTCACAATACGTCGTCGCCGCCAACTTGCAGAGCTCACACCTCTTCATCTCCTTCATCAATTAAACCAAATCAATCACAAAAGATATTCTCACTTTCTCCTCCTTTCGTTTTCTCAACAGAATTCTTACGTTTCCTAATTTTCTCTCCTAATTCAGAAAAAAGGATAAAAAAACAAACCAAATAACTCCAGTGGCTTATAGAAACACCCTTGCCTTTTGCTTTAAATTACAAGTTTACCTCTACAATTCCCAACTTGTTATCCTCCCCGAGATTGAACAACCACCCCTAGTTTAAACTAATTATATTTTTCCTAATTCAAAATACATTTTCACCCTCCGGTTCCATTTCAAATTACCATCCGTTTCAACTCATGGGTTGGCTTTTGGATGACGAGATTTGATTTATATATTAACATAAAAAAGAAAAATAAAAAGGGGTAAAGTTGTCAATTAAGGAAAAGGTACGGAGGAGAAGAAAATCTGGTCGTGGGAGTCTAGTGTGTTTTTGTGTGAAGAAGGAGCGGAAAAGCAAAGGGTGTGGTTCAACGTCCTGCCACGTGTCATGATTTAAGAGCGTAAGGCCAAGTCTATTTTTTAGACTTATTTAAATTTAAATAAAATACAATAATTATATTTTTAAAACGATGACGTGTCGGTCGGGAGTGGAGATTTGAATTCGTTTAGCTGGCATTGATCCAAGCAGAACTAAGGTTTATCCACGTGGCATGATACGATTACGGCTTGGGTCCCACGATACTGAGATATTTTTATTTTTGCTGTTTGGAGTGGCCAGCAATCAATTGTAACCAAGCTTATTTACCTAATTAATCGGTTAATGCGAGTTTTAATACTATAATAACATGACTGTTAGCGGCTATTTTTCAGTTTCCTTTAAAAATAATAAAAATATCTTTTAAGAAAATACTAAATAGAGAAAATAAGTACTTGGTAGTACTAAATCAAGATTGGTTTACATTTATAATTATCGTCCTCACAAAATTCAAATAAAATGGAATGGGTAGAAAAATTATTGGCTGCCATTACACACTATAATTGAGTTTAACTGTACGACCGACTAATCTAAATCAGATATTATATTGTATAAATTTATTATATGAGAATTTTTTTTAATTTAATTTATTTTATTTACAATATCAAAATTCGAATTCACAATCTTAATTAAAGATCTAATACTTAATCTCACTAAACTAACGAGTTATCGATAATAAGTCAACATTTTGATGCAATATTATTATCACTGTTTATATATAATTAGTATTCTGGTCAAATTCTAAATAAACAAAATATTATAATAAATTATAAAATGATTTAACGGGTTGGTTTAAGTGATGAATAACTTAGAGTATGTAAAAAAAATTATCAGAAGATTTGTCCATCAAAATTAACTATGTGACGTGAGGTGATCTGAATTAATCAGGATATAATTTTGAAGAATTGGGCTCGAAACCTATGAAGCATCAATATGTGGCTCGTCTAAAGACTGCAAAGGTGAACCCGTAGAGTGATTCGGTAGTAAAAGATGATGTACTTCGTTCGGGTGACCAGGGACCTTGAGAGAAAAAGAAGCCACCATATTTGATATTCCTAGGTGTAACCATGGCTATATTGGTGTTCATCTTGTAGTCATGCTATTTGGTCATTTTTTTGTTCATCACTGGGGAATGATTTAGCAGAACAGTTATTACAGCAAGCCTGCGATGAAATCGAATCTCAGGTTTGTTAATGTCGGACTCTTATGAGTACACGAAGACCCGAGCCAGCGTCCCACCATGTCGTATTTGTATCAAAAAATAACTCAACCCCAATACTTGAAGAAGAAAACCAAGGGCAAAGACTTTTTATAGCAAGAGTCAATGGCAGCTACTGGTTTGGCTTGGCCTTTTATTTGTCACTATTGAGACAGTGATTGGACGAGAAAAGATGAAAATGAATGGAAAAGTTTACACGATCATACAAAATTTATCCAACACAGTTCTAGTAGCATATGTACACAGAGCATAGGAAAGAAATTATTTTCTGCAGAAGATGATTGGAAGAACCTGCTATACACTTTTGATATTATCTGCTCTTCATGGCTGCTTTGCTAGAGATAGTATAACAGTAAATTTTAGTGTAGCTGATGGACAAACCATTGTTTCAGCTGGAAATAGATTCGAATTGGGGTTCTTTGGCCGATCCGGAAGCTCGAATGTGAAGAGATATGTAGGGATATGGTACACCTCCAATCCAAAAGCAGTTGTGTGGGTTGCTAATAGAGAAAAACCACTTCCAGATAAAACTGGGATTTTACATGTTGTGGATGGTAATCTCAACTTATCCGATGAGAAACAGAATGTTTATTGGTCGACGGATCGCCGGTTTAAACGTTTGAACATCAATTTACTTGTGGTGAAGCTCAATGATACTGGTAACTTAATTATGTATGATAGTGATAGGTTAGGGAAAAACCTATGGCAGAGCTTTGATTGTCCAACAGATACATTTCTTCCTGGTATGAAGATGGATGGGAATTTAGTTTTAACTTCATGGACCAGTGAAGAAGATCCAGCACCAGGAAACTTTATGTTCAAGCAAGATTCGCAAGCAAGTCGATTGGTTGTCATGAACAAGAGCATCATGTACTGGAGATCATGGCGAGAGTCTGGTGAAATCTTTGGATTAGTCAACAACTTGAGTTCTAGTGGGGATAACATACAAGTTCACATGAATGAAAGACTGGTAATGAATTTCACCGGAGATTTGCAGTACTGGAAGTTCGATTCGGAGATGAAAAACGGGTCATTGAAATGGTGGGAGCCAAGAGATAGATGCAGTAAGTATAATTACTGTGGGAAGTTTGGCATCTGTAATGTCAACAAGTTACAATGCAAATGTTTACCAGGTTTCAAACCTACACTCTCAGAGGAATGGAATGCTGGAAATTTTGAAGAAGGTTGCTCGAGAAACTCTCCATCACATGGGGATTACTTCTTGAGCTTGAAAAGGATGAAATTGGAATATACAGATTCTTCATTCATTGTTAATAGTGAAAAAGAATGTGAGGTTGATTGCCTCCATAACAGCCAGTGCCAGGCATATTCAATAAATGGCAGTGAGAGGTACAGGCAACTTTCATGTTTAACATGGACAGAGGAACTCAAAAATCTTCAGGACGACCAAATCGATGGATACCATCTCTATGTCCGTTTGCCACTGTCCGATTTAGGTACCTTACTCTTCATTTTTAGCATAGATCAATACTTGTTTTCTGTTGGCTAATTTAGATCGGATTCTATAGACAATCCACATAGCATAAATCGAGATAGATATCACTTCAATGTATACAAATCTGTTACAATTTTAACAAATGCAGCAAAAAAGACATTGTTGTTCTTCTCCAATCTGATGCTGCAAATTGCAGCATTCAGAAAGTTATGACCTCTTGCAGGAACAATTACCATCAACTCGGAAGTAAAAGCTCGAGTTAACTGCATCTATTGTACTTTGCAGAATCAACGATTAGAAGTTGTGAACCTTGTGGCACAAACTTGGTCCCTTATCCCCTGAGCACTGGATCAAGTTGCGGCGATCCTATGTACTTCGGCTTCTACTGTAATAATGTTACGGACCAACTAAGCTTTATGACAGCCAGTGGCACTTACATTGTTACCAATGTCAACCCCGAGGCACACATATTTGTTATCAAAATGCAGTCCAAAGAAACAGTTAATTGTAATGCTATGCAGTCGTCAGGAAGAAAAATTCTGCAGCTCAATCCATCATCGCCATTCAATGTGACCAGCAATTGCAGCAGTGATGTTGGAGACTTCAGTACCGATTCTCCATCGAATGGTACAATTTTTGTAGAAATTAGTTGGAAGCCACCATCTGAGCCAGCATGTAATGTATCTGCCGATTGCAAGGACTGGCCGTTTTCAGCCTGCAATGAAACAAGAAACGGACATAAACGCTGCCTCTGCCACCCTACCTTTCGCTGGGATGGCTCAGCTTTGAATTGTACTCCAGGTTAGGATTAATTTGACAGCAGACAGATTCTGAAGCACTCTTGGCATGACATTTTTTGACCTATTTTGTGCTGGTTTTCTTGCAGTAGCTAAACAATCAGAAGCGTCTTCGAATAAAGGCAAGGGATTCCCTCTTATCCTTGTAGTATCTCTGCCAATTGCATTGGCAGTTTTGTGCAGCATAGTTTCGATATACTTCTGGAGGAAGAAAATGGTAAAAAGGAGAGGTTAGTGTGGACATTAGAGCATTTTTACATTGTCAATATCCAATTTCTTCCACCAAATTGGATCGAAGAAAAGATATGGTATTTCATATGCAGTCAATTTTTAACAAAGGGTTGTTTGTTGTATCATTCTTGGATTCAGCTAAACAAAGAAAAGCTCATCTTCATCGGTACGACACCGAGAGAGGGGTTAAAGAGCTGATGGAGTCGAGCCATTTTGAAGGAAAAGATGGGACTGGCATAGACGTGCCTTTCTTTGATTTCGAAAGCATACGAGCCGCAACAGAGAATTTCTCAGATGAACACAAACTTGGAAAAGGAGGGTTCGGGCCAGTCTACAAGGTACATTTTTGCAGACCTTCACATGTTCATACAATTTTTTCTTAGTGGTGCTATTAGAGTTACAAAAGGCTAATGACTATGATCCCAGGGTAAGTTTCCAGGAGGTCAAGAAATAGCTATAAAGAGGCTGGAGAGTGTTTCCGGACAGGGCTCGGATGAATTCAAAAATGAAGTTGTGTTGATTGCTAAGCTTCAACACCGGAATCTAGTGAGGCTATTAGGCTACTGCATACGAGGAGACGAAAAGATTCTACTATATGAATATATGCCCAACAAAAGCTTAGACTCTTTCATATTTGGTTAGCCATTGAAACCTTGTCTTATTCAATCCAGATTGACTATTTTATAGGGTACTCACTGATATACATGTTATGGTCTTCGATGTCGAATTTTAAAGACGAATCGCTTAGCCTGCAATTGGACTGGGGGACACGGTTCAACATCATTTTGGGAGTCGCCAGAGGATTGCTTTATCTGCACCAAGATTCTAGGCTGAGAATCATACACAGAGATCTGAAAAGTAGTAACATATTACTAGACAAAGAGATGAATCCGAAAATATCTGATTTCGGCCTAGCACGGATGATCCAAGGAAAACAAACCGAAGGAAGCACACGTAGAGTAATTGGAACATAGTGAGTTCCTAATTTTTCTTATCTGCTGCTGCAGGAATCAGTTCCTTTTTTCCAGCTGCACTTCTAATTGTAAAGATTGTTTTAAAATGCAGTGGATATATGGCGCCGGAATATGCATTAGACGGAGTTTTCTCGGTAAAATCAGACGTTTTCAGCTTCGGTGTAGTGGTGTTCGAGATCATTAGTGGGAAAAAGAACATGAGGTTTTATCATGTGGAAAATACCCCAAGCCTCATTGCTTATGTAAGTAGAGATGAACGTTCCATTCTCCCATGCCATATACTTCTGTTACAATTGCAATTGTAATTGATGCTGCAGGCATGGAGATTGTGGCAAGAAGGCAAGGTGTTCGATTTAACAGACGAGACATTGCGGTCAAGTTGCGACACGAGTGAGGTGTTGAGATGCCTGCATGTCGGCCTGTTATGCGTGCAGGAAGATCCTGGCGAACGCCCCGACATGTCCAACGTTCTTGTCTTGCTCAGTAGCGGAACTGCAAGCCTTCCGGTTCCTAAGCAACCGGCTTTTCTGACGAGGAGAACACTTTCTAGCACAGCTTCCACGTCTAGTAAGGCGGAGACTTATACCGAAATCACTGCATCTGTTGAAGAAGGCCGATGATCCTTAAGTCTCTCGTGACATAAATATTGTGTGTTATCATGGGTCAAATTCTATCAATAGTATAGTCCCTGCACTATATATAAGTTGTTGATTGAGTACTCATATTTTACAAAAGCTTTATAAATAGTCCTTATACTTTATGAGTAGAGAAACATGTACAATTGTTCCCAGGCGTTGGTATATGTGGAAATCAGACAAGGCAATGGACTTGTTGGATCAGACACTGCGTGAGAGTTGCAAAGCAGACGAGCTTCTAAATTGTCTGAACGTAGAGCTGCAGTACGTACAAGAAGACCCCATCCATCGTCCGATCATGTTGCATGTGCTCTTCATGCTCAGCAGCGAAAACGGTTCGGTTCCGGCCCCAAAACAACCGGCATTCATGGTCAGGCAATGCCTGTCTAGCAAAGCTTCTTCGTTTTTTAGTGATATGGACTGCCATTGGTTTTGCAACTGTTGTGTTCAAGGATCATATTTTATTTTCAGGTAAACTACATAAATGGTCCCCCAACTATACCCTAATTATCTTTTGTATCCCTCAACTATCATAAATTACAAATTGGTCCAATAACTTAAAAATTATAACAAATTGATCCAATGCCGTTAAAAAATTAACGGCTGATGATGTGTCAATTAATATAAATAGATATAATTATATTGTAACACCCCGACCCGGATGTCACATTGGGCCTCCGGCTCAAAACCTGTATTTTAAAATTCTTTCGAAAGCCCAACAATTAAAATCCAATTCAAGTCCAAAATACTATTTATAAAATCCATTTAAGTTAAAACGCAAGCCCAAAATAATATAAGATAATCAGAGCTCCAAAATATTACAAACCATTAAAACATTCGACCCAAATTAAAATAACAGAGTTACAAAATACATAGGGTCCAACCAAGTACTAGCCCACTAATCTATAAATGTACCCTGACATAGGTCGATGTTGAAATCCAAACCTCGATGGTGCTCCACGAACTGGCTTCCGCTAACCTACGCACAAAAACACATTTCGAACGCTGAGCTACTAAAGCTCAGTGGGTACGCCGAACTCGGCCAACATCATGCATATCATAAGCAGTAAAGCATAACATATAAAGATCGTGCATGAAATGATGATCTAGCATGCTTGCCTACCACATGGCATAAACAATGTATATTATCGCACACAGCATATACATGTCACATCACAAATAACACACAAGAGTGAGGCCCGCGTCCACACAGCATCGGGATCCTACACTCAAGATTGAGGCCGCCCTCAAATCCTATGCCCGGAATGTTACATCGGACATCTTCGAACGAGGCCGCCCAACGTTCGGAAAGGGGTAGAGGCCGCCCAACCAACCCCATGCTCGGAATGTTACATCGAACATCTTCGAGTGAGGCCGCCCAACACTCGGAATAAAAGTCTTCAAACATCATCCGACATGTTACATCAGATGGCCTTCGACATGTTGCAACACTTATGGATATCCGAATTTCCAACAAACAAGGACTCGAAACACATAAACGATCCACCTAGGATCCTCACAACAAAACATATCAAGGCCTAACATAACTTAGACTTTCGAGGTTAATATCATCAAATTCATGTTTATAATTCATTGCATTGATTATAAGATTCATTACAATATTTAATTCTCTTTTCGAACCTCAAACGAAGCTTATCTTGTTAAGTTCTTGCAGGGGTATCGATACCCTTATATGGGGGTATCGAACCACCTACCTCGATACCTACCCAAAGAAGGTATCGAACCATGGGTATCGATACTAGTATCGATACCCTTTGACCATTTTCAAAGTCAACAAAAGAGGACCCTCCAGCATCGATACCGGCATCGATGCCATTATGTCACTGGAGGTCCCGGTATCGAACCATGGTTCAATACACCTGGCCACTTAGCCTATTTTCACTCATGGGTATCGATACCGGTAGCCCGTGTATCGATACCCCTGCACGAAATGCTGGTCTGCACTTAGAAATTTCTAGGGATTCTTCTCAAACATTAATCTATTCTATTCTAAAGTGTTCTTACTCATTCTTAGAAAGGTTTCAAGTGTTTTAACATTATTTTCAAGCCATCAAACACACAATTACGAAATTCACCATTAAAGACCCAAAAGCTCAAACCAAGCATTCATACATGAATTTCTATATGTTATGCACTCTACCATGAAATGCAAGATAAATAGAAGAGTTGGGAGTACCAACCTTTTGCAGGCAACAACAAAAACGACCTTCCTTCTTCCTCCTTAAGCTTTCTCCTTGCCTTGCCTTTGAGATGGGGCTTCCTCTTTTTCTTCACCAAACCAAACAACTCTTACCTTAGATTGTAGATCTCCTCGAGCCTTAAAACTCTCATACAACCACAAAAACGAAAAACCAACTTAAGCTCTCAAAGATTTCACCTTTTACCTTTCTTTTTCTTTCCTCAAGAATGAAAGATGAAGGGAGAAAAGAGATGAGTAGGGTGATATCACTCTGCAGAGAAACTAATCCCCCAACCTTCTCTTTCATCCTTTTTTGGTAATTACCAAATAACCCTCAACCAACAACTCAAGCCCAACACAACCACTCAACCCCAACCAAACAAGCAGCCCAACAAGGCCCAAAACCTCTCACTCGGAGCCCAAAACCGAAGCCCAAACTCTCGGGTTAATCCGACACTCGGATCCGAAATCCGGATTGTTACATATATAATTCTAAGCTCCAGATATAAATATTTGCTGCCAGCCAAACAGTATGTCCCCTACTCAGATATAATTATTTCTTATCTCATCTTTTTTTGTTCTATATAACAATAAACTTATTCGACTCAAACCTTAAAAAACAATGAATATGATATAATACAAACTCTAGTGTCAAATAAAATTAAGACAAATTCGAAAGAAATCTACTCAATAAAACCAACTAATAAATATAAAAACCCGAATCCAAAATAACCCGAAACTAAAACTGGTCTGAATTTAAAACGATTCGATATACACAATTGAAAAGTCTAATAATAAACTTATCTAGCCTTTTTGGGCCTGGCTAAAGAAATAATTGAGCCCATACTTTGGGCTTGAATAATAATCTTCAAGAATTATCTTATTTTTATCCTCTATATAATCCGTAAAAAAATAAATTTTAAATATTTTATTTTAAATTTTAAATTTTACGTTATAAATTTTATAAATTAATTTCTAAACTTTAAATTAAATAATATATTCTTAAAACAAAAAGGACAATGCCTATCTTTATTTTTTTTCCATTCTTTTAAAGAAAAGGTTATAATATAAAACTGGTTATAGATATTGGAAATGTTATAGAAAATGGAGCCATAGTTTTCTACCTTCTTATGATTTCATCTTATTCACTTTGACTTCAAAATTGATTTTTCTCCATCAGAATTATGTGAAATATTTCATTTCCAATAGAATATTTCAATAGAAATAATTACTTTTAGGTTGTTTTTTTCCGGAAGGTGAGTCTAACGTACGCTATATCTAGGATAAAGTTAAAAAATATAAATTTTAAAATTTGTCCACGAATTAAAAATATTAGACTTCTTATAATATTTTTAATTAGTTTTATGAGTTTTTTTTTTGTTATATCGATACTTATAAAAATACTAAATATTAGTACTTACAAACTAAATGTTGATACGTATAGAAAATATTGATATTTGAAAAAAAAATCAAAAAATTAACCATAAATATTATTAAAAAAATTTAATATTTTTCATTCGTGAACACATTTCAAAAGAATAAAAATCTTCTACCTCCTGACAGTTCTTCTTTTCATACCTTCTGTTAAAAAATCTTAAAAAAATGAATTTTAAACTCTAATCCAATTTTCTACGTCCTAAACTTTAAACCCTAACCACAACTCTTAATCTTGAACCCTAAACTCTAAACCATTAATTTAAAATGGAGGCATCAACGAAGACACGATCAAAAGATAGACGATTTACACCCCTTTCAAAATATATCGCACTCTAAACTTACCTTTGTGGAGGTCTTCATGAAATTTATAAAGACCAAGCAAAGGTGGCGACAAATGCATGCAACTATTTTTGCTAACAAAATTCTCCAGATATACAGTTTACGTAAAGAAAAAATAAAAATCTTGGAGGACGATAATGGTGAAACAGTAAATGAAAAAGAGGATACGCCTCTGGTTATGACTTATCACAGACATGACAAGAAGAAGAAGACAAGACATCAAATCCATGGTGTCTAGGCGGGGACAAAAGGGTGTTGCACAAACAATATTAACATTATAATCATGCCCTTCACCCTCATGACTTTTTTAGGATCAAAACACAATGATTTATTCAACTTTTTTTTTTCAATTGATGCAATTTGGACCCAATTCCTTAATAACCCTAGATGCAAGCATAATGGTTGATATTAAAAAATTTAAATTGAGGATAAATTTTTTTATGTTAATCTCAAATATTTATTTTCACTCCTCCAATATTTCTAAAAGCCTATAAAACCCCCAAATCCTAGTCTCTTAAACATCTCAATGGAACCAAACCTAATTCAGAGGAGCAGGCAGACAATGAAAAGAAACATATAAAGCAGCATGCTCCTCAAAAATCACAATTATCTTGTTACTATTTAAAATGGAAGCTTGGTCATCCATAAATCTCTCCATTAATGTAACCACCATTGTTATAAGCTGTGCTCCCCACCTCTCCCATTAATCTCTGTCATTGTGGAAAGTTGAAAAGAAAAAACATTGGAAACCTAGATGTCTCTTCTTCGTGTCTGCAATTTTATTTTCCAAAAAGAGTGTTATTATTATTACACAAGTCAAGGGCAAGCCATTGTTGGGTAGCTGCATGTTCCCTTATGCCAGCCAATTTGGTTGCATGAAATGACAGTGATAAGATATATCTCAACCTATTAGAGCTTCATGTGTAGGATCGTCCACAAAAGCTCTTTGTTCAAATCACCTTTGCTTTTTTCAGGCATTTCAATTCGGACAATATAACTTGCCAGAATAATACTGTTGTTGGAACATGGAAGCATCTGATGAAGCCTATGGCTACTATGGCATTTCAACGAATGTGTCTGTTTCTTCATGTGTAGGAGTTTCTAAAAATGCTGAATCTATCAGCTTCTCGACCCTTTCCTTCATCCATCTTGTCAGTTGTCATATGATCTCTAGTTTTGGATTCAAGTGTAAATTCCCACCCAACATCCAACTAGCATTAGGGAAACCCTAATCTATGACATTGTAATAATTTCTATCTCATTTCACTAGTTTGCCGACAATTGATTTATGCATTGTCAGTCTTGATTTCTCATAAAAATACAAATGGGATACCCCACTTGCTCCTATAGATGATCATGTGCTTCATTGCCTTTCTTAGCTTATCACTATAACACAATAAACAAATTCAACCAAACATTCCAAACTAACAACACTATGGTCTAGGGGGAGTCACCTTTGGTTTGTCTGCAAGATAGTTGGTCATAAATCAAGTCGAGACTCGATTTGGAAAATATTTTATCTTCACTTAGCTTATTTGTTCTTATTTAAAAATAAATAATTAATAAATGCAATTTTATATTATATCTCAAAAATACTCTTTTTGATCATTCATCTTTCAAATGTTATAATTGGTTATTAAACTAAATATAAAGGATTAAATATATTATTTTATATCTTTTAGCAATAATTAATAAGTTAGTGACTATTTTATGACCGAAAATTAAATTTTAATAATTATTTTATTATATTAAAACTTAAATAACCAAAATAAACATTTTTAAATTATTTATCGATCCTTTATAAACATTACCTTAAATTAAAATCGAGTTACGAAATGCAAAATTACAAGAATGGTGGCCTAAAAATGCTATAGCAGTTGACAGACAAAGGTTTAGAAACAGTTGGTAGACATAGACAGGTATCCAACACCCACACCCACACACACAAAAATAAAGGATCATGTTAATCGGAAATGACAATCATTTTTTATTGTCTATTCGAAATACATTTCAATCAAAATTTTATCTTTAAATTTTAAAATTATTTATAAAATCTAAAAACTAATAAATTTATGTGTGGTTAACGGACTCGACTTTAAAAAAAATGCGATAAATATATACGTAAAAAGATAATTGTGTCCATGGATGTTCGATGTGATAAATATCATCAACATGGATAGGTCGTATGCTTTTCCATAAAGAACATTTCCATTTTCAAGTAGATTGATACTCTACCATTTCTAGACTGGTGCTGTTAAAGGTACAACAGTGGTTTTGAATATTTGGTTTTTCCTTTTTAAATATCAATGTCAATGATGGATCCAGATCGTCAAATGAAATTTTATTACATCCATGGTCTTGTGAGAGAAAATGGTACAGATTTGTACTCTTTCGGTGTCCACGTAGGAATAGAAATTATACTTGTCGGATTAAAATTCGTAATTATAGGCATATATGTAAAATATACGATGTTATTATAAAATATGATATAAAATTAAGTGATCAATTATGTTAAGCGTGTTATAAGTATTACAGTGTCATGAAAATAAAAGTGTAGACATCTTATAATTCGATGAGGGATCGAATTATAAATACTTAATAGTTGATTATTATATTAACTATATAAGAAGATAGTGGTCCCAAAAATAGGTGAACTTATTTTTTAAAATTTTACATCAATAAAAAATATATTTTCTTGGAAGATCAATAGCAAAGATTTGTGATTTTAATATAAAGATTCAAAATTTTTAATATATTAATCAATAAAAGTATATTTTTGCATTTAATTTATTATTTTTAATGATTTAACATGATTGATTTTGTGTTACTTTTCGTACTCGTTATATTTTGCCTGTCTTAATTCTAACGTTAAGATTATGTTAGAATTTGGTTTAGGATTTTATTTTTATTTTTTACTTTTAGATGATATTTTAACAAGTTCCATCAATTAATTTCTTTATTCGAAACTCAGTCTACTACACATGTAATAAATCAAAGACATATATTTTTAAAAATTAAAACCACATATTATTAAATTACATAAAACCTTTTAAATCTTTAAATTAATTCTAGATACGATGATTATGATATTAGAATGATTAGTATCCCTAAATATAAGATAAAATATAAAGATATCGCACGGAGTACATGGAATAATACAAACCCCGTTCTAACAAGAAATTATTATATGAATTTTACATATCATTTTATTTATAGTTTTATTCATTATAATTCAATTATTTTTATTTTTCTGTCATTAATCTACTTATAATTTTTTTTTGGTAATCACTTAATTTTCATTTACATGATAAAATAATGATTTATATTTTATAAAAAAAATAAAATGATTAAATGTTAGTCGATAATATTATGAATGATATAATCAGGCAAATTTATATTATAAATTTTCCACACAACAGATACCCCAAACCAACTAATTTTGAACACGTGGATGTGAAAGTGACTGTGACATAGGTAAAGGAAACAGCCGGAGATGGGGGCGGTACGTGGGGTCATTCAAGTCAACGACTTGATTGTTACTCTTTAAATCTTTTTTTCCTTATTCATAACATGAAATTATCTCTTGTTTTTAACCCAATGAGCAATTCCAATTGAAAAAAAAAATATTTCAAAAATAATATAAAAAATATCAAATTCTATATAATTAAAAGTATTTAAAATTTTGAAATTTATTATAAATTTTTTAAAAAAAATTAAAGGTCCAAATTAAAAATTTAAGAAATAAAGATAAAATTTGGATTGTAAGCCCACTGATCCCTTAAAACATTTATTTAACTTTTTTTAGTAAGTAAAATGGATATAATTATACACGTAATTATATTATTCGATTTTATAATATTAATTAAAATTTAATCTTATGTAATTTTGTAATTATATTTTGTATTCTACTGGACAAAATTATTTAATTTAACCTATAAATCGACAAGATTATTTAAAAAAGTGATTTAAACACAACCAGATAAAAGTATAAATTGTCACAAATAAAATTAATAATTAAAAAATTATATTTAACCTAAATTATAATAACCTAACTTGACTCCCACGTAACCTAAATTATAATTAACAAATCTTAACCAAACTCCCACATAATTTTCCACCTAACAAATTCCAAACTTAAACATCCAAATTCCATGTACCTCAACCTCATCATTTCAGCCAAGATCTCTTCAACCCTAAACTTATTGTCCTAAACAACCAATCATTGTCCATATTAACTAAAAAACATACCCTAAACATGATAAAAACTGATAAAAAACATGTCCACAAGCCATTTCTTCTGAACAATGAAACAGTATAAAACTGGTAATCCGCTATGCGTCACAAATCCCAGTAGGCACATGATAATCCCATATCTTCCATTTTCTGTAAGCGTACGCAAGCTCAAGTGAAAATGCAGATTGGACGACGTCTGTTTAATTAACAGAATCAATCAATCAGCACTGAGATCTAACTTGGTGGTGCAATCTGATAATAACTTCTGTGGTCATTGATGTAGGATACAAGATTGTATATCCATCGACTAGCTAACTAGCTAGATAGATAGAGAGTTAGGTACCAAGCAACTCAGATATCTTATGGTTCGGAACCGAGTTCTGTACGATAGCAGTAATTTGTGGATGTTGTGTTAATGTCGATGAGAGTACCTTATCGATGGATCGAATGCGACGAAACACGTGCTGCGTTCGAGCATAACTCTGGGGACCAGAGGTGAAAGTCTGTTTTGTTTGTTGTCAATTTCTGGTTGTCAGGTAAAATGAAACTCTATAGTGACTTTTGTATGGACATCCACATCAACTTGAGACAAAGGCTTACACATATAATAATGCAAAGCAATGGAGAATTTGCAATTGCTTTTGTTTTGGGTAATGAAAGTATCTATCAGTCTCAAAAGAAAAAAAGGTTATGGATGCATGATGATCTTATAGTGGAGAATCTTTAAAAAGTTATATTTAAAATTAGGGTATATTATATAAATCATCAGTAAACTATACTCGTAAGTCTATTTTGATCATTGAACGTTTTTTATCACTCTAAAATCTCAAATGATCATAGATAATAATCGTCGTCCTAATTTTCATCAATCATTACTTTTTCTCAACCTCTTAGTATGAAGTTAACCTTCATTTTGTCATAAAGTACTTAAAAGCTCACGAATCAATCAAAATCCTTTTGATTCCTATCTCGTCAATCTCTTTCTGAATGTTACTTCTTTTATGCAGATAGAGTTTTAAACCGTTCAAATTTTGAAGGAATTCATTAGTTCACCATTATAAATGGACATTGTCAAAAACTTAACGGATGAATGATAAAAAAAAAGTTAAATGTGTAAATTGAACGTTTTAAAACTTCAGTGACCAAAATAAGTTTGATAGTAAAATTTAGTGATGTTTTACGTAATATACCTAAAAAATTAAGGGTATAAAATTAAAAAAAATATTAAAGATTCAAAAACAAAACATCAATAATATATATAAATTATATAAAAATTTAAAATTTTCATGGTCCATAAATACTTTTGTCACGCAACACTTTCAACAATTCGGATTTTGTAGTTTTCAAAGTAAATCAAATTCTTATAAGAATGTCTCTGCTAAAAGATTTGGACGAAACGATTTCTTGAACAACTTGTTTTACTTCATTTTATAATATTTGGAAATCAAAACATATCTTTAGATTAATATTCAAGTTATTGCTGAAAAAAGGGAATAAATAGAGTTGAAAAAAAATCAAAATTTTTTACTCGACAAGATAAAAAAAAACTTCACTTAAATTATGTAAACTCGAATAAAGTTTGAATTGTAAAATAAAAATTTAAATAACTCGAAATTTTTAATAAGTAGTAGATTGGTTTTTAAATTCAAACTAAATCTCTTAATTTTGAAGTGTCTATGAATGTATACTTAATATTGAAGTGTCTGCGCGGAGGGATTCACGTAAGCTTACTTGAAGCAGGAGCTTGAAGGCGCTGCTGGTTTTTTTAAGAACACCCACAATACATGCACGCATGTGCCCAGTTTGCTTTTCCCAGTACCCAAACATTTTGTACTTCAAAACGAAGCAAGTTTACCCACAAAGTCAGATCACTTGCTTTCCACGGTTTCACATCATTTGGATGTCGCTTTTTTGAAGATTTTTTATATCTTTCATGTCCCTTTTTTCGTATTTTTATTCGAATTCGAATAAAAATATATATCACACAACACTGTATATAACTTGCTTAAGCCTTTAACGTTCATTGGTAATGGAGAAAAGTCAAATACGATAGTGCATGGATAACTGTTTGATTGTAACATTTTGTAGGGATTAGTGGGTTACACCCACCCTTTGATTTGGCCTATATATATCTCCTTTGTTCTCGCTTCATTTACAGCATAGAATTAGTATTTGAATATTCGTATCGTATTATCGTATATATTTCTTCGTATTATTTAGTTTCTGCTTTTATTCTGCTGCAAAAGTCATGCCGGAAGCTCCCAAAGCCTTATCTGATGATTGTATCGTCATGGAAAACAACATCAAGGCATTGAAATTCATCGAAGATGTTACCGTTAATGCTGACGAAGTTCAGAAGCGGGTTCTATCGGAGATTCTCTCTCGTAGTGCCGACACTGAGTACTTGAAAAGGAATGGTCTTGACGGGTGTACCGATAGAGAGACGTTCAAGAAAGTGATGCCGGTTGTCACGTACGAAGATTTGAAGCCGGATATTGATCGTATTGCCAACGGGGATACGTCGACGATTCTTTGCTCACATCCCATATCAGAGTTCTTAACGAGGTCAGTCCATGGCATGTACGTGTTGAATTATGTATGTTCATTTTTTTAGATGATCATGAATCATGACGTTTGCATGGGATTTTTTTAATGGTAGCTCGGGTACGTCTGCCGGCGAGAGGAAGCTGATGCCGACGATAGACGAGGAACTTGGACGGAGATCGTTGCTTTATAGCTTGTTGATGCCAGTGATGAGCCAATTTGTTCCGGGTTTGGACAAAGGGAAGGGAATGTATTTTTTGTTTGTAAAATCAGAAGCTAAGACCCCGGGTGGGCTCGTGGCTCGTCCCGTTCTAACCAGCTACTACAAGAGCTCATATTTCAAGACTAGGCCGAACGACCCCTACACCAACTATACAAGCCCGAACGAAACCATTCTGTGTCTGGATTCTTACCAGAGCATGTATTCTCAGTTGCTCTGCGGTCTTTGTCAAAATGAAGATGTCGTTCGGGTCGGTGCGGTTTTCGCTTCCGGTTTCATTCGAGCAATCCAGTTCCTTGAAAAACATTGGTGTCTTCTTTGTAAAGATATTCGAACCGGAACTATTGACTCGAAGATCACCGATCATTCCGTGAGAGAAGCTGTATCTAAAATCCTCAAACCGAACCCCAAGCTTGCTGATTTTGTCGAGGCAGAATGTAGCAATGGGTCATGGAAAGGGATCATAACTAGACTGTGGCCTAACACCAAGTATATAGATGTTATTGTCACTGGTACCATGTCTCAATACATTCCTGCACTAGATTATTACAGCAACAGCCTCCCCCTTGTCTGCACCATGTATGCCTCGTCAGAATGTTATTTCGGAATTAATCTCGACACGCTTTGCAAGCCTAGTGAGGTATCCTACACCCTTATCCCCACCATGGCATATTTCGAATTCTTGCCAGTGACTAGGAAAAATGAGTTAACTGGTTCCATCTCTGAACCAACGGCCCTGAATGACGAAGAAAAGCAACAACTCGTCGATCTTGTCAATGTCGAACTAGGACGAGAATACGAGCTTGTTGTCACAACATATGCAGGTAACGCAGGGCCTTGGGAACATGTTTGATTCAATACATTATATGTTTTTGGTGGTTCTGAAAAGGGAAATGTTTTATGTTGGCAGGTCTTTATCGATACCGAGTCGGAGACATACTCCGTGTATCAGGATTCAAGAACAACGCCCCACAATTCAACTTTATATGTAGGAAAAACGTTGTTCTCAGCATTGATTCCGACAAAACCGATGAAGTAGAACTGCAAAACGCAGTGAAAAACGCTGCAAGCCAACTCATGCAATTCGAAACATCTCTGGTGGAATACACCAGCTATGCAGACACATCCGTGACTCCCGGCCATTATGTACTATACTGGGAACTCAGTGTTAAAGATGCAAATTTGATCCCTCCGTCCGTTTTCGAAGATTGTTGTTTCACGGTCGAAGAATCGCTCAACAGCGTGTACCGGCAAGGGCGAGTTTGGGACAAGTCCATCGGGCCATTGGAGATAAGAGTAGTGGAGAATGGCACATTCGACATGCTCATGGACTTTGCTCTAACGCAGGGTGCATCAATAAACCAGTACAAGACACCGAGGTGTGTCAAGTATGCTCCCATTATCGAGCTTCTGAATTCGAGGGTCGTTTCGAGTTATTTCAGTCCGAAATGTCCGAGATGGAGCCCGGGTCACAAGCAATGGTGCACTCCAAATTGAACTAGTCAAGCATTGAGAAAGTGACGACAGGAGTAGTAAGCATATTTTCTTTGTAATGAAAAACAATGGAAGAACTGTTTCAATTCACATTTAGTATGAATGGTTTGAAATTTTATAAATTTCATTTCTTACCCAACAAACTTCATAGTATTTGCTAAGAATATCTTTTACTTTATGGTAAAGTCCTCTCAAGGTCCCTGTGTTTTTAGCACATATTACATTTTAGTCCCTATACTTTTAATAGTGAGCAAAAAGATCACTCTGCAACATTCTTAGCTTCATTAAGCATCAACTCAGCGATGCATTCGTAATCATAGGCAAAGAAGAACGTGTTCCCTGTAGATGAACTTCCAAAGCAGACGCTGCAAACGAAAACTCCGGTGGGGCAAAGACTGTAACAGGGTTCAACATCATCGAGAACTGAATTCAACCCGATCGCGAACAAAATGAATCCCTTCAAACTCGGCAAACATAGAACACATGTCCATCAGACAACATTCTCGGCCTCGACAACCTCTGAGACGAGACTAAGATTAGAAAACAAAACTAAACCAGCGATCGCCTGATATATTATATAGACCGGATAAAACTGAAAGTCCAATAATCAAGCTTCGGCTGCATGGGCCTTTTGCAATTTTGGACAATTCAACTGTGATAAAACTAGTTCATCATTCATGCAATATCATGCATTATATTGCAACACTTGTTGTAACATTACAACTTTATATGACCAATGTTCTAACATTACAACTCCCATCTTAATGTTAGTTGTCAATAGTTGTTAGTCTTTTCTATTTAAAATTCACTTTTTTTTTATCTTTTGGTACGTATTCTTTGTCTTTTGACACGTTTAATCGTTTTTATATTTAATATTATATTCTGGTTGAATTTGATATTGTTATGACTGATTAAGATGACTTTTTTTTTTATTTTGTTGACTTTTCTATTTTAGACTCTTAAACTAAGTTTATATACGAACTTACAATAATCGTTTTTGTTCACGATTGAATTATGATAATGCCGTATATACCAAAGAAATTTGGCAGGAGTATCTGATGCCCATTACTTGCAACGAATTTTGTTAGACATTTTTCAAAGAATCCTGCAATACATTGATTCCACAATTATTGGTGACTTCTAAATCACCAGCTCAGCCCTTCTATTGTACCAAAACATTAAAAATTTTCCTTTTCACTATTAAAATTCTCAATTTAGTCCTGAAAAAATCATGTAATCAGAATATTATTCTTCGGACGAATCATTTACCCCAAATTATAATTATTAATAAAAAAATGTGACAATTTTATTTGATATTTTATTAAATATTGTGAATGATAATTATGTATCACGATCCGTCGATAGATAAATATGAGGGTAAAGATAAGAGGGTCCCTATTGAATCATTAGATTCTTGAAATCAACCCTCATCAAACTTTTTTTTTTCTTCACATCCATCATTTAAGAATGACCCACATACGTTCCTTTCTGAGTAGATAAAAGTTATTCGATATTAAATTTAAGGTTTAATGTTAATCAAAATTAAAACGATGTTTTACAAGAACAAAGAAGTTTATGAAACAGAAACTCAAAAAATTATATCATTAATCTAATGAGATTTTCATACAATGTGGAATGATGAACTAAATGAAACCAAAATATGAAAACATGGAATACATGTTTTTTTATGACAATGGTCCCCATGCAACAAAATTTTTACGTTGTATCCAAAAGAACCCCTTCCCATAAGCTTGCTCCACTAGTGGCGATGGTGTTCACACTCAACAGGCATGACCGGGAACCTAGAGGTATCGGCACAATAGTCATAGACCAAGTGGTTTGCCTTCACCCACATGAGTTGGTGGCTCTGGTGCAAATTCAACTCCGACAACGTCGGCTCGTCCCACCAGAACCTCTTCTCACCAGTGCTGCTACATTTCTTGCCGATCTCATTTGCCGCAACCGAAACCGGGCACTCGCATGCATCGATCTCGAAGCCTTTGTAGGAGGCGATGAATGGTGCATGGCTCCAATCAGTCTTGACTAGGCCACCCTGTGTGGCCCAATCATCAGCATTCCAGATTGAGCTATACACGCCCATGGCTTGGTCTTTGGGAAAAGGGATTCCCTTGTGCTCCATGTTGGTGTGCACTCTTATTGGGGTCTCATCCACTAGAAACCTGGATCAAGCAAAAACTAATCAAACAATGTCCTATTTAAGGCACAGAAATCTATATATACACCATACTACTAATTACATATCTTTAGCAAATCTTATATTTTTTAACATAATTCCCCAAGATTTGTCCTACACCTACCAGAGCACAGATTTGTCTATATCTTTTGTATGTTTTTGTTTCTGCAGTGTCTCAGACAAGATATCAGTGGACAAATCACAGTAACTTTACCCTTTCATTACAGCTTTTTCAGGACAATGAAGACGTATAAAATACAAGTATATACGTATAAGATACTTTAAGAGGTAGATTCAAAATACTCACACAACTTGGCGCTGGTTCCAAAGGATAGAGTAAGAGTGAAAGTCCTTGGTGGGATCAAACCAAAGGCTCATCCTTTGCTCTCTGTTCCCTACACCATTCACGTACACATTGGTCTGAACAAGGTAAGGTTCACCTGTGGTGTTTCCCAGGAACTCGAAATCAAACTCATTGTGATATGGACCGTCCGATGACATCTGCGTCAAACAATCATCAAAGCTCACAATTAAGTACAGTAAAATCGATGATTAAGAGGAAAATAAAACATCTTTATTGCAGCATCATTGGTTGCATGGAAGAACATGGTGGGGGGGATAGGCGAAATAAATGTGAAATAAATTGACTTAGTAAAGTAGTTCCAAGAACGGGTAAAGCTAGAATTTATATATACTTACATAGTAAGCAGTGACGGTTCCAGCAGAGTCACCTTCTACAAGCTTAATCTGCATGGAAACTTTGCCGAACAAATACTTGCTTTTTGATGCAAATCCAGCACCTGAAACATTCAACATTTCACCGTTTCATTAATCTATAAAAAAAAGGGTCTGTAAAGTATAGATTTTGGAGGGGAAAACAGTGATTTTTGCCAGAAGAAACAGATTTTTCGAGCTTGAGGAAGATTGCAATGGCGGCTGATTTACCAGAATAGTTGTCGAGTTTGAGCTTAAGAAGCTCCCCTTCGTAGACGAAGTGATCGTTGGCCCAACCGGGTTGAAAGAGCTCGTGGAACTGAGCCGAGCTTGCAAAACCCAGAACCGTGAGACCCACGAATAAACTGAAAATGACAGAAATTTTAAACGAGACTGCCATGGAAGGGATTAGAAAGAGATGGAGCTTCTACTCTGAAAATACTCACTCAGTGAGTCGCACCACTCACGGGCATTTTTTATAGGCCAAAAATTATACCATTGGCTTGCTTGCTAGTGTGGGGCCCACTAGAAAAGAACTGATTCGCTGGCCACATCGGACAGGCCACGTCACGTGAGTTTATTTAATAATGGGTTATTTCTATATCAGCGAAAGGAGAAATCATATTATAGTTCATCCCCACCACCACGTTATTCATGAAATCAACTAATTAAAAATATTTATTTAATTATTTTTACTTTATTATTTTTATTAAGTGAATCTTTACTAATATTTATGGGGTGTAAATCATCTTTGTCTTTCTCATGTCTCAATTCGTATCTCCGCTTTAAATTAGAAGTGTGAAATTCAAAGTTAAGAGCTATGGTTATGGTTTAAGGAATTAAGGGTAATGTTTAAAAATTTATTTTTTAAAAAAATAATAATATTATAAGCTTGGGTATATAGAATTCATTATCGATTATTTTAAACATATTTTAAATTTTAAATTATATATATATTTTAAAAATTATATATTAATTTTAAAATTTTAAGAAAACAAATATCCCTATAATCCCTCTAAATTCTTCCTTAATAATAATAATAATAATATCAAAAAGCCTATCTTAATTTATTTTAAATTTTAAATTATAAATCATATAATATATTATTTTAAAAAAATCAATCATGAATATTTTCTCCTTTTTAAAACATTACAAACCTCTTTTTTTTTTTTTTTCTTTCCTGCCCCAATAAAAAATGTAGCCGTTACAGTACACTTGCTCTTCTTAGCTGTACCAAAGCTGGGCACTGTATGGGTGGTGGGTCCACTTGGAACGACATGTCTCTGTTCTTTCAAAAGGATCGTCTGCCGTGTGGATAAGCTACAGCTGGTTTCTTAGCTGTCCCAATGGGAAGTTTAAAAAATGCTCCCCATTTTGCTAGAAACCATTTCATTTGGGCGGGGGCCATCTTTTTCAGAACAAAGCAATCATAACTCCTCGCAAGTATATGGAAGTGAAACCCACTCGCCTCGAAGAGTTGACACGTGGTTAGATTGAGAGAAGCTTGGAAAAGCGTGAGTCTCAAGCGGGAGCTGGCAAGGGTGAATCTCTAAGATCGGAAGAATGAATATTGATCGCTTTATCTATTTTATGTGTTTAATTAAAAGATGAGTTTATTCTAAAAATATTAAATATTATTAATGTTATATTATAATTAAATTTTAAATTTTTAAAATATTTTATTTTTGTTATATATTTTAATAATATTTAATGATATTCAACGTATGTTATAATTTTTTTTTTATTTTAGTAACTTCGTTGATGTTAGTGTCGACTAGGGATGCATTCGGTTCGGTTTCGGTTTAATTCGTTAAGCTATTTAATAACCATCGATTTTTGGTTCGGTTAACTGTGGTTTTTGGTTTTTTCATATTAACGTTAATTTATAAAAATATATATATATATTTTATTTTGACAAAATATCTTTATTTTATGATTTTTAAACATTAAATGATAAATATTTCAAGATATTTTTATAAATATTTATTTAAATATATTTTTTAAGTAAAAAACAAAAATACATTTATAGTATTTTAAGTATAAAATATATATTTTTATCTTATAAAATTAATTAAAATTTTATTAAAAAATAAATTCAGTTTAATTTGATTAACTATGATCCATAAATTTGTGAACTATAATATCTCAGTTCCATTCGATTTTTAATTTTGCCGTTATTCATACTTAGTCCTGCCAGCTGGGACTGTACAAAGCTCCATTATTCCCTTTCCATATAAAAAATTAAAGTGGGGGAAGTTATTCCGAGGAAATGTTATTTATATTATTTAAAATAAAATTGTTACTTTTATTAAGCCTTGAGATTTGTGTATATTTTTATTGTTGAAAGAATTTATTCAGTACAACTACTGCAACAAAGGCTGACTGCTCCACTTCAAAGTTTATAAAAGTTAATGTGATTAATTACATTAATCAATTATTTGTCACAAAATCATTAGAGAATACGAACCAGTAACTATAGAAAGAAAATAAGATCAACCATGAAAAAGTTTTAAAAATTGTAACTAAATAATTCAAAATATAAATGCAAATAACTTATAAATCGGTCAAATTCATTATCACTCATAATTAACGGCGAAAGATAAAAATCATCGACACTGACTTAAAATTAAATATAACTACGATAATATCACAAAACCATTACTCTCTTTTTAAAAGATATGTCCAATAGAATATGCAGCGCCACCGTATATATATCTCAAGACTTTCCTTTTCTTTTTTGATGTAAGGTTAATATTTTTTGCCTCTTTTTAGGCGTGACAATAGTAAATTGAACCGTTGGAAAATGATTTCAACGCGTAAAATGTAGACAGATTTTTGGATTGAAATGTTATAATATAAGAGTGAAGGGTCCAAATTTCTATTAAAAATGGTATTGATAAATCACTATTTTAATTTGACTTTTATCTTTTATCCTTTCACAAGTGTTATTAACCTTTAACCCTTGTTTAGGGGACAGGGGCTTCAATTGAAAGTACGGTTAATTTTAAGAATAGAAACTAAAAGGTTAATATACTAGATAAGTCCTTAAATTTGTCACTTTTACATAGATAAGTTTCTTTGTCTTTTTTACCAAGCCTTTAACTTTTAATCTGTACGAAAAAGGTATTGATCTGTAATTTGTATATAAACAAATCCTTAAACCATTAATTTATACATGATTAAAAATTCATCAATATTCCGTTTGATATTAGGACCAATTTAAAAAATGAGTTAAACTAAAGAGCTTAATTGGGTACATAAAAAGTATAGGGTTTTATTTTTATAAAATAAACTAGTTTAGGAGCTCTTTTAGTAATTAAGCTTAAGTAAAAAAAAGTTATTATATAATTTAATTATTTAAAATATTTATCATCAAAGTTTAAAAAGTATATCAAAGAAAAAGAAACAAAAGATAATTTTAATGTGATGAAGAGAGTAAAATTTATCAAATTATATATATATATGATATAAATAAAACATATATTCAAAAAATAAAATAAAAAAATAATTATTAAAAATAAATAGAATTTAGTACAAGTTGCATAATATGTTCATGGTTTAATATACAATTTGGTACTTGAAGTTGGTAACTTCTCTCAAACGAGTACATGAACTTGGAAAAAGCTCTTATTGGCTTAATCACAACTTTCCCTCTCAATGTATACATCTTTTCTTACTTTGCACCTTACCCTATTTTTTTTCAGTTTGGTCTTTAAAATTTTATTTTTATTTTCATCTTCAACACAACCCTAACCGCTCTCTTCTTCCAAAATTTCATCTTTTCTCGATTTTATTTTAATCAATTTCTTTGATCGATGGTCGACAATTAATTTTAGTATTGATTGTCGACCACCGAATCAATTACTTTTTCTTGTTTTATTTTAATAAGAATCTCTATTTTTCTGTCTCTGTGATACGCTTTTTTTATCCTTGTGATATGTTTTTATTTTTGTTTTGGGGTTTAATTCGTCTGTCTTTATGGCATGTTGCAGTATACCCTAGCGATCGATTGTTGTTCGTACCGAAATTCAATCGATGTTAGTTTTTGATTTATTGTTTTTGTCGGTGGTCACTTGAAAAGATTTATCCCCATTCGGTTGATGGTTGTTTGCCGATAAACTCAGTCCTGGGTAACGGTACTTTTTGCATGACAATTTGGATCGCCTACAACTCCTTCCTTCATTATGCGTCTCCTTTGGACAGAGACAAAGAGATTCAATAAGCTTCTGAATTTTATTTGTATGCTTATCTCCATATAATTTTTTTTTGGTTGTAAGAAATTTTGGATTTTTTTAATCCAATTATTTTATTTCTTGATTATGATGTAATTATAATTTTTTTATAGATTTAATAAAAATTCAGTAGCATTCATAAAAAATATGTTTGATTAGTTATTGAAGTGTCACGTTATGACTTTTCTAAACTTATGTACTAATTTGTTTCTATAAACAAAAACTAATTAACCATTCAAGAAAATTTACCAACATGAAGCATCAAATTACATAAAAAAGCATATGCTAACAAGCAATGGAGTCCATCTAAGGGTCCAATTTCTTAATTATTGCTTTGCACATATGATTAGTCATAATTCTAATTTTTTTACAAAAAGAATAAGAGAATCATAGTATATGGTGAAATTTGGGTGGTTTTCTTAGCTGTTTCTTTTGCATGGGGGCCATTGGCATAAATATGATGCTAATTGGCAATGAGCTAAAGGGAAAGGGAGAGGAGTTTCATGCAAACTAACATGTGGTAGATATGATTTTGCTTTGCTTTGGAAAAGGGGAAAATAAAAATGGCAAAGCAAGGTGTTGTCTTTCTCCATTTGCCCCCAAACTGAGTGAACTCACAAATGTTGTATGGACTAAAACCAGATGGAGTTTGAGAGGATCATGGCTGTCATGATTGGAACAAAGACCTTATGTTTGGTTTTTACTGTTGTTTAACTTACCACAACATTCCACATGGTACATTTCATACATTTGTTAATTCAATATATATATATATATATATATATATATAATAGCTCGATAGAGTCTTAGACAACTTTTGAGGTTATTTTTTTTACTGAAAAGCTTCACTTAAATCTATTAAGATAAACTAAAAAGTATGGTTCAGGAGCTAAATTAAATATCAAGCCAAACGTCCTAGTACTGGGTGAGACTAGGTTGGAGTCCCCAAACGTCCATTGATCAAAAGCCGTTATTCGTGGTTGTGGCCAGTAAACGGCCGTTTATCACAGCCACCACAACCACAAACACGGTCTAAGAAACAATTATAAGACAATCTACATTCTACACAAAAGAGATCTTTGTCCTAGTACCAATATGTTTGTGATTCAGAGATAAAACAGTAATTATTACAGATTCAACAATCCAAGTGTTTGATGGTGAAAATTATGTGTTCAGTCTAAAAATATGAAAAATGTAGTGGAATCAAAGATTTTGACATTTAACAGGGGGAGTGAATAAATATGGAATCTGCTCAGAAGGAAGAAAGCAAACCAATCATCTGCCGAAGAATATTCTGTTGACGACATCGACAGGTAATGCGTAAGCTGGATCAATGGCTTTCAATCCTGGATACTCAAGAAGGGAAAGTCCTACAACAAAAGCATGTGTCATAAACATAATTATAATGTTGAATTCATAAAATAATAAAACCAATAAAACAATAGCCAGCAAATAGGCAGAACGACAGTAGATACCAGCAACTCCGAAATATGTATGGAAGACATCGACAGCATCATCCGGTCGATCAGAAATTCCACCATTTTCCAGATCTTGACAGTCCAATATGAATTTAACGAGTTTTTCCTCATCTATCCAGTGAACTCGGTCGATCATGATCAAGCTAGAAAGAACCCACCATGAGTAGCAAACCTATAAGATTCAAGTACTGACAAAAAGTTAGAAGAGGTAAAGAGTATATTATAACGAGATAAATATTCTGTTTAAACTTCAACAAAATACCCACATCAGGGAGTTTCTCAGGGCGGCCATTTAGACCTCCAGATTTGACTTGCCGCTCACATAACCACCACCCAAGAAGGTCCTTATCAACATGATGTAGAGATCCCGTTAAGGCAAGGGCACCCACGCAACAGAAAACTGCAGCCATTGTGCACAAATAAAATTAAGCCATTTTCAACAAAGATCATTGGTAATGAACCTAAAACCATAAAATAAGCAATCTTTATTATGAGTATGTAAAATCTAAACATGTCCACGTGGACAATGAGATTAACATACTTTGCCCTGCATGAGACTCGCCACCAGGTGTGCAACCAAAGCCACCATCCATGTTTTTGCAACTCAGAATATAGCTAACAGCCTTCTCAACATTGATTTTATCCAGACAACGTAATATTGAAAGGCAACAGATGGCAATATAAGAGAACCTAAACCAAGAAGATCAATTTGGTACAAAAGGATTTACATTGAAAATAATAAATCATAAAATAGAAAAGACAAATAAAATATATATAATCATGAAAGAACATGTACCGTGTATCCACCTCACCCCACATGTCACCTGAAAAGGATCCATCTTCATTTTGCAGACCAGTAATATCTAACTTATAGACTTAAGCAAAACACGAAGCAAAAGAAGACACTTTACAGTTAAACAGCCAGCTCTCCAGTCAACAAAACTAGGAACAACATAAATCAGAGTTATGAGAATCATTTTAGAACAATTTTGGAATACGGATAACTGTTACATAGTAATAGCACTCTCTGGGGAAGAGTAGATGATTTCATTAAAAAAAATATAAGATACGACACATATCGCAACTTTATCAATGTCTTTATAAAACAAAATCCATTTTATGGATAACATAATAATTGAAACCCCCAATGAAGAGCAAGTGATTGCAATTTGCATCAAAAGAATATCAGACAGGATACAAGTTGCAACCTTATCGATGTCAAGAACATCTAGCTTGTTGAAAAGGGCAAGCACTTGCACCGCACTAAGAGTATATAGCATATGTGGGTCGTGCCCAATATTGCCAGAAAAACCACCTGCGCAACAAAGTATCATCAACCTCATTTCCTATTATGATTTACTATCCAATTAACTTAAAACTAGATTATCTTTTATTTACACTAAAACCATAAGTTTTAGGATATACCAGATTCATGTTGACATTTCATGATCCAAGAAACAACTTCATCTGCATTAACAGAATCGAGCTTCCCCAGAAGATCTAAGGTTGTTAACCCCCAATATGCCCCATTCACTCTAAGATGGTCCATCACAACCGATTCAAAGCTATCATTTTTCTAACAAAAAACAACGCAAAAAAGAATGAACTTCACATAAGCTTAACTTGTAGATCCAAAACGAAAATTCAGTGAATTTAAAGCTCACCTTTTCAACAGATACGATGTACTGAACATGTTTGTCAACTGCCAGCTCCCCCATCTGCCATACATTTTCCACATTAACTTCCACAACATTCAAGGATTTGTGAATACTGAGATTACAAAAATTAAAATCAAAACCCAATGGAGGTGTAATTAATATTTTTTAACAAGTTTCTAATTAAAAACAATAGTTTACCTTTCAAGTAATATAAACATTTTTTTTAGTACCATTCCACCACGCCAAGCTTGTTGCATATCAAAATTATTACCCATTATTTTAAACTAAAAATATAAAATTACATAGGAAGAATGAAACCAACGGAAACATTTTATTGTAGAAATTTAAAATAAATAAACAATTACATGGAGCAGGAAGACTTTGCCGGCTGGATTGGAAGTGGTGAGCGGAATAGAAGATGATCGACGGTGTGGAAGACAGGTGTGGCCGTGTGGGAGCGGACGGAGAGAGGGTGTGGATAATTTAGATTATTAATGGCCGAGGGGATTTAGGTTTTAGTTTGGGGATTTTTTTTGGATTTTAGGTTAAATTAATTAAATTATTGGGTTTATATTCTGCTTTTGGGTTGGGTACTTGGGCTGGATTTTATACAATGAAGTGGTTGTGTTTTGTGTATTGATAATCGATTGGGTTTGGGTATAAAACAAATTATTAATTAAAACTCGAATTAATTTATTCGGTTCGAAATAAACTATCGATAATAGATTGGTTTCGGATATATATCAACACGTGAAATATTAGAATCACATACAAATCTTTAATGGTGTAGTTCGTCAAAATAATTTTTTTACTTGTATAACTATCGACCAAGTGACAAAAAATAATATTTTAGATACTTATTTTGTTTTGGTGTGAGATCGATTATGAAAAAGACCCAACCTCGAAGCAACAACAATATCCGCAAAATCCAAAACACTTTGCCGAGAAATGAGAGCTCCGACTGCACTTTTCGATGGGAATTTTGCGTTCTGACAAATATGTATGCAAGCATCCGACGAGAGCTTCTCGTAGTTCAGTGCAGAACAGATGTTCAATATTTCATCTTCAGGCAACCCTACATGCACCTACTGAAACCATGTTTTGTCCAAATGCACCAGATATTAATTATGGAGTAATTTTCATAATAAAATGTTTCCAAGTACTTACTAGTACTACGTCTATATAAATGTCCATGGCATGGTATAATTCATCCCAACATTCCCTGGCGGAATCCGGTAAGGCCACCACCAAAGCTAGAAACTTTGACGATCTTAGGAAAGGATCTGGAGCTACTTTTGTGATATACATGTCCATCAGGCTAGCAACTTTCTTCATTCGGTGTCGGAGATGATCGCCAGCCTCCTACAAGGAGAAATGCTTTCAGAAACTTAGTACAAGAAATTCTCTCGGTACTTCTAGTATCGCAGGCAAGTCGAAACCCCGAGCTATCCGGAGACGAAGTAGACACACAAGTGCTTGCTTCACTTGTGATAGCCAACCTCCCAACGATTGAATCCAAGCATTTCTCAAGAATCCCTGAAGAAGTGGCAACCTACTGGAAATCTTGGCAATGTTTCAAAGCAACCAAAAGATCAGACCAAGTCCAATACCCGATCTCCTTGACGGATTGCTTCGTTGTTTCTCATAGGTTACAGTTTCCCGACACGTAATCGTTCATCTCCAGGAACTCAGCAGCAGAGTGCAACAAGAAAAAAGGACATCGATTTCTCCATTGTTATAACAAAACCTTGCTATAAGTTCAAAATTCTCTGCCCCAGGAAAGTCATGGAATATCACTTTATTCCTGTTGGCAACAGTGGATTTACCAAGTAATTGGCTCAACCTGCCTGAGAATGAACATATAATTTTCTGCCAAGCACCAGACAAAAAGAGGAATTAGACCATAAAGTCACGAAATTCGAACATGGACAGTAATAAATAATGTGATGGGGAACTAATCATCCCCAGCAAAGAAGGGAGATGAACAGTAATCGATTGCCACGATTATGAAAGCAACTCTCAGTGGTACAAACCAGCACAAAAGCTGTAAATGAAAACAAAACTTGAGACATGGAACATAACAGCAACAAATGAACTTAGGACCCAAATTTTTGCGGTTTGGGTGGGAAATTAAGTGTCAAAAATTCCATTCACAAAATGCAAAACCATGGCTAAAACATATGAATTTGCTGCACTGAAACAGATTACGAGTTCACCGCAACAACAATCAGATCAGTAAACAAGGAGAGTGAATGAAAACAAAAACAAAGTCTGCATTTTTTAAGAGAAAGCGAAGAAACACCTCAAAAAAGTGTTTCTTTTTACCCTCTAAAGGCAAGAACTTTACAACAAATCAAGATCACAGCAAGCTTCTGCCATGGCCCAAAATAAACTAAACCCACCACAAATCAAGAATTTATCAGAGTTTTCATAAATAAATACTAAATTGAGATTTTTTTGTACATAAGATCCATAAATAATATTGAAAAATAAAATATTAACGTAAAAATCTACATTTAAAAGGATAAAACTATTTGTATCAACCTACTTAAATAATTATTTTTTTTAAATATTTTTTAACAACTTGTATCAACCTATTTTACGAGGCCCAATAGGCAATATGCACCAGGAAGCTATGGCGGGCTTTTCACAAGGCAATATCATAAACATAGATTAATAAAATACAAAAAATCCAAGCTCTTTATTATTGAAAGAAAAGTCCAACAATGGCGGTGTCATCGTTATTCGAGACTCTCCTAAATTATTTGCCCACACAAAACTCTCCCAATCTCTCAATCTCAAGTTTACCCTAGTTCCGTTGACTCATCGATCTATGCACTCTCAGAATCCACACACTCGACGGTGCCCTAAAAAAGAAAATCTCACGCAACGGTCAACGCTAGCGCCGACACCGACGCCGATCAACTCAGGATTTGGCTACAAACATTTCTCTCCGACGACGCCGTCTTTCTCCTGCAAGGCAAAAGTATTTGATTTGAGAATTAATCACACGTTGTATCGATCCTTCACCTGCAAATTGTTTGGTTATATTTTGATTCTCTTATAATTTTTTCATCACATATCATATTTAAATTAATGAGTATAATTTGTATTAATTTTGACGTATATGCATTATATTTTATTATTTTAAAAATGTTTTCATACAAATTTAATTTATTAATTCATGTAATTTTCTTTCTTTAATTCTTTTAATTTTGTTATTATTTTATAAATTGATAATATTTTATATATATATTTTTTGTAATAAGCCTAAAATATTAGCACATTAACGAATCATTTCATAATTTTTAACGTTTTCACAGAATTTAAAATAATTAATTATTTTATTATATTTTTTTAAAAAATTCGAGTAAATTGGTTCAGAACTGCAAGTTTGAAGGCGCGAGGAAGAGCTGAAAGGTCGAAAACTCCGAAAATGTCCCCGTCAGTATTATACGATTTAACATACGGTTCTCCTTCTTCCTCAGTTCTATGTGTTTCTCAGTAGTAATTAGCAACAACTACGAGGGGTATTACCGTACTTACGAAATTACCTCTTAAATCTGTAAATTTCGCAATAATAAATTAAAAAGGGCTTAAAAGAAATAAACCAAGAAAATTTATAATTTACAACACGAAGGTTTTCGTCTTTCAGACCAAAACACACAGGCGAGAGAGAATACATTACCAAAGAGGGATTTGATGGGATTAATTTTCTTTTTTTCTTTTTAATTTCCTCTAATTTCCATCGCTTTTATCTGTTTGTTTGGCGCTCGAGATTCTCTGTTTTCCGCAGCTCTCGAAGCTCGTTCGTCGTTGTTTAATCGTCGATCTGTTCTTCACGTTCGTCGATTGAATAGCTTTCTCTCACGATTTTCCTCGCTTCCAAATTGTTTGTTCTCTCGGTAGATTCTTTTGTCTTGTTAATTCTTTCTTTAATTCTAAACATTGTTTCTTTTGTTAATTCCGCGGTGTTCCAAACCCTAGAAACCGTGTGGATTTTCGAATGCTTTTGTTTTTTCTTCTCTGTTCTTTTCTTTCTTCTTCTTAGTGAAACTCTGCATTGATTTGGTTGACGTGGTTTCGTGGTGAATTTTTGTTGTGGTGAATTAGGTTAATTCCGGAGAGGGGGGAAGATTTGAGGAGTTTTAAAAGACGGAAGGAGGTTTTGTGAAGTATGAGCATCGATAGCCCAGGGAAAAAGAGTGACATCTAGAGTTTGAGAGAAGTTGGAGAATTCGGAGGAACTTGTGGAGACTTCCATGGGCGATGGAGTTGCGTGCATGCCTTTGCAGCAGCAGCAGCATCAACATCAGCACATCATGGAGATGTTTCCAGTTACAGAAAAAACGGTTTGTCCCAACAATGAGCTCACTTCAAAGCTTGGTAATATCGAAGACAAGGCAGAGCAGCAGCAGCAACAAAAAGAACAACAAAAGCAACAGGAACCTCAACAGCAGCTGCCACGAAAGAAGAAGAAACTGGTTAAGGTTAAGAAAATAGTGGTTGTTAAGAAGAAGGTATTAGTGGGATCGACAACCACAACCGCTGCAGCAACATCACAGAATAGTTAAAGCAAAGAGTGAAGCAGGACTGAAAAACAGTAAAGAGATTGATAACGTTGAAAATTCTGGCCCGAAGGAGGAAGTTGAAGAAGGTGAATTGGGGACTCTGAAGTGGTCCAGAGAATGGGAGAATGGGGAGGTTGGGACTGACAAGTCAAAGAGTGGGGAAATTGAGAAGGGAGAAATTGCTAGTGAGATATGTAGGAAGGAAGTAGTGACGGA
The DNA here is from genome assembly GCA_035048815.1 of Abelmoschus esculentus. Classification (NCBI taxonomy): domain Eukaryota; kingdom Viridiplantae; phylum Streptophyta; class Magnoliopsida; order Malvales; family Malvaceae; genus Abelmoschus; species Abelmoschus esculentus. The sequence continues at coordinate 1,296,260 of JAUCBN010000031.1, read as the reverse complement.
AGAGATTGTTTATGAGGTGAAAGCGGAGCCGGAGAAAGGGGAATCTGTTTCCAAGAAAAAAGAGGACCTGCTGAATGGAGATATTGTTACGGGTAAATGGAGAAAACGGGAGGTGGGGAAGAGGGAGATGATTCTGGAAAAAGGAAGGAAAGGGGAATCTGAAAAGGGAGAATTTGGGTCATCGGGAGGCGCCAACGATGACCTAGAGAAAGGAGAATTCATTCCTGATAGATGGCATAAGGAGGACATGATGAAGGACGAGTACAGTTTCAGTAAATATCGGAAGTATGAGTTAGGAAAGGAAAGAAACTGGAAATATGAGATGGAGCGCACACCACCTTCTGGAAAGTACACAGTTGATGATCTTTATCACAGGAAGGAATTCAGTAGAAGCACTATTCATAGCAAAAGTTCTTCCAGATGGGAAACTACTCAGGACAAGACTTTTAGGATCAGTTCAAAGATTGTGGATGAGGAAGGCTTGTATAAGAGTGAGTACAGCAACGGTAAGAATCATGGGCGAGATTACCCTTCTTCTGGTAATAGGTTAAAGCGGCACGGTACTGATTCAGACAGCAGTGACCGCAAGCACTACGGAGATTATGGGGACTATGCAAGTTCAAAATGCAGGAGACTCTCTGATGATTTTGGTAGGTCCCACCCAGATGTCTATTCACGCCACTCTGTCGAGAGGTTCTATAGAAATTCTTCTTCTTCATCAAGAGTGTCTTCGTTGGAGAAGTACTCCTCAAGACATCATGAATCCTCTTTGTCATCCAGAGTTGTTTATGATAAGCGCGGGTGTAGTCCAGGATATTCTGAGCGGTCCCCACGCGATAGGATCAGAAATTATGATCATAGGGACCGGAGCCCAATTCATCGGGAGAGATCGCCATGGGACAGATCACCATATACCTTTGAGAAATCCCCATATACTCATGATAGATCCCTGTATGCTCGTGAGAGATCCCCATATGATCGAAGCCGTCACTATGATCATAGAAATAGAAGTCCTATTACTTCAGGGTGGTCCCTAGAGGATCGAGCTAGATTTCATGATCACAGAGATCGGACCCCCAATTATATGGAACGATCTCCACATGATCGGAATAAGACCAAAAATCAAAGAGACACAAGTAAAAAGGGTGCCTCGAATGAGAAGCATAGTTCACAATATCGTTGTAGAGAGCAAGAAGATAAAGTCAGCCGGAGGGATCATACTGGAAGAGAAGCCTATTCCTCTGCTAAGGAATCTCAAAGTACGACCAATGTGCTCAATTTGAATGAATCAGGTGACAAAAATGGTACGTGCAATTCTCACAAAGAAGATCAATCTCTAAGTCCCAGTGTAAACTGCCAAGAACCCCCTCTTGTTGATGGCGCACCTCCTGAAGAGCTGCAATCAATGGAAGAAGATATGGACATCTGTGACACGCCACCTCACATTCCTGTGGTTTCTGAGTCAGCCGTTGGTAAATGGATTTATCTTGATGCTTTTGGCATTGAACGTGGGCCTTCAAAATTATGTGACCTTAAGGAACTTGTGGAAGAAGGGGTTCTTTTGTCTGATCATTTAATCAAGCATTTGGATAGTGATAGGTGGATGACCGTTGAAAATGCAGCTTCTCCCATGTTGACTGTGAGTTTCCCATCCATTGTATCCGACTCGGTAACACAGCTGGTTAGCCCTCCCGAAGCTCCTGGCAACTTACTGATAGAAACTGGAGATCCCAGGCAATTGGGCACTCACAGCGGTGATGAGACTGTGATGAGCTTCGAAGATGACAGTGCAGCTGCAATTGATTCTTTAGAAGATCTTCACATTGATGAAAGGGTTGGAGCTCTGTTGGACGGTATTAACATAATTCCTGGCAAGGAGCTTCAGTTAGTTGGGGGTATGCATCACTGACTATATTTCTTTTACTCTTCCCCCCTTTTCTGGTTCCAATGCTAAATATTCTCTGAGTCTGCGTACCCACACTTTTCTTGCACTTAATTTTTTTGTGCGCTTCTTCGTGCATATGCCAATATGCACATGCTTATATGCGTGGATGTCTTTGCAGAATTTAGACATGCCCATAATTGTGTGTATTTGAGGAGATTTCTTATTTACTTCCTGTTTTCTGGAATTTTTCATCACACAGAAGCTCTGCAAGTGACATTCGATGATGCAGAATGGCAAGGGTGGGGAAATTCTGATGGGTGGGGAAATTCTGATGGTAAGTATTTCTTGGTACCCTATCATTCAAATCATACTTTTCTATTAACACGTGATTTTCATATTTCAATTCATACCTATGGCATTTAGTTCTTTCCCCCATTCTTCTACTGTGAGATAATATATTTGAAGTTGACAAGTGCAAACAGCTGGAATTTGGAAAATAGTGGTATTTCAGACGTTATGGTTGGTTTTATTTTCTAATATCAGTGAGGTTGTTTTTCAAGTTTATTTAAGGATTTGTCTTTCTGTTCTTTGAGCTTGTGATCAGCAATTGTCAGATTGGGGTATCCAATTCTTGTCACCTCCCGCAATTAATAAGGATTATTCTTATTTCATAGCTCATAATTTCTTGCTTGGTTTAGATAGCTGTATAGAGACATTTTTAAAAAAAATTATAATATATGAAGTTTAGTTGATACATATAAGGTAGCAATCTTGTACTTTTTTGTTAGATTACATGTACTTGATGAGTATTTAACAATTTCATAGTTTAGTTGATATATCTCAGCATTTATTTTGTCTGCATGTATGCTCAAGTTCTTTTGTTTGATGCAGAATTAAGATTTGTCCTAACCATGGCATCCTTAAATTTTCAAGATTTATTTCTTTTCTCTGAAGTTGTTTTTTTGGTCCTCTTGGGATATTATGTGCACTTGAGCTGATCTAGATTTACCAAACAGAATAGGAGGATGCATTAAGTGAAATGAAATCAGTAAAATAGTTTTCTCTGAACAATATGTAGCATTGAGTTGAATTCAAAACTCTGAGCATTTAGTCTCCATCTTGTGATGTATGTTTATTCCTTATATTTTCTATTTCAGGTTTCACTTGGCTTTTGAGCGGCACAGGGGATCAACGTGATAAAGTAACTGACGAATTATCCAGCTACTGTAGCACCAACTCAAAGGAGACTGCAGAGCCCAGGATTGTTGCAATGTCTGATTGTTCCTCTTGTGGTGACCCTAGTGACTGGTTTTCTGGTCGCTGGTCATGCAAGGGTGGGGACTGGAAGAGGAATGAGGATGCTACTCAGGATAGATCTTCTAGGAAAAAACTCGTTATTAATGATGGTTACCCTTTATGTTATATGCCAAAGTCAGGGTATGAGGACCCTCGCTGGCATATAAAAGATGATCTGTACAATCCTTTTCATAGCAAAAGGCTTGACCTCCCCCCTTGGGCTTTCTCGGGTACAGAAGAGAGAAATAATGAAAAGCTGTCTGTTATGAGAGGAGTCAAGGGGACCATGCTTTCAGTAGTCAGGATAAATGCATGTGTGGTTCAGGACCAGGGCTCATCTGTATCTGCACCTCGCACAAAAGCTCGAGTGAAGGAGAGACACTCTTCAAGATCTGCCCGGTCACACTCCACAAATAGTGACAACAAGAAATCTGCAAAAAGTGATTCATTATCAAAGGCTGTTAAGGATCAACACTTGAAAGGATCATGGAAGTTGTTTGCACCCATTAATGCTCCTAAAGACCATGTTTGTACTGCTGATGAGTTGCAATTACACTTGGGTGAGTGGTTCTACCTTGATGGTGCTGGGCATGAGAGGGGACCTTCATCTTTTTCTGAACTTCAGGTTTTGGTAGACCAAGGAGTTATCCCGAAACATAGCAGTGCTTTTCGTAAATATGATCAAGTTTGGGTACCAATCACCTCGGCTGCTGGGAGTCTTGAAGCCACTGCTTGGAATCGACCTGTCAATGTTGCACCTTCTACTGATTCTTCTGGAACACTGCTTTTAGATTCAGAAGGTGTCACTGTTAGCGATAATAATGCAATTTCCAGTTCATTTCACTGGCTACACCCCCAATTCATTGGATATACATGTGGGAAGCTTCATGAATTGGTAATGAAATCGTTTAAGAGTCGTGAATTTGCTGCAGCCATAAATGAGGTTTTAGATCCATGGATAAGTGCAAAACAGCCAAAGAAAGAGATGGACAAGCATATTTACCAAAATATAGGTATGCTCTAGCAAGTTTAATTGCCACATGAGTCTAGGTCTGAATTGACAAAGAAATATCCCAATTTTAGAATGAGATTGTAGAGCTTTTCGCAACTTTTTGGGTAGGTAGTGTTAAGGCATTTTTACAAAATTTGGTCACTTTCTTCATGAAGCTTTTCTAGTGATTCTTCTTTTAAAAGCAGTGGAATTTTGCTTGGCATAGGCTAGTGTTTTTCAGTTATTTCCTGTTCCTGGTCTCACTTTCTTAGCTTTTTGCCATGACATTATGGTTATTATCACATATTTGCAATTGTTAGGGTGTGTGCGCATGTGGATATAAATTATAACTTATTTAAGTTGATAAGGGCCCTCAGTTCCTTCTACATCTTGGTGAATAAGAGTGTTGGAAGTGCAAATTTTCAAAATTATCCATAATTTGGTAAATTAAGGAGACATTTGTTTATTCTTTCTTTCCTTTTTGAATGTATGTGGATAAATCTTGGCCTGTAATTGCAGATAGTGGAAAAAGAGCACGGATTATGGTTAATGGATGCGAAGAAGAGTATGACATCGAAGATGAATTGCAATCACTCCGAAAGGGTGAGCCTGCATTTGAAGATCTATGTGATGATGCAACCTTCCATGAAGAAGAGAATGCATGTCCTGTTACTGAGATGGGCAGCTGGGGTTTGTTGGATGGTCATGTGTTGGCACGAGTCTTCCATTTCTTGAGATCTGACGTGAAATCCCTTGCATTTGCTTCTTTGACTTGTAAATACTGGAGAGCTGCTGTCAGGTTTTACAAGGGGATTGCAAGACAGGTTGACTTGTCATCTCTTGGTCCTAGTTGCAGTGACTCTATAATGCAGAAAATCATGGTATATTTCATGGTTGCCTAAATTATTTGCATAAGATTTTCCCCATCTACACGTCTGGTTTAATATAATCCTTTATTTGCAGAATTATTACAAAAAGGAAAAGATAAATTCCATGGTTCTAATTGGTTGCACAAGCATAAGTCCGGGCACGCTTGAAGATATTCTTCGTGTTTTTCCTAGTTTGTCTTATATAGATATCAGAGGTTGCAGCCAGTTTGGGGAATTGATGGTCAAATTTCCTAATTTGAGGTGGTTCAAGAGCACAAATTTGCATGCTATGGCAATCTCGGATGAGTCTAACTCTAAAATAAAGAGTCTGAAACAGATTACTGAGAAAACTTCATATGGCCTTAAAACAGGCCTGGGAAATGCTATTGATGATTTTGGTGAATTGAAGAGTTATTTTGAAAGTGTTGATAGAAGAGATTCTGCAAACCAATTATTTCGCCAAAGTTTATATAGGCGTTCAAAGTTATTTGATGTCAGGAAGTCCTCGTCCATTTTATCCAGGGAAGCTCGCATCAGGCGATGGGCCATTAAAAAATCTGAAAATGGGTATAAGCGAATGGAGGAATTCCTTGCTTCTAGTCTACGGGACATCATGAAGGACAATACGTCTGAATTTTTTGTGCCCAAGGTATTGTGAATCTTGTACTTTCTTTATGTGCAATTTTTTTGTTTCCTAGTTTACATTCTAAAGTCTTTAAATTTTTGTTGTCATCTGGTTATATTAGGTTGCGGAAATTGAGGAAAAAATGAAAAATGGGTATTACATTGGACATGGTCTGGGTTATGTTATAGAAGACATCAGCCGAATGTGCAGGGATGCTATAAAGTAAGGTTTTCTTACCTCTTTTTCTTCTCCATTTGATAACTTGTATTGAAGAATATTTTTAGGTTGCAAAGGCTTTGAATCATCCAAGGTAGTCATTCACTCATTTGTTAACTTGTGCGGTTATGTGTTACTCAGTTAACTGTCTGAAGGTTGCCACGTGTAATTCTATATCATTTCTTCTTTATGAAATTTAAAATGTGATTTCTTTATATTCGTAGAGAATTTTCTCTCCACATTTTCCTTTTACTATTTATTTTTATTTATTGAACATAAAATGTAATTTTTGTACCTTCTTTCTCCCGTGCCTTATCTTTTACTGTCATACGTTTAGCATGAGTATCTGATAATAGGCTAACACTTTGTCTTGTTTGTATACCAATTTGTTGGATGTAGAGCAAAGAGTCGTGGTGGTGCTCGAGACATGAACCACATAATTACTTTATTTATCCAGCTTGCCACACGTTTAGAAGAGGGTGCTAAGATTACCTCTTCTTATGAAAGAGATGAGTTGCTGAAGTCTTGGAAAGATGATTCATCTATTGGGTTCTCAAAGTACAAGAAGAAACTTGGTAAGGCAATCACTGAAAGGAAGTACATGAACAAGAGCAATGGCACTTCTCTTGCTACTGGTGTTTTGGACTATGGGGAATATGCATCGGATAGAGAAATTAGAAAACGGTTGTCCAAACTTAATAGGAGATCTCTTGACTCGGAAAGTGAAACATCTGATGAACTTGATCGCTCCTCAGAGGATGGCAAAAGTGAGAGTGAGATTGATAGTACAACTTCAGATATAGAGAGTGACTTGGATTTCATGCCTGAAAGCCGATCGGGAGAGTCAAGAGGAGATCGATGCTTCACGGGTGGTGATAGTTTTGATTCTATGGCTGATGATCGTGAATGGGGTGCTCGCATGACCAAAGCCAGTTTGGTTCCTCCTGTCACTAGGAAATATGAAGTCATCGAACAGTATGTTGTTGTGGCTGACGAGGAGGATGTTCGGCGTAAGATGCAAGTATCATTGCCTGAGGACTATGATGAGAAGCTCCATGCTCAGAAAACTGGCACTGAGGAGTTGGATATGGAACTTCCTGAAGTCAAAGATTATAAACCCAGAAAAGAGCTTGGAGATGAAGTTATAGAGCAAGAAGTTTATGGAGTTGATCCTTATACTCACAATCTTTTACTTGATTCCATGCCAGAGGAGTTGGAATGGCCTTTAGAGGATAAGCAATCTTTTATCGAAGATGTTCTCCTTCAAACTCTGAACAAGCAAGTTAGAGACTTCACAGGCTCTGGGAATACCCCAATGATGTATCCATTGAAGTCTGTTGTCGAAGAAATTAAAAGAGTTGCTGAGGTGGAATGTGATAAACGAACATTGAAAATGTGTCTAGGTATACTGAAAGCCATTGAAACTCGTCCGGATGACAATTATGTTGCTTACCGGAAGGTATACATGTGCTTCATAGCTCTTGCATTATTTTCTGCTTTTTATCCTCATACTCAATAACATTGGGTTGTTTTCTTGTTCCTTTGTTTTATATGATGATGATATTTACATGATTTTCTACCGAATATGCTTCATTAGGGTCTGGGTGTTCTTTGCAACAAGGAAGGTGGTTTTAGAGAAGAAGATTTTATTGTAGAGTTTTTGGGAGAGGTATGGATTTGGATAAGTTTACGGACAGTTCCATTTATCTATGTTTTATTGCAAATAATATGTTCTTTATATTAAAAAAATACCTTTTTTAATTTTTAATTCGGCAAGTATTTTGTGGCTTTTGACTAAAGTCTCTTTGAAGTCTTTTTTTCCTGACATGTTTTTGTTTCTATAGGTTTATCCTGTTTGGAAATGGTTTGAGAAGCAAGATGGGATACGAATATTGCAGAATAACAGCAAGGATCCAGCTCCCGAGTTTTACAACATCTACCTTGAGAGACCAAAGGTTTCCGCTTTAACACGTCTTGTGCAGTTGTGCTAAGTGTTTTTTGTGGTTAATCAATTTAATTGTTTTTCCAAAATTGTTTGTTGATCATCTCTTATTTATTAGGGTGATGCTGCTGGGTATGATTTAGTAGTTGTTGATGCCATGCACAAGGCAAATTATGCGAGTCGAATCTGTCATTCTTGTCACCCTAATTGTGAAGCCAAGTAAGTATATGTGTTGCTCTTTTTGGTTGGTGCTGATTTCTTAAGCAATAGATCCTGTTATTTTGTCGCTCTTTCCCTGTTTCCTCCTAGGTTGGCAATTTCAAGACTTTTATAGAGCAGGATAATTCTGGGTTTTTTTAATATCGAGTGTTATGCTCATCAATGTCATTTTTATGCTTCATAATAATTTAACTTGTTGCCTCTAAAATTCAGTTGTTTGTACTCTGTTTTTGAGCTTTTACACTTCAGGTATGCTTAAATTAGCTTGTGCAAGGATTTTGGATGGCTAAAAGCTGAAAAGTGATTGACCACATCAAAAAAGTAGCATCAATGTTAGACATAATTGGAATTTATTTTGATATTGGTTCCTAGTATGGTCGTCACCTTGTAGTCCCAGATAACTATTCGTCTTCTTTCAGGACAATTTGTAGTTGAAATCAATCTCTATTATATGTATATTCAATAGTTTAGTGCTTCTGTTGATCCATTTTGTTGCACGAAGCTTTTTTCTATTGGCATGACCTGTTCCTACCCTCTGCTTGTAACTTATGATCCTCAACAAACTTAACTTGGCTGCAAATTGAGTTCCTTTCATTGTACCAAGTTTTTGTTTCCTCTATTTCTTCAATGATTTACCAATTTCTTTGATGCAGAGTTACTGCTGTAGATGGTCAGTACCAAATTGGAATCTATGCTCTGCGTTCAATACGATATGGCGAGGAGATTACATTTGATTATAACTCTGTTACAGAGGTTTGAATCTTCAGTCCTTTCATCTTTGTTAAACAAGATAATTCTTATGTTCTTATAGCTCATGATTGATACTTATCAGAGCAAAGAAGAATATGAAGCATCTGTCTGTCTCTGTGGTAGTCAAGTTTGTCGTGGCAGCTACTTGAATTTGACTGGTGAAGGAGCATTTCAGAAGGTACACATTTTCATGAGGGGTTTTTTGAAGAAAAATAAAAATGAAATTTCTTAATAGCATGTAAAAACAAAATGATGTGTTCTTGATTGCGTACTGTTCAATCACTTGACTTTTTCTCGTTTGAGTTTTAAAAATGTTATTATAAGAAACATGTTCATCAGGTATTGAAGGAGTGGCATGGTATACTTGATCGACAACAGCTAATGCTGGAAGCTTGTGAACTAAATTCTGTATCTGAAGAAGATTACCTTGAATTAGGGAGGGCTGGTCTAGGCAGTTGTTTGCTGGGTGGATTGCCTGATTGGTTGATTTCATACTCGGCTCATGTGGTATGTCTTGGGTTTGCTTGTCATGTCATTTTATAACCTCTTTTTTTTTTATTGCAAGAGGGGGGGATTCTTTTCTCCTGACACCTCTTTTCTGGTGTAGGTGAGGTTTATAAATTTTGAGAGAACAAAGCTTCCTGAGCAAATTTTAAGGCATAACTTGGAAGAGAAGCGAAAATATTGCATAGATATAACTCTTGATGCAGAAAGGAACGATGCTGAGATTCAGGTATTTGTGCCTTTGCTCTTGTCTACTTAGATTTGTTTGAAGTTTTTTATGCTTACTGTTAAAATTTAAATGTTCATTGAGTACTTCTCTGTTGAATGTGATAGGCTGAGGGAGTCTATAACCAGAGGCTGCAGAATTTGGCTATAACACTTGACAAGGTGATTACCCTCTCTGTCTCTGAATAACAAATTTGACTGTAATATTCTCCTACATAATAAAATATGGTGATGCATAATATGATGGGTAAAGAAAGATAGGTTTGTACAGAGAAAGAACTGTTTTTTATTGTGTATTTTCGCTTAATTATATGCTTTACAGAGAACAGTCTTTAAAAAGACTATACATGTAATTGATCTAAGTAGGACTACTTTAAATTACCATTATATCTAAGTAAGATAAGACTAAGAGTTAGACTTAATACCGAATTAGTACAATTACGCTAAAACTCTTCTATTTACACTGTTAACAACCTACAATGGGGGATATAGCTATCTGTACTTCGAACTGGCGTGTTTATTATTTTGAAGAGCTAAGCTTCAAAAAAATTAAGTTTAAACTTTTCGGAATGCATGGATTACTCCTGTTTTGGTTTGGTCTTGTGGTTAGGTGGTAGTCATATTTGCTTTTGAAATCATAACATTGGGGTTAATGATATCAAATTATGCAGAGGCTGGTCATGTATTATGAGAGAATATTATGTACATGCTTGTGATATAATATTATATCCTTGTATTATATTTATATCTTTGGTGATGTTTCAGGTGAGGTATGTTATGAGATGCGTGTTTGGCGATCCCAAAAGGGCTCCACCTCCAATAGAGAGGCTCAGTCCTGAAGAAGCTGTATCCTTCCTCTGGAAAGGCGAGGGATCACTTGTTGAGGAGCTTCTTCAGTGCATGGCTCCTCATGTGGAAGATGAAATGCTCAATGATTTGAGGTCCAAGATTCAAGCCCATGACCCATCAAGGTCTGACAACATTCTTAAAGAACTTCAGAAATCTTTGTTGTGGTGAGTGCATTGTCCTCGTTAAAGGTGTTTCTATGCTGTGTTTCATTTCAGTAATGACTTGATCTTTAATCATCTATGCTTTAGGTTGAGGGATGAGGTTCGGAATCTTCCATGTACATACAAGTGCCGACATGATGCTGCAGCCGACTTAATCCATATTTATGCTTACACAAAGTGTTTCATAAGAGTTCGTGTGAGTCTTTTTACAATTATTTTTCGGATAAACCTTTTTTGTGTGTGTGATAGGGGAGGGGGCAGTGTGACGTAGAGAATGCTATTGTATTGTTTATCATTTGATCTAATCAATCATTTTTTATGGACAGGAATACAAAGCAGTAACTTCTCCCCCAGTCTACATTAGTCCTCTTGACCTGTGCCCCAAGTACTCCGACAAGTTCACAGGTCTTCAGGAATATTGCAAGACATATGGTGAAAATTATTGTTTGGGGCAGCTGATTTTTTGGTATAACCAGACCAGTGTCGATCCGGATATCAGCCTGTTTAGAGTAAGTAGGGGTTGCTTGTCATTACCTGACATTGGTTGCTTCTATTCCAAAGTTCAGAAGCCATCAAAGCATTGTGTTTATGGCCCAAAGACAGTCAAATTTATGCTATCATGGATGGTAAGCTTCTTTCAAATTGAACATTCTGTAGATTACTTAGGTTACCTGAATTTCTAATCTGACTGCTATGAGATTTCGATGGTCTTTGATTTGCTAATTATATTTATATCACAAATAGAAAAGTAATGTTCCCACAGTTTAATTTCACCGGAAAGATTATCGTCATCTATTGAAAAAAAAACCGGGAACCCCATGGTTACTGTTTTAACATTGTTGTACTCTGTGCAGGAGAAGCAACCACAGAGACCATGGCCCAAGGACCAAATATGGACATTCAAAACAAGTCCGAAAATCTTAGGAAGTCCGATGCTAGACGCGGTTTTAAATAATAGTTCACTGGACAGAGAGATGATGCAATGGTTGAAGCATAGACCAGCAAAATTCCAGGCAATGTGGGATCGATGAGAGAAATTGATACTTAGTGGGTTTGGGGAGCAGTCGTAGGTTATTTATTAATTAGGCAATACGTTTGTACATGTTTTTGGAATGATTCGTCAATTTTAGCTTAGCATAGCTTGGCAGCTACCCTTTCCCCTTTAGAGTGGTATTTGGTAATCATTCCAAAACATCATTTCTTATTCTCAATTCTTATGTACAGTTTACATCTTTGTATTTTGTGATTCTTTTCCTTTGTTTTCTTTTTAATTTTCCCCTTTTTGTCATACTGCATGATAATATATTAACATCATTCATTTTTACAATGGCAACTCAAGCCAAGATACTCTAATAGTCGGCTTAGGCCAAATGCAGTTGCCTCGACGACAATGATCCTCAAACCCTCAACTCCATTGCCAAGAGCTTCAAGGTCAACGTTCCTCCGACTGTCCTGTACGGTGAGCTTGCCTGGAAGCGTAAGTGTGAGAAGACCAGTTGTCTCCAAATGCTAATGCGTGGGTCATAGGACGAGAAGATGGATGTGGACTCCATGCTCCAAGAGGCACACAAGTCTCCATTCTCCAATCCATGGCCGTCACTTCCTGTTTCTCATCGGCTTTTGCCGTGGTGCAGACCATGCTTTGTTCAGTCCGTAATGATATTACGTATTCTCTCTGGGGTTCATAGTAGTAGTTTTGTTGATACAGAGGTTAAATCAGTTCAAGGATGCTTGGCTTGTCATTGGAATTTTGTTATCTTTCTCCATTTCAACTTTCTCTTTTATCTAACTGATTTGAACCCTATGCCTAGCTGTTGGAACCTCAGTCAAGTGTTTTTAGATTTTGAAATTTTCCAAATTTTGATTTGGCCAAAACAATAGCCGGTAAATCAAATTCTAAATTATAGAGACTAAGTTTACAAGTGATACATTGTATATGGACTAATGAGACTCGATGAATTATTAAAATTATTGAACGGTTTGTTTAGTAGGATGAGACACAAAAATCTCGTGACGTATCATCACATGGATTTATGTAACCGTCATATTTATAGTCATGTCTATCCGAGTATGCATGCATAATAGTGATTCATGTAAGTTTTCGCAAAGTGATATTACTAGTAATAATACATGTAACAGTTCACAAGCAACAGTCCAGACATGATATCACATGTATTATGTTATGTAACCGTACAAAGAGACTATACATGTAATTCGAATTTCAATGTTAAGTTTGAAATTCTCTCTTTCTGCCCCTATTCAAAAATGCAATGAGTTGTGAGAAAAAAAAAAAAAGGCCATCTTTCAACAGCTTGCCTACCGCATTGTACTATAATAGGATGTGTATGGAAAACCATATGTAAATAAAAACATAAAACTTACCATTTTTAAAGTTCGAAACTTGAAATAAGTACACTAGTCGCCGGAGTTGTAAACCGCGTAGTGTTTCGGTACATTTCAAGAAAGTCTAAAGATAAAGGGGTTTAAGCTATAAAGCTTGACACTACTGAGAAAGGAAACAACTGCTTGCCTAGTTGCCGGAGTTGTCAACGGCTTATTTTGCATCTGTAAAAACCATATGGAAGCTTTTACGGCTATTGAACCACTAAGAACGGCCACCTCTGCCTGATGTTGAAGCCCCATCACAAGTGCGGTTCAAAGTTGAAGCCTCTTCCTCAACCAGATTTGCCTTGTGTGGAAAGAAGAAACTTCGGTGATGTTGAACTTCACTAGAACAAGGAGAAAAACACGAGTGCAAATGAACTCACTTTCAAGTTTTCGAGTTTTTGAAGTGCCTTGGTAATAACTCCCTGGTGGGAATCCGCTTCAGCAGTCGAGTGGATCTTTGACACATCTGGTTTATAAGACCTGCAATTTTTTAATTAATGCAGAGCAGAAATAAAATATGTTTATCAAACAATCCCAGGTCGTCCCCAGCTAGCTAAAAAATTGTAAAAAATGACCAAAATTTAAAAAAAATGGAAATGAAAAACAATGACCTCAGCTTCTCTTCAGCTTTGTTGTTTAGGCACTTCAGCTCATTGAGTTTTCTCTGATGAGCCTAGGAATCAAAAGAGGGCAAAATCTGAAAGTTATGGAACTAGTATCGTTAGGTAGGAAAGAGCAGCAAACTATACAGAGTTCGTTTTTACCTCCAAGCTGAATACGCATCGCATTAGCAACCCCGTTCATATGATAAAATAAGAAAAAAAGCTTTGTGAGAAAGAAAGAAATTAAAATCAAGCATAAACTTTTTGTGCCTGTGTAAGCATACAAATGTGCATGTTTGGAGAGAAAGAGAAAGCTAGAGAGGAAATCTCACCGATCCATTTTATCCATCATTTCAGCTTCGAACTTCATACGCTTCAGGCCTTGGCATAAGAACTGTAAGCACAAGCAACAAAGAATAAAGACAAAAACAATCGTAGAAAAGGAGGCAAAGGAAAGAAAACTAAGAGAGAGAGATAGAATACCTCTTCATTTTTGAGAGGTCTGACATAAAGAGCAAAGTTTGGGGAAAACCGAGTCAGAAACACAGACAAGGGTAAAACTTTTAGCTTAGTCATTCGAGAAATATTTTAAAAAACAAAAATAGAGAAGTTAAACAAAACACACCCATCAGGATCATCATGCCGCTCCTCGATATAACGAAGTAACATATCCTCGACCCTGTAAAAGGTATAACAAGAAGTTTATCAAATCATCATGGAAAGAACTTAAATAACTGTAGTGTCAATTAGATATTCTTCACCAACCTTCCCTTGCTAGCATAGGTGGTCAATTCACCCGTGGGTGAAAACATCAGAACGCCAACCTCGGTATCATCGAATGTAGATAATTCAGCGGCCTTCTTGAGAATGGTTTCTCTGGCTTTGGAATAAACCATCTGACGAGAAGAAGGATCAATATTTCTCTTCTCCGGGTGCCTCTTGTAACCCATGACCAGGGGAAATCAAACTCAAAAGTGAAGGAAGAAAACTTGTGGTAGGCTACTAAACGTGAACGGCGTTTATAGGCGGAAAGGAAGAATTTGCATTAAATTTCCAGGCCATGCAATATGCCAATTGTCAATCATTCCTCAATGAATATCACTAATGGGTTACCTTAATTATGAACATGAAATTAATTTTCCAAAACCTTCAAATAGAAATAAATTAAATTGAATGATAACTACTACTGTTAAGTGTGGTTTAAGCCTTCATGGATTCATCAAAAAAGGTCTGAAGCCACAATCAATGGGTTTGGCATGCCCTGCGTAGCATTTCTGTGATGAAGTTCAAATAAATTCTATAAAAATCCATTATTCAGAAGATGGTATCATCAGAAAAAGTCCAAGAAAGTATGTGGATAGTACAAGAGACTGAAGGCAACACATAGCCTTGTAAATCCATGAAGTAAAGTCCCCACAGGAACTGTAAAGTGATATACAATCTATATTAAATAAAGTTTGGTGTTTGACAAAGAATGTTCAAAGCATTAACATAAGCTAACCCACCATTTGATACAGGATAAACGCGAGCAGTACTAGCCCGATGAATTGTGAAAACATTGTGCTTGGTAACTGGTTCAAAATATTCAACATCAGTAGACATGCATAAATTTTAAGGGTCCATGATCCTAGAATTTCATTTCAGATATTTCATCAACCCATATAACCTCCTTTGAAGGACTGACTTTCTCTTCAGAGAATATGACTACTAAATCTAAAAAATGCTTGCTGCAGGAAGAATTAAATAGTATTCCATTGCGAAAAATCCAACTATCTAAGCTCATAGTCGATATTAGATCCACCCATTAGGAAATATATGTTTACTAAATGTTCACAAGGTTATCCTTGATGAAGTTACCAATCATAGAGGAAAAATGAAGAGTGACCCACTTGCTAAAGTTTTAGATTCAAATTGTTTACATATCCTCAAATTCTACATTCATTCACCCAACAAAATAATGGATGGAGATTTCATGTTTAACACAATTCAGGGTCAAAAGAACAGAGATTTCATGGGTATAAAATTATGTGTTTCAACCTTCCTAAAGTACAATACTGAATCTAATCATGAACATCCCCATATAACACAATGATCTTTCTTTTCCATTCACAAAGACAGTTGTTCAATTACCAAAGAGCTCGCTACACATATAAATACCATGAATCAGGATAAATAGAAGGAAATTGTTGAAACAAGAATCAGAAAATTAACACTAAACAGACATAAAGAGAACATTTTTATATACAACAGCATATAGGCGCAGAGCAACAACATCGTTGAATGAACCGAACCACCCACTTCAAATAATTAACCAATTTTGTACAAGTAGAAAGTAGTGAAATTCACCAGAGCAAGTGGCAAAGGAGTAGATATCTGACCTTCAAAATGACATAAATCTTGGGTTATCGACCACTCGAAGAAAACTCCGATTCTAGACGTTTCTTCATCGGAGAACACAGTGAAGTTGAAGGATACCCATTTCAGGAACCCCTTGAGCTTCGTGTATTCCATGTCTCAGATGTTTCCCCAGCAGCACAAGAATCAACGCAAATGTATGTGGTTTTGATAAAGGTGTTTTCCGGTAAATATAAGCGGCGATTTAAATTAAGGTTACGGTTTCAGCCGCGTACTTACGGTAGTGACGGACAAAATATATATTTCTACATTTAAATATAATTTAACATATAAATTATATAAAAATTTTATATATTTTTCTTGTAAATATTAGTGGTTTGAATGATATTAAAATTATTATATAAAAGTCAATAGGATGATTATAGACAATTGTTTAAATTCTTGATGGACCTATTTAAATTTTTTTTAACAATTCTTTATTAGGGAATGGAAGATAAAATCTACTTCTCTAAAATCTCACTTAAATTATTATTTAAATTTTTAATCATTTATTTTAAAAGTTATTATTTAAATTATTTATTTAAATATTTTCAATTTGGCTTTTAACATACTCATTCTTATAAAAAATTAAACACCAAAATTCTAAAGATGATGAATTGTAAGCAAAAAGAGCGTCTTTCAACACCTTGCCTACCGCATTGTACTGCAATCGAATGTATATGGAAAACCATATGTAAACAAAACTATAAAACTTGCCATTTTTAAAGTTCGAACTTGAAATAAGTACACTAGTCGCCGGAGTTGTAACCGGCGTAGTGTTTCAGTACATTTCAAGAAAGACTTAAGGATAAAGGGGTTTAAGCTTTAAAGCTCGACACAACTGAGAAAGGAAACAACTGCTTGCCTAGTTGCCGGAGTTGTCAACGGCTTATTTTGCATCTGTAAAAACCATATGGAAGCTTTTACGGCTATTGAACCACTAAGAACGGCCACCTCTGCCTGATGTTGAAGCCCCGTCACAAGTGCGGTTCAAAGTGGAAGGTTCTTCCTCGAGCAGATTGGCCTTGTGTGAAAAGAAGAAACATTGGTGATGTTAAACTTCATTAGAACAAGGGGGAAAACACAAATTAAAATGAACTCACTTCCAAGTTTTCGAGTTTTTGAAGTGCCTTGGCAATAACTTCCAGGTGGGAATCCGCTTCAGCAGTTGAGTGGATCTTTGACACATCTGGTTTATAAGACCTGCAATTTTTTAATTAATACAAAGCAGAATAAAATATGTTTATCAAACAATCCCAGATTGTCCCAAGCCAGCTACAAACTTGAAAAAAATGACCAAAAAAAAAAAACATTGGAAAATGAAAAACAATAACCTCAGGTTCTCTTCAGCTTTGTTGTTTAAACACTTCAGTTCATTGAGTTTTTTCTGAAGAGCCTAAGAATCAAAAGAGGGGAAAATCTGAAAGTTATGGAACTGATATCATTAGGTAGGAAAGAGAAGCAGGCTATACAGAGTTTTGTTTACCTCCTCGCTGAATACGCGTCGTATTAGCAACCAATAAACCATTTGTATGATAAAATAAGAAGAAAAAAAGTTTTGTGAGAAAGAAATAAAACCAAGCATAACTTCTTGTGCCTGTGTGTGTAATCATACAAATGTGCATGTTTGGGGAGAAAGAGAGAGCTAGAGAGGACATCACACCGATCCATTTTATCCATCATTTCAGCTTCAAGCTTCAAACGCTTCAGCCCTTGGCATAAGGACTGTAAGCACAGGAAACAAAGAATTAAGACAAAAACAATCTTAGAAAAGGAGGCAAAGGAAAGAAAACTAAGAGAGAAAGATAGAATACCTCTTCATTTTTGAGACGTCTGACATAAAGAACATAGTTTGGGGATAAACAAGTAAGAAGCAAAGACAAAGAGAAAACCTTTAGCTTAGCCATTAGTGAAATATTTTATAAAACAAAAGAAGAAAAGTTTAACAAAACACACCCATCAGGATCATCATGCCGCTCCTCGATATAACGAAGAAACATATCCTCAATCCTGTAAAAGGTATAACAAGAAGTTTATCAAATCATCATGGAAAGAACTTAAATAACCGTAGCGTCAATTAGATATTCTTCACTAACCTTCCACTGCTAGCAAAGGTGGTCATTTCACCCGTAGGCGAAAACATCAGAAGGCCAACCTCGGTATCATCGAATGTAGATAATTCAATGACCTGCTTGAGAAGGGTTTCTCTACCTTCGGAATAAATCATCTGACGAGAAGAAGGATCGACATTTCTCTTCTTCGGGTGCCTCTTGTAACCCATGATCAGGGGAAATCGAAATCGAAAGTGAAGGAAGAAAAGTTGTGGTAGGCTACTAAACGAGAACGGCGTTTATAGGCAGAAAAGGAAGAATTTGCATTAAATGTCCAGGTCATGCAATATGCCAATTGTCAATCATTCCTCAATGAATATCACTAATGGGTTATCTTAATTATGAACATGAAATTAATTTTTCAAAACCTTCAAATAGAAATAAATTAAAGTGGATTATAACTAATACTGTTAAGTGTGCTTTAAGCCTTTATGGAGTCATCAAAGAAGTTCTGCAAACCACAACCAAAGCTTCGGCATGCCCTGCGTAGTATTTCTGTGATGAAGTTCAAATAAATTCTATAAAAAATCATTTATTCAGAAGACTCATCAGAAAAAGTCCAAGAAAGTATGTTGTCAGTACCAAGAGACTGAAGGCAACACATAACTTTGTAAATCCATAAAATAAACTCCCCATAAGCTAACCCACCATTTGATACAGGATAAACATGAGCGGTACTAACCCGATGAATTGTGAAAACAATTGTCTTGGTAACTGGTTTCAAATATTCAACATCAGTAGACGTGCATAAATTTAAAGGGTCCATGATCCTAGAATTTCATTTCAGATATTTCATCAACCCATATAACCTCCTTTGAAGGACTGAGTTTCTCTTCACAGAATTTGGCTACTAGTTCTAAAAAAATGCTTGCTGCAGAAAGAATTAAATAGTATTCCATCCTAGACATCCAACTATCTAAGCTCCTAGTAGAGATTAAAATTTTCCCTATTATTAGGAACCATCTGTTTGCTAAATTTTGACAAAGTTATCCTTGATGAAGTTGCGAATCATAGAGGGAAAATGAAGAGTAGCTCACTTGTTCAAAGTTTTAGATTCAAATTCTTTACATATCCTCAAATTCTACATTCGATTCAGGGATGGATCGACGGAGGATCGCTCTCTCTCTGAAAATTTGACATTCGTATATGATTTAGAATCTTTTATGCATTTTCTATTGAAAATCTATTTTCTTCCCCCTAAAATTTTATAGGTTCCCCTAACATAATGTCTGCGTTCGTCCCTGCTTCAATCAACCATCAAAATGAAGGATAGAGATTTCATTCCCAACACACTTTTTTTATAAGAATGCACAACACATTTCAGAGTCAAAGGAACTGGGATTTCATTAGTATAAAATTGTGTTCAACCTTCCTAAAGTAGAATACCTGAATCTAATAACATCCCCACACAACACAATGTCATTTCTTTCATTCACCTAGACAGTTGTTCAATTCCCAAAGAGCTCACTACACATATAAATACCATGAATCAGGATATATATAAAAAGGAAATTGTTGAAGCAAGAATCAGAAAATTAACATCAAACAGACAGAAAAGATAACATTTTTATATACAACAGCAGATAGGTGCAGAGCAACAACATCGTTGAATGCACCGAAACACCCACTTTAAATAATTAACCAATTTTGTACAAGAAGAAAGTAGTGAAATTCACCAGACCTAGTGGCAAAGGAGTTGATACCGAATCGAAGAAAACTCCGATTCTGAACGTTTCTTCATCAGATAACGCAGTGAAGTTGGATACCCATTTCAGGAATCCCTTGAGCTTTGTGTCTTCCATGTCTTAGATGTTTCCTCGCCAGAACAAGAATCAACGCAAATGTGTAATCTTGGTAAAGATTTTTTCCAGCAAATCTAATTAGAGATTGAAATTGCGTCGCGTGCATCAGGATTTGCCTACACGAACAGCAATTAATTTGGAAGAGAAATTTAAATAATTCGACTTAAAAAATTAAATAAAATAAGATATATTAATTTTAATTTTGTTATTTTCAAAAATATTTTTAGAGTCTAAATATAAATATTTTTTAATTATTGCACTTTTAAATCTTAATATAAATCCATGTAGAATACATAAGTTAAATCCATGTAATAGGAGCTTAATTCCTTATTTCTATTGGATTGAAAAATATTGTGAAAATATAATTTATTTAATTTTAATATTTGATATTAGGTAAAAATAATAATTTATAAAATTAAAATTACCATTTTAGGCATACGACAAAAGTACAATTGATTAGAAAATGTGAAGAATAAATAAGAATATTTTGATAATTCCATGCTCTAAAACATTTTTCAAAAAAGCCAAAAAGCACATTTCTATAAAATTATATTTATTGTTTTCTTGTTTATGGGTCAAAAGTGCTTTTAAATTTAAGAGAATTACTTTAAAAATAATACAAAGTATTATAGTATTATTTATAAGATTTATATCTTATATATCGACAGTGGAAACTAAAATATTTTACAAACATTTTAGTTTTAGAGTTAATGAACTTAGTTTAGTGTGTAGGATTTAGGAGTTTATGTGTATGGATTTAGAATTTGGGTTTTAGAATTAGAATTTAAGATTTAGAGGTTAATGTTTATTTTTTAGGATAATACGGTGAAGATTTAGATTTTAATCCATAAACCCTAAATTATAAAACCTAAACTCTCAATTTCAACCATTATCCCTAAATTCAAACCTTATACATTTAATGTCACGGGGTAATTACCCTCTTCTTAAAAGATAAGTCTGATAGGATGTGCAGCGCCACCGTGGGATATATAAACGGTAGCGCTGCACATCCTATCAAACATGTCTTTTAAGAAGAGGGTAATGACTCAGCGACACTTAAACTCATAAACCTTAAACTTTAAAACTAAAACGCTTATAAAAAATTTAATTTTCACTGTTAATATATCAAATATTATCCTTATTCACACCCAATTAATTCTTATTATAATTTAAAATTCAAAACCCTAAAATTATAGCAATTGATTTCATAAAATATGCATAGAATGAAGATTATTGACTACTTTGACCTAACCAACGCCATGTGCTGTGGCTATCTGTCAGGCTTTAAACGCTGCAAATTAAAAAGCAGACGAGCTTTCAAATGAATGGTTTGGGATAGAGAAGCATCAGAAGTAGTTTTTGTCCATTAATTATATATATCAATTTCCAGAATTCTGGAAATTCACACAAAATAATAATAATAATTTAAAAAACATGGACGACAGGCATGTCAAGAGAGAAGTGTTTGAATGTCTGAACCATATATGTGGTCTAAGACATCAACGATGAATCAACGTGTGGATTAGGACAATCCCTTGGCTTCCACTCCCTCTCGTAGACACGTCCATATTCAGTCATATCACCAACTAAATAATTCCAAACGTTAGGTGTAATATTCGAGTAATTATATCATGCACGGACAATGACAATGACGGTAAAAATATTTTGTTTTTATAAATATTTTAGTTTTAAGGTTTACGAATTTAGTTTATAATTAATGTTTATAAAATTATTTTGTCGAAACAAATTTAAAAAAAATCAAAATTAATAGAAAAATAGAAAGTCAAATTGAATTAAAATAAACGATTCAAATATCTGAAATATTTCGATTGAACTGAATCAAACTTACCCTTAATTTCAACAATCAAAAAACTATTAACAATGATATTATTCGATTAAAATAATACATCATTAAACATGATATGTTAAGACATAACATACCGATGAATGTCACACAAGCACTAGATATCAAATGGTTTTAAAAAAGTTTAAGCACCAAGTTGAGAATAATTTCCAAGTTAAGGGACTAATCCGCATATTAATCCATAGCTTCATATAGATTTTTGGCAACAAAAGTCTTGAAAACGTTGCTAAAAGTAGAAATTCTTCGAAAAACACAAAAATTTATATTAAAAATAATAAATTTTAAAAAATAAAAATATTTTATATTTTATATAAAAATTTTAAAAATGATTTGTCTCTTTCCATCCCCTCCGTCCATCCCATATGTGGGGTGCCACATCCTTTAAAAACACAGAGAGCTTTAATTCTTAGCCATGAAAACAAAGCTTGTTTCTTTGGTAAACATAATTGACTTTGCAACCACCCGAACAGCAACAATCATGGCTCATAACATCCCTTCATGCCATCTCATAATAAAAACAAAAACTTGGGGCTTAAATCACAATTATTACACTCCTCAAACACTGCTCAAATTTACCCTCTTTGGGAACAATTATTTAAAGAGATGCTGTTGTGTTCCATCGTTCAAAATATAAACCAAATTTCTCAACCACAAGTTCCAACATTTACTTAAAAAGAATCACACAATATATGATCTTACAGGTTTATATATATTGGGTATTTCTCTCTCAACCTAGACCATTGTTCTCTTCCTGTAAGACTCCATCGTCCCAAAATGTGCAGAGGTTTACAAGAAGCCGGGAATACATCGAGTTCTTGTCTGAAACAGGGTTTTCCCGTGGTGTCTGAAACAGGGTTTACAAGAAGTTGTGAGCTCTGTAATTCCAGGGCTTCCTTGTATTGTCAAGCTGATGACGCATATCTGTGTAGGAAGTGTGATAAATGGGTTCATCAAGCTAATTTCTTGGCTCTCAGGCATATCAGGTGCTTCCTTTGTAATACATGTCAGAGTCTGACTCAGAGATATCTCATCGGAGTTTCACAGGAAGTGGTGCTGCCGACAATGGTAAGCTCTCCGGGGAGAAGGCAGTGTGACTCCGACATGGAAACTAAGCATTCGACAACGCTTAAAACACCTTTTCTTTTTCTCTGACTGTCAATTTTTTTTTCTTCACATTTTCTCTTCTGCAAATCTTGTCTGGTTAGTCTGAGGTATCATGGAGGGTTTACATATATGTATAACATGTAAGCTTCATATGTTTAAAGACAGGGACAATAAACAAGTTGTAACTTGTAAGTAATTTCTATGGAAAGAGAAAACAAAGGGAGGGAATTGAAATATAATTACTATCCTTGATGTAATCCTCAGTATTTCTATAAACCAGATTGACATTTTTATTCTACAAAGTCTAATATTTTTGTTCTCTAGATTTTGTCCTTAATAATACTTTTGATTTGACGCAATGGGTGAGTTTTCCAAGAAAATTTTTTTGCGTACATAAAAATTCAAACTTGATAAACAAGTTTAAGTAATATCAAATTGCTTACTAATAGTTAGGGATGCGTCTTGCTAGATTCTTTAAAGGTTTCTTACTAATTGTTCTAGCTTCAGGTTCTGGAACAGAGTTGATCATCAATATGTTTTCTAGGGATGGTTACTCGAACTTTGGTGCAAGTGTCGGATACGGGCATATATTAGACAGCATCATGGTTAAACTTTTTCAAGATTTTCAATGTATTCGAAGGATCTTTGGAGATCATATCCCTGTATTCATGTATCAAACACGACTGCCAAGCATCTATTCTTAAAAGAAAAATGAAGAGTTCAAAGCATAGTACAAAGGAGGGGAAACAATAAGTTTTATTGCAAAATTTGTGTGATTGTTGGTGCTTCATGAAAAGAGAAAAGTGAGGTCTAACATTACCTGCACCTATTAGTCATTCATTAGAAAAGTCAAAAAAAAATGTACTATAAAATTGAGTAGTGTGCATCAAATATAGGCTGGTGCCTCTGGAAAAAGGCAAAGCCAGCTAATGTGTAATTGTCTACCAATACCAAGCTAAATATTACAGAACCGTTCAATTCACAAAGTGTGATCCAAATCATGATCCTGAGAAGAAGCAACAATCTGAAACTAAGCACTTACTCTTCATGGGGTCCCCCAGTACCAATTGAGGACAAAAATTGCTTTACATCACAAAATGGGGTATCAGTATGGACTGAGTGAGGGGGCTCGACAGATAGGGGAAAAGTTAATTGTCCCATCTGCTTAATGATCATCAGATTATGTCCGGTTGGTGGGCCCATAGTAGAATAACTCAGTTTCTGAAAGTTGAAATCATGATGAGCCACGCCCATGCTTTGGTTCTGCTGTCGTCTTTCTGGTGTCCAAGGGGCTCTCTTATCTTATCATACCATATGAGAATATCAATGATTGATGATCATAATATTCTCAAAGGAACAAAGCAATGGTGTTTCTAATCATCAGCTGGTGTGTGCGCGCGTGCATGTGTGTCTAGATGGATGGATGCATGCATGGATGGATGTATGGATGCATGTATGCATGTAAGCATGTAAACTGCATTACCCTCTTCCCCTCTGTCCTTTTCTTTTGCTTTTAAGGAAACTGAACTCAGCTACCCCGAGCAATCTCCATATTTCATTCCTGACTGTTAATTTCATCTGCAGATGAATCATACATACACATATATAAAGTACTAAAAAATATGGAACAAGTGGAGAGAAGAAATAGTGATTTATTATTCTGATAAAGTGCTACTCATTATTTCAATCTGATGACAATGGATCGGTGCTTATTACATGGGAAAGAGCAGGGTGCACCGTACAAAATAAGAAAAACAAAATTGAGTTGCAACAAGGGTTTGCCTTTTGCAACAAAGATGGAGATGGCGCAAAAGCAAGAGAAGGATTTAAGTATTAGGGAAAGGCAAAAGAATATGCACCAAAGGTTGGTACTTCAAGGTTCTTCACATCTAGTTCGACATCTTGGAGTGTGTATCCTTTATGGTTCCCTGCATGTAACCAATAGCATAGTATACTCAGTGGTGAAATTGATATCAATTCCTTTTTTTTCAATGGACAAATGAATCACAGAAAAGCATCAAGTCAATTTCATTAGTATTGCATGTAATCAGTGGTTTTACAAGAATAGTTTGTTGTCGAGAGCCCAATTACCAATCACAAAGGAACTACACACGAGCATAATTGAGGCTGTTCGTAGATCGTCTGGGAACAGATCAGTTTGCTCGAGTGTCCATAAACTCAAATGAGTTGATGTGTCCAGCACAATTGATCGAGCAATGTACAACATGAAACAGGCTTATGTACTGAAACGAAATAACCTTCATACTGAATGCAAACACTAACAGCTGCTCATGCAGAGGATTAGGAGCGAGAGAGGAAGGACCTATAGCAGCATTAAGTTGGAATCTATGGTTTACTGCCCCTTTCTGTAATCAAGAAAGAGCAACTAAACCTGCAAGGTACAATTGAAAAAGCCTAATTTGAGCATGTTCGCAAGGAAATGATGCATTAAAAAAAACAAGTAGCAAAATCATTAAAAATATTCTTAAGTGTATGCATTTTAATTAGCTATTGCTATCAGCATTTACAAACTAGAATTTAGCAAGAGAAATTATGATTCTGTGCCAGCTATTGAGTCCTAAGCAATGACAATGAAGGATTACGGTTTGAACTCTAAATGTTCATGCAGTATGAAGCCAATGCTATGATTGACCACTTTTTTGCAACATCAGTCCAAGTGGACATTGGAAACTTCAGCAAACAGAAAAAACCTTTTACAAATCTGCTATCGCAGAAAACTTGATTCCTTCAAAGCTAACCAATCGGAACTTTCTGTTTACCTTTCCATATATTATAAACCAAATGATCTCAATAGAAATGCAGGATACTCAGGAGATGACTAAACCTTTTTATTTTATTTTATTGTCCTATTTTCTTCACTGTAACACTTTTCATAGTTTCTTCAGTCTGGTGTTAACATAGGCTCTTTAGTCAGCAATTTTGATCCATTACGCACATTTTAGTTCTTTGCTGCAAAAATAGGGTTGGGTATACATGCTATATGAGCCATTACAGACCTTTTAGTAGAAGGAACTGGAAAAATAAACCTCAATCTCAAAGTACATTTACAGATGATACAAGTAATAATATCTTAACTTCACTGAGTTGTTATGCATGACATATCTAATTCTGAATGATGAGATGAAAATGCATTACACGGCATCTATACATCTTCATGCTTATCATGTCATTAAATGCAAGATTAGTTAAAAGCATTTTCAGGTAGGCTGTTTAATATCTTGTTAAATATGTTACCTTCAAGATTAGGGACATGTTTACATAATGTGGCTTATGCATTTCGTGGCACAAGAGGATCATAGTCATATGCTTCACCTGCTTTCACAAATCTTCCTTTCACACGTTTCCTAGTGTCAGCCCTGGATTTACGAGAAGCATATCTTATTTGTTTACCAAATCTGTAAATAACAAAAATGAAAAACCAGTTGGGATTTTAATTTAAGCATACATATCATATGAGCACCCTGACCATATGTGAACAAACAACCATTTAAACTGGTGATCCAATACTTTAAAAAAATGAAAAACTGCCGCCTCCATCAAAAACGGGGACTAAAACAATAATCATTACACAGATGTTTATGTTTTCATAGTCATAATAATGGCTTCAGTTATGTAGGTCAACTTTAACTATCTCTCCTCTATTTATCTTTTCCAGGAAAAGTAAAACAGTATTGATGTTTACAAATTATAATTGATGGCTTCATAAGTTAATAAGACAACTCTAAATAACAGACAATAACATTAATGACATCCCAAAAGAATTTGATTTATAGAGCATCAAATATTAAAATAGAATAAGGCATGCTTTTCAGAAGATGGGAGAAACTAAGATCAGGTTAAATGAGAAATCTCATTGTTAAATGCCCTTAAAACGTTTAGCCTGAAAATGAACTTGTAATCTATTATGATGACAACAGAATGTAAATGTCCCTTTCAAGGTAAGAAGGATAAGAACCATACATCCGTGTTTTCTTTTTTTCATTGTATCTCATCTTCGCTTTGTCCCTTGCTTGTGGACAACTAACTTCCAAATTTGATTCCCAAGGTGATTCTCTGGTTAGAAAAACAGGTGATAATCCACAGTTTTGATAATCAGCAGGGCTATTTTCCCCAGCAATGTTGGATAATGAACGAGCCATGGTTGAAGGAATTTGACCACCAGGATAACCTAGATTGATGTTGCAACCAGGATTCATAAGCATGCGATTGGAATTTCCAGTCATGGAAGCCATCATACTGGCTAAGCCACCAATTTGAGGGGTTGTAAAAGGCATGCATTCCTTTTGTCCTGATGATGATGCCTGATAAGATACACAATAGTGGCATATCAACCACGAACTGGACAATGAAACTATTATCCACTTCAATAAAGAAAACTAGATACAATCAAGAACAAAAATACGTAGCTGCAGATTTTTTTATTACTCCACAATATCATCAAAGTATTCTGATAAATAATGCGCACATGAACAAGGTAAATTGTCTTATCAACAGGACAACATTGACAGTCATGCCAGTACTGTTTCTTATGGAAGTGAGTGATTAGGCCTGGCAGGTTAATCTAGAAGGGAACATTGAGCGAAGTCTTCATCCTAACAGGTATTAACTTAATTATGTTCCAAACTCTGTAAGCCATGTATCAAAATACTTATCCCCGTTACTTATCATATGTATGCTAGTTTTTTATTTTGTAGAACAGAAGATAGTACTAAAAAGTATTCTTTATACATAAAATTTGAAACCAAGGCAGTGCAATGAGTTGATAATTTCCAACAAATGCTGCAAATGGAGGTGAATGAGGATAGGGTCTGTGTTTTCTATCATAGAACAAGGCTTCATGTCTAGACCTTACCAAGGGACCACAAAATCAATAAAATTTAAATGAATTATTTGTTTCTCCTACTCTTAATTTTTCTTTTAGTATATGTGTCCAAACATTCATCCTTGGCACATTTATGGACATGGATATGAGGAGCCCGGTATAATATAAATTTAGCAATTTATTTAGAATTAATAATCCATGATCTGGCATGTAAAGAGTACCTCTAGTGTATTCTCAATAAGACCATCTGATTCAGTTACTGATAAGGTGTTCTCCATTAGTATGCAGTCTGCCCCAACATTTTCAAACTGGTATCCTGTTTGACCTAGTGAGCAGCCCGGTATCTCGTCTGCAGTTCCAAAGTTAAGCTGAAAACCATTCATGTTAAGACCCTCACAGAGATCATCACCATTTGGAACTTTGAAATCTTTGAGTTCAGAATAACCCTGCAACATGGGTGGCAAAAAGAAAATTGAATCATGCACTGTGAGAAATAAAAAGAGATGCATCATACCAGTAGAACCAAGATATAATTTACATTCAATTCCTTCAAATGATCAGTTCAAATAAATTCAGCAGCAAAAGCATTAGTGCAATACCTTTGGCATATCCAATGCCTCTGAGAAGATAGGTTCTTGATCTCCAGAGTAAGGTATGCAATTTGCATTTGTTGATATCAAACAAGATGGCTCTATCCACGGCTTTGATTTAGGACTAACTTTAAGTTCATTCAATTTGGTCCCATCCAATCCAAATGACGCCCCTTGATCACTTTGATTCGAGCAGTTGGCAATACAATCATCATTACCAGGCAAAGCACCACCAACTGGCACACCAGCATCAAGAACCGAAGACCAGATTCGTCTGAAATCAGCCAAAGAAGGACAACCTGTATAACAATTCAAGGGCTCTCTCCTATGTCCCAAATTCGAACAACCGTTACAATTCCAATCACAATCTTGACAAAGAGACAATTTCTCATCCAAACACCTTAGTACCGCAGACTCACAATTGCATTTCTCACACAAAAGAGATCGAGCATGTCTACAGGACAACAGATTCGCAGAGTGAACGCACCCATCGCATCTCAAACAAAGCCGAGCCGAATCCGATTTGCAGTAAACTACTGCTCTTACCCCTCGACAAAAATCGCATAGAGGTTCCATACTGCCCTCCTCACACCTTATATTAACCCCAAATACAATAGTTTTAACTTTTAACCACTCCACCTAACCGGGAAACTCATGTTGAGAAATCGACATTGTTGATTGCTCAACGCAAAAAAAAAAAAAAACTACTCATCGTCATTAAAATCAGCAAAAACCCATTAAAATACAACCCGAAATATGTATAATGAACGACGGAATATGAATCATTTAAATACTTATAACCGTATAAAGAGAATCAGATTGAGCTTATACTTACCTATTCAGCCAAAAAGAAACGAAAAAATGGCTCCAAATTTCCTCTTCTGAACCAGCATTGATTCCGATCAGCCAATGTCGATGTACATAGAATCCATTAACAGAAGTAAATAGACATCAAAGATTAATTAAGGGAAAAAATGGAAATATTTTCAACAAAAATGGGAAAACCAAAACGCACCAAGAAAAAGCGTGAGACAGTGGCAGAGCACAAGGCCTTTTGTTCGGTTTACTTGGGAAGTTTAAAAATGTTTTTCAGAAAATTACAGTTAGGTAAAGCGGTATATTTATTCACGTTTGTCCGAGGTTTACGGAATGGGTGACACGTGGAACGATGTTAGCTTTGAGAATGGGATACTCATTTGTCTGACGTGGATATGTTTTTTTTTATATAGTGGTCGGGCTTTTTAGCCCGGGCGATGGCAAGGATTGTAAATAAATACGCCGGAAAAGATTGGTTCACAAAGTGATTGACACGTGTGCATCGAGATATTCGCGGGGTTTTCGTTGACGTTCGAGTATGAGGAAGCTCCCCGACTATCTCGAGATCATGGATCGACACGTGGATTGAATGTCGGAACAGCTTTTGATTGATGATGGGATAAAGTGATGACGTGGCTATCTTGCTTTGCTGATGTGGCTTTTCTATTTTAAATAGTAAAAAAGAAAAAGACTAAATTCATTTGGCTTGTGTTTTACCCGGGGTCAACTCAAATCTATTGAGGACCAATCCACTAAATAGTTCTAAAAGATGTATTTAGGAACACATTTAAATGGTTTTCTTTTCGATTCTTCATTAATTTAATTGATAATTTAAATATTTTAAAAATAATTATAAGTATTAACCCTTTAAATTTAATTTATTTTAAATGTTGTAAAGTTTTTGAAAAAAAATAAAACATATTTAATTTCACGGTTAAAACAAAATATACACTAAATTTTGATGAACAACACTTAAATTTTTCTTAAGCGTAAAAAAATCTCTCTCGAACATATTTATTACTCGTTACTATTGCTATTATTATTAAGGTTGAACTCTTATTTTTA
Source organism: Abelmoschus esculentus (assembly GCA_035048815.1). NCBI lineage: Eukaryota > Viridiplantae > Streptophyta > Magnoliopsida > Malvales > Malvaceae > Abelmoschus > Abelmoschus esculentus. Next base: position 1,266,149 of record JAUCBN010000031.1, on the reverse strand, counting down.
TTTTACATAATTATTGTGTTTAATCGTAACTGGAGAAAAAGTCGCTGTAAAACACTAAAACTGAAGCATAAGATTTAATGACATTACAAGAGAATCCGAAAATAATACCAAAACAGTAATCACATCATTTAATAACAAACATATTGAAATTAAAAAGAAAATTATAAATTAAAAAGCAATGGCTTATTAGTTCAGTTGGTTAGAGCGTTGTGCTAATAACGTGAAGGTCGTAGGTTCGAAACCTACATGGGCCATATCTGTTATATTTTTTCACTTGGAAAACGCTGCCGTTTAGAATAGAAAGTTTTTTTCACTTGAAATAAAACGTTGCCGTTTAGAATAGAAGCCTATTAGTTTTTTTCACTTGAAATAAAACGTTGCCGTTTAGAATAGAAGCCCTTGAACTTTGTTACTTTCTTTAGAAAAGCCCTTGAAGTCTTAATCGATTTCCAATCAAGCCCTTAAACTCTTTTATTTATCCAGGTAAGCCCCCTGTACTCTTTTATTAATCCAGGTAAGCCCCCTGTACTCTTTTATTAATCCATTGAAAAAATTAAATGCAAAATATATTTTGCAAAAGAAAATTCTAAAACAAAAATGAAAATACAATGTAGAAGGGAATGAAGATTTGCAATCCAAGCCAAGTTGGATATATATCGCCCACCCTACCACCAATTCTATCCTCGAATTGTTGCTATCCAATTAAAACCAATCCACAGGTGGGACCGCGTTCCATCGAACGGCTCAAACTCACTCTGCCGGCACCCACAACCACCACATCTCCACCGTCTAAACCACAACCAAACTCCCCACTCCCTTACCTTAATAACATCACAATTCAAAAAGCAGCAAAGCAAACTCTTATGAAGCACACAATTATTATTTTCTTCCCAATGGATTAAATGTTAGTCACCGGGGATTATCCCGCCGACCGTATTTGGCAACTGGAACCAATCGTATCCGAGACCACACCAACACCGAGAGTCCTCACCATAATCTCCTTGAAAAGCTAGTGGCCCGAAACGACCGGCTCGTTAAAATCCTAACCGAGCATCCGGATGGGTTGAACTCGAATTCGACTCCACAAGGAAAAAGCTTGCATGCATTTCATGGTGTTAGGGCTCCCAATATAAGCATACCGAGCTACTTGGAGAGGATTTATAAGCACACGAATTGTAGCCCTTCATGTTTCGTGTTAATATACATTTATATAGACAGATTAGCATATAAATATCCTGATTCACTCGTATTTTTTTAATTTATTTTTTTAAAATTACATACGGTTGTTGCTAATTCAGGCACTACAACAATGCCTTCTACGCTCGAGTGGGAGGTGAGACCAATGCTGAATTGAACCGGATAGAAATAGAATTGCTTTTCCTTTTGGATTTTGGAGTCGCAGTTAGCTCCCGAATTTTCCAGACCTATTGCTTCCACTTGGAACAAGAAATGCTAACGAACGATGCAGATCGGGAAGTCGATAGGGAGATAAGCTCCGTCTCTATCGACAAGATCATCATCGTTAATTGTTTCGATATTTAATCGACGATATATTTTTAAGACGCTATTTTTTAAGTTAATAGAATTAATTATTGTTTTGAATTTTTTGAATTTAATTTTTTTGTAAGACTATTGAAATTAAACATGCGGCGGCGCCGTGGAACTTTGGCATTTGTGGTTCACGACAGAATCAACCTTGTGGTTTGTATATATAACGATGCAGTTAGATTGTTTGTATTTATTTTTTATTTTAGTTTTTTTAAATTTTTTGTATACGATTTTTATACAATCAAAAGTAACTAACTAGTGTTAATATTATAAAATATTTAAATTATATATTTAATTTTTATGATAATTATAAATTTTATTTTAGTTTTTATTATTTTTAATAAAACTAGTTTCTATTAAAAAACGTAACATGTTTTCTTAAAGGACTAACTCGTGTTAAAACTTGTTTTTTTTATCAAATATATTTTTAATTAGGATAGTCAATGGGACTAGCTAATGATATTTTGAAAGTAAATGATTAAATTATGTGAAATTTAAAGTAGAGGCGTTACATCTGAAAACATAAGTATAATATAGGTACCAAAACCATAATTTGACCTAAAATACCTTTTCAATTAATTAAAAAAAAAGAAAATGGAAAACAAACAGGAAAAAGGGGGGAAATCGAAACTCTCCCGTACTAACCTTACCATTTACCTTACCAGATATCCATAGTTGACGCAGAAAATAAAAAATCTTTATTTACAGAGCGAAAGTTTTTTTTTTTTTTTTAATTTATTTTTTGGATGATTTAATTAATTAAATTGTGTTGAGGTGCTGAGAATCTGAAAAAAGCTTCTCTCTAACGCTACAAGAAGGACGGCTTTTGCTCGATCGAGCGGTGGTGTCGTTTATTAATCCAACGGCCATGGTGGAGCCGTCGTCGTCTTTGTCTTCTTCCAAGGACGAGCTGATTCAGCTCATCAAGCGTCTCGGAACTTATCTCGCCCTCAAGATGTCAAATCTATTCTCGATCTCGTTCCAGAAACTGGTTCTTTCTCTCTATATCTCTTGAATTTCTCTTCTCGTATTTTTTGTGGATCCGATGCGACCTTTTTGTTGCTCGAAAATGAAATTTTATTCTGTTTGTTAATTAGTTGTATGATTTAGGTATTTATTGGTTTTTTTAGCGGAATATTGATTTTGATTGATGTTTTTTTTTAGAAAATTTGTCTACTGAAGAAAATTGTAATATTGGAGAAAATAATATTTGTCTACTGTTTTACTATATGATAAATTGTTACGGACAATAAACGGTGTTGATTCGTCTGGAATGCGACCTTTGTTGACGTTATTACTGCTATACGAAGAGTAAAAATGCTATATTGAGGTAAAAAATATCAAATCGTAGTACTGACATGACAGAAGCTCCTTGAATATGATGGTTGAAAGAAAACATGCCCTATTGTCTGCCATTGAATCAAGAAATGAAGGCTTTTTCTTCTTTTAGCTAGGGGCATCCGGGCATGTAGAGCTTCCCTTAGTTTTATCCTTCATTTTCTGTTTAATGTATATGAAGCTATTATGTTCTTTTGAGCAATGTTTCCTATGACGATGATGTGTCTGTTCTTACCATGTCCATATTGGCTTCAGGATCCACGATCTGTCGGGGCTATTGCAGGGCTTGCTGTTGCAATTGTCTTTACCTATAGATTAATGAGATCACCTGCAACGCCTCCAAGAAGGCAACCAAAACGTCAGACTCCATCAACTAGTAGCTCTTCTATCAGTACACAGTCCAATGCAACATTGACGCCTTCTGGAGTTTGTTCACCTTCAGAGGATATAAGAGCACAAAATGTTGTTGATGAGTTCTTCCAGCCGGTAAAGGTATGAATTGACCTCTTTCTCCTGCATTTTGATATGTGTGTTACTCTCTCCATTTCTAATTTGCATCTTTCTTTCCCTCTTTGCAGCCAACATTGGGGCAAATAGTTAGGCAGAAACTGAGTGAAGGGAGAAAGGTAACCTACATATACTCCTTAGTTCTTAATGGTAATACAATGAGAAAATGTCAGGTGAAATTATTTTATGTGTCCGTTTTTTTCTGGAAACTTGATTCTTTGATGTGTTGCTATACTTTGGAGTTTTGGCAGAGTTAGAAATGAGGATTTGTTGTTTTGCTCATTCAAACATATTAATTGATTTGTTTAGGATTTTTTGATGTGATAACCATGCTCCTTTAGTGATGATTAATAACTGAAAAAAAACTTTAAAGTTTTACTCTTATTCTTTTGAAGAGGACTGTGTATTCATTCTTTCTTATGTGATTGTAGGTGTCACTTTAATCTAAGGTTTTCTTGGAAAAAAAAGCAGTTTCTATACTTGTAGTTAGGTAAATTGGCCTGGATAACTGAACAGCTTTTATAGCCATCTCTTACAATCCCTGGATCCGCTTTGATGGGGAGGGGGTTTGTTTCAAGTATTAGATTTTCTTGTCGATGTCAATTGTTAAAATGGATCAATCACCTTATTTGTTTTATTCACTGGATGCTTTGTCAGAATAATTTGTGAATGTAAATGTGGAATAATACCAAGATCCAGCATATTCCATATATTCACTGCTTTCAATTAACTTTTGTTAGTCAATATTTTAACCGAAGCTGCTACAGCATATTGCTGTTGTAAATTTATTTCTAGAAATCTACCTACACCTTGAATGTACACTTATGTGACATGCTTGGTTATTACTGAGTCATTACCTGGTATAGTCATAACAAGTTGCTGTACTACTACGTTGCAGAGTTCGTTGAATTGATTCTGTGCTGTTAGTTTAGTCTTTACATACTAATACATGAGCTAGTTTACTTCTACTGAACTTTTCCAGGAGCTGCATAACCTTCTAGTTCTATCAAGCTTCTTAAGTACTTAGTTCTGCATACTAATTACCTCTAGATTGGGCACGTTGGTATTAATGCATATGCTGTTTTATCAAGCCATTGGTGAGGGCCTTCTTTAAGGTCTTCGCCTAAGTTTAATGGTGTGACAACTTATTGGAGTAGGTAACATGCCGTTTGCTTGGAGTTATCCTTGAGGAAAGCAGTCCAGAGGAGCTGCAGGTGGCAATCTTTTCTGCGAGCTTTGTGTGTCTTACTTTTTTTGCATATGCTTAATTTGATTTGTCTAATTATGAATAGAAACAAGCAACAGTGAAGTCCTCTGTGTTGGATGTGCTATTGGAGATGACCAAATTTTGTGATCTTTATCTCATGGAGAGAGTTATTGATGATGAAAGCGAAGTGAGTTCAAACCTTTTTCTATCATATTAGTTTATGCTAATTTGCCAATGCTTAAACTTCCCTTAAATGTACTTTACGACATATTAGGTGTTTCAAGTTTCTGATAGGCATATTCTTCTAATTACAAGAGAAATTCACTTCCTCCTCTTTTGTGTGTGTGTGTGGAATTGCTTGTTTAGTATTCCTCCTTATTTGTTAGTATTTTCTCATAGTGGTGCTCATATTAGGCTACTTCCAGATTTTCATATCATGTGTTTTACCTGGTGACTAACATTGTGGAAGTGTTTGTCTGTAGAAAAATGTGCTTCTGGCCTTGGAAAATGCTGGAATATTCACCTCTGGTGGTTTGGTAAAGGACAAGGTATGTAATTGTGATTGTATGGTAATTTATTTAGATATATCAAATTGATATGATCTTCCAGTCGCCTGGGGGGGGGGGGATTATGTCTGGACTGTGACTTCTCTCTTCTTTGCTATAATATATTAGAATGTAAACTAGTTGCTTATTCTTTCTTTGCTAATTTCAGAAATTTAGCGTTCTATTCTCTTGTTTTCGTTAATATATTTAATATTCTTACTTTGCCTTAAATGAATCTGCAGGTTCTCTTTTGCAGCATAGAAAATGGGCGAACATCTTTTGTTCGGCAACTAGAACCGGATTGGCATATTGACACAAATCCCAAAATACTTTCTCAGTTAGCTGTATAACTTTCATTTCCTGCCGTAATCTTCAACATAGTTATTCTAGCATCACTTGTAATATTCTGATATTAGATTTCTGTGTATATTCTTGTCACAATCCTTATGTTCTGAAATTAGATTTTGGAGTCATATTCTTGTCACAATGCCAATGGTTTTCAGAGCCTTTTTTTTCTTTGCAGAGGTTCATCAAATATCAACTCCACATATCTCCTGTCAGATCTGAAAGGACTGCAGCTAATATCTTCAGCTCTCCATCCTTGGAGCACTTCTTCGGATGCACTTGACTCTTGAACTGGTAAAAAACGATGCAAACATGTTTTAAAGTTGTTCTTTACTACCCTTTGGTCTTTATGTGCAACCCTTTTACGTTACACCCCATACCGACATTTTCTGTCTCTAGGCACCCTTGTGCCTATATGCCAGGCTCTTTAGGATACTGGAGAAGATCTATTTGTTTGACATTTGTGAAATAGGGTTCAACATTCCTACTTTTTTGAACAGTAGAAACTCCATGCATCAATTAATGTTTGTAATCTTGATAGTCCAAGTATATGCAAATTGCAATGCCATGTTAAAGAATAATTTTGTTGCTTCACATTACTTGCAGAGGGAACCGAATCAGTTTTCCGTTTTTCAGTGAACCATTTTCCTTGTCTACGTTTGACTGAGTGGGTGTTCACTACAACGAGACCGCTTTCTCGACCGGATAGTTTCCGCCTGACGTCCTTCACCTACAGATTAAAACACAAAATATATATAATAAATCAATCAGCATAAAAACAATAATACAAACATAATATTCAACATAAAATTAATCAGGAAAGTAAATTGATTTTGATAAAGAAAGTAATTACTCTATAGGAAACGAAATAGCAAAACCATCGAGAAATTATATCATGGGTAAGTCTCACTATTTTATTCATAGGATCAATCATTAAAAATCATCCATCTCATTTTTTTTTATGTTATATTTTCTTAAGCGAATCTTCACTCATATTTATTGTTAATTCATTTTATAAACAATTTTTCAATTGAAGATTCACTTTAAAAAATATATGACATGAAAAAAAAATGATGATGTGAATGTTTTTTGGTGGTTGGTCTCGTAGGTCTTACCCATGATATAATTTCTCTAAAATCATCAAACCTCTACTTTAGTTTCTAAAATAGAAGATATATTTTGTCTTATTCAACAATGATAGAGTCGAACTCAGATTTTTTAAATTGAACTCGAGTAATTTATGAGCGTATATATTTTGTTTCGTTTTTAATTAAAGATAGATATGTTATGGAAAAATAAATGATCTTCATTTTAAGAAACACAAATTCAATCACTTTATCTATAAAATTTATTCATTATCAAAAAATTAAAAGTATTTATAAATGAATATTAATTTGTAATCACTTTTAAACATTAAAATATAAATACAGTTTTATTTAAAAAAAATAATATATAAATGATGTAATACCTAGTGCAATTTACATAAATTCAAAATTATATTAGCACGAAACACAAAAAAAAAATACAATGTATTAAGCACACATTATATATTTTAACACAAAAATAAGAGGAACATGAATTATATAAATTTTATAATAAATTCAACACTAAAATATTAGTGTGAATAATTTTTTAAAATAAAAAAATATAGTGCTGTATTTTTCACTTATAAAGAACAGTTTACTTACCATTTTAAAATAAAAATCAAAATAGTATAATTATTTAATAATATTTAAAATAAATGATCAAAATAAACGCTTAAGATTATTTAATTACCATTTGTATTATATAAAAAAAAAATCATTATCATTTGTGAACTTTATCGACAATTAAAGGCAATTAAAAATTAAAGATATTATATTAGCCGGCGCGTGCTAATAAAATGCCGTTTTAAGTTTAGCTTTAGAATGTGAATGAAGGTCACTCTCCTTGCTTATCCTTGTCAAGTGGCGGCGCCAAGATTTAGGGTATCCAGGATTCTCACCTCTATCTCTGCCATCATCGCTAATCCTCCGCCTTATTCTTTTTCGTCTCTCTGCAAATCCGCGACGATGCCGGGTGTTGACCCGCCGCAGATTGAGTGGCCCGCCAAGAAGGTGCGTGACACCTTCTTCAAGTTCTTCGAAGGCAAAAATCACGTCTATTGGAAGTCCAGTCCCGTCGTTCCTCACAATGATCCCACTCTGTTGTTCGCTAATGCCGGTATTCTTTTATTTTCTTCGTTTTTAATTTTAGTTGCCGTTACAAATTTAAACAGACGAATCGAGACCTTTTGATTCAATTTTAGTTGTGTTTGGATAGGTATGAACCAGTACAAGCCGATCTTTTTGGGGACTGTGGACCCCAACACTGCTATGAGTAAGCTCCGCAGGGCGTACAACACTCAAAAATGTATTCGAGCTGGCGGGAAACATAACGATCTTGATGATGTAGGAAAAGACACTTATCACCATACCTTCTTTGAAATGTTAGGAAATTGGTCTTTTGGAGACTATTTCAAGGAGGAGGCAATTGAGTGGGCTTGGGAACTCCTCACTAAGGTATATATTTTATGCATTTATTTGTTATTGGCATTTCAAAGCATAAATAAGTTTAAACCATTGTTAATCATATCCAATCATATCTTGGATAACTTTCTGTTTATATAGCTAATTTGTTAGGGATTTTATCAGTCCGAGTTACTTTTGAATTTTCTTTTCACATTTTCCAAACCTTGTTTTTGTGTGACTGCAGGCTTACAGGCTCCCCACGGATTGTATTTATGCTACTTACTTCGGCGGTGATGAAAAACTTGGTCTTCTACCTGATAATGAAGCTAGAGATATATGGCTCAAGTTTCTGCCCCCTGGACGTGTACTGCCATTTGGTTGCAAAGTAGGTTTTCCCTCTTAGTCTTTTTTATCCTTCGTTTTTGTGTACATTTATCATCATGTGTGACCATGAGAAGTCTTAATTTTTCTGCCATATCGCGGATATATTGGGATTCCTCCTTTACATTATTTTATTTTATTCTTCTTTGCTGATAAACCAAGCTATTTTTGGTGCATCTTGTATACTTTAAAACTTATCCTGAAATTTTGATTTGGATTTCACAAACCCTTGTATACATATGTGGTGTTTGTGCTGTGTTGAAAGCTTATGTAGAGTAATCTGTTTATGTCTTATTTGAAGAAGGAAATAAGTTATTTGGTTGAAATGAAGAGTTTGGTTTAGTTTTAAAGTTTCCGTTTCATGAATAATGTATGAAAGTCTTTATAGTCAACTATATCTTTATGCAATGGAGATTTATTTGGCATCTGTGTCCCTTATTCTATCCACTCATTTTAAACATATTACTTTTATTTTCTAAAGTTTGGGATAAATAATAGGTTCTGTGGTATTTCTAATTGGCTTTATCCTGTTTTTAGGACAATTTCTGGGAGATGGGTGATACTGGTCCCTGTGGGCCTTGCACTGAAATTCATTATGACCGAGTAGGCAATCGCGATGCTGCTTCATTGGTGAATAATGATGATCCAACATGTATTGAGATATGGAACCTTGTTTTCATTCAGGTACACTTTTTTGTATCATATTATCTATTCTCTCCATTTTTGTTCATTAGCATATCTGATATGCATCCAGTCCTGTTAAAATTTCAAACTTATTCAAGAAGTGAGCCTGATTACATGTGTATGTTCTTTTGGAGTATTTATCTGGGGCAATAGAGTAGTAGATCTGCCTAATTTCTTTTGTGCTAGCAATCATGCAAGCCTTTTACAGCAAAAAGGTTTTCCTTTGATATATGTGTTACACTTATGCAGTTTAATAGGGAAAGCGATGGCTCTCTAAAACCTCTTCCAGCAAAGCATGTTGACACTGGACTGGGCTTTGAGAGATTGACTTCAGTACTCCAGAAAAAGATGAGCAATTATGATACAGATGTGTTCATGCCGTTTTTTGATGTCATCCAACAGGTTAGATAAAGATGCTCCTGTATTTTTTTTAGCTTTTCTTCTATTCCCTGTTTCATTTTCTATTAATATCATGACTGAATATATCTTTGAGTTTCTGAATGTGTATTCACAGATGTGGCCTTTAAAGCTTGATACTAGTTTTATGGACTGTGCATTAGATATGGTCTGACCTTGATACAATTGTCTCTCTCCCTATATTTTTTTTTTCTTGAAACCATAATTCTTGTAAATGTTGCATAGGATAGAAAAATGCACTGTATAACTGCTGTATTAGATGACTTGTATGCCTCTTTTTATAATTAAAGCCAGGGGATATATTACATAGTTTCTAGCCTGATCATATATTTTAACACTTGATGGTTTTGTAATCTTTTAGCTAGCTATTCTTTTAGATAAAGCCTAAAGGATATTCAAATTCCGACTGTTTCCGATTTTTTTTCTCCAGTTTTCTGACTTGGCTCTAATTGACTGGGCTTGTTTAAAGGTTTTTGTAACCGAAGCTAGAATGAAGAGGATTGACCTATAATCATTCATTTTCTCTCTTTTAACAGGTCACAGGTGCACGCACATATTCTGGAAAAGTTGGGCCCGATGATGCTGACAAAGTTGACATGGCATATAGGGTTATTGCTGATCATATTAGAACATTATCTTTTGCAATTGCTGATGGTGCTTCTCCAGGTAGATATTGACATGAAAGTACTTGTTGAGCGTTTAAATTTTCAGTTTCAGTGGTATTCTTTCTTATGTTCAATTGTCCATTTAACAAAAAAACATTGTCATGTTATGATTGTTGGGGAGGCTTTTTGAATTGCTTTCTTTGATTATATGTTAGTGAATTTATGGCTTTATGTGTGTCTGTAAAGAAGGGTGGCCAGTAACTGGTTAGTTCTTGTTTCTTTGCATCTGCTGTTAACCTAATAACAGTGCGGGCGAGATTGTCGGTTCCTTTTTGTGCCTGTTTTAAGCACTGGTAAATTGCATTATTATTTGGTGATAGTTAAACTTATAAAATTTCATGGTCGTTTGACAATGATAAATCCTCTCTCTGAGTTTATATTGTAGGGTAGAGTATTTTTTTTCATCATTTTTGTGATGTCTATTTTCAGGGTTGGTTGAAATTGAGTTCTTCAAAGTTGTTTTACTTTAAAAGTCTATTCAAATTCTGCAGAACTTATGCTAAAGATTTCCTCATTTACATGGTTCATGTGTTTTAAATGCGATTGGGGTGTGAGTGTAGGTTTCGTTTGCACTGGAATTGTTTGTAATTATTTCATGTATACAGCCAATTGAAGTTTCTTTTTGGAGATGCTTTATATAGTAGACTAAATCTGATCCATATGTTTGTATTTGATGATTAGGCAATGAGGGGCGTGAATATGTCTTAAGACGTATTCTTCGCCGTGCTGTTCGCTATGGCAGTGAGGTCTTAAAAGCGCCCGAGGGATTTTTCAGCAGGTAGGAACAACCAATATTTTTATGGTTTTACTGATAAATTAATAATTTATTCATTTATTTATAAATTAAAGTTTATCTACTTACAGAGAATTTTATGTTTTCTATCATTATTGCACATTATCATATTATTTTCTTACATGTTGACATATAAATGAAAAACTCTAGATATAGTGATAGAACCACCTATAGGTGAAAAAGTTAAAAGGGTCATGAATATGCTTGGCAATGATTATCATATAACTATTGTGTCTCACCAACTTTCTCCAAATGAGGCATTTCAAGTACTAGTTACCTTGATGATTACTTGCAATGACATGAAATAGTTGTCTAGAATATGGTGTGGGTTTTTAAACAACTAAGGAGTAGGTGCAGTCTTCTTTAGGTATGTAGAAAGGGGAAAGAACAATTCTAGTTGCGTATTTTGAGAATGAGCATAGATGTTAAGTGGAATTTTCTTTTAGTATCATGGGATTTTTTTAATTGATGCATTTGTTAGGGCCAAAAATTTTCTTTTTTCAGCAAGTTTTTCCCTTTTCGTGTATTGAGGTTTTGCAGTATTAGCTTAAAACCAGTGTCATTAACTTGTAATTGGTTTTTATTTGTTATTTAATTTTTTATTTGGTTCCAGGCTTGTAAAGATTGTGGTGGAAATCATGGGTGATATTTTCCCAGAGTTAAAGCAGCATGAGGCACGCATTGTTGACATAATTGCGGCTGAAGAGGCAAGCTTTGGGAAGACTTTGGTGAAGGTGAGCACATGAATTTCATGTAGCTTAATTGATCTTTCAGTTTTCCTGTTTTGACATATTTCTACGATTTTAACTTGCTTTCAAACAATGAAAAAACATGCTTCAAATCAGTTGTTACAATAATAAGGTAGCATTTTGAGTTTCAACTTTTGATATGCTCTTCTTGGTTCCTTCTACTAGTCATGTTGCTTAATTGTTTTTAGATATGATTTTCCTGTAACGATTGGTGTATTGCCTGTGTGTTCAATGGTAATTGTGAATAATGTTCAGGGAATCGAGAAATTTAAAAAGGCAGCTCAAGATGTTCAGGGGAGGGTATTAAGTGGACAGGTAATTGTATCTCAGTTCATCATTTTCTATTGTGAAGGGCAACTTACGCTATCAGTGCATCATACTGTTTACTTTTTGAATTGTGCTATTTTTACTTATGTTTTGCACTTTAGGTGGTTATGAGAATCTTTAAGATGCCTAATCTAAGCTGTTTGTCGAAGTTATTTTTACTTCTACAATCTCCTTGAATATTTCTTTGCAAGTTTCAGTGGTACCGGATGCTCTAACGAATTTAGGGTGATTAACAAAGTTTATCTACTTGCTAGTTGCTAGCCAAAGCAAAGATGATATAGAGATATGTCTACGTGTGTATAATCCATCTGAGTTTTGAAATATTTTTTTAAATTTATTCAAGCCCAGTGAATCTGAAAGGAATAATTTGGTTATGTTGGTAAGAGCCTGTCTCCTTTACATGCATGTGGCTATCTTACCTCATTTTTTGTTTTATTTTTTCAGGATGCATTTATCTTGTGGGACACATATGGGTTTCCCTTAGATTTAACTCAGGTAGACAAGAGTTGGTTCTCTTTTTCTATATGTAAATCCATTTGCCTCCCCATCCTAATTTTCCATTCCTACAGCTGATGGCAGAGGAAAGAGGTTTGACTGTAGATGTTGAGGGATTCAACATTGCCATGGATGAGGCCAGGGAAAAGTCAAGGAGTGCCAGAAATAAGGTAATAGTTATAGGAGTTTGATTTGTGTGTCCAATAAACTCTTTGTTAATAATCTGCTAGATTTTTTTAATAAGTAAAAGATGCTATGCATTTTTGGACACAACATTTATGACTTGAAATGAAAACAATCGATACATCAAAAGCCAAATGTATCTTAAGGTAGAAAGGAGATTCACATCAGTTTTTCTCCATATTTCATGCTAATAGAAGTTTTTTTCCCCCCAGCAAGCTGGTGGTGCAATTGTCATGGATGCTGATGCTACCTCTGCACTGCACAAGAAGGGTGTGTCTACAACAGATGATTCCTTCAAATTCACTTGGTTCAAGGTCTCCATTCAGCTTTTGATGTCACTTCAGTTATACGACTTTTAGTCTGTTTTTATGAATTTGGCTAGTGAAAATATTGAAAGTTTATTGTCACTTTTAAAGTAATTAGATTGCCATCTTTTTCGTTGAGAGGAGTCATGTGCCTTCTATGTGCCTGACCTGAATTATGCTATCTGCTGGAGGTGTTAACTAATAGGACTTTGCTTTTCAAACTCTTAACTCTTTAGTTTCTTCGTTGCATGCCTGAAGTAATGAGGTGGCTTCCTTTTATTTGTATTAAAAACTTTAGAAGTCAGCTACTCGTTCTATCCTTTTGATGATGGAGTATTCCAAGACTTGACGTTTCTCCCTTTTTTCCAGGATCATGAAAGTGTAATAAAGGCCATATACACTGGCTCTGAGTTTGTGAAAAGTGCAAGTGCCGGTGATGATGTTGGTATAGTTTTGGAATCCACAAGTTTCTATGCTGAGCAAGGTGGTCAGGTATTTAACTTCAGTATGTGGAAAGTTTTATCTCAGCGCTGTTTTCATTTTACATTTTTGGGTCCGTATGAACCAGTGCCATACAGTGCCACCAATTTTTTCAATTTATTGGTTACATTTGTGAGCAAGAAATTTATCATTTTGGGACTATTGGTTTGGAAAGGACACAAATTGTTTTCTGATTGATTTAGGATGGTAAAGGTTGAATCCTACCTGTTAAAGCAAAATGACAAATAATCATCTAGCTAACTAGCCTGAGTGACAGTAAATTAGGCTTAGGAGTAATTTGGTGGTTGCTTTGATCAGGGACTAGTCAATGTTTTTTAGTTGGGTGTAGTTGGTTTTACAGAGAATTAACTGTGTTGGTTTAAATATTTTTTTGAGGAGTTTCTTGAAATAAGAAAGAAAGAAGTGTAAATTATTATTTGGGCATCCCATCAAGCTTTCCTTAGGTATTGTATATGTATGTATATTACATATAACTATGATTCCATCCTTCGATAGGTGCATATGCTTGTTGATATTAAACTACATTTCAAGACACATCTAAGGAAGTAACATGACAAGGAATATATGCAAGTCAATTGATTTCTTTCCTTTATTTTGCTTTCTTTATTCTTCTATGCTATTTACTTGTGGGCAGATTTTTGATACCGGATCTCTTGATGGTTCCTTTGGTTCCTTTCAAGTATGCAATGTTCAAATTTTTGGAGGATTTGTACTTCATATTGGTTCTCTTTCTGGAGTTACTGGCAAATTCTCCGTTGGAGATAAAGTAACTTGTAAGGTAAACCAATAAACTTCAAATTACCTCTTATTTTTATCTATAAAATGATTTGCTTCTTTTTTATTTCCAACTTAATTTTGTAATTATTTCTGTAGGTTGACTATGACAGACGGACATTGATTGCTCCTAACCATACTTGCACGCATATGTTGAACTTCGCTCTTAGGGTACGACTTAATATGCTGATATCCATAATTTTTAGCAATTCCCCATTTCTTTTTAGTTTCCATGTTTCACATCCTTACAATTTGAATGTAGGAAGTGCTTGGTAATCATGTTGACCAGAAGGGGTCTATTGTTCTTCCTGAAAAATTGAGATTTGATTTTTCCCATGGTAAGTTTAACTCTTCTGTCTTTGATGATCAGTTGACTTTTTAAACCATTGAAAATTAAAATTTTCGTTGATTTAATCATTTTTAGGAACCACCTAATGAAATATTTTCAATGTTAAAGCATCAGAAATGAGAAAACTGAAGTATATTTAGCTACTTATTGTGTCAGACAATTCAATTTAACGGAAAAAATAGTTTTCTAATTACGTTAAACTCGATTTTTTTCCTTATGATAGATTCAAATAACTAATCTACTCGATTTTTGAGCATATAGAACCTCGATTGATGTGCTATTTAGCTTGTAGTATGGTCTAAGTTATGGTATTTATTTAGTGTCAGTATGCTAAAATTTTATCCAATGCTATCAGATACAAACAGAGACGGTGCTATCAATGCTGATCATTTGAGAAAAATTGAGTCTATTGTGAATGAGCAAATAAAATCCGAGTTAGAAGTATTTTCAAAGGAGGTAACTCTTGCTGAAGCCAAGCGAATCAATGGTTTACGAGCTGTCTTTGGAGAAGTAAGCTTAAGCTTTTTCGTCATTATGGCTTTCTAATTTAGCTTTGCACAATCCTTTGAAAAGTTATGTTATAATTATATTTCCAATGCAGATTTATCCTGATCCAGTTAGAGTAGTGGCCGTTGGTAAAAAGGTGGAGGACCTCCTTGCTGATCCAGAAAACAAAGAATGGTCATCAATTTCATCAGAACTCTGTGGAGGTTAATTTCTTTATTTGAATGAACTCAATAGAAGCCTTTCTATAAATTTTTGGTTGAAGTTGACTTCAAGGATTTTTATAGGTACACACATAACAAATACAAGGGAGGCAAAGGCATTTGCTCTTTTATCCGAGGAAGGAATTGCTAAAGGAGTTCGAAGGATAACTGCTGTCACTACTGAGAGTGCTTTGAAGGCAATGGAATTGGGTGGCCAACTTTTGAAGGAAGTAGATGAGGCATCCAAGATGGAAGTGAGCTTGTTGGAGAAGGTTTTATTCTTACTTAGGCTATCTGACTTTAAATCTTGTTGGAACTTGGAAGTTCTTGTTATCAATGCCTTTGTAGTTTATTGTGTTTTCTTTAGTTTCTATTTTACTATAATTGTTCTGCTTCAAGGTGAGTCCTTTGTTTTTTGTCTTAATGAATTTTAAATGTTGTGTTTCCAGTTCAATTTATGCCATTTTCATGAAGTTTTTTTTTTTTTTTTACATGTCATGTTTCTTGGATATTTAGTTCCCAATTTTTGTAGTGAAATTAATAGGTTCTTCAGATAAGGCTTAGCGGATATACATCTCGTACTTGAGTGTTCTTACATTTAATGTGCAATTGTTATGCTCATCTTTAACATAAAAGCTACCTAAACTGTGATGGTCCATAAATGTTTGGTTTCTCATTTTCTCCGTTTTATTTCGAGGGTGATATCATACAATTTAACAGGCCTTTATCCGTTTAAACAAAAACCTTGTAGAGGTATATTAATAAATTTTCCTTCTTCCTCCTTCCCCCCTCCTGCCTTGTTGAATTTTTTTCTTTGCATCTCTACAGAAAGTGGCTTCTCTAAAAACTAGTGTGGATTCTGCTTCAATTCCTGCTGCCCAGAAGGCTGATATTAGGGCCAAAATTGCACAACTTCAGGTATCAAAGCTATCTATAATCATTTATCAGTATTAAGACATTTGCAGTTTTATTATCACCTATGTTGCTCTGGCTCAACATTTTCCTTAATGCCCTCAATTAAGACCCATATTTGATGCTTTCAAGCAGAGATGTGGATATGACTTGTGAGGACATGATAGCTCTTTTTTAGTGTCAATTATACGATGGTTCTAGAACCCCCTTTTAAATTGGGCTGTTTTTTATCAGAATCAACTGAAAAAGGCACAAAAGAAGATTGCCGAGCAAAATATGCAGAAAGCCGTTGCAACAGCAACCGAATTGGCTGAAGTTGCTGCCAAAGAGGGAAAGACTTTCTGCGTCACTCGTATTGATGTCGGTTTAGACGCAGCTGCTCTTCGTGAAGCAGTTTCAAAAGTCATTCAACAGAAGGTTTCTATCTAGTTCCGACCTTATATCTTATCAAAGTTTTCCTCATACATTTGTGCTAAAGCTCTTCATTTTATGATCAGGGGATGCCCGTTATGGTTTTCAGTACTGATGAAAGCACAAACAAGGCCATCGTTTATGCTGGTGTACCTGATAAATCCGAGCAGAGCAAGCTATTGGAAGTGTCAGAGTGGTTGACTAATGCGCTAGGACCTCTAAAGGGGAGATGCGGCAAAGGGAAGGGCGGTCTTGCTACGGGACAGGTTAGTAACTCGGTGCTTAAAAGTCTGTTTCTATAAACTCGGCCTCGGATATATTTTAGACTCAAGTTACCTGCAATTTTCTCTTGAATTCGAGTTTTTCTCTTATTATGTAACATGTTTTTTTTTTCTTTTCTATTTCAGGGAACGGATGTATCCCACGTTAACGAGGCCATGGCCTTGGCAACTTCGTTTGCTTCCATGAAATTAAGCTGAAACAAATCTCTGCAACTTTCATCTCTACCATTGAAGCTGCCATGGTGTTCTTCAATTTGTATGGAGACAATATTATTAATTTTGAAGGTAATGGTATCTTTTTATCATGATGGTTCAACATTATATGAAAAGGGTAGACTTCTACGATATTTGATATTTGAATTGATTTATTTGATCTTAGATTTGATATAGACTCGAATATATTGATTTTTTAAATCTGAATCAAATTGATTTGAACTAAATTTGTATGGAGTATGTAACGAATTTGATTCCAATTACCTGGAGGCACCTATGCCGTACGTCAGTTTCTACTCTGGTAAAGAACATGCGGCTTTTTCTACTGGGCTACTTTTTGTAAAAAACAATATTAAATGGAAAGCCGCTTGTGTTCATATCGGGTGAAAATTGTCTTTTATTATTATTATTATTATTATTATTATTATTATTATTATTATTATTATTATTATCATTATCGTCCAAGTAAATTTAGGGTTAGAAATTATGATTAGGATTTAAAAAATTAATCGTAGAGTATTTTTAGACCGTAAAATTTAAAATTTAAGATAAAAATTAAAAGTTAGAATTTAAAATTTAATTTTAAAATATTTTTAGAGTGAAGAAAGAAAAGGCATGATAGGAGCAGAAGATTTTTGTTGGTGTAAATGGATGAAAATCATTTGTTTTCTTTGATGTCCTACTTTAAAATATTAGATTTAAGTTTTAAAGTTAGGGATTATAATTAAGGTTTAAAAAATTAATACTAAAAGTATTTCAGTACACCAATTATTTTGTCCTTTTACGAGTGTTGACATAATTATGTTGTTCTTTAGCGTAAAGAAACTAATATTTAAATTTTAAAACATCTAAAAATATAAATAAATATGTTTAAATTACTAAAAATTATAAGTCAAGCCTTTTTCTTTTACAGATTAAACACACAAAACTTGACCCAAATCACTGGAATATTTTATACTAACCAACCCAAAACCTGACCAACTTAAAGCTAGATAGAAGACGGTTCAAACACAAACAAAAGCCACTCCCAAGACCCAACTCAAATCAAAAACCATTTTCCTATATCCACTTGCCTCCATCTCATCATCAGTAATATTGTTGATGAGATGGAGAGGAATTAAAGGTAAAAGAGAAATCACACGGAGCTACTATGGAATCGAAATATACATACCGGGAGGAAAACTCGAACACATGAACTTACAGGACGGTGTTAACATGAAGGGCTTTGAGCAAAGAAGTAGCCATTTGTTTCACCAACACTTGCCCGTCTCGGCGTTCTTCGATTAGATTCTGAAGCTTCTGTGGTAAATTGTTCTCCACTATTAGTTGTTTCGGTCGTGGGTGGTGCTCGTAAACAGCCTGTAAAAGTAAAAAGATTAGAGTGATATTCATGATGAACATCCTTAAAGGATATTGGCATCAGTCAAACCATTTGTAAACAGAATAAAGGGTCATACTTACCTTGATTAATTTAAGTAAAATAAGACGAGCAAATGCATCCTGGTGATCCAATCTTGAGATTAGCAGGGGAGTCAAGCCATTAACAGCTAATGTCGTGTTTATTCGGGAAGATTTCCTGCATACCGGAAATAAATAGGGTCAGTTTAGCAAAATTTCCATATATGACAATCTCTTGAATGTCTATATAGAGTGGAGAGAGTAAGCATAACTTTGTAATCAACTTCTATGCAATCATAAAATCTAATCGGTCAATGTCGTCGGTAAATATAAGAAATAACCAAAGGAAGGGTGTGGTATTTCGTACGTGATGATTTTCAAGAATGGCTCCAATATGTGGACAAAATGTTGCTCCGGACAAGACTGGAAAAACTTTACCAATCTTTGAACTGCATCCTTCTTCAGCAAAGCTTGTTCCACCTTGCGGTTGTCATTATCATGAGCCAAGCACACGGCGATTGAATCTAATGCAGTCACCGACCATAGTTCGTCATTAAGCAAACTCAAGTACACATCCAATCCACCATGGGCCCTCAACTGTTCCCTTGAATTACGTGATGCATGGGCCATGTCACACAGCAGTGGCAATGCACTTTGTTTTAAAGGAGAATCTGACATGATAAAATTCATCAGGTGTGGAATAATTCCATTTTCCGCAGCTTGTTCCTGTCTCCTCTTATTTATCTTGCACAAATTGAACAGGGCATTGAGGACCTTCAGAAAATAAGTCAAAATTTATCAGAATAATCAGTCGCACCTCCGCAAAGGAGAAAAAATTCAACCTGAAAGGAAATTTGGTCTGAGATTTAAATCTGCGGGTATATGCACTGCCAATTACCGACCAGAAGATTAGGGAAATAGGCTAAAAAAAGAAGCCTGTATGCTAACTGCCCTCAAGAAACTAGAACATTAAAAGCAGAAGGCAATTTAGATTTATTTAGCAAAAACTTTGCTAGTAGATATGACTCCAAAGATGATCGACGGTAAGCAACTGAAAAGATTTTTCAAACAATATACTGAATTCAGTCAACATTCGAATTAAATCCAGGAGATAACAGCCCAAAATAGCAAGGGAAGTAATTTAGACAAGATCATACAAATCAAAATTTCTAGTAAATGCATCATATAGGTATAATGATCAAGTATAACAAGGCAAACCTCGTGATGTATTTGAGATACAAGAGGTCCATCTTTGAGTTCTAGATTTGGGATCAAATACTTAATTGCATCTGCTCGTTGAAGATTCTCCAAGCAGTTTGGATCAGTGGACAAATGATTAATGCACTTCAGTATCTATGAAAAAGATGAGTAGTTAGTAGAAAGAACAAAGGAAAAAATAATTGAAAGTTGGATATCTTACGTACCTTTAAAAGAATAGGTGGTTCAATGCGATTGAACATCTGGAAAAGACGGTTGAGCAAGCTTTGGCTACACATGTAGGACTTCACGATTGTATCTGCTTTAGCAAACTCGAGAAGTAAATCTGCAACCTTTTCCAGGTACTCCCTGGCAACATCCGTATTCATTGTTGATACCATGTTGGAGAGTAACCCTGATGACGTCGTGCTTCCTGGTCTAGCATTTAAAACACCTGAGCCAGATAATACACCTGATGCTGTCTGAGAAGCTATACCAGATCTGGATGCTGCTCCTTCATTAAAAGCCAGTTGCCCAACTTTCTTACTCACTGTTTTATGTGAAATTTTAGGTGTAGAATCAACAATTCCATTTTCTCTTCCATGGCCAGAGACCTCTGAAATCACCATAAATTATCATCTGAGCTTATCTACAATTTGATTTGTATGATGCATTTGCTAGAAATTCTCTTCATTATTCCTATATGATCTACAACTTGTGTTTTAAATACTAAGAAGCTAAGTGGAAACTGTTGGTTATATCTATTAGGATTAAGTCTCCTATTTTATAGGATCTTATCGCCTAGAGATAAATACCTATTTCTTAGGAGCTTTATTAGTTAGTTTATTTATCTTTAAATTATGTTAGAGACCTATCTGAGATAGGTAGTTTATTCTATTGGAAACTCTTCTCTTAGAGTCTATATATTAGACTTTAAGTGTTTTGAATAAATTAAGTCGACAGAGTATTTCAACTCTCTGTTTAACATGGTATCAGTTAGGTCGATCCTTCATTTGTCTCTATTCTTTTGAGTATCGATCTATTTTTTTTCTTCTCTTCCCATCATGACTAACCCAGATCAGTCGACTTCTGAGATTAGTAGTCAAAACAATCCTTCACAATCAGAGTCTCAAATTTCTGATTCATCCCTCACCCTTATTACAACTTACAAATTGAATGGCCACAATTACCTTCCGTGGTCTCAATCTGTTCGCTTATATATCACTGGCAGAAGAAAGGAAGCATATCTTGATGAATCCTCACCTATTCCAGCCCCTACAGACCCTAAGTACAACACTTGGTTGAGTGAGAACACCATGATTATGTCATGGCTCATTAACTCGATGATTCCTGAAGTTGGAGAGGATTTTATGTTATACAAGACTGCTGCAGAGATCTGGATTGTAGCCAGGGATACATATTCTAGTGTTGATAACACTTCAGAGTTGTTTGGGGTGGAAAATCAGATCAAAAGTCTTCGACAAGGAGAACTTTCTGTTATTAAATACTATGGGTTATTGAACAAGTATTGGCAGCAAATAGATTTGTATGAGAATCTTGAGTGGAGGTGTCAAGAAGATCAAATGCTTTTTAACAAACAAAAGAATCAGAGACGTGTGTTTCAGTTCCTATCGGGACTGAATGATGAATTTGATGGAGCAAGGGGGAGAATACAAGCCTCAAAACCTCTTCCTTTGGTTCGAGAGGCTTTCTCTGAGGTAAGAAGAGAGGAAAGTAGACGAGAAGTAATGCCACCAGCAAGCCTGCAATCTGATGCTTCTGCTTTGGTAACCAGTTCCAATTCTAGAGTTCCACAAAAGAGGAATCGACCTTGGTGTGAACACTGTAAAAAGGTAGGACATATGGTGGATAAGTGTTGGAAATTGCATGGAAAACCTAGTGACTTGAAGTCCCCTCGACCTCCAGCATTCCTGTCTCGGTAAGAAGGTCCAGCACATACTTGCGATCTTTTATCTATAAGTAAGTTAATTTGTGATTCCAATTGTAATGTGGTGTTTGGTTCTGGTGGTTGTGTTTTTCAGGAACGGGAATTGAAGAAGGTGATTGGCAATGCTAGGCTTGACAAAGGTCTTTATATCCTTCAAAACCATGCATCCCAAACTATGGCCTTGTCCACCCAACTTAGGAATTCAACTTTAAGAATTAATGATGTTTTGTTATGGCACTATCGTTTAGGCCATCCTAGTTTTTCCTATTTGTCAAAAATGTTTCCAGCTTTATTTCTTAATAAAATTCCTACTCAATTTTCTTGTGAATTTTGTCAACTAGCTAAGCATACTCGACAATCTTATTCCCCTGCATCATTCGAACACACTAAACCTTTTTCTATTATTCACAGTGATATCTGGGGTCCTTGTTCTGTTAAAAGTCTATATGGATTTAGGTGGTTCATCTCTTTCATAGATGACTCCACTCGAACCACTTGGGTCTTCCTTATGAAAGAAAAATCTGAGGTTGATTCTATTTTTCGCCAATTTTATCAAACAATTCTCACTCAATTTGACACAAAGATTAAAATCCTTCAGAGTGATAATGGAAGTGAATATTTGAGTACTTCTCTTCAGTCTTTCCTTGTGGACAAAGGGTTTGTACATCTTACTTCATGTGTCAATACTCCCCAACAAAATGGAATTGCAGAGAGGAAAAACAGACATATTCTTGAGGTTACCAGGTCTCTAATGTTTACTACTTCTGTACCTAAATATCTTTGGGGGATGCTGTTCTTACAGCTACATATCTTATCAATCGTATGCCAAGTAAGACCCTTGATTTTCGAATTCCTACAGAGGTCCTTTTTCGGTCTTTTTCTCATTTTAAACCCTTATATTCCAAAATTCCTCCTCGGGTATTTAGATGCACTGTTTTTGTTCATGTACATCACAATGCTAGAAGCAAGTTGGATCCTAAGTCCCTCAAATGTGTGTTTATAGGATACTCACCTACTCAAAAAGGATATAAATGTTATTCCCCATCTACAAGGAAAACATTTGTGTCATTTGATGTCACCTTTTTTGAAAATACACCATATTTCTCTCAAGCTGAAATTCAGGGGGAGAATCATAATCATAAGGATTTTCAGCTTGATATGACCTTTCAACCGAGTATTAATTCCACTGGTTCCAGCAGCAGACCAGTTCCTACTGGTTCTAGCAATCCCACTGGTTCCAGTAGCAGTACTGGTCCCAACAATAATGATTCTACTGGTTCTAGCAGTCCTAATATTCCCACAGTTGCTATTGATCCACAAATACCAAATGTCTCACTTGAGGAGTTAAACCCTTCTTTGTCTCAGCATTCTAGTCCAAGCCCTTGTAAAACACCACCTACTTCGAAAAATTCATCCACTAAAGGTCTTGACACCTTACCTTCTGAACTTAAGGTGTATTCAAGAAGGAAGAAAACTACAATGGAAGAAATTTGTCAGCCTAGTAATGTCCAACAACCAGATTTAATTTCTGTTGCTGAAAAAGGGGCTAATGATGCTGGAACAGAGAGCAAAGGAGGGGCTAGTGATGCTGGAACAGAGATCAGTGAAGGGTTTCCAAAGACTGTTGATACAAACCTCGATGACTTTCCTATTGCCATCAGGAAAGGGGTAAGGAAGTGCACGGTACATCCTATAAATAAATATTTAGCATATGGAAAACTAAAGTCTGAATTCAGGGCTTTTATTGCTAATGTTAATCATGAGATGATACCAAAGAATGTGACAGAAGCTCTTCAATCACCAAAGTGGAGGAAAGCTGTAGAAGAAGAAATAAAGGCTTTACAAAGGAATGGCACGTGGGAGTTGACAGATCTGCCTGTTGGAAAGAATGCAGTGGGTTGCAGATGGATATTTACTATAAAGTACCAGTCAGATGGGAGCATAGACAGATACAAAGCACGGCTAGTTGCCAAAGGTTTCTCACAAACTTATGGCATAGACTATCAGGAGACTTTTGCTCCAGTAGCCAAATTAAATACTATAAGAGTTCTTCTGTCGGTTGCTGTAAACATGGATTGGAAATTACATCAATTAGATGTAAAAAATGCCTTCTTGAATGGGAGCCTTAAGGAGGATGTGTACATGGAGGTGCCACCAGGATTAGAAGGACAAATTAACAAGAATACTGTTTGTAAACTCAAAAAGTCTCTATATGGTCTAAAGCAGTCTCCAAGAGCTTGGTTTGATCGATTTGCTAAAGCTGTGGTTCAAAGTGGATTTGTACAAAGTCAAGCTGATCATACTCTTTTCAAGAAAAAGGCCCTAAGTGGTAAAATTACACTTTTAATTGTTTATGTTGATGATATAATTGTTACTGGCAATGATGATGAAGGAATAGAGAAACTAAAAGAGAACCTTGCAAGAGAATTCGAGATCAAAGATCTAGGAACCATGAGGTATTTCCTAGGCATGGAAGTTGCATGATCCAAGGAAGGACTAGTTATAAACCAACAGAAACACCATAAGTTTCATCAAAAGGTAAACTTAAACTTTATCTGCCAACTTAGAAAGTTCCAACATAATGATAAAAATAATGAAGTTCCAGCATAAGTATCTCTCAAGGATTCACCAATTCCTAATGATAATGTGGTTATAGGGCATAGGCAGATAAGGTCAACCATTTACATATTTAACGTCTGCATAAAGCAATTATCAGTAGATCAATCAATCTTAAGTATATACCTGCAAATTCAGCCATCAAGAAGTCTAATTCACCATTGGCTTTCCTGTCGTTATTAGCATGTAAAAGAGGCAGTATACTTTCATGTCTCTCTGATCCTGGCAAGTGGCGAACATACTCCAATTGATCAGAGATATGTCTAGAAGGAGGTTCATTTGCCAACAGGCTAAGCAGAGGCCGAACTTGCTGTGCCTGGGTAGTGACTGAAGGAGGAAATCCATTTGATATACTTTCTATCAATTTGGGAAGTCTATCTGTAGAAGTCCTGCCTGCAGAGGTACTTATCCTCTGCTGTCTGAGGTCAATCTCTGCTCTAGCAGGATCAAGTGTCCACCGATTTGAGTTTTCTCGATCTCTGGAAATAGTTGAAGCTTCCTTGGTGCCAATGTTTGAAACTTTTTCCAGGGACGTCAGATCTGCCAACTTAGAACCAACTGAAACATCCACTGCTGCACTGCTAAATTGAGCTCTGTCGCTGTCAACAGCAAGATAACGCGAATCCGGCAGATAGGCATCTGACCTCTGAGAAAGTGAAGTTGAAGCCCGAGAAGGTTCTTGTGCGACTGTTGGAAAGGAATGTTCAATTATTCCATGCCTAACTTTTAGGATATTAGATTGATCAGTTAGAGAGAGTGGAGTCTCACTCTGAGCAAACAAAGGATGAGATGAATCTAATGGACCAGAACGTTGTCGTTGAGCTGAACCATCTACTGCAAATCCACCAACAGATATGGTAGCAAGTCGAGTTGCCTCATTTAAACTATAAAGAGTATTAATAAGCCTCAGCAATATCCCATTCTTAGCAGCTATCTGACAGAAATCATTCCTTGGGGTTGATCGCTGAAGCTTGAAGACCTGCCACATGCAATCAATTGCTAGGTGCACCATTTCCCTGTGTAAGAAAAGGTTAATGATCATTTTTAAATTATAGCAAGGAAAATTCACAGGATTATCTTAAACATAATATTCCAAAAATGGCTAGGATCAGAAGAATCAAAAGGTGATAGTGAATCAATGAAGTCGACAATGATAATTTTGATCGCTTGGTTTTTTAGTTTTCCAAAATGGCATACTGCCACAAGTCTTGCATTAAAATTCATATCAACTATAAAGAGCATCCAAAAACACACAAACCTGAACTTTGCATAATCAGCCTCTAAAAAGCCAACTAAAACAGGGATTCCACGGCAAGCTATGAACATCTGCAAAGTTAAAGAGCTATAAAAGAAAACAAACATGGTCAGTACAAGCCTTTTCCAACAATTAAAAACAATATTATGAAACTGGAATAATGAGAGGAAAGAATTAAACACCTTGATAGACAAAGCTGTTGCAAGAAACAAGCTGCTTCCATCCGAATTTCACGAGGACGATCAGGCCCCGCAAAACTCATTACAAAAGGGATCTATAATACAACTTGAAGTGAATAAAGCTGCTTAAACACTACAATATATTCTATCATAATCCCTCCCTCCCTTTCTAATTTTATTTGAAAAGACCAAAGAAATAACAGACAAATACACAAAGATAGAAATCATGAGCACGTATGAAAAAAAAATATTCACATGAACTACAACCAAAGAGGCAGCCCATGCCTGGAAATAGATAAGGTTATCAAAGTGCTGGAACACTTTGCTATCAATGAAGAGGGGAAAACAAAATCAAACAGAACTCCCTGTTAGGTCCCACGACCTGTTAAGCTTGCAATAAGTGTATACCTTGTCCACTGTTATATGTGTATATGAATAAATGAAACAAAATGACCATAGCACTTACAAATCCCACGAGACAAGCATTCTCCTGGAAATCAGTGTTGTCTTTTACAATCTGATTAATAAGTTGAAGCACAGAACATATAACCTGCAATTGCAATAAAGATTAACATTGTCAATTGGTCTTCAACAAGCTAATAACCTAGATGCAAACAATCTAAGAGAATTTTAATCTTTTCCTATCTAGGAAACCAAAGTTTTTCTTCTTTTTTTTTTTTTTTTTTGGGGGGGGGGGTGAGTGTCATAGTTGACATACACGAGTTTTGGGGACATCAAGCAAGTCCATTAGAGGCAACAAACCATGCTGTGTAACAAAAACAGTCTTCTGTTCAGGACGCTGGTGGAAGATCGCAACGAGTTTCTGACAGGCAGTCACAATTGCATCCTCTGGTTCCTCTGGTTTTAGTGAGTCAACTAATCTACTAAACTCAACAGCCTATAACAAAAACAAAATATGCTTTTAAATCTCTCTGCTGCCAGAAACAACAATAACATGAGGGAGATTCAAAATAAAAAATTCTACATTTCCCTTGAAATATCCGTGTCCCATGCATATATGGACATGGGTATGGAGGTAGGACCTCAAAGACCCTCCAAATGTAAGGAAAACTTTAAAAATTGACCATTCCCATGCTGGAAACATTTCAACATAAGACACTCCCAGTGGAGTCCGAGTAACAAATAGGCCTACTCTCCACAAGATTGGCAATTAAACAAAACTAAATAGAAAACTACAAAAAGGGAATGCCCCTGGATTAAAAAACTACAAAAAGAAACCAAAGCACTTTTGAAAGAAATGTCTGGAACCTGTAGGGGATATAGATTGTCAGCGGGTAACTTCTCATCTCCAAAAACCTGGCCACAAAAATACCATAAACAAGAGAACATCAAGCTCGTGTCTGACAGTAGCACATAAACATCATACTCCTAGCATACCAAACTAAAGAGATAATTTACACATACCAAACCATCAATGTCAATTACATCATCCTTCAAAACACCCATCATTAAGCGAAGCAGGTTACCACCTCCATTTGACTGCCCCATTTCCTCTTCCATTTGTTTCTTAGCAATTGTATCCCTTAATTTCTTAGCTAGATCATTCTTTCCAGTATCAGGCAGGGTAGCTTTGTTCACATTCGATGTAGAAGCAGATGTAGATGCTTCAGCAGCAGTTTCCGTTAGGTTTTTATCGAATGGATGAAATAAGTCATCCAAGGAAGCATCTCCAGGAGGATCACTAAATCTACTTAGCTCATTCCCATTAGATATCACTGAAGTTTTCACAGCCTTCAAAAATGAAATTCAAATTGTAAGATTCCACTTTTACTATCATCAGGAAACCAAAAAGGAAGGCAAGAAGATGAATGGTAAAATGATGAAAAGCTGTGTATATGGAACAGTCAAACAGAAGAGGACCAATAAGAACCATTTTTATAGGGGGAAAATAAAAAGATCACGAACAAAAAAAGAAGAAAATTATAACCATTATTACGATCCAAACTATTAAGTTAAAACATACAAAATGGTAATGAATGCATCTCTTGATAGTTCCCTGACATCTTTAAAATCTAAAATAACAGCTTATTAGCTCATTAAGCAAAACACACGAGTGAAGATATTTCATGGAGGTAATCAGTTCTTGATGTCATAAGAAACAAGATTAGTTGTTTCAGCCAATGCAGGTCACACCTAAGCATCCACATGGAGACACACATAGAAATGTCAGAGAAATGCATCATACATAAATTTTAAGGTAAATAAATCTGAATTGTATAATCCACTATTAACTTTTTTCAGAAACTGAAGACTTTCCATGAAGCATTTACCTTCTGCAGACCAGCATCTATAGGTCCAAAGCCAAATGATTTATCGTCAAAATCAATTGAACTTCCATTTCCTCTATGTCCTTTTTCACTCTGATTTCTTCTTGATTCAGGAGATCCAACATCACCATTTGTCATAACTCCATCTTGATGTGATATATCATGAAGCTGAGCAGAACCATTGGCAGCCACCACATTCTTAACAGGTAGTCTACCAGAACTACTCTGTAATGATAAGCTTTCATGAATCGCCAAGGTTGGAACATGATCTGATAGTAGATCATTGTCTAAATTATTTGTGGTTTCTTCAACTCTTTCCTGATAAGAAGCCAGCTGATGAGTGATCTCTGCTGATAAGAACTCTTTCCTGGTGCTCTGGCAATCAAAGATTACAAGTTATTAATGTGATAAAATCAGCATCGTCTAGCATCGTCATCATCAGTAAAAAAAAATCAAATTGAAGAGGTTCTCACTGTTTCAGAGGCCTCTACTTTCACCACAGGAAGACTCTCTCCAGCACTCTGATTATCTCCGCCAGAGCTTTCTGCATTTGCTGCAACGTCTTCAGATATGTTTCTGCCAAAGGAACAGGAAAACAACAGCAGTGTCAACCATCATGAGATTAAATTTGAGTAAATAAAACACAAATAGCATGGCAAAAAATGTATTTAATAGCCAATCAAGCAAATCAGCCAAAAAAACTGTGCCAGCTGAATACAGGAGTTGAAACACTATCTTAGCAAATGAAAAGATAGGGATAAATGTTTCAAATAATCGTAAACAAAATGAAAGTAGAGTTAAAACTCAAGAACCCCCCGCCCTCTTTGGCTTCATTTTGAAGCACAAATATTGCAATAAAGGAGTTGGAATAAAGTGCAAAAAAAGAGAGGAAAACCTTTAGGAAATGCACGAACTCTGGACAGAAAAAAGACCAGGTAATAAGGTTACAATAAAACCTTCACAAGCAAATGTGTCCCCATGACTTAGCATGAAAATTGAACATGCAAGCTCAATATATGAACTCTGGCTTTCACAACAAACTGCAACCTAGACAAATTATCTCAGACAAGAGCAGGTAAATGGAACAATACGTGTGAGATGAAATAGAGCACATATATTCATAATATGAACAATTTATAAAGAATCCATCGGTCAACTCAATGTTTGCATGATTAAAGCTGTAGTACCTTGTCAAACAAAAAACTTAAGCAAACAAATTGTCATGAGAAGAGCGTAAACTAAAATCAGTTAAAACTCTGATTATCTGACGATTCTGACCAGCATAATGAGGTGTCCAGGTGCTAATCGTGGCTGCGGGACCACGTAGCACATAACTTCATGAATGCAACCAAAATCCCATCAAGACAATTTCCAAAACACATTACATGCAGCATACTGTTCTATAAATTACCTAATAGTTCCACTATGACGCAGAGACGACCGCAAAGCACGTTTGCAATTCCGTATCCAAGGGTGAGAAAGCAGTGTTTTCGCATCAGGCCTCTGCCTGGCATCCTGAAAATTCAATGTGTCACCAACAAAACAGCAAATCATCAATGACTTCAAAATGGTCAACTGAATATTAATGATGTTTTGTTACAACCTTTGGAACTTAGCAACCACCATCATAGTGGAGGACAAAAAACTGAACTTCAGTAGTTATCATACAAATTACGGACCAAGCCTGAGGGCCATATATTCTTTAGGCCCCATGGCCATCAATTAGTCAATGAACATTTAGCATGATATTTTATATTTCTCGGATTTTATTTATTTCATTTCATCTAGAGGGTGGCTGCCGAGTAAAGAATGTAAGTTTACAAGAATGTTTTCAAACTCCCAAGAGAGTTATTTTCCCCTTCTGTTTATTAAGAGGGAGTTTTTGAACAAAAGTATCATATAAAACATTGTTAAGGAGACTAGTAACGATTCTAACGAATTTCTATTTGCTTTTGGTCTTAATAGATTCCAAAGTAATATCAACACATCTCATCTCCATTCCCCATTAATAAAGATCTTTCCTTACTAATAATTAATAGTATTCTATCTGCTTAACTAAGCATGACTTATGGATGATAAACTTTTGTTAAAATCAAGTGATGGTTAAAATACAAAATCGGAACTTCATTTTACTTCCACTCACCTTCTTAAAGCATTGGCGCAAAAAGTCGGTAATGTCTGGAGATAGGCTGTCAGGTATTGGTGGATGTTCATCCTGGGGGGGAGACATTGACAAAGAAATGTGCTTGTTAAAGTATTCTTCATCGGGAAAATGAGAAAATGGAATGATTTAATCACTAGGGAGGGAAAGGAAAACAGAAACTCGGATAGAAGAATTTACTCTTATCTTATGAAAAAAATAATAGTGACCATATAAATGTCAGACAAACCTGCACAATCCGGAAGAGAGCTGGCATAGGCTGTAGATCATAGTATGGAGGCACACATGTAAGCAGTTCGATCACAGTGCAGCCAACACTCCAAATGTCAGAAGCAGCGCAAACCCCTGACATTTCAATCACCTGAAATGTAATTCAACAGCCAATGTAAGGCATCCATATACCTCAAATAACACACATGAAAACTTGGTGAAACAAGTTTGACAGCTAAAAGCCACATTCCACTCATCAGCTGGAACCAAAGAACTACCTCTGGGGCCATCCAATATGGTGTTCCAACAACTGAGTGTGTGTTAACATCAGCCTCAGTTAGTTTGGTTGCAACACCAAAATCAGCAAGTTTTACAAGACCCTGAAAAGAGAAATTAAGTTGAGAGTAAGTAGGGAAGAAACCAAGAGAATCAATTCACCCTAAATGAAGACCATCAAAGCTAACTTGGACAAAAAATTATGAGGACAAAACAGCATGGTGACTATAATGAGTCAACGAACAAGTGGGGAAACTGTGGTTTGAGGCAATAAAATAAGGCCACAAATTCAGCAGCCCACAGTGTTCCACTCTTTAAAAAAACTTGAGCACTTTAACTTCATTTATATTAACAGATATCTCACTCACCACACAAGTTGCCAAAGTACAAGGTAATATACGAATTAAGTGGACCAAATTCAATTAGTCAGTAATGCCCATAAATAAAGTCATATGGTACTGTTCTCTTTAAAATCTCTGCTCCCATGCTCAAATTTATAGAAAGAGAACCATTTAAAATAACAGTTCTGTAATAAAAATAATAATAATCTTCTCAAATATAAATAATAACTCTCTAAGGATAAGAAAAAATAAAATAGCTATTAAGTTACCTCTTTAGTTGTTAAAATATTTGCACCCTTAATATCCCGATGGATAACACCCTGTTCATGTAGATAAACCAAGCCTTCCAAAACCTGTTCAACAAGTAACTAGCTATCCAAATGATACTTTAACATTGAAATGAAACGGTAATTGCAGAAATACAGACAAACCTGGGAAATATAAACCGCCACCAATGATTCTGGAAAAGGCCCAAATTTATTGGGCTTGATAATGTTAGCAAGAGAACCATTCTCCACATACCTATTAAAATGTGAAACAATAATTAGAAGTTCCTAATGGCTCAGAGAACATGCAATCACGACGTAAGGTTTCTTACTCAAGAATTATATGCAGGTGAGTCTTTGTCTTCGATGATCCAAGATACTTCACAATGTTTTTATGGTTCAAATTCTGCAAAGAAGTCACATGTCTATTAGCATTAGCAAGATACTGACACTTAATGTCATGCATTCCAACAAGCAGCAGACAACTACCACAAAGATTACCAGCAAACAAAAAATAGTAGACAAGAGGAAATTATAAGGGATTAATAGTTGTAACACAAACAACAGGCAGTAAGACATCTTCGCCGTACATATGGCAAACCCGTGCATCAAATAAGCAAGGGAGAATTTTGATGTAGCATTAAAGTTCAAAAAAGCACCAAAATAAACCCAAAAAAGCAGTTAAAGGAGTCGGTTACCTTCAATAAATCAATCTCTTGCTGCAATGTTAGCCCGTCCACCAGCCAAGTGTATCCAAAAGAAAAAGGCAACTTGTCAGCCAAGCTAACAAAAAAAAATCCAGAAATAGTAAATGCATGTTTCAAAGATAGCATTCTATGGACCAGTTGGGATGTAAACGAATGTAGCGCTGGCCGAACTACTCATGACCATTCATATATTGTTCGTTTGTTAAGCTAAATAAACGAGCATGAACAAAAAAAACTATGTTTAGTTTAATTAAACGAACATGAACTAAGGTCTGTTTGTTCAAGCTCGGTTCATTTCCAGTCCTATGGACCAAAAATAAATTTTTAATCATTTTGCATATTTATCACCTAATTCTTTTGAAATGTTTGACAAATATGTTAATTAGACCACAATTAAGGACTCGAATGATCAATGAACTCTTAATAATAATAATAATAACAAATGCAGCAGGTTTCATAGCAACAAGGAAAAATTTACAAGTACTCTAAAATCAATCAATAAGTCCTCAGAAGATGTT
Source organism: Abelmoschus esculentus (assembly GCA_035048815.1). Classification (NCBI taxonomy): domain Eukaryota; kingdom Viridiplantae; phylum Streptophyta; class Magnoliopsida; order Malvales; family Malvaceae; genus Abelmoschus; species Abelmoschus esculentus. The sequence continues at coordinate 1,233,663 of JAUCBN010000031.1, read as the reverse complement.
CAGAGACTAAAATCCAGTCCAGTCTCCTCATTGATTACACACTATGTCTGTCTTTAGTAAAATGCAACTAATGCTACACAAGCAGCAGGTCCTTGAAACTGATCGCAGACAAATAAACTTAAATATGGCAAGACATAGGTAGCTTGTCAATACTAATAGTTATTAAACGTCAATAAGGTTAAGCATATCATTGATACTCTATCATGAGAAAAGAATCCACTTATTAATATTTAATAGAAACTAAAAACAGTCAACCAACAGAAAAGCTACATATTCAAACACTAGTAAAACCATCAGAATGCCTTGAATCAATCGAGTTGCAAAAAGTAAAAGAACCTGACTGTAATTTTTTAAATGGGAACATAGCCATAAATGAACTGACCCTAGTCTAGCAAGCCATCTTACTGAAAGTGAAAAACCCATTCTAATTTTAAGTCCAAGCAAAATTAAAAATTCCAGAGCAAAAATCAAACATAAAAATCGAACCATTATGATATTGAGATCCTCCTGTGCAATATTCTCCAAAGATACTTGTTTAATCGCAACAAAGTCTCCATTCTCCAAATCCAAACCTTTATAAACACGTCCATATGCACCTTTTCCGATTTCATCTCCAAGCATCTATATAAAAAAACAGAAGACAAAATCTAAATTTCAAAATGCTTATGTTTCCCAGGAGCGTGCTCTATTCCGAAAATAATTAACTGAAGAAAAAAATAGATTCGTTTTTTTTTCCCAAAGAGAGCTTAAAACAATCAAAAAGGAAAAGTGAGATTGCAAATTCGTAATTCCTTCCCCCTCCAATTTGTCATCAACTCACTGAAACAAGTGAAATTTGACTAAAAAACTTCACATTTTAGTTTTCATTTGCGTTCTATTCCTTTCATCCACTCAACTCTAAAACCGATCAAAACAGTAATTAACAGTAATTCGAGGGAAATAGATCGAATTGTGGAATTAGACTCACGTATTTGTTGTCGAGAGTTTTGGATTTGTGGAATGCGTTCGAAGCTGCTTGGCGAGACATTTCGTGTTTCTGTGTATTCTTCTGCTTCTGCTTCTTCCTTGTTTTTTTGCTTTTAGGAAATGAAAAAAAAAAGGCAATTTCAGCCAGTCTTAAAAGAACTCTACTAGAATAAATGCTCCATCTTTAGACGACAAGAATTTAGGGTTTAGAATCGCAGGAATCCAGAGATGATGCCAGGAGCTCCTGCAAGGTCAAAAACAAAAGGAATTCAAAGGAAAAGAAGAGAAATGAAATGAACAATATAAGAAAAGGAAAAAAATGAAAGAGAAAAGGGAGGACCAATAGGAAGACTTTAACACTATTAATCGGCTTAAATCCGGATAAATCGTTTGTAATTACGGTTTTTTTGAGAAATTATATCATGGGTAAGTCTTACCATCTATAGGACCAACCACTAAAAATTATTTATTTTATCATTTTTTATGTCATATTTTCGATTTCACTCTAATTAATTTGGACCGACCTGCATCGTACACTTAGTTTGGGTAAGTGAGAAGATTTTCTACATACACAACGTTTCGAACTTTAGACATACTTAAACGGAATCAAATTACTTACCACTTTAATCAATCTTTATTAATAATCATTTATTTAATTATTTATATAGGATATATTAACGATTACTTTATATCTAATTAGTTTAACTATAAATTTTAATTGCGATGAAAAATCCCTCAATTTCTTCCCAATTCAATGCTACATTGCTAAGCGCATGGATATCATTTGAATTGGACAGCCCACAAAATCCGAAAACATGCGAGACTTGTTCCATGACACCTAGTCTTGTACACCTAAACCCTCTTATCATGCATGAATTATCTTACTCTAATAACTAAATAAACGATTATTATTTTTGAAAATTATGAATTTAAATATCAATATATTTAAGAGATCAAACGATTATTGTTTTAGAATAAATATTATTATAACCAATATAATTGATTAAAAAAAACTTATTATATAGGATAAAAAAAATTGTTTGATTAACTTTATGCCTATAATTATTAATTATATATTGAGTCATTGAAATTTTTAATATTTATTAATTAATTTAATAATATTTAATGGTGTTCGACGCACGTGATAAACTTAATAATAACCAAATTAGGATTTAAGATTTTAAATTATAGTGAAAACTCGTGATTTTTTACTGAAGCCAGATAAAAACTCATAAATGTATTATGGAATCAAATTATAATTCATGTACCGAAAAAGATATTTAAATACTAAAAATATAAGGTCAAGACTCAAGTTAAATAGAAGGATTAGTTTTCAAATTTTAACATAATAGAGGGACTAAAACCGGAATTAGACCGAAGGAAGAGAAAGGAAGATTTCGATAGGGGGCATGCACCCAATAATTATGAGAAATTATTACATCAACCTGTTTCACCACTTAAGATATGATCCCAAACCAATTAAATTAAGACATATCATATATTTTTTTATATCATATTTATACATAAGCATTGTCCAAATCATCCAATTTAATGTCTTTAATTTAAAAAAAAATATTACTAAAGATTTCTTGTATCATCTTTCTCTTTTTTCTTTAAAATTTTTCTCGATTATTTTTTTCTTTTTTATCGATTTAGGGTTTAGTGTTTAGAGTTTAAGGTTATGGTTTATGTTTAGGGTTTAGAGTTTAATGTTATGGGTTAGGGTTTATGTTTAGGGTTTAAGGTTAAGATTAGGTGTTATGGTTAGGTTTAAGGTTAAGTTTAGGGTTTAGGGTTAGAGTTAAGGTTTAGGGTTTAGGATTAGAGTTAAAAAAATTAAATAAAATTGCACAATAAAGAGAAAGACAATATAAAAATCTTTGATTATATATTTTTTTAAATTAAAAACATTAATAAAGATAATTTAGATAATACTTATGTCTGAATATGATATAAAAAGTATATAAGTGTCTTAATTTAATTGATTGGGATCATATCCTGAATGGTGGAACAATTTCATATAATAATTTCTCCAATAATTATCGTATGCTAATCCCAAATGGTATTGGATCTAAATATATAATATCCAGTGAGAATCTGCTGCTCGAAAATTGCCCGCGTAGCCGTTGATAATCGACCACCACTAACCACCATTCGGATAAGAAACAGCGCAGCACAAAAACAGTGGCAGAGCTCTCCATCACAGCAAAAAGGAACAACAATGGCGGCAATGCCCAATCTTCAAGTCACAGATTGCTCATCTCTATTCGCTCCTCGTATTCCCTTAACGCCACCCCACTCGCGTTTCATCGCCAAAGCTTCTCTTCAACAACCCCACCACCATTCTGCTGCTGCTTCGCCGCCGTCGCTCGTCAACCGACGAAATCTCATATCTCAAACGGCGTCGCTTTCTCTGTCCCTGGCGACTCTCTCGACTCTCCCACTGCCAGCCAAGTCCGAGGAAGTTCTGTCAGAATGGGAAAGAGTCTACCTCCCCATCGATCCCGGTGTTGTCCTTCTAGACATCGCCTTTGTCCCCGATGACCCGAACCATGGTATTTCTTCTTTCTTTCACAGAGTACTTAATTTCTTATTCTGGGTTTTATTTTATTTGTTATTTTAATTTTGTTTGTTTAGGATTTTTGTTGGGAACAAGGGAAACTATTTTGGAGACAAAAGATGGGGGAAATACATGGGTTCCACGTTCAATTCCTTCAGCTGAGGATGAAGATTTCAACTATAGGTTTAACTCTATTAGCTTTCAAGGCAAAGAAGGTTGGATTGTTGGTAAACCTGCAATTTTGCTGTACACTTCAGATGCTGGAGAAAGCTGGGAAAGAATTCCATTGAGTGCTCAGCTTCCTGGAGATATGGTCAGCTTCTCTATCTCATCACTTACATCATAATACCAAGTTACCAACCATTGATGATCTTCGCTAACACTTGATTTGCCCCCATATTCTACAATTCTTCAAGTAATGGGTACTTGTTAAGGTTCAAATTTTTGAAATATATTCGCATTAAATTTAAATGTAGAAGTCGTTACTTGTTACATAGCAATGTCATGAATTTCAGTTGTGGGAATGTTATTGTGAATCTATCTGCTAGCATTTGAACTCATGAGTGTGCATATGTGGGAATATGGATATTCTAAAGGTTGGTGATTTAAATGACCGAGTTAAATCATCTGGGTTTGTGCAGGTATATATAAAGGCAACTGGTGAAAAGAGTGCAGAAATGGTGACTGACCAGGGAGCAATATATGTTACATCAAACAGGGGCTATAACTGGAGAGCTGCTGTTCAAGAGACTGTCTCGGCTACTCTGAATAGGTATGTGTCTGTAGTTGAAGCGCAATGCTGTTCAGAATAGCTTTACTGTAGAGGAATTTATAGTATAAATACACAAATATGGGTATTGTTTTAGGATTTGCTTGGTAAGGTGGAAAGAAAATTGAAAGGATGGAAAATTAAAGGGGTAGAAAAGTGGAAAGATGGGGGGAAAAAATTCTTTCCATTGATGTGGTGCTTGGTAGGAATGATGGGAAAATGGAAAGAAAAATATATTTAAAAAAATCATATTTTGAACTAAGTCACATCTCTCCCACATTTTCTCTCTTCTTTTCCTTTAAATTGTGGGATAATTTATTTTTACACGTGAACATGGAAAATGATCATCCCTCTAGTTTTCTTTCCTCCCACTTTTCTTTCCAACCAAGCACAGTAGCACACCCAAAATTTATTTCCATTCCATTTTCCCTCCCCTCCGTCCACTTTTCCACCCAACCAAGCAAAGTCTTAATGTTCATTTTTATACTGATGTGCTCATTCAAGTTTAGCATAGTATTCTTTAAAAAAAAGTTTAGCATAGTATTATTTTGCATTTTTAAATGGAGCAATGCACCAAAGGATGTGAACATCCTTGAACAAATAGGATTGCCGTGAAATTAAGTAGGAAATATACCCTTTCTTTGAAGAACTTCCATAAAATTATTCATTATCTGCAGGAGAAACTATTTACATTGCTCCGTTACTTCTGCAGAACAGTTTCTAGTGGTATAAGTGGGGCAAGTTATTACACAGGAACTTTTAACACTGTGAATCGCTCTCCAGAAGGGCGGTATGTGGCCGTCTCAAGCCGTGGTAACTTTTATCTTACATGGGAGCCTGGACAGGTATGACTCCTGTGTAGTTTTCAGATGATTCATGGGAATTGCCTCTCTTTTGAGATCTTCATACAGTCCTATTATATATATGCAATGAAACATAAAATATTATGGCTACGTTGAAAACAAAGTAACAGGAGAATGCTTCTTCATAACCAATATTGTTAGAATTTGAAATATACTGCTAGCAGCCTAGCATACGTGCTTCAATATGTTCTCAGGCACTTATGGAAACCATTGCATCATCTTACTCGTTCCTCATGCTTCTACAAGTATGCTCATGGTAGTGACCAACATTTTTGTAGCAGAAGAATTTGGTCCTAATGTTTCTAATTTTTATTCCGTTTTTCAATTAACCATATGTAGCATACTTATGAGTACTCACTTTTATAATTTACAGCCATTCTGGCAACCACATAATAGAGCAATTGCAAGAAGAATACAGAACATGGGATGGAGGTCCGATGGTGGTCTTTGGCTCCTTGTCCGTGGAGGAGGACTTTTTCTTAGCAAAGGCACAGGGGTAAGAAAAGTGATATTTTCCCCTCATTTAGCCTAAGAAGAAACAATTTCATAAAAACTCCCCCATTTAGTGTAGGGGAAATAGTTTTATTTGAAAAATGTCAACTTCCGGAAGGCTGAACCCGTAGGCTGGTTCTCATGTTAAAATGGACTTTTACCATATTCACAAGCTCAGAAAGAATGCAGAAGTGGGGAAATTGAAAACCAGAGCTAATTATTGAAGGTTTTCCATACTAAACTTCATTAAGGACACTGAAAAAACTAGCTGGATTTGCTTCTAAAGGATGTGATCCTTAACTGCTGATAGCCTGATATGATACCCACCAAACTTGATGGACCAAAAGATCGAATAACCATGACTAACTTAATACAAGCCCTATTGTCTTGTTTGGTTCATGCTTTTTAAATTTTCACTGATACCTATTTTTCCTTGTTCTTTCTGTTCATTTTAATTTCTGATGTTACAGATAACAGAAGATTTTGAAGAAGTTCCAGTACAAAGTCGTGGCTTTGGCATTCTTGATGTCGGTTATCGATCAGAGGTAACTGATACATCCTTAGATATTTTGCCACAATTTTTTTTATCTAATTCTATAGTGTGGCTTCAAGGAAACCTGGATGAGCAATTGCAGCATCCATTTCACGTGTTACATATGTAAACCTAATGTGGAAACATTCCCACATAGTATTGCTTTTCCTTTTATATTCTAAGGATTCTTTCTATAGTGGTATAGGCTTTTCCTTTTACCCTTTTATATTTCCAAACTGCATACTAACCTAACTTTGATTGTATAGGATGAAGCTTGGGCAGCAGGGGGCAGTGGGGTTTTGTTGAGAACTACCAATGGTGGGAAGAGTTGGACCCGTGACAAGGCAGCTGATAGTATTGCTGCTAATCTATACTCGGTGAAGTGAGTCTAGTCTTACTAAAAGCTTGAGTACTTTGTTTCTTTTATCTATATTTAGAGGATCATACCTCCATGGTCATGCACATGAATGTGCGGGATTTTACAAAAAAAAAATAGTCTGAATAACATAGATGAGCATTATTCTCAGATTAAGCTTACAGTTAAACACCTACCTCAGCACGTATTGTCCATATTGAATTACTACCAAAAGAAACAAAAGCCATGTCAACTTTCCTATTCCTTTATTTTCCCTAAACCTTTTAACTTTCTTATCTTTTAATGCAACTGATTTGTTAATCTTCTATGCAGGTTTATTAATGACAAGAAAGGATTTGTGCTGGGTAATGACGGTGTCTTGCTCCGGTATCTCGGATAAAGCTGTTATCCATACATGGTAATCAAACTCGAATATTATCTATTAATATCCTATAAATCACACATATTCTAACAGTTCGGCTTGAAGTGTTTCACCTAGAAAACTAAATTCACAAGTTCATGGTAAACATTTTGCAGTAGAAAAATTGGAATTAGCATACCAAACTTAATGGCATCTGCATTTCATCTTCTGCAGGTGTTCAACAATGTATGCAATTTTGTATAGCTGATATAAGTTACTTTCTTGGTGATGATATTAAGAGGGAAAAAGGATTTCCATCAATGTGATTATATTTTTCTTGTCTCTGCTTTTCTTTTTGATCAATGTGGTTATGCATTTACTCTTTCCATTAGGTTGCTGCAAATGTTGTGCAAAGTGAATTACAAAATCCTCTAAATGCATGAAATTTAGGGTGAACAATTGGTCGATTCGGTTAAAACACCCCAAAAAACGACCAACCTCATACTATAACCGACCAATTGATCGAGTTAATTTTTTTAACCGACTTAACCGAACCGAATTAACGTGAGTCTATTTATCAGTTAAGTTTATTAAACAACTTTTTATGATTTTGATATTCCCTCTTGTTTCCTAAAAATTATGGGATATAAAGGTTGTTTTGAGGTTAAAATTGCAGGGTATTATTCACCTTAAACATGTTTAAATTATTTTAGAAATCTCTTTCAACAACACTGTTCTAGGAATAATATATTATTAGAAGTCAGTTAAATCAATAAATGTTACGTGTTAATATTTGTTTATAAATTTTAAATTATTATTCTTTTAAGATTCATAAATACTACTATAATCACTATTAATTAAATATAAAAAAAATCTTCCTTCAATCATTTTGGCACATTTCAAACCTTACACATTTCCATCAGTGCATTTAGTCCTTGGTCCGACTAAAAATAGGCCAATTGCTTATTTTTTTTCCCTTTAAAATATCATGTTTCGTTTTCTTAAGCTTTGTAACACCAAACATATGATCCTTTTTTCAATGATTTCTCAGTTTACTTGTCGTGTTATGAGGTTTAATATCTTAGAATTTATTTACTAAACAACTATTTATTTGATAGGATAAAACAATAAATTTTTTAAATAATATTAAAAAGTAAAATTTTAATATTATAAATAGAATAATTTGATTAATAGAATCGTCTTTAATAAAATCTTGTAGTATATATTTATTAATTTTAATTTTTTAATTATATAATATAGATAAATTGTTTAAATTCAAATCACATAAATATGTTGTTTTTTTAGTAAGAATATCTTGTAGGATATTTGTTGTCTATTACAATATATAAAAAAATATTCTATCTTTAATAATATTTTAATTTTAATTTTAATTAAAAAATAAATGAAACGAATAAAATTTAACTATCGACACGTTGGTTATTTTATGAAACTTAGTATTTTATTAAGAAAAAAATAATTTATTTTATTTTTAAAGAAGAAAAAGGACGAAAAATAAAAAACAAATAAACAACCGAACCGAGTACCGACCGACAAAAGGGGTTAGCCAAGCTGGTTAAACGGGAGGGAGGGCTACGGTGGGAGCATTCCCACGGTAATACGAACCACGCCAGCCAATAATAACAACTCATTTAAGCTTAAACCTTTTTCCTTTGCTTTTTAATCCTCGAAAGTATTGAAAACCCAGAAATCTTTGATCTGTCAAGTTTCAATTCATTTGATCAACTTTCTCACTTCATTTCTCTTTAGATCTAAGCTTCCTTTATTTGAGGGAAAAATACACACATATTTTCCCCTTTTTAGTTACTTTTCTTAAGTTCGATTTCGTAATTTTTCAAATTCCATTTGGATTCGATTCGATCGTTGGAAAATCGTCAGGAATCTCTCTTTTTGATACTCTGGGGTCGTTGATTTTCGATTTAATCGAAAAAAAAGGAAGGAGAATCGGAGTTCTAGTAGTGGGGGGTTGATGAAATTAGGGTAAATAAATTGGGATTTTTTTAGGAGTTTGGTTATGCAGATGGAAAGGGAGTGGCGGTATAGCATTGGCAATGGGAACTACAGTTGTCATACGAATGGGAAATATAGCGTGTTTTGCAATGATTACAGTGTTCCGGAGAATGAAAAGTCTCAAACTTTACCCTCTTCTTCGTTGCCCGGTGCTGGTTCAATCGAGCATCCAGTTTCCCGGTTCGATACCCTTGCCGGCGTTGCCATCAAGTACGGCGTTGAGGTAACTAATAAACTCTGTTCATCCTTGTATAAATGGACTTGCTTGTGTAATTTTGGAAAATTAGTTAGGAAATTGACCAGTGTTAACCTAGAATTTACATCCCGTTATTTTAGTGTTTTATTGTTACTGATTATGGTTTGTTGATAAATTGTTGTTATGTGTTTGGAATGATCAGGTAGCTGACATAAAAAAGATGAATGGTCTGGTTACTGATCTTCAAATGTTTGCTCTTAAGACGCTTCAGATCCCTTTACCTGGTCGGCATCCGCCTTCGCCTTGCTTGTCGAATGGTTCCGAAATAGCAGGGTATTATATCTTTCTTATTGCCAATGCTTTTTCCCTCCTTCACTTGTGAATTTGACTTTAAGTTATCTTCACTTTTGTGTTAAAGATGGTTGCTAATGCTAATATGCTATACACAATCCATATCGTCACCTGTGTATGTTAAGCCTCGTAACATAATAGTGCAATTTGGAAGAGTTTTTCAAGAAATTCAAATCTGGAGGAAAGATGGGTTTGTTTGTAGCAGCCATTAGGTCGTGCTTTATAGTATGTTTTCTTGTGAGTATGCCTTGACTTGATCTCAGATCGAGTTTTAAGTGGTTCGGTGTTGTCCCTCTGCATCGAACAGGCATTAGTTCCTCCCAAGTCTCTGCAATTGGATTCGGAGCTTTTATGTGATGCTGTAATAACTACGGCATAGGTAGCAATGAGGTGCAAAGTGTAAATTAATGTCTCTCTTATCAAGCTGCTGAATGCATACTTGGAATCTTCCTTTGTTGATGGATATGTAAATTCTTTTTTCTAGGGACATGATTTGTCTTGTATTAATCCTTTAGGTTTGACCCTCTGGGTCATACCAGTCATACTAGACATGTTTATCGGAGAAGTTGGTTTTCTAAGAAATTGATGATCGTTGTTGTTTCAGTGAGTTTTGTGAAGTCATTTCTAATTTCTCTCGCCTTTGAAATCCTGCAAGATGCATCTCTGCGGCTCTTATTCGGATTTTTTATTTCAATCAAGCTCATTTTGTCTGACAACTCTTTGCAGAGAAAGCAGTGCCAACCAAAACTCAGGTCCAGATTTGCCTCCCGGTTGGCGTGACTCATTCCAGTCATCAAGAATGAAGACTCCTCCTCGAAGGGTTTCCCCAGCAATGAGCTCGTTACAAGGTTACTATGGCCTTAAACCATCACAAAAGAGTGTGCCATCTGAAGGTTTCGAGATGGCTGTATACAGGAAAGGAGAATCTCGTTATCTGGAGGATGATCCATCACTCAAACTCTCCTCTAACTCCGATCCACCTTTGAGGCTTCAACGGAAGTGTAGAAGCGTGACCAATGGATTTTATGACGAGAACGGTGAAATCACTCCGGATATCTTTTCCGCTGGAGATGCTAAAGACAGTGACCCTGATAAATCAAATGACAAACTGATAAGAAGACGGCAGAAATCCGAGGCCGACTTCACTGCCCGTACCCCTGAGAAGCTATTGAAAGAGGATAACAACGGTGGATTTTCAACGATAACAGCGAAAGGCTTGGCACAGAGATCCAAGGCAGGTAGCCGCACTAATTTAGGAGCCGATGCCGATCTATTTGGGATCAACACCACACCAACAGGTCTCGGAGATGGTTACGTGGTCGACGGGTTTTCTGCAGTGAGGAAGTCATCGAGCACATCGAGTTTGCAAGATCAAGACAACGGTAGCTTGTCCTCCCTGTGGGCAACATCCAAATGGAACTTGAAGCCCGATCTACAAGCACTTTCAACGGTAAGCATTGCCAAGCCTATATTCGATGGATTGCCAAAGCCGATATCTGCTCGTAAAAACAAAGCAGCACTTGATTAAACTACATTCACTCGCCAGCACATACTCGATGGATTGCTGAAACCGATACCATAAAAACAAAGTGTTGCTTGATTCATCTACGTTCCCTCGCCTGCATATATTACCAAATTTTGACTGCGCAAGTTGTGAGGCCGCCATTGCTAGTGTTCTTTGAGGAGTTTATTATACAGATACAGAAAATGGACAATAAGAAAAAACAATGAAGTCCAATGATACAATAGCTTTATTTTCTCTTAGTTTATTTGGATTCATATCTGTATGTATGTACTTTGTCTTTGTGTAATATCTGGTTCCACTTCTCCTATGACCAATTCTTCATCGTATGTTTCAGATACTTTATTGTCCTGTCCAATCATTGTCTAATATTAAATTAGAATATGACTTTAATACGGGATACTGAATATTCATATCCATGCTTTTTGTTTTGGTGTTTCCTAAGGCAAATAACCAAACAAAAGGTGTAGGTCTGAAGTGAAGATTAATGTGATTGGGCCAGGTTCACTACAGAAGATTGATTTATGAACCATTTCTTTTGAGATGAGGATTTGTTTAAAAGAATTGTTGTATCCGTAAAATAATACAAGTAGTATCTGTTTTAGAATATAATCTTTAAAAAGATCAATTGTTTTTTTAACCATTTGAACTAAAAGGTTTAAAATTACTTTCAATTCTAAAAATATTTTTTAAAATATTAAAGAACCAAATGTGTGACAAAAGCAATGTGTTAGATTGCAGGAAGTGAGGGTACATAATTGAGACTCGTCATCATTTCATCTTCACGCCATTGACAAACGACAGCAACCCAACCTGCTAAGAACACTGCCCCATGCAAAAGACTCAAAAAGATGACAAAACATATCACTCCACGACACAAGACAATACTGTGAACTTGTGGTCCCTACTGGCACTTCTTAGGGACCCACTACCCCATCTATTCTTTAAAGATTCACCCCGTGTTGGCTTGTTCCCTTAACTTGGTGTTTGCTCCAAATCTAAAGCACTTAATAGCTAATGAAACCATCCATTTATTCATTTGATTATTCCATAAATTGTAAGTACGAATCGACGAATATTAGAAATAATCATATTTAATAGTATTCGACGTTTATCGTAAAATTTTTTGAATAAAAAACAATGATTTATGGATGAATAAAGCAGTGATCTAAACATTAGATTCCAAACCCCATTACAAAGATAGGAATCAGACAACACTTAAAATAGTAGTAATATATAGTTATTACATAATCCTTACGCAAGCTCGAAACTGAAATCACCAACATAAACATCAGCTTCCCTTGTACAAAAGCAGTACTAAAACACCCACAAGTTCCCACCATAAAATGCTCGGTTTATACTCCGACAGAGGAGGTGCCGCCGACCTAACAGATCTGCAGGAACATAAATAAACCATTAAAACGAAAACCAAATATGTCTATAAGATGTGCAAGTCGAAGACAGTGAACATTACCCTGGTGCAGCATAGAGACACTTTCCATAACCTACAAATGTAAAGAGCAGGGAATGAATGCTGTTAATCTATGTCGATAATGGAGGTAAAAAATATAAGGAAATGGGGGCTTACTGGGGTCGTGTTTCGTCAGGGCGGCGGTTCCTCCGAAATTGCAAGCGATGTCGGAGTTGCCGTTCTGTTGGTAGTAACTGTTGAAGGCATAGGAGGCATGAGAAACAAGCGTGTCGGGCTCGTAGCATTCTCCTGCCTCCTGGATTGCACCGCAATCGGCCATTCCCAGCCCGCACGCCCAGTCCAGCGCGTTCTGCAAGTCGATCTGGGAGACCCCGGGCCGTGCCACGCACCATGTTATGCCGTCGAGAAATGTCGTGTTTGAGGCAGGATGAGTGGGTATTTAAAATTTTTAGGGTCCGATATAAAATTTAAAATATCTAACCTAATAAATTTATATATTTATTATTTTTATATATTACATATTTTATTTTTTATTATTTTTTCTCATATCAAATTGATTTTAATTAATTTTTATTAAAATAACGAGGACAAATCAAAATTAAATTATGTTTTTTATTATGAGATAGAATATATTAAAAATTAAAATAAAAGAAATTTTGATATATTATTTTATTTTTTAAGTTAAAATCGAGCGATTAAATACCGCCACGTTACCACCGATGTGTGTATGGAAGAAACTTAAACGCTCCATAAATGTTAAAACGTATAGTAAAAAATGATAATGAAAGAGCGAGGAAATTACCATGTTAAAGGGGGGTAAGAGTAAAAAATAGTTGACTAAAATTGTAAAAATGTTACTTCCGTTGCCGGGACTTGAACCCGGGTCTTTCGGGTGAGAGCCGAATATCCTGACCAACTAGACTACAACGGAATTTGAAATAGAGGCTGAAAATAATATCATAAATTGATGATGTTATATTGGAGCAATTGTAAAGCTTCGGAAATATAGAGTGTTTGAAGTTTTTATTTAAGAAAATAGTGTGTTTGAAGTTTATTTTAGAATATAGGTTAATTTTTATAGTGTATGTAAGAGAACACCACCTACATATGATGATTTGGAGAAAGCGCTATATACATGTGGTGTTCTCTATTTATATATATTTTTTTATAAAATTTGATGAGAAAACATCACCTGCACATGATATTCTCCTCCTAATGCATTCTCTCGGATTGTATCATAAAATTCGTACTCAAGGGGTCCATTTCCATATAAAAAAAAAGTTTAGCCTTGAAACTAAGACTCAGAATTTGTTACCAATAATCTGAACTTGCATTATTTTGCTTTAGTTCTTGCCTCTTGGTCTGTTGTTAGAACCATCAGGCTGCTTTCCAAACTTGACCAGTGACAAGTTTTCAATAATGTTCTGTTTTTTTAATGTGTTTATTAACAAAGTAAAGAACATGTTGAAAAAAATATTCAGACCATGCCCATCTCTAATAGGAAGGCTTACTTGGATTTTGTAAAATTCAATCCATATTAACTGGTCCATAATCGGATACTATTGATAAAAAATAATCATATCTTACCTGTTAAATCTATCATTATTTGTCTTAATAAGGACTACAATTTCACAATTCAACAAATATAGGATTAAAAGTACCAAATTAGAGCATACATACTAAATTCACAAATTAAATATACTATAGGAACTAATAGCATAATTTATTTATTTTTTTTAAAATTTTCGAAAACGAAAATTATAATTTTTAAGCTAAATTCACAAATTAAATATAGTATAAGGACTAAAACATATTTTATACATAAAACAGGGACTAATTATATAATTTGAAAGAAAAGCGGAAAGTAGGGGAAGCTTACCAAAATAGAAGGGGGGAATTGGCTTTTCTACGCTATAATTCGTTGGAGACTTCAGTTTTTGGTTTCTGCAGCGAACGAAGCAAAGGAGATCTGATATTGAATCAGCAGCCACAGCTATGGCTAGACAAGCTTCACGACTCATCCAATCTTTGGCTTCCAGGATTTCTCCTCAGAAACCTCAACTATCCCCACTCAGTCCCTCTTCCTCTCATTTTCTGACTCAGTCGCGGTATTTCTCGGCGGCTCCAGCGCCTCAACCGGCGGTTTTCGTAGACAAGAACACCCGCGTCATTTGTCAAGGAATCACTGGGAAGAATGGGACTTTCCACACTGAGCAAGCCATCGAATATGGCACTAAGATGGTACTTTAAATTCCAATAAAAATTTCACCTTTTTTGTTTGTAATGGATTTCTTCACTGCAGTACTTGATGGGGTATTGAGAAAATCCCAGAAAGACTTTTATAAGATTTGTTTATATATAGAAGAGAATTGGGTTTCTTTTAGTTTTGTTAGATATTATATGCATAGTACTAAATTGTGGTTTCTGTACCGGATGTTGCGGACATGGCGTTGTAATTTTTCTTTTGCGGTGTTGCAGTCACCTTGAAAACCTTTACGATGCGGCTGTTATACTGAGTTGCATCTGCAATTTAATACTATGATTATATGAATCTCTGTGTATGGTTTTATGAAGTCTGTGAATGGTCTTAGTTATATACATTTCTAATTCTCAGTTTTGATTCGATTTTCTTTCGATAGGTTGGTGGAGTAACACCTAAGAAAGGAGGCACGGAGCATTTGGGGCTTCCCGTTTTCAACTCAGTTGCCGAAGCAAAGGCCGAAACAAAGGCTGATGCTTCTGTCATTTATGTTCCTCCGCCTTTCGCTGCAGCTGCTATCATGGAGGCTATGGAAGCTGAGTTGGATCTTGTTGTTTGTATCACGGAAGGAATTCCTCAGCATGACATGGTACATAAGCCAAATGCATCTTAATAAAAGTTTTTCTTGTTTAATTGTGTTTAAATTTTAATTCTGCTTTCTTATCTATGGAAATGAATTCATGTTGTGGATTTCATTTTAGAAGTGCTTATTTGCATTATGTGCACTTTCAAGAGCATGGCTGCAATATGCACATTCGGACTGTGTTCCAAATTACAGTTGATATTTTCCTTCTAAGTTGTGATTGGTAATGAATTTTTTACTCTTTTTGAGATCAAAGCTGTTATCTTTATACGACAGGTTCGTGTGAAGGCTGCTCTTAATCGGTAATCAAAAACCAGGCTAATTGGGCCAAACTGCCCAGGCATCATTAAACCAGGAGAATGCAAGATTGGAATTATGCCTGGCTATATTCACAAACCAGGTCGCATAGGAATTGTTTCTCGATCAGGCACTTTAACATATGAAGCAGTAAGACCTTTTAATCGGATATTTATTTGTTCTGTTTTCTTCTTTACTTTATTCTGTTCGTGTTTTTGTGTATAGATCACCTTCCTAGCATCACTATACCTAATGATACATATTCACTTGCTCTTTAAACCTCATAATTACTATCCGGATCAATGCACTTTTTTAACTGTTTATTTTTCTGGCTAACATAATCTCTAAGCTTTTAGTAACATATTTGTTTTTGATCCTTTGCTTGTGGTCAACTAAGTCTCTATACTTTTCTTGCACCTGTTCCATTCGCATGGTCCTTTTACAGAAAATATGGATTTGTTCAGTGTTATTAAGGTGTGTTCCTAGGGGGGAAAAGTGCTTCAAAGCTATTCACAGATCAAGTGCATGCCTGATGTGCCTAGATACCTTTTTTATGCAAGGCAATAAGCACCAAGAAATCTGCCTAATTGAAGTTGTCTTTAATTTTTATCTTTTTTTCATCAACTATACCATTGCTGGTAATAAAAAGGATAATATCACTCTACTTTTCAATATTTGAATACTGAAGAACAGTCATGGACTAAGGGAAATCATGCATGATGGTCAACAACAACAAAAAGGGAAAAATATTGTATTTTCTGATAATATGAACCATTCTTTACATTTTATTATTGTAATCATGTACTTAAGTTCTTTCTTTCTCCATATATAGAAGCTTCAGTCAGGCTAGTGTTATTTTCCCTTGCACCTTTGACTAAAGTGATTGTCCTATAAAAAGCTTATCTGTTTAGTAATAAAAAAGAACTAAAAGAAGGTTTATCAGTTTGATTGGGTGGTGGTTGAAAATATGAATATACTTAAACATGTCAATTTTTGTTGGATGCTTATGTTTCGTGTTGTAGTGTATAGTAGGTTTATACATAAGCTCATAGCTATGGGATTGGATTACCATAGAACTCAAGAAGCTTCCATTTACTGATACCATATTGTGTTATCTTTTAGTAAGTTGCTAATAAATGTATTTTTCATTTTATCTTGTAGGTTTTCCAAACAACTGCAGTAGGTCTTGGGCAATCTACCTGTGTGGGCATTGGTGGGGATCCTTTTAACGGAACCAACTTTGTTGATTGTGTGACAAAATTCCTTGCTGATCCTCAGACAGAAGGTAACATTTTTCCGATTTAAATTGTAAGGGAGTTTCTTTAGGGATGCTTTGTATTATTGGCCATTACTAATTATACTTATTAAATTAAAAGGTCCTTTGTTAATATGTGGCAGTGTCTTGTCTATGTTGAATAGGAATGCATACCATCTAATTATTGCAATTGCATTCAGGCATCATTCTGATCGGTGAGATAGGAGGCACTGCAGAAGAAGATGCTGCTGCACTAATAAAGGTAATGCTAATTGTTTAGCATGAAAGAAATAAGGACTCATTGTTACTGAAAAGTGTTTTTTCTGGGGTTGGGGTTGGTTAATAGGTATCTATGCTGATTCTCACTTTGGCTAATAGTAAGATCAAATTAGTTTAGTTCTTTGCACATGTGCAACAAAATTGGCTTGTCATAATATCCACCAAATGACATTTTAGTTCGTAATTGTCTTGACAATTGTTTGAGTCCTATTTTGCATGATTGATAACATCTAAATTATGATTTGGTGATAAATATTTATATCTTTGTGATGTGGATCCACAAATGAATGTTCCTTTGCTCATATATGGACTATGGACATATGACATACATAATTCAGATCCTCAAATCTTTTGGTCCTATATGCTTGTGGTTCTGTGAATATGCTTAACTGGTTTTTCCCTGTGGCGCTTTTGTTAATTTGGCTTCCATACATATGATGAGGATGTTTGTGAATTGCATTGGGGTGTTTCTGCACTTGCATAAAATGAAGAAAATTGCTGAAAAATCTACCTCTTATGTTTGGTTTTAATAAATGAACAGGAAAGCGGGACTGACAAGCCTATTGTTGCCTTCATTGCTGGACTCACTGCTCCTCCAGGTCGGCGTATGGGTCATGCTGGAGGTACTACGTTGATTTCACTGTTTATTTATTCGGTTTATGGTTCCAGTTTCTGGTGCTTTCATACCATTTTGCATGCACTCTTTCCTTTGGAGGGTATTTTTTCTCTCTTGATACAATATAACCATTCATATACGATACTTATTATTCCGTGTTTTCCGTACAAACAGCTATCGTATCAGGGGGCAAGGGCACTGCTCAGGACAAAATAAAGACTCTAAGGGAAGCCGGAGTTACCGTGGTGGAATCACCCGCAAAGATCGGTGTTGCGATGCTTGATGTCTTCAAGCAAAGAGGTCTCCTCAATTAGTCTCTGCCTGTTTGTTCTTTCCCTACAAGGAAAAACAAAAACATTTCCTGGATTAGTTTCAGGTGAACTTTGTTTGATATGCTTCCATTGTTTTGTACTGAAAGTGAGGAAAAATCAACCAAACAAAAAAACAAATAAATCTCAGAGGCATTGACTCTTTCTGAAGAGAGGAAAAAAAAACATTTTTCCAGCTATATATCTTGTTTTTTTCATAATTTTAAACTTTTTAAATTGTGATTTCAAAAAAAAAACTAATTTACAAAATTATTTTTTAATATTATTTTTTATCACTTTAAATATTATAAATTATTTTTTACTTCAAAAACTTATTAGAAAAATATGAAGAATCACCACAAATAAACAAGTACCAAAATCAATTACTTAAGAAATATTATTATTGAGTTTTTCGAGTTAGATTAGGTTATAATATTTTATTTTATTATTCGGATCAAATATTTGTGTCACAAGCTTTAATTTTTTTTATTTAATCAGAATATTAAGACTTTATTTAGTAAAAAAATATTTTAAATATTAAATAATATTTTTGACGATTACATTTATATTTATTTCATGATTTATGTTTATTTCTACAAATGAATAAATAACAAAAATGACTTTCAATAAGTACCTGTTAACCTAAAATCAATCTATAATGTTACTGATTTTATTTGAAATCGACATATAATCTTGATAACTTCGATTAATACTACAACAATTAATCTAAATTAAAAATAAAATATAAAACACCGCAATCTCAAAATAAAATAAAAAATAAAAACTCAACATTAATATTCAAGAAAAAAAGAAACTAAGGTATCAAAATAAACTTGATTATGGAGTTAAATTTTTTTCCTAATTCGTCTGCCTCACCAATCGCCACTAAATTAAGCAAAAGGACAATCCTAGGCTGACCTGTTAAGACCACTTTAAATACTCTGAATTCAGACAGAGCACTTGGAATCTGCGAGGGTCTGTCCGAAAGCAGCGATCAGTGGCGGGGGACTATGGGAAGTAAAGAAAACTGCGGTTTCGTCGAGCAGCAAATCGAAGGGGAGGAAAACAGTGGTATGAGCGGAGCGAAAGCAAGGGAAATGGAAGGAAAAGAGGTGGGAATCGAAGGGAAAGAGACGAAAACCGGGGATTTAGAAGGAGACGATGCTTCGGATAAACCCAATAAAAGGGACAGAGAGGAGGAAGGAACAGTTCCTTCGAAAAGAGGGAAAATGGAAGGAATGGAAGAGGGAGAAAGTTCAGATTTTGTCGCTGAGAAAGAGGAACAAAGTGGGGTTCAGCTGAAAAGAGAGGAAACGCTGACTTTCATCGAGATTCAAGAGATATCAAATGCAGAACACATAGCTAATAGTGGGGATGTTTCGAAGAGTAGACTGATAGCAATTGCTGAGAAAGTAAGTTATGCCGAGACTCAACAACATGAAGATGAAGAGTTGGTGCCGAAGAAGCGTGGACGTGGTAGGCCGAAGAAGGAAGCTGAAAAATTGGAAGGGAAAGAAGGTATTTTTAATGAGAATGGAGATAATTCTGTGCATGCAATGAAGCGAGGAAGGGGTAGGCCGAGGAAACAAGCTTTTGAAAGCGATGGAATTGGAGGGAATGATGTCAATAATCGAAAATCGAGGGGTCGAGGAAGGGGTAGGCCAAGGAAACAAGCTTCTGAAAGTGAAGGCTATGGAGGGGAAGATGTAGATAATGAAATTTTAAGAAATGTGTCTTTTGGAATGAATGAATCAGCAGATTTGGTTTACCTCAGGGAAGAAGAGCCTGTGCCCGGTTTGAAGAAGAAAAGGGACTCTTCGGTACAAATTATGCTTTTTAATTCTTGCATTATTCTTATAATATGTGTGTGTTTGTATTTGCTATGTGATGGATTTGATGTGTTGCTGGTGGTTCTTGTTTGCTTTCAACACAGTGGATTACGGTTGCCAAAGAAGATAGAGTAACATGCCATCAATGCAAGAGGAATGATAAAGGCAGGGTTGTGAGATGCCAACTTTGCAAGGCGAAACGATATTGCATCCCCTGCATAACAAATTGGTACTTCTTTTAGACCATGAATTCTGTCTAAACTATGCTTAGAAAATAGGTTCTTTAATTTGATTCTTATATCGAACCGGCTTTCCATTTAAATGTGTGTCCATTGCTTCTGTTTTGAAATGCACATGGTTGCTAATGATATTCCATAAACTTTGCTGCTTTTCTCTCTGATTTTTGTTGTTTCCCTTTTTAATTGGTTTCTGGAACTAGGTATCCCAAGATGTCGGAGGATGAGATTGCCGATGCCTGCCCATTTTGTCGGGAGAATTGCAATTGCAAGGCATGTTTGCGGATGACTGGCCTTCCCAAAGTTAGTTTTGAAATTCTTGTCTTTACTGCTCCATTTATTGCATATATTTTGTCGTACTTGATTCGTGATACGGTATAATTGATGAGCTGTAGAAATTGGGAAAGACAATAAATTTGGAGTTCACTAACGACGAAAAAGTTCGACACGCCAGATACATGCTTCAGATACTTCTCCCGTGCATGAAACAATTTAGTGAAGAACAAATCAAAGAGAAGGCAATCGAGGCAAAAATTAATGGTGTGTATCTTTATTCAAACATGTTTTCGTGTAATTTCTCCACACAAAAAAAGTCAAGCACGACATATGGCATATTAGAGCATTGTTAATTAATGTTTTTTCTTCTAATAGTTCATTTTTAATGCACATTTATTGAATGAGTAGGGGTGCCTCCTGAACAAATAAAGCTTAAGCAGGCAGAATGGTCTGATGGCGAAGGTGTATATTGGTAGGTCTTATTGTTATTTTTGTTTCATTTGAAACTAAAAGGGATCATTTTGTTTGTTGTTGGAACTCATTTTAAGCAATTCCTGACACCAAGAGGTTCTTTGTTTTTGCAGTAACAATTGCAGAACTTCAATTGTCGATTTTCATAGATGCTGCCCTAACTGTTTCTATGATCTTTGCCTTATCTGTTGCCAAGAAATCCGTGATGGGAATTTGCAGGGTGGACAAAAGGAAGCAGTTATGGAATATCCTCGCAAGGATTTAGATTACTTGCACGGAGAACTTAAGAGCTCTAAGCTATCAGAAGTGGGGAAGCTAGAAGATACCCTTGAGGAATCTAACTCTAAAGAACAAAATGCTCCAACTTCTGAGTGGAAGGTGAATGAAAATGGCACCATTCCTTGTCCACCGGAGAACTTAGGTGGGTGTGGTAATGGCCTTTTGGAGTTAAGGTGTATGTTTAGAGAACATGCTGTTGTTGATTTAACAAGAAAGGCCGAGGAAATAACAAAAGCTCTCGGTCTTGATCATGGTTGTCAAGCGTCTAATGAACAATGCCCTTGTTACAATTCTACGGGAGAAGTTGACATCAACACTAATAAGTCAAGGAAAGCAGCTTCTCGAGAAGATGCTATTGACAATTATTTATATTGTCCAAAAGCTAAAGATATTAAGAGTGGAGATTTGAAACATTTCCAAAAGCACTGGGCTAATGGCGAACCTGTTATTGTCAGTGATGTACTTGAGAATACGTCTGGTTTGAGCTGGGAGCCGATGGTTATGTGGCGTGCTTTTCGTCAAGTTACAAACAAAAAAAATGATCACCAGTTGGAAGTTAAGGCGCTTCATTGCTTAGATTGGTCCGAGGTCAGTTTGGTTATCAACTGCACTAGTTCTTATTACTAGACTTTGATGCTGAAATATGTGACAAGCATGTGTAGTGAAATATGTTGGTCTCTTAACAAATTGCTTGCTCATTAGATAACCTTGGTTCTAAAATCTGCACTGTTGTTGACATGCAGGTAGTGGTCAATATTCACCAATTCTTTAAAGGATATACGGATGGTCGCTTCGATTCGAAATCATGGCCTCAATTACTGAAGCTGAAAGACTGGCCTCCATCTAATGAATTTGAGAAGCTCCTTCCGCGTCATCATGCCGAGTTTGTTTGTTGTTTGCCTTTTAAAGAATATACCCATCCTCAAAGTGGGCTTCTTAATGTCGCTACCAAATTGCCAGAGAAATCTGTAAAGCCTGATATGGGGCCTAAGTCATATATCGCATATGGAGTTGCACAAGAGCTTGGGCGTGGAGACTCTGTAACCAGGCTTCATTGTGACATGTCTGATGTGGTATATACTTAGTTTTTCCTTTATAAAAATATTATTTTAGCCCATTTGAATAAAATAAGCATGTTTACTTGAAAGAAATCTAGTTTTCAGCCTTTTTTATATATTGAGTTATTGATATTACTATACAATCCTTTTCCAATGTGAACGTTTAGGTGAATGTTTTAATACACACTGCTGAGGTGAAGCTTACACCTGAACAGCTCTCTAGAATTGCGGAGTTAAAACAAAAGCACGATGCGCAAGACCAGCAGGAAATTTTTGGAAGGATTTCAAAGTTTGACAGTAATAAGCCTGGTGATAGATCCAGTGATCAAGAAAGCGAAGTTTTTCTTAAACAAGAAGGTCAAGACAGTCATTCGAGCCTGAGTGGCAATAATTCGGTGATGGAATCTGAAATGAAAGGAAGTAGGAAGGTAAAAGTGGATCAAGAAGAACGTGGGGAAAATGTCAGGCCGTCAGAAACTTCCGAGAATAAGATTGAAGAGGTGGAAGCTCATGAAGGAGGTGCTATCTGGGACATTTTCCGGAAGGAAGATGTTCCAAAGTTGCAGGACTACCTTAGAAAGCACTTTGGGGAGTTTAGATATGTTCATTGTTGCCCAGTATCACAAGTAACTTCTTCTAAAATCATGTATTGTGATCCTTGGAGCTTTTTTGCTGCATTATTTATACTATATAATTCATCGTCTCTGTCATATAGGTTTTACACCCTATACATGATCAATCATTTTATCTGACTATGGATCATAAGGCCAAGCTTAAGCAGGAATATGGTATGTTAAAATCTATAGTACATCTTATTGGACCAGTCATACAGAATGTCAGCCTATTATTGTGGGTATAAACGTTTGCATGCAGGAATCGAACCATGGACTTTTATTCAGAAACTTGGGGAAGCTGTTTTTATACCTGCCGGTTGTCCTCATCAAGTCCGAAACATTAAGGTAACATGGTGCTTGTTACAATGTTTTTATTTTTTGTAAAATGAATATCTATATCTAGTGTTTGTAATATTGATATCATATTTTATATGCGAACCAAATCTCTTTAATATGAAGTCTTTAATGATCTTCTTACCTATGTTGGTGAAATAAATGTAATCATCAACATAATGAGTATAAAAAGCTTTTTGAACCCCTACGCTTTTGCTTCGGGTTATATATTACCGACTTAATTAATTTGTTATTTGTATATCGGGATTGTAGGGATTAGAATAAGGTAATATATAAGACGATTTATGGGGAATTGTTTCTTTCATTTTCATAGCATATGTAACTTGTATAAAATCACTATTGCCTTATATATCGGAAGGGAAAGTATTTTGATGATCAAACCTGAAGGGAAAAGGAAACTAAATACTCTAACTACTAATTAACTAACAAATAATTTAAAAATAATGACTAACTACTAAATTAACTGAGTAAATTAAAAACACAAAATAAATTAGAGAATAATTACTAGATGTTCAGAAGAGGGGTGATCAAGAAAATCTTCAATTAGTCGACAATTAATAAGCTCTTTCAGATAATAATCAATAAAGGGTTCATAACTAGGATGGTCATCAAGTTATAGCTGCATTGAGTTGGTGTATAGACACGTTTATGAAACTTTAAGCCTTACTTTGTCATGAAAAGAGGATACAGTGGAGTTATGTGCAGAAAGATGAGCTTACTAGTCTAATGGCTTTATCCAAAGGCATAAATAATGGTGTACTTTCGTTTTAGAAATCATCATGAAATTGATTTCTTGTGTTATAGTTCATTATGCGTAGGCTTAACTATCCGACACTTCATCTTTATGTTTGACAGTCATGCATAAAGGTTGCTCTAGATTTTGTTTCGCCTGAAAATGTTGGTGAGTGTGTTCGCTTGACTGAGGAGTTTCGTCTTCTTCCTCATGACCATAGGGAAAAAGAGGACAAACTGGAGGTATGCGTTTTTCTTTTTCTTTTGTGTTATTAATCCTTTCGAGTGTTGTTTCTTTAAAACGTCCATATGTAAAACAGGTGAAGAAAATGATTGTACATGCAGTGCATCAGACCGTGAAATACTTGGATCCAAATGCAAAGTAAGGCAGTTCATATTCTTTGATCCCCACCTTGCTCCTTTACGATTCCGCTTCACCTATTGGTGAAACTTTGGTCCTTCCATGCATTTTTAACGCGAGAAAAAGATAACAGAAACCTTGCAATCAGTTTCATCAGATTAGATACTGCCTTAAATACCATTTAATGATCTTGCATGTACCTGCATATCATATTGGAGGCACTGGTTTTCTTCTACGCAGCCTCGACTCTTTATTGCATGTACCTGTATCGAACACATATTGCATCCGATTTTCACACCCAAGTCCGAGTTTGTTAACTTTTCTAGCCTGTGTCACTTCCCATACATACTACTGTTGCATGATATATTGATATATGAAGAAGTTTATTACAGTAACTGAAATATCGGTTAAATTGCTTGATTCAGGTTAGAGCTTACCAATACAGTATGAATGAGTTGCAAGTTTGTTCCCTGAAAGCTCAGAATTGGCAACTGGGAGAATGTTTTGGAGTTTTGATTCACCACCTTTGACTGACTCACTGAGTTCACTACTAAATCTTTCTTGCCTGCTGCTGTGCTGACTCAGCTGGAGCCTGCTGATATGTGTACCTTGTGTACTTTACTTACTAACTGTTATTTGATGACTGATACAAGGCATAACACAATGTTTCTTCCTTCAGATATTCTGGTGCTGACTGGAGTTTAGGTTGTTGTTCAGATAATCAAATCAGTTAATTATTGGGTAAACAAAACAATTGGTCATTAAACTATACTCATTTTCATGTTTTGATTATTAAACTATTATTATATGCAAAATCGTCACTAATATTTTGCTTTTTCATTGCTAATATTATTTTTTTCTATTTTGATTATTTTTTGTAAATTTTTAATGATGGGTGACTAAAATGCATGTAAAAATTAAAAATTTTCATTCAGTAATAATTATCCGTTCAGAATATTGGATAAAATTAGTCTACTAAAGACAAAATTTGGGCCAAATTTATAATTATTCTAATGATATCATCTAACACTGTCAATTATTTAACGAGAATTTTTAAATCAAACAAATTGTTTACAACTTCTTGACATTAAGTTCCGAATTTACGACAAGTACATAAACTACCAACAGAATATGAGAACTCGGCCTATCTTCTTTCATCTTTTCCATCCACCACGAAATGAAGACGATGATGCGGTTTCACTGATGGTGCCCCGTCCTCCGGATTTATACAATGGATTCTCGAGTTCTTCGGCACCATCGATCGTAAGCTAACCCGAGATTAGGCCAGTCGGAGGCGGACATGGCATAGTTTTCGAGCCAATGTGTGAGTAGAACTTCTTGATCCCTTGCTGGGAAACTGGAGATTACTTCGTCCATTGTTCTCTCAATCTCTGCCTTTTGAAAGCTTGTAAGAATAGGATAGGCATGCCCGTTGCTAGCATGGCAGAACAATGGAAGCCAAAGAACCAGCAACCTAAACTTCACTTGCCTTGCAATGGCTAAGTCTTTTCGAGATAACTCACCAAGTAAAAATGCTGCACGAAGATTAAGGTAGAATTGGTTTCAAAACCGAAATTCTACGATTCGAATGGTAAGGAATAAGGATTAGGATCAAATTATATAGAGGGACTAAATCCAAAAGTAATCATAGTATAGAGACCTTGTGTATAATTTGACCATTTAATTACTGTAGGAGAGAAAAAAAGAGAGGAGGATAAATGACCTGAGATCTTAACAATGGAGCCTTGAACTCTAGGACTAGCAGTTAGAGAAAGAGAAGCCAAACCAGAAGCCAAACTCCATTGAACTAATGCTTCATTAACATCCCCATAACACCCAACTTTGTTGGTTACCCACAGCAGCTCTTGAGCCAACTTTTCAGTCATTAGCTCTCGGTCTCCATTGCAACCCCTCCCCCGGTAACGCACCCTGCCGGTGTCGAACAACGAAAACACGGCATTGAAGCACATGGTAACGGCCTTCATGTATGATGCTACGTAGGAGCAGAAGGGTATAGCGTTGATGACTCGCATGTGCCATGAATCACCGTAGTCTTCCAATGACGAGGTTTGGAGTTGGAGGCAGCGGTGTAACAGGGTGGATGTACGCGTAAAAGACGAAGCAAGAGCCGTTCGGTTAACATGTAGAAGAGTCCAGTGTCCGTGCCTTGCATTGTCTTCCATGATCTTGTCAGCCATTGCCATTGTGAATTGGTATTTTTTTGATGAAGCTGGTATCTCATTCAGCAAGGACAATACCTGCATTCATACACATAGTTCAACCTTCAATATCCTAAATCCGACTTGAATTGAACTCAAAGAATCCTGAACTTTAAATTTCGTCCTCTTCTGCAAATGTGCATCGGTGTTTGTGAAATTCAGTATGCCAAGACCAAATGTTTCTTAGTCTCTTTAAAGAGAAAAGATACGTGGCATGGTGTCCCTTGTTGGATTAGGACGTTTCTGTATTTACTTCCCCTTCACATTTCTTCTGATTTCCTGTCTTTTTCTTTAAAACCAAAGGCTGTTGCACTATCGTCGTATTGTGATGTTGTCACCAGCATCTTCTTCCTTACTACCCCAGATTAGGTGACATATTCGTTGAATGCTCGAAAGTGAAACGCGTGTTCTTTAAGTGCCCCACCCACAGCACTGCTTTAGGCCAAACACACCCTTACTTTCATTTGTATAATTATGATAGTTATAGTTGCTTAAAACTTGATTATTAATGTTATGGAGGATGAATATGGAGTTGTAGACTTACATGAGTTAATGAATTTACCAAGGCTTTGACAGCTGGTGATGCACCAGATGATGACAATGTTTCAGCTCCTGCTCCAGCTAATGATGAATATGGAGCTATCTGGAATGGCCCGACGGACGACGAGCCACCGAGGAGATAGTCCGGAGAGGAACTCAGAGAGCAAGGGACGAGATCCATCAAAAGCCTAAGAGCCCACAACATCATCCAAGTTATTATCATGACCATGAACCTCAAGTGATCTGTTAGCTTCAACTTCTCTGTTTTCTCAGCTTTAGAGCTTGACGCCACCGAGACAAGCATCTTCGCCGCAATGTTAGCCATGGACATGAAGATGGAATTCAACAGGCTCGAAGGCCTGGATATGCAGCCATATAGCCTATCTAAACCAGTCGCCATGGTACAGAAAACAGGATCTAATTCTACCTAGCTTAAATGGGGAAGAGATACTTCAAAAAAAAGAAAGGGAGGATGTATCATAAATGGATCCTTCTGTTTTCTATTGCCACGTATCAAAATTTCAACGACAACAGCTAATTATTCAAGGGTTAAAGTTTCTGCACTATGGGAATGTGTGCAAACTGCCACTTGACAGTCAATATGTTTCCATCCTCCATTTTAGTAATTGATAAATAGATAGATATATGAAATTATTTTTAAGAATCTTAGTGGTAAATACCGATTTCAAACACAAACCATTGGTTGAATTTGTGGAGAGGAATTCAACGTAAACGAAACAACGAGGACAATGGAAAGAGATTAGATTGCATCCTGTAATAGTAAATCATATTTGTCGGGGACTTAATTATCCTATTTTTTCTGCAACAAATTGGTCAGAAAGGAACGTAGTTTTTAAGAGACGATGAACAGATGAACAAATATATATAAATTAAACCCCCAAGCTTTTCATCTAGGATCAAGCAGCGGAGCAGGGGCTAAGGACAAAAGAAACTAGCCCCTTTGTTACTGTAGTTAATTTAGGTTTAGAACATGGCAGATGGAAGATATGTTCCTCTAGGCCGAGGGGCCAACTATGAAGCTCGTGTCACAGGTTTCGTCCTCTGCACTTGTTTGATAGCGGCCACCGGTGGTCTCCTCTTCGGATATGATCTCGGAATCTCAGGTTCGTTCATATATGTTTTTTTTTTTTCAGAATTCAGTCCATTTAGATATTATTTGCATGTTTCATTGTATTTTTTACGTTGTTGTGTTTTTGCAGGAGGTGTGACATCAATGGAGCCTTTCTTAAAGAAATTCTTCCCGTCGGTTTTACAGAAACAAAACGAGGCGGCGGCACATGAGAGCGCGTATTGTAAATTTGACAGCCAGCTTCTCACTTTGTTCACCTCTTCTCTCTATCTTGCAGCTTTGATAGCTTCCTTTGTTGCTTCGGTGTTTACGAGGATCTTCGGTAGGAATTTCTCTATGTTCGTCGGAGGCCTTTCGTTCCTCCTCGGTTCGATCTTGAATGGCGTTGCCACCAACATTGCGCTCTTGATTGCCGGCCGTTTGTTTCTCGGTGTTGGTGTTGGATTTGTTAATCAGGTAAACTGAACTTACATATCAAAAGCATATTACTAAATTACGGATAAACAGTATTATGGGTTGAGTTATTGTATGGTGAAATGCAGTCTGTTCCGGTGTATTTATCCGAAATGGCGCCGCCAAAGATTAGAGGAGCATTGAACATTGGTTTTCAAATGGCCATTACGATCGGTATTCTAGTCGCCGGTCTTATCAACTACGGCACCGCAAAGATAGAAGGTGGTTGGGGATGGAGAGTTTCTCTAGCTCTAGCAGCCTTTCCCGCCGTCATAATGACGCTGGGAGCGTACATTTTACCGGACACTCCCAACTCCATTCTCGAGCGAGGCAACCCTGATCAAGCGAGGCAAATGTTGCAGAAAATTCGCGGCACGATCAATGTCGACACCGAGTTTCAAGACCTGGTCGACGTGGTTCAAGAAGCCAAGAAGGTCGAGAACCCGTGGGCCAACATTCTAGAACCCAGATACAGGCCTCAGCTTGTACTCTGCATCATGATACCGTTTTTCCAGCAGTTCACCGGTATCAACGTCATTATGTTTTATGCACCTGTTCTTTTCAAGACCTTGGGCTTCGGTGATGATGCGTCGCTCATGTCCGCCGTTATCACCGGCGCCGTCAATGTCGTCGCCACCATTGTTTCCATCTATTCAGTTGATAAAGTCGGAAGAAGGATTTTGTTCCTTGAAGGTGGCATTCAAATGTTTTTTTGCCAGGTAACTATCAAATCGAATAAAATATATTTTTTCCGAATAAAATCGAGTTTTACTCGCACGTAACAATCAAAACTCTAACCTCCACTATTATATTCCTATAGATCGCAGTCGGAGTGATTATTGCAATCAAATTCGGACTAAACGGTATAGGTGTAATATCAAAGGGTGACGCCAATTTGCTGTTGTTGTTCATTTGCGCATACGTCGCAGCATTCGCATGGTCCTGGGGACCATCGGGATGGTTGGTTCCGAGCGAGATATGTCCCTTAGAAATCCGATCCGCAGGCCAAGCCATCAATGTCGCTGTCAACATGATCTTCACCTTCATCATCGCTCAAATCTTCCTCACCATGCTTTGTCACATGAAGTTTGGTCTATTCTTTTTCTTCGCTTGTTTCGTCGTTGTCATGACCGTTTTCGTCTACTTTTTCGTGCCCGAAACAAAGAATGTACCCATCGAAGACATGAATCAGATATGGAAGAGCCACTGGTTCTGGGGAAAATACATCCCCGATGAAGCTGTCATCGGTCTGACCGTCCGTAGAGACGACGAAAGGGATGATTGAGAGGGGAAATCAGAGGAATCCGACACATGGTGTTTCCGATACACCGTTTTTGTTTTTCTTGTAATGTCCCAAGGCTGTTGCCTTCGTTGTCTACCCAAGTGTGTGTATGTATATGTATTCAAGTGTGTATTTTAAATTATTTGATATAACTGGGTATAGTTTAAACTTTAGACTAGTTTTTTTTTTTTTTTTAATTTTAATGGCGAGGAGTTTAGTTTAGAATTTAATTTGTATAGTTTTAAAATTTAAGATATATAATTAATTTTTATATATATGTAAAAATTATTTATTTTGTATAATAGACTTAAATGTTGTTTGAAATATTTTGAAGATTCAAAATAAACAATAAAAAATCATTGTATTTTTTTTAATTAAGTCGAATTAATTTTTATATAATGTTCTTCTAAGTTTTTTATCGATTGAAAATTTCATTGTCATAAAAGAAATTATAAACACAAGGCAAACGGTTTAGGGTGCTTGCTCGTAGTATCTATCTATCTATCTATATATTATGAGTTAATTATATTTTAAGTTCTCATAATCTTAAAATTATTATAATTAAGTTTTTTTCTCAAAATTTTTATAGTTTATCATTTTTAAGATCTTATAATCTAAAATCAATAAAATTAAACTTTGATCCTTGTTTTTATGGTTTAAACTTAAACTCTCTTAATTTTTGTGATTCAATTATTTTTATCACCCTTTTATTTCAAAATTAATCTGATATGTCCTCTCATAATTCATTTCGAATTATTTCCGACTTCATCCTTGCACGCTTAATGTAATACAATGGGTAACTTTTCGATTTGCTCGCAGCCTTGTTAATGGGTGAAGCCACATATACAATTAGGGTGTCCATTGATACCCAAAGTTTTTAAAAGTCATATTTTTTATATAATTTATATATAAAAAATTAAAAATATATATAATTAATACTTTTTATAAATAATTTGACACTCCTTTATAAATAAATAATTTTTTTTAAATATTATTAAAAAAATAACACCCGTTAGATATATAACACGATTGTGGCCGACATTCTTCATGGGAACTCGAAGGTCTTAATTGGTTGCGCTCTTGTCATGTTTGACCGACACTGGAGAACGACTCTTTTATGCACAACTTGGATTTTTTTAGTTATAAATATAAATATTATCACATATATTTTTTAAATTAAAACTATAATTTTTTAATGAGATATATAATAATTTTTTTTTAGTTATATAATAATATTTTTCTATTTATAAAAAAATATATTTGAAACCAGCGTAAATTTAACTTATTTATGGTCGTAGAAACGGAGCTACGATTTAAGATTGAGAGAGTAAAACATAAATGTTTAAAAGTGAAGGGATAAATTCATAAAAAAAATAAAAAAAATTAAATAAAAAGACAAAAAAGAAAATCAATAGTGAGGGAGATTGCTCCATCCCACTCCACACAGGTCCGTCTGCACGGCCAGACCGACTTGTATTTTTTTTTTTTTTTCAGGTAGACCCGGTTGCTATGAGGCTGAACACGCTTTCGGACTCGGTGTTCCCAAATCCGATTGATATTTTCTATGGGGTCCAAATCAATGTAATATTTTATAAATAATGGTCAATGTAATACTTTATTTGATAAAGAGAAGAAGAATTATTCAAATATTTCGTTAATTTCTTAAATTTAAATAGAAAAATGTATATAATTTATATAAAAAATAATATTAAATATTTAAATATATTTAATTTTATATCTTTATATATATTATATACACGATAATGTCCATCAAATTATATATGATTAACATATTTAATAATTTGTTCAAAGTAATTATTTGAATAAAGATATTATTAATATAAATAAATGGCCTACTTGATTTACTTTTTTAATAGTATTGAATTGTTCAAAAAGATTCTATTGGTTTAAATTACAATATTTAAAATGATTCTTATCTATAGGGATAAATTTTATAAAATCATCAGTTTTTAATTTATTAATTATTAAATTTAAATTAAATATTATAAAAATTAATTACGAAATTTTTTAAATTTAATTATTTTATTTATAATGTTAGAATTTTAGTCTTTAAATACAAACAAAAAATTATTAGGGACCAAATTGAAAATAATTGTTAAATTTAAAAGGTAAAAAGTAAAAATCCCTTTTATGTAACGTGCTGCCTCTGCTGTTTGATAGCGGCCAATTAAAGTCGGTAAACATTGTTGAGGCTCTAAATATCGACTATTGCTAGATTCTCAGTAATTTTACATAATTATAATTATCTTTGAATCTCCCGTCCTGTTAATTAAAACCATCCCTGATTTGAAAACGATGTCGTTGAACGGGAGCGGCGGCGGTGGAGGAGCTAACGCCGTCACCGTAACCAGCAAACCTTTCTTCTGCTATCAATGTAACCATACCGTTGACGTCCCTATCTCATCTTCCGCAGATCCGTTCTGTCCCGAATGCAACGATGGCTTCCTCGAAGAATGCGAGAACCCTAACCCTAATCCGAATTCCAACTTCCATAATCCGAATCCGTTTTCCAATTCGTTTTTTTCATCGGATCTGTTCTCTTCCCTCTCCCCGCTCCTTCCGACGATGAATTCTTCGCCGTCTCCTGCTTCTGTTGGCCTTCATGGCACCAACCAATTCAGGTCAACTCAGGGCGACCCGTTCGTATTTGACCCGTTTACGTTCATTCAGCATCATCTCGGCGATCTTCGTTCAAACGGTGCGAACATCGAGTTCGTGATCCACAACAATCCATCCGAGGGGGGCTTTCGACTACCGGCAAACCTTGGCGATTATTTTATGGGCCCGGGCCTCGAGCAACTGATCCAACAGCTGGCCGAAAATGATCCGAACCGGTACGGGACCCCTCCGGCTTCAAAGTCGGCCATTGATTCGCTACCGTCGGTGAAGATAACAAAGGATCACTTGAATTCGAAGTCCAATCAGTGCGCGGTTTGCATGGATGACTTTGAGGAAGGGATTCGAGCTAAGCAAATGCCCTGTAAGCATCTCTTTCATAAGGATTGCATATTGCCTTGGCTGGAGTTGCATAATTCGTGCCCTGTTTGCCGTCACGAATTGCCTACGGATGATCCTGATTATGAGAGGAGGGTTCGTGGTGCACATGGAACTAGTGGAGGTAATGCTGGTGGTGCTGATAATGGGCAGAGGTCTTCAGGGGATAATCGGACGGTGGACAGGAGTTTTAGGATAGCGGTGCCTTGGTCATTTCAAGCTCGGGAGTCTGGCTCGGGATCAGCTGATAATGCGGATACCATGCAAGAAGATTTGGATTGATAATCGTGAGTATTATGTTTCCTCTATTAATTATATGTATTATTATCGTATCCCTTGTGTTGTCCCAGTATTGACATTTTGACATTCAATCTATGGTTGTTGTGAATTCATTTGTAGTTCAATTTCTTAGGTACGATGTGTGTTGTTCAATGGTGATGAAATGAGTTTACCATAGTGAAGCTGATCATCTGAGTTTTGTGTATGTTTGGTTACATGCCCTTTGTCCATTGTTGGGTATGGCAAACTCATACAAGAATGTGGAGAAGAAAATAAGAATGCCTGCTATAGTGCTATGCATGACAACCAATATGAAAATCTGTGTGTTGATTCTGATGATGATCTTTTAGTCTTAGAACTTGGAATTTTTATACAAATTCCATGTGTAATAATAATATATGTGAATAAGGCTTTTTAGATTCTTTTCTTGCGTTTGTTGTTGATGTAATGAAACTATGATGCCTCCCAGGCCATCTTTCTTTTTATTTTTAAATGTTCTTAAAATATCACTAATTTCAGTTGCTGAACTAGAGCAAAAAATTGAAATTGTTAGCACTAGCTTTGATGCACTTACTATTGTTCTTTAGCTATTATTTTTATTTTTAACTAAGTTGGTAGTCAATCCTGCAGGATTAAGGTGGTGAGAACCAATATTTTATGTGTTGAGTACAAAGGTGGAACTTTTTCATGTATGTGATACTAGTTCTTTTAGCTTTGTGAATGTGAACTTGGTTATTAAAAGATGAGGTAGCTGGAGTTGGATATGTTTCTGGAAACATGTTGAATTAGAAAGGTTATAGGAGCTTCTGATTTCCTTCTTGACATTTGGTAACTCGTTGAGGTGCTTCTCCAACTTAAGTGTAGAAGTTTGATTTTAAACATATAAAGTGGGATAAAAAGGGTGACGGTGAGTGTCAGGAATAATCTTAGTAGAAATGTAAGTTTTATAGTATACTTCTCAATCCAATCAGTGGAAGAAACTCCTGGAAAGTTCTAATGGTAGGTAATTCCTTGCTGGTGTTAATGTGTTATTTTATATTTCTGTCTTAATTTGGTTACATTGCTAACCTTATTGTTGGGGCTTTAGCTCAATTGTACTCTTCTTTGGGACACTATCTTGCTGAGATGTTATAATAAACATCTTGGTAGCTTTTGATTGTAAAATTTTATACTGCATGTCTTTCCTTGCATTACTTTCTGTCTGATTTAGATGTGAACAATTCTTAGATCCTGTTGAGATGCCAATAACCAAACATCTGAAATACAATATGCTTGAGTTGATTTTCTTTTATACCATGTTTACTCAATAAATCTACATAGAGATGCATCCATCATCCCCCAAGTGGCAACCTTATACGAAGGTCAATAGAAAGAAGGTTGAGTCTAATGATTTCCTGCATGTGCCGCAGATTTATATTAGCTGCCTGCATTTTTCATGGAGAATTTAAACATACTTCTCATGAATCATATTTGCACAATGGCACCCTAACTTGAATTTGATTTTTTGAAAATGCAGCAAAACATAAGCCAGAATCTATTTCTTTCATGGGAACCATGGTGATGAATCAGCCTCTTTCAAAGTTGGGAAGCTGAGTTTGTGTAAACATGGAGAAATAAAATTATCGTGGGTTATGTTTTAAGCAACTTGTACATCTATCTGAATTTTTCACAGCTTTGTTTGTCAACGACTGCCCGTAACTCTTTCATACATACTTTGGCCCCTCGTGAACATCTTCCCCTCTTAATCATATCTTTATGCAGTTCTTTCGTGGAAAAGGTCGATAAGTGGAATCAATGAAAAAAGTAATAGTAGTTATACTTCTAGCTGTGCTGTTACTGCATTTTGCGTTTGTTTTCTCAAAATTCTGCCATAGATTTAAAATATCTTTGGAGAATTATCTATTCTTACTTGTATCCGCATACACATTAGATGCAAAATCGGAACTCACTTACCTTATCATTGCCTGCTTTCTTTCTGTCTCCCTTCATTCAAAATATGGCTGGAGTAGATCTGCCTAGGGCGTGATGTAAATGTTTCAACCGGACACGGTAAGCTCTAGGGTGATGCTTGATTTGTTCTCTATGCCTGGAACCAAATCAAGATTGTCCCCTAGCAAATGGCGATATGCAGATCACAGGTATAAAACATAGTGTTGTAGCTTTCTAGTCCCAGCCCACTTTGTTGTGATAGAGATTTGGGGCAGCTTTCTCCACTCTCTTGCAGGGTCTTGCAAATGGGAAAAGATCACATGATTGATTTGTTTGGAGTGTAGCCAATAATCCTGTTCAACCTTCATCTCTGGTTGGGAAGCTTAGGCCATTATTTGATCTGCAAATTCGTGCATTCATGTCATGCAGGTATTAATTTTTCATGTCGGATTTAATTTTCATCTGTGTTTTAGTTATTTTCGTTTGTCCAAGATTGTTGGATCTGTTCTACAATCCTAGGGTTCTACCAAATCTAAACACATAAAACCCAATGAAAAAGTTTTATTCGGCTAAGAGGTCAAAAACTAGAGCCTGGTAATTATTTGATACACTGACAATCAAAAAGAAAAATAAAGAAAAATCCAACATTTGACTTTAGGTTTTGAGGTTTTAGTGGAGGTGTTTAGAATTTAAGATTCATGGTTAGAATTTAAGGCTTGTCGTAAGAATTTGGGATTTAGGATTAAAATCTAGATCCTTGATCCTATTATTCTAAACCTTAAATTTTTAAAATTTAAACTTTAATTTTGAACATTCTCTTAAATTCTAGCAATGAACATTAGATTTTAAACTAAAACCTTATTATTTTAAACCTATTTTTTATTGTCGGTATCAATTAATGGAATCCACAAGTATCTTTATTTCAACTTTAAAATTTAATAATTTTGAGCACTGTTTCTTAAATTTTTAATTCAAAAATCTAAACACTATATTTTAAATTTTAGCATTAAATATTTTGTTTTAAATACTTTTCAAATGAATGGGTATTGTTTGAGCATACTATTCCCCCCGCACACCCAAAACAGTGTTGTGGGCAAATATAATCGAGTCCATTGTAGTATGAAAATGTAGAGTGACGTGTCCCCATGCCATTGGTGTTTGCATAACCACAATATCTAATATCATCTCTACATGCGTATGATTTTATTGAGGAAGAAAAGGAGGGCTTGATGACAAAATAAGACCCTTAGACCATGTCGACGAATTTTAATTATGATATGTTAATTATCTTTTAAGTAATTAATTAAATTATAACATAAAAATAATATTTTATTTAAACTGTTCGTACTTCTACTGTAATGATATTGATTTGAAAAATATAATGATATTGATTTTATTGAGAAATTATATCATGGGTCAGTCCCATCACGTCATTCATGGGATCGACCAATAAAAACTACTCACCTCATTATTTTTTAATTTTTCAAGTGAAAAATCACTTAAAAAAATATGACATGAAAAAATGGATAGTTTTTATTGGTCGGTCCTATGGACACGTGGTGAGACTGACCCATGATATAATTTTTTATTATTTTAATAATATTATGATTTAATGTCTTATTTTGTCTTTAACCCGTACAAGAGATGCTATCTGATCTCGATATAACAGGCATATGCTGCCAAATGGCATGAGTCCTTTTCATTAATGCCTCCAAAAACAGGTGGGATGTGGGGCCCGCATACTTTGACATGTTCATCATTTTTGTGGCTTAAATGATGTTCCCTATTGCATCACCAAACTATTATTATTAAATAATTTAAAAGTAATATAATTTAAATATTATATTAATTAAGTCATCAGTAGCCACTGATCTACGATGTTTACGATTTAAAATTTACGAGTAAAATTAGTAATTTATTATTGTGAAGTTAAATGTTTTTGTTAATTTATACACTAAAACATTAAAACACGCCTCTACTAAGCCTAACATAAAGTACTAATTTTACTAATAAATTTTAAATTTTAATTTTAAAATATAATTTTAAATTTTGACATTAAATATTAAATAACATAATATAAGCCTCTAAACCTTAAACTAATTTTTAAATTTTAAACATAAATTTTATACAATTTATATATCAATAATTTTCTATCGATAAAAATTGTATTTAAATCATAATATAATGTTTTCTAAAAAAAAGCACGTTTTTTCTCTCTCTCCCTAATCACTTTGTGAAGCCTTGTTTTTCTTTTTTGTTACGAATGATTAAGATATAAGTACTCAAATTAATCCCAAAATCCAACATTTTTCAACTCAAAACATGTGTAGTTACATATTTTTTAGCATGATGTATGAGACGCAGTGACAGAGTTAGGTTCTAATGTTGAGAGGGATAAGAATCTATTAAAATTTTAAAATTAAAAGGAATAAAACCCTTATTTAATTAATATTTAAATTAAAAAAAACTAAAAATATAATTATACTAAAAAATTGAGAGGGACTGGTGCCCCTCCCAACATAGACACAACTTCGTCCCTGTACAGACATCTATGTCTATTTTATATGTATTTTATAGTCGAAAAGGTTTTAGAAACTTTATCCTATTGGGCTCATACTACTAACCTTCATCCTAAGTTTATCATTAAGAGTATTAGGGTTGATGTATAAGGTTTTGTTTATCATTAAAGTTTTAAATTTAATTTTGAGGGATAAATATTTATTTATAAAAATTATTATTTTTTATTTTTCTAAAATAATCATTTGACAAAAAAAAAAAACTGATGAATGACCATTTACAACCGAAACATAGGTTATTCTTATTTTTCTAAAAATTATTTTACCTAAACTGATTTAACATATTTTGGATTTGAGTTTTATTCTTTAAAATTTTAAGTTTTGGGTTAGTGTTAAGTTTATGAATTTAATATTTAAAATTTATGACTTATAAGTTTATATTTTAATTTAAAAATAAGATTTAGATGTATTGATGTAATTTTTAAACACTTAAACTCTCAATATTTAATTTTAAACAAAAATTCTCTCGACTAATGAAAATTATTAGTCAAATAACGATAAATAATTAAAAATATCATAACAAATATATATGTATATATATACATTGCACGTTGATTTAATAATGTCTTATAGACAAATGCACTTATTTACATAATGATATTTTAATAAATTTTTTTTATAAAATTAACATATTATTTTATTAAATTATTTTAAATTATTATAATAAAATAATTAATAATTTTTATCTATAAATAATTTTATTTAAGTGCTAATTTTTCGTTTAAACCTTTTAAAAAAATAAAGCTCAAAATTACTGGCCAATAAAACATTAGGTATTTTTTGACATTTTATTTTATTTTTCCTGTAAGTACATGGAATAATTAAAAAATGTTAAAAAAATACGATGGAACATTTAACGAAAAGACAATACAGTCCTTATTAACAAGCGAAGTAGGGGTTTAGTGTTTTATTTTGATAACCTGGAACACGACGTAGGATAATTAAAATGCAACAAGCTACCTTAACCGCTAGATACGTAGAAGTGTATAATCTGTTGGTGTCGGTCAACGGCAAGACATACTCCGTAGAAATCCTTGTCGCGAAAAACAGTGTCCTTCCTTCACTCATTTGTTTTGGCAATTACGTAAATAAACCACTGTCTTGATGTCAATTTGCAACGACTGACTTTAACTCACTGACTCACTTCATTAAAGCGAATTTATTTGTCTTACCACGCGACTTTACCCATCACATGAGATCACGCTCCCTCGCGTATCACGTGTTTTCAGTTTTGTTCTGTTCATTTTCCATGCACCAGCCCTTAATATCGGTAAATGTATATAATTACACCAAAGTTTAGATTCGTTTAAAATAAATAATTTTAAATTTTAAATTATATATTAAGATTATTAATTTTTAAATAAACAAATATCAGAATAAAAGATTATATATTTTAAAATAATAATATCAACTTCAGAAATTCGTTATAAATCTTACAAATAAAATTAAAATATATAATTTATAAGGTTGAAAATATTATTAATGATTTAGAAGTGTAGATTATTGATTATATGTTTTCCTTTAAAGGTAATATGGACCGATATGTTTGAATACTTAACAATTTACTAATGTTTTATAGTTTTGAGATGATTTATTTATTGTTGGTATATTTTAGATATTTAATATCGAATATTTATTATAATGTACTAAGTTTTGCTTCTTTTTTTTTTTCTGTTACGAGGATTAATTCAAAACTGTGAGGATCTATAAGAGATAAGTATGAAAATAAAAAAAAATCCATAAAATGTTTAATAAAGAACTTTTAAAATCATATCTGCAAGTGTTAAGGAAAAAATTAAAAATATAAAATCTTTCTCGATCTGTCCCGCTCCATTATCATCCCTATAGATAACACAAATTCGAATAACACAATCTATATAGTACGCTTATATTTTCGAAATTAAAAATAAAAAATCTACTATATATAATTATATTAAAATATTAAAAAAATCTAAAGAAGTGGCGTATGAGTCAAAAGCTGCTCAAATCACTAATCATAGCAATTAACATATCTGCTATATCTAATGATAAATGGACTCCTTTATTTTGTCACAAAAGTGATAAGATGCCAATAATGTGTGTAAATTAAAAAATAAAAAGTATTTTTTTAATAAATAAGTTATAATAATAATATAATTAAAAATTATTAATATATAAAGAGTCTATAAATAAATATTTTTTAAAATAATAAAATTTTTTAAGAATACTTGGCTGACGTTAATTTATATCTCTATAATCTTTAAATATTTTCCATCCAATTTCCACCCCTATTAATATACGATAGAATCGGATGTTATTAATTTATGCGGCTGGCGTTTTTTACCGGCTGGCGTTTTTTACCGGCTGGCGTTCAGTATCTGAGGTTAATTTTAGTTTAAAAGTAAGGAAATCCATGGAGGCGCGTGAAATAAAACAGAGAATTTGGGGGGAAAGAAAGGGAGGAGGGAGGGAGGGGTATGAGCTGTGGCCCTGTGGGGGTGGGACCCACCACCCATGTGCCCTTCCTCATGTCTCCACCAGCCGCTGCCTCTCAATCATCAGCATCCTCTCTCTCTCTCTCTCTGAAAACACCATCTTCTCTGTGAAAAAAGAGAGAGTTGTGATTCCAAATTCATTCTTCTCTCAAGAATTTTGGTTTCTCTCTGTTAATCTCTTCACCAGCAATATTCCCAATCAACAAAGTCACAATCTTTTTTTCCCAGTCTAAACGAAGCAAAGTGTAAGTGAAAAGGAGTGTAGGTAGTAATAAATAATAATCTTATTGCTGCTTCGCCTTCATGTCGAATTCTGAGGCTAACGGTGCTGCTACTACAAACGGAGCCTTAATGGACTCCCAGAGACAGCAAACGGCGACGCCCACCAATGGTTCCCTCGCCGTTAAGAAGCCACCCACCAAGGACCGTCACAGCAAAGTCGATGGTCGTGGGAGGAGAATCAGGATGCCCATCATTTGTGCCGCTCGTGTCTTCCAGTTGACTCGCGAGTTGGGTCATAAATCCGACGGTCAAACCATCGAGTGGCTTTTGCGTCAGGCCGAACCTTCTATCATAGCCGCCACCGGCACGGGGACTATCCCCGCAAGCTTCTCCACCGTGTCGGTTTCTGTACGCGGCGGGGCTAATTCCACTTCCCTGTCGTCGACCAATTCTTCATCTCTGGATCATAAACCTCTACTGGGTCCCACTCCTTTTATACTAGGGAAGCGCATCAGGTCCGACGACGATAACTCCGGAAAGGACGATTCGGGTGGGCTTACAGTTGGACCAGGCGGAGTGGGGTCCATTGTAGGACCCGCGGGTACGCATACGGGTGGATTCTGGGCGCTTCCGGCAAGGCATGACTTTGGTCAGTTGTGGAGCTTCGCGCCACCGGTTATGGGGGTACAGACGGCTGCTCAGCAACCTGGTGCTGCTGCTGCGTTGTTTGTTCAGCAACAGCAAGCTATAGGAGAAGCATCAGCGGCGAGGGTCGGCAATTATCTTCCCGGTCATCTAAATTTACTAGCCTCACTTTCCGGTGCTCCGGGAGGATCGGGTCGGAGAGAAGAGGATCCGCGTTGAAATTGGGTGACACATTTTACCCTTGTTGTTGAGAGTATATATATTTTATGTTATAAATATTCTGTGTATGGTTGTCGCTTTTGTTGTGCGTGAATGTTGAAGATGATTTTTAGTTGAAATTTCAGGGTTAGGGAATTAGGGTTTTGGGCTGCATAATTTGGAATGATGAGTGGGATTCAAATTAGGGTTTTTCTTTAGCACTTTTATTTATGACCATTAGGGTTTGAGGGTTTATGTTGGAGAAGAAGGAGAGTCAAGAATAAAGGTTTCGGCGTCTGATTCCGCTGCCGGCTGCCGGTCGAATTCGGGGATTTCTTTTCTGATTAGTCAAGTTTGCTAATAATTTTTTTATGAGAATGATTCTGTGCCGGCGACTGAATTCCCATGTCAAAACTGCACCAATTCGAATGCCTGAAGCCGAGCTGCTACTATGGATTTATGTTCTTCCTGAATGTGTGGAACAACATTTCTTGCTAATGGTGTCTGAAAATTAGTAGTTTCTTTGCTGCTATCTGGGATAGCTTAGCATTGAACATCATTGGCTCATTCATTATATGCCATGGAATCTCCCACGTTCACCGTCGACGTTGATTACATGATCAGCACTGTTGTATGAAAGATAAAGGTCTCCGGTTCCGGCTCCAGCTCCTGCTCCTGTCTGTAAGACCCCTGTTTCAGATCATTTTAGCTGTATTCTTAGCCATTTCTTAGATTTTTATCAGCGTGCAAATAATGTGTTCTTTATGTAAGTTGGATTGTTGTGTGAATAAAGAAGACTCATCTATTTTTCCCACTTTCATCTGCACTTCTGCTTCACCTACTAAACTATCTGTTCATGTTCGAATCTGTTCTTCCATTACCTGTTTGCTCGGTCTGGTTGGTCAACTGTTGAATACGACCATATACGATGGTCCTCGGTAAGAAACTAGTGGTATAAACTTTGTTATTAGAAGCCGGATTCGCATCAAAATTATATGCAGAGCCTTGAAACTTCATCCATTCATCCCAGTTTATAATCGCTTTGCATTGCATTCAAATAAACTAATTCAATCGATTCGGTTATATTGATTTAACGAATCATATGCTCATCCCTAACTGCATACATTCAATTATATAAAGAAAATCTTCCCTATCCGAAACGGAGTGGTGCGAAATCCGAACATGATTCCGCATGTCCTTGAATATAACTGTATCGGTACCCAAACATAACTACCGGAGCAGCAGTCATCATGTGGATTCGAATCTGGAAAGACAACTGCACTTAATTCAAAGTTCGGTAATGAGTAAATGAGGGGTGAAACCTATGCATTCTTCATGCAAGGCAATGGCTTCAGTTCAGGACATTTTTATGATACAGGGGGAGATGGTGACTGTTCTGCAACGGATCAAAATGGTGAAAGAAATTACAGTTTCCAGGGAAACATGAAGGATATGTCGGTACATATGATTTGTCCAATGGGAAAATGGGTTTCTCAGTACTGTCCTAAAAAATTAAAATAAAATTTGAAAAAGGTAAATTTTTTTGTTATATTTAGGGTTGGGCCTGCCTGTTTGCATGATGATAGGTTGATCTGTTTTTACATCAAAACGGGGAATTGTTATCAAAAAATTTAATTTCAAGAACTACTTAAGCGAAGTTAAATTATTTATCACTTATATCGATATTGTCGGTAAATCAAGTTGTTTTTTTTCAATAAGGTGAACTTAAATTTTCTTTCCAGCAGAAATTAGAGCCCCACAATTTTGCCTTTGGATAAAGGGTATGCCCAATATTAGGGACAGCTTTTTGCACTGTGGTGGATTA
The DNA here is from genome assembly GCA_035048815.1 of Abelmoschus esculentus. NCBI lineage: Eukaryota > Viridiplantae > Streptophyta > Magnoliopsida > Malvales > Malvaceae > Abelmoschus > Abelmoschus esculentus. Next base: position 1,190,681 of record JAUCBN010000031.1, on the reverse strand, counting down.
ATTTGGAAAACTGAAATTAAAACACATGCAAACATCCAAAATCAAAGCAAATGGTGGGAGCCTCAAATTTTCAGATCTGGGTGGGTATACCATATTTGTAGTATGTTCCATTTAAGGGCACATGTCCCATATTCAATTTAATATAATTATTGGAGGTGGTTGTTTAGGGACCTTAAACAGTCAAGAGAGACCTTGCCGGGGCCTATTTCATAAGGCTGAATATATTTTAATACCTTCTCAAATCCGGATAACATAATTCGAAAACAGATTATAATCAGATATTGCACATCTTATTGTTCGACTCGAGTAGTTAATGAATTTAATCGAGTTTTTTTTTAACACTGAAATATTGCATATCAATTCTGCATGATATGTTGTATCAGAATTGTTCTCTCATGGTGTACATTTAAATCCCTGTCCAAATCATGAAAGGTGGAAGGATGAATTTTATGGAAAATGAAAGAAAAGTGACCAAATCGGGATAAAATGTTAAATTCAGGACTCAAGTATTAATTATTTACTATCTGCAATCAGCACCAACAGCTTCATAGATAGATTTGAAACCATCCCTTTGTAAGCACTCAGCAAGTTCAGCCTGCCAATAAGTACGGAAAACATATATTACTACTCGGACTCGGACTCAAACACGAGTGTCTAATTGATGTGTTTGACATAGATATATTCAGTCTTTTATAAGTTCTGCCTTGCATTTAGAATGCCATTTTTCATATCTTGTCCGAAAATTTCAGATACAAGTTGAATGTGAAATCAAAGAGTCGATGAATATGCATCATTGCAATTTGTAATCTTTAACATCCTTTAGGATGTGAGGTATAAAGAGCAAACAAAATAAAATAGAACTCGGCAGTTTAAACGGAGAATACCTTTATTCGGGGAATTAAGGCAGGGCCTCCATATGCAAATGCCGTATAAAGCTGAACGAGAGTTGCTCCGGCTCTTATTTTTTTGTATGCATCCTCACCACTGTGTTTAATGAATAATTCAAATTAACAATGGAGATGTAAATATAGATAAAAGCAATGATAATGGTGACAACGGTGACGGTAACATCGTTGAGATGATGAGATGAATCGGTAATAATGAATAATATGTATACGAACTTTACCTGCTAATACCGCCACAACCTATTAAAGGGATCTTTCCCTGCAAAGAAGTATGCATGCCAGCTTTATAAGTATGACACGTACGCTTTATGAACTTTACAAGCAAAATAATTGTTATAATTCAAACAGAAACTCGGACGAGTTGAAGTATCTGAATGTTTTACAAGTCTGATTTGAAAATAGAGTATCATAACTGTTATAACTCATAATACGAGGCTCGTCAATCTATGAAGCTTTTGATCAAATTATAATGCTCTCGAGTACAACCTTGAAGCGCCTTGGGATGTCCAATAAGGTAATGAAATATGGAAAACATGTACAGTTTGCAGACACTGCAGTAAATTACATCAAGCAGCGAGATGTCCGATATCTATGTCAATACCCCAAGCCAAACAGTACGAATTTAATGCTCAGAGACTCTAAGAATTTGAATTGACAGAGCTACAAAACGTCAAAAGGAACATTGGCCAAATTATAAAATATCACCCCTCATGTTTTATATATTAAACTTCCGCTTCTGTACTTTCAAGAGTAGCTTTTGGCAAAGAAAGGCGGACGATTTTACTGTATCAAATCACTACAATCATGTTTAGAATAGAAGATACGACAAGCAAAAGGCCAACAGATCAAAATGTCAGAATTGTTTATATGAATAGACAACATACCCTTGTTAGCATATACATCTCCTTTAAGATGCTGTTTGACAAATCGAAGAGAGGCTTTCCACTTAAGCCACCAGCTTCTGAAGAGACTGAATTTTTATCTACAGGATCTGGTCTCGAAATGGTTGTGTTAGAAATGATCTAGAACAGGAAAGAGAAGAATGTCAGGGGAAAACACTGAAAAGCAAGAGAAAAAAATGTATTGAGTGAAAGAGCAAAATAGTCTTATACATGCGGACATAAAAAAAATAGCTTACAGCCATCATCAAGAAAAACTTCTAATCATATAGGACATGGACAAGAAATATACGAAATTTACAATTGGAAAAAAATACCAATCCATCCAAGCGGAGGGCAACGGCAACCTAAAACCAAAGGAAATAAACAATAAGAATATACTACAGGTAAGCAATGAAGTAGTGTCTAAATGCAAATAGAGACTTAGAGCATACTGCTGCAATATCCTCAAGGTCTTCTTTAGACAAATCCGGAGCAATTTTAAATAGCAATGGAGGAGGACCTTCCTCACCCCATTGCATTTCATCACGAGCAGCTTGAACCTTAGATGTAAGAAGCAGAGCATAATTGAGAAGAGTGAAGTTCTCCCAGATATATACAGATGATGATTAAGTATACAGCTAGAGAAATATACCCTCTTAACAAGATCCTTCAACTGTTTCCTTCCTTGGAGCATACGCAATCCGGGGGTGTTTGGTGATGAAACATTAATAACCTAAGAAAGTTGAAAAGAAGGTGAATATTGTGGCATCTAAATGATCAAATTCAAGAAAAACTCAAAGAAAAATTCTCAAAGTAATATATCACAATGATATTTCGTTTTAAAAAATATGCACCAACCTGCCTACAAAAGAGGCAAGTAAAAGAAATCAGGCTAAGCAACAATTTTAGATACTACAATCAATCCTGTCATTTATTGCGCGAAACTTTTGTACTCAAAGCAAACTTGGAAGGAATGAATTAATTCAAATAAAGAATATAGAACTACCAAGTAATCAGCATACTGGGATAACGTGTGAACTCCTTGTACATAGTCCGCAGCTGCATTGTCACTTGACTTATTCTTCCCCAGATTGACTCCTAGAATTCCAGGACCAGCTTTGCCCCCATGTTTAGCTTCTTCATTTGAGGATGATGAAGTACTCGAAGTCTCTAACTTCCTCTTACCATGCTGAGCACCTAATCTCTTCGCAACAGCAACAATTCCTTCGCTATTGAACCCACAGCGGTTGATGATAGCACTGCCCAACAAATCGAATTAGATAGAATAAAAAATCTTGAACACCAAGCGACATGAACCCAAGCAATCAAATCTCAAGGCAAGACCACAAGAAAGAATTGCCTTATTCCCGTTCCATAAAACAGGTAAGTTGATATTTCAAAGAAACGGGGGAAAAGGAGAATAAGGTGTCACCCTTCTTGTCGCAGTCTAAAGATGCGTGGCTTTGGATTACCCTCTTGTGGAACAGGGGTTACTGATCCGACTTCCACAAAGCCAAAACCCATACCAAGTAAACCTTCAACAGCTTCGGCATTTTTATCAAAGCCAGCAGAATGACCTACGGGGTTTGAAAACTTCCTTCCCCAAACGTCTAATCCCAGAATCGGTGGATCAGGTCTCTTCTCCCTGGGAACCCAACCACGAGCAGCAGCTGCAACAGCTAGTGTATGAGCTTTCTCAGCATCCAAAAGTGCAAAACATGGGTTTACCAGTTTAGTCGCTGAGAATAGCCAACCACTGCCAAAATTCCAACATCATATAAGTTGGTCTCAAATAGATATAAGATGAGGATTCGTTCAAGAATCAAGTATTTCTACCAATGGATCCATAATTATTTTTTTACACAAATTTAAAACCAAAACATAGAGAAGGCATATAGATAGTTTAGTTTTTGTGTTCTTCAATGATAGCTATCAATTAAGACTAAAGAGAATAACAAAAGAAAAAAAATAAAGAAATGAAAAATAAAGAAAACTAACACATTCTCCATCGACCATGTTACTGTTATTGAAAGGAAGAGAAAAAAAAAGCTCTGCTACTCTTTACAACCAACTTAGTCATATAACTCGCAACAGCATGCACATTGAAGAGCCTCATTCATCTTCCAATGTATTTTTCAGATCAAAGTTCGAACAATTTTAAAAATCCAGCAAAAAAATAAAAGAAGATGAATTTCTATATATTCCAATTAATCCAAGAAGGGGGACACACTCTTCATTCACAAAATTAAACAAAATACAGGAAAAGAACATTTAAAAGTTACAAAGAAGATATTTTTCATTGGGGTGTACAAAATAAGTACCAGAAAGTTGCTTCATCAACAGTACTAACATAAGCTCCCCCAGCTATAATTAACCCTATGGTAGCTCCTGTCAATAACCTTCTTCCCTACAACAATGGAAGCAACAAAATAATATCTTACAACAGAGAAACTCATGCAAAAGTTAAAAAGAAAATATTGGAATTTCAATGTTCTAAACTATCACATGAACTAGAAAAAAATCCACTTAAATTGCAAAAAGTCAATGCTCTTAAACATTCCTCCCTTAAGCCAGTCAAGCAGAATGAACCAATTTTAACCATCCTAATCACAACTTCCAAAATACCCAGTACCCTTAAACCAAGCTTAGCTGAACTTTAATTACTTATAAATTAAAATATTGAAAAGGATAAGAAAAAGTAAACAAAATCCCATAAAAGGAACTTACTTTCTTTGAAGAATGAGGGATTTTAGGAGCAGAAGTAACATAGGAAGAGCAATGTCTAGAGGATCCAATGGACGTTGAAATAACCCTTTGGCGCAAGAGATCCTTAAACAATCTCCCAGCCGTCCTTATTGCCATGAAAAATCAAATTAGAATGATTTTCCCAAAAAATTGAAACGCAAATTGCAGAGATGATGAACACAGGGTAAGGGGGAAAAGGAAAAAAATGAAACTTTATGGGGTTTGATCTTTTGTAATGAAAAGTTGAAAAGAGAGGTATATAAGGGTTTTAGCAGAGGTGGATGTGAGGTTTTTGGTGCCCTTAGTTAACCCCTAAGTGCTCGTGTCCTCCAGAGAATATGGTCGCATACTATATTTTTGGAATTAATTAATTTTATATTAATATTTATGTATTTTATCACTATGATATATTTATGTTTTTCATTTTTAAAATGCTTGTTTTTGATACTATATTCGTAGTAAATTATAATTATTATTTTAAATTAAGTAATTAATATAGTATTTTTTATAACATTAAAAATTGTTATTCTGAACGAAAGGGGATGATCCGAGACTGAGAGCATGCAGGACAATGTCTCATACACTCTCCCTAAAGGCTTCGCCAAGCATAAACTAAAACCCCATGCATGGCATGTTGGGGAGAAACGCCTTGTTTATATATCTTGTCTTGTAGGTTGTTACTTGTAATTGCTCCATGGCTTGTTTATATGGCCTCAGGATTATTGGAGCTGGGTGGCACCTCAGCTACCAATCGAATACAAACTGCAGATTCCGATAAAAGATTTAAAGAATAAGTTCTGGTTTTTCTTCTTCTTCTTTAGATTATTATCAGATATCTAGCATCTTTCTATAAACATGATGTGTGTTTCTTCATGGTAAATTGACGGATATTATTGTCTGTTTTGTCCTAAAATCGAGTCAAGTCGACTGAACTTTATCGATATCAAGGTTCAGTCGACCCTAATAATAATCGGTCACTTGTATAAAATTATTACGGAAATGAAATTATGAGCGCTTGGATTGTATTAGCATCATTGAATTGCTTATATGAATCCGTTGATGGCGGCTAGGTTGTCTGTATATAATGACAGAAATTAAGTGATTAAACGATATTCGAAACGTTTATAGTTGAAATTGATTTTTTTTAAAAGATTAGTGGCCAAAATAGGAATGCTTGCAAAGTTAAGTGACCGAAAAGATGGTTTATCCTTTATTCCTTTAAAAGCACAGTGAAATAGCTAACCATGCACAACATTTTTTCAATCTATAACAAAATTTAAGATAAAATCTTGCTATTGGTTCATGTATTAGGCGGAAGTTATGTATTTAATCTTTGTATTTAATTTGATCATTTTTCGTCACTATTAGGGGTGTGCATTTGGTTAATTCGGTTGGTGGTCGAATTAAATTAACCAAAATCGAATTAACTGAAACTTTTAAAATCTTAACCGTTAATTGAATCGAATTACCTTTAACCAAAATTATTTCGGTTAATTAGCCGAATTAACCAAAATTTATTATAAATTTTGGTTAAATTCTATAAGTCATTAAATTATGTTAAAATAATTTTTTAGTCACCAAACTTTTATTTTACGCTAATTTATAAAAATTTAAATATATATAAAAAATAAATATTTTTATCTCTAAAAAAACATGTCTCTAGTAATATAAAGCTAATATGCATGCATGCATGCATGCGGAAGGAGAGCAACAAATCTTAGCCATAGAAGGAACCACAATCCACAGCCACGTCTAATCTCCACCGTTCATCCCTGTCCTAATGCCTATTAGACTCGTCTTCATCATTATAGCTTTGAAACAGGGTACTTTGAAATCCTTAACACAGCAGTCGTATATCTTAATCTTTGTTTAACAGAGTATATATTGGAATAACAAACAGGTCCGGTGCTTCAGTCCCCAAGCCTCTCACTAGTCACTACAGATCATGGATGACACCGAATTGTTTTGATTTCCCACCTTGTCTGAAATAGTTTGTTGTAAACTGTGTCCCATGGGTGATCTGTCACGGTTCCACAACATGGTTGGTTTCACCTACATTCTGTCGGCAACAGATTCAAACATCAGGAACAGGAAACAGATGATTCACAGACGAAATACTCAATTGATTTCGTATCAGATTTAATTGTATTAAATCATGATTAAATAAAAAATAAATATTTAAAATTTTAAAGGGGTATAATTTAATCGTACTTTTTATTAAAATTTTAATGTTAAATAAGGATCAATATATGTTTCTATTATATCATATCGTATCAGATTTAATTTAATTGTATTAAATCACGATTAAATCAAAAAAAAATATTAAAATTTTTATATCTAGACTCTATGGTTTTATCCCAGGTGGTACTGACCACTGACCAGAAAGTAAGCATCACGAAAGGAGAAAGATCGCTCCAAGTGTCCAATGGATCGAAGCCAATACCCGCCAGTCATTTTCTCAAACACCATATGGGCACTTAACTTTGGGTGTACTCCTTTAATAATTCAGATACTTTGTATATAAACACGGTGCTTTCCTTTTTTTCCTACGATTTAAAACTAGAAAAACAAATATGGACGTAAAACTTTATCTTAAGAAATTATATACTAGTTTTGAATTTTCGGAAACGCCTGCCTTAATCACCCCTCGTTCATACCTACTTGCGAACGCATGGGACACTGGTGATCGACAAATCCTTCCCTTCGTGTCGCCCCCCAAAGCTTGATCGAATATTTTTAGATTTCTTGAACTTGAATTCATTTATTGCTTTACTCCAGTCACTACTCACTACATATAAACCTTGCACCTACTGACCACACGTGGAGGGTTAAATCCAATCGATATTGGTGATAGGATACTTTTTTAACATCAAAACTAATTAATCTATCGTTTTTTTTTTAAATAGGTGTTCAAACTATATTTTTTTTAGTTAAATATCCAAATTATTTTTTAAATAAAGTGTTTAAAGTTTCATTTCGTAACTCATTTATCTGTTAATTTTCATCGTTAAGAAACACTTGTCATCTCTTGAAAATTTAAAATTATATAAAAAATAAATAAAATTATTTAATTTAAAAAAATCTTTAAGTTTTTCAGATTTTACAAAATAACCCTTAAATTTTAAAATCCATAACTCCCAAAAAGCTAAATTCGACACCGATTGTCACGTCATCGTCCACCACATCATTCGCTGGAATTTTATGACCATTTTCCCACCATTTCGTCATCAGAAATTGATTGACACCGTGCGAAACATTTAAATTATCGAATGGTTCCTTCGAATAATTCACGACGAATAGCGGCAGGACAAACGACGAATGACGTGTCGGTTGGTCGGTGAAGGAAGGGAACTTCATTTCGTTATCGGCAACGACGACGGAAATGACCAAATTTTGAGGTTTATGGATTTAGGGTACATTTTGAGAATATTTGAAAACTCTGTGATATATTTATTTTATTTTATTTTATTAATTTTGAATATAATGTTGAAATTTTTAAGCAATGACACGTGTCCTTTAACGGTAAGAATTAACCAGGGACGGAGCTAGGATTCAAAGTTAGGAAGGATAAGAGTCTATTAAACCTTTAAATTTAAAAGTTAAGGGGACAAAAATCTTTATTTAAATAATATTTAAACTAAGAAGGGTTAAAAATATAATTATAGCCAAAAAATTGAGAGGGGTTGCAGTCACTCCACACTATACACAATTTTTCCCCCTGGAATTAACGGAAAGTCTTAATTGATTTACGGAATGAAATATTAGGTATCTATTTGACCCAAAAAATAGTTTGGACATCTAACTAAAAATATTATAGTTTGAGCACATATTTAACGTTTAAACCAAATTTTCATAAATATTAATATTTATTAAATTTCTTTTAATAATTTGTTAATACAATTAAAAATATTAAAATAAAAATTTATAAGATTAATTTTTTTAATTTCTATTTATGTACTAAGATGACGTTTAGTAACGCTTAATAAATATAAAATATTAATAATTAATAAATTATTCAAATAAATATTAAATAAAATCACATTTTTTATATATTATTATATTTATTTAAATAATTAAATAACTATCAATTATTAATTAATTTTACTAAATATTTTTATACAACTAATTAATTAATTCAATATTTAAATCAATTAATCCAATCATGATCAAGTGACAAAAGAAACAAACATATATAAGGATGTAAAATTAACCATATTTAACGTGTATTATTTTTAATTTAACAATAATGATATACAAATAATATAAATAAGATTATATATTTTAACATATAAACTTTATAAAAAATATTACGTAATTTTTTATAAAAAATTAAAAATTAAACTTAAAAATCTAAAATTTAAATTCTTAATCTTATCTTTAAATTTTAAATTATAAATTCTAAAATTTAAATTAACACTATAAACTTTAAAAATTAATATATTAAAAAATTATTTATGTAAATGATAAAAAAATAACGTTATATTGTCACCGGCAATTAAGAACCATGTAAATTTGGCATATATCAAAATCCATGCAGGTTAAATGGTAGCCACTAGGCAGTCACCCACCGTCTTTTTTTTTCTTTGAAAACTATATATTATATAATATAAGGTCGCTAAAAATATTAAATTTTGATGGCGACCTCAAAAACTCTACCCTCCAAGGCATAATATTTTATCAGCCATAGGCATTAATAATTTTGTCTCACTGCTGCCACTGCCACGTGTAATGGATTTGAATTTTGAAACATTAAAATACAAATTTAATCAATAATTGGTCCAATAAAATAATAAATTAGATTCTTAAACAAATTGAATGGAGAAAGAGCATATTTATATTATTAAATTTAAATTGATTAATTAATAAATTGAATATATTAGAATATGGTGAAAAAATTAGAAACATATTAGGCATGCATGATTGGATTATTCAACAAATTTTGCACAATATTTTAAATCTTATATATGTTTTTTAAGGATAAATAGATATTTAATACTTTAACTATTTTTATGTTATTATTTTAATATTTTATTTATTTTTTTAGTGAAATAATATCAACTAAAATGAATTGTTATGTTATTTATGTTCGTTTGTTTTTATGGTTTAGACAATCAAAAAAAATATTATCGATAAATTTGATTAATTTTTTTTATCTTATCTTTTTAATAAGTAAATTTTTATTTAATAAAAAATATTTTTAATCTTAATTTATTATAAATATTAATAAAGATTCATTTATAAAAAATAAAACAATAAAATATTTATAAATAAAGCGAAGAAAATGACTTCTAACATAATTTTAAAGTTATAAATAATTGCAGGCTTTTGGGGGTGTCGTAATCATCTGCGCTAACGTCTCACGGTCACACAACAATCAACCGTCGATTATAAATCTGACGGTTCTAGTTGTAGCACCGCCACTTCCTTTGACTCTCTCCACCGTTACTTGGCGGATTTCTCGGTTCCAACTTCCAACCAAATTGTCACATAACGTAAGTAGTTTACTAAACTGCCCCTTTCACTTAATTAATTATTTTTAAAACTAAATTTTAATATATTATAAAAATCATATTATTATTTTTATAATATGAATATCTGTATTATGATCTATGTTTAGAGTACGTGATAATTATTATCAACAATATCATCTTTAATATTTAAACTCATAAATTTTATATTTAATTGAATACTATATTTTTATATATAAATTATATAAAAAATACACAATTTTTTTATAAAATTTTAAATTTAAATTTTAAACCCTAATACTCTAAACCCAAAATTATAAATTTTAAAATCTAAATTTTAACCATAAATCTTAAATTTTATGTCATATATATTAAAACCTTAAATCTTAAAATAAAAAATTTATATAAATTAAAATTTACAACTTATATATTAAAATATTTTCATTTAATTAATATCATGCGTAACATACATCGTGAGATTGAAGAAACTTTGATGATGTTTGCTAATCATGAAACTCCACTTTACATGGCTTAGCATTTGTGTATGGTAATTTGAAAGCTTAATAAAATTTATATAATATAAGCTTATTTCATTTGAGTTATAAAATATTCAATCATGTATTTTTTAAAAAAAATATATTGACGTGCACAAGTTTTTTAGTCTAAGTGATTAACGGAACGATTGTTGTTTCTAGAGGTCACAATTAAAACACCAGTAATTACAATAAAATGATTGAACTATCAATCTCAAATGATTGAGATTATCTTTTAGAACAAATGTTACTGTAATTACTATTAGTTAAATCAAAAAAAATTATGTTAACGTTTCATTTTATGAAAATCTATTTATTAATTAAAAATAATATTAATCTATTAGTTTGAAAAAATAATATTTTTTGAAGAGGACACATTCTTTAATTAAAAATTTAATAATTAAATTTATATTAATCTCATAATTAAATTATGATCTATATAATTTATTTTTAAAATGTAGTGGCAAAATTGACTCTCTACCATAAATTTCGTAAAGCGTTAAAATCTTTTGTTAAATACGGTCGGGCATTACAATATCCGTTAATTAAAATTTTAAAAAAGAGTAAATTAAAACATTATTTTTTAATATTTAAAAATGAATTTATTATTACTATTATTATTATTTTTTTGTGCCAAGCAGATGGAAAAAAAGGAGAGGCAGGCAAAAAAGCTGCATCCTTCTCCTCACGCTTCTGAATTTTCCTTTTAATTAATTTATTTATTTTTCTCTGCAGTTTCTTGGAAGCCAAACACATCCCTACACCATCATTTTACCCGTTTGGAGAAGTATACACACTTAGCTTCTTTCGAAGACTTGATGCTTTAAAAGAGAAAACTCGGCTTTTCGCCGGCATTTTTGCATCCGCTTCTTCTTCACTGGTCTTAATTATTTGAACTCTTTGACGGTTCCACTGTTTCGACATCGATCGGAGATTTCAAGTACTCGGATTTGAAGTAGTTAGTTTAAAAAACTACATATCTTCTTCAGGCAAGTATAGAAAGTTTTGATATATTTCTGCTACTTGTTATTTTTATTGTTTATTTGCTGTATTTTTTCTTGCTTGGATCGGTTCAGATTTGATAGAATTTGTGGTTCTTAGGCTTGATACTTGTTTTTGTTATGTGAAAATAGAGAAATATGGTAAGGAAAGTATCGAATTCTAACAATTCTTTTGAACTGCTTTTTTTTTTTTTTTTTTATCATTTCGATTTTTGGTATTTCTAAGCAGTCAAATGGAATGGTCTTTTTATAGAAGGAATATTGGAATTTAAATGAATCTTGGAGATTTCTTTCAATTTTTGAAGGGATTTGAAGTTAATATTGAATCGATTTAAATTTGCTCAAAGGCTTGTATGAAGTTGTGATGTTTTTCGCCTGTTTAATGTATTCGTAAATTTTAGTTGTGCCAGTTGATGTTTTAACTATCTTTGTGCTTTGAATTTGTTAATGTTGACCGAGGATTGGTGAGCAGTAGGGTCTGTAATCTTAGACAATGGTTGCCATTTGCATTGCCTGGATAAGTCTTTAAGTCGAGTTATATTAAATCTAGATAGAAATTTTGAACACTGAAAAGAAGGTTTTTTTCTCTTTTTTTCCACTCGGACTCGGACACTCCTGTTAAAGCTCAGATCACAATCCTCAGGTCTGCGAAACACTTAGGTGTGAAATGTCTCAGAAAAATGGGTTCCTACATCCTGACGGTGTTTAAAGTTTTTGGTTTTTTCCTGTTGATTATAGGTTCATGGGTTTTCCGACTTCTGGTCCCATGGGATATGCTGCTGTAAATTCGGGAAACAATGCTGTGACCAGCTTGAGTACCCCGGTAAATGATGGTTCAGGGGTCAAGGTTTTTGAGAGAGCTGAAAATGGTGTTTCTGATACTGATAAGATGACTGAGGATTCACCATATAGTGGGAATGGTATTTTGGTCGAGGACAGGCCTCATGTGGGTGATGAGGACTTGGACTCTGCAGAAGCAGCTTTGCCTTCAGTGTCAAGGTTTAACATTGAACGCAGGTGGAGTGATATAACTTCATATGCTACAAAAAAGGTAATCTCTGGCTTCCGGCTTGAAGTTATGTTCCACTTCTGGTGTTGATAGGATCATAGGAACTACCCTTTGCTATGTTTATGGTAAATCTCTTGTTCTGCTACTGAGTTGATTAATATTTGCCGTTCCAGAAGGTTCACTCTTGGTTTCAACTTCCAAATGGGAATTGGGAGCTGGGGACAATAATATCAAGTTCGGGGACTGAGTCTGTTATTTCATTTCCTGAAGGGAAAGTAAGTGGATTGTAAGAAAGAGTCAAGTATAAATTCCTCCATCGATTAGATACTTGATTCATTTAATTGCATCTCAATTATAGGTTTTAAAGGTGAATTCTGATAGTCTGATACCTGCAAATCCTGATATCCTTGATGGAGTGGATGATCTCATGCAACTTAGTTATTTAAATGAACCATCAGTCTTGTACAATCTCCAATATAGATACAACCAGGATATGATATATGTAAGAGCTCGTACTTGTTTTCTTTCAGTTTTGAACCTACCCCAAAGTTAAGTATTTTTCTAATGCTGTTATTGTTTATTATCCATATTCAATTTAGACAAAAGCAGGACCAGTTTTAGTTGCTGTCAATCCCTTTAAAGAAGTTCCTTTGTATGGAAATGACTACATTCAAGCATACAAGAATAAATCCATTGAGACCCCTCATGTATATGCAATTGCAGACACAGCCATCCGGGAAATGACACGAGGTACTTTCAATTTCCTTAAGTTGTTAGACTGTTTTTTTATTATCTTTGTTCTTATCTTGGGTTTGTGGTTTTAATATGGTTCTTGCTTCATTTTGCAGATGAAGTAAATCAATCTATCATCATAAGGTTGGTATTCTTTCCATTTACTTTTTCCTTCTCTGACTATATTTTTATATGGATCAGACCAATTCTATTTTAGCTGCATCCTATGCCAATGTCTTATTATTTGTTATATTGAGGATGAAAAGCGGGAATCATAATTTGATTATTCTTGAATGAAAATATCATAGGTTCCCTACAAAAACAATTGTTTCTCTTTTGGATATAAAGCTGCTTTGTCATTGTAGCTCTGCTTTCTGTTGTGATGTTGATGACCAAATACTAAGAAGTTCATGTTTGTCGGATGCTAGGACTGTGGACATGCATGTCAACTTTTTATACATAGTACTTTTATTGAGTCAGGACGGGAAATATTAGATGTAAAAGGGGAATATAGCTGTTTAAGGGTTATTCTTAACTTCACTGTCTATTCAAGTAAGTGCTCAGTGTATGGACTTACTCAAGGTGTAGGATGTCTAAGTTTCTATTTATCTCTTTATTGACTTTATTTTTTATTTTTTTTCTTTCTTTCTGTGGATGTGTAATATATTGTTTGCTGATTTGCATCCCTGAATTACTTTTTGGTAGCTATGCTACTTTAATCAGTTTGGGCAATACACAATGTGGAATGCAAAGCCTTAAATTTCATCAGAGTATTCTACCTTTTCAATAATTTGTACTAAAAGATCTGATCTTAATCAATGGAGCACATCTATACAGTTTTTTTTCCCATTAGCTTATCTATGAGTGTAATGTTTGTAATTGCTATTTGCTTGTAAAGTGGTGAGAGTGGAGCAGGAAAAACTGAGACAGCAAAGATAGCAATGCAATATTTGACTGCTCTTGGGGGTGGGAGTGGAATAGAGTATGAGATATTGAAGACCAATCCTATCTTAGAAGCATTTGGTAATGCAAAGACATTAAGAAATGATAACTCAAGCAGATTTGTAAGTTCCATGTTCTTTCACATATCTCAAGCTTTTTCTTTGATTTTTCTAATGTGCATAATTGAGTGTTAGCTCTTGATGAGATGGCCTTCAATTATGTCAATTATGAATAATTGGGGTCTATATTTCTCAGGGAAAGTTGATCGAAATCCACTTTAGCGAGACTGGAAAAATATCTGGGGCAAAGATTCAAACTTGTAAGCTCATTTTTACTGAGGTCCCGAGATGAAATTCATTTATTAAAGTATATTTTTTTACGTGAACGAAATCTGTAACTAACATCAAGTTCAAATTTGTTTTCTCCTTCAAATGGGCAGTTTTACTGGAGAAGGTAATTTTTAGTAGGCCTCCACGTTTTGCATGTCATTTTCTCTATTATTTTTCTAGATACAAGTTGCTAATTTAATGTATTATGTGAACAGTCTAGAGTTGTCCAATGTTCAGAGGGAGAAAGGTCTTACCATATATTTTATCAGCTCTGTGCTGGTGCTCCTCGTGCTCTCAAAGGTAATACTACTTCTATCTTTATCTTTCCTTGATCTAATATACTTCCTGTTCGCAACATCTATTTGGATACAAGTTTTTTTGTTAGATTGACAATGGTCCATTCATCTTTGAGCTTGTGTTAGAGTATGTTTTCAAACTTCAGTATGAAATTAGAATTTTCCTCTATGAAGGCCTGGAAATATACATTCATGTTTTTGACTCTCATAAATGTGATAGTAAAAAGCATCCATGAGATAACTAGCATAGTTTTCTTACCTCTTAGGCTGTTAGTTTGTTTGAAATAATCTCCTTATTTATCATTTTGCAATATTAAATTATGTTCTTTGCCTCTTTTTTTTTCATTCAATTTTTGTCTACAGAAAAGCTAAATTTGAAGGATGTGTGTGAATATAATTATTTGAAGCAGAGTAATTGCTACTCTATTACTGGGGTTGATGATTCTGAACAATTTCACATTGTTAAGGTGCTTGCTACTCTCTTGAATTTTGTCTCTTCCTTCCATTTAATTTTTTGTCATGATTCATACCTTAAAACTATGAAAGTAATTACCGTTGTGGCGTTATCTGTTTTATGTGCCTAATTTCAGGAAGCTTTGGACGTTGTCCATATTAGCAAAGAAGACCAAGAGAGTGTTTTTGCAATGCTTGCTGCTGTGCTGTGGCTGGGAAATGTCTCATTCACCATCATTGATAATGAAAACCATGTTGAAGCTGTGACGGATGAAAGTAAGAAATTTCCAAAAAACCATTATTAATAGACTTTAACTACATGGACTCCCATTGTGAACCTTCATAGATGCTATAAATTCATCCATATATCTTTTCCCCTACCCTCCTCACTCCCTTTCCCTTCATAGACTTTACTGGGAAAGGGGAAAATGAAATGGAAATATTGGAGAAATCCAAATTAAAGACAATTAAATGGTGTTTTTCTCCATGGGTAAAATTAGAGGGTATTAGAAATCTATATGTTTCAGCGTTTATTTGACCTGTTTTTGGTTTTAGTGATTTTACTTGCAGATTTTATTTATCTTATTACTCTTCTGTAGTAGTACTTTATTCCATGGTCAAGATACGGTGTCTTGTGTACTAGATCTTCTATTTCTTAATTATTATGGTATTAGGTTGTTGTGTTTGTCTCTTCTCTCTTCTTCCTGTTTAGTGTGGGTGATATGCTATCTTGCATTTCCATCTCGTGTCACTGTTTTTGCTGCAAAACTCTCTTCTTCATTATTTTATTCATGTCACTTTTGCTTGAGCTTCATCCGATCTCTCTAAAGACTATACTATTACTTTTCAGGTCTAATCAATGTTGCTAAGTTGATTGGTTGTGACACTGCTGACCTTAATTTAACTTTATCAACACGCAAAATGAAAGTTGGTAATGATAATATTGTCCAAAAGCTAACATTATCGCAGGTAAGAGTCCTCTAGAAATACTATTTTGTCCTGTAGTTTATGGTAGAGAATTTCTCCATGCTTATTTTTTCAACTTTCAATAACATTTTTATGACATGTCTCTTTTCCCCTCATGGTTTTCCCGTGTCACTTTGAGTCTTTGCCAGTTTATTTGAGCTGACTAGAAGGTTTGAGTTGCTTTGATCCAATATTGTTCTCATTCTATGCTATCTTATGTCAATATCTCTCCTCTTTATTGAGCCAAATCTCTGAATGTATGTGAAGATTTATAGAAATGAACAAACTAATATTGATTTGATTACTGTGCCATGTTTTGAAGAATGAAATTAGAGAACCAAATATGACTCAATTTGGTGATATAACTTCTTTGGGTTCACTGTATTGCTTCCTAATCTTGCGTAAATTAGTATGGAACTTATAAGCGCCAGATTTCACTTACTTTCTTCCATTTTATTAAGGATTAATTAAAGGATCATATTATTATGTTTTCCTGTATGTTTCATATGATTCACTTCAGCTTTAAATTTCTAAACTGCTTGATTATATATTTTGATTTGATGACGAATGTTAGTTATGTTTGGGTTTATGACTTTATTAGTTTTTGGGCCTAATTGACTCCTCAGCTTCAAAAAATTTCTAAACTGCTTGCATCTATTTCTTATTTGGTGTCAAAAGTTAAGATTGTTTGGGATTCTGACTTTGTTTATGGATGTCTGACTGATAGGTTGCCCTTGAGTCTAACATGTTATAGTTGGAAGTGATTTGATTGATACTCATTTTCTGACTTGTTGACATTCACAATCAACATACTCATTCATTTTTCAGGCAATTGACACAAGAGATGCTTTGGCAAAATCAATTTATGCTTGTCTGTTTGAGTGGCTGGTAGATCAAATTAACAAATCACTTGCTGTTGGCAAGAGGCGAACTGGCAGATCTATCAGCATTCTAGATATTTATGGCTTTGAGTCATTTGCCGTATGTTTAAACAATGCTTTGACTTTCTATCTCTATGTCGTTCCACATTTGTCCAAATTGATGTTATCACTTGTTATTGATTCAACAAGTTTTGCTTCTACAGAGGAATAGTTTTGAGCAGTTCTGCATTAATTATGCAAATGAGAGATTGCAGCAGCATTTTAATCGTCATTTATTCAAGTTGGAGCAGGAGGTACCTTATTTCTGTGTATCATATGTTTAAGAGTACAAATTTATTGAGCAGAATTATCATGACATTGGTGAAATAATGTGCAACAACAGCTTCAAGGTATCGTGAATTACTATGAATTAGCGACAAATATTACAGTTTTCCAAATCTGAAAGAAGAAAAGTTAAAAATATTCATTGACAATTCACAATCCACTGTTGCATTTTTCTCATGTAAAAGAACTTTTTTGCCATAGCCTTTCAATTCTTTGGAGGGCAGAGTAATTGTTTTTAGCTCTTGAATTAATTTTTTAAAAGAGGAAAATGTATAGTTTGATTTTGCTCTGGTTAGTTAGTGTTATTTGAAAATTTGTGATTTTGTCTAGACAGGACCTGTGATTTTTACAGAAATTCTTAATTGCTTTCCCTCCACATTTTAGGAATATATCCAAGATGGCATTGATTGGGCAAAAGTTGATTTTGATGACAACCAAGATTGTCTTAATCTTTTTGAAAAGGTAAGGAAATCATTTGTAATGTTTCAGTTTCAGGGTGTTTTCCTTCTGTGGTTGGTATGGGAAATGATGTAGTTTTGACAAATGTAGTTACTGAAAGGAGCTGTAGAATTATCCTGCTATGATGTTTGTGATTCTGTACATATATCTTCTGTATGTTATGTTCCTAGTATGCTAATCATGCATATTGAATTCCTTTTTATTTCCATTTATTTTTCCTCATCGTTTTGATGAAGTTGAAGGTAGAAATTGTAAGAACGTCAAATAATTTAACTGAAATTTTGATGCTTGACCCCATTACACTTTCTTTTATTCTTTGCAGCATCAATGTACAAATGCATTCTTCCAATCTAATTTTAATTTTTTTTTTCAGAAACCTTTGGGATTATTGTCTCTGTTAGATGAGGAGTCCACTTTTCCAAATGGGACTGACTTCACATTTGCCAACAAGCTCAAGCAGCATGTGAAATCTAATCCTTGTTTCAGGGGAGAGCGAGAAAAAGCTTTCACTGTCTCTCATTTTGCAGGAGAGGTACTTACAACTTTCTAATTCATTAGTCATCAATTGCAGTATTCTTTTTCTTGAGTTTCAAAGGTGCTAACCTGCACCTCCAAGTTTTTCATTGTTCAAGTGTTGGTGTTGGGAATTGCCTTCAGTTTTTATTTATTCTGCTACATGACAATTTGACAGTTCCTCTTTGTTCCAAGCTCAGGTTACCTATGACACCACTGGATTTTTAGAGAAAAACAGAGACTTGTTGCACCTTGATTCAATTCAACTACTGTCCTCTTGCTCGTGCCACCTTCCTCGGATATTTGCATCAAATATGCTTAACCAATCTGAAAAGCTTGTTGTTGGTCCTTTGCATAAAGCTGGTGGCGCAGATTCTCAAAAGCTAAGTGTTGCAACAAAATTTAAGGTGAGGTCCTTTTCCAAATTTCAAGTTTTCTGGAGATTCAGTATGAACATTCTTAATTGTAACAAGTATGAATAGTTGAAAGAATATGCACATGCTAATAACTGATGTTTTCTTGATCTTTCTTTTTCATAGGGCGCCTGAGATGATTTTGATTTCTTTGTTGTGTTTATATTATTCCAGGACATGAAGTCCGTGCATGTCTTTTTAATTTAAATTGACATTGTTTAACTTATGAATTAAATTTCTTTTGTTGTGTTTTAGTCCTCATGTCAACCTTTTAGGTTGTATGAAAGAAAAATCTTGATCAATTCAGAGCTTATCCCAGTGATTAGCAGGTTCTTAAGACAAACAGCTGTGGAGGTTTCCATACTAGGGTTCAGATTAATGTTTCCAATTCAGTGTTCCTATGATATTATTTTCAATGAACTTACTCTGGTCAGAGATGAAATACTGATCAATTATTTGAATGCTTGGCTGATCTCTATGTGAATGTAAGATGTGGTTAGAGAAGTTTGAGAAACTAGCTATCTTCCTTAGAATAGAAATAAGTGTTTGTAGTTGTAATGTCAATTGCGGTCTGAATAAAAGTCATTTCTGAAGATTATAATTAATTTTTCATCTATTCCTCTTTTGGTGTTACTTTATGTAATATAGGGTCAACTATTCCAACTAATGCAACGTCTAGAGAGCACTACTCCCCACTTCATACGTTGTATAAAGCCCAATAATTCTCAGTCTCCTGGATCATATGAGCAAGGACTGGTTTTGCAGCAACTGAGATGTTGTGGAGTCCTAGAAGTTGTTCGCATATCACGGTCTGGCTTTCCAACAAGAATGTCTCACCAGAAGTTTGCCAGAAGGTAAATAGTAGGAAACAATTTTCTCTTCGTCAAAAGGAGAAGGCTTTCATTTTCTTTTCCCTTTTTGCACAGTTTTGACAGTGTGTACATAATCGTTAAGCATCTGATTCTTTACCTTTTTTCCACTTCGGGTTTTGTGTGTTTTTGTTTTGTTTTGCACTTTTCTCAGGTATGGTTTTCTTCTACTGGAGAATGTTGCCTCGCAAGATCCACTTAGTGTTTCAGTTGCAATTCTTCATCAGTTCAACATTTTGCCTGAGATGTATCAAGTTGGCTACACAAAATTGTTTTTCCGTACTGGGCAGGTATAATAAAAGATTATGGTTGTTTCATCGTGTGTGATTTACGCACTTTAAACTCTAAACCCCAAATTCAACTCGCTTGTAGAACTTTTTCTTTTTGAAATTCCGGTGTATCAAATAATTACCCTGCTATTTATTGTCTCTCTTGATAAGAAAAAAGTTCGGAAAACCCCATAGCATGCATCTTTCCTTGATCTTGATAAATTGATATTAATAATAATCAATGCAGATCGGGGCTCTTGAGGATACGAGAAATCGTACTCTTCATGGCATTTTACGTGTTCAAAGCTGCTTCAGAGGACATCAAGCTCGCCGTCACTTAAAGGAGCTTCAAAGAGGAATTGCTACCCTTCAGTCATGTATTGCTACCCCCTCTTTTCATTGCTTTGAAGTCATATTTTTGCAAAGTAAGAAACTGTCCACGCCTCATTTTTTTTATATCTCCTTACTACAGTTATCCGAGGAGAGAAAACCAGGAAAGAATATGCCGTCTTACTGCAGAGACATAGAGCCGCTATTGCTATACAGAAGCAGTATAAAGGAAGGAATTCTAGGAAAACATTCAAGAAAACTAGTGATGCATCAGTTGTGATACAATCAGGTAAGCATTCGAGTTTTCCCCCTCAAGTATAAACATGCAAGGCAACATAATGCCTCTGTGTTGAAACTTGAGTTCTTGAGCTTCTGGTTTCCTCAAGTCCGTACAATACCGAGGATGGAGATGTTTCTTTATTTCAACCACCGCTTAAGATATGTATCAAGTTGAATGCCCTCCGTGAGTGAGTTTAATAATTTGGTTTTGGATGCAAAAATTAGAAAGATATACAAGAAAGCTGGTTTAAGTTGGACATTTTTTTCTGCAAATTTATAGTGATTCAAAATTGTGTCGCTATTAATTGTACTTATAATTCGCTATTATTTTTGTGCTCTGTGCTGCAGTTATTCGTGGTTGGTTGGTCAGAAGATGCTCTGGCAATGTAGGATTACTGGCCTCTAAGGTAGGACAACCATCGTACAGTTTAACTCGTATAAACTTCACTTATGGTTTGATTTTTCATGCAATTCTTTATTAATATTTTCCAAATAGCATTCCCATGTTATATTGTTCGGATTCAGACACTAAAGGTTCATAAAATTTGATGCAGGCGAATGAGTCAGATGAGGTGCTGGTCAAGTCATCATTTCTTGCTGAACTACAGCGCCGAGTTCTTAGAGCCGAGGCTGCTCTCAGGGAGAAAGAAGAGGAAAATGACATCCTCCACCAACGGCTCCAACAATATGAAAGCCGCTGGTCCGAATACGAGCTAAAAATGAAGTCCATGGAAGAAGTGTGGCAGAAACAAATGAGGTCTTTACAATCCAGTCTCTCCATTGCAAAGAAGAGCTTAGCAGTTGACGATTCCCAGAGAAATTCCGATGCATCGGTTAACGCAAGTGATGACAGAGAGTTCAGCTGTGACACAGGCAGTAACCACAGGGTCCCCGAGAGCAATGGTTTTAGACCAACGGGTGCAGGTTTGAGCGTCATAAGCCGTCTAGCAGAGGAATTCGAGCAGAGGAGTCAAGTTTTCGGGGACGACGCCAAGTTCTTGGTGGAAGTAAAATCAGGTCAGGTCGAAGCAAACCTGAACCCAGACCGCGAACTCAGGAGGTTAAAGCATATGTTCGAAACATGGAAGAAGGATTACGCTGCGAGACTACGAGAAACAAAGGTCATGTTGAATAAACTCGGGAGCGAAGAAGGTGCCCTTGACAAGGTGAAAAAGATGTGGTGGGGCAGGAGGAACAGCACAAGGTACGCTTAAAAACCCATATCCATTTGCTTTCTGGTGTTCGTAGTTCCCATTAATTATTGCATATAGAATTTGAGAATCTTTTGTTATTGAAAAAGGCCCTCGAGCATACATAAGAATTTATATATGTATATTGTTTTTATTTAAAATCTATACTTTTCATGCCCACAAAGTTTGGTCTTTGTTTGTTGCAGAGAGCTTGTATTGTTATTGAATGGTTTCTTTTTTAGATGAAAATTAAAATAAAATTGCCGATGGTATAGCAAAGTTAGTAATAAGAGAGATTATTAGGTGAATTCTGTTCACCTGAACAACGTCATCCATGATCTAAACAATCAGAATCGTTCATTCTTAAATAATCATCTAATAATTACCCACCCACTAATTACATGTAGGAAAAAGATGATGATTCACTTGAAAAGAATTGAGACGAACAGTTCTGATTGATTGGAATCATGAAAGACGTGATGAATAGGATTCATCTAATAATTTTTCGAGTAATAGGGAGATTGTTCATTATTTTAGTTCGTCGATTTCGGTTCTTTCATTACTGATTAAGGATGTTGATAGTTGAGTTTGGTTGGTTGGTTGGGTTTAGTTTTGTTCTTTAGTTCTTTTTTGGGTTTTGAACGATTTTGTCTCAATTGTGTTTCTGTAATTATTGTCGTATGTTTTCATCTTTCAATTAAATGTAAGTTAGAAAAATAATTAAACGAGACATGATAAATTGATAATAATCCTTTATTTATTAGAAAAAAGTAAAACTATTTTTTTCAACCTATTTTTAAAATTATAATTCTTATACGTAGGTTGTAAATGAGACGAGACAGATTATGATTTATTTAAATTCGACTCGATTAAAATTTGGTTCGATAGACTTAGCTTGAGTTTTTAATGAGATGAATTCAGCTACTTGATATCCAATTCATAAAGTTGTGAGTTACTTGAAAATACAGTAAATTAAAATTTTTATTTCTTATAATTTAAAATATAAATTCTTAAACTTAGAACCCTAAAATATAAATCTTAAATATAAGTTTAAACCTAAAATTTTAAATCTTAAATTTTAATTCCAACGACATAAATCTTTAAACTTTAAACTAATATCATGCACTTTAAAATTAATAATTTTTAGTTTACACGACTTATGTATCAACTTTTTTTTTATAGAGTAGTGAATGAGACGTAATAAATAACGAGTTATTTAAGTCCAACATAATAAAAGATCAGTCAATACTTGACTCGATTGGATTCAAATCAAGCTTGAACTCATCTCGAGTTTTTAACGAGCTGAGTCGAACTGATATATTTTAGACTTGTTAAAAATTATTCAAGCTCGAACTCGACTTGAAATATTAACGAATCGATTTGAGTTCAACATTATTCAAGCTCGACTCGGCTCGTTTACACCCCTAAATTTATACGTAATCTAATGATATATCTATGTCTATTTATTTAATAGAAAATAAGAATCATAATAATATATGAAATTGAGATTAAAAGCACTAAATAGAGATTGGTTCATTTAAATACTCTCGATTTAGAACACTACCTTTGTTTACATTTCTAAGAGTGATTTACTGATTTACTTTTCCTCATTTGTTAAAGCCACCTAGAAAGTGACTTCTCCATCATCTAGTCTCTGTGAGATTGCTTGTTGAAGAAACTTGAAAGCTTTCTTATAATTCAAGAATCCCATGAACCAGATATCGAAACCATCCACCGTCACGATTTCGATATACTTTTGAGATGAATTCTTCATGTTTTCACTCTGGTTAACCCCTTTTATTTTCTCGACCGGAATCGAAACCTTGTAATGGACTCTGAGGAATTCTCCATTACCACAAGGTGTTTTGATTGCTCTGTCACTGCAAAAGGCTAGCTTTTTAGATGATATGAAAAGCAAACCAGCAATAGGGCCTGCTGTTGTTGATAAATAACATTGACAAGCCTTCAACAGCTTCTCCCCTTCTCTAAAACTAAATAATTTCTTGAAAATCTTCTCCAATCCTCCTACTTGAAGAATCCTTGCACCTAAACTCAACTTTCCTTTCACTGTTTCACTGATCTTTGACCCCAATCTCACTGCAGTTTCGAATCGTAAACGTTAGCTTGTGTCTCAAGGTATTTATGACAGACATGATGAACAAGGATTTATGAATTCATACCGTGTTCTCGGACTCCATGGGCGAAAGTGTCAGCTTTCTTACCTAGCAAGTTCATCCTTTTAAGAACAAAGTTCCCTTTGCCTGCAAGTTCAAACACTTTCCCATTAGAAAATGAAACAACTTTACCATGAAATTCACATATCCTACCATTAGGAAATATTGGAAGGGAGACCTACTTTTTGCAGACCCTTGGGATGAAATGTGGTATTTGCCAGTAGCATCAGGTAAGCATAGCCTTGATGTTCTCCCCTCGGCTCCGTATGTTGTCGATTCGATTGGAACTCCGATAACATGTTGAAGCTGATTGTTCATTATTTCTTAAAACGAAATGGAATTCAATGACTACAAGCTGTTAGATTGAATGTTTCTTCAGGTTGTGGTGAATCTGGTTTTGTGGCAGATGGTATGTATATAAAGGGGGGATACAGGTGGAAGTTGAATACGACATTTTTGCTGCTTTAATCACTGAGCTCTGCACTTGGAAAAGATGAAATCTAAAAGAAAAAAGGTTAAAAGATGGTTTGGTTTCTTTAAAGGAAAAAGTTCTAATTATTAATGAAGTCCTCCGACGCGTTAAATGTGGTCCTATACAAATATATATTCATATCCAAAATGTATCGAACACGAAAAGCTAAAATACTCTCGTATAGGGTGTAAATAAATTGTGCTTGAACAAATAAGGTTTTGTTTGTGTCCATTTATTTTTTTTAAACGTGTTCATATTTGGTTCGAATGAACTGGACTTGAATAAATAAGGTTGTGTTTGTAATTATTTATTTATTTATTTTATGTTTAAGTTTTTTTAAAGGTGTTCGTGTTTGGTTGATTTGATGTTAACAAACATGTTCGATTAAAGTTCGTTTATATGTTTGTCGACATGTTCGTTGAGGAATATGATGAAATTATATCATTAGTCTTTAAATTCCTCAAGCTTCATAGTTTGAACTTTAACGTTCACTATGTATTCAATTCAGTCTCACCTTCATAAATATATATATATATATATATATATATAAAAAAGAGAAGCAGTTAAACGAGCCAATATATAACCTTATAAACGAGTTTTCAAACAAATTTGTTTGTAAACATAAACAAACGAATATTATACGAATGGTTCGCAAACCGTTCATCGAAGACTTTGTTCATTTACGCAAGCTCTAGTGACGAGCTATTAGAAACCACCTGAAAGTTTAAAAGAGGGGCAAAGGAACTAATTTAACTTGGTTTAAATTAATTAACTTTTCATGAAATATTTGGCAAAAGCAGAATGTTTGCAGATGAGAAGTGCAGTTTCAAAGGAGACAACCTTCTAAAGATGTGATTTTAAAACTTTCTGAGTTGACATTGTAGCTTTGTGGTGTCTGTCACTCCATTACTAAGAAAGAAGAGGCAAAGAAAGATTCACCTCAACCAACAAAAACTGCATACTAAAATGATAATACATGCAGCTTGCCTAATAACCCGAGGTCGAGTTTATTTCGGTTCATGTAATTATCTTTAAGAAATAACCTCCGATAAATACAAGTTTCGAATCTTACTGATTTTAATCTCTTCTTTTATCTTTAAAATGGGGTCTCTTTGTATACACATGATAATGAAGTGAGAGTGATTTCACAGTCAGTGATGCTGAGGAATTATTGAGAGAATGTAATCCAGGACCAGGACCAGGACCAGCATCTTTCCTTTACAATAATGAAATTTGTTGGTTGGAGAGCACTAGTGATTCTCTCCAAAGTTGTAGGGTATTATTTGGGTTAGATTCTTTGTTTTAGAAAATATAAATGTTGGTATTTTATAATTGTTTTTTACAATACTTTTTAAAGATAAATATTGGTTAAGTAATGACTTCATTTGCTTTGCACTTTTGTAGCTCTCTTTTCTCTACTTGAAGTTGAATTCATTAAAATATCAAATGAACCAACAGAATTAAAATTAAATAGCTATATAAGAGAGTGCTGGTCTTAACCCCTTATCGATGTCTCGAAAAAAATTTAAACTTTTTCAATTTGTAACTTGACTCGGTACAAAA
The DNA here is from genome assembly GCA_035048815.1 of Abelmoschus esculentus. Classification (NCBI taxonomy): domain Eukaryota; kingdom Viridiplantae; phylum Streptophyta; class Magnoliopsida; order Malvales; family Malvaceae; genus Abelmoschus; species Abelmoschus esculentus. The sequence continues at coordinate 1,164,685 of JAUCBN010000031.1, read as the reverse complement.
AAATAGTTAAAACCCAACAATTAATTGATCTGGTGAGATGAGACACTAGATCCCTTAAACAAAGTCAGATGTTCAAATCGTAACATTATGAACAAAACATAGAATATATCAACCAATAGATTCGATTCCGGTGGTTATAAATAAAAATATAGCCAAAACCTTCATTTTCTTTCCTTTTGTTTCCATCATCAGTCGATGGATCTTTAAGAACTCAGAAACATATAATTGGGAAGGGGTGATAAAGGTGGCATCCATAAAGAAACCCTCTTTTGAAAAGGGGATGGAACACGGTTTCATTGGTCAAAGAAAATGAACCCAATATGTTCATATGCTTACCTGGAAATGAATGGGCAGTAGGCCATGCAAGACCTCATCCCACCTGCTTTTTCCAATGACCAAATCAGCAACCAAGACTATGATATAATGAAGCTTTTGCTTAACACAAAAGGAACAAAAGAACGAAGGAAATTCAAGGAAAACATACCATGGAATGACTTTGTACTTTAATGTTCTTTGCAGCATTAAAACTGCCACATCAGGGACATTCCTCACATGGCAAATGGATTCAATAAAGTTGTTGCTAGGACGGCAAATGGTTGTCGGGTGTCGAGGGATCATGTCTCCGTACGATTCTCTAAATCGTGTGAACCACTTACGAGACCTTCCCCACACTCTCTCAAGGGTTGGGAGACAAAATCCGAAAGCTAAACACACACAAGTATCCCCAAAACACAATACTCAATCTAACATGTCCCTGAGAACATAAATTATTTTTGCAATCAATCAATGACAGCTTTGATGCTAACAGTATAGCCATTGTAAAAAGAAGTTACCAACTGCACTTGTATTCAATTTGCAGAGGTTGATTTCCCAGGAAGAATGTACTTTTCACTACAAATTGAACTGTAAACAGAAACCATAACTGAAAAAACCTATTGTCCTCGCATGTTCCTGTATATATATATACACACACAAATATATATAGGCTTTTCTTATTAGCGAAATATATTAAATGATGTTTCTTTTTACAGCTTATGCCATAGAATCTCTAAGCATTGACTAGTTCTAATGCTTCAATAGGAAAGGGAAGAAAACATAGTTGCAAATATGCTGTCCTACCCATTAATCTGCCACATTTAACATTTGCCTATTCCAAAGTTGCCTACATACATAGTACATGTAAATCTTCTACCTATGGCTTATTTAGATATTAAACAAATTACACATACAGCTTGTGTTTGCAAATAAGCTGATATTATTCAGGCTAGAATAGAAAAAACCAGCATCCCAATATCCGCACAAGTGGGTAGTATCTTATCCTTTATCTATTTGGCAGATAAACATCATATTACCTATGAGCGGTTGTATGCGGCATTGGGTATGTTACAGGAACCATGTTCATTGGTGCACCAGGAATTGCGACTCCGTAACCCATATGTGTCGGAGCAGGAAGATTAACTGGCCTGCCAACTGCAGAGACAAGGGGACCTCCTAGTGGTTGCCCTATAGTTGTAGTACCATACATGCCAACAGCAGGTGGTGAAGAGGGATGTTGAGAGGGCTGTTTGGCTGACTTTCCCGATGAAACTCCGGCTGCTGCACCATTTGGTTGACCAGTGATCGGTTCTTGGGGTGCAGAAATGTCTCTGTTGCCAACACTGGTAATATCATGGATGCTAGATCGCCTCCTATCTTTGTTCATGGAGTTCAATCGAATGAAATATTTCTGTGCATGGCTTGCAACTTGTGTTGGCGTTCTTGTGACCACAAAATTCCGAGATATGCTTCGCCAGTCACCTTTCCCATATTTTTCCAAACCAAGAAGAAATAACCTGTTTTTCAAGATAAAAGGATAGGGTGACTAAACGTACATTTAAAAATGTAATATTACGAGCCCTAAACAAACTACAGATTGTGGTTATGGACATTTCCTCTAGGCTAGGAGAAGGCACTGTAGACCAAAATAAGATAAAAAAAAAAAAAAAAAAAGCTCTGTGATGATCATATTCAGGGGTACTAATTCATCAAGAGAAAGGATATTAAAACATCCAAAAAGAACTGTCTCAACACCCTTAGCTCTTCTAGCCACTTGTCTTTTCAAGTATTCTGATTATTTACACACAGTCGATTATTGTGCAAATTTGGACACACCAAAATATGTTTTAGTGCTTAAGCACAAACAAAATCTACTTCACATAGGAACCATCAAATGAAATCATATGTGAACACTTACAGGTATAATGTATCACAAATGTCAAAATATATAAACTACTTCACAGAAACATGACTATAATGTTTTCATTCCATTTCCTTCTTAGTTTAGGCAGAAATGAACTTGTTTATATTTGTACACGGTTACCATAATGCACTAGTTCAACTATAAGAGTGGACAACTAGTTCAAGTATGAGGAAGTTTGGAAAAAACTACATGAACAGTCACTAAATCTACATGTTTAGTTCGCTTAGCTCACAAAACTTCAATCTGTCCCAATTTGGTCACATGACCTTCTAGATTCCATACAATACAGTCACCTTAATAAATTTTCCTCAAATAAATGAGGAAATGAAGGCATGATAACTATTTAAGCCATCATGCTATTTGGAAAACGAAAATGAACAAGCTGCAACAACCAGCAAGATCTCTCTTCCACATGGTAACACTGAAATTCTCTTTTCCCTTCAGTTGTTTCACATCATTTCAGGATATAGTAATCATCTATTGGCTTTCCACAGATATCTAGATCATCTCAATAAAGCACACAGGTAAAACCTTAAATAAGAAAGTCATGTAGAAGATCTGAATTCTGAGCTTCCTAACAAGTAACCAACAACAATCATCAGAGAGACCTTTCACCAGATGAAAGAAATCTTGGAAACTCTCTCGTGAAATAAGAAACGAAGATTCTAAATATGAACAGGATATGGGATTCTGATACAATTAAACCTTAACAAATGAAAGTAGTTACTAAATATAAAGAGAAAAAAAAAACGAACAGAATTTAGACAGAGCAAAATAAAAGTCAATCAAGATACTTTCTAAAGGTGTGCATAGTTAATCCAAATGAAAAACAGAAAATAAAAATTTTTAAACCACTTCACCTGTGTTCATCCTCCGTCCAAGCAATTCCCTTGCGACGTTCCTGGTCTGACTTTGAGTTTTTACTGCCATGATTTGAATCAATGTTACAATGCCCTAAATGGATGCTTCCCTTCTTACCAGTTCCTTCATCGCTGGCATGGCTGGCTAAACGCTCAGAAGAAGAATTATACAGCGGGAGCGGCACATAACCAGATACAATTTGATTAACATCGTCCTCCAGTAGCTCATAGTGTTCTTTAATCTCTTCCAAAGTTTTCCCAGGTACGTCAGCTGCAATTTTCTCCCACCGATCCAAAGAGTCCTCGGGATAAGTTGCAAGGGCATTCTCAAACGCCTTATCTTGCTCCCTACTCCACTCGGAGCTGTTACTGGCCTCATCCACAGTCATCTAGGCTTGTCTAAATCCACTATCAAGATTGTCACCAAGGAAGAAAGAAATGATTTCCACTAAACTGCTAGATAAGGATGGTCTGTAATCGATACCATAGATTTTCAACAATAGTGGGCTTCACTAACAACAGATCTAATGGTATACTTAAATTATGGAGAAGCAGAGATGCCGTGGAAAAGAGAGTAAATAGACCCAGAAAAGATCAAGCAAGTTTAACCAGATATGAAGTCCAATAAAATTCAGGAGGCACCAGTGGAGTATATGAAGAATCAAATAATGATTTGCTCCACCATTCAAAAAATGGAATCTTGTAAATTGCTGACCTATTTGATGAATGAAAAGGCAACAAAATTCTGTTAGACGTCAGAAATACCTTAAAACCATAAATGACAATTTCACATCATTATCAAAAGGAAATTAATGCACGGTGAATTCAACACTAAGATAATTAGGGTTTTTTTATTGTGAAATCTATGAAAGGGGCAATGCAAAATCCTGAAAAGTAATTCAAGTAGCTATTTCTAATTTGAACAAACCTACTTGAATTGAAAACAACAGTTTTAACAGCACAGGCCCACATGAAATTTATCTCACTCTGTTAAATTACCCCAAACAATCTTTTCAATGTTAATTAAGGTTTTTCTATCCTGGTTGATTGGCAAGAAGAATCAACTAAAATACACATGCACTTAACAGTTTAAACCTTAGTGGTAATTATAAAGGTAATACTTTTAGGTTCAAAACAGAACAAAAATATAAGTGAAAGACTCAAACTACAAGTTGCATTTTCAGAAATTTTAAAGTTTCATGGTCATTTAGAAGTTTGTGTTTACAGTTTGGGAATTAGCGCAATTGATTCATACATAAAAAGGAAATGTATTTTGCAATTCAAAACTGAACATTTACAATTAGAAGTTACAACCCTACAAAAATCAGTATTTTCATGTGAAATTAACAAAAAAAGAGAGCATATTTTGAAACTTAAAGCAATGAGCAAAATAATTTTGGATGCTAGCCATAATTAGCAAACAACCATCCTGAAAAAAAAGTACTTCTGGACCTCTGGTAACATAAAAAAAAAAAAAAAAAAAGTTCAAACACAGCTACCAAGGTTTCATATAAAAAATAATCTGATTTCTAATATCTAAACTTCTCATTGAAAATGATTACCCAATATTCCTATCAGCTTAAGTTCATATAAAATGTCCACAAAAACTGCAGAAAACGCTACTACCAGTGTCACTATCAACATTCTGATACTCTAACCGACGTTAAAATTAAAAAAAATAAAAGTATTAAAACATCATAAAATCAAACTTTTACCAAACCCAAAAACTCAAAATCATGAGTTTTTGTTAAAAAAAAAAAGGAGTAAAATTTCTTTAAGTTGTAATTCGACCGAGTGAAATTAGGACTCGGTAATTATAACAAACAGTTGGTATGCAGAAACTTTTTAAAAAGAGAAACGGGATACAAGTTGAAAACTGAAAAAGCAAGAATTGTAAATGGATGTTGATGCCTGATGGCTGATGGGATACCCTGAGGATTCACAAGTTGCAGGATGGGTCAATTGATATTTGATTGATACCTCACTCCAACGACTAATTTGCTTAGAACTAATACGACACAGCTGAGGATTGAAAAGCGCCGAAACCCTTCGTCCAACTTGCCCACTCCAATCTGAAATTTCCAGACGTTTAGGATTTATATATTTTCTCAGAGAAAAAAAAAAAGATTATGGATAAAAAAATATTTTTTTAATAAATAATTTATAGTATATAAATCATTAATGCATGACGACTATTAACTAAATTATAAAATAAATGTTGAAATTATATTTAAAATATTTTTAATTAAAATAAGTGTTTAAATTTTTATTATAGTTAAAATAAGTATTTAAAATATTTTTAACTAAAATAAGCGTTTAAAATTTTATTTTTGATTTATTTTAAATTTAAGATATTTACTTGAACATTTATTTTAACCAATTTTAGATATGTATTTTAATAAAAAATATTTTAGATACTTACTAAAAAAATATATAATTTAAATATTTATCTTATAATTAAATAAAAATATTTGATAAATTATTACCTATTTGGTATTTCACTTATTTTTTATATATTTTTATTAATTTAATTGTTCTTTTAAAAATAATACTTCACATTATATTTTATTTTTAATTTTATGTTTATAGTTAAAAGTTAATGATAAAATTGACGTTTTATTTTTTATTTTTTTTCACCCATTAAAGATTTAAATTGTAATCATGTTATATTTATCACAATTATAAATATAATAATTTTTAACAATAGAACATTAAAATAAAAATAAAAATAAAAACAAAATATTAAATATTATTTTATAAAATAATTAAAATAAAAAATAGTAATACATTGATTTGGACTTCCGACATGGAAATGACTTGTTTTTGGATTTTGCCTCGGACATTTCTGGATAAAATGTCTACAGACAAAGACTAAGTTGTCGTGTAAGAAGTAAATGAGAAAACAACCGGGGTCACGTGTCCAACAAAGCATGCGCGGTGGTTCTTCTAAAAAAACAACGGTATAGAAACGGGAAAAATAATTATATAATTTTTTTATAAAAATTATTAAAAATTTTGTATATATTAAAATTTTTATATTTTTAAGAAATTAATATATTTTTTTTAATTTCTATAAAAAATTGGATATAGTAATTTTTAATATTTTTTAAATCGTCATTTTTAAAAAAAAAATTAATCTCGTCCTTAAAATTAACTTTTTTTAATTAGTATACTTTTTTTTTTCCTTTTAACTGTGTTTAAATAAATATTTTATAGTTTTACGAATAAAGAATAAAATCAAATCAAATTTTATTAAATTTAATAAACAATAAAATATTTTGAACAAATAATTTTTAATGAATATAGATTAAACATTACTTAACTTACAATTAGCTCCCTTGATGAAGACATCTGATTGAATTTATACTTCTTAAACAAAATTAATAATTATAAATACTAAATTAAATAATTAAACTAAATCGTGATAAAATTTAAACACATTAGTCATTGCCTCTATTATTATTTTTTCTGAGAGGTTTTATATAATTTCAATTACCTTATTTATTTATTTCAATTAACCCATAAAATTCTATTGATTAATACGATGAGGATGACCTTATCTAATAATTTCTCACAACAACAGATCTAAATGTAAACAGCAGGACTCCCTCCAAAGCCATCGGCTTCTTGTTTGTCAAATCCATGTCCAAAGTTTTCAACTTTTTTCGAAAGCTCTTCTCTTTGCTCCAATTTTAAGATCGGATCTCTTGTTTACATTCTATGGAACCCTAATATTTTTGATGACCCTTTTTCCAGATCTTTACGAGGAGTAGATCGCATTTTTCAGAACAAATTTCCGTCAACTTTTGGGCAGTTTCCGGATATGGGAAAAGTTTCAGCCATTGTATACATTACCGTGGCTCTTCTAGTACTCTTTCTAATCTCACATTCGCCTAAGAAACACTCCGGCCACAACCGACATCGCCGGCTAAAGCTCCGGTCTTCTTTCAGCTTCAGCAACCCCACTCGGCACGAGCCCGTGCCTTTTGATCCTATCGTCGCCGACATCGAGCGCCACCGTGAAGACCGACAATGGGAGAAGCAGTACTTGGAGCACAACCATCCGGAGTTTACAGATGACCACGCCCCGGCTCACGAGTCGCAGCCCGAGTGGGAGGATTTCATGGACGCCGAGGATTACTTGAATGACGAGGAAAAGTTCAACGTTACCAATAGGTTGATGGCATTACATTTAAATTCACTTTTAAGTTCATGTTTGTGCTTCTTTTGGTTATAAGAATGTTCTAAAGTTTGAACTTTGAAACTTCAATTAATGTTTTAGCTGCCAAATTTAGTTAAAAACGGATGCTTTATCAAGTCACGTGCTTAAAAACTTTGATTAATGCTACTACTAGATATCTTTGTTATTGTAAATAGTGAGATATGAGTAGGCTTCATTATTTTTGTAAATTACTTGTTTAATTAGTATATTGTGATGATTTGGTAGGTAATATAAATTGATAGTACCAGTGTATATGTTTGCATTGTGATGCGTTGTATATGTAAAACTTGCTCCAGTGTTTATATGCTCGTGGATGCATTGAGATTTGAGAGTAACAGTTTGATAGCTGTTGATCGAGTGGTGGTTTAATGTAATGAACAGGTTGGTATTGCTCTTTCCCAAGATTGATGTGAACCCAGCAGATGGTTTCGCGACTGAGAGCGAATTGACTGATTGGAACCTGGATCAAGCAGCAAAGGAAGTCTTGCACAGGTCTACGAGGGAGATGGAAACTCATGACAAGAACCATGATGGGTTTGTTTCATTTGCAGAGTATGAGCCTCCCAGTTGGGTGAAGAATGGTTAGTGGTTTATGCCATTAAAGTACTAAATTTTAATTCATCTAACGGTGCAAATCCTTTGTGCTTTTGCTATATCCATGATCTATTGAGAGATGATAGAGGCATGAAGCCGAAATATCCATGATCTGTTCTTTCCTTGTGTTCCTAGTGATAGAAACATTGAGACAGCCTTTATAACTATTATTTTGTGTTCCCTTTTTCAGACAACAATTCTTTTGGCTATGATATGGGCTGGTGGAAAGAGGAACATTTTAATGCATCAGATGCTGACAGTGATGGTTTATTGAATATAACTGAGTTCAATGAGTAAGTACTGAATTTTCCATCAAGTTTCCACTGATCCACTCGCAAAAGCGGCTATTTTAGTTTCATGAATTTCTTCTCCCATAATTTTTTTCTGGTTGGTGTTTTCCTAGCTTTCTCCATCCAGCTGATAGCAAAAACCCAAAGCTGCTTAACTGGTTATGCAAAGAGGAAGTAAGGTAACCTGAGTTTTATTTCCTTTTCTTTTTTCCCAAAGGCTATTATATATATATATATATATATATATATATATATATATATATATATATATAAAGGAACCAACTCGTGCTTCTTGTTTCTTTTAGGGAAAGAGATACAGACAAGGATGGAAAGGTTAACTTTGAGGAATTTTTTCATGGACTCTTTGATTTGGTAAGAAACTATGATGAAGAAGATCATAACTCTTCCCATCCATCTCATGACTCATTGGAGTCCCCGGCTAAACAGTTGTTTAGCCAGCTTGATAAAGATGGTGACAGGTACTTGTATACATTTTATGTTTAGTGTCATGGTTGTATCTGAGAAGTTTCTTGCTTGGATGGTTAAATAAATCTACGGTGCTTCTTATTAACAGACTCTTGCCCGCTGAAGAACTACTACCGATAATTGGGAAAATTCATCCATCAGAGCGGTACTATGCAAAACAACAAGCGGATTACACCATAACACAGGTACTATGACACCAAAGACTTGAGCAGTATAAGACATGGATGTATGAATTTTTCCGACATTCTATTATATTCTTTATATCTGATTCTAGGTCTAGGACTCACCTTTTTATTAGACGTATGTTGCTGATCCCATGTATTGCAATTAGACATGTAATAGTGTTCAAATCCTTAGACTTCCTTTTGTGTTACTAAAAATTTGTTTCTTTGATTGCAAGGGGATTCTGATAAAGATGGTCGGTTAAGCTTAATTGAGATGGTCGAGAACCCATGTGTTTTATAGTGCCATCTTCAGTGAAGATGAAGATGACTATGAATATCACGACGAGTTCCGATAAATGCTAATTTCATTGATCCTTAAACAGTTATATAGGTGCATTACTTGTATTGAAGTCTTTGTTTCTGTCTGTTTTGTGTTTTTTTTAATGGATCTGTTTTCACTGTAACTTTGCAGGACACAGAAACAGCAATAGGATTCAACCATTCACTTACTTTTCTTAAGAGCTTGGGGTTTGTCATGATTGAAAACCCTCACAAAATATGAAGCTATTAGTTATTGTTTTATTAATTAATGTATGAATTGCCTTCCATCTTTAGCCCATTGGATCACTCTCTCAACTTCATCTTCCTCATCATCTTCGCCGTCCGAATTTTTGAGGCCGATGCGAACTTCATTAGTAGTAGATGCAACAGTAGGATTAGAAGAAGATGAAGACAAGGACACCTTGAGGGCAGCGAATCGTGAGGAGAGATCATCGCCCAGAACAGCCTTCAATTCCTCGTCGACATGATCAGCAACAACCACCTTTGATACTTGCTCCCTTTCTCTCTTCTTCTTTTTGCTCCAGTTGCGGTTTCTGTGGATGTGGTGGTGGCGATGCCGATGATTGTTCTGTTGTGAACTGGAAGAGGAAGGTTGGGATCGGAGAACTTGGAATCGACGAGTGAGATCCGGATCGAGGTAATCGGGAGCAACACGGGACTTATGGCTGTCGACAGAGATTTCTAGGAGCATCTCATCCTGCACCGATCGCAACGGCTGCCCCACCGCAACAGCTGCTCATCCTGCACCGATCGCAACAGCTGCCCCACCGCATCAATCTCCGCCGTCGCGGCGGAGCTCTTCTTTCTGCTGCTCATTTTTCCCCCACTTTCCGTAAAACTTGGCCTCTTCAGTCTTCCTTTATCCACTGATTATTAGTGTTCGTCTTAATAAAAAAAACATTTTCGTAATCTTGACAAAAGAAATGCAAAGTCTAGCTTAATCAAAGTAAAAATTCCTGGAGCTCAAATTGAATATTTTCAATTAGATCGTAGCTTTGCTTAATTCAAAAAAAAATCTTTGAAATTATTGAACATCTCACGCTGCATTTGATTCTTAAGAAATACATCTCTTCAAAAGTAAAATTGGCAGGTCTTAAACCGACCAAATTGAACCAATAGAAACATCAATTTGAAGTACAAATTCAACCCAGAATGCTAAATGGTGATATCCATGAAAACCAAACTGATTTCAAACTGGGGGGGTGGGGGGTTAGATTCTCACCCCACAGTCAATCCAAATCCAAATTTGTAATCTTTCTTCCTATGATCTATCTGCAAAAACACAACACCAGCGGAAAAACGTTACGGATCCGATCGACCAGAGAGAAAGATTTACAGAAAGGACTAAACAAGATATCAAAACAGCTAAAAAAGTCTCTTTTATCTTACCTCTGCTGAGAGAATAAAGTTCAAGCCCATGTTTAATCGCTCTTCCAGATATGAAGTCGTGCACCCATTCGAATCAATCTTTCCTCTCAAACGACACTGAAAATTTGAAAAAAATGATTGATCAGAATGATGGTACAGTTAAAATCGACAAAAACTGCATGCTAGAGCCGATTGACGTATAGAGGAAATTCGGATATTCGTAAAACAATGTAAATGTAATTTATAGGAATGCAGAGAACATTAACGAACATGTAGCACCCAAACGTTTACCTGTCTAAGGATGTAATCGTAGCCAACACTTGCAGTTACATCTCTTGACAAATAGTTATACATGAAATCCGACGCAAGAGAAACCTTGATAGAAATAAAATATTCGTAAGAATTAATAGGAAACAGATTGCAGTATTATTAGAAGAGAGAAGTGGTCTTACCTTATCAGATACCTTCTGAACATAGCTCAAAGCAACAATTCCGGTATTTGCAACTTGCCCCGTGGCAACCTGGAGCCAAAGAGAGCTTCGGTTGGTACCATGTGCATAGAGCAAACAGATGATATTTCTAATATAAACATTTCAATTCCACATCTCGGCAGGGATAAGGTGGGAAAACATTAGGGAGAAGCAAATTAATTAATATTTAAGGATAAAAACTCAGATTTGGAAGAAGCATTGCCATCAAATATATGGACCCGACTAACAGTGTTTTTGAACATCTAAAACCTTCATGGAACTTGAACCCTAACCAGAATCTTCTTTTGTATCTATAACACACATGCTCACTTGGGGTCATCAAAATTTGACCTAGAAGTTAAATGTGCTAAAAATTAATGCACATTCAGTTTTACCACCAGAAAGGTAGCATTGTACCATGAAATTGATTCCAATGACTTTGTTTGCCCAAAAGGACATTGAGAAGACGGGAAGTCCCAATTCTCACAACTAGGCACCCTGTTTAGAAGTTTGGTTAGTGATCTAAAATCTAAACTTACACCCCTACTTTTGTAACATGTCTAGAAACATATTTAGAAGTAATGGATTGCACCGACCATTGGACAAATAAACATGACAAGCCAATGATAAAGGAATAATTACATTACCATCTTATCTGTTTCATATCGGGCAGCATAACCAATGCCAGACTTCCGGTGCTGACCGGCCCAAAATACTTCACCCCCTAAGGACAAATGTGGTGTCACACTCTGCACAAATATGGCTTAGATTCAGTATATTAATAAAAACAAACAGAAATCATAACCACAGAGGTAGTGGATTCAACAGAATACTGACAAATAACCTATGCAATGCTTCTTTAGAACAGGAAAAAGAATGCACAATGCAGAATGTCTAGGTTGCATATATCATTAAACTACAGCAATACAAGAAAAATTACAATTCCACAGTATTGTGTCTACGTACAGTACAAGTGATTTTTCTGGGTATCATCCAATAACTTGTTAATTATGGTACATTATGAAACCTCAACTGAATTCAAAATTTTAATGTCTTAAGATGATTTACCTGGATATAACTAGCACCGAACAAGGCACCATTTCCCATTTGGAACTGAGATCTGAAGTCTTTTCCCTTTACAAGGAAAAAAAAAAGTCAAAAACTGAAAGACAAACTCATATTTCATTGCAGCAAGTCCAAGCCACCACATAAATTTTGTTTACAAGCACAAAAATAATGATGACCACCCCCCAAAAAAAAAAAGAAAAAAAAAAGAATTTCAAGTATGACACTTGATGATGGCACAAAAAAATATACACGGAAGAAAGCCAACCAGCAACCAGGCAAGATATAATACAGTTTAAGAGTGACTGACCTTGTAATCAAAGTTGAACATGCCATGGGACATATGAGGCTCATTTGTAAGCTGAAACAGGAAACAAGAAACTCTCAACGTGTTTGCACACACAAAAAACATATAATCTGCAATTAAACAGGAAATGCAAAAGACTAAATGATATATGAAAACATGATTTACCTGAGCATTAGCCTTCACAGTAAGATAGTCTGTCAAATCCCATTTCACTCTTGCATTGAGTCTACCATCAGTCAGCACCCTCCCAATAAGCATCAACTAAAAGACCATAATTGATCCCATTTTTAACTTCATTTATTAGGATAAAAAAATGAGAACTAGAGGGTGAATCGGAAGAGTAGAGATAATGAGAGAAGCCACCTACATTCGGGTCAATGAAGTTGGCACCAAACTCATAGTGAGCAGTAGGAATTTTAATGGTTTCGGTAGATTGAGAAGGAATTTCTGTTGGTCCCATAACGACACTGAGAAATGATCGGGAACAAACAGGTAGCAGAATCAATTAAGATCAAAGAGAAAAAGACTCATGAAAATAATAGTAATAATAAATAAAGAAAAGAATATAGAAGAAGCTGAAGCTACCTGTGACTGAGTGAGAATTTCTGATTTAGTCCTTTGGTGAAATCAAATCACAATCCTTCAAAAGTTTCAGGCTTCAGAGACACTGTCAGACATTTTCAAGCAATAAATATTAACTTTTCATCAAAATAAGAACAAACCTTAACCACTTTTTGATAACATTCTTCTTTCTCTACCGTAACATTGCTAAAGATGCATTATAGTACCCTAGAATCCCAATATGTATCAGAAGACACAACAGAACAGGACACCAAACATGTAAAAGGTGCTGAAGAAAATACGCCACTAGAGAAAGATATCGAACACACATTTCAAAGAACTAGATAAAGATCCAGAAAAAGAACCCTTAACTGAGCCTCAGGGACCTAACAACATTTTACCAAAAAATCTTAGTGTACTACTCTCACATTTTTGTCCCTCGTTACCAAACATTACTATCCATTGACCTTGCTCTTGTCGCACAGCAGCTTAACAAACTACTATATAATGCCACGTTGAAATTGGGTGTGTTATTAGTAGTCTACTTGTTCATTTTATGAAACCCAAAGACAATGCTATCACATGGTTTAAGAAGCAATTTCTTTCATAAAAAATTCACATAAAAATCAAAACCCCATCACTTTCACTAATCATAGCAACTAGGGTTCTAAGAAAAGGACTCAACCACCAAAAGCTAAATCTATATCCCCTCCTTTCAAGTGATTTCAACATCTCTATCCATAATGTTAAACCCCAGAAATTCCACATATACCTATAGATCAAGAAACGACCACCTAAGTTTCTCTTTTTTCTTTTATTTTCTTTAAAGAACGAAAAGAACAGCATCCATGACCTAAAGATACAGTTACAGTCAATAAAGAAAACCGATCGATATGAAATGAAGAGAGAAAAGAAAACTAACTTAGAGCTTCACGGTGGAGTTCTTCATAAGGAATAGGACAAGGAAGGTTCATGTAATCGGTTTTCTCGTCATGTTTGGTGTGAGCCGTGTGGGAAACATCGGCCGGAACCGCCGTAGCACCAGGAGGTACAAACCCCGCCATTTTTATCTCTTGTTTTCTGAAGAGGAATTTGGCGCAAAATCAAAACGGCGGCGAGAGTAAGGGTAAAGCGGAAGAACAAATGGGGAATGAGCAGCAAGGACTTGAGGGCTGAGGCAGTCGAGTAAGAATCGCTTATCATGGGTTTTAGCCAGGGTTTTATTTCTGGTCAAATTCTAGTTATGATACCTCAACTATACTTAAATTATAGATTTAAACCCCCAATATTTTTATTGTACCTAAAGATCATTTCGTTAATCTACATGGATAATAATATGTTAATTTTTAAAAAAATTAATAATTAAATCATTCAATTAAAATTTAAAAAAATATATATCACTTTTTTAGGTAATAATTAAGTCATTTAATTTTAAGTTTAGAAACAAATGTCATACGGTTAAAATTGTGACAAATAATTCATTTTATCATTAAAATAAAAATTGATATAATAATATTTTTAGTCCTTGAAATTTATACATTTTTTTAATTTGGGCCTAATTCAAAATGTTTTTACTTGAACATAAGCTTACCAACTTACATATTTATATTTGACATTGTAATGTGATGGACTAAATTGGTAAAAGTTGCAATGATTGTTCAGCTCGTTTTTTTCAACATACAATGACCATCTCAAAAGCACAGGGACTAAAATGCACTTCGTGCTATAGTACAGGGCCTATACAACCAAGTGTGATGTACATTCCTACAAGTATAAATATGTTTATTTTGGATTCCAGGGTAATGCAGGCAGCTCCAGCAACCAGCATTGTCCCTAAAACCTGATGAATATCAGCTTCCTTCAATGGATCCATCCTGGAATCAGGTTCATAGTTCGTTTCATACCAATCAGATGATAAATTCCAACAAATTGAAGGGACTAACTTGTCATTATTTTTTATGAAAGTATGTAATAAAATTTACATGTAAGATGAAGCAGTATACATACGATGGAACAAAATACAGATCCCAGGATAATAAAACAGACATCAACTAGCACAAGTAGCGTATATTAATAGACAAAGAAAGATAAACATTTAAGGGAAAAAGCGATGTAAGACCTTGAGACATGACTCGAGATGAAAACATCCATCGATGCCCAAAAGTAAGCTTAGACTAATCAGAACAAAATTTCCAGGACGGGTCTATCAGCTAGCAGTATATCGACGTTCCTCATTGACACCTCTTTTGAACAACCAAATGCTTGGATAATTTTACAGGGACTGCAGTATATAACTCGCTTTGATTACAAGAAGTAAGGAACTCCTGTCCTCGGCCCTCTCATCTGATTATTCTCTTCGGTTTCAGTGAAGAATTTTACTTCTCTCTCCTGAATAAATGCCGAAAATCATAAGAATCATGAACGGCATGTGTTTGTGGAAACGAGTACGTTTTATAACAAATACAAGTTTGGAACAATAATCGCTAGAAACAATCTCCAGTCATAATAAAAAGGAAAAGGTGCCAGAACTTTTATTATCTCACCATATTCTCATTGAAGCTCAATATAGAGGCTACATTCCCACAACGGTAACAATAATTTGGAGCAGACCACACCTGCAAAAATGAATAACCAAGAAATTCCATTAAGCTCTTAGTAAAGTTGAGATAAAAAGACAAAAGCAGAAAGTTTGGTCTTACTGTTACTAGGCCTTTATCCTGAAACATGTACTTAAGACCTTCTTGCACAAGTTGGTGAGCTCGGCAAACAAGATCAAGCTTGTTTATGTGGTTGAACTGTAATGGATGATGGGGTTATAAATATTATTTCAAAATGACAACATAACTATATATTTGAGATGAGATGTATTACCTCAGTTGTGACCCTGGACCCAAATAGCCAACCTGCTCCACGAGGACTGACTGCCCATGTTTCAATATCTTCAGGATCACTCCACATGAGATCACAGAATGGGCCTTCATGAGGGATTTCACAGTTACGGTCAATTAACCTTATCTGGATTAAAAGCAGATAACAGAAAAGAGCATCAACATCACATAACAAAATAACGAAACAAACAAGCAGCCGATACAATTATAGTCAAATAAGTTCCCAGGAGAAGTACTTTTTAAAGAAAATACTCAGAAATAGGTGGTTACTGACTAAAAGACAACCACCCCTTCTGGTTTAAAACCAAATATAATGCAACTGCACAAACAATTTAATTTTATACTTCATAAGACTTTGGAGTGGATGATAATTCACTGAAGCGAATATGGAGGATATTAATCCACGGACTAGATGGTTATGAAGTCAATAAAGGAAGATGCTGCAACAAAGCTACTAAAAGGACAAAAGCTGATCAATTAAATGCGAACTTCTAGGTATTAATGCAAATAAACATGCCACCCAGCCAGCCAAAAATGGAGAAAATAAGAAAAGCACCTGATCAATCGTCCGTATGTCAGGAGAAAGGCCACCATGTACACAAAGTACCTGCAAAATATAATATACAGAACTATTACAGGGGTGAAAATAAGGCGATTAGAAATAGATGGTTTATAGATAGAATGCTTACTGTCCCATCTATAATTGCTGAAAGTGTAAGATAGTCAAAAACATCTGTACAATACCGCCATGCATTAGCATTTCCGTACTTTCTCTGGCACTCATCATAGAATCCGTAAACCTAGTAAAAATTGTGTACATCTTAAAATGTCAACCCTGACCTCAGATTCAGTAAGTTACTCTCAAACTAAAAGGCATTCAATCCCTATTTTCCTCAAAAACAGAAAAAAATAAACATGGAGCTGTAAGCAGAAGACACTTGTAACAAACACAACAGAACATGCATGCATTTTATACAGTTTTTACAAGCATATTACAATGCGGTATAATTCAGAAGCAAACCTGAGTTAGCTGTCTGCTTTCATGGTTTCCTCGCAAAAGTGTGATATTAGCAGGGTACCTATGATTCAGGAAGAGGGGGGAAGATTGTAACTTCATATTTCAAACAAGAAATAGCATTGGTAAGCCTAACACTCAAAAAACAGAACCAGAAATTTAGTGTCCTTATCAAATGCATAGAAAAAGCAATAGCAGAAGCTATTCATGATATCTGCATCTTTAGTTTCTCAGGTATAAGTATGATACTGCATACAACACATAGTACCATCTTGCTGCAAAAAAACAACATGATACCATCAAAAGGATCTTTTTGTCTGAAGTAGGAAAAAATGATGATTCAAAAAAATATATAAGAATGAGAACTCGTTTTTGTTCCTATAAACTAAACTACAATCACGTATGATGGTTGTTGATTAACAATAATAGGATACACCTTGACCCAGGTGACCCAGGTACGTTTACATTAGAGGTCTGAGAACTGGGTTAGTAATCACATACATGATTGAAATAATGCACTCACATACATGATTGATAATCAGTAGATAAACCCAACAAAAACTAGGAGATGTTTATGCATGTATCCAGAGGGCGTACCTTGCCTTAAGAAGTAAAAGAATAGTGAAAACTTCAAGACTGTTATAACCTCGATCAACAAAATCTCCCTGTCAATTAGTTGCAATCAATACCATAACAGACATGGAAACCACATAGAATTTGCATAAAAGTTCCTATGCTTACTATATTACCATAAAAATGTAATTTGTATCCGGTACATGACCTCCAGTCTGAAAAAGCTTCATTAGATCATGAAACTGGCCATGGATATCACCACAGACAGTTACCGGACTGTTGACAGGTTGCACATTCGACTCCTCAATGAGGATTTCTTTTACCTATAACGTTTTACAACATAAGTATACAATGAACCGGGTTCAATTAATAATGACAACAAGAATAAACCTTCATAGAAAATAAAACTGCAAGTTGACATACAACAACCACCAGTTTACACCATTAAAATGAATAACACAAACTGCATTCCATTGGTTAATATAACAGGATATGCCTATGATTGGCTAAGGAAATGAAATCATGGGAAATGCAACACATTCCGGGTCTAGAAACTTTATTTTTATATAAAAAACATAGATGACGTTAGAATTCCAAGGAAAAACACGAACTTGACACTTTATTGCAATTCCTAATTCATTTCCAAATGGCTAGCTTCATTTTAACAAACGAAACAATCATTTTTCGAGTTCGTTCCAATTTCCGGATCACGAAACCGCGCAAACCCTAGTTTTACCAATCAAGATAAAAAATTAAAGAAAAATAAGGTAAACCAATTACCCTAGGAATAGAAAGGGGCATAAAACAAAAAGATATGGAAAAAGGGAAATACGTATTCGCAAAGAAGCTGAAGTTCGTCTTCCAAAAGATGTTGTCCTTCTTTAACCTTTGATATCCACTTATCCAAATCCATAGATTTCTTCCTCAGTTTTTGGATTTTGAATCCCTTTTCTTTCACGGAATTTTAAAACAAAATGAGGGAAATAAAGGAATCTGAATAAATATGAAAACTTTGGGTCTTCTCCCTGAATCTAGGGTTTTAACCACAGGTGGGAGATTGCGAGACGGTGGGAAAATTATTCAAATGACACTCTCTTTGTTTATTTATGTTGGTTAGCTTTTCACCCGCGTTTGGAAATTGGAATAGACAGGAATACTCTGTTTTTCTATTAATTATTCAAATTAAATCTTGTTAATTGTTTGTGTTTATTATTATTCGATGATTGGTAATAAAAAATGTTCTCACAAATTAATTTTATTTAAAAATTAAAATTTTAAACTCTAATCCATAAAATTTTAAATTTTAATATTTTTAAAATTCAAAATATAATTATAAAGTGTATGATATATTTTGTATGCATATAAAAATTATTAAAATTAAAATTAATATGCATAGCGTATAACCCTAAGTATATATATACAAATATATATATATATATACTATTATATATATACGATCATATCTGAAAAAAATATCATAAATCTTATATTAGAAACAAAAGAAATATATTATGATATATAAACGTTAATAATTTTAAATATATCTTTTAAGAAAATAATAATTTCGTAAGAAGTGATATCAAAATGATTCTTTAATTATACGATAACCGTGATAAATATCTTTAAAGAGAAAGATAATACCCGTGATATTATACATATAATTAAATTTATAAAAAAAACTTAGATTTAATTTAATTCAAATAAATTATAAAATAAAAATTATAAGTTTAAATAACTCAAAATTTTTACTAGAATATCCAACCCTAGTCGGTAGGGGGGGTAGGCCATTTGATTTGAGAATCAACTCAAGGACTATAACTCAGAAGTCGGGAAATTGAAATAATCCATTTGCTCAATGGCCATTATTGCTTCTTCATCATCTTCCTCTCTTACCTTCACTTCTTCTTCCCCTACCTTTCGACCCAAACTCTATACCCGTCCCTTCCCTCCTTCTGTCTTCTCAACCCCTCGTTTGACCCCGCTAAGAACACCCAACTCCTCCCTATCTCTCACTACCACGTCGGCGGCCGCCAAGGGCGGCGGAGAGAATGCCGTGCCCTCGAAAAAACCAAGAGAAAACAAGAAGGAAGTAGTCGAAGTAGAGGAAGTGGAGGTCGAGGAGGAACTGCCCTGGATTCAAGAGAAGGCATTGGACCTTGTTGAGTTCACCGGTTCCGTTTCTCAAGCCATCCCTGGACCCAGAGTTGGCACCAGCTCTTTGCCTTGGATTCTGGCTGTTCCTTTAGCGTACGCTGGTGTCACGTTTGTCATTGCTTTTGTCAAGACTGTTAAGAAATTCACTTCTCCCAGGCACAAGAGAAAGAAATTGGTCAGTTGGAATTGATTTTTTTTCAAAGTTGTCTATCTGGGTTTTGGAATTGAATTTGAATTTTCATGATTCTTCTATTGTTATGGACTAAGAGGGAATGGATTTTGGCTTTTCAGGTTAATAAAAATGCAGTACTTTGCAAATCAATCGATGGGTTGTTTCAGCAAGGAAGTGGTGCAGTTGATCAATCAGCAGTGCAAGGATTAGTGCAAAAGGTGAGACCCTTTTTGAAATTACCTCCTCAACCTATATACAAGTGGTTTACATCAGGGTTTTAAATTGCGGTTGAAGATATAACAGTTGGGGGTATGGTAGTTTCGGAGTGTACTAGTTGTGGACAAAAGAAAAATTGAACACACTGTTCGATTCTCACACTTGAGTTCGAGTGTCACATGTGTTATCTGTTCGGCTGTGTCCATATCCTTATGGAAAATTCTGTACTGTCTGTCGATTTCAACTCTCAAGAGACATGGTTCCTTTGGTTAGAATTTACATTCTTTAAGTAACCATGATGGTCTGTAGGAAGTAATTGATATGTTGATGGAGATTCTTACACACATGTGCGCATCATGAAGGCATTTTGTTGTTATTTTAATGTACAATATGCATGTCATTTGAGTGTTAATATTAACTGCTAATCCATATCCAGACAGGTTTTAGCAGGGAGGAGATTATGCGTAAGTACATAAGGTATTCTTTGAATGAGAAACCATGGGCTGCAGATTTGGTTGGTAGCTTAATCCAACTGAGGAAAGCTTCAATGCTTGATGATTCTCAAGTTGCTGAAATTTTAAATGAAATCTCAAGACGAATTGTGCGCGAAAAGGGTAACTTTTAGTTCTGCTGCTCCCTTTACTTGTTATTCGACATATTCATGCTCTAGTGATAATATATTAATATGTACTATGGTTTTCCTCTTTCTTTGTCTGGAACCTACTAACCTTGAATGATGGACAATATAGGTGATTGTGGTAGTAGCACTTTTTCGAAAATTAATTTCCGAAAATGCTGATATGTGCATTTCTCATTGCCTTGAAGTCATTCGATGTCTTCTCTGGCAACAGTGGTGATTTGAATTATTCTGATCATAAACGTGTTACTGATCTACTTTTAAGTGTGGTTTAAGATTCAAAGTTGCTTTCGTATCTTTTCCTCGGAGTGTTTTGTATCCGACACTGATAAATTTTCTTTACTGTTCAGGACCAGTTGTCATGGACATGTCAGGGTTTACAGAAAAAGGATTTAAGAGGAAACTTGCTGTGCAAGGCCTTTTTGGGAAGGTTTTATATCTGTCCGAGGTGTGTTGAACAGATAGCTTTGTATCATCGTTCCTAGTGCTCACCTTTTCTGTGGATTTTGTGTGCATTTCTTACTCAATTAGTATGTATGGTATGCATAGATTGTTTTTCGTCTATGATTTATATTTTATTCTATCCGCACTTGATAATAGCTACTCAAGTCTTGTTAAAAATATTTTGATGAACTGTTTCATGGTTTTGCGGGCTTATAGATGATGCATTACATGGTTGAATAATTTTTCATTTTTCTCTTGAAGTCTCACCCTCTAAATATATGAAAAAACTTTAAAATGAAATGATCATCCAAACAAGCATATCTCGTTTTCGTCGTCATCTATTCGAGTTTCTTTTCTTTTCTTTTCTTACATTCCGAGTGTTCATTTTACTTGTGTTTGTTTCTGAACTTATCCACAGGCTTAATCTGTGATATCTTTTTTCCCTTGTGCACAAGCTTAAATTGATTATGTTTTTTTCGGAAATTTTGTGCAGTTGCCAGAGTTCTGCTCAAAGGATAGCTCCTTGATCGTCAAGGAAATATTTGGGGTTACAGAGTAAGACTTATCTATTCCCATTTCCCACTCATTCCACATTGTAGTTCTCACAAAAATGATGGAAATGAACTGAAAATAAATACCAACAGATGCTGTGTTTCGTATTCTTTGCTTATCAAAACCGAAATCAAAGACATACAATATACTATACGAAATACTTAATCGTTCTCCCCCTCTTTTTCAGCGAGGACGTTGAAAAACTCCGGCTACACACTTTCTCCGAAGCCGGGGATATCGATTCACTCGAGAAGAAGATGGACAGTTCCGAATCAGAAGGTTCCAATGAGCATTCATCTAATGCTGCTTAATGCCATAATGACATTGCCATTGATCAAGAATTTATGTGCAGAGAAAATTATAGGGATTGCCTCAATAATTGTTAATGAGCAATGTTGTTCCGGGATTATTTATTTGTAGGTCCAAAATTTTGTTGAGTTGGCCCTTAGATGGTAAGCTCCAGTTGTATACTGTTGAAAATGAAAATTTCAAACTGGTCCCTTAAATTTGTTATTATATTTGTAATAATAGCTGTTATATAACTATAACAAAATTATTATTATAAAAAATAACTTATATAATAAGTAAATAATTTTAATACATCTGTTATTATTTATATTTGTAATATAATTTTATTATTTAAAATATGACCCCAATTACCGTCAAAATCCTTTTTAAAATTTTTTTAAATGAATGATTGTATCAAAATTATTATAAAAATTAAATATTAATTTTTAAATATATACTAAAGTTTATATATTTTTTATAATTTTTTTATATATTGAATTTCTTATATATTTTTAATAAATTTGATATATATTAAAGTTTTTATTTTTTATAATAAATTTGATATATATTAAAGTTAATATCAAAATTATTATGATATTTTTAATAATTTCTGGCTTGGCCTCAGTAATTCCAACTATTCTAAATCGAGAAATTATATTATGGGTTAGTCTTACCACGTTATTTATGGGACCAACCAATAAAAATTAACTACCTTATTATTTTTTAATTTTTTAAGTGAAGATTCACTTGAAAAAATTATAACATGTAAAAATTGATAAGATGGCTAATTTTTATTGGTTGGTCCATGAACACGTGGTCATGATATAATTTTCCCCCTAATTCCGTCTACTAAGCAAACAAAACAAGTTTCCTGGGCGGACAAAACAAAGCAAGCTCCTGGCATTGAATCGTCCTTGTATGGTATGCTTTAGGCTTTTAAAATCGGCTTTGTTCCCATTTCCGGTTCCCAGATTGTTGTTCAGAAACTGAAAAATGTCGGTATCAATCACCAAACCTTCAATCTCTGCTTCAATCCACATCCCAAGGCCTCGTAAACCATCGTTTTCGTTTTCACAAGTGAAAATCCGATGCGAGTCTTTAGATTCAGCCTCGAAGATCGACGCCAAAAAAACGCCGCAACCCACATCGTTATCGGCGGCCGGGAAGCTGATGGAGTCGGATACCAAAAACGGGTCATACCCAGGTGGGATGGGTCCCTTCACGGGCAGAGACCCAAATGTGAAGAAACCGGAGTGGCTGAGGCAGAAAGCTCCTCAAGGCGAGAGGTTTGACGAGGTTAAACAATCCCTCTCTCGCTTGAAACTCAATACTGTTTGTGAAGAAGCTCAGTGCCCTAACATTGGAGAGGTAATTTCCCTTTTTCTTCTGTTATTTAAAACTCTTGTTTTTGCTATTAATTAAGAAGGGTTTTTGAAGTGATCAATTCTGTTGGACAGTGTTGGAATGGAGGTGGAGATGGCATTGCAACAGCAACAATAATGGTACTTGGGGACACTTGCACTCGAGGTTGTCGATTTTGCGCTGTTAAAACCAGTAGGAACCCGGCGCCGCCTGACCCGATGGAGCCGGAGAATACGGCTCAGGCAATTGCCAGTTGGGGGTAAGCTTTGTCTTGTTTAGCTTCTGTTGTTTAACAATGATTGTGCTTCATTGTTTATCAATGGCTTTCAATTGTTTCCGGGTTCCCCTTGCTGCTGAGAATTTAGTATCAAGTTTTCCTAGGCTTGCATGCGGTAGGCCTTTGATTTTAATTTATAATTCTGGTGCTGTTTGTATTTGTAGTGTGGACTATATTGTTCTGACCAGCGTAGATCGTGATGATTTACCTGATGGTGGAAGCGGGCATTTTGCTCAGACTGTCCAAGCTATGAAGGTTGTATATGTAACTCGCTTATAGCATTTGGTTGCATTTGTTCTTTGTTTGTTATGCATGTTTTCAAGAAGAGTTTGGAAAGTATATGGAGTTTTATCAGGTTTGTGTATGATTATGTGCAGAAACTTAAGCCAGACATCATGGTTGAGTGTTTAACTTCTGATTTCCGAGGTGATTTGAAAGCTGTAGACACTCTGGTACACTCAGGATTAGATGTTTTTGCTCATAACATCGAAACTGTGAAACGGCTCCAAAGAATCGTCAGGGATCCTCGGGCTGGGTAAGCACATTCATTCAATCTTTCCGGTTCAAGTTGTGTAGCTGTTAAGGCATTGACTTGGTGCTTTATAGAATTATGAAATTGTTACTTGAATTACATGTTTTGCAATATGATGTCTTATTGAGGAAATATGACGGCTTCAAAAGTATTTGGAGAACTTGATATTTTAGCATTTTTCACCAACCATGTTCCAGTTTCGGAGAATGAGAACCAAAATTGGTGTGCTTGTGCTAGCTGGTTAATGATTTACTTTGTTTAATGTTGCAGGTATGAGCAGAGCTTGTCAGTTCTAAGACATGCGAAGCTCAGCAAAGAAGGAATGATAACAAAATCTTCTATAATGCTCGGCCTTGGTGAAACTGATGACGAGTTAAAGGAAGCCCTAGCTGATTTAAGGGCTATAGATGTTGATATTCTTACACTCGGACAATATCTACAGGTAAATTTTTATATGCAATGATCTTTAGCGTAAGTGAATGCCCAAGAATCGGGACGGGACTTTGGTATAATCTAGCAGTGTTTACCCATTATATGTTGATAACAATTTTTCATGTTGTACGAAAGATTGTTCACGATTCCTGTGATCCTGTCTCCTACTTATTGTTCTTCTTGAGTTAATTGATATTCCTCTCGTGGCTCAAGTTGTCTTTTTAATGATTTCATTATTGCTGTCAACCGTTGTTTGTTGAAAAAAACGTGTTTAATCTACCACTTTTACTGCATCAACTATTGTGCCTTTCTTAATGTCCGTAATAGCTTAAGTTGATGTTATGAGTTGCGAATATCAGCATTATGATCACCTACTCGTTGTAACTCATCGGGGAGTGAAAGTCAGTGTTTAACTTAAATGCACTCATATTTATGCAGCCTACACCGCTCCACTTGACCGTCAAAGAGTACGTTAGGCCTGAAAAGTTTGCTTTCTGGAAGGAATACGGGGAATCAATTGGCTTTCGATATGTAGCTAGCGGTCCACTGGTAAGCTACTTGTATTTTCATTGGATTGGATGATTGTACTAGTATTTTTTGCATTTCAACCACACCATCGGATGAACGTGAACTTTAGAAACCCACTGTTCTAATTAAATCAATTCGAGTTTCTCCGAAACTGGCTACTGAATCTAGAGTCCACTACTAGCCTACCATGACATTGTTTCTCTTTTACTCGTCTGGACCTATTTGGCTACACTAACTTCTGCCAAGTTCATCCATTAATGTTTTCAATATGGCAAATTATACTAACGTGTTCGGACACAAACTTCCTCGTCGCAGGTTCGATCTTCGTATAGGGCAGGGGAGCTCTTTGTGAAGACCATGGTGAAAGAAAGGGCTAACAATACTACAGCTTGATCCAATTGACCTTTTGGAGTTTGATTCTGGACTCCAAATGTGCTTCCTACACACACACATATTTATATTGTCCGAGGATTTAAATGTAACACCAACTTGTTAGATAATAGTAGCTCATCACCATGCTTTAAGACTTCCAAAAGCTTAGCTAGAAAACAGTTAAATAAAAGGTAGGGTATCTCTAGTAGTTGTGTGTTTGGTTAGAGAAATATTTTATTGGGTAAAATACACCGATAGTCACTGAACTATCGTTATTTTGCCACTAAACTATTTTTTTTTACAAAATCATCATTAATATTATATTTTTTATTTTGGTCCCCGACTGTTAATATTAATGTTATAATTCATATTATTAAAATAAATTAAAAAAATAATATATTATGTTATAATTAGATAACACATTTTTTTAACGATTAAATATTTTTTACTATTAAACTTTTAGAAAATAAAATATGATAATAATGTTTTTTTATAAAAAAAAAATCAAAATCTTTGATGTCCCGCCAACAGCCACGTGTAAGAAATTTTCAACCCCCAATTCGGTCCTGTATTCTTCTTACAAAAGCCGCCGTCACCATTCGCCACCCACCACTGACTCCTTGTTCTTTTCTCTTCTCCACAACTCGGATTCTATTACTTCGCCTTCCTACTCTTAAGCGCTTCCAAGATTCTTCGGTATGGTGATTTTTATATATATACTTATAATGATTTTCATCTTGGTTTTCTGTTGATCTCTTCGTATCTCACTTAGATCTCGTGATTTTGATTTTGTTTTTAAATTTGGTGCAGATATTGTGTAAGGAACAGTGAAAAGCGAAAAATGGCGAATATAGACATCGACGGGATCTTGAAGGAGCTTCCCAACGATGGCCGTATCCCCAAAACCAAGATCGTTTGTACTCTGGGTCCGGCTTCACGGTCCGTACCCATGGTGGAGAGACTGTTGAGGGCCGGGATGAATGTTGCTCGATTCAATTTCTCTCATGGAAGCCATGAGTATCATCAAGAGACCTTGAACAATCTCAGGTCCGCTATGCACAATACCGGCATACTCTGCGCCGTCATGCTCGACACCAAGGTCCGTTTTCATACTAATCTTATTCCTTGTTTTCTATACATTCAGACTCAGGTGAGAGTGTCCGATATCAGTATATAGAAAGCTTTGCCTTTGGAGGATCTTATTCGAAAAATAAAGAATCAGAACAACATAACATTAATAGAGTCCGGAATTTAAAAAATGCTTGCGATCGTGGTCTTGAATTTAAACTAAATCATATAAATTTAATAAATTTATTTATGATTTAAAAACATAACTTTGATGGTTCTTATTTTTTATTGTCTTATTGACCATGAACAGTGCATCAACTATTTATTCTAATAGTATTGGTACCATGTTACTCGGCTCGGCTCGAGTGTTAGATACGGATATGTGTTTGACAATGATATATGTGCAATTGTTCTTTGTTTTTCTCGTTTATTTGGATGGTCGTTGAAGGATCATATGCCAATATTGCTCCTAAGAATGTGTAATATGTTTTCAGTTCTATCGCCTGTTTTTTTTCCTCTTCATAATTGTTTGATCCTGCTTTGCTGTTGCAGGGACCTGAGATTCGAACTGGATTTCTGAAGGACGGAAAAGCTGTTCAACTGAAGGAAGGCCAGGAAATTACTGTAACAACTGATTATGATATCAAGGGAGATGAGACTACGATCTCCATGAGCTACAAAAAGTTGGCTGTTGATCTGAAACCTGGGAATACTATTTTGTGTGCTGATGGTACAATCACACTTTCGGTGTTATCCTGTGATCCTGATGCTGGGACTGTGAGATGCTGATGCGAAAATACCGCGATGATCGGTGAGAGAAAAAATGTCAACCTTCCTGGTGTCGTGGTGGTTCTTCCCACATTAACTGAGAAGGATATAGAAGACATCTTGGGATGGGGAGTTCCAAATAATATTGACATGATTGCTCTTTCCTTTGTACGTAAAGGGTCTGATCTTGTTAATGTTCGTAAGGTCCTCGGTTCCCATGCCAAAAAGATTCAACTGATGTCGAAGGTGTGTTAATCTGTTTCAGCTTTTGATTACAGTTAAAAATGAGAAATTATGTGTGGTTTCTTTATGCAAGTTGATTGTTAATGGTGTGAGGTTTCCTTGTGGGTGCGATTCTTTTAGGTTGAGAACCAGGAGGGTGTTATCAACTTCGACGAGATCTTACGTGAGACTGATGCGTTTATGGTTGCCCGTGGTGATCTCGGAATGGAAATTCCGGTTGAGAAGATCTTCCTTGCACAAAAGATGATGATATACAAGTGTAATCTTGCAGGCAAGCCTGTTGTTACTGCCACTCAAATGCTTGAGTCCATGATAAAGTCTCCCAGACCCACCCGTGCCGAAGCAACCGATGTTGCCAATGCTGTCCTAGATGGTACCGATTGTGTCATGCTCAATGGTGAGAGTGCTGCTGGAGCATATCCAGAGCTGGCTGTGAAGATCATGGCTCGAATTTGTATCGAGGCAGAATCCTCCCTCGACTACGGAGCAGTTTTTAAAGAAATGATTCGATCAACTCCACTTCCAATGAGTCCATTGGAAAGCCTTGCATCCTCGGCTGTACGAACAGCTAACAAGGCTAAAGCTAAACTCATTGTTGTCTTAACCCGTGGTGGAACAACAGCCAAGTTGGTCGCCAAGTACAGACCAGCTGTTCCTATCCTATCTGTGGTCGTCCCAGTTTTGACTACCGATTCATTTGATTGGACCTGCAGCGACGAAAGTCCGGCAAGACACAGTCTGATATACAGGGGCTTGGTCCCCATACTGGCAGAAGGCTCAGCTAAGGCAACAGATGCTGAGTCTACCGAGGTTATCTTGGATGCTGCATTGAAGTCAGCCACAGAAAAGGGCTTGTGCAATCCCGGCGATGCCGTTGTTGTTCTTCACCGTATCGGTGCTGCTTCTGTTATTAAGATCTGCTTAGTGAAGTGATGATGTAGAGAGCCTTTAGCATCCTGATCCATGGAAGGACATAAAAAATCCGACTTTTTTATATTGCATTTTCAGTATCCTTTTCTTGTTATTACAGAAAAACACTATGGTGGTTCCAACTTTGAGTACAGTAGTCTGCTATAAATTTTATCATTATTTGTTTTTATTTTATTATTAAATTTAATATTATTAATATTATAATTTTTTATTTTAACCTTTAAAATATTTATTTAGTCTAAAATTAATCCTTGTTTTTTTTTTATTTTTATAATTTTATCTAATATTCTTATTATAGTTTTATTTTTAGTCAATTTAATCTTTTAAACTTTATTTAATTTATAATTGATTTCTATTTATTTTTATTGTATAATTTAGTTCGATGTCGTATAATTCTAAATATTAATTTAGTTCCGTCTGTCCTCCTCTAGGATATAATGTGTTTTAGCTTCTTCTTCTATTTTTTAATATGAAGTAGTAAAATTAAAAAAAAATAGTTTTACAAAATATATAAAATTTTGAAATTAAAATAAATTAAATAAAAATAAATTAAAATTTTGATAATTAAGAGACTAAAACAACACTTTTTTATTTAAGGGGAAAAGAGTTCTACCTGCTTGATTTTGCTACCGGACATGTTTTTTGTCTCTAATTCTTTAATTAGGGCAAGAGCTATATCTCTAATTCTTTTTTACTTCACCATGTGTTCGATTTTTTGTCTCTTAGGGGGAGAAATGCACCCTGCTGAATGGGGTTTCCATCAATGTAGGAAATAGCTGGAGGACAACTTCTAGCAACTGATACATGGGAAATGTAAAGGTCTATACTTGTAAACTTGACTCGATATACGGGTGTGAGTGTCGTATACCGAGTAATCGTTCCCGACCTTTTGGTGTCGGCCTCGAGCCTTAACTTACAATGTTTGCTGCTTGTGCAGTGTGATCCCGAGAGCTGATCGAAACAAATTGTATGCTCAATATGCAAGGCCTGGTGGCTGGAATGGACCTATATAGTGCATTTCAGCTTATGGATATTTCCAAGGCATTACAGGTGACAGTCATTCATATTTTGTTGCCTGTTGATATGCAAGTTGCATATCTGTTTCATAAAATATGAATGCTATTGCAGGCACCACTACTTCTCGGTTGCGACTTAAGCTGATTACGAGTACGAGTCTTCGAAAACACTTCGGCGGCATCGATAATTGTCGGTTTTTATAGCTTCATGGTATGGTCTGCAATAGATTTATATGGTGTTCAAGCTAAGAAGGCTGTGATGAAAGGTGATGCAGAGGTAAAAAAAGACATGTATAAACCATTTTATTTAACCATATGACAATACATCATACTTGCTCGGATGTCATCACCCTTTACCTTTTCTCAGAACCTTTCTAACAGGTTTGGGCGGCGGTGGCACTTTCCGGCTATGGAACATCTATTTTCCTACTCAATAGGGGTTCCGTTCGATATTCCGTAACCGCACTCCAGAAGGATATCGGACTCGTCGTCAAGACTGTTTTCGAAGCAAGGGACCCTTGGAAGGTAATCAAACTGTAGCTACAAGCTTCCATTGATCTGCTGTTTTGATTTCTACTGCATGCTTTAGTGATACGGATGCACACACACATGTATGTATATGTATATGTATATGTATACGTATATGTCAGAAAGCAATGCTGAATCTTCATCCATGCTAATTTAGAAACTTATCTTCAATAATGAAACCCTAGGAGGAATTGGTGAACTTGTGCAAAGGACAAATGCAGGGGATTCTCTCTTTTATTATATTACTATTATTTGTGGGATTATTCTTTTGGTGTTTGGATCATTTATGCTTGATGAGTATAAAAATGATTCATAGTCGCCTGCACTGTGTTGATGGCTCAAACCGTTGCTTAAAAGTCATTTTCCTTAAGATAATCTTCAACGATTGTGATGCAGTGGTGAAAGCTTTAACTGAAAGAAATTTGAATTATTTGAGTTAAAATTTTATTTGAAATTTTCGATTTAAGTTAAGTTTTCGAGTTTCTATAAAAATTTAATTATAATTATTTATCATGTTATAATATAATTTGATTCTAATTTAAATGACTTTCTTTAATATTATAATATAGATAGATAGATAGATAGATAGATAGATAGATAGATAGATAGATAGCTAGATTTCATCATATTTTTCACGTGTCAGATTTTTTCATTATATATATCTAAAAAATTAAGAAACTCGATTCAAATTTAAAAATCAATCAATTTATTATTAAAAATTTTGAATTATTTAAAATATTCAAAATTTTATTTTACAACTTAAATTTTATTTTAATTTTTTTTTTTACTTTGATTCGAGTAGAAAATTTATGGCTTTTGAGTTTTTCTCACCGTTACTGTGATGAGAAAAAAAATATATTGAGGATTGAATTTTTAGAATAAAATACACTCAAGGTCACGCATAATTTATGTGTTCAGTAAATTTAGTATTTCATTTTTAAAATTATTATCAACATGTCACGTATCATTAAATATTAAATTATAATTAACTTGATATGATAACGGTTTGTCTTTAAAATTTATACAATTAATCGATTTAATCGTAACTCAATAAATTGAATATTTGTACGAGACTTTTAATTAAAGCGATTAATAAAACGGTTATTGTTTTTAGAGGTCACGTGTTCGAGCATCAGTAATTTCAATAAAGTGATTGAACGATCAATGTCAAATGGTTGAGGTTATCTTCTAAAACAGATACTACTGTAATCACTATTAGCTAAATAAAAAAATTAAATATTTCATATTTAAAACTCAATTAATTCAAATTTTTTCTCCTAAAGATATTATCTCACTTTCATGTTATTTTTCTGATATAATAATATTTTTTTAAATATTTATTATAACTCATCATTAATTTTAGAGTTTTAGAGTTTAATTTAAGGTTTAGGTTTAAAATTTTTAAATCGAATATTTAGAATTTAAGATACAGGGGTTAAAATTTCGTATTTAAAGTCTAAAATTTTATAGAAAGTTATAATTTTTTTACATAACTTATGTATTAAAATATAACTGAAGATCTAAATCAGGTAAAATTTAAGTGAAGGGTCAAGTTCCGGATTAAATATAGTAGAGGTACTGGAATCGTAAATTTGAATATAATAGAAGGATCAAAACCATAATTGGACCTTTTGTCAACTTTAATATTTACCTTGATTGGGTTGCTGGCATAACAAAAATGTATTCTTCTACATGTATTGTTTCTGGTGTCACAACAGGCATGACATGCAGATAAAAGAACTTGGGATTATTCCAAAGAGAAAAAACTCACTTCTTCTCCTTATATTTTATACACCAAGGCATATCCATGATATATTCTTTTCTGAATATTCTAATATTTATATATATTTACGTGTATATAGATAGATATATACCCAGAACGAAATAGCATCTCCAAGAATCAAAGACTAATGGCTCCCAGAACACACGTCGAATCCGAAAACCGGGACCGGGACCGGGACGTAACGGAAGGAGAAGAGAAGAAGGAAGGAGAGGCAGCTGATAAAGCATTTTCATTTTATATGCTTTTGAGCTATGCAGATACACTGGACTGGACTCTAATGGCATTAGGGACCTTGGGGTCTATAGTCCATGGCATGGCTCAACCTGTAGGGTACCTTTTGCTAGGGAAAGCTCTCAATGCATTTGGGGATAACATTGATGACATTGATGGCATGGTTAAAGCACTTAAGAAGGTAAACATAAGCTGCACCGGGTTAAATATTCGATCGATTCGTGTATTCGGGTTTTATAGTCTCTTTGTCTGGTTTGCTTGTTGTGCAGGTTATTCCTTTTGTATGGTACATGGCTTTTGCTACATTCCCTGCTGGTATACTAGGTACTTTAACAAGCTTAAATGACACTTGACAGTTAAACTTTGTGCATTCGGTTTTAGGACAGTTTTGTGTGTTGCAGAGATCGGATGCTGGATGTATGCGAGCGAAAGACAGATGGCTCGACTACGGTTAGCATATCTGAGAGCAATGCTCGTCCAGGAGATCGGAGCGTTTGATACGGATATAACGAGTGGGAAAATCATTAGTGGGATGAGTTATCACATGAGTATCATACAAGATGCAATAGGGGAGAAGGTACATTAACCATGAATTCGGTTCAATTGGTCTCGAATTTACGAAATGTGGATGTACTGCTAACATGACTTATGGTTCCCAGCTAGGCCATTTTCTTGCAAGCTTTGCAACATTCTTTTCCGGTATACTTATTGCTGCTATATGCTGTTGGGAAGTGTCCCTGCTAACCTTTGTGGTCGCTCCGACGATTCTCGTGATCGGAGCAACATACACCAAAAAATTGAATGCTATTTCGGCTGCTAAGATGCTCTATATATCAGAAGCTACATCCATGGTTGAACAGGTATAACATAAGTAGCATTGCATATACGTATGAATGTATAAGTTACCACAGTTACGAACATCCGATGTTTACCGTGTTGCAGACTGTCTCTCAAATCAAAACGGTATATGCATTTGTCGGAGAGAGTTCTGCGATTAAATCGTTCTCGGAGTGCTTAGACAAACTGTTATCCTTAAGCAAAGGAGAAGCACTGATAAAAGGTGTAGGAACTGGCATGTTCCAAACTGTGACCTTTTGTGCTTGGGCACTGATCATATGGATTGGAGCCGTTGCCGTTACTTCCCGGAAAGCGAAAGGAGGCGATGTTATTGCTGCAGTGATGAGCATTCTCTTCGGATCCGTGTAAGAAAAGACCACATCCTTGAGCTGAATACAATAATTCGACCGAGCCTCGACATGTATGTAATATCGGATTGTTTTAACTTGCAGGTCACTTACTTTTGCTGCACCAGACATACAAATATTCAATCAAGCAAAGGCTGCAGGGTATGAGGTTTTCAAGATGATCCAAAGAAAGCCAACTATAAGTTATGATTCAAAAGGAAAGGAAGTCGAGAAGATTAGTGGCGACATAGATATACATGATGTATACTTTGCTTACCCTTCTCGGCCGGAAAAGTCGATCCTTCGAGGATTTTCATTGTCGATTCCTGCAGGAAAGACGGTTGCTTTAGTAGGCAGCAGTGGTTGTGGAAAGAGTACCGTTATCGCATTGGTACAGAGGTTCTATGATCCCCACAAAGGTTTATCAGCTTCTTCCCGGTGTTTACTTGTGTAACAAGTTAAACCGATTTCGATATTAACATGAAAACAAAATGTTCTATATACTTCAGGGGAGATTCTCATTGACAATCAGAACATCATGGATCTGGATTTGAAGTTCCTTAGGAAGAATATTGGAGTGGTATCCCAAGAACCATCACTCTTTTCCGGCACCATCGAAGATAATATCAAAGTAGGAAACATTGATGCAAGCGATCAACAGATCCGGGATGCAGCAACGATGGCGAATGCACATACTTTTGTCTCCCAACTTCCTAATCAGTACTTGACGGAGGTCGTCCGCCTAGTCTCCGATCGCTCACTTTACATATCTTGTTATGTTTCCACCATACCATGTGTGAATCAGCCAATAAATGACCATTTGAGATTGAAATGGAATGCAGGTAGGCCAAAGAGGAGTGCAGCTATCAGGAGGGCAGAAGCAAAGAATTGCCATAGCACGAGCTGTTCTAAAGAATCCTCCAATTCTTTTACTCGATGAGGCAACAAGTGCACTCGATACGGAGTCGGAGAAATTGGTTCAAGATGCTCTGGAGAAGGCTATGCAAGGCAGGACCGTTATCCTGATTGCTCACCGGATGTCAACCATTGTCAATGCCGATATAATTGCAGTTGTGGAGAATGGACAAATTACAGAAACGGGAACTCACTCCAGCCTGTTAGCCTCAAGCAATTTCTACAATAATCTGTTCAGCATTCAGAACATCGGGAAAATTCACGAGTCGAAGTAAGTTCGAACAAATTTCTCACAAACACCTAAGGTAAATTAATGTATAATTCTAACTTGCTTGGAATGTGGACAATGGCAGGGCAACTGAAATTACTGAAGAATCTGTTACTACGGATAAACAGATGTCACCTCTAGTCATTGAGCAAAAGGAGGAAACAAGAGAACTCGATCGACATCTTACCGAATCTTCCGAACAAGCTGAACAGCAAAGGATGAAAAACACACATACATTTTTCAGAATTTGGTTTGGCTTAAGAACACATGAGCTTGCAAAAATTGCAACCGGTTCTATAGCTGCAGCATTTGCTGGTGTTTCAAAGCCTTTTTTTGGATTCTTCATCATTACTGTGGGAGTTGGATACTACGAGAAAGATGCAAAGCAGCTAGTCGGAAAGTATTCGATTATCTTCGCGGTTATAGGATTGCTTGCATTATTCCTGCACACCCTGCAGCATTACTTCTATGGAGTAGTTGGAGAAACGGCAATGGCAAACCTCAGGAAAGCTCTATATTCAGGTACTAATCTAAACAATCGAATATGTCATTCCGAATCGAAACCTTGTCTCAGGCACATACTTAATATCTGTTGCATTAAACTATTTCAGGTGTACTACGAAATGAAGTTGCTTGGTTCGAGAAACCAGAGAACAGTGTTGGCTCACTTACATCAAAGATCATCAATGATACATCAATTGTCAAAACCATAATCTCCGATCGGATGTCCGTTATCGTGCAGTGTATTTCTTCGATACTAATAGCAACTGTTGTTAGCATGGTTGTTAACTGGAGAATGGGACTGGTAGCTTGGGCAGTGATGCCTTGCCACTTCATCGGTGGACTCATTCAAGCCAAGTCTGCCAAAGGATTTGCGGGTGACTCAGCTGCTATACACCGTGAAGTCGTTGCCCTTGCGTCTGAATCCGCAGCCAACATACGAACGATCGCATCGTTTTGCCACGAAGAACATGTACTAAGGAAAGCCAGAATCGCCCTGGAAAAGCCAATGAAAAGGAGCAGGAAAGAAAGCATCAAATATGGCATCATTCAAGGGTTCTCCCTTTGTTTATGGAACATAGCTCATGCTGTTGCTCTATGGTATACAACAATCTTGGTCGATCGTCGACAAGCGAGTTTCGAAAATGGCATCAGATCATACCAGATTTTCTCCCTCACGGTACCATCAATCACTGAACTATGGACATTGATCCCTTCAGTCATTTCAGCAATCAATGTACTAACACCAGCATTCGAAACACTCGACCGGAAAACCGAAATCGAGCCTGAAAAAACGGAAGATTCACAACTCGAGAGGATCAAAGGCAAAATCGAGTTCCAGAACGTTAAATTCAACTATCCCCTAAGGCCAGAAGTGACTGTCCTTAACAACTTCAGTTTACAAATTGAACCCGGAACAAAAGTAGCCCTTGTCGGACCTAGTGGAGCCGGTAAATCCTCGGTGTTAGCCATTTTGCTAATGTATTACGTTCCATTAGAAGGAAGAGTTCTCATCGACGACAAGAACATAAAGGAATACAATCTAAAGATGTTGAGGAGACAAATCGGATTAGTCCAACAAGAGCCACTTCTGTTCAGTTCCTCCATTCGAGACAACATCTGTTACGGAACCGAACAAGCCTCCGAAACCGAAATCATCGAGGTATCAAGACAAGCAAACATACACGAATTTGTTAGCAACTTGCCGGACGGCTACGACACGGTGGTTGGCGAAAAAGGGTGTCAACTTTCAGGTGGACAAAAGCAAAGGATAGCCATTGCTCGAACTTTACTCAAGAGGCCTGCAGTGTTGCTTCTGGATGAAGCAACAAGTGCACTCGATGGTGAGTCCGAGAGAGCCATTGTGAACGCCGTGGAGTCGATTAACCGAAAGGGTGACGACGGATTCATGTGTCGGATCACACAGATCACGGTGGCACATAGGCTGTCGACGATTATAAACTCCGATTTAATCGTTGTAATGGATAAAGGAGAGATCGTTGAGACTGGTTCTCACTCGACATTAGTATCGGTACCCGAGGGAGTGTATTCAAGATTATTCGAACTCCAAAATGCAATGAAAAATTAATACACCCACAAATATAATCTTAATAGTAACTTTTTTTTTAATATTTTCATGTAAATATGATATATTAATAAATGATTATGGGTTTAATAATAAAATATTTTTGTATAAATTTATTAATTATTAGAATAATATTTTTCTTTATTTTCTAATTGCCGTTACATCAATGGTTTTATGTTATGTTAATAGAAATATATGAAGCATATTCGGTATATATAAAGAAAATTGGATTTCCTTATCCATAAAGCTTGGACCCGGTTGCTTTCTCCACCTCTTATTCCTAATCCCCTATCCCTGTCACCTCTTAGATTAATTCTGTGCCCAAACATCATTTTCCATCTCGTTGCAAAAATAATTTTATAAATGATTTTAAGATATTATTATCTATTTTTAAGGGTGAAATCGCATAAATAGTCATCAAAAATTTGAAATGTTTAAATTTTATTATTAAAATTTTAAAATTTATAATACAATCACTGATTTTTTTAATTTATTTTAATTACGATAATCAAGAAAAAAATCATAAAAAAATCTTAAAACGGTGAAAGGAGGAGAATGCTATGGGTAAAACTATTAATGAGTTAGTGAGAATGATTTATGAAATATTTTTTTAAAATTTTAATTTAAAAGATAATTAATTATATATCAAATCTTCAAAAATTTTAATAATTATAAAATTATTAAAAAAATAATTAATGATATATTACATTAGTGGTGTTCATTGATATCAATCATTCTAAACTCATCCTTTAATCTAATAAGTATATAATATGATACGATAAATTTAATTCGTTATAATTTTATACGTGAGACTCTGATATAATATATATTTTTAATTTTGATTCTACTATATAAATTAAAATTTTAAATAAATCCATTTCATATAAGATAAATAAAATTGTTTTATCCACTAATAAGTAAATGATAACGATAATATTAGTCTCGTGTGAGAAATGAAGAAGAAAATAAGGGTTAATATACAAATTATCCCCTAATATTTACCAATTATAATACCGTACGCTCCCACATATAAGATCAGGCAAATGCCGAAGGACTGGTAATAAAAGACTCCACGCTGCCGCTTCCCTCCCTTTTTCCCTCTATCTAACGGTAAGCTTAGC
This sequence comes from Abelmoschus esculentus, assembly GCA_035048815.1. Lineage (NCBI taxonomy): Eukaryota > Viridiplantae > Streptophyta > Magnoliopsida > Malvales > Malvaceae > Abelmoschus > Abelmoschus esculentus. Next base: position 1,127,134 of record JAUCBN010000031.1, on the reverse strand, counting down.
TTCGCATTCGATTCCTTGTTCGAGTTGAGCTACTAAAAAACTCGGTTTTGAATCTATTTGAAAACCAGTTTTTTAAAATTTTGGATCGTAAAAGTCTGGGTTTTTTTCAGGGAAAGGAAACAATCTGTAGCTTGAAAAGCTGGAACAGAGATGAGTACAAGTACGGTCAGTTTATCCCTCTCGTCGGCAACGCTCGGTTCATGTTTGATCATATGCTCCAATGGGAAATCATGTCCGGAACCCAAAACCTCGATGATTACGTTCAAATCGGCGTCGTTTCAATCCACTGCAACCGCTGTCGATGTTTCTATAAAGGCGAGGAAAAGGGTTTTTTCCTGCCAAGCTGTCTCCACCGCTTCGGTCGACACGTCGGTTTCGGTATCGGAGGAGACCCCAGAGGAGGAGGCTAAAGTTGGGGGCAAGGTTAGGGTAAAAGTGCCTCTCAAAGTATATCATGTGAATCGAGTACCGGAATTGGATCTGAACGGCATGGAAGGGGTGATTAAACAATTCGCGGGGGTCTGGAAAGGGAAAAGGATTTCAGCTAATCTTCCTTACAAGGTGGAGTTCGTCACTGAGATTGAAGGACGAGGATCTGTTAAGTTCTCTGCCCATCTTAAGGACGATGAATTGGAATTCCTTGATTAGAATCCTGATCAGGGATTTAAATTATCATGGTTACTGATAATAGCAGATGAATTACGGTTATCCGACACTGATCCTGATTCATATCTGTTTATGTCAGGCATAATACTTTCTATCCAATAATTGCTCACCGTTGTATGTAAATTTTATCTTTACCTTCAGTTTTACCTGGGAATGTGCATTTCATTGCTTTTTTGTTTATTAATTGGTAGTATTGAAGTTTCCATATCCATGGGTTACCTTCGAAAGATATCATTTTTAAAGCTTGCTGAGTAGTTAACTGTTTATTTGTGTATCTGCTTCGTACTTGTTTTTCGCCTTCCAAGTGTTGTGGTATGCTAATATGATAACTTTAACAACCGTTTGATTTTCCTTCCTGGGAATCTAGGCAAAATGGGGGTCTCTTTTATAAATTGCACTTCAAGTGTCATCAGGAACTTGTCAGGATACCACACCTGAATATCTTTCTAGCCGTTTTGAAGGGCTTGGGTGGGCCTCTGTTTTTCAGTTTATATATGATTTAGTTGTTGTGTCTGTGTGTGTTCTCTTGCAATTGATTAAACCATGGTTAACAACATGGTTTGGTTAGTACAGATCCAAGTGTCGCAACCATTTCTGTGTGGAACTTCTAAAACCAGCCTTTATGCTCCCCCAGGGTACTCAAGTTGATTTTCTTCATCACCTAGTTTCAATGCATTTCTTTTAGTATATGTTATCACACCCGATTTTACATCTGTTAAACTGTGCATTTCATTTATATCTGTAAGGAGGTGATGCTGCGTCTCGTAACAAGGTATTGCCTGATTTTACTTCTGTTTTTGGTCTGGACATTCTTGTTACTGATGTAGTTCAGTGCTATGCAACACTGGAATATGTTGTATATATGCTTCTCCGACTGCAACACATGAACAATTCGACACTGGTTCAAGTGACATTGTCAAGTAAGGTATGAAATAAAGTTTAACCTTACCTGTTTGTGTCATTAAGTTCCACTCTCTTGTTCATGCCATGCTGTTTGAATCTTCTGCATTACCACATCGGTAAAAGCCAACCCGAATGAACTATCAAAGGGAAATCATGAACTTTGTCATATACTTCCAATCTTGTATCACTTCTATGGTTCAAAAGACATGAATTAACTCTGCTATTGTGTGTGTTCTTGGAGGTATCGGACGAAGGAAACAGGCGGATCCTAAGCCTCGGCAAAGCGCTACACGCCAATAGGATCATGAATCTTCAAAGAAAAAAGATGTAAAGGGGCATGGAGTTTTGCAATGATTGAGTTTGAATTATTGAGTTGGTGAAACATGATGGTTGAGCAGAAATGGAATTCCATGTTTTACTTTCTGGACTCTAAAATTCCCTTCTCAATCAAATGGATTGCCCATTGCTGGCTCCACCTATGTATTCTCCACTCATTGCCAGTTGCCATACTGCTTTAGCTGAACTGCCGAAAATTAGTGTTTTAATACGACATAGTTTTGGATTTATTTAAATAAAAATTAAACTAAAATAAGATCCACGAGGAACTAAACTAAACAAGTAAACATGGGTGTTGGTGGTTGCCATGGCTATATAGTTATAACCCCATGTGTCATGGCTCAAACTTGTACCTTTGCTCTTGATTCAAAGGCTGCTGGCAAAAATAACAGTAAGAATGTGTCTACGCCCTCTCAATCACAAATGGATCAAGGGGCTGAGCGGGTTGTCCTTTTAAACATAACATTCTCTCACATTCAACTTAGTTTTTTTCTCTCACGAATAAATCTCGACTCTGTCCCTGAAACTACAATTCGACCTAATTTTGAAGTTTGTTATTCCACATAAAAAGAACACATCTAAAGTTGTAAAATAGAGGCTCCAAACACGGGCAGAGCATGACTGGTTGAATGTTTCTGGTTCAATGGTAGAGTGTGAAGAATGAAAGGAAACAGGCAAATTGACATAGTAGAGTAGACCATGCTGTTCTTACCCATGAATGGAGTAGACCATGATGTTCTCCCAACTAGTTCGGTTTGGAAACATTGGTTTAATGTTTTAAAAATATGGTCTGGTTTAGTTAGAATGATTCCCATCCAATCTGGACATCTCAATTATGTAACCAATCTGGTTGCACATGACAAGGCAGGGAAGAGCATCTTAACATCATCCTATCCATTATAACAGCAATTTCTCAACGGCAGACACAAATAATGTTTTAATTATATTTTTATATATAAATTATATAATATATAATTATTTAGGTTTAAATTAATAGATTTAAAACTTAAATGGTTATATTTAATACACAAAGCTCGCAAAAAAATACACATTTTTTTTATTTAAAGTATAAAAGAAAAAAAATAAATCCATACCTTAAGTCATAAATTTTAAACCATACAACATACATAAACGATGTTAGGATCAAATATTAATAGTAAGGGTAAAAGTTTATTAAGCCTTTAAATCTAAAAGTTAAAAGATGTAAAGGACTTATTTAAATAATATTTAAACTAAAGAATTTAAAATATCATTATCCCAAAAATTTTGGGGCTACAACCCCGCTCATACTATATCTGACAACATAAGCTCTTAAATTCTGATCGTAAATCATCATAACCCCTAAATTATAACTTTAAACTCCAAATCTAAACCTAATAACATAAACTCATAAACCCTAAATTATAAAACATGAACTATAAATTATACTCTTAAATCCTAAATTCTAAAATTTATGATCAAAAACCTTTAACCTTAAATCATAAATTAAACATGTAAACTTTAAATCCGATAAAAATAAATAAATTAAAATTCATACAAAATTATTTATCAAAGTATTTTTTTTAATTTAAATTTCTAATCTTTACATGGCATGTTTATATATATTTTTGATAATATTACTGCTAATAAATAATTATCACGTGCCATTTTCTTCTTTCAAGTTCTTAATTTGTGTCTTAAAGAGATTCACAGATATTTTGAGTTAGAGGTGGTGGTGAGGTGGCGTGCAAAAAACATAAACATGATTCATATGAAAGCAAGAGAAAATTCAAAGCTAAAAGAAAAGATGAGAAGCCATAATCTTGGTGGCTCCCATTTCAATCTCAGTAATTAACCAAAGTAAAAAAAAGTATTAACACATTGACTGGTTAGTAATTACAAAGACTGAATTCGGGTTTAACCATATAATAGATTTTTTAAAAATAAATTTAAAATTTTAGTATTTATATATATTTTTTTATTATACAAATGTAGGGATGAAAAAAATAGTTTCCCAGAAGATTTATTTATTTATTTTAAAAAAATTAATTATTTTTGAATTTGTCACCCTACTTTCAAATATTTATGTTTTGTCCCTAACCTCAAATTTTATCTTCGTCTCTGTACAGATGTATATCGGTTAAAATATGATTTTGATCTATGTGTCGTAATTTAGTTAAGGATGTCAAAATAATTAAAATTTTGATATGATTCATCAATCAAATGTTTAAAAATATTTTTAAAAATATATGACCTTTTGATTTGAATTTTTTTTTTTCGTAAAAAAATTTAATTTATTTATTTTAAACTCATAAATTCAAGTCGAACAATACATAATAACGTATAATTTGATAAAATTAGACATCTCGACCGATAATTTTTATAATGATTCATAATTAGTCTCTTGCTACTATCTAAAATATGCCTGAGATATATCTCTAGTTCATTGGTGCAAATTAACCGATAACATTATAAAAGTAAAAGGATTAAATTGAGTTAAATTAAAGTGCATTAAATTTAAAATGTTTATATAGTATAAGGACCACATTCACAATTTAACCAACCCTATTTTATCCCTTCCCGATTTCTTATTTGAGAATTTTGTTTTTGGTTTTAGATTTCCCTCCCTCCCTCCCATTCCCCCTTCTAGGTTAATTTTTGAAATAAAAGAAAATTCCAAAACCTGTTGATTCAGTAAAAAGAGAATTTTTTTAAAGAAAATTCAATTTGAAAAAAACCCAGCAGCAACAGTGAAACGGAAACTTGAAAGCGGGCCCATTCTTCTCTCTTTCTTGTTTCTTCTCTTTCTGCGTTTTTAAATCTGGAAAAAATCTGATTTGATAGAGGCGTTTGCTTTGTAAGTTTCAGATTTGGGTTTTACTTTGAAAACTTTATGAAATCTGTGTTTTGAAGAGATTCACTCGAAAACCTAAGCAAACCCATTTATAATTCTTGATTTATTTTCTATATATATTGTTATTTCTTGATTTGTACAACTTCTGTTTCTCTACTATTTTTCTTTTCTTTTTTGGTATAAAATAATATAAATTTTTGGAGGAAACCCAAGAAAGAAGATTAAACTATGAAGCAATCTCTCAAACTGTTGTCTTCTCCGTAAGTTTTTGGTTTCTGGTAAAATGTCCTTTCTTTTGTATTTCTTTCATTTTTTTGAACGCCTTCTTCTTTTTTTAATGTTTCCGATCTAACTGTGAAAACTTATCGATTTTGCAGTCGGGGGAAATGGTTAAAATAATGAAATGAGGATGAGATCTACGGCTTCTTTTATTGGGTTTTTTATTTGAATGTTTGCTGTAGCCATTGCTAGGGTTTTGTCTTCTGTTTCGTTTCCGCCATGACCACCAAGCGCGCTTACAAACTACGTATCCTTTTTTGTTTTATTTATTAAATTGTTTTCCAGATTTCTGTACTTGATCTGGGTTTTCCGTATCAATTGTACTCATTACCTCAAATAGATCTATTTTTTTTCTTTGTGATTGTTTCCTGTTAGTGATTTTATTTGTAGTAGCCTTAACAGTTACAATGAATAGAGGAATTTGTGGCACATTCTTCAACTGTGAATTGCCTGAAGATTGGAAGGAAATCGTCTAGGGTTCTTGTAACCGGAGGGGAAGATCACAAGGTTAATCTTTGGGCTATCGGTAAACCCAACGCCATACTGGTCAGTTCTCTCCCAGCATTTGCTTAATTCAAATTATTAAATTCGGTTCATATTTCCTTTTGTTTGCAATGTTTTTGGTGTGTCGGTGATAACAATACTAGTACTGTTTTCACTATCATTTGTTTGCTGCAATCTATTGTATTCTTAATTCTATAATTTCATTTTGGTGGCAAATGAAGTTTTACTCCATACATGTATTTGAACCATTATGACAGAGTTTATCGGGACATACTAGTGGAATAGATTCTGTGACCTTTGATTCTTCAGAAGTCTTGGTAGCTGCAGGTGCTGCTAGTGGTACCATCAAACTTTGGGATTTGGAGGAGGCAAAAAGTATGGTTATCGAAACTTTTTGCTTTATGTTAATTTTTGGAGTTAAAAGTGTAGTATTTGTTGCAATCTGACACTTCTATAGTTGTTCGGACTCTGACTGGTCATAGATCCAATTGCATCTCTGTTGATTTCCACCCATTTGGCGAGTTCTTTGCATCTGGCTCTCTTGATACAAATCTCAAGATATGGGATATCAGAAAGAAAGGGTGTATCCACACTTACAAGGGCCATACGCGAGGAGTCAATACAATCAGGTTTACACCAGATGGCCGATGGGTTGTGTCCGGTGGTGAGGACAACATTGTGAAGGTGAGATTTCTATACTTTTCATGATAATAACATTTTTTACTGACATGATCCTTTATATATACACATTTTGCTCTTCCATATTTCTTTTGGGATTGTGTGCATGAGGTAGGGTGAATAAACATAGAGGTATTTCATTTCTTCTATTGGCAATCTGGTTCATGTCTATGCTCTGTGTTCTGGGTAGTGGAATTGAAATTGTGGAGTTTGGAGTGAGGCTATGTGATGCTGAGGGTGTTGGATGAACTATCTTGTTTCACACATTGTTTCGATTGGCTAACTCAGCCAACTTTAAAAGTTTGCTGTCTACAAAGAGTGCATGGTTTACAAGGATATTAATGGATCCCTTGTGCAGTTTTTTGACGCAGTGACACTAGGATTTGACATCTGCAGGCTCTTTCAATGTTCTAAATGGTGTAATGATCAGTATGTCATAAAAATTGCATGCTGTTTGTAGTCAGACCTGTACACTTTTATAAAAGGTTACTTTAGGAAAAGATTTAAATGATGTATAGGCAATTTGTATATGCACAATACTTTATTTTTAATGTTTCAGGAAATTTTTTATACTGATCCTTGTCATCGTTCTGTATGTCAACAGGTGTGGGATTTGACTGCTGGAAAATTGTTGCATGATTTCAAGTATCATGAAGGCCAAATTCAGTGTTTAGATTTTCATCCCCATGAGTTTCTATTGGCTACAGGTTTGTTCTGACTTGGTATTACAATAGCTGTTGCTTAATGCTCATTGATCTATGAACTCCTTTTATCTCGCTATGCTATCTGAAAATGTAATTCTTATCCTACAATCTTTTATGTTGTCCATGAAGGTTGTAAAATGTAAATGCTTCTTTGCTCTGATTTTCAGTATACATCCTCTTGCTTTCACAGGTTCAGCTGATCGGACTGTTAAATTTTGGGACCTTGAAACCTTTGAACTTATTGGTTCTGCTGGACCCGAGGTACTTTTATTGGTCTTTGGTACAGTTTGTTGATTCTCTTGATAGAGTTCTAGATTCATATTGAGATCATAATTCATAAGACATTTATGTTTCTATTTTAGATCATAGGATCTTTTATCTTCTCTTTTTATAGAAAAAATGCATACATGATTTCCCCCTATATACTGTAGACTGCTGGAGTTCGTTGCTTGACCTTCAATCCCGATGGTAGAACTGTTCTCTGTGGATTGCATGAAAGTCTGAAGGTGAGGTCTTTTATAGGTTTGACTTTCATCAATATAAAATGACATACTTGGTAAAGCTCTATCTTATTCCAGTTTGCACTTGATTATGCTTTGCAACATCTAGGTTTTCTCTTGGGAACCTATAAGATGTCATGATGGTGTGGATGTGGGATGGTCTAGATTGTCAGATCTTAATATTCATGAAGGGAAGCTTCTTGGCTGCTCATATAATCAAAGCTGTGTTGGAGTATGGGTTGTAGATATCTCGGTACTGCTCCATTTTCTATACTTCAATTTATTTAATCAGTATGTCTTTCTTGGTTGGCAGTCACTATGTCAAGATTTTAATATTAAGTTTTGTCCTTGTTTCCTTGATACAGCGCATAGAGCCATATGCTATTGGTACTGCTAATCGTGTGAATGGTCATTCTGAAACCAAAACTAGTTCAGGTGGAAACCTCTCTGTACTGAATGAGAACACAGCAAAACCTAGTATGGGAAGATTAGCCGTTTCACAAAATCCCGACCCTTTAGTGAAGGAAACAAAATCCCTTGGAAGGTTGTCCATTTCACAAAACTCAGATCCTGTCAAGGAGTCCAAAAGTATGGCATGTATGTTACGTTTTACTTTGATTTCTTGGAGTTTTGCATATTTGCTCTACTTTATCTTCATTGGTTCTCAAATTTTTCTTAGAAACCGTATTGTTAAGTATACCATTCATCTTGAATTAGTTTTCGTTTATCAAATTTACCCGTTCAATGGAGAGAAATCTGTTAAAAGGTTTCAGGTGAGACAAGTTAAATTCATCGCTGTAAATTATCTCTTTTTGATCAATAAGACAGAAGGACAAGTGAGTTCATGAACAGCACTTATATAGCTGAAATACTCAAAATTTCTCTTCTACTTATGTTGTGTCCTCAAAGTTTTTTTCTGTTATTGTTATTATTATTATTATTGAGTGATGGACATTATGTTATTACTTTTCATAAGCAGGCAGTAGTATTGGGTCAAATTGTTTAAAAAGAAAAAGAAAATTTCTGAAAAATATTAATAAACATATATTTTCAGCTATTTAATGAACTTAGTGCTTCAGGTAGTTATGAAACATCTCGATGTACCAGTGGGTGGCACCTGTAAGTCTGTAACTCTTAGCTATTTATCTATCTTATTCTTATTTTTGCATTATGGCTAAAGCCCCAGGAAATGTATCTGGTATCCCCCAGAGGGGAAATTTAAACACTGCTCCAAAGACAACTCAACCGAATCCCGTAACAGTTCCTACTTTAGCTGCTCCAAAGAGGAGTTCTACAAAGGCTAGTTCGGGAACCAGTGTTTCAAGTTTCAACAAGTTAGATGTCATACCTGTGATCGTGCCTAGAAATGATATGAGGTCGGAGCAGGCTGCTGAATCAAGGAAGGAAGTTGGAACATCTGGGGGAAGTTTGGAACAGGCTGCTGATTCCAGAAAAGAAGTTGGGATATCCGGGAGAAGTTTGGAACAGGTTGCAGAATCAAGAAAAGAAGTTGGAATTCCTGGGAGATGTTTGGAGCCAAGCCAGCCAGCTGCTGAATCTAGAAAAGAAGCTGGGATAATTGGGAGAACTTTGGAGCAGGGAGCTGATTCCAGAAAAGAACTTGGTATCGTTGGAAGAACCATGCCATTTTCTTTGCAGTCAAAGACGAGTAGTTTCCGAAAGTTTCAGAGTTTAAAGGAAGACATGGACCGACCAGCTATCTCTGTTCCATCTGAAACTTCAGGTTCTAAGGCTTCTGAATTCAACAGTGCCCTGGACAGGAGTAATTTTGTTGTTGTTAAAGGCCCTATTCAAGGAATATCTGCTGCCGAAAGGAATATGAGGGAAGATAGGTGCATTGGCTCTGGCAAGAGTGAGCCAAATTCAGCGGTAGAGTTACCTTCTAGCTACCGGGATGAAAATCGTATGTTTTTATAACTCTTAATTTACAGTTATGACCATTTCATTCATATTTAGCATCTTGTTCTTCCTGAAATTTTATATTTTCTGTAGTGTTTGATTCTGACCTTGACAATTTTATCAAGTCTGTCGATTAGATAATGACTGCAAATATTTCTTTTCAAATGCTTTTTTGTTAAGGACTCTACTTGATAGCAATCATGAGTTTTCTTGAGACTTATAGGAACCAACTAAAGGGTGAGATAGTAAGAATAGTGAGCTGCCAGTGAAGGAGAATAGGAAAATTTACTATGTAAATCATTAGGTTATGTTTAGAATTTACAGTGGAATGATTTTGATTAAAGAATTTATCATTGAAGAGGGATCTCTCTCACACATAAACAAGTGTAATGTGACTTTCATTTCAGTTCCAGCAGAACGATATTAATTAAAGAATTTTCCATTTCAGATGATGCACAAGTGCAGAAAATACATAGAGATGCATATCCTTTAGAAAGCCAAAGAGGAGGTATAACTCACCATAGGTGGTTGATATTATAAACTACTCTATGAAGATCTGAACTCATTGACTTTGTACTTGGTCAATTTTTCAGGAAGAACACGTTCAGTAATCTTAAATTTGGAGAAAAGAGGGAGATCTAATTTCTATGGACCAACTATGAGTATCTCTCCTAGGAATGCATCAATGTCAAACATGTCCTCCTTGAATGCGGTAAAATCAGAATCTTGTATTCACTTTGGTTCCATAATGCATTAATTTGTTTTCCCTTTTCTAATATGTTCTCAAATCCCTGTCAATGCTATTTTATGCATTCATGCTGTTATCTTTTAAAGTATAAGCAAAGAGGATACCCTGCATCTGTGGAAAAAGAAATGCCTTCTGCTGGTGATGAGGACACTGTTGCAGATTTGCTGGAGCAGCATGACCAATTCGTTAGTTCCATGCAATCTCGTTTAGCTAAGTTACAGGTGATCTAAAAGAAACTAGAAGGCATGCTAATGGTTTCCTTTTTATGCTTTTGTTGTTCGCTTAATTGTAAATTGTCTACGATGTTCAAGCTTTCATAGAAAACTGCTGAGCCTGACTCTTGCTTTTATTGGTTATAGGCTGTTCATCGGTACTGGGAAAGAAATGACATAAAGGGGGCAATCTCTGCAATTGAAAAGATGGCTGATTATGCTGTAAGCAGTTTATGTTTGTTAATACATCCATCACAGTTTGAACTTTTGTGTAAATCGAACATATTTAAGAGCCACTTCTGTTTTTTTTAATGGAAATTTTAGGTGCTTGCTGATGTGATTAGTGTTGTCATTGAGAAAATGGACATCGTCACTTTGGAAATTTGCACTTGTCTTCTGCCACTTCTCTCTGGTCTCCTTGGAAGTGACATGGATAGGTAAGTACAGTGTCCATAATCTTACATTTCTGTAGTGATTAGGCTGTGATTGTTCTCCTTTTTTTATCGAAAGGTCAGTTGGTTTCAGTAGTTATTTGCCTTACAGTCTTGGTGAAATTCAAACATTAATAAGCTTAAGGTGGTTAACCTGATATAGTATTTTTAGTACTTGGCTTCTTAGCATCTGTTTGGTGTTAGTTGCGTCTACAGATAAAGTTTAACTGCTAGCCTTTTGCAGGCATTTGAGCATCTGTCTGGACATGCTGCTTAAGCTGGTGAGGGTATTCGGTTCCATGATATATTCAACCGTGTCTGCTTCAGCACCTGTTGGCATAGACATCGAGGCAGAGCAAAGGTGTCTACTTGCTTTGTAGCTTCAAATATAACATTCGAATATTCAGTATTGGACTATTAACCGGAATTCCATGCTTATGATTGTCCTAGGTTTGAGCGTTACAACCTCTGCTTTATAGAACTCGAGAAAGTAAAACGCAGCCTGCCCTCTCTTACCAGGTGACTATTAGTGGTTATCTAAACCTGTACAATCACTGTATGGTTTAATCATATGCAACTGTTCTAACCTTTTGATTTATTCCTCCTCCATCTTATAGAAGAGGGGGATCCGTTTCGAAATCTGCCCAGGAACTGATCCTAGCACTACAAGAAGTCTCGTGACCGAAAATCAACATACCAAATGCACGCACTAACTTATTCCGTTCCTTTTACGGATCAAACTATATGTTACCCCTGGAGAGAGCATGATTCGGCAGTGTCACGCCGGTCAAGCAGCAACCACTACTCCGATGCATATTGTCTTGTCTAGTCCTAGTGCTGCATCTTGTACATGTTTAATACTCTCTTAACCGGTAAGCTGATTCCTACTTCCATTGATTGATGAGTGAAAGACTTGAGGCTAATTGTGTTTTCAACTTCAGTTCATACCATTGTCAACCACTGTATTACTTGAACCCCTATATGTTTGTACCTTAGGGGCTCGTATGTAAAATTATATATATGAATATACACGTGTCCAAAAGATGGGACCTACTGATATTTGGGTTATGTGAATTCATCTTGAGAAACCTGAGATGGAACAAATGTGGAAAGCTTTTCATTTTAGCTTCTGTTGGTACAGCAGATGTTGGGTTGTTTTTGTTTAATCTATTCATGGTGTGCATTAAAAACATTTGTTTGTGTGACATTAATATAATTAAAGTAAAGTTTCAGACGTTATAAAGCTGTCTTTAAATTTAAAGGATATTATTTTGAGATTTTTTATTTTAAAAAATAGTTTTTTTATAATTATTTTTAATAATATTATTAGCTGTTTCTTTAAATCATAAAAACGGATGGATTATGATCCGTCTTTAAATAGTGTTATTTAAAATAATTTAGAAATATATATTTTTTAGAATAAAAGAATCTCAAAACTATATTTTTTTATAAATCCTATAACCTTTTCTCCGTAAATGGAAATTTAAAAAGTATGATAGGATTTTGAAATCCTTACATTTCATTAATCTAATTAATTTTTAAAACGCCATAATCCAACAAAAATAATATATTAAATCTATATAATTTCAAATAATAATTAGATAATGCTTTTCCAGAGACCAGTGGATATATACGAATCAAATTTAAAAAAAATAATTTCAAAAAACATTGAACCATATAATTCCATCAGAATCTCTGATTTCAGGTGACGTTTCTGTCTACTTTCAATTTAAAAGCCATAGCATTTTGCTTTTCAATCCGTGACTTTTGTTTTTGAATCAAAACCGAGTGTTTGTTTGTTGCAGAAACAGTAGGTTTCGAATCGCCTCGTGTAGCTCAATTTTGTTTGCATCCAGTGCCCGGTTTGATCCATACAGGTACAGAAAATGACGATGATCTAATAAATTCAAGTGTTTTTTAAAATTATGTATATGTGAATGGATATGGATATCTTAAATTGAAAATTAAAAGATTGATTTCTATGTAATTTTCTTGATTAACATCTTCACCGATGTTTAGAGAAGATCTTGTCATGTTATAAAAGATGATATAACGAGTCGGCATTTATACAAACGGCTGGTGTTCTGTGTTAACGTACCTGGTGCTGCTGCAACCGAGCGAGTGCATATCATCGTCGATTTGATAATGCCGGTGTTTTCTCCCTGGGATTTGCCGATGCCGTTAGATACAAATCACTCGAATCTTCAATGCTTCCTTCGTTGTATAACTCCGGTTGTTCCTATCCGATTGCTGCCTAAGGTAATACTTTCATTTTCATTTTTGTTGTGTTTTCTCTATCTTTTTTTTTCCTAATACAATTTCAAGATTTCACAATTCATATAATTCGATTGCATGTAACATATTATTTTCACTGAATTCAAGAAAAAAAATATAATATCGACCCTTTTGCTTTATAAAGATCCCTTTTAAACAACATTTGGTTTATTTTTCAGAATTCTTTATATATATTTAGTATTTCCAGAATTAGATTGGATTAGAAAAAAAAATTCAGATCCGAAAATAAAGTGAACTAAAAAAGGAAATTAGAACAAAATTTTTGGCTAAAACCATTTTAAACCAATTTCGAGATGAATTTTGAGTTTTCATTTGATTTTTCTGTGATGTTATCCCATATTCATTACTCAATTAAAACCAATTGAATCCGAAGTGGATAATTTGAACTGTTCATTTACTGATTCAATCGTTACAATATCGATGATAAGTAGGATGTTGAGTTTTAATGCATATTAATGTATATATTAATTAAATCCTTGGTTTTGATTGTTAATTAACTTTGGTAATTAGATAAATACTAATAGAATAATAATCTATAACTTTTTTAATGTTACAGAAATGTAATCAAACTTCAAGTGGCTACTTGAAAAATATTGAGGAAGAGGAGGATACAATCGAAGGCTTCACTTTGAGTGATCTTTGGCACTCTTATACCGAGTGGAGTGCTTATGGCGTTGCTGTCCCTATTGTGTTGAACAACGGCGGCGCCGTCGTTCAGTACTATTCTCCTTATCAGCTTTGCAAATATACACAATCAAGTCCTTTTCTTCCTCATTCAGGTCTCTCTTGTTAAATTTTATAGGTGTTTCCTATATCTTACGTTTTTGATGAATTTTAATTTCTTTCGACGACAGAATTCAACATAAATTAATGAAGAAATCATTCCAAATTTTCTGAATTTAAAAGAATCGATAATAAATCATATATTTTTTTATAGAATTAAAAAGAAATTTTGCCATACATTTTTTTATAGCTCCATGAGTACCTCTCTTTTTTTTATAATTTTTACTTGATGAAATGTGTATCTTCAGTTATGAGGTAAAGTTTTTGTATGGATCCCATCAAATAATTTGGCATGACTTGTTTTTAAAATATATGAAATAATATGTACATTTTTGCCATTGTTTATAAGATGTTAATTTTTTTGTATTGAGCATATGTTCTTAAAAAATAATTCATGTCAAACTATTGAATGTAATTAACAGAAAAAAGGTTGGACCTATTACTGAAAATACGCATTAAAAACACAAAGGACCAAAAATAATCAAATTGAATTGTATAGTGCATAGATTTTCCATAATATTATTTTAGTTTCTCCTCCTCTAATTTGGGTTCCTGTCACTTTTGGCTAACTATAGTGCATTTGGAAGCATGGAGAAGCCTGAAAACAGCTTTTATAGTAATGACGGCAGTGACGAAATTTACAACCCTTCTTCTTCTTCAAGCAATTGCTCATGTTTGAGTTCGGAAACTACTTGGGATCATGACTCTACTACGTTTACTCAAACAATTGATCAATGTGGCTACCTGTACTACCAATACAATGAGATAGCTAGTCCTTACAATCGAGTTCCCCTGCTAGAAAAGGTGATTCAAACGACAACATTTCTGCAATCAATTTAAGACATAAATATATAAAATGGGTTTTCAGTTTTCCTAGTATTTTTCATGATTTCCTCAGAAACTGAATTTTTTTAGAGAATCAAGAGTTTTATGTATGTTAGATTAATATGAGCTTGTTTCCAACAGATCAATGAGTTGGCCAAGCATTATCCTAGCTTATTTGACCTCCACAGCACCGAAGTTTCACCTTATAGTTGGATGGCAATAGCTTGGTATGTATGTTTGATTCATTAGAAAATACCTATGTCCGACACATATTTAATCGAATATATACTTGTATACACCATTCTATAAACAATCTAGGATGTATAAACATGGTTGATTCATGCTTTATTAGGTATCCTGTCTATCAGATTCCATTGGCAACGAATGTGAAAGAACTGTCGGCATGTTTTCTCACCTACCATCCATTGTCATCGTATCTCAAGGTATACTCATAGCAAATGATATTAATTTATATGTAATTTTTATTGCCGTTTCGTTTTAATCCAATGCTTTTTGTAAATTCGATCTTGTTTATTTGGGTTTTGATCACTCAGGCAGCAAAAAGGAAGAGATTACGCTCCCTCCTTTTGCAGTGGTTACTTACAAGATGTTTGGGACATTGTGGATTAACCCCAAAACATCAGACCATGACACCATAATATGTCAACAAACTGCTGCTGCTTCCTGGTTGAGACAACTTCAATTCCAGCACCATGATTTCGACTTCTTCATGTCTCGACAGTCGCAAAAACACTGATGTTAACCCTAGTCATGGCATAGCGGTTTAAGAATAAGGGGTTTGTAGATGCTAGAATTTTACTTTAACCGAGGTTTGATTAAGGATCGGCAGTCATCTGCATTTTAGGCTCTCTTTTTTTTCTAACTAAAAACCTGGTTTACAGTTTTGTTCAACAAGAAATCTTGGGTGTTCAGTAACAATGGATAAATGGGATTTGTGGTCGAATACCAGTCGAACAATAGGTTTCTATCAATCTACATTCATTGATAGCAGCTAGAGTCTATCTCAGTTGTATACGCAAATTGAGACATAAGACATAACTAACCTTCTAGATTTTAGTCGCATCTGGATCGATGCTTGGTTCAGATTTTGAAGTACTTGTAGCCATAGTCCGGGTTTGTCATACCCTCTTCCCAATCGCCCATCCGGTGACCACCAAAAACTATCTGTTGAATGCCCAAATAACTGGCAAAAAAGGAACAATGTAAATGTATCCACCATGAAATTCGATAACAAAATTGTTTCTTTCTTTTTACAGATTAGGATCATCAACTTACTCTGCACTTAATACTGTCATGCAGTTGAGAAGGACATCAATGGAAAAAAAATCCGAGGTACCGAGATCTACCCTGCAATGTCAACATGTAAATTCCACAGAAAGGGAAATAAGAAATAGACTAAATTCTAAAATGAAATTGAAAACGGCAGATGAATATCGGAAATCATACCAAACACGGCCCCAGTTGTCCTGAAACTCGACATCACTAATATCATGGAAAGATGATGGCATCACATTAAAAGCCTTATCTTCGTCATAGAGGGGATCATACTCCATTGAAGCATTAGTCAACTGCCATCAATATGAATTAATAAGTTTGTTTTCTCTTGAAGGCTAAAAAATGGAGCAAAAAGAGCCATGAACAAACCTGCAAATTCGAGGAATTAAAGGCTCCCAACCGTCCCATGACATACCAGGACTGAATAACCTGCATGCATATCGAATTCAATGAATATAAATAGTTTATAGACAACAGTCAACAAACAAAATGAGAGCAAATAAGAAAAGGGATCTCCAACAATAGTCTAATTTCATCACCAAATTGCTAACAGACGGACTCGGAAGGAGAACGAGACTACTTACACTACCAATGAGATGGACTTCTCGATCAGAAGGCGATCCATATAACTCGAACCATATATAGGAATCAAGTGGATTAAAACTGGACAGACAAAATAAACAAATATTGAGAAATAATAAGTTGAAAGTTTGAGAAACATCAGCTACTTCATACAACTATCAAACCAGGGGGTTGATAAATTAGTTAACCACACAGCAAAAGTTCCCTTTTAGGTATGTTTTGTTCATAAGCGGTAACAGTGTCACACCCTCAATTCTAAACGTGCAAACCAATTTTACTACCATGGCCGACTAATAGTAGGGACGGACCGAGGAGGTGCTGAGATCAAGTCCCTGAACTGCATTTCGGTATTTTCTTTATATTTTCTATTGATTATCTAATTTCACACTACTGAATTCATAATTCCGCATTTCTTGAATTTCTAATATCATACAATCCTGCCTCCGTCCCTCGCTAATAGTATACTAGTTGTTGATTAAGGGAATAGAAGCCGTACTCTCGGAAGCTGACTTTAAAAGAAAGCACAGAGCCCGTCTTTTTCTTGTTAAAATCTCTACCCTTTTTACGAACACGTTCTTCAATCTACAAAACATAATGAGAAAAAAACTAGTGGGAATATCAGATTATGAGCTATAAAGTTGGTTTCGGATAAGGAAATAGAAAAAAGGTGTTGACTGTTGACGGACTCGTTTCCTCATTTGCTCAGGGTCGCCAATGCTATCGCCAAGAACCGCTCGTAGCTCCTCGTCGTCTTTGCAGGCGTCTTCCAGGACTCTATTTCCAATGCAGAAAATAGAAGAAAAAAAAACAGAAATATTTTCAGAGGCAATAAATCAAACAGGTAGAACGCATATTGTGTGTATATACAAGATACGAAATCTAGAGAGAAAAGTACTTGGCCCATGAAGGGTAATTGTGAAGCCTGTCGAATTCACGCTTCCTCTTCTCCTCCCGTATCTTGATAAGTCTCCTCCCTCTGGCTGTCGTCCTCGACCCTTTAACATCGCTTGTACTGGAAAAATTGACAGCCGAATTGCTTTCTTCAGCTGCTGCAGCTGCTTGGGTTCGGAGTATCGCTTTCTTTTCGTCGTTGTTGTTTAGAATCGGATATGAAGCAAAAGAAGAATTGGGAAATGTCTGCCTAGCTGCTACTGCTAAATTCTGACGAAGAAGGTGACTATAGGTTTCAAATATCTTTGCACTAGGATTGCAGAAATATCCTTTCACCGCCATGTTTATCTTTCAGTCACCATTGCTTTCCCTCGGTGTTTGATTATTTGAGGATAATGGAAAATTTTTTGGGCTTTACATAGCCATTAAGGCTTAGAAAAAAAAGCCCAACATCCAAAAATAATTTAGGCTCATCCTATTAATTTTATTATTAATTGAGCCTTAATGATAATATAATTATAAACGATCGAGAGATAATTAGACCATGTGTATTTAAATTGTAATCTTTATTTTAAATTATTTTTTATTTTTTTAATATATTAATATTAACTTCAAACTTTTAAACATTATGAATTTGTGAATTTAATATATATTTTTTAAGTTCATCAGATCGTGATTCTAAATTTGTATAAATTTAATATATATATAAATAATTTTTTATTAAGTATATCAAAATTATATTTTTTAAATAAATATTAAAATTCGAATTTGTGAAACATCATGAACAAACATTTAAATAATGGAGTCATGCACTCGCAGCTGTTAGGGTGTTAATCGTAAAACCGAAACGAATTGAGGCATTATGGTTTATAAATTTACGAACTGTGGTTAACCACGGTTAATCAAATTTAATTTTTAATTGATTTTTATAAGGTAAAAATATATATTTTATACTCAAAATATAGATGTTTTTTTTTTATTTTTTACTTAAAATAAATTTTTATTAAATATTTATGAAAAATATCTCAAAATTTTTACCTTTTAATGTTTAAAAATTATAAAATAAAGCTATTTTTTAGGATAAAATACAAATTTTTAAAAATTAGCGTTAATATAAAAAAATCGAAAATCAAAATTAATCAAACCAAAAACCGATGATTATTAAAATAATTTATCAAATTAAACTGAAACCGAATACCCGTGCCGGCTGTAGTCCCACTCCGACTCCAGCAAAGCAGAAGATTAGGATTGAGATGGTCCACCAATTCATCCACAACACAATCTCCAGGTTCCACTTGCCACCCAACATTATCCATCTCCTAATCCGAAATCCATCCCATCTTTTTTTCTTCTGATTTTCTTGTGTGTTACGCCTTGCTTAGAGAACTCGCGCTTGCACTACTGTTTAACTCGCTCTACTCAGCATCCAACCCAGCAAGCAAAGCACTGCGTTTACTTATCAGGTAAGCTTCTCCTGATTCTTTCTACTAACCTCCACTTTCCAATCAAGGTTGTTTTCAATACCCATCTTCTAATTTATCTTGATTTTTGTTTATTCTTTTTTATAGATACTAATCTGTAACCTCGTTGGTTTTCAGCTATGGCTTCCAATTTGCAAAAGGAATCCACTTCTTCCGGTGAGTTTAAAATCCCAGATTCTTCTTTTTTGTTTTGACTTGAATTGGGTTTGGAATTTGTTATGAGATCTATGTTACTGGTTAAGAATTTCCCCTTTTATTTCTGATTTTGGGTTTTGAATTGATTGGGATTTCGAGTCGATTATAAAATGTTACCTCTAGTCACCTATGAAGCAGGGGACGGCCTCTCAAGGCTGTCCCTCGTACCCGATTAGTCCCTAAACGGGTATGTGCCGGGTACGTCCCTTGTTATTTTCGATATTGCTTTCGAATTGTGTCATTTCTTTTCAGTACTATGTTCAGGTCTTGTAACTGAATTTGGGGTTTCATCTCCTAGAGAGATTGATTACTATAGCTGGTTGGTCTTTATGTTTCTTTTGTCTTTGTTAGATGAGAGCAAAAGTTCTAAACCAGAAACATCGACCCCCGAGAACCAAACTTCGAAGCCAGAAGCTCCTGCTGGGGAGTCGCAGCCAGCACAGTCTGGAGCTTATTCTGCCACTATGCCTGGACCTGGGTTTGTCCCTCCCAATCCGTTTGATTTCTCAGCTATGAGTGGCCTTCTTAATGTAAGCTTTTCTCCTTTTCATTGTAATTCTTATTTGGATTGTGATAAACTGTTTTGTTTGAATAAATTAGTCTGATACTATTTATGTTTTCATCCGATTGTGTTTTGATAATCATGGTTCATCTTTTGCTTTATGCCCTTGCTAATGCATTGCTGTATTAATAATCGAGTTAAGTATCTTAAGGTTACGGTTAATCTCATTGGTTGGCTTGTCAACATTCGAGTGTATTAAGGCCAGGAGCTAAAAGAAGAACAATGTTCACAGATAAATTCGAGAGCTTATACGAGGGACATTAAACTTTGTTTTATGATGCTCAATGCAATTGGTTTCATCGTGTGTTCAAGTTTTTTTGGGTAATTTTGAGTTTTTGTAATAATATCATGTCTATTTCAATTTGGTGGCCCTAGTAGCTTTTCGTTTAGTTTCAACTCTCGAAAAAAAATTATGGCTTATGGTTCATAATCATCATGGTTTGTTAGGATCCTAGCATCAAAGAACTGGCTGAGCAGATAGCCAAAGATCCTTCGTTTACCCAAATGGCAGAACAGCTCACTAAGACGTTTCAAGGGGCAGCAACTGAAAGTGTGCCGCAGTTTGATCCACAGCAATACTATTCAACTATGCAACAGGTTATGCAGAATCCCCAGTTTATGACCATGGCTGAGCGCCTTGGTAATGCATTAATGCAGGTGTGGGCTCAGTTGCAAGTTTCACGCATTCACAGTTCTTTTAATGTTTTACCCTCGTATTACATTACATGAAATCACCTCAAAAGATGAAGCTTCTGTCTTGTCTTTCTTTAGGATCCGACTATGTCTAGCATGCTTGGCGGTTTGATTAATCCTCAACACAAAGACCAGATTGAAGAAAGGATGGCACGTATGAAAGAAGATCCTTCGTTGAAGCCTATTCTAGATGAAATAGAGACTGGTGGTCCTGCAGCAATGATGAAGTGAGTAACTAATAGCATTGTATATTTACTATTCTTATGGACATTACATATTTCCTCATTAGAATGAGTGTAGGATATGTGTTTCGTATTTGTTCACTAAAAGGTTTCTTATTCAGGTACTGGAATGATAAAGACGTGCTGAAGAAGTTGGGTGAAGCAATGGGTCTTGCTGTTTCAGTAGACGCAGGCACAGCCACTTCTGCCGGTTACTCTGCTGCAGATGAAGGTGAGGAGGTAGAGAATGAGGATGAATCAATCGTACATAACTGTGCTAGTGTCGGTGATGTTGAGGTATGGCATAATGAATGGTTTGTACGTATGTTTCTTCCCCTTTGACCGATAATCTAAAGAGTTTCGACTCTAATCATGATTTAGGGTCTGAAAGCTGCTCTAGCCTCTGGTGCTGACAAGGATGAAGTAGATTCAGAGGGAAGGATAGCATTGCATTTCGCATGCGGATACGGCGAGGTATAATAGTTTTGTAACAAATGTAGTTTCTAACTAGGAGAAATTTGGTGCATAAAACCAGATAAATTTAATTACTATTTGCCTACAAGCATGCAGTATCCATGGTGGCCATCTACCAGGCATGTCTATTCGAACTATTGCTTTAATGATGATCGCTTTAATAAACTCAATATTATTATAGGTGAAATGTGCTCAAGTCCTCATTGAATCTGGAGCAAAAGTTGATGCTTTGGACAAGAATAAGAATACCGCTCTTCATTACGCAGCTGGTTACGGAAGGAAAGACTGTGTGGCCCTTCTACTGGAGAACGGCGCTGCCGTGTAAGTAAAACAACTTTGTATCAGCCAACCATCAATGCCGACTCTTATATCGTATTTTCCTCTTTTGCTACGGAAGTAATTCCTCGTCTCTCTTAATGCAGAACTCTCCAAAACATGGACGGCAAGACGGCCATCGACGTTGCGAAGCTAAACAAGCAACACGAGGTGCTTAAGTTGCTAGAGAAGGATGCGTTCCTTTGAGTTAGGAGTGTCGACCAACAGCATGTGTATGTGCATGTGGTAGGGCCATTTTCCCAGTGCTGTTAGACAAAAAAACAAAACAAATTTCCTTCCATTTTTATCTGTTTCACTGGCACAGCTCAACCAGTTGTCTTTGCTGTCTGTTTGATACATGTAGCATATTTTTTCCTCTAAAAAATAGTGTTTAATATCATAGTTAATTAGGCCCAGAATTATGACACTGGATTTAGATTGTCCTTAAAACTTTTAAACACTGTAATTTATCCTTAAATTATAATTTATTTTAAATTGGTCTTTAGATATTTTAATTTTATTCTTAAATTAGTAATTATATTTTAATAAAATTGTTATAAAAATTATTAATTACTATGAAACATTGATATCATTTTATATAATAATATGATATAAACATTAATTTGAGGATAAAGCAAAATATTCTAAAAGGTCAGGGATTAATTTAAATAAATTATCATATTTTAAGGATGGAAATAAAATATTTAAGAGTTTGATGATTAATTTTAAAATAAAAAATGTAGTTTAAAGGTAGAATTATAATATTTAAAAATTTTAATAATTAATTTTAAATAAAAGTGATAATTTAGTGATATATAGTACAATTAACTCTTAATATTATTATTTTCATAATTCCTATACCAATATAAAAATAATGTAGTGCAACATGTGTAGTCTAGATCTGAACTTTAACCCAATAAAACAGTAATAATTCCTCCCTTATTGTGACGTATAATTAAACGTACATTCCATTATTGTGGTGTTTATATAAAGAGAGATTAATGTTGTTGGATTTCCATATTTAATTATAATTAATTATCCCACCGACAGGGTATTTAGGAAGCGAGCTACCCATGTGATGTGTCATGTGGCATGTGTGTCTTAATTAATATAGATTAATTCGTATCTTATATTTAGTTGTGATAAATGATCTTTTAATAAAGATTTTTTGTATACATAAAATTGAAATTCGATATTTTTTTAAATATATAAAACTATTTAGTACTTAAATCAATATTATTGATAATCATTTACCTACTTTTGAATGACGTGAGAATTAAGTTTACGATATTTACACTCGTAAAACAAACATAAAAAGTAAATTTTATCAATGTAAAATATTGTTTGAAGTCAAAGTCTTTATGTTTTGTCTTTAAATAATATCATGAACGACGTGTCTCACTAAAATACATTTAAAATTAGGTTTAAATTAATTGATTTTTATTGTTCATAAACGAATTTAAATGAATCCATTTTTATTTATGCACGATTTATAGTCGGATTTAAACCGATTCGTTTTTTATTTTATTGTAAAAATATTTTACCAAGTGTAATATTGTATTTTTTTACAATATTGATGAGAATTTCCATATATATAATTCAATTATTAAAAATAAAGCATCCAAATCAACATTAAATTATAAGAAAAACAACCGTCTTTTTCCATTTAATTTAGTACTCCATTTCACTATCTCAAAACAATAATAAATGCTCTGACAATACTGTTTAAAATTAATTAAATATTTCAAAAATTATTAATTATTGTCTCCAATGTAGTATTATTGTTATAATTAGTACTCCCATATAAATTAATCTTAAAACTTTTCTTTTAATTAATTCACTCATAAAATCATTTTCTATAATAATCGGCTGGCCTAGCCTAAACTTGTCGGTCCCCTTCCTCTTCTCTTAATGTTATTTGGGTAATTTCAGGTTTTGGTCTCCATTATGTTCGAAATTAGAATTTGGTCCTTATATTTTTGACATGATTTTAATCCTTTGTTTCTTATCGATCCGGTAAATTAAAAGATATCATTCAAGTCACGAGATTTATGTGAGATAATATTTTTTATTTTAATTTATAGTTAAAGGATCAATTTATTTTTTTAAATATAATAATTTTAAAAATATATAATAAATATTTATCTTTATATGAACTAATAAATGGATGATCATTAGACTCGATTAATGAATATCTTGAAAGAGAGAAAAATGACTAGAAAATATATCGATATTTAAACCGAAATGATTAATAATATTAAATATTTAAATTAATTAAATGAGATTAAAAACACAAGAATTAAATCTGAAATATGAGCATAATAAATAGATCGAAATTATTATAATTTTTTTTTATTTATAAATTTGATTCTTCAACCGAAGAGTAAAAAGAACTTTAACAGTTCAAGTACTTTAATACGTTTGAATTAACCCAATGAATGAACGGAGTCGTTACCTCCCGCATTAAATAAACATTCTGTTTTATTAATAAAAAAAATTAGAAATCCTGGTTTTCATCCTTCTAAGTTATAACGTGTTGCGATTTAGTCTATATACTTTTATAATGTTATCAATTTAGTCCAACAATCAATATTAAAAGATTCAAATCTTAACGATATGAATAAAGAAATTTGAATAAAATATCATCTTATATTAAATCTTTATAAAATTCAATTTAAATTAATCGATTAATAAATTGATAATTGATATTAAAAATTAAAAGAGGGAATTATTATTATTATTTAGGGTAAACTATATAAATAGTCCCTTGACTATACCTCAATTATCTTTTACATCTTTTGACTATTAAATGTTACAAATTAGTTTATTAGACTAACTTTTTTAATATAAAGTGGTCCTGTGCCGTTAAAAATTTGACGAGAAACTGATGTGAACGTTAACATGCTGACTTGGATTATAGAGATTGAGGATGCCACATGGTTATTCAAGTCAGTATGTTAACGTCTATATCAGTTTTCCGTCAAATTTTTAACGAGACAAGACCACTTTGTATTAAAAAAAAGTTAATCAATGTACCAATTTGTAACATTTGATAGTCAAGAGATATAAAAGTTAATTGAGGTATAGTCAAGGGACTATTTATATAGTTTACCCTATTATTCATACAGTTTTTTAAATAATTTTGTTCTTTATATTGTCAGTTGGCCTGCAAGGTATCGGTGTCGTGGGTGGTGGGAGAGCCATCCAAAGAGCTTGAGAAAGAGAGTGTGTGCTCGGAGTCCAACCGAGCGCAAAAGAGAAAGTTTCAATTTTTATCAATTTTTCCCCAGAAATGGACGCGGTGAAGAAACAATCATCGGCGGTATCCGATTTCGGAGCTTGGGCAATGAATGTTATCAGCTCCGTCGGCCTTATTATGGCCAACAAGCAACTCATGTCCCCTGCCGGATATGCATTCGTATTTGGTCAGTTCTTCTTCCTATTTTGTTTACATTTATACCCAATTGTTCTTTATATGCTTAACTTTTCCCCTTTGTTCGTCTCAGATCTGGATCAATTTCCACCATTTTTTTTTCTCACCGGTCACTGCATTCGGAAAAATTCCCGGGTTTTTCTTTTTCTTTTTTAAATCCAGATCTTACCCTGCAATGGGTTCATTCAAAAATTAAACCCCAAATCTCTTTCATTATAACTGTATGCCCGGATCTTAACGTGTATGATTATTCTTTAGAATGGGGTCACACCATTTTTTAGAACATATTTGATGACTGATAAGAATCTCTTAGAAATTGTAATCTTAATCTGTTTTTTCATTGTAACTGGTAAGATTCTCTAGTTTTGCTTGTGATCTGCTTTTATTTGTTCCCTAAACTTCAAATGTTTTGAAAGTTTAATCACCTCTTTGTACAAAGTTCAAACTGATCTCTCACCATGAAATTAATGGACATGCTTCTTCTAAATTTTATCAAATCTGAAATTTTTCTTGCATTTACAGCGACTACATTAACCGGATTCCACTTTTCTATGACTGCCTTGATCGGCTTGGTATCGAATGCTACCGGTCACACAACGAGGAAAAAAGTTCCTTTATGGGAGCTTCTTTGGTTCTCGGTCGTTGCCAATACTTCGATCACCGGGATGAACTTGAGCCTCATGTTGAATTCAGTTGGATTCTATCAGGTAAACGAAGTGCCATAGCCGAAAATAATAAAACAAACAAACATCTATAGTAGGTTTAGTTCCTGTGTACATGATATATATTCCAGCTCGGTCGTTGTCGCGATGAATATTTCATATATTCCAGCTCTGTCATTGTGATTGTGATTTAGATTTCAAACTTAATCCTTTTGTTGGTATAGATTTCAAAGCTAACCCTTTTCGTTTATCATTACGAAACAGATTTCAAAGCTAAGTATGATTCCTGTTGTTTGTGTGATGGAATGGATACTGCACAGTAAACACTACTCGAACAAAGTCAAGATTGCAGTCATTGTAGTGGTTGTTGGTGTTGGTGTTTGTACAGTCACGGATGTGAAAGTTAATGCACAAGGATTTATCTGTGCCTGTGTTGCCGTCCTGTCCACCTCATTACAACAAATTGTAAGCATTTCTCATTCTCCATATGTTTGTTTCTGCTTGAGATCATTATAGGAGTAACAATTATGTGATAAATGCAGATGTTTGAAATCGTGTTTTTCGTTGTGTGATTTCGTGCCACAGCTTCTAGAGATCTAGATCCTATAGGATCTTTTGTAAAAAAAGATATAGTAGTTTTAAAACAAATAATCATGGCTACAAAGTCTTAACAAGGAAAATAAGAGAAGGTTTTCTATATATTCGAAGAATAAGAAACTGTGTATGCTCGATGTACATTATGATCATTTGTCCATGATGAAGGTTGATTGATTATGGGTTTATTTTACTGGTTGGAATTCTGTCAACTCATTAACCCCTACCCTTATATATTCAACTCGTATGAGAATAACATCATGCGTTTAATGTGCATTACAGCGAACGACCTCCGAGAGTGGCTACCATGCATGCCATTTAAGCTAACATCACGCTTTTTATTTGATAATGTTTATCAAAGCTATTCGTGTCTTTGATTCTTTCTATCTGCTGACTAATCAATCATACTTTTGTTGGAACAGTCGATTGGCTCCCTACAGAAGAAATACTCGATAGGTTCATTTGAATTGCTTAGTCAAACAGCTCCGATCCAAGCTTTGTCCCTTTTGTTGCTCGGTCCATTTGTTGATTACTACCTCACCGGAAAATTGCTGGCGAGTTATAAGTTCTCTTCGTCTGTGTTGGTAAGTACTCCTTGTCTCATCAGAGCATCACAAACCATTTTCGGTCATTTCTAAGGCTTGCAAGTAAAATACTGATATGGCTATGAATTTTTTGTGATCCGAAAAAAAAAATGTACAGTTTTTCATACTACTTTCGTGCTCGTTGGCGGTATTCTGCAACATAAGTCAGTATCTTTGTATCGGACGATTCTCCGCCACGTCTTTCCAGGTTCTAGGCCACATGAAGACGGTTTGCGTATTGATATTGGGATGGCTACTCTTCGATTCGGAGCTGACGCTGAAAAATATACTCGGGATGGCGATTGCCATACTCGGCATGGTAGTATACAGTTGGGCTGTTGAAGCTGATAAACAAACTGAATCCAAGGCTTCATCACTCCCCAAAGATGCTTCTGAAGAAAATGTTGAATTGTTGAAGCAGAAGCAGCAACAGCAAATGGACGGTTCATATCCACACAAGGATGTTGAGCTAGGCAAATCTCAGCCTTAGATATGCTTTTTTAAATATTGATTTGTTCAATGTTCTAAGCACTTGCCATTCGGCTGTACAAAATTTAAAATTTAATTTTACTGATTTTTTCCCAACATGTTCTTTTTATTACCATAATTAAAAAAATCAAGTTTATTTTAGAATTTAAGGTTTAGAATTAGGGTTTGCAATAAGATAATTATGTATTTAAATTTTAACTTATAAACCCTAAATAGAATTATGCATGAAATAATTACCTTATATTTGTACAGGTTGTGCATTGAAATTTTTTTAACTTTAAATGGCCAACACTTACTCCTATGTGAATATATTTCAGACATGAAATAAGAAAAATGAAGAATATACAGAAAAACATAAACTGCAGGCTGCAGCTACTAACTTTAAAATTGTTTGAGCTCCAACCTCGAACTTTGATAATCAACAACTGTTTGATTTCCAACGGTGAGGCTTTGCTACAATAAAAACCGAACACGTTTTTAGTTTTTAGGACTTGTACTTATCCCTGAACATGAGGATCTTATTCTGTTTCATAAAACAAAATGGCACAAAATACATCCGGTGCCTAAGTCTTCGGGTCGGATGCTGCTGCTTTATTATTGTTTCTTACTCGCGTTTCACGGTCTGTTCATCGATATGCATTGGACTGACATCTACACCCTGCAAAAAAACAGAATCAACACAACTTTAGAGAGCTGTAGTATCAGTTTCCGAATGTGATTGTGTTATATAAGATAATACTCCAGCTCTAGGGTAAGTCTCGGATATGAGTGTATTTGTACACGAATATAATCTTTTTTTCCTATTTTCTTCTTCGTATATTTGGAAATCTTATCCTTTTACAGTTATTATACTCGTGTCCAAAATACGTGTGAAATACGGGAGCAGAATGAAGGTACCTAGAAGGAAAACGAAAGGTCGGAACAACATAGGATGATAGTGCAAAAGTGTGTCATGGTGGTTTTATGTTTCAAAAGTTCATATTTGTACTTACAGTCTCATCTGTCACAGATCCTCTAGCTTGCTCAACTGTTCCTTTTTGGACCTCCTGAGAGAATACAATGCAGTAAAGGTTTTTTGTCAAGATAAAAGAATCATGTCATAAATGCTCTAAATCATGAAATCCGATACCGTAATCTAAAGCATACCTGATCTTTCGTATCTGGTCCAGGGCCTCCAGGCACTTCTCTCTTCACTCTACTTGGAATGAGCTTACTGAATAAATGTGATAGTGAACCACAAACATGAAAATGGAATGCAATCACGAACAGTTAGGGGAGTAGAACTCAAAAAAAGGGAAAAGAAGAAAGAATGATAAATACCGGTCCTCATCAACGTCCATGTCTGAATTCGAACCCCATCTTTTGTCAGCATCATCCTCATCTTCATCAGCCTGGACATTATGAGTTGAACGAAACAAAGTTGATATGAGGCAAACTACAACCAGTTGCAAGGGAAATTTCGTAAATTTCCGTTGGTAGATAGCATATGCTAAAGGAAGGTAGGGCAAAATTCCTGTAAAACAAGAAGTAGCAACAGAACACACCTCAGGAAGCTCGGTATCAGGTGGCCTTTCTTGAAACTGGACACTTGGTGAATGCTGAATCTTTGAGAGATTGTCAAGTAGCTTATTACGGATTTCTTCAAGTAACCGGCGTGAGTTCTTGTTTTCCATGTTACTAGGGGCAACGTGAAGAGTATAATCTGGACCAAAATACTCATAATACTCATGTCCAGGCATCTTGTTGTCAACTTCCATTCCAAGTGCAACTCCTGTCTGCCACATCAACAAGTAACCCACCACAAGCAAATTACAAATAGAATTCAATAAATCTAATGCCAGTCTCTTATGTCTTCCGATGAAATTCAGTATATATACGATAGGATCTACTTACATGGTGTAAAGAGGAGAAGAAATAGGAGTGTTTAATATATATAGAAAGATGAATACGAAAAAGGGAAAAGAGTGAAGGTCAGGGAGAAGGAAGTAGACACATTGACTTAAATCGGTAGGCCAATCACTTAAACTAATCAAAAAAAGTTAGAGCTCAGCTACCTCATAGCACCAACATCGAGCAACATTCCTAATGGTATAGCCGCCACCACCCAGAAGTAACAACGGGACATTGAATGATCTCATAAATTTAACACACTCTCCATGGCCCTTGATTGAAAGATTGAAACACCCCAACCTATCTCCAGATAGGGAGTCAGCACCACATTGAAGCACCACAGCACCAGGCCTAAAAACCTCCATAACTTTACCAATAATTGGCTTAAACAAGGAATGATAACTCTCATCATCAATCCCATCATCCAAAGGAACATTGAGGGCGTAGTACTTCCCTTTCGAATATCCAATATCACGTATATCCCCTGTACCCGGAAAATAATCTCCAAATTTATGGAATGAAACAGTCATGACCCTGTCAGTTGTATAAAATGCCTCCTCCACACCATCTCCATGATGGATATCAATATCAACATATAGTACACGCTGCAAGAAAGGAAAAGGAATTGCATTATCAATAACAGAATATTACACGAGACTGTTTCTCACGCAGAAACAAAAATCCATAGACCCTAGGAGGAAATGTAAGATTTGAAAATGTAAACCAGTCATTCAGATCATATAATAAAATTTAATATTTATTATTACATGCATGCCTACTATGGCAACCATCTTTAACGGCTGTCGGTTGCTAACGGGACATCTAAGTTGCAGTTAATGCGATAATGCAAGACAAATTGCAAAAAAGCCAACATGTATTCATATCACACACGACAGGATCCGTACAAGAAGGAAATAATTAGATATTGTTTCCGTTACGAGAAATTCGGTCATGCACAAAAAACAAAAAAGAAATGCCAAAATCAGTGAAGAAAAAGCCAGATAGAAAGATACCAAGGTATTTAGGTATTGAGCATAAACCTGATGCTGCTTAAGAAGTTCCAGAATTGCTAGGACAATATCATTGACATAGCAAAACCCTGAAGCCTCGCATTTCTTTGCATGATGCAGACCACCAGACCAATTAATGGCAATGTCACATAGACCATGGTTTAATTTGACAGCACCACCAACGGAGCCACCTGCATACGTTTGACAGAAGTTGTAAAGACCATCAAAGACGGGACAATCCTCACCGACATTAAAGCGTTTGAGCTGTCGGAGTTGATCTTGCTGTGTTTCAGGGGTAACACTGCGGAGAAAATTCACATAGTCATCAGCATGGAAGCGGCAAAGATCCCTATCCCTAGCAGGGAAGGGCTTGTGAACTTGCATATGCTGAAGCAGTCCGTAGTGTGCTAGAAGAGCATGTGTCATTCTCATTCTGTGAGGCTTCATAGGGTGACCTTGGCCATAGTAATAGTTCCCCACCTCCGGGTCATAGAAATAGCACACCTTCCTCTTCACGCCGTCAGCTCCTGAAGGCAGTGAATTCTCTCCGGTTTCCATCGGATAACAAGCTTCGGACGATCAAATCTAAGTGTCCACTCTTAACTTTTCTCCTGCTCTCATAAAAAAGAATCCTAATTAGATTCACTAAGAAAATCAACAAACCAGACTCAATTAACATCTCAAAAACAAAGAATTGAAGAAGAACTACACTCATTTCGCTTCCATTCAATCATACAAACATTTAAATGACAAAAAACAAGAACCCCAACATTCACCAGATTTACCGATTAAAAAAAAAGAAAATTGATTTACAATATTTTCACAAATAACAAACAAAATTAACAACGAATAACAAGATCAGAAAACAAAGCCGGGTTCGTAACCATAATCAAATCAGATATTAACCCAGAATAAAGCCAAGCATTTACAAATTGAACATAGGCAAGAAAACAAGTCATCCCAATTCCCAAGTTTCAAATAAACAAACAAAAACACATAATCGAAGGGAAAATAAAACTGGGAAATCAACGAAATTTAAAAAGGAAAACAAAAAAGAAGAGATTGACAGGCTTTGAGTATATAACTTGGAACCAAAGATATCTACCATTTTTAAACGAAACCCAGAGCTTGTTTTTACCTTCAGAAGAAAGATTAAAAGGTGTTTGTTCTTTTCACCTTCGTTGCTTCAGGACAGCGTTGTATAAGCGTTGAATGGTTGATTATAAGACGGGAAATCGAAGATAGAATCAGTGTGCAGAAGTTGAGAGATATGACAAATGCTAGAAATGGTTTTTGAAAGTTGAAGAAAAGAGTGGTTTTTAGTATAGTAACGTTTGATGCGTTACAACTTACAAACCGGAATGAAAATATTAAGGGTTATTTACATAAATAATACATTTATTTTAATTATTTTACAAAATAACACCTAACTTAAATTATGTACCAAAAATCATAAGAAATTATATCATAAGTTTAAAATCACTAACTATTTTATTATATATATTTTTTATATTTTTTAATCAGTGAAATTTTATTAGTTTTTTACGTGATATTTGAAAAAAAATAACTTTTTAGAAAAAAAAGCTACATAATGATCATCGTATGAGGTTAATTTTGATTTGATTATTATATATTTTTTTATAATTAGATCATTCAACCTTTAAAATAGACTCAATGTAATTATTTTTCGTTAAATCATAATGAAATAAAATATTAAGTCAATTTTTATTAACTAACACATCATCTTTTTATTAAGATTTAATGGTAGGTGATCATATTGAGTCTATTTTAATAGTTGAGTGATTTAATTATAAAAAAGTATAGTAATCAAATCAAAACTAATCCTATAATATGATGATTATTTATGTAATTTACCCATTTAAAAATTGATATATAATTTAACATAAAAAATAAAAAAAATTATAATTTTTATTGATTAGACAGTGATTAATGCGATAAACCAAATACATTATATGATTTCTTTAAAATAACACACTTCGATCAAATAGGTGGAAAGACGTATCATTTTAATCACACTTTGTTCCATCCATAATATAAATATTATAATTTGTAAAATAAATCAAAGAAAGAAAAAAAATGTAAAAGAGAAAAACATATTGATAAATAAACTTTGTAGTTATTTTTGAAATACTTGTTAATTATATAATAATATATTCATATTTTTTAATTACTTGATAAGATATATATTATAATATAAATATTCAACTTTAATCTTTTAAAATAAATATCAAAATTTTTAAATAAGAATAACAAAATATCATTAAAGCTTATCGATCGAGCCTTAGTTTAATTCGTTTTAGTGTTGTCGGATATTTGTTTTGCACTTTTGAATTGTAATATCCTAAAGATCGTAAATTTAAGTGTGCTAAAGTGCAATTCACTTCAATTAAAAGGCTCGGTTCATAGATAATTTAGGGTTATAATTCGTATTAAATATGGTTTATCACCTAATTAATAAGGGATTGTTATCTTAAAAATAGGCGGTCAGAATTTTTTTTGTTTTCACAAGCTTTTTAATATTAAAGTTTAGGGTTTAAAGTTTATTATAGAAATATAGAGTTTAAGGTTTAAAATTAAAATTTAAAGTTTATGTTTTAAGATAATATGATTAGAGATTTAGATTCTAATTTATAAACTCTAAACTCAAAATTCTATAAAAAAAACACATAAATTCAAAATTACTACACTTAAATCCTTAAAACCTAAACAAAATCTCTAAACCTTAAAATCAAAATTTATGTAAATAAAATTTTCATAAACGTTTGTACATGAAATAATTATCCATTCATAAATTGCCATCGAACCTAATTAATTAAGAAAGTGTATAATCTCTGGTTATATTAGTAATTTAATTATTTATATTAATTCAGAGTTGTCATTTAAAATAAATCATTTGTAAAAAAATAACTGTTTTCAATAAATTGAATTAATTATAAATCGTGATTCTAACATAAAAGATCGAAATATAAAAAGATTAAAAATTTTAATGTATTTTTTTCATCGATTTTATATGAATTAAAAGAATTAGGAGAAATTATATTATGGGACATTCCCACCACGTCATCCATGAAACCGACCAATAAAAAACATCAATTTAATTATTTTTTCCACCTCATTATTTTTACCAAGTGAACCTTCACTAACAGTTATTATAATTTAAGTTTAAAACAGTTTTTACCAAGTGAAGATTCACTTAATAAAATGATGAGGTAAAAAAAATAATTAAATATATATTTTTTATTAGCCGGTCTTATAGATGAGTATAAGAGAGTGAAAAAGAACAATTGTTTTGGTGCCAACTTGTGGGCCACCGCTGAAGAAAGGTTAGGGTTTTGAGGGGAAAAGGGAAAGAAAAAAATCATAACGATTTATGTATTTCCCTTAACCTCAAATCTTGGTTCCGTTTCGGCATATACATACTTAATATATATGAAAGTATATCACTGTATTTGTATATGTGACCAATTCTACAGGAAGACTCCAAATCTACATTCATAAACATGAATTTAAGTTCACAAAATGAAAAGCAAAAAAAAGAGTTTACACCAAAATCAACCTGAAGTCAAATGCCAAATCCTCGATCCATCTGGTTATAAACTACTTTGTGGCCTGTGCAATTATGTTGCTAATGGAACCAGCCTGCTCTTTAGCAGTCTCCACCAGTGAATCCTATGGTTCAACGAAGCAGTTCTCTCAGAAAATGGGAAATTATGACACACATGTAAGATATTTTAAAAACAGAAAGTAAAGTTTCTACCTGTGCAGCTATTAAACGTGCAACAGTTTTCTTGCTCGACTCTTGAAGTTCACCAGCAAGCAAGAGCTCATCCAATATATAGTAGGCCTTCGATGTCAAAGTGCAGCAAAGAGTTAAGCAAAGACCTCGTTTTAACCTTAATGTTCGATAATCCTTGACTACAATGCTAGGGGATAAACTACAAAATGATATACGATGGCAAAATTATATGTATAACTCGTATTTTCAGAAACCAGATTACATTTGAAAAACGAATGTATTTGGATGCAAATACTTTGCTAACATCAGTATCAGAATTCGCAAGCTGACATAACATGAACACTTTCTGTAGAAAACCAAATGAATTCTCGTGTAGATGCAACTAATCTGAATAATGAAGATAGATATCATAACTTGAAAAGTACTAAAATTTTGGGGGAAGAAAAGCCTTTCCTATATCCTAGAGATTTGATTTTCTTCAATTTCCAACCATATAATTCCTTTCCTCAACAACATTGTTAACATGCCACCACAAGATTTGACATTTTTGGGGAATTTGTTTGGTAAGTTGAAAACGAATTATGGTGCCATACAGGAAGAAAACACACAATAATCCATCAACTCGGAAGAAGAACGCTAAGGCTAAGCGCTTCTTAAGGATACTTGAGACTGGAGAAAATTGACACACACTGGTATGGAAGTATGGAGTTTTAAAGTTTAAGATTCAAATAAATACGAAAGGAGGAAATGGATGGTATGTTAAAGGATGAAAAGAATGAGTGGTTATGGAGTTGGGGGATAACTGCTGCTAAAGATTAAATGAATGAGAGCACAATTTGCATAAAACGTAAGGATTTAGATGTAAACTGCTCTAAAAAGAAGAGGAAACAGGACCCAAACAACAGGTGCATGACAAGCAATAATAATTGTACCTTATGGAAGTTGAAGATCAAGTCCAATTCACAGACCTGGATATAAATTAATTCACAATCAGATAAAACACAGTAGAACATCAATAATTCAATGAAAAGTAAAGTTTAAGTTCACTCACACTGCCAAAGTATCGATCAAGTATCTCAACAAAGTGATGAATGATTTCTAGAACCTCTAATTCATTGTCATCCTGGTCAATGCACATACAGAAGTAAAGACTAGCATATCTGCATAATTTATCCCAACTCAGTTGATAAAATCTCTGAAATGATTAAAATAGATTCCTAATAAAAAAAGATCTCACTAACATATAGAAGTATTACCTTTTGTAAACAACTTTAAATCCTCTCCAGTCCACAAAATTACAGAGTTTGGGCCCTCTTGAGAGAATCACTCCACCAAGCTCACGGATAACCTTCTCAAAAACACATTTCATAAAGCATTATAATTACATAGGGGCCAACAACGATTTCAAAAGCCTTTTGCAAACTTTACACAAATATTCATTGCAGTTAATCAAATGTGCTAATCATACCTTGGTTCTTTCCTTCTGAGAATAAGGCGAATACCATTTTGTCAACCTAACTTTCCCTTGTCGGCTAATTAAAAGTACAAAGTGAATCTGTATGATAAAAGAAGCTCATAGGTTACAGATACTAGCAATACAACAAGTCAACAACCTAAAAATGAATCTTGATTTTATGTTTCTAAAGTGAAATCAAGCAATTATAACTAAGTAAATCTATAACAAAATATGTGTATATATATCACTGATAATCAGATTCCAAAGTTAACACAAATTCATGTTTTGCTCGCACTATGAGAACCAAGAGTCAGCTTATATAAAGTGTAAGCTAGATTAACATTAAACCCTTGCAGGCAAAGCCAAAACCTCAGTAACTTCAAGCACCTAATGTTATCCATGTGAATGTCTAGTTATAGTACATGGCTAGTAACATGTGCCTTTGCCCGTCCTCTTAGCATGCTTCTTCATGGAAAATTTTTCAACAGCTGAAGTATAAAGAATGGCATTTCCTTCATATCAACAACAACCTTACAATTTCTACCCAGAGAGAAACAACATGATTAATGTCTCATTGAAAAGTGAAACCATTGAAACAACAAGGTTTCATCAAACAGAAAACTTATAGATATCCCCAGAATTATGTAGCCAAACTCAAATATTCCAAAATGCAAAGCAAACATTAAACATAAATGGTCAAGTACGATGCAATTTGATTAAAAATCACAAGAAAATAAAGAAATGAACTGGATCTAACAATAAATTAGAGGATCTATCAAAACGAATCATTTACAGTGAGGTATAACTCTCAAAATGAATCATTCACAGTGAACAAACGATATTAAACGAAAAAAAAGAACAGAAACAAAATTTCAGCAGAATCAAGTCACAGATCCAAGAGAAACGAGAAGGCACAAAGCTTAAATACAATCAAGATCATAAAATAGTAAAAAAATTCATGATTCAAGGAATCAAAAGTCTAAACAACATCTATAAACAAGAGAAACGCAGATCCATGTTTTGCGTTAAAAAATGGATCGAAAACAGATCAAAACCAATTCACCGGATAATCACAATGGCAAGACTAAAAATATGAAAGGCTAGTTTAGTTAGTTACCATCCTTGATAATAGCCAGAGGAAAAGTCAAAAATGGAAATCTGGATTCTCCGAAGCTCGAATGCCGGTATCCCCGATTCGGATTTCTGGTGGCGCTGCGCTGTGATTTTGTATTTATATTTCAACAATTTTATTTCGACATTAGAAAAAGGTAAATATGTATATTTAGTAACTAAACTTTATTGTAATGTTCAATTTAGTATTTGAATTATTATTATTTCTAATTATATCCAAACTTTATTTTTTTATATTTAGATAAATATTTAAATTTAAGTTTTTATTCATTTTAAGGTTATTGCTACCGAGTCATGATAAATCAATTAATATAATCGATTTAAATGGTAAGCAATTTGATTTCACTTTAGTTGGTTTTGAGTTTTAGACTGTCTATACATAAAATTTTCACTAAAAATCTTATCCGTCAAAATTATGTGTGTAGTATTAATCAATCCGGATTAATATTAAAAAAATGAAAAAATAATTTATTATATATAAAATTCGTATCTAAAGTTAATTTGCATAATTGAATTTGAGTGTAGTTTTTTCTGAGGTGGACTTTATAGAGTCAGTTAACAAATTAATATTTAATCTTTTAAAATTTCAATTTCAACCCTTTAAAAGTTTTAGAATTGCTATTAAATTTTAATTTTTTAATATTTTTAATTTAATCATTCATATAATTTTTAAAAGTTCTCATTAAGTTCTAAAGATTTTAAAGTTTTTGGTTAAAACTCTAAATTTTATAAAAATAAATAAATTATATCCTTCAATTTTTTAAAAAAAGATATTAATTTAAACATCTATTTATTTTTTATATTTTAAACGACCCCTCAAATTGTGTCCCAAGATTCGATGTTGCTCTCGACACTTGTGGTCTTATTTGGTGTAATCAAACAGTTAGTGGATGGGTAAAAGATGTTTAATTAACACTGGTGCCATTTTACACGTTCGTCAGGTTTACATGGCCTGGTTTTTGTACAAGAAAGAAAGAAAATAACAGAAATACGAAATAAATAAAGAAAAGAAAATTACAAAGAGACGATGTCTTCTTCAAACTTATTACAAAGAGATTTGTCTCCATAGTACATGTCTACTAAAATGGGAGATTTTGAAACTTTGCCCCCTCCGGACATCCCCATACTATATCATTACACACTTCCTAGGAAGAAACCTTGGAAACATCCTTATTTGACCTATTGTACTTCATGTGGCTCTTAACTAGTTGACCGGCTGCAAGTGCAGACATGAGAGACAACTCCCCGGCAAGGACAGCGCCGGATACTATGGTTGCTAGCGTCCTTGAGTTTGCTCCAGGTACCTCTTTGCTTGCACCTTTGACTCCGAGTAAGTTCAAACAGGCTGACTGAGATGCAAGTTGAGTTCCACCACCAACGGTGCCAACCTACAGGATGAATCATAGAGCAGAAGAGATGATTAGGCACTAACTTAAATACCAAAGTTTTTGTTTTGGCAACGAAATTCGTTGTACGATTGATTACCTCGATGGAAGGCATTGTGACGGAGACGTGAAGGTCTTTGCCGTCATTAACAGCTTCCATCATGGTGATGCAATGAGAGCTTTCAACGTTTTGAGCCGGATCTTGGCCGGTAGCTATGTAGACAGCAGACACGATGTTACTGGCATGAGCGTTGAATCCACCCAGAACTCCAGCCATAGCTGATCCAGTAAGGTTCTTAAGCATGTTAAGCTCCACGAGAGATTCCACGCTTGTCTTCAACACCTTCCTCACCACATCACCTTTAATGATAGCTTCACAGACCACAGATTTGCCTCGTCCTTCTATCCAATTTACTGCAGCCGGTTTCTTGTCGGAACAGAAGTTTCCTATGTGCACAAAACCGTACATTTAGTAATCTAAATCTAACGGTAAATATAGAATTAACATAAATATTGCAAGTCTGAAAAAAAATGAAACTCACCAGAGATGCCAAGGACATCCATGTCCGGGAAATCAATTTGAAGGAAATCCAAAACGTTTTGGACTCCCTTGGAAACCATGTTCATCCCCATAGCATCACCTGTGCTGCAAGTGAATCTCATATACAGATTCTTCCCTGCAATTGCACATTTGAGACCTTGAAGCCTACCGAATCTACTTGATCTGCAACCACAAAAAAAAAAAAAAAGCCAAATCTTTCAATAAACCATTACCAGTATTACCTTGAGTTTTAAATCAATCAATCTGGAATTCGAGAAACATCGAAACAAACCTGTTGAAAACAACCGACAAGGTCTCGAAATTGTTAGGATCCTCCAAATACAACTTCAACTCAGCTGCCCGTTTCGCGGTACCAAACCTTACAACCGGAGCTCTAGTCATCCCATCTTTCAATACAATACTAGTAGCTCCTCCGGACAAATGAATAGCTTTACATCCCCTATTAGTGCTAGCCACCAAGCACCCTTCAGTGGTAGCCATAGGAACCGAGAACTCTCTTCCATTCAGCAACAACGGCCCAGCAATTCCAACTGGAATCTGCACATACCCGATCGGCATCTCGCAACACTGTCCCAAAATCGACTCGTAATCCAACCCCTCCAAGGGTAATCCAGACAATGATTTTCCGGTCAATCTCTGCAACGCCTCACGCCTGATTGCAGCCGCTCTCTTGCAATCACCTAATTTCGATTCCAACGAATATGATGGGGTTGTTCCCGCCACAACGGATTTAATTATCTCCTCGTCTTCCTCCGTTAAAACTGTCATAGCCTTTTCTTCGAACACTTTCTGGGAAGCCACGATCGGTGCTTGAGGAGGCAAAGGAGGAAGCGAGCAATCGAGAGCTTGTCCACATGGGACTTTACGGGCATCCTCCTTACAAAGCAAAACTTCATTTTCCTCCTCATCCTCGGAAATCCAAACGTCAGGAGACGGCCGGAAAACCAAAGACTGAACAAAGTCAATCCCAAAGAACGCCACGAGATATATGCATGATGCGAAGAAGGCCAGAATCGCGACGATCTCGGACAAGGTGACGACGTGGAGAGGCGTGGATGTACGGATCTTTTCACGCCAACTGGAAAGAAGGAAATAAACCACCGAGAAGAAAAGGGTGAAGAAAGCAGCATTCGTCAGATGCAAAGGAAGCGGCAATGCATCATCGGAGGCTTTAGTGTGATCTTCATCAAAAGAAACCGCCTTCGCCGGCTTCAAAGCTTGAACGGGTTTAGTCTCAGATAGCCGGGTAGCCTCCATTTTGGGTGTTTGAAGCGGCGGTGGAGGCGGCTGAGATAAAGAAACCGAAACAACTGAGAGTCGAATTTCAGTTAGCTTCTTTTTCCGATTTCTGGAAATGGTTCGAGTTTGAAATGCTAACGGGAAAAGGCGGTATTTATAGGATTTGAAGAAGAGCGCGTGAGAAAAGGCGCGTGAAGAAAATTCATGATAATGTTTGGCACGTGCTATTGTAGTGCCTTTATGACTTAAAATACCAAAGAGAAGAGTCAAAGAATGAATTTTAAGGCAGTGTTTGGATGCAGAATTTTGTCGGCACCTTCCCGGGTGTTTCATTTCCGTTTTTGTTCTAGTCTTTCCCTCTTTCCCCAAACACTGCTATTTTGATATTTTCCGCCACACACTATTTATTCGACTTTTAATTATTCCTCAATTTGGATTATTTTTTAATTAAGACTTAAAAAAATCAATGTTCGGACAAGATTAAAGTTTTAAAAATAAATTTTATGTTCGGTATTAGTTAAATATATTGAATTTTTATATTTTATTTTAATTTAAGTTTTACTTTATATAATTTTTTTAAAATTTATTTTAATTTAAATCTACACATATTTAATTTTTTATTCTGATTATACGTTTAATATTTGTTTTAAATTGTTTAATTTTAATTGTGTAACACAACCGATATTTCATGTTCTTGTACTAAGCCCCTAGGGCTCATTTTCCATTAAAAAAATGGACCCACTTGCTTAACCTTACGTAAATTTTCATTTGGAATTATAGGCATAATTATTAAGAAGGACTAATCCTCAAATTTTACTAAAGTATATGGACCAGAAACATGTTTTAACCTTTTCTAAATAAATAAAAAGTATTAAACCATGCACGGAAATAAATAGGAATTTAAATATCTAATTGTATATGAGAAATTCAGTGGCTAATATGTAAATAAACATAAATATATTTAAATGAATGGTTTTGTTTTTATTTTTTTAAAATAAAAAATATCCATCACTTTATTGCATTTCAATTAAAAAAAAGGAATAATTCATCTCCTTAACGCAGGCAGCTGGTTTCTATGGAAAATAAGGCTGAATTGCAGCCTATGGCATGAAAATTCAAAATAGGACGCATGCATCTCTCTGTATATAATTGATTCAGTTGGTTAATTTTCGTATTTGATTTATTAATCGATTAATCTAAATTAAAGATTATAAAAATTTATTATATGGATAATTTTTAATTTTAGTTTGCTCTATTCACAAAAAAAATTACTCCCTTCACAAAAGATCTGTGTAGGATGTGTAATATCACCGTTTTTATACATTATCCTATTTTTTGATATAAAATTAATATTTTTTTTATTTTCCTATTATATTTTTTCTTATTATCTCGTAACGGTTTTATCACGAACCACAATCATAGTTATTCATTTTACTTATCTTACTTGTTAAAACACTTTACGTATAATCAAACAATTAAAAATATTTTAATATTACTTATTACGAGATTATTACATTTATTAAAAAAAATTGTTTTATTTAACTTAAGTTGCATTAAATTAAATGATTCAAGTTTTTTTAATTTGTCTCAATCTTGACAATATTAATAATTTATATCATAACTAAGAATTCCACATTCATGTCGTCTGCATCTAAATTATTATATTATTTTCCGACGTCAAGAAGTATAATATTTGAATTATATTTCAATGTTACGTAATAAAATTTAACTTTTTTACCACCTTGGTATAAGATAATAATAATAATAATAATAATAATAATAATAATAATAATAATAATAATAATAATAATAATAATATGATATAGACGATATAATTGAAGGGTTTTTTTTTTCCAAAAAATGATAATCAATATAATAATACTTCATCCCCATGTGCTCAAGACTTTGACTGTTTTTCAAATTTTTCTTCATGAAAATCATATATAAATTATACGGTTGGCATCATGTTATATATAAAACCTTGGTCAGGCCAACCAAACATGAAAATTAACATATTTAACATTAATATAGTATTAATTTAAACCAAAATAGTCACCGTAATATGTAGGTAATTATTATTTGTATAAGGAGTTGCCTGGATTTCTCTCTCTCTCAAAAATCTAATAGTTATCTTTTAAAATTCTGCCGTATGTTAATTTTTTTAATAATTCATAATTAATTTTAGTTTTAATAGTCAATCATCTAGTTTATATATATATTTTTTAAGAAAATTTGCTTTTGTGATATACATTTTTTCTCTTTTATATATATTTTTATTTATTTTGTTTATTCCTGTGACATAATTTCAATATATTTTAGTGATCGTTTGTTACTCGTATAAAGATTTTAACGACGTTAGTTTTGATTATGATTTTATCGACGGTAATAAAAAATTAGATCCTCACTCGTTTGATGGTTGTTTGTTGATGTAATTAATCTTGTGTAACAAAACTTCTACATGATAGTTGGATCACTCATTTTTCACCCGTTATGTGTCACGATTAGATAGAGATATCATTAAAAAAAACTTTTAAGTTTTAATGGTATTTTTATTTTTATAAAAATATTTATTTATTTTTTATTTTGAATTATAAGAGATTTTAGTAGACTCCTTCGTAAATGTATTATAATCGTAATATTTTTATAATTTAAATAAAAATTCAATAATTATTATAGAAAATATTATTTGAATAAATTTGATTTAGAGTTGGGAAAATCCACCATCTTCATTAATAAAACCGGTGCAGAGTCGCATCTATTTGTAAGTATTCACTTAAACAGAGAAACAGTTGGAAGAAAGAAATCATTTTCAGACAGCAATCAAATATGTATTATATATAGTGCGAGGATTTTATATATTCGAATCGAATCAAATAAAAAAATTAAATCAATAAAATATTTAAAATAGATGATCAAATAAATTTAAAAGTTAAATTAAAACTAGATTATTTATATGTATAAATATAAAAAATAAATATATTACTATATAAAAATTTATTAATTTATCATCAACTGTTAAAATTTTTACAATTTTAGACCAACTTATTACTTTCTTTTTTTAAGTCAAGTGACCATGCAACATTTTTTTTTGATAATCGGTGGCTCAACAATATTTTTTATAATTATAAAATTAATATATATAATTGGAGAATTATTTATATAATTTATTTTAATTTTTAATTATTGGTATCTAATTTATTAATTAATTAAATCAAATTTTATAAATATTTAATATAATTTTTTTAATTTAATTTATTTTTTTCATAACGACAAATTTTCAACCGTTAACTTTAATTTAAAAAATTAATATTTTATTTTATTAAATTAATCGATTATTGATTATTTTTTTAATATTACATTCACATCAATCAATATTGTACTCGTGTCATGTGTCCGTGATGTATCACCCGACAAAAGGTTAGTTGCTGTGTGATGTGTACGATTGGGATAAGGTGTTGGGTAGAGCAATTTAATTACAAAGGTGTAAATACAAAACTACTCCATGTTGATTATTTTTTAATTTAATTATTAATGTTTATTCATTAATCTATCAATTTAGATCGGTTTTGTAAACGTCTAATATAAAAATGACCTTTTTATATTGTTAAACACGCTCGATAGTGACGGAGTTGTGTGTATCATGGAAGGGTTCTTGTCCTCCCAAACTTTTTTGGTATAATTGTACTTAAGGTCCCTTTTAGTTTAAATAGTAATAAAATAATTTATCCCTCCAGTTTTTAGATTTAGAAGCTTAATAGACATTTGTTCCTCCCAATACTTGATCCTAGCTCCATTCTTAACGTTTGATATATATATATATGTATGTGTGCATGGACGGAGGCACACCCAAGATTGGAGTGTCTATTGACACTCAAAATTTTTAAAAAATCATATTTTTTATATAATTTTTATAAAAAAATAAAAAATATATAATTAACACCTATTTATAAATAATTTAACATTCTTTTATAAATAATTAATTTTTTTAAATATCATTATAAAAATACATCCTTATAAAAATTTCTAACTCCACCCTTGCGTGTGTGGACGAGGAACAAGTGGTTTTAAATTCTATTTGTTATTGATAAAATTTGTTGACTTGTTGTTCCGGTCACTAAGGTTTGGTCTCAACCGGCTGCGTGATTTCTCCCATTTTTCTATTATTTTGACTTAGAAATTTGAACGCTGCTCGTCATTATTACTGTGCACAGACACTTAGTGTATATATTTATAGACGATAGCCATGAAGAAGCACTGCTGCTGACGCCTTATCTTATATCAAATATTTTCTTAGTCAAAACATGGGTTAATGTAGT
This sequence comes from Abelmoschus esculentus, assembly GCA_035048815.1. Lineage (NCBI taxonomy): Eukaryota > Viridiplantae > Streptophyta > Magnoliopsida > Malvales > Malvaceae > Abelmoschus > Abelmoschus esculentus. The sequence goes on along the minus strand of JAUCBN010000031.1, from coordinate 1,083,299 downwards.
ATAATAGAGGAGTATAATTTGTTTATATAGTATAAAATTTAATTAATTTAATATATTTTTTAAATATTAAATAAGGGTAAATAAGTGATTAAGATTATTTATTTATTTATTTGATGATAATATTTATATTTTTATTGTTAATTTCAATCATTTATTTATCTTCGTTCAGTCTTGATCGCCGTGTTCAAGGGTTAAAACGGTAATTTGCTACTCTATCAGATTTTTTCATCGATAAATCTTTTAGAATTTTTGTAAATTATGCTATATGTACATGTTAATAAATCTTCATTATATTTTATTTGTAAATGTAATTAAAAAATTAAAAAAAATATGAAAATTTATTTTAAAATATTGAGATCATATACATACATTTATATTTTATTCTTGAATTAAATTAATAATTAATATTTTATTAAGATATATATGTATGGAATATCAAATATGTATTTTCTTGTTGGGAAAAGAAAGGAGTTTCGTTTAATGTTATAGATGTTGAAAGAAATTTGCTAACTGCCCCAATCCATTAAAGTAGCACCAAAATAATGAAGATTAATTAATTAATTAATTAATTAAATTATTGATGATATAGTTTCATTTTAGCTCCCAAACTATTTCTATTTTCTAGATTTGACATTTAAATTTTTTTTTCCTCAATTTGATATCTCGATTATTTTTTTTCTCAAAATATTTTAGGTCGAAATAAACCGAACAATAACAAATACTTTTATATATATTTTTTTATAATTAAGTTTTAAAAATTAATTTTTGTATTTATAATCAAATCTTTAAAATTATAATTTTTATAATTAAGTTCTTTAAAATTATTTTTTATAAGTCGGTTTGAGTCAGGTTGAGTTTAGTGTGTTTATTTTTGGGTCAGACGTTTTTTTAAATATATATATATTTGGGTCAAGTCAGGTTTATGATATTTATTTTCAGATCGGGTTCAGATCAAGTTTCTATACAAATTTAATTATAACTAATTTACAATTTTATAATACAAATTATTTCCAATTTAAACAATTTTTTATATTCATATTCAATACATATGTTTTTTTTATATTTTTATATATGGTATATTATATAGAAGATAAAACTAAATTATCCAATTCGAACTTAAAAATCAATTTACTGATTACCAACCATTTTTATGAGTTTCACTCACCCTATTTACATGAATAATATAAATTGCATAGAGGGCATGGTAAGCACAATTACTTTAAACGGGAAGAAATTTTCAATATATATAATCAAGAAATACTAAAAGAATAAATATGGAGTTGTATTTTGTGTCTTGGCTCCTGGATTCTCGGCAAGCCAAAAGCTATATATAATGTTCAAAATTGTGATAATGGCAAATAACAAACATGTAATATTTCTGTAACACAATGGACTTACTGCAGTATTATTGGACCTATACATTCCTGGAATATGTTGCTTAGAACATGTTGAACTTCGGTCGAGCTATGCTCGATTCGGACAAGATCGACCAACAGATGGAAGATGTCTGCAATGTAAGTTCTGCAGGAATCCCTGTCCAAACAACTCAATGCCTTCAATGCTGATACAAGCAGAGGAGTTCTAGCTGACATCTTTTCCTTTCTGGCTATTCCCAATGGGAGAATCCAATGTGTTACCGGCATCTCGATCGATTTCTTGTCCCGTGCGTAGTTGCGATCGGTGCAGCTAAGGTATATCAGCAGTATTTTTTCACATACTGCCACCAATGATCTTATGTTCAACTCCCTAGAGATGGATGGATTGTTTTTGATCAAATGTTGGAGGAAGTTGAGGTAATTTTGATACGCCTCGTTCTCGAAATGGACCACGGGCGGTTCGGAGCACTCCAGGACCGAGCATATTTTCTTTATTTTCTTCTGTAGGACGGTTTCCGAGTTCAGTTGTTGAGCATGGGATGTAATGGAAGAAAAGGTCTCGATGATGACATGTATGTTGGGAGCTGCCAGGAAGTATAGGTTCGATTTGTACATATCTGTTATAACCTGAAATGATAAGTTCAAAACAAATATGGACATGTCAAATGTGTCACATTATTAGCATACTGGAATAGAGGCTGTGTAAGGGGAGAACCTGCATGATCAGCAGCTGGACGGCGATGTAACTCTTTGTTTTCGAAATCACGTAAGCCGCGGTCTGCAGATCATCGTCCTCGATGTCATTCTTGGTCAGTCCTTGCTCTGAACTTGTAGTAGAGGATTGAGAACTCTCGGGCAACTTGATGTCATCCATAGTTCTCAAAATTTTCATAAACCCGGGCAATGTCGCCGAGGCAGCTTCTTTTATGGCTAATAGGATTTCCTGCCATTCGTCTTTGGTAAGTCTGCTTCCCAACTCTACTGTTAAACGATATATTGCCGAGACCCCGGTGCTTGCAGGGCCCTGTATTGAACTCTTTAAGTATCCTGCCATTACAGATACCAGATTTGGCAGTTGGGACCTCAATACATTGTAAAAACTTATAAATAGATCTATGAGACTCTGCGTTGCCGCAACAGAAGTTTCATGGTCCCATGGACTTCCATCGGAACGAAGAGATTTCGAAGTTGGTGAACCCTGTGTTACAGGAGATGCACCACTAAATATGGGGAGAACAACAGAGTTAAAAACACCAATCCAGAACGTTTGTGAGAAAAGATGACCATGATCCTTCAGGACGTTGAAGAGCACTTCCATCGAACTTTTTCGGATAGCTAACCTCGAGTCGGATGTTAGTTCTGATAAACCTGGAACAACATATCAAAATTTGAATTTGAACTTAAAAAAGCAAAGGTGTAAAAGGTGACATGTACATGTTGAATCATATAATTAACCTATTTTGTCATCCATATTCATGTAAGTAAATAAACTAACAGGTTACCTAATAGCAAAGGAACCCAAAAGGATGCCTGATCATCCATATCAGCAAAATTTTGTAGATCAGAATCATTCTTAGTTAAAACTGAGATGTATGAACCGTCGTCATCGGAGCTCTTATCCGCGCAAACAGGCCCTCCCTCAGCGAGTTTGACGGCACAAAGCCGGAGAAACGCAATAGCATTAAGGTTAACATCACTGTCAAACCTGCTATTTGTGAACTTGATAAGGCATCTTACACAGTCGGTAAAAGTGGCAGCGTCTGTCTCGGTTACATGATGAAAGTATTCTCGAACTATTTTTTCCATGGTCTCGAACGCTAGCAGGACAATACTCTTCCGCTCATCCACAGCCGCAGCTGCCAACACCTGAGGAAAAAGGACAAATTAGTGTGAAGAAAAAAAAGGCTGTTGGAGCTGCATGGCCATAGAAATCACATATGACTATATGAGCCATTAGCATACCATAAAGACACTTTTCCATCCAGATTTTACACTACTGACACGGCTGAGGACCATCTGAGAAACGTATCGAACTATCAGTTCCCTTATTTCTATGGAGTTGCTTTTTTGCATAACAATCACAAATGGCCTCAAAAACTCATTCTGGAAATTGTAATTTGCCAGCTCCTCACGTTCTAAGAATTTCATAGCAAGCTGCCGCAATGAATCCATCACAAAAATAGCTACTGATAAACTCTCGGACAGACCAACAGAAACAAAGAAATCAGAGAGAACATCCCATATGCGAAACCAAACTAATCTGATGCGGTTCATATTGTAATGCCTGAAACAAAACATTCCAGAATAAGCATTCTCCATATGCACAGAGGGGAGATACAGAGAGAGCTAGGACAAATTTATCTCTGAAGCCAAAAAATAGAGGTGTCTATCAGGAATCTTACGCGATTTCAACTAGTTTTGTGAGGCTAAAAACACGAGGTTCCGTTGTAGACTGCAACTCCGATATAGAAACTTTGCAAAGTGACTTCACAAATGCCACTATAGCTTCACTGTTTAATCTTTGGCTATTTAAGAAAACATGGTTCAACTCAGAACTTCCTATCTGGTCCAGTAAGTTTAAGTTTGCAATGACGTGATTAATCTTCTCTTGAGTTACCAGTCCTGAATTGTTGACTCCAACAGTGCTACTATCATACGAACCTCCTCGGACAACTGCCATTACAGCTGGATTCTGGAGTGATCCTTTTCTCTTCAGAGATTGAGGTTTTGGCAACTTTTCATCAAATTCAGTCTTAGGCACATATGAAATAAATGTATCAGTTGTTGTACCTTCTCCCCCCAACAGTTGCAAATGCTCAATTCTGGACAAGCATGTCAATATATGCTCCCAAGCTTCCTGAAGATGGTTACCATCTTCAATGGCAATAGATATTATTGCCTATATTGTAAAATGTTTCAAAAAGTGAGATATAAAAAGAACACATCATAGAAAGAAACAATATACACGTGCAAATATTGCTAACAAAATTTGATGCATTTTTCATATCTACTTGACTAACAAAAATTGGAAAACTTCTATTATTCAACCATATCACAATTTGCTCATTGGTTCTACTTCGAGTTATGTTCCACACCCAAGCAAAAACCAATAATAAGGAACTATAAAGGATGAAAACAATGAAGCACAACAAAAGAACTGTTTTATTTCTGAAGTGCAAGGCTGTGCTTGGAAACATTCAGATGCTGCAATTCTAACTCTTTCGTGTGATATAGCTTATAAGAAAACGAGGGGAAAGATTTGATTATTAGTAATTATGTGCAAAGAAAAACTACTCACTTTTACAGCATCAACATTCTTTTGTTTCATGTCGGCAGCACAATGGAGAAAGGTGAACTTTGCCGTTGATGTGACAAAAGCATCTCTCTGTGTCTGCATTCCCATTACTGCAGTTACATGAACAGCATGTCGAAAGCCCTGTAAACATTGAGTGGTAGCGATTCTATCATCACTCTGGTCAAGCGTGACACTGAATGCAGCTAGCATAGGTCCCCAGCAGACCTCCACCATAAACCTCAAGATTGCTACATCTGAAACAGAATGATAAACAGACCTGCAACAACAAAGAAAAACGGTACCAAATATCATGCAGGTAGACTGGGAAAATTTAGGATGAAAAATGAAAAAAAGAAATCAATTTAAAACAAGATGAAGACTGTTCTCTTATCAAATTTAATGCCAGAAAAGAAACAAAAATCAAATGAATTCATTACTAACCAACATTTATTACTTTATTATAACCTGTGGCATCCAGAAAATGTATTATAACATTTCTACTCATATATAAAAACATGTGAAAAACTCATCTGAAGCTCACAGACAAATTGTATAAAGAAGGAACACTGTCAAAACTTTCGAATTTAGAATATGATTCAAGACATAAATTTGATGTATAAAAGTGTCGAACATCAGCTATTCCTTTTCCAACCAACCATCTTAAAATGTATTAGATTAAAACTTACTCTGATTTTCCTGACTTTGCCTTAAACTGCTCTTGGATTTGTCGTATAAGAAGCCCATTTGCACCCAATGCCTTCTCTTCTGCTTGCTTCCAACTGACCAAATTGAGTATACCGTCCAAACCCAATAACTTATTTAAGCTGTTTGCCTGCATGCTTTGAGGAACTGAAGAATCAGCATTCATCTTAATTTCATTATTCACAATTTGATCATAAAGAGCACCAAGATACTCCTCAGGTAAATCCTTGCCATCATCTATTCCTCGGTTGTTTCGTATGAAATCAGACTTGGTCATCTGAACACAGAATCAACATAAAATAGAAATGAGAACAGGATCAAATCACTTATAAATTTTATCTAAGTATATTTGAGAACATGATATGAAAGAGTACAGGGAGATGTTCATGGAGTTCTTAAAAATATGAATACCTTTATATGCAAGCATGTATGCAAAAGCTCACAATTTGATAATGTGCCGAAGGTACAAAACAAGGTCTGAGAAACAAACCTTCTCTTTTACCATGCTATTATGGGCATCAGTGTTGAGCATTATGACAGAATATGCCAGTACGTAGGCAGTATCTGCACTAGTAAATGAGTTAGGATTGCATTTACAATAGCGCTCTGCAAACTTTTCCATGATGCGATCGATTTTCTGTGCTTCTCCTGGTAACCTGAAGCCTTGTAGGAAGAACCTTATTGCTTCACCAAAATCCATAGATTTGAAATCAAATGAATCTACATAAGCATGCATGACTTTCAAAGCAAATTCCTCCCTTTCGCCCAAATAATCACCGATCATGGTTTCATTCAGCCCAGAAGTGTTATTCTTCAGAAAAGAAGCCACCTCCTCCGGAGACTTGCCAACTTTTTTGGTGTTTATAAGAAAATCAATGCCTTTCAATGGCTTCCTGTTAAACAACGAGATACCTTTCTGCATTTAAACCAGTAAAGCTGTCACTAAATCCAAGCTTTAGAAGAAAAGGAGAAACTGAACATATATTAATCAATTTGGATGCTAAATAATAATGTTGTACATGAAGACACAGTCATACTCGATTCCAACCCAAAGCATCCACTAACCTGAAGTTCAATTTTGTAAGCCCGCCGTTGCTCAAGTGTAGCAGCATTTGACAATTCAGAATTCATTTCTTGCTGCAACTCACAATCAGGGACTGTTCCATCTTCAGCTGTCATATTCGAATAGCGTTCTAACGAAGTGTCACTTTTGAAGCTCTTACGCAAGACAGAATCCCCTACCGTCAGCTTTTGGATGGCCAGCTTTTGATCCATCCAAGATCCCATTGACTTGATGATACTAACCAAACACTTTACTGATTCATGCCGGAAAGTAGTATCCTGGACTGAAGACAAAGTTGAGGTTGAAGCAGGTGGTGGTCCAAGAGCTGTTTTCAGAAGGCCGTTTACAGTCCTGCAAATATCTGAGGGAATTATAAGAGTTTTAATACATTTTTATTAAGTGCAACGCACTAAGAAATAAAGAACATAATTTTAAGAAAACGAAATACATAGAAGAGATGCAAGCTCTGAAAACAACATCAAATGACAGGTTCTTGAGTTAATTTTTCAGTTGAGCTACTATCTTTGTGCAAAATTTGAGAGAGCAGAATAGGTTTCGCATTTACAAATGATTTCAGATATGAACGGATAACAAGATTTTTAATACATTTTACTGAAGCGTGTTATGGAGGAAGAAAAGAATGTGAATTAAAATGTTACATTAGAAATGAAGGTGAAGCCATGCACTGGGAAAGTCAAACAATATTGGTGAGATAGAGTTAGTTCCCATGCTGACCTACCCTTTGTAAAAAATTGTGAAATGTTTTCAAAAATTTAGTCGAACTCTTATCTAGAAAATATGACATGATTAATACATTTGATGACATGAAAGCGGCAGTCAAGTCAAACACTAGTATGAACAATTATTGGGGCGACATACCTTTCAAATATGTTTGGTGAATCCACGTCGCAGTCATAGTTCACAAATATATCAATGATTATCTGTGAATCTGCAGCAATCTTTTCCAATAGGCTAAGAACCGTCATTTTTTGTACAAAACTTGGCTGCAGAACATTCTCTAGAACTCGGAGGACAAGCATGGGAAAGAATATTCCAATTTCATCTTTCAACCCTGTTCTATATTTCGTTAACAAGCTCATAAAAATAGAAGACTGGAGCTGGAAAATCGTCATCACTGACAATGCACTGTTTTTTAGCAACGATAAGCAGAGAAACTGCTTAATTGCATTAAGAAACCTGCATTTTTATATCACAGAATAGAAGAACACTAGAATTATTCTACTGAATACTGAAGAAAACGAGTTATTTATCACCAATACTACTGAACATACTCAGCAAGATGACGGTGGTGGTGGTTTTCCGAGCATTTTTTCTCTTTTATTTATTTTTGGAATAACTATCTACGTGGATAGAGTGATAGACCGAGGGTGTTGAGGGTCTTTTAAATAATTTTCTAGTTAAATACTACTATACTAGTTCGGAATAATTCAAATCAAATTTTACAGAGGTATATAATAAAGTGACTATTCCAACTTAATTTTCTAATTTATAAAATTAAGATTCATGCTTAAGGGATTAAAAATTTCGTACCACTAAAACAAATCATTGTTGTTGTCCCTAAAAATCTTAATTCTCTTAAAATTTTTAATTTAAACCTTTAATTTCTTTAATATTGACAATCTAATTTTACATTACCACATCTCTAATATACTCCTCCCCTAAAATCCTGCTAGCAGGCCAAGAACCGTGTCCGTCAGAAAGAGAAATCCAATAAGGCCCAAAGTAACATACAACCATAAATATTTATTAAAATCAGAACCCAACGTGCATAAAGTATAAAAGTGGACTTGCCTGGCATTCGAGCGCCAAATGGAACCCCCATTATCCATTACAACCTTGAGGAGCTCCAGAGACAGCGTTTTTCCTCTCAAAAGGATCTGATCATCATTCTCCTGAGATGAAAACTTCATCGACAATTTACACAAATTCTTAAAAACAAGGAACCCATCCTCCCTAATTTTACTAATCCCGCTAGAACCCGTTTCCGCCCCTTCCTTCGTCTCTTCCTCCCCAATCTCCTCCACCTCCTCCCATTTCGACACCTTAAGCTCCATATGTTGCAACTCATGATCCTTACTCGGCTGCGAAAGCTTCAAATCCGGAACCCCTTCACTAGCATTCATAACCTCGCTTACAAAATTCTGGCAATGATAAATCGAACTCCCTTCATTTAAAGTCTTATCACTAAACTCTAAAAGCTCACTGACAAAAACAGTTTTGATCGGAACATCAATGGAATCCTCCTCCGCTCGGGTGAATACAATTAGCATAATCTGCGCTACAACTGACTTAGCACAGATCTGATTAGTACCGTTTAGACCGCGTAAATATATGTTATAACAAGTCCTGACGACGTTAAGCAAGCAATCACCACGGACCAAAACGCAAGGGCATCGGATGGCGGAGAGCAAAACACGTAACACAGCAAGCTCGAGCGATTCCTCGCCAATACCGCCGACTGTGCAAACGCCTTCGACGATCTTGTACAGGATCGGATTGGATACTTTGTTATGGATCTCGCCGCAAAACAGGCCAAAGGAGAACAGTTTGAACGTGCATTCGAGGGCAGGCTCAGCGACTTTGGCGTAATTTGTTTCCAAAGCAAGTTGGACCGGGTTGAGGACAAAGTTAGCGTCGGAACACGAAATGCCTAGCAGCGGAGACGTCGGATCGGACAATCCGTTGTCAGAGAGTGTCTCGAGCTTATCGAGGGCAGCTTTGCATGAGGAAACGAGGTGAGCGTGTTTCCGCCACGCGGCGTTCTTGATGATCTTGTCGAGCGGCGGTCCTAGCACACGGCCGCACCGCGACGGTCCTCCGAGCGTTTGGGAAGCTAACATTGTCCGTTCACGTCGCTTCTGTAACAAACACCACCTTTATTCGATTAAATTTGATTTGTTTTTCTTCTTTCCAGATCTCTGAAGATCTGATCCGAAATGTTAACTGAAATGCGAATTCATTAGAAATCAAAACTGAGAGAGCGCTTGAATGAAGGAATGATCATTTTTATTTTTGTTTTGTTTAATTTGGAGAATGACTAATTCTTCTCCAGGACCAGGAATTTTGAATTTGATTTGGCTGAGGGAGGGGAAGCCGAGCCGATAGATGTGTGCTGAATCGGGTTTTATGGCTATTCAAGGACACAGTCTCTTTGTCTCCAAGAAATAGTACGTTTATTTTTAACTAGCACAATTTGCTTTAATTGTATTATTTTATTTATATATTATAATATTTTTTAATGTTATCATTTATTTAGGTTTTATAATTATGGGAAAATTACCAAAATATTATTTTTAGCTTTTTATTTATAAAAATATAATTTTCTTTAAATTATCTCTAACAATAAGATACTTTACTGTAGCAATCAAAAGTCGGATAGATTATAATTTAATTTTAAATAGTATTTTATTTAAAAATAATAAAAAATCGATATTGTTCAAAGATAGATGAATTGCAATACGACTTTGAACAATGTTTTACCCTTTGAAGACGGATGAATTATAATCCAACTTTGAAGAATGCCTACTCTTTTTATTATTTTTAGGTAAAACACTGTTTAAAGTCAAACTATAAACTACCCGACTTCTTATTTGCTACAATAAAATACCTATTGTTCGAAATAAAATAAAGAGTGTTGTATTGTACTCCAGGGCATAGAAGGAGACGGAAGATTTCTACACATAATAAGGTGAACAAAAATAAGTTTAAAAAATTATTTTTTATTTGACTCAACATGGAAATATTTGACTCGAATTTTTATAAATTCAATTCGATTAGAAAAAAAATAATATTTGAGTTATAAAATGAAAATCTTAAATAATACCAGAAAATTTTAGTAATTAGTATACTAATTTGAGTCAAATCCCTCAATTTTACATAAAATATATATACCATATATGAAAATTATAAAGAAATATATGTGTAATATATATAGATAAAGAAAACCGTTTAAATTGATCAATATGTACAATGATATTATAAATAATTATAATTTTTTTAAAAAATAATAAATAATTATAATTAAATTTATACATAAGCTCAAAAGCTTAACTCAAATTTCATAAACTAAATCGAAAAAATAAATAAAGTTTGAATAATAAAATAAAACTCGCAAACACAAAAAACTTATTTTTTTTCTTGACTCAATCGAACAATCACCTTTAACATTTACTAATTTTAATAACATAATAATCTTATTTTATCAATAATCTTATGCCAAATTTTGCAAGCTTCCCTAATTAGTTTACTGCTTTTTGACCTGCAGTAAATTAGGGTTTATAAATGGTAAGAGGTTAAATGTTTTTCTTTAAATATATTTATGTTAATTTAGTAACAGTTTGATTGGTTTAATTTGTTGATAAAAACATATTAATTAACATTAAAGGTAAATAAATAAGAAATTAACAATGGCTTAATCTCTAGCAGGCAATTTAGCCTATAAAACTGGACCTTACATACATGTTCAAGTGCTCACTACACTAACAGCAACATTAAGAATTGAAACCCTAATTTACCAAATGGGGAAGATTGCTTTGATTTTCGTTGGCATCGTCGCCGGCCTCGTCTCCGTTGCTTCGGCAACGCCGGGAATCGCCACCTTTTATACGAGTTATGTCCGTAAGTATTTTGTTTAATTACGTGAGATAGCAATGGAAACTTGAATTTTTTTCACCGAATATCATACCGTGTCATTGCCGGACGCCGGTAGCATCTGCGTGCTTCGGAAACACGCCCCAAGGTGACATGATCGCGGCAGCCGGTGATGCACTATGGGACAACGGGGCGGTGTGTGGGAAAACGTTCACCGTGACATGTACGGGACCCCGGAATCCTGTACCGCATCCTTGCACCGGTAATAGTGTAACCGTGAAGATCGTTGATCACTGTCCTGGATGCCCGTCAACCATTGATCTTTCTAAGGAAGCCTTTGCTATTATCGCTGACCCAGTTGCCGGTATCATCAACATCGACTACAACCAGTATGCATAACACAATTTTCCTTATTACATCCATTGATTCTTTGGTTGGAAGTTCCTTTGATTAATACACTAACACCATAATCTTCTTTTGGGTGTTTTTTTTGCAGGATTTGATAAGTTTTGATAATGCAAAGACTGATGTCTGATGATATTTAGGGTTCAGACAGTTCTTTGTTGCAATGAAAATAATATTTACCTTTGTAATAAAGAAACACAACCCTCTAGCCCGTTAAAGGAACGGTTGTTGTTCATGATCAATATCAAATGGCGAAGATTATATTCTAAAACATATATTAGTGTAATCGCTATTAAGTAATTTAAAAAAGAATAAGAGTGTATTATTTCTGGAGTAATATACCTTTGTTTGCTTAAAAAAATATTAAAATGTTATAATTTTATCCTTAAATACGATTAATAATTTTATAAATATATACTTATAATTTAAAAATAAAATTATAATATTTAAAATTTTAAAAAAATAATTTAAATTAAATATTGTAATTTGAGAACAATGAGCAAAATTGTGAACTTTTTCAAGGTCACCAATGGTGGGCTGAGAAGACATGAGGCCCCAACGCTGGCATGAACCATAAGACAACAAAAGGTCGGGAATTTGGTTTCTTCCTTGTTCACGCAGTTTATTCCCTTTTAATTCCAAATAAAATGTTCTTTTCCGGCGATTTGCCGATTGCCCTTGCCTTGATACAGTGAAATATCATTTGCTTTTTTTTTTTTTTGTATTGGGCTCTCTCGAATTCATTACTTGCAAGAAATAAAATGGAAAGTATCTGTTGTACGTAATTGGACCAAAGGGTTTTCATTCGATGTTCGATCAACTCAGCTGAAAATCTATTTTGGCAGTAGCTAAAAGTTGTGTGATTCACTTGAAATTTTTACAAAGATGTCCCTGAGAATCAAGGCGGTGGTGGATAAGTTCGTGGAGGAGCTGAAAGAGGCGTTGGAAGCCGACATACAGGACAGGATAATGAAGGAGAGGGAGATGCAAAGTTACATCGAGGAACGCGAGCGTGAAGTCGCCGAGCGTGAAGCCGCCTGGAAGGCCGAGCTCTCCCGCCGCGAGGTCTGCTTTCTTTTTCCTTTGCCCACTTTTTTTTAAATGGGGGATTTTAGTTGATTGATTACGCTGCGTTACAACTGGTTTTAAGATTTTGTAATGTTCATAGAAAGTGAGGTTTATAAGTAATGATATTGAGGAGGGTATTTGATGATTGGATGGTATTCTGATATTCTGATATTCAACTCATTAGCTGACTAATCCGGATTGGTAAGATCCATCAGGAATCATCAACCCGATTTGTTCTGTTCACAACATCGGTATTCGAATTTTAGACCTTGCTTAAAAGATTTAGTGGCTTATCTGGTGCCAATTCTCGGCTTAGGTTAGTAAAAGCTTCCCTATATGCCTTGGAAGTAATGGTTTGTAGGAATAGGTCCATTCATATATGTTGGAAATGTATTTGCTTTCAGCCTTCCAACATGATGAAAAATGCATATGAGCATCTAATGTCTTGATTACGGCATGAACCGTTTCCTCCGCCTCTATGTTTTTGAAGTTTTCATGTCCGGCACCATTCCTGGCGTGTATATCAGTACATGGATACAGGGATATGATACATTAAAGCCCTTACAAATACGTGGAAAAACTTTAGAATTTTGAATATGTTTGTGTCAAACATGTATTTGGATCAGACACTCGTATTTCAGTCCAAGTATTACAACTCCTTTAGCGGGGCATGATGCTGATTTGCTAAGTTGCTCATGAAATTATTGTTGTTAGTGTTTCTTCTATCTTTAATCGTTTTAAGTTTTAATTGTCTCGTCATAGAGTTTTGGGCTTTGGCATGCATTTTTCTTCATTTAATACTCGAAGTGGTAGTTCTCTATTTAGTCACTGCTGTAAGGTTGTTTCTAATACTTTTATTATGCACGTGAATGATTAAATGTATCATGATCGAGTTAGACGACAATCTAAATTCCAATTCGTCATGGTTCGATTATATGTAGACGTATGGTCTTTGGTTTAGTGGAGTTCCCAATATGTTTAGTGTGCACATGAATGATTCGAACATAACAGCAGTATAGAAAGTACATCATAGTTTCATAAGTGTGTACTTGTGTGTCCTCTTGTTGTTGCTCGACTAGTTTTTGTTCTTCAGAACATAATTTTCAGTCTTCCAGGCAGAGATTGCCCGACAAGAGTCTAGGCTGAAGACGGAGAAAGAAAACCTCGAAAAAGAGAAAAGTGTCTTAATGGGAACAGCATCGAATCAAGATAACCAAGATGGAGCACTGGAAATCACGGTGAGTGGCGAAAAATACCGATGCCTCAGGTTCGCAAAGGCGAAGAAATGAGGCTTCTATAAAGAAGATGAAGAAGCTTTGATGATATGTTTTACTAGATTTGTTGCAAACAAGTTTGATTTTTTAGAATCTTAATCCATTCTATTTGCATTGGTAATTACATGCATATGTAGGTTTGCTTTCAGACACATCCTAATTCCTATTGACAGTATATAGTACATGTACATGATTCCATTCTCAATGTTGAAAAGAAAAAGAAAAAGAAAAAGTTGTGTTTGATCGACCAAAATAACGAGGTTGCCTTTTTTTTTACGATATCTAATTCATTGAATAACTAATCTGTAATATTCGTTAATCTAGATCGAATACTACAAAGGATATGGCTTGTAATCTAAAATTTAAGTTCTTAATTTTAAAATTCTAAACCGAAAAATCTATAAAAAAAATTATATTTACCTTACAACTTAGACCTTAAAATCATAAATTCTAAATTTTACCCTTAAATCTTAAATCTTATAATTTACTTTACACAATTTATATTAAAACTGTATCTTAAAAGAATTAACCAAAATTAGGTGTGCGACGCAGGTCAGTCTGAATTAGTCAAGGCTAAACTCTGGAACTACAAGAGCAATCAAAAAAAATTAACCCCCTTATTGTAATTTGATCAATTTTTAGTATTTTACATTTTGAATTTTGAATCTCGAAGTGAGCTCTTTTTTGTTAACCCTTCCGTGTCTAATTCGTATGTTGAATTTGAGTGGGTGAATTTTTCAATAATTTTTTTATTTAATAATAGATCGATCGAAATGAGAATTAATTCGAAATTTAAAAGTTAAATTGAAAAAAATTTAGTGATCAAATTAAGAATAACAATCAATGATTTCTTCAATATTTTCTCCCAACCCATCCCGGTTCTGCTCTAGCTGGTATAACACTCACCACCAACTGTCACAGTCCAATTTTCCCTTAGAAAAAGGGAATAAAAACAGGCTGTAATGGAGCGGAGCTGTGAACACTAACATTTCACCTCTTTCTATTCTTTTTCCTCTCTTCTTTCTCACGGCAGCAACGCCACCGTCATCGGCCTACGCCACCTCCCTTTACCCATCTCTCTTTTGTCGCCGTAGACCGCCAACCATGAGCTCCGTTATTCAACGCTTCCAAAAAAGCACTTCACTCCCAGTCTCGCAAACCGAATCCAAAGACCCCCTCCCCGCGGCCTCCGGTCCAGGTCTTCTACGACGGCGGATCTCCGCTCTGTCCCTAAAACTACAACCCACCTCCTCACCGTCTCCATCATGGACGTTCCCCAGGTCAAAATCTCTATCTTCCATGGGAGAATACGCCGGCAGCTCGATCAAAAAATGGTGGAACTGGGGTTGGTCTTGGATTCTCTCCAAGAAACCCATGTTCGCTAAAGACATCGAGATGAACGAAGAAGAAACCCGGTTCCTCGGGTGCCACAACAAAGGCAGCTGGAGGCATTTGTTTTACAAAGTCAGATCTGAGATCAGAAAACTCACCGGATCTGATCACAAAGTTGGCCTCCCACAAACTTGCAGGTACAATCCTCTAGATTACTCCAAGAATTTCGATGACGGAAAGAGTTATACCTATGGTTGAATTTCGGTGAACTCGAATTCCACCGCCGTCAATAGATCTTCATTGCTTCAACATTTTCAGTTCAAAAAGACGGTGGAAGTCTGGGTTTTTCACTGTTATTTGGTTTAAGCTTTCATTAATTTGTTTACAATATATAATCCAAATGTTCTGTTATATAAACTATAAAGTGATCTTGCTTAGCCATGGTTGTGGTTATGGAAATACCAATGAATCCATTGTATTGGAACCATCTATTAGCTACGGAAAATGGGTCGTCACTATTATTATTTTTTTGCAGGTTTCAATTGTAAAAGTATTGTATTTATTTGTTTATGTAATGTGAAATTTATTTATTTATTTATATTGTATTTAAAATTTCTAGTAGTTACTGTTGAGTTTCGTAATTGAAGTGCATTTTTTTATAAAGTTCTTATAACAATATACAGTGACGCTTTCTCTATAAGCGTCGGTGCAAATATTTCATGGACCAGAATTGTAATGTCCAGGCTAGCACATGATGAGATGAGCTTTTGGACACACTACGCCATGTCCCATGTGATCTTTTTTTATTATATTCCCATGATTCTTGAAACCAAACCGAAGACAGTACCATATGTTGCCAAAAAAATATAAATTACTATAGCTTCATCTTGCGACGGTTTTTCAGTATTGTCGGTAAAGAGTATTTTTCGCCAGTTTTCCCTAGGTAAAGCATCGCAAGATTACGAAGTGGGGTTACCGGTGCCACTTTGCATCACCTTGAATCATGCAGAAAAAGTGTCGGTGCAGAGATTTGGATTTTATCAAGACAAGCCTTACTGTTTTTTTCCTCTAATAAAGCTATGATTTTGTTTCTACGAGGAGTTTTAAAGTCGTGGAGCTCACCGACGATTTGGATGTATATATATATATATATATAATGTTTACTTTTACTTTTTATCTAGAGAAAAAAAAGAAAAATAATGTTTTTATTAAGTCTTGAGCCCAAGGTTTAAGAGAAAGAGATAAAAACATGCGAGTAATTTTAATCAATCAATCGTATTTTTTGAAATTTTGTTTTGATTAATTTGAATCGATTTATATCGTATTTAAGTATTTAAATGAGTTTGATTCTAAGGACTTTTTCATCCCTTCATTAGGATGACCTTGCTGATGAGAGATTTGGAACATGAAAAGAACACCCCAACTTCTGTTGAATACACCTGTATCAGATACCTAACACTCATCTTGTATTTTAACGTCGGTTCAATTCAACCCGATCCGATCCTACTCGGGACTTTCACCTATAAATGCAGGCTTGAGGGTTATATTTTCATGGCAATAAAAATGTTGGTAAATAAAGGTGAAAAATGTGTTTGAAATCACAATTATCCTTGAAAAATCAACACAAAGAACATGAATTAAAGACCTGACTAATGACATCGTAATCTAAATAACTTGCAACACTTCCACACGCCTGAAGTTTTCAGAACCTAGGCTACTATTGGTAGAATATGGCATTCATAAACCAATAGCATCTCACTAAACACTTGAACAAAGAACCTTCCACAACTATTTCTTTGCCGCAGAGTCCGAGGAAACGGTTCCACCATGATATCTTCTGGGTTGGCTGTACAATCTGCAGATAAGTTAAGGTCAGTACCTGTACCATATCATTCAAGGAAGGTTAAACGGTCCGGTAAGGGTAGAAGTGGACCTCATTCTTTTAGAGAAATAAAACAGTCTAAAAACATGGGTGAAGAAGTCTGTTTCAATCCTTTTAATGATAATGCAACACCGATACAACAATATCGGAGTTTTTAAAGTATTGTTATTCCGTATAAATCAAATGCACGATCACCGTGCATGAAGTGATGAAATGTTCATTAATTCTGAAAGCATCACCAGTAAGCTACTTTAAGAAGATTAGAGAAGGTCATGCTACTCTTGAATCTTCATCAACCAGCGCACCGGTCGCAGACCATTCCAATTTCATGGTTAGAAGTGAGATGAAATGTCCATTTAATCCAATTTAATCCTGAATATATTTATAAAAGAAGCTCGACAGAAGATACCTGTACATGATGTGCATGGCTGGAAATTATAGAGCACCGGGAGCATCTCTCATGCTTATATTCAGACTGTTTCGCATGGTTCGTCTACCGATTCCTGCATTGCCTTTTTGCATCATCGCAACAAATTCACCATAATCGATTCTTCCATCCTGAAAAAGAAAAGCGGTAATGTCAGAAAACTGAAACTTAATCAGCAAAATAATGAAAAAAGAAGTATTCAAACTGAGGGAACAGTGCAGAGAGGATCAGGGATGCGCTAGCACAAACCCCGTAGCTTCATCTCATGCTTATATTGAGGAACCGTAATGTATGTTATTATTACCAGAACGAAGCTCAATCATATAAGAAAACAACTATAAAATTCAATGGAACAAATTAGCTAGCTCGAGAATATTGTTTACCATCGAGTCATTAAGGTAAGATGACTTACATTATCTTGATCAACTTCTTTAATTATATCCTCAAGCAGAACATCTGTCATGTGATGCTCAGCACAAGCTTGCTGAAGCTCATCAACGGTAATATAGCCACTTCCATCCTTATCGAAGTATCGGAATGCCGCGACAAGATGCTCCTCACGCTCTAGTTTGTTAAGGTGAACTGTTGCAGCTATAAATTCTCCATAATCAATGGTCCCACTATTGTCAACATCAGCCTGAGAACAAATAAATGAGCTCAGACGATTTGGGTGCAAACATGCGATTAATACAGGAAATAACATATAACAAGCAGTGCAACAACATAAATCGTTTTAGTTGTTGTCACCCTTGTACAAAATATATACACAAACACGAGGGAACAAGAATGCTGCATCCCTCACAAATTCATGAACGCATATAAGACAATCAGAGAAAAAGAAAACAAATGAATGAATGATTCAAAATAGAGCAGGATGATGAAAAATAAGGAAAATGAACCGAATATTTAGCTATCCGCTTCAAAACAAACTTACTGCATCCATAAGGTCCCTTATCTCTGTATCTTTCAAGGTAGAGCCATATCTTCGTAAACCAGCTTTGAGTTCATCAAATGTGATTGCACCACTGTTATCAGTATCCATAGATGTAAACATTTCTCGCAAACCAGCAATCTCCTCTTCGGAGAGACTTTCAGCTATCACCTGATAGTAGAAAAGGGGAAGAGAATGATTAAATCCAACATAAAATTCCAAAGACATGCTGGACTGAAGCAGAGAAATATTCGAGAAAAAAATCATGCATTGTTTGTTTAATGATTAACAGCTAGCTTCTGCTGCATCAATTGCGTATTAGGCATTCATTGCACGAAGATAACATTGTGTGATATATTAGACAGGATCCTTCTTTCACATAGACATCCTGTTGCTTCTCTCACAATGTGCAGACTGATACACAGATTCGGACTCGGGAACATACACACTCAAGAATCTTACCCGTAAAGCCATCTTCTTTAGTTTATTCATTGCTGAGAATTGTTTGAGGCGAGAAAGTACAGCTGGATCCAGTGCCCTATCAGGAGCAACCCCATTTTCACAAATCCAAGGATGACCTAAACAATTCAAATGGCAAAGATACCACAATTTGGTTTTTATTTCATTAACACCAACTTAGATAAAAATAGAGAGGCAGTATGTATTACATACATAATACTTCGTGAGCAGTCAACCGTTCTGAAGGTCGAGAGCATAACATCTTTCGGATTAAGTCCTTTGCACTGTCAGATATCAAGGGCCATGGGTCTGAATCGAAGTCAATGTGTCCTTTTAACACTGCATCAAATATCCCCTGCTGTGATTCTAAGAGAAGACAGAAAAAATAGTCGTAAGTACAAGGATCACTTAAAAACTCATTAAGGTACATAACCGTAAAACATTATAATACCTGCCCAAAATGGCGGCACTCCACTTAGCAATATATAGAGTATAACTCCAGCAGTCCATACATCGGCTTCTGGTCCATAATTCTTGAGCAGTACTTCAGGAGCAACATAGTATGGGCTTCCAACCACGTCGGTGAAAACTTGGCCTAACATAGTAAACCACACATTATGTCAATCAACATGATTCGAGAAGAAATCGGTTTCGTTATATTCTAAAGGGGGACATTACCAAAATACTATGTGACTCACTAGATAAGAAAATTTGGCTCTTCAACTATTACAAATTTGTTCTTCGCTGTCACCTTTTAATAGGCATTCCCCCGATAAGGTAGTGGGCAGTAAGTTTAAATGTTCAGTATCATGAATTGGGATTAAACAAGATCAAGTAATTGACCTACTAGACAAGGAGCATATATCGGATTAAATGTGTCATAAAAAAGTTTTCCATTAACTAAATGGTGTATGCTCCAGCCTCAAGCTACTTATGTCGCAACATTTAGTTCCGTACCTGGTTTAAAGAAGACAGAGAGTCCAAAATCAATGGCCTTAAGAGAGAAATCATCATCCTTGTTAACTAACAAGAAATTCTCAGGCTTCAAATCTCTATGCATAACCCCGAGCGAATGACAAGCCTCGACGACCCCAACTATTATCTTAGTCAATTCAGCCGCTTTCCTCTCGGAGTAATGCCCTCTCTGGATAATACGGTCGAACAATTCACCTCCAGAGCAAAGCTCCATCACGATATGCACATACAAAGTATCCTCATAAGCCCCTTTAATCGTCACAATGTTCTTATGACCAGCCAAATGGTGCATTATCTGAATCTCCCTCGTAACATCCTCAACATCCTCTCTGGAGATCAACTTCCTTTTGGATATCGACTTACAGGCATACTCGATGCCCGTGGAGATCTCGGTACACAAGTAAGTAACCCCAAACTGTCCTTGTCCAAGCTTACGACCCAAAGTGTAAAGGTCACGGATGTTAGGAGTCTTGTGACCCAAAACATAGTACGTCTGGTGATCGATACCGCGCCTCATGTTGCCGTTGTCTTTCTTGTTGGTAGGGCTAATGAGAGGCAAATTGGAGTCCTTTTTGGTGGTTTCTTTGGAGAATTCTTGGGCAACAAGTTGTTGAGAGTTTACAGTTGAAGGCGAATAATCGGTGGAATTCGACCAGCCGGAAGAAGTATTGGTGGCGGTGCGGTTCGAAGAATAAAACTTCCCCTTGAAAGATCCACGGCAGGTATTGCCCATGAAACAATCAATAATTCCCCCACAACACTATTCTCCTCATCCAATTATACCTTATCAATTTACACTGAAACAAAACAAAACAAGAAAAAAAATGAAAACTTTCAATAATCCCCAGATTTTTTCAAGTAAAACCCAGAAATCTAAACATCAAAACAAACCCATATCAGATCAGAGAATCAAAATTAAAAAGAAAAAAAAAACTCTTCAGTAATTTGCAATAACCAAAAAAGGCAAGTCAAGTCAAATAAACAAAGTCAGCACCTTCTCTAAAGCTAAAAAAAATATCAAGCTGCCAAAAGATCTAAACAAACATAGCAATCAATATAACCAAAGGTAGAGAAAGATCAAGTACCCGTTTTGTAGTAAAAAAAGAGCAAAACCTTTTAGCTGATTGAAGAAAATGGCTGCCGAAGAAGCTACTAAAAACACATCCTTTAGAACCAGCTACCAGTTGTGTGATGGGTGTTTTTTTTAATGTTTAAACGTCTATTTGTTGATATTTTTGGTGTGTACTGTTTCTGAGAAGCATCGTGCTCGATGAGTGCTGACCAGCTAACTTTCCTCCCTTTTCCTCTTTCTTTCGACCTTTTTTTTTCCAGCAAAAAACGCGGCTTTCTATTTCTTTTATTATTACCAGTGAAATATCGACAATCGGTGCAGGGTAGGTTTAATTATGAATTTCATAGCTTTATTTTAAGAAATTGATGGTTTGGTCTTTCTATTTTGATTTATTAGAATTTGAATGCAATTCACTAAAACTGTATGGTTGTTGGAACCTAACAGATAAAGCTAAGCAAATAGTTGGTTAAATAAAATCAAATAATTGAATCGAATCGATTTTAATAAAATCGAATTAATACGACGAGTTTTATAAATTTTTAATTTTAGTGAAATTCGTCCTACCAATCAGACACGTTACTCCATCAAATAAGAGTGAGTATTCGATCGAGTTGAGTTAAAAATTTTTTGAGTTATTCAGACAAGTCTAATTTTATCATTTAAACTTTTATTCAAATTTTTTTTTGAGTCAATTTAAAAAATTTGAGTCGAGTCGAATTTTCGAGTTCTTACAAAAATTTAATTATAATTATTTATTATAATATATATATTCATATTTGTTCATATGTAGCAATATTTCTTTATATTTTTATATATTTATATATATCATAAAAATTTGAGCCGTTTATCTCAAACTTAAAAATAAAACCTTTAATTATTAAAGTTTCGAGTTTTTTTAATAGATTCGAGTTTTGATCGCCCGTACCACCAAAAATTAAATCGATAATTAATGTTTTATAAGTGTTAAAATCGTAAATAATATTAAAACTGTGTATTTGGGTAAAATAACCGTCGACGTTTCTCAAATATTGGAGAATGACGACACCGTTGGAATTTGTCGTTACAGTGAATTTGATTTGTACGTGTTGTTCACGCGAATAAAACGGTTGGTGGGTTTACGACATGTGTTGTAAGGCTGTTTCGGTCAAATTTTATTGCAATCTTGGAACTCGCAGCTTTGAAAAGTTTGAACTTTGAAGTTTATCCGTGCATGCCAACTTTTACTTTGACTAATTTGCCCTTTCTGTTTCACTCGTTGACTTTTGTGTTGTACTAATTCAGAATAAATAGAACATTTATTTGAACCGACTAATCGTGATTGCGTATAAATATAATTATTTTTTCAAAAAAAAAGAATTACATAAATAATGCAAAGCTTGCACTTAACATGTTAAAAAATATGATATTTCATAAGGAAGGAATTAGGGCTTGCGTGGCATAATTTAGTTTCTCTTAAATAAAAAATAAAAAAAAACAATTACAGTTGTTTAGCCGATAACGATATTAATTTTAATGTTGTTTGTCGATCGTTGATTCTTTTTATATTTTAGTATTTACTTTTACAATACAACGAGTTAAGATGATACTTATTTGTTATTATATTAATTTTTTTTGTAATTCTCATATTAAATTTGGATACACGATTTGCGTTGTTGGATAGTTTTTTCATGATGCCCAACTTTGATTTATGGTTCTCGATGATCTTTCGGTAACTATATCTCTTTTGTGGTCGTTTATTGATGTTGTCAAATTTATTTGTATCTATATTTTGTTCAAGACATTAAGTTGATTTTTAAAATTTTTTTAATCATCTTTAAGTAAGATTATTTATATATGTTGTTAAAATATATGTTTAAAATAAATATTTTATCTGTTTAAAAGTATTTTTTTTAACAATAATTTCAAATATTTTTAATGTTAATTTAAAATTATCTTTTTAAATCATATTTTAAAATTTTTTTTATTATATTTTTTAAAAGCAATATGGAATTAACTCTGAGAGATATCCAGTTATTCACAAGGTGTGAATGACTGAACTAGTAGAATAGTTTCTTTCTTTTTATTTTAAAGCTTTTCCTAGAAAACTTAGCAGCTAAGGCCTAATCCAAATTATATATTTTTTATAAATAAATTTGAAGTTTATTTTATAAGTTGTCTTCTTGGATAAATGGGATCTGACCCTGAGAACATGAATTTAGGCAGAATCTAACCATGGAATGGAATTAATTCAGAACAAAAACAAAAATACATATCTCAAACTCAAAATTATTTGAATAAATTTAGAATTCAGATAAATTTTAGTAATAAAAATATCATCAATATATCAAGATTGTACATTCAAGGAATGGGACCTGAACGCAGAGTTTATAGGTGAAAAGATCTGACTTCTGATACGTGGTACAAAATACCCAGATGATTCGGATCTACAATGATCATTAATGGCGTTTTTTGGAGCCATGCAATCAAACCCATGATTCCATACGAACAAAGCAGGAAACTTGAGAGGACCGGAGATATAATTTTGCATTTTTGGATAATGGGTATTCCTGTTTTATCGCCATTTTTATGTGACCAAAAGGGCAGAGAGTGAAACGATACACATTTTCCCTTTACAGAGTGATCGATTTCTGCATTCCAATACGTGAAGCTTGCAAAAAAGGTTAATGGCGGTCACCTCCTTCCATGATTTCTCTATTTGGAATATAATTGTTTATATCAAATTCTCATTAAAGGGAGATTTGTGATATGACCATTTTTTTTAATCTTTTTGATTCCACATCTGTCTTTGATTTCCTAGTGAAAATTAACTTATTGTTTTGTTTCACGTTGGATCTGAACATTTGGGGTTCTTTTATCACCTTTGATTTTTGCGCATTTTGTTTGTTTCCATGTTGGTTTTTGTTTTCATGATGTGGATTGTCTTGTTTTATATTCAGGGTTAATTCAGTATTGAGAGGATTGGGAATTTTGTTCTGTGAAAATGATTGGAGCTGTGCTTGTAGCTGTCACTGCATCTATTGGCAACTTATTGCAAGGATGGGATAGTGCTACCATTGCTGGTAATTTACTACATTCTCTCTCTCCATATATGTATATGTATGTTTCAGTTTTTGAACTAAAATGATCACTTTCATGTATGTCAAAGATCTATGGTAAAGGATGTTGTGATTCATTTAATTAGTTATCCTCTTCGTGTTCATGCTGTAGGTGCTAATATGTACATAAAGAAAGAGTTTAAATTGGAGAGTCAACCGACTCTAGAGGGCCTGATTGTAGCCATGTCTCTTATTGGAGCCACCTGTGTTACTATGTGCTCGGGAAACTTGGCGGACTGGCTAGGCCGCCGTTCCTTGTTAATCATTTCGTCCGTTCTTTATTTTGTTAGCAGTATCATAATGTTATGGTCTCCCAACGTTGGCATACTACTTATGGCTAGACTATTGGATGGAATAGGACTTGGTTTGGCTGTAACTTTGGTCCCCATTTATATATCTGAGACTGCACCACCAGAAATAAGGGGATTGTTGAATACGCTTCCGCTGTTTAGTGGTACTGTTGGAATGTTTCTTTCATATTGCATGGTTTTTGGAATGTCGTTAACAGCATCACCGGATTGGAGATTGATGCTTGGGGTTCTTTCTGTTCCTTCCCTTGTATACTTTTTGTTAACTGTATTCTACATGCCTGAATCACCAAGATGGCTCGTAAGCAAAGGTCGAATGATTGAGGCAAAGAAAGCTTTGCAAATGATACGTGGCAGGGAAGATGTTTCGGGTTAGTTCAACTCCTGTCAAACTTTTAAGTTTCTGTTTTTGTTGATGAGTTCATGTGTGCATCTCCAAGGCTATTAGTCTTTACCCACCATGGGCTGCATATAATGAATAATGACATGTCTTGTGGATGGTACTGATACTGTTAGATGAACAGGTGAGATGGCTTTGCTAGTTGAGGGGCTTGGTGTTGGAGGTGAAACCTCAATAGAGGAGTACATCATTAGCCCAGTCAATCGGGATTCTAGACTTCCTGATATATCTTCTGAAAAAGATAGAATCAGGTTATATGGGACTGAAGAAGGTCTTTCCTGGACGGCCAGACCTGTCCCTGCTGGACAGAAAAGTTTCGGATTTGGTGTTGTGTCTCACCAAGCAAGCGTACAGAAAAGTTTCAGACCCGGTCTTGTGTCTCAGCAAGGAAGCATAGCTCAGACTCCTCTTGCGTATGTGGATCCACTTGTCACCCTCTTTGGAAGTGTCCATGAGAGGTATTCTGAAGTAGGAAGTGTGCACCGAAGTACACTTTTTCCATTTCTTAGCAGCATGTCTGGTTTGGTAAGTCAACCAGTGGTAAGTCAACAAGTTAGAAACGAAGAGTCGGATGAGGAGAGTGTTATGAGAGAGAGTGACGACGAGCAATCTGATGACTCTGATGACAATGTGCGGACTCCTTTGATCTCACGGCAGACCAGTGTGGATAAAGACATTGCTCCAGTTGCCCAGGAAAGCGTTGCAAGCATGAGAAATCAGAGTCTAATGACTGCAAATGTTGGGGAATCGATGAGTAGCACGGGGATTGGTGGTGGTTGGCAGCTAGCATGGAAATGGTCTGAGAGAGAAGGCCGAGATGGAAGAAAGGAAACGTCATGTCAAAGAATTTACATGCACGAAGGGAGTGCAACTGGATTTAGGCAGAGGTCTGTAATATCTCAGACTGGTGTTGATGTCCTTGGCGATGTCCATGCTGCTGCTTTGGTGAGTCAGTCAGCTCTTTCTTCTCGGGATCTTATTAAGAACCATCCGGTCGGACCAGCCCTGGTTCATCCAGCTGAAACTGCAAAGGGATCAATTTGGAATGATCTTTTTGAACCAGGAGTGAAGCATGCTTTAGTAGTAGGTGTGGGAATTGAAATACTTCAGCAGGTAATGTGGAGAACCTAGCCATATTGTTCTACTAGTATGCTAGTTCACTTTAAAAAATCGACCCAAAGAATCCTTCTAACTTGTGCATGCAGAAATATCAAGCATTTTCTATTGTATTCTTGTTTCTTATCTTAAAATCATTTCCTTATAGAAGATCCTTCTTCCCTTTTCTTCTTAAAATGCAGTTCTCCGGTTTGAGCAGCATTCTGTACTACATTCCTCAAATTCTTGATCTGGCCGGAGTTGGGGTTCTTGGTTCGAAAATTGGAATGAGTTCATATTCTGCATCACTGCTTGTCAGCTTGATTACGGCCTTGTTGATGCTTCCTAGTATAACCGTTGTCATGCGATTCGTTGACGTTGCTGGTAGAAGGTATTTGTATTCATTTTCAATTATCTTTTCGAGTTTCGTTGGAATGATAACAAGACTTACCTTAAAACAATAGATATCTTATGCCACAAGAAATCCAGAACACAAGATATCTGCACACTTTTCTTTTGGCATAATTGCAGTTAGTCTCAAATATGCCAAAAGTTGGTCCATAACATAGTGAAAAAGAACCGAGAAATACCCAAATCTGTTCGGGTTTTACTGCGACAGTCGAGCTAATAATCCGGAATGTTAAGTCTATGCTTTTAACTAATTTTATTTGCAACTATTATCTGATTAAAATATGAGCTTTTGACAACATAAAACTATGCAAGTTCTTGGTTGTTAATACTGTAAAGCTATTCTAGCTCAATACATACACATACAAATATGCTTGCGTCCACTTTCTGCAGGTTTTTACTACTCCTCACAGTCCCGGTCCTGCATTAAGTCTTCTCATGTTGGTTTTTGGAGGAATCGTGGGAATGGGGAGCGTCCTGCATGCAGCGATCTCAACCTCTAGCGTCGTGCTCTCCTGCTGTTTCTATGTCATGGGGCTTGGGCCTGTTCCTGGCATTCTCTGTGCCGAGATTTTCCCAACACGTGTTCGAGGCATCTGCATTGCCATATGTTCCCTTGTTTACTGGATTTCTTCCATAATCGTCGCATATTCACTACCGGTGTTGCTCAGAACCGTAGGTCTTACCGGTGTCTTTGCCATGTACGCAACAGTTTGTATCATGGCATGGGTGTTTGTCTTCTTAAAAGTTCCGGAAACGAAAGGCATGCCTCTTGAAGTCATTACAGAATTCTTTGCTGTTGGTTCAAAGCAGCTGAACAACTGAGTTGGTGAGTTGAAGTTTTGATCTTCCTTCATATTCTTTTTCCAAGTATTGTATATGTTTTTGTTTTTGCTAAGACATAATGTAAAGACCATAAAGATTTGGTTTTATTTCAAATGAAGATGGTATAGCCTATAGGCAATCACAGCAAACATTGTTTGCCCAATCTCCTTTCCCTTCTCTTCATTGTCAATCACAGCCACCGCCGCGAGATTATCGACATGGTAACCGGAAACTTTCCCTTCGAAGTAATATTAAAATACGGTTCCTAAAAGTAATATTCCATGACTTCCACTAGTTATAAAATTGTAGCCCTTAGAAGTAATTGTCCTTTCTAGGGCCCCTGTGCGATCGTTTCTATCGCGTCTATCTAAAACCTCACTAGTTCTACTGAAGCAATAGTAATAATAATAATGAATAACATTCTATAATCAATTGTCTTATTTAAGAAATAAGTATAACATTTTAATAAAATTATAACTCATTTTTCTTAATAACGTTTTCAAAATTTTTCAATGAATTTCGATATTAACATCATCTAATGAATATAGTTTATCAAAATTTGGGTCCTTCTTTTTCGGGGGCTATGTACGGTCGCTCCTATTGCGCCTGTCCAAAACCCCACTGCCTCTCAATTATTCTGCTCATTCTCATCCATATATTCGGGTGTTTTCAAATATCACATTCGAATTTAGTTCGATTTTTGAAGTTATAAATACAATTATATTATAACCATATAAAATATGTTAATATTATTTTTAATAATTGGCCATCAAAGTTCGACAACATAGTCTACACCACAAAACTTTATTAGTTTTGTTTGTTTTATGTATTTATTTGGACACATAAAATGGCAACCATTAAGACTATCTTAACGAAATTTGGAACCATATTTTGATGAATACAAAACTGTTTGTGTCAACTTTTCATGTGTTGTTGAAGATGGGACCCAAAACTAAATAAATAAATACAGAGAAAAAGGTTTTTTTTGGTCTACTAATAAAATAAAACGTTAAGTACACAATTGATCAGTAAATTGTGTTGAAATAAATTATCAGCAAACATTACATAGTAAATGTTATTTTTATTTTTTTATATTTATATTTAAATATTTGTAAAAATAAACTCCAAAACTTGTGAAATCCATAAGCTGTTGGCATCTGTAAGCCCCATTGAACAATTTAAAGACAGGCTACTGGTACGTGTGATTCTTTTAAATTTTATGGGCACGTGTGCCGTGTGAGCTCGCCTAAGATTTCGTTTTCGAAATTCGATGCATTTAATAAATACATATTATTTATTTCATTCAAACAAAATTTAAAAAAAAACAATAATATTATAAAAATGTAATATTTTTAAAAAACTTTTATCCTACCTTCACTAGAGAGCATAAGTTCATACTAAGTACTTACATTAGTCTGTAACTTCGACTACAATCGCCATTTTTCATTTGATTTTCTCGAGAAAGTGAGAGTGCCCCCACAAATTGGCATCGGCAGCTGTCTCCAACCCATTTCACTCCCTTTAACATTCTATTTATAGCCACCGAGACCACCTCCGTCAATATATATCTCCACCGCCACAAGCAACTGTCGCCGTTCCTGAAAATGTCTCTTCACAACTTCATATTTTCCTTTCTAATACTCACAGCTTCTGTTTTTTCTTTAGCGGCAGCAGTAACCGTCGCTGCTACTGATGCAAAGAAGCAAACTTTAAACACCCAAGAAGTTGAATTTTTTAATCCAAAGCTTCCACCGCGAATCCTTTCCTCGTCGAAAAAATTCGAAGGCTCGTCGAATCTTGTCGATCTTAGATACCATATGGGTCCGGTTCTTTCGTCTTCGCCGATCAACATTTATCTTATTTGGTACGGTCGTTGGTCGGAATCTCAGAAGCTTATAATTAAAGACTTCATCACCTCTATCTCTCCTTCCGCCGCCGCTTCTTCTTCGTCGCCGTCCGTTTCCGAGTGGTGGAAAACAGTTTCGCTTTACACTGACCAGACTGGAGCCAACGTTTCTCGGAACCTCGTTGTGGCTAAAGAACACTCGGACACGCGGTATTCTCACGGGTATCACCTCACGCGACTCTCCGTCCAGCAAGTTATCGCCACCGCTGTTAAAGCAGCGCCTTTCCCCGTCGACCACCGTAACGGGATCTACTTAATCCTCACTGCTCACGACGTCACCGTCCAAGACTTCTGCCGTGCCGTTTGCGGCTTCCATTACTTCACATTCCCGTCCATGGTGGGCTACACTCTGCCCTATGCATGGATCGGGAACTCGGGAAAACAATGCCCCGAAGTCTGTGCCTACCCTTTCGCCGTCCCGGGGTACATGGGCGGCGGCGGTCCAGGTTCGTTAGTCCCACCGAACGGAGACGTCGGTTTGGACGGTATGATTAGTGTGATCGCCCACGAATTGGCCGAGCTGTCAACAAATCCTCTGGTGAACGCTTGGTATGCCGGGGAGGACCCGACCGCACCGACAGAGATCGGAGACCTATGTGAAGGATTGTACGGTACCGGCGGTGGCGGAGGGTATATCGGTCAAGTTATGAGAGACGGAAAAGGGCGGACTTACAATGTGAACGGACATAACGGAAGGAAATTTTTGGTTCAATGGGTTTGGAGCCCTACGATCAAAGCCTGTGCCGGTCCAAATGCCGTTGATTAAATTCCCAATTTTTCTCTTTATTATTATTTAAAAAATTAATGTTTTATTAGTGGAAAATAACAGTTGTTTATACTTGGTACACTGCTTGTTTACTGATGTATAAAAATCTTAAATCTCAATGCTGTGGGCACTTAGATTTTGTAACTTTATTAGTTTCTTTGACATAATATAAATTTAAAATTTTCTTTAATGGATATTATTAAATTTATTTAATTAATATTTTTAATAGTAAAAAAATCGAGTTAACAAGCATAACCATGAAAAATA
This sequence comes from Abelmoschus esculentus, assembly GCA_035048815.1. Classification (NCBI taxonomy): domain Eukaryota; kingdom Viridiplantae; phylum Streptophyta; class Magnoliopsida; order Malvales; family Malvaceae; genus Abelmoschus; species Abelmoschus esculentus. The sequence goes on along the minus strand of JAUCBN010000031.1, from coordinate 1,053,357 downwards.
GTGTATAGTTTTATCTTGGCTTTAACGTAAGTTTTTCAATTAATTTTAAGATAATTTTATACAAATTATTATAAAAACAAAATTTTATAATTAAAAAAAAAGTGTTTTCCTTTAGCTTCAAATTTGTACGCTTGTGGACCATTTGTATATGGAATATTGTTTAGGTCCGAGAATTTTTTATGACCTAGAAGTATTAGATTCTCAATTAAATTTAAAGTTGAATAATATCAAAACCTATTTTATTATTTTAATATTTTTTATTTATAAAGTTCAAGTGTAAGGCTTTATTTGCTAAATATTTATTTATTTTTAATAAATTTTAAGGATTTAAGTTACTTTTAAAGAGGGAGTCACCTTGTTCAATCAAAATAAGTCCTTAAATTATTATTTTTGATCACCTTACGAATGATAGTTATATAAAATAAAAAATTTATTTCGACTAATAAGATGTTTACCCATTATATTGATTTTTTTAATCAATAGATAGTTTATAGATTAAAAAAAATATAAAATTTAAATATTTATTTTGATAAAAAATAATTTAAAACTTAAAATAAATAAAGTAATAATTTAAGAAATTGTTTTAATAATAATAATAATTTAAAAGTCAAAAAACAAATAAAAAAACATAGATTAAGGATTGATTTTTTTCTTTAGGTGACTTACATAGTATGGGTCCATTGCATTTGTCAAAGTGAAAGAGTCAAAAAAGTTTGAAGTAGTTAATGTCCCGACAAAACTAATGATCGTGGATTTTCCTTTGTCTTGTTGTAAGATACTTTGTTTTCAGATGTAATCTCGGATTAGGTTGCTCACACATGTAATAATAATAATAATAATTAAAACAAAGTTTAGGAGAAAAGTGAGGATTAAATAAAGTTAAAAGTTTCCTTCAAATAACAGTCCCTAGAACAGAATAATGATTCGTTGATTTAATAATATAAATAACTTAATATAAAAAAATCAAACTATACTTTTCATATAAAATATTTAATTTTTTGAGTCAAAATAAATGTATAATATTTATAATATTATTATTTTAGGTGTTTAATATTTTATTATAGAAGTATTTCAAGGTTGATCTATTAAAAAAATATTAACAAGTTATTTTTTTATATATGGCTGAATTTTAAAATTAAAAATTTTATTTTAAATAAATCTCTTTCTTTATTAAAATAATCTTAAGTCATCTATTGCCCTGAAAAGGCCTTGTCTCCGGTTCAAGTGGTGTGTTGGAGACCCCGACAAGGCCAAAACTTTAATCGAAACATTTGTGACACACAGCTAAGATATGGGACCACAAAAAATAAGTACAGAGGGATAGAGGAATAGAATTTACATTATGAAACTTACCGTACCCTGCCCCTGCCCCTGCCATCATCATTTTTTCTTATCTTACTTAGCATGTGTCACGGACCTAATTTATTTGATTCGATAATTAATTGAAACAATATTTTTTTTAATATTTTTAAATAAATATTAAAATTATCAAAGACTCAACGGATAATGAATCCAATGGTTTCAGCGCCATCAGCTCCTTGCACGGTGATTAACCCTAAGTAGGGGTGATAATGAGCCTGTTCGGCTCGCGAGTTATTCGGGTTCGATTCGATTAAAACTTAGTCAAAGTTCAATTCGGGTTTGGGTTCGGCTCGAGATTTAAACGAGTCGAATCGAGCTTGCCCAAATTCGACTCGAAAAGCTCGTGAACAGGCTCGGAATAATCATATATAAACATACATATATACATTAAAAATAATTTGTTTAACAAATAAAAATAATAAAATAATTGAGAATAAATCCACTAAAAATAAAATAAATTGAATATTATCAACTAAAATAAATTTACAAAACTACAAATAAAAAATAAAAAATAAACTACAGATAAATAAATAAATAATAAAACACAATAATATAGAAAATTGTCCATTTCGAGTCAAACCGAACTGAGTCGAGCCCGAGCCGAGCCTGACGAGCTTTGAGCCCGAGCCGATCCCAATAATATTATTTTCGAACCGAGTTTGAGCCTAAAATTTCGAACTCGACGAATCTCGAGACTCGTTTAGCCTAGATATGCTTATTTTCGAGGTAAACCAAACTTGACCTTACTCAAGTTCGGCTCAACTCATTATCACCCCTAACCGCTCTCTTACCGGCCCACTGCTTGCTCACTTACTTTTTTGGAATTTGGACAGATAAAGATACAGTCTTTTAAAAAAAAATTATTATTCTTAAATATTTATATTTTATTTCTTAACCTTGAATTCTAACATCTCCTTAAAAAATTCGATTAATGATGCGGAAAAACTATGTATGTAATATAATACTTTTGGGCGGTCACTGCAGACCGGGACTCCCCCCAAGCAACTGTGTCCCATTCGGTTGAACTGGGGAGACACATGCACTGTCTGTACTCAACCTAATCACACATTTTCACAGGTTACAAAGATTTTGGCACTTTGAAATTTATTTTAGAAAATACTCAAAATTTTTAATTATTATTTATTTTACTCTAAAAACATTTTCAATAAAATTAACGAGACGTCTTTTTTATGTTTTAAGATTCTCAGTTGTTTTTGTTTTTATTTTTTGAATTTCATTTTTAAATTTTATAATTAAACACGTTTTTATTATTTTTATTTTTAAAAAAATCTTAAACTAAAATTTTGACCAATCATATTTTTTTTTGTATTAATAAACATAAATCATTAATATTTAAACATTGTATTATTTTTTTGTTGGTTGGGTTTTCCTTTTATTTTTATTTTTTGTGGTATGGGCTATGTGTCGGGTCTTGTTAGGTTTGTACACATGAGTGGTGCCTCATTGTTTTTGTCCATAGTCCAAATAATTTAAAGGCCTACAACTTGGAATTGGCTAATCCAGTGTGATGAGATCCAACCATTATTAGCCCTCGGATTTGATTCATACAATGGGAACTTTGAGTGGGTATCACATTTCTCATGCCCAACAAATACAAATTCAAAATTGAACCGAATCGAATCTAACTCATGTTGGCAACCCCTCCCTTGAAATTGTGACCCAGTCATTGAGTCGGCTTAAGATAAATGGAGGGTGAACAATGCACGAGAGTGGTCTGAGAATCGAGATAGGGATCGAAAAAAAATTCAATTATCCGATTTCGATTTTGGACCCGGTTAAACTTTTTTGGATACGATATTTGGTGAGTATTTAATAAAACCAAAACTAATACTAAGTACCTAATATTGATTTTCTTGTTTATAATAAATAATTTTTTGGTTTATTTTTTCTTATCAACCAAATTTTAAATTTTCAAGCCTACGATATTTTAATTTTATTTTTAATATTATTATTGGTAGTTGAATTTTTTTTTCTCTTATTACTCAGTTTTTTTTAATAATAAACCAATTGATTGGGTACTCGATGTTGATATCGTTTTTTACTAGTAATAAGACCAATTTTTAAAATTTAAGACTTAATGTGACCAGAATCGAGACTAATTTTAATTTTCAAGAACTAATAATTACTAAGACCGAGACTAATTTTAATTAAATTGTTCGAGTACTGAGAATATGAGTGATCCGAAAGCTACATGACACCTTTGGGGCCTCTTTAACCACTCATGACTCAACACCCCCCAAAGGTGTCTTCCATTGCCAAACCCCATTGACTACCGATCCCAAGTCAGCGATTACACCAGTTTTTCTCGTAGCAAGTAGACGTGCCAACAATGAACCTATGTGGACCAGCTCAGGCAGTGACATACAGACTCGTCATTTGACAAGGGACAGACCAACAAATGGAAATGGTCCAGACAACCTAAGGAATGGGAATGGCAATGGCATGGGACATACAGACTCGTCATTTGTTAGAATATCACGTCCAATGTCTAGACACAGAGAAATAAATATATTTTAAGAAAGAGTATTTTCTAAAGATATAAATAATTGGGTAGGGAATATATTTTATGACAAGATTGAATCATAAATATTTTTAAAAACGAAATTGCTGAACCATTTCCTTTGGGTTTGGACCAAAAATTCAATGGAGCCTTGTGGGGTCAATATGAAAGTGACTTGTGATACATTGTGTTTTTCTTGGCAATGGGAATTCAATTTCATAGATTGGGACCAAAACACATTTTCTCGTGTTATGGCAAGGGATTGTAAGAAAAGATGGAAAAAAATTATATAAATACGAGTTAAAATCCATTTACATGATATAAAAATTTATTTAATTTTATATTGATTTTTGACTAACTATGATCTTAGAAATAATTTTGATATTGAAAGAAAATAGAGACGGCACTTTCGTAGATTATTTTTAATGATTGTCATAATATTCTTAAAATAAGAATCGACCAATTTATACAAGATGATACCAAATAGGAAAAGTCAACGATGCTAATAACTTATTCTAATCGTCACTCTCCCTAACACTAACAGTTATAACAGAAAGTAATACAAATATACAATACAATACACATGATAGATTAATGTAAAACTCTTTAAATTTTATACTGTATAACTTGATCTTATCTCTTTATATAAGATCACTAAAATTAATATAATAAAATAAAATGTTAAATCTTTAAATAAGATCAAAATTTTAAATTATAATATTATATAAAGAAAATTAAAATATTAATGACTAAATAAAAATTAACATTTATAATTTATTAATTTAACCTTTTAAGTCTTATCCATGATAAGTTTTTTTTTTATTAAATAGAAATAATATTTTTTTATACTAAGATTTAAATCCACATAAAATGAGAAAGGATGAACAGTCCATTCAAAAATAATATTAGATAATTTTTTTTAATAAATTCACTTTTTAGCCCTTATTTTCTCTGAAGGGCCCATAAATTATCTTTTAGGGATCAAACCTTAAATCATCAACTCAATTCTTAATATTTTCATTTATTTTATATTAATTTTTTTATTTAATTATATTAATTGAATTCGAGATTCAACTTAAATATTTAAAAATTTGGACCGTTATAATACTTTTTATTGAATAAATGAAATAACCCATACGTCAAAAAATTCGTTCATTTTATCATTATTTTTTATATGAGAATAGTAAAAAGGTAAAATACAAGAATCATCACTCAATTATCTTTTTTATTTTATTTTGGTCACTCAACTTTATTATTTTTTAATATAATAACTGAACTTTTGAATTACTCTTATTTTAGTCACATTTTATTATTATTTTCGTATGAGATAGCATTTTTATTATTTAATATAAGAATTTTCTAAAAAATAAACTCAATAAAAGGACCACAATGCAATTCGAGTTACAATACAGGGATTGATGTTGTACTTTTACCACTAAACTCAATAAATAATTTCAAGGATCATGGATTCCTTTTCAAACCAAAATGTTTGACTTTCTTCTCTCTTTTGGAAATCGAAGTCCTTGAAATTTCATCAGATTGTGATAAATATACTTATTTTATTTCCTGGCTGACTGACTTTTCTTCTCGGACACGGCAGTTGACCCAAGTTAAAGTCTTCAGTCTATATTTCCCGCGAACAAGCTTTCAACTTTTTTGCAAAAAAGTCCAGACTTTGTCTTCATTTTTATGGAAAATTTTAATTATTTTTGTTATTTTTCCTATTGTTCAAACTGAATATCCTTGAATTGCAAAATGCAGAGCAAAGGAAAACAATAGGAACCCATTTTTTAAATCTTCTTTTTGGATGGTTGAATTGTGTTATCATCAATTTTTTGAAAGATTTTTCCTTTTTATGTTTTGGATATTCTGTGTTCTGCAAAAGAAGAAATCTTTGCCGGTTTTTCAAGATGGGTATTTGCTGGTGTTCTCCAGCTGATAATCAGACACCGAACACCACCGGTCGTATCAGTTCAGGTACCAAAAACATGATTGTTTCATAGATTTTACAAAGTTTGCTTTGTTTTGTGAAGTGGGTTCAATTTAGTTTTCATTTTTAGTTTAGGTTTTATTCGACGAAATTCCTGTTCTTGATGCTAGTTGTGTTTGTTTTAATGGTTGTGTGTTGTTTTGTTTTGTTTAATTTGTTGAGCACATTTCAATTCTCTGTGTGTATGCAATAGTTATATCTCAGACAACCAGCAACACAGTATCATCATCGGCAGTTTCAAGGGGCAGTAGGTTTTCGGCTTCGAGTGGGGATGAAGCTTTTCCGAATGGGCAGATCTTGCCTATACCTGATCTAAGGATCTTCAGTTTTGCAGAATTGAAGGCTGCAACTAAGGGTTTCAGGCCCGAAATGGTGCTCGGCGAGGGAGGTTTTGGTAAAGTCTTCAAAGGTTGGCTCGATGAGAAAACACCGGGGAAGGTCGGAAGCGGAACAGTTGTTGCCGTTAAGAAACTCAATTCCGAGAGCTTGCAGGGTTATGAGGAATGGCAGGTGATTTTCATTAGTCCTTACATAGTATCATGTTCAACTGATAGGACACTATATGAATTACATAGTAGAATATGTATTCTTATGATCTGCATGTGGAATTGGATGGTGAAAGATGCATAATTGGATTTGGAATTGTTAGATAGTCGGATTGGTGCGAATCCTGCAAAGAAAATTCGTAGTTTTACGAATACAGGATCCTATAAAATCAGTATATATTTATCTGGTTCACTCTCTTCAGGCGAAATTCGTTTGCCCCTGCATTTTGTTGAACTATTAGTGCTTGTTTTACCGGTTTCTCCATGTATGTTACAATGTGTAAATATTCCTGGTTGTTAAGGCCTTTGCTACTTCATTTGTGGGTGCAGTCGGAAATACATTTCTTAGGAAGGTTGTCTCATCCTCACCTTGTAAGACTGATCGGATACTGTTTGGAGGACAACGAGCTTCTTCTTGTTTACGAGTTCATGCAGAAAGGCAGCTTGGAAAACCATCTATTTGGAAGTAAGAAGCTTAAAGCATAGGTTTTTCGTCTCCAGTTATTCATGCAAGCATATATACTTTTGTACTGAATTTCCTTGTCTGTTTTTGTTATGCAGGAGGTTCCACTGTGCAATCACTTGATTGGAATATACGGCTTAAAATTGTAATAGGAGCAGCAAAGGGCTTGTTGTTCTTGCACACGTCGGACAACCAAGTAATTTACAGAGATTTCAAAGCCTCAAATATACTGCTTGATGGGGTAACTTCCATTACAACTCATGAACTAGATGACAAGTTATGAGATTGGTTACAAACTCCCATACGACCCTCTAGATATTTTTAAAAACTTCGAATGAATTGAGCATGCTCTTCTTGGACACGTACTAATTTGGTTGTATTGCAGTCGTATATGGCGAAGATATCAGATTTTGGGTTGGCCAAATTGGGTCCTTCAGCTAGCCAATCACATGTAACAACTCGGGTCATGGGTACATCTGGTTATGCGGCACCGGAATATGTTACTACAGGTAATCCTCTGCAACCTTCCCAAAAGTGATGTCCTTGTGTTGCACATTATTGATGCATTTTCGAAATGATTGAGCAAGACGCGATTGCGGTTTACATGACTTGAATAGTTTGCTGATAAAACAGGGCATTTATATGTCAAGAGCGATGTGTACGGTTTTGGTGTCGTTTTAGTTGAAATATTAACCGGCTTACGAGCACTTGATCCAAACCGCCCAAGCGGGCAACATTCTCTGGTGGACTGGGTAAAGCCACATTTATCTGATAGAAGAAAATTGAAGAAAATAATGGACCAACGATTGGAAGGAAAATATCCTTCTAAAGCTGCATATCGAATAGCTCAACTCTCTTTAACTTGTCTTGAATCCGAGCCTAAGAACCGTCCATCAATGAAACAAGTCTTGGAGATTTTGGAACAGATGGAGTCAATCAACGAAAAGCCAATGGAGTCAACAAGCCGTTCTAATCGTCACACAGCTCGTAGACACGGGCAGCAGCCATCCCGTCATCGTTCTCCACTCCCTCCGAGACTTGAAGCAAGCCGTGGTCATCAGACCCCACAACGGGTGAGATAAGTTGGCACACCTGTCTGATTTGTTGCACACAATTCTCGTTTCTTCATTTTTTCAAAGAATCTACGCTTATGTTGAACGTATGATAGGTTGTTAACTTGTAATTATTTCTGTATGTACACCGAGTTGAACTCAGTCTCTCGCTAGTCTTCGTATACTCTGTTTTTCGACATGAATCTCTTCGGTTGTCGATCTAAGACAGTAGAGATAAGCTAAATATTGTACTGAGATCCCAATGATATGACTTGCCTATAAATTTGGTGTCTTGGTCAATTGAATACTATAATATTACTCCATTTTTGCAGCTCTTGCTCTTGTTGTAATAAGAGACATCTTGATGTTATATTAGTACATGTTAGTGAAGCTTGAAACTCGTATGTTGCTTATGGCTCTATATTATATAATGTGTTGATTTACTTCTTAAAATCCGACTTGATCAAATCCGATTTTAAAAAAAAAGAGAAATTCCTTGCTCACTTATTTATATACCATTAGAACATTGTTCCAAACATTGATTTAAGACTTAATTAGCTGAAGTAAGTTCATAGGGGAACATAAAGAGTTATCTTTCAACAAGTGCCTGAGCCACAAGAAATGGATGCTTTCGGACGGATGGAACGGGTCGAAGAAGACATGTGTTGTTCTGTCGCTGCAAGGAACACTATTCGGGAGGCATGCACGCGTTTGATTCCCTGCTATATCGATGCAACATGAATCCTGGACATTCGTAAACCCTACATTAACAGACAACAGATTGTTATTAGTCCATTCTTAACGAAAACGAACATGAACACCTGCAGATCAATTGTTTCTTACCATATGCTGCAGGCTGAGCAAGAACCTCTTCAAACAGTTTATACATATCGAATAGCACGAATTTAGATCCTTTCAAGGACTTCTCTAGTTTTCTCATAACTTTTGGAAGCATTTTATTGAAGGAAGCTGCTCTTTTATTCAGATGTTCAATGAATGAAGTTTTGTTCACTTTCAAATTCAGGTGAACATTTACAGGTTGATAGCCAAATGGAAAAACATTGTTAAAAAGAAATTTCCTTGCTCCAAGTTGATACAGAGTCTGCATGCATGATGATCATAATTATATAAAATCGAACACCCGGTATTCGAAACGATGTGGAGAAAATTTTAAGAGTTCTTTACCTTTAATCGACTTTGCAACTTTTTTGATAATTGGCGAGTGTATTTTTTCACCTTAGAGGACTTTTTGTGTATCTTTCCAAGTTCCCAATAAACGCCAAGATCATTGCCTCCTACATTGATGAAGAACAAGGATTTAGACATGTAGGAATCGAAGCATTCGATGCTATCGAATTGGTCCTTCAACATTGGAATTGTGTCCTTGAACAATTGAATCTGGTCATCCAAGCTCAAAATATTTCCCTGGTGAAATATCCGAACGAAAATTTCAATCGAACTATTCTGCATAGGTAACTGTAAACTTCGAAATGAACCAGATAACTCACGAGTATCGGTACTAGAACCGGAGGCATTTTCGATATCCCAGCAGAGGAACAAGCAAAACTTAAACCAGTAGTGATAGTCTTCATCAGAGATTCAGATAATCCCAGAATAGGAGGAGGAAATGGCAAACCAAAAACTTGAGCTGCAAGTAAACAGAAATTAGATACAAAACCATCTACATTTTGATCAATTATAAGATAACAAAAGATAGATCTCCGGTCAGTACCGATGAAATCAACTACGAGTCTTCCGTTCGTAGGACGTCCAGTAGGGCCTTCCCCGAAATCGATTCCATAAGGTGTATAGTTGGCTATGGATGGTATGTTTAGATAGAGACTGTTACCAGCATTGATAAGTGAATCTCCAAAGACATAAATAGCTGGTAGCTTCATTGAACATGTGTCTACGTCTAGATATTTGAGCATTTCAGCTGGTGTGATGTAAAATTTTGGCACCGGTAACGGCGGTAACGGCTTCGAATCGGCATAATCCGAACCGAGGGATAGAAGAAACAGTACAAGAAAACACAGAGGAGCAAATTCCATTGTATATTTGCAGCAAAGGAAAAGAAATTAGTAGGGAATTGTATTTCTCTGTTGCAGAAAAGAAAATTAAGTTATTAAATAGAGGTGAAGGATAGGATTTATAAACCAATCCGGAAAATAATATTAATAACATTAAGTTACTAATTTATCAAATAATATTTATAACGAAATAAAATAATATTTATTTTTCAAGTTACATTATCTTGTAACTTTCAATAATATTAATAACCTAAATTTATTAACAAGTTTTGTATCTTAAACATTGTAAACCAAAACGGCAAGGCAATTACTTAGTTTAAATACTAATTGTATTCTCATCTTTTCCCTTATTCCTCAAACCATTTTATTGGATTTTACTGATGTTGAATATTCGATTAAGTTAAATAAATAATAAATTTTAAGTTATCGAGTCTTATTTTATAATTTTAATTTTTTTAAATATTTTTAGTCCGAATAAATTATTCAAAATTTTATCCAATTTAATTATATATATAAACCTAAAATTCTATCAATAATTTTTAAATTTAAAATTAATACACTTAAACCCTTAAATTTTAAATCTTAAAATTAAATCATTTGTATAAACAAAATTTTTATAGACGTTTATGCATGAAATAATTATCGTAATAATTTGGATTCTTTTAGGTTCGATGAACAACTTTCAATGGAGTGGAAAAATTTGATTCTCACGTGTGAAGATGGGAAGTGTGGGATTGCTTGCATCACATGTGACGTAATGCTTCTCTCAGCAGCCATCCATGGTGGCAATGTGACACCAAAACACCAACGATCAAACACAATCAATAATGGACAAAAAACTGAGGACACAAGAAATAGAGGGGGGTTTATTTTTGGATATTCGATTTTTTAGTATTTTTATTTTTTAGTATTTTAATTTATTTAAATTAAATATTCATTATTTGAATCTTTATAAAATTTGAGTATTTGAATAATCGAATAATAAATATTTAATTTATTTTTTATTTAAATATCTGGTAACCAAAAAATTAACATAGCCTCGATTCAGTTATTCTAAGATTAAGTATATAATCTGATCAAGTAATTTTTTCAAAATATCTATTTTTCTTTTAAATCATCAAGTTACTACAATAAGAAAAAAACAGAATTATATACTCACACAAATATGTGTAGGTACTAGGTAAAATACTTGGTATAATAATATTCCATTTTTTTCCTACAAAGACATATATTAATGTCATGATTCTATATTTTGGATAAAAAAATTATATATAAGAAATTAAACCCTAATTATGACAAAAAAAAACATATGTTTTAGATTATTTTGGTAAACTAATTTCATCTAGATCATCCAATGATAGAAAAACTTCATCTAAACATGATAGTTCTGTTCCGTCGTCCTCGTCTTCACTACAATTTCTTTCGTATACTCGACAAATAACCCATCGGCTATAATCCTATAAAAAAAAATGAAAAATGTTCAAAATAATTATAAGAATAGGAAAAATTTTAATTTAAGGTTTAATTATGCACTTGGTTTTTGTAATTTTCAAAATTTGAAATTTGGTCACCTTTTTTTTTGGCTAAAAATTAGAATTCAATTGATACCATGAATACATGAGTATAGGAATTGGGATACTGACTATTTTGGAATGTCCTCCTCTACGTTTGGACGATCTACTGCTGCCGGAATCCGAATCGGAGAGACGAAACTCTTCCATTATCCAATTCGTTTTGACACCGGCCGGACCCGATTCTCCGACGTAGAAAACGAAATATTTCTTCATGCCAACCTTCTTGCTGCTATTGCTGCTCACCACAGGTTCATCGATTCCCATCGGCTTCCAGTACCCGTTGCCGGTGCTCCTGTTCGACGTCCTCCGGCTGTAGAAATACCACTGGTTTCCCTCTCCCAAAGCTTTACCTACACATTAAAAAACACCCAGTACTTCAACAAAAACAGAAAGAAAATCGAAACCAACAGGGAATGATCTTTGATCAGATATACCATCAAGTTCCCATGGATCATAAGGATAGAGCTCGAGATCGGGGATGACATCGGGGTGGCACGGCAACAGGGCAGCCTTGCGTTGAAGGAAGTGAACGACAAGCTCCTCGTCGGTGGGATAGAATCGGAACCCCGGCGGTAGGTTAACATTGCGGTTGTTGTCTCCCATGTTTTCCTCTTGAGATAGAACTGATACAGAGAAGAATAGTGAAGGAGAAGGATTTGGAGTGGATGATATTTATAGTGTGGGAGCTGGATAATATATATATATGTAGAGGAATAATAGAAAAGAGAGATGGAAGGCAAGAGAGTAGAGACAGTGACGTGAAAAGGAAGGTGGTATTTGATGATAAATCACAAACTCCAAGCTTTCTCTCCCATGGCGGCGGGTAACGGTGTATACTTCCAAGTAACGATATCCTCTGCGTTAACTTGTAATATATGGGTCCGACGGAACTGAATCAGAGATGATTCTATTGCATATGTGGCATATCCGGGGCATGGACGTACTCAGGGCAAAACATAAATATTTAAAAGTGAAGGATAAATTCATAAAAAATAATTTTTAAAAAATTTAAAAAAAAGAACAAAATAAAAAAAAATCTTCGGAGTGGGGATATTGTCCCTCCCCACCTCTCTTTAGTTTCGTCCCTGTTCGGGGATTTGTCACTAATTAAGATTAATCCGTGTCATACATTCGATTTTAAAAGATGAATCTTTACGAAAATTATATATATATATAATATTTTAAAATCAAAATTTACTTAAATGATATTAAATTGTTTATTATTTAGATCAATTTATTAATATATTTTGATTTTTTAAGTTAGAAACTACCTTTACGAATAGGTAGAGTTTTTAAAAGGTTAATTTGAACAATAGTTTGAGGACTTATTGTATAATTACCCCATTTTAAATAATAAAAAATTGATGAAATGCTTATCTCACGCATCTGCCATGTCCCACGTGGCGTACATGACACTGGGTTTGGTCCTGCACCATAAATAAAAACATTATTTGGACCCACAGCTGGGTCTAGGAGTGTGCCTATGTACCAATAGCAATAATTATCATAATTTGGCATGCCCTTTTATATATTATTTTTACACAAACCAAGAAAACAACAATCAATTTGTTTCAGAATTTGAGATCTACAGATAAAAAATTAAATTACATTAATGGTTACTAAATTAAATAAAAATAAACCTTTGATCTTTGAAATTTTTAAAAATTACAAAATGATATTAATTTACCGAATTAATACAAAACAATTATTATGTGATATGAAATAGTGATAAATTTTAACAAGCTCAAGTCATTTGACAATAGGATGATAAGTTGAAAGACCATTTTATAATAGTTTATTAAATTTAATAATTAGTTTATAATAATATTATAATCATTAAATTTATTATTTTATAATTTTTAAAACTTTAATTGTTAAAACATCATTTTTATTTAGGTTAATGACTTGTGTATTTTATCCATAAATAAATAAAATAAAAACTCTAAACATAAACAACCATCAACAGGGACGAAGCCACATCGGGGTGGGGAGGGATAATCGTCCCCACCCCCGAAGAATTTTTTTTTTCATTTTTGTTCCCTTATTTAAATTTTTTTAAAAATTGATATTTTTATGAATTTGCCCCCCCTACTTTTAAATATTTATGTTTTGCCCCCCTCAACCATAAATCTTGACTCCGTCCTTGACCATCAATCAATTTATTCGAAAAGAAAGTGAGTTCAAGGATATTAAATATTAATATATGTGTTTTAATTGTTATTAATATATCTAATAGTTTAATATATTGTTATATGAATTTAATTAATATTTTAAATAATTAATTAAAGATATATAATGATAAATAAAAATTATTTATGAGTATATTTCCTTTGTAGTTGAGTATCTATCCCTACAAATAAATAGATACTTTGAGTTAAAGTTAGCGTATAGTGGAATAACCCATAATATTCTTGTTTTTCTAACTTATTGAATTTCTCCTCCAATACTTCATATATTTTTATCATACGATCGTATATTTATCGTTATCTTTCAACAACAATCATAAATACGATATTAAAATAATTAATAAATTATACAAAAAATAATATAGTATGAATATATAAAAATGAATGCATATAAAAATAGTATGTATATCATTGGGGCGGTTCAAAGATTTTGAGAATTTTGTGTAATTTATTAAAATGTGGTCATTAGAAGTAATTATCCATAATCTTTATTAGTTCTAAAGATATGACCCTTAGAAGCAATTGTCTTTTTTAGAGGCCATGTGCTGTCGCTTTTATTGCGGATGTCTAAAATCTTACTGGTTCTATATAAACAATAGTAATAGAAATAACAATAAGCTACTATAATTAACTGTCACATTTAGGTAATAATTATTATGTTTTAACAATAATAACTTATCTTTCTTAAGATCATTTTTAAAATTTTTATAAATTTTGCGATTAACATCATGTAATGAATATAATTTATTAAAATTTTGGGTCCTTATTTAAAGGTCCTGTGCAATCATTTCTATTATACATGTCCAGAACCCCATTATATATCATAATAGCTTACCAAGAGCCATATTATATTTTTGAAGTGTGTTGCTTTTGGGTGTAAAGATGACTACAAGTTTATGTCATGCATTTCTCTTTCACTCACTTGGAAAGAATGGGAGTCTAAGGATAGGGATTATGAATATTTTTTTCCTAATATTTTGATTAAAGAAAAAGAAATCGTAGTTTGAGAATGAAATCGAAATATTGAACTTTATAAATCTCCACTGTAATCTTTGTGGTGCTTCTAAACTTGTGTCACTTTGTTGAGTAGGAAGATTTGGTCTTAAGCAACAAATGGAGGGGAGGCAAAGTTCATATCAACTTTTTAATTTTATTTAATTTAAATAATAAATTGAAAATTAGATTATTCAAAGAAAGAAAAGACCTCAAGGAAGTATTTAAAAAGATTGAAAAGTAGTTTGAAGTGACATGAAAAGCATTATGTTTGATAATGATATAAAATTATGGGAAATCACATCTTCATACTTTTATATGGAGAGAGGGGCTCAAATAATTAATTGAATATATTAAGAAGAAGATAAATTAAATTTATATTTTAGTAGATAAAAAAATTAAGAATAAAATTATAATATAGTAATTTATAATGATTCAATTTTTTAACTAAAATTTATATTTATATTTCAGTTTCCATCACGTTACTGCATTGTAGTGGATGAAAGTGGGGAGTTGCTGGTAAGACAAGCCAAACGGTGTTAACAAGGTTGATGCCATGGAGCCTAGGAATTCACAAAAAACAAGTTGGTAATAAAAAAAGGAGAAAATATTTATAAATCTGAATCTGCAAACTTTGATGGGCATGGGTAAAGGGTGGTAAGTGTTCCCTGGATGATACACAGTTTTGAGGTTTGCGTTATGACAAAGAAACATTATCATTTCCGAAAGTGGACCGGCGTGTTCAACCAGACTAGATGAAGTCATATACCACAAATTTGGCCGGAGGAACAGAGGTCTAGGACTAGGGGCTAACTGGTATGGAGCCTGCATTAGGCTGCTAGCCTAAGCAATGGCCGAGACACACCCATCATGAGTAAAACAATGTAGATGAGATTCTTGAGGATTGGGAAATTGAATATGGAGCATGTAGATTCAGGCATTCCGGTCTAGAGGTGGCGATTAAGCGGGTGTCTAACTGTTGATGTCGAGGAATGGAAGAATTTGTTGCAGAAATCATTAGCATGGGATGGCTTAGGCACCAGGATAATGTACGCTTACAAGGTCGATAGGTGCCGTGCCGAAAGACAGAAGAGCTTCTTCTTGTTTATGATTGTGTCCTCAATGGGAGCCTAGACAAGCTTTTGTATGAAGATTTTAATAGGTGTTGCACAAGCAATGTCCGGATAGGTGAAGATCTAAATGCAAAGCTCGGGGATTTCGGCTTGGCCAGAACTTATGAACACAATAATGGTCCAGACCACAAACATTGTCGGAATGTCGGTACGCTAGCTCCAGAGAACCAGGGAAGCCAACACAAGCACCGATGTCTACGGTTATTAGCACCCTTATGCTCAAAGTTGCTAGCAGAAGGAAACCTATTGAGCCCCAGAGCAGAGCTAACGAAGTGGTGTTCACCGTGCCATCGAGCCAAAGCCCAGTTGGTGCTTCCCACTACCCCATGACATTCATTTGGAAATTCCTAATCAATTGCAGAGTTCTCAGATAGCTTCGCCGGAGATTCCGACGATCCGTCGTACAACATACTGACGTCGTCCCAAAATAATAATCGTTGGACAAGCTTTGGCAAGAAGATTTCCACTGTTACCACCACAAGAATTACCTTGCAAATCATATGATCATAACAAGAAACCATCATACTGTATAAGATTCAGTAGCATCACATTTGAAAATGGGGTGTATAAGATTGAAATTTTGTATTTCAATTAGTATATATTTTTTAAATTTAAACAAGTTAGTAGATGCAAGTGGAAGTCAGAAAATGGGGTGTTAAGAGGATCGATGTAGTCTCGAATTTCACACACGAAAAAGAAAGAAATTCATTTTATAAAGCGTGTAGTTCCCTGGATGATAGACATTTTTGAGGTTCGCTTTGCCTGGAAGAAACATTCTCATGAGTCATTTCCAAAGTGGACCGATAAGTTAGTTCTCACTTCTCCCATACCGGAGGAAGTCATATAGTTGGGCACAAAGCACAAACTGAACCCAAGGTCTAAGACGAGGGGATAATTGGAAAAGAAATCCTCTATCTTTTCAACACGTACATTAAAAATTAAGTTTAAGATTTAAAGTTAAAATTTATAGAATTAGGGTAAAATATAGGTTTAGGATTTAAGATTTAAGAGCATATAAAAAACCCCGAAAAGGGTAAATGATTTAAAATTTTGATCTATTTATGAATTTATCTCTCACTTTTAAATATTTATATTTTGACCCTAATCTCAAATTTTGACTCTGTCTCTACTAACCGTTATAATTTATAGAGATAGAGTTAAAGTGTAAAACTTAACTAAAAGTTTTATATGGTGTAAGAGAATCTTATCTCTATATTAGTAGGATTCATTTACATGTATAAAACTCAAATGATGGTAATAAATAATATTATTATTTTCTTTTTTTAATGATAATACTCATATTTTTTATTATTAATATTATCCATCCATTTATCTTCAATATAAAAAAATGTATCGCACAACCAACTAAACCCTTCTCAGATAATTTATGTTTGTAATTCCCAAGTTTGAAAGGTTCCCCTCTCTCGTTTTCTTCCGCTGCCCTTCTTTTGCAGGACAATGTTCCATTTCCCCAAGTTTCCCAATTCCAAAGACTTTCCTTCTTAATCCCTTGACTGCACAGCCAATAACCAATACAAACATTGGTATTTGGTATAAGATGGTCCATTTTATCACAAATCTTGGAACCAAAAAATACAAAAATCCTTCAAAATTCTTTAAATATGAATATCTAACATTAAATTGTACACATGTTTAGATATGAATATGTATGTGTTATATCCGTCACTTGTTTAAATTCGGATTAGCATAAGTTTACTCAAAATAATTTAGTTATCTCCAAAACTCACAGTACAAACCATCTAATTCATAACTCAGATATGGAGGGACTTGGTCTCTTGTTTCACATGCTCCTTCTATGCCTTCTTGGTGTCCATGCAGAGGTAAATTTTACGTACAATGGGTTCCTCAATGGAAACTTGACACTAGAGGGAGCTTCGTTTATCAAGTCCGATGGGATCTTGGTGTTAACGAATGATTCGGCACGACTTCTCGGTCATGCGTTCTATCCGTCTCCGGTCCAGTTCAAGAGAAGCTATCACGAAAACAATGGAACTGCAGCAGCGGTTACATTTAGCACAAACTTTGTGTTCTCTATCACTTCAAAGTACCCTGATATTGGAGGTCATGGTCTTGCTTTTGTTCTCATGTCAACTAAAAGGCCGAAAACAAGTCTTGCAAACCAATATTTAGGCCTCTTGAATGACACCAGCGATGCTCGTTTTCTTGCGGTGGAGTTCGATATAGTCCAAAACCCTGAACTGCAAGACATCAATGACAATCATGTAGGAATAGATGTATCCAGCCTGATATCCAACATATCCAAGCCAGCTGCTTACTATTCCTCAAATGACAATCGGAACAACTCGATCCTTCTCAGGAGCGGGAAGCCCGTTCAGGCATGGATTGACTACGATAGCAATGAGATGTTGATGAATGTTTCGATATCTCCTAGTGGCATGTCAAGATCCCTACGCCCTTTGATATCGTTTCCGATTGATCTTTCATTGGTGCTAGATGAGTACATGTATGTTGGCTTCTCTGCTTCCACCGGCTTGCTGACGGCCTTACATTATGTGCATGGCTGGAGCTTTAGTATTGAGGGAAGGGCAGAAGATTTAGATCCAAGAAAGCTTCCATTTCCAAAGACAAGGTCTAATAAAGTGGTGCATACCAAGGGATTTGCAGTAGGTATGACTTTAGTAAGTGTTACTCTGGTTTTCCTAATGATCATTGGTGCTATTCATATCATGTTCAGAATCAGAGACGGAGATGAGATTCTAGAGGACTGGGAAATCGAATATGGAGCTTGTAGATTCAAGTATTCCGAGCTTGTCACTGCAGCAAGGGGATTCGGAGAGAAAAACCTCATTGGTTCCGGAGGGTTTGGGAAAGTTTACAGAGGTGTGATCCCTAGTAGCAGACTAGAAGTCGCAATTAAGCGGGTGTCTAACGGTTCTCGTCAAGGCATGAAAGAGTTTGTTGCAGAAATTACAAGCATGAGGCGGCTTAGGCACCGGAATCTTGTACACTTGCATGGTTGGTGCAGAAAGAAAGATGAGCTCCTTCTCGTTTATGATTATGTCCCGAATGGGAGCCTAGACAAGCTTCTGTATGAAGATGATCCACTGAAAAGAAAAACCCTTACTTGGGAACAAAGATACAAGATTTTAATTGGTGTTGCACACGCATTGCTATATCTCCACGAAGAATGCAACCAGAGAGTGGTTCATAGAGATGTCAAACCAAGCAATGTCCTGATAGATGAAGATTTAGATGCAAAGCTTGGGGATTTCGGCTTGGCCAGAACTTACGAACACAATAACGATCCACAGACCACTAATATTGTCGGTACACTAGGGTATTTGGCTCCTGAACTCACAAGGACGGGGAAAGCCACCACAAGCTCCGATGTCTATGGCTATGGCACCCTTATGCTTGAAGTTGCTAGCAGAAGAAGGCCTATTGAGCCCCAGACCAATGCTATGGAGCTGGTGTTGGTGGATTGGGTTAGGGAGTTGCATTCTCGAGGAGAGATTACCCGAGCCATTGATCCAAAGCTTGAAAATTATCATTCAGGTGAAGCTCAGCTGGTGCTTACCCTTGGTCTTTTATGTTGTCATCCCCATCCCGATTACAGACCGACCATGAGAAAAGTCGTGCAATTTCTACTTGGAGATGCTACACTTCCACCACTACCCCGTGATATCCATATGGAAATTCCTACAGCAATTGCAGAGTTCTCAGATAGCTTCGCTGAAGATTCCGATGATCCATCATACCACAGATCGATTTCGTCCCAAAGTAACAATAGTTGGATAAGCTTTGGCAAGAAGATTTCCACTGCTCACACTACAACAGCTACCTTCTAGATCATGTTATCATAACAGGGAACCATCAAACATTTCTACCGTATAAGACCCTGAGGTCGCGGCAGCAGAATTTGAAACCTTTTATGACATTCACTAGATATCTGTTGTTAAAACTTGTTTTTCAATCAATTATCCAATCTCACTGTTCAAGTACAGTAAAGTAATCTTCATTATGCCATGTAAATTCATTAATCAAGTTGTGGGGTTGAGAAAACACCTGCAAAGCACGATTCTTTCGAGCCGGAGCAGGGGCGATAAGCCCGGGAGTATCTATAATAGTCAAATCCGGACAGTGTTTGTATTTCACTTTAATGATGATTTCTTTGGCAGAGAATTGGCATGGCTCACGTTCCAACCTCATATTTCAGCTTCAATGTCGGCCTAACATGAAAATCACAATGAGTGGTGCATTTCAAAATTTAAACTTGAAAAAAAAAGTAACAGAAATTCTGTAAGAAAACCTGAATATCGGTGAGAGATTTTTCGTGAGCAACTGTGGGGTCATCATCGGAGACGAGAAGGCACAACGGGACATCGCAAACAGGGTCGTAGGACATATGGAGAGTGGTGGGTCGGCGGGTCTTGGTCCCGCCGCCGCCGTGGTTGAACTGGAATCCCATGAACGCTTCGACCAACTCGCTTTCGCCGTCCGTTTGGTGTCCGATGACTAACACAACCGGCGCGTCGAAGGGAGCTTATAACTCAGCCACTGCTCTGCTTCTAAGAGTATAGTGGAAGCAACGAAACACCCTTTTTGGCTTTATCGCTATCAGCTCAGGGGAATTTGGATGTCTTGAAAACGCGCGTTATTCATCAAATCTTTTTGACCCCTTAACTTTATTATTATGTCATTGAGACCCTTAATTTTTTTATTACATTTTATTCTCGTGATTTTTTCGCCCTGAAATTATCTAGAGACAACGGTACTAGGGTGAGCAACGAAATCGAGAAAATCGAAAAACCGATTCGAACCGAACTATGTGGTTCGGTTCGGTTCGGGTTCACATATCGCGGTTCGATTTTTGGTTCGGTTTAAAATT
Source organism: Abelmoschus esculentus (assembly GCA_035048815.1). Classification (NCBI taxonomy): domain Eukaryota; kingdom Viridiplantae; phylum Streptophyta; class Magnoliopsida; order Malvales; family Malvaceae; genus Abelmoschus; species Abelmoschus esculentus. The sequence goes on along the minus strand of JAUCBN010000031.1, from coordinate 1,032,638 downwards.
CAAATTTAACAATTCGGTTTGGTTTCGGGTTTTCCATATGAAACCCGTATATTCCATATTAACCCGAATTAAAAAAAATATTATGACCCATATCAAATATATATGTTTTAAAGATAGCCTCTTGAAATATTTGGATTTATTTTTTAAATTAGTCTCTTGAAATATTTAGATATGATTTTATAATATTAAATTGATTAGATATCGTGTTTCAAATTCGAATATGTTTTTGTAATATTTACTATTTATGATTATTTTATAACATAGAATATTTGAGTTTATCTTTAATCAAACAATATAATAGGCTAAATATATATATTTAGGTTGATGATATAAAATCATTGTGTATATTAATTAAATAAATATTTTTTATGATTTATTTTTCAGATATATTGTTTGTTTTGTTATTTTTTTTAACTTTTGTTTAAAATCTTAGATTTCCCAAGGGCTCGAGACATGTGTTTACTTGTTCTTAATGATAAAATAAATTGATGTTGAAGGATCTAATAAATATTTTATTTGTTTTTGCTTAATTTTTTTTAAAAAAATAAAAAACCGTTAAAACCGCGGGTTTTAACCGAACTGAACCGCAAAATTCGGTTTTCGGTTTTTCGGTTTTTATACCATTCAGTTTCGGTTTTCTTTTTAAAAAACCGCAAACTGCAGTTCGGTTCAAATTTTAAAAAAAAAACAAACGGAACCGAACCGAATACACCCCTAAACGGTACCGAGTTAATATAGCTTTTGGTATCTAATTTTTAACATTGATGTGTAATGCGGTACTCAATTTTTCTATAGACGTAAGTAGATACCTAACTTTTATTTTTTTTACAATTAAGTACCTAACATTTTGAAATATACATTTTAATTCATATTTAAAATTTTAGTGTCGTTTCGTTAAAGGATTAATATGTGTTACATATACAAAAGTTAAGTGTTAAATTTATAAATATGAACATGCATAATTTAAAAAATATATACTAAATTATAATAAAAATAAAAGTTGGGTATCTAATTGCACTTAAAAAAATTAAGTACGTAAGCGCAACATTAAAAAAACTAGGTTCCTAGCTGCACAGAAAGATCAAAATTAAATATCAAAAACTTATATTATCACCTAACTTTGAAATATCAATACCAGTAATTTTGTCATTATCTCGTATCATCAAATATCAAATTTGTAAAATAAATTAATTGATATCATAAATTCAGTTAAAGATATTTTTTTTTATAATTTTGACGATATGATGAAATAATAAAATAGCCTATATTTAGGTCAATTAGGAAGAAAAAAAATTGAAAGGCCGTAAAGTATATACTTCTATCATAGTGCAAATATATATACTTTTAACCCAGAATAAAAAATAATTAATGGTAAGATTCATGGACCATGGTTCATCATAACTAAAAAGAAAATTTTCAGATCATCTTTTGCATAAAACTGTATATTTATGTGTGGACCAAAGCAACGAAAACTAAGAATGTGTGGACCAAAGGAATGATATCCAAGTACAAATACACTAAAACCTGAAAGGTGATGGAGCTCAACAAGTTGAAATCCAAGAATGTGTGGACCAAAAACTAGAACAACAAAAAATTTATGGTTCTGGTTCGTAAATTCTACTATAATTGGTTCTATATTCAGACCCCATTTCATGCATATGGAAAGTTGTTTATGTTTGCAGTTTACTTCTCAATGCAGAACATACGAGCAAAATCTCTATAGTAATTAGGTACTAACAGCAAAAAAAAAATTATTGATTATACCTTTGATCCATAGCTGAAGAGTGAAAATGAGGATCATTACTCCAGGCAAATGGCGGAAAACACCGGCAACCTCTTCTTTGTAGTACGAGGGCCACCGTAGAGAACACGGTTGATGTATGTGTCGATGTTTTCCCTTGATGGGGTTTTGCCAGGAAACGATGTTGGTAGTGTAACATCAATCCCATCATCTTGAGGTGACCAGTTGGCTCCAATGGTGGAGGTGGGGATGATCTTGTTGGTTTTAGGTTTCATTGTGAAGTTGGTATTGTGGCGGGTGGTTTCGGGTTGGACAGTTGAGAGGGAGTTGATGATTGTCTTTTCAGGTCTGGTGAATGAGTCCTTTTGGGTTATAATGGGAGTTGTTTCTGTGAGTGGATGCACAAGGCGAGGTTTCGAGCCGAATGTGTTCGACACGGTGCTTGCATATGACTTGTAAACCTGTGCCTAAGCAACTCAGAGAGAAACTCGCAATGACCTTCTAGAAATTAAGTGCACCAGATGTTTTGGTATTGGAAATTTGGAATAAATATCATGATTCATGAGATACAGTTTCATTTATGCTAACCTCAGATTTGGTCCTGAATGGGAAACAAGTGGGGCGTACGTCTTCCTTTCCATGTGCAAACTGCCCAAAAAACGTTTAAGGTTTTTTCAGTAGATTAGTGAAAAACGAACAAATTCCAATAGGGTTCAACCAAAATAAGAAAGGGTCCTTGTACATAGTGTTGGATACTTGAATCAGATAATGGAAAGTTAGGTCTGAATAAAAATAAATAAAAACTGGGAATTCTACAGCAAGAACATGGCAAATGAAATTTCAAGGTTCGAAAGTCGATTCCTTTCCCTCAGTACTAGAAAATATGCCTAGAAGCTAACATTCACATTCACTTTCTGAAATATTGAACCGTTTTTCAACTAGTCAAATCTTGAATTTTTGGTTTTCTCAATCTATTTCCATTTTTCCACTGAAAAGAAAACCGGAGAAAGAGACTCATCATAATCAACACATGCAATGAGACTAATTGATCAATTACCCACCATTCACAAACGTAATTCAGTCTCCCTAAACAGCTAAAATCCACTAAATCATCAAATTCAATAGACAATGACACCAAAAATTAAAGAGCTACACTAACTAAGGCCGACCACTTGCATTTATAAATTCTCTTAAAATTGGGTTAAGTAAAAATCTTCTTTCTTTATAAAATGTTTAGGTTTGTTGATTATTCCAACTCATTTCCCAAATTAAAGTTAGAGTACGTCATTGATTTGATAAAAGACTAAACGTATTTTTTATAAATTCTTAATCAAATAAAATTATAGATAAAATCCAAACTCTATTACTTAATAGAATATTAATGAATAATAAGTGAACTTATTTTGTATGAAGTTTAGAAAACTAATCCAAGTGTTAATACAAAATATATTTTAGTATCCAAGAAATTCATAATGCTAAAGTACTTATGTTTGATAGCAAATAGTCAGAGTTATTTTAGCATTAACACAATCATGAGATTTCAATCACATTAGACAATTCAGCAGAGAAATATACCTGACACTTGGATCCATATCGGCAATGGCCAAACTCCTCCCAAGCCCTGCAAATTTCTGACTTATAGAAACCAATACTTGCCAAAGACGAAGAGCCGGAACTGATGATATTAGTATCAGAAGCAACAAGAACTCCATCCATTACGAACACATCCTCCTCCACAACCTTCAGCGGTGTCTTCTCTGACTGTGGTGAAACTGATGATCTGAAGCAGCTTTTCCCAGAGGAACCGCTGTTGCCGCCACTACTGGACACAGAGTTGGAGCGTAGGTACTTTATGAGGTTCTCCGGTGATGAATAGTAGTTTCCACGGCTTCTTAATGGAGTTGTCGTCTGCTTCGGAATGTTGCTACTTTTTAGGACGTTGAGTTTGTTGCTTTCATTGTTGAAGCTCGAATCCATTGAATCTGAATTTTGGCATTTCGTGTTAATCATCAATTATCAGCAAAAAAAGAAAACGTGAATTTTAATCGAAACGTAGATGCTAGGTTTATGGATTTTAAATTAAGCAATGGAGTTAATTTTCAGGTGATTGATTTCTAATTCCTCTTATTTTTTAAAAAAAGTTCTAATTCCCGCCAAAAAGTTGATGATCAGTTTTTTTAAGCAACAAACTGAAATCATCTGATGAACCGAATCATACTTTCCGCTGGAAATTCAAAATTCACAAAAGAAAACATCAAAGTACTTTGACGAACATTGAATTGCTAAATCTCGAAGCATAGATGATCGACGAGTTTCTTTTCTGCTATAATAGAAAACGAGAAACAGATCAAGAAAGTTTCCCGATGCAGAAAATTCAAACTGAAGATAATGAAAAAAGATTCAAAACAAAAAGAAACCAATGCAGCCTAGCGAATTAGATCCTAAACTAAAAGCAGCAGCAACAAGAATCTCACATTCAATTCAAATCTGACAATAGCCATTAAATCAAATATACAACCTTATAACAAGCATTCAAATCGAAAAATGAAAATGGAGAAAGAAATTACCTAAAAAAGAGTACCGTTAGTCAATTTCAAAGGTGAAAGTCGAAGATTGAATCTTCTGAGGAAGTTGAAAGGGAAAAACAATTGTTTCTCTTGGTATATATATATATATACTGTTGGTGTAGGCAGTGGGAAAAGAGAAACAAAGGGGAGCAGCGCCAAATAAGCAAAGTACAAAAAGGATCTAAGATTGGCTGAAACCAGGGGCATGGGGCCCCTTTCTTTATGGGAAAATTGCTACTTTGCACCCCCGAAAATATAATAATTTCAGCCTTTGCAATTAATAACCTTATCAATAACAATAGGGTAATGACGGTCTATTATTTGATCAACACAAGCCATATATATGTACTGAGTCTTTTGACAGCAACCGAATTTTATGAACAAGCCAAAAAAACCAAACTATATTTCTACATGTCACATAGATTGACTTCAAATTCCATCATAGGGGTTCCTTAGATTCCCGCCAAGCAAGGACATGAGACCACCACCATGGACCCTACCCTCCGGAACCGAGAAGTCAAAGGTCTTGTTGCCGCTACTGCCACCGGTGTTCCTGTTGTACCCATTATTTCCTTGCTCTTGCTTCTCAGCATTGATGAAGCTCGAGGACGAGGACGAGGACTTCATAGATAAAGGAACCAATACCTGAGGTGGTATGAGTTGTTGCCTTTTCGCTGGTTTGTCTAGGGAATTGATAACATCAGAAATAACACTGGTCCCTAAGGATGAGTGATTGTTGTCCCAGCTGCTTCTTGAGGTTGTTGCTGCTGATACAAGCCCTTGGAAGACTCCGGGTGCGATGAGCCCTCCCTTGCTTGCCTCCCGCTCTTTCACCACACTGCTGTGAGCGGCGCATAGACCACTCCTGCCCCTTGCGAATTTATCGCATTTGGTCTCCCCCCAAGAGCATCTTTTCCCCCCACCATGGGCCTTGCAGAAGTCTGTGCTTCCTTGGGCACTCTTGCCACAATTCTCAATCTTGCATCGTTTTCCACCACCGTGTTTGACACAACAATCGGTTCGACCGCGTGCACTCTTTGTACAGCCTGGCACAACACACCTCTTCCCACCACCGTGTGCAACACAGAAATTGGTGCCTCCATGCACACTCTTGGGGCAAATGCCACCACCATTGTAGAGGCAACGTTTTCCCCCACCGTGCCCTTTGCACAACGGCGTGCTCCCTTCGGCGCCTTTGGTACACCCTGAAAATATGCAACGTTTTCCACCACCATGAGCTTTGCAAAACATTGTACTTCCCTGAGCACCCTTATTACATCCCTGGAACTGGCAACGGCGTCCACCACCATGAGAGATACACAAACCAGCCTGCCCTTCAGCACTGCGGGTACAACCTTCCACCTTACACCTCTTTCCCCCGCCATGTTTGATGCAAAGCCCTGATTTGCCTCGTGCTGCCTTTGCGCACCCTCCAGGAAAGCCACATCGTCTGCCTCCACCATGAGCTATGCAAAAATCTGTCTTCCCCTCGGCACTTTTAGTACAGCCCAAGTGTTGGCACCTCCTCCCTCCACCATGAGCCTTACAGTAGGCAGTGCGGCTCTCAGAACCTTTGTTACACCCCGGTTTTTGGCATCTTTGTCCGCCCCCGTGACCAATACAGAGACCAGATGCCCCTCTTGCTCCTTTTGAGCAGCCAGGAAACTTGCATTTCTTTGAAATGCTTGCTCGATTATCTGAGGACGTCATAGTGGTGGTTTGCTCAGAAAGTGTGTCTACAGAAAAGTCTGTCTGAGAAGAGGGCTCACAACTTGGATGAAATGGATGACAAGGAGATTTATCCCCAAACTGAACAAGCTCTTGTGTCTGAACCAAAGCTTTGCGACTGTCCATTCTCGGAGCAAAGAGGAGTGATGGCATATAACCACCAGATTTCTTAGCCGAAGTAGAACCCTCATCAACAACAGGTATTGAAAGCCTACTAACATCAGTTTCTGATGACAGAGGATGTCCCAAATGACTCATACTTTCCTTAATCCCACCAGAAAGGCCTAGTTTTAGGATCGAGTCGTCCTCAGGTGACACGCCCGGAGCGAATAAAGCTGCTTTGTCCTTGTTGAGACCAACATTGTAATAATTATCCAAGTATACACTCGGAGTAGGGCCTAACCCCAGAACCAACCTGCAACCGTCATCAGGTGCATTAGAAAGATCAGCATGAAGATTGCTTCCTGTAGATCCAAATCTGGCCTTGTTGCTTCCTCCGTAACCGAGAAAGTTCAAGCATAAGGTGGTATCACCGAAATTTTCATTTTTTGAGAGTTCAGATACATGAGAAAGCTGTACATTCCTATTCAAATCCATACCCTTTGTAGATGCTGCAAACTATATCACTAAGAAAAAAGAGGCCAACCTTACAGAAAAGTCTTTACTCGATAAATATATCAGAAACGAAATAGGAAAACAGAAGAAGTTCCAATAATGTTCCTCCTCCACTTACAAACCCGGATGTATCTGCCCTGTCCATCTTACAAAGTATCTATGCAACAGCACACACTTCAATTCTGTGAAAGCTTAGAAGCCAATGTATCTGACAACATTTCTAGGAACAAACCCTTTTATCAGAACATTCAAAATGGATGCAAAGAGATATCTGGAGCGTCGTGTGCTCCTTATCGACAAATAGATTGGCTTCATTAACCCTAACATGAATAAACAATAGAAGTAACACAATCAGGCATTGATTAAAGGAATTGTATTAACAAATCAACAACATACAACCTTCCATCCAAGGAAAGAAGATGAAATATAGTACTTATGACCACCCTGTTCTAAGATGCACCAACAACACTTACGGGACCGGCATCACCATCAATGCAAAGATTAATAGAGTTACATTAAACACAAATATAGGATTTCAAAGTTCCAAAAAGGTATTAACTAATTAACACACAAGCACAATAGTGGCCTTACAGTCATTGATGGGTTTTTCTTAGATATTCAAAATTTGATGGCCAGCAACATGTTTCTCAGCATGTACTAATCTGAAACCCAAGTCTCTCCTAAGCACGTGTATTTAGACATAAGGTATGTTCATATACAAAGAAAAATACAGACTAAAATGCAATAAAAACAAAAACTTTCATATTAAACAGGAGATCTAAAACTAGAAATCCCACAAATAACTCAAGACTTGAGCTTCAAAAACCAAATAGAACCACTGAAATACAACACATAATCAATATAAGAAACAGGGATTCAAGCAAAAACAAAATAAAAACAACAGCAGCCGCCATTAGAACAAGCTAATGTTGAGAAATAAGTCAACTTAAACCCTCAAAACTCAAAAATACAGATCAGAAAACTAATTACTTTATAAAAGAAAAACAAACAACCCCAGATTACTTTCAGCCACATAATTAACTTTCCGTCCCAGTAAAGACCAAACGACCAAACCAAGAAAAATTCACCAAAAATCCTCCTTTAATTTTTTTTAATAATACCATCATAATAACAAAGCCATGAAAACATAACAGCTCAAAATCATCCACACATATCGCAAAAATCTAACCCTTCATGTAAACCATAAGCTCCTAGTCCTATGAATAGGCAAACTTACCCTCGGAAAAAGCGAAATTAGTTGCATAAAATATGAAACTTTGAACTAATAACAAGTAAAAAACGATTAAGCTTGATAGAAATGTAAAGAAAAATTAGTGGAAATACCTTGAAGAATCCAACTTTAGAGCAAACATGGAGAAAGCTGAAGGATCTGAGAATTGGCTAAATACATGGTTAAACAAAGCTGGAGAATCTTTTATAAAAAAACAGACAAAGCGTGAAAATGAATAAGAAGAAGAATTAGGCAGAGGAGAAACCGAAAATTAATTAAAAAAACAGATACTGAATTTAAATAAAAATATTTTTAATATATATTAATTATTATTAATTTCTTGTTTTTTTCCGTGAAAATCTATGGGGAAAAAACAATTTAATTGTTAAAAAATAGGCTTGAACAATACAAACGCTTCCCTATTGGACGATGCATGGTTTCCGTTATTTTGAAGAGTCTAAATTACCCCTGGCTGAGTGACCGTCCCTGTGAGATTGTGGAGTGCAAAATCGTCAATCTGTGATTGACGACGATTCAGAAGAGAGGGAGTGGCCGAGGTGGAAAAGCATGTCGTGGAGTGCTCTTATCAATTTCTCACTACCCGCCAAAACGTTTGATAAGAATATTCAAACAGCTGCACAGCCTCGGCTCCAGTTGACTTTACTTTCGTGACCGAGATTGGAGCTGAGCTGCACCTGCGCCAGTGTTGTACACTATTTTTTCTTTATAAATGGTTAGTAAATTATTTTTTTGGCTATTAAATTATTTAATGACTATTTATAACTATTATATATTTTGATGATTATTTTATAAATTAAACGGTTTAATAATATTTTTAATAAAAAAATAGTGAATCTAACACAGCAGAAAAAGGTTAAAGTACATTCTTAATGAAATATTAAGACTAAATAAAACGACAAAAATTGTGAGGACCACATCGGCTAACCAACTTGGCAACACATGAGCCAGGTCGAAGCATCCGGCTGCAGCTGTCGGCTTTGTCCGAAACCCGACAGCGGCTAACCACAAAATAACAACAAGGTCTGCCTTGTGACGAGGGAGCTTCTGGATTCTTCCGTCACTGCCAGTTCGCTGCATCTAACCGAAGCCTGATTGGCTGCGATCGAAAATCCTACACGTGTTTACCTTTCATTGGCTGAAATAACCCGGAATCTCGATATGATCCCTTTGTTCTTTTTTACGTATTAACTACCCTTTTGTTCTGCCGCAATTCGAGTGCGCGCGTGTACACCTTTTATGGTATAATTCTTAGTTTAGTCCTTTAACGTTTTCAATTATTTAAATTTAATATTGATTTTTTAGCTAAGTCCAAGATACTTAATTTCTCTCCTTTTTTAGTTTTTTTTTTAATAAAACTTTAAATTTTTTTCAGGATGTTGATATGGTAATCTGTGTGATAATTTTTTTAATTGTATCATTCAATCAACTTATAATTAACAAATATAGTGATTAAATCATAAATTTGCCATTTTAGGGTCAAATATGATTCTTTTACATGTATTTATATATGTTAGAGGGACTTGTTTATAATTTTATAATTTTCACATGTTATTGTTCACGTATAACTTTTATTTTTGAAAAAAAAAACATTTGGCGAAAGAGTAATGTCAATAGAATTTGACAATTGAGTTTAGTTGGATCAATATCATTATAGATGTTATATATAAGTGATATTTATATTAAAAAATTAAGGATATAAAATTACAAAATTTTAAGAGAAAAAATATTATATCATCGATAAAAAATATGAAAAACATACATAAATTATATAAAAATTTAAAATTTACATCTTTTTCGATTTATTTATAAATATAAGAATGAACATACTTAATCATTTAATATCCTTGTAAAATTCAATCTAATCTTTGAATCATTATATTATTTAACATTATTAATTATATTACTATCATTTCATATTTTTACAACAAAATATTCTTTCTAGTGCCTATCTCACGTGTTGACAACTTTGGTCTGTGTTGCCTACCATCCAAAAACCAATGTTTTTAAATATTGAATTTGATTATTCTAATGACCTCTTGGAGGGTTCATAGGGATACAATTATTAGTTACAACATTAATTTATTTCACATATTACATACTTAGAGAATATAAATGTAAACGATGGACGGTCTCGTGGAAGGGAGAAGTGCAGGGGACGAAACTGTCGGTGATTGCAGGGTTTAACATTAAAAATTTTAATTAAATTTTAATAATATAATTAAAGATATATTTTTTTAGATTTTAAAATTTAATATTTAATATTATAATTTATAATTTTATTTTAAATTTTGAGATATATAAGTGAAACAAAGAAGTTTGAGATAAAATATAAATATTTAAAAATAAAGATAAATATATAAATAATTCAAATCATATATATAAGAATAAAGATAAAAATGGAAGACATTTACTTTTCTTTACTCTATGTAATTTTATTATTATAAATTTTTTGTTAAAATATATAAATTTATTATGTTCTTGTAAACATTTCAAAACTAAAAAATATATTTATAATTTAATATTAAAATTTAAGTTTTTTATTCATCTATTTATTAAAAGTTTTTGTTCATAAATGGTACTATCTTCGTTCCACTTATTTTGTACATTATTAATTTTCTAAAAGTTAAAATTTTAAAGTTTAACTCTATTTATATTTAATATTTTAAATAATTAATTTTTATAAAATATATATTTAAAAACTTTTTGATAAAAGGTTTTTAAAATATATATTTTTTTATATTTTTATCAATAATAAATTTTAAATAATTACGGGTCAAAGTTAAAAAAAAATGACAAAAAAATCAATTTTCGTAAGATGGAAGGAATATAAATTTTATATTTTTAATATTTATTTTTTAAAATTTTATTATTTTTAAATTAAACTCGTCGTTTATCCACGGCGAGTTATATATTTTTGAAGTTAAGGTATTATGTTGAAACGTCACATTGATCATTAATCGATTTAAAACTCGTTATAAGGACTTGATGAATTAGGATTAATCTAATCACCTTGCATAAAATAAACAAAATTGGGGAGATTTTTTAGAATTAATCGTGCTCTTACGACAAATTTAAATAAAAAATAATATTATTTTAAAATTGGTTGGGTTTGTGCGACGAATTCATTATACTAGTGTTAGATCAAAAATAAAGAAAAAATAATTTATATTTAAAAAAAATGGCAGGGACTGGGAGCTGAGAATTAAGAAATTGGTTGGTCATGACATTGACATCTCCCCGCGTTACATTAATAATGATAAAAATTAAAGTAAGTTTAGTCTTTGAAGTGGATGTCTTTTATTATTTAATTATGTTTAATCTAATGATAATTGATCGATTAAATTTATTAAATTAAATAAATTAAAATTTAACATAGAGACATCATTATTTAATTGTATATTTTTAATTAAATAGTAATAAATCTATTTTTTATATATAAAAAAATATTAATTAATATCATAGAACTACTGGTATGCAAAAGCATGAAATTAAACGCTTCTCTTTTCAAACTTTTTTTTTCCTTCTATTTTGGACTTCGAAATGTTCAAATTTCAACAATTGGTTACACTTAAAAAATGAGAAAATTGCTATTAACTCCCTCAACTTATTCCAGGCTTTATTTGCCATGAAAACAAAAGGAGAATTTCCACGAAAAAATCATTAGTTTGAAAATTTTATTTTCAAATCCCCACAGTTAAAGAGTGTTTCAAGCTCCCAACATGTAGCATATGTTGTCCTAATGCAACTTTCCGGCTGCCGAGCTCATCGACCACACTCAAATCCTTGCAGACATCAACCTTAAATCTTACAATCGTCTCTGATCTCCCCGATAACGAAACTTTCTCAAATCCTAACAAGTGCTTCCGGGGCGAATTGTGCACCGATGGGGGAGTGGAGAACAAGAAAACTGTGTGGCTTCCGCCGTATCTTCCTCTGTTTTGAACTTGAAGGTGAATGTCAAATGCTAGATTTTTACAACTTTGTTCAACGGCTTCGACTGATTTGCATTCGGATGTGCGGCAAACATGGTCTTCCTCCAAGGAGATCGATACGAGTGTAGGTGCTTTGGCTAATTTATGGCTGAATGTGGTGTAACTTAGCCCATCACCAAATGTGTAAATAGTTTCACCAGTGTAGAACCTATAGGTCCTGCCCGGGTAGCCACTTGACGGATCCGGTCTCATGTTCATGTTATTCATCGGGACCTTATCGACGTATGATTGCGGGTACCATGTCATTGGCAACCTTCCACTAGGATTATAATACCCGAAGATCACATCGGCAATGGCAGCTCCACCAGCTTCACCAGGGTAACCAACCCAAAGGATGCTTGTGACTTTCTCATCGTTTTTCGCAAACGATACATCGAAGCCTCCACCAGACATTATGACAAGGATCACGGGTCCCTTCGCAACCTTTGCAACTTCTGTTATTAAAAGTGGTTGTTGTCCCGGCAAAAGAAGATCGACTCTGTCGAAGCTTTCCCTTTCAAGGGACTGATCTATGCCCATCACAAGTACAGTGGCATCAGCTGAGGCAGCTGCTTTCTTCGCATCGTCTATTTGGGCAGTGCCACAAGCCACATTGGCACAGCCTGGTACGTAACTTGTCGCCACCGATGCTGTGAGACCCTGCAATGGTGTAGTATATTTGCATGGAATACCTTCATAGTTTCCAATCATGGTCTTTGTGACATTGGAATTGGGTCCAATTACTGCTAACGTTTTGATTGCGGTCGGAGATAAAGGCAACGATCCAGCATTGTTTTTGAGCAACACAATTCCTTGTCTCGCAGCTTCACGTGCCAACTCCTTATGTTCGGGAGTGCACACGTCTTCGGGGCCAAGTTTACCGTAAGGTTGCTTGCTGGGATCTCCGTCGAAGAATCCAAGTCGCATTAGAGTGGCGAAGTTGTTCGTAATGGCCTTATTGATGGATGACTCGTTCAAAAGCCCTGCTTTCACTGCAGCTTCCGTGTGTTGGCCAAGGAATGATCCACAGTTGAGATCCAACCCTAAGAACAACGTTTTGCAATTAGCAGAACATTATTGTTCACTAATACTCGAATCCGAGTAACATACTAAAAAAACATCATCTGCAACCCATTTTTATCGAAGAAAAACAAGTTACCTGCCAAAATTGCTTTGGCTGCTGCTTCCTCTGGTGTCTTGGTATAGTGCTGGTTATTGTAGAAAACATCTACGGAGTCACAATCTGATACTATATACCTGCACCAACACAGTGCTTGTAATATATACATGTACATATATATTGATCCTGAAAACGGTTCGAGAAGCGGACATTTACCCATTTAATTTCCATTGGCCTCGAATAACCCCGGAGAGAAGATCGGGGTCTGCGCACGTCGGCTTACCGTTAACCTGGTTGTAAGAACACATAACACTAGCCACATTCCCATCAATTACACAACTCTTGAATGGTGGTTGAAATGTATCATCCATATCTTGTTGTGTTACCTAACCATCCACCAAGGCCAATCAAATGACTTTTCCATTTACAAACCAGTAACAAAACAACATATTCGATCGCATTGCGACTTAACTTACCACCGCATTGAAATGGTATCGATCAACCCCTTTCCAGTTATCCAGATCGTAGGCAGTATAGTGTTTGCAACATGCGGCAACTTTGAGCCGAGAAGTGTCGTCGCTGTCGGTTTGTTGTAAACCTTTGACATAACCAGATCCGTATTTGCTGGCCAGCAAAGGGTCCTCTCCTGGTGTCTCTTGCCCTCTTCCCCATCTCGGATCTCGGAATATGTTAATGTTTGGTGACCAATATGTTAGCCCTGCCAATCCGACGTTGTACATTGCCCTAGCTTCAGTTGAAACCACCTGCATTGTCATTGATTTTCAAACTTCAACTTGTTCATACTCATTCGGTTAATTCAGTTATATACGTTAGGTATGGGGTTCGATTTCCGGCATTCCGGTCTCGTTCGAAAAAAAAAAAGCAACAGCTGGAGTTTAGAAAAAAATGTTAACCAAGTCTTATGAGTGATCAAAAAGGTCATAGTTCTTCAGCATTTGGTAAGCTAAAACATTAATGAACCAACCACTTTCCATAACAAACATGTAATTAAATTCAACCATATGAAGCAAAAGACGGTTCATTATTCTAACAACCTAACTAATTTCCCCACAATCAACATTAAATTTTTTGATATTCGAAATAAGGTTCGATCCGACTTAACTCTAAACCGATTCTATTATTATAAAAATGAAAAAAATTCCAATCCATAACGAGTTAGCATCATCCTCTATAACGTAAAACAAAACTACAGAAGAAAGTAAGAAACGCATTAAAAAGTAACGTAAAACGACATAAACCGTGTTGAATGAATTGAGTTTTATTTTTACCCTGCCAATGGCTTCAAAGAGAGAAGTGTTGAAGGAAGCTGCGGTCAAGATGACCTGAGGGAAGCTCGTCGCACCGGGAACCAAGCTTGTAAACTTGGTGCCCGGACCGACGTTCGAGACTCCATGTAGAGCCTCGGACCACCATTCGTATTTCGGTATCCCGAGCCGGCTAACACTTCCGGCACCGTTCACAATGAAGAGAATTTTTTCTTGCAATGTAAGCCTTTGAACCAAGTCGGCCACCCGAGCATCGGTCCCCAGCGAAGCGTTGCAAAAGCCGAAGCTCGCGACTTGCGGGTTCGTAGTAACATCACAGGCAAAAACAGGTGATGTCTGCGCCGAAACCCGGACCGAGATCAAAGACAAACAATGCCAATAAATCAAGAAAACAAAAACAGAGACCTTAGGTGCTCTGTTTTGAAAAACAGAGGAGACGACGGAGGAGGCCATATTTTGACAAAAAAAATCTTGAGGAACTTAGCCAGTTAGCCTTTCCTCCAGAATCAAGGGGGGAAAGGGTATGAGATAAGCTGGTAAAGCTTGTGTTTTTTATGGTATATAGAGGAGAGAGAGTTGTGAAGGTACACACGTTGTTTTATAGTAGCCCGTGATTGGAACTGGGTGTAAAAAGGCATTGAATTTCCATTTGGTGGTTGTTTTTTCTTGGCAAAAGAGAAAAACAAACCCAAATTTTCTAGGGAATCTAAGAGATTTTTATTATCTTTTGAATAAAAAATAGTTAGAAAAAAAAAGGAAAAAAAAGAGAAGGGGATATGATCTTGTCCGTGAAGGAACATATCTCGGCTGCTCGTTGTCCTTTACTTTGGTTTCAACTTTCACCAACTTGTTTCGGTTCTTTACAATTATTTTATGGTATATCACTTAAAATAGTTTTAGAGATCAATTTTTTTAAAATTTTCGTAAAAATATTTACTTATTAAAATTAAATATATAATATAAATTGATTATGTTTGATTAAAATAAATTAAGAGTATAATAAAAAATTAAATCAAGTCAAACTTACAATGATAAAAGATTCTATCTAATTTTTTTATGTTCACTTCAGGCAACACATTCTCAATAGTCCTAAGTGTGGGTTTGATTAGCATAGTTGTCATCCTGACATGATTGTAAATTTTGAGATTATTGTTTCGAATTTTTGTGTCCTTTTCTATATTTTATACTACATATATATTTATAATTTAGAGTTACGGTTAATATTTAAGATTTAAAGTTTAAAAAATTAAAAATATATTTACAAAAAATATATATTTATATTTTTTAAAAAAATCATTCTTTAAAAAGGGAAAATCCAGAGAAAAAAAAAAGTAGCTTGTAAATTGACCTCTTAATATTATATTTGTTATAATACTTTAAAAGTTAGATTAAATTAAATTTGATTTTAAACAATAATTTCTTTAAGAAAACATTAAAATTAGTGTAAAAGAATTCGATTTCAAACATTTTTGGAGTAAAAATAAAAATATTATTTATAATCGAATTCAATTAATCTCAACTTATAAAATATTGTACTAAACATAATATTTTAAAAAATAAAAAATAAAATTATATATTAAAAAATTAAAGCTATATTTGAATAAAGTTTCACAATAAAACAATCCATTTTCTATTTATGTGTGATTTATTAGTCCAATAAAAATTAAATAAAAATTATGGACCGTTTTAATTGCGGTAACTAGTAGTTGTAGGCTTGTAGCAGAGGTGGCGCGTGGGTCCAGCTGGAAGGGAGAAAACAGGTCTATCATAAGTGTCTGCCACTTTAAAGGGTTTTTTTACGGCTTGTGAATCGCGTGTAGTTAACGGCGCGTGAAAATATTTCATGAAAAAGAAAGACATGCAAGTTGAAATCATAAATAATAAGATAAGCGGAACTTATAATATAATTATTCATAAAATTAGAAAAGGTGTAGTATTTTATTAATACGTATATCTATACCAATTATAATTATCACTTATAAAGTACTTTACTATCTTACTAAAATTGATGATTTTTTTTAAATTTATGTTAATTTTTATATAATTTTTTATTATATTAAATCTTATTATTTCTCTCTCTATTTATAGATATTATTACGAGTTTGTATTAATAGAAATATACATATACGAACCTATTGAATGATTCTAATAATAAAAGATGATATTATGTCGATTGGTATTAGTTTAAAACGATTTTTCTCAATTAATTTTAAACGAAAAACTAAAAATATCTAATAATCAAAGTGAAGAAGATGAGAGACGAGAGAAAAAAGTTATCCTTTGGTTATTTTTTATGCCTTCTCTATTTTGTGAGATATTTATAATGAGTAGAGGATTCTGATGAGTGAAAGGTTAGATTTAATATCATGATAATTATTGATAGACCGAACTATTAGATTAAATGAATTTATCAATTATTATGCGAAAGTGAATAATTGAATATAGAGAATAATTTGAAGAATGAAACTACGAGATCATAATATTAATAAAATTCGAATCGATTAATGTTCAATTATATGCTATTTATTTAGAATGATTGATATATTCCATATGGATGGTGAGTCTTAATCAAGTGTGTTAAAAAAATTAAAAGTATTTTGATAAAATTCAGTTTCATTGCATGTGTCGGTGAAGACATATGAAATTTATTTAGTATATAGTTTGGTTTTATTATATAGGTATATGGGACACACATGGCATAATTTGCACCCAAATTGTTGGGAGTTTGAACGTTGATTTGGCATAATCCTTTTTTATTCTAACATTTGACAGTTGTTTTTAATTTGATTTATAGTCTCGTATATATGTTACGCTTGAAAAGAGGCAAGAAACATTAATCTCACATCGAAAAAAAAAGTCTTGAGATATATATACGGTGACGCTGCACATTCTATCAGACATATCTTCTAAGAAGGGAATAATGACCTCATGATACATACATAAGTTAATAATTGACCTTAAAAAAATAATTAAAAATGGTTATACCCCGCAACCTTCCCTTCTTTGATTTCTTGATTGAAAGTGGATAACAAATTTTAATATTGATTGTTGATTATCGGTTTTATTAATTTTATTATTCTGTTATTTTTTTTTATAATTTTAATATTTTTATGGTACATGATTCTTTTACTTTTATAATACATTTTTAGTGATTGTGGTTCATTTTATTTATTATTTGACAAATTTTAATATATATTAACGATCATTTGGTGCTCGTATATAAATTTCTATGATGCTAGTTTTATGATTTGATTCTCTTGGTGATCATAGAAAAAATTAATGGCCACTGGCTTGATAGTTTGTTATCCGATGTAGTCAGAACAGTGTAAAAGAATCAATCTGTCTATTAGTTTGATTCACTCACCACTTCTTTTTTATCCCGTAAAACCTCTCATTTAACTTGACACACAAGAATTAATAAAGATTTTTGGGTTTTGATGATATACTAATATTTATAAAAATGTTTGCTTTTCTGTGCATATTTGTATGAAAATATTAGTGAATTAATTATTCTTTTTCTTTTTAATACATTGCATTTTCAAAATTTTATGATATTTTTGAACAATCCTTTGTACTTAAAAAAAAAAGAGAGACAATTTATTCGTACCGAATCTAGAATTCATAATTTAAGAAATATAAAATATTAATCGAGAGCATTTTAACCGTTTATTTTAAACCCGAAAATAATTCCTTTTGGACTTTGATTCCTATAATTGTTCATTGTTTGTATGCTCTCTCTTTGTTTGCTTTTGTCCATAAGGTGGTGTCTGTTTCGATTCCTTCTTAGTATATTATAATAATATAATAAATATAATTATAGGAATTGCGTGGCCAATTCAATAAAGAAAAAAAAATAATATATTATTTGTACGAGTCATTTGATTCGGTAGGAGAGGGTGGGATTGGTTGGAGGGAACTTTTGTTTTATGAGAATGGAACATTTCATTTCCATAGGATGATTTTTTTTATTTATAAAAATAGATAAAGTTAAAATTTAAGAAAAATATTTTATTTAATTAATATTTAAATTAAAATATTATTGTATCATAAACTTATAAGAGTGATAACAATCCCTCCGAATTTGTCCATAAATGTCATTTTCTTACACCTACAGGATTATAGGGTATAAGGTAAGGTAGAAGAATATGGCCCTATCCCCACGTGGTTGTTGGGGTCTATAATACTTTTAATTGGTTAGTGGGATGAATCTTTAAGCTTTTTAATTAAAAATAAGAATTGTAAATAAAATAAATTATATTAAAATGTTTATTTTTAATTAAGATTTTATAATATTTAATTTAAAATAATCTATTAATAAATTAAAAATTAAATCCAAAATTATTGAAGCGTGGTGGGAGGAGTGACATAAATTAGTGTGGAGACTTTCATTACTCTAGGACAAGAACCACTGGTGATTGTCTAGAAGTCCAAAACTGCTGCACTTTTATTATAGGAAAAAGAACAAATTCCACAGCTAGGAAGAAATTGGAATGAGACAGACATGGAACATGACAGAAACTTTACCTTAAATTATCCGGTTGGATAGGTTTGGAACCCTATTAAATAGTCATTCTGTACTAGCTGTGAAAATCGGAAAAAAAATTATGATAAAGTTTATAAATCATCACTTAATTGTTTTAAAATATTTATTTTAATTATTAAAATTTTAAAAGTTATATAATAAAATATTAAACTTTAGGTATTATTATAAAATGACCTTTAAGATATTAACTGCAGTCAAGGAGGGATATAACAGTATACAAATTTTAGAAATAAAGCTTATAATTTAATTTTAGTGTTGAGATGTAAAAAAGATCGTTGAAAAAGACGGATAATTTTTATTCATTAAGCATTACTTGCCATTCACAAAATAATCATCTAAATGTAGAGATCATGAGTATGGATTTAAATTACGATTTCAATATTTTTTGATCATATTATTTTATTATAGTTACAAATATAATAAATATTATACATATTTATAGTCCTTGTAGATCATTATTTTTTATAATAACGATTCTGAATAATATTATTATTACTGTATATTGACTGCTATTATCACTAATTAAATCCTTGATGAAAAGGGTTAGACTCACTTTGTCTGTTCCATCCATGCAGATGCAGTATAAAAGGGGGAAATGGTTGGCAATTTGATGTGGAAATGAGTGAATACTCTAATGGTTAACTTGCCACTGAAGCCTACTCTGCTATCTCATTGCCACCACTTACTTTTGCTTTATTGGCAGTGTGACCACTCATAAACAGGGGGACTCCAGCTTGCTTTATACTTGATTGGGGGACTTGGATTTTATCCAACCATTCCTTTCCCATGATATTCTGTCAAGTTTCCACCAATGATTTAGCATCAAACGTTTAGTTGATATTTGATGATGTCATAGTACTCGGTATATCTATCTATCTTTCTATTTATGTTCAAAAGCTAAGAGTTCAAATCTCGATAATATATTATATAATGGATAAGAGTTCAAATCTTGATAATGACATTTTATTCGGTTCCTTTATCATATATATCTGGTCTATGCATGCCATTTTATAGATATTTGAAGATGTTAAGGGACAATGGTGGATGGGTGGTCTCCACCTAGGCAGAATAAAACACCCCCTCAAGGACGGTTGTTTGATGGGATTCATAATGAGAAAGAAAGAAAGAAAAAAATGAGAGTATGATTGGGAAACTGAATGGATACAAAACCCTAACCCCCACCACCACAACATTCACATTATTCCATTATTGTAAATTTCAAAGACACCTTTCCTTGATTTGTACTCAATATAGCAACCTGGAATCATTATTACTCTTCAGTTTTCACAGACATGAACACGGCACTCAGAAAAAGGATACAGAAAACTGACAGACAAATTTGGTTCTTATTTCCTCACGTTTTCAGGAGCCTAGGCTTACTGTTGCCAACTGGGCTTAGAGTCCACAGGTGCTCAGCAAATGGGTTAATTTTCTCGGAAAAGCTTCTTGGAAAATGCCCCTTGGACCCATAGTGGCAAGAGCCTGAAAGGGTATGAAGTTTTGGCCTTTGGGGTTACAGGGTGCATGTTTTGAAGCACCGGGGAGCAGATATTTTAACCAGAGGGATGTATGTACCCTTTGTCAGTGCTGCTTGCTGCAGTTGAGTAAATTGACAAGTGAATGTCTGCTTCGAATGGTACTTTTGAGTGGATGGTTTCTCAATTATTCTGCTTAGCTTTTGTTTGATTACTTGGAGGAAGATTTGGTGAAGATGACCGTGCATGTAGATGTCGTTTTGTGTCGAAGCTAACAACTACAGCATCCACATTAGCTGCTGCTGCTGCAACTGCAATGGAACACTAGCTAGTTTCCTAAAGGAAATTACATGCTTAAACATTGAGAAAATCTTATCACTTGGTGTTTGGGCATTGAAGGAACTCTTATAGCCTAACAACATTAGGAGCTTAGTAATAGTTAAGGGTGGGTGGTCCTTCTCCTTTGTTTCTGACAGAAAGGAAACTGTTAAGAATGGCAATGGCAATTTCCCCATCTTTGTTTGCTTGGCCATGTTCTACATTGCTTACCCCACAAAACTAAACTTTGCTTTTGCTAAACAAAAATGGCAGTTTGGGCATGGAAGATCAGTTTCAAGAATTTCCAACCATGCTCATATTGCACCACACAGGTGGACACAGAAATTGGTCTGACTCTGACATGTTAGTTGTGTTACCAGCTCCTGTGTGTGCTTCTGCTCTTTTACCATTAATCATATTTATATATTTGTGTTCAAATATGCCTTGAATGGAGATGTAAACATTGCCCCAAAACTTGTTAGCTAAGTCATAAATGTCTGGCATGCATCTTGGCTCACAGTTTTTTTTACATTTCCATATGTTAAATATCTCTCCTTTGGTTACCAGTGTAGTTCCTTACCTTGAAAGCTCCTCCCTATACTCCTTCAAAGATGAAGAACGGGGAGGTAACGAGGGGTTTCATGTGCCGGTCCGCGGCGTTTACGCCGCGTGCATCAATCCTCGCTCAGTGGTGTCTTGTGACACCGAGAAGGCTCGACAGACGACCAACGGACAAACACAATCAATTCAAAACTAGAAATATTATATTATTATTATTATTATTGTCCAATTATATTATATTATTAAATATTAATTTCCTATTTTTGAGATTGAATTATAGCGACACCCTCACAAACACAATCAATCAATTCAAAACTAGAAATATTTAATGGGAGATCAACGGACAATAAGAGTTCTGAATGCTACCTACTAAACACATCAAAACCACAGGCTAATCACCACAATATATATAGCTTAGTAGATTTAGATGAACAGAATTAGGAGGCCTGAGATAAGAGAGCCGATGGAGATAACAACCAACGGAGCCCCTGAGCTGCCGGGAGCAGGTGCTGGTGCCGACACAGTTGCTCCTCCAGAGAATAGTCCAGGCGCACCTGCTATTGCTGATGGTGACATACCTACAGGTTTGCAAAGGGAGTGAAACAGTTTCCAAGTTTTAAAATGACAGAAATTATGGGTTTTTAAGGAGAAAGAAAGAACAGAACATACCTGGAGCACCAGCAGGAGACACTGCAAAATGAACACATGATATTAGTCATCGCTTATAACTTCTAAGATCCAAAATCTGTTTTTTTTTTTAAGAAATGTATGAGATTTATACAAATTTATGCACCCTTTTGAAACCTCATGCAATTAAAGATTCACTTCCCCAGCAACATATTGAACTACATTTTTCAACCAGAATTCGAGTTAACTCACATGCGCAGCTAGCAGCAGAAGGAGCAGAGACTTTGCAAGCAGCCGGTAAAGTCATGGCCTTTGTGACATTCAAAGTAATACCCAGAGAAGCACTGCTCTTAAAAGCCTCGCACAAGCATTCGGGTCCGGGTTTCAACACGGTTTTCAACCCGGAACAGCAAGACCCTTCGGGCTTCGACGTCTTGCTCCCGCTCGACACGAACGACAAACAATCCGCCATGTTGAGAATCAGAGTGGAGCAGTCCACGGAGGGAGACGGCGCCGCCGCTTGGTGGTGGGCGGCGTCGACAGCCCAGATTGAGAGAATGGCTAGGGCCAAAGCGAGAAAGAATTTTGAAGCTGACATTGTTGAACAGAGGAAACAACAGTGACAGGGGAAGAAGAAGAAATAAAAGTATGTGAAAACAGAGGGGCAGAGTGGGGATTTATTGGGGAGAGAAACAGATCAAGGCATGTGGGTGCACACTCGTCGGTACAATGAGAAGGGAGAAGGGTTACGTGTCAAGGTTCTTTGATCCAAGTTTCTTACCCATATCAAAAAAAAAAAAAAGTTTTTGAAATTTGAACTATATTTATTTTATGGGTTTAATGGTGAAAAATTATTAATTTATTATATATTTTTAATTTCAATTAATATTTTTTTAAATTTAATTAAACCTGATTAAATATATTTGTATTTTTTATTATATTTTTTTTATATAATATATAATATTTTAATTAATTTTTTCTATCAGATCAAATTTAATCATGTTTTTTTATTAAAATATCAAGAACGAGTTAAAATCAAATTAAAATTTTTATTATGTTAAATCGAATAAAAGATAAAATATATTAAAATTAGATCAAAATCATATAAATATTTAATTTTTAGATCGGGATTAAGATGATTAACCCTTTCCTCGTTCTACTCCGTTATTATCTCTATAAGATAAAACATTTGAAAATCATATATATATATATATATATTTTCTAAAAAATAAATTTAATTAATATTTTTAGAAATCATATATATATATATTAAACATTCAATAACACGTTAACAAAATTTGTCACATGGTCTAAGAAAGGCTTAATTGTTGGACCACACATTTGTGTACATAAAAAATCACCTTTTTTTTTTTTTTTTTTTTTTCATTTCCATTTACTTTTTGGTACAACAGTTTTATACACTTGTGTCCAAAGGTGTTTCTGTCAGCTATGCAAGATTCTTACAAAAAATTGTGACGAAAACGTATAAAAAAGGAAACAACATTAATTTCAAAGTGACAAAAAATCTACCTTAACTATTAAGAATTTAAAATTTGAATTTTCTTATATTCAGATTGCATCATAAATTCCATAGTGGTTTGAACCCTATCAGTTCAGTAGTCCTTGAATTATATATAAATTATGAATTTAGTTTGTGTACTTTATTTAGTAAAATTGGGTACATGAATTTTTTTAAAAAGACCAAATTATAAAGATTTAAAAAATAAATTTAGAGAATAATAATTAAATATTTTTATGCTTGATACAGGAACATAGTGACAGTTCTCGATAATGTAGTTTGAGATGGCAACTTTATATCTATAAATTGAATGGTTAAATTAAAATTTGAAAAAAAAAATGACCTAATACGATTTTTTTTAAAAATTTTAAGAGTAGACTCTATTAAAAATATTCAAAAAAAATTTAAATATAATAAGAATTTTCAAAATTTAGAAGAGTTGTAAAACAATCGATTTTCACCCATGGTTTAAAAACGTGATAAAATTTAAGGTTAATATTTTAAGTTCAAGATATATGATTTAGAATTTTATAAATCCAGATTTTATAAGGTAAATAAACATATTAAAAATATATTAAAAATATATGCTTAAAACATTTATATTTACTCTTTAGAAAACATTTTTATAGTCTTTTAATTTTAAGTTTCAGACTATAAAAATATTAAGTCTAACCGGTTACTCTAACCGGATAAGATATAGTAAATATTAAGTCTTTTAAATAATCGAATTTGAATACTATAAACAAAGAAAAAAAATCAAGAGTTGTCTTCGTAATAAAATCTTAAAATAATAACAAAATAAAACGTTAAATACTCACTTTCACAAAAAAAAATAAATTAAACTCAAGTCAGTTTTGTCGAAGATATGAAGAAAAAAACTATTATCTTTAACCATGTTTTTTTATGTTCCATATGAAAAAAAACTAAAAATTAAATTTTAAACTTTAATGTCAATTTTCTTATTTTAATCTTCAAATCCTACGTCTTAAAAAATACACCCTACTGATACTAAAAGAAAGGGAAGATAATTTCCACCCATATGATGACAACATAAGATTATCAAAGGATTCGGGATATACAATAGGTACGAAGTTATAGAGTAATTTAAACGGAATTTTATACAGATTCCAACTATACCTGGGTATTATTTCTCAAAACCAACGTATTCTCCGACAAGGAAGCTTTATGTCGATCATCGTAGTACCCCTATGCATGTATTTCAACGGTCACAATTCAACAGTTGAAGGTGTAAGGGTGATAGAGAAGGTGTGCTGACCTCCGATGTCCAAGTATTTTATCAACAAATGGCTAGTAGTCGACACGAATCCGTGACGGTCCACAACCACAAGTATCCCGCAGGAATGGCGGTCTTAGCTCCTTTGACTAGAAAGGAATTAGAGAGAATGTTAGGAAACCTTATTCATCAAATGTCGTAATCAACATCTGGTAATATGCAAAAACATGAAAACCAAATCACACAGGCATGGAATACTACATGTGCTGTTTACTTGGACCCTTTTTTGTGTCGGTAAGTATCTATGTACAGCACATATGTTGGACATCGACTCGAACATGGATATAAAAGTGTGATGTTCCAAATATATGAAAACTTTTGAAAGAAGTAACATAGTCATAAGTGACACGCAGCGGTATGACACACCCGAGTTAGTGTAACAAAGCCGATATGTATGGATGTTTTGTTACTGGGTCCTCCATGGCCTTCCACAGCCAGATATGATAATGTAAAGATATGAAGATGCCGAAGACAGTTCTGTTATAGATATGCACGATTCTACATGATGCTGATAAATTAGGGGCAAAGAGAGCAAACTTACCGTTCATGATTACTGAATCGCCTTTTCACCAATGACACGATAACAGTCACATCATCAAGCTTTCCGCCCCTATATCCCACATACCCAGCTGCCTGCACTTCGTCTGATAATGGACTCCTAAGCCTAACCAATGATAACTGACTGACCTCTTGCGCCCTAGTTGCCAAAAGTTCTGCTATTTTCTGCCCATGAAAGAAATGTGGGGTTACCATGCACATAGACTATATTTTATTATTTCGTGTATGCAACTTATGCATTTTACTACTATATTTGGGAAAGGAAATGGGACTGAAAAAAACAGTGATAAGTACCTGGGGCCTCAAATTCTCTTGCATTGATTTGAAGACGATTGAAGCTATATCTTTCTCGTACAGATTATCAAAAAGTCCATCCGTTGCGGTTATAATCACATCATTTTCGTCCAAGTCAATTGTATAGACCTGCAAGAAGCCAGCAGCCATGTTTAAAAAGATTGACCATATTATTCTACCTCCACTTCCTAATTTAAATGAAACTCAATAAACATTTGTAGAAGATATAGTGCAGTGTTGCTCAAATCAGCTTTTCAAAGAGCAGGATCTTTTTTTATCTTTTTCAATGTAATAATATATACTCCTATATATAACTATTATTAGAAATGGAATTCAAACAGTATACCTCTACAAAGTTAGAGGGATGATCTCCTCTTTCAATCCGTATAGGAAAATTCAACTCATAAAGCATTGGAGAAGACCTTTTAAATACAGCACTGTTTCTTACGATCATGAAGCCTGAATCACCAATATTGGCCACATGGAGAGCCTGCAGATACATCGAGGCATAGCCTTATAAGTATGAGTTGTAGAAAGGAACACCAAGTTCATTCTCAGCTCTGATTTATTTATTTATTTTCTAGATTAAAATGAAATCAAGCATTAAATCACTCAGAAAAAAATATATTCATTCTCATCCCATGCATATTTTGACAAGCAGCAGTTTTACATCATTAGACATGCAAGATCAATTTCAGTGTAAGCATGAGCGTTATGAACTTCTGGAAATATGGTGTCTTTAGACCCAATACCAATATGAACGACTCTGTTTCAATCACAATAGTGGACATGCTCTATCCATGAAAACATGAAGAATCTTTTTTGCATATTATAAGAAATATTCTCAAGTCCAAAGCAACCTTTTAAAAATATCATCATTCTTGCATAAGAGAATCCCAATAAGAAATTGGAAATGTTTTGTTAAGTCATTAGCCTTGTACATTGCACAGACAAAAAGTTCAGAGGAAAAAAATGAGCAATTAAGTTTCATCAAATGAAAAGTCTATTTGTTTGTATATTAAGTTACCATTCCTCCAGTGAAATTAATAAGGTTTCCTTATATTCTGGCTCAAGGCTTGTTAGTAAAATCCCAGATTTGGTATACCTAGGATGCTAATTGTGAATCAAGTAGAATGACCACATACCAGATCGTCAAAGTATGCAACCAAAACCGTAGATGAACCACAAGATTGAGTATTTGCAGCAGCTCTATTAAGGACCTCAACTGGGTCAGTTATTGGAATTCCATTTCTATCAGACACAATTCTTTCACAGTTCTCCATAAGTTCTCTTGCATATACTCCAGCACTAATCCCTGAAGGATAAGATAGGGAACAAATAATTCAGTCCCAGACACTGTAAAACATAGGATGTCATTTATTCTGCATACATTTAATGTGATATATACCCTAGCAATTCTTTCATGGTTTGCAGTGCAAGGAAAAAATGCAACATAAATTAACGCCATATAAAGAATTGGTCCTGCTGAAAGCAAAAATTGGGATAACAAAAAAGGATGATACCTTCAAATGACCACTGACCAACTCCATCAGCAACACCTAGCCAGTTCTGACAGGCAATAAAATAAGCATCCTCTCCACCTGCGAAGGCCTGGAATTATTACTTTCCATATTACTCGAACGGAATTTTAAAACTCAAGTCAAACATACATCAAAGTGCTCAAGCAATTGCCGTCTTTCAAAATTCATTTTAATGGTAGTATTTTACGTTTACTGTTTTATATCCAAAATTCATAAAGCTACCCCTCAATAATGTGTGAGAGATGCATTTTTGGCATTAGATTGATTTTCCATGATAAATGTCAAACTAACAAAATATGATTGTAAATTTATCAGAGAATTTGGATTTGTTTTTATCCAATTTGATACTAACTTCCAAATCATAATAATTTTGGATAATTAACAATTATTCAGAAAGGTGAAATTGATTATGGCAATCCTTAAGTACCTTAGTCGGATTTGGCAGTAGAGCAGCACCAGAATATAAGAAAAATCCTGCTGTTGGGATTTCCTCCCTGCTCGGATACATTTATCAAAACAAACATGAGGATGCAAGAAAACTTGAGAAAAAAAGTGATCCATATATTGACCCAGTTATCATCTTTGATCTGTTATGTTAGTATAAACTCACAGTAATATAAAGTTCAGCAACCACAAATCCCCACTCCCCAAAACTCCGGACCATTTTTTGGGCATGGGAAATAATGAATTAATGATTGTTGTTTCCTCACAATTTTCATAAAAGGGTGAAAGATCATCAATTATTTTAAAATGTAAATCATAAAGAACAACAAAAATTTGGCCAAAAGACAAGTGTAACAACAAAAAATTCAACCTGCCACTCGATATTTCACGTGAATAAGTTATCATACTGATAAGAACAAGTAATGCTAGTAATCCACGACATGGATAGAAACCTCTTTGTGCATTTATTTGACAATGGAGTAATTTACCTTTCCAAAGTTCTTTCACCTGACTGTAACTCTACACCTTTAAGCATTGTCAATCTGGCTTTGCTATCACTTTGTGCATCAGCCTCAATCATCTCTTCTTTGGGAAATGAGGAAGGCACAACCTCATCTGACTGCAAACAACAAAAATACATAGAACTTCAGGTAAATAGACTTGAGAGCGCAAATAAATCTAGATCCTCAATGAGTGAAAACCATTCAAAATCCCATCATCAAAGTTATCATTATTGATAGTATTACATATACACAATGTTGATTGAGATATCCAAATTGAATATAAACACCCAAAAGGAACATGATTAGTTCCTAATATAAACAAAAATAGAGAACTGACCGTTTGTGAGGTCTTGACTATGTCAACAGATTGATTCACTGTTTTATGGACTGTACCCTCATTGAGAATTGAGGCCACATCAGGTAACGTGGAGGTCAGCTTAATTTCACCAACATCACCTTCATCAGCATCCTCCATCATCACCAACACTTTTGATGTATTTATGCTATGTTCTTTGCCATGTTCTTTGGAAGGCACAGATTTCTGAGAAAATTCTTCACCCCCGTCATCCTTTCCACTTTCATAGAACTCATGACTGTGAGGCATTTCAATATTGGAGCAGTCTCCTAAAGAAGTAAATTGAATTGCAATTTCACTTTCAATACTATTTTCGGAAGCTTCCAATTGAGCAGAAATATTTTCCACCACTAAATCCATATTAGACTCCATATTCAAAGTAGTAACCTCAAATTTACCAATCCTCTCACCTTTTTCCTCGGCACCACTATTTTCTTCCTCCTCCACCTTAAGACTGGGGGAAGCTTCGCTTTTGGAACTAGACTCTAAAGAAGCTAATTCAATTGTAATTTCACTTTCAATAGCAGGAGCTGCCAATAGAGGAGAAGCCTTTTCTATATCGGGAACTACATTTGTCTTAGACTCTGTATTTGAAGTAGTACCCTCAATTTTACCATTTCCCTCCCCACTTTCCTTAGCACCACTAGGTCCAGTACTTTCTTCCTCCTCCAGCTTAACATTGTGGGGAACTTTGCTTTTGGAACTAGACTCTGTAGAAGCTAATTCAGTTCTAATTTCACTTTCAATAGAAGGAGCTGCCAATGGAGGAGAAGCCAGTTCTACATCAGGAACTAAATTTATCTTAGACTCCGTATTTGAAATGATACCCTCAATTTTACCAATTCTCTCCCCATTTTCCTCAGCACCAGTATTTTCTTCCTCCTCCAGCCTATCACTGTGGAAAACTTTGTTTTTGGAACTAGACTCTAGAGAAGCTAATTCAGTCCTAATTTCACTTCCAATTGCAGGAGCTGCCACTGGAGGAGAAGCCTTTTGTATATCAGGAATTAAGTCCATCTTACTTTCCATATTCAAAATTGTACCCTCAATTTTACCAATCCTGTCACCATTTTCCTCAGCACCAGTATTTTCTTCCTCTTCAAACTTAGCACTGTGGGGAGCTTCACTTTTGAAAGTGGACTCTAAAGAGGCTAGTTCAGTTGTAATTTCAGTTTCAGTAGCATAAGCGTCCAGTGGAGGAGAAACCTTTTCTATATCAGGAGCTAAATCAATCTTTGATACCATATTCAAAGCACTTTCCTCAGTTTTATCATCATTCAAGTCACTTCCCTCAAAATTACCCTTGTTTTCTTCCTGGACCTTAATACCATGGGGCATTTCAACTTCGGAACCCAACTCTGGAGAATCTGATTGAGTAGCATTTTTAATTTCAACAACAGAAGCTCCCAAAGGAGGAGAAACATTTTCTACATGATGAGCTAAGTCCTGATTTAACATCACACTAAAATTACTAGAACCCTCATTTTTACTCGTGCTCTGACAATTTCCCCCAGGCACACTATTGGTTTCTATTTTAAAAACATTCTCAACCGCATCCAATCCCTTTTTAGGACTTATATGCTTAGACGAATCAACTGATTTCCCCTCACTCTCTCTGTTATTATTGTCCACAGAAGATGCTTTCTCTTTAACAACTTCAGTTACTTTGGTTGCATTTCGTTTTGGTTTTCTCTTAGGTGAAGATTTCACTTGCGAATTACGGCCAACTTTCTTCTTCACGAGTTGTATTGCTTCAGCATCTCCATCAGAAAGACCAACCGCTTTAAAATTGTTCTCTACTTCCTTGTCCAAATCTTTCCGACCAACTTTGGCAACAACCTTAGCACTTTCATCAGTCGTTTGAGTTTGATCTTCGATTATTTCCATCTCACTTTCGTTTCCAAACCGGAAGATAACGCTGCCATCGGAACACTCTGCACAGTTCACGAATCACGAATGCTCAGAATTATTACAACGATTAAAGACTAAATTTATTTTAAGCTTCTTTTAGTAGAAATCCACAAGATTCTCTCTCTCTCTCTCTCTCAAAGTCGTTAGATAGCAAAGGCGATATAGTTTACCATTTCATTAAGAATAAGAAACGAATAAAAATGCACGCATTTTCAAACATCAGAAGATGTTTATTATTCTTAACAATAGTTGAATGAGATTCAACAAACAAACAGTTGATTCGATTCATTGAAAAGTAACAAACAAACAAAAAAAAGGAATCAAAGATAAAGCGGCGCACCGGTTGAGGAAAGGAGAACTACATCATCAGAAACGGAATCCGAGCTGGAACTGGAGCACTTGGAAACAACGAAGTGGTGATTGAGCTTAGTTTTGGCCGGAGAGAGTCGAAGCGTGCGAGAATGTAACGGCGCGAGGCGGAAGCGCCAGAAGAGTGATTGATTACAGCAGGGGAAACAACTCATGGAGCGAGCTTCTAGATATGTGAAGAAGAAGGGATCGGCAACCACCGGCGGTGCTATTTACACTTCCATTTTACAAGGAATAAATCAAATGCGATGGTTGGAGGTTGTTTTAGGAGAGGTTTAGAGGCAGGGAATTGATATTACGGATAAGGAATTCGGTTGCTGGTGATGATCAGAGGTTCAAAGCCACTGTCTAACACGTGTCAAAATAATAGAAGAACAAAACACAGAATGGAATTTTGGCGCGTAGTGTTTTCTCCCCCACAAATTTCTATCTGATGCAGAGCTAATTCTGGTGCTGAGTTGGGCTTTGGTGAATTAAATTTTTAGTCCATTAATAATTAAGAAAAAGAAATTCAATTATCCATCGATTCGATACGGAGTGAACGTGTTAATTTTAAGTAGATTTTTCTAATCGCACCTTCTTTTATTTCTCTGTTAAAATATTTTAAAAATTTAAATATAAACTCTAACCCTAATTTTTATATCTTAAATTTTACACCTTAAAATATACTTTATCCCTAATTTCCTAAATCTTAATCACAACCCTTAACCTCAAACCTTAAATTCAACCATTAACCTTAAAACCTAATTCTCATCCTCTAAAATAATTAATTATTATTTTAATTTAAAATATTCGAACAATAACCAAATTAACCATTTTAACTCAACTAATCAGAATCTTTACTCTCGGTAGACTTTATTGCCTAACTTATACTACTACTAAACAAAGTGTAGCTTTTGGTAACCAGTAATTACATGCATTAAAACAAAATAAACAAGTCTAACTACAGACATTACTAATTAATCAAACTAAAAATAAACTACAGATAATTGGTTAAATGCAGGAGACAGCGAGTGAGTTATAATTCAGTCATGGGAAGCTGAGTTAACTGAGCTGAAGATCATAAAAGGTGAGTGAGCTCATCAGACAGCGGAGGCCTTGAAATTGTTGTCAAAGACAGAACAAAATCCTTTGGAACCAAGCACTTATCTTCAACGTAAAGCTTTTCTTGAACCTTAGCAGATGCTAAAATCTGCATGCAATTCTCCTTTTCCATGCAACTCTCTTCATTTTCCTGCATTTTTTTTTAAAAAAAAAAAACCTTGCTTATACTAAGCAATCGATCTTTATACATTCATTATTGTTCGTAACCGCGATGAAACACCGTCATCATAGAAAAATACCTGGAATGAGTTCATAAGTTAAAGGATTCCGATTTGAGCTTGCAAGAACTTGACATATTTGAAAGCAGATTGAAGCATTTCAGCAGTGTTCATCTTAGTCCCACCTGGAACAAGCTTCCCGAGCTCTTGAGTCTTCTTGGTTATCTTCCTCCTCCTCTCCCTCGCCGTGATGCTCTGCACCGACACACATTTTTCGCCTCCGTTCTTCTTACAGTTAACCTGATCAACACTTTGAATTTGATGAAGGTGGCGGTCTTCGAGCACCGGACATGAATTTAGTTCAACCCCATCGTAGAAACCGGGCATTGAATACTGATCTTCGATGAGTTTCTGGCGTTTAAAGGGCTCAAACGACAAGGGAATTAAAGGGTCGACGGGAAGTAAAGGAGTGTAGTTTTGAGGGTGGAGAAAATTGTTGTTTAGGTCAATGTATGGATCAACGAAAGCAAAGGGCAGCTCAAATGGATCCCAGTATTGTTGATCAACTTGAATTGCTTCTGTGTTAACATTCTGCACATCAGTTTCCCAGTTGGAGCATGAACTTAAAACCATGGCAGCGACTGAAAGAAGAAAACCTAGGGGAAAATGTACAGAAATTCAGAAATGGAACTGGAAACTGATAAAGGAGATTTGAAGCAGAAACTACCCGAGGTAGGAGAAGATAACTGTCGAGAGATTCACTGGTTATTGACCTGTGGAGACTTGAGACAGGAGAGGTATTTTATAAGACAGATTTAGTCTGTAGAATCCTGAACAAAAAGGATGGAAAATAACTGAAAGAGTGGTGAGTTGAGAATTGAGATAAAATAGGGAGGATGGGATGAGGCGGTTATACACTACAACAAATTTGCTTATTAGTGGCATTTAAAATATTGTCATTAAAATTTATATTTACGTCACAATTTAAATTTTGTGACATAAAATTTTGTATTACGGCGTTCGTCACTCTAAGTGTATCACTAAATGTCAAATATGATAATGTATATTTTTTTGTCACGTATTGTAGAGTTTATCGTGACACTAATGTAAAATATCACTTTATTTTTTTTATTTAATGACACTAAATTACATCACCCAATGATATAAAGTTTGGTTATTGATAATTTATATCTTCACCAAAAATATAATAATTTTACTGTATATGTGACGAAAGAAAGGTGTCACATTGTTAGTGACATGGTATATCGTCACTTAATAATAGTATGAATGACGATAATATCAAATGTCGTCTTATAATTTATATTCAATGATAACTAATAACATCATCAAATTATATATGAAATCGTTATTAGTAAATCTCAACACAAAAAATATTATCACGTATTTAATAACATAATTGTCACCTAATAATAATTTACATGACAATAAAAATACAACGTTACTTTTTTTTTTATAATTAATGACAAATATTTACGTCATTAAAGTATACAAAATTTCATTATTAATAATTTAAATCGTCACAAATAGTATATTAAAATCAACCTATATATGACGAGAGAGACATCATCACATTTTTAATAATATAATATGTTACCTAATAGTATTATGAATAACGTCATCTTATATAATCGTCATTAATATAATAACAAAATAAATATTCTCACATGGTTAATAACAATATATATCATCAATTTATATGCTAAAATGAAGCTATTACATATTTGTTCACAACAATAAAGAAATGCTATAAATAAAAGCTTATAATTTATATTTTGTTACAATTAGTTAGAAACCATAAAAATATTTATTTATATTAATGTGAATGCAAAAAAAATATAAATTATTTATTACAAAATAATAAAAATAAAATATATTATTCACTAAGAATATAATAGTTATATTATTAATAATATAAAAACATAAATATTTAAAAGTAATAAAAATATGATAACCATAAGATAACTTCTGATAGACGTGAGAATCTCATTTTAAATCTTAAGTTGATTGCAATCCTATCGATAACGAATTTGATTAATCTCATAATAATAATAATAATAATAATAAATTAATATTTTTTATTGATTAATCTCATAAATAATATTATAAAAATTGTGTATCATATAATTTAACGGATGAACAGCGGTCTTAGATGCAATTGAAAAGCCAGGGACCCGCAAAGCAGGATCATATCCAGGAATTAAAGAACCATGTTCCACGTGGTTTGGAGCAACATTGAGATGTGGATGTATTTTAACCCCCCATTGGTCCAAAATCTTTCCTCCTTGTCTCTTAGATATCCTCGCTAGATTTCTTCTATCCCACTTGTCTCTCTACGGATCCTTTGATTTCACCCACTCATAAACAAACACCAAATCCCACAATTTCCCACCACAAAGAAAAAATCACAGATTTTACAGAACAACAATGGCTGCTGCATCAGGGGCTGTTCTGAATGGGTTAGGCTCATCGTTTCTTTGTGGAGGAAAGAGAAGCCAAACACTTTTGGGTGCTAAAGTCTCGCCTTCCTCCCCTGCCGGTGGAGCTAGGACGTTCATCGTCGTGGCAGCCGTCGCATCTAAGAAGTCTTGGATCCCCGGCGTTAGAGGAGGTGGCAACTTCATTGACCCCGAATGGCTCGATGGATCGTACGTGTTTCGTCTTCCTTGAACTTCCTTTTTTTGCTTCGTAACTCTGCTGTTAGTTGTTAATTGTTATTAATGTTTTCTTTTCAGGCTCCCCGGAGACTACGGATTCGACCCGTTGGGTCTCGGAAAGGACCCGGCGTTCCTCAAATGGTACCGAGAGGCCGAGCTGATCCACGGATGTTGGGCCATGGCCGCCGTCGTCGGAATCTTCATCGGTCAAGCCTGGAGTGGCATCCCGTGGTTCGAGGCCGGAGCTGATCCCGGTGCTATAGCCCCGTTCTCCTTCGGCTCACTC
Organism: Abelmoschus esculentus; assembly: GCA_035048815.1. Lineage (NCBI taxonomy): Eukaryota > Viridiplantae > Streptophyta > Magnoliopsida > Malvales > Malvaceae > Abelmoschus > Abelmoschus esculentus. The sequence goes on along the minus strand of JAUCBN010000031.1, from coordinate 997,823 downwards.
CTCGGAACTCAACTCCTTCTCATGGGTTGGGTTGAAAGCAAGCGTTGGGTTGATTTCTTTAACCCGGAATCACAATCCGTGGAATGGGCGACTCCCTGGTCTAGGACCGCCGAGAACTTCGCCAACGCCACCGGCGAGCAAGGTTACCCTGGCGGCAAGTTCTTTGACCCGTTGAGCTTCGCCGGAACTATTGAGAATGGGGTTTATGTCCCTGATTCCGACAAGCTGGATAGACTTAAGCTTGCTGAGATTAAGCATGCTAGAATTGCTATGTTGGCCATGTTGATTTTCTACTTCGAGGCTGGCCAAGGAAAGACACCGCTGGGTGCTCTTGGGTTGTAAGGAAATTAATGGGTTAAATACAGGTTCTGTCTACTGATGTATTATCGTTTAAAAATAATTTACATGTATATTAATCAAGTGCTTCCCTTCGATGAAGCACGTGCTATTATTAATAATGTTTCAATTAATTAACTTTAGAACAAACTTTGCGAATTTCACCGACAGTGCCTGTCTTCACTTCAATGTTACTCATTTTCACCATGGACCGACCAAATTCGATGTTAAACGTCAATCCAAGTAATCCTCTAACGCCCAAGAATCGTTGAACAAAGGTCTTGGTGGAAGCATCAGTCCACAACCTTTGATCGGATTCCAGGATTCCCTTGCCATCCCTCAAGTTGGCGAAGAAAGAGTTATCGAATCTGTTAACGCTGCCGGTGTCCAATCCGATCCTCCTCGACCCGTCACCATTCTGAGGACAAAGTGCTTGGAGTTGTGAAACGAATGCAGGGGCGATTGAAGGGTCTGCTCCGTTCCGGTTGCGGTGAAGTTGTAAAGTCTGTACCTGAAGAATTGGCAGGCTGAAGTACCTATGGTGTGCCCACCTGGTGTACAAAAATTGCATCATGTTTCATCAGTTTTTGGTGTTGAATTTATACTTGAAATCGAATGTAATGATCTAATTGCTTACCAACAAGGGTGACAAGATCTTGAGTGTTGAGACCCTTTGCCGCAAATTTCTGCTTCTGTACATCGACCGTGTCACGGAAGCCGGGCAAATTGGCCGCATCGGATGCCAGCGAAACTATTCCGTCTCGGCGGTCTGTTGGCACTGACCAACTTGCTCCACCACTCTGGCATCATGCATTATTAACAAACATCTTTAACGACTAAAACAACAAATTACACGAAACCAGATCAAAGGAAAATATATTTACCACGATTACAGAATCGCGAGCAGCGAGAGCTAAAATATCAGCACACGACACTACTCCAGGGCATGCAGCTTCTAGCTGAGTCTTGGCATCGTCAATCACTTCATACCCTCTCAACAACAGGTTCGGTGGGGCAGTTTTCTCCGTACCGGCTCCGTCGATAAGGATCGAAGCATCACATCCATTGACAAAACAGTAAGGTTTAGGGTTATGATTTCGGATCTGGGATTCAGAAGTGTTTATATCGGCACAAGAAAGTCAGATATACAGCTTCACGAGTACTGTGGAAACGGGAGAGGGATTCAAAATCGATCAGCTACGACTTTTGGGGTTTGAGATTTGGCAAAAAGTAGAGTTGAAAGCAGCTAATAATTTCTGTAGCTACCATTATCAACTTGCGTGCATGTGAGCTCCATGTCCACGAGGAGACAAAGTCGTCGTTCAGGATTCATAATATCCATATAATTTTCTCGACAATATTAGAAAAAGATTTTTAATGTAATTTCTGGATAACAATATCCTTATAATTTTCTCATTAATAAAATCATACTTAATGATAAAAAATATAACCTCACGGTTATAAATTAATTTCATAAGATGAATGAATTATGAAGAATTTATTTTATCTTTTGAATTCTTCTACTTAGAAGCCTTTATTTTCTCTGACTAATTTTATTAAAATTTATAATAAAGTAAATATTTAAATTTATATTATTTTTTACTTTATATTTTTATCAAATAATATTATAATAATATTTTTAAAACAAATGATAAAATTTAAATTTATATAAGAATAAAACAAACAAGGACCTAACTAAAGAGGGGTGGGGAGAGACAATCGCCCCGCCCCGAAGATATTTTTGTCTTTTTATTCAAATTCTTTTAAAAATTATTTTTTATGAATTTATCCCTTTACTTTTAAACATTTATGTTTTGTCCTCCTCAACCTCAAATCCTAGTTCCGTCCCCGAAAACAAATAAATATCCATAAATAATTTTTTTAGTGAAAAATAAAATATTAATTATTTTATATTAAAATTAGACTAATTCTATTATTATAAAATGAAATGATTTACTAACTCATTCCTACGCGTTTATTGATTCAATGAAAATAATTTTAACATAATCCCCATATTATCTTTTGACAAAATCCCCATAGTAAATATTTTATCTTTTGAATGAATAAAAGTCTTCATTTATCAAAAAAAATAATAATAATTTTTTGTATATATTAAAGTTGACAAAATACTAGGCTTCACGTGAAAGTTAAACACGCTCGCCATTGCCATTTGCTAGTTGATTCTTGCATGGATAGACCAAAGCCTCCTAAATGCCAAATTGTACTACGTACAACTCATCCCATGCCGGTTCTTGTAGCCGCCATTCTTTACTTGTTGTCAATATTGACCAGTTTCTTTTGGTTTTGGACTATAAATAAACCCAGCTCTGCTCTCTCCCTCATCCACAAAATCATTAGCAAACACACACATTTCAGACACATCTTTTCCCTCACATCTTGTTTCTTACAATCCCAGTTTATTATGAACGCAACATTCTTCCTTGCAGTTGCAGTCATGTTTGCCATGGCTGCTGCATTGGCCCATGCACAGGAAACTCGAGTCGGGTTCTATGCAAGAACATGCCCTCGTGCTGAATCCATTGTCAGGTCTACGGTTCAATCCCATTTCCGTTCTAATCCCGCCATTGCACCCGGTTTGCTGAGGATGCACTTCCACGACTGTTTCGTCCAAGGATGCGACGCCTCTATTCTCATCGATGGCCCTAACACTGAGAAAACCGCCCCTCCTAACAGATTGTTGAGAGGCTATGAGGTTATCGACGATGCCAAAACTCAGCTAGAAGCTGCATGTCCAGGCGTCGTTTCATGCGCCGATATACTAACTCTCGCTGCTCGTGACTCCGTCTTTCTGGTATACAATATTTCTCCATTTTCTTAATCATATAATATGTACTACTTAAAATAGTTGTTGAATGGTTATGGGACGTCGGCTGACATGCGGATATAAAATGCAGACGAGAGGAATAAACTGGCAGGTGCCTACTGGACGCAGAGATGGGAGAGTTTCTTTGGCATCCGATACTTCCAATCTGCCTGGATTTAGAGAGTCCATTGATTCTCAGAAAGAAAAGTTTGCTGCATTTGGTCTCAACAGTCAAGATCTCGTTGCCCTTGTTGGTATGCTATTTTCCATTACTGTTCAAATGTTTTTAGTTATGGAATTTATGTTTCTCCTGGTTGGCTTAACCAGTTAACCTTTGGGGGTTGTTTTTTACCTGTTGCAGGAGGACATACCATAGGCACATCAGCTTGCCAGTTATTTAGCTACAGATTATACAACTTCACCAACGGTGGTCCAGACCCCACAATCAACCCAGCATTCGTGCCTCAATTGCAATCCCTTTGCCCACAAAACGGTGACGGCTCAAGGCGTGTTGATTTGGACGCCGGAAGTGGCAACAGGTTCGACGTGTCGTTCTTCGCCAACTTGAAGAATGGTCGGGGAATACTGGAGTCAGATCAGAAATTATGGACTGATCCCTCCACCAGAACTTTCGTGCAACGTTTCTTGGGTGAGAGAGGCATGCGGCCATTGAACTTTAACGTTGAGTTCGCAAGGTCCATGTTGAAGATGAGCAACATTGGTGTGAAGACGGGCAACGATGGTGAAATCAGAAGAATTTGCTCAGCCATAAACTGATTCATATTTCATATAGTTAAAGATGATGATGGTTGTAATGTTTACTTAATTAGCGTAAGCTGATGAGAAAGCTAATAAATTCTTTTATTTTTAAAATTATTGCAGATGATGTGCTGTAAACAAAGCTAGGATCTATATTTTCGTGTAATTGTATTATTATTAAATATTTTAATGGAATTAATATATTTAGATTTTGTCCCATCACTAGCTTTCTTGCACTTTAAGACTTTACCTTTTTAGTACAGTACTAGTTGTTAGCTTGACTTATTTGGCAAGGCTGCTTGGTCATTGTCTCTTGGCTTTTAAGCTAACAGGTTCCTGTTAACATATGTTTACAAACGTTGGCGAATAATTAACATATTTCTAAATTTATTTTATTTTATTAGGTCTTTATATTATTTTATCCGTAAATTAGGGAAGGAAAGAAAAATTTATTCGTATTAAGTCTAAATCCTACAATCTAAAAAAGAGAAAGTGTCAACCGAGAACTTTTTAAATACTTGCTTTAGAAGTTGTTGATAAAATTACGTCTATTTAAAATATACGTTAGGTTAGAGATAAAATGTTCAAGCTTACGTAGAATTCGAGTTTATCATTTACAAAATATGGACAAATTTAATAAAATTTAAAGTTTATATTTTAAGATGAAATAAATTTAGGCAATTACATATGATTAATAGCATAATGAGCAGGATCCAATCCTTAAACACTTCTACTGCCAAAGTTAGTTTATAACTTCATAACTTTGTAGGGACTAAACCAAAAAATTCCTATTTTATGGGGGCCAAAATATAATTTCAGCATTCCAGTAACATACAAGTTTGGAACTTTCAAGGGACTGAAACTGAAAATCTACCATTGGGTGGGGGCAAGCCCCTCCCTGATTAAAAATATCTCTAAAGTAAACGGGGAGTAATCCATTGGCATTATTGGGTTCTTAGATACAGAATGGCGGGAGGCCTTAAAAGGAAAGATATCAGCAGCATCAGCCAGGGCTCACACCAGAAAATCTGATGAAAGCTCTTCTTTCATGCTTTCTCGAGGTTGGTTTTAGTTTAATTCTCGTTTCATTTGATCCAATCAAGTTTCAAGCTTTCTGCATGTGAATCATAATTGCTTATTTGGTTGATAAGATAAGCAGCTGTGAAAGAAATCTTTTTTCAATTCATTGTGTTTGATCACTGTTTCGAAAGGTTAAGAACAGATTTGATTGGCTTATAGCTTTATTACATTCATATTTCCACTGTTTTTTTTACCTCAAACTGGTGGTTTTAAAGTAATTGCTCTTGAATGAGTGTTTGAATCAGTTTCCACTGCTAACTTATAAGTACTTGTTATGATATAATCAAATAGAAATCATTTTTTTCAGAAAGGTATATGCTAGATATGATATATGTTTGAGACTTACTTCGTACTTTGTACAAGCAACTTCCCCTCTGGTGTTCTTGCATGTGCTGTCGGACCGACCGATCGGCTACCGTTACTATTTCTGTTCTTTTAAGGTATGTTGAGGCCATAATAAAGTGCTAACTGCTAACGCATGCTAATGGTTATACGCAAAGTCCTTGTCCTTGACAATAGTAGGCTGAATTATCCTGTAAGTGGAGAATTGGCATTTGTTAACCTTTAATCCTTCTCGGTTGCTTGTTGCACTGCTTGGTTATATGTTGCTCTGAATTATTGCTCTCCGTGATATATTTACATTACAATGTGGAAAATTTCAGGTGTCTTCAAGAAAATACTAGCAGTCTTGTTTGTGGGGATTTTGGCATGGATTTACCAGGTGATCCGACCACCTCTGCCCAAGATATGTGGTTCTCCGAATGGTCCTCCCGTCACAGCACCGAGAATAAGGCTTAAAGATGGAAGGTATTTAGCCTACAAAGAATATGGTGTTCCGAGAATGGAGGCCAAGTATAAAATTATCTATGTGCATGGTTTCAAGTCCGGTAGGCATAATGTTGTTGTTGCAGCTACTCTATCTCCGGAAATTATTGAAGAGTTAGGGATCTACATTGTGTCTTTTGACAGACCGGGTTACGGGGAAAGTGATCCAAATCCAAAACGAACATTAAAGAGCATGGCAATGGATATTGAAGAGCTTGCTGATCGGTTAAAACTAGGATCCAAATTCTATGTAATTGGCTATTCAATGGGAGGGATGGCAATTTGGAGTTGTCTTAAATACATATCTCAAAGGTTAGCCGGAGTAGCACTATTAACTCCAGCCGTTACTTATTGGTGGCCTAATGTTCCTGCAAACGTATCAAATGAAGCCTTCAACCAGAAGTCAACACAAGACCAGTGGGTTATTCGTGTTTCTCACTACGCTACGCTTCCTGGCTCGTTTACTGGTGGAACACTCAAACACTGTTCCCTGCTTCTAGTGTTTTAGCTGGCAACTCTGATACTTTGTCCAGTCAGGACAAGGAGATTATGTCTCAAATTTCTTCAAGAAAGGATCCCACATCAGAGCAAGTTACACAGCAAGGAGAGTTTGAATCCCTTCATCGTGATCTTATAGCTTTACATGGTTCCTGGGAATTCGATCCTCTCGATCTAGGAAATCCGTTTCCGAACCATGAGGGTTCTGTACACCTTTGGCATGTGGATCGGGATAAGATTGTGCCCATTATGATAAACCGCTACATCGCTGAACAACTTCCCTGGATTCATTACCGTGAAGTCACAGGTGCAGGCCATTTCTTTCCCCTAGGTGATGGGATGTCCAATGCTATCGTAAAGGCTCTTTTAACCGGAGAAAAATAGCGAGTAATACACACTATCTCAGGTTGTTTATCTGCTCATCTCATGCCTACTTTACTCACAAATTTGTACCACATGGAGATGCTTTTCCTTTGTCTTGAGATTCGGATATTCGAGGATGTCTTGAAAACTTGTTTGTTTTAACTTTGATTATGCGTAACAAAGGATGCCGTTTTTTGTCGATGACATCGGAAAATATGGGTAAATGGGGACACTACTGTAGTTTTTCAATGTTAGGAAGGCCAAATCCAACATGAGTAGTGATAGGTTCGAGGGGTAATCAAGTCTAATGACTCTCGATCCTCCTGGTGAACCGTCCGGAACCCTAGACTGTTGGTTTCCTGTTGGAAGCAGAGGTTTCTCCTCATCGGTCACCATTGTTCTAACCGGACGTAGTAACCTTCATACATCTGGTACGCAATGTATCTCTCCTGTTACTCTTTGTTTTTTGTTCTTGTACTAACATTAGCTACGTTTTCGAGTTTTTTTAAAATGGTTTCAGCCTTGTTTATTACATTTTAATTCAAGTCATTGTTTTTTTTTAATTAAAAGGTTGTCTTATTAGATGCAGCCTTGATCAATCCAACAATCCATTTTACTATTATAAAAACTATATTAAAATGTAAAATTTTTACATAGATATTATTTATAATATCCCACAAGAAGCAGGTTTGATTCTCTCGGAAAATCCGATAACTGGTGTCGGAATATATATATACACACACATTCCTTGTACAGATTCTCAGCAATACAGTCCAAAGGAAAAATATTAAGACAGTCCTTGTTTTTGCCATCTTCAACTCAGAACAGTGAGCTGGAGAATATTTTGATGTTTATGAAGCAGAACCAGATGCATTAAGTTTCCACCTGTTGGCATTCATTACAACAGAACCAAACTCAGTTTTCACTCGGTACTGAGTTATGGGATTGCTCCATCGTTTCCCCAAATGTCTTCTTCTCGTCACCCTTTTTTCGCTGTACAACGGATCAGTTGCTCAGTACAAAGAGGAAAGGGATGCTCTGTATGCTCTCAAGCACAAGTTCGATAACCCATTCGTAAATGGTAATTGGACTGGTCTTCATTGCTACAAGAACACCTCTTTCTGGGATGGAATTCGGTGCATAAAAGGTCGTGTCACTGCGGTAATATTGGAAAGCAGAGGCTTATCCGGGACTGTACCCGGCGACCCATTCGTTTCGCTTTCTGAATTGATTACTCTCAGCTTCAAGAACAACTTTTTGTCGGGGAATATAATGGATTTCTCTTCCAATCCGAAGTTGAAAGACATTGATCGGTCGAAAAACATGTTTGATGGTCCGATCCCGCGATCGCTTCTCGGTCTCGAGTTCTTACAATCATTGCAGCTTCAAGATAATCAATTGACAGGTCCAATCCCGGAATTCTTCCAAAAGAGCTTAACTGTATTCAATGTCTCCAACAACAAAATCATCTGTCCGAGAACCAACACCCTGAAAACATTCAGCACTGCATCATACTCCAACAATGACCCCATTGTGTGTGATTCATCAAATTCCGATGTCAGTTCTTTTAGTGAAAATCAAACAGCATCATCAGCGGACTCCAAAACGAAATTTATCGCCACCATCTTAATAGTTGTCGACATTATTGGTCTGATTACCGTGATTTTGCTCTTTATTTTTTATTGTAACAAGTCCAGGAAGTTCAAGAAGCTGATCGAACGACACCGTCTCGAGGAGAAAGACGAGATTTTGGAGATGGGAGGGGTGAGTTATAATTACAAGGAAAGCAGAGAAGAAAACATTACTCATGTTCATGAAGAAGTGAGTACATTTGTTGCAAACGATGAAAGGAAGGGGAATCTGATATTCATGGGAGACGATGAAGCTGCGTTCGACTTGAACGATCTGCTGAGGGCATCCGCTGAAGGGTTAGGCAAAGGGCTTTTCGGAAATAGTTATAAAGCTAAGTTGGACGGCAGAACGACCATCGTCCTGAAACGCCTACGGGTTATGAAACCGTTGAGCGACGACGAGTTTGCAAAGCTGATACGCGTAATTGCAGATCAAAAGCATCCCAATTTGCTCCCTCTGCTTGCTTACTACTACACCAATCGTCTACAGAATTGCCAAGAATGGGAACCTCTTCAATCGTCTTCATGGTGAGATTATGAGATTAAAAACTGTCCGTTTTACGATCTATGTTCGTTATATTTTAATTTGCTATATGTTTATGTACATTGTAGGAGGAAGAGGTACTAGGGACCGGGTTCCGTTGAGATGGAACTTGAGATTAACCATTGCTCAAGGGGTGGCTCGAGCAATGGAATATCTTCATCTCAATGCCAACTTCACCAAATGCCTTGTTCCTCATGGAAACCTGAAACTGTCCAATGTTCTCCTTGACGAAAACGACACTGTCCTCGTCTCCGATTATGGTCTCACTTCCCTCATAGCGGTTCAGATTGCAGCGCAACGGCTGGTCGCCTATAAGTCACCGGAATACCAGAACTCGAAGCGAGTTTGGATGAAGTCCGACGTGTGGAGTTTCGGCTGCCTTCTTTTGGAACTACTAACAGGAAGGCTCTCGGCTCACTCAGCTCCACCAGGGATCAATGGTGTTGATCTCAGCAGTTGGATTCATCGAGCTGTTCGAGAAGAATGGACAGCAGAGATATTCGATATGGAGATATCCGTGCAGAAAAGTGCAGCTCGTGGAATGCTGAAGCTGCTGCAGGTTGCCATTCGTTGTTGCGAAAAGGTGCCGGAGAAACGACCGGAGATGACGGAAATTGTGAGGGAGATAGACAGCATCAAGGCTTTTGATTCAGATGAATCAGAGGAATTATCAATGGATCAGTCACCGACAGATGAGTCTTTCTCAGCTAATGCATCAACAGTACTTGTGGTCGGCGATGGACGAAGCTGGTAGGATTTTGAAACTCCAGGAGCTTCAAAATCTGCAAGAAACCATTATATTCACTTCTTGGAATCGACTCCTTCCATAGTAAACTCCATTGAATTGGATTTAAGAAACAAATCATTTCCATTCATTTCTTTTTCTTCGTTAAAATAGTATAATTTAAATTCGAATCCGATCCAATAATTCATATCAAAATTATATTAACAATGGTATCACGACGTTTAATGGTAATATACACCGTTTTGAATTTAACAATATTTCATTTCTTTCAAATGTAATGAAGATTTTAGGACAAAATCTTAGTATCAATTCCATTGAAATTTATAATGCTACGATGTAAAAAAAAAATATATATATATATATATATATATATATATAATGGTACAATTATACAAATATTTATCTTATTTTGTTTTTCAAATATCTTTAACGTCATTTAAATACATTAAAAAATATTACAATAATTTTAAAAACAAATGTGCTTTAAGAATTTATTAGCTAACGGTAACTAAAAGAAAACAATCATACTTTACACTGTGATTAAATGATGCAAGCCCGAATTATAAGTAAATAAAACGGGGTGTTTTATGTTGTTAGACTTAAGGAAATTTACGTCGTTTTAACTTTAGAATTGTATTTAAGTATGAGAATATTTTAGGGTTGGTTATCTGACATTTTGGAATGAAATTCTCCTTGTCTTTCCCTCTATAATTCTCTTCTTCTTCTGCCTTTAATCTATCTGTTTTCTTCCCCAATCAAATATTCTATTTCATTTTATTTGTATTGCATCATTACATTAGTTTATGGCTGAGCAAATTCTTCTGATTTCACCATTGGTGTCCGTCTTCACACCAATGTTGCTCATCTTCAACATGGACCTTGCGAACTCAACGTTAGAGTTCAATGGCCGCATGCCTCTCTCGCCCAAGAAACGCTGCACGAAACTTCTGGTGGAGGGATCAGTCCATAATTTCTGATCTGACTCCAGTATTCCCCGGCCATTCTTCAAGTTGGCGAAGAACGATACGTCGAACCTGTTGCCACTTCCGGTGTCCAAATCAACACGCCGTGAACCGTCACCGTTTTTTGGGCAAAGGGCTTGCAGTTGAGGCACGAATACCGGGTTGATTGTGGGATCTAGACCAGTACCGTTGGTGAAGTTGTACAATCTTTAGCTAAAAAACTGGCAAGCTGATGTCCCTATGGTATGTCCTCCTGCAACAGGTAAAAAACAACCCCAATGGTTAAGCCAACCAGGAGAAACATAAATTCCATAACTAAAAACATTAATTTGAACACTAATGGAAAATAGCATACCAACAAGGGCAACGAGATCTTGAGTGTTGAGACCAAATGCAGCAAACTTTTGCTTCTGAGAATCAATGGATTCTGTAAATCCAGGCAGATTGGAAGTATCGGATGCCAATGAAACTCTTCCGTCTCTACGTCCTGTAGGCACCTGCCAGTTTATTCCTCTCGTCTGCATTTTATATCCGCATGTCAGCCGACGTCCCATTCAACTACTGTTTTAAGTAGTACATATTATATGATAAAGAAAATGGAGAACTGTTGTTTACCAGAAAGACGGAATCACGAGCAGCAAGAGTTAGTATATCGGCGCAGGAGACGACGCCTGGGCATGCAGCTTCTAGCTGAGTTTTGGCATCATCGATAACCTCATAACCTCTCAAGAATCTGTTAGGAAGGGCGGTTTTCTCGGTGTTAGGACCATTGATGAGAATAGAAGCGTCACATCTTTGGACGAAACAATCGTGGAAGTGCATCCTCAACAAATCGGGTGCAATGACGGGATTAGAACGTAAATGGGATTGAACCGTAGACCTGACAATGGATTCAACACGAGGGCATGTTCGTCTATAGAACCCGACTCGAATTCCCTTAGCCTGAGCCAAAGCAGCAGCCATGGCAAACATGACTACAACTGCAAGGAATATTAGAGGTTTGATAATTGTATCATGTGCATGGCATACATGTGCATTAAATGCAGGCTCATGTACTTCAGTCTTTCCATGCATACGTGGAAGTAAGGTTGTTAGATTAACTGTTTTGATTCCAAATTGTTTTCAGATTATTGAGCAGTTATGAGCTCTTTCTTGTGTATAAAAGAAAGCCAACTTCTTCTTTTGTAAAGTACAATTGATTCAATACAAATCTTCTTTCTTTATTCTTTCAATCTCTGTTATCTTGATATGGTATTAGAGCAATTGATTGTTTTTTGTGTTCAATCTCTATTATCTTGATATGGTATCAGATCGATCTTCTTTTGTCAATTGATTGATTTAATACATGTGCATTTAATGCAGGCTCATGTACAATTGATTGTTTCTTGTGTACAATTATTTTTAGAATGTTGGTTTCATTTTGAAGCAGAGTTCGTAAACTTGGATTGTAAGAAATGAGAGTTGAAAGAAGAAGATAAATGTGTCTCAAATGACTATATTTGCTTCTGATTTTGTGTGGAATGGAGGGGAGCAGAGCTGTGCTTATTTATAGTCCATAAACAAATCAAATCCGATCAACATTGTGCTTAAGAACAAGTAAATAAAACTGTCAATGGCATTAAATAGGAAAAAGAAAGATTCTATTCCATGTAAATATAATAATGGAGCAACGATTGAGCTTGGAAGCTGCAAATTGCAATGGCGAACGTGTTTTGGTTGCACATGTAGACTCGGTATTTTTTAAAAAAAATATATTTACTTTTATATATTTATTTTTAACTTATAATGATTAAACCATCCTTAAATCAATCCTTAAATTAATAAAATAATTATATTTGTACATTTTAATTTACAATCTTTCAAATATCACAATAATCTGTCAATAATCTCTATAACATATAGTTAAAAGTTCTAGGTTGTACTCTCTTTTATCTCTTAATTTGTGAGTTTAATATCATTATTCAAACTGAAACACAAATTTATGTATTAAATTTATTTTATTAAACTAATAATTTTATATAATTATTCATATCCAACTTATTTATTTAAATATTATAGAAAATATTACAAGATGATTTTTTTTATTTTATTTATAACTTTAAAACTCATGAATTTAATATTTCTTTTCTTACTGATTCGGAGAAGTGTTCTCAATCATTTTTTTAAATATAGATATAGACGGACGGCTTAATTTAAGTGACAACTGACCAACTCCAAACAGCTAACCATTGGCTTGCGTGATAAATGTATTCATGTGTAAGACTAAATCAAATTTAGTCATCGAAATTAATCAAACAGTACTAAATAAAATGATAAAATCAATAGAGGCACAATAAAAAAATAGACGATTTGTACCTAAAAATATTAGAGTCCGTAATGAAAATGAACTGTTTATGGAGTAATATTTAAAATCTAAACGGTTGTTTTTATGTCGTTTTTTATCGATATGGGTAAATTAAAGTTCTGTTTTTGTAAATAAGGTTTAAGGGATTAAAATTGTATAATATCAAAATTTAGAAAACAATTATCGAGTATTTTTGTTATTTTTAATTTTTTTTTGATAAAAAATTGAATTAACCTTTCAAACATAACCAAAAACAAAATCTTACTCGAATAAATAATTATTTATGTTTTTTAGATTCATTCTACGTGATATTTTGGGTTAGTTTGATTTAGAGACAAACTCAAAATTTTATATAAGGGTACAAACTATAAAAATATATATTAAAAATATAAAAAATATAAAATTACAAAAGTTTAAAAGATATAAAATTAAATTATTCAATAAAAATATATAAAATATAAAAAATTAAAATTTTTAGAAAATACCACCAATACCTTTAAGTTCATCTGATTTGATTAGTATTATTACTATTTCAATATTCAAAGTTGTGAGTTTTTAGAAACATAATATTACCACTAATAAGAACTCACCTTTTGTAGCGTCTCTCCATTATATATTTTTTAATGTTCGATCTATTTTATTTAAGTGATAGATGGAGATTCCAAATCTTATTTTACAAATACAAGCTTCTTTTTTTTAATTCTGCAAAATAAATTTTTAAAGCGAGGAAAAAACACTTCGGATTTATTAGTCGTTCCATACCTAATTTAGCATCGCAGTTCAAACAAATTATTTATCGTAAGTACTAAATAAAATAAAATTTTAGTACCATTTTAAACCTTTAAACTAGCTTCAAATACTTTTATAGGTACCAAATAATGGTTTACCGGGTAACAGTTGACAAAGACATAAAACAAAATATATTTAATGGCATCATTACTTTGAGAACAATTAAGTTGAAAGTTTTGTTTAAATTGTTCCTTACATATTCGGGAACTGGGATGACCATTACAAAGGGACTATAAAAGAAGAAGCCGAAGTAGAAGTTATGACGGATACAAACGCAACCGATACCGTGGAAGAGACGGCACCGAAGCAGGACTCGACGATGGTTGATTTCGATAACTCATTGTTAATCGAGACCTGAATGCACTTAAGCTCGTCCACCAAATTAATGATAGTCAAGATCGAAACTAATAATCTGTCGGTATAGTAAGATCGAATGTTCAAAGGAATAACTCATTCGTCGTAAATACGAGATTCAGTTTTACATGGAGTTTATATGGTTGAACCTCGTGAATGTGATTGTTACAGATCAAGCATCGCTATCAAACTCTATATAAACCAGACCTTGGATTTAACTATGAAAATCAATGGCGGATTCAAAGAGAGAACGGCTATTCACTAGCTATCTTAAGCTCCTACAAGTAATTATATGGTCATGAATTCAGTAAATCTGTCAAGAGAAGCAAATGTTGGCAATTCAGGAAGGAACTTCGGGTATCCGGTTCACACAACATCCGGAGAATTTCTTTTGTGAAGAATTCAACAACGGTACAGACAAGTACAACAATGGTAGTGGAATATATTTATTCAGGATCATGGCAGTTTCAGTACATTCTAAATTAGAAAATCCATGTTAAGTATGCCCTCTGTTCAATGTTATAATACCTTTCTTGGTCGTATGACTAAGATCCGGGGTTAGTAGTTGTTAAGGGAAGGTACTAGAGATGAGCATCGACCAAGACCCGTACAAGGCTTACCTTTAAATAACATGTGTAAGTGAAATGACTGGTTCACTTTCCATGGAACAATGAAGCATGCAACATAGGACGAATATGAGAATAATCAGGGGAAGTCGTTTAATAAGTGATTTGACTCGTGTCGGAAAGATTAATGTTCCACATGAGGAAAAAAACTTGGAACGAGAGACATTTCAGTTCTCATGATTCTTGACTTCATTAATGTTGTAACTTATCAAACTTAACTAATATTGGAACATCTTAACCAAGTTTATTCATGGGAACAATTGAAAATTATTCATTACCTGGCCAGGTATCAGAATAACGATCTATGGTCCTCACATGATCAGAAGATTGAGAACAGTTTCTCACACGTTGGAGGTTCCGTCCTCCGGTTGAGCGCTCCCTCCATCTACATTAGGGCAAGAGTAAGCTAATTGATTGGAGCACAGTTTGCCTCCAAAAAGGAAAGTGCAGATGCAAAAAGAACTTTCATCAATAAAATTTTGCTATGTCATATTGTCAGTAACTAGGCGGCATACCTTCACCACCATCAGTAGGGGCACAAGGGGACTTCCTATATCGTGTTTGTTGTTGTGTGGGCTGAAGACAAAACACAGAAAAGAACGTAATCATAAGCACGATAAGATTACTAAATAAATGTGTAAACAATGATCGACTCACATAAAGCAAAATTTGGATATAAGAAGCGAATGATTCTGTGACCCTAGAATCTAGAGTACGCCATATGAAATGCTGCTAATTATTAGCTTTATCAGCACTCTTCAAAATACAAATAATAAAAATATTGTACAAAAAAAGGTAAACTGCAGATGAACAAATCATCCTCAAACCGTGTAAAGTGTTTGAAATTACAAACAAGATGTAACAACCTAATTTTCAGGTTGACCATCCGGTATTTGGTTTTGGGTAAAATATTTAATTCAAGTATTAAATTAAAGGAAATGAGATCTTAGTAGATTAAATTTAAAGTGAGGACTGTTTTGACTAAGGATTGAAGGTTGCCGTTGTGTTTTGGATAAGGATATTTTGAACTAAAAGGTGGGAAAGAGGGAGAAAATTACATTTTTAATCCTCTCTCTCTCTCCCCCTTTTCACCCTCTTTTTCTCTAATTTTTTCTCTCTTCCTCTTCAATCTTTAAAGTCTGATCTAGAGATCTGGCCTTCCATTGTCAACACCTTCATCACCATTGTGTTCATCTCGTCAAAGACAAGTTTGCCGGTATCAACGGCACCATCATCGGAGTCACCATCATAGAGGGTGAGAGAGAAAAAGTTACAGGTTGTTGAGTTGAGGGGGTTAGAGTGCACAAAACGGAAAATCGAGGCCACCATCGTGTTCATCGGTGTCAAGAGAGTCAGAAATTTGATGGTAACAGATTTGGGCTTAAGGCCTAAATATGACATCCGAATTTAAGGTGTTACACAAGAACCACAAAATCCTCGCCACAACATGATTCTTGACACATTCATGTATCAAAACCATCATCGTCCCTTTTCTAACTCAAATATATATAAAGGAAATAAATCTAAAACCCCAATCAATGTTCTGCATGGTCTCGGTCTTCCAATTCATTTTACTAAAAGGTTCAGAAACAATTGTGCAACCCATTTGATCCAGTAGTTAAAGACCTTGAAATAATTTACACATTGCAATCCATTTTGCTCCTCTAGACATGCAAAAGTTCTGGCAATGCCGGTTCACTATTTTGAACCATAAAGAAACCTATTTGTGACCAAATTAAAGAGTCTCAATAAAGTAGATCAGAGTTGTTTTAACTTTTGACCAATTAGGAAATCCTAGAAAAGTGGAGCATATCGGTTTTAGCTTTCTTTAAACAGTCCTATCCTGCAGATGAGCAAAGAACTACCTACTCTGTTTCTCAAACTAATCATCACGATTAATAATAATTTTTAAAATACATATTCACATAAAATAATCTCCATAAATTATTCATCAAATCTGAACCAAAATATGTAGTTCAAGGGAGTCAAATCCTATAAAGAGAACATAGAATTAAACAATTTTATAAGCATTAAATTAATACCTGCAATTTGGGACGGAGGGCTTCAAGTGGTCCTTTTGGCTTATTATTAACACCTTGCTGTTAGTATCCAAAAACATAAGAAGAAATTGGAAAGTTCAGCTTAATCAGGATTCATTAGCATAACCAAAGCTATGATAACCAAAAAAGTGGTTGTTTGGAATTTGGAGAATCTTAAAAGTACCTTTCCAAGTGCCCAGTCAGCAGAGTCAAAGTAAGCACGTTCATGATCCTGACATAAAATTAGATGAAAATCAACACAAACCAAAAACTTACAACTTCCACACAGAAATCACCTTAGAAATGAGTGGTGGTTTCTTCGGCTTAATCCCGCCATATTTTTTCTTTATAGCTTCCTCCTAAATATAGACATAAAAGAATAAATAAATCAACAATATCGTAATTAGATAATCATAGATAACTAAAATGTTTAATCAAGTAACATTCCAAATGATTCAAGATAAGGACGCACCTCCTCTTGAGATGATGGAATGGATTTTTCAGGTTCCTGTCCTACTTTTTCTTGCTCCTTGTCAATCTCCATGCCTGAGCTTAGTTCCTCCGGCTTAATCCCATCATATTTTTTCTTTATAGCTTCCTCCTAAATATAGACATAAAATAATAAATAAACCAAAAATATCCTAATTAGATCATCAGATAACTAAAATGTTTAATCAATCAACATTCCACAATGATGCAAGATAATGACACACCTCCTCTTGGGATGACGGCATGGATTTTTCAGACTCACGTCCTTCTACTTGTTCTTGCTCCTTGTCAATCTCCATGCCTATGATTAGTTCCTTGCAACCACCCAACTAATAGCAGCTATGGTAGCACACACATGGTTTGCACAAAATTTCAAAAATGCTAAAACTTTGACCGATTATATAGATCACAAAAAAAAAATTCACTTATTCTCACCAAAAAGAGAAAAGGTGGTAATGTAGAATAAAAATATAAAATCTTAGTATATAAGAGGAAAAGCATCAACCAAAAGGCTATGACACAAGTATTTTCCGCTCTCAGTGAATGCATACTATACTCTCAACATGATAAAAAAAACCATTGGGCAACTATTAGTTAAAGCACTAGACTAAACGTTCATATAAGAGGAAAAACCTCTTATCAATGCATGTGTTATAAAACCAATACCAATTACACAATTGCAATAAAAAAAAAAAAAACAGATATCATATATGATGCAATTTATCATACATTTAAAAAACCACAGTAAAAAATCATTTATTGAACCATCAAAAGTAATCAATCTGAATTACAGAAATGAGATCCTTAAGCTAGAAAAGATAATTAAAAACCTCTGCACCTAACTATTAAAGTTTAGAATACATACAAAAAAGTTCGTAGCAAAATCATTAAATTAGAATCTATAAATATATAATAAAAACTAATCATTAAATATAATCAATTTGACAGAAAAGAAACCAGATCCTTAATTAAGCTAGAAAATTGAATTAATAAACATACGAAGATCCACATCGTACTGGAAATCAAATTACAATTTCCAAACATAAAAAAAAAACTAGGTGCTAGAATTTATACAAATTTTACAAATTCATAAGAACGTAAATGAGAATAAATTGTCGTTAAATTTAAAGATCTGGTGAACGGAAACGGGAAATGAGAGAGATTCGGTACCTGAATTTCTAAGCAGTCGGCTGAGATCGGAAATTCAAAGGCGAAGGTTTCTGGACTCCAATGGCGTTGGATAATTATAGAAATAAATATAAATGTAATATATTCTTTGCCTTGTTGAAATCTTTCTTTCGATGGAGTTGTTTTGTTTCCGGGAAATTACGAAAAGAGCTTGCATCTTTTAGATTCTTCCATTTTTGTCATCGTTACCTTTTCAAACGACTCGTCTGACCAGGGGTCAGCATGATCAGGTATCCAGCTAATTTGAATATAATTGATCCCGATCACAGTAATCATCTGTTTTTGAAAATTAAAATCAGTCTTGGTCCCGGTTTACAGAGTCCTAAATTTTGAGAACCGATCCCATTAGTGATGAGAACCGGTTTTAATATCTGGTACCCGGTCAATTAATTTATTTTTAAAAAAATTGAATAATTGGAGAGAAAAAAAATCAATCACCAATAATAATATTAAATAATAAAATTAGAATATTGTAAGCTTAAAATTAAAGTTTTAAAACTAGTTATGCTTATAATATTCATACATTAAGAGAAATTTTGATAAGAAAAATAAACAAAAGAAAATCAATATCGAATATTTGATATTGGTCCTGGTCCTATTGGATACCCCGGTAACGGGTCCAAAAAATCAAGATTCAATTCCGGTCCCGTTTATGACCCGAACCTAACTTTTAAATCTAGTCCCGGTTTCCCAGAATCAATACCAGATAAAATCTATCGGGTCTTACCAAATCTAAATTTGAGTAATTGGGTTTTTTTCCCCACCCTACGTCTGACTGTATAGATTTATTGATTCTCGAGTGTGTTTTGGACCCTGCAATTCTCAATATGATGTAAAAAATGTTAATTGAAATATGATATAAAATAAGAATAATCATATGAATATAATATTTTAATATTAGAATGTGCTTTTTTTTTTCTTTTTTTCTTTTTACTTTGAACAATAAAAGGTAAAATCGGTGCTAATACAAACCGTTAGTAAAATCTGTAATAGACAATACCCCCTTACCCATTTTCTACATGCACCAAACGAGTCCATTTTTTCGAGAGTAACACATAGAAGTCGGTAAGAATACAAAACCGATTTTATTGTTCATCAAATATTTTTAAAAAAAGAACAATAAAATCTATTTATATTCCCACCGGCATCCCATTTATTATTTAAAGTGACATAAATCTAAGAAGAAAATAAGTGCAATGTTTAAAAATTCTAACCAAGAATGTGTCGTAATCTTATAAACGATTAAGAAATGATGGTTCACATTTTATTTAACATATTATTTATCATCCATTTAACGGATCTTACCGTATATTCACGGTTCCTTGAGTTGCTAGCAAATACTAATAACTTACTTTCAACTCTAAAATGATCATTATTATTGATTTTACCCAAAATAAATTAATCCACATCTGACAATTAAGGCAGGTACAACACTGAGCAAAATGCCCAAATTAGAATATATCCTTTTAGGAGTTGATTATACAGGTGAGAAAACATTTTAAAAATAAGAGATCGATCTTTCAAAAATGTCAAAATACCAAAACAAAAGACGGGATAAATAAACCAGCAGGCTGCAGTCGGAGAACAAAGGAGAAGAGCCGATAAGGGACAAGGAAATGACAGCAGCAGGCTGCAGTCGGAGAACAAAGGAGAAGAGCCGATAAGGGACAAGGAAATGACAGCAGCAGGCTGCAAGGGGGGCAAAGGGATGAGACGAGGTAACGAAGGTCAGTACCAAAACGGCAATTGGTGATGAATATCGACGGCACCATGAACATCTAAGAATTTAAAATTAACACTCAACGGCCACTAGTTATAGCTTAAGAAATTGATACTATAAAAGCCAACTATATCAAGCCAAACAAAGAGCAAATCCAGAACTCACAACATTGTCGGGTCATCTAGAAAATCAGGAACGAGCAGGGAGATCCAAGAATGCCAAGAACCAGATACCAGCTGAAATCAAAGCAATACAGCTCAAGGTGTCGGCATAAAACTGCAATTGCAGCCATTCCGTTTAATCTACATGCTTAAACAGCACCGAGTGCATGCCTAAACTTTTCTGTTCTTTCATTCTTTAGGCTCGAGCACAAGGGTAGGGCCCCTATGAATAAAAATAGGACTAAGAACGAATGAATAGTGATCTGTTCTAGTTATGACTAATATCACTATAATGGAAAACGAACTCTTGAGAAAAGAAAAGAAAATTTAACCAAGCATGTGACCAGCGGCAGCATATTGAATGCATTCCAACACGGCATGTGTTAAAGCCGGCACAACCCTGCAGGAAGCACAGCAAGAGCCTGCTGCAAGCAGACAAGGCAGAGAGCAGGGCAACTGCTAAAATCATTTTCGACATGATCCAACAACACAGCAACACTCTGCTACAGTATCATACAACAAAGTTGGCACAGCCACTTCACAGGTACCGGTCAATTTTGCTACAACTCAAAACATAAAGGGATGGGGAGAGGTTAAACATGATTAATGGAATACGACAATCAAACGGTAAAACAGAAACCAGTTATTATGTTCAATTAAAGCAGATATAAGGTTGTCACTGAACATTACTTTTTTAATTTTAGCAACTGCTTCGTGTCTAATGCAAGAGATCTCGGTTAAACACAGCTTTCCAGGGGTCAAAAAATCCTGGGGTTCTTTAATACCAGCACAGCAACTAAGCCTCAACGCCAATATTTAGAAATCAGATGCTAAGATCAGAAACAAGAAAGATGGAAAACGTTCAGGAAAAGACATGACTACAATTCTTACCAATCACCATAATGCCATATCTTTCAGTTAAAAATAGTTTAACAACCAGTCCCTGAAATCTCCATACTTCTATAACTCAGCATCACAATCACGAACACTCGTCAATAGATAAAAACAGCACCAACAGCAACATCGACATCATGTCCATTTGTTCAACTCACTCTTTCCCCCCGAACATTGCTATAGAAGCCAACAGACAGTTTAAGATGAATCAGAGCTTTTAGAAATAATAATAACTTTTAAAAGAAGCATTTCAAAATGGACCCCCCCCCCCCTAATTAATCAGAAAGACAAATATCAAGCAAAATCAAAGCCAGATAAAAATCTTAAGGTAGAGGAAGCAAACTATGATAACAGAGTAGCATCACAGAATCTTTGATGGGTATTGAAGCATCAAGCTACAAACAACATAAAGTCAGATACCATGACACAACTTACATAATGGAGACAAAAGGTTCAGGACAGAAAATTAAAACAACAAAAATGTCCTACCAATACTAGAAAACAAATGATACTTGAAAGTCCCCAACATTAACAAAATAGCAACAGGAAACATGCTACGTCAAGTCTCCAGGAATTCCAATGCCATCTGCAAAAGATCATTCCCTACAAAATACAAAAGCAAACATGTAAGAATAATTGGCTGCATGAACAAAGTTGCACAAAGAGGGAATAATAAATAAATAAATAAAAAGAGGGGGAGAGTAAAAGAGATGGGAAAAGACTCACGTCAATCTCTGAGTTTCAAGAAGACGGGCTTTGGGAATCAGTAGGATGGCCTCGTGGTGAAACACTTCGAGGACTTGGAGACCGTCCATCACGTCTGCTTCTATCAGGACTTTCACCCTTAGGGGGAGATGCCTTATGTGGGGAAGGACTCTTTTGAGGACTAGGACTGTGGTGAGCAGGAGAAGCACTGAATTACAAAAGCATCACAGTGAGTTAACGAAAGAAAATATGGGGCAATAGAAGGATCTGAACATCATGAATTGCAGAGCATAAACCTCCTTGATCGACTGCTACTTCGCCGATCATCATAACGATCTCTTCCACGGCCTTTAGAACGGACAGGACTAGCACTACGGCTCCTGCTTCGGTGCCGAGAGTATCTGTCTTTCCCACGATATCGATCACGTTCATATCTGTCATAACTTCGACTTCGACTTCTTCTATAATCCCTATCTTTGTAATGGTCATCCCTGTGCCTGAATATATTTAACACGGCAAACATCACAAATCAACTCGTATAGTTTTTGCCATCCAAACAAAGCTTAAAAGGCATTATACATCCAACAAAGGAAGTACTGGAGCTCCCTTTGAAAAATCATATCTGATAATGAAAACTAAATCCTAATATTAAATTGTTAAAGTATAAATGGAAAATAAGCCACGATAACTGCATTCAGATACTCAATGCAGGAACATGCAGATAAAAAACAAGTAATTCAGATACTCAATGTACTACCACGTAGCAGTATCGTCTTCATGCTACTACTAATCTAGATTGCTTCGATTGGTAAGGAAGAAGCATATGTGAAGAATCCCCACGCTTAACACTTCATTGGCATCTCTCACAATTAATTCAGAGATGATGACACAAGACAGAAAATGCTATTAATAATACAAAATGAAATCCTTAAAAATTGTCAAGGAAGAAAAAGAATGCATAGACTCACTTACCTTCTGCAAGGACTTCGGCTTCTTGACCTTGAAGATGATTCAATAATTCTTCCTTTTTGACTGCAAAGGAAATTACCAAAGCACATGAAACTCATTACACAGACTTGAAGGCAAATTACTAGGATTAAAAAAAATATTAAAAGGATAAGTTAATATCCACACACAAAAAAAATATAGCTTCAGGATTTAAGTAAGCATGCCAAACAAGCTTTTCAAACTTCCATGGTATATACAAATTACTTAGGAAAGTGGACATTTTCCCTGTTAAAGCAAAGCAAGAAGCCGTTTTGCCTTTGTAATATGTATTCTTAAACAAGAGCTAAATTCACATTTTCATCAAATAATTTCTTACTGCATACATCTTCTCTACATCAGGCTAGACATACGTCCCAGTGAAATACATATATAAATGAATGAACAACGACTAGCAGTCCAGCACACAACTTACATCCTCTCTGCATTAGGCCCATATTTTGCAAACTGAACAGTTATCTCCCGACCATCAACGACTCTCCCTGAAAGAACATTGAAATGTCATGACACATTGAATCAATTACCTACAAAATTAATACGATACCACACTAAATAGATATAAAAACGCAAAAAACGGGGAGTGAACGAGTTGAAGAAATGTACCATCGAGTCTATCTACAGCTTTCTGAGCCTCATCGGCATACTTATAACGCACAAATGCAAAACCTCGTGAATCGCCAGTCCTACCGTCAAGAAAACAGATATTATTATCTATATAAATTCACAGCAACCAAGAAATATATGAAAAAGAAAAAGAACCTTCGATCCTTGGGAATGAAGATGTCGACAACCTTCCCGTACTTGTCGAAGAGCGGAAACAAATCATCAGCCGTCGTGCCTAAACAGATTCAAAATCAAACCAAATCGACGATTTCAGTAACAGTGTAAACAAATTCGTATGCGGAAGAGAAATTGTTTAACGAGCGGGCGAGAGAAGAAGACTTACGGAAGGTGATGTTGAGAATGAGAAGAGAATACGTGTCGGTGATATCGGGAGGGCCTGACCTTCCGAAGTGAGACATTGTCGCGATTGAGAGGAATGAAGAGATGAGGAGCGGGGAGAAAACAATGTTTAGGGCTAGGGTTTGTTTGTGGGTTTTAAAATCAGGAATTCTTTTATAAAGAAAATCACGAAAATTAAAAGAATTGTGATTCTTCTCTTACCCAGTTAAACCAAAAATTGTTTATATGATTCTTTTACAAAAATTGTTTGTCATGAAATCAGTCTTTTGGAGAAGAAGTTTCTCAATTTTATTGGTATACTTAAATTTATAAGAATTTTATTTTTTTATTTTTTGTTATAAATGTTTGGATTGTTTAATCCAATTTTTTACTTTTTGAAAATGATGTAATTATATTTTTTTATGGATTAAATAAAAATTCAGTAGCATTTGTCAAAAAAATAATATTTAAATAAGTGTTTAAATTATATTTATAAATTTTTTTATATTTAAATTATTTTTAATTTTAAATAGATATTTAAAATTTTAATTTTGATATTTTTGAATATCTAACCATTAATATTATTATTTTTATTAAAAATATTTTTATTTTTAGAAATAATTTATTTTTAACTTAATTTTTTTTAAATAATTTTAAATCTTTAACTCAATAAGATGTTATCGTTTACTACATCATCAAATATCACTATTACTGTCGTTGAATTACTATGTTCGTTTCTCTCAATCATTCATTATCAGTAATAAATAGTGGTATGTCGATCGATTTTCTAAAATAAAAAAAAATCATGAATAAAAAATTGTCGATACACCTACCACTGATTTTCGGTGATTGAGAAAAATGGTTATGGTGATCTAACCACAATAATGAAGATCTTTGGTGAGGTAGAAAACAACATTGACGATAATTTAAATATTTTAAGTTTTGAGTTAGAGATATTTAAGATTATTTTATAAATATTTAAAATTCTTGTCTTTTTAAAAAGTTAAATTAAATAAAAAAAATTTAATAAAAATAATGATTAAATATTTAAAATGACAAATTAAAATTTTAAATATTTATTTTAAATTAAAAATAATTTAGACACTAAAAATAATCTACAAGCATAATTTGACCATTTATTTAAGTATTAAATCATTGAAAAATTAAAAATAATTTATATGTATTTTCCTTTTCCAGCTGTCGTTTTTATCTTTAAAGTTATATATCCGCCACCAACAATTTGAATTCGCCGCCAGATGTCGCTCGTTTATTGGTAAAATCTAACTTCCTCCTATTCCACAACCTGAACTTTCCTGGTCCTTTCGGCTTTCACACTGGAGAACAAACAATTTCCTCGAAAATATCTCATCTGAATGAATAAAGAGGAGAAGATAAGTTAATAAACAGTCAAAAAGAAGAAAAATATCACATCATCTCAGCAACTTTCGTGTATACTTTGCTCATCTCTAAAATTCAAAAGAACAGAAAATTCAAATCAATTGATCTGTTCTTCTTCACATGGCGGATCGAGCCTCGTTTAGTTTGGCTCCGCGATTAGGTCAGTTCTCCGCTAGTCTTTTTCACTGACGTTTTTTTTTTTAATTTCTTTTTGATTTTGATGCATGTTCTTTGTTTAGATTCGTGTACACTTTTAACGCGTTTTAACCTTAATTTGCGTGTGGTTCTGTTTTTGATCACTTATTTATTTATTTATTTCTATATTTGTACTCAGTAGTTTTCCCTTTAGAAAAATATAGTTAGGTGTAAGGTACATAGCTTGATTCTGTAATTGAGGCTGTGCGAGAGGAATTAATAAATTGATAGCAGTTAAGACTCAATTTATTCGGGAAATCTCGTGATTAGGGTTTGATTGTCCAATGGCGGAATTAGCTTTCTTCTGCTTGCATGGAGAACTGGAAAGTATTTTTCCTAGCTATAAAGTTGTTCTGAAGTAGGATCACTTCATATGTATATACTAACTCTACCAGACAAGCTTAGAAAATACAAGAATGTGCCGGTGGTAATCATTTCTGATATGTATATACCAATTGGAATTTGATGCTCAGTATTCTGCTATAAAAGCAGACAGTTAAGTTTCCATCCTCAATTATGCAAAGGAGAAAGTTTCTGCATCATGGACAGTTAGCTGTTTTATTTCAATTTATGGTACTGAGAATTCTGGAAACGGAAAATGAAAATTATGATTTATGTTTTCGTACTACTAGATGAAAATTATTCATTCCTTATCAGACCTTAAGTTCTTTGTGCAAAATATGAGTCAAGAATGGTTTCTGTCATTGAATGATAGCACAAATGAAGTTTCTTGCTAAAGTATCCCCCTCTCTCCTGGACATGTCTGAACTCTGAACTAATGAATGGAATTTGCTTTGTGTTTTTGCTAGATTCAGGGTTTTATTACTCCATTGTCATATGTTTGCTTGTGTATGTATTATGTTAATTATATTTTGTTTCCCAATTGCAGATATTGAACAGATATTATTGGAAGCCCAACATAGATGGTTGCGACCTGCTGAAATCTGTGAAATTCTTCGTAATAATCAGAAGTTTCTTATTTCAAAAGAGCCTCCAACCACACCCCCAAGTATGGACAAAAGAACGTTTTAGAGATGGATAAAATTTATGACTATTTATTTATATCTAATGGACATGTTTATATCATGATTAACAATCAATTGATAGAAGCATGCATACTAATTGTTTTGGAAGTAGATTAATCTTGTTCTGTTGTTATACTTTACATTCCTGAAAACTTTGCTTAATTTATTCATTAAGCTGAACAAAATTGTTTTAAGTATGCAAATTGATCTTATGGTTGTGAAAGATTATTTGATTCAATTATTTGATTATTTTATACCTGCCAGGTGGTTCTCTTTTTCTTTTTGATCGAAAGGTTTTAAGATACTTTAGGAAGGATGGACATAATTGGAGGAAGAAAAAAGATGGAAAAACCGTGAAGGAAGCTCATGAGAAGCTGAAGGTAAGCAATGCATCTATGGAAATTGAAATTTTCTTGTTCGTATTATAATTTTGCCAATTCAGAAATCTTTATTCAGTGGCTCATACTCCTGGATTGGAAAAGTTTCCTAAGAGTAACTTCTTTAAAGCAATTTTTAGGTTGGAAGCATTGACATGTTGCACTGTTACTATGCCCACGGAGAAGAGAATGAAAGCTTTCAAAGGCGCAGCTATTGGATGCTTGAACAGTATGGATTGATTTTTATATATACTTCTTTGCTTTGCAATTAGTTATGGGCATCCCAAGATGTCATACACCCCTAAAGTTGTATTACATTTTGCTCTATTTGTTGTTTTTCTTTTTCTACTCTGAAACTGTGCTAATGCCGGAATGCTATAAGATACTTTAATGCATCCCAGCTATGAGGGAATAAAGTAGTATCTCTGATAATAATGTTCAAAATTTTGTTTATGGCTCTGCCTGAGTGCCTGGTGAACCATGTAATACATGTTAGCTTCTTAAGAAGCCTCTACCAGTTTGTGCCGTGTAATATAAAGTAGTATCTCCGATAACAATGTTCAAAATTTTGGTGCCGTGTAATAGTTATGGCAGGGTCCATCTTATTTAGAGTTTCTACTACAATGAGTACATCATCTTCTCTTACATAGACTTATAGAGCAAGTTGAGCGCTTTTAGGACTGAAAATTTTATATCCAGCACTTTATTTGCAAGTAATGTAACATTACTATGAATTCTGTAAGCCTTCTGGGTCTATGACTTTATAGGGATTTTTTTTTGGTGAAGTATTTTGGAATTATATTATCAGTTTCTCGTCTATAACCTTTGTTAATTTTTTTGAATGATTTTGTTAATATTGTAGGGATTTGATGCATATAGTCTTTGTGCACTACTTGGAAGTCAAGGTACTCTTCTATTCAATTCCCTAAGTTTTTCCTTTTAATTTGGAGAAAGGCTAGATGATTGATTGTTTGTTTGCAAGATTTATTGTACCGTGACATACAGTTTCTAATATCCACCGTTCTTACCCTAACAACTTTAGATAAAAAATTGAACAAATGACCAGATAAGGACCAGGTTGATGGCTGTCTAGTTTCTTTGTGCCCTTAAATTCGTGTTTGTTCTTCATTAATAAAACTACTGCTGAACTGGTTTAAGGGGAGGCGGGGGAATATTTTTGTGAGGGGAGGGGAGCTGGGGTTGAACTTTAGCTATTTTGTTGTTTCTTGTTGTATTGTTCTCTGTACTAGAATTCAAACTTACTATTGCATCATAAGTGTCAACATTAATTGATTGAATATTCAGAAATGAGTGATTTTAGTTCTAATTTTTAAACTAGTTTTTCTTGCCTAGTTTTTATTTCTTTGGAAGTCTGAATTTGACTATGCCACTGTTTATGTTTTTTGAATAGTTAATTATTCCACATTACTTCAGATCCATATTGTTTTCTTTCCCTTCAGGGTAGGACAATTGGAGGCATAAGAGAGACTAGTGATGCATCAAATTCTCAGACAAGCAGTCCTTCAACTTCTAGCTATTCTGTTAGTCATACAAAAGCACCTTCAGGACATACAGATTCAGCAAGCCCTACTAGCACTTTAACATCCTTATATGAAGATGCTGATTCTGGTATTTTTTTCTGTGTTTCTGTTCAAATTCATATATTTATGCCATTATTATGTACTTGTGATCAAGTTATCAGTTTTTCTCCTCCCCCATTCATCATTCACGCAACTTCTGAATGCAATTTATATGAGATTCAATTCAGGAGATATTCACCAAGCAAGTTCTAGATTTTGTACATCCCCCCAAAATGGATATGCTACTTTGATGGGCAAGACAGATTCCGGGTTCTTGATCCATTCTTCTCCACATCATTATCCAGGTAAGCATTGTCTTTTGTGATTTTGTTTTCAGGAACATGCGTCTGTCATGCTGTGAGTGATTTTGCATGAGCTAGTTGGAAACTTGAAACTCTTACAATATGATCATGAAGGTCGGTCATCAATTCCTGTAGTGAATGAAGTTTCTCATCTTCATGGACATGGACCTGAGAATATTGATTATGGCACTTGTTTGACTGAATCTCAAAGAACTCTTTATTCACCATCTTGGGAACAAGGCTTGGAGCAATATATGCCTGCATGTGCTGCTGCATCTTCTCACATTTTAATGACTTCTGCTCAATCTGATTCTATTGGCATCAGCCTGCAACGAGAAAATATGATGGATGGCAAGTTATCAGCTGTTGAGAATGCAAGTGAGTCTGGAAACCCTCTAGAGTTGCCCAAATGGCCTATAGCCCCGTTGTCAAATTTTGAATTGCCATATGATACTAGGCCATTTGAGCAATATACTCATGATTCTCATTTATCAAATGCTTTTAAGGAGTTTACCGATCATGATGTTCTAAATGAGCTGCCTGCACATAAAACCCTTCAAATGCAACTTATCAATGCTGATTCTAGTTCCATCACTAAGACATATCCTGAGAATGATATATATTTGGATGGAAATGTCAACTATGCTTTCTCTCTGAAAAAATCATTACTTGATAGAGAAGAAAGCTTAAAGAAAGTTGACAGTTTTTCACGATGGGTTACTAAAGAACTTGGTGAAGTAGATGATCTGCAGATGCAGTCTTCGTCTGGTTTTGCCTGGAGCACTGTTGAGTGTGGAAATGTATCTGATGATTCCTCTTTGAGCCCCTCTCTCTCCCAAGACCAGCTTTTCAGCATAGTTGATTTTTCACCGAAGTGGGCTTACATAGACCTGGAAACTGAGGTATTAAAGTTTTTGTGCATCTGAAGTTTCCGAGCCTCTAGAAAGTTGAAGATTTAATTAGTACTTGCGTATTCACTTAGCCTTTTCTATATCCAGACTGAAAAATAGATTTATGACATGTTTTATTGATGCAATATATGCTACGTTACTCGGACTTGTGTGCAAGTGTCGGACACGGGTATGTAATTGACACAAGTATGGTTAGATTTTCTAAGTTTTTTCCATATATTTGGAGGATCCTTTGAGGTCATATCCCCATATCCAAGTGTCAGACACAGGTACTTTATGAAAAATGAATAGTCTGAGCAACATAGTATATATATTGCTGCAATTATTTTCAAGGTCATGCAACTGCCCCTTCCTCCCATTTGTCTATTCAGTTTTTGATTTCTTGTGACAGATGTCAAGTTAGAAAAAGTGGGCTTTTCCCTTCTCATTTCTGTGTCATGAAACAGGTGTTGATTATTGGAACCTTTTTGAAGAGTCGTGAAGAAGTATCAAAATATAGCTGGTCATGTATGTTCGGGGAAGTGGAGGTTCCAGCTGAGGTTATTGCTGATGGTATTCTTTCTGCTCATGCGCCACCTCATAATGTTGGGCCAGTCCCATTTTATATTACATGTTCCAACAGGTTAGCTAGTAGTGAAGTCCGAGAATTTGACTACCGAGCTGGGTTCACTAAAGACATAAATGTTTTTGATATCTATGGTGTTGCTTCAAGAGAAATGCTGTTACGGTTTGAGATGCTACTTTCTCTGAAATCTTTCTGCCCTCCTAGTCATCATTTTGAAGACGATGTGGAGAAACGAGAGTTAATTATTAAAATCATATCAATGAAAGAGGAAGAGGAATGCTACCAGATTGTAGATCCCACATCTGATCAGGATTTGTCTGAATATAAAGAAAAGGACTGCCTCCTTCAGAAACTGATGAAAGAGAAGTTGTACTCATGGCTTCTTCACAAAATAATGGAAGATGGTAAAGGGCCAAATATATTAGACGAGAAGGGGCAAGGTGTTCTACACTTGGCATCTGCTCTTGGTTATGACTGGGCAATAAAACCTATTGTTACTGCTGGAGTGAGCATAAATTTTCGTGATGTGAATGGATGGACTGCTCTTCATTGGGCTGCTTTTTGTGGCAAGTAAAGATCCCCAACTTACTCTTGTTTGTGTTATATTCTGGCACAGAGCCTTTAATTTACATGCTGACAAAATTCTGACTGAATTAGCATTAATCTGATTATGTACTCTTTGGCTATGAAATTCTTTGAATAACATCTCGGGCTTTGTTGCGTAAGTTAACAGGGCTATGAATTATGATAAATTAAATGCCATATTAGAAGCTGAACGTGTAGTTTTTTTTGTTGTGTGTGTTCAATTATTTTTATTTTGCAAATCTCAGAGAGCAGACAGTTGCAATACTAGTCTACCTGGGAGCAGCTCCTGGTGCTCTTGCGGATCCATCGCCAGAATTTCCTTTGGGAAGAACTCCTGCTGACTTGGCTTCTGGTAATGGACACAAAGGAATCTCTGGTTTCCTTGCAGAATCTTCCTTGACCAGTTACCTTTCTTCTCTCACAATGAATGATCAAAAGGAAGCTGTACAATCAGTTTCAGATCGAATAGCAACTTCTCTAAATGATAGTTATGTGCAAGACATGTCATTGAAGGACTCTATCACTGCTGTATGTAATGCCACACAAGCTGCTGATCGTATACATCAAATGTTCAGGATGCAATCCTTCCAGTGGAAACAGTTGCGTGAGTCTGGTGATGGTGTGTATGATGAACATGCCATTTCACTTCTAGCTACTAAGGCACGAAGGTCATTGCAAAGTGATGGGATAGTTAATGCTGCTGCAACACAAATCCAGAAAAAGTTCCGAGGTTGGAAGAAAAGAAAAGAATTCTTGTTGATCCGGCAAAGAATTGTCAAAATTCAGGTTCATTGCTGCATTTTTCTTTGCTGGGAAGAATTTTTTTCATCATAGCCGTGAAATTTAACAGTTCAATTTCTGTTGATCTATCATGTATCTCCTTATGAAAACTTGAATTTATTGATATTTAATTTTATGGTGTGAAGGCCCATGTTAGAGGACACCAGGTGAGGAAACAATATAGAACAATCATCTGGTCTGTGGGAATTCTAGAGAAAGTTATTTTACGGTGGAGGCGTAAAGGGAGTGGTTTGCGAGGATTTCGACGAGATGCAATTACCAAGGCTCCTGAGCCACAGAGCATGCCCCCGGAAGAGGACGATTATGATTTTCTTAAGGAGGGAAGAAAACAAACTGAAGAAAGGCTGCAGAAGGCACTTACTAGGGTAAAGTCCATGGCTCAGAATCCTGAAGGACGAGGTCAATATCGTAGGCTGCTGACATTGGTTCAAGGCATTCAAGAAAATCAGGTATATGTCTTTTCATTCGACATAAATTTCTAGTTTATAGCCCTAACAAGTCGATCTGAAGATAGTTCTTTGCACCCTGAACTTGCCTTGTTCCTGTCGGATTCCAGGCAAACTTTTGCTTGATTATTAAGAGATTTCGTTGTTTGGATTGTGAATGTGTATATAAATGACTGATTTGTTTCGAGTTACACCTCTACAGGCTTGCAACATGGTTCTGAACAGTACAGAAGAAGTGGCTAATGGTGATGAAGACCTTCTCGACGTCGATGCTCTTTTGGATGACGACACTTTCATGTCTTTTGCATTTGAATAACCTCCCAGGACGTCCAACCTTGTACTGTACATAGACCGGCAACTCTGTTGCAGCATTTTGGAAGGTGTCTAACTTTATTCTGTCTGTAAATGTAATACCCAACTCTTTTAGGTTCTAATGTATAACTCAAAACTCTGCTTGTTTTTAGGTGATATAAAAGAGCAGACCATATTTATTTTCCGGAGTACCGTGTAAAATCCATTGAGAAGATAGGCGATCGAAGGTTTACAATATGACCGGGGCTGGCTAACTGTGGGTTCTGATATTTCGTAGAATATAAACATATATCGATTCTTTATGTTTACTTTGTCCGATTGTATCAGAGCCTTCACCCTCTTAAACCAGTTCAGTAAATTTACAACTGAATTAATTTACCACTTTTGAATTTAATGGATTTATGTTGAGAAAAATAAGGAAAAGGTGGACTGGAATGAATGAATATACATGAGATTTGAGAATGTTTCAGGTCCCTGTGACAGTAAAGTTAGACTATGGATTATAAGCATATACAGAGGGTTCATGAACAGTTCGATTTCAGTTTCAGTCCATCTACCGAACTAAATGGACCAAATAAATGATCTCGAACAAGATTCGAGCAGGCTGCTCACATTTTTTCTGGAGCAGTTCATCTTTGGTGTTGTAGGTACAATACAAGTGCATTCAGCTCTTCACCTTATTTGGTGGTATTGTACAGAGATGCGTTTTGGGGGCAATTTTCGAAGAATGAACAGCACCCAAGCTGATGGAAGAATTTCTACCAACTGTTGCACCACAAAAATAGGAAATGAGGGTAAGAACTCTTTGATAAGACGATGTCGATGATCAAGTCTTTAAGCAAGTAAACCGATGTGACCGGAAAACCATCTAACTTGTAGCATGATGAAGGGAGTATTCTAACACTACAAAATCAAATGTACCATGTAATAAATAAGGTTTAGGATCGGATGATCTAGAACATCGAGCTCGGCTTTTGTGTCGAAGGCCGAGATTGTCAACTGCAAAAGAACAATATTCGTTAGGTGACTCTATATATAGTTAAAGATTAATGTATTATTGTCTTATAAATAAGGCTCACCACAATGCATCTTATCAAGAAACAAGTACAGCAGATTCCAGTTACAAAGCCAACCTGACGCAGAAATAAGACATTGTTATATTGCTAACTTTCTTCGCATGCTGCTAAAAGAAAAACTAGTCAAAAACACCATTGTAACTTGTAAGAGGAAAACCACGGTGTAAACATTTTCGATGCAAATTACCATACCTTGAACAACTTCTTATGGCGACCTTTCGATTCGATAGGGAACCGTCTCAACATGAAGAACAATCTCCCACCATATATCATGAACCCCAATGCAGCAAAGAATGATATAACTGGCAAAGCAAAATGAAAAGACTAGGTACGTTCATTAATTAACTGAGCTGATAAAAATCCGCCGGTGGGGTGGGGTGGGCTTACCCGAAACGAAGAGTTTACTAATTTCCACGGTAAGATAGCTGTCGCTTAATCTTACCGAAATCCATAGGCATGCCTGGTAGCAGGGGAAACAAGTAGGCAACTTAGATGAATTTTATTAAGTAAAATAAAAAGAAATTCAATTCCTTCTTAGGTGTAGTTAATAGCTGATGAGTTATTACATTGAGCCTTTTACCTGAGCAAAGTATATAAGTCCGTTGATGCTATAGTATGCTGGCCGAAGTTTATTAACGGGAAGACTTCTTGCCTAAACAATCAAAAGGAAAAGAATGATTCCATAAGCATCAATTCATACGGTGGTGCTGTATATTTATGTCAAGGGACTTTGTAGACAGGGATGGTTGTCTACCTGGTGATATATCTCTGCCCAGAAAAGGACAAGCAATGTATATGTCGAGAAAAACAGAAGACCGGGAAGATCCAGAAGCACCAGTTCAAGTGCCTGTATCATGGATGTTATCTTAGGGTCATGAAGCGAGAATGATGTACTGTGAGTCTGTGACCTCAAGACATTGATGATATACCAACTATTGACTCAGTTGATCAGAAATAACAAACGGAGAGGTTGATTCCCGAAGAGATAACATGTAACAAAAAGATGGAGCAAATCATAAAGTTACGGTTGCAAACTATTTCGTTCGCAACTATCCTAAAGCAGTTCGATATGAACCTTTGGACATGCACGCATGCACACACACACATTCACTTGTGTACTTCCAAACTTTACAGCCAAATGGTCATTGTTATATGTGTACAACATGACATTCACCCGTTTGTTTTCTTATGTTGCCGCCAGAAACCG
Source organism: Abelmoschus esculentus (assembly GCA_035048815.1). Classification (NCBI taxonomy): domain Eukaryota; kingdom Viridiplantae; phylum Streptophyta; class Magnoliopsida; order Malvales; family Malvaceae; genus Abelmoschus; species Abelmoschus esculentus. The sequence goes on along the minus strand of JAUCBN010000031.1, from coordinate 963,220 downwards.
AACATGAGTCCCAGAATGAAAAGGAGCTAATATAGGTGAACCAAATACTCTTTCAACATATGTGTACAATGACTCTAAAGTTCTAAACCATGTTCCGTACCTTGGATTTAATGAGGAACACACTCTTGTAGAAACCAAATACAACAGCCCTCACTGTTAAAATGCAGAAGAAATTTATTAGCACAAGTTATATAAGACAGCTGCTGGCAAAGCTATGGCAGGAAATACACAACCCTTACATCCATTCACAATAAAGTTCATCAAGTGGAAAACTTTTTGTGTTGTCCACCCAAACTCTGGCACTCTCAATTGAATACGACACAGTTGTACCTAAAAATTGAAGCATTAATGTCATTAGAAAGCATTATCTTTGTATTGTGCACTCATTAATTAGGACAGAAAACATGAAAGTCGAGCGAAGATAGCAGTGTCGAGATTCACATGAATCTCGCTCACTATCATATTATAGACTCAACCATGACAGCAATCTGTGATATTACTATTGCCAAGAACAACATAAGACTAACACTACAGTCCCTTGGACTTGGAGTTCTTGAATCCCTCTTCCGGTTTGTTCGGAATACATTTTCACTAAAATATCCTGCACTTCATGAAACTACAAAATACAAATATATGAAAAAAAAATTCGAGTATAAACGTATAGAATGCATATCCATACATTCTTGAAGTACCTGAAGGGAAAAAAGTGGGAAAACATTTTCAGGGTGTGCAAATATGCAATGAGCATTCTTGAAGCAACATAAAAATGGTATCTAAATCCGATCACAAGAATCAGTGAATCACCAATAAAAACAATTATAATTCAATAACAACTTATGAATACAAATCACTATTTTCATCAAGGAATCAGAGAAAGAAAATCCTAATTTGATTGTGAAAGGAAATTGCAATCGAAGATTCAAGCTTACATATCATTACATGCATGCATGATGGAAGAAATAAACTCCATCAATGGCTTTTCAAAGTTTCATTTTAAATCACATTATTTCACAGAAAAGTGAGAAATTACCAGGGCAACAATGGAAACAATAGCATATGAAGCTGATAAGAAATAGAAAATGAATCTCTGCCATTCCTCAGACTCATCAATCTCACCCCACCAATCAAACATCATTCCTCCACCTTTCAACATTGTTTCCTCAGTTAAAACAAGACCCTTTACTCTCACCATTTTGAACCCTGCAAACAATGAAATCGTATGAAGAAAAAAAATAATAATAACAAATGAAAAGATCAAAACGAGAGAAGAAAACCCATGGGAAAAGTTTATACAGAATAATAAAGAGAGATGGAGAAAATGTGGGGACACGTGGAGAGAAACAATGGGAAAGAAGACACAGAGAGAAATAATGGAGGAAAGCAACGTGTGGGGGGGAAAAGGAAAGTTTTTTCTAAGGGACGAAACATAGTTGGTGGGATATTCGTTGATTTCGCAACGGACAATGCTTTGGTTATGGCAACAACTTATGAAACTGTGATTAAATCGATGCAGAAAGCTAGCCAGTTACCGCTGTTTTCAAGCTTGGCTTGGCTTTTTATGCTATCATTTTTGCTTAGAAGTTTCGTTTTTTTTTTCTTTGACTCAGTGAGCAATGGCAGCCATGGCCATAAGGTGAGACTTAGCCTGCCTGATCATCATAATAACCTCTGGAATGAAATGAATAGCCAAAACCATATTTGTTGAAATGACGTGTTTTATAAATTATTTATTCATCTAAGATAAAACTACAATAATCAATGAAATAGCCAAAACCATATTTGTTGAAATGACGTGTTTTATAAATTATTTATTCATCTAAGATAAAACTACAATAATCAATGAAATATAATAATATAAAAAATAAGTAATTTTTAAGTCCGAATCTGCCATCCAAATTATGTTTTTAAAATTTTAATTACATAAAATATAATTTATATATTTAAAAGTGTTACCTTTCTTAGTATACAGTAAACAAATAAGAAAAAAAGCCAAACCCAGGCATAGAGAAAAGTCAATAAGGGCAAGCTCTTGCCTTTTTCCTCCGTATTTATTTTCTTTCTCCTTTGCCCCTCCAAAGACTTTCATTTCTCAGTCACTGTAGTATTCAAAGCTTTTGTCTTTATTTTTCTCTATTGCGAACAGAGGAAATAGTCAACAACCGAGGGAATTCAAGTCTTGTGCAAGCTGTGTGGTTTGTTTGTTCTTTTTCCTCTTGGGAATTTGGGTGTTTTGGTGGATCGGTAAGGGAAATTCAAAGCTACCCATTTCATGATTTTGTATCGGTTTTCTGTTTGTAGGAATTGTAGGGGTTTTGCCTGTTTTGATGATCAAGACTTTTTTTATATGTATTTCTTCGTTTGATTATGCAGGTTGAGGAATTCTGGGGAAAATTTTGTTTTCTTTTAGATGTTGAGTTATAGCTGAAGAAGGTGAGAAATCTGGAGAGGGGTTGAATTTTATGGATAATCTATGTTGCTTCAACTCTGTATATTCCCAGGTCAGCTTATATTCAGTTCAGTCCTTTCAATTTATGTTGTTTCGTCATATGCTTATATATGATTGAACATCTTTGGTCTATGATTTTGATTAGATTTTGTAGAGGTATGATCTAGTTTAGTTGTAGCTTTGAGTTTGACTTTATGCCAGATTCTTTGTTTCTTTGCTTTGAGTGCGTACACAGTTGTAGCTAGGATCAAACATCCGGAGGCACTATTAAGCCCTTAAATCTAAAAATTGGGAGGGGCAAAGACCTTATTTGATTAATATTTAAACTAAAAAGGACCTCAAATGCTATTATTCAAAAAAATTTGGGAGGGGCTCTTATACTTTGTTCCATCCTTAAGTGCATATGCTGTTGTAGCTTAGTACAAAGCTTTTTTGGAGTGAAAAAAGAAGAAATGAAACAGGAAAGAGAATAAGCTTTTTGAGGGTTTCAAATGCAAATTTCTTTATTACAGAAAATCTATGGAATATGGAAATATTTGGCTTTAGATGATTGTAGTGCATTGGAATAATGAAATTGAGCTTGGGGCGTTTTCTTCTTCACATTGTTCCAATAAAACAGGAAAGTTTTTCTTGGTGAGAATACTAAAGAAATAAGCTTGAAACAGCTCTGCTGCATTTTCTTGTAGTTTTTTCATTTGTTATGATGCTGTAATATGCAAAATACGGAAGATATATGGTACCATACTGTTTAGTCTTCATTTGTATTCCTTTTATGTTTGAGTTAGAGACATTGGAGAACATTACCAGCTTTGTGTTTGTATTCGGCAAATACTGTTGCATTATTTATTCGATTATGAATTTGATGTCGGTCTCACAAAAACTGGTTCTTGTGAAAATTCACTGATATGGTTTGTTGGTATTAGAAAGATGAAAACTTGGTTGCAGCTTTTTCTTCTACTCCTTTGCTCTTTCAAATTGTTTTTGGCTGCAACTAGATTGTAATTGTCTGAAATAATTGATAAAGTGTTCTTATCAAATTATGTTTCTGTTTTTTTTTCAAACTCCATTTAATGCGGAATATAGTAAAAGATTATTTTTTATCGTTTAGGTTGTTGGAGGACGTTCTTCATGTAGCTCTGGAAAGGGTAGAAGCCATCAGGGCCCTGTCAAGTATGGCTTCACCCTAGCCAAAGGCAAAGCAAATCATCCCATGGAGGATTATCATGTTGCAAAGTTTTCTCAGATTCGGGGACATGAACTCGGACTTTTTGCTATATATGACGGCCATTTGGGAGATAGTGTACCATCCTATCTGCAAAAGCATTTGTTTTCCAATATCTTGAAGGATGTAAGTTCTCGATTAATCTGAATATTTTGTAAGGGCTTTGGGATACCGGGGATGATAAACGGAAATGATGGTTCTGTGATTCTTATTGTTATAGCCCCAACTTTCAGGGTGTGTTTATTGGTTGTTAAACTATGTCCTTGTGTTATACAATAAATTGCAGGAGGAGTTTTGGACAGATACCGGCAGGTCTATCTCTAATGCTTATGAGAAGACAGACCAAGCAATTCTCTCACACAATCCCGACTTGGGTTGCGGGGGTTCCACTGCTGTCACTGCAATTTTGATAGATGGGCAGAAATTATGGGTTGCCAATATTGGAGATTCACGGGCAGTTCTCTCAAAGAAAGGGCAGGCAATACAGATGAGTATTGATCATGAGCCGAACACAGAGCGTGGAAGCATCGAGAACAGAGGCAGCTTCGTCTCAAACATGCCAGGTTATATTTCACAGCTCTCCCTTGCTTATGGCTGATTTTTTTCTTTTAGTAAATAAGTTCACTTTGGGGAGGCTTACATCTTTTACGGCTATCCGGGCATATGCAAATCATATGGAGAGTAGGAAGCATTTCTGATTCTCATGATATCAGTTTAGTTATTGACCCTGAATGCAATTCGATCAGATCGAAAATATTGTTGTGTCTGATAATGACTTGCTGGTATGGTTATCGATTGCTAATTTATCTTGTTGCATTCTTTCCCAGGGGATGTTGCAAGAGTCAACGGACAACTTGCTGTTTCTCGTGCTTTTGGAGACAAGAATCTTAAATCACACCTCCGATCCGATCCCGACATGAAAAGTGTTGATATTGACCTGGATACCGAACTTCTCATCCTTGCAAGTGATGGGCTATGGAAGGTGATCCATCTCTCTCTGTATGGAACCAACCATTTCTAATCTGTGGTTTATTTTGTTCTCATCTGTTGTATGAAAACTTACTCCAGGTCATGTCCAATCAAGAAGCCGTCGACATTGCGAAAAAGACCAAGGATCCACTACGAGCAGCTAAACAGCTAATGGCCGAGGCATTGAACCGAGACAGTAAAGATGACATCTCTTGCATTGTAGTCCGTTTCAAGGGTTAAACGCAAAAACGAGAATGCAACAGAAGAACTGTTCCTCAGTCGCATACGATACAGATTGATCGGTAAACACCGAGTAGCACTCATTAAAAAATGCATAATGCTGAAAGTTGTTTTAGATTTCAATATCATCAAGGTCTCCTTTTGGTTAGAAAAAAAAGAAGGTAAAAGAAGTAATAATTCATGGTTGATATATATTAACATAAATGTATGTTATGTTTTTTTTCTTTGCTCGAATTATTATCTTAAAAGCATAGCTACACCCCATGCCCGTCTTGTAAACTGAAGGTCTGTAGTTCGATCCTGCATGGCGGCATTATTTATTTTATTTACGAGAAAAGGCGTTCTTTGAAAAAAATCCGTTCACCTTTAAATTTTTTAAATATATATATATAAGTTTATTATTATTTGTTCGTCGATGGTGCAATCAATAATAGATTATAATATATTCTATTTTTCATTTTAATTTTAAAAATTTATCACATATTTAAATTTTATTAAATAATAAAAATATAATATTTATTATAATTTTTTTAAAATAACGAAATAAATATTAAATATCTATTTAATTAAATATATAATTTAAATATTTATCTATAAAAATATAGTTGGGCGCCTACTTATTGTTAGGCCTAATACAAAATAAATTATGTTATCCGCGAGAAACAAACTTGGGCCCTGGTTGATGTGGATACAGCCTGTGCTTGGACACTAAAAATGGAAAAAGAAATCTTCTTTCTCCAGTTCCCACGCCACCAAATCCCTATATTAAAATCAAACACTTCCATTGATTCCGAAGCTTGAGAGTTAAGCCCCCAAAACCCATGGAGATGGTAATGGACGTGGTGGAGAATGCGCCGTCGTCCATCTCCCCTTTGCTCCTCCGATCAATGGCGTCTTCGGCTTTCATTTACGCGGACAATTCATTCTTCAGCTTAGTTGAGAAATTCAAGCCCCTCGAAATAATTCGCTATGTTCTTGTTGCTTCTTTTCTCTTATTCCTTCGGGTGATCTCTTTTCTTTTCGTCTCCGATTCACCCCCAAAATCGCAACCCCAGTTTTCTCCGTTTAATCCCCTGAAAACCAACGATCGTTACGCGGTTGCATCCGGGGCTGATCATTCCGGGATTGCTCGGGCGCTTTCGCAGGTACTGTCGATTGTTAATGACATTCCCGTTTGTTCGAGAAAGTATGCGATTGTTCGATCTTTAGCCGAGAGACTTATAGAAGAGAACCGTAGGGAAAATAACCACGGTTTGCGTGAAGTGAACCGGGCGGTTTTGTCTTCGGCTTTTTCGAGGACGCTTTGTTATCTAGAGGCTGCTATGGTTGACTTGGGGCAAGATAGGGTTGATGCTCATGATGGAACCGGAGTTGCTTCCGTTCAGTATTTAGTGAAAAAGGTTTTGAGAGCGGTTCGATCGGTTGGGGATGGGGTTTGGGCTAGGGAAGGGTGTGGGAACGGGAGAGAGGATGTGAACCAGTCTGGGAATTCGGCGGAGAAGCTGGCAGCTGAGCTTCTTTGGTTGGCGGAGAAGATGGTTGCTTGTGGGTTTGGAGAAGAAGCTGTCGAGCGATGGGCATCGGCTTCGAATCTGGCCTCGCTTTCGCTCTTGGCTGAGCCTCGGCTTCAGGGTTCACTGGTTAAGGTTTCGGGTATGGTCCCCCCTTTTCTTCTTAGTTGAGAACATAGATTTAAATTAGGTTGCTCGGTGTTTTCGGTCAAGGTATTTTATCATAATCGTAGGATACTGGACCGGATTATTATCGATTTAAGATGGCGTTTATCTGAATGTGTTCAAAATTTCCAAAAATATTAGATTGATGTGCTTAATTTTCCGTGTAATTATTCAAATGTGCAGCGTTTTTATTCAAACAAGCAAGGAAAACGGAGCAGGCAGCCGGACAAACCGGAGAAGGCGATGAAGAGAGCCACGGGCAAACAAAGATGAAGATGCTAACGTTGTGGTTGCCGTTATTTTGCAGGGCTAGCAATGGCACCGATGTGCCCGTGCTCAGCCTGAGTGAAAGAGCTGAGCTAGAGAAGGTCTTGGAAGAGTCCATAGACACGCTAGAACACGAAGAGCAAGAGCAAGTACTCTCCCTATGGCTCCATCACTTTGTGTATTCCCCGTCCTCCGACTGGCCAAACCTCTACGCCTCGTATTCTCGGTGGTGTACAGATTCTCGCAAACTCTTGCTCCTCCATTGAAGATGTGAACCAGAAGGATGGAAGTATCGATAATCAGGTATACAACGGTTCCATGTATCCGGTTATTATTATAGTCATGATCCGAATATGTTCCCATTGGTTTTTCATGAATCAGATGAATCAAAAGCTACTGTTTATCGGTCTATGATGTTGATACATCAATGCTTCACATACTTGCATAAATACATACATACATGAACATGTTCATGTATGTATATGATTTTAGAGCAAATTTTGGTTACAAAGAGAAGTGTTTGCTGTAAACATCAAACTCAGCCGAAGACGACAGGATCGGTGTCTAGGTTCCCCCATAGCCATGAGAAATAAAAAGAAAAAAGAAAGGAGTTAAGCCATGCCCATGCATATTTAAAATAATGTTAGTAGATTTAAAACATAAAATGATCCCTAGACTCGACAAGTTCAGTTAAATCGACTGCTTCACGAAGTTTGAATCATAGAATAGCATTCCTAAACTCGATTAATTTTAAAAAAAATACTCGACTCGACTCAGTGCTCGCCCCTAATTATGAGTTTGGATGAGAGAAATAGAAAGTCACCTGTGATAAATGCATATTATTATCAAAGAGTCTCCTTACGATTCCTGATAGAGACCGAGATCGAGATTGATTAACGTTGTCGAAGGTTTCATGGATTAAATCGAACAAGTCCCCGTATGTCGGGCCAGGGAATTTCTTCAGAATCTCAACCATCACATAGGTTAAAGCACCGTTCTTCGCCCCAGCTGTGAAGGCCTGCACCAGGGTTCATGGGTTGCAAATTCACGAGACGAACTTAATTTCGTCAATTATTCATTAATATAAAACTAAATCACTTCCATTATTTAAAATGTTATTAATATTAAGATTTAAATCTAATCAAATATAATTAAAAATAATAATAATTAATGCATGACTTACATAAGTATCAGCAGCGTCTTGATCATCTACACAAGCACTAATACAAATGGCTAATCCACCATTTGTACCTTTATACACACCTGAGGGAGGACTGTTGTCTTCCCATCTTTTCCTGTAAAAGATATGATATTTTATAAGCGAATATATATTTTTTAAAATTTATTTAATAATCGGTGACGAGAATTCGATCAAAATTCGCATAAATAGTTTATATGAACATGCTTACTGTAGACTGTCGTAAACTTTGGTGAGATCTAAAATGGTTCCACTGTGACATGCATCGACGATGGCATGAAGTGTAACACCACGAGCAAGTGGACGGACAATAAGAGAATTAAGGTCATTATCTACGATCATGCCAACTTCTTTGAAATCAAGGGGACATATGGTCTCGTCGAACCCGTCGATCTCATCTCCGATATAATCATGTAATCGTGACCCGTGACCAGAGAAGTAAAACACCAATGAATCTCCCGGTTGGCAGTCTTTCACCAGCCAACGTAACGAATCTTCGATGTTCTTCTTTGACGGTATAAACCGTCGGTCCGATTCTTCTTCTGTAAAAAATCTCGATTAACTGTTGTAATAAAATCATGCAAAACATTAAATATCGATATCGTAAGAACATATTCGTACCGGTGAGAACAAGGATACACTCACTAGGGTACCCAAATTTAGTAACCAACAACTCTCTCATGTTCTTCACGTCGTTGATCGATCCTTTCAACCTCAACTCCTTCAAATTATTGTACGTGATTCCGCAAAGCACTGCCCGCTTGCTCAACCTCATCGGCGCAGAATAAGACGCCGATGGCCGGAGATTTAAGGATGGAGTTACCATACTTTGATTCATCTTACTTCTTATTTCATTCGAGATGCTTCGGAATCGGCTACGCAGCATTTGGCGCATGCCCGTTTGTTCACCGTTCGGAATCGGAAAAGAGTTGTTTCTGCATGAAGGACATTGACCTTGTGTCCTTGATTTCGCCATAAAGCTTTGCCTGCACCGAGAGCAAAGCTTGCTTCTTCCCATTTCCATGGCAGCCGACCGATGAAAAAGGAGAATGGTTTTTCAAATGTTAGGATTTGTTAAGCTCGATTTAGCATTTGGAAATGCCTTACCTTTGGTTTTTATGGGCACCAAATAATAATGAAGGTTTGCTTTATGTTCAAATCATGATTTAATCAAATTTCAACAAAATTCTTTTAAATTCGAAATGAACTAAATCATTAGATTCCATTTTATTAATTCTATTAAATGACTTAACTACCCTCTCTCTCTCTCTCTCTCTCTCATTTTATTAATTCTTAGGTATAATGTAAAAAAAATTGTAACTTTGGTTATTATTATTATTTTTCTGAAGCATTTTAATCTTTATCATTTTATTTTAAATGAAAATAATTTTTACATTGATAAAATTAATTAATTATTAATAAATAATTTAAAATAACATAATAAATTTATATGATAGTATAGGTTAATATAATAGTGTCATTAAGATTATTTAAATTTGGATATCCAACTTTTTGAGTACTCGAGATAACGAATGTCTGAGTCTTAGGATAATAGCTTGGTCGGCCCGTGCTTCTTAATCAGATACCTGCAAAATTGGGTCATTAGGTACTTGAATGTAACTATATTTATTTATTAAATATAAAAATATTTCATTAGTTTAATATAAAACACGTATTAATTAGTTTAATATATAAATATGTTATTATCATGAAATTTTTAACGGTTTAGTCATTATGTTAGTTAACAAATAAGATATTTGTCAAAAACACATAGATTAAGGGCTAAATTTATCCCAAAAAAAATAAGGGTCAAAATGATAAAAAATTATAAACGTTAAGGATTAAAATTATCTTTATACCTTTAAAAAGGTACATCAATTTAATTATTTTTCTTTCAAATCACTTATATACAATTGTTAACATCGAGTACTTCATTTGAAATCATTAATTAATCTAATACACGAATTGATAAACATTTTTAAAATACGAAAGGTGATCCAAATGTAATCTTACCTATAATTGAATGCTCTAAATATAACATTTATTAATTAGGTGACCCAAATATAACCTTACCCATAATTAAATGACTCAAACATAATTTTTAATAATTGAGTGACCTAAATATAACATTTAATGACCTCCGTTGTACTTTACCCTTTAACTTAGGTACACATTTTGATTCTTTCTAACTTAACCCCGCCTTTATACTTTATTGTTTGTTTTAACTACTTTTCTTTTATTCCCATATTTATTAATAAATAAATAAATAAATAAATAGTGGAGAACCAGATTCAATTTCATTATTTTTTCCCTCTAAGGTGGAAGAATAAATATCTTTGAGATAAGATTCGTCGTGATATGCTACATGTACAGGCAAATCAAGTTTATAAATATAAGGTTTAGGAATTTAGATTAATGTTTATAGATTTAGCGCGATTTGGAGATTTAAGATTTATGATTAAAATTTAGGATTTAAGTTTTATATGCTAGGGTTAAAGATTTAAATTTTAAATTTTATAATATAAATATAAAAAATTTAATAAAAAATTATACAATTTGTATATCTAAATATAACTCGTGTATATATATATATATGTGTGTGTGTTATATTGAGATATATAAAATATATAAAAAGTTTACACTACGACACAGGCGGCATTGGGTATGTTGTTGTGCATAATCTGCACGTCTTTTGGGCTAAATCTTGACTGGCCCAATAGTATTTATCTGATAAATACTTACTTGATCTCTCACTAAATCAATTTATAGCTAGGATTTTTTTAATATGTGTGCATTAATTTATTTAAAAATAAAAATATATGAGGATTTATAATGCATATAAATCATAAATAAATTCAATTTAATATTTTCTCAAAATTCAAAATTTTGTTTTTATATTGAAATAGATACAAACATCATCAAAGTTCGACGATGAATACGAAGATATTGATTTATTATTTTTCTAAGATATATTTTTTCAGCCAAACAATTAATATGAAGATATTCATACTCAAATGAATACATTGCTTATTTATACAGGAAAATCCAAAGGAAAATCATAGAAATATTTATGGTCCAACCTTTTTATTTTATTTTTCTCCATCGTTTCCAGTGGCGAAACATATGCACACACATAGAATGGTTGCACCGAAATTTGCTTACAAAAACAGATGTTTTTTGTAAACATCGAACTCAGCTGAAGACGACAGAACTGCTGTCTGCAAGTAGATGAAAGTGAATATTTAAGAGGACGAGTAAAATTCGATTCGAATATTAATTCAAATGAGACAAACCTGTGAGAAACTGGAATCGAAGAGTCTCCTTAAGATTCTTGAATTAGCAAGGCATCCAGATTGATTAACGTTGTCAATGGTTTCATTGATTAAATCGAACAAGTCGCCGTATGTCGGACCGGGCAATTTCTTCAGAATCTCGGACAATATGTAGGTCAGAGCTCCGTTCATCTTCCCAGAAGTGAAGGCCTGCATGCAGAACCAGTATTAAGAGAACTTAAATTCCGAAATTCGAAGACGGTAATATTAAGAGAGTCGTAAATTCCGAATACCGAATACAGACAGTAAAATGAATATATGAACTATAAAAAAAAACGTGTATTTGAAAGATTTATAGCTTACAGAGGTATCAGCAGCTGCTTGGTCATCTAGGCAAGCACTAATAGAAATGGCTAATCCACCACTTGTACGTTTCTCCACACCTGAAGGAGGACTGTTGTCTTCCCATTTTCTCCTGGAAATAAATAATAATAAGATATATTTTTGGACGTTCATATATCCTAAGACCTCCCTTATCCTTTTGGATGTGGGATTAATGCTCCTTACTTATTTTCAAGCGTGACACATGCTCATAGGATTATACTATTCTCTTTATCGGTTTAAAATAAGAATATATTCAAATAATAATAATATTGTTATAAGGAATCAACGTGATGTTTTGGGTAGTGCCCATCCCTTTCATTTTTAGAAAGAAAGAGCACATTTGCATGCACTAATTCATTGAACTTATAGAAAAGAATATGTATCAATCTCATCTTTATATCATATATATAAGAAGAAAAGATGGGGAAACTTACACTTTACTGTTATAAACTTTGTGAAGGTCAAGAATGGTGCCACTGTGACAAGCATCAACAATGGCATGAAGCGTAACGCCGCGAGTGATCGGACGGACGATGAGGGAATTGAGATCGTTATCGACGATCATGCCAGCTTCTTGGAAATCAAGGGGACATATGGTTTCGTCGAATCCATCGATCTCGTCGTTGTTAAAATCACGCACTCGTAGACCATGTCCGGAGTAAAAGAACACCAATGAATCTCCCGGTTGACAGTCTTTCACTAGCCATCGCAACGAATCCTCGATGTTCTTCCTCGTCGGTATGAATTCTCGGGTTTTTTCTTCTTCTACGATTCCGAATTAATCGACTAATAAGATTAAAAACATTAAATTAATCAAAATTATATGGGAATGATATAAGAATACCGGTAAGAACACGAATGCAGTCTTCAGGGTAGCCAAATTTAGTGATCAGCAGCTCTCTCATGTTCTTAACGTCGTTAGTGGTTCCCTTAAGCCTATACTGCTTCCAGTTATTGTAAGTGATCCCGCATAACACTGCACGCTTGTTCGATCTCGCCGTCGAATAAGACGGCGAAGTCGGAACATTCAGACTCAGGGAAGGCGATTGTGTCGCCTTCCCTCTCATTGTCTCCCTACAAAAGGTTCGCATTCGGCTGCGAAACCCTCCTTGGTAGTAACTCAATTGTTCATCGGCTGGAAGCGGGAAATAGTTGTTTCTGCAAGAAGGGCATTCGACATCCGTGCCCTTGGACCTCGATTTCGTCTTCGCCATGAATCGTTGCCGGCACCGACAGCAACCGGGCATGTTCCTTCCGATTTCCATGGCTGCCGATGAAGAAAAAGATGTTGGCTAAAAGCAAAAAAGAGTAGTGCTGTAATTCATGGAGTGTTAGGTGGCTTATATCTGGGTTTTATAAGCATCAACAATGGAGATTTACTGTAAACAAATCAATTATTTAATTTTTAATATAAGATTAAATTAAAATATTTGTAAAGGATTTACCCTTTTGTTTTACTAAATTAAATATGTAAAATAAGAGATTAACAAGGTTTTTGCCATGCTTCAGGGAATCTACGCTCAATATGAATTCACATTTCATATCCTACTTTATTTAAGTCCACCCTTTATTGCCGACAAAATTTAAGGTTTTCTTTTTTAAAAAACATAATTTTTAAGTGTCTGTAAACTTGTTCACTTCGAACTTTAAATTTTAATATATATTATTTTTACTCGAATTTATTTTTGTTTAAATTCAAATATATTTTGACAATAATTGCGTTAGTTTATATGTTTTTGAAATGATTGAATTAGTTGTGGATATATAAATATGTTATAATTATTTGAATTAATACTCAACCGACATAACTGAAAATTTAGAGACTATTTTTTTTAACTTTTCAGTTCAATTTTTATATAAAATGATAAGTTAATTGCATCACATGTTTATAAATTAAGACCTTCATTTTAAGATGAATTTTAAAAAATTTTAATGTTTTAATTTTATCTTTAAATTGGTCCATAAATTTTTAAATATTATAATTTTATTATAAAATTAACCGTTTACGCTAATAATTACTTATGTTAAAAAACTAAAACAATGATTTGAGAGTGAAACTAAAACATTTGAAAATTTGTGGATTAAATTAAATAAATTTAAAATTCATAAACCGATTTAAAATATATTATAATTTAAGGTTGTGTAGTACAATTAAGTCGGGCAAATTTTAAAAGTAACGGTGGTTGCACATAAGATCTTCTTCTGTTTCTACTTTCTAGAAGTTTGACTTTTTTTTCGTCAAATAAAACGTAGTCGTTCTTTAAGTAGGCTAATGCTATACTAATAGTGGAGAAGCTTTAATAGACTACTGGTAATGGTATATATGCTTGACGACGCGTCAAGCGGCTTTTAAGAATGAATTTATATTAAATATAAATGGAACGTACAAATAAAAATGAATTTATATTAAATTATTATAGTTTATTTTAGTCGTAAGTAATTTGATATTATTTATGATTTTATGTATGTAAAAATATTTTGTTAAAGAATTTACACATTAAAATTCAATATATAATAAGAATAAATTCAGATCGTAAAAGCCAGAAAAACTAGAAGAGAAAAAATTGTACTCCTATTTAAATTTTTGAGAATTTTGGAAATCTTTTCCTGATTTTAAGCTTCATATATACAAGAACTTTGTGCTTTCGTTTTGAACCGTTCCTTTACGCAAAGGCCAAAGCCGTAGTCGTAGCATCTTGGTTTTATATATGTTTCGCAATAAATTAAGTTGATTTGCATGATGCAGTAATCATGATAATTTCTTATAAAAAATTAGTCGATATATTATCGGTACAAACTTTAAATTATATAAATAATTCTATTTAAAATTTAAGACTTTAATTATATAAGTATTAGATTTATAATTTAAAATTTGAGATTATCAGATAAATATATTTATATAAAATAATTCCCGTCCATAGAATATTTTTCATGGAATAATACCATATATTTTGAAAATTAAAACCTTCAAACATTTATGTTACTGTATATAGTTCTTGATTGAATTTGGTATAGTAATCATTAATCAAATCACATCAACTTAAATGGTTTGAGGGCATTCAAATGCAATTAGCTCCAGTTAAGGTTGGGAGTAATAAGTACATAGCAAATAGAAAACTGGATACGAGTTAATATTTAATGCACTGATAGCGACATCATCGACTTTACTATTTTATTGTTCAAGGTATTATAGTTGTCATACCCAAAAGCAATTAAGTGCAAAACTCTAGCATAGGTGAATAATATGTCAAGATATGCCACTATCTAAGAAGATATACCACTATCTAAGAAGATATACCAAACATCACACAAGTCATACGAATAGGATCACTACTACTAGGATAATGAAAGCAAAAATAACAAAAGTAGGCTCCGGAACAGTATAATATAATATTAGTGTAATAGAAGTTACCAACATTAGGGAATTCTTGTACTCAAACTTTGTTTATGAAATGGCTTGAACAAAGGGGGTGACCACTCATAGTTGAATCACTGTACCGAGTTGCCAAGAAATTTAGATTTGCAGATTGGACACATATAACCAACTGAATCTGATTGTATTTCGGGATCAACGGCCTCCTGGTTGAACTCCGTTCCACACCATACACATAGAGTAGTAAGCTCAGGCTTGCCAGTCATATTTAACACGACCTCGGAACCAATCTGGACTGGGGAAGTGTAAGCCCCTTGTATATCTGGATTATTAGCCAACTCTACTGGAACCTCCGGCAATGAGGAAGATACATGCACACCATCAAAGCTCAAACTGATTTGCTCCGATTCAACTAGTTTCAGCTCGTCAAATTCTGTCACGCTGCCATGCCCCTCATAGATGATGCATAAACCATCTTCTCCCTGCTGTTACACAGAGAGCATAAACATTAAAGTAATTTCTTCAGTGACATAATTTCAGCCAACCATTTCTGAGATGATATAACATCTGTAAGAACTACTGGCAATGTAGCATATAAGTAAAACCTGATACAGGTTTGTATCATAATCTTGTTTTGCAAACCTTAATTCCGTTCTATGTATGTAATTTCTTTTTTCTTTCTTAATGTCAACTTTCTGAAACTACTCCTATAGAAATAAATAAGGAATCATCAAAAAGACATTTTGGTAAACAATACAACCAGATTGAGGCAGAATGCACTCCAAAAGAAAAAGATGAATGATATCATCAACAGGTCGAGAGGAATAATGATACAATAGCTCTCGTGAGCACCACAACGATCTAAAACTGTTTGCACCAGATTGAACTGATAAAGCAAAAAATGAAAAGTGTCTTTATACCTTCTCTGAGATAGGAATTGGTACTGATGTACCATTGACAGGTAACAATAGGGCTGTTGATGATTCAGGGACTTCGGCCTTAAGTACATTTTCTTCAGATATTTGATGGATAGTCTCACGTGCAACATCTTTAGCAGGCCCACAACTACTTTCAGAACCAACAACTAATTCAGAATGGGTACCAGTATCCACTTCTCCAGGTTTAGGATGCTCCTTCGTGCCAGTACCAACTAAACCGACTTCATTCTCAACATCACAGACACCCTGATCGGTGTCAGGAACAAGTAAATTGTTTTGAGAACCTCTATGCTCTTCAATGCAAGACTTGCCAGTTTCTTCAGCAGGAACAATTAAATCTTCTTTGCTGTTTAGAGTTTCAGATGTACGCCCATTTTGCATATCCATAGAATCAGAAACCGTTGCATCAAAAAGACAATCCATATTCACGACATCGATAGCTTCATCAGTTTTCACCTTTTCATCCATGACCATAGGCTCACTGGTTTGTTGACATAATTCTTGATCTGGTGTTCCGTCAGTCATGTCATCCTCCGTTCCCGAATCACTTGAAGGCGAATCAGAATTCATTTCATGATCAGAGGTGGATGCTGGAATATCGGGATTAGGAACATCATTCAATTTATCAGGACTTGATCCATCACCAAGTTCATATCTAGGCACAGAGGAACTAGTTTCAAGAATTGAATTCTGAGCAATTTCAATTAATGCATCCATTTTGGAAATCCTCATGGGCACCTCTTGCTTAGTTGCAACCTCGGTTTTCCTTGGAAGTGTTAGTAAACCAGGTGAATCTTCAATTCCCCTCACAAAGTTCCTAACATGGATGCCTACGTGGCCATTGTACCTACGACGTTCTTGAAATACCTTATGACAGAACTGGCATTCAAACTTTCCATCTCTAAGTATAACACCATCTCCAACAGAGGAACCGAGCCTGTACCGCCTCGTAGTCCTCTGGTGAAATGACAAAAGGTGCTGCAAATATGCATCCTTCTCATCAAATGTCATATTGCATTTATGACATTCAAAAAGATCATGTATCTGAACTTCAGCCAGGTTATCCATTCCCAGTAAGTTAATATCCTTCTCACGTTGAGAAGACCGCCTTTGATCATCCTCTTTCTGGATATCACCTTCCTGCTATTCCAAGAACATCAATTGTTAAGTACTTCTCTTTATTTTTCATGAGTTAAATGTAAACTTCACTCACATTTTCAGAAGCCATTTGATGAATATGATGACCAATATCATCATCTTGATCCATTGCCAAGGGTGCATCATGGAGCCCAAAGTGGGATTGCAAATATGAAGAGACTTCTTTACATGATACAAAATGCCGCCCGCCAGGACTGAAAAAGAAACGAAATATAGTATCTAATTAGGAATGACAGTGTGTTTTGGAGGTTGCCGCAACACTGCAAACTGCATTTAAAATCATAGTTATTTTTTAGAGAAAATTCAAGCCGCAATGGCCGCAATAGCGAGTTGCAACTGTATCCGCAACCATAACCTCAATTTAATACTATGACTAAACTATATAATCCACATAAGAAATATGATGCAAATTTCTGATTCGTTTTTCTAGCATTTGCAGTCAAACTATAAAGATTGACAAAGAAACGGGCAGTGTATCACCTGATATATCTACGGCAATATACCGAAGCGCGACCTTCCTTCCTCTTTAGCCCCAACAAAAGCTTCCAGTCTATCGGCAAGATGTCTCCGAAGATACTAGCATCAACAATCTTCCTCTTCCTTCTCCTACTACACCACTGTCCACCCAAATCTTTCATAAACTCTAGTAAAGCCTCTTCATTTCCGGCCATTCCCTCCGTCCTCCTCTTCAATTCCTCGCCAAAAGGATCCTCCAAACCACTCAATGCCACCAAATCTACGGCTACACCGTTTTTGTTCACAATCTCTAAACCCCGCTCCCTCTCTTCCTCGGAATTGACAGACTGCACATAGGGCTTCATCCCTCTCTTCCTCTTCCCGAGACTGATCATGGCATCTTTAATCTCGAAATTTACCAATGTGTCCCTCATCCCGTAACTCACATTCGCGTCCTTAGGGGAGGAAGGAGGGGTAGTGAAGTCCATATGCTGGAATTCAGGGTGGGATTTGAGGGAGACTTTGAGGGAAGATATTATCGATCGGTTCTCTTGGGCTTCGGGGTCGTGGTGAGGAGCAAAAGGAGCTGTCGGTTTGGGGGCGGGGAGGAGCCCTGGGATACGGTGGCGGAGAGGGTGGTGGTGGGAGGAATGGTGGTTGTTTGGGGAAGGGCGGGAGAATGTCTGGCGGCGAGATCCGGCGGACTCATTGAAACTGGAACGGTCGATGGAAGGGATTACGAGGTTGTCGGAACAGTGAAGATCGAAGGCGGTTGGGGAACAAAGGGAGAGGGCGAGGAGTTCGGATTGGGTTAGGGTACTTAAATCGACGCTAGGGAGGGAATCCAGGGTTAGGGGTTGATCAGCGGCGAGAGTAACCATTTGCGGTGGTTCAATGGCGGCGGTCGGGTAATATGATTTGGGTGATTAATCGACGTCTAATGCCCAAGAATTCGAACGGGGAATTTCGCTACAATTGAATTGGGAGCTTACTTCGATCCAAAAAAAATAAATCGGGAGCTTACTGGTTACGTTTTCGTGTTATCCGAAGGAAGAGAAGATTTATCGTCTCGAAATTATAATAAAATAGTTGATTATTAAATTTATTTCAGATTATCACATTTTTAATTACATCAAATTCTAATTCAAAAAGGTCAGATTTTTAAATCGAATTAATTTTTTATGTACCTGTAGAAGACCCATTGGGCCAAAACCATAAGCTTAGTAGCCAACATGACCCATGTAATATGTTTTTATAAATGGATAAGATTTGGTAATGAAGATTCTGTCGGTTTCAGTTAATCTCACAAACCATTATCCAGACAATCAATATTCAATGCAACACTCGACAGAAAAATGAACTCACGGTCGCCGGACTGCCGGAGTATTGAAAACCGATGACCCATCTTCGTCTTCTTTCTGTTTCACTCATTCTTGGTGTATTCTCCGGTGGGCAACCCAGAGATTGAGACATGTTAAAGCCATTGACGACGGCAACGCTTAGTTCCCCGTACTTGGGGTCATGTATACGGGTACGCCATGAACACTGCACAAGGCAGTGTTACCTTACAAGGTGAGCTTTTGTTTTCTCTCTCTCCATTGTCAAATTAGTACTTATTTTCACTTATAATGATGAAGTGTTGTTCATGTAATTGTATTTCCTGTTGGTTTTTGGTTTAATTTAGAATCTTTTATGGATTTACCTAGTTGTATGATTAGATTTTGCCTCAGGTCTAGTGAGGTATTTGGTTTCCCAAAAAAATCAAAGGGTTCATTGTGTTTCAATTCGGATGATCAAAATTATCTCCGATTTGGAAGATTGAAAACCAGGTGCTTGCACCACCGGCAACATATAGTTTCCAACAGTACAGAAGACATTTCAGATGGTATCCATCAAGACCACAATGCTGTTTCTAAAGCAACCTTGATATGGAGAGCGATTAAGTTGCCCATTTACTCCGTTGCTTTGGTTCCTTTGACTGTGAGTTACTCTAACACGTGGAAGTTTTATCATAAAGAAATTGTTTTGGTATGTAGATAATCCATCAATTGATTAGTTCTATATAGACTCGAGTACTTGTTCATGTTTAGAGAAATCGGGCATTTTTGTATAACTAACAGTAAAACTACGATTGATGATGTGGAAGATGTGCTCGTATTTGGTCTCAATTGCTTAGATACAAAGTCCACTCGTCTAATGCGATCTCTAACAGAAGTATCTAGAGCATTAGCCACTATCTTGTATTGGGTCAAGTGAAAATTATTGTTGTTTACCGCTGATGAAAAATGTTCGATAATTTCACTAATGTGCGTCTGCTCAATCTTATGAGCAGGTAGGTGGTGCAGCTGCTTATTTGCAGACAGGCTTGTTTTCAGCTAGGCAGTATATTGTGCTCTTGGCTTCTTCGGTTCTTATTATTACTTGGCTCAATCTAAGGTGATCTATGGAGGTGGCAAGCTAGTTATTGGAGCAATCTTTGGGCTGCTAATTAAAATATTTACGATTTGTTCATTTTCAGCAATGATGTCTACGATTTTGATACCGGAGCAGACAAGAACAAAAAGGAGTCAGTAGTAAATTTGGTCGGCAGGTAACTTGATTCTCTGCTTATTGCCAATGTTTGTATGTTCTTTTATTTCTCCACTAGCTTTTATAGTCATCTGATGAAAAAAGACACTGTTCTGTATTGTGCTCGGGACAGCCGCTCAGGACCCCTTATTGTTGCCTACTTGTCGCTTGCCCTTGGTTTTATCGGGCTATCTTGGGCATCTGTAGATGCAGGAAGTTCACGTTCATTGTTCCTACTCGCTTGTGCGATCTTTTGTGGTTATATATATCAGGTAGAGTAAATCTAATTGGAATCACTAGTGCAAACATTAAGCAACATTTTTTCTCGTGTGAGGGATGTGCATGATGAGTGTATCCGGCATGATTATTTAGACTAGGAGCAAGGTTTTTTTCAACGATCACTTCTATCTAGGTACCGTAACAATTACGAGATTCTGATACATACTTAACTTTGGAATCCATTGCAGTGTCCACCATTTCGGTTAAGTTACCAAGGATTGGGAGAGCCTTTGTGCTTTGCAGCTTTTGGCCCATTTGCTACCACAGCTTTCTACCTGTTGCTCGGCAGCACAAGGTTGCTTACTGAAAACTAATGCAAATTTCTAGATCTCAGTTTTGTTTTCCTTCAATACATTAATTTCAGGTATTTTGGCAGCAAGATAATCATCCTACCATTGACACGCACGGTTCTTTTTGCTTCACTATTCGTAGGTTTGACGACTAGCCTTATTCTGTTTTGTAGCCATTTTCATCAGGTTAATATTTATCGTTCTTTTCAACCCTCTTATGTATGAGAATTCACACTTTCATCATAGGTTTAATATGAATGGCCTGAATATTCTTTATGTCAGGTTGAAGAAGATATAGCCGTCGGGAAAATGTCACCTTTGGTATGCACACTGAATCAAGTACCATAGTTCTCTCTTCATTGCAGAGGCAGAAAAAATTCTTCCTTATTACTTCGATTGCAGGTAAAGATGGGCACCGAGAGAGGTTCAATGGTGGTGAAAGGGGCAGTCTTGACACTCTATTCTCTTTTATTTTGTCTCGGTTTAATCAAAGCTCTTCCGCTAACTTGCATTGTAAGTAAAAAGTTAAAATTTGTTTAAGAATTTTGTGGTTCATCACTATGCTTATTTCAACTGTCGTGTCTGCCTTCGGATTTATCAGGTTCTCTGTTCCCTGACCCTACCTATAGGGAAACTGGTAGTTAACTTTGTCGAAGAGAACCACAAGGTAAGTCGTAAACTTGGATATCAAGCCAACCTCGATGTCGGTCTCCCGAATATCATCTCTTAAGAGTGATTAAACGAACAACCGGGATACTAATCAGGATTCTTCCTCGCAGGACAAAGGGAAGATCTTCATGGCGAAATATTACTGTGTGAGATTGCATGCTTTGTTTGGTGCCGCCATGACTGCAGGGCTGGTTTCAGCTAGGCTACTTGTTAAATGAGTGCTTCGGACTCGAGAGAGCCGAATCATTCCGAACTCGAAAGAATCGAGTTGCTCTGGACCAGAAATGAGTGTCTCCATAAGCTGAAAATGTAGGAGGTATTGACAAACGAGGCCGGTCGAGCACCTACTCTAAGGCCAACGTCAAAGTTTTATTACCACTATTTTTTTTCTTGCCATCTAGTACTAGTTTATGAATTAATTAATAAATTGACTTTTGTGTACAATTTAAAATTATCACGAGTAATGCATCAAATAATATTCTACTTTAGAAATGAGTAAAGAAGACTATAGGGAAATGAGTTATCTCTCTCTAGAATGATTATATCAGATTTAAAAAAAAAAAATAGAAAGAAAAACTAGGTAAATAGGATATAAAAAAATAATTGTAAGGGTAAAAATTTAATGTCCCTATTCATATTTTTTATACTCTATATTAAAATTTTTTATTAAAAAGATAAATTTTAAATTTTTAACTTTAATTTTCACATTTAGATTTTAGATTCTAAAAAATATATTTTATCTTTAAATTTTAACAGATAATTTAAATTTTAAACTTTTAAAATTGAATATCAATGAAAATATAATAAAAACAGATAATTTACGTTCAGATATAAATTAGTGAAAAAGTAGTATATTAATATTGTATTTTATAAATTTTAAATATTTATACTTATTTTTAATTAAAAGTTAATTTATAATATATACAACAAATTAACAAGTATCTGAACTGAATCACAGTGATATAATGATAAAAGGATGTATTTTATTCAGATGATCATGTTTTAAGAATTGTATGTATATGCGTTATTAAAAAATTAAAAAATTTAAATAAATATTATCTTATAATGATGCGATCATATTAAAAAAAATAAACATCTAATTTTTTCAAAAAAAATTATGAATCTAATTTAATAAATTATATATAATTTCTTAACTCTTTTTATAAAAAATCTTTAAATATCTTTAAGTAATTTCTCGCTACCACTTTTAAGAGTTAATTACGCTAGTATCCTTAAATTATTTTTAAATTTTAAATTAATCCTTAAATTTTTAGTATAACAAATGTTTAATGCTTAATAACAATTTCATATCTAACGTATAAATAGAAAAATCAATGCCATGCAAATTTAAGAAAACTTTTATTTTACATTTTAAAACTTAAAAGGATCAATTTAAAATACAAGGCATAATTTGGGAGGTATGATGAAATTAACCATTTAAAAGTAATAGTATATTATTATTGTGGTTATTATTTTATTGTCATGAAATTCCAATAAAGTCCCTCTTGTTTTCCTCCAAAGCCAACTCCCATTTCTCCACAACTGAAAAAATCTCTCAAATCTTTGCAGTTTCATTTTCCCATCTTTCTCTGAACCAGAAAAAACATGGCCGCCCCTTCCGCACGTGACGAGAACGTCTACCTGGCGAAGCTCGCCGAGCAAGCCGAGCGCTACGAGGAGATGGTCAAGTTCATGGAGAACGTCGTCTCCGCCGTCCCCGCCCCCGACGAACTCACAGTTGAGGAGCGAAATCTCCTCTCCGTCGCCTACAAGAACGTGATCGGCGCTCGCCGTGCCTCCTGGAGGATCATCTCCTCCATCGAGCAGAAGGAGGAAGGACGCGGCAACACCGACCACGTCTCCGTCATCCGCGAGTACAGGGCCAAGATCGAGGCCGAATTGTCCGAGATTTGCGCCGGAATCTTGAAGCTCCTCGAGGAGAAGCTCGTTCCGGCCGCTGGGACAGGTGATTCCAAGGTATTTTACCTGAAGATGAAGGGAGATTACTATAGGTACTTGGCTGAGTTCAAGACTGGCGATGAACGGAAAGCGGCTGCCGAGAACACGCTCACTGCCTATAAATCTGCTCAGGTTTGCGGTTATTTCATCATTTCCTTTTCGATCTTGTGCGTTTCTTTGCCTTGATTTGCTTATTTTTAGGGTTTGATTAATGTACGATGAAGATCTTAAATGATCAACTTAAATTAAAAATTACTTGTACAAGAAAGGTCCTATAAAATCAACGAAGATCACAATTTAAAATGTCAAAAGATATTTAAATCTACGAGAAAAAAAAAGAAGCATATAAGGTACTATATAAATTTAAACCTATCACTCATGTATGATGTCCGCTGACCAAAGGTTACCCCATCACTTAGCCCCCAACGATCTAAATTTCAAAATCATTTTTGTGGTTTATGTTCGTTCAATTACTACAGGAAAAAAAAATTTATTAGCTCCTCTGCTTTATTGAGCCTTTTCTGGTCTGGTCTCAAATCGATGCAATTCCTGTTTATGTAGACCTTTTGACTGCTATCTATTTTGTTTAAAGTTTGCAATCAGTTTGGATCTGAAGATATTATTACTTTTGCATTTTTCACACTTTTAGATTTGAATAGAAGATATTTACCTTTGCTAAAGTTATTATGAATTGTGTTTTCTCCATAATTTGGGCTCCTGTATGTGTTATCTCTATCTTTTTGATCTGTTTTCTTTGTAGGACATTGCGACTGCCGAGCTGGCCCCAACTCATCCTATCCGATTAGGATTGGCTTTGAACTTTTCAGTCTTCTACTATGAAATCTTGAACTCTCCCGATCGTGCTTGCACTCTTGCGAAACAGGTATGATAATGAGAGTTCGGAATTTTAGTTTAGTCTCAATATCCATCTTATTCTAAAACATCTGTGTGCTCTGTGGTGTTTTCAGAATAGTATTACAAACCCTTTTCTGGTTCTTCCTTTGGTGTGCCATTAATCTTGTCTTCAAGTTTTATTAGTAAACATCTTTTGTTTCTTTACTCAGGCATTTGATGAAGCCATCGCAGAGCTGGATACTCTTGGAGAGGATTCATACAAGGACAGTACTTTGATAATGCAGCTTCTCCGTGATAACCTCACTTTGTGGACCTCAGATATGCAGGTCAGACCCCACAGTACTCTTTTTCTTTTTGACCTTTATATTTTACCTTTTGTCTACATTATTTTTGGAATTATTTTTTTAACTATTAATATATATATTTTTTCTTTTTAGGATGATGGAACAGATGAGATCAAAGAAGCTTCCAAACCTGAGGAGGAGAAACAGGCGTGAAGTCTCTAATCTTCACGGTATTGTTTCACTTCTCTGGTTGTTTTTGTATGGAGAAGTCGTTCGGTCCTACTATCTCGTCTTCTGTTACTCGTTTTTAGTAGATCTGGCCTCAATCTGTGAACCTTGTTCTTAAAGTGTCTTAGTATTTCACTGGTTATTCGTTCCAAGTTGAAGCTTTCTGGCTTTCTAATTGCTGTGAGGTTATATGCACACTTTCTTAATTGTTTTCTTGACAATAAGGGAACCGACGATTTTAGATGTTTCCTAAGGCTTGGAATATGCTTTCTTTGAATTCTCCGCTTGATATTTTATGTAGCTTTGTTGTTTTACTATATTGATCATGCTTGCATCGTTTTATTCTTTGTGTCCATCCTTTCTGCTTGATTCCGAAATGTCTATACCTCTGTCTTTGGCTTCGTCTACCTTGCTTTAACTCATATGCTCATCTCGGAAACCGATTTCCTATAGTTTTTAACACTTCCTGGATTCTAACAGGATTTGTTTTGGTCGAATTTGTACCAAGAAAGATGATTACCTATAGATTAAAACATGTTTTAAACATATTGAAACATGGTTACTATTATTGTAGATTCCTGCACAGCTTTAGTGTTGCTTTTTACCGTCCAAAAGCACCTTTTGACAAATGGTTTTTTGTCATAAATGAACTTTTAGAAAATGCTTTAGGACCAACCCAAGAACTTGAGTGCTAGGTGTTTTGAAAAAAGAAATGATTTTATAATAGACATAGCAAAGTTGACCTTAAACGATTCATTTATATAGACCTGATATTAACTTGAACACAATAGCTTGAATTTGAGTTGAAATTAGAGATAAATTGAATTGAAATTGAAACTGACTTGAATTTTAGTTAAATTGAAAGAGACTCAAATTAAATTTTGATTAATTGATTTCACTTGTATCCAAATTGAAGATAACCAAAAATAAATTAAGAAAATAATACATGAATTAGCATAAAATTGAAACTATCGATTTAAAAGTTGATAAGAATAAAAAATTAAATAATCTCCTACCGAGTAAATATCGATGAGAATCAAAATTAACCAATTTAATATTATCGAAAAAAAAATCAATCAATTTAATACGACAATTATCATAAATTTAAACTAAAATAAAATCCAATTTAAACAAAAATTAAATATAATCGAATTAAAATAACTTGAATCGAAATTGTCATGCTTGTCGCCTCTATTTTTTAATAGTATTTTCTAAAGTGGTTTTAGTCTACTCCCTATTTATTTATTGGACTTATATTTCTTGTAGTCGTTAAAATATAAAAACAAGAAGAACCAGTGAATATAAAAAGTATTTTATTTCCACTTGGTTAGGAATAGGATTCCCATTGGTGGACAATAATGGCCGACGACACCTAAGCCAGCTGTCTGGTTCGGTCACCATAGCCACACAAAACCTGAGGCCTGGCAGAACCTTTTGTAGTGCGGCCTCAAGTATCATTACGGACAATGATTTTTCAATTTTATGTTAATTTCTTCTAGTAGCCCTTAGAGTTTATAGAACATGTGGGTTTAGCATAGATATTTGATTAATTTTAATATTTGTTCTTTTTAAATCTTAAAGACAAAATCTATTGAATTTTTAATCTGTACAATTTAATCATTTTCAAATCTATGTAATTTAGTTATATTATCTGTATATTATTTGAATATATAAATTGAAATTTTAATTTTGAAAAGTGGGACTAACTCTAAACTTATTTATACTACATTAATGATAGAATTTTATCTTAAATTAAGTGAAAATAATATGATATAAAAATAGTGAAATATCCGGGTAACTTTAAAAAACTTCAATTTTGCCATAAACTTTTAAGATTGGTCTTTTTATTATTGAACCGTTAAGTCGTTAATAATACGATGAAGTGTATCGTCTCATATCTTTAAAGAATTTTTTTTAATTTAGTTTATTTATAAATTTTTGAGCCATTGATGGTCATTTCTTTCTCGTTTTCTGGAGAAATTATTCTATGAACCGGTTTTACAACGTCATCCATGATCCCTAAAAGCTTTATAACGAAACCTGTTTTTTCACCGTCTACGCGGTCAGTAGCGGAACTTAGGTTAAGAGTTTGAGGACAACTTAAAGTTCTAATAAATTTGGAGGCATAAACGAACCCAAAACTATGGCGATTCGAATCGAATAGTCAATATAAGCCTGCTGAAATGTTTAACCAACAGTTAAAACGGTGCAGACAAGGAATAGATGATGCTTGTAACTGTGGAAGTAAATTCAAGTTCAGCTCAGTTTGTCCCCAAAACTATGGCTTCCTACAGGCTACAACAGGAAAGAATGTCACTAACACAGACAAGAGTATATAAATCAGAAGAGACCCAAAAATTTCCACCAGAAGCTTCCAACAACAACCCAGACGATGGCATTAATAAAAGCCATTACAAATCCCATCTTGAATACATCAGGCAGGTCTACGTATCCGGCTGTAGAAAGAAAACAAAAGCATTCATCAGTCGATGGAAATCCGAGTAGACTCTCTATTAAGATGTCGGTATGTTTAGCAATTAGCAATAACCAAATGCGGATAAAAGCAGGCTTTGTGTGTAAAAGGCACGGTGCTCATATGCATGTGTATACAAGATATAGTGAAGAAAAAGAGACAGACCTCCATAGTAGACAGCGGCCTGACCACTGCTGTAATGTGTTATGACACCGAAAAGGTTGGTGTTGTAAGCAAGAGCCAGTGCTGCTAATATACCGGGCACTCCGGCTGCCAAGTGCATGGCAAGAAAAGCAGAGTATAATGCACCTACATGACCGGTTTGACTTGCAAATAGGTAGTGGATGAAAAAGTAGGATGCCTGAAGAACACCGAATGCAGCCGGCCAGCTCAAAGAGAAAGATTGGAGGAACTTAGCTACACAACCAGACATCCAGCTCACTATCCCAAGGTTTGTCAATTGGCCTGCCATGCCTACCAAAACAGCAAACCAAGCCAATGTATCCCAAGCTGATTTTTCGCTTAAGCAGTCATTCCAGTCAAGCACGCCTAGCAAAAGGAGTATCGACAAACCAATCATTGCAGCCACAACGCTTGGTATTCCAAGTTTCTCTCTGTATATGGTTTAGGAAACATCAACAGATCATAAAAGTAATAAATTATATGTTACTGAAGCAAATGTCAAACTACAAAAATCATAGCTACAAACTTGCAGCGTATGAGCATGCAAGGAGATTGTCTATAAATGGTAAAAAAAGGGTTAAAGTATGAAAAAGCATACAGGTCAAAATATAATAAAGTTTTCTACTGCACTACTGCCTTGAAGGTTGAGCCATGGAGGGAAATATGACATCAACTTGCAATAAGTTACAAGTTAAATCTTATTTGCATTTTGATGTTAAAACCAGCTAAAGAAGGGTAAATGAGTGATTGCTTATTTTTCTGAATAACCATGCTTCAATACTTCAAACTACATTTCTCGAAACAAATCATTTCCTAAACATTAGAGTACACAGCTGACGGAAGTTCAACTTCATTGATGATCTATCTACAATTTCTCAGCTCAAATAGAAAGAAATGTGGATCAGTATGACGAATTGCAATTTATGACTTACCCACAGACCCATAGAGTAACTGCAAGAAGCATTGTTCCAACCATGACCCATTCATTTCTTGTGACAGGACCCATGTTCTCTAGTTTCTTAGCCGCCATTGCAGGGGCATCTGGCGTATCTTTGGTCTCAGGAGGATAAAGCTTGTACAAAATAAGCGGAGTAAGCAGTAGAGAAACAAGTGCTGGTACACTAGCAGCCTTGAACCACGAAACCCAAGGGCTCGAAATAATAATCCCAAGCTCCTCTGCTAATTTAAGGCATAGCAAATTCTGAGCTGCAGCAGTCAGGAAAAGAGCACTAGAGTTTCCAGCAGCCTGTCATAGACAATCCACGAGTAATGCATAAATCAAAGACCCAAAAGCTAGTAATGCAAGAAGAACGAAAGATATTTGCAACTCGCAAGTTCAAATGAAATACAGAAATCAAAGAGCCTAACTATTTAAAAAAAAAAAAACAGAACCCAGACTAATCCAACAGAGTAACAAAAGTCTACCTCCAGAATCTAAAAGATAGAATTAATTATTCCCACTCATGAATTCAAACTAACAATATAAAGAAAATAAAGGACATTCACTAGCTCAAATGGGACAGATATATCAAAGAGACTAACTATATTAAAAAGAGTAAACTACAACGAACTTTAAATTTAGTATCGAATATTTATACCAGTAAACTAAAAGTCAGTACTATTTTAGTACTGAACTTTAGTTTAAGCTTCAATTATCCCAACATGCCATTAAAATCCCTCTACATCATCACATGTCCACTTCTTCGATTTTAATATTTTAGTTTTATAATCGAAACATAAACTAAAGTTCGGTGCTAAAATCGTTTCTATTTCTACTTAAGAATCTAGCATTATGAAATTAATCATCCCCACATATATATTCAAACTAACAACATAATGAAAATACACTACGATGGTGATGATTACTAATAAACAAGAAATAAGGCAAACCTGAAACTGCGATTGAATTAGATAACTCCCAAGCTTCTTAGATGAAGAATCTCCGGGCCGGCTTCCGCCAGACAAAGATAATGACTTGATAATGGGCAAGAAAACACCACCAGCTCTAGCCGTAGTACTAGGCATCGCCGGAGCAATCAAGGCCTCACTCAAAGTGAGCCCATAAGACAATCCCAACGTGCTTTTGCCCAAACATTTGACGAAATAAGTAGCGATCCTATCACCGAGCCCCGTTTTAACGAATCCGCGAGCGAAAAAGAAGGAAATGACGATCAACCAAATGACTTCATTGGTGAAGGCACTGAAGGCGGATGCAAACGGCAGTGTTCTGGTGACAATTGAAGTTGTTAAGCCAATGAAAGCCCACGCTCCGACGGGTAAAGGGCTCAAGACTAAACCGGCGATTGTGGATAAAAAGATGGCGAGGAGCTGCCATGCTTGTGGGGTTACTTCAATGGGTTTGGGAACGAGGAAACGAACAATGAGACCAATCGAAACTGAGAGAAACAAAGGAAAAAGCTTAGCTCCTTGGGGCGTTGGAGGAGATGTCGTTTTAGACGGTGGGTCGTTGTCGTTTTGAGAAGCGGACGCCCGGATTGGTGAAAGGAGTGGTTTTGGTCGTTTGGGCAGTACGGCGAATGAGAGTGGCTTGATCGGATATTGTACGGTGGGGATCGGAGATGAAGGGAAAACGAACGGTTGGGATGATTTTGTGATGGGTTTATAGCGGCGGTTAAGGGAAGTGCGGGAGGAAAGTGAGAAGGAAGTGGTGGATAAAGAGTAGAGGGCTAAGCTCTCCATTGTTTGGATTGAGAGAAAATGAAAGGAAAAAAAATAGAAAAAGAAAATGAAAATCAAGTTAAGTGAAAATCGAAGACTGAACGTTAGTTTTGATTGTCGTAACGAGCGGAAATCCCAAAGAGAGTGATGAATCTAATTCTCCGAAACTGGTGATCGTTAATGAACCGGGTCGGGCTTCCCCACTTTCCTACTGGAGGGAAATTTATATATTTATTTAAAAATTTAGAGGCTCTGTTTGTTTCTAGGGAAAATTTCATAACATTTGTGCGTCCATGGTTTCTTCTCTGGTTGTATAAAGGACAAATTATCTTTTACTCCATCAATTTTTGTAGTCATTAACAATAGCCGTACCTTTTTGGAATTGTTTCTATTCCATTGTTGCCTAGTCTGATAAATAAAATCGTGTTATATAAGGAAATTTATATAAAACATAGGGTAAATTGCACCAGTAGTCACTTAACTATTAAAGTATTTTTATATTGGTCACCAGACTATTTCTTTTGATAAACAGTCACTAATGTTACATAAATTTTACAAACTATTATTATTATTATCTAAGTCACCAACCCTGTTAAAATTTAACAAAAAATTAACATTTAGTGACTAAAATAAATTTTTTAATAAAATAAATATTAAAGATTAATAAATGTTAAAATACTTTTTTGTTCTAAGATCTTTGGTCAACGGTAAAACTCGAGGAAAATAAAAAATGGCGGCTTGCTGGCTTAAGTTATTTATAAATGGATAAATACCTTCTAGCCTTTAAATTTGACAATATTTTTCAATTTAATCCTTATCATGTATCACAATATTTTTTTATTCGTATTAGCCTATGATTTTAAATTACTGTTTTCAATTTAATCTAACAAAAAATCATGGACATTATCAATAATTTTAGGTGTTATTATATCAATCACATTATTTCTTTAAATAATTTAGCATGAACATTTTTTTTCACCGTTTCCTTTAATTGTGCCATCTATAGAATAAAATAAGGGTAAATTAAAATATTATCGCTCAACTTTTATATACTCTTATTTTAAATAATAATATTTAAATTTTTTTAAAATTTACACCAAACTTTCAATTTAATATTATTTTAATTATTTTACCGTTAAATACTTAATAATATTATGATTAAACATTTGTCTTTTATAATTTTAAAATGATAACAATATTTTTTTTATGTGTGAAAAGCCCTCTAGTTTCATGTTCCTTTTGATTTCTCGCCGATAAAGTATTTTCTTTCAAATTTTGATGGAGAAGAAGGAAGTGAGCTATATATCTTGATTTAATGATTAAATTGAAAATGTATTAACTTTAGTGAGCAAAATAAGAATATAATCAAAGTTGAGCGGTGCACTTTGTATTTTACCTATAAAACAACTTCAATTCGCCGCCGTTCATGAATTTCCTTGCCTTCTTCCATGTTACTTCCTTCCCATCGGACTATAAATATATACATATAAATACAAAAATGGAGAAAAAGAACATTTTAAATCTCAATAACAAAACCCCCATTCCATTAAATTTTTAGCCTCTTTCTCCGGCTGCCAATGGCTTCTTTCAACGTTTCTTCCTCTTCAACTGCAGCTCTTTCTCATCTTCAGTAAGCTCTATTCTCTGATTCTTCATGCTTTTCACGTAAATTTCATACTTTCTTTCATGTATTAATCCTTCCGTTCACTGAAATTTTCGTTCTTGTTTTCTTGGATTCTTTCGTTTGTTTCAACACGATTTCCTTCTATTATTCGGCTTCGTAATCAAATTTCAAGGTTTTTTATGGTTAATTGTTCCGGTTTCCATCTCATGCAGACGCCGTGTTTTTCTTGGATATAGATTTCATACTTTCTTTCATGTATTAATCCTTCCGTTCAACTGGAATTTTCTTTTTTGTTCTCTTTGGTTCTTTCTTTTGTTACAACACGATTTCCTTCTATTATTCGGCTTTCTAATCAAATTTCAAGTTCTTTTTTATGGTTAATTGTTTCGGTTTCGATCTTATACAGACGCCGTGTTTATCTTGGATTTAGCGCTGACTTCTGTTTGCATCGGTCGTTGACTTTTTCTTTAAACAAGTCAAGGCTTCCGGTGGCTTGTGATATGAAAATTTGAAGAATCACACCCTAAAATTAGCTTTTAAGTCATTAGAGAGCCTTGGTCCATATAAATTTCTAAGCAAATCTCGTACTATGTAATGTAAGATTTAATTCTAATGCTAACTTAATTTAAGTCCTATACATTACAATTAGGTGCATACTAGCCCGCCTTGTGTTTCAATTTGGTGGCCTTGGTGACTTGGTGTTTATGTTGGTTGGTTTTGTGCTAGCTTAATCTATCCTTGGACGAATATAACACCATAAGATTTGCAGGTTTGGTTTTCATTAGTTTTATTTATTTTCCAACCTCAAGCAAGTTGCAATACCAATAGTTGTCAACGCAGAGGATCTTTGGAGAACCACACTTGAAAAGGTAGCTTGTTAGGATGTAGAAGCTAGATTCATATAAATTCCACAAGAAATTCCATACTGTACTTTTTAATTTTGTGAGTTCTTACATTAGTTGGTTGTGACAGGAGACTGTTATCTATTAACTTAAAACTGTTGGTCATTGATCGATTGTATTGTCTTGGCATCACGAATTAGCCTAGTCTGGAAAGCAATGTGGTGGTTTTATAGTTATTTGTTTGAACGATGGAATGTTTATGCTTTTACTGGTCATAGTTAGAACTAGAGTCTAGAAAGTAACAAAAAGGTTTGACTTTAGCTTAGCCAGACAAAAGTATAAGCTTATACAAAGTTTGTTTGTTTCTGTTGCAGTTTTGAATATGATTAATTTGGTAGGCAATTGTCAGATCATTAAAGTTATATCTACATACTATTTCTATTGTACTTTTTTTTATGCATTTAGAGGGTTCTAAGTCTGCTCGATTTCTTCCTGGAGTTGTCAGCTTGTTGAAAAGATTTGGGGAGATTTTGTCCGGATGCACCCCCATTAATTGATATTTAATGCCTTGTCAATGCTGTACAATCTTTACAATTTTCAGAACAATTGGATTGTGTGAAATTGTTAGTGACCTTTCTTTCTGAACAGGGCATCCAAAAGTTCCAAATTCTTTAATGGATTACAGAGCACAAATCTATTCTTTAATAGATCATCCTTTGTTATTACAAGTGGCATCAAAACTAGAGCTGCCCTTGTATCTGGAGAAGGCAGCGTTCTGTCTTATTCCAATGGCAAGGATGCTTCAACAAATGGCAGTCTCTTCCCTGATAAGTCGGTAGGGATTGAAGCACAACAAGATGCAATGGCATTTGAAACTCTTGCAGCAGATGCTGCTCCCATAAGTACTGGTTTTCCCATTGACAACGATGATTTTGATTTGGATCACCCCACTGAAGGTTTTGCTTCCATCCTTGAGGCAATTGAGGACATTCGCCAGGGCAAGGTTTGTTATTTTCTATGCTTCTTGTTCCCTGAGCTGATATTAATGCTTATATTTTTCACTTTTCTGCATATTAGCCATTTTCTTTGCTAATCTGAATTCATGTTGCAGATGGTATTGGTTGTAGATGATGAGGACAGAGAAAATGAAGGAGATCTTATAATGGCAGCTGAGTTAGCAACACCTGAGGCTATGGCCTTCATTGTGAAGCATGGAACTGGGATAGTTTGTGTTAGCATGCTAGAGGAAGATTTGGAGAGATTGCAGCTTCCTTTGATGGTGAACCAAAGAGAAAATGAAGAGAAACTCCGCACTGCATTCACAGTTACAGTGGTATGTTATGTTCTCTCATATCAATATATGCTACACGGGTAGTTTCTTTTGTAGGAATTAATAATTTATATTGAAAAGAGTTCTATCAATGATCTAATCTAAATTTGTGGCTTAATTGTTTTTACTGTTAATTGCATTTACTGTATCAGTATCTTTTTGAAACTAATAGCCTGATAGCCACCTAGTAGGGGTTGAATCCGAATCCTGAGGATGGGAGATGGGAGATATTGGTGATCTTCATGCCCCTATCAATCGTCGATAAGCTCAAAATACAATTTTTGAAACTTCTTTTATGATAATTTGAACAAAGTTCGATTAATAGTTTGTTGGTTTTAGACTTTTAGTTCACAAAAGATGGCTGGATACTGTCTAGTTCAACAATTCTAATGGGTCTCACCTTTTTCTTTTGCTTGAAAACCAAATTTACAGGATGCAAAACATGGTACTACAACTGGTGTATCAGCTCATGATAGGGCAACAACAGTATTGGCCCTCGCTTCTAGAGATACCAAACCTGAGGATTTCAACCGCCCGGGTCACATTTTCCCACTGAAGTACAGGGAAGGAGGTGTTCTGAAAAGGGCTGGGCATACTGAAGCTTCTGTTGATCTTGCAATGCTAGCTGGACTGGACCCTGTTGCCATTCTCTGCGAGGTTGTAGACGATGATGGGTCCATGGCTAGGTTACCAAAGCTTCGTCAGTTTGCTGAGCGGGAGAACTTGAAAATTATTTCCATTGCTGATTTAATCAGGTAAATAAATGAGTCATATCCAGTGCTTTGCTTTCTACTTATCTTTCATGCATCCGAAGATTAAGTTGTGCATTTCTATTCTTGTCAAAAATATTATCAATTGTATATCGAGTCCTCGAGTCCTTTAAGAATGAAAGAGGAAAGAACTACTTCTAACTATGCTTATGATTGACAGGTATCGGAGAAAGAGGGATAGGCTAATTGATCTTGGTGGTGCTGCACGGATACCAACTATGTGGGGGCCATTCACAGCCTATTGTTACAGGTCGATATTGGACGGGATTGAGCATATAGCAATGGTTAAGGTGAGGATATAACAAATTCTTATACAGAATTTCGCTTCCATATATCATCTGCAGTCTGCACTAACCCTGTAGCAATGCTTAAGGCGAGCTTATAGCAATGGTATGATTCCTTTTTATGGTATAAACAGGGTGAGATTGGAGATGGGCAAGATATTCTAGTGAGGGTTCACTCAGAATGCCTCACAGGAGACATATTTGGATCTGCCAGATGCGACTGTGGGAATCAGCTTGGCCTTGCAATGAAACAGATCGAGGCTGCTGGCAGGGGTGTTTTGGTATACCTTCGTGGGCATGAAGGCAGGGGTATCGGTTTGGGACACAAGCTCCGTGCATATAATCTGCAGGACGCTGGTCGTGACACTGTAGAAGCAAATGAGGAACTTGGATTGCCTGTTGATTCAAGAGAATATGGCATTGGCGCACAGGTATACATATATATCTTGCACACTTAAGTTTCTTTCCTTCTCTGTGAAGTTTGTGAAACTTAAAATCTAATACGTCTTCGCAGATACTTCGGGATCTTGGTGTTCGAACAATGAAACTGATGACCAACAATCCGGCCAAGTACAGTGGACTCAAGGGCTACGGATTATCTATCGCAAGCAGGGTTCCACTAGTGACTCCGATTACAAAGGAGAACAAGAGATATTTGGAGACAAAGCGCGCAAAAATGGGTCACGTATATGGCTTAGACTTCAATGGCAGCTTGAACACTCTCATCATCGGCAACAACGGTACTACAACCACTCCAATGGATGCTGCATCTGAATCTTAGAGTCCGATGCTTTCGTAGCTTTGCAGGCGGTTAATCCGACGGCATAAAGCCCTTAACTACAAATCGACACGAGAACATAACCTCTCTGAAATTGGTAAGTTAAAAGTAGAAACTATTGTGCGGTTTTCCTATACAAAATGCAGATTCATTGCCCTTCATTCTTTGTTCTGCAACATGTCAATTTGGGACAAAACAAAGTTCATTCGTTGCATGAACCTTGAATCATTTGACCTTCTGAATCATGCCTCTCATTTGTTATTGTTATAA
Source organism: Abelmoschus esculentus (assembly GCA_035048815.1). Classification (NCBI taxonomy): domain Eukaryota; kingdom Viridiplantae; phylum Streptophyta; class Magnoliopsida; order Malvales; family Malvaceae; genus Abelmoschus; species Abelmoschus esculentus. The sequence continues at coordinate 927,256 of JAUCBN010000031.1, read as the reverse complement.
TTCGATTTTGTATTAATAAATCTACAATGAAAATGCTTTTAGCATATACTTTTATTCAACACGATAAAATTTTGAATAAAGTTTGAATTATCGATTTAGATTTTCTTATAAAAAATAATCCATCCAAAAGAAATTAATAATATAGATTTAGATTTTTCAGATATTTGCTTTATTTTTTATGAATTCAAATTTTATAGATTTGGTTTATATTTTAGACGATTATTTATAATGTCAATATATATAATAAATACATTTAGATTTTAAAATAAATTTTTATTTTAATTTTATTTATAAAAATTTATAAATATACCAAATACAAATTCATAAAAATGGAAATTCAATTTCTAGGTAAATGGTTCCACACATAATCTGTAAATCTCCTCAAATTATACAAATTCATAAATTTATATACTCGACCGTTGTAAATCATTTAGTGAATACTTTCAACGGTTTAAATATCATTTCAATTCTCAAACACTCACATCAACGGCCAAGATGCGAAGGCCCAAATCAAATGTTGAACGTGGATTTGCTAGAGATCTGTTTTACAATCTATCCAACGGTCATTAAAAAATTCTAATTTCTATATAAACCTATAGTTTCTCCTTTTAATTTACACAAATTAACCCCGTTTCATTAATTAAATCTTCATTTACAATATTTATAACAGCAATGGTTCTCTCTCGTTGTCTCTCAGTGATTGCAGTGGCATTGCTTGTTTGTTCCGTTACCGCACAGTCTCCGATGCAATCACCGGCTTCGTCACCGAAGAAATCTCCGCCTTCTACTCCGACACCAGTCTCTTCACCACCTAAAGTGTCCGCATCGCCTCCATCGAAAACACCGGAAGTGAGTGCACCATCTTCCCAAACTATTGAGTCACCTCCGAAAGCTGATTCTTCATCGAGATCCGAACCTCCTGTCGTAGCTCCGTCGCCAGCGAAAAACAGTGCCGTTTTAAACTTGAATAGTAGGTTCGGTGCCGCTGGAGTCATTACGATTGGACTGTTGATGGTGGTTACGATAGTGTAGTGATTTTCAGATCATATTTTTTAGTGAAGATTATAAGTATAAATAAAATTTAATATATATTCTTTCTTTTATTTTGATTTTTCATATAATGTTAAATATATAATTATCTATGGATTATGAGTTTTTTATTATGATTATTTTTATTTGGAATTATTAGTTTTAATTGTAGTATTTAAATATAAGATGATTTCTTCTTTCATTTGGAATTATTTAAATTTTGTAATTGATGCAAAAAAAATGGAAAGTATTATGATTTATGTTTTTAATACCATTGATTCCATGAATGTTACATAATTAAATGGTTTGTTAGTAAAAATCCTTACGCAATACCATGAATTTTATTTGTTTTTATCTAACTCCATTATATTATGGGGATTTTGTCATTCTGAGATTAGGAATAATTATGAGTTGAGTTAGGTCAGATTTTTGATTGATTTTTATTTGGTTTATAAATTTAATATCTCAATTCAGATTTGATTGTATAAAAGTTTGAATTTGATTCGAATAATATTTATTTTTATTTGATAAAATAGTGAGTTAATTGAAAAATACAAATAAAAAAGAATCATTATAAAAATTATTCTATTTTTACTAGATAAAATAGAAAATAATTATAAAAATATATATAAAAGAGGAATATTATACCAATTATATTTTAATATTTAGAATAAAATTAAACTATCATTTTGGGTTATGTCAGATTTTCTTAACCTTAAATTCAAATCCAACCAACCTTATCCCAAAAGAATCTAAACTATTAAAAACTGACCTAATAAAATCAGATCGAATGAAGACTCAAATAATTTTGATCAAATAATTATCCTTATTTAATATTTTGAAAATTCATTCTTAAAATAAAACAAATCTTTTTAACAAAAAATACAAGATTATCTCAAGAAAATCAAAGGATAAAATATAATGAGGATCAAAATTTAGATTGATTTAAAATATATTCTTAGAATAACAGAAATCTTTTTAATAAAAAATATATCTGAAGAAAATCAAGGAAATGATAAGATGAGGATATTCATTTAAAATATATTCTTAGAATAGAATAAATCTTTTTAATTAAAAAACAAACAAGATATCTAAATAAGATAAATATGATACGATGATGATCAAAATTTAAATTTGAAATTTTATTTATATATTTACAATTTTATTTATTAATAATATATACTTATAAGTCGAGTGTATTTCATGTCAATTTATTTAAAATTATTTTTATTAAAATGAGCATCTTGTGTTAAATTTTGGTTTTATTATGTCTTTTAACTTATTAAAAAATATAATGTTGATAAAAAAATAATTTAAAATACTAGCAAATAAAAACGTGACAGGTAATGTATGACATTATTATAAATGATATAATGTAAAAAAATATTTTTAAAGTTTAATTGAATAGTTATTTTTTATATTTTTAATTAATTTAATTTTAATATTTTATTTTTAATTAAAATAATTCTGCGGATAGAAATTGTTAGTCGTAAAATGATACATAAACTTAACAAAATTACACATCAATAAAAAAATAATATTATAAAATTATTTTTTGACCGATGTGATATTCTTTCAAGTCAAGACCTTTATATGATATTACCATGTTAATATACACTATAATATATATTTGTTGCATCATTTTAAATCATTCACTATTAGTTAATTAATAGTTCTCATCTACGTACTATTTTGTCCAAAATGAAACATTAAGAGTTAAATTTATTAAAAATAAAAAACAAAATAACTATTTAATTAAATATTAATGATTTTTTTAAAAATATCACCGATTTATTGATAAATTAAATTAATAATTCATGTATTATTATTATTATAAATTTAAACATGACCATATCCAAGTAAGAAAATGAGTATGGTTCAATAATTACATAAAATAGAACAACTTCATATTCCCAAATAAAGCTAAATCTGATAACTTTATATACCTATTTATACAGATGGTAGAAGCTATATTCTATTATTCTTGAGTTGGTTAATTATTAGGAAAATGATTAATTTTGTTGGGGTTCTTCTGAAACCAAGGCCTCCAAACCATCTAGGTCATGCTTGACGGCAACAACCTGTGTTTATATAAGTAAATGGACAACAACTTAACAAGTAATTAAAATAAAAAAGTTTGAGAACTAGAGCTTAATTTATATAATTTCAAAACTTACGTGGACCTAAGGAATATTTATACAAAAAGATTGGGGTGAGTTAATTTGACTAATTTTAAAATTAACAGGGACTTAATATACAATTAAACCAGAAATAATTTAGAAACCAACCTATAAGGGTGAGCATAATTCGATTTGACTTAAAAAAACTCATTTTTTTAATTGAATCGTAATTTTATGAACTCGAGTTTAAAAAATTTAAATAAAGTATGAGTTATAAAATGAGAAACGAAAAACTCGAGAGTTTTAGTAATTAATGGATCAATTCAAGTTCGTGTTAAATCTCTCAACTATGTTTGAAAGTGACAATGGTTAATCTTTAAATTAGAATAAAATAATACCACAGCATTATAAATATTTATAATTAAATGTAAATAAAAACTCGATCGATTTAACTATAAAATATTTTAAGTAAAATTTGAATTTTAAAATAGAACACGTTAATTCAAATAACTTAGAATTTGATTGCCTGTTGAATGAATTCTGTTGTCGCACGAGCATCCTGGGCAGCTATTTCCGAAACATGTTCCACCACCATGGCTGCATTTTTGAGCTTGCTATCGTCGGGAAGCTTTTCCGCCACCTCGGCTGATACATTCTCCGCCGTCGTCGCTACCTCTTCCACCACTTGTGCCGCATTCTCCACCACTTCCACCACCACCTCTGTTTCTCCTGCAAATAGATATAATCACTGTATTTATAAGGGGAAACAATTGCTTAAAGAATTTTTGATATTATATATATATATATACCTTCAATTCTCTTCAAAATTTCCCATTTTGACTTCCAGAATGGCAGCAAGAAACTCAACACAGACCCCAAAAGCCATCTTACCCTACCTTGCACCAAAATAAAGGTTATTTTAGGTTACCAACTTCTGGTTTAATACATTGGAAAAACATGGTCAAATTATGATTTTGGTACTTCTACTATGTTTAACAATTTTTCTTTAGTCCCTGTACTTTAATTTGACATAAATTGGTCCTTATACTTAGTGACCGAGCTAGAATTGAGGTGGACAAAAACTTTAGGAACCTAAAATATAATTAAACTGTTTATAAAGGATCAAAGCCTAATTTTATTCATATTCAAACGACAAATTATGGCAAATAGGAACTACATATCAAATTTGAACATAGTAGAGGGACTAAAACCAAAATTTTACCAAAACAGGCGAGTTCATTTCATACCAGGGAAAGAACTTGAAGTTGGAAGAACCTCCTTGACCAGCATCCGGTGAGGTATCTGCTACCCTCTCATCCTTTTTGCTACCACTACACAGTCGAAAACATAACAAAAATTCCGTAAAACCGATGTTGAAAAACTGGATAATGTCTGTAATGAAATAGAAATTCCAAGAAGATTGTGTAGTGTAACCAACATGTCAGCGTCCAGTTTTCTACGTTCTTCCATGTTGTTGCAGATGAATCGCAGCTCTAGATTGTTGTTCACAGGGAAATTACCAGACAGCTTAGTTGGAGACTACCCCAATTTATAAGGATAAAACAGAGATCCAAACAGGTTTTGCGGCCTGTAGGAAGAAGACCAAATTCTTGAGATCATGGATGATGATCACGACGACATGGATTTCACATTATTTTCTATCAGACAAACATTAATTCAATATCTAATTCAAAGCTCTAAAAATATCGATTTTTTCGACATTTTTTTACTCGTTCCTTACAAGTTAAAGTAATTGTTTCAAACTAAAGCTTAAAGGCAAACCCTGAATTGTTTCTTCATGTTCCTTACAAGCCAAAGCTTTACTAATTTCAGGATTAGTAATAATCGTACAAGTCATATATATTTCTTTGTGGCCTTATCCCTAATCTCAACACTTGATTCATTTAGTATAATTTATCCGTTTCAAAAAAATCTTTAGCATTCGAATATACTACAACTTTTTCGGTATAATAATCTGTATTCGATTAATTAATAAAATTAATTCAAATTAAAAATATATATAAATATGAAAGTTCATTATAAAACAACTCCTTTAATTCACTTTATTACATTCCTAACATATATATTTGTGTACTCTTAACCTTACGTCTTGCCCATTAAACTCATTGGTGGTAGGTGATATTCTAATATAACATATATATTTTTGTACTCTTAACCTTACATTCCAACATTAACAGATTTGTCATAAATATTAGGCAGAAAGTTGATTCGAAAAAATACGGTTTTAAATTTTTTTAAATAAAGTTTAAATTATAAATAAGACTCTAATACTTTAAAATGTTTAATAATTAATAAATTAAATTTTAAATTTGAGTCTAAGTCTTTCTATTCTGGATGATATATGTATATCATACATGAAAATTTGTTAAGAACAATATATGTCTATCATATATGATTATAAAGTATAGATTGTGACGAAAATTGAGGTAAGATTTTAAGGTGCTAACTTAAAAAAAATTAAAAATAAAGGCTGAAACGAAAATTTTCAAAAATATTGAGGGTTTAACTGATTTTTTAATAATTTTTAAAAATTTCGAGGGGGCAAATTGAATATGTCAAAATATTTAGGGGAAAATTTAAATTGCTCAAAATTTTGTCTTGATTGATGTTTGAATTAAAAAAAATAAGATTGATTAACTCTACCAACTCATTAAATTTCTAAATTAGCTTCACTCGTACTAATTTAAAATAAAATTTAAGTTAAAAAATCGTCAACTTAAATAATTCGAAACGATTAAATTAAAAGTATGACTTGCAACTATAAGCCATAATGTCATGATCTTGCCCGAATGGAGTCATGATCTCGCAGCTATAAGTCTAATAGCCTATCATCAGTTCTTCATGAACCAAACCTCAATGAACCCGTCGTGGCCAAGGACAAATCCTCGACATTTCGAGCTGTCGTGAAGGCATCAGCGGCGGTTCGGATTTCATCTCCGATGAAGTTTACCGAGTTCATCTGCATGTGTTGTGAATCGAACTGCGACATTCCTAAGCAGGTAGCTTGCTGCATAGGTTGGTAGTAACCCTGTTTTTCCACAAGTTATAAGGGAATTTTTTTAACTTCAAAGCTTAAACATTTGGGCCATACAAATTGGACCTTTATCTCAATCAGACATACTCATCACAATATCCAATGGACAAAGAAACAATAATAATTATTATCTAAATTTGACTTGATTAAAAAGTCGGACCATTATTCTTTGAGGTCTCCTCTCCACTAGATTGGGGTTACATGTTCTAACATTAGTTTAAGCATATAATATTTTTTTTAATTTATGTATAAAATAATTTACAAGCATATTAATTAATTTATATGAATAAATACTACAAATCAAGCACAAATAAATATAATAGAGATCTATCCATTCAAATAAATCAAACACAAAAATTATTAACATCCCCATGGGATCAACACTCGAGAAAGTGCAAGTGGAGATTTAAATAACAAAAAAATATAGAGAGAAAAGAATATGTTGAAATAAAGAGAAGGTGGGAATGTTTGTAAAATGATTGAATATAATTATTGATTTATAATTTATTGTTTGTTTAATTTGTATAAAATATTATAAAAATTATACTTAATATATTGATGGTTAAATTTAAAAAATATAAATATTTTAATTTTAAGGTTTAAAATTTAGGGGTTAAAAGATAATGTTTAAAATTATATTATACTTAATTTATTTTTAATATTAAGATTCATACCTTCGATATTACTTCACTGGATCGCCAAATAAATAACCGACTGAACTTGGGTAGAGGAGTGGGTTCCTGGGTCTTTCATCACATCCAATGTTTGGCCAATCAGCTACAAGCAGAGGGGACATGCATGTGGGGGAGACAATGGTTTGATACGTGGCTTGTTTCCCACCAGTGCCTTAGCCATCACGTTCACTCATAAGTTTCAGTTTCCGAAGAGCAACCATTATTTTTTAAAAAAAGGAAAAATTATAGATAAATATAATAATACACAACATGATTTTAAATATCATAATACTATATAAATAAACAAATAATTTAATATATATTTTTAAATACTCGAAACATAATTATATCATAATAAAAAATATAAATACATCCCTTTTATCTGTCAATAAATATTCATTAATTATTATTCCTTTTGCAGCAGCCAGCAGCATTCATTCCTTGCCCATGCCCAAAACCTCACCCTCCAAATTTATGTCAATTCTGGCACATGGAACCTGGCGTCCTGCTCGGGGTGGGTGGTTATATGGTAAATTTGAGAATAAATTATAAAATAAATATATAAACAGCAAAGCTTACTCTTTTATTTATACATTGATTTTTTAAAAATAAATAATTTTAAAAGAATAATTTTTTATGTCATCTTTCTTACATCTCCTTTATTTTACGTGTCAAATATCATCTCCTGATAATGAAAGGAACAAAAAATGCATTCTTTACCCACTTTTTGTGTATGTATGACTCTATGTTTCTAACATGGTGGCATGGCAACATAATTTAAAAGGAAAAGACAAAAGTCTTTATAAAGAGAAAATTACGAAGACAGGAGCGAAGAGGAAACTAATTAAAAATACACAGAAATTTATTATTAGTTATTTTGGAAGAAAAAAGTGGTCCACAAGCACTCTATTTTGGATAACGCTAATATGGATTGGTTTAATTCATCGATTTTTATATATTAACAAATAATGAAATTTGAGTATCATAAATAATTTTAAAAATATTATTATTTTTTAAATATTATCATCCAGGGCAGTAAAGGATACAATGTATGGAGAACGTACCCTTAAAATCGATTATCCAAAATTAAAAAAATATTTATAAATAAAATATTGTTTTATTTGATATTTTTATTTATTATATATAAAAATTAAAATTTTAATAAATATAAATCTTATCATATTTAATAATTTATTGATTATAATATTTAAAAATTTAAAATTTTGAATTAAATCAGATATCCAAAATATATACTCGCAACAAAAGGCAGCCTTCAATAAATGGACCACTTCATTTGTTACTTTTCATAGGTTTGATTTACATAAATGACCCCAAAATTAATCTATTTTTATATTTTATAAAAAATCCATTACTAAAACTTACAGCATTTTTGTCGTGAGATGTCTCGGTATTCAGAAGTCATGAATTATGTTTATGTCTAAAAGTTAAATCTTTAAATGAGGATTATTTTTTTCTGTTATTTTTTCGCTTACAGAACTTAAATATATTTAAAAAATATTAAACTTTTTTATTTTTAAATTTTTAATATTAAAAAAATCATTTTAACACAATTTACCTATATATACTTGACGCAAAAAGAAAGTGAAAAATCTCATAAATAAAACAATGCAAGTTCCCCTTACCGGAAAACATTATCGAAAGATGTTTTTTATTATTAAATAAAAAGATATTATATTAATAAGATAAATATTAAAATTTGAACCAATATAATATACGATAATATAAATATTATTTATGAACCCATATACTTATCGAAATAATTGATTCAAGAATCGAAAATCGTAGGATGTAACCCGTCTTCAAACATACTACATTCGATTTGAGTGATTTTTCTTTCTTTTCGACTATGAATTGTACACCCAAATTAAGTAGCCTGAGTAAAACAATGTGTAAAGGTCCACTTGATTGAAAGAAACCATGGCATCATCAGCCACTGGCCCCAGTCTCCTTAATTGCATCCATCACACTCTCATTCACTTGTGGGAGCCTGGAGGGTTGTGTTCAATATTTGCACATTGCCTAACAAGTTTTACCATCCATTTTAGGATTGGAACTCTAATTCCTATGTTCACTCTCAAATAACAGTAAAATATAATAATTTAATATTTCCTATGTTCACTCTCAAATAACAGTAAAATATAATAATTTAATATTTATTGGGAGTTAAAATCTTCAGAGTCTTGTAATTACGGGGTTTTAGTGAGATAATAATAGTTTCTTTTATCGATTAATGATTCAAATTTTATTCTAAATATGATATAATTTGAAAAGTTGAGCTGTTTATCTTAAAATAGTTGAATCAAAATATAGTCTAATAATCAGAATATTCAAATATATTTGTTTGTTATAATTAAGATTCTGAATTTTTTATAAATACAACATTCAAATTCAAAATGTAATTAAATAAAATTATATTTTCAAATAAATAGGATATCCAAATATCCGATCTAAATATTTAATATTCGAATATTCGATTTAGATCAGATACAGATCACTATATCATCAATATAAAAAAATATATAAAAAATAAATTAAATCTAATATGATATCTGATAATGAACACCCCTAATCGTTATAATATCATATATAATTATCTTTATATTTTATCTAATAAAAATAATTTTTTATTTATATCGTATCAAATTTAAATAAACTTATTAAAATTTTGAATCAAATATCAATTAGACGGAAACCTAATCCATGCCATCCCTAATCATATTGTTTTGCTTTCATTTAGCTCGTAGAGTCTAGGTTGATATCAAAATGTTCTTTCCTTAACTTTCGGGTACCAATTATGAAAATAGTAACATGATAATTAGTGCCTATAAATGAAATTATTTTCAGGACAAAAAGTTAAAATTTTATTTAAAAATAATTTAATTATATTTTTAGTTTCGAATTATTTTAGAAAAAACTTGTTTTTAGTCTGTTTAAACTTTTCCTTCTTCATTTTAAAGTTTAAATTATAATAAAATGTATTATTATTATTATTATTATTATCATAATTTTTAAATAGTTATTTAAAATATTATATTTATAAAATAAATTAATAATTTTGTAATAGTTAGGTAATTCGGTAAACACCTTTTGAGTGTTAGGTAAACTTAGTTCAGTTCTATCTCTGTCAAACTGAAGAATGTTGTTTTTTTCTTTGGATTATTTATTTTTTTACTGTAAACAGAAGAATGAAAAGAAAATAAATCGAATTTCTCACTGTTTTCTTTCTTTTTGCCGAGAAAAAAAAAAAGCATAGAAAATTTTTCCAAGAAAAAGAAAAGTTGAATTGAAATGCAAAGCAAAGCGAAACCATACAAAAACAGTAAGATACTATACTACTACCCATTACTTCACAGCCTGTAAGCAAAAAAAAAAAAAAAAACTTGAAAATCCGTGAGAAACCCGACAGTTTCAACATAATTCCAAGCATCCCATGTGGGATTCTTCCTTTTCTTCTCCGCAGGACCTCTCGCTTTGTTGTTCTTCTCCAATTCCTTCTTTCTGTGTTATTTTGTTGTTTTCATCTCCTGTTTACCAGAGCCAAAGAAACAAAGAAAACCCAGTTTGAATTCTTCGTTTTACTTCAGTATGTGGGAATCAGAGGCTGAATCCGTTAGAGGAAGGGAGTATGGCAATGGTGTTCTTAGCTCCAGTAAACATGGCGTCAAAACTGATGGCTTTGAGCTTAGAGGCCAGTCCTGGTATATGTTCATGGAATTCACTTCTTTTTATTTATTTTTCTGGGTTTGCTGTTTATTATATATTATTGAATTTGCAGGTATGTTGCTACTGATGTTCCAAGTGATCTTGTTGTTCAAGTTGGAGATATCAATTTTCACTTGCACAAGGTATTTGTTGATATGCTTGAATTGTTTCTTTAAATCCAATCTTTGGGGGTGTAAAAATCATTATTTTCTTACTGTATTTTTCTCTCAATTTCTGGGGAAAGTATCCAATGCTTTCCCGTTCTGGAAAAGTGAATAGGCTTATATATGAATCAAACAACCCAGAGCTAAACAAAATTGCTTTTGAAGATCTTCCCGGAGGACCCGAGGCATTCGAGTTAGCAGCCAAGTTCTGCTATGGAATTGCGGTAGATTTAACAGCCGGGAACATATCTGGTTTACGATGTGCTGCAGAGTATCTTGAGATGACAGAGGATTTGGAAGAGGGTAATCTGATATTCAAAACCGAAGCGTTTCTTAGTTACGTGGTGTTGTCTTCGTGGAGGGACTCGATACTCGTCTTGGAAAGCTGCGAGAAGCTCTCGCCATGGGCGGAGAATCTTCAGATTGTGAGGAGGTGTAGTGAGTCCATAGCTTGGAAGGCTTGCGCCAATCCGAAAGGGATCAAATGGGCGTATACAGGGAAGCCGGGTAAAGTTTCGAGCCCCAAATGGAATGATTTGAAGGAGTCTAGTCCAAGTAGGAATCAGCCTGTGCCTCCTGATTGGTGGTTTGAGGATGTTTCGATCCTCAGGATCGATCACTTTGTGAGGGTTGTTACTGCGATCAAGGTGAAGGGAATGCGGTTCGAATTGATCGGGGCGTCGATAATGCATTATGCAACGAAATGGCTTCCAGGTTTGATAAAAGATGGTCAGGGTCAGGGGCCAGCTGATGATGTGATGAGCATTAGCAGCAATAGTAATAGTAGTTGTGGAAGCAGTAGTTGGAAAGGTGGACTTCATATGATTGTAGCCGGAACAAAGGATGAAAATCCGTCCATTCAGGCCAAAGATCAACGGATGATCATCGAGAGTCTGATTAGCATAATCCCCCCGCAGAAAGACAGTGTTTCCTGCAGTTTTCTCCTTCGTCTTTTGCGGATGGCAAACATGTTGAAAGTGGCACCGGCTTTGGTAACCGAATTGGAGAAGCGGGTTGGGATGCAGTTCGAACAAGCTACTCTGGCAGATCTTCTCATTCCTTCTTACAATAAAGGTGAAACCATGTTTGATGTGGACCTTGTTCAGAGATTGTTGGAACATTTCCTTGTTCAAGAACAGACAGAAAGTTCCAGCCCAAGTAGACCGCCTTTTTCAGACAAACACATGTATGAAGGAACACAAAGGGCCAACAATCCGAATGCCAAGATGAGAGTTGCCAGGCTTGTTGATAGTTATCTTACAGAGGTTTCGAGAGATCGAAACCTGTCGCTGACCAAGTTTCAGGTACTCGCCGAAGCTTTGCCTGAGTCTGCAAGGACATGCGATGATGGTCTTTATCGAGCTATTGATTCGTATCTTAAGGTAATTTCCTTATCCATACCGCGAATGGTATATCATTGAGATCAAACGGTAGCAACATGATTTTTTTTTCATTTGTGGGGTAACAAAATTCAATCGCAGGCACATCCGACACTCTCCGAACATGAAAGGAAGCGACTCTGCCGTGTTATGGACTGCCAAAAGCTCTCGATCGATGCCTGCATGCATGCCGCTCAAAACGAGCGGCTCCCCCTGCGAATCGTAGTGCAAGTTCTCTTCTCAGAACAAGTCAAAATAAGCAATGCATTGGCCAACAGCACACTCAAAGATCCTGCAGAAGCTCAATACCAGCCACTGATACCGAACCACAAGACATTACTCGAAGCTACCCCGCAATCGTTCCAAGAAGGATGGGCTGCCGCCAAGAAGGACATCAACACGCTCAAATTCGAGCTCGAGAGCGTCAAGGCCAAGTACCTCGAGCTCCAAAACGACATGGAGAACTTGCAACGACAATTCGATAAGATGTCAAAGCAGAAACAAACATCAGCATGGACCACTGGATGGAAGAAACTTAGCAAACTCACTAAGATGACACCGGTAGAAAACCAAGACATCGGACCCCAAATGTCGACTGCAGCAGAACAGACTAGAAAAGCACCAAGAAGATGGCGAAATTCGATATCGTAAAAAAAAGGAGTGCCTTAAAACTCTACATTTCGATCCTATGTTATCTGCCTTTTCTTTTTCTAAAATTTGAGGAACTGCAGTGTTCATGTGTTACAGTGATTACCATGATAAAGAAAAATAACTTGAAATTGTCATTCATAATTTGTTTGGTGTTTCTATGTGTGAATCCAAAGATTTGTTCAGCGTGTTCCTTCTTCTACGATTTTCATTTTAGTCCGACCTTGAATCAGATTGATATATCCGTATGATTACAATCATAATCAATCAACACAATGCAAATTTGAATCTGATCGACATTTACGATCGTATTTTCTCCCGACGATGAATATGACTTGTCTAAGCTTTACGAGAAATAATTGAAACAATAGAATTTTGATTCTTTTAGTAACATTTCATGTTCAATCAAATGGAACCCTGAAAACAATGGTTTCAATGATTTCTTATAAAAAAACAAGGAAAAGACAGGTCTCCAACAATGAAATCGCCATAGAAATCTTTCTTTCCGCAAACATGCATGCGAACATGAAATGGACATGACAACAAGAACGAGAGTGACCTGGCAGATCACACCAAGAAAACAACAATTTTGTTTAAATCAATCATGTGATCTTATGTTGTTTGTCCTTTCGAATTTTTAAATTTTATAATATTTATGCACTTTTTATGATCAATTGTTTAGATAGATAAACCTTGTAAAAGGGTTAATCGGGATATGATCCGATGAAACATAAGAGACTTTGAATTTTGAAATCGAGTGTGAATAGGCCAAAACCTGACATGACCCTTGAATTATTGTCAATTTTGATATTTTGAACGCTAAAGAAAGAACTCACAAACACATATTATAACATCCACACATGACACGGAAAATGACAGTACAACAAACGGTCATGGTTTGAGCTGAAACTCAATTGATCATGCTCCAATTACTAAGTACAAAACATCATCAAATTACACAAACAAAAACCAGACATAGCAAAAGCCAGAAAGTCCACAGCCCAGGAAGGACTATGATGTACACATACAAAAGTTGTAGAAGAACCAGACCATACCCTCAAAACACACACACGTGAAGGAAAAGATCGAACTCTTTTACTACATGATTTGATAAAAAAAAAACATCTTCAGTCTTCACTGCATGCATGGGAACGTTTGTCTTCGCACTTGTAGGAGAAAGGTAATGAAGTAGCAAACCTGATGTGTTCTCAAGGTAATCAAAGGAGGTGGCACGGTCGGGTCAGGTCATGGACCCGAATCGACCTAACACGCATGCAATGACGTCTGACAAGGCGTTATAATCCTCCAAATATGTGAAAAACTTTAGAAAAAACTATGAGCAACATGTTTCGGATATGAGTTTCGTTTGTCATTGACGTGGGCAATCACTTGTTAAGTGCAAAGACCATTTGGGCAAAAATCAAAAAATCCAATTATGAAAAAACAGGCCTAGAGGCATTAGATTTAGGTGATAAACACTTAAAATCCAGAAATAATATAGGAAATCCAAACTTTTCTTAGCAAACAAACAGGGACAAAACAACTCCATCAAGTTTAAGGTAAAGAAACAACATACAAAAACCAGCAAAAAGGGAGTAACTTTGTATATAATTTCAATAATATCCGATATAATTTAATCCAAAAATTATTGTTTATATTATTGGGTTGTTAACCGTTAAAATTAGATTTTAACACTTTAATTGTAGTAATTGAAGATTTAATAATATAACTTAAAATCAAAATGATAAAAAGTTGAACAAATGACTTCTATAATTACTGCTTTAATTGAAAGTGTTAACAATTATAAGGTGAATAAAATTCGATTCACTTAACCGTAACAATTAACTAATTTCATTGCTATGCATATTGTCACGGGGCTAGAGTCTTGACCTAGCTGAACCGCGCGGCCTTAGTCGATGTTCTTAGACAAACGACTAAGTCAGCCTGAAAACTCGCTCCGGAAGATCAAACTTCCCAAGGCACTAAGAACGCTGAATCGTTCTGGCGGAAAGCAAACTATGAGTATGGCTACTCAAGAACGAAAAGAAGAACGCGAAGAACACAAAGAACAATTGAGAGAGTTTTTTTTAGAGTGAATGCCACTTGATTACTCAAAGATGAGATGATACAAATGAGACTGGGGAGGTCTCTATTTATAGTTGATTCCCCTTACATCCGACGGTTCCCACTGATTTACATCGATGGCTAGGATCATTTCCTACCAACCACATTGGCACAATCCTAAGAATATTCCATGTTAACTAAGGAAACAAATCCTAAGAATACAAGGAAAGTTTACAAGGCCAAAATGGCTATCTTCTAGAATCCTCCATGGAACGGGCTAAGTCTGGTGGTACCTTTAGGCCCAAAATCTCCCTAAGAACCTCTTGGGCAGCAATATGCGCATGTGGCACGGGCTCGAACTGACGGCCCGTGACATTCTCCCCCACCAAACATGGCGACGCCCTCGTCGCCGCCTCGGAACGAAGATAGAACCGATCCTGGGAATTCCTTGTCACCTCGGCTTGCCCCAAACTCTGAATCGGGCTGGATGCTCTTCTCATAAAGAGCACTCGACTCTGGCTCAGTTGTCCACCCAAATGGACTACTTGCTTTGGTACTCGTCGCCATCTAACATCAGTCACCGTCCCTCCAAGCGCATCTCGATCGTAGGAGTTAGCTCCTACCAGTTGTGATTTGCCCCCATTCGGACACACATGGTCCTTGCACAATGACTTGGACGCCACAACATTGAACACTGAGCGGTCTCTCAAGATCGTCGGCAACCCTCGTTTGCGCCTAAGAACTCTGAAAGGTGGCTTGTGCTCTCGCCAAGTATCGACAACTCCATTTGAAGGGTTAGGTTTTTGCTGGCCTACACCCGACAAACAAGGCAAATCAAACTGTAAAACACAATCATTGTGTTCGGGATGTACCTCAATCAATTTTTCCGCATTCACTCTAACTCGCATCAATCTTTCTTCACTCGTGAAGTTTGATGCTCCCATCGATGCTCCGTCTTCATTGAAGCTCGATGCCTCGTCCATCTCCTCAATGGATGGATCTCCCACGGGTTCACTATCATGTGGCTCAGGCAACTCTTGCCCCACCAAGGTGTCCACTCCAATAGCCTCCAAAGCGATGCCTCCTTCCCTTGGAGCATCCTTGGTAAGCTGAATGGATGTCAGCTTCTCGATCCTCCGTCCCTTGTCTCGATACACGGGCACAACACAATGTTGTTTCGGATCCAAAATGCATATAACATCGGCACAAGGGATGATAAGAGCTTGAACACGGTCAAGGAAGTTAAGCCCCAAAACGAAATCAAAGTCATCTAAGTGAATTACCTTGAAATCTTCCTTGGCCTTCCATTCACCAATCTGCAGCTCTACCTTCCGCACTGTTCCAACAACTGGAACCTCCTTGGCATTAACGGTCTTGATCTTTTTGGTTGAATCTTCAACTTCGAGACCAAGCTTCTCAGCAGCCATCTTTGACATGAAGAGATCGGATGCTCCGGTATCCACTAGAGCACTCCTCGATCGTCCCGCCACGTTGATGTTGACAAACATCAACCCATTCTGCTTCGGGCCCTTCTTCGCCTTTGCAGAATTTAGTATCATTGCCCCAAGCTTACAAGCCTCACTTGACTCGGGCTTGTCCCTTTTGGGCTGCTTGGCTCGATCCGGGTGCTCACGAACTACGTGAGGTCCCTTGCTCTCGTAACATTGCTTCCCCACCCTTGGCTTGATTGCTCTAACACTAGCAATCGTACCAAGCATACATTCCTCGTCCTCTTGCTCGTCATCCGCATCATTGATCGTATCGGGGCGCTTCTTCTTGGGACACTCTTTCACCAAGTGTGAACCATGGCAATGGTAGCACTTCAAAGGCCCTCGATCCTTTTTCTCCGATGGTTTGACAAACTTGTTGACCCTCTCATCATCATTGCAAGAATGATTATCCTCCTCGTCTCCCCCACCAAAGCTCTTACCTCGGGGCTTGGAAGACTTGGACATGTCAACTTCGAACTGAGCTATGGACTCGGCTGCGGTAAAGGCTTTGGAAAGCTCCTCGACTCCCCTCCTCTCTAGCTCCATTTGAGCCCATCTTTGGAGTCCATCCATGAAGTAGGAAAATCCCTCCGCTTCACTCAAGTCCTGGATTTGGAGCTTGATTTCAATGAACTTCCTGACATAGTCAGTGATGGAACCCTCATGTTTCAATTGCCGCAACTTCTTACGAGCCTCCCGTTGAGCATTCGTCGGATAGAATTGCTCTTTGAACTCAACTTGGAACTCCTTCCATGTCTCAAAAGGAATGTCTCCACTCGGCTCCTCCGAGCATCTGCGTCGCCACCACAAAAGAGCGACATCAGTTAAATACATCGAAGCAACGTTTACTTTCTCCGCATCATCCTTGATGCCCATGGCTCGAAAATACTGCTCCATGCCCCACAAGAAGTTCTCAACATCTTGGGCCGATCGGTTCCCCTTGAACACCTTTGGCTTTGGAATGTCCTTCTTCGACTTGGATGCAGTGGCCATCTTTCCATTCATCAAGGCAACTTTGTAAATATACAAGTCTGCCTTCATCTCCTCCATCTCAATCTTCACAGCCTGCAATTCGGCCTCAAGCACCTCGCACCTCTCTTCCGCACCGTTGGCCACCTGGCTGAGTTTATCAACTCGCTCCTCCAGCGTAGCTACAGCATCCCTCGAACTTGCTCTTTGGCTTTGCCCAGCAACGATCTTCACACCCTTTGCTGCAACGTCTTCTTCTCCACGTGCCATAATCACTAGCGCCTTGCTCGAACCACGCTCTGATACCACTTGTCACGGGGCTAGAGTCTTGACCTAGCTGAACCGCGCGGCCTTAGTCGATGTTCTTAGACAAACGACTAAGTCAGCCTGAAAACTCGCTCCGGAAGATCAAACTTCCCAAGGCACTAAGAACGCTGAATCGTTCTGGCGGAAAGCAAACTATGAGTATGGCTACTCAAGAACGAAAAGAAGAACGCGAAGAACACAAAGAACAATTGAGAGAGTTTTTTTAGAGTGAATGCCACTTGATTACTCAAAGATGAGATGATACAAATGAGACTGGGGAGGTCTCTATTTATAGTTGATTCCCCTTACATCCGACGGTTCCCACTGATTTACATCGATGGCTAGGATCATTTCCTACCAACCACATTGGCACAATCCTAAGAATATTCCATGTTAACTAAGGAAACAAATCCTAAGAATATAAGGAAAGTTTACAAGGCCAAAATGGCTATCTTCTAGAATCCTCCATGGAACGGGCTAAGTCTGGTGGTACCTTTAGGCCCAAAATCTCCCTAAGAACCTCTTGGGCAGCAATATGCGCATGTGGCACGGGCTCGAACTGACGGCCCGTGACAATATGCTTTATATCAAATATATTAGAATTTCAATATCCAATTTATAATCGTGAAACTGAACTTCGTTATTTATCGATCAAAAATCTTTGAGTAGCTTCCTCACTTGCTCCAATGTCACAAAGAGCACCACCGTGAATGGCCCCTGCCGTGAAATAGTGGGGATGAACCCTTTGTACAATGCCATAGGTCCCTCCGCCCTCACCGTCTTCAACGCACAATCCAGAGCACCCGAGTACGGTGGCTCCGCCCCTGGCGCCACCTTCATATTCATCACCCTTGTCTTGATCACGTCAATGGGGTTCGATGCCACGGCCGCCACGAACCCAGCCGTGAAGCTGGCCGTCACATGGGTTCCGATCCCATCAACCATCACTCTTTTCTCTATTATCATCTCCTTGACCTGATCGTACGTCGCCAGCTGCGATGCAGTGACGATCATCGCTCGGTTCACCGTGAGCGCCGACCCGCGCCACAAGCTGCCAATGCCTTCTTGTTTCGTCATTTGACTCAATGCATCAATTACACTTTTATAGTTTCGTCGTTGGTCAAGGGGAAGACGCCCGTCAGCTTGCATTCGCACCATCGCTACGTCAGCCGGGTTTCCAACGGCCGCGCCGACGCCACCGGCGATAAGTCCAGCCACTATCTTGCTCGCGAGTGGCAAACTCCCTGTTTCATTATCCGTCCATTTGTTTTTAAGAATATCGTAAAGTCCCATACGGGTAGTGGAATACAACGTCTGGCGGAGCATGGTGGCGGAGACGCCGGAGAAAAGGGCGGAAACACCTTCCGATTGGATGATACGGACACCGATAGAAACAGGACCAACACGAGGCTGCGAAACAGCTTGCGAGATCGAAACATTCCCGACGGCAGCGGAGTTCACGGCGAGTGCTGCCGGACGATAAGCTTGAACGGAAGGATTGGGGACATGGGATTCACCTTGAAGTTGCATCCGGACCTTGATGAGGTCCAGAGGATGTGTGGAAGCGCCGGCGACAATCGATGCAATGCCGCCCTCCACGAAACCTTTCAAACCCATGATTCTATTCCGATCGCTGAATCTTTCTCCGACCAAAAAATCAGAATTTAATCTTATTACAGTGCGAGAAAGCTAAGATTTGAAGAGAGAAAATCGATGAGATTGGTTGTGTCGGAAAGAAGTTAAACGAAAGTAGATTTATACGCAATGGTGGCGGTGAAGAAGACAAAAGTAGATTCAATTATTGACTGTTAACGCGGTCGAGGTAGACTCACTATCTTGACCATTCCAACTCGGAATTGTAACTATTGGTCAAAATCTACAAAAGGTCCATGTATTTATCTTTTTTATGCAATTTAGTACCTTTACTATAATTTGATTTTTTTTTATATTTTACTTTTAAAATGTGTTTTTTCTTTATACCTGAGGTGAATTCTTCTCCATTTTTTTTAATTTCATGGTTTATTTTTTAAAAATATATAGTTATATAACATATGCATCTTGATTTCTTTACCCGTTGGATAAAATAACAATTTTCTTTTCTTTTTAATATATATGCCATGTAATATAATTAAGAAAATAAACCATAAAATTATACAATCTTGACTTTATTATTTTTTTTTAATTTGGAATTGTGTTTCGTTGTTTTTTTAACTTTTAAATTTAATTTTTAATTGGACTAAAGAGAAAAAAATGATAAATCGAGCTTATTTTACTTAATAAGTCATGAATTTGAATACATCTGAACGTAATCGAGTCTAATTTAAAGATCAGAGGTTATGAATAATTAAGATATTTTATTATAACAAGTAAAAAAAATGCTTGACCTATTGAAAAACTAGAAAACCTAAAATAACTAAATTCCAAAAAGAAAACACATATTCCAGGAGCCTTGTCTGCAATTATACCTTATTATTTAATCAATAAGCCGTGTGCTATTGACTTCAGCCTTCTTTTAAGAAGTCAGGTGCTAGGAAGGTTACACATATTGGCCAATTGGCCCATTTCAAATTTCAACGCTCTAATAGGTTGCCGTCGGCCCTGGGACTATGTCTTTGAATTGCTATAGACCGGCCTTCTTTGGCCAAAATCAGTGGAATTTGTGGTCCTTCACATTAAATTTTTGCATTTTCTGATAAACGTCACTGTTGAAAGTTGAACCGATCAGCTTTACCGGCTAGAGGCCAATCAAGTCCTTGGACCAAGTAAAAGGTGATATGGAGAGCATAGAGAGCATCCATACGTCAGCCAGGTTGCCAACAATGGAGTCAATGCCACCGGTGATATGGCAAGCCACTATCTTGCTCGTATGTGACAATTTCTCAGTTTCATTATCCATCCATTTTAAGAATATCCTAATGTCCCATATGGGAATTGTGGAGGAAGAGATACCGGAAAAAAAAAGGTGGTTCATACAAATTGGACCAACACAAGGATGTTAAACAGCTTGGGAGATCAAAACATTCACATCAAAAGCGGAGTTCACAGTGAATGCCGGACGGAGGGATTAGGGAGATGGGATTCAATAATATTGTATGTTCGTGGCAGGCAAATTATTCGAGGTACATAGTGTCACCAAATGCCTACTACTCACTGTGCGCTTAAGACTTCAATCTCAAAGTCGAGAACGGAGTTTGGCTGTATTCCCCATGCAGGAAATCCACCAGCACCATATGCATAGTCCGGAGAGCACTGCAAACATCAAAAAATCCATCAGAAGCTTCGACAAAGGATGAGAGGTTCACCTTGGTGTACCAAGAGAGAAGATACAATCGGTAAAACATTAATAGAAACACCAAGTACACTCGGAATGAATTCAGAGTTCAGTAGAATAGTACCCGAAGACGAGCAACTTCTCCCACTTGCATTCCCAGCACACCTTCATCCCATCCTACAGAAGAGTGAGTATAATATTTAGGTCTCCTAAATGGGGTATTAGGTACTGCACAATAAGGAATAAGTATATACACGCAGCAAGAAAAAAGCACAGGTATTCTTTCTTCTTTGTCCCTTTTCTCTATCGACATTGAGTTCAACCTACATGCACATAATAATCCTGTCCTATAATATTTTCCTTTACACCATCTCAATACAAGAACGTCTCTTCCAAGATGAAACGGGTATGCCACCAACCAATAAGGAGGTTTGTGGTCTCACATTACACTATTAACACACATTTACCTATCTTTTAACCAGGAAGAATGATTTTTTCCTCATGTAAAAAATGCCATCCGTCATCTATTAATGAAACATCTCAATGGGGGGAAAATAAAAATCATGAAACTTCGCATTCTCAAAGGTCAATGAGGTAGATGTCAACACAAAAAACAACACTTGGATCTTTCAGAACTGAAGAGGTAAGCATATTCTATACAATGGAGTACTTTCTCTTCACGTAACAGCATATTATTCCGCCAAAAATAATAAAACCTTGAGAAACAAGGCTATTCTTGCGACTTGAACCCAGGCTGGGACAATAGGCCAAACGTCGACATTCGAAGAGAACAGATTGTATAAAATAGTTACTATATATATCTTCTATTCAAATTATGTCACACAAATCAGGGACTAAGCAATCAGCCAAAATCAGATGAGACTCATAAAAACTTTTACTGGATCACAATCACAACCACCATTCAAATTGGATAGTCAGGTACACCAAACTTTCACATGCATTAATCAAAATACACCAAGAAAGAAGGGTCCGTTAGGTTCTACAAAACATTTTCTATTTTTGTTTTCAATTTTCATTTTCAAAAATAAAAAAACTAAAACCAGAAATAGTTGGACATCCGTATGGAAACAAGCGATAGGCAATTAAGATTTACCTTTTATAACAGAACCCTTCCCAATTTGAAAAGAGAAAGGTTTTTGACCTGGATCCTTTGTGCTAAAAAATGGAAACAAACAGAGAAAATAATTAATAATTCAATACTAAGAGAGTTGTATAAGAAAACCTAATTCTTCCTTCTGACAGAAACAAGTACTCACCTCCAGAACTTCTCAGACAAATTACCATTTTTCCCTGCACCAAAAATAATAAAAAGAAAACAAAATTCATATCATCAAATACAGCAACAACAAAAAGATTGACATATATATATAAGTAATAAAGAGAGTGGAAACGGAGAGATAACAACCGTAGCCGGTGCAGTGAACGGTGACGGTCTGACCGGGGATGGGTTTGGGACCGGTTCCGGGCCTGATGACTTGCTTCTCTACTCCCATTTTCAAGTTTTGATGATCGACTGGAATTTCTTAAGGTAATGTCTCTGTTGTCGGCGGCGTTATCTGATTGTCAATAAATAATACAGAGATTTGAGGGTACTGAGCCAGAATCAGAGGTGACCTTGGAGAACCGGGTTAGCCTGAACGGGCCAGGCCCATTAAAGGATAAGCAACTTAACTTTTCATCTTAATCATAGTTAACTTCTTTCGCATATCCGCGACATAATCCATGAAACACGGCATAAATTCATGTTTATTATAATATAAAATATAAATGATATCTTATTTCAATATAGGAGTTCAAAGTAAGGGTGAGTATTCGATCGAGTCGAGTTTAGTCAAAAAATTTCGAGTTATTCGAGTTGACGAGTCATATTTTATAACTCAAACTTTATTTAAAATTTTTTCGAGTCGAGTTTAAGAAATTAGAGTCGAGTCGAATCGAGTCGAGTTTTCGAGTTCTTATAAATATTTAATTGTAATTATTTATCATGTTATAGTATGATTTGACGACTTTTTCTAATTATATAAAATATGCTTATATATATTTTTTCATATGTAGCAATATTTCTTTATATTTTTATATATTAATGTATATATATCATAAGAAATTGAGAGATTTAATCTCAAACTTTAAAATTAATCCTTTAATTACTAAAAATTTCAAGTTATTCGAGTTATTTGAATTTCCATTTTACAGCTCAAACTTTATTTGAAATTTTTTCGAGTCGAGTCAAAACGAGTCGAGTATTTTCGCCTCGAGTCGAGTTATTCGATTTTTTCAAATCGAGTTTTGTTCGCTCCTAGTTCAAAGATTAATAGTATTAGTAGAAATAATAAATAATTTAGTGAGATTTTTATCAGATAAGAATAATCATATTCTTAAAATAAATATAAAAAATTTATATTTATAAAATTTAAAAATCAAAATAATAGAAGAAAAAAATTGAGAGAAATAATAATGGATGAAATAAAAAATATAAAGTATAAGGAAAAAGACATTAAACCAAATGATATTTATTTCTACAATATTTTTTCATCACACGCCATTGGAAGATTACTTTAAATCCTTGCCCCCTGCATGAAGATACAGTAAACAAAACAAACATAACAGACACAAGAACTTGTTTTATTTGGGGGAAATCACATACAAATTCCCCACATGAACTCTTAAACATTAACAACAAGATGCAGAGTTAGTAGCAATGAATTTGCCAATGGATTTTCCAGGACTCTTTAAACATTCTCATTCCCACCATTGATGAACTGCAACACCTTCATCCCTCAGCTTACCATACAAAGCTAAGCATTCCCAGTAAGCCCTTGTGCTCTTCTTCCTAGCAGTATTCTTTCTGTTCTTCTTGTTCTTCGTTTTATCTTGCCACTGATTGTTGCACTCGAAGAACAATTCGTCCACCAAACCGATTACTTTTCTCTCGATCATCTTCTCAACCACTGTGGCTTCAGCTTTCATCACAATGTAATCTTCTTCACCTATGTTCTTTGTCAACCAATCCGAAATGTCTATCCGGTCACTCACTGTTTCGGAACCGTAAAACTCAAACTCTTGGTTCCTCTTGGGATAGTTCTTTTCAAACCATTTCATCACAATGTTGTTGTTATTGTCCTTGTAAACAGATCCGACATCGATGAACACTCTTCGAGGGAATCCCCTAACAAATCGGGAAGGAAATTCATCTTCTTCGAGTATCCGGCTCTTTTTCTTGGAGGCTCAAATAAAGCATCCTCTAAGCCTCTCAATGCTGCCTTCTTAGCCTCCATAGTCATCACGCAAAGCTTTCTCTTCGCCGTGGAATCGAATAAACGGTTCTTTGGGCCGAGCTTCTTCATCGCAACGATCGTGGAACGATATTTCTTAAGATACACGATTCTGTAATCCGATTGCTTTTGATACCCGGTCGAGATTTCATCACCCAATTGCATAACAACAATGCCATTGATTTTCACTAAACGATCAACGAACTCGGATTCGATGGAGCCCGACACGAAAACGAAATCAAACCCTTCATTCGGCAAAGAACTTTGCGAACCGAAATCGGGTTCAATCACAACATCGATCCCATCATTGTTCATGAACATTAAACCTTCATCATCATAATCGACCCCTTCAATGGCGGAGTTCAAAACGAGAGCTTTCTGTCCTTTTCGGACAAGACCCTCGTCTACAAAATCTCGCCATAGCAAGTTCCAGTACTCCAAGCTGATTGAACCGGAACGTTGATGAGACTCTGTTGCCGCCGAAGGTCCTTTCAAAAAGGACCTAATGCAAGGCAACGTGAAGATCACCGTCGCTAAAAACAACGAACGCGACAGAACAAGCAAGAACCTCGGATCCGGAAGCTTAATAACCAAAGGGGTGTCGGGATTCAACGAAATCCTCGGACTTCGCAAGTGATTGAGCCGATTGTAATCGCGTGGTTTTGGTCGAGGAGGCCGACCCGCCATCTCCGTGTCGAATAACCGGATCTGTGTCTGAAAACAAAACCAGGAAGGGCTTGAATTTCACCAAATTTAGCCGAATTCGACTAACGGGTGTCTTTCGAAGACAAAATTTTCCGGGAAAACCCCCAAGAAATTTCAAAAGAGACAAAATCTAAAGAACTTAGCAAAAAGATCCTTTTTTATCGACTGCAAAACCTAGCAGCAGTGTGGTTTCCACCCAAGAGAGCAGTACGTGTGGGTCGAGCTCTGCAACAAAGAGAAAGCAATGACCTAAACCTATCAACCTCCATGGCTGCTCCCACTTCTAAAAAACCCCTTTTTCTATTCTTTTTTCTCTGTTTATGTGAGATCCATGGATGTTCGGAAGAACCCAGATCCAAGTTTCGGTAACATCTTCGATTATGATCCGCAAGAAAGTAATTGAGACGATGAAGATAGAGAGCTAGAGGAGAGAGTGATAAAAGTAGAGTGATGGTTTTGTCGGCTATCTAACCAGGGAAAGTTAGGAGTGGCAAGCAAACAACACGATTTGGTTCCATCGAATATTGGGTTGATGAGCTGTGAGATGTGCGGCTGATATGTGAAATCGTCCTTCGGCCTTGATTTGTCTCATGGTTGAATGTTGTTGTCCATGCCGGACCACTTTGTTTCAAAAATCATGTCTCTCCATCTCCAAAGTATTTTGCTTTTTCATTGGTCTTTTAGGAATTTGGGCTAAAAAATGACCCGATAGATTAAATATAGCTTTAGGGTGCCCACTATTTTTATTATCAAAACCTAAAATTTAATAAAATTGTTGGTGAAATTAGAATCTTGGCTTGAATTAAAGGGGTTAATGTGTATTCAATTAATTGAATCGGACGAAGAAATGGATCGATAGACAGAGAGGAATGAACGAAAGGGAGCGAATTGATAATTTTAACATTAATTTTTATCGTTAGTTAATTAACAGTTTTATCTAATAAGTGGTTATTCTAACTCAAAATAAAATATTAAAAAGTTAAATATTTCAAAAAAATGCAAAGATCAAAAATATTATTCAAGAGAACGTGATAGCTAATTTTGACATTATGCCAAAAGAAAAATACAAAGGAATTGATTTCAAAAGTCGGTAGCTTTAAGGGACTGGGGAAAGAATTAGATCAATTATGATTGGACGGGACGCCGCACCTACGCATTGTTGTCGAAGTTTTTCATGCATTGCACCACAAGCGTATGAACCAGCGTGAATTTAGTACTTTCCGAAGGCGCTACTCTCGTTAATTCCCGTTGAAGACCTGTTCCAAATTCAACTCTAAAAAAAGAAGAGCCCTTGCTGTCTCTGATCTCTCGCTCCTATACACAGGAAAAAAGGGGGGAAACATAATAGAAAAAAGAAGAAAGATTGAAACTTTGAGAGAAAAAAGAAACATTTTTTATCAAGTTGTTCAGCCATGGATGAAGAGTACGATGTGATAGTTCTAGGAACCGGACTCAAGGAATGCATTCTCAGTGGCGTTCTCTCCGTTGATGGACTCAAAGTAAACAACTTTCCCTTTTTATTAATTTCATTACTCTCCTTCTTGCTTCCTTTAATTTCTACTATTTCTATTACGTTCATGTTAAGTAGTTTAAATAGAGTTTCGCAGCTGTAATAGCGGTTGCTATATAATGATTTTGACATTGTTTGAACCCGCAATGTTACATCTTTATTCAAACATGAGATCTTGTTTAAGTGATATCGAATTCTTTATTTATCGGTCCATTTGGATCGAATGCTGGGTTACATTCTGCTTTAATCATTAAGACATATGATCTCTACCTTTCAAAACAGGTATTGCACATGGATAGGAATGACTATTATGGTGGAGAGTCGACTTCTCTTAATCTTGTGCAGGTCATTTTTCTTTGATTAACAAAACCTCTCCCCCTCTTTTTCATCTGATATTTCCCGTTGCTATTTTCTAAATCTAATCTTTCTTTTTCTGCTATCGCATAGCTTTGGAAACGTTTCAGAGGAGATGATAAGCCTCCAGAAAAACTGGGCTCAAGCAGAGAATATAATGTTGATATGATGCCTAAGGCATGTCTATGTTACATATACATATACATATACATATAATGAAAATGATTGAATTGATTGGTTTTACAGTTCATGATGGCCAATGGAAGTCTGGTTCGAATTCTGATCCACACAAATGTTACCAAGTATCTTAACTTCAAGGCTGTGGATGGTAGTTTTGTGTACAATAAGAAAAAAGTAAGATTATTGTGTGTATGTGTGTTGATATTGGTTTGATTTGTTTTTAATTTTATCAGTGCAAAAATTGTTCTATTTCCTGCAACAAGTTAAAGCAATTATCATAACTTGTAGATCTACAAAGTTCCGGCAACCGATGTCGAAGCACTGAAATCGCCATTGATGGGTCTGTTTGAGAAGCGCCGAGCCAGGAAGTTCTTCATTTATGTGCAAGACTACGATGAAAATGATCTGAAATCTCATGAAAAACTGGACCTGAATAAAGTAACAGCAAGAGAACTTATCTCGTGTGTATCCCATCCTTGTTTCACTCTATAAAAGTTTGATCTAGCACAACACTGGCACTTACAGTCCGAGTAGGCATAGCTCTTGGTTAAAGATATGGCATTATTTGAAGGATCATCGTTAGCTCGTATTAATTGCCGTTTACCGGTCTTGATGTGTGCTATTTTTTTGCAATGTAGAAAGTATGGGCTTGAAGATGACACAATTGACTTCATTGGTCATGCCTTGGCACTCCACAAAGATGATAGTTACTTAGATCAACCAGCTCTGAGTTTTGTTAAGAGAATGAAGGTAAAACTTTCTTTTGTACAATCTATGTCCGGTGGTCGATTCTTCGGTTTATGCCCATATCTTTCTATTTTATCATTATATTCAGTGTATTTCTGCATTTGTTTTGTGAAGCTTTATGCAGAGTCGTTGGCACGGTTTCAAGGAGGATCTCCTTATATCTATCCACTCTATGGACTAGGCGAATTGCCTCAGGTGTGTCGTTATCTGTAGTTTAAGCTTCGAGATTAATAGAAAACAATTGTTAGTTTCAACTTGTCACCGTGTCTCTATTGGCAGGCATTTGCACGTTTAAGTGCGGTTTATGGCGGTACTTACATGCTCAGCAAGCCGGAATGCAAGGTAAATCATTTCTGTTCGGTTAATGGCAATACTTGTCACCGAGTTAAGCTCTTCGGGTACTCATGGTGCGTCCATTTGAGTACAAGTTTTATGTATTGGATTGCAGGTAGAATTCGATGCTGATGGGAAAGCTATTGGTGTGACTTCTGAAGGAGAAACTGCTAAGTGCAAGAAAGTTGTTTGTGATCCATCTTATTTGCCTGATAGGGTAACCCCCAATGAAACCTTGCCTTTGTCTCGTTTTTCTTTTCTGGACAAGTTTTCATACTCAAAGGTCGATTATATCGCCTTTGTTCGGTCGTTTTGTTTTCGATGCAACAGGTTAAGAAGGTCGGAAAAGTTGCCCGTGCTATATGCATAATGAGCCACCCTATTCCTGATACCAATGAATGTCACTCAGCTCAGGTTATTCTGCCTCAGAAGCAACTCGGTCGTAAATCAGACATGTATGCTACTAACTTCTCAGATAATTTCTAGTCCTTTATTCGAATAAACATAAATGATTTGATATCTGACACTCGTATCGGAGTCTGTTGAACAACAAACAAGTGTTATAAGTCCATTTTCTGCAGGTACCTCTTTTGTTGCTCATATGCTCATAATGTAGCACCCAAGGGAAAGTACATTGCTTTTGTTTCAGCAGAAGCAGAGACTGACAACCCTGAGGTAGAGTTGAAGCCCGGCGTCGACCTTCTGGGAACTGTGGAAGAGATATTCTACGATACTTACGACAGATACGTTCCCACCAATGATCATACAACCGACAACTGCTTCGTGTCTTCTGTAAGAAAACTTCTATACATATATATCTTATCACATTGCATATTTCTTTGGAGAAACTACTGAATGAAAAAATACCCCAAGCCAACTTTTTACAATGGTTACCTTGTATGACAAGTAAAAGAACCTTAGGACTTCCCTCGATTTTTTTTTTGCAGAGTTATGATTCAACAACTCACTTCGAAACCACAGTGAACGATGTGATCGAGATGTATAGTAAGATTACTGGAAAGGTAGTGTGGTTCATTTTCGAATGCATTCAAGTGTGTGTATTTATATGTTTCATGACCCGAAGATATTGTCTTCTTCGGTTACCGTTGAAGAACCGAAACACTCTCGAAGTTTTGTCTCCCAACTTCTAAAAGATCCTAGGGACACCTCTTGAATTCATTGTAGATCGAAACAATGGCCATCGAAGAGCGAGACTACATAGCATAGATCGAACACTTGCCAACTTGACCTCTCTATCCTACAGATAGAGAGTTCGATCTATGCCGTGTGCTCTTCAACGCCAACGATTTTAACCATTCGCTCTCGCTTTTCCGAGGTCATGGTTCTGCACTTCCGCTCCTCATCGTGGTCAAGAGGCACATTCCTATGCTCTATTTAGACAGGGGACAAAACTTCGAGTGTGTCGGTTCTTGAACCGTACTCTTATTTGTATGACAATGGCTGATTCTCTTGTCATGTTGTTGCTATGTTGTGCAGGATCTTGATTTATCTGTGGACCTAAGTGCTGCTAGTGCCTCAGCTGAAGAAGAATGAAGCTCTTCAAATCTGATTGCTTTCGAGCAAAAGAAAAAAAAACAGTAGTAAAGGAATTCTATTGCCTATTTCTGTTTTCAAGTAGAGGAATTCATTGTTGCTGTTAAGAAAAAACCATGTGGTTTGGACACTATTATGGTTCTTTGAAAAATTTTGCCTTTCAGCTTTTACTTAACGGGTATGGCGTTGATTTCTTATTAATATTAATATTAATGTAGTGAATCTTTAAAATTTTAAAAATAATTAAAGAAATTTTTTTAAATATTTTTGTATTTAATTAAGTTTTTATACTCTAAAATTTTATTAATTCATCCTTTGACTAATGTTAACTGTTAAATTTAATATTTTTTTAACGATTGATATAACATGTCGTCGATGATTGTCATTTGAAAATTTTAATATATATTTTTTAAATTCTTTGAAAGCTTAAAAAATTCTAAATAATTATAAAAATATATTTTTTAAATATGTATATATCAAACTGTAAAGTCTTACATGATAATAATATTTAAAAATTTGTTAAAAATAATAATTAAAATTAATAAAAAATTAATTGATTTAATTTATTAGTTTAATAACTTAATTGGATAAAAATTAATTTTTTATTTTAAATAAGGAGTTCAATGAGAGAGTTTTTTTATAGGAGGGTTTAATTAAAATTTTATAAAGCTGGATAGGTTCTTTTAAATTTTTAGTGGATTTAGTTAAAAAAAAATTAAAATTTTAATATTTAATGTGCATTCTTCATATTGTGGGTGAAAAACGTTTATATAAAAAATATATTTAAATAATTTATTTATTTATTTATCTATAAATCTGCTAATTTTATAATAATTATTTTTTTTTAACTGAATTGATATTCGATTAACCTGTCCTGTTGATTTAACCAAAAATAAAATAAATGGGCAGGTAAATCGACGGCAAAAAACTAGCGTACGGTTCAACGTTGACTTGACCGGGTTCCCGAATTCTTTAGTTTTGTTTGTTCCTTCTCGCGGAAGGAACTACTGATTGTGTGCACTCATTCCGAAAAGGAAAATGCTACTACTATAAGAAGAAAAAGAAATTGTTCATTTCCGTATTGATTTGATTCTGTGAGTTCAAGGGGCGATCAGATAATGAGTCGGAGGGAGAGTCAAAAGCGCCAGAGTTTTGATGTCTTTGACTTCGCCGACGAGGATGAGAGAGTTGAGAGGGAGTCCGCGGCGTTTCTCTCAAGGTTTAAGAACCCTAATCATGACCACAAGGCATCTGCCTCTGTCAGCAAATATGACTTTCTTCAATGCTGTAACTTCCCTCTCGCTTTCTCTCTCTTATTTGATCTGTTGATTTGGTAATTACTCTGGTTGGTGAACCGTCTATATATCTGACGTGCTTTCAAAGTTTTAGAGAAAGCCAAAGATTACATTAAATATTTACATATATTTAATTCCTAATAATTTGTTGAATCAAATAGCTAATAATGTGTATATCACAACTATTAACACTTTTCTTTCCTTTTTTAGTTGCCCGGAATAATGAAATTAGCAACCGACCAATTGATATTGACGATGAAGGTGTGAAGTAGGTTTAGGCTTAGTGTCATTTTCACTCTTCTATCCGTATTTTGATGTGTTATATGTAGCTGTTCAATCATTTTCTGTGTTGTTGTACTCTAGTTGCAGATTGCAGCAGCACTAAGAATATGGAAGTTAGCAATGTACCGATTGAACTGGACTCCGAAGTTACAGAACCTCAATGTGGGTTGTTGTTGCTATTTTTATTTTGGTTTATAAATTGCATAGATTTTTAGTATGATGTTTGATCTTAGTTGGTTTTTGGTTTCATGTATTTCCTTGATTCAGACAACATTTGTGACAATTTTGTTTTCAGTGTTATTTGATCTTAGTTGGTTTATAAATTGCATAGATTTTTGTTCTCAAGGAAGATAGCAATGTACTGATTGAACTAGTGCATATATGTAATTCATGTCTGTTTATGTAACAAGCCTTTTCTTTCCTTTGTAGTACCCTGGAAAAATAAAATTGGCTACAAACAAATTGATCTTGACGTCGAAGGTATGGAGTAGATTGAAGCATAGACGCTTAGTGTTATTTTTTACTCTTTTGTCCATGCTTTATTGTAAAAAAGTATGGTTGTTCAATCATTTTCTTATTTCGAGTTCTCTGGTTGCAGATTGCTGCAGGAGTAAGCAGAAGGCAGTTAGCAAGGAACCAATTGAACTTGATTCTGAATTTACAGAACTTCAATGTGAGTTGTTACTTTTATTTTTCGTTTCCTCTTTTACTTTATGATTTGCAGATTTTTTTAGAATGTTATTGACCGTGGTTCATGCATTTCCATTATTTCTCTCAATGTATTTGTTTCTCCCCCAAAAAACATGTTTTTTTTACCACCGCACAAAGAAAATATTTTGTTGCGAATGAACAAGATATTGAGGAATTGTCCATACTGACATTTATTTTTCAGTGTTTTTTCCCTTCTTAAATCCTTGTTTATGGCTTTGAATTATGTCTTTAGTCTTCTATCCATGGTTCATTGTATGAGATGTAAATGTTGAAACATCATCTCATCCAGTGTGAAAGCTATCTTCTCTTGATATTTGACCTTTGAGTCTCTGAAAAATATCTCTGTATTTTGCATTTATAATTTATTAATGGATACTTTCGTCTTTCATCACTTATGATGTTTTTCTAGATTGTTTTTGTTGTGCATCTAGTTCCCTGTGCTCTTACCCCACTCTTTTCACCTGATAGGAAGAGCAGTGGAATTCAGCTTGATATTTTAAAGGAGAGTTGTTGTGGCTAATGGGGCCTGTCCAAGTTTGATGTTGTCATTAGCTACAGATTATTGCAGTGGCAATGGGCATATGTGTTATACTTACATATTCACTAATTACTTTTTCTTCTTCGTCTTTTGATAGCTCCTTATTAATGCTATTTAGGAAGACTGAATTATGAATAACATGGCAAAGGAGTTTGAGGTTTGTGTAAGACAAACATATAAATTAATCAGAAAAACTTTGAGTGACGAAATAATACAGTTTTTTTTTTTATCTTCTAATCATTCATGTAATAATATTTATTTAACCCACACCTTAACTTCTCTGTCTTTGTTTGTAGCTTTACTAAGTCACAAGACTAAGAAAAAGAAGATTGATGGACCAATTGATGTTGAAGCTAAAGGTACAAGGCATTAGTGTACATCTTAAGTTTCGGTGTTAAAGCTTCTAATGTTCTTCATATAATGTTGTAGAAGTGCAAGCGAGCAAGACTGCAAAAAATCAATTCACATTTCCTGCATACCACCCTGAGAAGGTGAGACGAGGATTTCTAAATTGGATACATCTTTGCAATATTTTTCTTTGAGCTATAAGGTATAGGTAACTACCCTTAATATATCAAGAAGAATAAAATCAAATGTCTAACATACTTTAGACTGCACCAATTATCTTAAATGCAACTCAAACTTCTTTGTGATATACAAAAAAAGGATCATAAACCTTCTAGTTATTGTTCTATTAAATTGGCTGCAGCCTGAGCGAGTTGGTGTGCTAGCAGATGACTATGACAGGATTGAAATTATTTCTTCATCTGCTTTTGCTTCCTCTCCTGCCAACTGTAGAGGTATTTTTCTTATCCTTTTGAGTTTGCTTCATAAGTTATGATACCATTTTTATCTCAAGATTACTGTATCTTACTGAGATCTTATACAACACCCTGCATCTCTCAGATTATTCAGAGGAGCAACTTTCAGTTCATGCTTCTGAAGGACATGAAATTGTAACTTCAGTACTCCATTTTGTATTAATAACTAAGGATTTTTTCATTTGATTGCTATTAATAGGGATGTTATTGAAAATAATACTAATTCTTCTTGCTAACATTACATTTCTTAGTAGGCCTTTAAGCCTTTTCTTAATTTATTTTTAATCTTGCAGGAAAGAGAAAACGTGAAAGTTGTCATTTCCCCTGATTTGATGTTTTATAGAGGTATGCATTGCACAGAAGGTCAGTTAACTTTTTCAAAAACCTGCCTCATGTTTGAGGGCTCAACTGTTAATGGGACCAAGAAAAAATTTAGTTTTGCATGGACTGTTGGTGACATCATCAGTATTGAAGTACAATGGTGTGAAAGGGTGAGTTACAAGATCTGTCCTTCCTCTCGTTTTTTTCTTTGAAATTTCTAAGATATACTCTGAGAATAATATAGTCTTTGTGCTTGGTGCTGTACATAGGTTGAAACAGCCATTATGAATCTTGTTCTATTGTCAAAGAATTCTAAGAAAGCTGGAAATTCCAATGAAACTTCAGGTTTGTGAATTTTCAGAAATGATTTGCATTGAATTATTTCTTTAGGTGTAGCATGATGTTTCATGTTCTGAGAGAGTCTATGAACTCTAATTATAACGTATGTCCTATACTTTGACCTCTTTCAAAATATCACATTATGTTGCTGTCACATTTTTATTGCGACGTCTCTAAGAAGTTTTCTTTAAGACTTTAACTTACCTGTTTCCAATGGGAATTGTTTTAGGGGAAGCTCTGATCTCTTTTACTGATTGTTCTTTCTCATTAATAAATTTTGAACTAGGATATTCTTGATACTGCAGCCATTGGGTTGTTGAAGTTTTCAGTTTGTGATCCTTGCTGGTCTGAAAGGGAGAAATCAATCAAATCATTGAGTGTGAGATACATGGATATATGGCACACTATTTCTGAGTAAGATTTCTTCTGATATAGTTTCTTATCAGATTATTATCAAATTTTTAACGTAGATTTACGAAGTGATGGGGTTTTTTCTCCTTTTTAATATTAGAATAAATAGGAATTTAATTATTTTTTCTGTGTAGCTTTTAACAAAGAAAATGTGGTTTTGTATACATCATTTGGTTTGAGTATGCTTTTTCTTGTTGTATAGCTCAGATCGTTTCTCTTATTTTTTTTCACTGTGTTTTAGTCTCTCATGCCTAGTGTAACTTCCTACTTAAGGTAGATTACTTTTTATTGTTTAATTGCATGGATTTAACCATTCATGTTACCTCTAGTAGTGAAAATGAAGAAAATGCTTTCATGGGGCAGAGTAGCAGGTCCTTGTCAAAGACATATTTTTCTGAGTAAGCCAAAGAATGTTTTATGTTATTTTTACATTTGTTAATTGCTTTTTTAATGCATTTCAATAGCCTTTTGTTTGATGATTAATAATGATCTATGTCATTGTCCTTTGGGGGGGGGGGGGGTACAAGCTCTTTTGCGTTTTGGTTTTACAGATTTACGTGTCTAGCTCCCTCCCCAAAATAAAAAATAAAAAAGAGGAGAAATTTAAGCTTGCTATCAGAAGCACAATTTTCTGTAAATGACCTCACCATTTTTTTCTTTTAAGTAGACTATTATTGTTGTAAGTTTCAGCTCTGCCTTTTTCTTTGAAGCAGTTTCAAGAAACATCAAAATATACTCCCAGTCAAAAGTACTACTACAGAAATTTTACCATAGATCACTTATTAATATTTTATGTGCATGTAATGCTAGTTGTTCCTTTTATGTAACTTATTTTCCTTCTTTTTTACATGTATGTTTCTGTGTGCGTGATGTAAGGCTTTAAGCCTTTATGCTGTTGGAATTTTTTAGTTATTAATCGCTTAACACTTTTTTTGAAAATCTGAAATCAATGCATCCTAATTTGTTGTACAGTTTCCATGAACATTTTGAAGAAGTTATCTATCCAAAAGGTGATCCAGATGCTATTTCAGTTAGCAAGAGAGATGTTGCGCTTCTACAGCCGCATACATTTATCAATGATACCATCATTGACTTCTATATTAAGTAAGCTGGAAATATAAGTTCCATGTTCGTTTTTTTATCCATGCACTAGATGTTAATCGGTTTCTTAGATCTTGAATGTGCTAGTTTTAGTTCATCATTGAGGATTGGGGTATGAAATGCACATGTGAAATATATTGCAGTAGAAATATTTGCTATAGCTATTCTCAAAGTTGCATTTTCATGTGAAATGCACATGTTAATCTGTTTCCTTTCATCAAAAGAATTTTGGCTGCTTGATAATTTCCAAAATAGTGATTTGGGCTTATACAATAGACATAAATTGAAACTATCATCTCTTTGTTTGTATTTAACTTCTTGATTAAACATCGTAACCATGTTAATTGATTAAGTGCCTTGTGAGAGTTCATGAGAAACCTTCCCTCTAATTATCCACTAAAAAAAGAGAAAAAAGAACCTTGGTTCAGTTTACGACTCTGATATATTTCTTACTTGTTCTTTTTCATGATTTTCAAGGATTGACGTTTTCTGATCCATGGCAGATATTTGCAGAACAAAATTCCACGTGAGGAACAACATAAGTTCCACTTCTTTAATAGTTTTTTCTTTCGCAAGCTTGCTGATATGGATAAAGGTTTATCTAGTGCTTGTCAAGTGAGGGTGGCATTTGAACGTGTTCGTAAATGGACTAGGAAGGTGGATATATTTGAAAAGGATTACATTTTTATTCCCGTAAATTACAGGTGATAAACTTATCTGTTTTTTCTCCAAGGAACGCAAACAATTCTTTATTTATGTAGCTCTCTAATATGAGTTATAAATGCATCTTCGTGACAGTCTCCATTGGA
This sequence comes from Abelmoschus esculentus, assembly GCA_035048815.1. NCBI lineage: Eukaryota > Viridiplantae > Streptophyta > Magnoliopsida > Malvales > Malvaceae > Abelmoschus > Abelmoschus esculentus. The sequence continues at coordinate 891,060 of JAUCBN010000031.1, read as the reverse complement.
GTTTGATTGTCATCTGTCATCCTGGTGAAGTGGCTAATTTCAGAGGCAAGATCTTAACGGATTGTTTCAGCTTACTGTAGCAACTAGGACTGTCTCCATTTTTACTTTTCCTCCACTTGTCTTGCAGATGACGAAGCTGAAAAATTGCATCATGTTCCTTGCATCTTGCACATGAATTCAATTAGAGGAAGTCATAGAGGCCTTAAAAATCTTTTTCAAAGGTAATTTATTAATGATTATTTTCATTAGTAGTTACTTTTCTATTGCTTTGGAACTTAATACAGAAAACCATTAGGGTACATTCTTGTCTTTTGTTTGTGTATTTGTTTTCATCGACATTATTACCCAATTCTATTACAAAATAGTTTAGTTTCAATCTGTTTATCTGATATTTTATACTTGCTTTCCGATATTTCTAGCATACTTGAGTAAACAATATTTTACGGGACTTGAGTGGAACCTCTTGAGCTACACTTCACATGACTATGTCCATACGTTCTGAACTCTTTGAAGTTCTTTGAGCTGCCAGTCTTCCAATATGTTTTGAATACCTTTCAATGCCTTTTTATCTCTCTATTTTAAAGGAAAAGTGGCACACATGCCAGCCTGTCATTATGACGGCTTTTTAAGGTCAAAACATACAAATGATGCATGAAAACCATTGACCAAAACCCGAATTAGCCCAGTGACTTCTTAAATGTATTCCAACTGCAAGGGATGCCTTTTGCAGATGAAGGCCTAATGTTTATCCTTCCCTTCCTTATCTCGCTCAATTTATGTTGTTTAACAATGAAAGTAATAGAATGAGGAAACACTAAAGTTGTTCGAGAAATGCTGTTATTTAAAAAACAAAATCTCTTTATTTTGTCTCGTCAGTTTGAAATAGTCATTTCTCAGATTCCAAAAGATATTGTTGTTGATTATCATTTCCTCGTTTATTTCTTACGATATGACACAACAGCTACTTATCAGAAGAGTGGAAAGAGAGGCATAGAGATGTAGCAGAGGATGTTTCTTCAAATTTTTTACATTTACAGTTTGTCGAACTAGAGGTATTTCTCTTCTTTATACACCTCATTTAAGTTCTTGCACCAAAATAAAAACCCTTAAAATGGTCACTCATAAAGAGAGCCTATTTAGGCCAATTTTAAAATTAAGCAAAAAGCCTTCGGTTTTATTGGGGAATCGTAGCTGACGTAAGAGCATAAACAACTCTATTTTACATGGGATTTCCCCCCTAATCTGCAATTAGCATGTTATGTCCATTGTATTTACTAGAGAGCATCAGTTTATTTCACATTTGCTAAATTGATTTACCGTTATTTTTTCATTTTCATTCTGTATGATTCAGCTACCACAACAGCGAAATTCATTTGACTGTGGCCTCTTCTTGCTTCATTATATGGAGCTCTTTCTTCTTCAAGCGTCAACTAACTTCTGCCCTTTCAAGGTAACAAGATTTTCCAACTTTGTTAGTGTTTCTATTGCACCTTGCAAAATGTTCTCGTTGCAGGAATTCTACCATTACTCAGGACTTACTATTTTATTGCTTGATTGACCCTGCTAGTTGCCGTAAAATTATTAGTGTGAACTTGCAAATGTGGTCCTTTGACGCAGCTTTGTTACGTGTATGTCGCCTGTTTATCATATAGAACTCAAACCTCCCACAGAGAAATTTGTTTATCATTTTAATATGAAAATTGTAGGGAAAGTTTCGGATTTATTTTTCACCTCTACTGATTTTATCTTTGACCCTTTCTTTCAGCTTAATAGGCATTGGTTTCCACCCGATGAAGCTTCTTTGAAACGCTCTCATATCAAGAAGTTAATCTATGAGATCCTAGAGGAACAATCTCGTAGTTCCACATCAGGTGCTGGTATTTATAACGATCCATCCTCCCTCTTAACTGGCCGAAGTGAACAAGAAACTGCAGCACAGATTGGCAATTCAGCAGAAACATGTCATGGCTGTTCCTCCAACTCCACCGTTAAGCACTGGCCTAACAGTTTTTTGGTGTTCCCTCCGATAGTTCGAAAAGGTCCTAAAGACTCAGGATTGGGAAGTTTTAAATTTTATGAGGTGGAAACGGATGGAGGACTGCTCTCTCATGGAAATTGTCAGCAGATTGACACACTTGGTAAAAGAAATGCCATGTCACCTATAGAGGTAACTTCAATTTCTTTATTACCAACATCTAGATGCTTAAAGCATGAATATATTAAGCAATTTGCTAATGAAAAGTATGCTTTGTATGATTCACCTCTTTGTGTATGTGTGCGTCTTTCACTGTTGGCGTTATGTAACCGTGTCTTTTCCACCAAACTAAGCTGTTTTAGAATAATATTGTCTTCGTGATCGAGTCTAGTTGTGACTTAATTAAAGATTAAGAACGTGTGAGGTTTCTTTCTATATTTTTGCATTCCTTGAATTACATCAAGTGCCACAGCTCCTTTTGCTGCATCTGATGGGGCTGCTTGCTTATGATCGAGACGGTTAATTTACTTCAAAGGTGCCATTGATACTTAAATTCATGACGTGTAAACCGAAATTGTAAATCCATTGTTCATGAAGAATTTTGGTCTGAAATTGTTGCATTTTCCCTCCTTGAACCAGGAAACAGAAGAGACCAGTGAAGAAATAGCTCGTGATTTGCCTTCGGATCTAGATGGTCAGCAAGTTGCTGGACCGGTCACCGAATCTCGCTTACACATGCAGTATCCTAGCAAAGCTTTTAGATCGAGAACATCATGTAACCAAAAAATCCCATTGCATTTCGAGGATTCAGCCTTAAAGAAGTTAATTGATTCTCTAGAATCGTCAAAGACGGGGCTAGAAGATGCTGAACTTCTTCCGGAGTTTGAGGTATCTTCTCAACAGGGGGAATCCAATGAAACCGAGAATTGCTCGACCTCAAATGAAGGCACTTCCTCTGATTGTATCATTGAAGATTCCCAAGAGTCTAATGGCATTCGTAATGACATTGAGAGTACAAGTTCACCTTCCTTACGCAAGGACATGTCTGCTGTATTCAATCAACAAGAAGATATAACTACACGAGTTGATATTGAAGAAAGTGGCATGCCTATATGCGACAGAGATCATGTGTCCGAAGGCGATGAATAGCAAGTTGCAGAAGCTTCGTAGGCATATAGTCCTGTTAACGCTTAACGGAGCGACGAACACAGTCGAAAACGTTCGAAAGGTATTTGGGGTGGCCGCATCGTCCCCATCATGTTACGATCTTGAGCTACTTGTTATAGAATTAAGTGAAAAATAAGTCATCTTTTGATTCAAATCTAAATTTTAGTTTAGTTTGAGTAATTCTTAGTTAACAAATAGGGTATAGATTAACAACTAAAATGTTGCAAAATTAAATTATTAAACTGTAATACATTAATAATTATTATATTAAAAAGAAAATGGAGTACAAAATCTAACGTAAAATTCATTGATACTGTATCTAATTAAAATTTTGAAATTTTACAAAATATCACAGACTAAAAAAACTAACTCGAGTTGACCCAATTAAATTACTATTCAACCGTAGACGAAAACAATCTTAGCGAATTTAATTAAACATTAATTACCCGGTTTCTTAGCAAATCCCAAGAACCGTTTTCTTCGTGGAATCCAACGTCTCCAGAAGCAACACTCAACCGATAGATCTAAACACTCTTTGCCGTTTCGCATTAATTCCACTTTTATTTTCAAAAAAAAAAAAAAAACCATCGGAAGTCACCGATCGCTTCACCGGCAGGAAACTCGCGAGTTGTCTTCGTTAAAGTTCGAGAAATTCTGCAATTTAGGGATTTTTGGTCTACAGGGAAGGCTTAAAACGAAAGTTAAGTGTTTGTGTTGGAATTGATGGGTTTTTTTAGTACTATTTTCGGTTTATGTGGATTTGGAGTTGGGATTTCAGCCGGTCTTGTGATCGGTTACTATCTCTTCATCTTCTTCCAGCCTAGCGATGTCAAGGTACTATTTGATCTCTCTGTGTTTGTGTGTTTATGTATTGTGTTGAATTTACTATAGAACGTTTTTTTTTCTTTTCATTTTATGCTTGCCGCGATTTATTAGTTTCTATTCTTAGTCATTTTTCGGCATCTTTCGTTGTTCTGCATCAAGTTGATTTGGTGTGGATGTTTGATACTATTATTGTTTCTGATTGACGGCGCTAGAAATTGTTTCTTTAGTCATTTTGCATCCTTTGCAAGACTATCTTAATTGATCGAAGCCGTAGCAATCAAATGAAAGTGAAATCATATGGGACTAATCATATATGAACTTACATTGTTTGAAATATTACGTGGTTATGATTCTAGTAGAAGCTCCCTAGAGCTGAGCTTAACAAAAGTCAACCACGGTTCGGTGGCCATACCTAGATATGGGTATAGGACATAATCCTCTTAGGTCCGTAAGAACTAACTACGGGAAATCTAGGGGGGAAATCTGAACATACTTGTGTTGGACACATCTGTGTCTGACACTTGCACCAATCTTCGAGTAACATTGCCTCCCCCACATCTTTTTTTCATTTGCTCATGGTAAATGATGAGAAACAACATACACGGAGGCTGAAGAAAATAATGCTATATGTGCTGCTTCTTGTCAATATTTTATATCTGGTACCTTCATTTGGATTTTTTGGAGTTAATTTTGGCACATGTTTGCTTTATCAGGATCCTGAAATCCGTCCATTGGTTGAGCAAGATTCCGAGACTTTACAAAGGATGCTTCCAGAGATACCACTGTGGGTAAAAAACCCAGATTATGATCGTGTATGTCAATGTCATTAGACTCTCTCACATTTGTCCTAGCCATTCTACATATGTTTTACTGTCTTGTATCATGATTACTGCATTTTTCTTTTTGTTGTGGTATGTGTGAAGGTTGACTGGATAAACAAGTTTTTGGAATATATGTGGCCTTATTTAGACAAGGTTTGACCTCTGTTTCAAACAAACATCTTGCTTCTTTATGCCTTTGTTCTTGGGTCTTTTCCCATTTACTTATACCTACTCCTTGTAGGCCATTTGCACAACTGCCAAGAATATTGCCAAACCCATAATAGAGGAGCAAATTCCCAAGTACAAAATTGATGCTGTCGAATTTGAAAAGCTTACATTAGGATCTTTGCCACCAACTTTCCAAGGTTAGTCGATCAATTACTTTTCAATTTTAATTCTACCTCTTGCAAATATTACACTGCTTATCTTTTACTTAGAAAGGCATTAGCAAGAGAAGCAGATGCATGGATAAGCCAGTTTTTCACAAAGACTGTGGTAACTGTCTATGCTAATCCAGACAATTTGCTCCATATTCTGGGATAATTTTTTTGGGCCCCAATCGAAGTAAAAGCCCCCCCCCCCCCCCACCACCACCACCACCACACACACACACACAAAAAAAAAAACTCCACACATGCACACATACTCCTAGTCCCAGAAAGCCTTAATGCTTAATTTCTTGGTCCAGTGGATCTAGATTTTGAGATCAAAAACCATATTTGTGCAGCTTTTGTGTAATTTGTTTCTTATCCCATCCTCCCCCATACAGATTTTGCACCGACATTGTTTTCTCCTTGATAGGTATGAAGGTGTATGTGACGGAAGAAAAGGAGTTAATCATGGAGCCATTAATAAAATGGGCTGCAAATCCTGATGTTACTCTTGCTGTAAAGGCATTTGGGCTAAAGGCAACTGTCCAGGTTAATTTGTCCCATCATAAACGAAAATATTTTGACAGTTGACCGCTTGTGTTAAGAAGAGGAGAGTAGATTGTTTGTTAATTGTGTGTTTCTTGGATAATTTCAGGTCGTGGATTTGCAAGTGTTTGCCCTACCACGAATTACCTTAAAGCCTTTGGTTCCAAGTTTTCCTTGTTTTGCAAATATCTTTGTATCCTTGATGGAGAAGGTTTGAGATCATGGACGATTTAAATTCTGTTTCTATTGTTTAGATCTCTGATGCATCTGATATTTTCATTTGACAAAGTATTTGTTACTGCAAATGCTGTGCACATACCTGAGTTGCCCTTTAATAGATGTAATTAGTCATTAATAAGTAAATTAATTTGACAGTATTTTATAAACTTTTTGTTGAATCATGACTATTTTCTCTTAATCGTGTGTCTTCTAATTTGCAGCCCTATGTTGACTTTGGGTTGAAGCTTATAGGGGCTGATCTCATGTCCATACCTGGTCTTTACAGGTTTGTCCAGGTAAAATGTCATATGATGTTCCCTCTTAATTCTCTTTTCGTATTTTTTTACCCAAGTACTTGATACACATGGCTTTATTATATGTTTGAAAGTGCGTTTTTTCCCCACCAAAAGTGCAAACTGTTTTGAGGCATTGTTTTCTTTTCCCTTCAGATGTACAATTTTTAGCATAGAATTTGGTAGACCTTTTGTTAGTGATGGTTGTATCTGTGCTAACTTTTTCAAGGGTGACAACATATTTTGTAGAGACAAGAAAAACATTTCACCAATGCCTCAGATGGCATTAATTTTGTAGTTTATTGCTTTGAATTTTAGAAAAGGGATGTATGTGATGCAGGAACTCATCAAAGATCAGGTTGCAAACATGTATCTTTGGCCTAAAACCCTGCAAGTACCAGTTCTGGATCCATCAAAGTATGTTTCAAGGATGCTCTCATATTTTATTATGCCTTGTTTAGTCACTTTTTCTTTTGCTTCTTGGGTCTTGTCTTATAAATCCATTTGAACTTGCAGAGCTTTTAAGAGGCCTGTAGGTGTTCTCCATGTGAAAGTTCTAAGGGCCATGAAACTAAGTAAAAAAGATCTTTTGGGTGCATCAGACCCTTATGTTAAACTGAAGCTAACTGAGGATAAGCTTACATCTAAGAAAACCACTGTGAAGCGTAAGAATTTGAACCCTGAATGGAATGAGGAATATGATATGATTGTCAAAGATCCTCAGACCCAGGCTTTGGAGCTTCATGTTTATGACTGGGAGCAGGTAAGATTTACAATTTTTTCCTTTCAATTTATTTGAAGTTTTATTATTTGTTTCTGTTGTTACCTTAACTGTCTCTTCCCATTCTCAGGTTGGGAAGCATGACAAGATGGGAATGAATGTGATTCCTTTGAAAGAACTTACTCCTGAGGAACCCAAAGTTATGACCCTTGAACTTCTTAAAAATATGGACTTAAATGATGCTAGAAATGAGAAGTCACGTGGGCAGATTGTAGTGGAACTAACATATAAGCCCTTCAAAGAAGATGAAATACCAAAATCTTTTGATGAGTCAAAATCACTGCAAAAGGCTCCTGATACTACTCCTGATGGTGGAGGTGTGCTTGTGGTCATTGTCCACGAGGCACAAGATGTTGAAGGAAAGCATCACACAAATCCATATGTGACGGTTCTCTTTAGAGGCGAGAAGAAAAAGACTAAGGTATATTATGGCAGTATCATTTAAAATAACCCCGTTTCAGAAATTGATATATCCCTTTTGGTTGCTAAATTTATTTGCAAAGTTACTTCCTTACCTATTAAACATTATGGGAAATTGTTTTAACCTTTAATTTTAAATAACCATTACTTTGTTCAGTATTCATCTGGTCTTGCAAGTTTCTGTAAATAGATGACATTTGTAGGATTCTTTCTAGATATTCATGTTAATGTTGAACAATCGTTATACTGAAACTGTCATTCAATACTTGTTTGTGTTTCCTATAAATGACATGTTTTTCGAATTTTATTGGTACAGCATGTAAAGAAAAACAGAGATCCAAGATGGGAAGAGGAGTTCTCATTTATACTGGACGAACCTCCGGTTAATGATAAATTGCATGTGGAAGTTCTCAGCAGTTCGTCAGGGATTGGCTTGCTGCATCCAAAGGTACTCTTTTTGCGCCATTACTTGCATGTTTTGTAGCAATCAATTTATTGTTGCCAAATTTCAGTTTGGCGTTCTATAGGCATAATCACGAATCAATAGTTGAAGATCATATATCCGATATAGACCTCTATTATCGGTTAATGCTTTATTGAAGCATGTATACCGACGTATTTGTGATTTATGCGGTTGATAGAACTATACATACACATGCATGTGCACACACTTTCAGGTTCGTTTTTCCCGGTTTTAAGCGATTATCGTTTGTATTGAAACAGGAAACACTAGGCTATATCGATATAAATCTTTCGGACGTTGTTAACAACAAAAGAATTAATGAGAGGTACCATCTGATAGACTCGAAGAATGGACGGATCCAGATCGAATTGCAATGGAGAACTAAATGAGCCATTTTTTTCGGATTTGAGATTACACCAACAGAGAAATCCCATTCCTGTATTTAAGGTTATATACTTCATTGTTGCATGTTTGTTTTCTGTACATGAAATGGATGTAACAATAATAAAAACACTAAAAATGGACAATCCTTTGTCTTTGCACTTAAAAGATTTTTTTTGTTTGAGCTTTGCTTATTCCAAACTTCTATATGTTACATATGGTATATAGTTTTATAATATCATCGAAATCATACTATAAATGGCATATAATACCATAAACTAAAATAAAATATTTTTATGGGTCAAAAAAATATTTTTAAATTTTGGGAATGATCTGATTTAAAATATATTTTTAAAACATTGTGATCTTTGGATTTTATGTCAGTTTTTACGATGCATGTTAAAAAATGTCATGTGAGATATTTTTTTTTAAATTTATTAAAATATTAAGAATATCAAAATATTATTAAATGAATTATGTTTATCATGTCATTTGTGATTTTAATCAACTAAATTCGTTCAGTTTATTTTTTTAAGGTGAATATTTTTTTTCTTTTTATATGTAATTAGAGAGTGGATAATTATTAAGTAATTATTTTGAGATGAACGAACTGGATTATTGGACCACGGATGACGCGGTAAACATAGTATATCTAATAAATTCTTAAAAACATCATATGTAAGCGACTTTTCTTCTCAAATCGTTATTTACAGATGATTTTCTTTTTACCTGAATTATAATTTTTTATTTAGATTTTAAAATAAATTTTAAATACTTTATTTTTCAATAAAATCTCTAAACGATGTATATATCCAACAGAGCCATCATACAATTTTTACTATAAAATTATAATCAGCTTTTTGATGGGAAAATTAAAATAAAATTATAATAAGCTAATATATCAAATATTAAAGATATAGAATAATATACATATTATTACTACCATTAGTATTAATAAAATATTTGTCAATTTAGCTTTATTACCCGAATCTGCTCACATTTTACTTGTATTATCTTAATTACTTTACCTACTCAATCAGTCTCTCCTTCCATATTTTAATCTTTAATAACCATTTTCATCTGCTTTATCTTTTTTTTTTCTCCCCTAATTTCTTTGCTTTCAACTTCTAGGGTTAGGGTTTTAGAATTCTTCTCACTAACTTCTGTAAGATAAAAGAGCGGTTACTTTTGTTTTTGAATTCATATAGGGGCATTTTTTTGTAGTATAGCTGGTGTAGCAATGGATACAGTGAACCAACAGGAACTGGCAGTGAGACCTTATGGATATGAAGATGATGGAGGATTTGAGAGGAATGATATTAGAGAAGCTCGCATGGCGGTCATGAATGGAACAATGAGTTCACCAAGTCATGGGAATGGATTTGTTGGTGGAGGTGTTCTTCAACCTACTCGAACCAGTGAACTCACTATTGCTTTCGAGGGTGAAGTCTATGTCTTCCCCGCTGTTACTTCAGAAAAGGTTTGATTTCCTTTTGTTTATTTTAATATTTTTTTTAAGTTGTATGTGGAGCTTTCATGAATTTGTATTTTTTTGTTAATCGATTTAACTCTTTATTTGTTAACGTGGGGATATAAGCGGATAGAAAGAAACAGATGTAACTCTTGAGAATTTTGAATTAGTATGGTCCATTAACTTTGCTTATGTATTGTTATTTTTTGTTATTAACTGAGTATACTTTGTATTTTACAGTAGGCTTGTTTTTTTATATGTGATTAGAATGGTGTTGATGGTTTAGCTCAAAAGTGATTTTGAGACTTAAGGTGTTGCGCTAATGCTTAATCTCTAATGAATTCCATTGCCCCCTATATCTAAGGTTATGCTTATTGCGTTGAAATAAATTTATTCTAAGAGTGCAATGATCAAGGATTGCTTTGGAAAGTCTTGGAATGTGATTAATTCGATTAGGTTTAGTTGAGCAGGCCTTTTATTTTATTTTTCATCAATGTTGGGGGATTCTTCAGTTTTTTTTGGGGAAAAGTTTCATTCCGTTGGAGTAAAATCTGTTATTCCACTTGTGGCACAGGGTGGGTAAATGAGATTGACATTATTTGCTTATTACTACTATGGGGATTGCCATTATGGACTAACTGTAAATAAAAGTCTTCCGGAGCTAAGGGCAGTATTGTTCTGCCCAAATAAAAATCTTCTTAAATTTTATGTTCACATAATAGCTCGCCTCTGTTACTCTGCTAGATATAAGGCTTTTCTCTCTTGTTTTTTCCCTGTTAGCTGGAAATGAGGTTCTAGTTGATTTTAAAGAATGATGGATTTCGTCATTGCTTCTACTGGAAATAAAGCTTAAGGAAAGATACCTTTAACTCTTTTAATTTGCTTCCATTGATTTCATAGGTGCAGGCAGTTTTACTGCTACTGGGAGGATGTGGTGCTTCAGATAATATGCCCAGCTCGGAGTTCCTACTAAAAGAAAAGGTCAAGGTATCCTATATGCATGTAATGTTGCTTTGTGAAATTTATTTGAATATATGATTTCTGTTGCTAATATTTCCTTAAAATATGTTCTAGGCTGTAGATGATTCTTCACGAGGTTCAAAGCTTTCCCGAAGAATTGCCTCCCTAGTAAGATTTCGTGAGAAGAGGAAAGAGAGATGCTTTGAGAAGAAAATTCGTTATACTTGCCGGAAAGAGGTTGCTCAGAGGTATATTCCCTTGTTTGCTAATAAAGTAATTATTATACTCTAGGACTTGTAGTCTGTAGATTAACTGAGGTTTTACTCATAGGAAGTTCAATAAGCTAATTGAGTTTGTTCACGTGATAATGCTATTACTCTTGAATTATGACATATTACAAGGTCTTGGTTATGGCTGCATGGTCATTTTTTATAGCATCACACTTGCACATGTTTACTGAAGTTTGCAGGCTATTAGAAAATATCTTTATGGTCCTTAACCAAACTGCTCTTGACATCTCAGCCTTTTGGTCTCCTGGTTTCTTGATGTGTTCCTCTTTAGATAACATTGATGTATAGTCTAGGCTTTGTTACCTTTATCTTTGATGGTTTTGCTAGATAGGTGGATTTATTAAGGATAAGCTTTTAATTTCGTGCCTTAAAATAGTTTATTGCATGCTCTAGAGATGAGCTGCTAAAGAAATCAATAGATAGAAATTGCTTACTAGTGTTATACGAATGTGCTAGTTCTCCTTATGCTGGTAAATTAGGATTATCTCATTCGCAAAGCACTTTTATTGTTTATTCACCGGTTTTCTAAGTGCGCTTAAAATTTGCTTGTTCTTAAAACTATGGTAGAACCCATATATTTATACACAACTACAGCCAATATAAACTAGGAAACTACCAAGAAACATCCTTTTCCTAAAGTTTGTCCTAAAATGAAGCTTAAGATCAGTCCTAAGATGAAGGTCCTGAAATCTCTACAATTATTACAATTTCCTGAAAGTAACATTTTGACTAATCCCTACGATTACTTGCATCTTCCAAAAGGATGCATCGTAGGAATGGACAGTTTGCATCATTCAAGGAGTCCAATTCAGCTGATGGAAGCTGCGATCAAAGTGGTGACACCCTTGAATCCGTGTACGTTTGAAGGTGCTTATTTGTTTCTTTCTTGTTGATGTTAATTGCATTAAAGGTGTTTTTTTTTTCTCTTGTTTTTTTTTCTTTTCTTAGAAGTTTGTGCAGTTGTCAACACTGTGGAATCAGTGAGAAGTTAACTCCAGCAATGCGTAGGGGGCCAGCTGGTCCCAGAACACTTTGCAATGCTTGTGGCCTTATGTGGGCAAACAAGGTAGGTCTAGAAAAATTGGAAGGGTTCTTTTTACTTAAATTCGTTTTTGTTGACTTCTAATGCAGGTTTGAAAACATTCAAACTTAAATTTTGTTTTATTATGAAGTTTATTATATCTTACCATATTTTGTTAGCCTGTGGGTTGTGTTCTTTTCTAGCACTGATTGGTACAAACGATAACAAATCTTTCTAGAGATAACCTTCTATAATGTCATTTATCAGATTTTGAACTATTTGGGGATCGGTTTTCTTTTCTTTTCGGAAGAGTTAACTTATCATTTCTTTTTGAATCTCTTTAGCATGGTAACTTTGTACTATAATCAACCTGGTTGTTCCCTGATAGTATCCATAATAATAATTCTTGTCTTTATTTGCAACTTACCATATTGTTTATTTTTTTTAATTTCAAGGGAACTCTGAGAGATCTTAGAAAAGGAGGGAAGAATACTCACTTTGATTCAAATGAGCTGGTATGTATATGAAGATTTGATGCCGTGTTCATTACTGCAGGGTTAAATTCTTCACTTAATTTAGCTCTCCTTTTCAGTTGTTATTAGTGTTTTCCTGCTTTCTGTGAACCAAATTAACATTTTATTCAGTTCAGTATTAAGTCTTTTTACCCTTCAGGAAGCTCGAGATATTAAGCCTTCAAAGATGGAACCAGAAATTTCTTTTGCCAACAATGATGAGAAGGTATTGATTTCCCCTGAAGGCTGGAGGCGAATATGGATGTAACATGATAATTTGCAAGTGCAAATTTCGTTGATGTATTTCATTTTAGCTAGGTTTTGGTTTTAGTTGGTTTTCCAATCTAATTTATGTTTGTTTCAAAAATAGAAGTAATACTGTCACGATTCTTTACTTTCCGTTTTCTATCATCAGGGAAGCCCAGAAGAGTCCAAACCTGCACCTTTGGATTCTGAAAATCATTTGATAAGATCAAACGAGCAGGTGAGGTTCTATTAATGATGGGTGGGAGGGGTTCATCTTGTGATTTTTTTCTCTTCCAATTCTATGATATAACATTTCAAAATGCACCGAGAACTTTTTCTCTCTCGTATAAATTGAACTCCGATATAATCCATTCCAGCAAGAATGTAGCCTTGTTAGAATCTTGCCATATATGGATGCATAAGCTAGAATTATCAGTTTGCAAGTGACTGAAATTTTTTTTATTCCATCGGCATGCAGGAATTTGCACAAAATTCTCATCCTTTTCTCATCCAGGTGGAGAATTCCTCGGTCAACCTTGATAATGAGGTATGGAACTGTCACAAACAATTTCTTTTGTTTTATTTTTACCCGATACAAGCAATTTCATTTTAGTGGTTTAGACTTTGATAATTGCGTCATGGACTCTCTAAGTTCGTTTACATGGCATCAGGACATGCAGGAAACACTGGAGGAGCTTGTCGATGCTTCCGGGTCGGATTTTGAGATTCCTTCGCATTTTGATGAGCAGGCAAGTCTTTTTCTCTAGCAACCTGGTATCAACCCTATATGAAAAGTTAACCGTACAAGCCAAAAATGTTATTACATCCTGTAAGTTCATGAATACAAAACTTACAGGTCGACATCGATGATGCGAACATGTGGCCTGGGACTTAAGATCATTGCCGATCCTCGGAGTTGTAAGTTTTCTGTCTCTGGCATGTTTTGATCAGGCAAAAGCGGGTATCAAGTATCGACTAACTATAGATTTCCGGAGATCTATTGTTTATAGGCACAGGATGAGGAGCATCCCTTTGTATGTGAGTTGCTAAACTTTAACAGTCCCTTTGTTTTTTGTTATAATTATAATGTGAATAAAATAATATCATGTTATGTTCCATGTTTCTCCATTTCTGTTTCGTCCATTAAGTCCAACAGGCAATTGATCTGCATTTAAGCAATCGGTTAATCAGCCAGTATTTTGCTTAATGTACTGTGATTAAGCATGGATCATATCTAAAATTTACATATTTGAGAGGGAATAATTAACGATTAAAATGAAATCAAAATCAGCTTTGTTAGAATAGACATTAACATATGAGCTTATAATCTTTAATATAATTACATTAATTTTGAACAGATTTTTATTTGCAATATAGAAACCCTTTACCATTTCTTTTCATATAATTACATTTTACTTTTGATAGAATTATACTCCTAATAAAACAGGTTTGAGACAAGTTTGTTGAAAAGATTTACCACTAATCCTGATTATGGACAAAAATAGACATGAACTAAAAATAAAAACTGTCGGTCAAATACAGAAATTAAGAATCAAAACCCAAAATTTATGATTTTTTTGAACAAAATTATTAAATTTGAATCGACGGGGGCATTCAAATTTCTCATCAATACTAAAAGATGAAATAAAATTGGCTACGAACACCATACTAACACTCTTGATCTGAATACATTCTGTATCAACAAATGGGAGGGAAATAAGAGAGATTGAAAGGCAAAACATAAAGCAATTTTTTCAACCCACCATTATTATTTCGGGCGCGATTTACGGTAGTCGAACAAGAAATTATATTGAGCAAAAAAGGCAAACGCATATTAGCCGATATGCGGATATCTAGCCGTTAAAATCAAACACTAGTTTACCATTACGCTGGCTTTGGTTGGAGGAATTCCAACCCTATAGGTGGGAGCAAATGAATAAATGCATCTGTATTTGATAAAAGAAACCGGACCGAGATGCAAAATTGCATGTTTAAACAGCTTACAGATCAACTGTAGGGTAGAGTCCCGGCATGTAACTGTGTCCGTTTCCATTCGAATTCGCAGTACCAAACAAGTGCGATTGTAGCTCCCCCGAGTGAGATGACTTTCGAGATTTTGAGTTTTTAGGAGAAGCGGCATAGGAATCATGTGAACCACTACTTGTGGAATACATTGACGATGTTGGCAGTCCATGGATCTTTGGAAGGCCTGTTGGATCCGAACCCAAATTGTATCCCCTCTCAACTGTTTCAGCTTCCAGTGGCAATTCGTCCAATGTCTATTCAAAAGTATTAAAAAAAAACCGTAAATGCGGTTTTATGTTGAGAAAGCAATGGTCATTAAGTAATCGAGTAATGTGATGATAAATTGAAAAGCATGTAAACAATGAAAAAGACGGTATTTGTCAGGTCTCTTAATAAACAGATGAGAGATTATAACACGTTGACATGGTGATACACAGTCAAGAAAACCCACCCGGAAAGCCTGTTGGAGAACTCGGAGGGTTTCTCGAGTTCGTTTCCTCTTAGAAGCAATCTCATCAGGTTCCTGTAACATCTCTTCGAACAGGTTTTCTCTGTTTCAGATCATAAGATAATCACCAGTCAACAAGATTGTTAAGAGGATAAATAATTAAAATCGTCTAAAGACGCAAAGCACTATATCACCTGTAAAGCTTTCTGATAAAAACATTGTGAAGCTCACGTTTCGAATGGTTTACCTGGACATAGATATTATCGACAGAGATTAATAATCATGCAATACTTCAAAATAACATTGCACCACAAACTATTGTTAGCAATACACATCTTATACTCACGGGACCTACAACATTTTAAGGTTCCAACATTAGGAACAGCTAAACCTCTTAGAACTTGAGCAAACTTTTTGACTAACTGGCTAGGTCCATGCTTTTGACCAGTCTACTACCAATTAAAACACATTAACCAATATAAACAGTAACACTGTTCAGCGTGCTTGATATGTTCTCTCCATATCGAGGTTGAGACACAGTTGCTAACCCGATATGAAGATGAAAATGGAAATTGATTTGGCCAGAACATAATGATATAAAATCTCCTAATTGCAGCAACAAAATGCTTTCAGACTCGGTCTAAAACTTACCAAGAAGTGCATAATTGCTTTAGGCACAGAATCCTCTATATTCTTCCTAACAATGTCATAGTATGATCGTAAAAGCAATTTGGTGATAGCAATTTCAATGGCTTCAGTTTCTGAACATTCTGAAGGCCTCAACAGAGTCGGGGGCTGAAAGAATAAAAAAATGCTTGTCAAGATAAGCACATTTTTTTTTTTTAATTTAACATAAGATCTTGATGAACTGATGTGTATGCACCTCTCTCAAATGGATCATGGAGAAGGAATGTTCAACGTTTTGAGCAGGTTCTGTATACGGTTTGTTTGTCAAGATCTCTTTCACGGATGAGCGGTTATCACTGCCACCAAATATTGATGAGATACCCCAAGTTGACCCACTTGTGCTTCCTGATAAAAACCCACATATAGAACATCATTATTTACTCTTATGATGAAAATTCACATAATATAATCCCCCAATTTTAAAAGAGAGAGAATCCGTAATACTTGACCATCGTAGCACACAAGTTTCACAGAAAGAATATCAAACATTAGCACAACATATAACATATTTAACTAATTCATAATGACAGACATAAAGTATTACCAGTCGATGGAACTTTCTCAACATCTGCAGTACGGACTACCTGCACACAGTAAAAAGCTGCAGTTAGTAGACGACTTAAGATGAGAGGGAGGAAAAGGATTGGAAAAGGAAAGCAGGAATATCATATATTGGGCAGCAGAAACCAAATTTCCATGCCTGCTCAGCCGCAATCCCATTAACTTGTCTTGCAATAATAGCCCGAGATTTAGTACTTCTTTCAGAAGTATGTGCCTTATCAGGCTCCAAACCATCCTGATTAAGTCAGCAAAGAAATATGGAAAGAATGAAAATCAACACGAATCGAGAATAAATAAAAGTGATTATACCATAGAAATGACTACTAGTGGAGGACTACCTTTCCTTTAGATACAGGAATAAGAACCTTGGAATTCTTTATCTGCTGATTGGCAAGCTCTACAGCTTTGCTCCCACCAATAAAATTTGGGTGAGAAGTATTTATGTAGTCCATCTGCAAAATTGAAGGGGGTGTCAAAAGTGACTAAAGTGATCGTAAAAGATCATATGAGAATAACAAATATTGCACAATACATTACCAAGTTCATGACTTATAACACAATTAGAAACAGAAACATAAAATGATAATAAACGAAAAGTAGCAGAACTATACCTCCATTTCAATAATATGGCCTATCATTGTCTCAGATGGTTCGAGGCCTTCTTGGAGAAAATTCCCAATAACTTGGTCCATATGCTTTCTTAGAACAGGAAATCGCTGCAGTTCATTCATCATACATCGATGGCTAATCTGGATAAAAAATGATTCCATTAAAAGCTTAGATTGACAAGTGATAGAGCTGTGAGACTACAGAGATAATATGGAACACAAATCACCTTTATTAACTCATCATATATGAACCTGGCACATTGGAGACTTGGATCTAGCAAACGTGCTATTTGCCTTCTTACAAGCACTTCAAACGGGACCTATATAACAAAGTTGCATCACAACAATATGCACAACTGTTGTTGGTGGTGGTGGGTTTTTTTTTTTTTTGGAGATTGTACTTGGATAAAAAAAGAATGAAAGTATGAGCCAGCAGAACATACTTCAGGTACAAATAATGCAGATCGAGGACCAGTTGCATTCTGAATGGCAGTCCGAATGTCATCATCAGTCAAGCCTTCACATGGATCAACCTCCTGTACAAAAATTAGTTAATGGCAAAATTCAAAACCAACATCAAGCGAAGCAATTACATAAAGGCTGACATTCAGAGGCATATCTGAGGTTCTGAGCAATTTCTAAAGTTGCAGTGTAATAACTAATGTATCTATGTTTTGCATGAAGCAGTACAGAAAAAGAAATCAATATCATGAAACCAAACAGCCACTTGTATCAAAAAGGTTTTGTCATATTTATTTGAAACATCCTTTCCTTGTGGACAACTAGTGCACAATCACATGGGGGAGTGAATTGCACACATGACTAAAATCAATAGAAAATTAATGATAAAAGATAAATTGATGTATAATATATGAACCTCTAACACGGAATGGAAAAGAAATCCAGCAAGCAAAAATACCAAGTGAAAGCACCTTCTAATATCAAAGGCACAGATATCAGTCTACACACCTCTAAGCTCTTAACAAAGATTGATTGGAAAATATAATGAATCCTTGCTCCACCAGACAGCTCAGATGTAGACATTTGTTCATTTTTCCCCTCAACCATTGATGAGAAAGCTGCTTCCGACATAGCATTGATGCATGGTATCATACCAACATAGTATAATGTAATAATAGGTGTTTCAAAATATAAATAAGAAATTTACAGAACGCCAAACAAAACATTTACCCTCACAGTACTTCGAAAGAATATTCAGCAGAAGAGCTCCCTGGCCAGCCTATAGGTTACGAAACCATAGTCTTGTCATAAGAAAATCGTTTCAGGTGCTTTTTGCACAACCAAGTTCATACTATTGCTAAGCAAACAAATATACATGCCTTTGATTCAGTGATCTCTCCATAACTTGCATGCTCCTTTGCCACAGAAACCAATGCCGAACTAATGCGTGATTTCAGCCCAGGAAGTATTGCCTTGATATGTTGTACTAAAATCTACACAGGAAACAAAAAAAAAGGATTCAGCAAAGCAATAAAACTATAAAAGAAATAAAAAATCCCTAATGTCAAGCGTACATTGCTCAACAAACAGGATGCAAATAAGTCCTCAACTAGCATAAATCCTTAAACGACTCTTTAGAGCACAGATTTGGTTCAGATAAAAGGTACAAGGAAATCAAGAATACTTGAGATAATAAAAATAAAGCTGCAGAGTTAGAGTGAAATGATGCAAAGTTTAATAGGTCCATGTTCCAATCTGGTTGGAAGTAAAACGTATAAATTTTCCCACCAAATACATAAGCATAAACAATGGGGATCGATACAAACAGGACTATGCAAGCATTTATAGGAAGTGTGAGTACAGTACTTGAGGGTTCACAGGCGGCTGATGTTTATTACTAGAATGAAGTAATGTCGTGAAATTTTGAATTATATTCCATAAAAGTTATGAAAACTTCATCTTGCAAACATTTTACCTGGTTCAGCTTCTTCGCCAACTGAGGCACACCACACTGATCAGTTAAACCGTTATATACCTATTTTAAAGTTAAAAGACATAAGCAAATTGATCGTGGCAATTGTATCAAACCATGAACAATAGTTAAAGGTTGGGTCAGCCATACTGGACGGCTGCGGAAGAACTTTTCCTCTGCTACAAGGGCATCCTTGATACTCCGGTTGAGTAAAATATCCTGTTTAGAGAATATCATTAACAACGTAATCAAATTACGAGCAAGTTAGTAAAATAAGATACCTGAGAAGCAGTACATGAATATAAGAACAGGAAGAAGTCATCTAGAAGAAAAAACATTCTGAATATAAGAACACGAAGAAGTCATCCACATTAACAATGTACTCAGAATGGTTTATTTAAAGAGGGTAACAATATCCATTTCTGTAAGGTCACTTATATCGTTACCTCTTGACTACGATTCACAACACCTATGTAACCAAGCCGAAGAGGAATTACTTTTCCAAGCAGTAGGTTACGAGCATCTGTACCTCTGTCCATTATATCCAACTGATACATACACAAAAAATAATCAGAAAACTAGATTAGCTAAAATACAGGTAACGTCATAGATTGAAAAGGGGATTTCACATTCAAACAATTACCTTTGTGATTACACCAATGGTTCTGTAACCTGCTCAGAAGAAATTCGCAAGGATTTAATTAAAATATATATTTGAAACAGAAACTCAAATGGAGAAATTGGGATTTTGATAGTAGAATTCACCATCAGGGTCAGCATTTCCAGCGATTTGAAGCGCATCAGAATTTGCTAAGTCGGAATTTGCTGGAGTAACAGCTATAATCAGACAGCTTGGCTGTTTAATGTATGACATGATCATTGTTCTGATTCGAGCTTCAATGTCAGAGGGCTGGTCACCCACAGGAACCTTTGTGATTCCAGGCAAATCAACGAGAGTGATATCAAGAACATTTGGTGAGAAAATCTTAAGCCGGATCTGCTTGTCAGACACACCTTTGTTTCCTCCAGCCTCCCTATCCGTCTCAGCCTGCCATCAATTGAGACTTCAGACATTTTTTTTCATTTTTTCAATACTTAAAAAGAAAGAAATAAAACCCTCAATGCAAAAAAGGATAAAGTTTGTCTGAGAACCAAGTGGGGGAAAACCAATAAAATGAAAATTAAGATGTATTTTCTACTCGCTCTGACTATCCGCCCAAAGCCTAAAAGCTTCAACTTATTGAATTTGAATATCCTTTTTTATGTAAAATGATTTTATATAAAAAAAAATAGCAGCCTAAACATAGTCGTGCCAAGAGCCATAAAATAAAAGATGAAGGTGAACCTCTACAGAGCAGAAATTCCGCAGATCATCTTATTAATATGTTTCTCCTTCAATATTTATCTTAATATTCTAATACATCAAACAAGCAGTCAGCAAAGGACACGAAAGTAATAAAATGCCTAACTTTTGATCTTATCAATCATGAGAAACAAGCAAGGATGAACCTGAATCTCCCTGCGAATCTCAGAAAAGTCGTAGAAACGCTTTCCGGGCAAGTGAAGAAATTCTCCATATTCTTCCTCGGATCCATCAGGTTTACGCTTGGTCTGAAGAAGCTGGAGGACAAGAGGGCGGCGTGTACAGATATCCGAACCGCGAGGCAAGAAATCGCGTCCAACGAGTGCCTCTAACACGCTGGACTTCCCGCTGCTCTGGCTTCCAACCACCGCCACCTGCGGCAACTCTATGGTGGACTGGCTACCAAGTTTAGCGAAGATGTCCTGTAGTTTGTTCACTATAGGTATAACGGAAGATCCCAACGGAGCCGCAGATGATTGAGGTGGCGTCAATGGTGCTGGTGCTGCTGCTTCAGCCATTGGTTTCAATGTTTAACGAACTGGTGAAGACGATCAGAGAATCAGAAATGAAATTTTTATGGATCCTAGGGTTTTTAGATTTTTTTTTTTTCTTTCTAGATATAAAATGCTATTTGAAATTAGAGTTGTAGAGATATTGAATATCTGATAAAAAGGCAAACCTTCTTCTTTTGGGTAAATTATTGTTATTAAACTATTACAAAAATAATTAGTTTAGTCATTACATTTTTTAAATCATAAAATATATATTAAAGTTTATTACAAAATATAGACCTTAGATAATAATAGGTTAAATGAGTAATTATGTATAATACCAATAAGTATAAAATATATTAACAAGGTACATTATACTTAAAAAATTTAAGATTACTCAAATTTATTAAAAAATTTCTAAAATTTAGAGAAAAAAACTCAAGTTTTTTTTAATAATAATTATTCTGCTAATCAACGAAATTGTGAACTATCATTTAAATAGTGTTTTATAATATGAAATCAGTTAAAATAAGGCGAAATTAAAATTTTTATAAAAATTGTAGTATCAACTTTCTTTTTGTATATATTGAGATTTTTACATCTAAAAAAATGATATATACTGAAATTCGGTATATATCAAAATTATTACATTTTTTTTATAAAAAATAAATATATATCAAAATTTGATATCAAAATTATTATAATTTTTATAGTATTTTTAATTCCATTTTATTTTAATCTTATTTTAACCAATTTTATCCTGAAACTTAACAATTTTTTTTAGCATAGTTATTATAAATGAATCATTAAAATTAAACGGTTCAATCCGGTTTAACATCTAAAAGAGAATAGTTTATCAAAATTTTAAGTGACAAAAAAAAAATAAAAGCGAATACAATGATAAAAGGGGCCAATGATTGTAGTTAAAATTGTCACTGTCAAAAAAAAATATACCAAATATTTGAGTATATTCAAAAATACTAAGCCCTAGTTTAAATATATTTGAAAATATCAAGCTCTTTCTTTATTTGGTAGTTTTAAAAATTAAACCTTTATTTGAAGGTATTTAAAAATATGGGATTAATTATTTGAAAGATTAGAGTTTTATTTAAATCTTTAGTAATTCAGTGTATTTTTTAAAATCAATGATAAAAAAACTAAAAGCAACTATCTTTTATAAATTAAATATTATAATCAAAGGTTTATTATTATATAAAAAAAAGTGTAATTTTAAGTTCATCAAAGGATTTAAGATTTGATATAGTGGTTGTTCAAGTATCTAGTCAAGTTATTTATTTATTTATGTTCTTTTTATATTTTATTAATTTATAAGTTTTAATTCATTAAGAGTGTTTATTTTCTTTATATAAACTCTACTTTTTTTTTAAATTATGATTGGAAATACGATTTATTAAAAAAAACTGAAGAGTTCAATAAAACCCTAAACTTCTGAAAAAAATTAAATCTTTAATTTTTTTATACTCAATTAATCCTTCAAATTCAAAAAGAAAATTAATTTGACCCTTTAATTATCATTAACTTCAATAGTTTTTTAAAAAATTATCATGTCATAGATATGACAATGTCACTTATTATTTCTAGGATTTTTTAAAATTTCATTACTTTAAAAAATTATACTAAACAAGAAAAAAAATCTTTAAAAAATCTGGAAAATGCTAAAAAAATATATTTTTGATTTCAAAATCTATTTAAAAAATAAAATTTTCAGATTTTTTATATATTTTTAAAAATCAAAATTTATAAATATCTAAAAATGACAAATAATATTATTTAACACAACAATCAATTTATTTTAAAAATAATTAATGTTAACCGTTAACGTTGATCAAAAGATCAAATTATTTTTTTAAATTTGAGGATTTAATTGTATGTAAAAATAGTTTAAAAACTTAATTGATTTTTTGCAAAAGTTAAAGGGCTTATTAAATCTTTAAATTAAAATATTTTTCATAAATAAATAATAGTTTATTTAAAAAATCTGAATTTAAATCGACTTATTCATAAAACATGATTTGTGAAGTGAAAAAAAATACTATTTTTTTTCTCTACCAAGAAAGAAAAGATTTAAATTTCAAAACTGAAAATGAAATATGCAATTCTTTAAAACCTGCAAATTTTATTAACTCGGAAAACGCATCAAATCAAAAGCTTCAAACTAAGCAGTAAGCACAACTCTTACCTTCTTATCGCAGCCACAGCCTTGTTGTTTTAGCATAAATCTCAAACTCCATAAACTCTTAAAACTTCTCAAAAAAGGGGTGCCTATAGACATTTCATCACAATCTACCCTTGAGGAAACTGATGCACACCTTCTTCCATGCTTCCTTATCAGGCTCCACTTTCACCAGCTTCGCCTTCAGAACATCAGCATACGATTCCTGGAGTACATATAAAAGTGTCAAATACTTGTTCAACTGAATCATTAACATCATCGAGGAGCTTGGAATTGGTCACATGGCGGGTGTACATACCTCGATAAAACTCCGCTGCAAGAGACGGTCGATCAGGTGAAGAAGAATGTCTTTGGTGTACTCAGGGTGGCCTTGGATGCCGAGTATATGATCACCGTACCTAAACATCTCGACACCCGTCTTCTCCGACCACGCTATCACCTCTGCCTTGGGTGGTAGTTCTCTAACCTATAAGCATAACACAAAATGATTGTTTACCAATGTAACAACTTTCGTTAGACCCGAACCTCGTCACGGTGGCACTCGATCACCGAGAGAGTGGTCGGGATTTTCAGAGACGAGAAGAGCTTCGATGAAGATGAAGACAAATGAATGGCCGTTACCCCAATGTCCCACCCTGAGATGGTTCGCCCTGTTTTTCCTCCCAGTGCTCGACTAAGAATCTGAATCAAATAACAACACAATAAAAAAAAATTAACAAAAGAACAATTTATTTCATGTATATTTAATAAAAAATGTAATTTATTCAAAAAAATTAATTTACTATTTAATAAAAACAGTATAGTAATATTTTTATTTTATAATATTAAAAAATGAAAATAACCATAGGACACGTGTTTATACGAAATTAGATGATCGATCTCTATCCGTGTGATAAGCAACTGTTGTGCGACTCAGTTCAGAGAGCTAAGGCTGAAGAACCAGCCGGTTTAAACTGAGTTGAATCGCGTTTTATCAAACTCTTGGATAACTCGGTGCTTTCCGTCTAATAAATAATTTGAAGTATTTTGCTTTTACCTATGATATTAATATCGATTTCGATTCATTTACAGCCAAGATTTTTTCCGAGAAAATCACCAAAGAAAATCACGGATTTGAAAGAATGGAAATAATACCTGATGGCCGAAGCAAATCCCGAGAACTTTTTTATTCAATGAATTCAATTTGTTCAAAAGAGCAATCAATTTGCAGATCCAAACATCGTCCCCGTGCGCATCATTGCAACTCCCTGTTATAACAAAGCCATCAAAATTGTCGATATCGTTATCGTCGGGGAACTCGCCATTGGCCACCTTGAAAACGTCCCACGTCTCGCCTTTCTCCGCCAGCATTTCGACGAAAACGCCGTAATAGCCACCGTACCTCTTCTTGACGTAATCGGAATCCTCCGCGTATAGAAGAACAGCAAACCTCTTCCCACCACCCATGATAATTTCAAAATTCCCTTAAAACAAAACAAAATCAGAATCAAATCAAGATCAAAACAAACTCTCCCTTTCTCTCCATAGATGAATAAATATAAATCGAAGGCTTAAAGGTTGATATTTTAGAAAGTGAAAGTTCAGAGTGGTGGATTTTGAGAGAGATTCACTGTTTTTCTTGGTGTTGTTTTATTATAGGGAGGGATGTAACAAGATTTTGAGTGTTTTGGATTTTTTTTGTATGGGTCAAGGTTTTTAGGTATTGTTAATTACAAATATGACCTTGGCAAAGCTGGATTTCCTGATTTAAAAAATAATAATTTAAATATTTAAAAAATATATAATAATTTAAATATTTATTATAATATTAAGTCAATAATTTTAAATAACTAGTAATTTGCGCCCGAATTACTTGTCAAGTGAATAGAAGACTTGACCCGAACGGACAGACCTCACCGGCGGTCAGATTTTTGGAAATATAATCGAAAAATAAATTGGGCGTTCTTCCCGAGCAGAGGAAACGAGGACGCCTCTGCAAGCAACCTATAACGTACCATAACGCGTATCTGTGTTGCGTACTCGCCGACCAATACAAGTACCAACACTTTCGGCTACCGCGCGTGAAGTAAATCTCCATATCAGCGACTATGCAAGTTTACCAAAACCAGTTTAAAGGTGACCGTGTATTGTCTTTTCAGTGGAGCTCTTTGTTCTTTCCCAGTGTTTGCTTAGTGCAGGAGGTTTTCTCTGGTTCTTCACCTTCTTCGTTTTTGCACAGTTCCGAAGCTTTGATTCCGTGAAATGGATTTCCAGGATCTTGTCAAGTTTGCATTGATTTGCTTTGATTCTCTTGCATGGTAATTCTTTTTCTTTGCAAAACTTTTCATTTTTCTAATGAAATCATGGATTTTCTTGGTAAAATTTTCCTTTGGTTTGAACTTTGCAGGCCTCTCTTTGCTTTGGGTTATCCTCTGTAAGTAAACGTATCATATTTTCTCATGATGTAATTACAATATTGAACTGCATTTTTTATGTCTGAAAATGGATGACGATGTTTCTTTGCCTTTAACAGACATGCTTCCATTCAAGCAGTCGTGAATAATTCCGACACTGACACCAAGAAACTTGTTACCTACTGGATCATCTTCTCATTGATTTCCCTGTTTGAACATGCTTTCATGGGGATCCTTCAATGGCTACCCTTCTGGCCGTACATGAAGCTAATGATTATCGGCTGGACGATGATACCCCGTTTTGACGGCGCTTTTTACATCTACAACAACTTTGTTCATCCTTGTCTGTACATGGATTCTCCAACCATTATTAACAGGTTCAAGAAGCTGCATGAGTTCTATTTGAACAATTTTCTTGCCGAAGCAGTTGATGAACATGTCGAGGCTGATAGACCAGTTGAAGCTTTAGAAAACCTTATTGCCAACGAGGTAATGTTATATGGTATAGGCATTATTATGTAACACAGGTTCTTGGTCTTTTATAGGATCCAATACTGTTGTGTTTCACAATGCAGCCAAGTGGGACTGAGCCTAGCATGTTGCAGGAAGACACAAAACCTGTACGAGTAGCAGAGAACATAGATGTTGCTCCGGTGAAGCAGGTAAAGTTTCATTCTCATTTCCTTGTATAAGCTTTTGAGTACGAGTTTTATGTTTTGAACATTGCTCCTGATTGCTGCCGGCTTTAATCACTTTTGCAGATTCCGGCAACCGAACCTGTTGCTAATCAGACAGTGAATGATACGGTTACACATCCAGAAATCAACGGAGAACCGGGTTTCGATCTTCCGGATAAAATTTCGGATAAGCAAGTTCAGAAGGAGTGGACTTGTGCTCTGTGTCAAGTTAAAGTCCCTTGTGAGAAAACCTTGAATAGCCATCTCCGAGGAAGGAAGCACAGGAATTTGTGCAAGATGTTAACCATGGCAAAGAACCAGCCTGGCAAAGGCAAATTTGGTTCTGTTTGGGCAGTTAAAGAACCTTGGAAAGATGGTTCGACTTCAAGGAGTAATATACAGGGAAAACAGCAAGCTGATGCAGTGTTGAACTGGGCTCAATATTTCCTTGGCTGTCAGACACTTAATGCTATCCCCAAGCCGGGAGGCATTGAGGATATCATGTGGCAGAGACCGCCACAAGGATGGTGTTGTCTCAATACCAATGGTTCTGTTGCAGCAACTACTGGTATGGGTATTGTTGGAGTCATTCGCGACTGTGACGGTAGATGGTTGCTCGGATTTTGTAAGAGTGTGGGAGTCACTAATGTTCTTCAAGCTGAGTTGTGGGGTTTATATGAAGGTTTGCAAATTGCATCTGCCTATAATTTTGAATACATGGTGATTCAAATCCACAATGTTCAAGTTGCGCAGCTGGTGGAAGATAAAGATGCCGGTAGTAGCTCACTTCCGCTTGTCCGAGCAATATTTCAGTTGCGACAGAGATGTTTGATGACCAAAATACAATGGATCCATCGTGAAGCTAATATGTTAGCTGATGGAATGACCAAGTTAGCTGATTCTCAACACTATCAAACAACCATTTATGGTGTTGCTCCTCAAGAAGTTCAAAGTTTAGTTGAAAGAGATATTTTTAGTCCTTATTGCAGAACTGCAGTTTAGTTTTAAACAGTTGGAATATTCTGATTAGAGGTGTTGATTTCACAAGTAATGATCTTTCTTACATTCTAAGACCAGTACTTAATTAACAAAATTACTCAAAAGAATACGTTAAATATCATATACAATTGGAGTGGAAGACTGGACCGAACGGTCTGATTTTCGGAAATGTAATCGAAAAGTAAAAGTAATACACCAATTGGGCAATCTGTCCGAGCAAAGGTAGCCTTTTCAACAAGCCAACCATATAACGAGTCTCATCGTTTATCCGTACGAGGAATCTGCGAACCAAAACGTTCCTTAACGCGCATCTGTTTCGTACTTGCCGACAATACAAGTACTCAACCTCTCGTCTACCACGCGTGAAGTAACTTGCCACATTCAACGACTATGCACGTCTACCATCTCCAGTTCCATATAAATAAAGTTGGTAATTTTAAAAGCGACTATATTGACTTTTCAGTGAATCTCTTTGTTTAAGCTTCTGCTTTTCCCCAGTCTTTGATTACTGCAACTGCAAGAGGTTTTCTCTGGTACTTCACACCCTCTTCGTTCAAGGCTGTGATTCCATGAAATGGATTTCCAGGATCTTGTCAAGTTTGCATTGATTTGCTTTGATTTTCTGGCTTGGTAATTCTTTTTCTTAGAAGAACTTTTCATTTTTCTAATGAAATCATGGATTTTCTGGTAAAATTTTCCTTTGGTTTGCACTTTTCAGGCCTCTCTTTGCTTTGGGTTATCCTCTGTAAGTATCTTTACCATATTTTATCATGATATAATTAGAATATTGAACTGCATTTATACTTTTATTGCTTTGACCCTACACTTTTTGACATCCCATTTTTGATGATACAATGATTAAACTGAAAGATCATTCAAAATAGGGGAGAATTTATGAATTTTATGTTAAAAATGAGTCTAAAATGAATATTCTTTGCCTATTAACAGACATGCTTCCATTCAAGCGATTGAGACTAATTCCAACACTGACACCAAGAAACTTGTTACCTACTGGATTATCTTCTCATTGATTTCCCTGTTTGAACATGCTTTCATGGGGATCCTTCAATGGCTACCCTTCTGGCCGTACATGAAGCTAATGATTGTCGGCTGGATGATGATACCCCGTTTTGACGGCGCTTTTTACATCTACAACAACTTTGTTCATCCTTGTCTGTACATGGATTCTCCAACCATTATTAACATGTTCAAGAAGCTGCATGAGTTCTATTTGAACAATTTTCTTGCCGAAGCAGCTGATGAACATGTCGAGGCTGATAGACCAGTTGAAGCTTTAGAAAACCTTATTGCCAACGAGGTAATGTTATATGGTATAGACATTATTATGTAACACAGGTTCTTGGTCTTTTATAGGATCCAATACTGTTGTGTTTCACCATGCAGACAAAGGGGACTGAGCCTAGCATATTGCAGGAAGACACAAATCCTGTACGAGTAGCAGAGAACATAGATGTTGCTCCGGTGAAGCAGGTGAAGTTTCGTTCTCATTTCCTTGCATAAGCTTTTGAGTCCGGGTTTTATGTTTTGAACATTGCTCCTGATTGCTGCCGGCTTTAATCACTTTTGCAGATTCCGGCAACCGAACCTGTTGCTAATCAGACAGTGAATGATACGGTTACACATCCAGGAATCAACGGAGAACCGGGTTTCGATCTTCCGGATAAAATTTCGGATAAGCAAGTTCAGAAGGAGTGGACTTGTGCTCTGTGTCAAGTTAAAGTCCCTTGTGAGAAAACCTTGAATAGCCATCTTCGAGGAAGGAAACACAGGAATTTGTGCAAGATGTTAACCATGGCAAAGAACCAGCCTGGCAAAGGCAAAGTTGGTTCTGATTCTGCGGTTAAAGAACCTTGGAAAGATGGTTGGAGCAGTAATATTCAGGGAAGCCAAAAGAATCAGAAACTTCCTGAAGGACGTGTTTCTGCTGCTGCTTCAGTGGCGCCTAAGAACACTGGCATTCCCAACAATAATGCATCCACATGCTACAAGGAAGTGAATCCTGAAACCGAGATGAGCAAACGTTATCCGCCGATAGAGGAATCAAAGAAGTCTGTGCTGGCGACTAATGTGGTGGGAAATCAAGTAAAATCAAGTGAAATTGTACAAGGGCAGCAACAGGTTGGAAAGGAAAATGGTGAGACTAAAATCCCTCAATTTTGGTGCACCGTATGTAATGTAACCTGCACTCGATTGGAGGACTTGAACTGTCATCTTTGGGGAAGGAAACACTTAGCGCAGATACAGAAACTTTCCGAAGGACAAACATCTGCTTCTCCTTCACTGGCACCTAAGAACACTGATATCCCCTACAATAATGCATCTGCATGCTACAGGCCAGTGAATCCTAAAACCGGGACAAGCAAGTGTTATCTGCCGACAGAGGAATCGAAGAAGCCTGTTCTGGCTACTAATATGTCGGGAAATCAAGTACAATCAAGTGAAAATGTACAAGGGCATCAACAGGTTGGAAAGGAACACGGTGAGACTAAAATCCCTCAATTTCGGTGCAACATATGCAATGTAACCTGCTCTCGATCAGAGGACTTGAACCGTCATCTCTTTGGAAGGAAGCACTTAGCACAGATACAGAAACTTTCTGAAGGACAAGTATCTGCTTCTTCTTCAGTCGCGCCTAAGAACTCTGATATTCCCAACAACAATGCATCTGCATGTTATCTGCCAACCGAGGAATCGAAGAAGCCAGTTCTGACTACTAATATGTCGGGAAATCAAGTACAATCAAGTGAAAATGTACAAGGGCAGCAACAGGTTAGAAAGGAACACGGTGAGACTAGAATCCCTCAATTTCGGTGCACCATATGTGATGTAACCTGCAGTAGTTTAGAGGACTTGAACTGTCATCTCTGGGGAAGGAAACACTTGGCTCAGATTCAGAATCTGAACAACCTTTAAAAAGGCGAGCTTAGTTGTGTCGAGCTCGAAATCTCCACAGATGTAAAGTTTAAGAAACATGGTGTCTCTGAAAGTAATTTCACAAGATTTTATGTACTTTACATTGCTTGTTTACTTAAGCATCAAAGAGTTAGCTTGATAATGATTCCCAATGAAAGACAACACACCGGATAAACAATTTGAGTTTAAGTTTTTTTTTTTAATCTTCCATGTCTGTTTCATTGTTTATATTTGTTGTTCGGGGTCACTCTTCCTCGTCATATCTTCAAGATTCAAACCCAGGTTATCTCCATGAGAGTAACCTTTAATATAACAGTTTTAAATAGTACTTTATCACGGATTTAAAACAGCAGCTTTATTTACGCAATGTTTTGTAGTAGCATTAGTTATATATCCACAACCACTATAAATGCGGTGCCATCGAAAACATGTCCACAACCGCATTTTTCAGCCTTACGTAAACAAAGAGAAGAGAAGCTAAGCAAACTATTATTATTGCGTAGAAGAAAGTGCTAGTTCTGAGAAACAAATGTCAGCAATTGTCTCCTTTATTCCCGTCCTTTTACCTGGCAGCATAAGGAATCAGTTGAAAGATCTGGACGTACACGGCAGACATACTCCTGAAAGAACAGACTGGCATCATGATTACAATTTCTGCGATGTCGGCATTGCTAGGGAGACTCCGCTCGGTAAATCCTTCCATTGTTGAGTCACTGTTTTAATCTGGGTGAAAAAGTTAACGCCAGCCTTGCCTACAATTAAACACGAGTTTCCAAGTTACAGTGACAATTAAAAAGGGGGATATTAGCAGATGATGTGTTGAAGAATCATGCTAGTGATGATCTATATATTACCGTAAAAGTTAAGATCACCAGCGAAAGATGCCTTGCTGCCAGTAAATGAGAAAAATGGTAATGGAACTGGTATGGGAACATTGATGCCAACCTGAAATGAAAACAACTTGATGTGGATTTTTACAGCAATAAAATGATCTGTCTCTTAATCCTATCATGTTTCATAACATGTACTTTTACCTGCCCAGCCTCGATCTCTGTCTGGAATTTCCTCGCTACAGCACCGGAAGTAGTGAATATAGAAGCACCATTACCATACCTGAAACGGAGCACAACTCACAAGTAAAACAAACATGAGTATATAACTCAAGAGGACCAAAAGAGAGTCTGATTCGGGATGTACTTGTTTCTATTAACAATGTTTATGGCATCTTCCAAGCTGTCAGCCTGAACATGGGGTGTCAAGAGATGGAAAAGGTTAGCAATACTAATAGATGAAAAGATTGATGGTGAAGAGACGGGGAGGGAAGTAACTCACCTTCATGCAAACAAGAACTGGGCCAAAGATTTCCTCCTGCACAGGCCGAAATAGTCAGATGTCTTCAATGAATTTAAAGAGTCATTTTACCTGCCCACTCCTGATATTTTCTGGATCACAATATAAGCAATGCATAACGACTAACGAGTCAAACATAAATGAATACCTTATAGCACTCCATGTCAGGTGTGACACCAGATAAAATTGTGGGACCAATAAAATTGCCTTTCTCATATCTCGGAACCTATTCAGTCACTCATAGATAGTTAGTAACATGTTTTTCGTTGAGAAGTTTGAAAATCTAGTTAGCAATAGGGGAAAAAGTCGTAACAAACTCTGGATCATTTGAAATTCCTAGGTAGATAAGAAAATCATTTAGATTGTAGTAATAATTCATTCAATCATTCTGGATTATTTCTATTCTATAAATTACTTTCACTCTCTGCTGCCAACAGGCCCAAGACAAATCCATTTTTAAGTGTTTCCAACATATCCAACAATTTTATGTGCTTTTGAAGGATAATTCAATCTTGAAGATGGAGTATACATCTATATGATGCCAAAAGTGAAAAGTTTTTGAGTAAATGAATATGGTAAAACATTAAATACCACGATATTTCTCCCATCAAGCAGTAGTTTGGCACCACTATCAACTCCCGATTGAACTAATCTGCATATTCGTTCTTTAGCCTGTGAATGCAAAAGAATTCCAATGAGAAATGAAAACATCAAAGATCCAAACAAATGGAAGATTGAATCAGAAGCATTAAAAAGGGTGTCATAAATGGTGTAGTTAGCTCCCATCACCCTAGATGGAATCAAGTTGTCTCAGGCTACAACTTTTTTACTGAAATTCCCAGCTTCAAGTCTGTTTTCTTTATTCTTCCAATAATATGTTTACACTAGCTGCCTTCTTGAAGTTCCTTATAAACCTATTTACTCAAATAACACGATCATGATGAATGGCCAGAGCTCATCCTTGCAACGTTTTTACTTAAAAGTTCTCTAGTCTAGTTTCTTGGAGATATGTGGGTTACATTTTTTTTCTTTTTCTTTTTTCAATAAAAAAGAATATGGGATGAAAGATAAGAAAAAAGGGAAGAAAGTTCTGCGCTACCAAATTAGGCAACCCAGTGATGGGCCTGACACCTAGATACAGGTGGGCCTGGGATAAATAAGATATTGTGTTCTACCAGAGAAAGAGGACATTTCAAATTGTCAGAAAAGGAAGCTTAGGAATGATTTCTAATATCTCTATTGTGAGAATTAGTGGTGTGTCAGTGGTAGTACAGAAAAGGTGGGGAATATCTGAAACATGCATTACCTCTTTGCTAATAACTGGACCAAGGTCTGCATCAGGTTCGATTCCAGCATTAACTTTAAGACTTTTGGCACGTTCTACCAGGTCATTCACCCTGGAAAAGTTCAAGATCCTCCTTAATCATAGCTTCAAAAAATTACCAACAAGACGGGAGGGAAAATACAATACCAAGATTCAGAATCACCGACAAAGACTATTGTGCTAAGTGCCATGCACCTTTGTCCGGCAGCACCAAAACCAGCAGCAAGTAGAGCATTTAGTGTAGCTTCCTTGTTTGAATCAGGCATGACAATGCCATGATTTTTGCCCCCCATGTTGGACTGAGAAGAATAATTATTAATAGTTCTTTAGAAAGTCATAGAAGTTGTTAAGCATCCAAACTATTACCAATTGGCAAGTTGGAGAAGCCAACATAAATATAAGGTAATTACAAATTGTAAACCTAACTGACGCCAGATAAGGTATAGCTTAATAGAAGTAATCCAGTCACTAGGAGATATATTGTGTATTGCTTAACAGTGAAAATTAAATGCACTTACCTGCACCCGTTTTCCTTTAGCACAAGCTCTTCCGTATATGTGCATGCCGGCCTTTAGAAAAGAAAAAAAGAAAAACATCAAGAAGAATATAACCAACAGCTTTGTGAAACATCAATGACCTTTCATGAACTGCAGCGAGAAGTCTATGACAGAAACTAGACATCATAACAATCATCTTACAAGAGAAATAGAAATTTAACATTACAAAATAGTTGATATCTTGAAAATAACCTAGGGAATCATCAGAGAAAAAGAAAGTTAAAATTTGACAATCCAAAGTGCAGAACATGTGAAGAACTGATCCTAGGAGAACCAAACGGCAATACTACTTCATTGAAGACATAAAATGTAGAACAAAAGAAGCCAAGAAACAGAAACGGGTAAAACAAAAAAATCAGGTTTTCATTTTGGGTACTGCATTCGCCAAAGAACCTTTGGTACTTCACAAAATTGTTACATCATGTTATTGCAAGTAATTAACATCAACATCCAATGCCAATTAAATAATCAAGAGAAATACACTTCGATCCCAAGTGAAATATAACCATCTGTATGCTTTGGATACAAAAGGCATACTTACAGTATTGGAACCAACAAATGATATGGCTCTGATATTGTCATCGTCACAAATAGCATTAACAATGTCCTGCCACAACAAAATATATTGGAATATGTAAGGTAAAACTAATTCAAAGGATCGTTAAACATTTATACCATATTTAACATATTGCTACCAGGAAACATGTATTTATCAGAAAAAAGGATAAACACAACTGTTGGATATCATAAAATCATGTTACTGAAGAACATACATTGATGCCATGAACTATATTTAAGACACCACGGGGCAGACCAGCTTCCATTGCTAACTCAGCCAGCATTATAGATGCCCCTGGAAAGCACAAAAATAACATTTTAAGAAAAGAGTTAGAGAGAAAAGTGAAGTCATGTAAAAACAAAAAGAACAAATCAAGTTGTATTCTAAGACCATAATGAGTAAAAACAAAGCCCTGGATTCTACATCTTAACAGTTAGATGGTTGCACTAACCAGGATCCTTTTCTGATGGCTTTAAAATAAAGGTATTACCACATGTAACTGCAACAGGGAACATCTGCAGTAGAACCATAACACCATATGTTAGCTTTTCTCTTTTAGGGAGTTGATAAAGAAGGTGAGAAACTACCCAAACTCAGAAGAAGAAACAAAATTTATAGTTACCTTCTAGACAATCAATATTAGTGAAGAATCAAACCACATGGTATGAGTTCCTAAGTTTATGAAGAAATATGGCTTTGCTAAAATCATGATTAATGAGAATAAAAATCCTATAAGGTTCATAAGCCTGATATTTAATATGGGGAACAAACAAGTATTATTGGAAATATTACAACTTAATCGAGCAAACTTATCTCAACTATCAACCTAGCTATGAGATCATGTGAGCTGTTTACCGTGTTAGTCTAATTGTTGACTCTTCTGAGCTGTGTTTTGTATGTTTTCTACCGGTTTAATTATGTTCTGTGATGTCCTGCTGTTTGGCTGTTTGGACTAGTGTACCATTTGTAATTATCTTCAAATAAATGCATCATTACTAATATTCAAAATAAAATTAAAAAAATCTTAACCATCAACCTTACTAGAATTAGCAGTAGATAGCCTACAATTGCTATGCTTTGAAAATTGAAACTCTTAGGTGTAAAATGAAGACATACCCACAAGGGAATCATTGCAGGAAAGTTGAAGGGACAAATCCCAGCACAAACACCAAGCGGCTCTCTAACACTATATGTATCAATTCCATTAGCTACATTGGGTACATATTCCCCCATTTGCAGGGTTGCCATTCCACAACTATGTTCCACGACCTCTGTATGAAAAGTCCAGATTTTTTTAAAAAAAAAGGAAAAATTATTAATGTTTACCACTGTTAAGTTGACAATTTCTGCAATTAACACAAGCAATACATTGAAGAATATAGATACCAACCAAGCCCCCGAAAGACATCTCCATGGGCATCCTTCAGTGTCTTGCCTTGTTCAGTTGTAATATTCTTGGCAAGTTTATCCTAAGAAAGAAAAAAGATTGAATAGATTCATCAGCTAAAAAGCATCTATATAACAAACTGCATTGAGAAACCTGAATTGAGCACATGCTTACCATGTCCCTGCGAATAAGCTCTTGGAGTTTGAGCATAATGCGCTGACGAGTTGTAATTGGGGTATTTCTCCATGACGGGAAAGCTTGCTTTGCTGCTGCCACTGCAGCTTTGAACTCTTCATTTGTAGTTAAAGGAACTTGCGAAACAACTTCTTGTGTCGCCTATTTAATTTTCCAAATAACATGAATCATCAATTAATCCAATAAACTCCGAGAGATGTATCTTCTCACATAAAGAAATATGAATAGGATGAGACACTCACAGGGTTTATAACATCAATGGTTGATGTTGATTTTGAATCAACAAAAGCACCTCCTATAAGATTAGGAACCCTCTATACAAAATCCAATCCGATCAATACATGAAAATATTGAATAATTACCATTCAAAAACAAAAAGTCTCCTATTGATTGCATTACAGAAATGAGTCTCGATCTAATTAAAACAACAACAACAACGGAAATATAGATATGATTCGCGGAAAGAGAAATGAAAGCAAAGGCATTATACCGGAGGGATACGGCGATTAAAAGAAGATTCAGTCGCAGTAGAAAAACGAGAGTTTGCAGAAGCCGAAGCCGAAGCCACAGGCCTTGAGGCTGTTAAATTCTTCACTGCATCAAAAAGGAAACATCGAAATTATCAAAAATTAAACAATCAAAACAAAACGCCTCTTTTTTCAATTGATTCTGTTATTAAGTTTCAGCTTACCTCTTTGAAGTGAAAATCGCTTCATCATTTTTCGTTTTGTGAATGAGCTAACTGGATCGTAAGATCAACAATACAGAGAAAGCAAAGCAGTAGTGACTAGTGAGACTGTTTCGTCAATATATATCATCAGTAAAAGACAAAAAAAAAAGAAAAAAGGATTAAATGTATGGGTAAAATGATTATTAAGGCCACGAAACTATTGGTTTGATTCTATTTTAACCATTGAACTATGAATTTCATTAATTGGACTATTGAATTATTAAAATAGTTTCAATCAAATTATTATTCGTTAATTTTTAGGGAATCGATAATGTGAAATTTTTTATAATTGTTGACGTGAGAATTTGTAATGAGAACTGAATATTCTAAAAGTTTAAGGGTAAGTGGCTTGATTAAAAATATTTTAAAAGCTTAATGGTCTAATTGATAAATTTTATAGTTTAATAGTTAAAATATAATCAAACCAATAGTTTTATGGTCTTAAAAGTAGTTTACCCTATTTTTTCATTGGTCAAAATTAATAATAACCGGCTTCAGTCCGACACTAGGCAGGGATGGACTTTGGGGTATACTGATAATGATCCTAAAAAGTAATATAATTTAATTTTTATGTATTTTTATATTTTTACCTTTTTAAGATTTTATAAATTTGTTTTTTAACATTAAATCTTGTATCTATCTTTTCATTGAAGATATTATCTTTCTATAAAACCTTTAATGTACGCAAGTTTTTTTAGCTTTGTGTTAAAGAGTTTTAAATTTATGATTTAAATTTTAAGATTTAAAATTTAATGTTACTTAATGTAGAATAAAATTTAAAATTTAAGTTTTAGATTTTTAAAATTTAGAGTAAAAATTTAAGGTTTAAAAATATACCTGTGTAAATAAATATAGTTTTGAAAAATATATTTATCGTGATGAGTAAGCAATGGATATAAAAATTTTATGCAGATATAAATACGTTCGCCATTCCTAGTTTCGAATTCAATAATGTATAATTTCAATTTGTTTAATTTATAAATTATATTACAAAAATACCTACATACGTATGTATAATTTCGACCGGTATTTATATATGCAATTATATATATATATATATATATATATATATTAAAACAATGAAGTCTACTGCGAACCAGACACATGCAAACTTTGCTATTATTCTGATTTATATATCACTGCTTGTGCCTGCTGCTACATCCTTCCATTGTTGAGTAACTGTTTTAACCTGGGTGTAGAATTGAACTCCTGCCTTGCCTGTGTGAGTACATAAGCTCATCTCATCAAGGGAGAAATGAAATGTAACAAGTTTCCCAGAAAATAAAACATACCGTCGAAATTGAGATCACCGGCAAACAATGGCTTTAAGCTGGTAAAAGATGGGATCGGGGCTGCGATCGGAACATTGATGCCAACCTGAGTCGAAAACACCCCATTAGAAGAAAATCAACAGCTTTTTTTTTCGTATCAAGCAGCCAAATCATGGGGAGAATGGTTGCGGCATTACCTGCCCCACTTCAACCTCAGTTTGAAATTTCCTTGCTGCTACACCTGATGTAGTAAATATTGAAGCTCCATTGCCATATCTGTAATAGGAACACGTATAGGGCAAATATAAAGCTGCCAAGACGAAGGAATTTAGGGATATCGTAACCGAGACATTACTTGTTCCTGTTAACAATGTCTATAGCCTCTTCTATGCTTTCGGCCTGTGCAACGATATACCTACGTCAGCATGTTTTTAAGCGCACAAGAAACTTTGCAATTGGAGCATTATCCAAAATCTAAACCATAAAAGCAATAAGGAGCAAACCTCCATACAGAGGAGAACCGGGCCGCAAATTTCCTCCTGTGTAAGCCATGAAATTGTGTCATTGAGTATTTTGAAACGTTATAGAG
Organism: Abelmoschus esculentus; assembly: GCA_035048815.1. Lineage (NCBI taxonomy): Eukaryota > Viridiplantae > Streptophyta > Magnoliopsida > Malvales > Malvaceae > Abelmoschus > Abelmoschus esculentus. The sequence goes on along the minus strand of JAUCBN010000031.1, from coordinate 853,023 downwards.
TTCAATTCTCTACTTGCAAAAGAGAAATAGTATCTTACAAAATGAATGTAATATACCTTGTAACATTCCATGCTGACCTTGACATCGGATAAGATTGTGGGGCCGATGAAGTTACCGTGTTCATACCCTGGAACCTACAGTTATTTCATAAGGTAAAAATTTCCGATGAGGCTTTTTCGGACTTCCTCAAGCTTCAAAGTAAAGCCACATTTCCAAACATATACTTGCACCCTAAAATTTTCTACATCATAATACGAAAATCGACATAAACTATCTACCAAATTTGAGGATGCTGCCATATTGAATATAAAATCAGTAACAGTGTGTCGTTTACTAAGACAAGTAACATTCAAGGAAGAAATTATATTTCTATTTTCGATAAAACCTCTGAGGCCAAGAGATGAAAATCAATAATACATAATTCAAGCATATCATAGATCAAATAGAAAGAACTCAAAATAAAACCAAATACCAGAATATTTCTCCCATCAACTACTAGTTTTGCACCACTGTCAACACTTGATTGGATCAATCTGCATATGTGTTCCTTAGCCTGTATAACAACCATTAAAGACTGAGGGGTTTCATAATTGAGTAGGACATAAAAAAATACATTTTGTTCAACAAGTAACTCACACAAGCCCCAGACCAAAAATTGTTTCACCTCAGACATAACAAAATATCCCAAGGATTTCACTTCCAAGTCACCAGATTGGATCGATGTAAATAATAAAAATTCAGACTACAATGAATTATCTTATACCTGCTTGCTAATAACTGGACCAAGGTCTGTATCGGGTTCTGTTCCAGGTTGTACTCTAAGTGCTTTGGCACGTTCCACCAGTTTATCTTCCCTAGCAAAAGTTCACGCAAACATATCTTACACCAACATATCTCTAGTCAATCACATGACTTCAGTCTAACATCAATTAGAAAAGTAGAAGACGGAACAAGGGAGAAAGGCTGTCAGTTCTAAATATTAAAAAGAAATGAAAATGACATGTCAAAGGAATATTCAGAATTTAGAGGTGGCAAACACGTCATTATGTTCGGGTCATATCGGGTATGACTACACTACATTCAGTTCAAGTTTGGATAGGTTCGAGTCTGATTCGGTTTTAGTTCGGATCTATGGTGATTTCGGTTTTGATATCAGATCGGGATGTCGGGCCGGTCGATTTTCAGTTCGATTAATTTCGAGTTGGGTTAATATCGGGTTAATAGGGGACCGATTAGTTTCAACCAGGTTTTCAGCCTGTGTTAGGTTTTTCCACCATATATGACTTTATATAGCATGTATATTTGACTTTTTAGTGAGTTGTGAGACCGCTCACATCTCATCTTCTTTATTTATTTTAATATATTTTTTTTATTTCGAGTTGCCTTCAGTTTGGGTTGCTTTTAATTCGGGTAAAATTGGTTCAAGTCCATTCGGTTCGGTTGAAAGTTGTTCACATCCATTTTCAGTTCAACTGAGATTCAATTTTGGTTCGGTTTATTTCATGTTTAGGATTAAATTCGGGTCATCATGTTCAGGTCAATTTAGGGTATAAGTTCGAGGAAATCAGTTCGGTTCTCGGGTCAACTTTGCCATAATTCAATAGCTGTTAGAAAAAGAAGCTTAAGACCCATAAATAAAGATCAGTAAACACAGCTCATAAAAAACAGACCAAAATGAAACAAGTATAAAAGCATACCATGAAGTCAACCCTCCAACAAAAATAACTGTACTTAGTGACATGCGCTTCTGCCCTGCCCCACCAAAGCCAGCAGTAACTATAGCATTTAGTGTAGTATCCATGCTCGCATCAGGCATTACAACCGCATGATTTTTGGCTCCAATGTTGCACTAGAAACAAGAATCAACAATCAAAATTTACAGCCTTTCTCCCCAAAAAGAAAAACAAAATTAACATGGAACTCAAATAACTGCTACACCAGGGCAAGGCAGCAATCAAAAAGTCTTTAGAAAACGAAGCAGATTTGTTTTCCAAAAAATACCTGAACACGCTTTCCTTTAGCTGAACCTCTGGAATACACATAAGAACCATCCTTGTAGAAGTTAAAAACATGCAAAACAGTAATTAGTAGGAAGTACCATACTAATAAGTGTCCAGAAGCTCTAAGAGAGAATAATAATTATAAACAGAAATAAAGGTATCAACAGACAAACAACCATATGTGTCTACTCAGGTACAAGTTAAAAGTCACCTCAAGTTTTTCGAAATGAAAATTGAAGCAAAATAAAACAAACGCAATACCAGCAAGCAATCTAAGCCATGAACCTTTGACCACCAAGTATTGATATAAGTTGCACCCACTTACAGTTTCAAGGTGTTCAACAGTGAAAGGCAAGCCAACTATATGGCTTTTGCTATGTATGCCCACCAAATTATAAATTAATTCTAATATCATCCATTATCATTAATCATTATTCCCACATACTCAAAAAGCCTTGAGGTTGCTACTGTTTGCATTTCCTAGAAGAAGAAAAAAAAATCAAAATGCAGTTTTAAGGGTAGATATCAGTATGTACTGTTAGTAGTTGTAAACCCTTCAAACTTTACACAAATCCATAATCAACCAAATTAAACCTGCCTTAAGGCAGATTTGTAACACGGGTACTACATTACACAAACAAGGCCAGGTGGCAGTTACTCAAAAATGAAAATATATGTATTGCAAGACATGGCAGTAGATTTTTTTTTATATAACAATAGTCAAAGTAAACATAAATAATTGGTACTTCTCATAAATAGATTATCAATCCTTTTGTAAAAAAAATCTTAACGGGACATGATCTGAATTATTAATATATAGTTAATTCTTTTACAAACTAAAAATTGGACTTAAAACTAACTTATAGGATCAATACAAATTGAATTGTGCTTTGGGCCTAATTTACTGAAATAGGTCGAGATTGATTTATTTTGTTTCCTTCTCCCAAATGTGTTTCATATCAGGCATAAAAATTAAAACTTCCCCTCCTTCTCCCTTATTCTTCTCGTTACAATCTTTCATTTTCTCTCTAAACGCAGATAAAGCCTCTGTTCTACAGATTTTGGTAACTATTCATCACTGTAGGCATCAGTTTCCCCTCGACCCCTCCTTGTCTCTATTTATTCTTTCTCATTTCCTATCTAAGTCCTTATTCTTTCAAAAACAACAGCCTTCATTCGGCCTCTCTTATCCAGATTTTAGAAACTTGCTCATCATTGTCACCCATGACACTACCTTCAACCTCAGCATTTGAGCTCTTTTAACCCCCAAAATTTTGTATTTCCCTCATCTCAGTTTCCCAAGCCATCTCTATACATGTCTTGAATGTGTCAGACCAAATCCAATTAGATTTTTTCCATGTGAAGGTAATAGCTTTGATTTTGATAATCATAAAAGTAACATAATGTGAAGGTAATAGCAAGTAATGACCGAAAAACTTACAGTATTTGGACCAACAAAGGATATAGCTTTGATGTCATCATCATCACATATGGCATTAGTGATTTCCTATACAAAATCAAAGGAAAGCGTAATAGAACCCAATAAAAAGGAAGTGAAAACAGAGATATTGCATATAGTACAGCACCAACTAATAAAAATATAGACAGACTGGACCATGGAAATGAATAGTGTAATGGAAAAACCCAATATCATAAATAAACCGAAGAGAACAGCTTCTCTTTCAATATATTGTGCAGAAAAAAATTGTTGGTAACAAAAGAAGGCTACGTGTTTATCCTCTGAAGTGTTTCAATGAGTGCTTTTAATAAAAGCTAAGAATCAATAAAAAAACTCTAAATACAAACTCAAAACTTACGTTGGTGCCATGAACAATATTTAAAACACCATTTGGAAGGCCAGCCTCCACTGCTAACTCAGACAACATAACAGCAGCCCCTGAAAGACAAGAACACGAGAACATATCGGTTATTTACTGAGAATAACTTCCTTATGTAAGCATAACGAACCACCAAGTAAAAACTACTTAAAATAGGAGCTTTATCTTCTCATTTGTAAATATTTAGCTAAGTTGTAGGATGCTTCAAATGCCTGAGTTTAGATTGAGAAACAATAACAAGTCATGCCAAAGCTCACTCAAATTTTCACCCATACTCCGTATACACTATACATTTCAAAGCTCGTATCATTTTGACCTTCTAAGTATGGCTTTAACACTTTCTGAGTTCTTAGCAACAAGTCGTGTTTTTTCCATATGCATCGGAATGTGCAAAGAAGTTGTCTCAATACAATCCCACCATGTGCTTAAAAGAAATGGCTCCTTCTATGTAGATGACAGGTCTATCCGTAAAAGTACATGTTAAATTAAGTTTCACATGGTCTTGGATAGGATTTTTAACATTATTAAGAATGATGATAAAGTTATTAAAATTCATGTTGGAAAATGATTAAAAAATAGCTTTTACCTGGATCCTTCTCTGAAGGCTTTAATATAAAAGTATTACCACAAGTAACCGCAATAGATAACATCTGCAGGTAACAAAAAAAAAAAAAAAAAAAAGAGGAAAATGAACGAGGATCAACTAAAACAACCAAATTAAAATGTTTCTACCAGTTTTCCCAGACCAGAATGCAAAACCTGGGAGGCAAGTTTCATCAAACAAAAGAGCCCCTTGCATTATGAAGTTACATCAAACTCTGACATCAGTTTCATTATATTTTAAAACAGGATTATACCTAATATAATTAATTCTATTACTTATCACCATAGTAAGAAAACTGATATTGGACAACCATGCTAAGAGGTTGGACTAAAAACAAACTAAGCTTACCCATAACGGGATCATAGCTGGAAAGTCAAATGGACAAATACCAGCACAAACACCAAGAGGCTCTCTAATGCTATAAGAATCAACTCCATTAGATACATTGGAAACAAATTCCCCAATTTGCAAATTCGCCAATCCACAAGCAAGTTCAACCACCTCTACCAAGGAAAATGGAAGGCTTTATAGAGCAAATAATTACTAAAAAGTTTATTCCAAAAGATAATTGATGAGAGAGAAAATAATAAAACAGTAAAGTCAGAAAGAGAAACTGACCTAACCCACACAAGACATCATCATACGCATCCTTCAATGGCTTCCCATGTTCATTGGTAATGTTCATAACAAGCTTATCCTGGGGACGTAATGACTATTCCCATCAGTAAAAGATATATGCCAATCAGGAACAGAACAAATGCAATTCTAGAGATTTACAATGTCTCTCTTAATGAGCTCTTGAAACTTGAACATTACACGCTGTCTGACGGTACTTGGAGTGTTTCGCCATGATGGGAAAGCTCGTTTTGCTGCAAAAACTGCTGCTTTGAACTCCTCATTTGTAGTCAGAGGAACTTGTGAAACCACTTCCTGTGTTGCCTATGAAGATTTAAAAAAGAAATGATTACAAAAAGGTAATGCAATCATCTAAGTATAACTTGATAGTCATGATGAGTAACTAAAACAGAGTTTTTAAGGTTACTTACAGGGTTTATAACATCAATTGAAGCAAATGACTGTGAATCAACAAATCTGCCCCCAATGAGATTGGGAAACCTCTGGCATGGAGCACCAAAACAGTTTAATAGCCATGTAACTTCAGAAAATAATTCAACAAGGAGGGAGATAAAGAGCAAAAATAGAAGAGAATAATTCATTTAAGCACTAAAACTCTAGCTCATTCCATGTAGGTATGCTTGCACATTGGGACCTAAGTGGTGTTGAACAACAACTAAAGCTTACAGGTGGGTTATGTTGCCTCCAAGATGGTTCCATTACTGATAGATAATTGTTTCTTACAGCAGATTTTTGAGGTTTCAATGACTTGTAGTCTCTCACTGCAAGGCAAACACATAATCACTTAAAATAACAAAATACTGCAAAGGAACTGGAGAACTAAAGGCAAGAAAAATGAACCAGATAATGCTTGACATGATGTGAAAAAAGAAATACCTGACATATTCCCTTGCCGAAGCTTCGCTTTGACATTATAAACATGCTTTGGTGTTGATAAAAGATCAGGGTTGCTCTGTCTCAGTCTCTTTAGAATTTGACGAGGTTTTAATCCAGCTTCTGTCATTTCTTTTATTAACAAAACTTCCTTCTCCGAAAAGCGACGAGCAGAAGGATGTTCTGCGATGTCCTTCATGGGTTCATGGTTGTGTGCACCATTTTTAACAGTAAGTACCCACAAACCATCATCCTTTTTACCCACAACTTCAAAAGGACAGTTTGTAAGTCGAGAACCAGTTTTTCTTCTGCGAATACGTTCAGCAGCGGACTCGTCAGCAGGTTTCCGCCTGTTACGATAGACACCTCCTCTGTCACAGCCAAGGACTACCACTTTGTCCCTCTTAGATTGCTTAATAGTAACCACATACCCTTGCGACACAGCAAATTCACCAACATGCTGGATAAGTTCTTCACGATCTATAAAGGTCCCAGGTGGAGGAGGAAGCATTTGTAGCTCTTCGGTCAACTCTGTGCTACATTCTATGTCCATCATTAACAGATGAAATGTATTACCTAGACTAAAACATAATATGTATTACACTTTTAAGATCCCGATTAGTAATTATATACTTGATCATCCTCTAGAACTTAACTCTCCATTGAGACAAAGCTACAATCCCCTGCTGGAAAACTGAAATTATGTTAAGAACAAAAAACTTCATAATCATATAAAAACACATTATTCTTGACGCATGAAACATAGACATGAAAGTTCACAAAAATTACATGTATCATCCAAAATGTTTTAAAACCGTAACATTATTAAGAGAAATTTTCTCAGAAATTAAGCTTTCTTAAATGATTCATTCAAATGAACATTGAAATGGGAACCTCAAACAATCAAAAAGCCAAGATACCCATTTGCTTGAACTAATGCACCGAAAATTCTGAATTACCTCTATAAATCAAATAAAATAATAAAATCCTAACGAATTCTCGTGATTACCCTTTCATGACGAAATCTCCACTAAATTAAACTAGGCATGTCAATTTGCTTCTCATTCTCTCGGTAATCAAACGGAAAATTCAAAATTTGCAGTGCAATGGAAGAAAGTAGGATCAAGTTGCGGAGAATTACCGGAAAATTTGCGATTGGGCTCGAATCGACGCGTTGGACGTCCACTGAATTAAGTAATTTTATCTTTTGGGAGAGAGTGGCATTCATAAATGGTAGCAAGGGTAAACTATATAAATTACTGAGGTCTACTAGTTTGTATCATTAATTAAAATAATTAAAGGGTAGTTTTAGATTAAATATAAAGGTTAGAGATTAAATTCAATAAAAATAAAATAATATTAAAAATGTTGAACTAAATTTTAGAAATTAAAAATAAGTAGGGGTTAATTTCATATTAAATAAAATTTTAAGGATTAAATAAAAAAAACTATATTAAAAATATTAGGTTAAATCATAAAAATAAAAAGTAAAAATAGATTAATTTTAAACTAAATATAAATTTTTTAGATCGAACTGAATAAAAATAAAAAGAATGTTAAAAAGTTAAAGTATATTTAAAAATTAGAAACGAATAGGGATCAATTTTATATAAAATTAAATTTTTAAAGATTAAACTGAACCAAATAAAATTATATTAAAAATATCATTAAATTATAAAAATTAGAAACATGAAGTGATAATTTTAGATTAAAGAAAATTTAAGAATTAAATTAAATAAAAAATAATATAAATCTCGATTATAGTTTGATAATATATATTATTTATGTTAAAGTATTTTTCAAATGTAAAATTAAATTAAAACGTTCGGAAAAGGAAAGTTTATTTTGAATAATATCTTACATGACGCTGAAAATCCTGTTGAAACCTTGTTGTGTTAACTACACTTTTTCTAATATATATTCCTTGTTAATTCTACGGCGTACAACACTTGAAAGATTCTACCAGAGGAGTGAACTCATTAGTTCACCGGAGAGCCATCGACCATTATTCCCTTGGTCGTCGGACATGTTGCTAAATCACAATGTTCACCTCCCGTGCCCCACCATTTCACACTTCTGTCCTCTATCCCCACCGAAAAGTACAACAGTATTGCCATGAAAGCTACCCCAGCGTCCAGAGCTGCCGACAGAATGTAATTGTACCTCTGCCACCACTGCTTCCGGTAACGGAACACGAAGAAGTTGAAAATGGTTCCAACCAGAATCCAGGAGTTGTAGTTTATGGCTGTTGCCGGTGGCATCATCCCTGTTGCTCCTAGAAGAACAGGAAGGTTAATTAAAGGAATCCAAGTTTGTTTGGGAAATGTCTTGTGCAGGAGCCAAACGATGACGGGTCCTAATGCTCCTCCCACAAAGAACCAATTCATCGATGGATAGTTTCCTAGAGATCCGAAGATACGCTTCGGACCGACCAAGCCCCATATGACTGATGCGTCGAAGAAGACTCGATCCCCGGGGCATGTCCAGGGACTGTCTGCTGGAAGGAGATCATCCTGGCATATGTTCTCTATAGAGTTCAGCAACCACCATGCTACTGCAAGGTTGATGGTTCCGGCTAGAATGGTTCCTATGAACTAGACATGCGGATTCAAATGCAACATAAATGAACTGCATCAGACACTATGCACTTAGAAAGAACACGAGAAAACGACGAAAAAAATGCATTTATTAGATCATAGATGGAAGAAAAAGTACCTGAACTAAGAACATGGATCTTGGAGGTATCTTCATGTAGTGTCCTAGTTTGAAATCATTGAGGAAGGAGACTGCTTGAGCCATGCTCATATAACCATAGGTTTTGAAGCACACATTCGCTATCGGCCTTCCGGGATATATGAGACCCATGACATACTCTGTGATAATGTTCAACCCCGGTGTCTGCAGTGTGATGAATGAATTCAGTAACTAAAATAACTAATTCTCTAAATATTTTTAGTGGAATTTTATTTTTTATTTATTTTGTGAATGAATTGATTTACCTGGTTCGTTGTGGCACTTATGATACTAATTGGAAGAGTGAAGACAAAGGCCATTGCACCAGCAAAGAGGAGTCCCCACCATGGCATCTGTACCTGGTCATTCAAGAAGATACAGAGCGCCAGTGATACTACAAATGTCGTGGCGAGCAGAGCGTAGAACCACCAGGAAGGTATGTCCTTGTATCTTTTCATCAACCTCGTGTGAATATCCTCCTTTCCTTTGTACGAAGCACGATATCGATCGTATATCTCCCTGTTGATTACAGTTTTAAAATGGGATTATCATTGGGTTCAGTCATATACGTTTAAAAATAAAGTACCATCACCTGAGCATGCATCAAAGATGGATGAGCATAAATTTACCTTCCGTAGAAGAGGGCCACATGTGTTATTGTCGACGCAATTGTGGCAAACCCGAATCCATAAGTGAGGGCGAAGAACATGCTTAGATTGATTCGACCCTGCGCTTCATACTTTGCTAAATTGATCTCGAACTTGTCATTAACGATTGTTGGTATGTTATACTTTTGACCTTGGGCTGTAAACAAGTGAGAGGAGAATATGGGAAATCTACCAGCATTGTACAAATCTAGTCCCCAATAAGCTACTGGAATCGCTATGTAAAGTATCAATACATAGCCTACAAAAATGTTTACAATGGCAAAGAAAGGACTGACGAGCGGACTGAACAAGAAAGATGCCACAGTAGACCAATCGAGCGTTACGGCTCCTATTCCAAGTCCCCGAAGACCCGAACCGAGTTGCTGGGCAGTAACCGACTTGGAGAAAATCCAGCAGACCCATGAGATGCTGGTAAGAGTTGTGAAGAGGTAACCCGGGACAATGTACCATAAGAAGCTGCAACTTAGTACAATGAGGAAGAACTTTGCCCTTGCCATTCGTCGATCGTTTTTATCATCCTTCTCATGCAAAGCCCTGCAATTCAGACCAAAGAGTTTACCATTCAAGGTACTACTACCATTTTGCTTTGATTATGCTTTCTTTTTTCATACCATGGTGAACTAAACATGTATGGCAGTATGAAACTGTTGCATATCAAGTCATAACTACAAATAAAAAATCATTTTTTTATATAATTTATATGGAAAAAATAAAAAATATATATAATTGACATCCATTTATAAATAATTTGATATCCCTTTATAAAATAATTTGACACCCTTTTATAAATAATTAGTTTCTCTTAAGTATCATTACAAAAATAACACCCTTATAAAAATTTCTAGCTCCGCCCCGTTGATAGATATTTTTATTTTAATTGTTGGAGGCTTGGAGCTTAAAGCTAGTGAAATAAGCCCGAGTCTGATGCAACCTGTTTTACAGCTTTGCTAGTTGCTACTGACTAGAAAGGAGTGACCATTTATTTGTGATTTACTAAATATCCCATCACTAATTTTAGGTGCTAAGTTTATTTAAAAGGCTGGCCCTCCTACCGAAGCTTCATTAGACATTTACTAAATATTTTGATAGGATTGCTTCAGTGGACTAGAGTTGCAAAAACTTGTCGAATTATTCATTGGGCTCGAATGTGTATCGTTTTAGATGAGATGCTTTTCAAGATTATTATCCGGCAATAGAAACTTAGTATAATTTTTAGTAGACGAAATCACGAATGACACAATAAAAAAAGTTTATAGTATAATTTTTATATGTATATATTTATATGATTATATGATAATATTTTTTAAAATTTTAATATTTTTAATAAATAAATACTGTATAAATAACTCATTTTAATTTAGATTTTAAAAAATCACGTTTGCTTTGTTTTTTTGACTTTTGAGCAAATGGTGCGAGAAAATGATGGACCAGCTCACGAGTCACGCCTAGTAATAGTATACGCCGCAAGAGAGGGACATGACATTATGTGTGGTATGACCCAATGACTATCTCCATCGCCGCATTCACTCAAATCCTATAAATGTCTATCTTAATTCATATATATTTTTTAGTTGATATCCCGAGTTAATTACATATTAATTGAATTAAAATACTTAATAATAATTAATTTTAATAAAAAGGGTATTTATGTTTTTAATAATTTTATAATTCATTATAAAAATACAATAATTTAAATTACAACTTGTAAAATGACTAATAAACTAAAAGACAAAAGGCAGAAGCAAGTGGGAACACTCAGCAATGATTCTATAGTAGAAAAATGCCTTGAATATTGAACCCAATCCAATTGGGTAATTTCCACAACTCTATTTCAGCCATTATCCTCGTAGATTACTAAGAGTTTAACTAAAAAAAATTAGGCCAGACCCTCTATCATCAATCTAGTTCCTTCCCTAGTTGGAATGATTCCTTGTTTTGAGAATTCAATCGAAATGTTTTCAAAGATTAAGGACTAATTCAGAATTTTACCTTTAATTAAAGGGAACAATTAAACTAACCTGAAAAGTGAGACTTGAACCAAGGTGCTCGGCCACCACATGTGTGCTGGCTCCACCACATACTTCCTCAGCAACCCAGCCCAACCATATCCTAGTACCTGCACCACCCGCCACCGCCGCCGTCACCCACCGCCACAAACATTAGCAACAGCACTTTAATCTTTATTCAATACATCAATGATTGACCAACTAAATTATATTAACAAGCAAAGCTATGAACTCTACCAATATAAATACCAATAGGACTAATCATTTTTCATCCAAACTCTTGGACGAGGATCAAGCTTAGCTTAGGTCTATCTTTTTACCTGAGTGGTGATAATGAGAAGCCACCCGGCGAAAAACGAAATGCTCCGGCCGTAAAAAGCTTTGATAATGTTAACTATACCAACCGCATAAGCCGACCCGTATCCGAAAGCACTACCCGCATTTGCGAATATGCAAATGAGAACATGCTCTTTCATGTTGAACGGCCCGGGGTTCAAAGAAAACCGTTTCGTCCCGAAACCCGGAATCCCGAACTGGGCTTTGGGCAAAACGGAAGACATGAAATGGCCGATAGGGAGTGTGGAAACTTGGACTGTGATTTGGGTTATAATCAGTGGCTCCGTTCTGTAAGAGAAGAATTGGTTGAGGAAAGAGAGGAGAGCACAAGAGAGTAAGCCTAGGAACCACATCCGGAAGGTCCATACGGGTAAAGTCGGGTCGTCGGTGTTGGTCACGGTTAGTCGGACTTGTTCGATTGGTGAGATATCGACGTCGTCGACGTCGTGGTCTCCGTCGCTGCCGGTTGTTACATGTTTTTCAGGGTCTGAAGATTTAGGGGCTCGTACTTCAATGGAACTCATTGTAGAGCTTGTAGATGAGAATTGAAAGAATATTGGGCAATTCTTAAAAAAAGCGGTTGTATTTATTAATGAAATACTAAGATTAATAAAGATGAAGAATTATTGGGTGTTGCCCTTAATGTCATGAAATAAACGGTACACTATTTTACTGTAATAATAATAATAATAAATAATAATAATAATAAATTTCATTCGAAATAAAAGACACATAAATACTTTTTTTAATAAAAAATAATCGCATTAATAAGAAATCATAACGTAAATATCATTTTTTATTATAATAAAATGATGAGCATAAATAATAAAATCATCCAACTAACAATGGCGAATTGTCATAGAAAAAAAAAACTAATTTAAACGCTTAAAAATATTTTTTTTTACATAATTCACCCAGAAATTTAAAATTATTTTATTTTCGTATAAATATCGAATCATTAATTAATGATCAAATATAATAGAAGCGAGATAAAAAAAAATTAAATTAATGGTAAGTTTCAACAGCCTTTGCATGTTTTGATCTAGGTTTTCTTCTCGCGTGAATCAATATTTCTTTCTTCGATATCAAAATGTTTTTAAATTATATAATGAGGCTATTGCATGACAACTTAAAAAAAATAGAAATAATTATTTTAAAATGTTATTAAAACATATTAATATTTTATATTGATTTAAATAACATTTTAAATTGTAACTTAAATGTAAAAAACATACAATTTAAATGTTATATATTTTGATAATATTTAAAACAACGAAATTTTTATAATTTACTATATTCTTACAATCTAAGGACATTCATGTTTTATCACGGTTCTGTAATTTGTTTTAGCGTTGAAAAAAAATACAGTTTTAAAGTTGTTTGTTAAAAGTTTCTATCATTTTGGGAATAAGTTTTTCTTCATTAAATATTTAGAATTTAAAATGTTTGAGAGAAAATTTAGGGATCTATTACATTTTGAACAGTGAATGAGGCATAATACCACCTCCTCTTGACGTTATATTTTTTAATATTATTTCTAAAAAACCAATCAACCGATTGAGTGGCTTTATTACTGTATTTTTAAAAAATAATATTAAAAAAATATAACGTCAAGAGGAGGTGACGTTATACCTCGTTCACTGTTTAAAATATCATAGATTCCTAAATTTTCTCTCAAACATCTTAAATTTTAAATATTTAACGAGAAAAACTTATTTCTCAAAATTTGCCAAATGTTTCTGTATTGGCTATGCGGCGTCGTTTGTATTGAACTAAGGGTTTGGACATCTGATGAATTTTGAATGTAATACCTCTCTGTTATATTCTTTCTTGCTTAATCTGCTGTCTTCCTCATTCTTCTCCCGCGTATTCTATTTCCTTTCGTAGCATTACACTCATAATTTTGGGGGATTTTTCTGTTGAATTTTACATTTTACCTCAAGACCCAGATTTTCATTTGAACAATCTAAAATCCCATTGTATTTTATCAATTTAATTAGTCAAAGATAGTTGAAAAAGTTATGGATTTAGCCCAGGAGGAACCTGCTGGGGATGAGGAAATGGAGCAATTGGTTAGACTACCATCTACCGATATTCCTCTTGTGGAAAACCATCTTCAGAGAACACCTTTTCCTGGTATGGTGAGAAAGAAAGCATACATTTTCAATGGTCTCGGAAATTACTATAACAAGGAATGGGATCTTGCTGAAGGCAGTGGCCAAGAGTTCTGTTGGTACCATGTGGAGCTTCCAAAAGGGAACCAAAAGCTTTCCCAATCTGCACAATACCTTATAGATGTTCTTTGTCCACCATTAAAGCTTCAAGACATTCTCTCCCTTGTTAGCAATGGACCCTTTTGCGGACACGTCGACGGAGCGCTGGTCTTTCGGGTAAATTCGCCTGGCCCTCCGGCAAGTAACTTTACATTTAGATTAGCTGCAAGGGTTACTGAGAATTCAGTGATTACCATTTCGTTGGGACGTGTTCCTAGATTAGGTTTTTCGCCTGTCGGACAATCACTTTTATCGGAGATTCCTAGTGTCGAAAGTCCGTCTTATCATAGCAGAGAGAGGAAGGAAGGGAGTGGAATTGTTATTAGAGAACATGTTCTTGAGTTCTTATTGACAATGAATCACTCTGAGGAAGCTGATAATCCTGTTCCGAAGTCGGTTTCGAACCTTGTTGTTCACATCCTTGACACACACGTTGATCACCTACAAGATGTTACTAAACTCGAAATGGAGTTGGATTCTGTGGAGCTTGAATTGGATAGAGGTAACTTTCATGAAACACAATTGTGTTCAGCCTCAATCCGTGTAAAAACTTGCCTTATTCCTTGTATGTTAAGTTGCTTTATAGCTTTCTAGTGCTATCGAATGGAATAGTTCCTAATTTCGTATTTTAATTTCATATGCGAGCATAAGTGGTTTAAAGATTTCATTGACACAGAATGAGCTTGCAAATATTTGAACCGTTGATGCAACTGGCTACCACTAGTACATGTTTCTATGAACTTTTAGGGCACTATACTCTTTGAAATTTGAATGCTTAGGATCAATACCATTTATTTAATTTTCAGTCAATTAGTCAAACCAACTTTCCATTGAAGTTCTTGAAACCTATTCGAGTAAAAAATACCCAAGTTTATATTGCTCACTTTCTTTTAAAGCTGCATGTTTTATTCTGGCAATGATGATTCTATAGATGAAGTTGTAATTTCTGCTTAACATCAGGTGGATTTGCTTTAAAGAAAGAGATGTTAGACGAGAGAAGATTCCCCAAAATGCATCTAAATTTGCAACGTCTCCTACAGGTAATTTCTGTTTCCAACCTGGTTTATAAATGGCCGAGAGAACGAAAAAAAAAAAAAAAAACACGCAGAAAGGTGGGAGGACATACCCTTCAGCTTGTCATAGCTATTAGAGATTTCACATTCTGAGGTTATTGAAAATCTGATAATAGCTTGCATTTGCACTCTTTTTTTGGTGATTCATCTACTGGGATGTGATTTGATCGAAACTCCCACTTATTTGACTTTTGGTTTCTTGGCCGTGCAATTAAAACCATGAGATTTAAACCCTCATTGTTTTTATATGTCCTCCGAAATGCAGGTTATTGCCCATGGGGAACAAGTATTTCCCCGAGTAAAGGAAAAATGTTCTTCGAAACATTGGTTTGCTAACAAAGACATCAACTCCCTTGAAGAGCTGATTGGACGCTTAAGGAGGCTGAAAGAGAACGTAGGGTTTCTAGCAAATCGTGTTACTGCACTTCAGGCTGGTCTGGATAGCTGGCAATCTGAGCAAATTAACAGAAAACTATATTATCTCTCTTTCCTTTCTATAATATTCCTTCCTTTATCCACCATCACTGGAGGTAAAACTATAATATTTGTTTACTGATCCCGTATCATATAAGCTCTCATTTATTGGTATATCTTAGGAGGCACAAATTGAACTCTCTGTCTGCTTTATTGTTTCAGTGTTCGGAATGAATGTTGGTGGAGTTCCATGGACCGTGCAAAAGGACCCTGCACTTAAAGATGGTTTCCGCAATGTCTTGGCTCTTTGTGTAGTGATGCTGCTTCTGGTGTTGGTATGCTTCATTTTCCCTGCGCTTTATACTCAATTGACCGCCTGGCATCAGAGGAGGTCTTTGAGAAGAAGTTGGTCCTATAACCAGAGATCATTCCTCAAGAGAACCATCGGATTTCAAGAAAGAGGTGGTTACCACAGAATTGGACAGAGTTGAAAGAACTTTATTTCCTGGGTCCACTTATTTCTGTTTGTTGCTTCCTGGATCACACATATGCGAACTGTATCATCTGATGCACAAATATATATATTTCAATTGCATCATTTGGCTTTTCTCGAAATAGAAATACATCTTATTTAGGGGCTAAAGGTGACGAAAGCTCTTGGTTAGAGGTGAGTCTTATTCTTTCACCTGTTTGTTGTATGTTGTATCATTTTCTTTAAACGTTCTACTGTGCAGGTGGTTCCATTAAAGTTTGACAGTACAAACACACATCTTTATGTTCTATTGCAATCTCGAATTCAAGGTAATTGTGACTCACTTATACCGACTTTTAAAGTTCCCGTTTTTATGTTTGATGTTTCCCCCCAATAATGTCATTGTTCGGCTTCTGAGTTTCAAATTTAGCTTTTAGTGATGATTCAGGACACCATGGTTTCATTTCAAATGTAATTGCTTGTGGAAGTGTTGGAAATCATGATGTGAAATCATGGTCTCATTTTCGCTATATTTATGAGGATCCAGTGCACACACTAACACCTAACAAGTTCAGTTGAATTGATATTGTTCAAGCACTTCACTTGTAAGCTCTAGATTCGAGTCTCGTTGATATGAACCGATGTAAATCTCGCTAAGCTTTTTGTATAAGCCACCCCATTCTCTTGTATAAGATTTTAGTGACTGTGCAATGGATCATTAAGCTTTTTGTTGTTGGAATTGAAGTATTATTAGCTTCTAGTCGAGGAATAACATTTACGGGTACTTTGTCACGACCCGAAGGAACTTCGTCAATGGTTTAATTATTTTTCCAGGCCCTATAAGTTTTGGTATCAATAAATTAAGTCTTCTTAATTTCAAGGTAATTGTGACAGTACAAACTGGCCCTAATTAGTGTGTAGTATAGGGGAGTTACGTATTGTGTTAGTGGGATCCATTATTTACAAAACAAAGTATCCTTCACAAATATCCAGCATTCATATACATACGTAGAATACACATATGGATTTGTTGACGCTGGATAACTTGTGGTGGTCGGCCGGTGGTCGATGGAGGATCCCTAGTCCAGAATGATCACAGACGGATCGCAGCAGCAGTCATCTATGAGACAGCAACAACACAAGGCTGCAAGGCTGCAAAACAAAACTCATCACAAGTTCTTTTATATTATTATTCAAATATTTACAAGGCAGTTTAAGCCATCTCGATCTTTAATTATGTTCCTATGCATGCATTATATGTACACTTACAATCCCTCAAGAAAACCCGGTTCTCTCCGGGGTGGCGGTGGCGGTGCTGTATAGTACTGAGGAGGCGCCATTACCGGAGGCGGACCTTGATGATAACCACCTGCACCACCGTGTTATTTTCACAGATTAAAACTGATCAACCTTCCAAACTGTTTTTTTTTTCTCGAGAAAATAAAAATCCAGGAAATATATCATTACCTGGAGGAGGATAGGGATAGGGATAGCCGTACTTGTAATCACTCATATCAGCAAGAAAAGAAAAGAAAAGAAAAGAAAGGAAAATCAACAGAGAAACTAGAAAATGGAATTAATGGAGGATATCTGTTAAGAATTTGTAGGTTTTGGGGTTGAAGAACAACCATGGGTGTGGACTTTATACACGGCCAAAGGGAGTAGAATATATTCCCCAAAGCAAAGTCGTGAATACAATATCCGTGGGTGTATTGTTTTTATTTTAATTCCTAATACGTATAGTGTAGTATTATCAGCAAAGGACATATGATTTTATGGTAGTAGTACAGATTTTTTATACATAATAAAATTATATAAGAATTCAAAATTTTAAAAGATGTAAAATTAGACCATTATTATAGAATATAAAAAAATTAAAATATATACAAATTTGAAATATATTATGAACACCAAAATTTATCAATTTTTAATACTTAATTATATTTTTAAAATTAATTTATTGATTTAAATGATAAACAGTTTAAATATCAAATTTTAAGTGTTGCATGTGCAAAAAAAATTCATGTTAAAAAATATAATCATTAAAATTAAATATATAATACAAATTAATTTAAATTAATAAGATAAGACCTTAAAAATCTTAAAAAAAATCTTAAGGCTTTAGTACATTGTCATTGTATCCGATGGCAGGATTTCAATAAACCTTGTGAGACGTTTTTTATTTTTATTTTTATGGTTTATTTTATTTGTTTTTGTTGCAAGATTCAATATATCTTAACAGTCGATTGTTGCAGAAAATTGAATCGGCATTAGTTTTTTATTATGATTTTGTCGGTGGTCGTTGATGGTTAGATCCTCACTCGGTTGATGGTTGTGTATCGATATAATCAGTCATGGATAGCGGAACTTTCTGCCTGATGGTTTAGATATCACTCTTTATTCACTTGTTATGTGTCTCGTTTGGACAAAGACAAAGAGATTCAAGAAGTTTCTTAATTTTGATGGTATACTTATTTTTATAGAAAATATTTTACTTTTCTTTGTTTTTTTGGATTTTCCGAATACATTATAATTATAATATTTTTTAAAAATTTAATAAAAATTCAACAACAATTATAAAAAAAATCTCAGCCAATACAACCCGTATCGATACGAATAACACTGTTAATGAGGAATAAAAATAGTGGTAATGAGGAATAAAAATAGTGGTAGTGAAAGGGGGCGGCAAAAGCTGGTTTAATACTTTTCCATTTCTACACTTTATTTCCATTCGAAGTATCCTAGAAAAGAGGTTTCGAATAATTTGTTCAAATTCGGACACTTTTTCAAGCTGCTAAACCAATGTTCTTTACACACTATACACAACTTTTTTATTTAAATTTTTCTAGATAATTTAAAATAATACTAATTCGATGTAATTACATAAATAAAATTTACAATTCATACTTCCATATTCAAAACTTTTAAATGTAAATAATTAAATTTATTAAATTAATTTTGAATTAATTATTATACAAAATAATATTTTATTTTTAATATCTACATAATATAGAGATTCGGACCAAACCTCCAAACACTTCATGACGAGATGAGAATTTAAAGAAGAAAAAAAGGTACATTTTTCACCGTACATTTGATCTCAATAAAATCATATTTGATAAAAAAAAATATTCTCTCAATCCTGTTATTATCATCGCTTACTTATTCAATTAATTCCTCCCTTGTTTTTTTCTTCTTCTTCAAATACCTTTCTTTTAGAATCTGGATGGCATTGGACAAGTAAGCTAATTGTTAGAGAAAAAGAATATAATTTCCATCTATTATATTCCATTGGCATATATTCTTCCATTTCCATTACTTATTTATTTTATATGATAATTTAATTAAAAATTTACTTTTTTATAATATTATATTCAAGTTAATGATTGATTAATATTATATTCTCATTTTTAGAATATATGGTTCAAGCACTACTAATACTAATATAGTGATTGAGTGATCAATATCTAAAGGTTAAGAACATATTCTAAAACAGATATTACTATAATCACCGTAGCTGAATAAAAAAAAATCATAATTATACTTTCCTTATTCTTAAATTGTAGGTTTAAAACTCAGCATTTTATTTTTTTTTAAATTAAATAAATAATATCTTATAATCATATCAGAATACTTTCAAAAATTTTAACCTTTCGTATAATTTATATACATCATAGAATCCTATTCCACCGACCCAACCAAAGTTATGCGATTATAGAATAGACCGAGTGTAATTCAACGATTCGAACACATTATCAGACAATTCGACAGATCAAACGATGTCTTTCGTCAACCATTTATAGTTTTTATTAATAGTTTTAAGATAATTATAGAGTAATATATATTTATATTTTTAAATATTTTAATAATATATATTTTATAAATAAAATTATTCAAATTCAAATTTCTTACAATAAATATCATTTTTACCTGACACCCGACAGGCCGACACTCCTTAATCAATTAGTATAGGTTTTTAATCCCATCAAACTCTTCCATAAACAGACGATCGTTCGGCGGTGCCAATAGAGTCCGTCGTTGGGTAATAATTCTTTGGGTTGGCGATGAGAGGATTCTCGTTTGTTCTTAACGACGTCGTTATGATGAAGATGTGGACCACGTCCTTAGAAACTGCCAAAACCTTTTTTTCCATAAATATTCCTTAAATAACAATTAAAATTGTATTAATTTTTTCCATAAATATGAGAAATGAGATCATTAAAGAGTTAAAACTAAGACAACTATGAATTAAATTAATATAAATTTTTTATCATTTCACCAACGATTCAAAGTAGATTTAAAATGTCTCGTGTTGTGGGAATAGAGGTAAGAAAAGACATGTGTAATAACCCATTCCCTTAGAGCCCATATTAAAATTACACTCAGCCCACAACAAATTAAACCTAAACAAAACCTAAACCCTAGCCAAAGAAACCATCAGCCGCCGCCTCTGTTCCAGCTCACGTGGCCGCCACGCGCGGCTCTTGGTTTCCCGCGTGGTGGTCATGCGCTCTTCTAATTCGCCCAAGGGTCCGACCACCGCCCACATGTCAGATCCACTGCCCAAGCCGAATTTCAGACCTGCAAAATATTAAATAAGGAACATTATCAGATCTGAAAAGAGACTATCAAAGCAAAGATATTTCATATATTTGTAATATTTTATAGGGGTATATAAACCCTATTCGAATGTTAACAAAAGGGGATGAAAAAAAGAGAGATTTGAACCAAATCTTCAGAGCAAACAACCCATATTCGAAAACAAAAAAAAATCGAAGATCAGAGTTTGAATCAGAGCAAAAAAACGAGAAAAAAAAAACAAGGTAAAAAACTTTATATACGGAACTTATCTCTCAGATCTAGTATTGTGCGGATGTTCTTTCAAAAATCCAACCCCAGAATCGAACTCTCCACGTCGAGACGCTTCGGAAAAGTGTAAACTTTTCGATTTCCGTCACCGGCGACGGCGGCCGGCGGCCGTGAGTGGTGGCCGGAGCGGAGGCGGCCACGGTGGTCCGGTGCCGAAGATCCAGAGAACCAAAGAGCTTATAAAAGCTCTGTTTTTATTTGTTTGGAATCAATGAGAAATGAGGTGAAATTTTCATTAAGCAAGGGTATTTATACATCAACCAAAACGACGTAGTTTTCGTGCAGGTGGATATTGCCCAAAACGACGTCGTTTTGAGGCTCCATACCCGCATACCAGACCCGTCCAGGATCCGACCCGCGCGTTAACCCGCAAAAATGGTGAAATTATGCGCATGGTCCCTCTTTTTCCAGCGTGTTCGCACTTCAGCATCTCAGTTTACTTTCTCTTCAATTTTAGTCACTGTTTTTGCAATTTAGCTCTATATTTTCGTGTTTTTTAATTTTACCCCCTAATTTTGATATTTTAACCCTAATAGTTTATGTTTTTGCAGGTTTGGCCCCTGTAATTTTTCTAAAATTATTATTATCTCCTTTTATTATTATTTTTTATTAAATATTTACTAATCATTTTTTTATCACAATTTCAAATACTAAATTTATATTTTTGATCATATAAAATATTTCGTAACCGAAGGTGCCAATTTTGGGCGTTGTGGGGGTGCTCACCCTTCCCCACGCGTAACAGACTCCCGAATCCGCTCTGGTTCGCATACCTATGAATTTGGTGTTCCAATCGCACCGGAAAATGATTGGTGGCGACTCCCCGGACCAAAACCGATGATTACAGCTGACGACTCCGCTGGGGACCATTTTTAGAGAGTTGAGCCTAAAATCGGTTACATTTTATTTAATGAATTGAAAATATAAATTCGGTTTATTTTTAATTTTGTGATCCTTTATTTTATTATTTTAAAATGTTTACTAATATTTTTAAATGTTTTTTTTCAGGTCTCCCCATTTTCATGAGCTCTCAACCCGGGCTCCGTCCATTTAAGTGGGAGCATGAAACCACTCCTTCGTGAGGTTCCGCCTCCGTGTAGGATGGTGAATTGCTTTCGGGATATTTTTTCCTCTGTCTTCGTGAGACCTACGTCTCCGCATAGACTTAGAGAAACGTATCCCCCTGAATCGTACTTATTATCCTTAGTAGGGTAATAAGTATTGTTCGGGTACCTTCTAGAACCGAACCACATATAGTGAGACCTAGAAGCCTACCCCTTAGAGCCCTCAAGCCGAAACTCTGCCCGTTTGTCACTAACCTTTTAGGCTTTGTTGCCTTTATTTACGGCTTATTTATCTATTGTTATTATATTCGCAATTTAATTTATTTATTTCAATGTGAATCAACTTCATTTCTTTTTGAATGCATCATAATATACCATAATCATTCATTTTGCATCAATACTGTGATCATGTTTTAATTTTCTGCACTTCACGAGTATGAAGTGTTGATTCACGATTGGTTCTTAATTTAAAATATTTTGGGAGAAAATCTAGCACTCTAGATATTAATACAACATTTAAAGTTGTGAACAAATTTCGAATGGTGGATTCGAGAACCATTTTTGAATCGATACTTTCACATCTAAGTCATGCACCATGCATTCACATGCATTCATTGTTATAATATTAGTGCTAATGCTGGGGGTCCCCTGTCTCAGCAATACTGGACCAGACGACAATTCAGCATCCCTACGAAACTCGACTTAAGACGAAAAAGATGAGCGAGGACAGGTTAGATAAGATCGAGCAGACTCAGAAGGATCTACAAGATGATTTAACACGAAAAGTGGAAGACCAATTAGCCAAGGCTCGACAAGAAATGAAAGACCAGATTGCAAGATCTCAACAAGAAATGCTCAGGAAACTAGCACAAATGCTCAGGTTCAAGCAAGAAGATGTGTATGTTGCCAACCCAGGGGCAAATACTGTTGATATGATTGGAGATCCCATATACCCTTCAGGTTTTACTCCTCTTCAAACCAAAGTACCATCGGAGGCTCATCCACATGTGGTTTTTTCTAAAGGAAAGTTACCATTGCATCCAACCGACACATTTGGCCCTATGAACACGCCCTCCACATCAGAAGCCAAACTTGGGGGCAACCAAGCTGAAAATTTTGTCTCGGAACTTGATCAGTTGATCGAAGCAGAGAAACCAAAGATCGAGACTTCGAAAGAAATCGAGGAGCGATGCAAACGACTCGAAGAAAAGATGGAAGCTATGGAGGTTGAAGACGCATTCCTTGGATTCGATGCAAATGAACTCAACCTCGTCCCAGATCTGGTGTTACCCACAAAATTCAAAATCCCAGAATTTGAAAGATATGACGGGACCAGTTGCCCTCGAGCCCATCTTACTATGTTTTGTCGAAGAATGACAGGATACAGCAGGGATGATAAGTTACTGATACACTATTTTCAAGATAGTTTAACGGGATCCGCCACTAAATGGTACAATCAATTGAATCGTTATCAGATAAAGTCATGGAAAGACTTGGCTAAAGCCTTTCTGGAGCAATATAAGCATGTTAGCGATATGGTACCAAACCGTTTGACTTTGCAACACATGAAGCAAAGGTCTAACGAAAGCTTTAGACAGTACGCACAACGCTGGAGGGATGTAGCAGCACAAGTTCAACCTCCTCTTAGTGAAAAAGAGACGGTGGTTATATTCATCCAAACCTTGGAGGGCCCAATCCTGGATCACCTCATAGGCAACGCAACCACCAATTTCTCTGATCTGGTGCTATCTGGTGAGCTCATCGAGAATGCCATCAGGAGTGGCAGAATTGATGCCGGTGGAAGTTCATCCCACAGAAAGTCAGGGAAGAAGGACAGTGAAGTGAATTCTTCGGGAGTCTATAATGTGAATTATTCCAAGCCTGTAACGATGACACAAACTGCAACTACCGGTACTTATAACTCCTCAAACCAACATTTCAATCAAAGGAAGAATTTTGAAAAGCAAGAATTTACTCAATTACCAATGTCTTATGGAGAGCTACACAAACAGTTATATGATAAACACGTGGTATCACCCTTCTATCAAGCCCCGATACAACCCCTTTTTCCGAAGTGGTACGATGCCAATGCAAGATGCGATTACCATGCAGGACAAGTGGGGCATTCAATCGAAAATTGCTTCGGTTTCAAGAGGCTGGTGGAAAAGCTTATCAAGCTTGGAGTGATAAGATTTGATGACTCGGCTGAAACGTCCACGAATAAGGATCCCTTGTCGTTTTAAGCTGTACAAAAGTAAATTATGCCTGCTAGGCTAAGATATTGCTCTACCTTGACCATAGTAGGTCGCTTGTAGCTTTCATCTCTTTCAATGAGATGTTTTTGTGAACTATCTTGCTAGCCTAAGCCCACTGGCAGCGAGAGTCTTTTGTAAGGGCATAAAACTACAAGTTGCAATGAAAATATATTTTGTGTAAAATTTTGCGGTTGAAGGTTGAGCGACCCAAATTCAGAAGATAGAGACTACCTTAATAGAGCAACATGACCATATGAATTTCTGCACTTTAAAGGTTCAGATTGTTAAAATTTGTTTGGGGCATCCATTTTGAGAAAAGATTTCGAGAAAGGAGACCAAAATAGAGAAGTTCAAGCATCTTCCATTATGATCAGTGGAATCAGGGGCACCCCTTGGAAAATCATGTCATTCATGCATTCAAGCATTTTATATTTAAACACCATGCATTTAGGTTTTGCATGCATTGAGCATCAGGTTAAGAGCATTCATGATACATATTTTTTTGCTTGTACATGCAAACAGGTTCGCAAAAGAGATCGAATGACCTCAATCTGGGGGACAACAACACGATGACCAACCTTTAGCCCCGAGAAGGCTAAAATAACACAAATTTTTCAGGTAACGACTCCAGAATTTTGAATGATTACTAACTAAATTTTATTTTGTTTTCAGATCCTAACTACCCATTATGGAGTAGCAGAAACAAATTTTTCCAATGTCGCCTCCATCAATGGTGGTAGGTCAATTTTGTCAGAACTTTGCCCTTTCGGCGGCTATGTTGAGGATTAGATCGTCATGCAGATCTCGTTTTTACATATTTGTACAGATAGTACATGTGAATCAAAATTATTTTGAAAAAAAAATGAAAAATGATGTTGAAAAAAATGAAATGAAAAATCGCAAAAGACATGCAGAAACAAGATATTGAACAATTCAAATGTCCTTCTAAAATCCATTTTTGTGAATGGTCGAAAGAAGATAAATCCTTTGAAAAAAATCCAATCTTGTGATTGGTATAAACTGATTGTACCCAGGGGAATGGTACAGCTAGCCCGGAGCAAACGGCTACCGATAAAGGCAAAACAAATCCGTTAATCCCTGTGCATTTGGGAAAAATGCATTGATAAGGACCATTCAAATGTCTATTGAAATCCATTGTTATAAATGGTCAAGGAATTAAATCCTTGGTACCAACTGATTGTACCCAGAGTAATGGTACGGCTAGCCCGGAGCAAACGGCTACCGGTAAAGGCATATCAAATCCGTTGATCCCTGTGCATTTGGGGAAAATGCAAAAAAAAATAAAAAAAAAATAAAAAAAAATATGACAACAATTGAAGACCTTTCGAATCAGATATTCAAGACTTTCAAGCTTTGATCTTACCCCTTCGTTGATGAAGTGGATAGATCCCAACTCAGTCCTGCTTCTCCGTTGATTGCGCAGTAGGATCCAAATCATAGACTTGATCTCGTCCCCGTTGATGGTGTGGCCAGATCCCATTCAATCATGCTTCTCCGTTGATGGCGTAGTATGATCCAGACTTGATCTTACCCCTTCGTTGATGAAGTGGATAGATCCCAACTCAGTCTTGCTTCTCCGTTGATGGCGCAGTAGGATCCAAATTATAGACTTGATCTCGTCCCCGTTGATGGTGCGGCCAGATCTCATTCAATCATGCTTCTCCGTTGATGGCGTAGTATGATCCAGACTTGATCTTACCCCTTCGTTGATGAAGTGGATAGATCCCAACTCAGTCCTGCTTCTCCGTTGATGGCGCAGTAGGATCCAAATTATAGACTTGATCTCGTCCCCGTTGATGGTGTGGCCAGATCTCATTCAATCATGCTTCTCCGTTGATGGCGTAGTATGATCCAGACTTGATCTTACCCCTTCGTTGATGAAGTGGATAGATCTCAACTCAGTTCTGCTTCTCCGTTGATGGCGCAGTAGGATCCAAATTATAGACTTGATCTCGTCCCCGTTGATGGTGTGGCCAGATCCCATTCAATCATGCTTCTCCGTTGATGGCGTAGTATGATCCAGACTTGATTTTACCCCTCCGTTGATGGAGTGGATAGATCCCAACTCATTTCTACTTCTCCGTTGATGGCGTAGTAGGATCCAAATTACAGATTTGATCTCGTCCCCGTTGATGGTGTGGCCAGATCCAGCCCAATCATGCTTCTCCATTGTTGGCATAGTATGATCCAGACTTGATCTTACCCCTCTGTTGATAGAGGGGATAGATCCAACTCGATCTTGTTCTTCCGTTGATGGCGTAATAGGGTCTAAATTGCTGAAATTTGATCTTATCCTCGTTGATGGTGTGACCAGATCTAAATCACCGAAGTTCAATCCTTCTTCAATCCTGCTTCTCCGTTGATGGCGGAGTAGGATCTAAATTGATGAAATTGCATCTTACCCCTCCGTTGATGGTGTGGATGAGATCCAACCTTACACTTCAGGTTCCATCTTTTCGATCAAATCAAACAAATTCTCATTCTACCATGGATGACGCAAGCATATCACGTTTTGATCGATCTCGTTTTACCGTTGATGGTACAATTAGATCAAATTTTGTATTTACGGATATCATACCTTTACTAGAAAAAAAAAGAAAAAAAAAGAGAAAAAAAAGAAAAAAAGAAAAAGAAAAAGAAAAAGAAAAAGAAAAAGAAAAGAAAAGAAGAAGAAAAAATACGTCAGATCATGTTTCTTCATCGGATGCAGCTAGATCCAGTTTTGCAGACTTTGCCTCTTTGTCAATGTTGCAGCTAGATGGCAACATCATCAGTGTCTTGGCAAGTCAAGTTTGTTTTGTCTCCTCCAAAGGATCAACTGCAGCTTTTGCTTCTCTCAACGGATCATCATTTTGAAGATTTTGCAAACAAGAGCGGTCGAGTAGATCAAGTCAAAGAGCTCCAATAGAAGAAGCGGTGGCCAAAAGAACCCTCAACCTCACCAAAAAAAAAAACCACAACCTTACCACAAAGAATCTCAACCGTACTAAAAGGAACCCCGACCTTACCAACAGTACCCTAACCTTACCCAAAAGAACCCCCACCTTGCCAAAGAAGAATCCCTAAATCATGTCAGATAAAATGGGTTATTCTTTATCTTTGCTCTATTGCCGTTACACAACAATGAGCAAAGAGGGGCAGCTGTAATAACCCATTCCCTTAGAGCCCATATTAAAATTACACTCAGCCCACAACAAATTAAACCTAAACAAAACCTAAACCCTACCCAAAGAAACCATCAGCCGCCGCCTCTGTTCCAGCTCACCGCGCGTGGCCGCCACGCACGGCTCTTGGTTTCCCGCGTGGTGGTCACGCGCTCTTCTAATTCGCCCAAGGGTCCGGCCACCGCCCACATGTCAGATCCACCGCCCAAGCCGAATTTCAGACCTGCAAAATATTAAATAAGGAACATTATCAGATCTGAAAAGAGACTATCAAAGCAAAGATATTTCATATATTTGTAATATTTTATAGGGGTATATAAACCCTATTCGAATGTTAACAAAAGGGGATGAAAAAAAGAGAGATTTGAACCAAATCTTCAGAGCAAACAACCCATATTCGAAAACAAAAAAAAATCGAAGATCAGAGTTTGAATCGGAGCAAAAAAACGAGAAAAAAAAAACAAGGTAAAAAACTTTATATACGAAACTTATCTCTCAGATCTAGTATTGTGCGGATGTTCTTTCAAAAATCCAACCCCAGAATCGAACTCTCCACGTCGAGACGCTTCGGAAAAGTGTAAACTTTTTGATTTCCGTCACCGGCGACGGCGGCCGGCGGCCGTGAGTGGTGGCCGGAGCGGAGGCGGCCACGGTGGTCCGGTGCCGAAGATCCAGAGAACCAAAGAGCTTATAAAAGCTCTGTTTTTATTTGTTTGGAATCAATGAGAAATGAGGTGAAATTTTCATTAAGCAAGGGTATTTATACATCAACCAAAACGACGTAGTTTTCGTGCAGGTGGATATTGCCCAAAACGACGTCGTTTTGAGGCTCCATACCCGCATACCAGACCCGTCCAGGATCCGACCCGCGCGTTAACCCGCAAAAATGGTGAAATTATGCGCATGGTCCCTCTTTTTCCAGCGTGTTCGCACTTCAGCATCTCAGTTTACTTTCTCTTCAATTTTAGTCACTGTTTTTGCAATTTAGCTCTATATTTTCGTGTTTTTTAATTTTACCCCCTAATTTTGATATTTTAACCCTAATAGTTTATGTTTTTGCAGGTTTGGCCCCTGTAATTTTTCTAAAATTATTATTATCTCCTTTTATTATTATTTTTTATTAAATATTTACTAATCATTTTTTTTATCACAATTTCAAATACTAAATTTATATTTTCGATCATATAAAATATTTCGTAACCGAAGGTGCCAATTTTGGGCGTTGTGGGGGTGCTCACCCTTCCCCACGCGTAACAGACTCCCGAATCCGCTCTGGTTCGCATACCTATGAATTTGGTGTTCCAATCGCACCGGAAAATGATTGGTGGCGACTCCCCGGACCAAAACCGGTGATTACAACATGTTTGGTTACTCGGAAAATTTGCAAATAATGCAATATGGGTTTTGCATTTGCTAGTTTTGCCCTACAATTCATATAATAAATGAAGTAGCATTCCGGTCTCTTTCATGCTTTTCTTTATCGAATATCCAGCACAACACTTGTGATGGTGCCAGATATTTTTTCTTTTTACGGGAGCTTATCCATTAGTTGTTAATTAAAAGTTAGGTTAATTGCACAACAAATCTTATTTTAAATTAATCCTTAAATTATACTATATATTTTTTTGGTGAAATCTAATTCAAATATTGGTTTAGACAGGTTTAGAAATAGATAAAGGAGCATTCTTTTTCAATCAATCTTCAATTATAAACGAACAATATTCAAATAAACTTTGAAGATTGCTTGTCAAAAAGGCAATGGGCAGGGGATATTTATATAGTTTAGATAAATTATATTTATAATTATATTATACGATAACATATTATATGATTTTTTTATTTTTTAAATAAATTATATTTATGAGAGGAGGAAGATAACCTATTTTTACCAAATTTTAAATTTATAATTTTAGAGAAAAGAAAGAGTATCAACCGAAAATTTTAATAAATATATTAATAATTTTTTTATTTGACGGATTTTATTTTCGTATTTAAAGTTTTTAATTTTTAGTTTTAAAATTTTAAGTTTTGCATTTAAAAGGATGGAGTTCGGAGAAAAGGATGAAGTTAGTTTTTTTTTAAATATTTGTTAAATAATTTTTAATAAGGATATATTTCCAAATCATTTCCCACGAAGGAATATTTAACTAAAATTATCAATTTTATGAGAGATTATATTATAGGTCCTGTTTTATGAGAGATTATATTATAAATCCGATTTATCATGTCAGCCGTGGTCCCTAACCAATGAAAATCATCAATTAAATAGGATCATAATTGATGTGGTAAGCTAAACCCACGATATAATTTCTCCGATTTGCAAGACAATTACATGAAATAATTGGGTTAAAAAATTATCTCGTAATAAAATTTCTGTATTATCTAATTCGGATTATTCCGTTAAACCAACAAAAGAGAAAGGCTTCGCTTACAGGATCTTCATAGACTACGCCCATAAACAAAAAGGAGAGACAAGAACAAATTTATTCTTTAGAGAAAAAAACAAGTCAAACAACCTCGACGGTCGCCATTGATAACCATAAGAAAAGCACAAAAAAAGTGGGAAAAAGTAAGTTCCATACTTTCATCAAACATCGATTCGACGATCACCAGGAAAAAAAGGGAATAAAAGAAGCAATCACTGGCCAGTGGCCAACACTGAGAAAACAGAAGCAGCTGCTTAAAACTACGGCTCTGGGCAAAGTCATTAAAACTACAGTTTTGATGGAGGAAATGGATGCCAATAAGCCAATTTTGAAGAAAAAAATGTAAAACGTAATTGGGCACAATCAAATCAAACGGAATAATAACAATATTCACAAATCCATGATCTTAAAAAGGAAAGAAAACAAGTGATTTAAGTGGCAATGAGTTGAAATTATACTTCATATACTACAAGATATAGTGATAAGGATGGTAATACCGACTGAAAATGATAAATATACTCGCAAATTACTTTAATAGTTAATCAAACTGAACCTTGTGAAAGTTTATTTGGCAATTTGGCATCGCCGCCGCTTCCGCCTCTCATTTCACCGCTAGCCGAGACGCCGACGCCTTGATACTGAGGTGGCACCACAACACCCCCCGGCGACGTATAATAAACATGTCTGTCGTACGCGCCCATGTGTGCGTATGCAGCGTCGGGTGGTACTCCACCTCCCTGCGGCCTTAACATATGTTGCGTCATGCCGGAGATTGGCGGGTGTTGTTGAGTCGGCGGAGGTTGTGCCACCATGTTGTAAACAGGTTGCTCACGGTAGACTTCGTGAGGCATTCTTTGCACGTTGGGGTAGTAGCCTTGACCGGCTTGTCCGGTTATTGGTCGACCCATTTGTGGCGGTGGTGCTCCAGGTGCTGGAGCTGAAACTTGTGGAGGTGCGTGGTAGACGGTTCCCGGAGCCGGTCCTTGTGCTGGGATCATGTAGACGGGATGTTCAGACGGCGGCGGCGGGCCTTGATTTGACGTTACGGTTGTGGTAAAACCTCCGGCAGAAATTGGCTTATCAGACCAGAATCCACCAGTAGCTGGCACATGTTGTTGGAAAGTTACCGGCACGTTCACCGGCAGCGCTTTTTCAGGTACCTTCTGCGCGTAGTATTCCCCGGTATAAGCCATGGAAGCAGCATCTTCAGCTTTCTTTCGATACATAGCAAGCTGTTCTTGATCCCGAATCTGAAGCCTCTGCAGTTCTTGTAACTGTCTCTGAATTTCAACGGGATTCAAAACATTATCCGTCCCCACCACTTCCGGTATCGGCGGAGGAAGAGCGTTCACCGCTTCCACCGCTGGATCGAGGATCTTCACCGGCGGAGGTGGTGGAGGCATCCCTTTTTCAAGTTCAAACAAGTAATCCACACTTTTTGGTGAAACCGCCGCGAGTTTTTCGACACCCGGAGTCGGACCGGAATTCAATGCCTCCACGAAACGGTCGCGCTCCGATTTCTCCCCTTCCGAACTGAAACTCGCCGGGCCAGTCGGCGGGAATATGAAAAGCCGCATCCTAGCCGGCTTAGCGGAAGCTCGATAGAGTCGATCATACTCGTGCATCATGTGCTCAAGATCATCATCGTTAGTAACTGAAATAAGGGCGTCAAGGTCTTCACCGGGAAGCTGGTACTTGAAGGAAACCTCACCATCGCCACTACCGCCGCAGAGAGCGGAGAGTTTAGAAATCATGGAGGAGAATTTGATAGTGCGTTCAACGGCTAGGATCTTGGTCTCACCACCGATGTAAGCTAACTGGTTGTCATGCGGACGCGGAAGGATCTTGCCTCCATAGCTGCACATGAGCTTGGCCTTGTAGTTTTGAGGGTGCTGCGGTTGGTCCTCCCATGGCGGCGGATTTTCAAAGTCAATTTCTCGGGATCGCGGCGAAGATTCGCCGGAGTCCGGGTACGAATTATAAGAGAAATTCTCCATTTTTAATTTGTTTCAACTTTCAAGAGAGCTTAGAGAGGAGAGTGTTTTAAGATTTACAGAGAATCCATGGAGAGTAAAATCCTCTAGCGTCTGTTGGGGGTTATGTGGAAGGGAAAAGATCGGATGTGATATGATGACCTGCAAGTGTATGGGAATTATGTGCTGCGCGATAAAATGGGTTGGCATCTTGTAACGATAACCGCGGATCCGATGTGTACAAAGTTTGGCAAAAATAAGGTTTAATATCTATTTCATCCCTATATTACAGCAACATTTTTAATTTAGTCCTTTTATTAATTTTCCCATCAATTTGTTAGTTTTCTCCACTTTCATTTTTATATCAAGTTAGTCTTTCGCATTTCTTTATTTAAGCCTTTAATTTATTTATTTTTAAAATTTATTCAAACCTCTAATTTTTTAAAATTATATATTAATTCTCTCTAAACTCTTATCGCTAATTCTTCTTAGTAGGTATGGAGGACTTTTAAGCGATGTGGTGGGGTCCAGTGTAACGCATTTGATCGATCGATGCGTTTGACGCTGGGCTTGGCATCGCTCTTATTTTGGCAAGCTGCCACATGCTATGTGGGGGCCCGAACAGTAGTTCACGTTTGGCCGTGGGAAACAAGACACGTGTTCGACTCCCACTGTTCTCCGATTCTCCGCTCTATATTTACAGATAAGATATTTCTTTTAAAAATAGAATAAAATTGTAATTAAATGTATGAAAACAACAAACATGATCTAATCAAAGAGAAAAAAAAAATATAAGGTGTATACATCATTTATCTTGACATTTTTAATATTTGTTTTCATGCGGAAATTGCATGAATATTGTAGGACATTTTTCTCTCAAGAAATATGATATTTTTAAATCTATAATATTTGTTATAATGAGAGTAAAATTGGTAAGAATACATTCAAATTTTATTGTATATTTTATTTTTTATTAAGAATTTTTTGAAAATAATATACCTACAGTCTAATTTTTGTGCAAAATAAGGTTCAAAGTTTAACAGTTTTCATTCCACTTTAATTATGTTAATAAAAAAAATATATAAACATGTTTAAGCATGTGTAAAAGTAGGTATCTCGAATAAATTTGTTTTCGTGAGAAAAGAAGAAAGTAAAGTATAAAAGTACAAATTATCTCGAATCGAAAGCACCTGATTCGTTTTCGAGAGATCTCAAATTTTTTGTCTTCCCGCTCTATTTATTCCATTCTTTCTAGTTACTATTACTATTATTATTATTAATATATTTAAATAAACTAGGTGGATTTTCTTATTTAAGATTCTATATAGATTACAAATTTGTTATTCTTAATTAATTTAATTTTTAATTTTTCTTTACGGAATATTTGGATTTAATTCATTTAATTTCTAATTTTCCTAATTGCTTTATTGATTAAAAAATGAAAATAATTACTAAGGATATTAAAACACCCAAATGTCTCACTCAGTAATCAACATGTTTAAGCATGTGTTGTTACCCATTGACAATGATTATACCAATTGGAATAAAAACAGCGGAAACAATTATGTCTAAACTGGACTTCCCGGAAAGGCAAGGCAACTAGACTGTGTTCGAGTAACATGCACGCTATCTTTCATTATTTTAAGTTCAAGTGGCCCACAATTTAAATATAAAGGAAATAAAGTTGAGAAATAGATTTATATTGAGCATGGCTAAAAGTTTGATGAACATACTTGCAATAATTTTGGACAGAGATAAGATCTGATCTTTCAGGTAAGAGAATGGTGAACTTTCGCAATCTTGGTCCAAGAGATCTATTTACAAAGTGAAGCACCAGTTATAATCTTTCCTAGATCATCCCAGTTCTGTTTGTAATGGTGTCATGACATGGTTGCTCTCTAGAAACCTGAACTTACACAAAAGTTTCAGCAATTCGGCATGTATGTAATTCAGAGCAATGCTTTAAACAACCAACTTTTCTTCTTCCAATTCAGGTACTGCAACATCTTCCCTCATCATACCAGCATAATGGTTGGGTACACTAGCACCGGCCTGTGCAAACAGCTCAACCGCGGCAGGCAACATACCATAATACTTCTTCAAATCATTTACTAGCGGTTTCTCACTTTGGTGATCTCGTACATGCCACACATATACAGGAGGAACCACATCATCAATCGTTGCCTCCTGCCAATCATGCTGCCCGTCTCTCATTTGATGCTTGTAGGCTTGACAATTCCGAACCCTGTGACCTTTAGGTCCCACCTGCACCTCTGAACAGTATCCACAAGTTTGGACAGCATATTTTTGCATTAGTCTTGAGGCTCCTGATCGCATTCTCTCCCATGCCTCGATCCCACAAACAGCAATACCTGTTCCAGATATACAACAACTTCGATCAAGTTTAGCAGCCAAATGGCAGAACTATAAGGCTATATCCATACCAAATATGCACATGGGATATGAGATCACATTCGGAACTACTTTGTTGACGTTTTTCATCGAGAACTTCTTGAATAATAACTAAAAATAAAATAACAATGATTACTGACCTTGTAGATCACAAGATTGTGTGTCCACAAACTTGTTGTCCTCATTTTTCTTGTTTCTCTTCTGCCAAAACCCGCATGCATAAATATCTGTGCCAGGTGCATCTTCTTTGGGGAATCTCTTCTCAAAGTCGATTACCCTACCAGAAATACTGTAGGCAGGAAAGGCTCTTCTCCTAGTTGGATACTCAGGTAGATCAATGCCTGCTTGGACACACAATTCCAGAATTGCCGGAATCCGATCCACTTGAAGACGTTCATTATGAGAAACGGCTCTCCCTAGTCTGTCATAGATATGAAAAGATTCCACAAGAGGCAAGACGTGTTCAACATCACCTCTTGTCCAACGATGCTCCTTGTTTGCTGCACTACCCATGACATTGCAGGTTCTAATCTTATGCGGCGGATGGCCAACATGAACTTCACCACATACACTGCACCATTTGAAACAAATATAGAAGAAAAACTTCACGAGAATCTATATGGTCAAATGAAAACAATAAGCCTACATATTTAACAATGATATTTCTGGGTTTAACAAGTCTAGCCTCCAACAATATGATCATTCACTTTTACTATCTATATTCTATCAAGATCTCATTATTAGGAAACTATGGCTTCTTAGGCAAGCACACCACACAGAAACAGAGCAAGAATCAAAAATTGGGAGAACAAAAGTCCATTAAATCTAAAAATTAGGAGGCACAAAAACCTTATTGGATTAATATTTAAACTAAGAAGAACCCAAAATGCTATTTATACCGAAAATTTTTGGGAGGGGCACAAGTACAAGCCCTACATCCCTGCTCCCCACACCAGGGATTTAAATGGCAGTCCACAGGCCGTTATATAGCAGCTTTGACACTGTTCAAAACCGCAATAACCACGACCTTTATATCAGCAATAGCATCATCTGTTACTGCAATAACCGTAATGACCGCAGTAACATACATTATATCGATAAATACACATACATTTACCGTCTGTTTTACTTTTTTTTACCTGCATGAATATATGGCAATACTCTGGGCAACCTTTGAAACACAAGTGAATAATTTGATTCGGTCAACATTAACTTGATGAGCAACGGGAATCAATTCCTTAACCAATAACCCATTTTCAGGAGGTTGTAGAATCCTTTCACCAACCATCTGTCTTTCTTTCCTCTCGGCTCTACCAATACGCTTCAGTTCATTAACTTTCGTCACCCAGGGTTTCCTCTCCGTTTTTTTGAGCTTCCTTGGAAACTCTGTGCAAGACTGTCCAACAGTGTAGAAGCCACGAAGATACTTCAATTGATTTCCGAGCATTGAGTTTTTAGAATAATTTCGCAGAATTACTTCACCCAGTTTCATTATGATGCGAGTTTGTCTTGGCAACATCTCTGCTAATGTGATTTTGATTTTCCTTTTCCCCTCTCCTTCATTCAGACATTTTCACAAACACTGTATAAGCAACGTGGAAAATTCTAAATACCGAAACCATACGAGTATATACCAAAGTATTAACATGAGAATCAATGAAATGAAACACCATGAAAGGAGATAGAGACGAACCTTCAAAGTTTCTGTGAGTTTAAGTCACCGCTAAACTTTCAAAGAAAAAGACCTTGTTATATAAACATATTCTTACATTATCAGAAGCCGCCTATTGCCTATTGGTGCCAATTTCGATAATTATGGTATGGAGTACTAAAA
This sequence comes from Abelmoschus esculentus, assembly GCA_035048815.1. Lineage (NCBI taxonomy): Eukaryota > Viridiplantae > Streptophyta > Magnoliopsida > Malvales > Malvaceae > Abelmoschus > Abelmoschus esculentus. The sequence continues at coordinate 817,079 of JAUCBN010000031.1, read as the reverse complement.
AGGGTTACAGCGATATTTAGCAACCGAAATTGCTATTATTTTAATTTTTAAAGAAAAAATTTAAGTCAATCAAATAGTATATAAGTAGATTTAATGATAAGGGTTATTATAAAAAAAATAGTTTTTAACGCGACCAATGAATATAAATCTTAATGACAATTAGTACAATAATAACAACAGTAATCAAAGATATTTAATTGATTATATTTTTTAAATATTAGTTTAATTTTGCTCAATTAGATGCAAGAGTTTACTTGAACTCATTGAGTAGTTTTCTTTACAAAGTCTATTCTTATTAAGTAAAACAAGATTATTTTAAATTATTTAACATAAAAATAAAGATATCAAAATAATATCTTTTTAATTTAATATTCAAATTATCACATCGTGTCCTATGCCATCATCTAGTTAATAATGAAATTGAATAAATTAAAAAAATGATGATAAAATTATTCAAATAAAAATTTAATGGCAGAAATAAATTAACACCTATAATTTAATGGTACCGACGTAATTCACCCTATTTTTTAATATATTAGCGCTCACGTGACCTTAAAAAACTCTAACGTGACCCAGATTAATAGACTAGATGAAAACACGCTGAGAAAAATGGAAAATATAAATAAATATAAAAAAGGAAAGGATGCGAACGAGCGAGAGGCGCGAAGACCGAGGAGAAACAAACTTCGCATTATAAATTTGTTTTTAAAAAAGGCAGAGAAAAAAAAGGGAATTAAGAGACAATGGCAGCAACGTCCACAAATATAAAACACGAAACCGATATCGGCGTTACGAAAAAGTTTCTCGATTAAATCCGAAACTAGACACATTTGTGTGTGTTTGTGTCAATTTTCAATTCGTTACAGTGACGAAAATCTGAATATTTTGATCGGATTTTGTAAAAAAACAACAACTCAGAATTCTGGTGATCGAAAATGGATCCGATGATCGAACTGTGTGACATTATAGCGACGCGTCCGGATCAATTTAGAGATAAACTTACTTGGATTTGCGGTAGGTGTCCGCAGGCGGAGAATTTACAGAGCGATTCGCCCAGGGCATTGAGGTCGCAACTCCATGCGGTGATTGCCGTTGCGCGATTCCTTTCTAAATGTCCACATTCGAAGGATGACCGCCCTATATCGATGTTGCTAGATTTTATCCGGGCCGTTCCGTCGACTTTGCGTCGTTCATTTTGGCCGCAGTCGTACAAGTCCGAATCAATCGCTTCATTCTACGTTGATTTCTTGAAATACGTGTATGAAGCCACTAATGCGTCGAGCGATTTAGCTTCCGAGATCGCCGAGTATTTCGGGGAGGTGGTTACTGCCACCGTTAGTGGCCAGGACGCGAACAACAACGATCCTGCAATTTCCAGGGCTTACGTATTGGCTTTGTCGGATTACTTCCCGCCAGTTTTACGGTCAGATGCCGATAAATTGATAGATCACCTTTTCGAACAATTATCCATGTTACTTCCGGCGTCGCAGGGGGAGGTAATTCTAGGAAACTCGGAGTTGACGGCTGCAGCCAATGGAAGTAGTTCTTATTGGAATAGTTGTGTTGATCAGTTGAATCTAATCAATGATGGAGGTGCAGCTATGTGCAAGCAAATAATTGCTTCTTTCGAGGAAGAGTCTATGGAGAGCTTGGAGAAACAAGAAGTTGTTTTTAAAATGATTGCTCATGTTTTGGAAAAAGTAAGCATCGATCAAAAGCATTTGGAGCAAGTGAGGTTAATAGCGAAGAAGCAGCTTCAATCAATGTCTGCATTTCTAAAGGTAAATGCCAACGGAGATAGAGTTATTTTATTTATGTTTGTTAAATAGAAGCGACTGAGTGATGCATTATATTGGACTATTGGTAAAGTTAGTGTACGACCTGTGCTGAAGAAATGGGTTAAAAAAAAGATGGGTAGCATGAACTCATTTTGTAGAATAAGTTAGGATTTGAATTTTGTAAAAGCAATGAAAAACGTGATGGACACAGCTTTTGACTTGATATGCAGATTAGGATGCGTGATTGGAATGAACAAGGGCAAAATTTAAAATCCAGAATTAACGCAAAACTATCAGTTTATCGAGCTGCTGCTAGGATGCACATTAAAAGTATTGTATCTCTTGATGTGGATGCAAAGACCTCTAAGAAATTGGTGCTTGAGACTCTTGCATTGTTGATAGATGCTGCTGAAGCTTGTCTGCTCTCTGTATGGCGAAAGTTGAGAGCTTGTGAGGAGCTGTTCACATCCTTGCTCTCGGGAATTGCACAGGTTGCTGTCTCTAGGGGTGGGCAGCCACTGCGTGTTTTGCTCATTCGCCTCAAACCCCTTGTGCTGGCTGCATGTATGCAGGTATGTATTGTACCATAGATTCTAAATCTCAAAAATGGTCTTAATAATTTTGTTTTTCTCTTTTTTTCCTGTACAACGTGAATGTAACAGGCAGATACCTGGGGCAACAGCCAAGGAGTAATGTTTGACGGCGTTCTTAAGACATGTTGTCAGATTATTGAATCTGGCTGGGACAAAGACCGAGCTCCAATAGATACATTTATCATGGGATTAGCTTCGAGCATTCGTGAGAGAAATGATTATACAGAGCAGGTCAGTTGCATAAAATTAATTATTGAATGATTAAGTCCAACAGAATTGCATGTGCTTGTGTGTGGACCAAATGCACTGAACAGTTATACATGAAACACATATATAGACGTACCTTCGCTGGATGTGTAGTTTATAATCTTTGTTCTCAATCTAGTTTAAAACTCTATCTTTTTCTTTTTCTTGTCATTACTTTTTGCCAGAGCATTCTGCATTTGCATGTACAGATGTTGCTTTTTTTATTATTATTTAATATGAATCAGTAATGTTATGTTATTTGTTGCCTATAAGATCTTTGTAGGCTATTTTCCTATTTAGGTTATAGATATGTTGCCTTTATTTATACTTATACTTAACCAAAAGCTACCAACCTCGTTTAATTTTGCTTATACACAATGTTTATGTACTCATGAAAATTTCAGGTTGATAAAGAGAAACAGGAAGTTCCAGCAGTTCAGCTTAATGTAATACGCTTGCTGGCTGATCTAAATGTTGCTATCAGCAAGCCTGAAGTGGTGGATATGATACTTCCACTTTTTATTGAAAGCTTAGAAGAGGGTGATGCTACAACTCCTAGTTTACTGCGACTTCGAGTATGTATTTTGTAATTATACGTTTTAAATTTCTTTTTCTACTATTAACATATGCAACTATCTGAAAGAGTTTACTAATAATCTTTTGCTTCTTTAGATTACTTGGCATGGTTTCTCAATTTTGACATGTACTAAATTTACTGCAGCTTCTTGATGCTGTGTCTCGCATGGCAAGTTTAGGTTTCGAGAAGTCATATCGAGAAACAGTTGTTCTGATGACCAGAAGTTATTTGAGTAAAATTTCGAGTACAGGGTCTGGAGAAAATCCATCATCAACATCAGATGCGGATACAGAACGTTCTGAGGTGTGAAATATTTGTAAGAATATAGAAATAACTATTTAGTTGTCTGGTAGTCTTTCTTATCGGTTGGATGCTCATTGGTTCAATCACATTCTAGACTCTTCCAGCGGGATTTCTTTTGATTGCTACCGATCTTAAGAATGCTAAATTGCGCTCAGACTACCGTCATCGTTTGTTATCCTTGTGCTCTGATGTAGGCTTGGCGGCCGAGTCTAAAAGTGGCAGGTAGATATTTTCTCATTAGCAATACATTTGTCTTTCCTTATTTAGTTAATTTATTTTTTTCTGTGTTTTATGGATTTCTTCTACAAACTTTCTGTTTCAAATACTTTATGTATAGTATTTCAAATCTTGCAGGAGTGGAGCTGATTTTCTGGGGCCCCTGCTTCCTGCTCTTGCTGAAATGTGCTCTGATTTTGATCCCACAGTCGATCTGGAACCTTCTCTGCTGAAGTTATTTCGCAACTTGTGGTTCTATGTTGCTCTTTTTGGATTGGCACCTCCTATTCAGAAGAGTAAAAAATCAGATTCCACTACATTGGGCAGTTCAGGAAACACGGGTACTATTGCTCTTCAAGCAGTGGGAGGACCATATATGTGGAATGCACAATGGTCTTCTTCTGTCCAACGTATCGCTCAAGGGACTCCTCCCCTTGTAAGTGGATTTTCAAGACTTCTTCCATGAGCACCTATCATGGATTTAAATTGTGGTTGTGCCCACGATTTTGGTTGCGGTGTTTTATCGCGGTTGCTAATATAACAAATGCTATTGCAGTTATTGCAGACCGTTATTTTCTGCAATAACGGGTTCGGACAGTACCGTTATGTTATTGCTGTAGTAGACCATTATTTGAATCCTTGGCACCTACAATATTTCATTGTACAAATCCGTTGTTTTTGTGCTAGATATATTTGTTAGACTGATTTATCTTTAATTATTTGCTAATAAATCTAGTGAACATATTTATTAGATGGATGTACGAGTTGAGATGGCTACATAATACGCTGAATGTCGGAAGCTTTTATACATTTAATTTTTTTTCTTCTTTTTACCCCCTGTTGTTGAGCTGACTAGGCAGTGCAATGCCCGTCCTAGACTTTTGCAACTTTATTTTGTTGTATTTATATCCATAAAAGTTTATCCTTCTAATTTTATTATGGAGTATGGTTGCTACTTTTTAATTTGTCTTTTGATTGTGTTTGCATCAACTCAGTTTGAGTGTGTTATGATTATGAAGAGATGGAAATCACTTTTAATCTGCCTGGTTTTCCCCACTATATTTTGCCTAGGTTTGCGTGTTTGTCTAAATGATGGCTGTCTGGATTCTCTAAAGTAAAATACCATTTTCATTGACATTGTGTTACCTTGCAGATTGTGAGCTCCGTGAAATGGCTTGAAGATGAGTTGGAACTGAATGTCCTTCATAACCCTTCCAGTCGTCAAGGGAGTGGCAATGAGAAAGCTGCTATAAGCCAAAGAACAGCTCTTTCTGCAGCGTTAGGTGGGCGAGTTGATGTTAGTGCAATGACCACAATTTCAGGTCTAGTGAACTTCTGTACTTGAGGGTTGATATACCTATTTTGCCATGTTCAATATTTTTTGTGATAATATCTTATTATATTTGGTCAATGACACTGTTTTCTTATTTGTTTTAAAGAACTGGTGAGCGGGTGTTGTGTTTTTACTAGGCTCTAATTTGATGCCTTTGGGCTTGTTTACAGGTGTAAAGGCCACCTATCTTCTCGCTGTGGCTTTCCTAGAGATAATACGCTTCATCAGTAATGGTGGTATTCTTAACGGTGGCACTAGTGATGGCACTAGTTTGAATTATTCTAGGAGTGCCTTCAGTTGTGCGTTTGAATACCTGAAAACTCCAAATCTTATGCCTGCTGTTTCTCAATGTTTGACAGCAATTGTGCACAATGCATTCGAAGCAGCAGTGTCATGGCTGGTATGTTTTCAATTTACTTGAAGCATTCGGAGCATTATTTTATTCTGTTTGTTTTCATTCTCATTGAGTACAAATTACTTAAGATGTTGGGTGGCTAATCTTGTGAGACTGTCTTGCTCTACAATCATACTCTTACACTTCATTCCCTTGGATCACTTTCCCCTTTCCGTAAGAAATATGAAAAAGGAGTTTTAGCAAAGAGTTACGCATAAGATAGCACCAGAGTTAGACCCAAAAGCTTAAGAAAGTTATGCCTTTATAATATACAGGTATCTTGCTTCTTTACACAATTCCTGTCCATAATTACCGATCAGCTTTAAATGAATCGATAATCATTTGTAATAAAAGTTATTCCCCAAATAAATAAATTGGGTGGTAGGTTTATTCTTCTCCAAATTATTTAATTTTAAAAAAATCTTCTAAATAATTATCATGCGTAATTGTGCTATTTTTTTGTGTTATTATAGCCATGATATTACATATACAAGTTTTGACTTGTTTGAGCTGGTGTCCTTTATTTTTGGTGTTGTATTCTGGTTTAGTCATTTCTTGGTATTTGTGTCACATTCAAAATTGCCACATAACACAAGTTGAAGCTTCAAAGTTTCAACTCCCAATTTTAGGTCACATGTAGCATAAAGAATAGTGTTTTTTTTTTGAAAAGTAAAGTTATATTGTATTTTAATTATTGAATAATAAATTATTGTATCCATAAATTAACAGCAAAGATTAAAATATTGAATAACAATATGAGATGAGTTGATGCAAATGATTTTATAGAGAGAAAACCTTTGTAAGTAAAAAATAGGAGATTTTTAAGGTGAAAAAAAATAAAGGAGTGTTTAATCTTATCTATCCGTTTCATTTGTCCAATAATCATAAATTAATGTAAAATTCTTAGTTTTACGTAGTGCAAGTGAACTATATTCCCTTATCTTAATATCAATATATGCAATGGAATCTAAATGAATTAAAAATTATATCAATCTTATTTTCTTTGCATATATCGTATATAAAATGAATTAGTTTTATGTGTTTGTATTGTTTTATATATATATATATAGCTAGTTTAAAATTTCAATAAATCAAAGCAATAAGATGATTCAAACACTATTATAATTTAAAATGGTACCAATATATATTATAATTTAAAATGGTACCAGTATATTCACACCAGAATGCACATGATTTGGTTTTAGGAAAATTATGTCGAAAAGATCAATGCGTGTCATAGTAGCTGTGGTATGAAACACCCATATCCTAGATTTGGTTTTCCACAATTATTTTTCTTGTAGTGACACCTGTATCCTAGAGGTTTTCTACAATTATTTTGCCTTTAATATATTTACACCCAGTTTTGAGAGGACTTCATATTTTCTTCTCTTGGTCACTTTAATTTATTTTTGGTCTCTTATAACAGATTGTTGAAAAGTGAAGAATATGTTGTCCCTTGAGGCTTGTATGTCCTTTATAGAGCTGTCTGCGACATTGCCTTTGGATATACTTGATCATCTGTAGCTTTATTTTAAATCCATAAACATTCTCTTTTAAAATGAGTGCAACATTTTTGAGAAAGAATGATATATTTTTAGTTCCTTTAAGTAATTTTTATTTCCATCCAGTTAAGTTAAATTATCTTGGATGACCTTCCCTAACAGTACTAATCATCACCACAATACTACCAGCATGAGATAATACTGGTTTCTGTCCTGCTCTTTTATCTCTTCTATGTATCTCTGTACTTGCACCATGTTATCCTGCTAAATGAACCTCATGCATTTCTTGATATGTTTTCAGGAAGACCGAATAACTGAAACAGGCAATGGTGCTGTGATTAGAGATTCAACCCTTTTCACACATGCTTGTTTTCTAATAAATAGTATGTCACAGAGGGAAGAACACATTCGGGATATTTCTGTGAAACTGTTGGTTCAGCTTAGAGATAAATTTCCTCAGGTAAAGCCATATATTCATGATATTCTTCTCATCTAATGGTTATTCTACATTTTGTTTTCTGAGTTTGCTCGACTATTTGAGTAGCATATTTGAGACAAATGGATTGAATATGTGCAGGTTTTGTGGAATTCATCTTGTGTAGATTCATTGCTTTTTTTTGTTCAAAATGATACAACTTCTACTGCTGTCAATGATCCTGCCTGGGAAGCAGCTGTTCGTTCTTTATACCAAAAAAATGTTCGGGAATGGATTGTGGTATCACTATCATATGCTCCATGTACTACACAGGGTTTACTCCAGGTTGCTAAATGGATGACCATATATATGTTATTTCTACTTTTTTGCTTATTTTTCTCCCTCCTTGAATATGGACTCTTGCATGGTCTAGGATGCCTTGTATGGGTCCTTTTCTTTTCTAGAAAATTTGAACTTAACTTACATATATGGACACATCTACTGGGATGTTGACCTTAACAAGGTTCAATTATGATATTGTGGTGGTTTTCTTATTTTTAAGCATCTAGGTTGTTCTTTTGGGTTTTCTCAGAATCAAAGCCATTTTAAAATTACTTGGATTTGTTCTTTTTTCTATTTCCTGCGATCTTTAACTATTTGTTTGTCGTTCTACATGTATCCAACAGGAAAAGCTTTGTAAAGCAAACACATGGCCGAAGTCACAACAGACAACTGATGTGGTATCTTTATTATCTGAGATAAGGATTGGTACAGGAAAACATGATTGTTGGAGTGGAATACGGACTGCAAATATTCCTGCAGTCATGGCTTCAGCTGCTGCTGCATCAGGAGCGAATTTGAAGTTGTCAGAAGCCTTCATCTTAGAGGTTTTTAGTACTGGTATAGTCAGTGCAACAAGTAAATGCAACTACGCTGGAGAAATTGCTGGCATGAGAAGGTTGTTTAATAGCATGGGTGGATTCCAAGCTGGTGCCCCACAATCAGGTACTGGTAGTGGCCTCCAAAGGCTGATCTCTGGAGCATTCTCTCAACCACAGCAGACTGAGGATGATGCATTTAATGAGGTGTCAATTTTAAAGTTCGTGCGTCTCCTTCAACAATTTGTTAATTCTGCAGAAAAAGGTGGAGAACTGGATAAGTCACAGTTCCATGAAACTTGTTGTCAAGCAACTGCATTGCTTCTGTCAAATCTGGTACAGCTATCAGTATTTCTTGTGTGTGTGTGTGTGTATTTATAATATATATTCATTCGTTCTGAATAGTCTTTTGTGTCCCATTTCACTCTTACCCTTTGAAAATGGTTCCATGTTTGCCAGGGTTCTGATAGAACATCAAATTTGAAGGGCTTCTCGCAACTTTTACGTCTTCTCTGCTGGTGTCCAGCATATATTGCTACCCCTGATGCTATGGAAACTGGCGTTTTCATCTGGACTTGGCTGGTTTCTGCTGCTCCACAGTGGGGCTCTCTCGTCCTCGCTGAACTTGTTGATGCATGGTTATGGACAATTGATACAAAACGGGGACTCTTTGCATCTGATAAGAAATACTCCGGACCTGCTGCAAAATTGAGGCCCCACTTGACCCATGGTGAACCAGAGCCACTGCCTGATATCAATCCCGTTGACCAAATACTTGCTCATAGATTGTGGCTAGGCTTTTTTATTGATCGCTTTGAGGTAACTGATAACTTTGTATCCTCTCTTTGACACAAGTGTATTCCATGCCCTGATGTTTGTGTTGTTTGTTTATCATTAAACTGCATTTGAATTTTTAGCATAAAAAGAGTAATATTTTTGGGTTTGTATAATTGTATTTGTGTATGCATGTGTTATTTTTCAATTTTCACCTTCAAATGTTTGTGCATATGACATTTATTATCTTGTTTCCTGATGGTGCCGATATATCTTTTTCGTTATTCACATTCCAGTGTGTGACACACTGACACTAATTTCTTTATGGCTGTATCTCTTTCTTGTTTGGGTTGTATAGGTAGTTCGTCACAATAGTGTTGAGCAACTTTTGCTCATTGGTCGGATGCTACAAGGAACGGCCAAACTTCCCTGGAGCTTTTCACATCATCCAGCGGCAGCTGGCACCTTCTTCACCTTCATGCTTCTTGGTCTCAAGTACTGCTCATGTCATTCTCAACGGAATTTGCAGAATTTTAGAAGTGGGCTTCAGCTGTTGGAAGATAGATTATACCGGTAACTGCCATTGACTTTCTTTCACTTTCAATCTGCATCCTTTACTTCTTTTCCTCTTTTTGGACATGTCATTGACTTCTATTTCCTGGTTTCCTTGACTTTCTTTCACTCTTATCCTACACTGATTTAATTCGCTTTCTTTTGATTTTTCATTCGGGGCAAGTCAATATGTTCCCGAGTGTGGGATTGAGTCACAGGACAATTCGTAGGAAAATCTGCTTCAATCAAGGGGGCTCTCCCCTTATTATGATTCCTGCCGTGAGAATAACCTATGATGAACACGTGGAATTACCAAAGGGAGTTCCCAACCTTAGACTCATTAGAAGAGAGAATCGTATACCTTTAATTAAAATAAACGTCCGACTGCACTTTACTGCTGCCTATCAACCTCATTTTTTTGAACAAAGCCATTCAACCTCATGAAATAGAGGTTACATAGTTTTACTTGTTTGAATAAAAGACTCGAACTAAGGAAAATAAAAATAATAGTTAATTGCATCTCATACTCTCGAACTATGACTCTTATTCTAAATTATTCTATTAACTTTTGAATGTTTTAATTTTATCTCAAATTATGACTCATTCTAACATTCAAAAGTTTTGGGATATTCTTAGCATATACTAATAATTTGATGATGAAATTAAAACATTCAAAAGTTTTGGGATCAAATTAGAATGTGTGTCATAGCTTGGGATGAAATTGGAATGTTCAAAGTTTGGGACCAATAGTCATAGTTTAAGGATGAAATAGGAACATCAAAAAGTTTGGAGACTAATTTAGAATGAGAGTCATAGTTTGAGGATGAGTGATGCAATACTCTAAAATTAATTAATAATTAATTAATAAAGACTCCTTATTCCCATAAAGCTAATTTTAAATAACGAAGATCTCCTTATACCATAAAATAACTAGCAAAAGTAGGCAACCGTAACGCAATGACTTGCATTTCCTGGTTTCCTAGAACTCAGCAATTTAGTTCTGCAAATTATTCCTAAAATTGTTTTCACCCCTGTATTATAGAACTGAAGAATAATTGTTTCAGTTTTTTATTAGATACGTACATCATTTGCCCTTGTATTTTTCTGAAAATTGTGTGCCATTGAGCTATGGCAGTTTTGATAGAAGGTTCATGTTTTAAAGGCAACTGTTTTCCCTTTTCTTTTTCTTATAATGGTAGGGGTTCTCCACTGGGAACAGGTGTCAACAGAAGACTTGATACCAATGCATATCCTTTGCTACTACACCAATGGCTTGTTTGACAATTACTGCATGCATTTGGCAATTACCAAGACCCATTTTATTTAGTTTTCACCATGGTCCATGTTTCCGTATATTTTCCAAAACATTTATACTAATTTTCATTGCTTCTTTGTTCTACCATTTAGAAATGTTTATGATTTCCATTTGTGAGACATACATTGACACTGGTGTATATCAAGACATTTGGGAAGCAATGCTATTGAAGATTGAATTCTGAATATCTGGGTTTCTTTCATCTCCAAAGCAATAAAGGACTTTGGGGTTTTTGTATTAAGGGGTGAGAGTAGTTTAATAAAATTAAGGAGGATCCAACAACCAAGGTTTAGTGTAGTGGTCGTACTTGCACTCCCTTTCTAGGAGTGTTAAGGTCCTTAAGGCTCAAAACCTCCTTTTGCCCTTAGCTTCCTCATATGCACCAAAAGAAATTAAGCTAGGTAGAACATTTATATGTATACACACATATACACATACAATGATGCTCTTTTTTTCCTTGTAATTGTTTGGTATTGCCATAGCAACATACGTTTGTGTTTTAATTTTCAATTAAGCTTACTCACATACCTTTGCAATTGTATTTAAAATTGTTTTTGCTGCGTGTAGGGTCGGTCTGGGCTGGTTTGCCTATGATGCTCAGTTTTATGACATAAACAATATGAATTTTGCTCACAGTGAGACTCAAGCTGTTCAGTATTTTTGTAATGAGATGGTAAGTTCTATGCAATCTGACTCCAAGGTCCGTGCACAGGAGAATGGAGACACTTCGGTTCAGGCGGTACGATGGTCATCATTTAGCCATTTGTTTTCAAATGTTTCAACCTTGATTAAGATACTCTGTTTATGGATTATTCTAGTTATTCCTAAAGTTAGTTAAAGTTTTGCAGAATGATGAATATCACCCAGTCTGGGGGCAAATGGATAACTATGCAGTGGGAAGAGAAAAGCGAAAGCAGCTGCTTCTAATGCTGTGTGAGCATGAAGCTGATAGGCTTTTTGTTTGGGCACATCCTGTTTCAAAGTATTTTCAGCTGAAAATATCTGTTCATGTTTGATTCGACTTCATATATTTTATGGATACTTTTGTTGGTCTTCATTATTAAAACAAAACATTGTTGTTTGTATTTATATTATTATTCAGGGAACCCATGCCTATTCGGGCCAAACTCACTGCAGAAAAATGGACTGAACACGCCAGGACTGCTTTCTCAGTGGATCCTCGGATTGCTTTTTCCTTGGCCTCAAGGTTTCCAACAAACACGTCTCTAAGAGCTGAAATAACTCAGCTCGTCCAGGTATGCTTTTGCTTGATCAGAATAGCTGGAACTGGAATGGAAAGAATTCCATAACTTATAAATTAGTGTGTTGCTATCAATTATGTAGGTGGTAACGAGATGGTCCTATTCAGTTTGTACATTGTCATTGTGTTTTTTTTTTATGCTGAGCATTCCAGACGCTCATTGATTTGTCCTTTCTGTTCTTCTGCTTCCATTGTTATATTCTTTTTCCATCATGGCATGATCTTACTTGATTTGCTGTCATTTCTCATACAGACAAATATATTGGAAATCCGTGATATACCTGAGGCATTGCCATATTTTGTAACCCCAAAAGCAGTTGATGAGAATTCAGCACTTCTGCAACAATTGCCTCACTGGGCTGCTTGTTCAATTACATTAGCTCTTGAATTTCTCACTCCTTTATATAAGGGCCATCCACGTGTTATGGCTTATGTTCTAAGGGTTTTGGAGTCCTATCCTCCCGACCATGTAACGTTCTACATGCCACAACTCGTGCAATCTCTGCGCTATGATGAAGGGGTGAGCGATCAATTACGATGTAGGCATTTATTTATTAGGCAATGCTAGGGTTTTAACCTGATAACAGGTGAGTCTTAGGTGCATCTTCTTGGTAGTTTACATTTAGGCTAGTTTGATTGCTGTTCCTATGTCATTTTTGATACTAGGTTCTCAGAAATACTAGCCAATTTGAGCATGATATATGCTTTGGGCTAGAAGTGATTACTCAGTCAGTAGTGCCTCCTTGAGTGCAATTATCCATCATGTTGATACAGCAATCAGCAGCATTGCGTATTTATCAAATTTTAGCTGTCGGTCTGAAACTGACTTTTTGTTCCTATTACACAAAATCCACGTAAATGATCTTAATCTGATTAGCAATGTGTGATTTGATAAATGTTCTAAAAGCGATCAGAACCTTGAGTTGTTGGATACACAAGTGTTTCATCACGGGGTTGAAGTTTGGGGTTATCCTGCTTGCCCCTAATGGCCAGAATTGCAGACCCCAATTAGCTTGTTGCTTACAGTCTTGTACTTTTTTTTTTTCATTTTTCTTAGTTTTGGCATTAATGATTGTTCATTTTTGCAGAGGTTAGAAGGATATTTGCTTAGAGCAACTAAAAAGAGTGACATATTTGCACATATTCTAATATGGAGTCTCCAGGTGTGAATTTTATAAATTTTCTCAATGAGATAGTTTTCCTTTTTTTTTAGTGAGCTTGTGATGAAAATTTGTCCATCTTCACTTTTCATTACATCACTTTATCATCATATGAAACTCTAATTTGTAATGGCAGGGTGAAGAACTTGAAGAGGGGTCAGAAGCAGCAATACTAGCAGGACCACCCGATGAAAGGGTTTGTCTATCTCAGTGCTCTATCTCTCTCTTCTTGAAATCATGGTAGAACTTGCCTTAATGCTTGAAAGTAATACTGTATATTTCCTTGCAAAAGTAATACTAGCATGGCTATTGAAAACTTAGAAGCCTTTAATTGGGTTGCTTTAAGTCAACACTGGCAATAAGACTTAAGGGTGAGCGTTGCTTGTTCATGTTAAGAGCGTCAGCTGACTCATCTCAGATTGGGAAATGTTATGATAAGATTAAGTTTATGCTGAATATTTGGTTAAAGCGGTGATTCAGATACCAGTAATAAGTTTGAAAACATGTGAAGTTCCATTTTTCTATACCCTTAGATTCTCTGGCCATTGACTGTATACATTTTCTCATTCCAGTCTAAATATTTTCAAGAACTGCTACCAGTTGTTCGGCAACGTATTATTGATGGTTTTGAACCCCATGCCCGTGATGTGTTTGAAAGAGAATTTGATTTCTTCGACAAAGTTACATCCATTTCTGGTGTCCTATATCCTATTCCAAAGGAGGAACGTCGGGCTGGTATCCGTAGGTATATTCTCTATTTCTTAATGGTTTTGCTTGTGTCATGTCAGATTTCTATGTTGCAATTAAAATTGGTGGTTACATGCTTGCTTGCTACTATTACAGGGAATTAGAGAAAATTCAAATGAATGGAAAAGACCTTTATTTGCCAACTGCCCCTAATAAGCTTGTCAGGGGTATTAAACTTGATAGTGGAATACCGTTACAATCGGCGGCAAAAGTTCCTATCATGATCACATTCTATGTCATTGATCGGGATGGCGACGAGAATGACGTAAAGCCTCAGGCTTGTATTTTCAAGGTAAACTGTATTTGAGTTGTTCAAATTGACTTCCTAAATTTATCCTCTGCCAATAAGTTTCAGAAACCTAAAACCCTCTTGAATTCTTTGTCCACCCTTCTGGGGTTGCTCTGTCACTAATTCTGCACCAGTATCACATTGGCCTAGGCACAAACAATATAGTACATCTGGTCCCTGGTACTCTGTTAAGTATCTAACCTAAAACAATTTCTAGGTTAAGAGCATGACTTGACTATAAGACCACAAACTCAAAATGTGAGATGATTACACTTATTAAGACACTGGTTGCATTTTTGTACTTCTTCACTTTCTAGTCGTTGATTTTCAGATCTTAATATAGATATGGTCCCAGCTTCCGAAATTAATTTTCTCGTTATGCGGATCGAAATTTTAGTCCTGATTTATTATATAATAGTCATTTTTTATATGATTTACTTTCTATTCAAGGTTGGAGATGATTGTCGGCAAGATGTTCTTGCTCTCCAAGTCATATCTCAACTAAGAGACATATTTGGAGCAGTTGGACTTGATTTATATTTATTTCCGTATGGTGTTCTCCCAACTGGTCCAGAGAGAGGAATTATTGAGGTGAGCATATCTTCTATTCTATTGCGGTTTGTGCTTATTTATAGCAGCCAAACCAAATAAAGAAAACTTTGGGGAAATGTATGCTCCCACATCCAAGGAGTTTTAGGGTGTAGTCTACATTCTTACTATTGTCATTCATGCATTTGTATTTAAGCTTCTATGGTCACAGTGGACAATGGTTTTTTAAGAAGGTTGTGTAAAGTGAATATAGGGAGTACCATTGCTATTTTGATCTTTTGCCCCCAATACTGCGCACTACATGAACATATATGAGAATGTGGTTTGATTTACTACCGAAGTCATTTGTTCATGTATCGTGTTGCAGGAAAAGAACTCGCCAAACGATCCTAAGGTACAGTAATGAAGTCTTTACTGACTGAATTCTTGTTTTTCTACCTTGGTGTAGGTTGTACCTAACACACGAAGCAGAAGTCAAATGGGTGAAACAACTGATGGTGGTTTGTATGAGATTTTTCAACAGGATTTTGGACCCGTTGGCTCTCCTAGTTTTGAAGCTGCACGCAGAAACTTTATAGTTAGCAGTGCAGGTTATGCTGTTGCTAGTCTTCTACTTCAACCGAAGGATCGGCACAATGGAAACCTTCTTTTTGACAAGTATGGCTCTCCTATTTCCTTGACTCTAGAAATGGTAACTTGCCATTAATATAGAAAAGTATATATAATTAATATGGAAAACATGTTAACCGGATGATTGATGAACCTGGTTTGGTCCGAAATCTGTGAAAAATCATTCTAACCCCACTAGAAAATGACCAGGAGCAACCATTTCCCTGGAACAAATAATCAATCATAAACAAAAATATGAATCAAACCTGGTGTTTTTAGTTGATAGAATTATAGACACAAACATGATCAAATCTGTTGTTCTCGGTAGGTTTCCTTTTGGAAAACCTTAAATCGAGGACACCAACAGGCAACAGGAAAACAGTGTAGAATGTTTGGTAGGGAGAATGAAAAGGGGAAAGAAATGGAAAAAAAAAAATCTTATGGTGAGACTCGTAACAATATGTACATAATGTACTAGTTCATTTTTTATGTAGATAAGCATATGACCACCAAAAACTGTAACTATGCCAATGTCCAACACTCTTATCCCGGTCCGAATTAGAGAGAATTTGGCCTAACATCCACAGGAAAATGAAACTAACCAAAAATTGATATCACTGTGATATGCTTGTGAACGCAGTTCGGGTAGGCTTGTTCATATTGATTTTGGTTTCATCTTTGAAATATCACCTGGTGGAAATATGCGGTTCGAGAGTGCACATTTCAAGTTGAGCCATGAGATGACTCAATTACTCGATCCATCCGGAGTTATGAAAAGTGAAACATGGTATGAATTCGTAAGGTAAATTACTTCTCTGCATATGATTTTAGTCTTCCACACTCATCATCAATATGAATTTTGACTTGGTTGTTTGTGAAAAATGCCTGCACAGCTTGTGCATAAAGGGATACCTTGCCTCCCGTCGATACATGAACGGGATAATCAACACGGTGTTGCTTATGCTCGACAGCGGATTGCCGTGTTTCAGCAGGGGCGATCCCATCGGGAATCTTCGCAAGAGATTCCATCCCGAGATGACAGAGCGTGAGGCTGCCAATTTCATGAAAAGTGTGTGCGTAGATGCTTACAATAAGTGGACCACTGCAGGCTATGACCTTATACAGTATCTCCAACAAGGCATCGAGAAGTAAAATGGTAAAACTAACATGGGAAATCATTTTTTGATCAAGATATTTTTTATTTTTCTAATTATTTCCTCTTTTTTCTTCTATAGTTCCGATTTTCATGAGGAAATTTCCACCAAAATAATACTAATAAATAATAAAAAGTTGTATAATAATAAGCTCCCTCACACTCACTCATTGTGTGATGTTGATGAGGAGAAGATAATAATTCTTTGTAAAAAATACAGTTTTGTAAATAAAATTAAATTCTTAATGTCTCGAATCATATATCCCGCAATTTAAATAAAATAATAATTTGAGTTGAGTTAATTTATTTAGATTTAATAATAAATATTTATTTAAATTTGTTTATATAATTTTAGTCGTATTTTTTAAAAGTATGTGTTAAAAATATTTAAAAAAATCTCTTACTGGTATTTGCATGAGGATTTCTTTTTTTTTCTTCTCACAATCATACCCCTTACAATTCCCATCCTGTTTAAAACCAGAGGATCACATAGCAAGCTTCATTTATATTATTTTAAAATTATATATATTAAAAAAAAGCTATTTTCTTCACCACATAATCTAAATATCTAAAGCTCAACAACAACGTGTGTAACTACCCCTTAGTAACAGTGTTTCCTAACTGAATCTGACCGTTACTCCTCCCATCGTCACCGTTAACTTCCTTTGCCCTCTTCATTTCCTTCAGCTTCTTAGCCTCTTTCCTCCACCCAATAAATTTACCAAAAAGCCCTTCCATTTCCTCCAGCGTTTTCCCCTGCGTCTCCGGAAAACACGTGTAGAAAAGCATGGACGCCGCCGTCGCGATCCCGGCGAACAAGAAGAACGCGCCGCCGATGGATATTGCCTCGTACAACGAAATGAATGTCATCGATATCACACCGCTGGTCACCCGGTTCACCGCCACTCCCATACTCGTTCCCTGGGCTCGTAGCCTCAACGGGAAGATCTCCGAGCTGTAAACCCATGTGATCGGCCCCATACCTATGGAGAACAGTGCCACGTAAGCCAACACCATCGTGATGCATAATCCGATAGCCCATGGTATTTTCTCGTCGGAATGATCGATGATGGTTAACGAGAATCCGAGAGTCGACAATGACGCCACCATGCCGATTATGCTGCTGAGGAGCAACGGTCGCCGTCCGATCCTGTCGAGTAAGAACGTCGCGACCAAGATGAACAACGTTTTCACGAATCCGACGGCAACGGTGGCGAGTAGTTTATGGTCCGTCGAAGTAATCCCGGCTTTCTCGAAAATCCTCGGACTGTATAAAACGACGGCATCTATGCCGGAAGCTTGCTGGAAGAAATGAATACCAATGCCACAAAGCAATATGTGGCGAACGGTGGGTGTGGGGTATAAAAGTAATTCTTTCCACACACCTTCACCGTGGGATTGTTTTTGCACTTGAACGATGTCGTCGTTACAGTCTTCTGGGATTCCGGCGGCCGCTTTGATGTCATTCAGTCTAAGCTGAGCTTCTTCAATGGTGTCCGATGTTTTGTCGAGAACTTTCTTGGCTTCGCCGAGTCGGCCTTGCATAACGAGCCAACGAGGCGATTCGGGCATCGCTAAAACTCCGACGGCCAATAAAACCGATGGGATTGCTCCGATGCCGAGCATCACCCGCCACCCCAAATTCAATCTTAAATTTCTGAATGCATAGTTCGAAACGTATCCCAGCAATATGCCTCCATTGATGAACACCTATTAAGAAAAATACATCACCCATGGCCATGTCAGTTTCCCTTGCATACACATACATACAT
The DNA here is from genome assembly GCA_035048815.1 of Abelmoschus esculentus. Taxonomy (NCBI): domain Eukaryota; kingdom Viridiplantae; phylum Streptophyta; class Magnoliopsida; order Malvales; family Malvaceae; genus Abelmoschus; species Abelmoschus esculentus. Next base: position 798,663 of record JAUCBN010000031.1, on the reverse strand, counting down.
ACATACATACATAAGTCTAGAGTTTAGATACCTCTGGGAAGGAGGTGAGGAAGCCACGAGATGAAGCAGGGGAGACTTCGGCGGTGTAAACGGGAGCAATCATGAGAGCATAGCCGACGCCGATTCCGGCAACGAAACGACCCACCATTAAGAAAGCGTAGTTCGTAGCGAATCCCATGAGGAGTGCTCCCACGAAGAAAATGGCACCGGCAAAGACGATGGTGTAACGACGGCCGAGCCAATCGGAGGTCCGACCGGCGGCGAATGAACCCACTAAACAGTACACGTTGAGAATACCCATAACGATTTCGACTTGAAAGTCACTGATTTTAAGGTCCTTTTGTATGAAGTCGATTGCTCCACTCATTACACCAATATCTACGCAAACAAATCATGCAAAAATCAACAAAAAAACCCAGAAATTTTCCATGCTAAAGTTTTTAACTTTACTTACCATAACCGAGTAAGATTGAAGTTAAGGAAGCAAGAATTGCGCAAGCAAAAGCAAACTTGTTTCTTTTCGGTTTCTTTTGAGGCTCAAAATCTGCAATAGTTTTGTTGTCTGGTATAGCTGGTTGAGTCGAAAGGCCAGCCATTGTTTGGTAGACTAGAAAAGTAGAGGAAAATTTCCCTTGGTGTTAGAGGGTAGTATAGAAAATTAGAGATTCAGAGCTGCCATGAATCTGCTGTGCAGAGTCCAGTGTTGGGATGCAGAGTTTGCTTAAATAGAGCAGAAGGTTACATCAATATGGACCATACCATATGAACACTCTCCCATTGAAATTAAAACTATAGTATTTTTTTTTTCCTCTCTATTTTAATAATTCAGCTCTTGTATTGCTGTCTTATGGTGTAAGACTCATGTGCAAGCTAGCTGTCTGTGAGAAATGGGTACGCTGCATAATTTTATATTTTCATTATGGTTAAGTATTGTATTTTTTAAAATATACTTATATTTTTATACAGGAGGAGAAGGATTATTTAAAATCAAATATTATATATAGTTTGGTATCGTTTAATCATATTTCGAATTTAAAATTTATGTACGTAAAAAATCTATATTAATCAAGATAAATGAGAAATTATATCATGGGTAAGCTCACCACACGTATCCATGGAACCAACCACTAAAAATCATTCATATAATTATTCATATGAGTGATTCACGTTGGAAAATATATAACATAAAAAAATGATGATATGATTGATTTTTAGTAGTTGATCCACGGATGACGTAACAGGATTTAACCATTATATAATTTATCAAGATAAAGTCATGAAAAATTAGAAAGATAACTAAAAAAAATTAGATTTAAAGTTAATTACGGTTAAAATATGTGTTTTGTTAGGGTAAGTTTCCACATACATGGGAGCTAGAATGTTTTTTCCATGAATATAATACTTGTCGGATCATTTCTAAATTTATAGCGTTTGTTATAATAAAAGTGAAAAAGAGTTTCGATTTATTAGGTTTAAATCTTTGGATTTAATCTTTTTAATTTGATATAAGTTAATCTTCCTAATTTCTCTAAAAACGACGGATTGACATAAACGAGTTCTAAGTCACTTTCATAATTTTTTTCCTACCATATAATATATTGTTTGCAACCCTAATTAACAACATTTATTATGGATGATCTGTTCATTTAAGAATTGATTAAGTTTCTAAACTAATAATTAGACAGACCCATAAATATAATTAATTCAACAGATCTTGCCTACCTTCATGGATAGGTTTTGAAAATTTACATTCATATTGTCTAAAATATTTGAATCAAATCATAATTGGGATTCAACGTGAATTGTTGTTTGAAATTTATTTATGAAATATTATTTATTGTTTAATTTTATTTAATGAATAAATATATTTTTTTTGGAAATTATATTTTGTAAAGATAAATTCTATAAATATTAATATAATACATATTATTATAATCGCAGTTATACTTTTATTTTAAGTTTTTAATTTCCATTTTATTTTATTTTATTTTATTTTATTTTAAGTCAATCAAATCAACGGGCTAAGGCATCGGCAGCTTTTTCCACCAATTTGTCCAATTCTTACCCCAAATTATTGTGTTTCAAACTTCAGAGTCAACAAAGGCAGCCTAATATGTGTACACATAATGGGTTAAACTATACCAGCGGTCACTGAAATATTATTACGATTACATTTTCGTCACCTAACTTTTAAAATTTTACATTTATTCCATTTGAGTAATTGTTTTGTATTACTTTTTAGTCATTAAGTTGCTTACTTCAAATAAAAAAATAATAATACGAAATAATTGTCCTAATAATATATTTAATACTCAATATTTACGAATTTTATTAAAATTGATGCATAATTATATAAAATAACTTTCATAAAATTTCTTTTTTTTCAGTTTAATCCCTAAATATATTTGATAAATGTATTTACAAGTTTGGACGTATAATTTTCTGGTTTATTAAATGTGAACTATAAGTATTAGTTTTTTGTTTAAATAAAACTAAATTATTTATCACTTAAATCAATCCTTGTTAATGACCAAAACCAATATAATTAACATTTTTCAATTCTTTAAAAAGATAAATATATTTTAAAAAAAATTATTTAAACTTATATTTTATATAATAAATATTATATTTTTTTACTTAAATAGATGACGATACTATTTGACTAATTTGAGTGCACAATTTCACTAAAAAATCTCATTCTTTTTCAAAGTCTCGACCCACAGAAGTCGTGTACATAGAAGTGGAACATTGAATTATTTGCTCTTATAATCTTATTATTTATTGACTTACATGATATCATAATTTGACGATCAAGAAAATGTGTGATGGACATACTTTGTAATATATATTATCATCATTTGCTTGATCCTATTTTATATTGGAAGCAACCTTGAAAAAGTTACCTAACGTTGTGGGTGAAGGGGCAAGTGGATTTTTAAATTAATTAGCCTTTAAACAATATAATTTTTATTTATAATTTACAAATTTAATTCGTAATTTAAAATTTATGATTGTGTGTTTATATTTTAATTTTTAAAGAATAAATATGTAAGATTATGTAAATTTTGTGACACAACATATGTAGAAAAATAAATTGTTTATGGTTTCTAAACTTTTAGTTAAACACAAATTTATTGAAAATTTAAAATTAACTCTTAAATTTTTTAAAAAATTTGAATTTAAGTCTTTAAATTTTTTAAAAATTAAAATAAATCCTCAAACTCTTTTATCAAGATTCACTCCTATAAATGAATATATACGAATATTGAATAAATATTTTTGTGGATACCAAATAAATGAACATAAATATAATATTAAAATATAAATAAATTGAATATATATAAATTTAAAATAAATAAATAAACATAAATAATATTTTTTAACTTCGGTTAATTTACGCCCCTAAATAGAATTCCAAGTGAACTTTTCTTTATAATTTTGTTGTTTTTCTTGTTTAGTCCAAGTCACGTGCCTTTGAATTTTTCTTCTCTGCTCTCTCCAATAATTGTGACTTTCTCTCTCATTATTTAAGTCCCTTGTCTTTTACTATCCACACCAAGATTTTGGGACTTCGGTTATTCATTTGGTTAATTAACTGCAAACAACCGAGGACAAATATGTCCATGGACCCTACAGAACAAATAAATAGAGTTACACCAAAATAAATTTCTAAACCAAAATAATTAATCAACTAAACCGTTGATCAATTTTGATGTTTAAATTTTGACAAAATTTTTTAAATATTATTAACACATGATATATTGCAGTTTTATTATATTGTATTTATAATTTTTTTCAAAAATATTTTTATAAATCTTTTAAAAGTTTTTTAAATAAAATAAAAATTATAAATATCAAGTAAAAATAATTTTTTTATTATTCTTTTGATTTTCAGAGTTTAGTCTTAATTAATCCAGACTAACGTGGGTCACACACCTAGCTTTAGTGGGTGAGTCTCCAAGTAATTCTTTTACGTATATAAAATTTCGAATTTAAAACTTACTTAAACGAAACCAAACTACTTATCACTTAAACCAACTCCGATAGCTTCAAATAAAAATATTTTGATGATGCATTACATCACCAAGCTTCAAATAAAAATTAATTAAAACCCTTAATTAATTAAATTTATTGGATTCAAAGCTTAATTAAATAAAAAATTCAAAAACTTTATTATTTAAAAAAACAGATTTTTTACATCCTTAAATTATATATATATATATATATTGCTTTCATTTTATGCAGTCAATTGTCCAAATAAATAAATCACAGAAGTTAAGGAGTTTGGATTTTGATGGTACTTTTCAACACAAAAGCTGTAGGATTTGCCAGGTGGGTCATGAAGAGTAGAGGCTCGTCAAGCTTGACGACGACTTGGGAACCGACAACCCCTTCGCATCTAAAATTATAAGTTTTATAAATAAAAATTATTTTAAAATTTTAAAAGAGGATTGTTAATTCCATACGTGACGAAATCATTTTGACCCTTTTGATAATTTATTTTTATATAAATATAAAAAATATATTTATTAATTTCAATTTTAATAACATATTATATAGATAAATTATTAAAATCTAAATTATAATAATGGCTCTTTTTGGAATTTTGTGGGAGAGAATCTCCAACAGCGTAAACGTTTACTCTATTCATGCGTAGCTGCAGTTTAGGGGCAAATAAATTTGTTTGCTAGCTATGGTTTGGATGGGCTTAATTTAGGGTGGAAATTTCTCCTGAAAACTTATCTTTATATACTTAGAATGAATATTCAATGATAAAAATGAGAATTAATGATAAATTTTAAAAATTTTAAAGTGGACTTAACTAAAAAAATTTAAAGAAATAAAAATTTAATGAGAATTTTTCAATATTTTAGTTGGCTAAATTAAAATTTTCAAAAACTCGAGGGACCAAATATAAATTATTCAAAATTTTAGAGGGCCTCATTCACACACCACCATCTGTCTTTTGGTAGACGTTAAAGGAACGGTTGTTGTTTTTGAAGGTTACGGGTTCGAGCATCAGTATTGTCAGCACAGTGATTAAACGATCAATGTCCAATGGTTGAGAGTATATACTCTAAAACAAATACTAATGTAATCATTGTAGCTAAATCGAAAAAAAGGATATTGAGCATTTAAATGCCTTTGATTTTGTGTTTTCTCCTATATTATACTCATGGCAAGTTAATTGAGTTAAATCTAATCGATTAATTTTATGTATTTTTATATTAGAAAAAGTGTCTTTATACGTTTTTTTTTTCGTTCTTGTAATGTTGAAAATTATTAATTTAATAAGATATTCGTAGCTAAATGACGCAGTGTTAATTTAAAACGACATAACGTATTCACTTAACGATTTGTTGTAGAAGATATTGAATCATTTTTCTTGTTCGAGAATTTTCTCCCGTCTTTCACTTTTAACTCAAAGAGTGACTAGAACAAATTCAAACACATTTTATTCTTTAATAGAATATTTTCTTTTTTAATTAAATAAAACAATATTAAATTCAAAGATAAATATCAAAAATTTAAATATATATAATATAATTAATATTTTTTAACATCTTACTTAGAGAGGATCGAAAAAAAACTATATTAAAAAAAATAAAGTGAATGGTTTTAACGGATCGAAAATCTATAACTTAAGAAAAATGAGAAAAGAAATAAGTAGCTTAACCACCCAATTAAATAGACTTGTTCTTTTAGACACCACATTTAGCTTCGCTTTCTTGTGGTTGGTCCATCCACAAATGTATTGCCAATTGCATTAATTTTCCATGGAATAATATGTGGTTCATCGATAAGAACTGTAATACATTCAAATAAATAATTCATTATTTCATTCTCTTTATACTGTCATCGACAATAACATCACTGTATTTTGTTTCTGTTAATTTTTTATTTTTGTATTGCTTGTCGCTCTCAGAAATATATAGATTTATTCATTCGAAAATATATGAATTTTGATTTATTAAAGATTCAAATTTATGTTTAACATATTTATACGTTTATATTAATTATTTTATTAATATTTATATCATGCATAAATCGTAAATTTACTCATTATACTTTAATTCGATTGTTTTTAATCTTTATACTTTTTAAATTATAAAATTCTAGTCCCGACCCTTGCAATCTTATTAGCTCATATATTATGCATAAATCGTAAAATTAGTTATTATTCTTCGATTTAATATTTTAAGACCTTATAATTTAATTAATACCTTATCATTTTAAACAAGGTTAGAATTTCATCTACTTGACAAGAGGACCGAGCACCATCTACTTAGATACATGATCTATCACATTCGCCTCGTAATTACAATGTAGAAAATAGAAACCAAGAGGACCAAGCACTATCTACTTGCCATGAGAGTGAAGAAAGTTATGGTTCACATTTTTTTATATAAAAATTTGCTATAAATAATTTAATCTAATTTATTTTTTTATTTTTTATTATATTTTAGCGTTTTTATAATATACATATTAATTTGATCTCATAGTAAATCAAAAATGTTATAACATTCCATTACTAAATGATTAAAATAATAACAATAATAATTTTTTTCTAAAATATGAACCAATATTTTTCAAAAATGAAATGAGGTTGTAATATGTTAACCATAAGTTGATATAACAAAATAACATGTTAAATTTTTAAATAAAATTTGAATTTTGATTTTTAATATTGTATCAAAATAATTGAATTAAGAAGTAATATTTATATTACTTAATCTAAAATAATATGATAAATTATAAAAAATGGTGATGTTGCCTCTTGTCACAATGAGTACCATATAATATATGTGAAGGATTGTATTGATGTAACCTTTTTTGATAGACCAAAGACTTCTCATAATCAATTATAATAAATACTCCATTAAACAAATATTTCTAAATCGTTGCTTTTTGCTTTAAAATGCCGCGGGAGATGAGATTAGACTCATAGAATAAATGTTTTATATAGTCAAAATATATGTATGCATGTTTTCTAAAGTGTTCTTTTATAAAAGTTAAAGTTTTGGACGAGTTTTTTAGTCCAAGTAGTTAACGGAATGGTTGTTGTTTTTAGAAGTTATGGGTTCGAACACTGACAATTACAATAAATTAATTACAGTAAATAATTAGGATTATCTTCTGGAATAGATATTACTGTAATCACTATTAGTTAAATAAAAAATAAAAATTAAAGTTTTGCAGTTATGAATAAAAAATAAAGATATTTAAGTTATACTCTTATATATTAGTTATCCTCAATAAATTAGATAATAATATATTTTTATATATTTTTAATCAGGGATTAATTTAAGATGTGTCGGAGTATAGATATATTTTTTAAAATTTTTAATTTTATGGAGTATATTTTATTAATAATATAATTTTATATTCTTAAATTTTTATAATTTTACATCTTATATTTTCAATACATATTCTTAATAATTTATATCTCATATATAAAATTATGGGTCCATCCCTATTCGACTACTCAATTTATTATATAACTATACTCTCAATATATCAAATAATAATAATAAATGATTAAGTTTAGCTTCATTATCCAAAATGATCTCAAAATACAATGAATCTTCATAGTCACCTACTCACACAGTACACACTGTGTTGTCGGTCCATTTTGGATACAAAAGTATAGTATACATTTAGAAAGGGAATAATAAATAATTTAATAAATAAGTCAAGTATATCGTTTGAGGTTGCGTGGTGTTCGACAAAGAGATAAGGCTTTGAAATTCATTACTCAAACAAGTCAAAGATTGAGATTCAGATCCTATACACTTAAGTCTACATTTCATCCTCTGCACTCGTTAGCTAGTCAATTTCAATTTGTTTTCTTTTACATGGTGTAATTAAATTTTATTATATATTTAAATTCAAATATAAAATATAAATATAAATTTCATCCCAACATTTTTTTTAAAAATATTTGTAACTATTCGTTTATTTTGAAAACAAATTTAACGTATACTATTTTATAATTATATTAATATTTTTAAAAATTTAATTTTTAATAAAAATGATTTAAGTTTCGTTCAAGATTACCGTTAAAAAGTAAAATTAGGTGAAGAAGTTATATTTGAAAAGAAATTAAAATCCGACTTCTCTAAATGCAGTATTTGAGACCAACAATGACAGGAAAACTAGAGAAAAAATTAAGTGTTCTACGAAATTTCTTCAAAAATTAAAAATAAAAATAACGTCGAACAAAACTTTAATAATGAACAATCATATTGTTTACAAAACATTATTAAATTAAACTAGAATGTCTATTTAATAAATGACGTCTTAAAAATTTTAAAGATTTATATAAATGAAAAAAGCTTTATTTTTTTAACACATTCAGTGTTTTTATAATTTTAATTTTATAATAATTAATTATTATTATTTCTTCAAATTGTTTTATAACAATATTCATTTAAAACTTAAACTTCAATCATGCAAAACAGAATAAAAAATAAAGTTAAATTTTAGTGGTTTTAACTTTAAACCCATAAGAGTGTTTATCTATAATGATATTTTTATAATATAATAAAATATATAAAAATATATCTGGATGGAGTGGGACGGGAAATTTCAAACAAATACTCGAACTTAATCTAATCCGATTTAATGACTTTCGAATACCATCCCGCCCTTCTTCATTTCCCAAAATTTAAAGAGTTTTCTCTGACCAAATCGGATCGAAACGTACCGGGTCGGTATTTTTATCATCCTAAACTTCAAGTGGAGTTAGTAAGAAAAATTAAAAAAAATATATATATCGGTTAAAATTAGAGCCAATATTCTTAAGGCTCACCCAAATTCAGTCCAATATGTATTAGCAATATTGGGCCATTGGTCTTGTCTCTTGAATCTAACCCAATTTAGATTATATTTAAATTTATAGTTTACATTTGATATATTTTCACGGTAAAAATGCACAGCAAGACTTTTAAGTATAACCGTATAAATTTGATAACAAATATATTATTTTTATTTTAAAAGTTATAATTTAACTAGTTAATTAAAATTTTATCACAAAATAAATTATTCTTTCATTAAAATAGAGTAGATAATTTATTATGATAATAATTTTAGTTTTCAAAACTTAAACATTTTATTAATTTAGTTATAATTTAAAATAATTAAATCATTCATATTTAAATTTTTCTGTAGTGAAATAATTGTGTATTAGTAGATGACATTACAACTATAATAAATTTATTTTATTAATTTATTATATTTATTTAATTGTGTCTGTCGAATTATTATAAATGTTTGTTACCTAATTGATGAACAATAGTATAAGAGAGTCAAGTGGTTAGAGGGTGTTATTTTTTAATAATATTTTTAAAAAAATAATTATTTATAAAACATATTAATTTATATTTATAAATATTAAATTATTTATAAATAAATATTGATTATATATATTTTAAAATTTTTATATACAAAATACATAAAAAATATAATTTATCAAAAAAATTTAAAATATCAATAAATACATATTTATTGATGTGACTTCGCCTATGAGTATATCAAATAATAATAATAATAATAATAATAATAATAATAATAATAATAATAATAATAATAATAATAATAATAATAGTTATAAATGATTAACTTTAGCTTCATTATCCCAAATATCTCAAAATACAATGAATCTTCCTTGTCACCTACTCACACAGTTCACACTTTGTTGTCGGTCCATTTTGGGTACAAAAGTAATAGTATACATTTAAAAAGGAGAATAATAAATAATTTAATAAATAAATAAATAAGTCAAGTATAATTATTCAATTTCAATTTATCCTATACACTCATTAGCTATTCAATTTCAATTTGTTTTTTTTTTTTTACATTGTGCAATTAAAGTTTATTATAAATTTAAATTCAAATATAAAATATAAATTTTATCCCAACATTAATTTTTAAAATTATTTGTAACTGCTTCTTATTTTGAAAATAATTTTAACAAAAATAATATAGGCTCTGTTCGGGCTTTTTATTTAAAAGCAAGATTGGATGTAGAAGTTGAAATTCAGTTTTTTCAAAAACTACGTTCGAGACTAAGAATATAAAAAAATAAAAGAAAAAGAAAAAAAGAGTATTCAACGAAGCTTCTTCAAAAGTTAGATAAAAAATAATGTGGGAAGAAACTTTAATAATGAACAATGATATAGTTTAAGAAATATATTACTAATAAATTAAATTAGAATATCTGTCTAATAATTTTGTACGCATTGTGTTTTTAATAATTAGCCTGTGAGCGTTTCAGTAGTGATGCATCTCATTGTGTTTATTGAATTATTATAAATTTCTATTATTGAGTTGATGAATAATAATGTAGTTAGAGAGTGTGTCAGGAGAGTGAATGTTAAAATAATTATTTGTCGAGAGTTAAATTTATTAGATTAAGATTAAATTAATAGAATACATATATTTAAAGATTAAAACTATTATTTTATTTTAATTTTAATGATATAATAGCGAGTTTATATACTCTAAAAATAATTTATTTTATACAACTTGAATCGTTCCTTAAAGGATTAAAAAATAAAAAAAAATGAATAAAGAATGACAGATGGTTAACTGATGTACGATACTCGGTTTACGATAATGAAATATTTTATGATTTATATTTTCTAATATTTGTGTTATTTAAAAGATATTTTTGTAATTGTTGAGTTTTTTTAAGATTTTATTTTATCGTTTTTTTTATTCTGATACTAGTTAATTGAAATTAATTTTTTCTTCGTCGAAATTATGATATGAAATTAATTAATGACAATTTTATTATGTTAAAAAATAAGTTGAATAATATTTTTTAATAGACTGATTTAGACCCGAATCTATATAATCCATTAAATTTGAATATGAGTCTCAATTTTTTAAACTCACAGATTCGAAACAAATTTAGATCTAAATCTGGATTCAGCTGTATCCGGTCTAAATCCGGCCCGTTGCTATCCCTAATCCCATCACCGGCCCTATCCGAGTTTGACTCATGTACGGCTGCTAACATCTGGACTTGAGCTCAACGCTACCGCTACCTTCAAATTTTCAACTGTGAAAAGAATCCACCAAATCTCCTTTAAAATCCAATCTCTTCCTCGTCTTCGACGACGCTATAATTCCAGTTTTATCTACAATTTCCAAACTTCATGGATCTAACGAGCGAGGTATCCGAGTTATTGCTTTCTCTCAATTTCTTTTTGAAATTTTGATTTGCTGTGTTATTATTAGGTGTTGCACATCCAAATATAAACACTTTTCGTTTGAATTGTAGTTTGTCAACCGGTTTTGAATTTAATTTATATTTTTTCTGCTCTGAATAATTAATAGCAGTAGATGTTTAGCTTAACTTGAAAAAGATGGGTATTTTCTTAAGAACAATTAGGGTTTTGTTTATGTCGACTTAATACTTAATAACAATAGGTTTTTGAATGTGTTTAGGTGGGATTAAGGTTGCTTTTTTCTCCAATCAGTTCCCACGTTGTTGTTCGGACGGCATGGTAAGCTCTTAACTGAGTGAGTCACAACTGGTCAATCTTTTCAGCTTTGATTATGATGCTATTGCTCAATTGTTGTGATTTGGGTTTAACAGTTGTACAGTGGGGACTTTTGTACCAGTTTACTCGACCTTTAAAGCAATTGAAAGCGAAGATCAAAATGAGCGGCGAAAATGGCTCCTTTACTGGACAGGTTATTTACGTTTAATGTGTCTCTTCGTGTGTGGTAAAGTGATCCGAATTTGAGACTAGAACTTATTGGTTAAACAACTCGAACATGGACTGTGTATACTGTATAGATGCTGCATGTGGCTGTAAAATTATCAAAACAAATTATTGCAATATCATTATTCATGTTTTCTTTTACTTGCATATGATTTCTTATTCTTGTTTGCAGTTTATGGATCATTCAGTGTTGCTGAAGTTTTTACAGACAAAATCTTATCCTGGTACCCTTTCATAAACCTGATTGTTGCGCAAGTGTCTTTTTGTTTTGGTGGTTTCACTTCATAGTTTTTTTTGGTTATTTAGCATTGTGAATTTAAGCAAGTAAGTTGTTTCTATTCAGGTTTATAAGTGAACTATCTGAATTTTAAGTTCCATAATGAACTTCTCTTGTTACACATTTCTCAAAGTTCATTTCTTGCTTGCATGGTTGATTAATCTTATTGACAACCTGCTCCGAAACATGTATTGTCCAAAATTTCCTTTCATGGATGATTATCCCCATACATTGGACATGTATTATTATGGTGTTTTTTTCCCATATAATTTGCTTAATTTTTTTCATCGTTGTTTCATCTTATAAGGATTTTTTTTGGGTCAGGTTTCCTTTTTATTACTATGCAAAGTTTGCTTTTCTAGTTTGGCTTCAACTTCCGTCTACCGATGTAAGCTTAATTTTTTCTTCTGTTTTCACAGATGGCATATATTAGATCTATTATGCACCATTGGTCGAACCTGTCCGTTGTTAGAGGATACATCTTAATTACTTGCCTGATTTGAATATTCTTATTTTTGTTCTTTTTACATGCAACCAAGAAGTTGAAATTATACTGTGAGCAAAGTACTCTTCAAAACTGATTGCTTTCTAACAGGGAGCCGGACAGTTGTATACGAGCCATATCCGTCCATTTTTCCTGAGGCACCAGTCTAGGCTTGATCAAATATTGGAACATATTTACAATGAAATGGTAAGAATCCTATGATGTTCCGTGGGAGGAAGGATCCAAATTTATAGTTTCAGTGGACTATCCAAACAGAACTTGGTATATTGTGGCTTATGTCAACTATTTCCTCTCTTAATCCCCATGGTTCCACCCGCTTTACTCTATAATGCTGCACCGTTTCCCATCATCTTTCATCCTTATTGCATATGAACAAAAAACAATCTGTTAATCATAGGCTAATGTTGCTGCTGGATTGGATGATCTCTACTTTATACTTGAGTTTAATTTTTGAAGACAAGTAATTGTAAAATTTTAGAATTCTGATAGATCAGTGGAACTGCAGGTCAAAATCATCAGTGCACGCCAAGCAGAAATTAAGTTTGCAAGGGTACTTTTTATGAAGCTCATGTCGTCAGGTACAGACTTGGACTGTTAGATATGAATAGTCCATTCCCTGTTCTTCACTGAAAGCATAATAGTCTATTAGATGTTACGGTCAATTCAACTCATTGTTTTGTTACATTTTCTTCGACCTACTAAAGTATAGTTTCTCGTGGTCAATTCGATCGATTCTAATATATATTTATATACGGATCATCAAGAGTAAAGCATCCCAGGTCTCACATTTTCTTTATGTTGCCAGTGAACCAGATTGGTTGTGATCATATTCAGCCAGACCAAAGGCAATCAGATTGTTCCATTGAAGGCCCAAGACAAGAGGATTCTGATGGGCAATCTGAAAGTGAAGATTGATACTGTTACACAATAAGGTTAAGATTTTGTTTGCAACAATATTTCTCTTGTTTCTTAGAAGGTTCAGGCTATACAGGATAGGAGTTCCTTTCGATAACATAAGTGCTTGTATTAACATAAGTGCTTGTATTTATTGCCACCGTCATATATACTTTCTTTGCTTCAGGATTTGCCATCATAATACCATTCAGCTTAAAATTCATCTCCTCATCCTTTTCCATTAGCCTCTCATTTGTAAACATGGCGCTGCAAACACTTTTTACTGTTTCCCAGCTTTCAACTAATGGCAAACCAATAACCACTGCCGCTCCGTTCTAAACTTCCCTGCCTTCAAATTTTGTTATAAGAAAAAAGCATTAATTGCAATAGGTTATATTCTATTTCTGCTACAAATATGATTTACCTTCAGGAACAATAACAAGAGGACTTGAGCATAAGAAAAAAGCATTAACTGCAATAGTTTTTCCATTTGGAATTCTTCATGCAGACTACTTGTTTCCTTTTCCATCATTGTTATCTTCTTAGTGGTGTCCCAGTTATAGTTTTGGTGGGGCCATAGAAGACTGCACAGTGCACACCTCAAATGACTCCACCTATAAGTATTGGAATCAGGTTAAGCATTGGTGCATTTTGACCAATTGTGTCGAGGTTTACGGGATCTTTCAAAGAAGTATGTCGTCCATTCATCATGTAGTTGATTGAACCCATCATTCTTTGTTGTATTCATGGGTGTATGTGCTCGGTTCTAGTCTAGTCTATTGAATCCATCAATCTGTATTGTATAATGGGTGTATTTGCTTAGTTTTATTCTAGTTGATTGAATCCATCAATCTGCATTGTATGTATTGGTAATTGTGGTGTTCGATTTTAGTCAAATCGATTGAATCGTATTGTATGTAAGGGTGATTGTGTTCGATTTTAATCGAGTCGATCCATCAATCTGTGCATTGTATGTATGGCTGATAGTGTTCGAAATTAGTTAAGTTGACTGAATCTATTAGTATTCTGCTCGGTTTTCGTCTAGTCGATTGAATCTGTCAGTCTATATATTATTTTTAGATGTTTGTGGCCGGTACTAGTCTAGTCGACTAAACCTGCCAATCTTTATTGTATGTTTGTAGCCGAATTTTGTCTAGTTGATTGAATCCATCAATTTGTATTGTATTTTCGAGTGTCTGTGCTAAGTGTTGACAATATCATTGCATTATCAAAGCAAGACACTCTAACTATACTTAACATCATTCCCTTTAGATCAAAGTTTATCTTTTTTGCTCTTCCTCCTCATAATTCGTTGTTAATTGAATTCTCTCTTAGATAATAAATGAACCGTTGGAATTTTTATCATACTAATGTGTTGAACCTTAGCAAAAGTTACATTTTTGCAGGCCACGAAAATGAGATTTATGTTGTAGTTGTTTGTCAGTAGGATGTATCTACCAAATGTGAATCTCCCGAGAGGTTAAATGAATTGAAAATGGAGTATGCAGAGACATCTAAGAAAAATACACAATTGAAACAAGTTAAACACCTTAAAATGTTGAAAAATATTGATGGTTTCAATTGATTTACATCGATAATAAAGATCAATTCTCACCAACTACAATAACATAATCCTAAGAATATTCTTTGTTATATAAGGAAATAAATCTTAATATACATGGAAAGTTTACATAGCCAAAATAACTATCTTCTAGAATTTTATAAGGATAGGGCTCAGTTTGATGGTGACATTAAGCCCAAAATTTCTCTAACAACCTTTTGAACAGTAATATGCACACATGATTTGGATTAAAATTGATGCTCCGTAACAATATCAAAAAGAATTATTAATATATACATATTTATATAGAAATAAGATAAATTTGTACAATATAAAACTCTTTAAGCTTTACATTGATCTTGACACATTTAAATTTGTCTTTCTTATATCACTTTGGATTGTTTTTATTGAAAATTAACATTTCTTCGTCGCACAAGTGATGAGTCAATTGCCATGAAGGTTATATTTTCACACGAGTGATGAGTCTTTGTCAAGTCTTTAGAATAAAATTTTGTTCATATTTTTTTTTTAATATTGTAATTAAAAAATATTTAATTTTAGAAGAAAACATACAATTATTTTTTGTTCTTCATTTTCTATATAAATTGAATTGACATAAATAATTACAAGTAAAAGTTAATTAATACTACAAAATAAACACAATTTTACTCATCTATCTATAATAATTTTTTACCACTAATAATCGTATCTATGTAGATTTCAACACATATCCTAAATATGACACGATATTTAATATTGATCTAGGTACTGGTTTTAATCAAAATGTAGTCTATTTATTCAGTTACAGACTTACTTTAAAAGTTTTTTATTTTATTCTATATATTTATTTATTATTTACAATAGAGATGTATTACTGTAAAATAAATATTACTATTACTACCATTATTTATTAATTCAATTTTTCGAGGTTTAAGAAACTTTACTAATGACAGTTGAACGTATGTAAATCTTGATGTGAACCGTATAAGCTGCATTTGTGATAAACTAGACTTGGCACTTGGGACACGATGAGTCATTAATGGTAAAATCACTATCAAATTTCTATATACTTTGGTTTATTTATACCATAAATATTAAAAATTAGATGGAAACTAAATAATTTCAGTTAAAATTTAATGATTTTCGTTTATTTATACGTCTTAAATTTTAAATATTCATACTTAAATTTTTAAATATTAAATTTTAATTAAAATTTTAAACCTTAAAACCCTCGTAATATCACATTTTGGTTTCATTCATTATAGTATTTGAGTTTAACATTACTATTACGTGACAAATCAACCAAAAATTCTTTACAACGTGAATTTTAATTCCACGTCAACATTTGTACTTGTTACTGTATGGTGCTCTACGTGTCAGGTTGTAATCTCATCTTTTCGTCTCGTCGGCTTTATCACTAAGAATGAGGAAATGCGACCAAAAAAGGTAGAAACTTTTCTCTCATTCGATTTTCACATATTTTTATTTATGAATCCGTTTTAAATTAGAAAATTTAAGGATTAAGTGTTAGGATTTAAGATTAAATTTATGGTTAGAGTTTAAAAAATTAAGAATATAGTTAATTTACAATATAAAAAATAAAGATTAGTGTTTAAAATTTAATTTTTTAAAAATTTTTACCGGGAGGCATGAACATGATAAAAAGCAGAAAAATTTTACCCAAAAAAACTCATCTTCTTTCTTATTTTCCTTAATAATAGCTGATGATCGTTACTCTTTAGAATCAAAATAACATAAAAATCTCTGCATTTTTTTTCCTCCATAAACATTTATAAAACTGGAACAAGATCAAGCAAGCAGTTTGCTTCTTTTAACGATATCTTCAGCTACTTAAAACACCCCAAGGGGATAAAAATGATGGCCGGACGCCGAGAGTGGCCGTCGACGAGATACACATCGCATTCTTCGGTGAAATCGAGGATACTAATGGCTATTTCCATTGGGGTTTCGTTGGGTTGCCTCTTCGCTTTCCTTTATCCTCATGGGTTCCTCTCTTCATCTTCTTCTTCCGTTTCATTCCGCTCTCGCCGATCCCAGGTTCTAATCTTGTGTTCTTGGTTTACTTCTGCTAATTTATAGTACTTGATTGAATCCATAAACTCTAGCGTATAGGTTTTAGAAGATTATGTTAATCGACACTATTAAGGGATCTTTCGTCTTCTCTCAAAGAAGTATGTCGTCCATTCATCATGTAGTTGATTGAACCCATCATTCTTTATTGTATTCATGGGTATATCATATATGTGCTCGATTCTAGTCTAGTCTATTGAATCCATCAATCTGTATTGTATTAATGGGTGTATCTGCTTAGTTTTATACTAGTTGATTGAATCCATCGATCTGCATTGTATGTAATGGGTAATTGTGTTCGATTTTAGTCGAATTTGAATCGTATTGTATGTAAGGGTGATTGTGTTCGATTTTAATCAAGTCGATTGAATCCATCAATCTGTGCATTGTATGTATGGCTGATAGTGTTCGATTTTAGTTAAGTCGACTGAATCTATCAGTATTTTGATCGGTTTTCGTCTAGTCGATTGAATCTGTCAATCTATATTATATTTTTAGGTGTTTGTGGCCGGTATTAGTCTAGTCGACTAAACTTGTGAATCTTTATTGTGTTTGGATGTTTGTACTCGATTTTTGTCTAATCGATTGAATCCATCAATTTGTATTGTGTTTTTGAGTGTCTGTGCTCAGTTTGGACAATATCTTTGCATTATCAAAGTAATACGCTCTAACTATACTTAACATCATACCCTTTAGATTAAAGTTCATCTTTTTTGCTCTTCCTCCTGATAATTCATTGTTAATTGAATTCTCTCTTGGACAATAAATGAACCGTTGGAATTTCTATCATACTAATGTGTTGAACCTTAGCAGGTCATGAAAATGAGATTTATGCTGTAGATTTTATCTAATCTATTGCTTGTCGATAGGTTATATCTAACAAATGTGAATCTCCGAGAAGTTAAATGAGTTGAAAATGGAGTATGCAGAAGCATCTAAGAAAAATGCAGAATTGAAATAGCAGGTTAAACAACTTAAAAAGCAGAAAAATATTAGTATCATATGATTTTATTCAAAACTGTAGTTTACAAATATAACCTTTATTTGTATATAATTTATCCCTCAATCAAGCAGCAACATTTTAACATCGAGGCCATGGGATTTTACAAAAAGAAACAACTCTTTTAGCATTGGGATTGTCCACATACGGCTTAAGAGCTGGGTTCTTTATGTAACCACAAAGACATGATTGTTGTTCATTCAGTTTACTACAACAAGCGACTGACGGATCCGCAGGCGATGTGAACGCCGGTATGCATGGGCTAAGCTCTTTGGGATTGCATGTCACTGCCTCCACCATGTGATTTACTCCTGAAAACAGAATTATCGTCATCGCTATCGCACACAAAGCAACAAAGGAAATCCTCTTCATCTTTCTTTTTCAATTACAATGAAATCGTAATACAAAGAAAACAATGAAGTTAAATGGTGTGTATTGGGCATAAGTTATGATTCAATTTATAGTTGATTTCTTTTACATCTGATGGTTTCCATTGACGGTTAAGATCAATTCTCACCAACTACAATAGCATAATTCTAAGAATATTCTTTATTATTCGAGAAATAAATCTTAATATACATGGAAAGTTTATATAACCAAAATAGTTATCTTCTAGAATTTTCTAAGGATCGGGATCGATTTGATGGTGCCATTAAGCCCAAAATCTCTCTAAGAACCTTTTGAACAGTAATATGAACACATGATTTGGACTGAAACTGATGCTCCGTAACAAATATTAAAAACATTATTAATATATTTATACTTATTATAGAAATAAGATAAAATTATACAATATAGAACTTTTTAAGCTTTACATTGATCTTGACAAATTTAAATTTATCTTCCCTATATCACTTTGGATTGTTTTTATTGAAAATTAGCATTTTTTCATTCTACAAGTGATGAGTCAATTGCCATGAAGGTTATATTCTTACACAAGTGATGAGTCTTTGTCAAATCTTTAGGATAAAATTTTGTTCATAATTTCAATTTAAAAAACTTTTAATATTTTGATTAAAAAATATTTAATCATACAATTATTATTTTTCTCCATTATGTATATAAATTGAATTTATATAAATAATTACAAGTAAAAATTAATTAATACTACAAAATAAACACAATTTTACTCATATATCTATAATAATTTTTTGCCACTAATAATCGTATCTATGTAGATTTCAACACATGTTTCAAATATGACATGTTATTTAATATTGATCTAGGTGTTGATTTTAATCAAAATGAAGTCCATATATTCGATTACACACCCACTTTAGAAATTTTTTATTTTATTTATTTATTATTTACGATAAAGATGTATTACTGTAAAATAAATATTACTATTACGGCCAATATTTATTAATTCAATTTTTCGAGGTTTAAAACCTAAAGAAACTTTACTAATGACAGTTGAACGTATGTAAATCTTGATGCGAACCATATAAGCTGCATTTGAGATAAACTAGACTTGGCACTTGAGACAGGATGAGTCATTAATGGTAAAATCACTGTCAAATTTCTATATACTTTGGTTTATTTATACCATAAATATTAAAACTTAGATAGACAATAAATAATTTCGGTTAAAATTTAATGATTTTTTTTTATTTATACATCTTAAATATTAGATTTTTATATTTAAATTTTTAAATATTAAACTTTAAATTAAAATTTTAAACCTTAAAACCCTTGTAATATCTCAGTTTTTGTTTCATTCATTATAATATTTGAGTTTAACATTGCTATCACTTGACAAATCATCCAAGAATTCTTTATAACATAGATTTTAATTCCACGTCAACATTTGTACTTGTCACTGTATGGTACTCCACGTGTCAGGTTGTAATCTCAACTTTTCGTCTCGTCAGCTTTATTACTAAGAATGCGGAAATCTGAAGAAAAAAAAAAGGTAAAATTCTTTTGTCTTTTTTTATGAGTCTATTTATATTTTTTCTAAATTAAAAAGTTTAGGGGTTAAATGTTAGGATTTAAGGTTAAATGTTATGATTAAAGTTTAAAAAATTAAAAATAAAATATATTTTTTAAGATATAGAGTTTAAAATTTACAATATAAAAAAAATAAAAATTATGATTTAAAATTTAATATTTTAAAAACTTTTAACAAAGAAAGACATTAGAAGCAAATGATTTTTTTTTAAAAAAAAAACTCATCTTCTTCCTTATTTTCCTTAATAATAGCCGATGATCGTTACTCTTTAGAATCAAAATAATATAAAAATCTCTGCATTTTTTTCTCCATAAACATTTATAAAACTGGAACAACATCAAGCAAGCAGTTTGCTTCTTTTAACGATATCTTCAGCTACTTAAAACACCCCAAGGGAATAAAAATGATGGCCGGACGCAGAGAGTGGCCGTCGACGAGATACACATCGCATTCTTCGGTGAAATCGAGGATACTAATGGCTATTTCCATTGGGGTTTCGTTGGGTTGCCTCTTCGCTTTCCTTTATCCTCATGGGTTCCTCACTTCATCTTCTTCTTCCGCTTCATTCCGCTCTCGCCGATCCCAGGTTCTAATCTTGTGTTCTCGGTTTACTTCATGCTAATTTATAGTACTTGATTGGTCCTTGTTAAATGGCACTATTGAGGGATCTTTCGTCTCCTTTCAAAGAAGTATGTCGTCCATTCATCATGCAGTTGATTACTTGGTTGAGCTCATCATTCTTTACTGTATTCATGGCCGTGGGTGTATATGCTCGATTTTGGTCTAGTCGATTGAATTCATCGTATTATATTCATGGTGTTGGTGCTCGGTTTTAGTATAGTCGATTGAATCCATCAATCTGTATTGTATTTATGGGTGCTGGTGCTTAGTTTTACTCTAGTTGATTGAATCCATCAATCTGCATGGTATATATGGGTGATTGTATTCGATTTTAGTCTAGTCGATTGAATCCATCAATCTGTAATGTATTTATGGGTGTATGTTCTTAGTTTTACTCTAGTTGATTGAATCCATCAATGTGTATTGGATGTATGGCTGATTGTGTTCGATTTTAGTCAAGTAGGTTGAATCCATCAATATGTATCGTATTTATTTGTGTTGTGTGCTCGGTTTTAGTCTAGTCGATTGAATCTGTCAATCTGTATTGTATCTTTAGGTGTTTGTTCCCGGTATTAGTCTAGTCGATTAAACCTGTCAATCTTTATTATATGTTAGGATGTTTATACTCAATTTTCGTCGAGTCGGCTGAATCCATCAATTTGTATCGTATTTCTGAGTGTCTGTGCTCAGTTTGAACCATTGGAATTGCTATCACATTAGAAAGTTGCAATTTTACGGGCCTTGAAAATGAGATTTATGCTGTAGATTTTATCATCTAATCTATTGCTTGTCTATAGGTTGTATCTTCCAAATGTGAATCTCCCAAGAGATTAAATGAGTTGAAAATAGAGTATGCAGAAGCATCTAAAAAAAATGCAGAATTGAAACAGCAGGTTAAACAGCTTTCTGAAAAGCTTAGGCTAGCCGAACAAGGGAAAGATCATGTGCTAAAACAGGTCGAAGCATTGGGTATACGGCCTAAAGCTGGGACTTTCGGTACTGTTAAAGGTTTGAGAACCAACCCCACGGTTGTTCCTGATGAATCCGTGAACCCCAGATTGGCAATAGTTCTTGAAAATCTTGCTGTCGAAAGAGAGGTTATAGTGGCACTCGTAAACTCGAATGTGAAGGACTTGTTAGAGGTTTGGTTCAGAAACATCAAGAGAATTGGCATTCCTAACTATTTGGTTGTTGCCTTGGATGACAAGATAGCCAGATTTTGTGAATTGAATGATGTTCCGGTGTATAAGAGAGATCACGATGACGCAATCGATTCCATTGGGAGAACCGGGATGAACCATAATGTTTCGGGGTTGAAATTCCGTGTCTTGAGAGAGTTTTTGCAGCTGGGGTACAGTGTTCTTCTTTCGGATATTGATATTCTGTATTTGCAGAATCCTTTTAATCATCTATATCGGGATTCCGATGTGGAATCAATGACCGATGGCCACGATAACTTCACTGCTTATGGATACGACGATGTCTTTGATGAGCCTGAAATGGGGTGGGCTCGATATGCTCACACTATGCGCATATGGGTTTACAACTCTGGTTTCTTCTATATTAGACCTACAATCCCTTCAATCGAGCTTTTGGATCGTGTGGCTGGTCGTCTGGCTCGAGAACCGGACTCATGGGACCAAGCAGTTTTCAATGAAGAACTCTTTTTCCCTTCATATCCCGGTTACGAAGGTCTGTTTGCGTCCAGGAGAACAATGGATTTCTACCTCTTCATGAACAGCAAAGTTCTTTTCGGGACTGTAAGAAAGGATGCTAGACTGAGCAAGTTCAATCCGGTGATCATTCACATTAATTACCATCCTGATAAGCTCCAACGGATGAAAGCGGTTGAGGAATTCTACGTTAATGGTAACCGGGATGCGCTGAATGATTTCCCCGACGGTTCAGATTAGTAGAACTGTGAAAACTCCTTAGCTTTTACTGTCAACAATCTGCAGCATCGGATGCAAAAGTTCAAACGAGTGAATTGTTTGAAAACATCCTGATCAGACAGATATGGTTCTCATTTATTCCCTGGCAAACGCTTTTGAACTTGATGACTCTAGTGTTATTAGCATGGTTTTGGACCAGAAAAAAAGGTAGTGAACCGTTGCTTTGCACTGTTATTCATGATTGCAGGATTCTCCTCCACCGTTTCACGGATGCACCACCGCCACCGGGTCTTGTCGGCCGCAGTCTTTCGTTTCCTTTTATCTCGGATGATTCTCCCCTGTAATGATTCTTTTTCTTATAAGCCAACAGGCTTTGGACTGTAAATTCTGCGAGCTGAGGCGACATTGATTTTTATCCCATATCTACTATGACATCATTGTTATTTAGATTCGTTTTTTTTTTTTATATAAATGATATTTTCATTCATTCAGAGCAGGAACGGATCATAATAACTCGGGGGCTGTCCCCAATTGGGAGAGAATTTATCATTTATTTATTAAAAATATCAAATTTAAATCAGATTAAACTATTAAAAAATTAAATCAAATCAAATTTAGAACAAAAATATCTTCTTTAATTAACAGAAAAACGTCAGCAACTTGTCTGGTCCTTTTCCAATTCCTTTGTTATTAAATATAGTAGTTCAATCCAATTACAATACTCAGCAAATACTCATCTGAACCCAGTTGCCTGTTAAGCAACTCCAACCAACATCCATATGAAATAGAAATTACTTTCTAAATCATACATAAAGAAGAAAGATACAAGAAAAACTCCCACGACGGTTGGAAACAGAAATCCATTGGCAAAACAATTTTCAAGAAATTAGATCCATAGAGAAGAAATCTAAAAGAAAAACCCAGGCTTAATTCAAAGAAATTCAAACAAAAACCAAGCGTTAATTCGTTTATAAACGGAGAATAGATAACACCCAGACTAACTAAGCAAGTACTGGAGAGTAAATGTCTGACGGAGTTACTAATAAACGCCTTCGATGTAAAGAAGAAGGCATTATCAGCGAAACACCCAGATTTTGGTATTTGATTTAGGACTCCCATGAATCAAATAAGCACCTTTGAAATTCAGCTCATTTGGGATTAATGAAGGCCAAAACAAAAACAAAAATAAATTAATGAAGAAGAAGAAAGAAATTAGGTCTGTGTTTACACAGATTTCGGCTATGGTTGCAGGTTTGGGGAGATATCTTCAGCTTTTATAGTGTGAAATCATTGGAGTTCAAAAACCCTAGATCGCTTCCAGATTAACTTTTCCCTTTTTACTGTTTCAGTCCCTCATTTTACTTCAGTTTCATATTTTTGGCCCATACCACTGTGGGCTTCAGCCTTGGGCTCCTGAGATTGTGATTAATGTCGGGTTTTTCTATATAATTTATCCATATTCGATTTATACAAGGCCGAATATTAATTAAGATACATAGAAATAGTAGTAGTATTTTATTTTTAATTTTTTTACATTCACCTAGAGTATTTTAAGGTTTTTTATAATCATTCATAATGTAAAAATTTATAATAAGATAATCTCAATTTAATTGTTTTATTCACTCGTCATAATTAGAAAAAATAAACAATAAAAACTTTCTCACCACCTTTTGTTTTTTATTTTAATTAATGTTATTTGTTATTTTCTCTTAACAAAGACTGAATTGCACCGACAAATAAAAGTCGGGTAATACTAATTTTATATGGGAAAATAACAGAAATTTCTCGTAACGAAAATCCTGACCAAAGTTTATGCTTTTTTCAAACAAAAAGACTTGTAGTCTTCAATCTTGGGGCTTAAGGTTCAGTGACTCGGCTCTGGGAAGATATTTATTTTATTTCAATAACTATCATGAAACTTTATTATTATAAGTATATTTTGATTAATAAATAAAATAAATTTAAATAAGATTCTAAAATAAAATGTAATTACATAAAAATATTTAAAATTTAAGTTGGAATAAAAAAAATGGATTGAAAAGTAATTTCCATGATCCAAACTATGAATCAAACTTTTAACTATGGCAAAGCTTTATCCTCAGTTATTCTGGAACCGTACCTTTTTCGCGTGAAAACTGTCAAGAGAATCCAGTTTTTATTACAAGGGATAGAAACAGAAAACAAAAGCACATTGCTTCCCGCGTTTTCCATGTCCCAATTTTCATTTTTCCCATGCGTGCAAGCTATGCTCTCAGAGCAATAATCTCTTCGAATTTTAAACAAAAAAGAAAGAAGAAAACCCCACTCCCCTTATAATCTCTTGTCCCTTAACGATTTAAGATTATTCATCAAGCAATCATTTCACATCTTCTTCTTCTTCATTTTCTTCTGTGTTTTCTGTTTGGGGTTTCTAGATTTTCTCTTCTTCTGGGTTCTTAAAACAAAACAGTTTAAATACTGTTCAAAATCCTTTTTTTTTCTTTCTGGGTTGATCTAGTTTGGTAAAGCAGTGATTTTTGTCAGAAAAGGACAAGATTTCAGTTTTTTTTGTTTAGATCTGATCCGACAAAGCTATGGGAAATCACATGACCAAGAAGACAACCGAAGCATCGGCTATCAATGTCAGCAGCAATTTGCATTACACAACCGAATTAACTTCCTATGAAGCTGCCTGTAAACTCGATACGGCGCTGCAAGCGTTCGACACGAACGTCCGAACACGAACCAATCAAGTGATCAACACGCTCGCCGTCGGCGTCGAGGTCCGAGCGCTATCGTTCGATTCGCTGCGAGAGGTGACCGAATGCCTTTTGGAAATGAACCAGGAGGTCGTGAGAGTTATCTTGGAGTGCAAGAAAGACATATGGAAGAGCCCAGAGCTGTTCGATCTCGTCGAGGAATATTTCGAGAACAGCCTGAAAACGCTCGATTTCTGCTCGTCGTTGGACAAGTGTTTAAAACGAGCTCGTGACAGCCAGTTGCTTATCCTCGTCGCGTTGCAACAATTCGACGAAGAAAGTGAAAATATTGGCGGCAACGGCAGCGGAGAAGTTAAATATGTTAAGACATTGGAAGAGTTGAAGAATTTCAAGGCGGCCGGTGATCCGTTCACCGAGGAATTCTTTCAGATCTTCCAATCTGTTTACACACAACAAATGACAATGCTTGAAAAATTGCAGCTACGAAAGAACAAGCTCGACAAGAAGCTTAAGTCCATTCATGCATGGCGGAAAGTATCAAGCATGATATTCGTTGCCACATTCGCTGCGGTTTTGATCTGTTCCGTCGTGGCAGCCGCTATAGCTGCCCCGCCAGTTGCAGCGGTTCTTGCCGCTGCAACTTGTATTCCTTTAGGTTCAATGGGAAAATGGATAGATACGCTATGGAAAAACTACGAGAACGCGTTGAAAGGACAAAAGGAAGTGATCAGCTCAATGCAAGCTGGGACTTATGTGGCCATTAAAGACCTGGATAACATCCGGGTTCTCATCGATCGACTCGAAATCGAGATCGAATCGATGTTGAAAACTACAGATTTCGCGTTACATGAAGGAGCTGTGAAGATCGGGGTCGATGAGATCAAGAATAAACTGGGTATTTTTATGAAGAACGTGGAAGATTTGGGGCAACAAGCTGATGTTTGTAGCCGAGACATTAGGAGAGCAAGGACTGTTGTTCTTCAAAGGATCATAAAACATCCCAACAACTGATAAATTTAAGACCGAACTTCATTTCGTTGCTGACATTAATGTTGTCGACAACAAAAACGATGATAGTTATTGATTTCAGTTTTTTTTTTTAAATAAAAAAATTGCTTAGTATTTTTACGTCATTGTTTTTCTTTAGGAAATGTTCTTTTATTCCATGTAATTATTTTCAATAGTATAAACTTTCATAATTGTTTTTATATATGATACGTCCAATAAATTTTAAGGTTTATAATGTTGGTGATGATATATATTATACGAATATAGATACGGATGCAGTGACAATGTGTAATAAACTATTAAAATAATAAAAAATATTATATTTTTAATTTAATTCAATAATTTATACGCACCTCACCATTATTACCTAATATTTTTTAAACCCTATTATTACCTAATTTCTCAATTGTTGTTCCTTGAAATTCTTGTATTTAAGGTTTTATCAACATGTATGAATTATTAAGCATAAAATCCGGCAACAATCTACTCGTATCTCCCTTGCAATGCACACTTTCAAAGCACAAACTAGACGAGGCTTTTCTTTCAATAGGTCCCATCAGTTTTAATATATCATTTATGGACATTAATTCGAAGGTTAAGTCAGATCAAATTAAAATATATGAATTTAAAGAACGATTCTAATATCAATTGAATTTAGTACACATAATATATAAGTTGATATCGTTAAATAGGTTTTAATTTAAAATTTTATAAATATAAAAATTTAATTTAAAAAATTATCTATTAAAATAAAAATATACAACACAAGTTAATTTAGAGTAATAAAAAATAATTCTAATAATAAAATTTATCTAAATAATTAAAATTCAAACAGTTTAGTACGTAGGTATGTGTTAATTTATCCAAATTAAAATATAATAGAGCTTAAACTTTAAAATATCTAATCCTAAAATTTTAAATATAAAATATAAATTATAAATCAGACGTTAAATTAAATTTTGAACTTTAAATCAGACATGTCTATATAAACTAAAATCCATACATTTTTATTTATCAGAACATCGTTTATTAAAATTTATAATTTGGATAATTATATATTACTTTTTTCCAGTTATATCAATAGCTATTAATTGACAAATATTTCGTTAAAGGAACTAATATACATATAAATATTCTAAGAATAAAAATTTCAAATTATAATTTACATGTATAATATTTATAAATGTATGTTTATAGTGTTTAAAATAAGGACATTATATCCCGTCCAAATAAAATACACATACTCTCATTGTCCCATAAAATATATTTTTTATTAATTTTCTGGTATTTTTAAATTTTAACTTATAATTATTTAAAATTTATTATTAATAAAATATAAAAAAGTTATTTTAAAAATCTTTGATATTTTTTAAATATATATTTTATAAAAATTAATTATTTAAATTATTTAATACAATTATAATTGAACTTTAAAAATGTTAATTTTTAAAAAATTAATAATAAACAATCTTGATAGAACAAATGTAGTACTAATTAATTATTATCCATAACGTAACAGAAATATTTACAAAATACGGTTAATATAATTATTTACTTCTAATATTTTCATATTAATTCAAAATTTGATTATCAAATTACTATAAAGTTATAAATTAGTTAATTAATAAAAACTTACATTATAAAGTAAAAATGTTTATAAAATTAAAAATAACATTAATTAAAATTGTAAAAACACACCAGTGTAAAATGAAACTTTTATATTAAACATTCGGCCTAAATAGGAAAAGATACAACATACTGGTTAGGACTTAGGATAAGCAAACAGCGACGGTCGTTATTACACGACCAAAAAGAAAAAACAATATCTTTTAACTAAAACTTCATATGATATCCAAGAACACAGGCACTACAGTTATCAAATCCATCAATGGAAACTCTGTTAAACCCATCAAAAACCCCAATTTTCTTTGTCCCCAAAACCCATCTCTTTAAACCTTATGTTCTTCACTCTAGTTTCAACCCCAGACCCCATACTTCCTTCACCAGAAGACCACTCTCAGTCACCATAATTTGTAAAGTGAAAACATCTAAAGGTCGTAAAAACGATGGGAAGAACAACAACATATCGAAGAAGATTTTGTTGTCGGATTCTGCGCCGGAATTGAGTAATGAAGAAGGCAAGGCAAAGGCAGAGAGTGGCGGCGGAGCATGGCGGGTTATTAGGAGGTTGTCCAAAAGAGTTTTGTCTGTCTTGTCGAATTTGCCTTTGGCTATTGGAGAGATGTTCACTATTGCTGCACTTATGGCCCTTGGTAAAAAGTTTTGATTTTTATTCTCTTTGGTTTTGCAAAAATGTCAACTTCAGCTAATGAATTTGATCTTTTAGGTACTGCAATTGATCAAGGGGAAACCCCAGAGTACTATTTCCAAAAGTACCCTGAAGAGAATCCAATTTTAGGGTTCTTCACTTGGAGATGGGTTCTCACCCTTGGATTTGATCATATGTTTTCATCCCCAATCTTCCTTGGAACTTTGGTTCTTCTTGGTACATCATTAATGGCTTGCACTTACACAACACAGATCCCCCTTGTTAAAGTTGCAAGAAGGTTTGATGTTTTTTTCAGCAATGTCTTGTCATGTTCTTGGAATAAGTTGGAGATGTTTGATACTTTGGAAAATCCCGTTTTTTTTTGCAGATGGAGCTTTTTGCAGTCGGCTGATAGCATCCGAAAACAGGAATTCTCGGATACCCTTCCTCGAGCATCAGTTAAAGATTTGGGTGTTATTCTCATGGGAGCTGGATATGAGGTTAAATTTCTGAACTTTTATTGCAGATTCTAACATTGAATTGTTTTGAACTCTTATAATAATTTGTATATGTAAAGGATGATCCAGTTACGATGTCGATTCATATCATCTAATTCGTGTTGCCTCTATGTACATGGTTTGATCGATGCAGGTTTTCTTGAAAGGACCATCATTATATGCTTTTAAGGGGCTGGCTGGTCGGTTTGCCCCTATCGGAGTACATTTAGCAATGCTGCTTATAATGGGAGGTGCAACTCTTAGTGCAACCGGGAGCTTCCGAGGGTCAGTCACTGTTCCGCAGGGACTGAATTTTGTTATGGGAGATGTACTCGGTCCAACGGGGTTTCTTTCCACCCCTACAGATGCTTTCAATACCGAAGTTCATGTGAACAGATTCTACATGGACTACTATGACAGTGGAGAGGTAAAATGTTTATTTTCTTTGCTGTTTGATGAAATATAAAGAGATAATTTCATTTCATTCATATACAAGTGAAATAAACAAACATCAAAACCAAACCAATCATACCAGAACTCAACAACCTTCAACTCCCTCAAAGCAGATCCCATCTCGACGTTTTTAAGGCACAACAAAAAGTTCATTGCCACAGAACCCCCAAAACAGATTAAACTCTGGACTTAGAATTGCCGAATCTTGCATAGATACAAATCATGCTCATCTCTATTCATTGTTACTTTATTCAACGATCTCTTCTTTTAATTTTTGTTCCCCTTGTTGCAGGTTTCACAGTTTCATACCGACCTATCATTATTCGATATGAACGGGAAGGAAGTAATGAGGAAAACGCTTAGTGTTAATGACCCCTTAAGATATGGTGGGATCACCATGTACCAGACAGATTGGAGTTTTTCAGCTCTGCAGATACTTAAGGATGATGAAGGACCATTTAATTTGGCGATGGCACCTCTAACGGTCAATGGCGACAAGAAGCTTTTTGGGACCTTTCTACCAGTAGGAGACACCGACTCTCCTAACGTCAAGGGAATGTATGTATACATCTTTTACAGCTTTGCTTTCGTGCATGCAAGCTTTTCATATGGAACGCTCTTTTCCTATACTTTCAAATTCTACTTCACTGAGTTAAATGAATCAAAGCCTAAAAGCATTTTGTTATGGTTAAATTGTTATTTATCTTTTATCTTGAAAGTATATATCTTTAGATTATCATCTTCGGCTGATACAAGTTTCGGGTGATTTACTAATGGTCAATCCGTCAATGCCTGCATTTCTTATCATCTGAACTTGTTCTCTGTTGGTCAATTGGAACTTCAGATCGATGCTTGCTCGTGATCTGCAGTCTATTGTCCTATATGATAAGCAAGGGAAATTTGCTGGAGTACGACGACCCAACTCTAAGCTTCCTATAGAGATTGACGGAACGAAAATCGTCATTGTCGATGCCATTGGAAGTAGTGGTCTTGACTTAAAGGTGACAACTTGAAAGATTTCATATACTACAACATTCCTAAATTTTTCATCTTCTACTAACATAAAATATTATCTTATTCAGACTGATCCAGGGGTCCCTACAGTCTATGCTGGATTTGGTGCTCTAATGCTCACGACTTGCATCAGTTACTTATCTCATTCACAGGTCAAAAACTTTCCATTATCAACTTATCTGAAAATATTCTACGATAGAATCGCAGACTTCAGTCTGTTGAGAAGAAAATCAGATAATCGTTACGTGTTTATGTATTCACTTTTTTATTTCTCATTGGACATTATAAGATATGGGCATTGCAAGATGGGACAACAGTATTCGTTGGTGGAAAGACTAATCGAGCAAAGGGCGAATTTCCAGATGAGATGAACCGTTTGCTTGATCAGGTTCCTGAAATAGTCGATTCGACAATTTCCAAGCAACCTGATAGCATCGGTGGCTAGTTTTTGTAGCGTCGGATAGGAGAAAATACGAGCATTCAAGCTTGCTATGGTTTTGAAGTTTCAGGTAAAATCAAGATATTGTTCCATTTCAACTTCATACAAATCAAGTGAGATGTTATGTGCAGCAGGGCAGCAGAATGTTAATAGCAATACCATTCTTTTATGGTTCCCTTTTGACATTTTTGTGTAGTTAAATTTTCTTTCTAACATGTTCTCCTGTCATAACAAACATTATGGGATTTTTAAAACCATTTATGTACAAATAATTTCTTGAAATAAATCGAACTTTTTTATAAAAAAAAAAGAGCATATTTGATCCAAATTTTAATTCCGGTAAAAATATACATTTTAAAGAATAAATAATTCGGAATCTCTTTTTAGTATTAGAACGTTTTTTAAATTTAAATGAAAAGTGAAAAGTGAAGATGTTCAACGACTATATCCCAACGGTTATCTTTTTTCCCTAGTACAACGGTCAAATTCCCAAATCCATTTTAAAAACAGAAACTAGCCGTTACGTTATTTTCCATTGTTAACCCCAAAACCTCTTTCACTTTCACAATCTCTAACATTCTTGCATCTACAACTCTTCTTTCTCATTCTAAACCCCATCATGGCATCACCAGCCAAGATTTCTTCTCCTTCGCCGTCATCGATTCCGTGCAAAATGAATTCTAATCTAAAACAATCCGAACTCAAAGATCCTACGAGAAGAAGTTTCAGTGGAAACCCTTTTACGAAGCCTTCCGTCTTCACGAATCGCAGAGCATTTAACCCAAGCACTCCAGCTAATAGTCCTTCAGGTTCGGGTTTCTTTTCTGGTTTCTTGCTTTCTTTATTTGGTTTTCTTTAGAGATATGATCGTCATGTGTTTGCTTTCTCTATTTTGGTGTTTATGTGGTTCGGGTTTTGAAGGAATTCAAGTTTGATTTCAAGCTTGTGTTAGAACCATTAATCGTTGGGTCTGCTTTTTTATGGTTTCTTCTCAATATTCATGTTTTCTGGGCAAAGTTGAGAATTTTGTGTTGAGTGCCAAAATAAGATTATATAAAATTGTAGTGACAAAAGTTGAGAACTTTTTGTTAAAAGAGGTTAAATTGAATTTGGGAGTGGCTAAATATGATATTGCATGTTTGGAAAATGCAAATTTTGTACCATGATTGTTGTTTCAAATTGAATTGACTTCTAATAAGAAGTTAACAAGAATCATGATAGCTAGAGAAGTTGCAATGGAGACTTTCCTAGAAACAGACAGTGAGAATTATGGTTCTGATTTCTGGTACTTTGTCCGTTTCTTTTATCAATTTGCAGATTTTCCTCGAAGACATCCCACTGGCCTCGATCCCGACAAGGAGAACAGTCGAGACCCAAATCAGAAACCGGCAAGAGTCAGATCGCCGTCTCTTTCAAAGGGTACGAAGAATTTCATGTCACCTATAATCTCTGCTGCTTCAAAGATCAACGCATCACCAAGAAAGCAAATTTTGGTTGAGAGGAATGAGCCGGTTCGATCTTCTGTTTCATTCTCTGATGTGAAAAGCCTAATCATGGAAGGTAACGAGTCAACACCAGAGATAGCTTTGCAGCAGAAGAATGTATCGTTCTCCTATGTTAAAAGCGTCATCGTGAATGACACCGAGTCAAAACCGGAGAGTGGTCTGAAACAGAAGAAGATTTCATTCTCCGATGTTGAAAGCATAATCATGGGAGACACTGTGAATCAGGTGTTGCTCACCGATAACGATTCAACTCTACTGAATACGACTCATGATTCACAAATTAGCCACCATGATATCGAGGAACCTTTGAAAAGGGACGAGGATTATCATAAGGGGTCCGAGAATGATTCTGATTCGATACCGGAGACCCTTACTGAAGAAAAGGATTCAGTTAACGTGGATCCGACCTTCAAGATCAGTCCTAGAGCTTCAATCCCAGCTTCTTGTCCTACTCTAGCAGCACTTGATTCGGATCCATTGATGCTTCCTTATGACCCTCAAACCAACTACCTTTCTCCGAGGCCTCAGTTTCTTCGCTATAGACCGAATCCTCGAATTGAGCTTTATCGGGAAGGAGAAGGCGGGCAGCTTGACAAACTCTTCGCATCTGAAAGCTATTCAGACACTGATGTTTTTGCAGAAACACCAACAGACAGTTCACAGAGAGATTTGGAGGATATTTCTTCAGAAGAATTAGAAGAGGAGAGTCATTTGTCCGAACCAAACCCAAGTCTGAAGGTTAAAAGAATGTCTAAGCAACGTTTTTTCAGCAGATCAAAGTTCATTACTTTGCTCCTGCTCCTGGGTTTTGCTTGCTTTTCAGTTCTAGTGGTTAATTCCCCAGCCTTTACTCATGGAATTGACGAAATAAGCAACTATCAAGTACCACCAGAAGTTACACAATTTGTGAAAGCCAAGTTCGGTCATTTCACTCGGAATGTCCAACACTGGTCAGTTAGCTTTTTGTCTTATGTTTCTAACATCGTTTCCGGTTCAAGTGGAGTGCACAAACTGGGTCCCATTCAGTATGCTAATTTGAGTCAGTTGATGGAGGATCATATGATTGAGAGTCAACTAATGTTTGATTCCAGTTCAATGGAGCCGATCCGGGAGAGAGATGCTGGAACCGAACTACTTGGTGACAAGCATTATCAAGAGACTGAAGCAGATGAGTCAGCAGATGATGGAGATGAACGAGGAGACGATCAAGAGAGTGAAGCATTTGAAACCTCAGAACTAGTTTCAGAACAACCTGATGAAGCGCAGCAAGGGATTGAGGCTGAAATGGTTGAATCGGGTCATTTAGATGTAGAGGAAAGTGAAGGATCTGAATTTGATAGTCAGATGGAAGCTGAACATCAGAGCGATGTGGAGACTAAAAACCAGCAAAGCATAATCTCACCGCAGGCTACTGAAGTTCAACATGAAATATCTGAAACTGACCCCGAGAGCGGCTTGAACAACATTGCTGAAACGTTGTTCCCCGAAGAAGTGAAGTCCGAGGATCCCAAAACTGAAGATTCTGCCCACACCTCTCAAAGTTCTGAAGCTGTAGATTTCACAATTAATGGCCAAGAACAATTTCTCTCAAGTGATAATGTGATGGGCTTTGCTTTACTTGTGTTGTGTCTATTAGCAGCTTCAGCTTTCATCTACAGAATGAGAGGAAAATCCTCCATGTCAAATGCTTCAGTGCCTGCTGAACAACCAGTACCCTGCAAGAAAGCAGGATACAGTCCGGTTTCAGTTGGCTCCAAGGCTCCAATCCTCGAAAAGGTATCCTCCGAGAATCGGCGGACAGAAGTAGATATGGTGGATCAGTCATGCCCATCAGAAATGATGAGTAGTTACATGAAGACCTCATCATATTACAGCAACAGACTCAAAGAATCAAATGAGCCATGCCCATCGGAAATGAATAGCTCCGAGAGGAGCTCATCATCTTACAGCAACAAAGGACCCGAGCAATCAAATCAATATCAGAGCCAAGAAAAGAGGACTAGGAAGACTTACCGGAGAGAATCTCTAGGTACATCGGATTACTCTACAGGTTCGCCTTCCTATGGTAGTTTTACCACGTACGAGAAGAAACCTAGCAAGCATGTAAGTAACATCATAGCTATCTTTCTTGTACCTGTCTGAAATCAAATTTTGTTCCTTACACTATCTGGTTATATCTTTTCTTGTTTTGAAGGGTGCAAGAGATGACGAGATAGTTACTCCGGTTAGACGTTCAAGCAGAATCCGAAATCAGGTTATATCTCCATGATAATGATTGAAGATATATGTCTTATGTTTGTAACAGTTGCACTGCTGTGCAATTCCAGTTTGAACGTTTCACTGTCATTAGATGCTGACTAATTGTACTGTGAACAAATCTCATTCTTTTATCTTTCATAACTTTGAATCAACATTAGCACACGCTACTGATATAGATTTTTAGTTCATCTAAGAGGTCCAAACGTTTTGAAGCAACAAAGATGGACAGCTTGTCGGAAAAGACTTAGGCTTTCCCATCAACTAAAGCAAAAATAGAATTCATGGAATGTCTCGAATTTCACCGGTTTAGGATAGAATTTGTCATAGATATAGAAATATACAACTTGGATAATCCATAAAAAGAAGCCTGTAATCCAATCATTTCATATGATTAATGACTTGCCTCATATCATTTAAGGGCTAAAATGACTAAAAGCACCAATACATAGCATTAATGACTTGAGCAAAGGGCATTCGTACCAGTCAGTAACTATGACGGTTAAAAACTAATTTCAGCTTTGTCAGTTATTCCATACTCCCAGAGTATTACTCCGAGCCACACTGTGCGTCAAACATCTTCTACGATAAATGTTTTCTTGGCTACATGTTAATTCATGAGCTTCTTGTACTTGCTCTTCATGAAACTCAGTAGAAAATCTGTAAAAATGACTTCGTAATCTGGCATTTTGCCGTACCCTGAAAGAGCACACAGAAAAGCTTCAACTGATGTTCTAAATAAAAGAATAAGAGGTCAAAAACAATCATAGTGTAAGAAGAAATTCCAGGCATCAAGTATTAGCATCTATAAGACTTCCTCGAGCATATACCATCTCAAGCTTGCATTTGTTGAACTCGAAATGCAATAACATTCATGGTGATAAAACCGTCTTCAAGTTGTTATTTTCCATAGGAACTTGTGTCTAAGGTTCCCCGAAATATTTACCAATTAAACCTTCTACAAAACAAATGAACCTGGAAGACGTTCTACTTACCAGGAAAGTAGTTGATGTCAATTACATAAAAGATGTCTCTTGTCCCATGCTCTCGGATCATATCTATATTGAACAATCGAAGACCCTGTAAAGCACAAAATGTATAATTTAACTACACGAACTAACTAAAAGTACACAACTCTATCTTCCTAGCTTGATATGGTGAAGTAAATAACTTGCCAGTCGATGACGGAGCTCCTTTGAAAGTCTCTCCAGCAAAGGCCGTGGAGGAAGTTCTGCAACAAAAAACAAAGAATAATTATACAAGGTATGAAGGAAATTTGAATTCGAGTTCCATATACAGTAAATGCATACATGTGTATCGTGTATTATCACTTACCAGCAATGTGAGGGTCCAAATCTGCATCATCAGCGGAAGCAGCTGCCGATGAAACTCTTGGAAAAGGGAACATACCAGGAACTTTTGCAAGCTGACATTTGGTGACGTTGGGAAGAGAGAACCGCCTTACAACCTTAATGGCATCCCCGACAATATAAATTTTAAAAAGAACACCACCTGTGATGAGACGAACATAGATTATATTCGAATAACTAGTAAAAATATGGCTACAGAGAAAACGGCATGGTTCAGGTTCACGAATCCATTGTGACAATGTACCATGATTCACAAACTCTTGTAGAACCAATGGAGGCTCAAGTATAGACAGAGAGGACCAATCATATAAAAGAAACAGCTCATGTGACTTTGCACTTCCATCCACTAGTAGCGGTTTAGCAACTGAAATGACGAAATAAAACACGGATACGGTCAACAGAACAAACAATTACAAATCATCATCATCATCCGAACCAACATTTGCAAAACAGAATAATAACAAAAAATGGTATTAAATTCACTCCATGGTTCATTTGTAAAGTTTGTTAATACTGGCAAATATACCACAAATGCATCCAATAATAACGTCTGAACAATTACATAGAAATAGAAGATACCTAATGGTAACTTCAGGCCAGCTTTAGCAGCTTCATCAGGGATGGAAAGCGGATCTTTCATGATAACCATTTGTCTCGGAACACATACTCTGCCTACAACATCAAATAGCCATGGTCACCGAGCAACCATGTTTTCCACAACTGCTATAGTTTTGAACAGAAGTTTCAAGGAAAATGTCTAAAAATATATCTCTGAAGGAGTTTGATGTAGTGATACTGCAATTACCATGGAAGTCTGACAAGTTTAAATCAACCACATTCTGGAGCATTGAGTGGCGATTGTATAGATGTTGTATCGCATCCGGAGGATCAATAATAGCGACTTCTGGATGTGTTTGTTGGTAATCCTTCAAGAATAAAATTTTGCCAGCTAAATTTCTTTTTCGAGACATGCTTCAAGTGCCATGCAGGATAATATTTGTAAAATATATCTACCAGCAGCACCATTAGAAATACAAGGAAAAAGGACTCGGAGAGCAAAACTACGGCATAATTGTATATTCAGAACATGAATCACATCACATTTAATCTCCGACCAGGAACGTGCAGCATCAAATCACACCAATAGTTGTAACTCAAGAAAATTCAGCACTGCATATTCAATTCGTTGTCTAGTGTAAAATGAATAAACGGGGAACGAACTTGGCAGGACAAACCTCGACAATATCGCTCCACTCTTTCCCCGACAACTGGAAAAAGCATAAAAGCCATCGGTCATTTACTCTAGAGTTGAGATAAACAAGACACTAAGAATATTAGCCTATAATCTGCCAACAAATTCGGAATCATTTCTGATAGGAAAACCTACAAAACTCACTTCAACCATTTCGTAGGAGAGTAAGAACTAAGAAGTCACAACTCACACTAACCTTGTGTAAAATAATGTCAAAAGGACCCTGATCTGACAGTGGCCGATTCATGTCAATGGCGACAAACGATATCCCCTTTTTGCTGCATCAACCATAAAGATATTCTAATGATCATTCTAGCATGTCTAAATCTCTTTTGCTTTTGTTTGTTCTATAACAATGGCAACTAGTTAAAATGCATACCTCCATGAGAAACTATAGTTAAAGATTTAATAAATTCAAATCGTTTAGATTTCTTGCTACTAAAATGAATAAAGATCGCCATGTGACTCTCAACAACATTCGACATAGGTAGGTAATAACAGAAAGTGACATGCAATAACTGATATAAAACAGTAGGACAGTTGCATAAATATACACTCCTAGTTAAGAAACAAAGAAAATCTTGGTCTAATTTGATCTTTTAACCCGAAAAACAGCAACATAGATTTGAACGACCAGAAGGAACATAACATTGACATGTTTGGTAACCAGAAACATGATCGTCTCTGCACACATGATTTTAGCACTATCAACATATCATATATCCCCTGCAACCAAAACAATCTGTTTTCTCAAGCATCAAAGATAAAAAAAGAAAAACTCAAAGTTATAATTCATGCATACATGTTCACACAAAGGGATATAATGTCATAAATACACTAAAGTGATAACTAAAGCCAAATGCAAAACTAGCAAGACCATACAACTCAAGCAAGACATGTTAAAGTGTCATTAATTTCATCTATATGCATACAAAACAGAGCAGTAAATATAAAAACTTTATATATGTATATACGGAAAGTAAAGGGATAATTGAGTGATGAGTAATATACCAAGCCAGTCGCTCAAACTCAGGTTGTAAGAAACTCTTTTTCTTCTTCAATGTCAAAGCATACCCAACAACAAGCTTCTGCTCCTCTTCCTCCCCACCTTCTCCATCAAAGTTTTCCCCTTTTAACCTCATATCTAATTTCTCTTTTTTAAACCACCAAACAACAGATATGTATATTTTCTTCTTTCCTTTCTGGTTTCTGGGTTCTTCCCTTTATCAACCTTTCTCTGGGGATTGCTCTCCTAGAAATGACACAAAAAAAATCAAGTTTTTTTTGAACCCTCTATTTCTCTGCAGCTAAAATGTGTATGTCTCTCTGAAATGGGAATTTCTGAACCAAAATCATTAGGACAATAATTAAAAAGATAAGGAAAGATTGGATTTTTTGAGGGAAAGAATTGAACTTTGAGTAAAAACAAAATATGTAGTACTAGGATTTGGTGCACAAGCATTGGCCTTTGGTGATTATATATAGAGGACCGGTTAGCAACAGAGGAAGGTGTTGGAAAATTCAATATTCCCATTTTACCCCTACCATTACCATCCCTTATTACGTGTATATATCTAGAAAAAAAAAAATGAAAACTTTCATTTCTGGAAAAATTTCAACCATGGTATAGTTCTGGAAAGTTAATAATAACCATACGTGAACAATAATTGTTTTTAGATATTTAAAATATTATATATGTTTATCCTTTAAATTGTGTTTACAGTTTATTCAATAATAAAAGAGAATATACCATATGCATTACACACAATAAAAACATGAAATTTACTAGTGTTATCTACACTCCGACCAATTCCTTTGTTGTCATAGACTTTTTTCAAGTGGGATATTAGGTGTGGGATTTCAGACAACTCAAAAGCATCAATTCTTTCAAAGTGGAGGCACAGGGACAAGTGCAGAATACTTTAAGTATGATCTCTTGTATGGATATATATATATATATATATATTATATTGTGTTCATGTTTTTTATATTATTAAAGATTATAATTTGAACTTTATTATTTAATATCAACATTTAATAAATTCATAATTTTAATAACTATATAGTAGTTTAAGACAGTTGCCATTGTTGCATTAAAAGTAGATAGAGATTTTTATTTATTTTGATATTTAATTTTAATTTCTTTAGATTTTGTCTCTTATTTTTATGACTTTATATTTTATCTTTTTAGGTTTGATTTCTAACTCTATCTTTGAACATAATGAATGGCATAAGATTTAAACCTTAATTTACGATACTAACGAATCATATTTTTATCATTTTAATTAAGATTTTATCATCTGATAAAATTAAATATTTAATAAAAAAATTATAACCTAACCTTGAAAAAACAATCATATTAAAATCTTTGACTATGATAATGACACCTTAGTGATTAGTATTGTGCAAGTCCAACATGATTAAGTGAAGAATGTTTTGTGTCATAAGAATTTAAGATGCTATGCCATTTTACATGCATTGCCAAAGAATATGCTTAGTGTAGGAGTTTGGCCAAATTAAATGAAATTCAAATTAAACCTCACCCAACATTTTAAACCACAATTTCTAAATTATTTCTAAAAATTAAAGAAAAAAATGATTTTTTACACTCATAAGTTAAGAGAGTATTACACATCTAATTTTAATAAATAAATCTTCTATCAGTAATTTTTCATATATAACATATT
Source organism: Abelmoschus esculentus (assembly GCA_035048815.1). Classification (NCBI taxonomy): domain Eukaryota; kingdom Viridiplantae; phylum Streptophyta; class Magnoliopsida; order Malvales; family Malvaceae; genus Abelmoschus; species Abelmoschus esculentus. The sequence goes on along the minus strand of JAUCBN010000031.1, from coordinate 758,687 downwards.
TCCTCCTTAAAGTCTTAATTAATTCATATTTTACCTACTTATGATTATCTGACTGGATGATGTCGAATAACAATATTTTTTGTCTTGCTGAGAAGGATCCTATTCTTATCCAAACCCATCCGGTCTGAAATATTACTTTAGTAAACTAATGATTAATGAAGACCAAGTATCTGACAAATCATTGTAGAGTAATTAATGCAGCCGCAGGGGACAATAAAAAAGTGTAGTATTATTTTAAAAAATAATTATATTTGGTCGATGATTCTTCATGATACATGTGCCTAAAACAAGGGATTTCATGGTGGACACGTGTTGTTAACGAATCATGATGTTCCTTCCAGACATCAGTGGGGCGGCATCTCTTTCGTTTGGTTTTCACATGCACCGTAAAACATGCATTTTTCAATTTTATCAATAGAGTTCATGGAATAAATAGTAAAAAATATATAATTTAGGTTATTATTTTAACCAAAAAAATATGTTAAGGAGTTAAAATGAAAAAAAATAGTTTAAGGACTAAAAGTAAAAAAATCAATATGCTTAGAATCGTGTCCTCCATTGACTTTTGATGATTCTTATGTGAGCAATATCTATGATTTATATCCTTTTCATGTACAAATAGTATCTAGCCATCGTGACCCATTTTGACTTCACCTATTTTATGCTCCAATTCTTTATTCCAAAAGTTTTAATTCGATCGAGACATAGAAATAAATATAAAGATTATTGAATTTTATAAAATATTGACTTGATTCGATTCAAAATTAAATTTAAATTCAAGAAAAAAAAGTCAACCATTACAAGTCTTACCATTGACATCAAAATGGGAGTTGTTCTATTGGACATATTCGCCTACATCAAGACATACATATTCGTCTACATGGTTTAACTGTGAATTTCATCCTTCTCCTACTTCCTTTAGTTTGTCAGAATTTGGTCCTCATACATTATGAAAACTGAGAAGGTGGTCTAATTGTTGATAAAAACATATACTTGGACTTTTTGATATTTGCTAATTCCATGCCACAACTTTCCACGGTGTTACCCAACTCATACCATATTTAGTATAATTTCCCTTTAAAATCTACTATTCATGAAATGCTAGAAAATTCGCCCAAATTTAAATCCATTGCACTAATCAGTCTAGCAAAGCTTCGAAGAATCGAAGATAACGAAACAAACAAACATGATTAAAGAAAACAAATCATTGGGTCGCAAAATGCAGGCCCACATTCAACACACATTTGGTTCAGTACTCCTCGTTGTCATCCTCATCACCCTCGGCCGACTCAGCACCAACTTCTTCATAATCTTTCTCCAATGCAGCAAGGTCCTCACGAGCCTCAGAGAATTCACCTTCCTCCATACCCTCACCCACATACCAGTGAACGAAAGCACGCTTAGCATACATGAGATCAAACTTGTGGTCAATGCGGGAGAACACCTCGGCAACACTAGTGGAGTTCGAAATCATGCAAACAGCTCTCTGAACCTTAGCAAGATCACCACCGGGAACGACGGTCGGGGGCTGATAGTTTATACCACACTTGAATCCAGTGGGACACCAGTCAACGAATTGAATGGTGCGCTTGGTCTTGATAGTGGCAACAGCAGCATTGACATCCTTGGGGACAACATCACCACGGTACATCAAACAACAAGCCATGTACTTGCCGTGGCGAGGGTCACATTTAGCCATCATAGAAGATGGCTCGAATGCACTGTTGGTGATTTCAGCAACTGATAACTGCTCATGGTATGCCTTTTCGGCAGAGATGACCGGAGCATACGAGGAAAGCATGAAGTGGATTCTCGGGTATGGGACCAAATTGGTCTGGAACTCTGTTACGTCAACGTTCAGGGCACCATCAAACCGTAGAGAAGCAGTCAAAGAGGAGATCACCTAAAATCACAAGCGAAAATGTCAGTAAAGCCATTAACAGAGTTAAAGGCAACATAACACACAAAAGACTCAGAATGATATGATACCTGAGAGACGAGACGATTAAGATTGGTGTAAGTGGGTCGCTCAATGTCAAGAGAGCGCCTGCAAATGTCGTAGATGGCCTCATTGTCTAGTAGAACAGATACATCGGTGTGTTCCAAAAGGGAGTGAGTTGAGAGGACACTGTTGTAAGGCTCCACAACAGAAGTGGAGACTTGGGGAGAAGGGTAAACCGTGAAACCCAGCTTCGACTTCTTGCCGTAATCAACAGATAAACGCTCCAAAAGGAGAGAACCAAGACCAGAACCAGTGCCACCACCGACGGCGTTGAAAACAAGGAACCCTTGTAGACCAGTGCAGTTATCAGCAAGCTTTCTGATACGGTCCAAGCACAGGTCAACAATTTCCTTGCCGACTGAAACAAGAAAAACATAAATTATTAGTCACTCTAAAACAAACAAACAACGTGTAGGCAAACAAAATGATTAAAGGAATAAGGTTAAAAGAATTTACTGGTGTAGTGGCCGCGGGCAAAGTTGTTGGCGGCATCTTCCTTGCCGCTGATGAGTTGTTCAGGGTGGAAGAGCTGACGGTAAGTACCAGTCCTCACTTCATCGATAACAGTGGGCTCAAGATCCACAAAGACGGCACGAGGGACGTGCTTACCGGCACCGGTTTCACTGAAAAAGGTGCTGAAAGCATCATCACCTCCTCCGACTGTCTTGTCGCTTGGCATCTGACCATCAGGCTGTTAACAGAAGCAAAACATGCTTGTTCTTATCAGATCTAAGCAGTAACGATTTACACTCTCAACAAATAAAATTTTCAGATCGTTCTACGAATAACCTAATACTTGAAACGCTTTACATTCTCAAATCTCGAATCCAGTTTAAAAACACTCGCAGCACAAGATTCGCAAGAAAACAAAGCTAAACGAGAAAACAGAGACTAAAATCTCAGATCTACTGGAAAATCGAGCGAATAACTCCCATGCCAGATCGGAATCACAGTGAAAACGAAACAAAGCTTAAAATCCAAAAGGAAGCAAAAGAAATACCTGGATTCCATGTTCGAGGCAGTAAAGCTCCCAGCAGGAATTTCCGACCTGGATACCGGCTTGACCGATGTGGATTGAAATGCACTCTCTCATTTTTCGCTGAAAATCACCTTAAAATACAAATCGACGGTGAAGGAAGCGGAATTTAAATCGAAGGCGTTTATTAAGACACCTTCAAGAATTTGAAATGTTCAGATGGATGTTAACGGGAGTCTATGTGGGTATTTATATGAGGAGCGTATGAGGCAATTAGATTTGAGGGTGGTGCTGTGGTTAAACTAGGGTAGTAATGATGACGTGGAAGAATCTTATTGGTGTTTTGCTAACTATGGTTAGTTGTACAGTTGTACTTTCCGAGGTTTTTTAAGTTTTTGAATTTTGCCGCCCGTTGGAAAGGATATCTATAATACTTTTATGATTATAACGTTTCTCGAACATTCTATCTTTTTATAGGGCATAATTACTTGATAACGGCTAATTTTAAGAATTTATTTTATTCATTTTATTTTTATATTATTAATGGTGATTTTAGTTATCTTTAAAAAAAATTAACGTGATCCAATAATATTTTTTTATATATAATTATTTCTATATCGAATATATCATTATTGGTTTGTTTTATCATGTGAACCTTAACTTTATAATAAATGATTTATGTATAAAGATATTTAAAAAAAATTATATAAAGAAATAAATGGGAGTATTAATGATATGATGATTAGAGTTATTTATTTGTTTTCATACATTTTCTCTTAGATATGTCTTTGAGTTCAAAACTACTATAAATAATATTTTAGTCTCTCTCCTTACTCTAGATAAAAATCAAAATGATTGTGATGATCTATGAAGAAATTACTTTTAGTTTTGTTAAAAGATTTTCTATCCTAACTACAATAATTAATCTTCTAATTAGATAAAATCATAAAAATTAAAAAAGAGTTTATATTCTTATTAAATTCTGCTTATAACCATGTTCAAATGTGCAACCTTCTGAACAGTGATCACATAAATGATTCATTATAGTTAAAAAAAAAAAAAAAAAACTTTCACTAACGTTCCGAGTTCTAAGTATTATAACCATATTCCCCCATCATCACCATCAACGGCGGCGGCCGTATAAACACTCACGGCTGCAGCTGCAGCATGAGGATCTCGTCCCCTATAAGGCCAATAAGATGACATATAAACGGGAGAAGAGGTTTTACGGACGAACTCGTCTATACAGAAAAGCGGCCACTTCCGTCTCTCCCAGTACCAACGAAACGTCGCTTTCCATGTCATCCTCACTTTCGTCCCAACTCCGAACTCCTCCTCCACCTTCTTCTTCCACAAATAATTATCAGAAGCCACGATTCGCATCTCCGAGGAAACGCATGCCGTCTTAGCGACATCAGTACTAGGCAACAACTCCAGAATTTTGAGCTTTAAATCAGGGGGAAGACTCATCAAACAAGGCGGAAGAGGCAAACCAGTGCTGTAACATAGATCAATCAACAATGGCAACGCAAGTTTATCTTTAACAATCTTACAAAAATGCGAAGCTCTTTTGTCGAAAAAAGATTTCAAAGATTCGACATTCAAATCATTCCTGGAGCCAGAACAACGAAATACCAATAATTCCTCAAATCTATGTTTACACACATAGACTTTGTATAAGTTTGAAATTGAATTCCCTTTGAGCAAAGCACCACTGACCTCAAGAAAACGACTGCCAAAAGTTTTGAACATTACCAAAACGATTTCACGCGAATCGGAATCATGATCGGCTGACAAAAGTTGAGGCAACGAATAAAAAAGCATGATAAGGGAAGACGATGAACAATCATCTGGTAAGCTAGGCTTGTCGACTTTCTGATTCGAACCAGGATTTATCAACACTAAACCCGAATCTGATATAAACTTGTGAACTGTTAACACCACAAAGTTGAGGATTCAAGGTTCCGAGAACATTTTGTTGTAGTCAGCAGCAGAATTGGACATAGTTTTTAAATCGAGGAGATTACATTAAAGCAAAAATATTTGGGTCAAAAAGAAAGATAGACGATGACAAAGAGAACAACTGAGATAGTTTTTTATTGGATATAGGGTTAATTTATAAGCAAATAATATATTAAAATTTTTAATTATGTTTTCTGTTTTAAATATATCTATATTTATCTCTTCCTATAATCTCTATGTTTTAGTATAGAATCCGAGAGATACTAGGTCTCTCATACGGTTAGGATAACAACTAGATTTAAAATTAATAATTACTAATATTTTATACAATATATAAATAATTTTATTTTTAATATTTTACAATATAAATTAAAAATCTCTTTCCACCACGAAAAGAGTATATGATATAATCTTTTATATTTAAATAATAATTGCAGAACCTAAAATTTTGTATAATTTCCCCCTACTCCTATATTTAATATTTAAAAATATATTTGTATGGTACTTGATTCGATTTTTATAGGTTAGTAATCAAATTTAATTTAAAAAATAAAATTTATAAAATTATAAATATTGAGATCTAAATTTAATATTATGATAAAAGAATATTTTAAAATTATGATTATTGTTGCAACAATAATATCCTAATCCAACTAAATTGTTAGTGGATTAATTGTGTACGAAGAGATAACCTTTCTTGTTATTTTAACGCGCACTGGACACGGGATTTTGTATATATATGTATATGCGGAGACAGATTGCCTTATTCCTTCACGGTGCACACAGAGCCTGATTCATCTGAATTTTTTTCCCGGAAAGCAGAGAGTATATTCCTCATTGAAGCTATTTGCGGAAAAACCAGTTAGAAAACAATGAGTTATCCTCAGCAACAGCCTCCGGTCGGTGTTCCTCCTCCTCAAGGTCAGCCTCTGATTCTTCGCTTAATTTCTTTTATTTTCTGCTATATTCTACTTTTTCTGCATTGTGATTGAATAGATCTGCTAATCTGGTGGCTCCGGTTGTTTTCTTTTTGAAATTGATAGGTTATCCACCGGAAGGATATCCGAAGGACGCCTATCCGCCATCGGGATATCCTCCGCAACAAGGATATCCTCAAGGTTACCCGCCTCAGGGATATCCTCCTCCTCCTTATGCCCCTCAGTATGCTCAGGGGCCGCCGCCTCAGCAAAATCAGAATACCGGTTTCATGGAAGGCTGGTAAATCCTCTATCCTTCTCTCTAGTCTCTATGCTTAAAGTATTTCCTACGTATAGTACAACCGTACGAGTATTCTCGATCGTATATACTGTTCGTATGTGAGATCTACGATTCTTTCACAATTACCGATAAAAATGGGACGGCATTCGGCAGTCGTAGGTTTTCACATGATCAGTCGATCAGTTCTTCCAGCTTTTGAATTATTGTTTTCTTTCCAATTCTTGGATAATTTGAAATTTCAGCTTCGAAAATCATTCAAATCTTCGATGCTTAGATAATCAATTAATCATACAAGCAGCTTGAATTCTATTTTGGTTGATTTGATTGATTTCTTTTTTTTCTTCTTCTTCAGTTTAGCTGCTCTGTGCTGTTGTTGCCTGCTGGATGCTTGCTTTTGAAGAACTAAACTTTTGCCAGTACTGGAATCAAATCGGATCTTTGCACGGATTTCAACTCTAGTGAGATATTATGTTTTTAGTTTTAATATATTACATTTGTATAGTTATCAAGTTTTAATCGATCGACTGAGGTTCCTGAATTATCTTATATTTTATTAAATAAAAAGAAATATATTATATTATATTTATTATTTAGCTGACAATAAATATCTTAAAATAATTTGATAATAATAATAAATCTTTAAACGTTACTTAAAATTAAGAATATAAGCAATTATTTGATAAAAATTCGAATGTTAATGAGCATTTTGAACATTATGTCTTTATTTAATAAACCTGAATTCTTTTTTTTCTAACTAATAAACGAGTAATTTTGTTAAAAAATCAACAAACTATTAGTTGGTATATTGAAAATAAATAATCTGTTCAAATATAGTCTTTATCTTCTATGACATAAGATTTCTCATTATCATTCGTATCGTGTAGGTATTTAAAAACAAGGACACGTCTCATATAATAAAAAATATAATGAGATTTTATAATTCGAATATATAAATATGATTCAAACATATTTTTAAAAATTAATATCTTTGATCACACTTATTCTAAAAACTTGATCAATTGTATTTGCGTCGATGTTAAATTTAACTTTGATAATAAAAATAAAAAATTATCAATTAACCGAATAAAAACATGCTAAAAATAAAAAAAATATGTACCAAAAATTAAAAAATGTTATAATAACATAATTATTAAATTTAAAAATAAAAAATTCACCCGTGCCGTCACTGATCATATTAAAACAAAAAGAATTTTGCAGCTGTTAGTATTTATATAAAAAAAAGTATTTCTTGCTCTTTTGTTCGTGTAGTCAACATGCCGGACCTATGGACACGTGTCCATACCAACATCATTCTGGGATCATAGTGTGCTGCCACACGTGACACGAGTAACCCTAGAGTCATATTTGTCATTTGATAAAGAACAAATTGGGAAAAGGGGCAAAAATAAAATGGAAACCCTAACAGATTTTCACGCCAGAAAATCACAGCTTCCCCATTGAATCGCCGCGAAATCTCCTGTAGCATAGCATCGCCATTTTAGAATAATTGAACTTAATTCTTTTTTTTTTCAAGAAAAAAAATCAAGCCTTCAATTCCCGATCTCCGATTCATTTTACCCTCGAAATTATTGTAAGGTAATTAATTTTCTTATCCCCCTATTTGTCTTATGTATTTATGCAATATCTGGTGATTTGAAATTTTTTATGTTACCATGTGTATTTTCTTTATGTTTCGATTATTTCAAACCTCTATTTTTTTGTGTGGGTACTATTATTTATCTTTAGAAACCTGATGGGTGAAATTGGGTTTTCTTTGTGGCTTTATTATTTGAATTAGTATTAATTTTATGATGATGGTCATTTATTGAAAGCATGTATTGTTGATTTGTTAGTTCTCGGTTTAGAATTGTCTAAATACATGCAGTTTTAACGCAGGATGGTTGATAATTGTTCCGGTATTAATTTTGTGAGAGAACAATGCTTGGATTTGATTTTATCTGCTAATGTTGCGGGAAATGGTTTTTGCAGCTTGTTAAATTTGAAGGTTGTTCATTTGTTTTCCTGTAAATGGGTGCTCCTAAGCAGAAATGGACACCTGAAGAAGAGGCGGCGTTAAAAGCTGGAGTCATCAAACATGGTGCCGGAAAATGGAGGACGATATTGAAAGATCCGGAATTTAGTAGTGTCTTATATCTGCGTTCCAATGTAGATCTTAAGGTTTGTTACTTTTGCTTCTCATGTAAAATGAATCGATCTATAGCCTCCTTTTTTAAATCATGTATTGATGAATGGTATCTATAGTCTGTGTTGCTTTGACTGCTCATTGTTCCTGAAGTATGAGGGTCCGAACACTCGTACTTCCTGGCACGTTAAATAGTGATATAACTTCTAAGGGTCCCCTAATTGCATAGGAAAACTTAGAAAAAATAACTATACCCATCTTATATACATATTTAATTATTTATATATGGCATTCATACCGGAGTTCGAGTAACATAGGCATGGTTTTGTTCTAGCCAATTCATTTTATTTTTCTGTGTAGGATAAATGGAGAAATATGAGTGTGATGGCCAATGGATGGGGTTCTCGGGACAAAGCTAGATTAGCAGTGAAAAGGACATCTAGTTTTCCTAGACAAGAGGAAAGTGCTATGGGGCTCGCTGCTGCTCCAAGTGACGAAGAAATGGCTGATGTTAATCCCATCACAGCTCCCAACACTTCATTGCATATTTCTACTTCTACAAAGAGATCCATTGTCAGGTTAGTTAGACATCATTCTTGTTTTTGTTTGATGTATTTGCATCTTGTATCATTTCTCTTTTGATGTAATTCTTTTCACTGTTGTAGGTTAGATAACCTCATTATGGAAGCAATTACAAGCTTGAAGGAGCCTGGTGGTTCAAACAAGACGAATATTGCTGCTCATATAGAGGTATGGTTTATGTGCAGTTTTCTTGGTTTATATAATTCAAATAAGACAAGTATAGCAGTTGAGTTCTGTAATAAACAGAGAAAAGAGGAGCATATCGGATTTAGAGAGGTGAGAACCTTAATATGCCACATGATGGGTTGATATCCACCTGTCGAATTTCTTCTTTAACTGGCATCAATGTCTTTTTCCAGCAATCACAAAGAAGATAGGAAAGTTATCTGAGGAAAGACTGGTGTCAAATAAATGTTTCATAATACAGTTTAAATTTTAAGTCGACTGAAATGGAATAAGAGAGTCATCACTTTTTTCAGTTTTCTGTATTCAATTCTTTGTTTAGGCCATTGCTAGTCTAATTTACTTTCTCAAATAAAGAACCCTGTCGGTTCTGCATGACACGATAAATTTGATGATAGTTAACATGTCAAAATAATAATTTCATCATTTTAATCTGCTTTTTTTGGACTTAAAATGATATGATGTTCCATCCATATTTTTGTGATGACTGCACTCACCATCTTTAGCACATATGTTTTATGTCGGTTGTTTTCCTGATGGTTTTAGCATTCATATTATTTCTGGGAATATGTGTTCACTTAGAGTTTCTTCGTCTAACTTACTGATTTTTGTTCATCTATTTAATCTATTTTATATCGGTTCACTTTGTTGTTGTAATTTACCTTTTTTTTTTTTCTTTTTCTGTAGGAGCAATATTGGGCACCTCCTGACTTTAAGAGGCTCTTGTCAGCAAAGTTAAAGTATTTAACAGCTTGTGGTAGACTGATTAAGGTAATTTATATGCTGCATGGAAACATATTTGATGCTACTTCATTGCAAGTCATGAAGTTTGTTGCCCGAGAAATTAGTAGATATCTTGTTTCATGAAATACACTCATTTGCATGTATTTTTTTGCTTGTGGTGTGTGTTTCGCTATATTTTTTGAAGATGCTGTAAGTTTCATACGTGATTAAAGGGGTTGTATTTGATCTTAATTTAAGGGGCACTACGAGTCTGTGTGTTTTATGTCATTAAAAATTTCTGGAACCAGTGGAAGTGATTTTTGTGAAGAAAGGTATTGCAGTGAATAGGCTGGTTGTCTGTGCAATGCAGAATTGTTTGCAGTGTTTCTACACGCGCGTGTATGTGTGTGAAAATCTGATCTTAAGGATCACTGTGCGTCTGTGTCTATGCATCACTAAAAACTTCTGGAAAAAGTTAAAAGTAATTATTGTGAACTAAAAAATTACATCATTTAATATACGGTTTTGATTAATTCAATACTATTCCTTGCAGGTGAAACGTAGGTATAGGATTGCACCAGATCTGTCATTTTCAGACAGGAGGAGGAATCATGTCATGCTATTTTCAGAGGCAAGACAAAAGATTTCTCCTCGATTTGATAGGGATGATTTAAAAATTATCACAAAATCTCAGATTGATTTAGAGCTAGCTAGGATGAAGAATATGACACCACAAGAGGCTGCTGCAGCTGCTGCTCGAGCAGTTGCAGAAGCAGAAGCTGCAATAGCTGAAGCTGAAGAAGCAGCAAGAGAGGCAGAGGTTGCTGAAGCTGATGCAGAGGCAGCACAAGCTTTTGCAGAAGCAGCAATGAAAACTCTAAAAGGAAGAACCAATCAGAAAGTGGCAACTTGCCGTTTATTGTCATTATTGATTTTGCGCATAAACATATTCCTATGTAAAAGATTTCAGATGGATGGAATGTCATGATTGAGAGAAATTCAATGCACTTGCATTCCACTCCCACACCCACTAATGTAGAATTGTTTTGCAAAAGGAACCTGTATGCACAGCATATATGGGATTGCTCATTGATGGTCAATCACTTTAAACTTTGTTTATTTTTAGTCATTTAGCTTATGACATCATACAATATTGTTTGTGTAATATGCAGATGGTTCGATGACTAGACAAAATGAGCAATCAGGCGTTTAAATGGCGTTTTTTTGTAGCAGTCATCCATTGATCATCCTTATTGCTGAGTCATTCAGGAGAAGAATGCCAGAATTCTTTCCTTTTGTTTTCTTTTTGAGAATATTTCTGGGATTGCAGTTGATATATTTATTCATTTCGAATACCTCTGCACTCGGGATGCTGGAAAACATAGAAACTAGAGTGTATATAGGGGGATAGGAACTGTTTGTTTCCATCTGAGATTTATCTGTGGTGTAGTTCTGTGTTCCATGCCATTCTCAAATCTCAATAGAAATGAATTCATATTCTGTAGTTTTTATCAGAGATCTTTTGTTTAATGTATTTCACTAGGGCTTTCAAGTTTACACATAATTGTAAAGGTTCACTTGTTCATTATTGTGCTCCCTATAACAGCTCAGCTTTGTGCTTTAGTTATTATTAGGAGTCGTGACTTTTTCAGCCACATCACAGTTGCTTTTATGATGATGTTTCTTGTAGTTCAATTGTTGATTTCTCTTGTCAAGGTGTATAGGTTGAAAATATATTTATGTTTACCGAGTTTATAATGGTTTATTAAAGCTCCCAAAAATAAAATAAAATTCAGTGTCAAGTCAAAGCCAACTCTCAAGCAAATGCCGAAACAAACCATGAGTTGTCTTACTTTTAAAGCTCACTCTATCCCAATGTCAATGTAGCACAGCTTGCAGGATGAATCAACTCAGCTGCAATTTTCTTTGATGTCATGTTTTCAGATGAGGTTTTGTTCTCTGTCACCTTCAAGCTGACTGTAGTTCCCTTTCTCCTTGAAGAGTTGGATATGGTGGTGTTTGCAGTAGAGTTTGCCCTCATGAGCAATGTAGTTTGATGGACTAATGGTGCAACCTCCATGGCTGCACTTGAAGCAGCTTCTGTGGTATGATGTCCCATCAACACTCACCTTCAACATCAATTCATAATAATGATAATAAACATTATTTTTCATATCAATGATGCGCATTCTTTTTCATATATTTTAGGATAAAGTATATCAGATAAACTTAACCTTAAATATAATATCGATCATGATAATAAACTATAACTTGATATATTATTTTAACATTGAAGTTTATTTAAGACTTCGACTGTTAAAATTTATTCAACCATTAATATCCATATGTCCATATCATCAATTTTAATAGTCAAGTGATATAATTGAAGTTTAAACTAAAATTTAGTACAAAGATAATTTCGATTTTTAGTTTAATGATAAAGCTGATACTAAATTTAAAGTTAAGTGATATTCGCATAATTTAACCTATATTTTATGATAAAATTTCTGGGATTTTTACCTTTGGGTACACTGTCCTGCAGCAACCTACACATTTTTCTTTGGTGCCACCGAACAAATTCACCACTTTCTGTGCATTCTATGGCAAGACAATGTTATTGGCTAATTTGGTGGAGAAAAATTAACATATAACATTCCCAGAATTACCTCATTTTCCATGTGTTTCTCAGGTTTGACAATCTTTGGTGTTCCTGTAAAAAAATGAAATTAGAGGTTTGGCAATCTATTTTGATTTATCCTTGGTCACAAAAGAGGACATAAAATCGAACACAAACACTTTGAGAAGACAATACTAAACAGTATCGGAGTTTTGGAATCGGAATCCCTTGAATAAAATGATAGTTAAATAGAAATTTACCTTCAAAACTCTTGTCTAGACTACCAGTTCTCTTGAAGAGTTGATCATAGTGTGGCCTGCAATACAGCACTCCTTCAAAAGAGTTGTAATTGCTGAGCTGCAAAAATCAACAAAAAAAGTTGGAAAATGTAGCAATGCCAACGATATAACTTGATAAACCGAGACTGATTCTAGCAGAAAAGAAAAAGATGTTCAAATCTGAAGATCCGGATTTGAACATCTATGTCTACTTTGTCAAAGAGTTAAAAAAAAAAATACAAATAATACTAGTATATAACCACATCAATATCTTAAAGAAAAGTTGAGCAACAGAAGAAATAGTATGAATGGAAAGTATGTTTACCTTGAGTGTACCCTTGCAATGGTGGCAACGAAAGCAAGCTTTGTGGAATACCCGGCTATCGGCGGTGAGTTTATCGACCAAGTACACCGTCTTGTCGCAGGCATTGCATTTCTGCTGAGTCCCTGCAAATGTTGCCATTGAATTTGAATCTGTTTCTTTGAGCTTTGATTTTGTGCACTGGTACTGGTTTTGGAGTATTTGATATATAGCCTAAGTGTAGGTTTATAGATTGGATTCATACCCCACTTTTGCCATCATTTTTCTCCCTTTCTTAAGCAATTACCCTATCATTCTTTTTCGACATTCTTAGCGAATAATTCAAAATTTTTAATAATTAATAAATTAATTTTAAATTTGAATCGAATCCCTTAATTTTATTCGATATACATACATTAAATTTCGATTTAATCGAATTAAAATGAGTTGAGTCAAATTTTATTCGCTCTTACTATTAACTGCATTGTGTTTATTTCTGCAATTGCAAGCCATTATAGTAGAATTTTATGACAGATCTAAAAATAAAATTAAACTGACTTTATTGCCAGACACAAGATGAGGTTTGTAACATAACTCAAACATCGAATTGGACAAAGACAGTACTGTTCTCCATGTCTTCTGTTACCTTAAAGCTGCTAGTAACTGATAATTTAGTCAAAGGATGGTACACAGTCATCTCATAATCGCCATGGAAGAGGGAAACTTCACACCATCCTCTACTATCACTTCCAATTTGTTTCCTCCCAGATTTCCACTCATTAAGCAGCTTGTCCACTACTTTTCCGATCTGAGTAGCTTTGAATTCCGAATCGGCCAAAGTCATAACATCAAAACCGGAAACTTCCGGACCGCCGAAAATGATGATCCCTTTGACTGCAGGGTGGGAATAAGCCTCCCTTAGTATATCTTCCAAGTATTCTGCCTGTGAGGGACATAAAAAACCAGACAATTAGTGCATGTTATGTGGTCATGTCACATGTGGTCATGTTTGTCTTAATTCCTCATATGAATGTAATACCTGGTTCGGTCCTTTACGGACATCGACTTCCGTAAGCCATATCGGCAACCCCATTGTTCTTAGAATGTCCAAAGCAGACCTCATGTAAACAATGTTTGGTTTTGCAGCACCAAAGTGTCCCTCCAGTCCTATTGCTGCCTTTATGCCTTCGTTACCCGGAAATGAAAGAATTTTCTCAAGTTTCTTCTTGTATTTCAAAGCAGTGGATGCTTGATCTTTGCTGTTTTCGATTGTGTTGTACTCGTTCATGAAAAGGGTCGTATTCGGATCGAGATGGTAAGCCATCGAGTAGAGGACATACGATGCGTTTTTCCCGAGTTTATCTTCGAAGAAATGGAAATGCAGATTTTCATTCATGACATCCCACCCTGTTAATTGCCCTGCATATCTTGAAACAACTGAATTCAACCTTCGAGTTACCGCTTTCTTTAGCTCGACCGGACCAAGGTCATGGACCCATTTAGGTTGCATTATTCGATTGTCCCAGAAAATATTATGACCTCTAACAGAAATCCCGTTTCGTTTGGCGAATTTCATCATCGAATCCGCGACGGTATAGTTCTCGTCGCCTTGTACTTTCTCGGTGCTGTACCATTTCATCTCATTGGTGAAACTGGTAACCTTGAATCTCGAGGCGAACCATTTCCGATAACCTTCGCTTGTGAGGATGTGGTGGTTCATTCCACATCCTAATGGGAAGCCTGATTCAGTTTGGTGTATGGAGATCAAAGCACCATCTACCGCAGTTTTATTGGCATATGTTACTGCAAATGACAACTTCTTCTTCCGGACCTGCATGAATCGAATTCACAAACCGTAATCCTACAAGTCCGCAACGGTGATAAACGTGACATAATCGATCTTTTATCTCCGATTTACCTTGTGAATGCTTTTCTCTTGGTGGGATCTCCATTGTTTCGGTGTGAATGGTTGCAATGAAACACTATCAACCCATATCTCCGCACCTTTTACTCTGCTCTGCATTGATCAAAAGCCAAAAAACGAAACATGAGGTCCGTTTGTTCCGAACAATACTGTTTTCAACACAAATTTCATACCGAAAACAAATCGAAAATAACCCGAAAATAATACCATCAGAAGAATCTCAACAAGGCCTGAGAATTCAGCAACTATGCCACCTTTTAACAGTGACCAGCACCCTTTCTTAGCTATAGTTTCGCCTCCATGGATCAATTTACCATCAGAAGCATTGAACACAACATCAACAGTCACACTCCCACTCCCTCTTCCGATTCGAATCCAAGCTAAACATTCATCACACACGATGCAATCAATCAACTGCAGATTAAGCTATCGTGACACGGCTCGACCGGTTGGGACATTCAAAATAAAGTAACATTTACCTGAAAATGTGTATAAATTTCCTTCCTCAAGCTTAACAGCCTGCAACGAGTATGCTCCATCCTGCAATAAAATAAACTTTGTCCCATTTGTTCCCTGATTGAACTCCATCATCCCTCCACCATATCGAGCTCTCTCGGGAGCCGCCAAGCACTGGTCGATGACACGGTTTTCTGTTCGTAAACGTAAAACAAACATGAAAAATATACATAAAAATCTAATCCATTCTACTTGCCTTCGTTGTTGCAGAATAGTCATATGAGAAAGCATAAACGCCATGTCCTGCAAAACCAGTTGAAAGTAGAGAAATTAGCAGAAAATTAGTTAAAAAATCTGAAAACAATGCATGATTTCTGCTGGTTTTAGATTTTAATATTAAACGGAAGAGAAACCTGAAAACAGGAGAATGCATGAAAGAAGAGAAACGCAGGCATCCGAAAGCTTCATCTTTTTGTTCACAACATAGGCTTCAGTTTCACAAGTCTTATACTACATAAAGCCCATTAATATTTTAATTTTATATAAACTGTAATATTTTTTAATTGGATGTAATAAATAAATAAATATTATTTTTTTTAAAAAAAATTGAAACCATTTTAAATATATTACCATATTTGTTATACATTACCATTTCGGCTTGGACACCTTGTCGAGTTTACCACTTTTGATGAGAAATTATATTATAGGTAAATTTTATCACGTCATTTATAGGACCAACTACTAAAAATGATATATTTTATTATTTTTTCGTGTTATATTTTTTTAAAATGAATCTTCACTCATATTTACTGTTAATTTATTTTAAAAATATTTTTTTAAGTGAAGATTCACTTGAAAAAAATATATAACATAGAAAAATTGATGAGGTAGGTAATTTTTAGTGATTGGTCCCATGGACACGTGGTGAGACTAATCCATAATATAATTTTTCCACTTTTGATACTTCTGATTTGAGACGAAGTTAAAGGGGTAAACAATAACGTTAGTCCTCGTAAAATATAATAAAAGCATTATAGCCCTTTAAGAATTTATATAATTATAAATTAATCCAATGGATAAATTGCAATCCTTATGCCAAATTGGGTCTAAAGATATTTTATGCTCTCAAACATTTTAGAAAAAGTCATTTTAGTCCTTCTTTTATACTTTTTTTACCCTTGAACTCGTTTTATTTTGTTATATAGTATTGCGTTCTAAATCAGCTTGTGGGCCAAAAGCTGGTTTAGAACGTAGAAGCAATACTAAACAGTTAACTTTTAGAGAAAAAACTATATTTGAAAAGTGGTTTTTCGTTCCAAAGGCAAAAACTAAATTTTTTTAGCTTTTGCGATTTGAAAAATGCTTTTATGAGTCAGATTATAATTTTAACCTTTATTTACTATGTTTTATTATAATTTAATTTTTATAAATATATAATTGTATTTAACGTAAATTATTTTTTAATTTAAAATTTATATATATTCATATAAAAATTATATATTTTCTCAAAAACACTTTTCAAAAATAATTTATATATTAGTTATTAATATTTTTATATTTGACCATAATTTAAATTAATATTATTAATATGAAAGAATTTGATTATCATTTAAATATATTTTTTAACTTATAACATCATGTCTAAAATAATCATTTATTTTCTCAAAAGCACTTTTTGACAACAATACTAAACACATATATCTCAAACTAAAAATTTCAAAAAAAACTTTTTCGTTACACTTTTTCATCACACTTTTTAAAAGTAATGCTAAATTGGTCCTCAATCAACTAAAAAAAATATCAGATTTATTAAGTTGGTGTGATCTATTTTGTTTTTTTCCAATTTTCAAAATTCCTTAGCATTTTTAATAATTTAAATATTTTTATATGTTTATGTTTTAAATAATTGATGCAATTGTTAAAAAAATAAATGATGTACCAACAGGGGTTGATCCAAGTGGTAAGCAGCTTGGTTCCGTTTAAACAAGTCTTAGGTTCGAGACGTTGTGTACCCAGAAAATTCCTACTGGGAGACTCACCTATCAAGGCTAGGTGTGTGACGCGGGTTGGTCTGAATTAGTCAGGGCTAGACTTTAAAACAGAAGAGCAATAAAAAAAAAAAGGTAATAACTGATGTCGACTTAACAAATTTATTACTTTTTCCGTCAATTGATTAAATATGGTAGAAAAAAATTCGAAGACCAGAAGAGAAAAAATAATAATGACTAAAATGATTGATTTTAAAAAGTTTGAGTGCATGAATATTATTAATCCTTTTTTGATAAAGTTAAAGAGGTAACCAAAATAAGAAGGTTCACTCATAACAGATCTGATTGAACTACCTAACCACTTGAACATTCGTCAGATCATATCTCAACACACGCATAGTAAACTTTTCATAATTTAAATAATACTCGAACCATTATCGAGTCATCGCATTTTAACCGAGATAATTTTATACAATTTTTTAATTTTAAAGTTTAAAGATTTAGATTATAGTTTAAGATTTATGAAATTAGATTGTAGGATGTAAAATTTTAGATTTATGATTAAAATTTAGAGTTTAAGGTTTAAAATTTAAGTTTTGGGTATTAACGCTAGGGATATATGTTTTAACTATCAACATTGCATGTTTGATCGAGTCGAGTAATTTTTTTTTAAGTTAGTCACGTTTACAAATCTTATTTTATAACCCAAACTTTATTTAAAATTTTCAAGTCGACATAGTCGAATTTATGAAATTTGAGTCAAGTTATTCAAAATTTTAAATCTAATTGTTATATTTATAATGTTATGATAGTAATTTATCAAGTTTAAATCACTCTCTACATTTATATATGATATACATATATTTTTTATATTTTTATATATACAATTTATATACAGGGTAAATATTTAATACATTGTGACTTCCCGAGTGTAAAAAAATACGTAAACTTGTTTATTTTCGAACCAAAACTTAAAATCTAAAATTTTAATCTCAAAACATAAACTATAAATTCTAAATTCTAAACTTAAACTAAAACCCTAATTCCCCAGATAACTTTGTTGGTAAAATTTTATTTACCATCACAAATGTATAGAATAATAATAAATTTATAAAAGAAATTAAAAATTTAGATTCGAACTTCGAAAAACTTACCACATCGCCCAAGGATCACTTCAACCTCCTCCGTATCTTTTCCCCAATTCATAAAACAACCAGCCCAACGCTTAAAATAGTCACTTCTTATCATGGCCAGCTTATCTTGCATGAACTCATTGATTAATGTTGTCTTAAGCAATATTTATAATTGCGTTAATCAAATAATTAGTTCTAAATCCAGTCATTAATTATCCTGACATTAATTAATTAATGATGTTCGTGTCAATATTATCCCTAATAATTTGTCAGTTGAAATGCGTGATATCCTCGATTTCATGCATAAAAAAGTAAACACGTACTTCTAAAACTAGAAACAAAATGTTTGACAGAGACAATTCAGGACATCATTAAATCTCACAAGCAAGGCTTGTAAGAATAAGGAGCTAAGTTGGTAATGGGATGGACACATTATATTGGTCCCTTTATTTGTTGGGTTTTTTTTTATAATAAATTTAAATATTAAAGAATTAGATCTTGATTTCAAACTTTAAATTAAAATACTTAATAGGTATTTGTATTTTTAAAATTAAATAATTTGATTTTAAATTTTGTTAAATATGAGAAAATAATGGATATTTCTGTTATCAAATTTCAAGGTTTAATCTTAGACGAACGATGAAAACTATTAAACGAAGTACGATAAGAGTAGAAGAATTTTTTGATGAAACAATAAAATGCACAAAAATTAAAAAGAATACGAACTGTAAAAATATTTTATTGGTCTGAAAGTGACATTAAGAGACGAAAATTAAAAGAGTGAATAGGATTGTGTATATCAACCTATACATTATTGTAGCTAACACGTTAATATTCTGCCTAGTGAATGTTCACAAAAATGAAACTCGTACAAACGGTAGAATATATGATTTAATTCAATGTAAATAAAATAAAATTATCGGAATTTGACTGTCGTGAATATCTTTTAAAAGAGAATGATATTTTTAAGAATACGTATAAAAATTTAAAGATTAATTTAAAATAATAATTAGAGAACATGTAATGTAATTAACTCAAGAAAAAATTTATTTAAAAAGAGATGATAGATAAAATAGAGAAGAAAAGAGGAAACAATAAATATTTAATTAAGCCAATTCGGATACTGGCTCTTGGTTTGGTTTGCTGGTTTGTTGTGCTTGGCTCAAGAATTCTAACGCCAAGACCCAAGTTCGAGAGCCGGTAAGCTAAATTCTTAACAGCCAGAAGAACCACACGCTTTGCTTTAGAAAAAAAATATGAGGTGTTCTAAAATACCTTTTTTTTATTTCAGTTTTTTATTCTAAAAAATACGAGGTATTCCGACTTATATATTTGATTTTTAAAAAATATGATTACTTTTAAAGATTTAATACATATAATTTTAAGTTATTTAAACATAATAATCATTTTTGAAATCTTTTCAAATTAATCCAAAATATTTTTCAATTATTATATCAAAATTAATATTTCAACAGATTTTTAAATTACATGACCCAATTGAAAAGAAATTGAACTTACAATAACCAAATTGAAAAGGAGATTAAAATTATAGGGACCAATTCTTAAACCTCTCAATTTGGATTCAATATTAAACGGTGTATATTCACATAAAGGTGTACATTTGAAAATTTCCGGTTTAACCCCTATAGTTTTAATTGTTTTCATTTTAGTTAAAAAAACTAGCATAAGTCACCGGTAGTACCGGGCGACGACTTCCACAGTCGGTATCAATCGTTCAATTTAAAAAATACGATTAATACTGTGTATTTCGTAAATATGTAAATACGATAAAAGTATTTATACAATTAACGTGCAGCTGGAAACACCGGCTCTTGTTCCGGCTTGTTGGCTTCGTTGTGCTTAATTCATGGTGCACGATCGGCATGTCCTTGGTTCGAGTGCTGGTGAGAGAGAAGACGAGAGCAAAGAAAAGGAAGCATAACAAAAGTAAGAGGTATTCTGAAATACCTCTTCTTTTTGAATTTTCCTCCATATATTTTCCCCATTTTTTCGCTTATTTTGGCGCTCTAATTCCCAAAAGGATCTTCCATCGGAGACTGCTCTCGCTTCTCCGGCAAGCCATGGAAGACAGCGAAAGTGCGACCGAGAATCAGCGGTCATGGCAATCTTACTTCTTCTCTTTTCTTAAAGCTCCGATCTATAGTCAAATCGCTTCTCGCTTTCTTTCGTGTTCCATTTCTATCCTCCAGGTATTATTCAATTTGAATTTTCCATTGAATTTATTAACTCATCCGAATTTTTCTTTCATAAACGGATAGTATTTGAGAATCTGATGACTGTTAGTTGAAAGGAATGGTTGGTTATATATTTGAAATAGGCCATGCTGGTTCAGGTTCTTTCGTCTTTCGGAAACTTAAACTTGATGTCTTGTTGTTATACATTAATTTTTCCAGTTCTTTAATTTAATAAAAGTTGTGCAATTATGCTGAAAACATGATTAAGGAATTAAATTACTGACCAATAATTTGGTCATTATATAAAGCGGTAAGATTATTCGTGAGAGAAGGGGAAAAAAAGCGGCAGCGGCAGCTTAAACAGAATGACGACGTATCGATCGGTGTTTGACGCAGCGGAGCTTAGGGCGCGCAATTTAACGATGCGGGAATCAACACTAAATTCATCGCTTCCATTTGGAAGTAATATGTTCATTTTCCCTCTCATCTTTCTCCACAGTTTATTTTATCTACAGATATTTAAATTTATGATTTATTGAAGGTATGTGTTACAAAACCCTGGATGCAACCTTGACGAAATTCTCGATTTGCCTTCCTCCGCTCCAAGTTCAAGCACCTCACTTCCACCGTTCACTCCGTTTTCCACTCCACGGACGGCGTCACCAACAAGCTCCTTATCAGACTCCAGGTAGAACGAAACTTGAATTATCAATTTAGCAATTTTAAAAATATATTTTATTTTTGGTGACACTGTTTTATTGTTGGTAGAATGGAGCTTTTGTAGAGGCAGTGATTATGAAATATGATACACGTTTAGGTAAATATGGAGGGGAACCTCGTCTTGGTGGTCCTAGGTAGTGTATTTTAGTTTTATCAGTTCATAAGCTCTAATAAGTTGCAATGCTATTCTTAACCTCCCTTTCCTGAGTTTTTGAGTTTAACCAAGTGACTTGTGAAGCAGGTTGTAAATTTAATACCATTTAATCCGATTGGTAGCTCATTTCAATTCAGAACCAGCATCGAGCAGAGAGTATCAGAATTCCAAAAAAATCTTAGGGGTACTTATAACATCAGGACAACAATTCGAAGCAAATGGGCCAGGATATAAGTGGTGCATGTGGTCAGTTGGTTGTGAATTTACCTGATAAGAGAACTTGTGAAAATACAAGTCTCATAACTGACATCGAAGATCTCCGCATTTGATGTGTCTCACCCTTTAAGGTGAAAATTCAAAACTAATAACGGTTGAGATTTTGATTTCAAGTTTGCAACTATTTAACAAGCGATGTTTTATCTGTAGTCAGGTATTGTTCTTGGATTCTTTCTCCCCAAAATTTCACTGCATCGACATTTAACTTGTGGTGAATTGTAGTTTTATTAACCCCTACTGAAGGCAAGTGTATCGATCTGATCCACGATTTTGAAGTAACCATATCAGAATGGTGCTACTGCAAGGGGTTAATTATCTTGGCGGCATAAAAAAGGTTTGAATATATTTCATTTGGCTTATCATAAGTTCAAGTGTAGAAGTTTAGATCTAGAATTTTGTGTTGTTTTTGAGTGAATGTAGCTAGGAAACCTTTGTTCTATATTTTATTTTTAGTTTTTAATTAAACTGGTAACATTTAGATTAGTAGCATCCTATAGATAATAGCAATAGGATTATTTGTGTCAGACTTCTTTCAGTTATATAAAAGTATCTTATTACAGAACAATGTCACCTTGTTAAAAACTTGGAATTATGGTGGATATATGTTTTCTCGGCACATGCATTGCCACACTTGAGGGTAGTACTCGTTCTCTTCCAGCTCTGCCGCTTGAATTGATACTACGATCGGCATACATGGCTCGCATTGCTTGCACTTTGAATGACATGAAGCTGGAAGTGATCCAGGTCTTCTAATTCCAGCAATCATCCCCAGACTTTCCTGCAGAGTATATTGAATAAAGCATTGGAAGAACGTTGTATGTCAATGGTTTTATAATACTAGAAAAACAGGAAACTACTATGAATGTGACCCTGGGATGTACTGACCGGAGAAGGTGACGGTGAGCCGGCCAGTTCGCGAGAGTGAACCAAGACGGGAAAACTAAGACCCGTGAGCAAGAGGGTGATGGTGATAATGGTAGTAATTTGCTTTATTTCTTCCATGTTCCTGGAGAAAACCAAAGGAGATCAGTTCATGTATAACATGATGGCAATTTTTGTATGTATATAAAAGTTTTGAGGATCTGGAGTTGTTGAAATGGTTAGTGTAAGATGAAGAAATGGTCTAAACTAAACTGCAACTATCATCATCAATGAGCTTTGGAGAGCATAAGCCATGTGCTTCCACTTCCAGATTACTTCAACATAGATATCCTATCCTTTGAACTGTTCTTAACGGATGATATTCATTATAGGAGACTCGGCTTTAACCATAATGTATGTAAGATATGGTGCATTATCAAAGGGTATTGAATTTTGACTCGAATTGGTTTTATAGGAAAATTTATATCATGGGTCAGTTCCACCACGTGTTTATGGGACCAACCACTAAAAACTATTCACCTCATTAATTTTTTTATGTCATATTTTTTCCCCAAGTGAATCTTCACTTAAAAAATTAAAAAATAATGAGGTGGACGGTTTTTATTAGTTGGTCCCATGGATAACGTGGTGGAACTGACCCATGATATAATTTCTCGTTTTATAGGGTTATTTTTTACCCAAAAAATCAGATTCAGATCAGATTTGGGGGAACGAGAAAAAATAATACATATGTGGGGATTCCTTGTTTTAGTGAGCTTGAACAATGCATACGATAATAGAATTGTCTTTATAATAAATCTTGCGCCATCTAATTTTAATTAATCGATTAATAAACAAATGTCAATAATTATATAAAAAATAACTTATTTTTATTTGTAAATACATACAATTTCAGAAATAAAACAAACAAATACCATCATCGACGGTAAATGATAAATAGTATCAACATTAATATAAAAATGAATATATAAACGAAGATACAGTAAAAAAATCGATTTTATAATAACTTAAATGTGATTCGGTTATTGTAAGTATTGTTCAAAATAATAGAATTGAACGAGGATCTAAAACAGAGATATATAGCAAAATAATCGAATAAAATTAAATTGAAGAAATAACGATAGATATATTACAAAAACATAAAAAAAAAATGTTACAAAATATATTAATGATAAAAAGAATTTTAAGATCCATTCTAATGAAATAGTAAAAAAATATTTATATTATCTTATTTTATATAAATTTATTATTAAACAAAATTCTTTAATAAAAAAAAGTGTCTGAACCTATCGAATTACCCAATGGAAGGGATTGTAGCCCTCCGGCATTGATTTTTTTACCTTTATTTTTAAAAAAAAAATAAAAATAATTATGAAATTATCTTTCACTTTTAAAAATATATAGTTTACTCTCTTACCTTTAAATTTTTTTCTTTCTCATATTTGAACAATACAATCTGTACAATATATATATTTAAAAATTTAAAAATAAATAAAAAAATATTACTATTATATAATTACATCACAATTTAAAAATAATTCGGTTTATTTATCGTCCAAAACTAAATCGAATCCTCATAACTCCATTTTCTAAGGATCCACGTGAAAAAATGCCCATCACTCATCATCCAAAACACAGGGGACCATGGAAATTTATTACGTAGAATAAATTCACGCAAAGAAAGAATCAGAATTTAAAATTAAAAAATATAAATATTTAAAGTAAAAAATAAATTTATAAATATATTTTTTTAAATTAAGTAAAAAATACAAAAAAATAAGGTGAAAGTACAACCGTCCTTCCCTACCTGCGTAAAAATCCTCTATTTTTTTATCATGTTTCCATTTATGTCTCCTGTTGAAAATTTTTTAAAAATTAAATTTTAAACCCTAACTCTTATTTTTTATATTCTAAACTCTACACTCTAAAAAATACAATATACCCCTGATTCACTAAACCCTAACCTTAAACCCTAAATCTTAAACCCTATAATTTAAAGTGGAGGTACGAACGAAGGTATTAATAGAGGCTAGGGGTGATAATTTAAACAAGCATATTTGGGCTCGGCTCGAGGCTCGCCGAGCTCGGAATTTTAGACTCAAGCTCGGTTCGAAAATAATATTATTGGGCTCGGCTCGGGCTCAAAGCTCGTCAGGCTCGGCTCAGTTTGACTCGAAATGAACAATTTTCTATATTATTGTATTTTATTATTTATTTATTTATTTGTAGTTTATTTATATTTTTATAAATTTGTTTTAGTTAATAATATTTAATTTATTTAATTTAATTTATTTTTAGTGGATTTATTCTCAATTATTCTATTTTTTTTTTTTGCTAAACAAATTATTTTAATGTATATATATAATTATTCCGAGCTTGTTCATGAATTTTTCTAGCTGAGTTTTGAGTAAGATCAGTTCGGTTCGTTTAGAACTCGAATCGAACCTGAACCTAAATCAAACTTATTCGAACTGAGCTTTGACCGAACAAAACTCGAATAGCCCGCGAACCGGATAGACTCATTATCACCCAGAGGCGGAACATAGGGACCACGTAAATTTCCGACACTGCACGTGAAAAAAATGCTCATCTCTCATCATATAAACATAGAGACCAGGGAAATTTATTACTATGTAGAACAGATACACGTGAAAAAAATAAAAAAGTAAAGTACATAAAATAATTATTGAATTTTGTTTAAAATTTTCAATTTTAAAAGTTATAAAATAATATAATTACTATTTTTATTTTATTATATAACAGTAATTTTGTCGTTAATTGCACTAAACTACTAATACTTAAGGGATTATGTATCATATTAAATTTATGAGTAATTTTTTTGGTCCCTCAATTGAATCAAAGGAAAAAAAAATACTAAAAATAAAATATTAATTAGACACACAAAAAATATTATTTATTAATTTAATTCGATGCATTATCCCTTAAACAACAATTAAATATAACTAATAACAAAATTATCGTTTTTAACAAAAGAAAAGGTTAAATTGACATCATATAACTTTTAAAAATTAATTATTAAATTAATTCTGTTAAAAAATTAAGTGATCATTGTGTAATTTACAAAAGTTACAAACACTTTACAGAGATTTGTTGAAAACTATGATTTATATTAGGGAAAATTATATATTTAGTACCCAATTATGCCTGTATTATTACAAACTGTATTATTACCCAATTAATTATCAATTTTGTTTTGGTATTAAATCATTAAAAATTAATAAAAATAGTGATATAACTTGGGTTAATAATAGTTTTAGTCCAAAAACTTATATGATCTATCAATTTAATCAAAAACTATATCAATTTAAACTGTAAATTCTTCATTTTTTTCTTCTAGTCGAATGTCATTTGTAATTTTACCCTTAAAATTAAGATGATATTTTAAATTGATGACATTTAGATTAAATTGATCAAAATTTTGAATTTAAATTATAATGACATCAAACCACATCATTATTTTATTATTTTTTAACAATAAAATATCAAAATAATATAAAAAATATAATAAATATCATTTTAATAAAAATATTAATTAAAATATCAAAATAATAATACAGATACTAATCATATAGTTTTACCTTTACAGTACTTGCTTTTTTATCTATCACTTTCCTTTTCCTTTTTATGATAATTTGCTTGTATTATTATTATTATTATTATTATTATTTGAATAAAAAATAATAAAAAATAATTAAATATTCGGTACATTTTATTTTATTTGCATAAAGATGTCAGTGAATGCAACCAAACAGCACACGTCCCAAAAAATTTATTGGACTTGTAACTTTATTTTAAAAAGTAAAATTTATTTATTTCATATAACATAATCGAGAAGGATTAAAACTTTAATAAAATAATTTGAAAAAAAAAACATCTTTAATATTAGTTATCGTAAATTATATCACATTCAAATAAATTTTAAATTTAATATCAAGTATACTTCAAAATTATAAATCAATATTTTTTTATATCGAGTCGGATAATAATATTCTCAAGATTCGTTACTGATTAAAGACATAAAATTAGAAGTTAAATGAATAAATGTAGGGTGTGTATTTGATTGAGTGAAGTAAAAAAATTATATAAAATATATTTATCAAGTCGACGAGTCATATTCTATCCTTCAAATTTTATTTAATTTTTTAAAAAAAATTAATTAAAAAAATATAAAATTTTAATCGAATCGAATACGAGTGAGTAAATAAATAAACCCTTCCCCTTATGTTACGTTTCCCTTTCCCTTAGCTCTATCTG
Source organism: Abelmoschus esculentus (assembly GCA_035048815.1). Taxonomy (NCBI): domain Eukaryota; kingdom Viridiplantae; phylum Streptophyta; class Magnoliopsida; order Malvales; family Malvaceae; genus Abelmoschus; species Abelmoschus esculentus. The sequence goes on along the minus strand of JAUCBN010000031.1, from coordinate 731,699 downwards.
TTCCATTTTTCATCCATGGCTTCTTCTTTCATTCTGTGTAAGCCTTTCCTCGAATCAACTAATCCCCAGCCCCAGCCCCAGGTGTCTCTTTCCTCGTATGTTCAAAGACTCTCCTTTTCATCTCTTAACACTGCAATCAAAACAAGAACACACCACAAGTTGAGTAAGTTTTCTTATTTAAGATTCAAGGGTCGAGTTAGGCTATGTTCTTCGAAGGGTTTTAAATTTGGTTATATTTCGTATTTTTTGTTTTTATTTATTCGTTATGGGCAAGGACAAAACTAAGATTTTAACTTTAAAAAGTAAGAGACAGATACTCCATAATTTACTTAAAAAGTGAGGGGAGAGATTAGTAATTACAGATAGGTAAGTATATACCAAAATTTTTTAAGGGTTTCAAACTTAAAACTTGTTTAAACGATATTAAGTTGTTTGTCATATATATCAATTTTTGTTAGTACTTTTGTTCTTTCTATGATTATAGATAAGACGAGACAGATCGTAAGATATTTGAGTCTAATTTAATCAATATTTAATTAGATTAGACTTGAGTTCGAGTTTGTAACGAGTTGAGACATGTTATTTGATACCCAACTCGAAAAGTTCGTAAACTATTCAAAATATTATGGTTATTATTATTATTATTATTATAAATGAGACAAGATAGATCGCGAGTTATTTAAGTTTAATTTGATCAAAACTTGGTCAACACTTATTCAATTTAACTTAACTTGAGTTTTTAATGAGTTGAATCGATCTCAGAAATACTTAAGCTCGACTCGAATAAAACAAACTTATACTCAATTTCAGTTCTTAACGAACCGAACCAAACATAACAATACTTAAACTCAATTTGGCTCGACTCATTTACGTCTCTAGTTCTTTCTTTAGATGTTGTTACCGAAGAAAGTTGTTTATTAATTGATATGTGTGAATTGGAAGCAAATATTTTTCCCTTTTTATTCTCAGGTTGAGTTCTATTATGCAATATTATCATTATTTATTTATTGTAAAAATATTTTTTAATATTAATAATAAGTTGGTTTGGTGGTAATATTTTGAATTCTGACTTATAAATGTATTAAATTAAGTTAAAAATTATAATTCTTAATAACACTTAATTTAGATTAATCGATGAATAATTTTTCTAAAAAAAGAAAGGTAAGTTAAAGCTTCTAACTCTGGTGAAGTGTATTTCCTAGCAGAGATACAGGCATCTGGTAGCACATTTGGAAATTATTTCCGTGTTACAACTTTCGGAGAATCTCATGGAGGAGGTCTGGGTTGTATAGTTGATGGATGTCCTCCTAGGATTCCTCTATCGGAAGCTGATTTGCAAGTTGATCTTGACCGGAGGTACAACATTTTGAACCGAGCTTGAATAAATAATTTTTTTGGTTCGAACTTGAAAAATTATTTATATTCATTTATTTAACTTGATAAACGATCATGAATTGTTTGCCGAACATTCTCTTTATTCAAAGTAGTATGTACCCTCGTGCTAGCACAGTGTTGTTCATCTTTACTGCACATTTCTTATCTCTTTTGATGGAAATTCCTTGGTTCTTTTTTGTAGGAGGATAGGTCAAACCCGAACTACTACCCCAAGGACAGAGGCGGATACATGCCGAATATATTCCGGAGTTTCCGAAGGTTCAATCGTTTCTCTCCGCGGTCTTCCGAATTTCGACCATAACGGTACTACCATTATTGTTACTAATTCATGACAACTGCAGGAGTGACTATTGGAACACCAATCCATGTACTTGTACCAAATACAGATGAGAAAGGAGATGTGAGTGTTTTATGTTTTCGAGTCGAAATCAAGGTCGAACAATCCCTTGGTAGTTCTTATGGGAGACACCATTTTCTTACAGGATTACAAGGAAATGTCGATAGCTTACAGGCCGTCCCATGCCGATTTCACTTACGACTCGAAATACGGTGTCCGGGAGGTGCAGGTAAATACCTTTTAGTACCAAGTACCAACCCAAGTTTTTTTTTTTTTTTTAAATAGATGCAGATTTGTTTGGACAGAGTTGTATGTGAATTTGGACTTGTAATTGAAGGGAGGTGGCAGATCATCAGCAAGGGAAACCATAGGAAGAGTTATCCCTGGTGCCATTGCTAAGAAAATTCTAAAGCAGTTCTCTGGAACCGAGGTATGTTTCAAGCCTTAGATTGTGTTCAACGATGCTTCTCTAACAGGCGTCGGAGCGCTGAACGGAGAAGCAATGTCGAACAGCACCGCACACTGAACAGGTGTTTCTAAATTTCTGACAACGTTTGTCTTGTCTTTCAGGTTCTTGCCTATGTCTCACAAGTTCATCAGGTTGTGCTTCCGGATGGCTCAGTCGACCATGACACTGTGACTCTTGACCAGGTTCTTGCTTGTTCTGAAGCCTGCGTTTGTCTTCTATGACCAATTTGTTTCAGCCATGGTCTAACCATTTTCAATTACATTATTGTCAGATTGAGAGCAGCATTATAAGGTGTCCGAATCCTCAATACGCCGAGAAAATGATGGTTGCTATCGATGCTGTGCGGACAAGAGGAGATTCTATCGGCGGTGTTGTCACATGCATAGTGAGGAATGCCCCACGTGTACGTAATCTGTTTGTAGTTTAGACTTTAAAATTTAAGATTAAAAATCGAAATGACTACGTTGTTGTATGTCAGGGGCTTGGTTCACCCGTTTTTGATAAGCTCGAGGCCGAGCTTGCTAAGGCTTTAATGTCCATACCTGCAATCAAGGGCTTCGGAATCGGTAGCGGATTTGCAGGTACATTTCTGACCGGTAGCGAACATAACGATGAGTTCTTTACCGATGAACATGGAAGAATAAGGACACGAACAAATCGCTCCGGCGGAATACAAGTACTTGTTTTATTTTCAAAGTCTTGTTTCAACATTTCATTTTCCTTTTAAATATCTATATTTAGCATCAATATTCGACACATATTCGAACTATGATATTAACAAGTTGGCTTTCAGGGTGGAATATCCAATGGGGAAATTATAAATATGAGAGTAGCTTTGAAGCCAACAGCTACTATTGCTGTAAGTTTGATCTTTTTCCTTGTCTTCTTACTTGTTTGCTAAAATTGTTTGTATATACATATATATATATATTTTTCTGTAGAAGAAGCAACGTACGGTTACTCAAGACAAGAAAGAGATAGAACTATCAGCTCGGGTTCGTCATAATCCTTGCGTTGTTCCTCGAGGTATTTCTTCCGTTTGAGTTGAATTAATCAATTCATCATAATAAATAGTGTTCGATATCAACCATCAGTTTCAAACCATATTTCCTCGTAGTTAAGATTTTAATGTTTGTGTTTGATTCGAGTGATACAGCGGTACCTGTAGTTGAAGCCATGGTAGCTCTGGTGCTGGTTGACCAATTGATGGCACAACATGCTCAATGTAACCTTTTCCCCATGAATCCTTAGTTACAAGAACCGTTGAGCTTGAATTTCTCGGATCCCGAACTGGCAATTATATAGCCATAATGACTTTAGCCCCAAATCTAGTTATCTTAAATAAATGCATTTTGCTTTAGACCTAAGAGTTTATTGTCATTTCTGCTTTGCCCTACTATGTTGTTTATGTGTATCATATGTTTGTAATAATATGTGTGGATTGAGGACGGAACTGTGTAGGGAGTGGGAGGGACTGTTGTCAAAATTTCTGGTATAATTGCATTTTTAATCCCTTTTAATTTAAATGTTAATTAAATATGGTTTTTGCCCCTCCTAATTTTTAAATTTAAAGGTTTAATAGACTTTTAACCCTCCAAATATTAAATCTTAACTCCGTCCCTGACTCTAACATGTTTTAATTAGTCATAATTGGTTGACAAATCTCGTGGAAATCCCCAAACCACACAACTGACTCATATTATATTTTTGTGTTCAGCAGAAAGTATGATTATATAAATACAAATCGTACATAACTCATATTATATTGTATATATTCTGCCTAAACAAATACATATTTTTCTTCCAGATATGCAGCAGTGGCAAGTAGGATTTATAAACAAAATTATGAGAGGAGTTGCAATTTGATTTATTATTTAATAAAATAATGCTAAATTTTGGCAAATTGGCTTCACAGTGAATCTCATGCAGTCAGATTTTGACATACCATCACAAGCCAACTTTCCCCCTTCTTTACAACACCCCATTGGCCACTGTTCTGTTCATGATTTCACAACAATGGAAAAAGACCCCATATCTTCTCCATTTGCTTTATTTTGGGAATTAAAATCATGAAATTCTAATAATAAAACCTGTTGAGTTTATCTCTAGGGTAGACCTTAAAAGGATGGAGATCCATAAAGATAAATTAGGATGCAAGTAAAGAATAAAGAGAGTCCACATTTGAAATAAAAGAGGGTGACAACAACAACAACAAACAAGGAAGCTGAGTGTCAGCTTTGGCGTGCATTACTGAGCTAGACGTTGAGTGTGATAATGGCACCCCCTCTCTCCCCAAAACAAAAGGGAAACACACCAAGCAACACCAAAGCTAAAGCTTTTTTGGGTTGGGTTGATAGGGAAAGTCATAGAATTGCAATTTGCCAGTACATTTGGTCCCAAAAAACTAATTAAACAGGCTATTTTAACTGAGTGGTACTTTAAAGTTCATTCCTTTTAGTTTCTGGTTACTATGGGTTTTGTGTAATTTCCCTTTACTTCCCTTGGGTCTCTTTATAAACTGACTCAAATACTCCTGCATGGTTCCTGTCATGTGTGAGTGATCATTCATTACTGTTCAAACCCTTTATTCTGTTGCAGTGGTGGTGTAAAATTTCTTGGTAAGTTTTGTGTTTTCCATTTGAGTCCTTTCCATAGGCTTTGCTTGTTACATTGCTACAATGGTCTTGGATTTTGTTGGGGTTTACACGGAGAGTGGCTTTTGGGGTTTGTTTATACTCTTCTGGGGTTCTAAAAGACTGAAAGTTGTATAAAAATCTGATCTTTTTTAAAATATTGGATCTCCATGAATATATTCTGGTTGATTCCTCAGATTTTAACTTTGTGGGTGGTATTTTTATTGATCTTTTCTTGCATTTATTCCCATGCTTTTTTTAAAAAATAATAAAGGTAGATGCTTGTTGTCTACCGTTGTGGTGGTTTCTTCAACTGATACCAAGATGCTGTTTTCCTATTGCAGGATTCCCAGATTTCAACTAGAAAAAAATTGAAACTTTATATTGATTAATGATTAGTATATTTCAGATTTGTGCCTGTGGGAATTGTTTAGTGTAAAGAGTCTGTCTTCTATGTCCCCCTAAGTTGACTCGGTGCCACCGGACTCGGTGGGGTTTGCCATCTACAAAGGAAACAACTGCTTCAAATGGCTGTAGTTCCATTTAAGAGAACCCCTTTTTTTCTCAAATTATTACTTAAAAATCCCATCTTGCCTATTATCTATTTGTTAAATTGTTAAAAATCTCATCTTGAATCACAGAAAGCTGGTTGAACTCAGAAACTCGGTCCCCACATTTGGGGTATATTCCCTTACTATTTCTGGCAACTTTTTCTCGGTTTGGTGTTATGTGTTTTTCACTGCATATTATATGAGTTGCTGATTGTCTGGTATCGTTTTTGAGGTTTCAGTGTGAAGGAAGGAAATCATTTGGTTTGGCAATATGAAGTTTATGAAGCTCGGATCGAAGCCCGATACGTTCCAAAGCGATGGGGACAATGTGAGGTGAGATTTCTTGGAGCCTTGCTGAATGAACCAGAAGAACAATGTCTCCTATGTGTTGCTTGATGCATTTTCTCTTCCATAAGAGCATTCAATGATAATACCTTTCTGCAAAATTTTGATTGTGCATAGCCTATACATTATTTGTTGTTAAATAAATCCAGTAATTGTCACTTTATAGCCTATGATGCATCACGGCATTATGAAAATCACGAGGATTAATTCCGGTGCTTAATGCGAATTTAACTCACTTTTTATTAAATAGATAGATATACCATAGACAAGACTTTGGTATAGGTTGCTGGTTTTGATAAAATCTAACTATAGTGCCTTTGCAGTACGATACTGATGTTGTGTACTGTGTAGAGAAATTCTAAGCGTATCGGATGGTTTTACTCTTACTTACCTTTGTTCAGGTATGTGGCGAGTGAGCTAGCGACTGATTTTGCAGTCATCGTAGGGGATGTCAAGTTTCATCTGCACAAGGTATGCTTTTTCTTCTAGTTTGGGTTAAGTTTTTATGTGTTCAAGCATTCGTTGCATTATTCCTTAGATCGGTTAAGCAAGCGAGCTTGAATCTGCTCTGCCCGTTTTTTGTCTTAAAAGTTCATTTTAGTTTTAACTAATGGATGAACATATATGCAGTTTCCTCTTCTTTCGAAAAGTGCCCACTTACAAATTCTGGTTGCAAGCGGTGTTGAAGAAAATTGTGATGAGGTTCAGATTTCTGACATTCCCGGCGGTCCGGTTGCGTTTGAGATATGTGCCAAATTCTGTTATGGCATGACCATCAACCTCAATGCTTACAACGTTGTTGCCACTCGATGCGCTGCTGAGTACTTGGGAATGTATGAGACCATCGAAAAAGGGAACCTAATTTACAAGATTGATATTTTTCTCAACTCCAGCATCTTCCACAGCTGGAAGGATTCGATCGTTGTTCTTCAGACTACAAAATCTATGTTACCATTATCCGAGGAATTGAATGTGGCCAGTCGTTGCATCGATGCTATAGCTACAAACGCTTGCATCAATGTTTCCAAGGTTGATTGGTCCTACACTTATAACCGGAGGAAGTTACCCGAGGAAAATGTTCATGATCCAAACTTTAATGGTGTCAAAAGTCGACTGGTGCCAAAGGACTGGTGGGTCGAGGATCTGTGTGAACTTGAAATCGATCTATTTAAGCGTGTTATAATGAGTATTAAAACCAAAGGAATACTGTCCCATGAGGTGATTGGAGAAGCTTTGAAAGCTTATTCTCACAGAAGGTTGCAAGGTTTTAGTAAAGGTGTGATCCACTCCGAAGATGTCGGAAAGTATCGGTCGACGGTTGATACAATGGTCTGGTTGTTGCCTGCAGAAAAAGGAAGTGTGTCTTGCAGTTTCTTGCTGAAGCTGTTGAAAGCGGCTATCATCTTTGACTCGGGAAACATGGCTAAGGAACAGCTGATGAGACGAATAGGACAACAACTAGAGGAAGCTTCTGTGAATGATCTTTTGATAAGAGCAGCAGAAGGGGAAGATGTAATGTATGATGTCGATACGGTGCAGAAAATAGTGAAAGAGTTTCTAATGCAAGATCAGACTGTCGGATTCGAATCAGAAGAATACGAGGTTCAGGAAATACGAAGACCTGGAATCTTAACAGATGCATCCAAGCTGATTGTGGCAAAGCTGATAGATGCATACCTAGCTGAAATCGCAAAGGATCCCAACTTACCATTGTCCAAGTTTGTAGATCTTGCTGAAATGGTGTCTTACATATCTCGGCCTTCTCATGACAGGCTATATCGAGCCATCGACATGTATCTTAAGGTGATTATCTTACCGAAACTCCTATATTTTTGATGAATAGCAATTCGGTAATTGGTTATATATAAACCTCAATGCAGGTGCACCCGTGGATCGGCAAGAGCGATAGAAAAACAATATGCCAGTTAATGGACTGCAAGAAACTATCAGCTGATGCATGTAAGCATGCTGTGCAAAACGAAAGACTCCCATTGCGTGTAGCCATTCAAGTTCTCTTCTTTGAGCAAACTCGTGCTGCTACCGCATCATCGGGCAGTAGCACCCCTGACTTACCCAAAGCCCTGAAGTATCCAAATAATGGACCTCGTGTGAGCTCAAGATCATCAGCAACCGATCCAGAGGAAGAGTGGGATGCAGTGTCTGCATCCGAGGAGCTCAAGGCTCTGAAAGCTGAACTAGCTGCCTTAAGGTTGAGCAATGGGGTAGGAGTAAGTGCGAAAAATGGCAGAGATTGTAGAAACAACATCGACCAGGCCACCATTAGTAAAATGAAAGGTTTAATGAAGTCAAAGAGGATGTTTCCAAAGATATGGTCAGGCAAAGCATCCCACGGTGGTTCGGATCTGTCGGAAAGCCATGGTTCCGCCAATCCTGAAGAAGCTAAGTCAACACCATCCAGAAACAGGAGGTATTCAGTTTCATAGGGTAACATATAGCAGCTAATCCAAGCTTTTTGGTGTGTGTTTTACATCTCAAAATTGACAATGGTAAATTCAAAACTAGCTTTATGTTATTTAGCAAAACGAACCATATATAATTTTGTCTGAAAATGTCTAATATATCAGTAAAGTCTGGTATTGTCCTCTTTAGATATCGTTACGCCGAAGATCGACACATTATCATAGTTTTGTTCATCTACTCTGTAAAAGAATGTAGGGAGCTGATGGATGGTGAAAATTCATGGTGTGTATATGGACTTATGCCACACATTGTTTACTTTTTTTTAATATATTAATATAATTATATGTTAGTATTTATTTATTTTTTTATTTTTTTAACAAGATACATATTTTACACCCGAGTGTCATTATAATAATATAAAACTTTAGTAATAAATTGATTGTGATTAAGAATAAATTTATTATAAATGTTAAAATTTTGTGATAATTTTTGGCACAATATTGTTAATATAAGTAATTGTGATGTATATTTATCTGATCACTGTAATAGTAATAATTGTGACGGTTATATCTTTTATAAATAAATTCTCATTAAAAATCTATAATTGTGATACAATTTATTATCACTAAAACTTTAACACATGATAGTGACGATATTAAGGTAATCACTATTATTTAATATTTGTACATAAAACTTTTGAGTTTTGTGTATTTTTTATTAAGATTAATATTAAAAAATATAAAATTATCATAAAATTTTAAAAAAAAATCTTTATATATATATATATATATAGTTAAGGAGACATGATTAAACTGTGATGCGGCAAAAAAGTTTAGCCGAAGGTTACAATGTCGGAGCTTATCCAATTAAACAAAAAGCTAGCAGTAAAATTCTGCTAGTCCGTCCTCGTACTATACAGAAATTAAAATTTTAATCTATTTATTTTACTTTGATCAATTTTAATCACTTTTTTAATTTCTAAATCTCAATTATGAACTAAAATATTACATGGATAATGAACATGAAATAATCAAATTGTAAAACATACAAGGACTAATAAAAGAATTTGACCAAAACTAGCCAAAGTTTCTATCCAGTTTGTACCTTTGCATGTACCGTTAATCTCGAAGGTGTTTGATTTTGATAAGGACATTAAAGAAAACCAGTCAAAATTGTTCTCACCTGCGTTTATTACAATGGACATGGCCTAATTTTAATCCTCAAATTTGGTAAAAGTAATTTAAGGTCCTTGAATTATAACACGAATTGAATTTTAGTCCTTCTATTTTTAAAAAGAGAAAATGTCATTATAAGCTAGAAAAACGAGTAAAATAATCATTTTTGTAACAGATACTAAATTAACACCAAAGAAATCTTATTTAAATCATTTGAATATTCAATTTGAAATATCTTTATTTAGACCTACCCAATAAAATAAATAGTTCGAGTTAAAACAACTAAAAAACAATGTGAAAAATAAAAGTCAAAAAATGTGAATAAATTCTTGTTCCTGGAGAGGGTATAAACTAAAATCCGACCCTAAATTTGTTTTGCCCAAACCCACCTCCCAAACCTCATTTGTCCTTCGGTTCCATGGAAGGGGCACTTTGTAATAAAAGAACATATTGGTGTGCTGTGAAGGAAAACCACCAACGTTGAAAACGTCACTTATGGTTCCAAATAAGTCCAACCCCTCCCCCACTAACTCACTCATCTTAATCATCAATTAACCGCACAAGTTTCGATTATATTTACAGTTGAATCGAATTAAATTCTTACATAAAAAATAACCCTTTCAATACTCTCTTTCGGTCCACAAGACTCAAATTAAAAATCTTACATAATAAAAACTTTTTATCGTTCATTTCAACGGACGATAATTTTTAAATTTTTTAACAATTATTTTATTATCATGTATGAAAAAGACAATAAAGAGTTGAACCAATGATAATGGATTAGAATCCCATTCTTTGTCCAACAAAAATATATAAATAATACATGTTTGGTTTGATCTTGGTGTGTGACATATTTTGTTGTCTGAATTTATAATGTTTTTGTTGTGGACCAAAACCAAAACGGGAGGAGGGGGGAATCGGATAAAGATGCCACCATGGTGTAGGAGGTTGGTGACTAAAACTTCGATGTGGGTGTCGGACCCCACAGGCAACAGCCTCGTCATCCTCGTCCTGACCACATCACACTCGCCTTATGTTTTTTCCTCCTAGTTTCCACACTTTGTAAGTACAGACCATTCTAGCTTATTTTAACCTCTTTATCCTTGGTAACCTTATCTCAAGCCAATTTAGTATAATAGGATGTATGGGTTAATAATCTTTAGAGCATACGGTTAAAAATTCTCGAATATCATTATTTTTCGTTTAAGTTGTATATTAAATATTTATTATGAGTTTACTCCTTCCTGTAATAATTATTCAAAAATTTGAAAAATTAACAATATTAATTAATTCAGTTTGATTTTAGGTGATTTAATAATTTTTAAAAATTAAAATTTTAAAAATTATTTCCTATGTCTCATTTAAGGTATCCAGTATTAACTTTTTAAAGTCAAAATTTTAAAATTTTAACTATAGTTATTTTAAATATTTTAATTTATTAAATTTTATAAAATATATATTTTTAAACTACTTGATTAGAGATTTCTAGTATAATTTTTTATATTTTTATGAATAATAAATTTAAAATTATAATAAATTAAAATAAAAAAAATAATAAAAAATGGACTGGAACAAAGTTTAATACATTAAACTACGAATCTAACGACACAGAATCCAACGATTACTCCAGCTTGTCTCGTACCTCTCCCCCAATCTTTCCCCTCCGCGGAGACCCGGAGCCGCCTCTCTCACGGTCTCGCCCATTTCTTTGGAACCCAAACCCCCCAGTCCCCACCAAAACTACACCATCATTAGTCCCCCAAATTGGTGATTCTCAAATTATATTCAAACAGGGACCAGGTTTAAAATGTCTAAAGATAACAGGGACTAAGGGATATTAAAACCATGAATTTATCAGACACAGTCCACTCTCTTTCTCTATATAGGACCCTGGTTCACCAGACACTTTGTCTATCGGCTTCAATCATTACTTTCCCACCAATCAGAAAAAACCCATTGATATTCTTACTTCTTCTTCTTATATGTTGAAAGGTTTCTCAAAATGAGTTGCAATGGCTGCAGAGTTCTACGAAAAGGGTGCAGTGAAAATTGCATGCTTAGACAAAGCTTGCAATGTATAGATAACCCTCAAGCACAAGCACATGCCACCGTCTTCGTCGCCAAGTTCTTTGGACGCGCCGGACTTATGTCCTTCCTCTCCTCCGTCGCCGCTCATCAAAGACCTGGTAATTCCATTTATGATATGTTTTTTAAGTACTCGAGACAATGAAAAAAAAGCATTGCCTATCTTTTTGGGGTTTTCTTTTAATATTGTTTCTGGATTTGCAGCTTTGTTCCAATCGCTTTTGTTTGAAGCAGTGGGACGGGCGGTGAATCCCGTGAGTGGAGCCGTGGGTTTGCTTTGGACGGGGAATTGGAACGTTTGTCTGTCGGCGGTGCAAACCGTGCTCCGAGGCGGCACGTTGCAACCTCTTCCTGAATTCAGCGGCGGGGTTCCGGGGTCGTCGGACCTTGAGGATGTTGCAGAAACGCTTGGCGGTGGCTCTCAGGTGAGAGTGGAAGATTTTGTAAAAATGAAAGGTTTTGAGGACGTTGTTAAAGGTAAAGCGACTGATCTTGATCTCTGCTTGATGATCAGCAACGATATAGCGGTGAAGAGAATGAGAGAATCTACATCGTCGGAAGAGTCCGAAACGACAACGTTGGGAAGTAGTTCAAATGATGTCGGCGGCGAAAAGAAGCTTTTGAGACTGTTTATTTGAGAACAATTTCCACTTTTTTTCTGTTTCATTTTTTGTTATAATTACTCAATGATATATGGTCTTTGTTTCTTTTTTTCTGCATGATGAAGTTCCATCCATTTTCTAGAGTTTCGAATTTCCCTTGTGAAAAAGAAATAAAAAGTGTATGGTCTTGCTTCATAAATAATGGTTCAGTAGGTTTATTTTGTTGGACAATCTAAGAGGAAGATGAAAAAGATGAGTTAAAAGGATAGGTCAAAAAACAGAGTAGCCGGCAATGGCAGCGGAGGGCAGCCCCATGTTAGTGGTGGGGGCAGCGATTTCGATCGCGGTTCATATCGTATTCGGATCTGGTTCATATTATGAAGTTGGATGAATTTGGAGAAACATGGAAATGGACACTCTTTATGATTGAACAAGCATCAACAAGATCATACATAGATGATTAATCAAAGCAGGCCAAGAAATACAATGGCAATGTGGTTATCAGCCCCACTTGCATATACATATACATACACATACAATGCTTTCTTTATCTTCAGACAAAAAATTACATGTGATAATAGAACACAACTGGATGCAAAAAGCTTGCTAAAATGTGAAGACAAACCTCAGATATATTCAATACGCTGTGTTATTGCCCAGTGTCACCTCCACCCATCGGTAAAACATGAGCTTGGGTGGTAATGTTCGTTAGCATTTAGGGTGAGTAGTCGAACAAAGATCAGTTCTACACACGTGTTGTCAGGCAGCCGGTGGTGGGTACACGATTTAGTTGTAGGATATGCGACTTCAAGCTACAGTCGTTAACCTAATCGAAAATGACAGTCCTTAAACAACAAGTCACATGAGTAGATGAAGCACAGGATGGCTTGGAACATAAAACAAAACGCCAAGTATACCTGAATGGCAGCTAACATGGATAAATGATCTTTACATTGTTCGAGCAAAAGCCTTTCGTTTGCAGCCACACTCACAAGTTCATTAACCAAAGAACTTATTTCCATCACCTGCAAATAATTAGCCCCGGAAAGTGTCGAATACTTCTTTTCTTTCTCTTTGGTAACACAAATGTTACAAGATTTTATAACAAAGATTACCTCTGATGATAGTGAGCATATTGAGGATGCCATTCCGTGCATCACGTCGACTGCTGAACTGACAGCGTCCTTCAGATTCTGGATATCTACCTATTAAGAGAAAAAAACAATGAAAGGGAAGAAAAACAAGAGCAACATTTTAAACAAAATGATATTTGTGAGCTAAATCGTTAATAGACTGTATGTCGAAAATCAGGGGAAACAAGAAAAGAAGAAACCTACTATTGCTTTTCCAACTATCGGAAGACGAAGAGTACTAGCCTTTAAAGCTTCAGTTGCTCCTAGCAAAGAGCTGGTGTGGTCTCCGTCGAGGACAGCCCATGCTTCTAAATGAGATATCTACACCCGTATCAATCATAACACATTTTCGTCACGAAGAATAGAAAATTCATGCTTAACGAGGCATCTGTAATTTAGAACAGCATTCTAAAACGCATGCAGTTAGAAGTAACGAAAGGAATCATCGAGGAGTCAAATTTATCCATATTGATTAGGACCAGTAACCTCTCGGGTAGAAAGTGAATGGTGACTGCATCTAAAGCATGTTTCTAGGATAAAAGTATGAACAGATTGGTAGACTGAAGCAGTTGTTTATGGAAATATTTACAAGGATTCAATTAAATACTTTACAAATACTTAGTTTCGAATCTTACATGTCCCTTCAGGATGGAAGTCAGTTTCAACTTTTGCCTTAGTAATAGCAACTTGATTCTCTTGAGAGTGACAGAATACTGCAATTCTGATGTTGTTACCCATGCATTCCACAGATCTTTCTGCTACAAAAGGAACATTTGTCATGAAAATGCCGGACATATCAGAGAGCATCATATTAAGCCTGAACTCACAAACTTGCTTTAGTTCCTTTCGTATTTCGAATTGACCATCGCCTCAACCTATTGATAACCGTAAACCTAGACATTCGTGTTCTTCATATATAGCAAAACACTGCCACTCAACTATCCACGACAGTGATTCTCATTACCATAAGAGTACATAAATTTACCGAATACCAATATAACAGAAACAAATTCTATGATGTCAAATTGGACATGATTAAAATTATGCTCTCTAGAAGGATACCATTATGCAAGAACTAGGCTGACACTTGCGCTACAGGTAAGCTTTATCATAATCTAGATGGGTTCGGCTTGTTTGACAACCTATTATGTTGAAGTAAATCTAAACATTTACCAAATATCACAGATCAAGACCATTGAACATCTTGAACAACGAGATGTATAAGGAGGATAACCATACCTCAGCATGGTATTCCTGCGCCATGAAAACAGTCTCTGCCCTTGCATTTGCAAATCTCCATTGCAAGTAATGGTTATAAAGAAGCCTCAATGTGTGTGCATCAACAATTCGATCCTCCCATACCTTTCCTCTACGAATATCAACGGAAAAGCTAAGAATCGAAGGGGTATTAACAGAATCACTAATCATCTGACCACCAACTGCATTTCTCACCCGAGCAGGACTTAGCCCCCTCAACGCAGAGGAGGCCGAAGATGTCCAAAGCTTACTAGGAGAAGCAGCCCTTGTGCCTCCCCTATTAGGAGAAGCCATTGTCCTCGGAGAAGACATTGCACCAATTCTAGGCCCAGGGTTAATAGACAAAGGTGAACCTGAATCCTGCAACCTCCTTAACCGGCTATTCGTTTCCTGCCAAAACCTCGCAGACGCAAGCATACTACGGGAACCACTCCTCCCTTTGGAAATCCCATTTCCTCCACATTCCAGCATTCCAGAATTAGTGCTCCCAGACGACACACTATCCGTATCAGATGCAGTAAGATCACAAGAGGCCTCATTTACACAATTGGCATCAAAAGATATCCTCCCACTACTCTCATCAAGCATCAATGACTGCTGCAATGACTTAACCATCACTGCACCAGACCCACCAAGCAAATTCCTATCACCAAAATAATCCAAACTCCTAGACAACGGATTCGAACCTGAATTCCCTTGCCGGGTTCTCGCAGGCCAGCGGTGCTGATCCAGGGGTTTCGAGTTCTCCCCATGATCCCTCACCGGAGTAGCTCGACGCCTCTCGGGAGTTGCTTTCCTAGTCAAAGTAGAACCGACTTGGGACTTCGCCTTACTAATCGGAAGCGGAAAGGCCTCACCTTGAAACGAAACCGATAAACTCCTCGTTGAAGCGATTAACATCTTGCTAGCAGCTGACAATTCCGTGGAATCAGCACTGTTCCCTTTCGACGCTTGACCTCCAGGCCGCCTCCGGTCCACGGATTGAGAACGTTTTGGGAGCGGAGAAGGAAACGCCGCTGACGTTTGGTTCCCCGCCTCCGCCACCGTAGTATTAGTGGAACGAGAAATAAGAGGTGCAGGGAATCCCGCCGGCATCTTGGTTGCCGCTGTTGAAGAAGGCGACGGAGATGGAGACAAATACCGCGAAGGAACCTGCCTACCTCTGGGTTTCTTTTTAAGAGGAGACACTTTAATTGTAGTCGAACTTGGATTTCCTCCATGACTGGTACTTGATTCAGTGAGCTCAGAAGGAGTTTGAGGACGAGAAAATGCAGCCACCACACCCATCATCTGAGACTGCAAAGGAATCAACTTTCTCTTCTACATTTCCTTGAAATAAAATTTCAGCAAATTACTAAGAACAACTCATCTTCTTTCATGGCTGACAACATGAAAACAAACAAGAATTTAGATGATTTTGGTTACAATAGAGAAGAACCCATGGAGGGTTTCGAAATGATTATGCATTTAACTTCAACAACAGTGCAAACACACCCACAAAGCTTTTAGCTTTATCTGGGTTTTCAGACACTGAAGAAAACAGTAGGTGAGGTGAGGGATTTGGTAAAAGAGAGAGGAAGGAAGAGATTCAGCAGGGATTTTTCGTGTTAGAATTTTTTTTATGAATCTTTGGGAAGACGTTAAGTTAATTAACTAAAAGCCTAATAAGTGAACACATTCATGGTATAAAATCATAGAGAAATCCATTGAGAAAATGACAATAATTAAATAAACTTGTGTTTTCTTTCTCTTAATTAACCGATAATCATTGATTAAGCCTTATCATTTAAGTTATTTGTTCTGAATTTATTCTAATTTAAGTTTGGATATAATGATTATCTTTTATATAATTATTTATAATAATATTTTTTTCATCGATATATATTTACATATCGATAAAGTTTAGATAAAAAATAATTATAAATATCGAGGTTTAAATTTTAATACACGAAATCTTTCTTAAAAATATAATTATTTTTATAAATCATTTGAATTAAATTACAGATTTAAATAGTATAAATTTATGTTATAATAACTATTAATTTTTATAAAATTATACTTAATTTACATAAGTAAGAGAGATTACCCTTAAAGCAAAGGGGCTAACCTCCATGAAAAGAGCTTCTAAGCAGCAAAGAGGTTGATGATGTCAAATGGGAAAAAATGCAATAAATTTCTCAAATTTAATATATATTTAGAAAATATAAGACAAAAGAATGTGTTGTGATTATTGCAAGCAAAGCTAAAACCCATTTGTTAACTAGTTTAATATAAGATGCAATGTCTCTTTTTCATATAATCTCAATCACTATTGTTTTTTACTTCCAACTCTTTTTTTTATTTTTTTTTAAAATTTCTCGATTTTTGATAGTCATATAGATCTGATTATATCAAATAATAAAGTAGGATAAAATCTTTATACGATGACAAAACTCTTTAAATATTATTTTTATTTAAATTTTGAATTCAAAACTTTATTTGTATGTTCGATATATTTAAATATTGATATAAAAATATGAACTTTGTATACAAAAGTTGAATAATAACTGATGGCATATGCATGTATAATATAAAGGTAGGCACAAGCTCATTTCGAACGTTTAAAGTTCGTACATTTATCTTTAATTTTTTAAAGTTTTATGAGTTCAGCAGGGATTTTTTGCGTACCCAACGTCTCGAATCTGAGACTTGCTTAAACGGAACCAAACTGTTTATTACTTGGACCAACCCCTATTGGTGATTATATCTTATAATTTTAATATTACCCTAAGAAATTATATTTAAAAGGTGTTGTGTCGCATATTTGATCGTTCTACACTTCTAATCATTCCAACATCACCCCAACAAAAATGCTTAATCCATATGAAAAGTAATTTATATATATAAGGTGTTATGTTTCATATGTCTAAAACAAATACAAACCTTTCCTTTGATTCTGCATTTGGTTGCAAGGCTTACATCAAATCACTTGTATATAACATTCTTTTTAATCACCAAGGCCCCACACCACACTTTATTTGAAAATTAAATGTACGGTTAATATTATAATAATATAATGTTATAAAAAAATTTGAGATAATCGAATTGATGAGTTATATTTTATAACTCAACTTTTAAAAAAAATTCAAGTCGGATTTTGAAATTTGAATCAATTTGTTTGAGTTTCTATTCAAATTTAATTATAAATATTTATAATGTTATATACTAATTGATTCTAGTTTAAACGGATTTCTATAACTATATACAGTGTATATATATATTTTTCATAGACGTATATATCATGCGAAGTTGAGAGACTCGATTCGAGCTTCAAAATGAACAATAAATTACTAAAAAATTAAGTTATCTGAGTCTAATTTTATACATTAAACTTTATTAAAAAATAATCGAATTTATAAAATTAGTATTCAATATGAGAGATTTTCGCTTATAACCATTGAAGAACACGAAAGTGAGGGTGCAACTAGAGAGAACCCTCAAAAAGTCAAGGCATAATAGAGTATAGGGGTTATGGATTAGACACATTGTTAAACTAATTAACAGACAATTAGAATTAAGAGGCTGTTAAGTGTTAAGAACCCCATCAATCAGCTGACTTTTGTCTGCAATTTAATCAACAGATTACTGTCGCCATTGTTGTTGTGAAGCTATGGTTATGACATGACCCATGAAATGATGCTAGAAAACTAGAAGTTGAATTTTATTTAATTTTAGTGAAATAATAATTTTGTTCGAGATTGATTATATCAAAAGCTTTACGAAGATTAACAACGATTATATCAAAATCTTGTATTAAATAAAGTTAAAAGTTTAAAACTTTGCCGCCATGTGACTTAGTCCACACTCAATGAAACAAGTAGTTTAAAAATGGAAAAGCACCCCACTAAGCTTTGTTATACTTTGTTTTATTAGGGGAATTGTTGAGGTACTGTTATCATCAGTTGGCCAACTTTCCAAGTGATTACATACTTGAAATGAAATGAGAATGATTTGTTGTTGCTTTCCAACTTTCCAGCAAGAACAATGGCTGGTTCCGCAAGGACTAAAGGATGTTTCTTTCCTATTTTCTTTAATTTAAACCTTTCTTGGGATCTAAGATTCAAAAGGGGTTTCTTAAGAAATGTGAGGTTTCACCATGTGATTTTCCATCCCATTTTTTAATCTTCAGAATGGTCCACATGACATCTAAAGAACGATAACACATACAGACAGGACATGAGTTGGGAAACAACTAGACTTGGTGGCTGGCATGGTTCCTATTCCCATCTGACCACTGGTGATTGGCTCGGTGGTTTTCTTTTTCCTGTTTTTGGATTTTCTCTTTGCTTTACCTGTTTTCCCCTGTTCATGTTCTGATTATTTTGGTTAAGTTTTCTACTCCTACAATTCAAACTATGAAAACCAAACCTCGTCTGCCATTGCATATCATAAGAGAAAACTTCGAGAACCAGTAAGTTGACAGCTCAGCCCTCGCAAGACTAATTCCAGGATTAAAAACATGGCCTGGTAGTTCATTTTCCAGGCCAGATAGAGCTCAAGGTTTAAGGCTAATAAACCAAAAACCCTACTGAGCATTTCTTGTTCTAGAGAAGAAATGATGAAAACATCAATGATTTAAACTCAAATCAATGGCACAAAGCATCAGAACATCTTACATAAGATACTATAGTATTTTTCTCCCAATATCAAAATCAAAGTTAAGAAGATTCTAATGCATCGAAAGGGTAGCAATAATCGAAGAACGTGGGATCAAATGTGATCACAAGGCATCAGAACTATATACTATCTGTGATTTTAAATGAATAACCTGAAATCCAACTCCACTTGAAGAATATGCACAATAAACAAAAGTACTGAATCAAAAACATTGTGATTACTTCATTGATGGACAACAAAATATTCTTAGTTCAACAATCACTAAAGGTTCATACTTCGTAGTTCATACTAAACCAAAAAGACATTTTTCTTGAAGTTCTTCAAAATCCAAAAAACATACTACAAAGAAGGATAATTCCATAGATTCCTTCACACTTTACATCATATATAACCCTTCAGCGGTACTGCAAAGAAGACATACACAAGGGGTTAAGGAACTGTTTAAACAATCGATTAAGACAAGGGGTTAAAATAGCACCAACTATCAGAAGCATACCTTGATGAATCCAATTTCCTTGGCATTGCTACGGAAGCACTGTCTGCAACACATGAGACCGTACTTCCTGATGATGGCGTGAGGGTTTCCACAAACACGGCTATCAAAACAAAACAAAATCCTAAGTCCTTACACCGTAAAACGCAGAACAAAACTAATGAAACCAAGACAGAACAAGTTCTAAAAAAAATATTCATATGAGCATCAAATTAAGCAAATACCCTTTCACTAAAAGGCTATATCGTTGGATTATGAACTGGGAAATCAATAACCCGAAATTTTATCCGTTCGTTTGAGTTATAATATGCCAAAATAGAGCATCTTGCAGAAGACTAAGTACTAATTGATGAGGAATTCAAAGAGTGAGGGAAGAAGCAAATACCAGGCGCGAGAGCCGGGGCCGTATGTTTTAGGGTGAGAATTCCAGACATTAGAGTGACCCATTGCTGATTTTACGCAAATGCTCTGAGAAGGAGAAAGGGGACTGAAGTAAAAACCTAGATTTCACGGTAGAAATCGGATAGTACGAGAATGAAGGTATATATATGCGGAGCTTAAAACCCTAATTTCTGAATTAATAGAGTAAAAGCCTATTTAGGACCAAATTAATATGACTCATGGCCCAACTATTTTTTATAATATTATCAATAAAATAATAATTATATTTTGATAATCCATATAATTTAATAGAGATCCCATCTTGTATTTGTTCACGGGTACAAATCGTTTATTCTTAATTACGTTTTTATTAGTATTTTATTTTAATTTAGTGGATTTAAAATCTAAAAAAAAAATGTAAATAAAAGATAAAGTGACTATAAAAATAGATTTAGATAAAAATTTACAGTCAGATACAATAATAAAAAAATAGAATGAAGTGAATCTCAAATCAAGGAAGTATGTTGTGAGTTTTCATCTTCTTAATCCATGAATCAAAAGACGTTTTCGAGTTCCGAAACCCGACGAATCCATGCTCTTTGCTCTTATTCATACTATCCAACATTGACTTCCCGGAAAGCACCGAGTCGACAAACTGCCATGCTCCGGTGTTGTTCAATTTCGTCGGTAAAAGACCGTTGTCTCTCACGATCACGTCCCACACCGGACCCTTGTCTTTCATCATCTCAACCAAGCTCAGCTTCTCATCTGTTTCTTGGAATCCATAATGTTCAATACCAAATTGGTTAGCCAACACTTTCCATAAGTCCTTCCACTTGAACACATCCCCATTGCTGCAGTTAAAGGCTTCGTTTTTTGCGTGTCGGTTCATCGTTGCCCATATCTGATGTTCAGCGATCAAATCGGCATCGGATGCGTCCCAATACCCTTCCCACGCTTGTCGGGTCCCCGGAAATCTCAATGGCTTGCCTTCATGCTTACATATAGCTGCATAGACGCATAAGCTATGAACAATATTCATGGAACTAAATGGGGAGAACCCGAAAATCAGACCTGGCCTATGAACTGACCATGTCAATCCAACCTTTCCCTTAACCTCTTCGAACAGAACATCCTCAAGTGTGTAACAAAAGTTCAATGACTCGAGTCTAGGAAGATCCTCGCGAAAAGGAGGATCATGGGGCTGAACCTGAACCCTGCCGAACGAATCAGATGGACCGGTGTAATGTTGCCGGCTGGTTTGCAAGCATATATGTTTCAACTTCGGGGCATTCGGGATTACGGCATTCAGCACGTTGCGTAACATAGTGCCATTGACAATGCAGGTTTCGGCTTCACTCGATTTATCAGCCCATGCCACATAAAAAACGTGCGTGACATCATTGAGTTTCGATAATCTATCTCGTGTTTCTTCTTCATCTAAGATGTCACATTGTATGTAATCAACAAGTAAATGATCAGTCCAAGCAGGACAAGGACGACGAGCAACACCATAGACCTTCCACGGTCCACCCGGAGTATCGGACAATGGAAGAATCTCGGCAAGGCTGTTGCCGACAGTGCCCGTGACGCCAATTACGAGCGCGACACTCTTGTATCTCGATGGTTTGTCGTGCTCCTCCATTTTTTTCTGCAATTTGAAAATAAAAGGGTTCATTCATTGAAACAAAGGCAACAAATTTGATCATAAGATCGAAAAGAAAAACAACAAGAAGAAATTGATTGAACTTTTACCTTGGCAGCACCAATGGCTCCTGCCCACCACCAACTCATTGTATTGTCTTAGCTTTAGATGTTCTTCTGTTGTGTAAGAAAGCTGATATCTGGTGTCTGCTTTGGTAAACAGACGTGTGAGATTTATATACAACACAACCGATCTTATCCACTTGCTTATCCGACAGATAAAAACAGATAGAGTTGAACTCGGAGTTGTTGTCTATCTGTAATACTATGATTTCAAAATCTCTAATTAGCTAATTAAACACGGAGACAACACATAGTTTTGGTGTTAATAAATGTATTAGTGGTGGGATTTTTTAATTCAGGAGGAAAATCAGATATGGGGTATTCACTATTCATGAATGGATCATTCTTTCCATAATTGGTCCTTATCCAGCTTGGAACCACGTGGAAAACTCAGAAACGTCCTTATCTACTAACTAATCCTTCTAATCTTGTGTAATATAGGAGAAATTATATCATAGGTAAGTCCCACCACGTGTCCATAAGATCAACCACTAAAATTTATTCATATTATTTTTTCATGTCATATATTTTTTTAAATTGAATCTTCACTTGAAAAAAAAAATATTTTTAAAATGAATTGACAATAAATATTTTTAAAAACAATTTTTTCTGGTGAAGATTCACTTTAAAAAATATATGACATGAAAAAAATATGATATGAGTAGTTTTTAATGGTTAGTCTCATGGATGACGTGGTGAGACTTACCCATAATTCTCGGTAATATAGAATATTGGGTTGGCGCAGTTTAGTCCACTGGTTTGTCCAGTTGGAATCATTGACCTGGCTGCATATTCCTTGAGGGTGCTCAGGGCCAGTACATGAGAACTGGAATGAAATCATGGAAGTGACCAAATTGTTTAACTTTAAAATTGATAGGGATCTAAGAAATAATTAAACCAAAAATTGGAGAGTAAGGTTTAATTTGTATAATTTCAAAATTAACAAGGATTTAGAAAATAGTTAAACAATAAGCTTACAGCCATCGGCTATGAAATTGTATGTATTCTGGTTTGTTTTACAGCCATGCTTAATCATGAATTAGGGAACATCAATGGCCTCCTCGAACATGGAATCAGCTGCTTAACTTGCAACAAAGGTATTATAAGCGATGACATCTGGACAAGATCTCATTTGTCTTGGAAACCATCTGCCTTCTGCCATAAACTGAGACCATGGCATTTAGAGTAGTTATGTCGGGTGGAAATCCTTTCTCCCCTCAATTCCAAGAAAGCACGTTCCATGTCCACAAGAAGGTCACATTTACCATTAACCAAAACAAGAGTCTTTAGGAAATAGGAGCACAGCATCAGGTTCAATGATACCAGAGTATATCTCTTCTGCAAGGGCAGGCATCCGATCTACCTGCTTCCCGTTGGCATAAACATGAAGCCAAGAACAATAAGTTAGCTCATTGGGTTTACAACGACCATCTTTCGTTTCAGACAGTATTTTCCCAGCCTGATACCAAAGACCTACCGGCTACACCCGTGCCAATGCAGCTAAAACAGCATTATATGTAGAAAGGTCCGGGGTAACTCCAGCTTCCAGCATTCTCTTATAAATAGCCATGGCTTGATCAAAAGAACCACAACGACTGTATGCACTGATTAATGTTTTGAATGTGTCCCTTTCAGGTGCAAACCCTTCCCTCTTCATCTCCTTGAAGATTCCCGACACTTTTGAATCCATTCTATTTTGCCTAAACACTGCCAGTAGTGTATTCTAAGTAACAATATCCCCGGTGCAACACTGCATGCCTTGATCTCATCGGAAATCTTCATCATCTTAGTAAATTTTCCACGGTTGTCATGCATCTTAATTAGAGCATTGAAAGTACAAATATTTGGCTTGCAACCAGCACTTTTCATCTCCTCAAAAATCGCCATTGCGGACTCATCTTTTCCAAACATCAGCCGATTTCATTTTATCGAAAACCAAAGCCGCTTCCTCATGCAAAGATCCTCGGCGACAGCAACTTATAAGCATCGGGAGCAACTCCATCACTCTTCATCTCATCAAAGAGCCATGACCTTACTCCAAGGCATGCCCATTTCACCATGCACATTCAAAATCACATTATAAGTAATCAAAGTAGGCTTATAGCCCTCTTCTTCCTTTTCTTGAAAACCACCATTGCTTCCCTATACCTCCCGCTGCCGGCATGCACGGTTATCAAAGATGCTTGCAGAGTACATACTTTTTTAGGTTTAAGTCTCAAGAGTACCCAAGAGTCGAGACAAACCAAAAATAATAGAGGATATTTTAGCAGAGAAAGGAAGATTAGATTCTTATAAAATAACATCCGTTAATATATTCTTATTCTTTTACAATAAGTATGTGTTATAGGAAAAATTATATTATGTGTGAGTCCTACCACGTGTCCATGGACCAACCATTAAAAACTACCCACCTCATTAATTTTTTCATGTCATTTTTTTCTTAAATCTTCACTTGAAAAATTAAAAATGTTATAAGAAAAGTTATATCATGGGTCAGTCCCACCACGTGTCCATGGGACCACCACTAAAAACTACTTACCTCATTAATTTTTTCATGTCATATTTTTTTCTTGAATCTTCACTTGAAAAATTAAAAATTAATGAGGTGAGTAGTTTTTAGTGATTGGTCCATGGATAACGTGATGAGACTAACTCATAATATAATTTATTGTATTATAAACATAATAATTTGAACCTATATCTCCTACATAAATATTATCCGTTTTTTCACTAAAACACGTGTTAAATTCAATTTTCATATGATTTTATTAACTATAAAAATTTACATGTGTCCACCCCGTCTTAGATATATTTTGGCATAATAGCATCATGAAAAGTTGCTTGAAAAAGAAGAGTACGCATAGCCTACTTGGTAGGCTAGATCAAGAAAGCATAGCCTACTAGGAACTGATTTCGAAGTTCAATCAGATGGCTAATGAAAAATCCCAGGATCTTAGATTTAATAACATGCTTGAACTTAGAAAGACACTAATAATATTTGCATAAAACAGTTTCTACATATTACGAAATCCAGAAACAGAAGGCACAAAGGAACTGTTTTCTTCAGTAAGTTCAAAAAGATAGGCTCCATAAACTGCTCATTTCCAATTTTGCAAACTGACTTGCTCCCTCTCTTTGTCTAGGATCCATCAGAGAAAGTGGGGATTAATCAACCTGGCAATTTCAAGAAATTCAACTCGATCTTTGTCTGCGAATATCTTCTTCAGCTTTTCATCACAGATTATAACCCTCTTGTTATCGGGGTCCTAGAGAAATTGCAAGAAAAAACCGAGTCAGTTCCAGGATATAAGGTTTGGTGATGTAAGATAAAATATTAAATTTCTACAGACATTTACAGAGAAGAGAATAAAAAAAGAACAAACCCAGCTAGCGTTCGCGGTACCTTCCGTTCACAACCAAAGTTACATACATCAATCACAAGTCACAATGCTACCTTGTAGGGATCAGCTCAGTTAAAAATAAAGAAGCGCACACACATGTATATAAGTATGTAAAACATTTCTCAAGCAGTAATAAATCTTTGAGCCATCACCAACCCAAAAAAACTTCTCGACAGTAATCAGAAAGCAGAGCCACGTAAAAACGTTTGCACAAATGTCATATTTATGATGAATATCCAAAAGGCAGGCTACGACATTAAACTTGTCAAGGAATTGGTTTTCTAGGCTCCAAAACAGAAGTTTTATCCAAGAAGACAAGCTGTCTGCACGGCCACAGGCCACAGCCCACAAAGCAACAATAACCAGCGATAAGACTCGTAAACCGAGTGAATGATTCTACCTCAGGGTGCGAAATTAGATCATCAATCTAAAATACAAGGAAATTTTCTAAAATATACTAGAATTTCAAATTTTTCAGGGGTACGACTGCCTCTAGCACCACTAGGTCCATCCCCTCCCCGAATCCATAATGTACCAACAAAAGAGACTACACCTAACTATGTTCAGCGACCTCAAATATAGAAACCCACCTATAAAAAAAACAGTTCCAATTTCCCAAATGTCTAAAGCAGATATATGAAAACCCTCCAAATGAAAGTAACAATCCAATAGAACACTCTCAGCCCCTTAGTAACCAGCAAGCCGGCAGCTTCATAATCAGTAAAAGATTTCATTTTTATCCATAAGACAAAACCTAAACCTGAGTTCCATATGTTTATTTATCTATGTACCAAATACATTCACAAATTTAAGACTCATTCAACGCCTCCAAAACCCATATACATTTCACAATAAACAAGCACAATCATAACCAAGAAACATAAACCCATTTTAGGAACCATAGTTTAAAAGAGTCAAAAGGAAATAGATAAAAGACCTGGAGATTGTTCTCTTTGATATGAGCCCAAATCCGCTTAAGAACTTCAGTTCGAGAAATCTCGGGGATTCCGACGAGAGCCTGCATCTCTGGCGACACACGGCGGGGCTTCATTATGCCACGTGGCTTCCGGGAACCAGTTTCGGTCTTTGAAGCCGTGGCTTGAGTCACAGCTCGTACCATGCGCACGTTACTTGGATGAAGAAGACGGAGAGAAAAGGAAGAAGGGAGTTTGCCTGCGAACGACGCCGTTTGTGGTGAGATAAAAGTTGAGAAAGTAGCGGGAAAGACTGCCATTTCTACTTGTTCTCAGCTTGTTGGGAAGGAAGCGAAGAGCGGAGGGATTTGTGGTGTCCTCTTCGTTTCTGGAATTTGTATTTGTTTTCTGAGAATGATAACAAAACGAAGAGATAGCGGTTCTTTATAGGTCTAATTAGAACTATATCCTTATCTTTTAAAGTGAGAACTTAGTCCTCTTATTTTTAACTTTTCAGAATTTGATCCTTGCACTTTATATAAAAATGTAAATTACATAAATCACCATTATATTATAGAGTTGGTCTCGATTTAATCATTAAATTTCAGTTTAATAAAAAATTGACATGACCGTTAAAATGTATAAATAATGAAGATTAAATATATAATTATATAATTTTTTACTAACTGTGGCATCACCCTTCTATTACAAGTCAACCCAAAACAGCTTACAAGCCAAATCACACAGGGAATCATCACAAATCCATAAGCAGTAACATTAGAAACTATACATTTTTACTTTCAAACTCAACTGATCACTAGAAAGGTTAACAGGACAGCTTTTTGTATCTTTCTTGTCCGTTTTATAAATCTATGTTCGAGGTTTTGCATAAAGAGTATAAGGCTTGTAACTTCCAAGGGGTTACTCGACTGCACTAGCTATTGGTATGAACGGTTGCAGACATGTGATTCTGTGGCTGGTCATAGTTCCATTCTCCGAATCATGCCATCGGCAACGCCTTTCTGCGGTTTTTCTATGGAGACAAGTTTGGCATGATGTGCTGCTTATGTAATTGCAGTCTTTCCCTTTTCATCCTGAGGGAGCTGATAGGTTTCGCTGATGGAGTCGGATCTCAAATCACTCGGAGGGAGAAAACAATCAACTGAAAGGCCTGGTATGTTAAACGCAACCTCGTCGATCGTCCAAGTTTCTTCCATCTTTGTTTTCGTGTGGCTCATTGCAGCTTCTCCGAACATGAAAAGCGTAACAACAGATCGTCCTGAATGTGCTATCTTGATTCCTTCGACGGGCCGGTAATCTTCGAGAAATGTATGGTTAGTAGTTTCCCAATAAACAGCATCAGCACTGTTAGATTGAAATCGAGTAAGAAGTGAATCTTCAATGTGAATGAGAAGTCCTGTCTTCTGACTAAAGTGTCCAAATAAAACATGCCTAATGACCTCTACAGGGCCTTCACTTCTTGCCTTTAGTGTCTGAGGATTAGCACAAAGCTTGAGGATGAAGCAATCCTCATCATTAATCTTTTTCTCTCCTATGCATCTTGAATCAGCAAACATTCTAGCTGTAGTTCTAGGGTCGAGACCCTAAAGCCGGTATCAGAAAACTACGAATTAACCGAGCAGCCAATGTTCAGCAATCGAATAAGATGAGGGAATCTCATTCTCACCTGCAATGCACGACGCAATGGTCTAACCGGCACCATCGCAGTGTGTGCACCAAGCCAAGGTGTATGCCTCCACACAAGCTTCCCATTACAGCCAGCGTGAACCTTGGATCCCCCAACCGCAAGTTCAACATACCACATGTCCGGATTCATTTGCCAGAGCACAAACCCACCGAACTCGGCACATCTAGAGGCGTTACAGTTCTTGACGATTCTTGTTCCCGTTTCGTATTCACAAGCTACCATTTTGAGCTTTCCCATTGCATAAGAATTCTGGATCGCGTTTTGCAGCTTCTGTCCCCCGGTAGCAGCTGTATACTGCTGCAGTATGTAGCGAGCAGAGGAAGCTTCCTGCAAGGAATGGGAAAAAAAATTAAGGACGGGAAGAAAAATATTAAATTAACATCGCAATAGAAATTTTAATAGTTTTGAATGTCCGCAATCGTAACCGTAATTTAATACTACTAAAAAAACAGAACCAACAATGGGAGTGTCTTTGATGCTCAAGTGAGGCAAAGGATCATCGAAGCTGACATGAACCGGAGCCAAAGGCGCTCCCATGACTCCAAGCAACAGCCTTAGATTAGACCTTCTACGACTCGTTGAAGCCGCCTCCGGAGTCCTAGATAGTTGTCCTCTAACCCACTGTCCTATCCCCGACCCGAGCCCCTTCGAATCCCCTGCTTCCCATTTGTCCGACTCCGGACCTTCCATGAGTGGCGATAAAACTTCCCCGACCACCCTCAGGCTTCCCGTTCTCGCGATCAACTGCTCCGTTTGCGTAACATCAGCACCTCCATAGTATAGTTTGTTGTTGTTTTTCTTTGTACGTGACGTTGTGGCCGTGTGTGCCGGGTGTCTTGCAGGAACGTTGGATCTCGAGCGGGTTGGCGAAATCCCGCGAACTATTTCTTCTTTAAGATCTGATAAAAAGCAATCCATTCCTGGTCTGATTTTTTCCTTTCTTTAAAATCAAAAACCTTGGTTAGAAAATGAAACAACGGAGACAGGAAAAAGGGTGAGAACGAGCCAAAATATTAGAGAGAAGACAGCGAGTGATCAAGTTCATTCAGAGTGAAATTATATAAATAATTTAATTATAATGACTTCCAAACTTTCTTAGTAACCCCAACAAATTTTACATAATTTGACCGTAAATTATAAGATAATTTGATTATCGAATTAAATAATTTATCAATTAGATCATTAAATTTAATAAATTAATTTATTTTGATTATCGTTGTTAAAAATTTAATTAAACAGTGAAGTGACAATTAACATAAATTTATAAGATTATATATTTGATTCATATTATTTACTTACGCTAATCCATTGAGATATTTAACTTAAATTATATTTTTTTATTGTTCTTTTGTTTTTAGGGTTTCGTCCTAATTAATCTAAACCGATCCGCGTCGCATATATAATTTTAGTAGGTAAATCTTTCAGTAATAATTTTTTGTGTACATAACGTATCAACCCAAAACCCTATTTAAACAGAATTAAAATACTTACCATTTATATCGACCTTAATCTATATTTAAGTCCAATTATATTGATTTCTCTTGTAATTTAATCTCTTAATCTATGATATTATACTAATGACAATTATTCGTAGAATTAAAGCAATGTCGTGTCATTGGAACTTTTTTATTTGAAATTTGTTACTTTCACCAAACAAATTCAATATGTAATCAAGAAATGGGTCATTTCATGATGAGCCTAAATCAAATCAAGAAAAATAACTTGCTAGATACACATCATCATTATTAAGTATTATTAAAATTAAATTACAAAATAATATGGTTACATACAAGTTGAGATGGTAAAAACGGATCATTCGATTCAAATTATTTTAAGTTTGATTGTATTTGATTTAAGTTTATTTTGAGTTGAGTCAGATTTGATTCGATTTTAGTTTAGATTTATAGTGATTTTAACTTAAGTATTGAATCTGTTAATTTTTGAATTAAATGACCTTTGTCGGTCGAAAATAAACTTTGAAAGAAAATTCATAATATTTTAGATTATATACGAATTTTAATCCAACACAAGGATCTGATAAAAATGATATTGTAGTTTGAGGTCTTAATTAGAAGATTTTAAAGTTTGAGGACCAGTATATAATCTAGGCATAATTTGAAGATGTCTAGCACAATTAACATTTTCCTTTTGCCCAAAATTTTAAACGTAAACGGCGTCGTTTTACCATGTACTCCAGAATATCCAGAAATCGAAGCGAAAAAATAAAATAAAATCCCCATCTCTGCTCACTCTCCGGCTCCGCTTCCCGAATTCAGTTTCTGATTTTTGAAATCCAAGAGATCTTCTATTTCCAATCAATGGATAATTCAAAGATTCAAGAGGTAACTTCAGTTTCAATCCATAAGGTTTCCTTTGCAAAACTGTGGATCTATAATTTTGTTCTTCTATTTATTTTCATTTTTGTTCAGATTCTAGAGAAGCAGGTATTGACGGTGGCGAAGGCGGTGGAAGACAAGATCGATGAAGAGATTGCGGCGTTGGATCGACTCGACGATGACGATCTAGAGGCTATCAGAGAGCGGAGGTTGCAGCAGATGAAGAAGATGGCGGAGAAGAGGAGCCGTTGGATCGGTTTAGGCCACGGTGAATACTATGAGATTCCAGCTGAAAAGGACTTCTTTTCTATCGTTAAAGCTAGTGAGCGAGTCGTCTGCCACTTCTACCGCGAAAACTGGCCCTGCAAGGTACTCGCCTGCATTTCTTCTTCTTGTTCTTTCCTAATTATTTGAAGGTCTAATTATGAATTTCGTCCCTATGCTTGATGAAATTTGAGAAGTTAAGTTTTATACTTTAATTGGTTATAATATTGTACTAGAATTGAGAAATGAGGCCCGATGTTAGAGTCTTAGAGAACACTAACTGGAACCACTGATGGTTGTTATTTTGTTGCATAGAAATCATTAACTAATTGTTTCTGACAAATTAAAGTAAACTAATTTCTCAGTTTCTATTAAGTAGAGGGATGAATTCATAATTAAACTTTATTCTAATTTCCTCACTGGACACTGAAATTATGGAATAAATAAGAAAAAAATAGGGAAAGAAATGAACTGATGGAATCTAAAAGCAAGTAATTAGTAATTAGTAATAGTATGATTTCGTTCTTTATTTTGAAGTAGATTTGAAGATTTAAGGCGAAACAATTCATCTTGTTTGAGTTGAATCACAGGTGATGGACAAGCATTTGAGTGCATTGGCAAAGCAACATATAGAGACCCGTTTCGTAAAAATTCATGCCGAGAAAAGCCCATTCTTGGCTGAGAAGCTCAAGATTGTTGTTCTTCCTACACTCGCCCTTATAAAAAATGCGAAAGTCGATGATTATGTGGTATTGTTAATCTTATTTCCAACTTCTAAGATGCAAATGTTAAACATCTGATTTCAATCGTTTTGGTTCCATTGTTGCGACTAGTTGATCCAAGTTAATTCTGCAGGTTGGATTTGATGAGCTGGGTGGAACGGATGAGTTTTCCACTGAAGATTTGGAAGACAGATTGGCTAAAGCACAAGTAATCTTCTCAGAAGGTGAATCATCGTCGAAACCTGGAACACAGACCAAAAGGAGTGTCCGACAAAGCCATAACCCGGACTCATCCGATTCAGATTAACAGCAGGTTTGTTTGTAACCTTTCTATACATGTTTTCAATGGAAGTCAGCAGAACTCATCATCATCATTCCATATTTTCAATTTGTTGTATGAGATCATTCAGTCATTTTGCTATCTGCTCAATCTAATTTTGCTGTAATTTTTAAATATGCCAAAATGATCAACTGCTTCATGATTGCACTATTTACACTACAATTCATTTTGCATTGAATCATACACTGGGAGGGTTGAGTTAACCTTTGTTATTCCATTGTTATTTACAGATGTTGCTAATGAGCATCTTAAGAGCAATCTTTTAAGGTATATATAACCTAATAAACCCTTAGGTGGTTCATGGAATGTCAATAGGGACTCATCTAAATTCTAAAGCATGATTAAACTATATTAGCTTCGTGACGAATCAACATGAAGTTATTTATCTAAGCTCTATCACAATGCGAAGAATAACGCGGACCAATGAGTATGGACTCGTAGCATGGCAAGAGGAGTCGGAAGACATCGGTATTATTCATTTGTATGATAATATGCTCAAAGTAAGTTAGTCGTAAACTTTCAAAAACACCCTATTATTTTGCACGTAGAAACATTTGAAATCTCTAATCACTTAGAGTAAACTAAAATCAAAGTTGATAAGAGAATGTTCATGTGCTTTTATATCTATTTTAATAAGATTAATTTTTATTTAGACCGTCAGATTAATTGTAGGTTGATTGCACTGAACTTGAATTGCTAACGATTAAATAACTTAAATTCAAGCAAAGACAGGATGATGATTGAGAAAGTGCCTTGCCACACCCTACACTTTAAATACACGTTTTATGTTTGCTCTCTTGGCTCTTGAATTGTCCAAATAATATCTGTAAAATCTAATTTGATTAGTCGGTCTGTGAATCGATGATTAACTCAAGAAATAAAAGTTATTCACTGCTTATGTCTTAAGTAAAATGAGGATGTTTCAATGGTATTTAAGAAAAAATGTTGGTTCGGACTATACAAACGATATTATTAGGACAGTCATAAATTTTGAACATAGAGCACGATCCTTCTAACCCAATTAGTTAAAGGAACGGTTGTTGTCTCTAGAGGTCACGGGTTCGAGCACAGCAATGTCAGCAAAGTGATTGAGCGATCTATGTCAAATAGTAGAGATTATATTCTAAAACAGATACTATTGTAATCACTTTTAACTTATTAAAAAAGAAAAATTGAACATATGAAATAAAAAAAGAAAAATTGAACATATATGAAATACGAAAGAAACAAAAATAAATGCTTGTTTTGGTCTATAGGCTTTGTCAAAAGGGAAGTGTCTTTGGTTCCCCCCCCCCCCCCCCCCCCATTGTTAGCAATGTTGGGATCAACAAGGGGATGTTTTCATTGTCTTCCTGCTCTGCTCTGCCTCTAAATGGCTCAACCCACACCAGCAAAGCTGGATTAATAGCCATTTCCTTTTTTTTTAATAGTCATTTTTTTTGAATCAGCTACACGGCTGGTTACAGTAGCATCTATTCTAGAGTATACTCTCAACCATTGAACATTGATCGCTTCATCATCGTGTTGGTATTATTGGTGTTCGAACCCGTAAGATCTCTAAGAACAACAATCGTTGTTTTAACCGTTCCTTCAACATTTAAATTAACTAAATAACTTGATTGATATCAGGATTGATAGCCAATTTCCTTTTATTACTCTTTATATGTGTCCTCAAAATTTAATTTTGATTCCGTCTGTGTCCATACGAACATTTAAATTAACTAGCAGAATGACTTGATTGATACTAAGATTAATAACCATTTCCTTTTTAGAAGCATTGCTAATGGTGGGGAACCAATGGTTATAAATGAACCAATCAACTAGAGACTCGTATTAAACTTTGTTTCCTTTTCCTGGATTTCCACTGCATTATTTGTTTGGATTGAAGGAAAGTTGTTGGAAGTAGTTTCTCTTTTTCCTTTATTTTCCCCTCTATATCGACATTGATGGGAATTTTTACTTGCTTTTCTCTGATTCAGTGAATTTACATGTCGACAATCATACCAAAACGGTGTTGGTTGGAGACAATCTTTGATAATTCACTGAGAAAAGCCAAACAAAGTGAACGAGCAAGAAAGTGTTCATGTCGGAAAATGGATGCATATTGGGTACCATTTTCGTGCCAAAAGGAAAGTATAGATAAATTTAGTTTGAATTAATTCGTGTTGTACACTTAATTTTTGTAGTGAGTCTATGGAGTTTTTTTTACATACCCAAAACCTTAAACTCGAGATTTGCTTAAATAATATTAATTTATTTATCACTTAGACATATCAAACTTTTTTTTCACCTGAATGATTATAAATATAAATATACAATCAATAGATTATGTCTGAACGCGGATTCTTCGAAAAATACAAAATCATTAATATAGATGTCAAATGATTTTGATGTGAGATTTATTATTCATTTAATTATAAATTATAAGATTTAAAATGATTGAGGGATATTAATATGTATTTGTCATTTGTCGATATAGATAAGTTCAAATTTTCGACTTATTATATAAATTGGTGAATCTAACATGTGATTTAAGTAAAAAAATGGATGATGTTTATCTTATGAGATTCAAGTTCAATTACCTGTTAATAAAATGTGTATATTATTAAAAGATTAAGAATATATATAAACATATACTACATTATAATCACCTTTAAATTATTAAAAAAATATATATAAATTAAATTTGACATATGAATTTGAAGAAAAAAATCTAAAATTGATACATGTACCGATGTGTCACTTTGATAATTACTTTATTTATTTTTGTTACCCTCTAGATTTTCAAGGTTTTACTCTTACTAATTTAGATAGATTTGCATCATATTAATTCATTTATCATTTTGAAAAAAAAAATCACATTAGACTTTTTAAAAAAATATTTTTGTGATTGATTTTATTTACAAATAAATTATTAATATTTTCATTTTTATTTTGACAACTTATTTATAATTTTGTTAATAATATAGGTCATCGACTTAAATAATAGATGGAGTATTTTTATTTTTATTTTTAGTTTCTCAGGAAAAAAAAGGATTGTAAAGCAACAAAGATCATAAACGTTGGCAATAAAACCTTATCCATTTTCCATTACATGTAATAAAAATTCAGTGGACAAACATCAGCTTCAGCTCAGAATCCAAAACTACAAAACCCGACCCTGAAAACATCCTAAACAACTATGTCATTCTGACTTTTGATCTGCTCGGTGCAAACAAACCACTGAAATGGATTCATCTTCTCCTTTCAGGGTTCCAATGTGGCAAACCCGGACTGAAATGTGCAGAGATCAATCGAGAATCGAGCAATTCCACGATCGGGGTGAAGTTAACACACCTAGGGACCTTGTATTGGTTGATGGATGCCCCTCTCGATATGGCGTAATCCATCAGCTCTTCGAACGTTCCGTTCTTCACCACACGGATTTCTAGCGGTCCGATCGAATTGTCCGAGACTCGGCCTTGTCGGTACACCGAGTTGAGCGACTCCTCCATGGCTAAACAACATTGTTTAAGAGCATCGTCCGTAGGGGAGTTAGCCGCGTCTTTGACTAGTAACTCCCAATATATGACATAGTGACCGGGGATTGTTTTGGTGTCGCAGTAACTCGTGTATTCAACGACGGTTGTGTTGAATTCACGGAGGAGTTGAGAAGCGTTGTCGACCGCCTTCTGTAGCTCTGCCTCGTCGGTCTTGTCCGAATCAATGGAGAGCAGCACGTTCTTCCTCCTCACGAAATGGAATTGTGGGGCAGAGTTGTGGAATCCCGTGACACGGAGAATGTCGCCAACTCGGTACCTGCATAGTCCCGCGTAGGTCGTGATCACAAGCTCGTATTCGTTCCCGACTTCCACGTCGACGAGGTCGACGAGTTTCGGGGATGAATCACGAGCAAATCCGGATGAATTAGGCTCATGGGGCAAGAACTCGAAGTACGCCATGTTCGGCATGATGGTATACGAAACTTCGGATGGTTTGCACATCGGGTTAAGGTTCAACCCGAAGTAACATTCGGACGAAGCGTACATCGTGCAAGCTTTAGGTAGGCCGCAGCTGTAATAATCCAGGGTAGGAATATACTGTGCCATTGCTCCGGTTACGATAACGTCAAGGTATTTCGTGTTCGGCCATATTCTTGTAATGATCCCCTCCCAGCTTTCCTTCGAACATTCCTGTCGGACGAACTGAGCAAGCGCGGGGTCCGGTTTCAAAACCTTAGTCATGCAATCCCTCAACGAAGGGTCGGTAATTTTCGAATTTAAGTCACCGGTTTCGATATCCAGAGAGAGTTGCTGCCAATTAAGCTGGAGAAACCTGATTGCTCGGAGTAAACCCGAGGCGAACACGGCGCCGACACGAAGAACTTCCTGTCGGTCCCGGAGACCGCAAAGCATCTGACTGTACATGCTCTGAAAAGAGTCTGGACACAAGATGGCCTCGTTGGGACTGGTGTAAACGTTGTAAGGATCGTACGGCCGGGTCTTGAAATGCTCGCTCTTGTAGTAACTGGTGAGAACCGGGCGAGCCAACAGACCACCGGGGGTCCTTGTTTCCGATTTCACGAACAGGAAATATAATCCCTTGCCTTTGTCCAAACCCGGCACATAACTGTTACATAGAAACCACGTTCCATTAATCAAAACCAAATAAATTAAACAGATAAACAATACAAGAAACTTTATTATACATATACTTACAGATTCATTACTGGCATCAGCAAACTGTAGAGCAACTGACGGCGATCTAGCTCTTCTTTAATTGTCGGCATCAGTTTCCTCTCACCAGCTGAAGTCCCAGAGCTGGTGAGGAATTCTGAGATGGGGTGTGCCGATAAAATAGCGGAGCGGTCGCCATTGGCGATGCGTTGGATTTCAGGCTGGAGATCTTCGTAAGTAATGACTGGAAGCTTGGACTTGAACGACTCACGGTCACTGGCGCCGTTGAGTTTGAACCGTTTTAGGTACTCGGTTCGGGAGTTTTGGGTTAATATGTCTGCCAAAACTCTTTCTTGAACTTCATCGGCGTTTCGGGTCATTTCCTCGATGAACCGCAAAGCCTTTGCGTCTTTCTCGCATGCCGTTTGACCGAGTGTTGATGAGTTTTCAGAATCTACGGCCATTTTTATATATACAAAGGTTTGAATTTTGTTGTTTTAGTGGAAATGGAAAAACGAAAGCTTT
Source organism: Abelmoschus esculentus (assembly GCA_035048815.1). Classification (NCBI taxonomy): domain Eukaryota; kingdom Viridiplantae; phylum Streptophyta; class Magnoliopsida; order Malvales; family Malvaceae; genus Abelmoschus; species Abelmoschus esculentus. The sequence goes on along the minus strand of JAUCBN010000031.1, from coordinate 695,134 downwards.
TTGTTAGAAGAGAGAACTGGGAACTGGGGGATGAGGGTGGGGATATTGGGGTGGTTTAAATAGGGGAAGTGGGAGTGCCACGTAGGCATGGGACAGGGACTCGCTTGGAAGGAAGCTTAACGACTTGTATTTTTTATATAAATTTGATATCTAATCATCATTTTTTATAAAAAAATACATATAATAACTTTTCTTTTCTTTATAATATTAAAAACTAAATATTTAATTTAATTTAATTGATATTATTCATCAACATATATTAAACAAACAAATAAATTTTATTTGAAAAATATATACACATGTATAAAACTCAAAGGAAGGTAAACGAAGATTTTATTTATTTGTTGACCAGGGAAGGGACAAGGTGGGGGCCACAACACGTAGGCATGGCACGAAATGGGGCAGGCATGGAGGAGAAATTATACTATAGGCTCGGCCTATCAGGTCAGTCGTGGTCTAATCTAATAATAACGATCTATTTTATCATTAATCTCTAACTCATTTTTTTAACCAATGAATCTTTACTCATAATTTTTATGTTATTTTAAAAATATGATTTTTGAAAATTATATTAATTACATGACTGATTAATGACAGAATAAGTGATTTTTATTGGTTAAGAACCACGACTAACATGATAGGCCAGACCTATAATATAATCTCTCAACACGTAGGATTAAGGTGACTGTCATGTCAGCATAGTACAATGTTATTATATTTCATATTTTTGTTTACCATATAATTTATGATCTAAATAATAAAATTTTAAAAAAAATTAATATAATTTTTTTATTAATTAAAATAATAAATGATATAATAAATCTAGTACATTTAATAATTTTTTAAACGAAATGAACTAAATAATTGTACGCGTCACACAACCACGCGGCTGCTTTCGGGTAAAATTGTTAGCCCTTTGATTACGATGCTCCGCCGGCACGTGTATGTATGATTTGGAAATGGTTTTATACAAAGTTAATTTTAATTCTATTTTTATACTTTTTCCGTTTTATAATTTTTGTCATTTATTGATTTTCATGTAATTTTAATATATATAAAAGATATAATATAAAATAACTAAAATAATATTTTTAAAAATAAATAAATAAAGAATATAATTGGAAATGTTTTTTAAAATGTTATCTCTTCAATAAAATATTTTAAATATAGTAATTTTAAAATACAAAAAAATATAGGAAAAAATATAATATATTCTTAGATTTTTTTTTCTATTATTTTTCTATGATTCCCCGAACAAGTGTACGGTCGTTTAGAATAATTTATTCAAAAAAATTTGACCATAATTCAATTATTAGGGTCGAACGAAGACCTTCGTAATTACACGAGTAATTATATGGTATAATTTTAATAACCGACATTATTTTAAAATCTAGATTTATATAATTATGTAATACAATTTGTATTATTAAACAAATATAATATAATTATCGATAGAGGTCGGTATAAGTGATAAATAATTTTGTTTCGTTTAAATAAATCTTGGGTTTAAAACGTTATATATACAAAAAAATATATTACTGAAAGACTCACCCATCAAAATTAAATGTACGACACAGATTAATCAAGACGAAACACTACAAATAAAACATATAATAAAAAAATATTATGCAACTCTAAAACCACCTTGATTATGTTGTTTTTAAACAGATGTTTGTCCTACGTGCCACCAAAATTTAAATACTTGGAAGTATTATTTTAAATGATAATAATAAGCACGTCTGTCTGAAAAATAGTTAAGAAGAGTTTAAATATAAATAATCAGGCTTAATCAACTAATTATCATTATTAATCTTCCACTAGCTCAATTATTAAGTAAATGAAAAGAACAATATAGAATGAGAAATGGACCACCACACATCTCTAACTTTATTATTTATTCCCCTTGTGAAATGCGTTGCCATTTATTATTAGTATATGAATTATTATTTTTTTACTTTAATTGGATAACTTGTCGTGAAGAATTGATTTTTGTCTTTGTTATAAAATTATATTAAATTACAAGGAGATTAAACTAATTGCAAGTTGCAAAGATAATTTTTAGTATGTACCACATAATTGATACAACTAATGAGTAAAATCCAATTTAATATTAGGATATTAACATTTAATATTCTTTTATATTAGAGTTATGATCTAAATTTTATTTTAGGTTGGTCTAAAGACTCATACGATAACGAAAATATTTAAATTCGTGTAAAAATATATTTATTTTTTAAGATATGCGTTAAAGAGTTTGAAATTTAATTTGTGTGTAATTATTTTTCATATAAATTCTATTTTGAGTAGAATTTGTATCATTTTAGTACTATGACTCTAACATTATAGCATGTCATCAAAAGGACTAATGAGTAAATGTTGGATTTAAGCAAAATATTTGGGAAAACGGTGCCGTACGGTACGTACAACTCAGTGATGGGAATAAAATCGTTTAACGACCCTTTGTCGGTGAGTCACCGTGCTCGGAATCTTGCATGTGCTTCTGTCTCTCGACTCAACCTAGTTTTCTCGGTAATAAATCTCGTTGCGAAGAAAGAAACCAAAACTCTATAGGACTTTCTATTTTCAAAGTCTTCTCCCCATGACACTAACATTTGATTTTGAATATATTTCAATATTACAGTTAGGGATATTTAAACGGTCGGTTAAACTGAATTAATTGATTAAATTAAATTATTTTAGTTAAACGGTCGGCCACTAAACTTTGTTCGATCAGTGAGTGGTTAAATTTTTTTTGAAAGTTTGGTTAACGGTTAATTCAGTTCGAAATAGATTAATTAACCGAATTAGAAAATTTATATTTTATATTATATATATATATATTTGTTTTTAGTCATTAAACTTTTAAAAATTATAAATTGGCCATTAAATTTCATTAAATTAATATAAAATAATAATTAAATTTATTAAATCATTAAAAAAATATTCATTAAAATTTTTAATATTTATCAATAAATATTTATAACATACAATAATTAAATGATAAATTTATAATAATTAGATAAGTTTAATGGTTGTTTTATAATTTTTGAAAGTTTGGTGGCTAAAAAGACTATTTTAACATTGTTGAATGATCATATGTGTAATTTATCCAAAATTTTATAACAAATTTCGGTTAACCGAATTAACCAAAATTTATTCGGTTCGGTTAATGTATTTCAAAAAAAGTTTAGTTCGATTAACAGTTAAAGATTTAAAAAGTTCGTATAATTTGATTTTTGGTAATTCGGTTCGGTCACCGACCGAATTAACTGTTTGAACAGCCCTAAATACGATTTGAATACTTTATTTTAATTTTATAGTTAATAATGGATTAATTAACGAAATAATTAAACTATGATTCAAATTTTAAATTGATGTTTTAAATTTTAAATTTTTTAATTGAATTATCAAAATACCAATATCGTCATTCTAATATTCTAAACATTAATTTGAGTATCAAATATTGGCTCAAACTTAATAAAGATAAAATCTACGTACACACTAAAAATATAATCAAAGATGAAATCCAGATAAGACAATAAAAGGAAAGTGTCTAACCATAAAATTAACATGATTTATTAAATATTTAATCTCGAAATTTGTGTTCTTAAGTCAAAAGTGTTTTCGTCTCAAGGATCTTTTTCTTTCCCCGATGGTTTTTGTCTTGGTTTGCCATTGTAGTCTTTCCAGTTTCCAGCACGTGTTTTCACGGAGCAAAGACGCCGTCCCGGCGTCGAGGATGCTTCCTGTGCGGCGTTTTTCACGTGCTATATGTTGTAAAAACGCGGGAAGGGAAACCCAGTTCTGATATTAATTTCCGCACTTTGGCTTGCGTTGGCACACCGCCACTATATATTACGTCGTGGGTCAATCTGATTTCAAATGGATCGTACGTGACACACGAACATAGACTCAAACTTTGTTTACAATTATTAAATAATGCTGATCATTTATATCACAAATAGATTCGATATAATATTATTAGCGTATGTATTCTTAAATTAATCTTAATATTTTTGAAAATTTATCTAATTACGATAATAAACAAAATAGATCATCAACAAACATTTGACATGTTACGTAATATTTTCGGTTATCTTATCTAACGACTCAATCTAAATTTCCATATTTTCTTTTCCTTTTTGGTAAACGCTCCATTATTTCCATTTGTATCCTTTGTCCACGTGAGTTTAACCTATTGGAACTTACATGGAGTTGCCAACACAAAGAAAAAGCACGACAATGTCAAATGATGATGTTTTTAATAATGTTCAACACACTTTAGGGTTTACTTTTTTTCCTGTTACAGCATATATCAAAAACGACAGGGGAACATAAAAAAAAAAAAGTGATGATCAATGTAAAGTTTGTCGTTGATGAGATTAAAAAATAAATAAATAATTAAGACTCAAGGAAAAGCTAGAGCTTTGCTGTTGTTTTCTTTGTATATAGTAGATTTAAATCTTATTTAAAAAAAAATCTTAATGCATGGCAAGTTCGTTGTACATAATTGCATGCATGCACTTCATTAATGGTGGTTTTCGACGTTGTCATGGTCTTTTTGTTGCATTATTAGTTAGTTTTTCCCTTTTTCTATAAAATTAGCCTTCCTCTTTCTATCACTTATATATTTTATCCACTATCACAGACGGAGCTAGGATTTAATATTAGGAGGGACAAGAGTTTATTGAACCTTTAAATTTAAAAATTGGGAGGGACAAAAACCCTATTTAATTAATATTTAAACTAAAAGGGACTAAAAATGCAATTATACCAAAAATTTTGGGAGGGGCAACAATCCCTCCCACTCCCAACACAGCTCCGTCCCTGTCCACTATATTAGCATCATATTCTCTAAATATAATTACTGATATTCGATTCATTAATAAATTAATTTAAATCGAATTTTATAGAAGTTTATTAGGGTGACTATTTAATTTTCATTCATTGTATTAGCATCATGTTTTTTTAGTTAAATATGTAATTTGTTTCAATATAAGGGTAAAATATTTTTAATAGTTTAAAATTAATTATAAGGTAATATCTGCTTATAGATATTTTTAATCTTTTGAACTCACATCTCTTAAGATGAATATTATTTAATGTATTTAATGTTGTTTTACAATATTCAAGTTGGTTTGTGATTTATGATAATTCTTTCTTTTGATTATTGTTTAGTTGTGTAATATTTGTATTTATAATTATGATTGTAATTGTATAAAATAAAAAATTATTTGACCCCCCCCCATAAATTCTCTAAATTTTTTTAATTAATATATTAAAAATTATATTATTAATTTGAATAGTTTAATTGATTGAATAAAAAGTTAGATTCAAAAGAATGTGAACTAATTAATAATCCTAACTGAAAGAGAGAATACTAGCAACTGGGTCAAAGCCCCAGGTTAAAGATCCAAACTTAAACGTAAAGAACCATTTTTACGTACTACCCAAGATTATTATTTTTAATGTTTTAAAAATCAATTAATGTATTTATTTTAATCAAATAATAATTTAAGCATCTAAAATATCAAAATAAATAAACATCTAACAGTGAAAATAAGCTAAAAACAATAATATAAAAAATATTATTAGATGAGATTATAAATAACGTGAAGAACCAAACTCATTTTTTAAATAAATTTTTTATTTATTTAAAAATATTTTTAGAATAATATCAAATATACTTATGTTAAATTAAACAATCTTAATGTATTTTTTATTCGTATTTCTAAAAACAATATTAAATTAATCTGAAATCGTAAACCTAATCTAATCCGACTCGATCGTGACCATTCCTAAATTTATACCAACCCGGATCGACCCGACCATGATCCTTCCTCAATTTATACCAACCGGATCCAAGATTATCCTTGTCATCGACATTTTCATTATTACGCAAACACCCCTTCGCTTTTTTCTCATTTTCGTTTTCTTCTTCCTTCTTCTTTCTATCACCGTGCTAAAAAATCTCCCCTTCTATCTTTCAATCTGTAAATGTCTCATAACTCGCGAGATTCAAGGTCAGTTGTCTTATAACTTCATATTTATATCCGGATTTTAATTATTTTTTATGTTGAAAAGAGAAAAGGAAAATCGGGGTGATAGTGGAGTGATAATAATTTCGAATCTAATTCTATCTGTTGCTCGCATTTGTTCAACAACATGTTTGAAATGCTATGAATCTTTTTGAATTACGGTTCTCTTTGTTTCGGTTTTTTTTTTTTTTTACATTTTTTAATCTCCGTTTGGTTGCTGAGAAAACCGAGGTGAAGATAGAAAAGGACGGGGAAGTTTTCGAACTTCCTCTTGTTTTTCTACGCGGAGGAGTTGATAATCTTAGCTTAGAATACTGTTTGTGTGACCAGTTTATGTTTTGTTTACATTATGATTTGATTCCGGTGTATGTTCATCCATTTAAACTGCTTGTACTGAACGATGTTATCATTTAGGGTTTGATATAGAAAATAACATCTAAATATTGGAGATTTATGTGCTAAAGTGCTGTAAAGTTTGGTAATCTGTCTAGTTAAAGTTATATCTAGTTTTGATCAATGATAAACTGATAGTGAACTAAAGAGATTTACATTTTCAATTGCATGAGTCTGAGTTAATAGAAAGTTAAGTTAGGGTATGCAATGATCTTGAGTCGTGGAGATAATTTTTGTCTTAAGGTTGCTCTTTTAGAGTCTGCCATGAGAAATTTATTCTTAAGTTTATCTTTTGAACATCTGGTGATATTTTGATTTCTTACATTGTTTTTAATTAAATTTTCCCTTGCCATTTACTTCTTCTGCCGATTTTCGGTTACTTATTATGCCTTCATTTTGGCCAAACGCTAATCTATTACAAAAAATAATTTGATTGCTTCATACAATGTTGTCAAGGGCGCAAGGCGTACTCTAGGCACTTAAACCCTTATATTGCCTCGGGCTCTAGGAACAATAAAAGCGCTAACTTGATTGAAATAAAGTGCAGCATGTATATGTGCGCGCTTTTTTGTAATATATTTATATCTTAAGACGTGTAATAAACTATAAAGTGACTCTAGTTTATCTTACAAAATATGCAACTTTTTATTGGTCAACATGCATGATTTCATTATGGTCAATGTTCGCTGTTGAATGCTCAACTATTACCAAGTATAGAGTTTGATATTCTTTTCTTACTAGAAAAGGTATATCAAATGAAAGATAAGGTGAAAAATTAATTAAATTAAAGAGAAGTTAAATCAGACGCGCTTTTTTATGCTCATCACCTTACAGAAAAGCATGCCTAGGCTCATACGATCAAATGGTCTTGGCCTATCGGGGTTGGAGGCACTTTTGTTTAATAATGCTAAGTGACAGGCGTGCGCCTTGACAATACATTCAAGCTAATAAAAGTAGTTAATATAATTATCTGAGACACACACACATTTGAAAGCAAATTGTCTGTTATATAAACAGCTCAGATGAGGTTCATTAGCAGCTTTAGCTTTTGCTTAGCATGGTTCAGGCCTCCTTTGTTTTTCTCTCAAGAGGGAAAATAAGTTTTCTGATACATGGTTGGTTGGTTGCTTTATGGAAGTTCCAAATGAGTGAAATCACCCCTCCTGCCTCCCTTGTTTTCCTCAAAGTTGTTCGAAAACATAATTCTCTTGTGAAGCCAGGCTCAAATTTGTCTTTGAGGGAGCTGATTATCAGAGTTGTCAAAAATAGAATAATATCTCTTGAAATTTCTTATTTTAATAACATAATATATTATATTGGTAGATATGGTAGATTTCTCTCTCCCCCCTTATTGTAGTATTTTTCATATTCAAAGGTATAAATACAAAGAGTTGCACTTGGACACCTTTTGTTAGGTTTTAGCTGGGAGAAATAAATGGTTCTGTCCAGTGAACTCTAATCAGTAGCCTATGAACAACAAAGTGGTAAAACCGACAATAATTTGGTTTCTAATGAAGCTTATTGTCTTGGGATTTCTTACTATATTCATTGCTATTTCCTTTTATTGTGTTTCCTTGAGAATGTTTTAGGTCTGCTTTAACATTAGTCTGCCAATAGTTGACATTACACTTATTTCGGTTAGTTAATTAGCTTGATTGGATTGTATGCTGTTTGGTGCTGGCTCATTGAATGCAACACGAAACATTCTTAAAAATGATTTCTAACACTTCAGTTAACATTTTCACACATTATGATTGCTAATACTTGTTTTTGTTGTCAATTTAGGTGAAACTTGTTTTGCAGTTGTGAGTTGAATGTTTGGATCTTTGCATCATGTCTTCTGAATAATTTTACCATCTGTTCTGTCAATTCTCAAACTTTATTATTTACTTATTTGTTAAAACTAAAAAAAACCCTGCTTATTATTGTAACATGGGTGCTGGTATTTGTCATTGTTAGCCATCTACCTGATATGATCAAGGTTGAACCTATGGGCTTTTCTCCATCACAAACAGAGAGTAAAAAAATAAATCATTTTTGCCGCGAAGAAAGCACATCAGACCAGGTCCATGAATCAGGTAGTGAATATTTACATACTGAACTTTCAGAAAATAAACATCAGCATGGTTGTGCAATGACTCGAAATGAATTTGCTGAAACTGCCACTGGTGTGTCTTGCTCTGGCATTCATGAATCATCTTTTGAATATATGGCTAAGAATTCCCTCCCTGAACATATGGGATCACTTCCTAAGGATGCGAGTGAGCATAATCCTATTGATCAAAGTTTTTGTCATCAAGCAACTGTACCAGGGGAGACAGATGAGTATGGTTCTGGATATGTGCACAATGCTTCAGAAAAGAAGCATAAGCCTGGCTCTGATATTGTTCAAAATAAGCTTGAAGAAGCCTGCAATTTGCTTTGTGGTCTTCCTTCTAATCATGTGCAACCATTCTCTAAAGATGTGTCCAAGAATGCTCTTACTGAAAGTTTAGGGGTGTTTCCAGAAGATTCAGGCAAATACACCCAGATTGATAAACTTTCATGTCCCTTACTAGGCTGTGTGGAGCCAACAGTTGGGGTTGGTTCTGTAAATACAGGTAAGGAACATGGTGAACCAACAGAGCAAAAACAACAGCTTGGTTCTGAAAGCTCATCAAATGATATAATAAAAAGTACTAGTGCTATATCTGCTAACACCATTAATCCAACCTTGGAATTGAATACTAAAGTTCTGAACCTGAGTAATTGTGATGAACAATTGCTATCACCTTCTGAAGGGTCTAGCATTGCTATTCAGACGAGTAAAAGTCATCTTGTTGACCCTTTACGATTGCCTCAAGAATTTGCTTCAGAAAACCCTTGCATTAAACAACCAAGGCTCCATTCCGAAGATATTGCCCAAATTTCTGGTGTGGAACAGCATGAAACAATGCCTAAGAATTTACTCATGAATTCTGTCCAAGGCAGTGATGGAAAAACTTCAAAGACAAGGAAAAAATATACAACAAGACCTTTGATAAGCAGCGACAGGGTGTTGCGCTCAAAATCGCAAGATAAATCTAAAGTTAATGAGTTGAGCAATAATTTGGCTGATGTTGGCTCTAGTGAGCAGCAAAAAAGTAGGGATGGGAATAAAAGGATTGAAAAAAGAGAAGTTTGTGATGAATATACAAGAATCAGGTCACATCTTAGGTATTTATTGAATCGAATAAACTATGAGCGAAGTCTGATTGCAGCATATTCGACAGAAGGCTGGAAGGGACTAAGGTTTGTTTATTTTACTGTTTTATCTTGTTTCTTTTTCCTACAATGTTGTCTATGAGCTAATTCTTATCACAATGTTACAAAAGGTTTCTGTCTTGATCGTAAATAAAATAAATTATAAGGTTATAGCAATATTGCAAAATGTTATAAAAGCTTTGCATTGAATCTTCATCAATCATCATCATGAACAAACTTAGTCTCAAGAATCAGGGGCTGTATACTTATATTTTTTTAGCTTTCCATACAAGCTTCTTGTTTTTTACTCTGGTATCTTCCTCATTTTGTCATTTTCTTTTGATATTGTTTTCACCATCAGTGAATTGGTTCAGTATGCATTTCATTGCTGTGGTTTTACCTTTGCTGTATTTATTAAAGAGATATCGTCATGATAAAGAGCCTTTTGTACTTTGCAATTTCCTTGAGATGATACTCATCAAATAGGAAAAAGGTATTTGAAGATTAAGTTTATTTTTAATGGTGAAATAAACTGTTTACATGATTATGGTGTTAAAAATTACCTCACGTTTAGATTGATTCCCCAAAAAAGATATTAAATTATTAATCTGTACAAGGTATTATAGATTTATAACACTGGTAATCTTAGTTTATGCACTGTTGAGATTTGAATGATAAATTCAGCGCTAATCTGTAGTGAATAGGTTGCTAGTTTGGACTGAAATTGATACTTCACATTGGTCATCAATCTGATTGTCCAGGTCTCCATGGATTGCTAACATCTATTTGTTGCTTTGGAATGTTTGTGTAACCTGCAGCTTAGAGAAGTTAAAACCAGAAAAGGAGCTTCAACGTGCTTCTTCTGAAATTCTTCGACGCAAATTGAAAATCAGAGATCTATTTCAACATATTGATCAATTATGTTCTGAAGGAAGATTTCCAGAAACTTTATTTGATTCTGAAGGAGCGATTGACAGTGAAGATGTAGGAAAATCCTAGTTATAAGCATTTCTTGTATTTTTTTTAGTTGCTATTTTCTTATTGCCGATAATAGCTTGTCTTGGATTAAAGATGCTTAGACATGAAATCTTTGAATTGTAGATATTCTGTGCAAAATGTGGGTCCAAGGACCTGTCTGCCAACAATGATATCATACTCTGTGATGGTACTTGTGACCGTGGATTCCATCAATACTGCCTGCAACCACCTTTGTTGAAAGAAGACAGTACTATCCATTGCCTGATTTATAGTAATGAATTGGTAGTGGGTTTCTAATTGTTTTTGTTGTCATTAATGTTTTTCTTTTTCCATCCATTTCCCTTTTGCTACAGTTCCCCCTGGTGATGAGCGCTGGTTTTGCCCTGGATGCGTTTGCAAAATTTATTGCATCGAATTGGTTAATGAATCTCAAGGAACAAGTTTTTCTCTCGCTGACAGTTGGGAGGTCGATAAACAGATTCTTTCTTTTCATCAGTTATTACTTTGATCTGTATTATGTCCTTACCCTATCCCTTCCTATGGATAGAAAGTCTTTCCTGAGGCTGCGGTAGCTGTAGGTGGACAAAATCAGGATCCTAACTTCGGGCTACCTTCAGACGATTCCAATGATGAGGATTATAATGCCGATAATTCAGAAACTGACGAGAAAGATCAAGAAGATGGGTCAAGTTCCGATGAATCTGATTTCACTTCTACATCTGAGGAATTGGAAGTACCAGCTAATGTTGATCCATGTTTAGGGCTTCCATCAGATGACTCTGAGGATGATGAGTATGATCCTGATGGTCCCGATCTTGATAATGTGGCTAAGCCAGAAAGTTCGAGTTCAGATTTTACTTCTGATTCTGAAGATTTTGGTGCCATACTAGAAGATAATATTTCTTCCCAGAAAGATGGACCTCTGTCTAACAGTGTTGCCATAGATTCTGAGGTGCAACAACCTAAACTTGGGAAGGAGCCTTTGAGTAATGAACTGATGTCAATAATGGAATCAGATTTTGGTGCTATACAAGACGATGCAACTCTTTCTAAGAAACGAAGCAGTGACAAGTTGGACTACAAAAAGTTATACGACGTAAGTATCATTTCAGATAAAGTATTATCTTAGATATGGTTCTCTCTCTTGGCATGTTTATCGGTTGTGTCCGTTTGACAGTTCAGTCATTTAAAAAGTTCTGGTCATTCCTTCATGATTTGCTCATCTTCTTTTGGGTATATACAGGAGACATATGGGAATGTTCCTTCTAGTTCCAGTGGTGATGAAGATTGGAGTGGTACCATTGCTCCGAGAAAAAAGAAGAAAAGTACCGCAGAAGCCTCTTCAGCACAAGAAAATGGAAATGCTTCATCAAGTAGCAGAGTGTCGATTTCCGATACTTTAAAGCTGAATCTAACTGAGCATAAACCAAGGAGAAAATCGAATGCCAAAGACAGGGATCTGTCCCCTGCTGAATTAAAGAGTGTCACCCCTGCATCTGGTTCAACTGGTAAAAGAGCGGGTTCGTCAACACATAGAAGGCTTGGAGAAACTGAAAAGCAGGTTAATGACCGACTTAGCCCATTCTAACTGATCACATAACCGACTTACCCCTACCGGAGACCAACTCCACTAAAACCTTATATCTTTTCCTTCTAAAAACAACGTGATTTAATTTGGGTGGATGTACTGGTTTGCAGAGACTTTATGAATCTTTCAAGGAAAACCAGTATCCCGACCGAGCCACAAAAGAGAGATTAGGTAAAGAGCTAGGGATGACTTTCCGGCAGGTATGTGGTTTCTCTTCTAGCAGCACGGTTCATGCCATGTCTCTCAACAAACTCTATTCTTGAAATCCTCCCTTGACATAATTCTGTTTTGTTTTGTAATTTTGTGTTTGTCTTTATGTGTGAAGGTAAGCAAATGGTTTGAAAATACTCGGTGGAGCTTCAACCATCCGTCATCTAATCAGTAACCGCTGCCAAAAAAGTTTTAGAAAATGCCATAACCTCGTCTGTTCGAAAGAAAGGATTATAGAGGGGCTGAAACCAAAATTTCTGACTTGAAGGGTATGGACTATGGAGGCAGTTGATTTATAGATTCAAAATAAAAATATATTGACTTTATAGCTTTAACCTTAATGAACGTTACAGGAAAGGATTGGGAAGAAAGCAGGCTCCAGTTAAAACCGAATAGCTATTATCAAAATCCGTTGTTTTTGCAGATACAAAATTTGACAATATTTATTAAACAGAAAGATTTTACATTCTTATGAACATGAGATAAAAGGAACATCTTAGGTCAATTTGTGAATCCCGTGAATTCAATACTTTGAATTCAGATAAGCCCTACTTGAGTTTTATTAGAATCATCAACAGATTCAAATATTACAAAACAAAATTGTAAATATTCATATTTTAGTGAAACTGACTAAGCATACTGTGAATTTGTCGGTCACATAAGAAAAATTCCAGGTTTCTACTTCGGCAGTATCGTAAAAGAAAACATGATTTTTTGAGAGTATTTTACTCAGAAGACTTAGCTTCTGACTCCCAACGTAACAAGTTAATCTTTTACACCCTCATCAAATTGCACTCTGCTGTGCTCGTCCATGACCTTTCACAAGTTACTTCGGGCTGTATCAAATTTACTCGTCATTTAGTGTTGGTAAAACAGGGGGTGGAGTAGATCCCCACAATGTAGAAAAGGAACACAATGCTTCAAGTGATCATATTAAGAACAACAAATTTTCTAATTATGGAGTGAGCATTCGATGAACTGTGCATATTTCATACCCACAACAGGTGCACTAAAACACAAACATGGCATTCAGTTAACAATATCCCAACCATTTCCAATATTTGATAGTATGTAAAACTTTACGCTGCATAAACAGATCCTATCCTCTCTCTATAATTGAAAAAATGGAGCATACTCATGTTTGATACTTACACTCGGTTTCCATTTTCATGTACCCTAGGCCTAGAAATAGTAAGAACAGAGAGACTACTACCGATCCTGACAAGTTCGGAAGAAGGTCAGCTCGCAACAAGCCCGCACGTTGACGGTCAGGTGTGACGTGAGACGAGCCGTGGGAACCATGCTATTCAGAGGCAAGAATGATTGGAAACATCCCAATTCTCCCAAATAACCGAAACCACTTTAGACATTCAAGCTTCATTTTGTCAATAGAAAAATGCCAGAATATAAATACATACATAAGTTAGTCTCGCTGATTCGTATGGACTTTAAAATGTAAGAACAGATTAGGAATTGGGTTTCGCAGCTAATAGATCTACACTAAAGGTCATTTCTAATCATTTATAGCAAAATAAAGAATCGATGTTGCTGAAAAACTAGCAATTTTCCGTCTCTTTTTTTTTTCTTCATCCAAAATGGAGGATTTTAAAGCAATGACCTGGAAAGAGCATAAGAGAGGCGCCGGGATTGAAGACGTGGAGCAGAGGAAGTCGGGGGACGCAGACGGAGAAGCGGCGGAGGGGAGCGGAGCGAAGGAACTCTGACGGAGGAGATGACAGAACGAGATAAGGATCCGGCACCGCGCCAAGCCATTTTCCCACTGAAGACTGAAGCGTCAAGCGAGAGAGAATTTGAACGAAGCAGTAATCAAGGATTTTGTTAGGGTTTAAGGGTGAAGAGTCCAACTTTGGTTGGACTTTGTTCATCGAGTATGGACTGTAAAATTAGAACACAAAAAATAAGGGTAAACTACACTATCTACCACTCAATTATATCTATCATCTCTAAAATACTATCAAACTTTTAAAAAATACAAATCAGACACTAAATTAGTGCCTTGTTGCTTCCATTATTATACAAAGTGGTTGAAATTCTAAGATAAAAAAAAACAATTGCAAATGTTAAGATTCGAATCCAAATTTATTAAACACGAACTAATCCGGATTTGTCTTGGTTGCTTATTTGTTTTCAGGAATGAATGTGCAAAAACCACCCCTCCGGCTTGTATGTTCGGATCAAACGAACCGCCATCCACCACACCGCCACCGCCTTCGATTTCAAGGCGTTGCTCTTCAACTCCGATGCCTTTGGCCCCGTAGTTGCTTACAGGAAGCAGTTCACCACCTACGGGAATTACCCTGTTCTCCTTGGGAAGGGGAAATCGAACTCTAACCCCAATTTTTTATTTAAAATTTTAAATTTTGATTTATTTAAAAATTTATTTTTTCTATTTTTAAATATTTATATTTTATTTCTTAACCTTAAATCCTAATTACTTCCAGTACTCCAACTGCTTAAAAATGTTTGAATGCTAACTTTCCTTTTCCTGCAAGAAATAACAAGTGTACCTATCCAAACTGATTTGGGAAACCTAATTAGTCTCTTCCATATTTCGTGAAAAATAATCAAAAAATTATGGCCATGCGTTACAAGTTGAGCTACAATAAAAAAAAACTTTTATATTCGAATTCTTACAATATATTTTTCTTAATTTATGAATGACTCATCGATTTCTATAAATAATTATTTTATACGAATCTATCAAAAAATAAGAAAGTTTATTAATTTATAATAAAAAATACTTAAATTTGAATTATTTATTTATAAATCGTATATAATTATACTCGTCTATATAAAATTTTTGCTATATTTTATGTTCATGAACGTATTGAATATCATTTTAAACATTGCTTCTAAGAAAACCCATATTGAAGAGACTTGGTGAACTTTCCCAATCATTCAAGAGACATTAATTCGTCTTAGCAAGATTTAACTTTATTTAAATTAATATTACTTTAAAATTGCAATCTGAAAAATGAAGGAAAAAAGAAAAGAAAAGCTTCCTTCAATCATGTTCGTCAGTGTCCACCAACCCCAGAGCAATAATTTCAGCACATATGACAGATGCATGAGGTAAGATCAAATGTAAGTAACTTCATGTACAAAGGCACTCGGCCTATCGTGGTCCTACACATTGCCAAGATGTCAAACTCTTGGTGAAGCCGTGAAGCTCAGAGTTCCTCTTTATATACACCCATGGTTCCATAGTTGGATTCCCAGTCATACAACATTCCTTGGTAAAACAAACGAACTAAAAATACAGTTTTGATCAAAAACCTAAAATGGGTAGCCTGGAAACAGAGAGAAAAACAACCGGCTGGGCTGCTAGAGACCCTTCAGGATTCTTGTCTCCTTTCACTTACACTCTTAGGTAATCTTAATTTTGATGTTTAGTTTTGGGTGTTTTTTTTTCATTTTTCAAGGTTCATAATTTCTGGTTCTTAAGATGAAACATCACTGTCTGTTGCAGGAACACTGGTCCGGAAGATGTTTTCATCAAGGTTATGTTCTGTGGAATCTGCCATACTGATATTCATCAAGCCAAAAACGATCTTGGCATGTCCAACTACCCAATGGTTCCTGGGTAACTTCCTTTACAAACTATGATTCTTGACCCCTTTAGGCAGTGATTTAATATGTCAAAACTTATGTTTTTTTTTTCAGGCATGAAGTGGTTGGTGAGGTGGTGGAAGTAGGTTCAGATGTTACCAAGTTCGCTGCGGGTGAAATCGTCGGCGTCGGTTGTCTTGTTGGATGTTGCAGAAGTTGCAGGCCATGTAACACAGACCGTGAGGACTCGGAGGAGTAGGGCACATGGGAGTGAAGATAGCCAAAGCAATGGGACACCATGTGACCGTCATAAGCTCGTCCGATAAGAAAAAAGTCGAGGCATTGGAGCATCTCGGTGCCGACGAATACTTAGTCAGCTCCGACGCCGAAGGTATGCAAAAGGCAGTCGAATCACTCGACTACATCATCGACACCGTGCCTGTTTTCCACCCTCTCGAGCCATACCTTTCGTTGCTGACACTCGATGGGAAATTGATCTTGACCGGCGTTATCAACACCCCTCTCCAATTCCTTACACCCGTGCTCATGCTCGGTGAGTCAAATTCGTTCCGGGTTCTTGTTCTCGAGTCCGATGACTCCAAATTCCTGTGATCTAAACTGCATGGAGTGTTTTGTTTTTACTGTAACAGGGAGGAAGGAAATCACAGGTAGTTTCATTGGAAGCATGAAGGAAACAGAGGAGATGCTAGGTTTCTGTAAGGATAAAGATTTGACATCTATGATCGAAGTGGTGAAGATGGATTATATCAACAATGCTCTGGAGAGGCTGGAGAATAACGATGTTCGATATCGATTCGTCGTCGATGTCGCCGGAAGCAAGATTGATCCATAGATCAAGAGAAGAAATACTAATCTAAATCATCAACCTATGCAGCTGTTTTGGGTTGCTCTGTTTTTGTGGTTTAAATGAAACAGGAATGTATATTCCTTGATGGAAATAAAATTTTTAAAAATGTTTTATTTACCTTAAATAAAAACGTTTAAACTTTAATTTATTTTAAAAATAAAATATAAAATATATATTTGATATTTTTAAAAATATATAGTATAATATTGAACTTTGGTAGTGGTTGGGTAGGTGTTGATGGATTCTGTAGTGACACTGAAAAGTTTCTCCTATCCTATGACCTAACTTTGTCGTGTAAGTGGCAATGGGAAACAGTTGGTATGTCTCTCTTTGTCAACAATTTGGACGTGGTCTGGTCGGGATAAGAATTTTTCTAATCTTTCTTAATCCTTGACACAGTCTTCTTACTATCTAGGGTTGGCAAGAATAGTTGTCTTTCACGGATTACGATTTGATCTTATCTATTTAAAATGAGTTTTTTAATATTAAAATTCAGTTTCGGAGTAAAACAAGTTTAGTATATATTTAAAAAATTTAAAGTCGGATTAAGATCGAGTATAGAATTTAAAATATTTGACTTGATTTAATATGTTTATATATTTATTATGTTTTTATATATTTATATTAAATATTTTTATTATTATTTAGATTGGATAAGAATTTTAGATCGATCGAGATTAATTAAAATAACAAGATCAAATCGAGAAATTATTACATGAACCCGTTTCACCATCTAGGATATGATCCTCAACCAATTAAATTAAGACACATCATATATTTTTTCCATATCATATTTATACATAAGCATTGTCCAAATCATCTAATTTAATGTTTTTGATTTAAAAAAGGAAAAAAATATTACTAGATTTCTTGTGTCATATTTCTCTTTGTTCTTTAAAATTTTTCTCAATTAATTTTTTATTTTTTATAGATTTAGGGTTTATGGTTTAGAGTTTAGGGTTAGGTTAGGGTTTAAGTTTAAGGTTTATGGTTTAAGATTAAGGTTAGGGTGTAGGGATAGAGTTAAGGTTTAGGGTTAAGGCCTTAGGGATCATGGTTTAGGGTTTAGGATTAAGGTTAGGGTTTATGGGTAGAGTTAAGGTTTAGGGTTAGGGGTCATGGTTTAGAGTTAGGGTTTAGGGATTAAGGTTAGAGTTAGTGGTTAGGGTTTGAAAAAATAATTTAAAAAATTGAACAATAAAGAGGAAAACAACATAAAAAAAAATCTTTGATAATATTTTTTTTTTATTTTAAATCAAAAGCATTAATGCGGATAATTTGAATGATGCTTATGTGTGAATATGATATAGAAAAAATATATGATGTGTCTTAATTTAATTGATTGGGACCATATCTTAGATGGTGAAACGAGTTGATATAAGATATGAGGTGGGTTACAATTTTTATTATATCAGGTGAGAGTTGATATAAGATATATTAGAAATTAAAGTGAAACAAATTTTAGTGTGCTAGTTTATTTTTAGGTTAGAGTCAAAAATATCAAAAACTAAATCCGCCCCGTTTTCATTTATATTCTTATACTTGTGAGATAAATTTTAAATTGGATAAGTATATATATTTTTTACTTAAGGAGATGATAAACCCTTTAACCTTAAATAACAATTAAAATTTTAATCTTTATTTTTTTTATTTAATTAAATCATTAAATAAAAAATTTAATCAATTAAAATTTTAAACCAAAAAATTAAATTAATTAAACCGTTAAATTTTTACATTTTTTTTATATATTAGCGTTATGAGTCATATCATGATGTTTTCATTTATAATTTTAGATTTTTAAAAATAAATAAATCTGCAAAAGTTATAAAAATTATAAAATTATTTAAAAGATTATAGTATATTATGTATGAGTAATATTTTAAAAAATTATCAATATTTAATTGTTAAAATTGATCAAATAACTTAATTTAATTTTTTTAATTTAAAATCTTAATTAATTAATATTTAAATTCAAGAACTATGCAAGAAAAATAGGCTTAATTTTTTTTTTTTTTTTATTTTAAAGACTTCTTACTCCGAATTGTACTTTGATTACCAAACATTTATTACTTTCATTGATAAGTCAAAAATTACCGTTGCTGTGCTGATGATAGGGATAGATTGGGGAGTGAGTCAGTAATACTATCGAGTCAGACTCAGTGTCAAACAATTCAAGTTACAGTACGAGTTAAATTTGATTTTATTTTTCATTTAGATTAAAAATTAGGTGGATCTAGATTTTATATAATATAAATTATCAAAAAAACTTAGTTGTCTCTATGTATTTTAAGATTTCACTTTAACTAATTTGGATCAGTTTGATTCATACATCTGATTTTAGTAGGTAAATCTCTCAATCGATATTTTTTATATATACAACTTCTTAAATTTGAAACTTATTTAATAGATATCAAATTATTTATTATCTGGATTAATCATGTTAATTATACATTATCGATTTTTTAATATTTTTTATTAATTAATATTTAATAATTTCAAAACAAATTAATCATAACTACAAAATAACCAACTAATTAACCAATTTTTTAAATCCAATTTTAGTAAAAAAAAAGTAACACCCTAAATAGTATAAGTCTATTACGTGCGTCGAACATCGTTGAACATCTTTAATATTAAAGATTGCGGAACATTAGAATTTTAAGAACTTAACATATAATTGTATGTTAAGTCTATTACTCTTTTATTAAGATTTTTAATCTTTATTAATTAATTTAATAGTGTTCAACGATATTTTGTATTAGTGGCGTTCAACTGTATTCGACACCCGTTATAGAATTTTCCATAAATATTACATATTATATCAGAGATCAAACCTTAAAACAAAAAAACAAATTTGCTTTCACACGTTTGTTTCAAATCAATACTAAATTAACCCACTTTGATTAGATGATATCATCCAACTCAACTTACCTGAACCAGAAAATCAACTGTCTTTTCTTCTGCTCCAAGAAGAAAAAAAAGTGTCAAAATTTAGGAATCCATTCAAAACAAAAACAAAGGAGAATTAAATTGAAAAGATCAAGTTTTTTTTATTAATCAACAAAATGTGTATAATTTCAGAAAGACCAATTAAATGATTTTCTTCGACAAAATTGATGAAAATTCATCTTCGTTGCTGTTGTTTGATTCGGTTTCTGGTCTGTACATCTTACAAAAGATTGTTGTGATGTAGAAATCGAAGGATAGTTCGACTCCAGACTCCAAAATTAACTACTCTGGAAACCAAATTCTGCCATGAAATCTCGAACTTCTTTCCGAATCATCTCCTGCATTGCAGCCATAAGTTCAGGTCGAAACGGTACCGTATTTGTCCAGATATCATTACGGTTTTTTCTTAATAAACCCAGATCTTTATCCGTACACGAGTTATCGCTGTTTAACTCAACCAACTCGTCACTCCAAGAACGCCCGAGCGTGAGCGCGGTAGAAACGACACGAGAACGTTGCTGTTGAGTCGACTCGGCGCCGCTCAATCCAAAATCGCTGACGTCAGATCCCGAAGGACTCCCCGGGTTACTGACAACACTAACGGATCTCAAACATTTCCCCGGACGTCTCTCCGATTCGTGAGCCGAATCTCCTTCCTCAAGAGATCGACGTCGTTTCAAGGTCGAGTTCCAGTGGTTCTTAACCGCGTTGTCAGTACGACCGTTGAGTAGCCTCGCAATCTTGGCCCACTTGTTTCCGAACTTGGCGTGCGCTTTGATGATGATCTCGTCTTCCTCCGCAGTGAACGATCGGTGCTCGACTTCCGGCGATAACTGGTTGCACCACCGCAACCTGCACGATTTCCCCGATCGACCGGGGATCGACCTCGATATCAAAGACCAGTTCCTCGGACCGTGACACTGAACCAGCTTGCGCAATGCCTCATCCTCCTCCGGTGCCCACGGACCCTTCACATGATCCACATCTTGATCCATCGGTTCAGTAATAAACAGAAAATTTGAGGTTTTTCTCTTTTCTTCAATGGCGGTCGCCTATCGGTTAAAATACTTCATATTACGATTTTATGATCGAGTAGTAGCCT
The DNA here is from genome assembly GCA_035048815.1 of Abelmoschus esculentus. Lineage (NCBI taxonomy): Eukaryota > Viridiplantae > Streptophyta > Magnoliopsida > Malvales > Malvaceae > Abelmoschus > Abelmoschus esculentus. The sequence continues at coordinate 674,216 of JAUCBN010000031.1, read as the reverse complement.
TATATAGGGGATGCGATAGGGTAACTGATACAGCCAGTTAACAAATACAGGTAATAAGCGTTGAATAAACTGGCATTGACCGGTAACCGGTTGAGTACCCGCACAGCTGTATAACGTCTAAGGTGGCCACGTAGTCGAGACATTGAACTTCCGTAGAATATAATAAATCCTTAGGGATAATTTAGTAATTTTCTGACATGGTTTCCTGATTTGACTCTTACAGTTAAGGAAGTTACAGAAATGTAAAGAGTGAGACACTCGCGAGAAATTGCATAGGATAAGTTTTGAAGTCTGCCAGACTGGAAACCATTACGTGTGGCATTTTGTTATTGTTTTTTAAATTCCCACTGTTTTTGTCGTTTTGTTCTTTTTTTCGGTTTTCGTGCCTAGAAATAAAATATCTGTGCCATGAACAAAAACCGCCAAAGAAAACGGATGGACAGCTTCTCAAATTCCAGCCTGTAAACCGGACTTAGGAGATGACATGTTAACGGCTCCTAGCCAGTAGCCACCACCGCCCTCTTTACATAAAACCAACAAAAATCGGCTTAAAGATAAAAATAACATCATTAGGTCGTAATATTAATAAAGTAGAAATCTAAAATTTTTAATAATAATATTATAATGAACTTGTAGTAAAACGTACGATAAGTTTAAAAAAATAAAAAATTATTCTAAACGAGTTTTTTTTTATTTAACGGTGTTTTGGAGCTAAACATAACGATAAATTTAGTTTAAGATTAGGTTAATCATCTTGTTTAGGCTGTAGCCGGAGATAATTAATTAAATATATAATATTTAAAATTGTACTGATAGTATTTTAATTATATTATTGAATTAATAATATTTAAATGATTATCAAATTAAAATAATATCGTTTTAATATGATTATATCAATCCTTAAAATTATATATTTTTAAGAGAATAAAATATTTTTTTTTCGGATTTGATTTAAAGAGTATTAAATATAAATTTTGATTTGTATTGTGTTAGTCCATGGTTTCGTAATCTTTTTACTTGGGGAAAAACCAAGACATAAAATTCACTTTTATTTACAAAATTATATATATGAATTGAATAAGTGATCTTAATAAAAAAAATAATTATTTTAAGAAATTATAATATTTATTATTTAAAAAATTAAATATTTATAAATAAGTATTATATTATATTTATGTTTAGAATATTAAAAAATATATATTATTGGCGTCCAATTAGGTAACCTCTTAATCGTCAAACTTGTGAACCCAACGTTGAAGTTTTTACATAGTGTACCCCCCACGTAATTGAACTCTTTGACTTTACCTAAAACCAATTCCTCGAATTGATTCATTCTATTCCCATAATCTATTCTTTTTGGAGTTTGTTTAATTCAATTTGAAAACTTTAGAATCAGATACAAAGTTAAAAATCAAGTTCAGAGACAAAATAATTAGAAATTAAAAAAAATAAGGGACAAAGTTCAAAAAAAAAATTGAGGGTTTACACAAATAAATATCACAACTAGTGTTAGTAACATTTTTTGAATAGATATTATACACGTGACAAATGTAAATACGATAAAGTAATTTAAATATATATTTTTTTATAAAAAATATTTATATGTAGTACACTACTTTCTTTAGTCACCTTGATTCGTAAGAATTTTGAGAATAATTTAATCTAAAATTAAATTTTAAAATATAAATAATTTTTCAGTTATATTTTAGACTTTTTGTCAGTTTTTACGGTGTACATGACAAAATATAATATACACATGACGTTGTCTTTGAAAATTTTAAAAAAATAAAAAAAACTTATATAGATAATATTTTTTTTTAAATTGTAATTTATAAGTGATATTTTTTCACATGTACTATACTTTTTAATTTAAATTTTAAAATAAATTTACGATATTTTTATAAATAAAGTCCTTGGACACTCATATATCCAATAAAACCTTAGTTCTACTCCCAACGAACGAGTCTTGCTATTTAAATACAATATCTTACCAAACCATCGTAATAAATCATCTAGATTCTCAAACACAACATAATCAACACAGAGAATAATCGAGGAAGTTTCCCGAGCCAAATTATAATGTTTTTTTTTATTATTATTATTTTGTTAATTAAATAATGAGTTGTGCACGTGATGAGGAAGGCTGAAGGATGGTTCCATGTTTGGTCGGTTGATATTAATTTATAGATTTGGATTGTGAGGATCGATAATTAAATGACAGGAGTAGAAATATATAATTATTGTGAAATTAAAAAATGGTTTTCCAGAGTTGTGCACGTGATTTATTTAACATCAATTAGATTCAAAACTCAAAAAGGGAACATTCATCGATATGCCGCAAGATTCAGTCCCATGTTTATACAAGTATTGAAAGAGTTTTTTTTTTTTTTTTAAATTATTCGTGCATGTAACGATTGAAATTATATTTTATTTGTATATTATATTAAAGATATTAGTTTTTTAATACACATGATGTCTTAAAAATCTTTTAATTTTAAGGGATATAAGGTTTAGGGTTTAAAGTTTCAGGCTCATATTTTAAAGATTAAAATTGATTTAGAATTTAGGATTTAAGATAAAAAAAATTTTAAGTTTTATAATGTCAACATATGCATCAAAATTTTATCCTATTTATACTATATATATATTTTAATTTTAATGGTATATCTATGTTTTTGGTCCATATAAATTTAGTAGTCCATCAAATAGCCCAAACAAATAAGAGTCCTATCTAGAGCCCACTCAGACCACGCATTAACTCGAACCGCTGTAATCCCAAAATTCTGTAAAGAAACCTCAAACCCCAAGGCCTCACTCATCCTTTTTTTTTCTCAGTAATTTTTCTATCCATTGCAACAGTATCGACAAATGAGAGCAAGATAGGCTTGCAAGAATGGATGTTGACTACCAGAAACGGAAAGAAATAGCCGAGTTTAGCATGAGATGGGAAGAAAGATTGAAAGCAGACGGCAAAGAAGCGTCTGAAACGTCAAAAGAAAAGGCAAAGGAAAAAGGAGAAGAAGATGAAAACAAGTGCCTTAGGAGAAGAGAATAAGGAAGAGTCTTCAAATGATGAAGGAGCAGCACAATGAACAAACATTTTACTTGATATTCATCCTCCAACTTTGAAGGAACTAGAAGGGTTTAACTCGACCAAAGGGGAATCCGGCTGACTAGGAGTCATTGAACTTTATTGCTGGACAGTCATGGAGGCGGTGGTTGATGACTTTTTTAGTGTTATCAATGGCTTCCCCGGCAGCCTTCGTCTTCTGTTTTTCTTTTCTTATGAACTCTTGTTCACATCAACTCTCGATATAACCCTTCTAGTAGAAAAGAAGATGGCATTTATCCTAAAAAATCTGAGTTTTGTTTGCAAACCAAGAATACGTATAAATACATACGATCTTATAATTATTGATATGCAAGTGTTTATTCAAATTTAAAATCAAATACAATAGAATGATAGAACTTATACTTTATGCATTTCTTTTCTAATACAACTTCATTAAATTTTGTGGATTAAAGAAACAATGCTGGAAGAGTTTTACCACCAGTTAACTTCAAATATAATCAGAATCCAGGTATGTTTCCACAATGCACATTTTTCTTCATCAATGGAAAACTACTAGTTAATGATCGAATATATTTTCACCAGAAACTCGGTAACGCAAACTATAACTCAGTACCCCACGTTGTACTGATACGAGCATTTATTTATTTATTTTTAAATGAAAAGGATGGCTTGAGAAACAGACATCAGATGTAAATTCAAACTGAACTATTCTATATCTCAGCAATTAAGTCCACAAGCATGTTCAAGCAGAAGCTTTGATTAGAAAGGCAGAACTTACGCAATCTTGGGAATCGGAATAGTCTGTGTATTAGGTAACGTTACTGACCGCAACAATTCAAGCGAGAACACCAGCCCCAGAAAATGAGAAAGGATGGTGTTAGCCGATGCCTGCACAAGCAAGAGATATGTAAGGCCATGCACTAACCAGTGTGATACTGTTATTCCTCATTTCCAGTTTGCGGTTTATCAAAAAGTACAAACTTTTCTTAAGCAGACAAGAGGGTCAAAAAATCTGGAACATATATAACTTGATAAGCATAATTGTTTGTATGTCTCGAACAACGACCGAAAATAAAAAGCATGGTGAATTCATATTCATCAAGAAGTTCACGATTAGTTACAATCAATCTAACTGGTCAGTCTCTCTCTTTACATCCAAAGTTACAACACATTGCTAGCAGGCACCTAATGCAGCTTTGAACTTTTATTTCTTCTACTAAATTCTCACATGGATCTCACTCAGTTAAATGCTATAGATATCCCATAATGAAGCTGAAAATGGATAAAGTACCTGCACCAAGAATACATCCAAGGCAAGGACCGGACTAGAGCCAGGAGAGATTCCTTGGTAATAAGGAGTTGTAGAGGAAGTAAGAGCTTTTGCAACTAGTAAGCCCACTGTTGTTAGCATGCCGAGAATAGCAGCACCCATTCCCAAAAGATTCAGAACTATACCATTTTTCAAGCTTTTCACAACATCAGCACGAGGAGGAGCCTGAAACTCGATGGAAACTTGATAATCAGAAGTTGAATTAGGCAACAAGCATTAACCAAAGATAAAATAAGCCCTGAATTTGGGGACATGCGTAATCATAAACTAATCCTCCAATATTTTTTTTTTAAAAATCCTATACGTAATAGGTGAACTAATCTAGATCAAGCTCAGATGGATCACTAAGTCTACAGTTCCGATTCAAGGAATCAAATTAAGGTGACAGAAATTAGGAAAAAGAACTTCCCAACAATATAAAAAATGACACTCTTTTCTTCCAAATAAGTTGATGAACTTCCTAGGTGCAGGTTGCACCAACTAAATCAAGCATAGAACCAAAATGAGAAAAACAAATGATGTTATACAGCTTAGTTACTTCGAGCAAACACAAAATGTTAAGATAATTAACTTGAAATATCTGTAGATAACTAATTTGTGTCTGTGATACGAGAATACTCGATTCAAAAAGAAATCTTCACATTGGAGGATCATTATTGAATAATACATCAGATGCTTTAACATGTTATCGCAAGTTTCTCACAATACCTTTGAAGGATCATTAGCAGTCCTCTTGAGTTTCTCGGAAAGCCGAATATAACCAAATGACCAAAAAACTGATATGAATGCAGCTATGATTCCACTGGCAGTGGCGTAAAAGGTAGCAGGTGATGTAATTTTCCCAGTAACCACAACTGAAAACGAAAGTATCACGGCTGACACCACCGTGCAAACTAGCTGTCCCCAAAACCCTAAATTCCCCAATCGCTTAAAGTATCTCGCCGTGGTCTCTAACCTCTTCGCAACCTGCACAATTTCCAGTCAAAATCCTTATCCTAACTCATTATTAAAACAAACAGAATTAAGCGAAAAACAAAACTCTTCATGTTTGTAGCTGTTTTCTCTGTTTTGGTACCACCGATTACAAGAGCAATGCGCGTAACCGGTTTCATTACCGAATCTTTTTCCAAGGTTTTTTAATTACCCAGAATCAGAAAAAACGTAACCGAGCTAAACCATAGAGACCCAAGTCAATAAAGTTGAAACTTCAGCATCAAATAAGTCAAACCCAACTAAATTTCTTGAATCAGTTAAGAAAGAATAAATCTGAAATTGCGATAAAGAGAGTGGGGGAGTACCTGAGCGAGCTTTGCCTTGTCAGCGCCGTCATTTGAGGAAGTGAAACTAGGTGATGAAATTGAGGAAGAAGACACTCTGCTCGGAAAAAGGTTAGATCTTTTAACATCGAGAGGATTCCAGGAAGCCAACGGAGAGAATAGTGGCTTCAGATTCCGAGTTTCGAGTGAAGTGAGAAAATTTGGAGGAGAGAAAGCGAGCGGTGGCCGGAAATGGTGAGGGGGAAGAAGGGGACCCACCGCAACCACAGAAATGCCGCAGCGAGTAGCCGGCAGCAGTAGCGTTTGCATGATGATTAGATGGTGTTGTAGGGGCTTGCTCCCGGTCACGGTCGTGAAGTGCCAGCGGTGCAGAATTTTGCCGGTTGATTATTATTTATAAACTTACTTTACACACCCGTGCAGTTTATTTTATGGGTAAAGTACACAAATGGTCCCTAAACTATTTTAGAAAATATAAAATGTTCACGAAATTTTAAAAGTTACATAATAAATATTAAGACATGACACTTACAATTTTTTTTATAACACTACACTTAATTTTTATATTTATATATTCAATCAATTTAGACATCAATAATAAGGATTAAATTAAAACTAAATTAAATAAATATATAAAAATAAAGTACTAAATGTATTTTTATTTAAATTATCGTATCTTTCGCATCATTTACTTAATGATTCAATGATATTTTATAATAAAATTAAATTTAATATCTATTATATAACTTTTAAAAGTTTAGTATATATTGATAACATATAGTATTTCATAATATTCAAGTATATTTTTAAGTTGCAAATATATTATTTGCTTAAAAACTATAATGAATATATCCCTACGGTTAAAAGGAATTTGTTAAAGAATATTTAACATTAAAATAAATCTTCAAATTATATTTTTTAAGATAAATATTTAGAGTTTATTAAATTATTTAAAATTAGAATTAAATCAAGTTTTTGAAAGTATGAATTTTTATTAATGGTAACCCATTGTGCCATTTTTGTTTCTTATTCATATTTTTATGTCATTCTACCATGTTTTACACTTGGTCCTTTGCAGAATTTTGGCCTCACTTCCCCTTTACCGGCAGTAGCCTTGTCTGTGACAGCATTGGTTGGTGTTTTGACAGCTATTTTCATCTTCCAATCCGCTTCTAAAAGTTGATTCTATGTTTAGGTCTTGAAGAAACATATCATCAACCTCAAAGATGTTGATTCTATGTTTACTTTCAATTCATCAATGTCTTTAAATTATACTTTCCTTTTTAGTATAACCGCCGGTATCCGATTTATTGTCCGACAATGAGGTGAATTGAGCCTTTTGAATATGATAATCCATAAACAAGAAGTTGAAGTTATATACATGCAGAAATGAGAATAGTTCATCAAAATTTAACCAATTTTCATTCAGCATTCAATAGGGAGAGTGCCACAGAGATGAGAAGACATTGTAGACCCCAAAAAGAAAGGGTACCTCAGGAAGGGGAAGGCCTAAAAACTTTCAATGAGGTGATCCTACTTAGATATCCATTGATTGTGATCAGATCCAGATGAAGCCTTCAACTTTTTACTCTTTTTCTTCTTCCCACCATTTTTGTTCGCCTTTTTCTTTGGTTTCTCGTCTAAAGCAGGCTGCGTGTTTTGTAAGTGTTGATGGATGGCGGCTAGCGGGTTGGCTTGGAAAGCAGGATGCTCGAGAACTGCAGTCATTTGTTTTCCTTCTTTTAATCTGAAGAGAATTCATCCATCACAAATCAGTCAGTTAATGTAGGGGATAATCAAACATTATACAACATGAAAGGATCAGAGATTGAAGCACGCACATCAACTGTTGCCTAGATTTGCAACTGAGCTTGACATCATTGGCAGGAGTAGCTTGTTTGGAATCTTTTAACTCAGGGAGAAACTCTGACAGGGCAGAGAAGTCATATGCTTTCAGTTTCTTTTGTCGGCTTCGAAGCTTCTTCTTCTGGTTATAAGCAAGGAATTCATTAGCAAAATCTTTAACCAAACTAAGGGCATAGATCTTCATATTATTTTGCAACTCACCAAAGGTATCACCGGCACTGTTTCTTTATCTAGCCTTTTGATGCCTAATTTGGTAATTTTTGCAGTAACTAAGCAGAACAAAGGATTCATACTATCATCCATTAGTAATCTTACTCCAATCATACTATCATCCGTGTCCTAACATTCTGTTTCCAAATGCTAATTAAGCATATAATTGTGTGTTTCCGTTGCAATTTGAAAAAAGAAACAAAACATGACAGATACATTTATATATCCCAATGACATATAAAATAACAGTTGTTAAAGACACAGATACGAGGTTAAAGCAAAAAAATTTCATTGCATCAAATGAATCAACCCCAAGAACTCAAGACAATCTGCCACAGCATGAATTACATATTATTATTTATTATACATTGATTATCGAGATCATGTCGAACTCCAGCATTGGAATTAAGACCCTAAGTTTTTTTGGCTAACCAGAAGGAACAATATGCTTGGGATTTTAATTACCAATCATATAGCCATAAAGATACAAACATTCAACCATGAACGGTGAAGTTGAGTCATAAAACAAAGTAATGTTATTATTTTACTAACAAATGATTCCAAAGCAAACCGTACCATTACAAGCAAATGAAGAATCGAAAAGACGAAGACTAGGTAAGTACAGACAACATCAATAACAAGAAGATCATTAACAAGCTTTGACTTTCAAAAATGTGAACTTTTAGTGAGCAGTTCCTACTGGCAATGGCAGCAAGTAAACAAGATTCCGATGATTAACTGCTTTGAGAAACACCACAAAGAGGTAATTGAGCTTGCGCAAAAATACTTAAACAACCACTACATGCAATGCCGTTTACTCTCAAGCGCATCACTCCCTACTTATAAACCTTTTACCACTGTGCATCATAAGAATTCATTTAGATTATAAACATAACATTTAAAACTTGTGCAAGCAAGATTCTCATCACCTTTGTTATGTCTTTCTTGGCAGTCAAGGAAGCAACTGTATCTCTAACCTCTGCATATATATAAACAAATGATCATTCAAACTTTAAATACCAAAGAAGATTAGCTAAAAAGTAGTTTTTATAAGAAGAGTTTGAACTCACTCGCGTAGAACTGGAGCTTCTTATCGAACTTTTTATCTGATTTAGAAGTTGAATCTGGTCTGCCATAAATAAAGGAAGATGAAAAACATAAAATTGCAGAAACCCCATAAATTTACAGTAAAAAAAAGGTGAATACAAGATACTCACCGAGAGTTTGGTTTCCCCATGTTTGAATAAATTCTAAAGGTTTAATTTTTCGAATGAAGGAAACTCAAGCTAGGGTTTTAGGAGGATTTGATACTTGGTGCACAAAGAAGACAGCAGAGAACCAACTCAAAACCAAAACCCAGGAATGAGAAGCTCGGTCTGCACTGAAAAACCATTTATTTTCCTTCGGGGTTTCAGCCTTCGTTGGATGCCCAGGAAAGTTGCTGGGTTTTACAGAGTTTATGGGCCATTAATCTACTGGGTTTAATTTTTTTTCCTTGTGATTTTTATATGATAAATACATTATTTTTAACCATTATTCATTAATATTCAATTTACTGATTAATTAATTTAAATTCAATAAAAATTTATTAAGAAGCTTTTTCTTTCTCTTCCTTTTTTACAAGAAGTCTTTAATTTACTTGAAGGCATTGCATATGCTTATAATTAGTATAAATCTAAGTACATTTTGGTCATTAATCAGTAAAAATATATTTCCATCCACTGCAGACTCTCCTCCATGACCCAGGGAGGGGGAATCCATTGCTTTCTCAAGCACTGCTACCGATCATCGCCCTGGCTCGTTGTCCGGTGATTGTAGCCGGAATTCGCTTCAATAGCTTTACTCCAAGTGGACTCTCCTTGCTCTGTATCATAAAACAACATCATGAGTTTTGATATGAGAATTGAACATAGTAATGGAAGGAATGAAATTCCGATGCAGATTGTAATTACCAGGCGGCATGTCCCGGCTGCGAGGTCACATACAGGATACTCCTGAGGGCAGCAGCTGTAGTGATCATTGCAGCATGTTGCAGACTCCATCGGGCAGCATCCCCAGCCAAAGCAGTAGTTACCGTACTGAAATAAGCAGCAGCAAGTTGTTCCTTGACGGCAGGAGTAGTATGTATCACAAATGGTTGGAGGCCTTATGGGAGCAGGGGGAGTAGGGGACGGTTTGGGCGGGTTCGGTCCTTTCTTGATGGGGTATGAGGCCATCATTGTGATACCACACTTGCCGGTGGAGGCGCCTGCGACGTTACGCTCCATCTTGATGTATCCATTCTCTCCCCAGTTAGGACCCCATGAATTCCTCACTAACCAATAATCTACACCACCTTCTGTGCCATATCCAACAGCGACAACACCGTGGTCTAGGTTTGTTCCACAATGACCGGTAAATACACCCTGAATACCGAACACAACATTATGTATATACGAAACCTTTTTATCATATACATTATCAGTAAAACAGCAACAATGGCACAGGGTATATATACTTCACAAATCAGGCTTCATTAGGATATCACAACGCACCGGAATAGGTCTAAATGCACTATAGGGCGCATTTGTTCCTATTCACCGGCAGTGCAATCGGAACAAAGCCTTAAAAAACCGGAAAACAAGTGCCAGAGGATTCAAATGTTTTGTATTTACCGATTGGTAGAGCTGGAAGGCCCTGCCACCAGCTTCAATGGCAACGCTAACAGGTTGGTTTGCAACAGCCTTCTTCAAAGCATTTTCGTCATTTTCAGGGACATCTTCATATCCATCTATAGAAACAACACGAGCATTCTTCTGCAAGGAAGACAAAGATTACAACACTTGACACCATCATCATAAAAGATTCCCACACGAAAATGAAAACCAAAATGATTCATGTTCCTACTAACCCGATTTACATCACATGTATTCTGTGAAGCACGGTAAGGGTAGTTGTCTTCGGTGTTGATACCACCGTTGTTAATAATAAACTCAAAGGCATGGTCCATGAGACCTCCATTGCATCCCTGGTTATACAAATTATCACAGTCCACCAGCTCCTGCTCCGACAATGAGACAAGTTCACCGGTTACAATCTTGTTTATCCCTTCCACTGCAGCCACAGTCGAGAATGCCCAGCAACTCCCTACATTCAAAATCAAATTAATGTCTTTGTTCATAGTAAAATTGTATGATAAAAGAACAGGAAAATAACTTTACCACATTGGCCTTGATCCTTGACGGCTCCAACAGCACCTTTCGCCCTCCAATCAACCGACTCGGGCAAATTATCGCCGACCTGAAATGCATACCGGTTGCTCTTCGTCTTCCCCACGAGCTTATTTGATCGAACCCTCGGGTCCATCCTAGCTCCCAAATACATAGCTCTGTATTCCTCATTGGTCAAATCCGCAAACCTGTTGAGACCAACCTTATAGGTGCGGTTCACCGAGTTATGTTCCATAACAAACATGAGATTGTCCTTAAATATCTCAAACCGCTTTTCCTTCTCCCCCAAGGCATTGTAATTCTTTCCATGTCTCACTAGCCATGTCTCGTACATCCTCATCACCTCGGACTCGGTCAATATCTTCTGTCCGACAACATGGTTAAGATCGTAGTCAATGATGGACATGTCCATAGCCAATGACAGGGTTGTCAAACAGCCGAAAAACAACACGGAGAGGATCATCAAAGCATGGGAAGACATGATGGGATTGCTTTGGGGTTGGGGTTGAAGGAAGAGGGAGGAGAGATTGGAATATATAGGAGGAATGGTAGAAGAACAAAGAGAAAGGAACTGCGTTGAAATAGGATTAGGAACAGAAAATCTGGTGTTTGTATCTGCCACGGTTCGGTTCCCCTATATTTGGAGATAAAAAGGAGAGGCGTACGTGGAAAGGCAGATTTTCATATTTTTATTTCATAATATATTATTTCTTTTGATGTTTTTTCAATAATAAAATACAACAAATTTATCAAAAAATAAAATATTTAAGGCATAATAACATAACAAGTCCTTGCTGTTTGCCTACAAATCTAGTAGAAGCCCTGAGCCTATGGCATATGAACCCATCTTAATAACGAACCATGGGCAGCCATGAAGTTAATGTGTGACATATTCAAACAATAACAAAGTGTAATTTTCTTTCCTTCGTTACATTCATTACTAAGCTACAGAAATATCTTTTTTTTATAATTGCTACTGAATTTTTATTAAATCCATAAAAAATATTATAATTACAATGTATTCGAAAAAATCTAAAAAAAACAAAGAAAAGTAAAATATTTTCTATGGAGATAAGCATACCATCAAATTCAGAAACATCATGTATCTCTTTATTTCTGTCTAATCGGGACACATAACTGGTGAATAAAGAGTGGTGAGCGATCTAAACCATCATGTAAAATGTTCTGCTACTCAGGACTGATTATATCAGTACACAACCATCAACCGAGTGGAGATCTAACCATCAATAATTATATTATTGTTAAAGTACTCATGATTGTAATATAATTATATTATTTATTATTCCAACATAGAGTCCGTCCAATCCAATACAAAATCTTATATTCCAAATTAGCTTTACATACTGGAAATGGGTCACAACTTGTAAGAATCTCCTTTTCCGTAAAAAGACGTTTTAATTTGTTGGAAAGTTAGGGAAACGATAGAATATAACTATAGAATATCGTTCATTGCATAAGACAAGTGGTCAAAAAATATAAACCGTCCGTTCTTTATTATATATTTTTATATTCGTACTCTAAAATAAAAAAATTAGAATTTAAAGTTAAGAGTTATAATTAAGACTTACAAAAATAAAGATAGGTATAAAATTTAAAATATAAAAATTAGAATTATAATTTGAAATTTAATTTTTAAATATTTTAAATTAAAATATAAAAAACACAATAAACCGAGTCAAGACTTGCAACTATGACTATCAAATTTAGATTGCAGATTCCGTGTATGTTTCCAGTTTATTATTGTATAATTGTGGTAAAAGTACTGTCAAGGTCCTTGTATTATAGAATTAATAGCATTATGGTCCCTAGACTTTGACTTTAAATAAGAAATCCAATTATGAAATTTGATCAGCTTTTCATTTTCCCCTTTAGCATTCAAGTTCTTAGCCTTTAAAAAAATTATCCCCCAAATGGCCACAAATCCGCATCCCCTGCATATCTTGTTCTTTCCGCACCTTGCGCATGGGCATTTGATCCCGATGATCGACATGGCCAGGCTATTCGCAAGGCAACCAGGTGTGAAATCCACCATTGTCACCACTGAGCTCAATGCTTCCCCCTTCTTTAAAACCATGGAAAGCGAAAGAAAATCTGGCTTCAAAATTGATATACATGTAATCAAATTCCCTTCTGAGGAAGCTGGTCTGCCGGAGGGATATGAAAATATAAGTTCCAGGCATTCACAACAAATGGGGACTGATTTCCTCAAGGCTCTTAGCTTGCTTCGACAACCCCTCGAACGGATTGTCGAAGAGTGTCGCCCCGATTGCCTTGTGGCCGATCAAAGTTTCCTGTGGGTGACACAAGTTACAGACAACTTTGGGATCCCAAAGCTAGCTTTCCCTCCTACAAGCAATTTTGCAGTGTGTGTCTTTAATAGCTTGTATAGGAACGAGCCTCAAAAATATGTAACGTCCTCTTACGAACCGTTTGAAGTACCCGACATCCCCGACAAGATTACGATGAATCGACTGCAACATCCCGATGAAATCCGGGACCGGCTCGATGAGGAAACGAAGACGTTTCTGGATGAAATTACGGAATCCGATGTTAAATGCTACGGAGTTGTGATGAACAGTTTCAAAGAACTGGAACCTGGTTATGTGGAACATTACAGAAAGGTTATGGGGAGGAAGACATGGAACATAGGTCCTTTGTCTCTTTGCAACAACAACAAAAAGGACAAGTTACAAAGAGGAAACGAAGCCTCCAAGGATGCAAACCAGTGCTTAACATGGCTAGACTCAAAGGAACCCAATTCAGTTCTTTACGTTTGTTTTGGCACCTCGTGTTGGTTCTCAGCGGCTCAGCTCAATGAAATCGCCCAGGGTTTAGAAGCATCGGGTCATGATTTCATTTGGGTCGTAAGGGAAGTGATTGTTGGGAATGAAAAAGAGTGGTTACCGGAAGGATTTGAAGAACGGTTGAAAGGGAGAGGTCTGCTTATAAGGGGCTGGGCTCCACAAGTGTTGTTTCTCGAACACAAAGCCGTGGGTGGTTTTATGAGTCACCTTGGTTGGAACTCGACGCTCGAAGGTATCACTTACGGAGTGCCGATGATTACATGGCCGCTCAGCAACGAGCAGTTCTATAATGAGAAGCTGGTGACCGAGGTACTGCGCATTGGCGTATCGGTGGGAGTAGAAGTATGGTGTGATTGGATGGAAGAGCACAAGTTTTTAGTGAGTAAAGATAGAATCATCAGGGCGGTGAGGGAGGTGATGGACGGTGAAGCATCTGAAGAAATGAGACAGAGAGTGTGTGCGTTGAAGGAGAAGGCAAATAAAGCTGTTGAAGAAGGAGGATCATCCTATTGTGATTTGCAGGATTTGCTAGACGGATTGAGAATGATTAGCTCCCGGGAAATCCGATCAACGAAAGAGCATTGAATGAATATTTTTTTTTAATTTTTTACTGAAATTAATAGTGATTACAGTATTATCTGTTTTAAAATATAATATTTACTATTTAATATTAATCGTTTAATTATTTTAATGAGATCGTTGATGCTCGAACTTGTAACCTCTAAAAGCAATAATCGCTCTTTTAATATTAATCTGATTCAATTCTAAAGTAAAGCACATAAATTTAAGAACCAATACAATTATACATGTGAAATCTTTTTTCAAACAACGGACCTAAAAATTATTTACACCGCAGTAAAAACATGTAAAATATGTCGGAACAGTAAAAAATAAATCAAAATGACAGTTTTTAAGATAAAATCTTATAACATTTTTATTTCGTTGCGAAAAAAGAACTCTGACGATTTGCTCAGATTCATCCTTTAACTAATTTGTTTTTTTATTCAATAAAAATAGTATATTCCCATAATAGTATTTATAATATAGATATTTTTAATTAGTAGGTTTTCCTTAGTATAACTTTAAAATATCTTATCATAATTATATGTTGAGTGATTAAGATTTTTAATTTTTATTAATTACTTTAGTAATAGTCAATAATGTTTAATATTAATGATATTTAATGTTGTTCGATGTACGTCGTAAAAATTTTTCTTTAATATATAATGTTAAGTTATATATATTTATAAAACGAGAGATTATTCTATTAATCGGTTCCCTAACTACTAAAAAGTAGCTAACTAAATTTTATTTTTCATATCATTTTTTTTTTCCTAATTAATCTCTAGTTAACCACCTACTACTTATTTATATGGTAATAAAAAAAATAAAGATTCACTCTTAAAAAAATGACATAAAAAATATAAAAATTAATTGATTATTTTTTTATTAATGATTATGAACTATAAATGACATGATTAAATCGGTCTATAAAATGATTTTTCATATAAAACCTAGTCTTTAGATTTACCTAAAGATGAGGAAAAATTTTGAGAAAAAAATATTCTTGATAAATTTTAAATTCGAGATCTAAAAAAAATAATACAAATAAGCAATTCTAATCAACCAATATAAACACTTACTCAATTTGATCATTTATTTTAAAAATGTATATGTTAGATTCCAAACATATGTCTATAATTGTTATTTTGTTGGTGTCTCTTACTTAAAAATCTTAAAAATCGAATTTTAAATTTTAATCTTATTTTTTTAAAATTTTAAACCCTATACCCTAAAAATACACCTTATCTTTAATTTTTCAAACTCTAACTACAATCCTTAATCTTGTTTTTGTTTTGTTCGAAGAATAATTAGAAGATAGAGCATCAATTTTCCGCATCTAACTTTTCCAACTGCTAGGTCCGACAATTTATTGCTTGTCCTGTGTGAGTGTTGGGTAACATGTTCTTGGAGCTGGAGTGTTCTCAATCATGGCCTACGAGTTTCTTCTTTTTAAACTCAAACTGTACAGAATCTAGTGAAGAACAAAACAAGGAAACATGACAAGTGCTTTCTATATTTCATTCATCTTCTTCTCAATCAGTATTCAGACAGTGTTGGCTCAAAACCTGCAAAACAATGATCAGACATTGATCGGGAAAACAAGGGAAGAATTGGAAAAAAACATTGAAGGAGGAGGCGGAGGCGGAGGCGGGTTTTGGGAAGCTCCTACCCCTTCTCCTTACAGTTACTACTACACTCCACCACCTCCACCGCCTGTACAAAAATGTACACTTCCCCCACCACCGCCACCACCTCCAGTACCAAAATGTACAATTCCCTCACCGCCGCCTCCACCTCCGCCTCCCCCACCACCTCCACCTCCTGAACAAAAATGTCCACTTCCCTCACCTCCTCCTCCTCCTCCACCGCCACCTCCACCGCCTCCGCCACCTCCACCACCTCCATGTAAATACCCCACAAAGAGTGGCTGCTTCGAAAACGAGAGACTGAAAAAATCCTACGACGTGATCCGAAAGTTTAAGAGCAAAATCCAACCCGACGCCAACAGCAGAAAATACACCAACACATGGCAAGGCCCAGATGTATGCAAATACGAAGGTTTCAGGTGCGACATACGACCCGACGTGAGCCAAAAAGCCGTAGCATCTGTCGACTTCAATGGCTTCAAATTCGCCGGTCGAAACGGTTCCCTTCCCCTCGACGGTTTCATCGACGAGCTAGAAGACCTAGCCATCTTCCACGCCAACTCCAACAACTTCACCGGCACGGTCCCTATTGGCGCCTCCAAGATCAAATACTTATACGAGCTCGACCTCAGCAACAACGGCTTGTCGGGTGATTTCCCCATGGAAGTTCTCCAGGCAAAAAACTTAACCTTTTTGGACTTACGGTTCAACTCCATTAAAGGGACGGTTCCACAACAAGTGTTCAACTTAGACCTCGATGTACTCTTCATCAACAACAACAACCTCCAACAAAAACTTCCCGACAACCTCGGAGACACGCCGGTTTTATACCTCACATTTGCCAACAACAAGTTCAGTGGTCCGATCCCGCCGAGCATCGGCAAGGCTCCCAACTTACTCGAAGTTCTTTTCCTCAACAATAAACTTTCCGGGTGTTTACCGTATGAGATCGGCAACTTGAGTCAAGCTACCGTGTTCGATGTTGGCACCAACGAGCTAACGGGACCGATCCCTTACTCGTTCGGTTGCCTGAAAAGCATCGAGCTTCTCAACTTGGCTAACAACGAGTTCTATGGGGAAGTACCCGAAATCGTTTGTAAACTCCAGAATCTGCAGAATTTCTCTTTGTCGAACAACTTCTTCACTCAGGTCGGCCCTGTTTGCCGGAACTTGATATCTAAGAAAGTACTTGATGTGAGAAACAACTGCATTCTGGACTTGCCTGATCAAAAATCTAAAGCCGAGTGCACTGCGTTTTTCTCGAGAAAATTGTACTGTGATCGTAAGGATTCGTTCAAGTGGGTTCCTTGTATGAAAGGTGGTTATTCAAGTTCGTCTGTGAAATCTGAAAAAGAAGCAACCAAGTCTTCTTCTCCATCAGCTACAACTTATAGCAAACTTATCCCACATATATGATATTCCATGCTATCTTCTTGCAGAAATGCAAATGTATTGAAGCCTGAAGTGAATGAATTAAGTTCATGTATCCATTTAGTTAAGGAATCATCTTTGTATTCCAATGTTGTTCAAGTTGTCGATTATTGCAACAAGTTGTATGTAAATTTTCAATCTATGCAGCATGCAGTACTATAATGATTAATGAACAGTCTATGTATGGTTGTTTAAAAACATTGATTATATCGACTCTATTCTACATAAAACGTAAAACGAATATATGATTAAAAAACATTGAATCCGAGAGAGGCAAGCAATGAAACTTTTATCAGTGTGAAAGGTTAATTCGTTCAAAGGAAACAAGGGTGAGCATTGGTTTCATGAAAATGTACTAAAAGGAAGAAAAAAATATTCACGGTAACCGGTGAAAGACCGGTTTCTCATCGGCCATCGCTGATTGCCGACAGTGACCATGGTGGCACAACTGGGGCCATTGCCAACTGACAGGTACTTTACAGAAAAGATATTGAGCCCACTACAATAACTCTTGAAAACTATGTTCAATATGGTGAAGCCCAAATTCATAATCGAAGAATAGGCTACGATTAAGATAAACGTTCGATCGAATTAAATTAAAAAAAATAATTAATAAAAATTAAGAGTTTTATTTTATAATTTATATTTTGTTTAAAATTGTGTTGAATCAAATTTAAACATTAGTTTTTCTTAAATTAATTCGAGTTTTATTCGCCCCTAATTAATATTTATTGAATTATTTAAAATATTTAATTTATTCATTCGATTTTTAAATATTATAAATAATTACTTTTAATTATTATATAAATTGATTAAATCAAGTTATTTAAAAATTTCGGTACAAGCACTAAATATAGATTAGACTAGTGACGTATAACAACCTTAAAACCCTAACTTTAAATGGATTTAAAAATCTAAAAAATCACGAGACATCAACCCAATCTGCACCTACCAAAATCAATGTCACACGACCGCTAACCGAAACCATATGAACTCATTTCCATTTCGAAAATGATACCCAACGACCATACGAATACCAGTATATAATCACCAGCTGCAACATAATTTCCTTTTATCTTTCCCTGCAGTTTAATCAATGGAAAATTTAACCTTAGGAAACAAAGCTTTCACTTACATGTCGATTTCCTTCCTTTCCCTTCAAGTTATCGTCTCCGTGCTATGCCGGAATGGTACCGACGCGAACGGGATTGGCTTACCGGCACGTCCATTGGGTGTCTCGACGCAAGGATTGATCTTCAGAGACCGGAGACTTGCCGTTGTTTACCCCGTAATACAAGCATTCAAGAGAAGTATTTTTGAAGACCCGTTTAATAGAACGGGGAACTGGGTTGGGGCGGATATATGTAGTTACAAGGGCTTTTACTGTGATAACCCGCCGGACAATGAATCCGCCATTGCCGTCGCCGGCATTGACTTCAACGGGTTTTTATTAGCAGCCCCAACACTGGAAGGTTTTGTTGATAACCTCCCTGACCTCGCTATCTTTCATGCAAATTCAAACAAGTTCGCCGGCTCCGTACCGGATGTCTCAAAGCTCAGATATTTTTACGAGTTGGACATAAGCAACAACCGCTTCTCCGGTACATTTCCGATGGAGGTCATGGGCGTTAAAGATATGTCATTCTTGGACATCCGTTTCAATTCCTTCGCCGGGGAAGTTCCTCCGGAGATTTTCAACCAAGCACTCGAACTCCTCTTCATCAACAACAATGGCTTCACCGCCAAACTACCGGCAAACATCGGTTCGACACCGGTTCGGTACCTCACATTGGCGAACAACCAGTTAACCGGTCCGATCCCGCGAAGCATCCGCAACCTTAACTCCACATTAGTCGAGGTTTTACTACTGAACAACAAGTTATCAGGCTGTCTCCCATACGAACTAGGGTTTTTAAAAGAACTTATAGTTTTCGACGTCCAAAGCAACCTGTTAACCGGTCCGTTGCCATCCTCCTTGTCCTGCCTGGGAAAAATCGAGGTACTCAACTTTGCAGACAATCTTCTGTACTGGGAAGTGCCGGAAGAACTGTGTTCGCTTACAAACTTGGTGAACTTGTCTTTGTCGGATAATTTTTTCACCAAAGTAGGTCCGGTTTGCAGGAAGCTGATAAAAAATGGTGCTCTTGACGTGAAACAGAACTGTATCCCGGGTCTTCCCGACCAAAAATCTTTTCAAGAATGTGCTGAGTTCTACGTGAAGTACATTAGGTTGTGTCCGAACCCTTCGTCTTATAAAACCATCCCTTGCGGGGTCAACGCTGCGTGGAACCATTTGGAAGAGTCGAAAACCAAGACCAATGCTCCAAGAAACCATCATTTGGAAGGGTCCAAGTCCAACACCAAGACCAAGAAAGCTCCGGTTACTTACAAAACTCTTTCTAGGCACAAATTTTAGGTTCATTTCTGTTTATTTTCTTCTTTCAAGTTTAATAACACGGTTTCTCGTCTTGTTGGTGTTGTATCTTAACCACTTTTTATGTAGGAGTAAACATTATTACCATCCTTTTGAAATAAAAAATCCAATATATTATGGATTAATATTTATATATTATCATGTCTAAAAAGAGGCAAGATAATGATCTCGTGACTACAAATGAATATACATCCTATTAGACATGTCTTTTTTGGAAGAGAATGATAATCTCGTGACAATATAAACGAATGTAATGAATAGTCCAATAAAAAAAAGGATAACATGAGTAGCTTTGTTTGCAATGTATGTGTCTTATTAAATGATTAAAAAACCTGATTAATCTCAACCTAATACGATTTCGTACTCTATTCATCGGATAATAAAACGGGCAAATTTTTTAAACTACAATAGAACATGTTCAATAGAACACGTGAACTATAGGTTAAAATTATTATCAAATATCTTATATCCATGATTCTATTATCAAGTATAATCTTATTTTTAAGATGTTTTACCGTCACACACCGACACCCCTCTTTTGCTTTCCATCTTCTGTCGCATCGTACGCTTTTAATCACGTGACCTCACTGGTAAAAAAGGCCATAGCCTCACAGCCGAAGAGTGTTGAATCAGTCAGTACCCGAAAAGGATGGTAACACTCTTCTCAGCACGTGCCTCTAAGCCAATGATTTTAAGCGTTGACGTTCATACAGCATCGCGGCGCGTAGCGCTCGTTCTCTTCCCACGTTCAGAAAATCTTGAAAGGGTAAATTACATAATTCATTATTCAATTATTTTGTCATTTATTTTAGTCATTTAATTTTCAAACTTTAATACATTAATCGAAGTTTTAACATTAATTTTTTTCATCTTCCAAATTTAAATATTTTTCTACCATTTTCCCACCTTTTCTCAGAATTAATTCATCATCAAAATAATTTTAAATATTCACATTTTATAGAACGAGATTATATATATTTCTGAACACGCTTACAATGGATAATACTTTAATTAAAATTAAGCCGTGAAAATCGGAGCCATCCTCCCCGGAGCACCCGGGAAGTAGCCACGTGGACCATCGATCAAGATTACATCCCAACTCAAATCGTATATATGGTTCGGCATATCGTTGATCGTAAGCTTACAATCGGAGAACAGGAGGTTCTGCACTCGCCTCCGATGTGGGATTTCGCTAACGATAACAAATCCGTCATCATTTTCACTTTGGTAGTGTACTGAACATCGTACGCTTCGATCTCTGGGAGGCTGCTCTCGAACGACGAGACCAAGTACTCGCTTTCGTCTAGAAAAACGGTGTGGCCGTTGATGTTGAGGGAGTGCCAGAGGAGGGATTCATGGGTGAGACCGGAAACAAGGAAACGGCAAGGAGAGGAAGGGCAATTATGGAGAGTGGGAGCAATGAGGGAGAGTTCGGGAGACGACATGTGGTGGGAGGTGGTGTTGAGTCTGTTGACGTTGGAAGCGTAGTGGAGAAGGGCGGCGGTTACGGAAGAAGGTAAGGAGGAAGATGTGGCGGGGGAGAGGGAAGGAGTGGGGGAGGTGGAAACAGAGTTGGTGGTGAAAAGAGTTGGAGAAAAAGCTAATGTGAAGAAAACAGAACTGGTGGTGAAAAGATGTTAAAAATGAATTTATTCCTAAAAAATATAAACTAAAATACTATTGAATCAACCATTATAAATATTTTTTAACGAGACATACTATAATCCATCTTATATATTCTAATATAATCATAGTTTTTTTTTTAAAAATAATTTTAGCCTTGAATTTATATATTTTAAATATTAGTTTGTTTTTAATTTAAACTAATTTAATTACTTTGATAATAACATTATGCCTATTATCATGCAGTCTTTAGACTTGAATCGTCTTCACTTGAAAAACTGCATCCGTTTATTCATTCAAACCTAGTAGAACAAAGTACAGCTAATTGGGCAGCCACAGGCCCGGAAAGGAAAAACAACATATTCTTGGATTATCGGGACATGGATTCCGACATGACTCCGGTGACGATTCCTTTAACAGCTAAACATGGGGATTGCTCCGTTTACGACGATCCTCGAGTTCATTAATCAGGCCAATGGCATCCTTATACGATGATCCACCTTCTCCTACCGCTTTCTTAGCCATTTCTCCGAGCAGTCTCGCTTTGTTTCTCATCTCAACACCCTCTTCTCCACCACCCATCAGCCGCTTCACCACCGCCTCCACCTTGTCTCGACCCACCGTTCGTTGAGACTCCATGTTCCACGTAATCCAGTCCAAACTCCCCACTTTAACGCCAACCTTCAGTACATCGGTCACCAGTTTCTCATTATAAAACTGATCCGCGAACATCGGCCATGTGATCATCGGCACGCCGCAGCTCACGCCTTCTAGAACCGAGTTCCACCCACAATGCGTCATGAAACCGCCGATTGACCGGTGTTCTAGGATCAACAACTGCGGCGCCCATCCGTTGATTATCAGACCCTGTTTCGATTCCTTCATCTTCTCTTCAAACCCAATCGGAAACCAAGTTTCTTCACCGTTGAACACGGTTCCAACTACCCAGATAAACGGCTGATTCGAAGCTTGTAGTCCATAAGCAATTTCGAGGATTTGTGCCGGAGCTAAACGACCGACGCTTCCGAAACTGATGTAAAGAACTGAATCTGGTTCTTTAGAATGAAGCCAGGTGAGGATGCTCTGTTCATCAATGGCGGCCTTTTTGCCCCTCTCGGCCTTATCGGCTATGTTCCTGTTGTACAACGACACCGGCCCTACGATCCACGCTTTGTTCCCTTTCTTCGATTGTTCTACGTACGCCGGTTCGAGCTCGTAGAAGCTGTTAACCACAACTCCGTAGCAATTATCCGTAGCTTTCATCAAATTATCTTCTACAAATTGAAATGCAGGGACTGGAATCTGTGACGGAGTCAATTCGATCCGGTCGGGGAGATCGGGTACGACGAAAGGCTCGTATTTTGAATCGACTGTCGCCTGAGGCCTGAACTTGGTCACATTGTATCGAACGCAGCTCGCGAAGCAGCCATTTCCGTTGAATACGATTCTTGCTATGTCCAATTCTAGGTTGTCAATAGCACCTATAGCCCAATTGTGGAACATGTCATGGACTATGCAATCTGGTTTGCGTTCAAGTAACAACTTCGTCAATGGTTCCTGCAGCATGGAAGTGTCTGTCAAAGCGGATGCGGTCATGTCGGTGTTGGCTAAGTCAATGTTGTCCGGTAACGAGAGGATCTCGATGAAGATTCGATGACCGGACCGTTGGTCGCGGAAGATGGATTCTTGAAAGTATAGAGCATGTTTAGGGGTGGCAACGATGGTACATTTAGCACCATGAGCTGCAAACATTCTGGCCATGTCTATCATGGGGATTTGATGGCCTCCTCCTACAAAGGGGAAGAATAACATTTCAACGGGAGAGGATAACAAGTCCATGGACTTACAGAAAACGAGATACAAGTTTCGTTATAATTTCGAGACATGTAATCTAATTAACTCAAACGCTACTTAAATCGTTTCGAAAATGGCAATGGCAATGGCAGTTGAGATTATGTATCTACCGTTAAACGGCAGATGCATCCTGCCCCAACTCTAGTACATCCTTGCGTATCTACCAGTAAAAGTATAGTTCCAGAGGTAAATGTACATGGAAACGGCAGCTGATATTATGTACTATACTTATTCAAAAATTGTCTCATTTATGTACAAATTTTTAAGGTTATAATAGGGATTGATTTCAATTTCAAGAATTTTAATGAAACAAAATATTATGGAAGTATGATTTACATATACAATATATTTTTATATTCTTTTTTAGACATATAAGTAAGATAAAGATAGATATATACAAAAATTTTATATTCTTTTCGATTGTACAGGTAAGATTTATAATATTATTTAATAAAATAAATCTTTTAAAATTATAAAATATTTAAATAAGATCTTTTTAAGATAAAGTATTGATGAGAATATAAAGAAGTAAATAAATCGATTATAAGTTAAAATTGAGAGTTATTTTATTTAAATAATTTAAAATAAAAATATTTTTTTTCGAATCGAGCCCATATATCCATCGTTAAACTCCTTATGCATGACGAGTTGGATTGATCTGAAAATGGATTGGTGGTTGCGCATCCTGCCGGCCGGTCATTTGCAGAGTCTTTCTTCTCCCTTTAAACACTTTGGGTGGAAAGGGAATTGGAAAGAATGGACTTTGGGAAAGTGAGGAAAATAAATAAATAAATAAATAAATGGAGAAAAATTATACCTTTTAAGAGATTTTTTTATTAATTAATTAATTTAAATTATATTACACAAATTTAATATAAAATTCACTTTCTTAAATTAATTTACTTCATTTATAATATATTATAATTTAAATATTTAAATTTACTTAAAAGCTCTAATATCTAATCTGACTAACTTATTATTGATATTTTATTTTATAATATTCTTCCTTACTTAGTCGTATATGCCAAATAGGAAAAATAATTTGTAAAATATACCAGTTCTCAAATTATTTAGAGAATCAGATACGAAAAAAAAAAGGGTAAAAATCGCCAACCTGTGGGGACGTCTTTGCTAAGGTAAAAATATCCTCCTTTGCCATGGAAATCCAAGTACTCCACTGCATGAAAACGACTCCATTTTTATGCCACTTTTGATCTTGTGTTGATCATCATGGAAACTTATTTTTTCAGCCTCACCCTTTAATTTCCTCCTTTATCACCGCTGCTCTCTTTATTACTCTCCCTTTTCACCAGTTTCATGGCAACATTTGTTGACAGTAGCTTTGGTTGGTTGCTTGTCGGTGGATAGCAGGACTAGCATCCAATGTTTAATAATTCCTCGATTTCCCATTCTGGGTTTTATCTGGTTTGTGTTTTAAGCTACAATAATTTATCCTCTCATCACTTCACTGTCAGCTTCATTAACAATGTACCATAAAAATGGTGGTTTCAGGGTTTCAGTTTTAAGCCATAGCTGTTGTTAAACAACTTGATTCTCTGCATAAACATAGGTGAGAACTTGATTCTCTACTTTGTGATTTTTTTAAAGTTTCTAGCTTGCATTTCTTGCTTTTAAGTTGGATTTGTTTATGATTATCCATGAAAATGATGTTCCCATGTTGGGATTTTCACTGGGTTTTGATTACAGTCAGTTGATTACTTCACTTTCATTCTTAAGAATCATCTGTTTCCAAGTTCAATTTGTCAAATATGGGGACTATGAACGGCATTCTGTAGTTTTGGGGACCAAAAATTTACTAAACTCTTGATTAATCCCTAAATACATGCATCTGTTTGAGATGCCTACAATGCCCTGTTAATGCTGTTATAGTGATTGATTTGTTCTGCATTTACTTGTGTCTGTGAATACTGTATGAAGTATATACATATATATGTATGTATTAGAATGCCAGATGTTTGTTTATAGCTGCTTTTTCTTAACGAAATTCAGCTTGTTTTGTTTTGTTCCGAAGCAGAAACTAAAACCATGGACCACAAAACATGGCTTTGGAGGAAAAAAACTTCGGAGAAGACGATAGCCGACAAGGTTGACATTTCCTCGAAACGAATCAATGAAGAGGTAAATAAAAAATCTTTACCATCTTGCACATGTTTTCTCGCCTTGTTTCTTGTTTCGTGATGTTTATGTTTATGATCCTTGGATATGAGCTAAGAAAATAACTCAAAGGTCGATGTTTTTGCTTGCTAGGAACAAATGCATGCGATGGAGTGGGGACGACATAGAGTAGTGAAAAATCTAAATGAGAAGCTTGCGTCTGTTCTCCTTGATAACCATGCCAAGGAAGATTTGGCAACCAAACATGTGAAAATGGCACCAGTAGCCAATGCAGGTGACTTACTTTTATCCTCACTACTCCTCTTCCCCTAAAAGACATATAGTACCATCGGAAGACCGAATTATTTTGTTTGAAATGTGCACTTTGCTTTGACTATGATATAATATGTTTTTGTTTAGTTCGGGAAATGGCTGAAACAGATCATGCAATCACTATGAAGAGAGAGCTAGATGAAGCTTTGAGGCAGGGGAAATTGGCAAATGAAAAGTTGTCTCAGTCAGAGGCTGCATTGAAGGAATGTATGCAGCAGCTAAATTTTGTTCGAGAGGAGCAGGAGCGAAGGATCCATGATGCTGTCACGAAGACATCAAGCGAGTTTGAGAAAGCACAGGAAGCATTACAAGACAAGTTGACAAACACAAACAGGCGGCTCGAAGAGTTGACTGTCGAGAACTCTAGGCTGGTTAAGGCCGTGCTAGTCAAAGAAAAATTGATCGAAGAACAGCAGAAGCTCAAGTCTCAATCCGAAGCAGAATTTAGTGTGCTGATGGATAGATTAGTTCTCACTGAGAAAGAGAATGCTTTTCTGAAATATGAGTTTCATGTCCTCGAGAAAGAGCTTGAGATCAGAAATGAAGAGATGGAATACACCCGTCGATCATCTGATTTGGCACATAAACAACATTTGCACAATGTAAAGAAAATCGCCAAGTTGGAAGCTGAGTGCCAGAAGTTACGCTTGCTTCTGCAGAAGAGGCTGCCAGGTCCAGCTGCCATGGTGAAAATGAAGAATGAAGTGGAAATGCTAGGGAAGGACAAGTCAGAGGTGAGAAGACGGAAGCCGAATTCCACTAGGGATTTAATCATCAGAGGCTCCACCGCTGAAAATCCCACCAAGAGTATCAATCTCCTGTTGGAACAATTACAAAATGTTGAAGAAGAAAACAAGACTCTAAGAGAAATAATGACCAAGAAGAATGATCAAATCCAGTCATTGAGTTCAATGTGTTCTCAAACATCATCCAGGCCGACGACAGAATTCGAAATTCAGCCTAAAGAGCTGTTTAAAGGACAGAAATCAATGGAGCTAATAAGTAGTAGTCCACTATCAAGTGAACTGTCTGTAACATCAGGTTTCGGTGTAGGCAGTATTGATGGAAATAGCTCTTCTTGTTTATGGGCTAATACTTTGTTTTTGGAATCTGCACGGTCAGATAAAAGGCTTAGGAATCCAATTGATGACAAGTCCATTACAGTTCCAGAAATGAGATTAATGGATGATTTTTTAGAGATGGAAAAAGTAGCCTTATCCGATGGTCAGGAGTTGGTTCCATTTGAGCAGGGTCACTGTGACTTCAGCGATACAAAGCAGATGCAGTCAAAAGATGTAGCTGGTGAAAGACCTTTTGATTGGCTTCAAGTTGTTTTGCAAGCTATCTCCGAGCACAAACGTATTTCCAACAGAAGTTTAGTTGACATTCTCGAGGACATCAAAATTGCTTTGGGTTGTAGCAATCTTTTAAATACCCCTGATGTTAACAAAAATGCATGTTCAATGCATCCCAAAGAAGCTGATGCTCTCCATATCAGTGGCTACATAGGCTGGAAATCTCAGAATGTTTCTCCTACCACAGATTCACTCAGTGGGGCTTCTAGCGTCGATACCTCAGCCGAAAAAACGAAAAGCCAATGTTTTCAGTCTAATCCGAGCAAGTCAATTGGTAAAATCATCGAACTGATTGAAGGAATAGGACTAACATCATCCAATTCTTCCGAAACTTGTCTAGAGAAAAATCAAATTCCTAAACAATCACCAACTCATGCAGACTACTTTGTCCGTGTTTTTCAATGGAAAATTTCAGAACTAAGCACCGTTCTACAACATATTCTTCGTACATGTAATGATCTGTTGAATAAAAGGGCTGATCTTGAGATTTTTGCTGAAGAACTGTCGTTTGCTTTGGACTGGGTTGTGAACTTCTGCATTACTCCCAAGGAAGCTTCGAGTGCAAGGGATAAGATCAAAAGGCATTTTGGTTGGAATAATTCACAAAGTGAAAAAGAAATTGCTTCTGCAAGCCACATTTTAGTGGAGGAATCAGATGTGACCCATATTTCTAAAGAAAAATCATCAGACTCCTTTGCTTCTTCGCCTGATCAAAATCGAAGTGTTATCCCTGAAAAGGAGGGCACCTGTAGCCTGGAAGAAGAAAACAGGAGATTAAAAGATGATTTGAAGGATATGAATACCAGGCTCGAATCGGCAACTAACAAGAGTGAGGCCCTGATGGTACAACTTGAAGAATCAAAAGAAAGCATTGGAAGCTTACAAGAAGAACTTAATATGTTAAAGGAATCAAAGGAAATGATAGAGGATCATCTTGAAAATCAAAAAACAATTAATGAAGATCTCGATACCCAGCTCACCGTTGCCAAAGCTAAACTGAATGAAATCTTCCAGAAGTGCTCATCTTTGGAAGTTGAGCTGGAGTACAAAAATAGTTCTTGTGAAGAGCTAGAAGCTACATGTCTTGAGCTTCAACTCCAGTTAGAGAGGTAAAGTATCGTGTTTTAGTTTTAAATCCTGTGAATTATAAAAGAACTAGTCAATAATTTCTGATTTCTGAAACATAAACTTGCAGTGCGGCTAAGAAAGAAACACCAACATATGTCATGAAACGAGAGGGGAAGCAATCTCAAAAGGTAAGTCATTCACTAGTTAGCCTATTATTTGCCAACTTACTAAAACTTTATCCGGTCTTTGGTATTTTTCTGATATGCAACTTTTATAGTTGATATAGGCTACCATAACTTTGCAGTTGATATAAACGTCAAATGGCAAACTTTCTGTTTCAAATAATGTTTTTTTGTCGGCGTTTTGAACATACAGGGTTGGGAAATTACAGCAGCTTCAGTTAAGCTAGCAGAGTGCCAAGAAACTATTATGAACCTAGGTAAGCAATTAAAGGTATTGGCCTCACCGCAAGATGCAGTACTCTTCAACAAGGTTTTCTCCAACAGTAGTGCTGCTGCCGCTGCTATAAACATCAGAAGGGTGAACAAACGCCTCTCCTTGCGTGACCGAATGCTAGCTGATGATGGTGGCAAAGCAGAAGACATTGTCAAGTCTTCCAAAATTCAAGAAGCAAAAGATTCAACCCTCTCTGACTCCAATAATTGCAAAATATTGCAAGCTTCAGGTATGCTGCTGCATACATCAGAAGCATATTGTGGTTCCAGGAGGGAAAGTACTAATGCCAGCGTTATGGCTTTGGCTATTGTGCCAAGCAAGAAGCAAGGAGTCGGTTTGCTAAGGAGGCTGCTGTTTAGGAGGAGGAAAGGTTACAGTAAGAAACCTCGTTACCAAAACTGAACAGTGATCGGTAAAATGAAGAGGCAACACGGCCACTGAAGGCAAAACAGCAGTAGTTTTCATAGTGTGGTGATCGGTTTTTCGTTTTTATTTTTCGAGTTAATAGAGTATGGTGAGAACTCGTAGTCCTTTTGCAAAAACTCAGTTTGGTGTATAGTGTCCTGATTTGGCTATGTATATTTCTGTGTTGTGGAGGGATTTGAAAAACCAGATAACTACGTTTTGAGTTGGTAGCTTATTTGATCATAAATTTTTTCTTTGAGATGATATCACTTGAAATTCCTTTAATGGCAAATGAAGTTTATCCTCTACTTGCTTAAGAGCTTACAGAACAATAAAAACAGAAGGAATAAAAAGAGAAACAAGAATCTTCATGTGATAAGTGTAATGTTCAAGAATTTCTGTCCTCCACCTAATAATTTGTAAGTTTTTCTATGCTTTACTGGCCCCCTATTGCTGCCACTTTCATTTCAAGCAAGGCATCTTCAAAGCACTTAGCCAGAAACTCCGGGTCAGGGATGATATCTTTCGGTACAAGAATTTGCATCTCGGCTTTACCGGCATAACTCAACATGTGCATCGTGATAGCCTGCATTAACAACACTAGAACTCGTATCATAAACTAAATCCAATTTACCTTAAGTCTACGTTACTCGAACTCAGGTGAACAACGCAAATATCAATTCGAGATGGAATGGTATAGTACCTGTGGTAAGCTCGAGGTATTGACCTTCAAGCTGGAGATAGGGTTGCCTGCCATTGTAATTTCCTCTAGAGGGCCAATTATGTTAGAGATGGTGAAGGTGGCATTGCAAAGAAGTTTGTGATTAAGCAAACTAGCATACTGCAAACACCATAAAACACGCACAATTAGTAAAGAGAAACATCTCGAATTCGAAATCAAATGTTTCACTCTCATTTTGTCTGAGATTTTCAGCTATACCTTTGATCCTAGCAGGGTCATTGCAAGATCACCAATCCAGTAAGAGAAATAAGCTTCCAGGGAATTTTTCTTCCTATCAACCATTGTCTTTGCTCTCTTCAAATATTTCAGAGGATCATTAACAGCTTTATCATAGAACACAGGCAGCAAAATTACACCAAATCTGTTCCCCCATCTTGCTTTTGAATTTCCAACATCCTAACAAACAAAAGTTATCACTAAATGAATTTCCAACATGAAAAAAATGGGCAAAATCTGGAAGTGTCAACAACACTGAAACTGACCAGCAAACCTGGTGTTGATCTTAAATTAACCATGGCTACACCTGTCATACGAAGACCCTCAGGCAAGGCTAACAACAAACATTGAACTCAAAATCAGTTCCAAGATATTGTCTGGTGTTTATCAAAGTTCACGAACAAAGTTTACCATTTGGTGTTCGATGATCTAAGTATCTTGATAGCCCGGATGACACCACCCCGAACAGGACATCATTAATGGTCTGCAAATTCGCATTCGATCAGAAAAAGCGAATATAAATGTGAGTGTCAAATACTAGTACAACTATGGTTAGATTGATTTTTGGTACTTACAGTATTGGGAATTGCCTTTTTCACCTCCTTCATGTCCTCAAGCAAGAACCTAGCGGTAGCCAATTTCCTAGGCCAGAGTTCGACACCATCTCCACCGGAAATCACCGTTTTCTGGTCACAAACAAGAAAAATCCTAACCAAAAACTCCGTCACAAAAATCAAAGTGAACCAAACCATCTTCAACAACCCCCACAGGGCAGCAACCAACCAGAACAGACCCTTTCTTTTGTCGCCCTTGTTTTTTCCAGTCTTCTCCGGAACCATCACGGGGAGCGCGTTCTCATCGCTCGCCGTCCTGCAACTGGCCATCAACATGGACATCAAAGAGATCCCGTCCCCTAAAGCATGATGAATCCTGAACACGAAGCACTTGTGCGCCATTAAAATATGGATCTCCCACAAGGGTTTATCCGTGCTCAATGGAGTGCTCACTGATAAATCCGCCACATATTGATTCACTGCCATTTCATCATCATGTTCATTTTCGATGCTGAAACCTTGGTTTTCACTTCCATCCATGAATTTGCCAGATTTATCTAGCTTTTCGTTGAAGACAATGACATGTTGGTCGATGTCGAGCTGGGTTCTTCTCCAGTGCTCGAACCCGTTCTCGTCACGAACAAGCAGGCTGCAGAATCTGGGGTGGCTCGCCATCAACGAAGACTTCACGTTCGCTTTTGCGGCGTCTACGTCGATGGGGTTTTTGGCACGGGCGATACAGTGGATGACGACTTCTGTTTTTGGTTGAAGAAAAAGCCGGCCGGCAGGACTCAATGGTTCGTCGGAGAAAGTTCCCGGACCGGCCATGAAGGTAAAAAAATGGGGTAATCCGATTCTTCAAAACGCCGGTGACCGAACACTGAACTTTTTCACCGTATTTTCCCGGATCGCATGTTGAAACCTTCAGTATTATCCCACGTTTTCGGGTTAAAAAGTTTGATGGCAAGTTTTGTAGCTGACGACGAGTTGTCCTGATATGGAAACTGGAAGGCCGTGGAGATGCCTTTAAAGGTAAACTCAATTTTTAAGGGATAACGACGTAAATAGTACCCAATTATTGATTCTATTTCATATTAGTATCTTAATTATTTTTTTAGCAAAATAGTACAGTTTCAAAATGTTACCTTATACAATATTTCCATAACAATCATAAAGAGTTAAACCACTAAATTAAACTACTACAATAAATACATTTTCACTAATTTATATATTTAATTTATACAATATTGTTATAATAAATTAATAAAATTAATCAAAGATTAAATTACAAATAAATATTTATTGATATATAAATATTTTTAATATAATTATTAAAAAAATATTTTATAATATTTATAATTGTTAATGATAAATAAATATTTTATATATCTTAAATGTTATTGATAAATAAATATTGATTGATTGAAAATCTTTAAATATGTACAGCATTTATAATTGTCACTACACCAAATAAAACCTAGTAGTTCTCATCCTATGTCATAAACAGAAGCATACACGAATAAAATTTTATTAAATGTCATGTTATTTTTTTTTTATTAAGATTAAACGATATATAATTATATTGAAATTTGTTATATAATTGAATGATCATATTTTTATAATTAAAAATATAATAATCAAATTAAGATCATAATTAAACTATCATTTGAATAATTTATTTTAAAATTTAAGGCATAAAATATGTTCATGCAAAGTATAATTGTACTTCTAAAGAAAAAAGTTTTGGTTCAAACTTTTTGCCATGGAATTTACTTTTTTTTCTAATTAGATCCCCGAATATTGTAATCAAAGTGAATTATCGTGTAGGGCAGATATTTAAATTGAGTAAGTAATATTGGAATGTGATAGCATTACTATTCAGCTGCGTGCTTCACTAAGATATATCCAAATTTAAGGGTGAGTGTTCGATTAAGTCGAATAAAATTTTTTTAAGTTATTTTAGTTAATGTATCATATTTTATAATTCAAATTTTATTTAATTTTCTTTCGAATTGAGTTTAAGAAATTTGAGTCAAGTCAAATTTTTGAGTTCCTATAAAAATGTAATTGTAATTAGTTATCATGTTATAGTATAATTTTATTCTAATTTAAAAGATATTTTCTAATCATATAAGATATATATATTCATTTATATTTTTCATACGTAAAAATATTTCTTTATATTTTTATATATCGATATATATATATATCACAAAAGTTCGAAGGACCTATCTTAAAACCTATTATATGAGTAGTTGGTTAGACAAATCTGTTAGGGTTGTTAAGTCGTTATCAACTCCTTCAGCTAACATGAGCTCTCGTTATATAGTTGAAGTTATTAAGAAATGGCTTTAACATCTCGAACTTAAAGATAAATCATTTAATTATTAAAAATTTTTATTTATTAAAGTTATTTAAATTTTTATTTTATAACTCAAATTTTAATTAAATTTTTTAAATTAAATTAAATTTATGAAATTTTAATTAAATTAAGACGAATCAAATATTTTTATCTTAAGTTGAATTATTATTATTTTTTATTCGAATAAAATTACTCACCGATATCCAAAACTCTATAGGTGGAGAACGGTTGCTAAAGGAGATCGACCATTCAACCCTTATCTTTGCTCTCTCCTCATCACTTGAAATGACAAATACAAAACGAAAGGGAAAGGGAACAACCCGAATTAATTGATGTAAGATTTTTTTGGAGATTTTTTTATTTATAATATGAGATTTTAAATTATTAAATAAAATTAAATATTCGAATCTTAATATTATTAACATCGAATATCATTAAATTAATTAATGGCATAAAGATAATTTTCACCCTTAAGGTTTATAATTTTTGTCCCCTATTTTTTGGGATAAATTTAGCTCTTGACCTATGTTTTTTTAACAAATAACTCATTTTTTAACTATCATGATAACTGAACCGTTAAAAATTTAATAATGATAACATGTATAAAATATAAAACAATTAAAATTTAAATAAAATATTAAAACATAATTAAATCCAAAACAAAAATTTACTAAATATTCTTAACCCTAACTAAACTAAAATAATAAAAATCCAATTGATTATTATCAAAATAATTTATCTTTGATTCACCGGTAACAAACTATACAAAACCCTTTCTTTTCAGATTGTGTTGATATCTTTTTAAATAAAATTTTGATTTTACTATAGTTAAGGTTGAGAATGTTTAGTAGCCTTTTGTTTTAAATTTAATTATTTTTTAATGAATAAAAAATTAATTTTTAATATTTTATTTGAATTTTAATTATTTTTATATTTTTAGATTGGAATAAAACTATATTTCACGTGTATGTATTTGATATACTAGATGTTAAGTCATTTAAAATATATTATTACACATATATGACATGTCATCATTATTAAATTTTTAACGGTTTAGTTATTATGATAGTTAAAAAATGAGTTATTTGTTAAAAAGATATAGGTCAAGGGCTAAATTTATCCCAAAAAAGAATGAGGACCAAAATGATAAAAATTACAAACGTTAAGGGTGAAAATTATCTTTATTCCTTAATTAATAAAGATTAAGAATCTTAAAAATTTAATATATTTCTAATTTAATTAAAATTTTATTTTAAATAATTTATAATTATATATTAAATTCTTAAAATTTTATTTTTTTATTAATTAATTTAATAATGATGTTTAATAATATTCGACAATCCTAATAATTTTCATCGTGACAAAATTATCCAAATTTTGTATACGTGGACGACTAAATTAGACTCCAACTCCTCAAGGTTTCATTACAAGAGTTTCACTTTGATTCAAATTCTTCAAATCTTCCAATTTCCACACAAAGGATAAGGTTTTCTCTTGGAAATATTAGATGATTGGGATTTTTTTTATTATTCTTTAAATTTAATTTTGATGGTTTAAATTTATTTTATGAGAAATATATATGCAATTAAATTATTTTGAAGAAAAAATTGACATAATTAATTGACTTCACAAAGAAAAAAATCTTTGTATATCTTCAGGAAGTTGATTCTTTAGCATAGTTTTAAGAAGGTTTATATATAATAAATAAATATTTAAAGTATATAATTTTTAATTAAAATATTTTTATCAAAATAAATATGTAAAATATATATATATTTTAAAAATAAATAATTAAAAAAATTCAGGTCAAAGTAGATACATAAAATATTTTTGGATTAAAAATAGATACTTAAATTATTTTTAAATCAATGTGACATATTAATTTTTAGGAATTTAAATAAAAAATATTTTAAATATATATTTTGATAAAAAAATATTTATAATACAAGCCTTTGAAGAATGATGTGATACAATTTGCATAAAAAACAATTTTCACAACTCTTATTTTGAAACTTGAATTTTACTTTCTCAAATGTTAGAACCGAAATCAATTATTTTTTTATATTGTATCGATTAAATTTGAAAAATTAAAATTTGATTTATATACTTCGTTAGAATCGAGAAATTAAACTAACTAAATAATACTGTTAAAATTAAATACAATAAAAGGGTCATTCAGTTTAGATTTTTGAGTCTTATTATATTCGTTTTAAGTTCAGTTTAGGTCTAGTTTAGTTTTAATTTGAGCTTATGTGATTTCAATTCGGCTATGGAGTTGGTTTAAATATTTTTGGTTCAATTAATTTTTGGTTTGATTGATTTCGAATCAAAATAATAAGAAATCGATCGATTTTAGTTGTGTTTTTAGATTGAGTTAGGTTTTTTCACTATATATGATTTTATTTAGCAAGCATATTTAACTTTTTAGTGAGTTATGTGACCGTTTACATCTTATTCTTGTTTATTTATTATATATATTTTTTTAAATTTTGGGTTATCTTCAACGTAGGTCCATTCAATTTGGTTAAAAATCAATTCGGATTCACTTTCGACTCTATTAAAATTTGGATCGATTTTGATTTAATTAATTTTAATTAATTTATCAATCCTAATTAAAATCTATTGTTAAATCATTAATTTAAAAATCGATAATTTAATGATTTACCTGCAATAAATTAAAAAAAAAATATCATTTAACACTCTTTAAAACCAATAATTTTTGTTAATTATCAGCTCTACTAAAGCCCAAACGAGCCTTGGATATCAATTTAAAAAACCATGAACTCTAAAACGCGCCGTTCTGGCTCTTTTTGAAAACCCTAGCCTTGTGTAACGCAACCTATTATATATGCCATTACCGCCGCGCATTTTGCTACGCTAGGGTTTTGCTTCAAGGTAAGAGTCGTTTTTCTGCGAAATCATAACCGGAACAAAGATGGCGGAGAAAGCTATCGAATCGGTCCAATGCTTCGGTCGCAAGAAGACTGCGGTGGCCGTAACGTACTGCAAGAGAGGTCGTGGTCTGATCAAGATCAACGGTTGTCCCATCGAGCTCGTCCAGCCGGAGATCCTCCGTTTCAAGGCCGTCGAGCCAATCCTTCTCCTCGGCCGTCAGCGTTTCGCCGGCGTCGACATGAGGATCCGAGTCAAGGGCGGAGGTCACACTTCTCAGATCTACGCTATCCGCCAAAGCATTGCTAAAGCACTCGTGGCTTTTTACCAGAAGTACGTCGATGAGCAGAGCAAGAAGGAGATCAAGGATATTTTGGTGAGGTACGATAGGACTTTGCTGGTTGCTGATCCCAGGAGGTGCGAGCCGAAGAAGTTCGGTGGAAGAGGTGCTAGGGCAAGGTTCCAGAAGAGTTACCGTTGAGGAAGTTCTTTGGTTTTGTTCTTATGAATTTACATGATCATGCTTATCTCGAATTAAGTTTTATTATATGGATTTAAATTAGCTTGCGACTTGAGTTTCATAAATTTTGGAAGTTTGTTTTGCCTGCTTAAATTTATAGATAAACCCTTCAGACTGATGCTTTTTTAATGTTTAATCCCACTGTTTCTCGTTTATTGCCATGATTTTCGATCATAATTAGGGATTGTTTGAAGTGCTTATAGTTTGGTAATTATCTATTATTTGAGTGCAATATGAATAGCTTGAAGATGTATTGTAAACCATATGCTAGCTTCAATGTTCAATTAGGTATGTCAGTGTTTGCCATTGTTTCTGAGTCTTGGTAAACATATTGAGAACATAAAATTAAATCTTGTTGTTCATATTGTATATGGTTTCAATATGCACTCTTTTGTGACTATGTTGACTTTAAAATGTTCTGAAAAATGGTTGTGGGGTAGAGTGGATCTGAGGGAGAATAGATACATAGCTTTCATGGAGTCTTAGTTCCTGTGCATATGAATTCAGTAGGCTTTTGTTTGATGTGATTGAGGTTATACTTAAGGGAAGAAATTTATAATAGTACATTGATTGCTCATAATTTCTTTAAAAACATTCATTCATATTAAATCTCAAGCTTGAGATAGTGCAAGTTTCATTTTAGGGCTGAACCTGTTCTAATTTAGGCTTAAGTACCTCCCAACACTCCAAATACACGTTTAGTAGATCAATTGTTTGTGTAAACAAAAGATTTATGAATAGTAGAGAATTTTGTTACGCTCAAATTGAACATTAAGATCCCTCAATTGATAGTTCTATCTGCTCTGTTACATTCTGTGTTTGTGCATTTTCATTTGGCATAATATAGTGTATAAGGTATTGTATATCTGTAAATGATTTTCTAAATCAAACCATATTTTAAGTACTTGCAGAATAATTAAAACTAAATCTTGTAGAGATTGATTCATTGGAGTTATCATGGCATAAATGTTGTTTTTGTTGTACAGTTATTTATTAGTTCTCTATGCTTTATTGATCCCAATGGTTGGCGGTTGCCATTCTCATTTCAAGCGAGGCATCCTCAAAGCATTTGGCCAGAAGGTCTGGGTCAGGTATGATATCTTTAGCCACTAGGTGTAGGAACTGCATTTCAACTCCTACCAACATAGCTCAACATGTAAATTGATAGCGCCTGCTTTGGAAACACTAAATCTCGTTAATCATAAATACATAATAAGGTCACTATGATTATGGTGTATACCTGTGGTAGGCTGGAGGTATTGAACTTCATGTTAGACACCGGGTAGCCAGAACCCGATTACTAGGCAAAACTATCAATAAAATTTGATAAGTTACTGGTTGAAGGCTTAACCTTTGGTTTTAGCAGGGTCATCACAACATCCCTAAACCTATATAAGCTGCCAGGGAGTGGTTCTTCATATCAACCACCACCTTTGCTCTCATCAACCAAACCAAACCAAACGGTCTTTACCAGCTTTTTGATACTAGTAAATAGGTTGCAAAATTGCACCAAATTTGTTTCCCCGCCTTACTTCTGAATCCTTCATTACTTCAGAAAGTTCCTGAAATCAGAACTTGTCTATATACAAGTTGCTTTTTTGCTTAAAGGAAACCAAGAAGTGTAACGAATTGCCTTGAAAAAACTTGAGATCATGCCCAGCTGCCGTAACCAATCCTTCCCCCACTTCCTTAGACTTTGAGCTCTTAACCGGAGCCACTGTGGGAACTGTGACATCTCGATGACCAGCACCGACTTCTATCATCCCACAAACGGCCATTAACATGGTCATCGACAAGAACCCTTCACCTAAAGTGTGATGATTTCTGAACACAGCGCACTTGTTTGCCATTAACATGTATTTCCCACAGGGGATCGTCTGTACTCGGTGGACTGCTCACTGATAAATCCGCTATGTACTGGTTCACTGCCTCTTCACCATCATCATCTTCACCATCATTGTCGTCTTCATCGGTTGGGATGTATCTTTAGTTAATTTGCCTGATTTATCAAGCCGGTTGTTGAAGGCATTGACGTGTTGGTCAATGTCAATCTTGTTCTCCGCCAGTGCTCCAACCCGTTCTCATCACAGACCAGCAGGCTGCAGAACCTGGGATGCTGGACCATCACCGAAGACTCGAGAACTAACTTGCGTAGTCTATGTCGATGCTACATTCTCCGCTGGTGATTACGTGGATGATCATATCAGTTTTTGGATCAATAAAAAGGCTGTCAACAGTTGTTCTGAGAAAGTTCCCTGAGAGTCCATGACAGTGATGACAAGTTCGGTCTTGATCGTTTTTTTGTAGTAGAAAAATCTTGTTTTCATCTCGGATAATGCCTTGTTAGCATAAACGTGATGTTGAATGGTGGATCCCCAGCTGATGCATGATAACAAGTTTTCATGCCGGGAGATTGGTAAGTAGTAACCAACTGCTATATTATCCCTTCCACAATAAGTCAGACCGACGCATGATTTTTCTTGTTCAGCGTCGACTTCGGCTGGACAATAGTGTCTTTAGATGCTACGTCAAACACTCGAGGAGTCTCTGAGCTCACATTATCCTTGTTGATCTGAAAAAGTGAATTCAATCTCAGATTTCAGTTGCTTTTCCACTGTGGCATCATTACTGCTTGGCCCTTCTCTAATGTCACCTATCAATATTTTCCCTTGACCGAGAGCACCGAACCATATTCTTTAATCGGTCATCAATGTGGGTAGGTTTAGACGTATCCATCGGACCACCTATGCAAAGGGCATGAAACTCATAGCATCCATTAGCGACCAAAGCGCTTGGCTCTGATTTAACAGAGCCTCCTAGTCCATGGATTCATCCAACCGATTACTGGTACAGATATACAAAGACAATCCAAAAGACCACTATTAGGCCTGTCTACAGCCTTGTTTGTTTGCCTTCCACACCAAAATATTGGCACAATTTCAACCTTCATTTCCCATAGGATCTCTCTTTTAACTATTAGTTCAATTGTATGCTGTAATAATTCATTATAGATACTAAAACCTAGATGATTTTCCCCCAATTAAATCATCATGTGGATGTATGCCTTTGCATAAGCCATGCTTGATACAACTATTTTTTGATTCGGATTATTTTCGAGTAATACGTTCATCACCCTAGGAAAAATACCATATTCTGCGAAATAACATTTGGCTGCAATGGTAGGGACCCAAGAACACAAAGACAAAAATATGAACCAATCCAAAGATAAGGAACAAAGTAGTTGTTTAGGGCATGTGAGCACTAATAGCCATCACTCAAAGGGCATGTGATTTCATGGCTTAGATTTATATATCCCCACCACCATGTGACCCAAACATCATATTTTAAAATTTTAAAGCTTTTTCATTTCAAACATTGGAGGTGGGAGGGGACCAATTCACAGGGTTCATTAGTGGACATCAAACCATGAACTAGACATAACATAAAAGAGCTTCTATCAACTTGTTCAAAGCTTCATACCCTTCTAATAAAATCTTGAATATAAAATTTATAATAAAAAATAATTGAAGTTTAATATAATCCTCGATACTTAATTGAAACTCGACTTTATTAGTTTTTTAGAATTTGATTAATGTAATTCTGATTTTAAGTTTATATTTTGTAGACTTAAAATGAAGAAATGATGGTTTTTATATATTTGTCATAGGAGAAAAATAACAAAATTGAGAAATCTTTGTACTTATCACCATTCAAAAGGGTACGACGATGCTGCAAGCGAAATCATCCGAATTCCCGGTCGAATCTTCAGGCCACGAATCCCGAAGCAATTTAAGCAGCAGTTGAGCTTTCCTCTTCGCCCTCTCCGTACAATCGCTTTGGACCAGCAGCAGCAACTGTGTCAGGACGCCCGCACTCACAGCGTCCCTCTGACTACGTGCAGATTCCGAACAAAGTGACATCAACGCGCCGGCAGCGTACTCTGTGGCTCTATCGGAAATCTTCAGTATCGTCTTTACCAACAACGGGATAGTGAGCGCGTGCGACGAGAAGGCGGAGCAACCGGATGGGATCCGGCATAGCAACTCGATCGTCGCTAGAGCTCGTTCGGCGTCGCATTTGTCCAGATCGGCTAACCGTTCGATCAGCGCCTCGGCGGCTCCGGCTTCCACGGCTTTGTGTCTTGTTTGTTTCACTAAGCACAAGGCGAACAGAGCTCGAACGCCGATTCTCAACGCGCGTGGATACGAGCTGAGGCTCTTTAATATGTCGACGACGCCGGTGAAAAGTTCAACCACATTGCAGATCTCCACTTGGAGATCCGACGATCTCGTTCCGGCGACAACGGTTTCGATGAGCGAAGCCGAGTTGAGTCGAACATCAATCGAGGAATGAAATAGGAGTTTCGACAAGTAAATCACTTTATTCAAATCCGAAGCGATCTCCGTGCACTCGGACTCACCGAGTTTAAACATCACCAAAACCGCGAGTGCCTCCTGGTTCAACTCCGACGGTCCGGAACCCGAATCCGAAAACACGAGACTCATCAATATTTCCCGAGCGTTATTATGAGAACAAATCACGGAACGGTTCTTCTCCGAGTCACGGGCAAGTCCCTTGAGTCGAACCAGAGCTGAAACACGAACCGAAACTGGATTCGAAGCCGACGAAGCCTGATTCATCAAGTACCTAACCGTAGCCGGTTCCGCCGGTTGTTTTGGAGTAGGAATTCTCTCAATCCCAAAATCCCGGTTCGCGACACACCAATCTTGAATCAGTCGGCGCAGTGTATGGTTAGGGATGAGAGTGAAATCCGATAGCGGCGTTCGAGTGACCGGACAAGTGGCGTTACCGGTAGCAACCCATGATTCGATGCTGTTCCGGTCGTATGTTTGGCCTGTGCTTACGGTTACCGGGTCACGCATGAGTTCCAGAGAAATTGGGCATCTGAAATAGTGAGGGACTTGAACACTGACCAAATCTAAGGGCTCTAAGCTTCCGGGCATCTCCAATGGAAAATGATAAATAAATAAAAGAAATTAGAAGAAAAAAATGAGTCTGGAAAATTCTCTGTGAATGATGCCTGGTGTTTGGTTGTCAACGTTTTATATGAGAAAAGGTTGGAACAGAACAGAGAGACAAGGGTCCACACGTGTGGCATTTATAGGTCCGGTCTCTGAAACCTAACTGGCTAACTAAGGTTTGGTTGGTCAAAGGAAATGTGCTCACTTGTGTTGGGGGACTACTTCTCATTTAATTAAACCCTAAAATCTAACTTCTATTTACATCAAAGCTACTATTATACAACAACTGTGTCTTATTATGAATTTAGTCCTTTGTTATGCTAAAATTTAGATTTTGATTCTTAAATATAAAATATAAAATATAAACTTTTGGGGGGTCAAAGTGCATTTTTACCATTATATTAATAGTTTTTTATACGTACTGCAGTCTCTGTTTAAAAACCCGAAGGCTTTATTCTCTTCCTTTTTAGTATACTAGTTATCCAATTGCCTGGGTTTTAGTAATTACATGTAAATTATATTAAATAAAAAGTAATTTCATGTAAAATTTTATATTTTTTATATAAAAGTAAAATTTTATATTTACATATATGAACAATTGGTTAAATATTTTTTAAAACTAATTAGTCATGTATTTTGTTTT
This sequence comes from Abelmoschus esculentus, assembly GCA_035048815.1. NCBI lineage: Eukaryota > Viridiplantae > Streptophyta > Magnoliopsida > Malvales > Malvaceae > Abelmoschus > Abelmoschus esculentus. The sequence goes on along the minus strand of JAUCBN010000031.1, from coordinate 632,231 downwards.
AAAAATAAATCCATCGATAATTACTAGATGTAATGATTAATATATTATATTTATAAAAAATATTAAACGATAACTCTAAATACAGGATGACAATATTAAAATGATTATAAAAATAAAAAATTAATTTGTGAACGTATTGCGATTAAATTAAAAATATATATTTTTTATTATGCGTAAACAAAGACAGGCTTTATTTTGTGCAGGCTGTCATGGGTTGTATGTCCCATGGGAGTCAAAGGGACAAAATTAAAGGGCAACATTTTTACAGACTGGTGGGATGTCAAAAACATACTTTTTTTTAGTGAATTCAGATTTTTTTATAAAAAAATCGTTTTTTTAAAAAATTAATTTTATGATCAATACTTGGTATTTTTTTACTATTCTTCTTAAATAGTTAACAATATAATTTTTAAAATTTATCATCCACCAAAAACATAACTGTTATTTAAAAAAATTAAGACAACATACCTCGATCCTACTCCCTAATTAATTAAGATGTTCCTAATACTATCATTCCAAAATAATACCCCCTAAGCCCACAGTATTTGAATAAAATTCCCCAATTAGCCAATTAGGGTATAAATACTGCAGGTTGATGAGAAGGAATCCTAATGAACTAGGTCTAGGAAAAAAGGTTGAGATCTAAATCCTTCGGTTTCAAGTGTTTGTTCTTGGCAGTCGATGGTCAAAAGAGAAAGATTGAAACAGAAGAATGTGTGGGTCCACACACAAGCCTGTGTCTCTCACACTTAGTTGTTCAAACAATAATAAACATAGGAGGGTGGGTCCAAATATAAGAGGATAAGGTTAAGAATAAATATATAATACTCGATTTAAATTAAAATTAATATTATTTTTTTCTTCGAGATGATTTGAATTCCAAATTAATCTTATTTAACGTTGGAAGATGCATAATGGACTCCATAATTACGAGCCATTGTAGGGGTTAAACTAGTAACATTTTAAATGTGCCTCCAAAGGAGAGGTGGAGAAATTGGTGTCGTTTAGCGGCGGTAGCACACGCGTGTGTGGGGAACAGTGCGCACCACGACTCCCGGGTGTGTCCGGTCAACCGGACAATTCATTGCTGCTACAGACTACAGGCTACATACAATATTTTGCCTGCCTCGACCAACGCGCAAAAAGCACGATTTTCCACCTATGTTTCAAAATCTCCCCTGGCCTTGAAAGCCAAAGAGAGTTTATTTATAGTCAGATCTAAAAATTAAAATTAATAATTTTAATTAATTCATATTATTATAATTCGAAATAATTTATTTTATTTTAAGAATTTAAATTATTAAACTGTAAGATGTAACAATTAAGTACTTGTAGGTCTGGTTTTATATAGTATTTGGTTTTGATGTGTGTCGGTCGGCGTTCACGCATTCCAAACAACATTATCCAATGGTTTCAACACTGATTTACGTGCCCTTTTCCCGTACGTAACAAATTCATAGTTATAATAACAATTTAATATTCCATCCGTTTTAATAAATCTGACACTCAGTTGGGTGATATGGCTTCACAAGGACATGCCGTGTGATTTTAGAATCTAAAGAATGGAGTTTAATATAATAAAACAATAATTAAATTATCAATACAAAATTAATATAAAAATATAAAATAAATAAATTATTTATTAATTAAAAAACAGTTAAAAAATGATAATATTGTTTTTATTAAAAAAATAAAAAAAATATACATATTTTTTGGTATATATTAAAATTCTATAATTTTTATAAAAAATAATATATACTATTTTTTAAAAAAAATAAATATTTCAGTTTATAAGCCAAATTTTTTTAATAAAAATATAAGACTTTTGTATATACCAAAAAATATGAATTGAAATTCTTATAATTTTTATAAGAAAATATAATACCATTGTTTTTTAAAGCTTACGTTTTTAAAAATTTCTCATAATACAATATTCTGATGGGAAATAAATAAAAAACTGCAAATTCTCCATTGTTACATAATCATGTTCGGTTCTCTTTCAGCAACATTAAACACGTCAGTTACAAAGAATCTAATGATTTAGAAACATCACTTTGGGATGACCTGGGTTTCACTTTCAGCAGACATCAGTTCTTTTTCCCACTCAGTGTCCTTAAAAGTTTCTTTTACTCCATAGTGGATTCAAAGAATCAATACTTTTGTGCTGTTGAGGGACCAAATCGAACTGAAAAAGTCGTCGAGATAAGACATCCACGTCGGTTGGGAAAAAGGGTTTCCTCGGAGGAAGATGAGCTCATTACAATCTGTTCAAGTGCTGTAAAAAGATTACTACATTTTGTGGAACATGACAAAAGGTGCTGAGCCCTTTGTTCTATGGTTATGAAAACGTATACCCGAAATCGGGTTCGGTTAGACTCGACTCTGAACTTAATCTCAATCGAACACATGCATGCACGTGTATATACAATCTTTGCTTAAAGATGGAGGTTAGGAACTTACCAAGTTTTTTTTAATACAGCTGAATTTCGTACAAGCCATTGTTTTGTCCAAGTTTATACAATGGGAGAAATCTAATAATATACAGAGTGAAACTGGTTTCATAATTTACATCTAAAAAACCCTTCGCTTCTTCTATACTTACAGATAATCGGTGCATGCTGTAATTCTCGTATCGTATTCGTACGTACCACCAGGCGAATTGAATGTTTCCACCATTGAAATTCTATCAAGGGTTTGACATTGTTCTTCTCAAGCATTGTCTTTTACCTCCCAATGGTCGATCCAGATTCTCTAACTTCTGTTTGAATTCGGTTTCTTTAGGCTTTTCGACATGTATAAAAACTAGTTTTCTGTTTGTGAATGCTAATATAAATGCAGAGTGGGAATGGATGAAAGGAGCATTACCTGGTATTTAGCCATTTTCATCATTTCTTCCTGCACAAGCCAAAGTACAGTTAAGATAGGTCGTCGATCGAGGTTTTTCGATACGTAACAAGGAATCTTATTTGACAGATAATGCAAACCTGTTTCCTCTGCAATTCTTGGTTCATTTCCTTAAGTTGAGCAACCTCGGCTTCGAGTTCCAATGTATAGGCCTACAAGAGACTCAACATTGTTGATAGTTGATACTTGATACAATCTAGGCTTGTACAAACCATAACTACAATAATCAGAACATAATGGTACACATCATGTCATCATACATGGTAATTGACTCAATTTACCTGCTTGTGAGCTCGTGACCTCGCAGCCGATTCTCGGTTTTTAACCATTCTCCGTTGCCTTCTCTCAACTACTTTCTCCAAAGCTACATTGCATTTTCTTCCCCGGCCAAACATGTAAGGAACCGATGGCGACGAAGAAGCATCTACACTGTTCTTTGGAATCCCATCCGAAGATATCTGGTTTGTAGTTGAATCTAAACCATCCATCCCCATCCCATCACCATGCAGCCCAGTGGATCCAATTCCAACAACCGAATGCCAAGCTCCCGGACTAGTAAGTTGTGTAGTGTTTACTAAGTGCATAGAAGGAGCAAATCCAACCGTTTGTTGCTTGGGAAAGAGAGGTTGTTTGTGTTGCTGTGATGATGATCTGCATCCATTCATGTTTAATGGTAACTTCGGAATCTGATTAAGCACCGAGTTCGAATTCACCTGTTGAAATCCAAGAGCTAGAGCAGAGTTGTTACTGAACAATCCACCATTGTTTGCCATTCCAATCTGTTGCATATCCTCCCTCACCACACCTGCCCTCAACAAGAATTCCTCCAGTGTAATGGCTCCTAAAGTCAGTTCCCTCCTCGGCAAATTCCCCTCTCCATCTTTAGCACCATCGGTTTCTTTCATCAAGAACTTCCACACTTCATCAACCGTTTTCGAACTCAGAGTCCTCGGCAACGATAAAGAGTCTTGTTTCTTCAAGTTCTCTCTAGGAACAACACCTCCTTCACCTGCAGGAACCGAAGCAGCCGTCGTAGCAGCCTGAGTCTCTTCGGCAGTCAAGAAATTCCTCAACAGTTCATCCATGTTCATTGATCCAAAGTCCTTCCCAAGTCCACCAAACGTGTTCTGCAACTCATCAAAGGTCAATGAGTATATAGATGACTGCCTAGTCAGTGGACCACCATTACCAAAGTTGTTCAAATTCGGATGAGACCCCATTTCCCCCCACAAATTTGCCCTATAAATCCATCAACTGAAGCATATGAGCTAATTATATCATATTCACTTTCCCTTTCACGAAACAAAGCAAAAGTGTAGGTAGTAATCATACAAATCAGTCTCCTTTACATTCCCAATTACATTAAACCAAAATTATGAAACTAGCAATCGAATCTGAACCATCTATGGGAACCAAAATAAAGACTAAAACTTTAACAAATGGTAGAAAGTGTACAATCATACACATAAACAAACGAATTCTCCTGCAAATCCATCCAACTTAAGCACAAAATAAGTATAAAGCTTAAAAACTATATTTTTTTTCTCCAAAACCAGAAAAAAACCCATATCCAAGCTAAGAGGAAACAAAAAAAATCAATCCTAGAGCTAGAAAACCAATGAACAATTATCAAGGTCAAACAGATATTTCCCAGAACACTGGTAAACCTTCATATCCAGAAAACAACCCCAAAACCAGTTCAAAAAGAAATAAAACACCCCAAAATTCAAATCTTTAACCATTCAAAATACTTTCCTTGATTACGAAAAAAACACACAAGAAAAAAAAAAGCAAAAAGAAAGAAAGAAAGAAAGCGAGTGATTAGGTGAGTAATAACAATGGAGGAAAAGAAAGAGACTTCTGATTTTGTTATACCTTTTGATTTTGTTTTCGCTATAAATTTTTTGAGTTAAAAACAAAATTAAAAAATATGTTAAAAATCAATGGATAGGTTTTTTTTTGTTTTTTTTTTTTTCTGGAGAGAAAGAATTTGGAAGGTAAGCTTTTAGCTGCGTGGAGACAAGCGTCTACTACATGAGCTGATATTTTATGGTGCTTTCCTCAGATTTTTGGTGGATTTAGTTACCGGTCTAATTTAAAATCCCACCCCTTTACTTTAAGAAAATTAAAGATATACTCTAAATTGGTTCTCGTACTTTATGAAAGTTTAAAAGTTAGTACGATTGGATAATACTATAAACTATGGGAAAATATCTCATACATTAACGATAAAAATGAATTATTTCCGCAAGCAATCTTGGTTTTAGGTTTAGAAACCTAATTTATGGTTCAATGTCACTTATCTTTGTCCCTACCTAAACAGAACATCTGAACCCTAAAACTACGACACTTATGAAAATATTGTATTTTTATCGCATGTGTTGGAATAATTACCGATAAATTATTAACCTGAAAATCAATACTTAATCTTTTATATGCGAGAAGAAAATAGTACAAATCAGTAGTAGTTCAATAACTTCTACATTACAAAGTTATCAAACACCAACAGCTTGACTTTATGTTTTTGTCGATAACATGATTAATTCCTTAACTTTTGTAAAGTACGAGATCAGATTCTGATGAATTTAAATATAGAGACTAAATTCTCATATTTTGTAAAATAGAGGGGTGAGTTTTAAATTAGACCTTTAACATTTTGTGTTGAATGGAATGCTTTAAACGTGGAGATTGCGCAACATGAACCAATAGAAGTGGGAATTGGATTTTTTTTACGACTTGACGTCTACCGAACTGGGAAGATACACGTGGATATTTTATAACCGTCAGATATGCTTTCCGACAAGGATGGTGGAGATTGCTTTGATTTAGTAAACCATTTACTAAATTAATACAATTAATTTCAAATTTTATTTTTAATACAATAAATTGATTGTTATTAGTATTATTAAAGAGGACGTAAAATCAAATAAATTTAAAGTTTTATATCTTTTACGACATTAAACATAATATTATGGGATTATAAAATATATAATATTATTTATATATCTTAATTTTTTTAATGTAAAATTAATAATCTGGTCTCGTACATACTTATCTGACAAATAAAGTGGATTTTCACAGTGTTATACATTCGAGAAATTATATTATGGGTCAGTCCCACCACTTTATCTATGGATCGATCAATAAAAATTATTCACTTTATTATTTTTTAATTTTTTAAGTAAAAAATCACTTGAAAAAAAAATATGACATGAAAAGATAGATAATTTTTATTGGTCGATCCTATAGACACATGATGAGACTGACCCATGAAATAATTTTTTTATACACTCACAGCATGTGGGGTGTCAGGCGCACCACGTGGCGTGCATGGTTCCTCCGTATGCACACCCACGTCATATCATGGTGGGCCCTGACCTATGGAATCCTACTTTCCCACTTTCACGTCCTCTTCCCTATTTTTTGCCATGCACTTGCGACTCACTGAGTCTGAATGGGGAAAGAATAAATTGTTCAAGTTTATAGGAATAAAGATTTATTATACGTTTAAATATAAAATTTAGACGAGTTGAGATTTAATTATATCTCTTTAATTAAATCAAGTATAACCTATGTATTTTGTATATTATCGGTAGTTTTTTTTTTATTTTTAAATTGTTTATATTTATTATATTTTTAATTTTACTTATTTTTAAAGATGTTTATGTTTAATAGGGCTGAGCATGGTAAACCGTAAAATCGAAAACTAAACCGAACCGAGGTATTATGGTTCATAAATTTATGAACCGTGGTTAATTAAATTAAATCAAATTTGATGTTTTAATTGATTTTTAATTATTCTTATAATGTAAAAATATATATTTTATACCTAAAATACTATAGATGTATTTTTATTTTTTATTTTTTTACTTAAAAATTAATAAATATTTATGAAAAATATCTCAAAATTTTTACCTTTTAATGTTTAAGTCATAAAATAAAGCTATTTTGTCAAGATAAAATACAAATTTTTAAAAAATAACGTTAATATGAAAAAACCGAAAACCGATATTAATCGAACAAAAAATCGGCGGTTACTAAAATAACTTACCGAATTAAACCGAAACCGAACCGAATGCACCCCTAATGTTTATTTGTTTAACATTTATGGATATATTTATTTAGTATTTATGAACTTGTTTATTTATAGTTAAAATGATAAAATTATACCAATAATTCTTAAGTTTTTTAGGTTTTACAGTTTGAACACCAAATTTTGTCTTATGTTCAATTGAGTTCCTACCTTTACTAATATTTAAAATATAAAAAACGATAATAAACGAGTTTATAAACAAATTTATCTATAAACATAAATCAATCATTTATTTATTTATCTTAATAAATAAATATAAACAAATTAAATTTATCTCTATTCATTTATTTAATTTAATAGACATAAATATTATACAAATAATTCGTAAAATATCTCGTTCCTTTAGCACCTAAAACCTTTGGATACATTGTCCGGAAAATGGCACCGAAAGAGCCATGGAATAAAAGTAAAAGCTATCCACTTTGATTTATGGATTAGTAGTACAACTCAAATTAGGCAAGTATTCGCTTCCAGTCCAAAAGCATACAGGATGACGGTCTCTATATCTTTTATTTTTATTAATATCCATGTAAATAAGACAGAGAAAAATTATGAATTATTCTATTATCATTTAATTAAAATTTGATTAATACTTGATTTAACTAAACCCGACTCAAATTCGAATTATTAATGAACCATTTTAAACTTAACTCTATTGGACTCGATTTGAGTCCTTAATTAATCGAGTTGAATTCAATATTACTCAAATTCGATTTAACTCGTTTACACCCCTGTTAACCTATCGTAACTAGAAAAATCAGACTAAAAAATTAATAAATTCCGGTACTAAATGTTGCTTTATGCCAAAAAGGAATTTCAGGCCCAATCAGACCCATAAATTTACTTTTCAAGAACACACTTAACTCAATTAGCCCATGTCCAGGCCCAATCTAAACCCTTTCCTCACCATCTCCAAAATGACTCCGATTCCTAATAATTCTTAAATCTTAAACCCTAATAGGCCAAGCCTTCTTTCCTGCAACTCAGCTTATCATTCGAATTTACACTCAAGATCTACATGTATGTTCAGGTACGATTATCGGAGTTTCTATCCCTTGTCTTTGTTTATATTCAATTTAAATCTCTGGGTAGTGAAGGGATTTTCATTGATGCTTTTGCATTTAGTTTAACGATACTTCATTTCGGGTTTAGAAAACTGGGATTTTGTAATTAGATATCATAGTGAATCAGAAAATTTCTTTGTTGATATCTATTGGTGTTTGTGTTTTGTAATCGCTGGAGTTAGACCCTTCTTTTGTTTCTAAATCTTTCCCCAATGTGCAGTATGCCTTATGCCTTATCTATTTTACTCAGATCGGTGCCTACCAACAGAAGTAGGCATATATCCAAAAGTTTGCTGCCGCTTCAAGCTCACCGCACTTTGTTTTCAGATGGAGGTGCTGCCAGGGGGATCGATTTCGGTCGCCTATTCAAATCCTGCAACCGGTTGCACATTGCTAAGCTCCTGCATGCCCTTGTTGTTGTTTCGGGGAAAGCTCAAAGTGTATTTTTCTCGGGCAAGCTGGTTAATGTTTATGCTTACCTTGGTGATGTCGCATTCGCCCGACGCACGTTCGATCATATCCCCACCAAAGATGTTTATACCTGGAATTCTATGGTTTCTGCTTATGTTCGCACTGGTCATTTTCGGAAAGCTGTAGATTGTTTCTATCGGTTTTTCTTGACCTCTGATCTTCGACCTGATTTCTACACTTTTGCTCCTGTGTTAAAAGCTTGTAAGAATCCACTTGATGGAATGAGGATACATTGCTTGGTACTAAAACTTGGATTCGAATGGGATGTATTTGTCACCGCTTCCTTGGTTCATATGTATACCCGGTTCGGAGCTTTAAGCTATGCTCGTAAATTATTTGATGATATGCCGGTACGAGATATGGGTTGTTGGAATGCAATGATTTCTGGATACTGTCAAAATGGCAATGCTGAAGAGGCATTAGATGTTCTGAATGAGATGAGATTGGAAGGGGTAATAATGGATCCAGTTACTATGGTTAGCATTCTTCCAATTTGTGCACAGTTAGATGATATTTTAAACGGATTGTTGATTCATGTATATGCTATAAAACATGGGTTGGAGTTCGACTTGTTTGTGTCTAATGCTTTGATTAACATGTACGCCAAATTTGGTAGGTTGGCAAATGCGAAGAATGTTTTTGATAACATGGTAGTAAGGGATGTGGTCTCTTGGAACTCGATAATTGCTGCCTATGAGCAAAATGATGATCCGGACAGAGCACTAGCTTTATTCTACAACATGCAGCTTACTGGGATTAGTCCCGATCATCTGACGCTGGTGAGTCTATCTTCTATAGTTGCTCAATTAGGTGATTCTCAGAGTGCTAAGTCTGTCCATGGATTTGTCACGAGGAGAGGTTATATTCAGAAAGATGTCATCTCTGGAAATTCAGTGGTTGACATGTACAGTAAATTGGGTGACTTGAATTATGCACATGCAGTTTTCGAAGCCCTACTGGTTAAGGACGTGGTTTCTTGGAACACTTTAATCACCGGTTATGCACAAAATGGTTTGGCAAGCGAGGCTATTGAAGCATTCAACATGATGCAAGAGTTCAAGGAGGTGGCACCAAATCAAGCAACATGGGTCAGCATTTTACCTGCTTATTCTAGTGTAGGCGCACTGCGACAAGGGATGAGAATTCATGGACTATCAATTAAGACATCTCTCGATTTGGATATCTTTGTGGGGACGTGCCTCATTGACATGTATGGGAAATGTGGACAATTAGATGATGCTATGTCCTTGTTCAGCAAAGTACCTAAAACAACCTCCGTCCCCTGGAATGCCATAATATCTTGTCTTGGAATTCACGGGCATGCTGAGAAAGCTCTTAAACTATTTAGAGAAATGCGAGCAGAGGGAGTGAAGCCAGACCACATAACTTTTGTATCTCTGCTCTCAGCTTGTAGCCATTCAGGTATGGTCGAAGAGGGTCAGTGGTGCTTTAATGTGATGAAGGATGAGTACAGGATTGAGCCTATTTTGAAGCATTATGGTTGCATGGTAGATATGTTTGGTCGAGCTGGGCATCTCGAAATGGCATATAATTTTATAAAAAATATGCCAGTAAAGCCCGATGCATCAGTTTGGGGTGCCCTTCTTGGTGCTTGTCGAATTCATGGAAATGTCGATTTGGGCGCCATTGCTTCCAAACGCTTGTTTGAAGTGGATTCAGAGAATGTTGGGTACTATGTTCTGTTGTCTAACATTTATGCAAATGTCGGGAAATGGGAGGGAGTGGATGAAGTAAGAACACATGCCAGAGATATGGGATTGAGGAAGACCCCTGGATGGAGCTCAATCGAGGCGAATAACAAGGTCGATGTCTTTTACACCGGAAATCAAAGCCATCCAGATTGTGAGGAGATATACAAGGAGTTGAGGAGTTTGAATGCTAAAATGAAAAGCATGGGCTATGTTCCGGACTACAGTTTTGTTTTGCAGGATGTTGAAGACGACGAGAAGGAACATATCCTTATGAGCCATAGTGAGAGATTGGCGATTGCTTTCGGAATTATTAACACCCCTCCTAAAACTCCCATCCGAATATTCAAGAACCTGAGAGTTTGTGGTGATTGCCACAACGCAACCAAATACATATCTAAAATAACCGAGCGAGAGATCATCGTGCGGGATTCAAACCGTTTTCATCATTTCAGAGACGGGGTTTGCTCTTGCGGTGACTATTGGTAACCGGAAATGACAATCAATGAAACAACAGTAAGGGATTACACTTTATATACATAAGCAGTCGAGCAGGAGGTCCGGAGCTTGGTTTGATGATCAGTAAACCATGCATCCATCGAGTTGCACCAGGTATCGGACAATATCAATGGAAAATGAGTACTTTTGCAGCTTGATGTACACATTCAAATCTGCTAACCTAATGGCTTAATAAAAAATCACCATTTGTTCCATTTCTGAAGTCTAATTACACCTTTGTGCTCTCTTTCTGGGGCATGCAGTTCAGCTTTACATGTCGTGTCTGTATATTGATCGTCCGACATTCCTGTATTTGTGTCGTGTTTGCGGTTAAAACCATATTTCACATCGAGTCTGGTCATAATAGTTTATTTCCTATTTTCAAGGAGAAAAATATGTACCACTATTCGACATAAGTAGGCAACGCCTTAATCACTAATAATCATTTGTAATTTAATTATACTTTCTTTGTTTAGTTTGATATTGAACTTTAATTTTTTTAAAGGGGTCGGAATGAAAAGGAAGTTGATGTGGGGGACCTTCTTGTGTAATTATGTGTTGTCGCTTTTGGGACCTGAATCTTGACCCTTGACAGTTGATTCTGTGGTGACTTGTGTTTCTTCCAAATTTCATGTTGTCTCTGTTGTCAAATTTAAAAATATAATGGACCATTTAGCAAATACCAAATCTTTTATTGACAAAAATAATTTCAGAAAATATGAATATAATACAAAATCTTCACATTGACGACCTTTTATAGTGTCAATGTGAAGAGCAAAAGAGAGAGATGGGTGAATGTAATCTTTCCATATGAGTGCTCTGCAAAGACAAAACTCTACTATTTATTTATTTTCCGATATTAATATAATTAATTACAAATAAGATAATTACTCATTAAAGATAAATATAATATGTATCATTTATCACATAATTAAAATATTTTTTTTCTTGTCCTGATTTTTAGGGCTTTGTACTAACTGATTCAAATACTTAATTTAATGGGTGAATTTTTCAGCGATTTTTTTATATATTTATAGTGTTTCGAGCTCGAAACATGCTTAAACGATACCAAATTATTTACCAGTAAGATCAACTTTATTGATAAATTAATTTAATTAATGATATGATAAATTATGAAATATATTTATAATACCATTTTTTAAAAGGAAATATTTTGTGGTGGAAACATGGATGAGATTGTAAAGAAGTAAAAGAATTGAGAAAGAAAGCATTTGCCAATAGTTGCAGTTATATGATTAAATTGAATAAAAGATATTTATTCAAAGTTTTGAATTATTTAAATTTTATTTTATAATTTAAACTATATTTTTTTTCGAATCGAGTCGGATATAGTATTCTTCTTTAATAAATAGTCAATATTCTAATCTTGCATGTTAAGTAAAAACGATAATTTTTGTTGGTTCACCGTCCATCTGTTTACCTGCCCATGTATTGACTGGTTCTAAGACAGGCTGTTGCCAGTTTTTTTGTTTGTATTTACTTATTAATTTTTGGATGTTTCCAATTTCCAAGGAATAGAAAGTTCCACTCTTTGACCAAAGGAATAGTCAAAGGCTTCATATCAATAATCAGTTTATTTCGAAAAAAAATTCTAAAAACAATCCCAAATAAGACATTCAAATAATTATAATTAAAAAATTAAATCAATATAAAATATGATTAATTAAAATTTAAAATATATTCGAATAAATCAGACATGTAACGATATCTAAAATAAAAATAGCTTTGATTTTGTTGAGTGTTTGAACTTGAACGTAGGATTGACTGTGAAAGGGATCAAAATGAAAAGTTTGTGGATGTTGTGGACCTGTAGTGTAATTTTGTGGGGGTCGTTTTTTTAGACTTGAGGGTTGATTTTTGTCTCTTAGGTTTCTACAAATTTTTGTAGCTGTGCCTCCGCTGTCAATATGAATGCAAGTGGACCACCTGATAAAATACAGAATACTTCTTTCCCCGACCAAAAATATCTAGTATAAATAAAAAAATATTTTTAAATTAATTATGGATATCAAATTAAATTTAAATATTTTTTTGTTTATAACATTAATGTTAATATTTAAATCTATTGCTCCGTTATTGTAAAAATAATATTTTTAACAAGTTAAGAATCTATTAAATATACAATGATAGAATTTAACATTATTTATTAAATGGATCATTTAAAACGATTAAAATTAAAAGATAAAAATAAATCATAAATTTTTAGGTAAAATTATTAATTTTACTGTGATTAAAACTTAATTTTTAATATTTTTTTATGACATCTTACTAATTCTTTCAAGGTCTGTCTTTACATAATGTTATGTTATTATTTTATTCTTATAAAACATTTGATAATATATACAATACTATCGTTTTATATATCTCATATCTTTTTTTTATGTAAAATTAATGCTCTTTAATTCTTTCTAGACGTGACATTCTTCTCCACTTAAATTCGTGATGCCCTCATCACGAGCTTTTACACTCGTAATTGATCTCTTGTCACGTTTGTTTACCATGACTACCCTTCTTATGGGCGCTCAATATAAAATTAACAATCAAATGATCGTTCTAAAACCACTTATCATGAAGTTATTACCTCTCCTTAAAAGACATGTCTGATAAGATATAAAACGGTAACGTTTTATATACCCCAATATTTCATTTTTCTTTTTCGATACGAGATTAATGATTGTTGTCTTTTTCTCAGACGTAACAATAATATATATATATATAATATTCTTCTTTAATATTACGTATAATTAAGTTTTATACTAATTTAGAATTAAATATAAATCGATAGTTGAAATTAAAAATTTTAATATGTCAAAATTTTAAAGGAAAAAAATAACTTTAATCTTAAATATTAATTTATATTTACCTAATTATTTTAAATTAACATAAAATTATAAAATTTTACGTAATATAAATAAATCGTAAGTTATATATATTTAATAAGAATTATTATTGACTTATTATAATTTTTTTTAATAATTTATACTCAGATATATGCATGAGGAATTTTATGGTTTTACTTGCGCTATATCAGATGTCAACTTACAGAAACCCTTTTCAGTTCATAAAATAATTAATTAATAGATTCATAAAATTATTTTCTCATTTTAATAAAATATAAATTTGAATGGTTTATTATTAATTAATTAAAAATGTAGTTTATATAAAGCCATCCAAAATCAAAATAAAAAACCTCCGCGTGTATATATATATATCTTCAATGTCAGTGTCAATGTAGCCTCATCTGCCACGTAATATCATTTTATTTGCTGCTTTAAAGTTATTTATCCGCCACGTGCGCACACAATAATCTCTCATTTGAATTATCAGGTTATACCGTGTATTCCCAGCGTCCCAGCTGGCATGCCACGTTGGCATCCTTACAAAACACTTCGTATAAATACCTTCTTACATCCTCGTTTTCTTGTCCGAAGCCGAAAACTGCAAAGTCAAAAAATTTCTAAATTAACACACAAAACCTCTCGCCAAATTTTATGCTTAAGCAAAGGCGATTCTCCGTCCTAGCTCCGCCACGATGATGCCGCCACCTTCGCCTCCACGTCGTCTTTCACCAGAACAAGAAATCTCCGTCATGGTCTCCGCTCTCAAAAACGTCATCGCCGGTTCTGTCCCTTCCTCCCCCGCCGCTGTTGACTTGACTTTAGATTTTCGAAGCCTTGCTGCCGGAGCTTCTTCTTCTATTGATATTATTGGTGGGAATATGGTGTTACAAGCGAGTGAAGTTATGGAAAAGTGCCAAGTGTGCAAATTTGACGGCTGCCTGGGATGCAACCTTTTCCCACCAAGTCAGCAGGAAGACAAAAAGGGCGGCGCCACCACGTCCTCCACGACTAGAACGAAACGAGTGAAGAAAAACTACAGGGGAGTTCGACAAAGGCCGTGGGGAAAATGGGCAGCGGAGATCCGAGACCCGCGTCGCGCTACCCGCGTCTGGCTCGGAACCTTCAACACAGCGGAGGAAGCTGCCCGTGCTTACGACAAAGCAGCCATCGATTTCCGCGGACCGAGAGCTAAACTTAACTTCCCATTCCCAGAAAACACCAGCAACGACAATGTACCAACATCAGCCGCAGCCGTAACCACCGCGGCGACAACAGCAACAACAAGTGTTGTTTTTTCCGATCAAACAAATGCGAGCATGGAAATGGGACCGAGGACTGAGTTTTGGGATAGAATAGGAGAAGACGACATTCAACAGTGGATGAAGATGACGGATTTCGACGTCGACGACAAAAGCAACTCCTCAGATTCCGCCGCCACCACTACCAGAAACGCCAGTAGTTCTTGAATCAATTTTGAATCCACCATAATGTAATGGAAGCTAATCCTGCAACTTCGTCCTTTTGTTTCCTTTTCACCAATGCTTCTAGTAACTTAAATCTGCAGTCTTATTCATTTCTAACAGAATCTGCTGTCTTTTTCAGAGTAGGGTTTAGTCAGAAAATCCAGCCTGCGGATCTTCTTTATTAGGACCAACCAAGTACCAACCCCATGATTGAGTTCCGACGAAGACGATTATCGAAGAAATAACCTTCTAAGCTGATCTATTAATTCGTCGAGTGATCAAAATATTTATCTGGTGTTTTTTTTTTTATGTAGATTCGAATCTGTAATATACCAAAGAATTGATAGAAGATTAGTACGTGCAACGTTAATATGTAACTTCTCGTACGTACTTCTTCTAAGCAATAAGCATGGATTACTAGAGTTTTTAATATTCGAAATACTATTAGATGTTTGTTTTGCACCAAAATTATCCCAAGATTAAATTAAATATTAACTTAAATAATTAATTTTTCAAAGTAAAACAAATTTAAATATCAGATATGAACATATTTTATAATAATATTAGAATTTAAATATTACTATTTGAAATTACCTTAGTTTTCCCCTGTTGACCGGTAAAAGAGGTCAAATAGCAAACCGAGTAGCTGGGACCTACGAATTTTTTTAAGGTTTCGTTGTCCCAGGTGGCAGTTTGTTGCTGTTGAGGAACCTAAAACTTCAAACACTTTTTCTGATGGACGAATGGGGAATGTTGGTAAGTGGGACCCACTAATTCAAACATGTGCGTGCGAGAATCAAAATTTTATGTAAAAAAAATAACATCCGTACGACAGGATCTAGTATTAATCACATTTGGCATGTGCTCAATTTGACTCATCCGTACGATAGAATTTGTGCATTATAATGGTTTTTGGGGAAATGTCCCAATTGATCGCATTCTTATAGTTTTATGATATTTTTTTATTCAATTAAACCAGCAGTATTTTTTAAAAAAAATTCAAAGTATCAAAATTTGACAATTTTTTATGGATTTAACATTTATTGTTTTTTTAAAAAATAATCATTTATAAACAACAAATATTAAATTCGTAGAAGGTGAGTCCTATAATAAAGGGACTTAGCTGATTGATTTACTAATAAAGAAACAAATTTAATCTACTCCCAATAATAGAGGGACCTAAGTAGGTATTTTCACCTATTTATAAGTTTAACTAGTAACTGAAAAGGATTATAATATATAATAATTACCCTCACTTTTAGACAAATCTATTATTGTTAATTTATTTTTTAATTTATGGGTCTAATGTCAAATTAGGTTTTGACTAAATCAATTAAGTTGGAGTTATTCTTGTTAATTTATTTTGAAATTTATGAGTCTAATGTCAAATTGGGTTTTGACTAAATCTAGTTTGAGTCAATTAATGTATTAAATTAATTAATTATAAGTTTAACTGTCAAATAGTGGGTCAAATGTCAAATTTGGGTTGATTAAATTAATTAATGTATTTTTAAAAAATTCGAGTCAATCATTTGAATAACATAAGTTTAAAATAATTAAAAAAACATGCTACTTATTATTGGTAGTTAATAATAATTTGAGAAAGCTAAGGATGATCTAACAAAATATTATGTTAAATCTCTTAAATAAGATTAGATATTCGAATTTTAAAGTCCAAAAATAATTTCTCTAATTTTGAGTTAACCCGAAAATTATATATATATATATATATATTAATAAAAACATATATGAAACAGACAAATACTTCCTCTGCCTGTAAAGATAACACCAAATGGTCTGAATTGCACCAATGGCACGAATCATTTAGCAATGCTTACATAAATCCTATAGAGAACGAAGCAAATCAATCACTCTGGTAATATGAAACAGTCCCAGCTTTTTCATTGACTTCATCGTTTGCCACCGGAGAGGCTGATCGAGCTGATTTTCATGGGGGTTGCCACAACAAGTGGAGCTTCCGGCAAGTCACTGATGGAGAATTTATCGTGCATGAAACGACTCTCTACGATATCCTCGTCCTTCAATACGATCTTGTAGCAATAACAGCTCTTTAGGCCCTGTTGATTCTTATAGCATTCATGAGCAGTGTTCTTCACTTGCTGGAAGTCCCATATCACACTGAACTTGCCCACGGTTGCAACTAGGTGGCGCTCTTGTTTACCATTCTCGGTGACCTAAAGAGATTGCGATATAGTGAAGGTTCTTCCGGTAAAACGAATAAGCCAACAACAACAACGAATGCAACGGTGGCAGTGTATTTTAGAGATTTCAGGACATAGAGAAACCTCAAGTGAAATATGCATACATGAAACTTGAAACATCAAACAATATGCATACTAAACAAATAAAGTTAATTTATAATCCAAAGCTGAAGGAGCAGGGATTTGATCATACCCACGAGAAATGGCCGCCGTGAAATTTGTTGTTGTTCCCGGCTAAATGAGAATCCAGAGGAGTCAACTTCAACAATCGGGGTGCCGGAATTTTATTCCCCATTCTACCGGCAAATCCAGTCTTTATCTTCCCATCTTTATCAGTAAAGAGAGTGCAAATGAGGACCAGATATGTATCAGTTGTGCCCAACACCCATTTTCCATCATAGGTAACATCAACATGAGTGATTGGAGAACCGAGCCCAGGAAAAGCGGTCTTGGCCTGCCTCATCGAAGTCTTTGAATACAATCTGATCTTCCCGTCGCGCGAACCGACCACGATACATCCGTCACCGGTACTAGCAAAGCACTGAAAATTCGTCCCTCTCGAGAACTGATGCCCTTGTGTCCAATGCAATACAGGTGAATCACTTTTGGCAATGTCCTGAACCATCCCTTTCCTATCTCTCATATCCCACTGGCACAACCTATTATCATCCAATCCCAAAAATGTAGATTCAGATGGATCCAATTGTGACCCTTTGGTATCATTGGTAATGTCCCTCATTGTAATATCGGTCCCGTCCTTCTCGAACTTCCATTCCAAAACAATCTTCCCGGTCTCGATATCGACCTGCTTAAGGCCAGTAGCATTAGGCTTCCCTTCCTTCTCTGGACTCATAAGCATCATATTCGTCTCAGCCTTCATCAACATTGCCTTTTTCGGTGTCGAATTCGACTTATTTCCTCCACTCCTGATACTCCCACCTTCATACTTGAGACAAATACCTTTCCCCTGAATCCCAAGGTTACAGTTTCTATAAACCTGAACACCCACGTCGTTTACCAAGAAACTATTATCCAATGCACCTAAAGCCAAGCTCTGAACACCTCCATTGGCGGCCTCCTCGAACTCCTTCATCAATTCTTTATTCGTTTTCACCGGAGTCGAATCCGGGTCATGATCCTTCGCATCTTCCCACACAGAATCATCTGCTACCTCTGGTTTCACCCACCCAATAAACTCCTTCCCAAAAACCTTAACTTTATTCTCCTCATTAGCTTCCATGCCATAAACATTCTCAAACAAACAGTTCTGAAACTGGGTAACGAATTTCCTATACTCTTCTTCGGTTAAAAACTTCAAAGCCCAGACAGCTTTAGCAACGAAATCAACTCTTTTTTGATCTCCAAACATTTTCAATTGCATTTCGGCCGAAACTCGAACCCGAACTTTGGACCCAACTTCCAAAACCCAACAAGATCCATCATCACCGCCATCGCCGCCGTTGGTTTTAGACGCTTTGCTGAAATTATAAGAAGCGAGCTTATCTGAGATCACCCATTTGGCTTTGGGGGTGTTTCCTCCGACGTGAAGGTAGAGCTTTACTGGGTTTTTCAGATTGGGAGTCTGCTGCTGTTGTTGTTGGGAAGGATTGTATTTCAGTTTCATGGATCTGAGTTTAGAATCGATTTCGTCGAGGCTTTTCTGAGTAATCGAAGATTGCCGTCGATCGCCTGAAGCGTCGACGTATTGCTCCTCCGCTTCTTCATCCTCTTCTTCACAATCTGAGTCGATGATGAGATCTTCTCGGCTTTGAGAAGTGCCCATTTTCAGATTCAATTGATTTTGCAGAAATGATTTCAGAGATGGTATTGAGCAAATTTTAAACAATACTCATTTTCAGAAAATGGTGGAATCGGTTAATAATTTGGGTCAAATTGTGGTGTTAATCCCTCTATTATATGCTCAATCTAGGATTAATCCTTGTATATTAATTTGGCATAATTTACTCTTAAGTTAATCTAAATAATCATCCCAATAATAATAAAATAATTTATAGACCCAAGTTTAAATAACAATATTCATAAATAATAAAATATAAATTTGGATATCATAAGATTTTAAAATAAAATTATTATGATCCCTCCGAATAGTTTCGATAAAAAAATATTATTCTTTTACCAATTTCTTCTTCATTTTTCCTGCATTTCCCCTTATATGTATCTCTCTGTCTTCCTCCCATGGCTGCTCAGCATTCCACTCTTGGTCCATTGTTCCCCACATGAGCCTGTATGTATGTATGTATAACCCCATTTCACTAATAATCCAATGCATGTTCTTCTGCAATGTATACAGGTTGGCTGATCAGTTGTGGCTCGGAAACTAAGCAAGCGGTACCTGACACTGGCGTCACGTACATTCCTGAGTTCCGGCGACCGCTTCACATTAGTCGGAAACAAAACATCTCTCAAACCAAATATAAATTGCTGCCGATATTAACAACATCCCGACACTGCAGCCAGGAAATATTGCTATACATTCCAAGCCATTAAAGGGTCTAGTTATCAGTGAGAACCATCTACTCTTACGACAGTTTTGACATCGGGGACGAGTCATGTTCGATCAGATCATCGGACTAAATGGAGTGTGGTTACACCACAGAGGATTGGACTCAATTTGTATTACGATATCATTCTCATTACCGGTATAAAAACTCATAGTGTTTATGTTGCGAGAAACAATCATACGGTTATAAGTCATGTACAACTTATTAAAATATAACCCTTAAAAACAATTATTCACAATTCCCGTTAGTTCTAAAAATATAGCCCTTAGAATCAATTGTCCTTTTTAAGGGCCCCTGTACGATTGTTTTTATTGCATATGTCCAGAACTTAACCAGTTTTATCTAAACAATAGTAATAAGAATAATCAATAAGATTCTATAATCTATTGTCACATTTAAAACATAATTATAATGTTTTAACAATTATAACTTATTTAAGAGTATTTTCAAAATTTTTACAATGAATTTCGAGATTAATATCATCTAATGAATGTAGTTTATCAAAATTTTAAGACCTTTTTTAGGGGTCATATACGGTCGTTCCTATTGCGCCTGTTCAGAACCTTACTGTATTAGATAATAATCTATTCGGGAATTTAACAAAATCGGTTAATAAGAGGACCAAATTCTAAAATTTAAGCAAAGGGGCTAAAATTGAAACTAGATTGAAAAGATTTTATACTACCCAATTCAGATTCAAATTAGAAACATGTGGTTCTAAAAATAATAACCTTACAGAACATAAACATGTCGAATTCTGAAAAGAAACAGAAGTATTTAAACCAAATCCGAGATTTAATCTAAACTCATTCATAATATAAATGGTGAAGCTGTTTAAACTTCAAATCTAATATATATTAAAAGCAAAATATATACATTATTTTCAAGAGGAATTCAAATAGCTTTCCTTTTTTTTCCCATTTTGAATAACAAATATGGCAATCAATCATGTATAAGCAGAAGCAATATGCACAGCGCCTGAGGCTTGGAAAGAATGAACACAACACACCTCACTGTTTTAGTGGGAAAGACCATGATTAAACAGGAAGCTAAAAAACTTGATCATAATCTCCAATATATATAATTACATTTTGTACAAAACTTACCTCCGGATCCAGTTCCGGCAGGAAATAATCAGTGTGATGGCTTCGCTTAACTGTATACCTGGAACAAGCAGATCACAAAAAGGGGGTGGGGGGATTCAGGCAGTGCACAATTCATGAAATTGGCTAGTAAATACTGCTAATGATGTATAAGCTTGATATCGGGTGGGGAACTATTTATTGTGGGGTTGGTTAAAGAGGATCACTTACATGAAAAGTCAAACTTCCACCAGGTCAAAATCGAGGTATGTGACAATTCCCTGTTCTTGTTGGTAACAAGATTAATTTGGATCCTGTGGCATAGTGGGACCAAAATATTTCTCCATTGACTCTTTCTTGCGCTCAGGATCAAGGCTGTAAGCAAAGATAGCACCATTAGTCATTCATTTTTGGACATCATTTTGTTAGAAATGGTCAAACATATAAAGTCCCTTCTCTTCTGTATGATTACAGAAGCAAAAGCTATGGTTAGGCTGCTCCAATATTTGAGAAAACTGCATCAGTTTAAGAAAATGAAATACAAATTAAATTTGTCTTTCGGGCATACTGTTCATCTTGATGCAACTTTAAAGACATCTTATAATTAAGGAAGTTCAGATTAAAATATAAATCTTGAGTATTTTGAAAGAGCAAAGGGAGCCAGTTTTGGTATTTTGAAAAGCTGAGTAAACTGAATTGGTCAATTGATCGAGAAGCTGAAGAAAGGGGGATTTGCATGAGGAGCCATGGCAAGAGCTATGTTCGACATAACCCTAATCCTTGATAAATTACCTATTTCTGATTCCAAGAAGAGCGCAGTGTATTGCACTTGCACAACCAGATGCTGGAGCTATAGCAGCAGTAGGAAGTGCCTTAACAGCAGTTGCCAATGCAGAACTTGCACTGGCTCCACGATGGTATTTTTTCAAAGGTGTCTGAACCAAAGCCGATGCAGATTTCCCAAGCCCGTTACTGATACTCTCATAAGCCTGCCAAATTTTGACCATCAAAACCTTGAAAATATAATTTACATAGAGCATGTGTTGACTTTTTACTGCCACGCATATTTCAAGACCATAGCATTTATTTCAACATTGAAGACGAGAATCTAGTAATGCTTACCTGCTGAATTCCTTGTTGGGCATCTTTAGGCGGATTATGCCTCACATTTGTCTTAGTCTTTGACTTGCCTTGTGAAGGCCGTGATACAGGAGCAGGACTGTTTGTGAACATATACTCAGCCTGAAGCAGAAAGTCACGAGTCCCGGCTGCCAAATGCACTCCAAGTCCAACAGCTTCAAGTGATATACTTCGAAGGAATGCCACTGTACCTGAAAAGCACATCTTATCTTGCTTACAATGGCAAACCAAATCTAACCACGCAAGATCAAAGAAAATTTTCTTATGCAACCTACCTCTTTGCATTCCCTTCAGTACCCTCTGATCTTTCCTATAGCTCTCAAGGGGTAAGGACACTAGCTTTGCTGCAGCAGCACCAACAGCAACCAAAGATGGGATGGTAGGAAGGCCACACAATACTTTATGAATCTATGTTATGAAAAAGAAGGGCATATCATGAATAAACATTTGCAAGATGCCAAGCAAAATTGTCTCAATAAATATCAGAAGTCTGGTAAACCTGATTTTGAGAAATATCTTCCAACCACTCTCCTATAATTGTTTCACAGACACTGCCCCAACCATAGACACCAACACCATGAACGTGTTTAAGTTCTAGCTCAACTCCCTGCATCAAAATCTTATTTCAATGAGATAAAGACATGCCAATTGCATGAACTTGCACAGGAGAAAGTCTATGTGCATGTATGAGAGGGAAGAGAGAGCCCACTACATTTTGGTGACGAGGTGCAGCAGGTGTAAGTTCACATCATGAGAGTCATTATAGGTCTCTGACTATTCAAAAGCATGACAATGGAACAAGCAATAGCTGTAACAACAAATCTACATAGATTATGCATAATCTAGGCAAACTAGTTTAAGAACACAAGAATAGGGACTTAATCAGCTGGCATCTAATCTGAAAGCAGTTAGAAATAAACAAATGGAAATAGAAATTTAAAAGCATTCTCTTGAAATTAATAAATATTATTTATAGGATAACAGGAAAAGCAACAAAATTACATAAGTGGGGCGTCTAGTATGTGTTTGGAACAATAACAATAATTTTCATACGTTACTCATAGTTCAATTAGAAGATGCAAATCATACAAAAGATAAAAAAAGCAAAAAACAGAAGGAAAAGGAAAATGTAAACATCAAATTCAGCATTGGGGCATGCATAATGGAAAGGCAGAAAAATGGTAAAAGGAGGAAACAGTTCACCTTCCATGGAACAATGTTTACAAGTTCCACATATTTACCACCTTTCAGTGCTGCAAGATCAACATGGCGTGGACTATAGTCCACTCGGACGAGAATGGGCCAAATATCGAACTTCTGAAACAAAACTTCCTCAATCAGTACAGTAACTTAAAAAAGAAAATTAATAATCAAACAAATAAACTCAAGCCATACTGCTCATAGATTATCCAACAATAATATTATAAATTGGCCCTGAAGCCCAACATGTTCAGCAATGTCCATACCAGAAGAATACCAAACAAAAATAATGCCAAAAGGAGAAAAGATTGGAAAACAAAGTCTTGACAACAATCCTACCATAACTAGAATCATATGATAATAAGTGTTCATATGTTTGGACCAAATGAGCAATTGCTACATCAATCAACAAGAAGCCAGCACTCCAGAAACAAGAAGCGGTCGGGGGAATGAACATGCAGATTCAAGTTAAAAGTGAACCAAGTATATGCAATAAAAATACAAATACAAATTAGTCCACACTTGCCTGGAAATAAGGGAGCAATGCCTCCTCTGCAATGGCATGACCCGAAAGATTATGGCTCTTCCTTACCAACAAATCAGTATCTGGAGGACAACTTGTACACGGGTTAAGTGCTGAGCTTTTTTCACCAAAAAAGCTGATGAGAAAATCAAGTTGGCTTTGATGAAGATGTAACCGCATAGGAAAGAGAGCGACGCGCAACCTGCAAGTAAAAAAAGCAACAACAAAGTTGGTTCATCAAAAACAAGTGACAAATTCAGAAAAAGAAATATGACAAGCAGAAAAGTGACAACAAAGAGATTTTTTTACTTTATTTATAGACTGTATCTAACACACAATTACAGTGAACCCTATGGTGGCAGCCACAACAGTTTTGATAATGCAAACCTTTTCTTCTGAATACAAATAGTAAGCAAAATAAGATTTCGAGAAAATTGCAGCTAAAATCTCAAAACCACTATTTTACAGGGCTAAATCCATGAGTAAAACCATTCGAAAACAATACGTAACAGCATGAGGCAGTTGTTTAGGTTCCAATCAAGTCAATGTATAAAAATTTGAGCAGATAAGACCTAGATCCATGAGTGAAACCATTTGAAAACCTGGAACAGTGAAAAGCAAAATGACCATTTCTACTAGAATACCACTCCTCCCCTATCTACAATTGACCAACTGAAGTGATATACTACTGATTAGGTTATGCATATGGATAACACTTTTCATGGAAAGGACAACACAATCTCCCTCACTGGTTGTAGAACCTTCAGAGAGCAAAGAAGATTCAATGCTAATTTTCAGTTAGAAAAATATATACAAAGAAGCAAGAATACCGGTATTCCTCAAGAGGTGTTAAAGGATCTGGTCTGACAGCTTCTAGGTCCAGTTTGAATGCCTTTGAAGAGGATTCCCTAGGATGATCTTTTGAATCATAGTATCTTAGCACCTACAAGTTAAGTAAGAATTGGAGAAATTCAAAATTTTGTTCATACAGGAGAGGTAAGGAATAATTAATACAATAAGTACAACAGTAATGTTAACATTACCAGCTTCCAAGGTGCATCTGTGCTCTTGTCATAAAGATGAAAATCATGGACCGAAAGAGAAAGCTTAGACACAGATACTCCACCAGGTGTGAATATGTCATATTGAAATTCCATTCCAGATACTGCAAGCTCTAGACATATGGTTCTATCCCTTCCAAGAATGCTATCAGACTGCATACTACTCTTTATAGCTTTGCGCCAGTCCGACCCAGCATACATTCTCCATCTTATATTAATGTTCTTAAGGAGTACACGTCCTATAATGTTTCCTATATCATCAGGTACAGCAGAGTCACAATACGAAAGCCTGCCTTCCACAGGTGATTTCAAACCAGCTCCACTTGGTTCTGAAATGTGATTTTCTACAATTCTTAAAGAGGCATCTTCATACCATCCACTGTTCCCTCTTCCAAGATCTCCCTCCCCAACATGTATGGATCTATATTTCAGGACCTCATGGGAAGGTTTTAGTCCTGTAGATAACTTTGTAAGGGGGTGTAACTCAGATAAACAGTAACTTTCTATTAGTTCTGGGAAGTAACCTTGTTCTAGAAAGGAAGTTTGACTACTTTCAAGACCTATTCCATTAACAGGTAGCTCGTGAGAAAACATCTCCGCATTTTCAAAGCTTAAGCTACTAGGTTCTTCAGCAGCACTTTCCTCGGCAGGTAGGTGAAACTGTACCTCAGAAGAACCAAATTGGAAGGGTTCGTTTCCATCCAAGGAAAATGCATCTTCAGATATCTCATCCATCAAGCCGGCCACTAGGCATTTATCCTCTACATCTACTGTAGCAGTATGAATTTGAGAAGTTGATGAGCTGATGTCCGAATACAGAGCTGTATTTTTCTCATCATTCATCTGTTGTGCCAACTGAAAATTATTCCACCGTGTTTGTAAGTGCACAATAGACTCCTCCACATCAGGGGCAAATAACTGTTGGAGTTGGGCAGCCAAGCGAATCAAACCAGATGTGGTGTCATGGCAGGTTTCCACATAAATTTGAGAATTTGAACACTCTACTGTCCAGAGAAGGCCGTAGCCACAGTTACTTTTTACAACAGCTTCAATTAGGGCCTCCCGAGCAACTTTGACATAACCTCCCCGACTAAGTTGTTCAGCACTATAAGGACCCCCAAGTTTGTCAGAGTCAGAAACTGAGCGGAGAAGAAGACCGAGATCTTGTACTCTTATTTTATATTCATTATCCAGGGAATCTTCCACCGTTGAATTTGAAAGACGGAAGGAAGATGCAGCTAGTAGACATGCTACATAAGGTTCAGATGAGTTGTCTTTGGCATCTGAAGAAGCATAATCTGAAACTAAAACTTCACTATGAACAGCCAAGCTCTTTAAGTGGGGTTCGTAACTCAAGGCAATATCAACCAATTTAAGAACAAAGGAAGCTCTATGAGGGGGTCTGTCTAAATCTCCCTTTGGTAAATTATGCTCAACAGAATGTTCGGGATCCACTGATGGCAAACTGAAAAAGGAGCATATCACACTCATCCAATCTAAACGACCACCTACAGCAACAATTGTGCTGCACCGCACGGTTATAGATGTAAAATCTTGGCGGCTCCCTGGCTCCCAGAAGTTTACAATATCTGAGCCAGCTAACCTAGAAGATAAAGCATTTGAACCTCCACCATCGCCACGTTTCATTGAAGAATCACTACATGAGATTAAAAGAAACTCCTGATCTTGATCCCCAGAGACTGAACCCGATAACGTACCTTCACTGTGGGTTAACCATAGAAAACTAGAACCCTTAATACCACCAATATTTGAGACAGATAGCAAATCAAATTTCTGAATATTCAATTTCAGACAACCCCATGAACCTGGAAGCTCACTCCGCATAGGAGCTTTCACATTTTCTTCATCATCTGGTCTGATCGAAATTTCTACAGAATCCAATTCCAAAAGAACTGATGTTTGAGAAATTGAATCCCCTTCTTCGATACCATTTGGATCACAGGAGAAACATGATAATCCAGTAATAATCTGTTTTAAAAGGTTATGCAAACCACTGTACTGTGAACTGTCTAGATCAACCATAACAGATGACAGATGAATGTGTGCAAAGCAGGTGTTGCTTAAAATTATCTCTTGGCGGGTTTGAGCACTTGAATCATCAAGATCTTTCACAGTAGTAACAGTGGCAAACTCACACCCTTTTCCCATGGATTTATTTCCGTTCCTTCTTTCTTCTAGTGTAGCTAAGAACTTGGCTTTCTCCGCTATCCAAGGGCCAGTGACAGGACCTTCCTGCCAAAAGACACTAATGAAAGAAAGACACCCAGTCCTGTTGCTGACAGAGAGAATCTTTTGAGAAGAAAATTTATGCCTCTGAATACTACCACAATCAATTCCACTGCCATCTTTATTTGCAGATATGACTGAGTACAAGCAAAGATTAACAAAGTTCAGGTGCAAAGAACGTGTGCCAGATGAGGAGAATTGGTTCTGCAGACTTCCATCAAGATGTGGACTATTGTCTTGCATTCCTCCCTTTGATGGTGAAGGTGAAGAAAAATCAACAACAATGAATTGATCCCATGAAGGGCATCCACCATCATCTTCATCACTCTTAAAAGGGAAACAGACAATCACTCTTGCATTGGAGATTGATATGTTACCTAACAAAGTTTCTGCTGAAGACAAGTTTGTAATGGAAGTGCTAGAGCTTCTTTTCACATGAGAATGAGATGATACACACTTCTCATAGGAAGCATCAAATGGAACTTTTCGGTTATTATTACCCATTTCAGTAGATTTTCCAACTTCCTTCAAGAGATCTGATAATATATTTAGTACTGAGAAGCTAAACCAAAAAGTAAGAGGTGGCAGTTTCAGAGAATAAGATGTCTGCCCCAAAAAACTACCACCAGATGAATTAGACCTCACAGTACATTGGAAGTGAGTAACCCCAAAGGTAGTAAACAATATAATTTTGACCATATCACCCTTGTCTCTGAGTGAAAAATCAGTAGACGCTAACTCACGGAATGCATCTGGTGATCGATCTCCAGTAGATGAGGAAAATAGAGGAAGAGCATGTTGAACTTCATCTTGCAAATTTCTGATTGAAGAGGTTTTACAGTCAACATTATTGCCACAATCCCCTCCATACTTACGGCAGAAATAATCAGCGGCTTCAACATGCTCCATTGTTCCTTTAACCCTCATTTCTTGAGGACATACCTGTTGAAAATGTGCATATTTAAAATTAGTGTAGATGCGTCATGAAGAACAAACAGAAAATCATGTTTCAAAAAAAGGAGGGAGGGGAAAAGGGATTCTCCAAGCAAAATATTACCTGCACAAGAACAGAGATATCCCTGCATTCAATGCCCAAATAATGAATGCTGGAATTGGCATGTATTGGATCACACAAATGATCCAGATCTTCATCATGAAAGGACAACACAATAGAAATTCCAGAAAAGGCTGCTTTAAGATTAGTTTGAATGTGCTGCTGTTCTGTTTAGAAACAAGGGGAAGAACATGTCAAACCAAATTACACATGCCAAGGACTGAAATGGTTGTTTATGAGGAAGTAGAAGAAAACAATAATTATAACAACAAAAGTCCAACCACTTTGGTGTCAAGTGTCAACTATATGGATCAAGTTATGCTCTTAAGCTCTATTTATGACCATATGTGAGCACCAAGATTAAATCTCCAATCATGCTCAAAGTGCATTAATATCTTCTAGATGTTAACCAAAGGTCTTACTTTCAAACACCAACAAGCATTATTGATTGATCAAAACAGGAAGTACATAGCCGTAACATATTTGGCTCTTTCTTTTCCTACAAAGAACTAGTGATTAAATCCATGCAGCTTGTTCTAAAAGAATTGAATTTCAATCAGGCATACTCAAAGATGAAAACAAGGAACATACCAGAAGGAATATGCAAAGATCCAGAAGCAAGGCTGGATGCAGCAGTAATTGCACTGAAAACTGAGCATGTCCAGTTCCACATTCCACTACTTCCCAAAGCTGATTGTGAATTTCTCATTCCATCAAAACACTCAAAAAATTGGTCCACGCTATTAAGAGAACAGAAATTCAACAGGTTAGAAGAATTACATTGGAAAAGAAGAAATGAATAATCTTAGAAGGTAAGTTTCAGTATTAATTCTCCTTCACTCATATTTTCATGCTCAGTAATAACAGAAGAAGAACTATTGAAGCAAGTTCAAAAAATGTTCCACTTCAACCTCATAAGTTTTAGAAATGCTTTGTCAAGAAATTAGGTTTAGACGCTAAATTAAAATTCTTAAGACTTCAATTCTTTTAAATTAATAGATAGACAGAGAACATATAGAACAATGACTGTAAATATAACAAGCAAGCTAGTTGATGCTTTTTCCTTTGGAATTCTCAAAATTGTGTTTCTTGTAGATATGGTATATAGGTTGCTAAATAAAATCTTAGAAGATTATGATATAAATTCCTAACATGCCCCTTTCAGAAAAACAATGCATAAAATTCAAGTGTGTAGAAATTAAGATCAACCTTGCCCCAAAGTCAACTTCTTCTCTAACAGAGTCCAGCTTGTTTTTGCCAACAGAAATTGGTACCCAATTAGGAATAAAATGTGAACCAGGTAACCCAGTTTCATCAACAGATTCTTGCACGTTCAAGGAATTACAGCACGCAGAAAACCTTCCCTGATTTTCTATAACTTCATTGATGACAGTCATGGCAGACGAATGTGCTGATGATTGGAATTGAGAGTTAGAATTCAAGTATATAGAGTCTGTTGTCTCGCAGTGCATACCATTCTTCCCAACCTTGTCAAATTTCTTGCAAGTTTCCCATGAAAGTAATAACCATTTAATTATGCTAGGTTGAAATCTTAAATCTACTGGATCAATAGAAAAATATGCATCCACCTTGCGAATGTCCAAGGAACCATTCTTCCAGGGAATGCTAAGCTTCAAATTCCCTGAAAATCCACCACCTTTCCCTGACATGATTGGAATAGCAGCAGCATTTGGTGGAGAACAATGTGAATACAATCCCGAAAAAGGCATTCCCAAAGTGTGTGAAGCACAAGATTGGTCGTCAACATCCTGTATCTGAAGAAGCTCAAGTGCAGCTCCATGGAATTTAACAAAGTTTGTAAGCTGGCTAATTCCAAGAAAACTGTGAGCTCTAGCTTCATCACCTAAACCATCTTCGGAAACACAAGTTCCACATTCTGTTTCTGATATCCGAAGCACCAAAGTCCTATGGAAGCCCATTTTTTCACCCTTCTCTAGAGACGGATCAAACGCAACTATTAACCTTTTAATCTTCACATTAAAGCTTGTAAGAAACCATTTTACCATCTTTGCAATTGTCTTTACACCTTCATGTACATTATCAGGATTCCCAGGACTTCCTGTCATTTCGTTTGAAAATTTCCCTAAGTCACTGAAATTATAATCCTTACCATCATCATTGGAACTACAAGGTTCATCTGTACTAGATAAATGATCATTCTCCGAACAAGGGGAAAGCAAAAGCTCAAGTTCATCAACCTCAACTTGACATCCTTTACCCTTCCAAGGCATTTTAACTAATAAAGAACCAATAGACCCCTCTTTTATAACCAAAGATGATGCTGGACCAATCTGGAAATCAAAAGCAGAAACAGGAATATAACCATAAGAAAGCAAAGGTATACTAAAAAAATTGAAGATATATAAGAATATTGCCCCTAGTTAAACTATATTTCAGTAATATCCTAACCAAGAACCGTAATTATAAAGTTGCACTCAAACCTATATTTCATTAATATCCTTACCAAGAAACACTAGTTGCAAAGCCATACACAAAACCTAGAGCATCATTGTCCATGACATATAACTTGAACCTTTCTCTTACAATATTGCTACTTTTATCTAAAAGATATACCGTATAAGTATTTTGCTCCAGACTCCAGTGATCTTCATTTTTTATTATTTATGCACCAGGATATATGTTAAAGTTTGTATACTGCATGCAGCACATGCTTCTTGGAAATTTCAAAGCAAAACAACAACGAATTTACTTAATTGCTGACTATTTTGTATTTCTTCTTTTCCCTTTTCCATCATTCTTCAAATTAAGCTGAAATAATCAACCGTAGCACCCACCACCCAATAAAAATATCACATAATTTAAAAATTCAATCATAACCAAGCATTCTTATTCTTCGGAGTCATTAGAAGTTCAAATTTGAACTGAACCGAAATTTAAAAGAGAGAGGGAGAGAATACAAGGGATACCTTCCGGTTAAGATAATCGACGTTGAGAGCAAGATCAGAGAGCTGGATGCTACCTTCTGTGAGCTGAACATCGAGTTGGTCTAAATCAATATCCCCCAAGATAAATTGCCCAAGTTTCTTCTTCAATAGAAATTTAAACACCCTCTTCACCGCCCACCGGGAAACGACCGCCTCAGCTGATTTCGCAATATTATTCCACGCGCCAAACATCTTGTCCTTCCTCAATTCGCTGCCGTTTTCAACCCGAATTCGCGGAAAATTGGAGAAAACGATAGAATCCAAATTTTCTTCTTCTTTTTTCCTTCTTTCCCTTAGGTTTGAGTTCTAGGGTGAAATTAGGGCGAAATGATAAATTACACGGCGGCGATGGAAGATTGCGACTTCCATCCAAAAGCTAAAATTGAGGGTTTTTGCGGCCGTACGAAAAGGAAACAGAAATGAACTTTAATTCAAAGAGATTTGATTGGATTTGGATGAAATCGAACGACTTTCCGTTATAGTTCGGAAGGGTTTGAGAATCGGAGACGTACCCGTCGCTTTTAGTCGTTGCTATTTGCAAAATCCAGCTGTTTTATAAATTATGGGTAATTCTTCAAGGGTTAATATCTATATGAATCCCTGTACTATATGTTTTTTATGGATATAATCCTTCAACTATTATAATTGGATCATTTCTAGAATCTATTTTTTGAAATAGAGAGACTAAATCTAAAAGAATGCATGTATATAGACATTTTATATCATTTTATCTTATTTAAGGGACGTCTGCTTAAATTCGGAACCACGGTTGAAGTTGCGTGTAAATTTTAGATTTCAAACTTCCTAAAATAAAGTAAATTAAAATTGTTATATTAAGTAGAAGTTAAGCCCAATTATATTTTCAACGTGTTTAATTAAAAGTGTATTTATATTGAATCATAAGAAATTAAGAATATCTTATAATAATTATTAATATATAATTTATTAACTTAAAATAAATTAGATATTGCCTTTTTTAAAAGATAATGTCTTTTTTATGTAATCAACCGATTATTAGTAAACTATAAGTATCTATAATATATAAAATACTTTTTATTGTAAAATTCTTATATTTTAACAACAAGATTTTTGTCTGAAAAAAATATTTAATACACAAATTATGTACTCTTCGGACTATATGTCCTTTTGTTGCAAGAATTGAGATTATAAAAGTTTAAATTTTATTTTTTTCTGAAAGAAATTATATCGTGAATCTTTTTTATCACGTCATTCGTGGTCTCAACCAATTAGATTCATCCATTTTATTTCTTTTTAAGGTGAAACATCACTTATTTCTTACATATAATTAATGAGTGAGTATTATTAAGTAGTTACTTAAAGATGAACGGACATGATTTTTTGAAATACGAATGACGTGGTAGAAAGGGTTTATGATATAATTTCTCTATAATACACGTATCTTTTGTATAAAATGATTAAACTCGAAATTTTAAGACGAATATCTGTTTTTTTTTTCCAACAGGTGAATCTCATGTTTTAAATTTTTTTAAGTACACAAATGAGACATACGTCAACCTTTTAGTCAGCTTCATGTCATATAAATACATACACATTAGACACAAAAATAGCAACTTGTATAGTATAGCAACAATGCCATCTTGTTGTCGCTTTTATTTAGCATTTTGCGACGAAAGTACATCTCTCTTTCTTTAGTCATTCTTCAGCAATGCCAAAAAGACAAACAGCGACGGTAAAAAAGAAAACGTCACCTAAAGTTAAATGAAGGAATCTACTACTCTTTGTCAGCTTTGCTTCTAAAGAAAGGATTCCTTCAGGATAATTTGAGGCCACAGACAAATAATTATATATATATATACCTAAAAGAATTCTCTTTAACCCACGAAAAATGTATTTTTACACGAAAATATGGTCAAAGTGACAAATTTGTGAAATGTTAGGGGCATATTTTGATATTATGCCTTTATACCAGTACATAATAGTTTAAATACAATTACTACATAAGACAATATACTATTAAACACCATTGTTGTCCAATCAGTAGACAAATAGAAAGTTGAGAATATTTCTACAACAACTTCCATATGTATGCTTACATGAACTGGTACAGTTTGGATGACTTAAAACATATATCATGGAGAACATTAAACTATATCTCTTGGGAAAGCTTTGAAACAATGAGATATCCAATGATCACCATGGGGCAGTAACCTCTTCCCGAAACATAAGCTCGTGTTTCTCGGCATTTGCCTTCAGGGCTTCTATCTCAGTATCGAGCTTACGCATAGCCTCTTTGAGTTTAGCAAGCTTCAGTTCAAGGGAACTTTTCTCTTCTTTCATGCGTTTATGCTCCAGGCTTGCTTCAGATTTCTCTGTAACTGCAGCCTCCTGTAACTCCGAGGCAAGGGTATTCAGTCGGTTCAATCTAGTTCGAAGAAATCCGACGTTCATGCCTAATAGCTCAAAGCCTTTCAGGGTCTTGTCCCAGAGCATATAATCCGCTTGAGAGGTGGAAATTTTGCAGGCTCTAATAGCTTCTGCAATGGTAATGATCTCTATAATTATTTCAGATGCCAATTTACCGCTAATACTCTTGAGAAGATGATCATGGAGAAACGAGTTCTGGCTGCAACAAAGCTCGTAGTACTTAGTTATATGATACTCTGAAAGCTCGGAGTCTATTCTCGAACCGTTCACTATAATGATGAAGTTGTCGATGCTCTTGATCTCTTTAAAATCAATGACGGATGCCAAAGATCTGATACCATCTTCGAGACCAGAACTAGGATCCTTGTTCTCGTTATCATATTGATCGACTAAAGGGCAAGGCTCACTGTTGGTGTCTAATACCATCAGACTGTTATTTTCGACATTGTCATCTGGAGGATTAAGTGGAAGAAGATCCAAACACTTGGCCTTCTTAGAGGGTCTCTTTGTCCGCTTCGTGCGAACTTTTATTGTTGTTTACAGTTCATCGTTCCCGGGAAGAAAAAAGATGAACACAATTAGAACAACAATGTTATGGAACTTTCAACTTATTAAAAGGAAAAAAAATGCATGAATCGGTTTAAAGAGAACATACTTGAGCGAATCGGTTTCGCATGAATATTCACATCTAGTGAACCAAAACATCTATCTTCTTTGTTTGATTTGAATGCTCTGACTATGTAAACCTACAAGAAGGTAATGGAAACAATTCGTTTGAGATGGCAATAAAGAGAATTCTTCATGTGTTAATCTTTACGAAGTGAGGCTCGAAATCAAATAGTACCTTGAACTTCGAAGAACCGACCAAATGGAAAACTAGAACATCCCCTTCGACCAATTTATGATTAGCCGAGAATGCTTTCCATCCAGCGCTCAATGCTGTTCTTTTTGCGATATAAGATGCTTTATATTCTTCTCCGTTTTCGTCCTCCAAAGTTATCGTTGTATCTTGCTTGGGCATATGCAATTTGCAGAAAGGCATAGGAAGATGCTGCCATCATTAGAGTAAAGAGTTAGAACTTTGAACATTTAAAACTTTCTGGCACGTTTGATATCATTCCGAATTGACTGGCGAACATATTTCACGCTTACTAGCCAAAATCCATGTGTAACATTCGAGCGAACCATGGTCTTCATACAGCTCGGGAATTTGCTCGCTAGATTTGCTTTAATCTCCTCCACCCGCTCCGTAAGATTAAGCTTGACATGATCAAAGATTATCACTTTTAGCTCTCTTTTATTTGCAGCATTTCATGAAAAATCAACACAAGCCAAATCCTAACCGAGACTCGGAAACGATATCAATAATCCTAATCGAGAGTAGCATTTGAAGTTACAGTGCAGAAACCAATCAAGATGCTTTAAAAAACTAGGAAGAAGGTCATTTAAGCTTGTATCCGTCCATTAGTAGACATATAAATCGACTCGTTGTTACTTGACAACAATTATCAACTATCTCAATGTTCATTAATCCTGAGGTTCCAGGCGAGCTCACTAGCGCAACGCCAACACTGATGTCCGGCAATCCGAAAGGGAAAAGGAAAACCTAGAACAGGATCGAAATGTATATGGAGCAGAAAATCAGGAAATGGCTAAGTGAACGCTAGCAGAATAATACTGGAGTTCCCATTGAAGACAGTATGCATCATCTACCTTAGCAACTAAAGGGCTTCGATTCGACACATCCTAGGAAAGATCTTCAATCCTGTTTGGTTCCAACAACAACAAACTGCTTAAATCTAAAGCTAACCCGAGTTAGAGTTGTTCCTCAGACAGTCCTGAAATCGGACAGATAACCCAGAAATCATTCTTGGGGCACATTATTATTAATCTCCCGAACTATTTAAAACAATTCGGAGACCTCAAACTCTGTAAACCCCAGAGCTAAAAAAAGAACAAAAAGTGAAAAACAAAAGCAAACCCAAGAACAATTCTTACATAACCTAAACAGGGAAACAACATCCGACAGTATCTCACAGCAACAAGTGAAGAAATCATGGCGGAAACAAGGTGTTCTTACTTGTGGGTTGGCATTAACAGGAGGATCTAACGACATTTCAGAAATCTGGGGCTCCTCTGTCATGGTTCCCATTGGCTTTCACCGGGGAGAAATCTTACAAACAGATGCACATTAATCAGTGGCCAGAATCACATAAACAAGGAAATAAACAGCGGGAAAGCCTTGAAACCTGTGAAATTTACGAACCTGGTACTGTTTTTGAAGCTTTGGGTATTTGGTTTCAGGTTTTCTTGGTCTTTCGGGGACTGTTTCTTTTGTTTTATTCTCTTCCTCAGTTCTTCGTTTTGTTCCTGACAATAGGAAACGTGAATTATAAAAGTGGCATTGATGATCTAATGGGTAAAACTATACTTTGATTTACCATTGTCCAGATTTTTATTACAGGGTTGATTTTTGTTTTTTTAAGACATGTTTTCGATTCGTCAGGAATCATTGATTCACTAAAATTTAGTGGATTATTAAAGCTCTAGGATCTTTGTTTTCTTAATTATACGTAGTTAAGATTTAAATTCATACAAAATAAAATAATATGAATATATAAGTAATTACTTAGAGTTATGACTTCGTATATTTTTAGTGTTTATTTATTATTGATATTTAAAAAATAATTTTTTATAAATATTAAATCTAATCTTAATCTTATTTAAAATAGAGAAAAAATAAAAGACTCTAGAAGAAATAAAAGTATTTCTGTTAGGTTTAAATTTCATGTTCTAAAAAAATAAAAAATAAAGACAAATAATTTAATTAATTAATAAAATATATATTTTCAAAATTTATAATCATTTATTTAATTCATTATAACTTAATTTAAGTTATAGTATTTAACCTAATTTAATTCTATTACATATTCATTGGTAAAATATAATCATTTAGATTAACTTGTAAGATAATTACACTTCCTCACTTCTTGTCCAAAAAAAAACACTCTTCCCCACTTAAAATGAACATTATATTTCAAATTAAAATAGTGTCATTTAATTATTTTTTAAAATGTAGCATTAGTTATTGTTTAAGGCGTGTTGGGCATCACAATGTTAGTTGTTGTGCTCGAAAAAATCATACATGTAGCCTCTTGTAGGTGGAAACCTTGCAAGCTCCTACAGCCTCTGCAATGCTCCAGAAGATGGCCATGGAGAAATTCTGCCTGTAACAAAGCTCATTGGACTTAGTTCTATGGTAGTCGGAAACCTCGGGGTCTATTCTCGAACGATTCACTATAACGATGAAGTTGTCGATATTTTTGATGTCTTTAAAATTAATAAAGGATGCCACAGATCTAAAAACATCATCAAGACCAGAGGTAGGATCATGTTTTGATTCAAAAGGATTTGTAGATGGTGCGATCAAACCAACATCCAAATTCAGTTATAGCGTCGAAATGCCTCCGATCATAAACATAGAATCTTTTGAGCATTGATCGAGTATTAAGATGGCTCCGTTTAAATATCAACATCAAAAGGCAATGAGTATTAAAAACAAAGATCGAACAAAAAGCAAAACTTATATTTCATATTGTTAATCGAGTAAAGTTTGATTCAAAAAAATTATTAGTATAATTTATGATCTTATTTTATGATTCAAAAGATTAAAAATGTTGAACCCTTTTTCGTTTTGTTTGTAAAGTGTATGTATTGTCAAAAGATTAAAAATCTTCAATCTAATACAGTTGATTTAAAATATTATTATTATTATAATTTACAATTCTATTTTATGATTCAAATTTCATTTAAATTTTTTAGAATCGAGTTTATGAAATTCGAATTGTTTTTAGTTTCCTTAGAAAATCAATTGTGATTATCTATAATATTATAATATAGATCAATTCTAATTTAAACGACTTTTTATATCCTTGTACAATATACATATATATTTATTCATATTTTTATATGTGATATACATTATCGAGCAATACCCGAATTAAGAACTCGATTTAATTTTTAAATTATTTAAATTTTATTTTATACCTCAAATCTTAATTTAAAATATTTTTAAGTCAATTTTTTATATTGAATCAAATAATTTAAAATTCTAATTTTGAATCAACTACTTTACTCACCCCTAATTTCCATATATTCAAACTCAAATTCAAATAAATTAAAATAAAAAGGAAAGTAAATTTCAAAATTAGGCTATGAATTTCAGACGAACGTACCAAATTAATGGAAGCTTCTTTTCTTTTATGAGCGCTCTCTGTGATTTGCATTTACTGAGATTTGCAATGCTTGACATGTGTTTTAGTCCTTTCGTAGAGAATTGACACTTCAAAATAGTATGCAGAAAGTTAAATTCTAAAAACAAAAAAAAATGACACATTTTTTCATACTTTCAGGTGATGCTTATCCTTCTCCGGTGGTCCCCCGCTGGCCGGAACATGAATGTGAAGGAATATCAAATCGGATCAAATCTTGTTTCAGAAATCGAATTTCTTAATACTCGAATTGGTAGTGGAAGAAGAAATCAATTCAAATGACAGCAAGAGGAAGCTCTAGGAAGGAAGAACACATTTCCAAAATGGAACCAAATCCTCCATTAATGGCTTGGGGAAATTCAGAGAGGTAAAAGTTGAGAAACTTTTGCTTTTTTATTTTGTTTCTTTTCCCAAAAGGATTTTCTAATCTCTCTTTTTCTTTTTACCCAAACAAGAAAAGGCTGCTTTCTTCTTAACTGTACAGATTAAGTGAATACCAACACAAAAACAAACCCCCGCCCGTCACTTCGCTTTCAAATGGCGTAAACAGTGAGTGCTACAGCGTGTAATTCTAACCTTTTCTTCTTCTGTGATCTTTCATGGCTTTAACCGAACCCACTGGTATCGACCGTCGACCGGCGTATCCTTGACAATATCATAGTTGTACCTGCAAAATATATACAAGAAATGGTTTGTTTGTTGGTTAGAGGCTGTGATTTCCTGATTCGAATCATGCTAAAGTGCGACATTGTGGTGACATTCCTTATCCTACGCACACTTACGTCTCGATGAATCGTTTTTGCTCGTACATTTCATTGACGGAGAAGAATTCGTCGATCTCATCTTGCGACGGTGTTTTCGGCTTCGGCTTAGCTGGTGACGGTGGCAGATTTTTCTCCGGTGATTCCATTTCCTCTGAGCCTCCACTGAGTTCGCTTAATAATGGAGTTGTTTCTCTACTGAAATACGATACGCGAATTTGAAAGGAAACGATCGGCTTTTCTTGAATTTTTGAAGGATGGAAGTGAAAATAAATGAAAAATTATGAGCCATTACTTATTAATGAAGGAATTTGTGAAAATTAACCTGAATTTGTTGTTGATGATGCGCGTTGGGATTTCAGTTTCTAAACTCTTGGCCTGCAAAAGCATATTCGTGAACTATGATCATGAAATTATTATATAATTATCATTATTAAAAAAAACGATAAAAGCTCATATGAAACGGTTATTTTTCTCAGCAGCCAAACGGGATAATCAAAAAAAAAAAAAAAAAAAAGCAGAAGAAAAAGGAAACGGAAATTTGAATTTCACCTCTAGATCTACGAATCTCAAGCTATCCTTCACGATACCACATGACTCATTTCCAGAACAACGAGAAAAAGAAGACACACCGGAGCAGAGCCGGAAACATTTATCCCCGCTGTCAGCGGCGAGCACAACACCGGAACTAGAGGCAGCCGCCGCTGCCGCAGCAGTGGTAATAACCTCGTCCGGTGAAGTTAACTCCAATTCCTGCAATTCTTGAGTACTCTTTCTTCTTTTCGGAATCCATAACCTTGTGTTCGAAACTTCCATCTCCGCTCTTTCTGCACTTCGCTTACAGCTCCTCATACAATCATCCATTTTTGTTCTTGAAAATTTAGCTCTACTTGTTCCTTTTCTTCTAGCTTTGCATTTTGTTGGGTTTTAACGGTGAAGAGAATGTTAAAAAAGGCAATCAAGGGATGGAACATTTATCTGTAGCCGTTGATATCTAGGACGGTGGAGATTTGTTTTGTTTTTTTGTACTTCGTAAATATACGTAGGGTTCTAACTCCGTTATTTTTAACGCCGTGACTTGACAGACCAGGGACATGTCATGAACGACGCCCGCCCGCCGTCTTTGGTTTTCCATCACGATTCACGTCATCTAAACTTGAATAATTCAATTCGAATAGAAAAACTTTATATAAAATCTAAGTTATAAAATATGATGTCTCAACTTGAATAATTTATTTTTTTCACTCAACTTAATCAAACATTAACCCTTATATGGATTAAATAAAGATATATTATATTTTTATATCGAAATTCGAACTCATATAAAATAAAATAATATAAACATTCTTAATTATTAGAACGATTAACGGAGAATGACCATATTGACATGTTAACATCTTACATGTTAACATCTTACATGCAAGTTGTGTGTTTCCCTTTTGATCACTACGTGGTTGTCATTTTGGTTTGTAAGAATATTGCAATTCTAATATTCTATCTATATACAGACTAATGGCTGATTTGATGTAACATTAGGGGGGTTTGGATTAATAATTAAACTCAGTTTTATTTAACGATATTTTAATAATCAAGTGAATAATTATTTAATTTAAATTTTTATTTATTTTTAAATGATATAGCTCTTAATATTATGATTTTGATAAAATTGATTTTTTTATATAAATTATTAATCAATTAACGATTAACGATTATTGTTGAGGTGACATAATTATATATATTTACATAATATAGTATAACAAATAATTTAATAGATTAATATTCTTCGATAAAAAGAAGATACATATCAACATTTTCATTAATTAATAAAATCAACAATCGAGAACCAAGTACTAAAATCATGTCTCCTAATCAGTAATTCATGTAAAAAAATAAAAAATATATATTTGAGGTTGTCAGATAAAACAAATACTTATTTATGTTCTTCAAATGTGCGATTTGTACAGGGACTGAAGCTTAGTTACATTATTTATATAATATAAATAAGGTGTCTAATACAATTAATTTTTGTTTATTTATAGAAAAAATGCACATTGTTCAGGCCTTTGGGCCTCCATTTTTTTATTATGACATGATCTATTTCGGTGGTTCATATAATTCGATCTTTTCTAAATATTATCGCATAGGAAAACACAAGTAGGAAAGCAATACACAAGTTGTACTCAAGGAAAAAAGACAACGAACAAAGGCAATTTGCCCAAATGTTGTACGGATGCTTTTTTTATATATATATAAATTTTTTGGTATAGTTTAGTGGACGAAATTAAAATTTTAAATTAAAAGGATAAAATATATATATAAATAATAAGAAAATAAATTTTATAATTGTGATCCGTGGGGAGCACGGAAGCCTCCGCCGTGGAAGTACACGAGGAGAGAGAGTTTTTAAGCCGAGATGACTGTCGTTTGGGGGGATATAAATCCTTAAAAATCATCTTAAAAATAAAATCAACAAATAATTTTTTATAATTTTTAGATAATGAGAGATGGTTAACGTTTTTCAATAGAGTTGGTATATAATAGATAGTAGGGGTGAGTATTCGATCGAGTTGAGTCAATTCGAATCAAAAAATTTCGAGTTGACGAGTCATAATTTATAACTCAAATTTTATTTGAAATTTTTTCGATTTGAGTCGAGTTTAAGAAATTTGAGTCGAGTCGAATCGAGTTTTCGAATTCCTATAAATATTTAATTGTAATTACTTATCAATAT
This sequence comes from Abelmoschus esculentus, assembly GCA_035048815.1. Lineage (NCBI taxonomy): Eukaryota > Viridiplantae > Streptophyta > Magnoliopsida > Malvales > Malvaceae > Abelmoschus > Abelmoschus esculentus. The sequence continues at coordinate 590,982 of JAUCBN010000031.1, read as the reverse complement.
TTCTTTATTCAAGTTATTCGAATTTCCATTTTACGACTCGAATTTTATTCAAAAACTTTTTCGAGTCACATTAAATTATTCGATTTTTGCAAATCAAATCGAGTTTTACTCACCCATGCTGGATAGTAGTAAATGACGAACACAATAACATAAAGATTTTTGTTTGGCCAACAACATCAAGATCTTCGGATTCATAGTCCCTGGTGGACATGATCCGACACTGGTAGTACTATGACATTATTCAAAGAAATACTTATCACGATTAGTCGACTACTTTCAAGTTTCAAGCCTTACCCTGGTTGATGAAATCTGCAACTTTCTTCAACTTAACTGCAGCATTTTCGCAGCTGGGGTTGAGCAAATGGAAGACATGGTCCTCTCCTCCAGCCTCCATCAGCTCCACTTCACCGACCCATCCACTTTGCTTCAGCTTCTCACAGTAATACAAGCCTCTCGGTTTCAGTATATCTTTTCCAGCAACGCAAACAAGCACACGGTTGCACCCCAAACTCCCAAAGCTAGGATCGTCGATGGGGTTGATCCATTGGTCATCGGAACCAATCGTAGTCGGATAGGACAATCGCCAAAGCGAATCTATTTTCTCCCGTATGGCCGGATCCTTGATCTCGTCGCCGATCGGTTCTTTTCCCCAGAAATACGGGTGAGCTAAAATAAAACCCACGAGATGGACACCGTCGATCTTTTCTTTGGTCGTTTTAACAGCCATGTGGTGTGCAATATTAGCACCGGCGCTATCACCCGAGAAATAAACGTTGTTCAAATCAGCGTAGCGATTCAGCCATTCTTCAGGGCCGTTTCCGTCGGAATGAGACGCGACCCATTTAAGGGCATCCCACGAATCGTCGTAAGCAGCGGGAAGAGGATGCTCGGGTGCTAGCCGGTAATCGACGGAGACAGCCACGATCTTAGCTTCGGAGACCAAGGAGTTTAAGTAATTGTGATACGTGGGGGAGGAGGCGGACTCTATGCAAAATCCCCCACCGTGGAAATACACGAGGAGAGGGAGTTTTCCGGTGGCGTTTGGGGGGATGTAAATCCTTACGATCTGGGCGGTCTCTTTGGAGTAAACGACGTCTTTGGATTCAACGCTGGTTTTTGGATCTAGTCCCGGTGCGACGATTTCAGTGCCTAGAAACCTCTGTATGCGACCGTCCTTGTACATTCGAAGCATGGGAGGGAAATCAAGGAGTATTTCTGAAGCGGAGGATTCCATGGCAGTGAAGAAGATAAGGAGAGAGTAGACCAGAGTCAAAATGAAGGGATATTATTTCTTGGGGAAAGACGGATCTTTTTATAGTATTGTATATCTCTGTCTTTTTCCCATGTTCATCGGTGCCTCAAGAGTTTAGGGTTTAAGCTTAAGAGTTGTGTTCAAGGGTTAAAAAATTAAAAATGGGTACTTTTAAGATGTGATTTAAGATTTAGGATATAAAAAATTAGAGTTAGTGTTTAAAATTTAATTTTTTAATAAATTTCAACGAAAAACATAAATGAAAACATAAAAAAAAGACAAAAAAATTTTACTCATATTTCTTCTAGAGTAAATTATACATTTATTTTTCGTATTTTTAAAGTTTAATTTAATCCTTGATCTTTTGATTTATTTGTATATTGATCACTCTTTTACTAAATTAACAATTTTTTTTTGTTTTCCCCGAAGTGTATTATTTGGCTTTTAAACCTCAATTATTACGCTTTAAGTGATGTTTGGTAGGGGAAGGATCATTTTAGAAAAGTCATAGTGCTGTTGGAAATTTTTGATATTATTATTAGGTAACAGTCAATTTGAAGTTGCAACATTATTGAAATAAAAGAGCATGCTGAAGAATTAATAGGTAATTTATGGGAAATCGTGATGAAGTATTACCATATTGGGGATTTTTTATTTTATCTTTTGAGATGTTGGTTGCGGTGATTAAAGGTGAGTAAAATTCGACTCGAATTAAAAAAATTAAATTTTTTGATTTAAATCGAGATAAAAAAATTCGACTTATTTTAACTTGAATCGACTTGGAAAAAATTTTAAATTGTAAAATAGAAATCGAATAACTCAAAATTTTTAGTAATTATAGAGCCTAATTGCACATTTAACTCATATAGTTTTATTTTTAGTCATTCTTCTTTCTTTTTTATATTTTAATTTTCTTTTGGATAATCTGGTTACGTTCTAGATTCATTTTTTATTTAATTTAATAAAACTTTTATTTGTATCTTTTATATTATACTATTTATTTTTTTAATTTTTGTATTTAATTTATCACTATTTTTGTCTAGTTTTAGTCTTACCTAGATAAGAATGAAGTTAATAATAAAACTTGTAATTTAATAAAATGACATATTCATGCTTAAGATGTAACACTCGACCCGAATGTCACATTGGGCCTCCGGCCCAAAACCTGTATTCCAAAATTTCCTTTCAAGCCCAACAAATAAAATCAAATTCAAGTCCAAAGACGATTTCATAAAATCCATTTAAATTAAAAACACAAGCCCAAATAGAATAAAGTAAACGGAGCTCCAAAATATTACAAACCATTAAAACATTCGACCCAAATTAAAATAAACAGAGTTACATTACATAGGGTTTGACATAGTACAAGCCCACTAAATCTAATACATGTACTCTGACAACACGGTCGATGCTGAAATCTGAACCTTGATGGTGCTCCACGAACCGGCTTCACCTAACCTACGCATGAAAACATATTTCGAACGCTGAGCTACGAAAGCTCAGTGGATACGCCGAACTCGGCCAACATCATGCATATCATAAGCAGTAAAACATAACATATAAAATATTGTGCATGGTATGATGATATAGAATGCTTGCTTACCACATGGCATAATCAAAGCATAATATCGCACACAGCATATGCATATCATATCGCAAAATAACACACAAGAGTGAGGCCCGCGTCCACACAGCATCGGGATCCTACACTCAGGATTGAGGCCGCCCTCAAATCCTATGCCCGGAATGTTACATCGGACATCTTCGAACGAGGCCGCCCAACGTTCGGAAAGGGGTGGAGGCCGCCCAACCAACCCCATGCTCGGAATGTTACATCGAACATCTTCGAGTGAGCCCGCTCAACACTCGGAATAAAAGTCTTCAAAACATCATCCGACATGTTACATCGGATGGCCTTCCACGTGTTGCAACACTTATGGATATCCGGATTTCCATCAAACAATGACTCAGACAACACAAACGATCCACTTAGGATCCTCACAACCAAACATATCAAGACTTAACATAACTTAGTCTTTCGGGTTATAATCATCAAATTCATGTTAACAATTCATTTCATTATTAATAAGATTCAATATACCCTTTAATTCACTTATCGGACCTCAAACGAAGCTTATCTTGTCAAGTTCTTACAGGGGTATCGATACCCTTATGTAGGGTATCGAACCACCCTGCCTCGATACCCACCCAAAGAAGGCATCGAACCATGGGTATCGATACCCTTTGATCAAATTCAAAGTCGATAAAAGGGGACCCTCCAGCATCGATGCTGGCATCGATGCCATTATGCCACTAGAGGTCCCGGTATCGAACCATGGTTCGATACCCCTGTCCACAGAGCCAAATTTCACTCATGGGTATCGATACCGGTAGCCCGAGTATCGATACCCCCTGCACAAAATGCAGGTCTGCACTTAGAAAATTTCTAGGATTCATTCCGAACTTGATCAAATCAGTTCTAAAGTGTTCCTAAACATTTCTAGAGGTGATTAAGGCATTTTAACATCAGTTCCAACTTATTTAACATCCAAAACCAAAATCCACCATTAAAGCATGTCAAGCTCAAAACAAGCAAAATCAAGCATACATACATGATTCCATATGCTATGCAATCTACCATGGTATGCAAGATGTAAAGAACGAGTTGGGAGTACCAACCTTAAGCAAAAACAGCAACAAAGCCACAAACCCGAGCTCCAAACCTCTTCAAGCTTTTCTTCTTCCAAAGCTTGATGATGGCTCTCCCACTTGTTTCTCTACAAGGTGAAAGATGAGCAGTGAATTAGACACTAAGGAGAAGATTCTTAGGGTCTAAAACACTAGAAAAACCAAGATTAACTCCCTCAAAAACTCATTCCCGAACTCACCCTTAAACCTCTACTAAAACCCTTTTCTTCACCAACCAAACACTTACTTACCTTGTTTTGTAGATCTCCTTAAGCCTAAAAACCTTCCTTCTTTCTCTAAAACGAGTTTTCTAAACAAACTCTCAAAGATCTCACCTTTAACACTTCTCTTCTCACAAAGATGGTGAAGGGAGGATGAAAGAAAAAGAGGAAATGAGGTCACCCTCTGCAGAGAAAATAACATCCCCCAACCTCTCTTGTTTTCCCATTTAGACATTTACCAAAATGTCCCTCCAAACCAAGCCCAACATAAAACCCAACAACCTAAGGCCCACAAGGCCCAAACTACTCAAACCCGGGGCCCAAAACCAAAGCCCAAACCTCTCGGGTTAACCCGACACTCGGATCCGAATCCGGGTCGTTACATAGGATATTTGATTAATGATAATAATAATAATATCTTTTTTTACACATATAAAAAATAATATAAAGAAATATGTATGTAAATATAAAGAGAAAACTGTTTAAATTACAATCAAATTATATTATAGTATTATAATAGTATAATTAAAATTTGTACATAAAATCGAAAAATCGAATTGACTCGAATCGGAAAATTTTCAAAAAAATTCAAATTGTAAAATATGATGACTCAACTCGAATAACTTAAAATTTTTTGACTCGAATCGCTCGAACGCTCACCCCTAGCAGTGATTTTAAAAGTTGGTGGTATGAAATGTAGATTTTAATAAAATTTATTTATTTATTTATTTATAGTTTAAGTGGTAAATAAATATTTAAATTATAAATTTATATTATTAGATGGTAGAGATTTTGAATCAAAATAATTTTGGGTTTTACAAGTTTTAATTTTTATTTTTTGAAATTTAATTTTTTAAGAAAATCTAAAATGATACAACTAAAAAGATAAAACAAATTTATCAGTGTTGACTAGTCATAGTTTAAAAATAAAAATTTTGGCATCACATAAATTAAATAAATTATAAATTTTTTATCTTTTAAGAAAATAAAAACAAAATTAAAAAAAAATACAAATGTGGACGAAATATGACTTTCATACTAATGTGTCTGATTTAACGTAGAATAATAAAAACACAAATAATTTGAAGTTCAATAATTAAATGTAAGTTCTAGAATTCACCATCTATGACCGATTCAAGAACGAGGAAACTCGGTTCATCAATTCCACAGCTTTCTCACAATCCGGCTTCAACAAGAAAAAAACATGTCGCTCCCCTTCAATCTCCACTAGCTCTATATCATTCTCAGAAATACACACCAGAACACTTTTGCAGACCAGCAGCTAGCTCGTCAATGGCGCAACCAGGGTTCAACCTCGGGTCTTTCGAACCGTTGCTAGTGGGAAAAATGAACTCGATCAGCTCATCATGCTCGTAGCTCATGAAATACGGGTCCATCAAGAGCAAACCGACGAATTTGAGTTCCATCAGGTCATCGGCTGCTGCAGTACGTAGAAGCTTTCATTATCATGTTATGTGCAATGTTGGCACCGGCGCTATCACCGGCCAAGAAGACTCGGTTGAAGTCGGCTCTCTCGTTGAGTCATGGCTCCGGACCGTCTCTTTTAGTGTGTGAAGCGACCCACTTGATTGCTGTCCATGCGTCGTCGTACGCGATGGGGAGATTGTTCTCCGGTGGTTTTCTGTACTCGACCGAAACCGCTATTACGTTGGCTTTATTGACTAGGGAAGTGAGAGGTAATTGTGGTAAGTCGGAGAGAAAGGAGACCCTATGCAAAACTCGCCGCTGTGGATGTAGAAAGGAGACCCTCGGGTAGGAAAATACGAGTACAGCCGTTCTTGGGTGGGTATAAAGGTGACGGTCCAGGTCCACCCTTATCTACATCCTTAATTTTATTTTTTAAATATTATTAGATTTTAATTTTTAATATTTATTATTATAAATTAATTATTATTATATTAGTTTATTTTTTTAATATTTATTATTATAGTTTTAATTTTTTTAATATTTGTATTAGATTTACTTTTAAAATTTATTTTTTATTATAAATTTTAAATCTTAATTTTTACAATACTTGTTGGAAACCTATCTTTTATTAAAGTTATTATTAGGGATTCACTCTAAAAAAAATATTTTTTAATATTTATTGATACAGGAGTATTAAAATTTATTTATTTTAGTTATTTATTATTAGAGTCACGAATTTTTTTCTAATACTTATTATTAGAAATCTAATTTTAAAATTTATTTTTAATATTTATTATAATAGACCTATTTTTTAATATACTTGTTATTAGAGTCCAATAAGTGTAAAACCAAAATTGATTTTGATATAACAATTATGAAAAAGGACTATTTTGTAATAAATTTTTAAGTCCTTAAGTCAAATTTTTTATTTCAAGTCAAACCAAGAACTTTGAAATAAAATTTCTAAGTGTTTTGATACGAGAGTATCGATACCATTTCAACAGGTATCGATACCCCACTGCATTTTAAAACCTTGTTCTTGAAACTAAGAACGAGTATCGAAACATGGTTCGATACCATTATGCCACTGGAAACGCTTGTTTCGAACCAGGTATCGAACCACATCGAGTATTTTTATTTGTTTTAAAAATCTTTTAAAATAGGACTCAAGGTATCGATACCGGTATCGATACATCCTTTATTTCCCAACGGCTATTTTAGCATTTAATGAGTTGACCGTTGGTGGTAGTTAAAACTTTAAATATGGTTGAGATGTTTCGAAACATGGTTCGATACCCACCATTACAGTTTAGTAATGGCATCGATACCTGTTTCGATACCCTCCCTATTAAATGCACAACGGCTCTTTCTTTTTATAGGTTGTTCCGAAACAGGTTGTTCGAGTATCGATATCTGTGCCTGCAGAAGAGCATTTATGAGGGGAAGATGAAGTCTCAACGTCTTTATTTCATTTCCCAACAACCACAACGGTTAGAAATCAATGAGGACATATAAAATGAAGATGTTCAAGCAACATTAACAACTATTGAACCTCAAGCATCATCCAAGCACAAAAATCCAACTCAAAGCACCTAATTGCATATCTTTGCTCCCAACTCTTATAATTTCACTTTGATAATTTGTAATCTGAGTTTGGGGAGAGTTTGTTTGTATTTGGGGCATTTATTTTTTGTGAGAGAATTCCTTTTAGCCCACTCTAATCTCTTGTAGCACTTTGTGAGGTCCAAATCAATTTTGGGTAGAAAATTGATTTGTTTGTAACGGTTATCCCTTGAACCGAGAAAAAGGTCGAATTCAATAGTGAATTGGTTTCAAAATCCTTAGTGGGAGCTAAGGTAGTGGATGTAGAGCTTGTTTCGAAGCTTGAACCACTATAAATCGTTTGTCATCAAATTTTTTATTTTTACCAAAAATTTCCCAGTCAATCTTTTAATTGCCAATTCACCCCCTCTTGGCCATACTTCAAGATCGATCAACTCAACAATAAGAGATTTAGTTTTTTTAATAATTATTATCAGGACTATAGTTTTTCAATATTTGTTATTAGAACTTAAATTTTTTACAATAATTGTTATTAGAGGTTTACTCTTGAAATTTATTTTCCTATATTTATTATTAAGAGTTAATTTTATTATAATACTTGTTATTAGGGACATAATTTTTTTTATTATATATTAGGTTCACAAAAATTCAATTTAATATTTTTTGTCTTATAAATATTATTCTTTATTATTTTTTTAAAAATATATATTTTTAATTTTTTATAATTAAATTAAATGTTCTAAATGATTAAATTTTATAAAAATAATTAAATGTAACATGTATACAATAATCCGATATAAATATTCCGCGGCTCAATCTCGAGCACCTAATTTTTCAACTATAGAATTTTCAGTTTATATATTTTGATAATATTTTTACTATCAGGGACAAAATTACATAAGGGATGGAGAGGGACAATTGCCCTCGTCTCGAAGAATTTTTTCTACTTTTTCCAGCTATTATATTTTATCCCCTCAACTTTAAATCCTGGATCCGTCTCTATTATATTTTTTAATTTTAATATAATTATATTTTTTTATTTTTTTATAATATAGATATAATTTGTACATACAAACACACGAACTTAAATTTTATAAAATGAACCTATTTATTTATTTATTTATTATTTAAGCCATTGCTGGTGTTTGATTCCCATCCTATTAAAAAATTAATAAACTCGTTTAACATTTCACACGCTATATGCAAGATTTGGGACTGATATGAATGGTGTGGATTACAGGATTAGTTGTAGATAGCGTTAGGACTTGGGAGTCAACCCTTTCATGCTGCAATAAAAAGATAGGTAAGTTTCTGAGATTAGAAGAAAAAAATTCTCTAATAAGAAGTATTAAAAAAATTTAAATTGAGTATATAACTATTAATAAATATTAAAAAATTAAACCCTAAATAATAAATATTGATAAAAAATTGAATCCTTAATAATAAATATCGAAGAAATAAATTTTAACAATAAAACTCTAATAATAAATATTAGAAAACTAGACCTAATAATAATTATTGAAAAATGAGAGTCCTAATAATAATTATTAAAAAATAGACCTCTAATATAAGTATTTGAGAAAACTGGACTCTAATAACAAATATATTAAAATATAGGTTTCTTATAATAAATATCGAAAAATAAATTTTAATATTAGACTCTTACTAACAAGTATTAAAAAAACTAAGACTCTAATAACAAGAAACTAAAAAAATAAATTTTAACAGTATACATATATATTAATAAATATAAAAAAATGTTTTTTTTAAGATAGACCCTAATAATAAGTATTAGAAAAAAATATCTCCCTAACAACAAGGATCCTAAAAAATTAGGACTCCTAATAACGGATATTAAAAAAATTAAAACTATAATAACAAATACTAATAAATAATCTATATAATAATAAATATTGAAAAATTAATAATAAATATATAATAAATATTGAAAAATTAAATCCTAATACTAAAATTAAAATTTTAAATTATTATTAAAATTGAAAATGTTTAATAAAAATTAAACAGTCGTAATTATAAATGATAAACCCTAAATAAGGATGAGACCCTAAATAAAAATGGTGTCGCGTTTATTGTCTGTCCCAGATACGACTCTGAGGGTAACCCAATGAATATGTGCATTAATTAACATAACGTGGCAAAGGAAATGCCACAAAAATTTGGTCAAGGTTTGGATAAAAAAAATATCCATTCTAAATTTTTTGAGTCTCTTCAAAATTTTAAATTCAAGTTTATATAATTAAAAAAAATACAATTTTATTTAACTAAAAAAATTATTTAAATTTTAATTGATTTATAGTATAACATTATAAACGATCACAATTAAGTTTATATAAAAAAAAATTATCGACTTAAATAATTTAATATTTTTTATTCGACTCAATCGAATACTTACATCCTTAATCAAAGAACTGAATTACAATTTTAAATTTTAAATTTTATAATTTATGTTAATACTATAATTTTATATCTTTAAAATAAGGACATACATAATAAATAAAACACAATAAAATCATATAAAAGAATCATACAACGATGTCTACTCGAAAAAAAAATACACTGTGATCGGAAATGGAGATTAAAATATTTAAAATGTTCGCATTTTATAAATTTTAAATCTTTAAATTTATTCTCTCTTATTACACAAGTAAGCACCACCACCTGCGCCTCTAGATCGTTGAATCTCCACCGTCGATTATGTAATTCTTTCGTTTCAGCAACGACTGAAGGAGGAAGCGAAACATGAAGGGTTCAAGAACGAGGAAACCCGGCTCATCAATTCCACAGCTTTCTCACAATCCGGTTTCAACAAGAAAAAAACATGTCCCTCCCCTTCAATCTCCACCAGCTCTATATCTCCGGTCCAACAACTCTGCTTCACCGCTGCATAGTAAGACACTCCCCTTTCTCTTAAGAAATCTTTCCCAGAAATACAGACCAGAACACTTTTGCAGACCAGACCAGCAGCTAGCTCGTCAATGGCGCAACCTGGGTTCAACCTCGGGTCATTCGAATCACTGCTAGTGGGGAAAATGAACTCAATCAGCTCATCACGCTCGTGGCTCATGAAAAACGGGTTCAACAAGAGCAAACCGACGAATTTGAGTCCCATCAGGTCATCGGCTGCTGCAGTAGAAGCTTTCATTATCATGTTATGTGCAATGTTGGCACCGGCGCTATCACCGGCCAAGAAGACTCGGTCGAAGTCGGCTCTTTCGTTGAGCCACGGCTCCGGACCGTTTCTTTTAGAGTGTGAACCGACCCACTTGATTGCCGTCCATGCGTCGTCGTACGCGATGGGGAGATTGTGCTCCGGGGCTTTTCTGTACTCGACCGAAACCACTATTACATTGGCTTTGTTGACTAGGGAAGTGAGGTAATTGTGGTAAATCGGAGAGAAAGGAGACCCTATGCAAAACGCGCCGCCGTGGATGTAGATGAGGAGCGGGATTTTGGCTGTGGGGTGGGCGGTTTCGGGTAGGAAAATACGAGCCGAGGTTATGGTGGACACCGTCGTATCCTTGGATCGAACGCCGGTTTGAGAGTGTTCGCATGGTGGCACCGTTTCCGTTTGCATGAGTCTCTCGACCCGTCCGTTTTTGTAAACTTTGAACATGGGAAATGACGGGAAGAACACTTGAGCTATTTCTGGGTTTGAAGCCATTTTGGAGAAGAAGATGGAGAATTCACTGGACAAAGTATTTCTGACTTAATTAAGGATATTTATTAGTGGCGTATTCATTGGCTTTATAATTTTATATTTATATTAAATTAAAAATAAGAATCACGAAGAGATCTTAATAAAGACCAAATCACTATACTACATAAAAATCATATTAAATGGTAGAAAAAAAATATACCATAAAAAGATAGAAGAAAAATATACTATAAAAATAGAAATTTAATGTTTTTTATTGAAACTTAAAAAGAAATTATAACACGACGAATAAAGTAATACTCTGACAGTCGACAATAATTCAAACAAATTAGACACAACCGCAATTACTTCACCTAATTGTATATTAACAAAAGGAATCTAAATGACCCACCCAAATAATTGATAATTATGATTTACCCTATAAACTTTTGAATGAAAAATAATGCTTAATATTTTGTTTGATTTAATAATTATTTTAATTTTTATACTATTTTTTAAATATTTTATTTTAAGTTAAAATATATTTTTATAGATAAAAATAGTTAGTCAATTAAATTTAAATAATTTGCAATGATGTGATAAAACTATATAAGTTGAATAGTAATAATATATAGTTAAATAAGTTGATTTTACAGAATAACATATAAATAAAAAATAATTTTATAAAATTATATAAAATATAAAAATATTTTTTTATGGTGTGTAATTTTGTAAGTTAATTTAAGATGTTTAACGTTAGTTGACTCATAGTTTTTATCCATAGAATTAGAGGGGACTAAAAGGTAGTCGTTTTTCCTAAAAATTTAAAATTCTGAGATTTGAACATTTTTAAAAATTTTATATATTATAAATTTATTTTTGTTACTTAAAATTTTATAATTTCGTCCCTTATAATTTTATAATTTAATCTCATTAAATATAAATCATGTGTTTATCCTTATACTAAAGAGTTAGTTTGACCACCAAAAATGTTACAAGTTAAAATACTTTTAGAGTCAAAAATTGGTTTGAGACAAAAAGTTATAAAACATAAACATAAATTATTTTATATATTTTCGATGTTTAAATAAATATTTTTAATTATTTTCTTGATAAAATGGAAAATAAATAAATTTTAAACCAATAGCCTATCAAGATTCAGAGTTGAATTCTGATATAAATAAAACCAAAATTTTAAGATAACGATTGTATAACGAATATATAAATATAATTCAAATTATTCAATTAATAAATTTTAAAATATTAATAAAAACAATTTTATCACATTTTTCAAATAATTTAACTGACCCAACCCAAACTTTTGGAGCTCAACCGCTAGACAACATAAAAACAATATTTTTTTAAATCAAAATAAAAGCAATAATGTTGAATTGTTGATGTCAAGAAATATGTTAAATCTGTCCACGTCATTATTATGATTTATGATTTATCTGCCCTTATCTTCAGCTCCATGGACCATCTGCCCTTATCCTATTTATGATTTATCTATTTGAATTATTATGAGTTAAATGTACTTAAAAATAATTATGTATAATTTATAAATTTAAAAATATTATACATTTAGGTAGTATATTTAACATAATCAAATTAGTAAACAGAATAATTTTAGACTGGGGTTTTATATATGGATTCATAAAATAATAAAATTATGATTTTACGTATTTTTGAATTCATTAAAATTATAAAGATTCGTTGAAATTTCTAAAAAACGACAAAATTCTCAGTACCGAACCCAGAAATTCGTTGGAAAATCGAAAGAGATTCAAATAGAAAACACACTTTTTCTTAGGAAAACATCATATCCCTAAATTCACACATTCAAATCCCCAAAACTTATAAAATTACCCAGAAAACAACAAAATGAAAAAGAAATACCTAGAAAATAGAAACTGATCGGTTTAAGGAAGAAACCCAACCAAGGGAATCGAAGAATCAAAAGACCGTCCCACCTTCGTCATCGCAGGCGAGTCGTTCTGATGAATGGCAATGTCGATTGCTTCAGCCACGGTGAAGACGAATTCTACGGCTGATTTCATCAACTCCACGCATATCTCCAGTCTTTGAAGCACCATTTTTGCAAACCTCGCTCTGCAGTACCTTATCCCCTTCCGTTTATGAACTTTTTGTCGGGTCTTTATCTATTTCGGATTCAGCTCTTTAATTATTAGCTTCATCTGTTCTTTTTTTTTCTTCTTTATTATGTTATTTTTTGATTTTTTTCGTGTCTTTTAAAAATAAGATCACATTCAAATTAAAAGTTACATATATAATAAATTAAATTTAAAAAATTATATTAATAATAAAATTTTAAAATTAATCAATTAATTTATAAATATTAATATCATAAACATTATTTTTTTGTATTTATAAAATTCTCAAATAGTGGAACGACGCTACTACTTTTAACATTTCTTTCAGGATAATAATGAAGATTTGTTATGCATTTAATTAGGTCATCTAGTATTTGATTATAATTTTTTTCTATATTGAAATTCGAATTCATACACAAGATGAGACAGGATGAACATCCTTAACCATTAGACCAATCAATAGATCTCGATTACAAATGAACTTTAATAATTAATTGAGAATTAGTTCAAATTTCAACTCAAGTAGGGAATAAATTAAATATTTTTTTTGAATAATTAAATTAATAATTTATATTTTATGATGTAATTATTTAATTTTTTTGAATTTAGGTCAAGTTATTTGAATTTATATTCAAACTTAATAATAAATATTGATCAGATTATAATATTATTTAGTTTAAATTTAAATAATTTACTATAAATAATTTGATTAAAAAAATTTCATAATAAAATTTCTTATAAATCCGTTTAAATTAAAATTAATTATTATAGTAACATCATGAGCACTTATGATTAATTTTAACTTATTTTTTTAAATAGAGTTAAAAATTATCGATTAAAATAATTTAAAACAATTTACTTATTCAATTGAACGATCGCCCTAAAGGGCTTAGCTTAGATAGAACCAAAAGAAATTTTAACCGTTGAAAAATTTAAATCTATGTCATAATTGCACAAGAGACCCTCATACTTTTCCCTTTTGGCCCAAAGGCCTTGAAATTCAAATCAAAGACCCGCCGCCTACTTTCATTTTTCAAAATCTAAAACACAATCTCCACCGTTCATCTTCTTTTCTCAGTCACCTGCTTTATTTTTAAATCCCATTTCCCCATCTAAACGGACCATTTTCTCTACAAATCCCAGTAAGCGAGCAAAGCAGCAGCTCACTCTTTAACAAGATCTTCCCAAGATCTGATATGAAACCCTAATTTATTATTTATTCGCATCTCAAGAATTGCAGGAAATCGATTTCGTATTTTGTTTTTCAATTCCACTTTCAGGTACTCATTTCGTTCTTTAATTTCCTTTGGTTTGAAATCTTGTGTTTCTTGCTTTTCATTTCGTTTGATATCTTGAGTTTCTTTTTGGCTTTTCATTTCGTTTGAAAACTTGTGTTTCTTTTTGGTTTTTCATTTCATGTGAAATCTTGTTTTTCTTTTTTCTTTTTTTTTCATTTCGTTTACATTGATTTACTAGAATGTTGAGAGATTTCAAATTCTTGAGGCGAAACACGAGCAAGAATGAGGAAGTTGAGAATGTTCCAGTAAACTCTAGAGACTTACTAGCTTCTCAACCGAGCAATGATGGATCGAGTAGGCCTCCTCTCAACACGATTCAAGATCCAACGACAAAGCTTAAACCTGAGCCAGAAGGGAGTATTCGAAGCAGAATCGATAGGACTCCAACTAAGTCCAAGTCTAAACTCCCGGATTCGACATTGCCTCTCAAAACGCCGGATAAACATGGATTTCCGTCTAAAACCAGGTATGGTTGGACAAAGAATGAAGCGTCTGAATCTGATTCACGTAACGGTGGGACAACGAATATGACTCCAAGGGTGAGTAGGGGAATAGGGAGAGCAACTTCGAGTTGCTATTCGGAGAGTAATTCGACACAGAGTACGCCAACAAAGAGTGTTGTTAGTAAGCCTCCGGTTTCGGGTTATAGGAACAAATTTGATGGGAATGGAGGGATGCGTGGAGGGAATTTTTCAGCATTGTACAGAGGAGTGCCTAGCTCTTCTTCTTGCGGTCCTGTTACTGTTGTGAATACCGTTGAAGTTCCTCACTTCGACCTTAAGGAAGATCCCTCTTTTTGGATGGATCACAATGTACAGGTAAATCCCTCTAATAGGAACGGCTATTGTCCTAATTGCACAAATTTATATTCATTGTGATAATTGATGAAAAATTCTGGACTAACTTGCTAATTTTGTTGATGATTCTGGGAAATTAGGTTATTATTCGTGTCCGCCCTCTTAATGACATAGAGAAGAACACAAATGGCTACAACAGATGCTTAAAGCAAGAAAGTTCTCAGAGTATTGCTTGGATAGGGCAGCAAGAAACTAGATTCACGTTCGATCATGTGGCATGTGAAACCGTAGACCAGGTTTGCTTAAAGACAAATTAACATTTGTCAGCAGAATAGATTTTCCTTCCGTGTTATCAACTTTCTTTCTCACACATCTTCTTTTGCAGGAAATGCTTTTCAGGATGGCTGGCCTCCCGATGGTAGAAAATTGTTTATCAGGCTATAACAGTTGTATGTTTGCCTATGGTCAGGTACTTTCTTCGAAACCTAGGATGCAACAAACATTCTAATTCCCTTCTTAATTACATCGGTTATCTTGACATTACTGCATTTGGACGTGCAGACAGGTAGTGGAAAGACTCATACAATGCTAGGAGAGATAGAAGATTTAGAAGTCAAGCCGAGCCCCCACCGGGGCATGACACCAAGGATATTTGAGTTTTTGTTTGCAAGAATTCAAGCAGTAATTGTCCAAAGTTCATGCTAGCATTTTGTGGTTTATGCAAGCTCGGAAACCATTTTTGTTTAACAATTTTCTCTATCCTTTTCATTACAGGAAGAGGAAATCCGAAGGGATGAGAAGTTAAAATACAATTGTAAATGCTCTTTTCTTGAGATTTATAATGAGCAAATAACCGATCTTCTCGATCCCTCCGCTACCAACTTGCTTGTAAGTTTTCTACTTTCTTATGTTCACCATTCATTTTCCCCTCCAGCTCTTTTTCATTATGGAGTTCTCAATTTTTAGCTGAGAGAAGATGTTAAGAAAGGAGTGTATGTGGAAAATCTCACTGAATTTGAAGTTCAGACCGTGAGCGATATTTTGAAGCTTTTATCTCAGGTGATAATCTTTATCTGTATTTTGGATAGCAGTGAATCACTCCTCTCAGTACATATTATTTAAATTGCATGTATTCTTGTTTTAAACCACTGTTATTTTTTTTTTTTTGCATAGGGTTCTTTAAATAGGAAAGTCGCTGCAACAAATATGAACAGGGAGAGCAGTCGTTCACATTGTGTTTTTACCTGCGTTATTGAGAGTAGGTGGGAAAAGGACTCGGCAACTAATTTGCGGTTTGCAAGATTAAACCTGGTTGATCTTGCTGGTTCAGAAAGGTGCGGTGCAAACCAGTTTGTTGAATTGCGTATCTTTGTGTGTGTTAGCTTATATTTGTGTGATGAAATTCCTGTCTTTTTGATACTTACTATAGGCAGAAATCTTCTGGGGCTGAGGGTGAGCGTTTAAAGGAAGCAGCTAGCATAAATAAATCTCTGTCAACTCTAGGGTACTTCAACAGATTTTAATGATTTTTATAGCTTTTCATTTGAATAAATTTTAGTCCTTCAAACTTCTGAGTACATATTATGCAGTCATGTAATTATGATTCTTGTGGATGTGGCCAATGGAAAGCAACGACACGTTCCATATAGAGATTCAAAGCTCACCTTTCTTCTTCAGGTCAGTTTCTATTTCTGTTCTATTCTTTCTTTGTCTTTACTGCATCACAGTTACCGGTTATGATGAACATTTCCTCTTAAATGTGATACAGGATTCACTCGGTGGTAATTCTAAAACAATGATAATTGCTAATGTCAGCCCTTCTATCTGGTTGGTTTTTATTTGTGAAACTTCAAACATTTCAACTTTAGCATAGATATGTATGATCCTTACTAACCTTCAATTCCTTATATATCTTTTTTTTCTTCTTTTTTTTCAGCTGTGCAATCGAAACACTTAACACTCTAAAGTTTGCTCAGCGAGCAAAATTAATTCAAAACAACGTGAGTTTACTCATATTTCATGTTGTTATATATTGTATAAAAATACTTAAGTTTTTTCACAATTAAAAATTTCTCCTGTTAATTGTGTAGGCTGTGGTGAATGAAGATTCCACTGGAGATGTCATTGCACTACAAAATCAGATACGACTTTTAAAGGTGTGGCACATTCTTCGTAGTTAATTTATTTTTCCTTTTCTAGCTTCATGTGAATTGAGTGATCTTACTTGACTTCCTTGAACAGGACGAACTATTGGCTCTTAAACGTCAGAATGTATCACGGTCCTTGTCTTTTGGTTCAACAATCACTGCTACATTGCAATTGGAAGAAAGTCCTGATGATAACACATCTGAAATGTGTCCGGAACAAGTTGATGATTTACTTGGATATGAATCCAAAGGCACTGTGAGAATGTCCACAAAGCAGGTAGCTCTTGGATGCTGCAATGATGGTTGTTTTTTTCTTTAACAAAAAGTTAAACTGACTGTTTTATTAATTAACAATATTCTTTTTCAAACTCTGAATTTTTTGCAGTTTAACTCTTTGGAGGCGGTACTTGCTGGTGCCTTGAGAAGGGAGAAAATGGGAGAAACTTGTATCAAAAAGCTTGAAGCTGAGATTGAGCAATTGAATCGTTTGGTATTCTTTTGTGCCTCCTGACTTCCAATTTTGTTTTATCTTAAACTACTTTCTTAATGTTTCAACGTCAAGTACTTTATAGGTTCATCAAAGAGAAGAAGACACCAGAAGCAGTAAAATGATGCTTAGGTTTCGAGAAGACAAGATTCATAGAATGGAATCACTTGTTCGTGGCTCATTACCAGCAGATTCTTTTTTGTTTGAAGAGAATAGAGCACTCTCTGAAGAGATTCAGTTACTTCAGGCTAAAGTTGATAAAAATCCTGAAGTAACTCGCTTTGCATTGGAGAATATAAGACTTTTAGACCAACTTAGAAGGTAAATTCCAAAACAGATGATCATACCAATATTCTACATTTTTTGTATTTATTTTCATCGTGTCACTTATAGTTTTCAAGAGTTCTATGAGGAAGGAGAAAAGGAGTTACTATTGGAGGAAATAACCAAACTACGAGATCAGGTATTTCTTAATTCTGCCTCCGTAATCTTTATATTCTCCCTTTTGATTTCTCTTTTTTGGTTAATGCATAACCATGGTCTTCTACATGCAGTTGCTTCAATTTCTTGATAGGAAGTCTACTTATCATAGCTACGCACGCTCAAATGATTGTTTGCAGGTTAATTTTACGTCCTGTTACATTTTGTCTTCCAAACTTGTTTGTTTTGAGAAACTATTAGGGAAGGATAAGTTTGCTTTTCTTTACATAATTTGTACGATTTATTTTATTTTTATTCTAATGCAGGAAGCTGTCCGCATCAGCAAAGAAAATAACTCCCTACAGTCTGAGGTCAGTTTGTTCGTTGTTTGGCAGAAATGTACGTTTAAGATCAATCTATGGCATTTGGGACCTTAATGTCATTCTCTTGTTCATGGTTTCAGTTGAAGAACACTCTCACTGAGTTAGAAGAATGCAGGCACAACCTTAGTTCCTGCTTAGAGGAGAATGCAAAACTTAGTAGGTCTGATCTTTTCAGCTAAACTGTGTCTTTTGTTATGTTAATGTTGAAAGTTGCCATTTTCTTGCGTTCTGAGGTAAAATTTTCTTGCACCTTCTGCAGAGAAATTAACGATATACATACTATGTTGGATAGCCTCAAGTCTTCAGATTATAATCAAGATGGCAACTCCAGAACCATAAAGGTACAATTTGTTTTGCTATTACCGTAGTTAGAGCTTATAGTATCTTGAACTAGGATAGAAGATAGCCCGTTCAGGTGCTGAGTTTTTTTTATTTGATCAGTCATTTGTTGCTTGTCTTATTTTTGAAACCTAGTAATCTACCTGCTAACAAGAGGTGTCATCAGTTGCAGGGTTCAGAATGGAATGGCGAAACAATGGAGATGAATTCAGTTCAGACAATGGCAAGTCTGGAACAAATTATGAATTTGCAGTTGGAATTGGATATACTAAAGATTATTCTCCAAGAAGAGAAAACATCTCATGTTGAAACTGAAGAAAGAGCAAACAGTTTGACTAGAGATCTTGAGATGGCAAATGGCAAACTTTTGATCATGAACAAACAAATCAAAGAAGCAAATGGAGAACTAGAGGAGGCAAAGTCTGTAATTGATGCACTCGAGTCCCAACAAATTTTTTCAATCAATGAGATGGAGGACTTGTTGAAAAGCAAAAGTGATCTTGTAAAGCTTTTGAGTGAACAAGAAGCTGAAATTGTTGCCTTGAAAAAGAAACTTTCCGGTAGTGCTTTTAAAGATGCTACACCGCCTAAAAAGATAGGGGGTGAAGAATCCACCCTACAGTTGACATTGAAGAGGATGCATGAGTCTCTCGATAATGCCAAAAAGATGAATATCTGGTACCAAACTGATCGTGCTTTTAAGGCTTCTAATGAAGAAGAGGTGGATAGAATCTGCCGACAGGCTGAAGCTGAAACTGCTGAGGTTATTGTCTGTTTGCAGGAAGAACTTTCTCTTCTTCAGCAGCAAGTCCAAGATTGTCAGTTGAAGGAGGTGGAGGCTCAAAATGCTACTGTCTTTTTAGAAACAGAGTTGAATGAATTGCAAGAAAAGGTATGCATGTTGACTGAGGATAATAACCAGTTACTCGAAAAGCTTGAAATGAAAGATGCAGAACTGAAAACATTGACGGAGGAGTGGGAACTGCTAAGCTCCGAGATTAAAAATATTCTTTCTGATGGTCTTGAGGAGCGAGTTGGTGCTGGTAATCAGCCAGAACTCCTTTCCGGTTCTTTTCCTCATAGAAGGATTTGGATTACTGAGAAATTTTGTAGGGTGGCCAGATTACTGTCAGAAAAGGAATTGCTGATTGAAGAGTCAAAGGAATTACAAGAAAAGGTATGTATGTTGACTGAGGATAATAACCAGTTACATGGAAGGCTTGAATTGAAAGATGCAGAAATAAGAATGTTAACGGAGGAGTGGGAGCTGCTAAGTTCTGAGATTGAAAATATACTTGCTGGCGGCCATGAGGAACTTGTTGATGCTGGTAATCAACTGGAACTCCTTTCCGGTTCTTTTCCTCAGAGAAGAATTTGGATTTCTGAGAAAGTTGATATGGTGGTCAGAGTACTCTCAGAAAAGGAATTGTTGATTGAAGAGCTTGGGAGATGCCTGGAGGATGCAACAGATAAAAGAAGTGAGCTGGAGTCCATGGTAAAGTCTTTGAGAGTGGCTGCACTGGTTATCAATGAAGCACAGCAGCAAGAATGCAATGAAAAGGAGAAAGAAATTGTTCTACTGAAGAATGAACTGAATGAAAAAACATCAATAATTACAAAGCTTGAAGACAGAATGAAAATTGCTGAAGGTGACTTAAGAAATGCATCTGCTTGTGCAACTGTTGCTTTTGTAGTTGTGAATAGACTATCAGAGGCAAACCGCAATCATCTCAATGCCTTGAAGCATAAGGACATTCAGCTTGCAGAATCAGCTCATGCGTTTGCTCTGGAAGAAACAATGAATGACTTTGAAAAGCTGTTGGAAGTAAAGATTGGAACTGTCCATCAAAAGATAGATACAGTTGAGCAAACCATGCAAGAAATCAGTACTTGTTGGTGCCAAACAAAAGAGGTAAACTGTTTAAAATTTTTAAATGTATAACCTTATAACCATAGAAAAAATTCCTATGTTGTATACGTCTCTCTGAGTGTTTTTAAAAGGTGATAACTTGGAAGGTTGTTTTTTTTAGCATGATCATCTCAATGCCTTGAAGCGTAAGGACATTCAGCTTGCAGAATCAGCTCATGCGCTTGCTCTGGAAGAATCAATGAATGACTTTGAAAAGCTGTTGGAAGTAAAGATGGGAGCTGTCCATCAAAAGATAGATACAGTTGAGCAAACCATGCAAGAAATCAGTACTCGTTGGTGCCAAACAAAAGAGGTAAAGTGGTGAAATTTTTTAAATGTATAACCTTATAATCATAGAAAAAATTCCTATGTTGTACTCGTCTCTCTGAGTGTTTTTAAAAGGTGATAACTTGGAAGGTTGTTTTTTTTAGCGTGATCATCTCAATGCCTTGAAGCGTAAGGACATTCAGCTAGCAGAATCAGTTCATGCGCTTGCTCTGGAAGAAACAATGAATGACTTTGAAAAGCTGTTGGAAGTAAAGATGGGAGCTGTCCATCAAAAGATAGATACAGTTGAGCAAACCATGCAAGAAATCAGTACTCGTTGGTGCCAAACAAAAGAGGTAAAGTGTTGAAAATTTTTAAATGTATAACCTTATAACCATAGAAAAAATTCCTATGTTGTATACGTCTCTCTGAGTGTTTCTAAAAGGTGATAACTTGCAAGATTGTTTTTTTACCTGTTAGTTTTAAGACAACTTTTAGTTTGTAGGCTAGTCATCACTGTAGTTTTGGCTGGTTTGGCCATTTCGTTCCTACGCACTTTTACCCTTATAAACTAGAAGTAACCCATATTTTAGTTTTGTTGAAATATGCCCAACGTTAGGAATGCTCTTTAATGAAAATATTTACTATAATAATCCTTTCATTATTTTGCAAATAATTATTAGTATAGATTATGTTTTGGCTTGAGAATTAATCAAGCAAAGTTTTCACAACCTATTTTCTCTCTTCCTTTCTTTCTTTCTTTTTCTTCCTCCTTCCTCTAGTCTTTCTCACAACAGCAGCCTCTTCTCTTCTATTTTTCTTTCTTTTTCATCAAAACTTCAAATCTCACTTCATTTACAAGTTTATATAATTCTTAACATCATATTTTCCTTTTTCTATGTTCTTGGCAGTTTCTGGAGCTTGAAGTTGGTGATGCAAAGATAATTGCAACTCAGAAAGCTTCAGAGGCTTCTTGTATTCTTGCTAAATTTGAGGAGGCACAAGATACCATAACAGAAGCAGATGTTATGATCAATGGGCTCATGATTGCTAATGAAACAATGAAACTTGATATAAAGAGGCGGAAGCAAGTGGAAACCACACTAATAAATGAGAGAGATGAACTGATTAATGAAGTAAAAGGTTTGCGGTCTATTAATACTGTGAAGGATCAGCAACTTAAAGTCCTGGAAGAGCAGTTTGGCTCAAGTTTGACAGAGGCAAGATTCATGGTTGCTGAACTAGAGGGCCTCGTTACTGAATTGGGAACTGCTTTTTCTCAAAGTGTCATGGCTGTAGCTTGTGATTGCCACTGCCTTAAGTCTCTTGTGTTTGATTCGTTGAAGCTAGCCAGGTCATGGCTTGAAGACATCTGGTCAGAGATAATTGTGAAAGACTGTGCAGTGTCAGTGCTTCACTTATGTCATATGGGAATTTTGTTAGAAACTTTGACAGGGCTGAATGTGGAGAATGGTTTGCTTCAGCATGGATTGTCTGAGTCGAATACTGTTATAGCTGATCTGAGGGAGCATAATTCCAGGTCAAAAAGAGAGCTTGAAATGTGTAGAGTTATCAAGGGGAAACTTCTAGCTGATATCAAGAACAGTTTTGATCGAATATCTAAGAAAGAAGAGGAAACTGGTGAGCTTAGTGTCAAACTAGTCACTTTTGAGAAAAAGATAAATGATTTACAGTTTCAAGAGGAAGTTATGTTACAAAGGTCTAACCATATGGGATCTGAACTTGCCCTTCTAGTGAAGGAATTAGACTTGAGTAACACAAATTTTGTAATGTCTCTTCTTGATCAAGAGCAACAGCTCAAAGATAAAGAAGTACATCTGGAATCTCAGGCTGAGATTTCTATGGTAGACTTGTGTACAAAAGACTTTGAATCCCTTATTTTGGCATCAGAGATGGAACAAATGGTTGTCCACTTAGCTGGCTCCAAAAAAAAGCTTACCAATGCTTATGGTGTCCTTGATGGTTTAAAGCAAGGTATAATTTTCGCAAAAGTAGATGCATGTTTGAAGGAGCAACTAATGGTGGAGCAGGAAGGTGAGTTGTCTTTACTACAAGAAAAATTTGAAGAAGCACAACTTGAGTTGAGAAAGTTCAAGAAAGAAAAGTGTCTACTTCTCCAGGATTTGGATGAGAAGAAATCTGATCTTCACTCCTATATAAGTTACCTTGATGCTTCTAATCTTGAACTTCAGCAGTTGAAAGAAAAAACCTCTTCCATGGAGACTTGCATTACCAGTCTACAAACTGATCTAGAACTGAAAACCAATGAATTGAAGGAACTCAGACATTCTCAATCTGTCCTCATTGAGGACTTAAGTTCAAAAACTGATGGTTTGCGCATTTCTATTCAGAAAGTGAACATGTTGAGGGAAGAGAATGCTGCAAAATGTGTTGATTCTCTGGAAACTATAGATATGGCAGGTAGCAGGTTATTCAACACACTGAATAAAGAAGGTGTTACAATTGCGGATAAAATGGTTCAGGAGTTGCATGATAATGCAGAAAGGATATCAAAGTTCATAGATGGTATAGAGTTCTTAGAGAATACAGCTGAAGAGCTGGCATCTGAAAATATTTCTCTTCATGCAGAATTATCAAGGAAAGACGAGGTTTTAAAAGGTCTATTATTTGATCTCAGCCTGCTACAAGAGTCTGCTTCTAATACCAAGGACCAAAAAGATGAAATTGAGGAAATTGTTTCTTCTTTGGAGGCTTTAGAAGACGAGCTTGCTGGTAAATCAAGTGAACTTGAGGAGGCTGTTAGTCATGGCCATATGCTCGAAGTTCAACTGCAGGAGAAGCTCAAGATGATCGCAAGTCTTCAGTTGGATATTACAAGAGAACGCCAGTCTTCGAAATATCTATACTCTGAAAATGAGGATCTGAAATCTCATATTGAGGACGCCTTAGCAGTAAAAAATTCTCTTGAAGATGAATTGGTAGAGAGAAAGAAGATTACTGAGAGCTTAGAGGTGGAAATCTCAGAAATGAGAAATACCCTTTCCCAAATGAATGATACCATAGAATTCTTGAGTGGTAATCTAAATGAACTTTCTGGTGAAAGAGATGAGCTTCAGATAGAGGTGCTTAGCCTGGAAGAAAAACTAGGAAAAGCACAGGCTGAGGCAAAACAAAGTGAAGCCATTGCTATGGAAGCTCAACAGGTATGATCTAGTTTAACGTGTAAAATGGTATTTCTGTTTCCTTTTAATATAAAATATTTTCTTATACTTGTATGGATTGAATTTGATTATAGATGGCTGAATCAAAGAAAACCTATGCTGAAGAGAAGGAAGCCGAGGTACAGCTATTAGAGAGATCTGTTGAAGAGCTAGAATGTACCATAAATGTTTTGGAGAACAAGGTAAGATGTTGCAGTATGATAAAGCTGTACTAAAGTACTACTATCATGTCCATGTTAATAAATCCCAAATTTGTGTTAGGTTGACATTATCAAAGGGGAAGCTGAACGTCTACAATTACAAAGAGAGGAGCTAGAATTGGAGCTGGATGCTGTAAAAGTTCAGATGCAGAATGTAAAAAATGCTGATGCAGACATGAGAAGGTCTGTCAATGTTACTTTATTTGTAATGTCCATGTCTTTGCTGTAAATGATTGATAAATTGTTCCAAATTCCGATTGGTAATTTATGATTGCTTTCTATCTGCAGGTGTTTGGATGAGAAGAAGAATGATCTTGAACAAGCCCTCAATCAAATACAAACTCTTGAAACTGAAATATCTGACAAGGATAGAGAGGTGACCTTTAATTATCAGTGACTTTATTTTGAACTCTGAAAATGCATTTTTCTAAACAATCTTGACTCCTTTGGTTTTAGCTTTTCAAGATAGGTACCATGTTTTTATTGATAAGTCTCCATTATTGTTCAACAGATTGCCCAATGTAAAACACATATTTCTGAACTAAATTTGCATGCAGAAGCCCAGGCAAAGGAGTATACACAGAAGGTATGCTATAACGGTTCTCAATTGGATTAGGCTGTTCTGATGCATTTTTTCTGGCCTATTTAAGATTAAATTATATGTTATTTTCCTTGATTTTCTAACCATTTGGATGCCTATAAAAATTGAAACAGTTCAAGGCATTGGAAGCCATGGTTGAAGGTTACGCCACCAATTCCCAAAGTCATTCATTGAACAAGTTAGAGAAAAATGTGGCAAAGCCTCGAGGTTCTGGTTCCCCATTCAAATGCATTGGCTTGGGTTTGACACAACAAATAAAATTAGAGAAAGATGAGGATCTTACAGCTGCAAGGCTGCGCATCGAAGAATTAGAATCCTTAGCAGCAAATCGACAGAAAGAGGTAGGCTTTTTTTATCACTTGGATGTTGCTTTTTCAAAACTTTCTTACAAACTCTGGGAGTTTGCATTTGCTAATTATTTTCTCTAAACATGTTATTTTCACAGATATTTTCTCTCAATGCAAGATTAGCATCTGCAGAGAGCATGACCCATGATGTCATTCGAGATCTATTGGGAGTCAAATTGGACATGACCAATTACGTGGTAACCGATTTACTTGTATCTAGCATTTTAATAATGGCTTTTGGCATTTTATAATATATGTTGCTCAAGGACCGATTCTTTTTAATGCAGTCATTGTTGGATAACCAGAAAGTGCAAAAAATAGCAGATAAGGCTAGACTTGGTAGTTTAGAATCTCAAGTGAAGGTATGGTTTGCTTCAGTACTATGACGTTTCTTGTGCTCTATTATGTGTCCTGATTTATCTGAATTATATCATATTATACTTGCAGGATCATGAGGTTGACAAGCTCAAGCAGCAGCTCAATGAATTTGTTGAGGAGAGGAGAGGGTAAGCAAACATATTACGAATTACTTGGCTAAAGCTAGAGCAAACAATCTATAAGCTAATTTTCATAATTGTTATTTTCAATTATCTATTTTTTTCATATCTTCAGTATATTGCATCTTGTTTTATAACAGGTGGCTAGAGGAAATTGATAGAAAACAAGCCGAGCTAGTAACTGTGCAAGTAGCGTTAGAGAAGCTTCGCCAACGAGATCAGTTGCTTAAAACTGAAAATGAAATGCTTAAGGTTTAGAATCTTGAACTTCTCTATTCCGGTTGTTGGTGAATGACTGATTTTCCATCTTTCTTGAACATAACTCCTTATGCTATCTGCAGATGGAAAATGTGAATTACAAGAAAAAAGTGGTGGAACTTGAAGGAGAAGTAAAGAAGCTGTCTGGCCAACAAAACCTCCAACAACGAATTCATCATCATGCCAAAATTAAGGTAAGATTTCTACCTTTTCTCCCTCTAGCGAGCTTTCTCCTCGAATCAATGCCAACTCCTGACCTGTCTATTCTTTTTTATTTATGTTTTGAATGATGCAATAGGAGGAAAATAACACGCTAAAGATCCAAAATGGTGAGCTTGGTGCCAAGCTGCGACGGACAGAGGTTGTACTTTCGCGTGTAAAGGACGAGCTTGATCGATATCGTGCTTCTATTGGGAAAAGCCCTTACGTTAACTTTGACGAGGAGCAACGTTTGAATAACAAACTGAGGGTTAGTCCCTAGAGATGTCTTTCTTTAAGTAGGCTTAGCACAGTGTTACAGTTTGTTTAATCTGTCCTTAAATCGAATATAGGAGTCTGATGAAGACAGAGTGCAACTAGCACATAAGTTATTGGGATTGTGTACAAGTGTTTTAAAGGCTGCTGGTATAACAATGCCTATTTCCGATGTATGCCCCGCGGCCGCCGAAGAGGCACTCGAGCAACTCCAGAATAAAGTCATCTCACTTGAGAGAGAATTGCAAAGTTTGACACATAAGGTAATTAACTGACACTAGCAAGTGTGTAATGTACCTTGTGTGCTACATGCCTGAATGCGAGATGAGTGTTGGATAGAAGTATTGTCTGATACGAACATGGTTTTCACATATCTAGAAGATCATAGACTCATAGTGCTGTTCATGTCCATCCGGACAATATGGAAAAACCGATACATTAACATTTTTGTTTTTGCAGAATAAGATGTATAGTGAAAGAAACAGATTGTCGGAACTAATGCCGGAGACATCACCGACGGCAGGTGCCAGAACAGATGAAAACTGTCATACTCCGAAAAGGGTATCCCAAGCTTCATTTCTTTCTATGTTAGATCGATAGCCTAAGTTCCAAGAATTGACCTCTAATTACGTATGTATCTTTTTTAAAGTTCTAATTCTGTGCTTTAGTTCAATCGGTTCATATAATTACTTTTATGAGGTACTCGGTCGGCAATATTTATTTAGGCTGGATATAAAGGGTTCATCTTATGAAGTGTATAAAGTAATACAACGAGAAAAATGTGTTTAGTAATGTTATATTATTTATTTTTATAATTTAATTGATATAAAATATTAATAATTAATAAATTATTCAAATAAATATCAAATATAAAAATTTTTATACGTTATTTTATTTGTTTAAATAATCAAATAATTATTAATTAATTTTATTAATGCTTTTATACAATAAATTAATATAATCGTCTAATAAGATCAATATAATTAGTTATCAGTTATTTGATAATTACTAAACAAGATTGTGTGATAAACATCATCAAATATTCATTATTTGAATCTACATTACTCATATATATATATATGTTTGTATGTTCGGATTTAATTTTAAATGGCAAAATGAAAATTATATTTTTTTATAAAAAAATTAGAACCTTGACTATCCAAACTTTTAACGAATTTAAATGTGTGCGATTAAGGAGAAATTATATCATGGGTCAGTCCTATTACGTCATCCATGGGACCGACCAATAAAAACTAGCCACTTAATTATTTTTTAATTTTTCAAGTGAAAAATCACTTGGAAAAAAATATGGCATGAAAATATGGGTAATTTTTATTGGTCGGTCATATGGACACGTGGTAAGACTGACCTATGATATAATTTTTCGTGATTAAGATATTCGACATAAATTTTGCATTGTCGGATGAATCGGTCCAATAATAAAATTGGTGGAGTTCGGTCCAAACCAATAGATCGATAGATGGTTCGAAGCCCAAAGTCCAAAGCTCAACCCTAGAACCCTACCTATTGACAATTCCTCCTGAAAACGGTTTATGTATCTGTGCACGTGAAATTCTCGGACAGCGGATTATTTTTCGGGAAAGAAAACAAAATTCCGAAGATGCCCCTTACGGCTGCCCTCAATCCACAAGTTTCCAATTTTGTTTGTTAGCATTTACTTGCATGCGACTCCAGTTCTAGCCCCCCTTTCCAAGTCTCTCTCAATATTCCGGCCAAATTCGCCAGCCGGGGAAAACCCAGATTCCGATTTTGTACATAAAAGATGGTGTCGGACTCGGACCTGGTGGCCCGACTCAGAGAAATCCTAACGGAGTCGGACCTAGACACCGCCACCGCCGGCAGTGTAAGGAAACAACTCGAGGAAGATATCGGCGTCGACTTATCCGATAGGAAAGGTTTCGTGAGGGACCAAATCGACGTTTTCCTCGAAACCCTAAATCAGGAAAATGAAAAGGAAGAACATGCACCTGAATCTGAAAATGACGTGCTTCAAGAAGACGATGATGATGGTGAAGAAGAAGGAAGCCGAACAAGGCAGGTTTTACCCAATTTGATTATTAAGTAATTAGTAATCTTAGAATCTAGGCGCTTTAACAGTTCAGTTTTCGAGAGGGACTTTCTCAAATTCCATTTTTTTGAAGAATAAATTAAGCAAAAATAGCATATATATATATTATAATTGCATTGCAATAATCTGTGAAGTTGAATCAGAATGGATTTCTCAATTGCAATAATGAGTTCAGTTACATAAGAAAAGATTTTCCATCTGAAATGCAAATATGTATAATTGTTTTTGGAATCAAGTTTCTGGTATTAATGTTATGAATGTTTTCCTCCCTTTTTCTTTTATGCAGGAGACCAAGTAAAGCTGGTAAGCAAGCGAAGAAAAGAGGTGGTGGCTTTCAGACAGTGTGTAGCCTTTCTCCTCAGCTTCAAAAAGTAGTAGGAGAGTCAAAATTGGCTAGAACTGAGGTATGGATCATATATGCATATTTGTTAATTGTTGTAGTTTTTCCTCAATAGTTTTGTCAGAATATTTGAATCCTTAATTTGAACTCTTATTTTCTCCTTTACTGTGCTTCTAGGTAGCGAAGAAACTTTGGGTATATATCAAGGAGAAGGATTTGCAAGACCCGACAAATAAGCGAAATATTATATGCGACGAATTACTTAATGCTATTTTTCGCGTAAAATCTATTAATATGTTCCAAATGAATAAAGCACTCACCAAGCATATCTGGCCGTTAAGTGAAGATGATGGTATTTACTTTAGACATTGTTAATATTATCTGCTATGGGTGCTCATTTTCTCTAATTGTTTTACCTATGTGAGTTATAGATTGCAGTATGCCAGGGTGATTTCATTTTCTTTACTTTATTTGAATTAAAGGGATTGAACCCTCTATTTATATGCATTGGTTGTTACAATCTAAGCATTATTCTTAGAAATGACATTTGGACACATGCACACATGGATCTCAAGTTCTAAATTTTCTGCATCTATAAATTAAGTACTGTGTGGACTGTGGAAAGGAAAAGTATCATTCTCTCTCATTTGCTGTATCGTAGTTGATGATCTAAATGATAACCTTTTGTGAGATAACTTTCTAGTGGGATAACTTGTAAGGAACTATCTTTTTTTTTTCCGTTTAGATGAACACATCTTATTTATGCTGGCTCCTTTTATAATACTTCCCAGCACTACTACGCCCCTAGTGCCTAAGCCATTAACCTATCTCCAGAAGTTGTTTAGGAGATGTTAAATTGAAATTGATAAAAATCCTAATTCCATGTGAATAAGTACTGTAAATATATAACACCTGCTGGTGAAAGATGAAGGACATTTCAATAATGGGATTATGTATTGATAGCAATTTCTATGCTCATTATCGTTTTTTGATTTCGTAGGTAATTTTCGTAGGCAATTTCAATAATGTAATATGTAATATTTCCAAGGTGCAAACTAATCTATTTCTTTCCAGTCTTGGATTACCTTAGGATGTTTAATTTTTTCTGCAATTTCAACTTCAACTTCTTCGAACTGGCTTCCACATTGAACTTCAGTTTTGTATCATTAATGGTATATTATAAGTTTCTTATGTCTTTCTTCTGAAGGCATTGCCCTGAACTTGCATAGTTTATGTGGTTGGGTAAATATTAATGGTGTGCCATCAATTTAAATTCAGAAGATTCAAATCATGAGATGAAATGTGAAGGTGGTGATGATTCTGTATCCATAAATGCTGAAATTGCAAAGGAAGAGGAGAAAGAAGAGGAAAAGGAAGAGGATGATGAACCTGTTTCTACAAATGCTGAAAGTTCAAAAGAAGAGAAAGAAGAGGAAAAGGATGGGGAGCAAGAGGAGGAGGAGGGGGAAGAAGAAGAAGAGGCAGAGCATAAGGATAATGCACGCAAAAGCAGGAAAAAAAGGTTTATTTTCTTTTTTGACTAAAACTTTTTCTGATGTTTGCTTATACTTCCCTCTATGTAAGTTCAATATCAAGTTTATATGCATGCTCAATGTCAGCCTATATATATGCAGTATGTGTGCCTTGTCAGACTAGATTATCAACTGTCAAATAGAGAAATTAGGACCTAAATGCAACTATATATTTAATTTCTGAAATATGTTTATGTACTTGCGTAAGGTTCATAGCATTTTATCAAGTTGTGTAGTTGCAAGGATCCCTTGATTTTGTGGTTTAGTTGTCCTTGTTGGTAGTATCCTGATTCCATTAGAATTAGATAAATGAAAATAGATGATTTCTGAAATATTTTGCATATGAATATGCACTGAAGGGAAATATTTCTTAAGCTATTGTATGCTAATGTAAGTTTCTATTTTCTAACAAATTATTTTAGGTCGTCTAAAGTGGATAAAGATGTCAAGAGAAGGGGAGGTGGATTTAATAAGTTGTGTAGTCTATCTCCACAGCTTCAGGAATTTATTGGAGAGTCTCAGCTGGCCAGAACTGAGGTTTAGAAATTTCCATTTTGACATGTTAATCCGTATTAAGTAAACCTTTTCTAATCAAAATCTTAGGTTAGTTATATGTTAATGTCTTTTCTTTGTTTTTCTTTCTTTTACATCTAGGTTGTCAAGAGATTGTGGGCCTATATCCGAGAGAAGAATTTGCAAGATCCAAAGGACAAAAGAAATGTATTATGTGATGAATCATTGCATGCTCTTTTTCGCGTAAATTCTATCAACATGTTTCAGATGAACAAAGCTCTTTCCAAACACATATGGCCATTAAATGAGGAAGACGGTAACATCTTAAGCACAACATCCCCTGATAGTTTACTAGATTTTGATATAAATATTTTCCAATCTTCATTTTTTCGCCTCACATGCAAGTTTGTTTGGCAAAGCTTAATATGGCTCTTCTTGCATTTAAATCTTTGTTAGTACTTGTAGAAACTTTTAATTCTATCGATTACTTTCAGTCTTTAAACAAGGTGGCCCTTTTCAAATTATTTTGTACAATTGCAAAGTTAGAAAGTTTGCCCCTTTCAAATAATTTTCTCTAAAGGCAAAGTTGGTAAAGTTTTCTTTTAGAATGGATCCCTTGACTCTTCTGTTTATATTATACCTATGCTTGGGGGGGGGGGGGGGGGGGGTAGAACATCTTGAAAGACTTATATTTGTTGTCCAAATAACATTACCCAAATACTTTTTCTTTATTGAACTTTCAGAACTTCAATATTTGTTGTGCGGATTTGTTCTTATGTATTACATTTGAATTGCACTGCCCTTGGTTTTGCTTCTCTTGATTATCCACAAAGTTGGTCTCCACTGCTTGTATAAATTGTTTCCCGCCTTGATGTGACAGCTCAATCTGACTCTGCAAAAATGGAAACAAAATCTAAAGAAGCAAAGGAGAAGGGTGGGTAAATTTTGAAGTCTATTAGTTATTAGGGTCCTGCATGGTTTTGGCTAATAGTTGTTTATTTCCTTGATGCGGCAGCTCAAGTTGACTCTGCTAAGACGGAAAGAAAATCTAAAAATGCAAGGGAGAGGGGTAAGTAAATTTCCTAGTCTATTAGTTATTGATGGTCATGCATGATTTCCGTTACCCATGAGAAACAATGACTGATAGAAATTGGTTTACTGATGATAGACGTGAGTTGTTTTGTCTAAAAAATTACTTTTTAAATAAGAAGGGTGGGTAAATTTTCAAGTCTATTAGTTATTAGGGTCCTGCATGATTTTGGCTAATAGTTGTTAATTTCCTTGATGCGTATCAATGACTGTTAGAACTTGGTTTACTGATGATGGATGTGAGCTGTTTTGTCTAAAAAAATTGTTTTTTTTTAATATATCAGGTGCAACTGAGGTAGAACAGAAAGAAAAGAGGCAGAAGAAAGGAGCATCTGGTTTTCTTGCTCCTCTTCCTCTTTCAGATGCTCTAGTGAAATTTTTTGCTACCGGTGAAAATGCATTAAGTCGTGCTGATGTCGTGAAGAGAATATGGGACTACATAAAACAGAATGATCTTCAGGTTTGCTCAGTTGGCTTTTATCATTGTTTATCCATGATTCTGATATTTGGTAGACAAACTTGATAAAATTTCCATTTTATGCAATGCTATTTTACTTGGACTCAGGTATAGTTATATTTTTCTAAGTCTTCCCATATATGTGAAGGATCGTTGGAGGTCATAGCCCTATATCCAAGAATGAAGAGTTTGAGCAACTTTGATGCAATGTGTATCTAAACCTCTTCCAAAAGTCTTTTTTTTTTTTTGATAAATGGAATTTTATTCCTCCAAAGTAACTACAAAAGGGATACAAAACCGTAAGAAACCAAATCAAAACAACCCCGACACACATCAACAAAAAGCAACATCTATACACTTAACCAAACCTATAAGCTGATATCAAGCATCTATACACGTATATATTTTTCATCACACCTTTTTTTATTGCTCTTTCGATTTCCAGGTCTTGCCCTGATTAAGCCGGATCAATCGGCATCGCACAGGTTTTAGTTCAGTGAAGTTATTTTGCTAAATATACCATGTCGAACACCCCAATTGATGAATTAATGCCAGGCTTCACACCCTCATGCACGCGCACACACAATTTACTCGATCTATGTTTGTAGTTGCAGCGCCTGATAATATTATTCATCTATACATGCCTATATATTGCTTTTGAGAATTTTATCTACATTCTTCAAATCTCTAGCATGAATTCTCTATTATCTTATCCATGCTTCTTTGTGTGTTCCCAAAGGATCCATCTGATAAGAGGAATATTTTATGTGACGATAAGCTCAAAGAACTGTTCGAGGTGGAGTCCTTCAATGGCTTTGCCATGACAAAGCTTCTGACCACCCATTTCATCAAGTTGGAACAGTGAGTTGCTTCTTCTTTTGTATATAACATAAACATAACCCTATAATTTAAAAGTGGGCAATTTTGCTTGGGGAGATGAAATTAGAATTCTTGCAGTTGTCTGGTTTTGGTAACTGTAACTTTCAATTATGTACTTGGCGGCATCTTTTGAGGAAGAAGTTTAAAACTTTCTGGTGTTAGCCCTCACATGACTATCATGTATATGCATGCATGCTAAATGCCTAACATACGTATGTATGCCGTACGCGTGTGTGTATATACAGAGATATATGGATTTACGTGTAAAATTAAATTTAGTTCTATACACTTCATGCATTGTTTTATAATCAACTTGATATTGTTATTGTTGAATCAATTATACTATTCTGATTGAAAATTTTTGATAATACAGAGACAAACTATATATTTGATCAATTGAATATAATTTTCCCAATGAAGAATTTATTTATATTTCAAAGTTAAATTTACTAACTTGATAATTAAATTATATATTTATGACTAAAACCTTGACTTGTGGAAAACCAATGTGGGTGAAAAAGTCATATATATTCAAAATTTGTAATCTTAATTTAACTAGATTTGAATTTATGTTTTTAGTTTTATATTCAAAACAATAAAATTTAACTAGATTTGAATATGTTCTTAGTTTTATTTTCAAAACCATAAATTTATAATCAAATATTAATTAACCAAAGGTAAAAGTACACTTTGGTTCTCGAAAATTTAGACTTGGTTAATTTTTAAGAGATAAAAATGTATTTTTATCTCTTAAAAATTAACTATTGAATTATGTTTTTTAAAAAAGGAAATCCCTTGTCCAAATCCTACTCTAAGGATAGTTAAATGGAAAGTGATAAACGAAAAAGAGAAAAGGGAGGAGTTAGTTAAACCTGTGGCATATTCCAAACCTTACAAGAAACGGTCAAACTCCAATAGCAACGGTCACGTGTAAGAAAAAACATGTAATCTCTGTGTTCTGTCTCTTCGGCCGCCAAATGTGGATTCAAAGCCATCAGTTACAAAACTTACAGTTACCTAAACTTCAGGAGAAAAAAAATAACAGAACAAATCTTAAAGTTCCCAAAACACAGACATTAACAAATGAAAACCCACACAGGAAACATAGAGAAACAGATCACTGAGTTATTTCTGTTTTTGTTTTGTTCAAGATTGAATTTTGACAAAAATGGCACAAGCCCAATCTGAGGAAAAGCATAAAGAAGAAACCCATGACAAGTTTCAAATCAAAGATCATTCAGCCATTTCTATGGCTCCTCCTAGAAAATCAACAAGCAGTTGTAATAATAATCCCATTTACACGGCCGCTGCAAAACATCCGATCAGTTGTGGCAGTGACAGTGGCACTACTAGCGGCAGTAGCAACGGCAACGGAAATGGTGTAACGTTCAGATTCAATGCACACGCACCCGAATTCGTGCCGAAATCGCATACCCAAATGCCCATTTCGGGTTATTATTACCCTTGTTTCCATTACCTTGGCGGCGGTGGTGGTGGTGCCGCCTCTGATTGGTTCTTCGTTGGCGGTCCAGAACCTTCTACTTTTTTGAACTCAAACTCTAATATCTCAATCCCTAATTGTTCTTCCAAGAATGTTCTATCTGACGATCTCCGCCAAAAGATCATCAAACAGGTCATTTTTTTTTTCTGGGGGGGAGGGTTCTTCTCTTTTTGCTTGCTTTTTTACCATCGTGAATTGTGATCATCAACTGTTTGATATATTTCCTTTTAGAAATTAATGGCTATGGGATAATGCCTCCTTGTGTTTTCTATAATCATGGGGTGAAAATAGTGTGATATGAATTATGATCTGATTGTGTGTATGAAACAGGTGGAATACCAGTTCAGTGACATGAGTCTGATCGCGAACGAATCGTTGTCGAAGCAAATAAGTAAAGATCCCGAAGGTTATGGTATGGAAATTCATGAATCCACCATTTGTTCTGATTATAATTTTCAATATCAAGACATTTTTTCATGTATGGCCAATGAGACCTCATCAGAGTTCAAGTCTCACCTTGTGTAAACCATGTGCGGATTTTCTAATTATTGTCGGTCGAATCGAATTAGCTGTTGAGTTAATTATATTGTTCAGTGCTTAAATAGTTTTTCACTGATGAATCTTACCCTTGTTTTAGTGCCTGTATCTTTTATTGCTTCAACAAAGAAAATCAAATCCCTCATCACCAATCACCTGTTGCTGGCCCAAGCACTTCGTTCCTCTTTAAAGCTTGTGAGTTCTTTGGCTCCGTAGTTCTTGTTCGATTACAATAAGTAAAACTAATTTACAGTATTATCTTCGTTTCGGTTTCTTTAAAGTGATAATCTTTGTTCTTTTGATGTGCTCTACTAACGTGCTTTGAAAGGTTGTGAGTGATGATGGCAAGAAGGTTCGTCGTAGGCAGCCGTTCACCGAAAAAGAACGAGAACAAGTGCAGGTAGGATAAGGGGATTTTCTTTAAAATCTTGCTATTTTTTTGTATGGGGCAAGCTGCAATCTACATTTTCCTTTGTTTTGCAGTCTCATACCGTTGTTGTAGAGAATTTGCCTGAAGATCACTCTCATCAGAACCTTGACAAAATCTTTAATGTTGTTGGGAGGTTTGGTTTTCATCACATTCCATTAAAGTTTCTGGTTTGTTGTATATCTAGAATGATTCTTTTGCAGTTCATACAATTAGTGTTTTGATACAGTGTGAAGAACATCCGAATATGTCATCCCCAGGAATCCAATTCTTCCCGTTCTAAGAACGACTATTTTATGTCTAACAAGGTATGGAGGTCGGAATCAAACATGTTTTCTAAGTTAAGCCTAGAGATTATTACACAATTAGCCTCATGATTCATTTTTTTTCTGTTGCTGTTCATTAAGCTACATGCCCTTGTGGAATACGAGTCGACAAAGATTGCTGAAAAGGCGGTATGTTAACATAGTTTTGCTTCTAGAGCTTCTTTTAGTTCTTCGAAATCATCTTTTGCAATGTCATTCAAAGCTTAAGCATTTGGTTCAGGTTGAGAAGCTAAACGATGAAAGGAATTGGAGAAAGGGTCTCCGAGTAAGGCTGCTGCTTAGACTCTCGGTATGTTGTCTTCCACAATTCACATCTGATCTGTTTGGTACAAAAATGCAGCCTAAATCCGTTCTGAAAACCCGAAAATCAGAATTCGATGGCATATTAGACGATGAAGATTCACCTCATGCTGAACACTCCGAAGGTTCTTCTTCACCAAATGCTGAACCATTTGAGAATAATGTAAGCATCAATGTTGATTAACCGTGTTCACTATATGGCACGAGCTGACCAGAAAATTTCCTCATCTGTTAGGCTGAAGATAGTGCATTGGTATTGAAAAAGGGATGGTCTAAATCACGCGGGAAACTTCGGGGGAGCTCCCAAAACCACACCGGACGTGGCCTGCTTCCTGGATGTCCACAACCAAGCAATGCAGTCCAATGCGAAGCATCCATGAAACAGATGTTGAAGGGGCCGAGAATGCCGGATGGAACCAGGGGTTTCACCATGGGACGAGGCAAGCCGTTATGTTCACCATTGGAGTGATGATGAATTTGCACATTTTTTTCCTTCTGTCTGCCATCTTATATTAACCAACTACTACAAAATAGCTCTGCATTTTTCCTGAAAGCAGCATGAAATGATCAAGTAGCTATGCAAAGTATCTGTCCTATGTATAGTTGAGTACTGCTTCATAGCTATCTGATGGCCATTTCTTTCTGTCACACCATTTTTCTGGGGTTTTGTTGAGTATTTCTCTGGATTCATCAACTTTCTGCTTTGAATTTTGTAATGTATCCGAATAATCCAATCGAATCGTTACATGTGTTTCGTTTCTCTCCTTGTCAAGATCTGTGAACTGCCTCTATTCTAAACAAGAAACAGGCCTTGAGCAGAGAATTGAAACAGGGAAAGAGACTTATTAGACTATATCTGTATTCTAAACACTGAAACAGGCCTCTATTCTAAACAAGGTTAAAATGCTATTAGAGTTCAATATTTAAATTACATTTGTTAGGCATTTTTTAGGAGGGTAAACGAATGAACGAATAAGACTATATCTGTATTTATTTACTTATTTTTAAAAATGTTTATATTCGTTTAAATTTTTAATATTGTATTCATGTTTATTATTTAATTTTAAAAATATTTATATTCATTTGTTTAGTAATCATAAACATATCTGTTTAAGTGTTCATGAATGTATTTATTTAATTATTCACGAATATGTTCGTTTAAACATTTGTAAACGTATTTATAAATATATTCTTTTAAATGTTTACAAACTCATATTTTTTACATTAAAAATAAAATTTTTATTATTATATGGAGTATTATTATGAAAATTAATTTAATGCATACCTTGATTTTCACCCTGGGTATCATGATTGGGTAAGTGGGTATAAGTTGTACTTGGAAATCACCGACCGACACCACCAGCATCCCCACTTCGTACTGCACATTTCACAGTCTTAACAAACAAACAAAAATGGTGTTAACCTTGCCTTGGGAGTATATTATATATAAAATATACTATTTTTTATTTAAATATTTAAAATATTTGTTTATCAAAATAAATATTTAAAATATATTTTTAGTTAAAATATATATTTAAAATATTTTCTCTATTTTTTCGTTAGCCTTAACTGTGTGTACTAACTCGACTTGATGGATTATAAAAAGCGTGGGGCATGGGAGTGTACAATACAAATCAAAATCGTGGTGAACATGTCCAAGAAAAGGCGTTAAAAGGACAAAATCATGTAAAAGTCCCTTATCTTTCTATTATCTTCTTTTATTGCATTTTTTTTACATTTTTGTCCACACTATTTTCAGGGTTGGATCTGGATCTTAAGGACTAAAATGAATTTTAGACGAATTTAGAGGACTAAAATTGTCATTAAGCCTAAAACGAAAAAGCATGAAAATGAAAACAAAAGCATAGTTGAAGGATTATATCAACCATTAAGCCTAAAAATAAAACCAGAGAGGAGCAGACAAATGGTAACCCAAACTCCAAAGAGATAGCGAGCCCCCATTTTTGTATTTGAAAAAAAAGGAAAGAAAGTTAAACCGAAAGAAGCGGGATTAGGGTTTTACAGAGAAGAAGTCTCTAGAGAGAAAGAAAGAGTTAGGTGAATTTCTGTACATCTTTATATATAAAAAGACATTAAAGACTGTATCAACAACAAAGAAAACAGTGAAGGAAACTAGAGGAAAAAAGGCTGAAAAGAGATATATAGTAGGACTACGATGAAGAGGCAACGATGTTATTTGGATATAAGCATAGGCGACGAGCTTGAAGGAAGAATAATAGTTGAACTATTCAATGATGTAGTGCCCAAAACTGCAGAGAATTTCAGGGCTCTCTGCACTGGGGAAAATGGCATTGGTCCTAACACTGGTGTGCCTCTTCATTACAAGGTCCATCTCTTTATATTTATATTTATGTTTTTCTTAATTTGGGGTGTTTGCTTATCTGGGTTGTTGGTTTTGGTTATCAATAGAGATATATATTGGATGACTTTGAATATATGTATGCATGTTTAGTATTAGTGTCAACTTTGATATTGTTCTTTGATTTGTTAATTGGTCATTTGAATTGTAATGTTTGAAATAGTTGGTTTTTTGGATACTTTTGAATCTTTTTTTTCCGGAAAAGATCTTCCTTTGGATGGGAGCTTCAGTTTTGTTCTGTTTGTATGATACAGGGAGTTTGTTTCCATCGAGTTATCAAAGGATTTATGGTACAAGGTGGGGATATATCCTCCGGTGATGGTACAGGAGGAGAGTCAATTTATGGTTTGAAATTCGAGGATGAAAATTTCGAATTGAAACATGAAAGGAAAGGGATGTTATCTATGGCAAACTCTGGTCCTAACACAAACGGCTCTCAGTTCTTCATCACTACAACTCGGACTTCTCATTTAGATGGTAAACATGTTGTATTTGGCAAGGTGGTCAAAGGAATGGGAGTGGTTCGTTCAATTGAGCATGTAGCAACAGGTGAAGCTGATTGCCCCACTGTCCCTGTTACAATTACTGATTGTGGCGAAATCCTGGAGGGGGCAGATGATGGGATATCCAATTTTTTCAATGACGGTGATTCCTATGCTGATTGGCCAGCTGACCTTGATGAGAGTCCTAATGAGCTCTCTTGGTGGAGCACTGCTGTAGATTCTATCAAGGCTCTCGGAAATGAACATTACAAGGTAATTGGTTTATACATGTTCATTAGTTATGTAACGGGTTTATTGCTGGTTTGCCACTTGGGATTGTGCTGTGCTAATGAATGTGCTGAACAGAAACAAGACTATAAAATGGCTCTCAGAAAGTACAGGAAGGCTCTACGCTATTTAGATATCTGCTGGGAGAAAGAAGGGATCGATGAAGGTGACAACATCTCTTTGCTCTCAAGGGTATCATCTTTCTCTTGTAAATAAAGTTGTAAGTTTCTCGATTCACCATGGTTGTTTTGCATACACTGTTTTGTGGATTGACAGAGAAGAGTTCAAGCTTGAGAAAGACGAAATCCCAGATATTCACTAATAGCTCTGTAAGCTTCATTCATCACTCTTTGACTGCCTATCAATTTTTTAGCACTATAAAGTTTGAACAATTTTGCAACCTTGGCTGCACTATTATTGTTTTGATATCCTAGACCTGATTAAACATTGAATATTATTGGTTTACATGTCTTCTCCGTCGACTTGATGGTTACATGGATTTAGGCGTGTAAACTAAAGCTAGGGGATTTGGAAGGTGCACTACTGGATGCAGAATTTGCAATGCGTGATGGAGAAAACAATGTGAAAGCGCTGTTCCGGCAAGGTCAGGTTAGTATCTTTCAGTGTGACAAGTTTTATCTCTTGGATGCTGCCAGTTCAAGCACATTCTTGTCCTAATGATTGTGATCATTATCTTCCAGGCTCACATGGCACTTAACGATGTTGATGCTGCTGCTGAAAGCTTCAAGAAAGCTTTGCAATTGGAGCCAAATGACGGTTAGTAACAAACTTGGCTATGATTAACTTAATAAGATTAGTCTCCTTGACATCGAGGCAGTGTATATTGTGAACATGTGAAGTTGTCGATACTTTTTGATAACATTTGATTCATTCCCTTCAGGTGGGATAAAGAAAGAGCTTGCTGCTGCTACTAAAAAGGTCAGTACACAAAATTGAATTCTTAGTTCCTTTAGGCACCAAACATATGTAAACAAATGTATTCACGCAACAAAATTTGGTGAGCACAGATCAATGATCGACGCAATGAGGAGAGAAGGCGATACCGTAAGATGTTCCAACCAAACCCAAGTGGTACGTCAAGTGTGCTGTGTTTGTCGTTGCTTGCATTCTTTTCTTCCAATTGCTGCTTGACATATCAATGTACTTACGAACGGGAATTTTCAAACGCAGGTGCAGATGAGCAATAATGTTCGAGAGCTTCCATAATCTTTTGCAGTTCGGGTTCAGGCTTTCTTCATTAGATTCTCTTACGTTTCGGAGAAAATACTAGGGTGCCGTTCGGTTCTCCCGGTGTCTGCTTTCTCGGTGCAACTGTATGATAAAACTAATTAGAAGAGAATAAATAATGTGTCGGCTCATTTAGGAGACAATGAAGGGCTTGAAAAAAGAACTTGTCATGTTGGTTTTTGATCATGTTTCCATGGAAGGAGAGTAAGCATTTCCGATCAAAATTCAGGTGTGCAAATAAGCTTGAACCAATTGTTAGACCAAAGCTTTGATTGAAATTGTTAGTCCAATATGATCCTTTTTGTCTTCCTTAAAACATTCGAAACGACATCTTGTAGGAAGCAACAACAATGTCAGTCAAGTTGGACGTTATCAATCTCGGGTCAAATTGAATACTTTTTACCTTAAACTCAAATATAATTTAAACCCAATCTTTAAAAAGATCAATTCTATTAATTCAGATCAAAATCCAACCAAATTGAGACTAAAGGGTGAAGAATATTTATTTATTAATAAAAAAGGGAAGAAGGCTAAAGGATTCGGGTATAGGCCCAATGGATTTGAGACTAACCAAGTCTTAAGGGGTGAATCATTCTTCCATCTGCAGATATACTAAACAAACTACTCAGAAAAGTTTGAAACCAAAATCTAGAAGAAGAAACGGTATCGAAACATAAGAGAAAGGCCTGAAAATTGAAATCGAAGGGGGAAAAAAGGAGAGAAAATGAGTGTGTTTGGAGGAGATAGCTGGGGAAGAGAAGCACAATATCGAAAACGAAGAATCGATGAATTTGTTTTGGAGGGGATTGACGTCGATGGCTCGTCTTACAAGAAGCTTTCTTCCGGCAAATACGCTTGTCTTGTCTGCCGCCACAACCCCATCTTTGATACGCCTCTCATGCTCTCTGTAAGCTTCACTTTGTCCACTCTAAATTCCATTGTCATACTAAAAAAACCCAGAAATTTAAAAAACCCATGTTTATATTCCTGTTAATTGAACTTTAGGGGTGGGGGAAGAGAAAACAATCGATGGAATTTTTAGTTTTATTGGGGTAGATTGACTATTTGAACTTATTAGAAGGCATTTTTTTGCTTACTTTCATAGTTAGAACTAATGGTTATAGTTAAACTCCAAAGTTTATTTGGATTAAGGTGAATGTCGAATACGGAAATGTTCCGAATTATGTTATTTCTTCTGGGTTATATAGCTTGGGTGTATTGCACCATTATAAGCTTACGAATCGAAGGAGGAGATGTTTTAGTCAGGACATGCATCTTGAACTTGAAGTGCCAACAGTTGCGGAATTCGAACTTTAGTTGAGACTTGAGAGTTTGTGATTAGTATGTTTATTGCTTGTTTACCATCTGCTTATTAGATGGTTATCTTGTTGTCTTGATTGTTGAAGCGATTTTGCAGATGCATTGCAAAGGATCGCGTCATTCTGCTGCAAAGTCCAAGGCGAAGGAAAAGGAACTCTCGAGACAAGATGAAATAAACAAGAGACTAGCTTTGCAAGGCTCTCCTGCTACTTCCTCTGTTAACTCTTCTAGTACCACCAAGCAAAATGCTCAATTAGCTACCAAACCATTGATCCAAATGGCTCAGAAGGCTGCTTCTGAGATACTTGGTAATAAAAGACTCAAGCACGATTCGAGAAATGAAAACATTGACATGGTACTGAGGCAGAACGATATTAAAAACATGACCCCGGATTTCTTTCGGAATCACTCTTATCCAGAGAATGAAACGTCTGACAAGTTATTACAGCAGCATCTGGATTTCCGGGAATGTAGAGAGAGAGAACTTAAGTTCATATCCGCTGGTTGGAAACGTGACTGCCACGGTAAATGGTACAAAGATGAAAATGTGAGCATCTTTTCCTCTAATTATGAAGTGTAAGCATGATGCTGATTGCTTCAACATCTTGTAATCCATTATTTCAGCATAATTACCATCTTTTTCAACTTGCTTGCAGGTTGAATTTGACTCGGATGAGGAAGATCCGAACACCTCATTTTGATTGAAGATTCACCAGGAACCATTGAAAAACTGTTGTTTAGAGATAAGAAATCTCATTGATATCAGCATCAGTCCAATACTCATCGACTTGGGATGAAAATCGAGTGCTTGTTTTTTCACAATATTCTCAATAAACACACTGTATTTTTCACAATGCACTTGTGTGATGGATCTACTCTCAAGTTCCAAGGTATGGTACATTGTATTTCACTTTTGATTTTGGCCAACTGTATTGGATTCAAATGAATGGAAAAAATAGCTGAATTTAAAATTTTTCTGATGTATATTTTTCGTTCTTGGAACCATGAAAACACACTTTGGGATCTTCATTTGGACACAGGCATGATTAAATTTCCTCAAATCACTCATCTCCTAGTCTACATGAATTGATCCAATTAGTTGAATACTCATTAGTAAATTGATAAGAACTAAGATTCGAGTTTCGCCAACATTTCGATTTGATTTTTGGCATTTTTGCCAATGTGATATATATCATCTATATACACACACATACATACCCATATCCCATGAAATTGATTTGAGATTCCTGTGAAGTCATCCTCAGTCTAAAGTTCTCATGTCCATATTCTAAATGGCTGTTGCAGAATGTTTTAGGACCATTTGGATGTTTGTTTGTACATTTGTATGTCATTGGCTAGGTACCTGTTCTTAGTGATTAGCTTTTACCCATCTGGTCTCTGTAATGGCTGTTTCAGATCTGATATTGCAACTTTGTGAGCATCAAAAAATGGTCCCAAGGACCATGGCTCAATGAGCTGTCTGGTTTCAGCTTTCCAACAGCTCTTTCATTGTCCCCAATGAGAGTAGGAATTCCCATGAAAAATCATTGTATCAACCCCCACCATCCAAAGTTTGGTGATGGATTGAGTAGAGATACGTTCTTCGAGGTACATGAAATTAATTTGAATGTTTTCGTATTCCTGCAAGACGAAAGTCGACAAAGAGTCGTCTTTGTCTTGCAGAACTCGAAGAATCCGAATTCATTTCTTCTTTCTTGAAGAATGTTTCTCGATTTGATCTATCAACCCCAAACCTGTTTTTTAACCCTCCCATCATATGATGTTCTTGTAATTCTACTTGACTCGATAAAATTAATCTACGTTTAGCCGTAATCGGATAAACAAAGAACACCAGATCCCAGAGGTATACACCCATAAAATTAGGGAAGTGATGCTTGATTATGCAGGAGATGTATACCCATCATAGATTCCCAAATTTGACAGACATACACTAATGGCCGTCATCATCGAGTATAGAATTATAATTTGATCAGACAAGAACATGATACGATAAGGGTAAAAGATGAACATTCGATCAAGTTAAATCGAATAAAAAATTTAATAATTTTTTAAATTTAATTGAATTAACGGATCTTATTTGTAGTTATAATATTGTTTGTATTAGATTAAATGAATTCGACCGTGTTGAAGATATTATCTATTTAGTAATCTAGTTATATAATTAATTAATATTTAATTTGGCAATGTTGATGCCTTCATATTAAAAATTATACATTTTATATATATATTAGCTAAATTAACCCAAATTGAGTATATTTATCACGCCGGACAAACACTATATGGGTTAGATACGCCTTGGTCCCCTTAAGTGATAAAAATTCGTACTTTAGCCCTTTAGATTTTATAGAATTTAAATTGAACATAAGGGTAATATTACATTTTGACTCCTCGAAGTAAAAAAAATCACGAGTTGATCATTTTATTAAAAAAAACATTATCAATTCGTACAATGATAAAAATACATTTGACCCTTCAAAATTTCCATTCAA
The DNA here is from genome assembly GCA_035048815.1 of Abelmoschus esculentus. Lineage (NCBI taxonomy): Eukaryota > Viridiplantae > Streptophyta > Magnoliopsida > Malvales > Malvaceae > Abelmoschus > Abelmoschus esculentus. The sequence goes on along the minus strand of JAUCBN010000031.1, from coordinate 546,219 downwards.
CTTCATATCGCAAATATATTTTCTTGACCGATTTATCACATGTTTAATCCAAAACTAAACATGTCGAATCTAACAAATAATTCGACCTCTAAACCGATTTAGTTAAAAGACTATAATCAAAACAAATGTTACAAACCCTTGGAATCAAAGTAAACAAATGTTAGAAACCTCAAAGGAGTAAATGAAAGATGGATATAATCCATATTTTGTCTCACATGAGAGTTGTATTAGTGATGTGTGTTAATTAAGTTAATGGGATTGTTAAGTATGTTTATTTAACAAATATGGCCAAAATCTTGTAAGAGATATCAATTTCAATAATTTGGCATATGATTTGTTGCTTTTTAACTTGAAAAAAATATATGAGATTATGGCACTTTTAAAATATTAAGTCAATGGTGTAAACCTAATCCCTAAAAAAGTAAAGAAAGATTATTTAATAATAAACCCTAAAACTCTAAATAGAATTAATATTATTAAAAATAAATAAGATTTTATATAACGGCAAAACTCAATGTTATTTATTAAAATTTATCTGAAAATTTATATATTTATTATACAGTTGATTGATGAATGATTGAAGTTGACGATCGGATAGGGGTTAATATTTTTAGGGTTTAAGATTTATGGTTTAAATTTTAAGGTTTAAATTTTAAAGTTTTAGAAGTTAGGTTTAAAGTTTAGAATTTTAAAAACTTTAAGGTTGGGATTGAAAAATAAACCTTAAAGAATTAATTTGGCTATTATATATTTAAATATAGAATAATAAAAAATAAATCTGAATATAATTTAATTATTAATCTATTTATTGGGCATCTAGTCTATATTTATTAGTATTACGATTTAAATATATAGTGAGTATATTTGATTGGTTGATCGAAGTTGTTCATTTCTCTTAAGTCATTAATTTTAAATCTATTAAAAACGTCTCTTTCTTAAAATTTATTGATCACTAAAAAAATTATTAAAAAAATTAAATATATTTTATCAATAATTAATTGATCACCAAATTTTTAAACAATATCATAAATTTAATTTTTAATATTATAACTGTAAACAATTTAAATTAAAAGAATTATCTTCATAACATACTTTTAATTAATAAATTAAATATCAATAATTAAATAAAAATTAAATACGCTTCAATAATTAACACTACGTTGGTTGGTTGGTTGGTTGGAATAATGAGCTTATAATTCTCGATCTAAATTTATTTTAGTTCTAAGTCCGGTCATGTCTTAATTCAGTTCAGTCCATTAATTAAGGAGGACATTATTTAATGTATTAATCGTAATTATGATTTCAATAATCATGTGTTTGACACGTGGGTAGCAAGCTTGGACAGCCCCTACTTGAATCACTTTGGCTTTCATCTTCTTTTCTTACAACATTAAAAACAAACAGCAAACTCTCAGTTTTTTTCCCTCTGTATTTATAAATTATATATTATATTTGATTTCTTGTCTCTCTCCCTTTGTTTGTTTCTCGTAAAACAAGCTCAGAACTTCAAAGATCTCTGCAAAATGCAATTAACCTCATCAGTTTTTGGTTGATTTTTTGTTTTCTTTTGGTTTTTCCTCGACAATGGGAGGCTGTACTTCGAAGCCTACAAAGCTAAATCCAAACAGCTCAAGAGATGGCCACCGGAATGATAATCCGGCGCCACCTGAGCCACCCAAATCTCCGCCTCCGCCTCTACCTCCGACCACCCCTTTCATCCCCATGTACACTCCAAGTCCGGCACACCCGAACAAACCCAAGACTCCTATGACGCCGCTCAGGTTTCTTCGGAGATCATTTCCTCCTCCTTCTCCGGCTAAGCATATTCGTGCGGTGCTGAGGCAGCGGAAGAGTAACAACAGGAAAGCGGAGAACGAGGCGGGGATTGCGGAGGCGGGGGAAGACGAGGGGGTTGAGCTGGATAAAAGATTTGGGTTTTCAAAGGAATTGAGGAGTAGGTTGGAGGTAGGAGAAGAAGTTGGCAGAGGGCATTTTGGGTATACTTGTTCTGCTAAGTTCAAGAAAGGTGAATTCAAAGGTCAGCAGGTTGCTGTTAAAGTTATCCCAAAGTCCAAGGTAATACCTCCCCCCCCCCCCCCCCCCTTTTAATTACTTAATTAATGATAATTTTGAATTAAATCCATGTATTTGTAAATGTTGATACATATATGCTTTCCAAAATTAGTTCTTAAATCCTTGTTCAATTCCCTATTTAAGTGTTGAAATTTCAAGCTAAGTGTTTTAGCAAAATAAGAAATCTTGGGGGTGATTTAGAGCAATGCAGGGTTAATTTCATTTCTTACAATTACCATTTCATGATTGTAAAACAGCAAAAATTGGCCAACTTGTTGTTTATTGATTATTATTATTTTTTTTTTCTGGGGTCAACTACTTTGATCCACCTGGCCAACTTGGATAATTTGATCTACTAAGCTTACCACATCTTACTTGGATATATTAATTCTGAAATCATAGCTGGCCTAAAAAGTGCATCTTTGCATCATTTAGTTTTGTATGGCTGGATCTTGATGGTGGTGGATGTGAATACTGTATGACAAGGAACTGGTGAAATTCTCCGGTGATCGTATTGACTTATCACTTTCACCACACCTCGGAATTGACAGCTGCTAATGGAGCACAATTGTTCATTGGTTATGAATCAGACTGGATTATTGAGAAAATCATTGCCTTAAGTGTAACTTTCATGCACAGTCAGTCAACTAAGACTTACGTCTCAGCCGGAAAAAAAACAAATGGTTGTATTGTAGTTGATCACAAACCATTATTTGGGTTTGGTACATGTAGTTCATTGAACCATTCATTCATATGATTTGATTCATACCTAACATATGGTTGTTCATGAATAGAGTTGCTTTCAATTTAGAAATAGCTGACAAAATCTTTCCTGCTGGTCAAGATCTTACGAATTATGAGGTGGGAATTTGATTAAATTTAATCGGTTCTTACAAGACAGCTTATGGTGTTATAACAACTGATGTATTGCTCTCTATCCTACTTTTCTCCTCTCATTTCTTAATGTTTGATTGCGAAGGCCTGTTGTAAGATGGAGAATCGGATATCAAAGGAATGAATAGAAACATGTTTCCTTTTTTATAACAAGCAATAGAATAGAACTGATGAAAAAACTCTTCGGATAAGACTTTTTATTTTTGCTCCCATGTGACTGGCTTTAGCAGAAGAAGAATGTTAGTTAACTGTCTTTTTGCTGCTCGGGGTATCCGCTTATTCTGGGAAATAAAGAACATGTGTTATGAAAATATAAGGATAACCTAAGTGGTTTCTATTTGTCGTTTTTTCCTTCTTCACTCGGATTACAAAGGTATTGTGAAGAGAACACTTATGTCTAATTATCTTATATGCGGTTTGTTCTTTGGTGGGAAAGTTCGACCAAGTGAGATTATGATCTTGTTGTGTATTTTTCGATTTCTCTTGTTTTTTCCTGTGTTTTTCTCATGACAGTTAATAGTGTTTTATGTTGTCAGATGACAACAGCTATCGCAGTCGAGGATGTGAGAAGGGAGGTGAAGATATTGAGATCCTTGACAGGACATAGCAATCTAGTGAAATTCTATGATGCGTTCGAAGATCATGATAATGTCTATATAGTAATGGAGTAAGCTTGAAACATGCATTACTATTCATTTTATCTTGTTTTAATTTTTCATCGCAATTAATCGGAAAAGATCTTGAGTAACTTTTTTTAAATTACAGGTTGTGTGAAGGAGGTGAGCTTTTGGATAGAATACTTGCAAGGTGATTATTCTACTACTATAGATTCTCGGGAATTGTTTATTGTTCTTCTCGCATCTACCTCAATAGTAGCCTCTAACCGGAAGGTTTGTTATGCTTGTAGGGGTGGAAAATATACGGAAGATGATGCAAAGGCTGCAATGGTGCAGATACTAAATGTTGTTGCCTTTTGTCATCTTCAAGGCGTGGTGCATCGAGATCTTAAACCAGAGGTGGAGCAAAGTCTCGTTTCTGATAGTATTTAAATGCATAAATGCATGATAATTTTCTATAAACACAAAGCATAGCAAAGATGTGATGGGAGTTTTATCTGATGATTTCATACACTGAAAATTGACCTGATGATAATTTGCACTTTTCTGGACCAGAACTTTCTGTATATTACAAAGGAGGAAAACTCTTTGCTGAAAGCCATAGACTTTGGCTTGTCGGATTTTGTAAAACCAGGTTTGCACTCTGCTTGTTTAGCTTCCGTCTCCTCAACTCAGAATTATTTTTTTCTAATGCTTATTGTGTTTCCAGATGAAAGACTTAATGACATTGTGGGAAGTGCATACTATGTGGCCCCCGAAGTTCTACATAGGTCCTATGGTACAGAAGCTGATGTTTGGAGTCTAGGCGTGATAGCTTATATTCTTTTATGTGGGAGTCGACCATTTTGGGCTAGGACTGAGTCTGGAATTTTTCGAGGAGTCCTGAAAGCTGATCCAAATTTTAACGAACCACCTTGGCCTTCCTTGTCTTTAGAAGCCAAGGATTTTGTGAAGCGCCTCTTGATTAAGGATCCTAGGAAACGGATGACCGCAGCTCAGGCTTTGTGTATGTACTTCGCTTTTACTCGTAGTATCAGGTTGCTAACATCATTGCGTTAGAGTAACTGACCGTGATCTTTTGTTTACAGGTCATCCTTGGATCCAGAATCATACTAATGTCAAAGTTCCACTTGATATTTTAATATTTAGGCTTATGAAGGCATACATGCGATCGTCACCTTTGCGGAAGGCTGCTTTAAAAGTATGTACACGAGTGGGAGAAAAGATTATCTTCTTTTACATTATCCATGCCAGAACCCGGTCTCGTAACCACTATGCTATGTTCTTTACTAAAATGGTTCGTTCCTGCAGGCTTTGTCGAAGACATTGACTCCCGATGAACTCTTTTACCTGAGAGAGCAATTCACATTATTAGAGCCGAAACATGGTGGCATAACCTTGGAGAATATTAAGACGGTTAGTGTCCCTATCCAGCCCTTTCCCTCCCTTTCGGCTCCCAAAAGAAGTGATTGAGATGACGTTCGATTATACACTTGTTTTTATCATTTGATTTCTTGCAAACAGGCCCTAATGAAAAATGCAACAGATGCAATGAAGGAGTCTCACATTCCGGATTTTCTTTTATCGGTATGATCTCGATTGCTATTCTTTCCATTCCTCGAGTTATATGTTCATAGAGAAATAGCTTATGGAAGTTGCTTTTAAATTGCATTGCATGACAGCTAAATGCACTTCAATACAGAAGAATGGATTTCGAAGAATTTTGTGCAGCTGCATTAAGCGTCCATCAGCTCGAGGCATTTGATCACTGGGAACAACATGCCCGTTGCGCGTATGAGCTTTTCGAGGAGGAGGGAAACCGGGCTATTGTTATCGAGGAACTCGCTTCAGTAAGTTTCGAAACCCTTCTAAACGTTACATAACGGATTATGACCATAATGTCACACATGCAAATCTAAACTGACCACTACTGAGAAATTCAGGAACTCGGTCTTGGACCTTCTATTCCGGTGCACGCTGTTCTTAACGACTGGATAAGACATACCGACGGGAAGTTGAGTTTCCTCGGGTTTGTGAAATTGTTGCGCGGTCCATCCAGTCGAGCCGGTGCAAAGGCACAATAATCATACGATGTTTGCCGGAAGACAATTCAACGAGATACGTCTGTAAAAACGGATCGATCTTCCCCCGAGGCTTTACAAAGATGCTCCATGAATCCAAGTTAATTCTTTGAGTAGTTTGAACATGGTGGGGAAACTTTGAAAAGGCAATGGAGATGATATCATTGACAATGATGGCAAGGAATCACAATGTAGAGAAAATATATGGTTAAAGCTTTAGTTTTTGCTTCAATGGGGCTAATTGTATACGTCTTGTTTCACCTTTTTTAGTATTTAAATGTGTGTTTTATTTATTACTATTTCTTTTAGTTTTTATATTATATATTTTTTTCATTATTTAGTATTTACATTAATTTAAGTTATATTCATCAACAAAAACTTGAACATTTTAATTCAACTCGATAAGATTAAATTTTTATAAAATCATTTTATCTGATTTTTTTAAATAAAATTTTATTTAGTTCAATTATTTTAAATTTTTACTCAATTCAATCGAATATTTACCTAAACGATTTAGTTATTTTTGGATACCTTTGATAATTCTACGAATCGGACTTCAATTTGGAACTGAATTTTAATATATGAAGTGTGAAGGGACTAGAAAACATAATTTAGACCGGGAAATAACCCTGCAAGCAAAGAAACAAACTTTTAAAATCCAATGCCTTTTCTTCTTCGTTAAAAGATAAAAAAAAAAAACAAAAAAACTCTGATAAACCCTAGCTTTCGCAAACTGCCCGAAATGTCCTTCCAAAACCTCTGTATTCACCGTTCTCTATCTTCTCTTTCGTCTCCGACCGACGCCTTCCTCGCAGACAAAGCCTTAACATTCCTCAAACATCATCCTTACCTGTTAAATTCCATATCTTCCGATTTCACCCCTGCAGCAGCTTCGTTTTTACTCCTCAAGTCCCAAAACGACCAAACACTAACCCTAAGGTTCCTAAAATGGGCGCAACCCCAGCCGTTCTTCACTCCTCGCTGCAAATGTCTCGCCCTTCATATCCTCACCAAATTCAAGCTCTACAAATCGGCACAGTCACTAGCGGAGGATCTCGCCGTTCGCACGTCCGATCCGAGGGGCGATTTCGTCTTTCAATGCCTTAAGGAAACCTACCATACATGTGCTTCGAGCTCCGCTGTTTTCGACTTGGTGGTAAAATCTTATGCACATTTGAAATTCATCGATAAGGCTCTCAACATTGTTAATTTAGCTAAATCAAACGGTTTCATGCCTGGGGTTTTATCTTACAATGCTATATTGGATGCCGTGATTAGATGTAAAAAGCCCGTTAGATTTGCCGAGGAAGTTTTTGAGGAGATGATCAGAAATGGGATTTCACCAAATGTGTTTACTTATAACATCTTGATTAGGGGTTTTTGTTCGGCTGCTAATTTAGATATGGGTTTGGGGTTTTTCAGTGAAATGGAGAAAGAGGGTTGTTTACCCAATGTGGTCACGTATAATACATTGATTGATGCACACTGCAAGTCGAAGAAGATTGATGATGCATTTAAGTTGTTTAGGGAAATGGCATTGAAGGGTTTGAAGCCGAATTTGATTACTTATAATGTAATCATCAACGGTTTATGTAGAGAAGGTAGGATGAAGGAGACAAATGAGGTGCTTCAGGAGATGAACCGGAAGGGTTTCGTTCCGGATGAGGTTACTTATAATACACTTGTTAACGGACATTGTAAAGACGGTAATTTTCACCAAGCACTTGTTTTGCATGCGGAGATGGTGAGGAATGGATTGACTCCAAACGTCATTACTTATACTTCATTGATTAATAGTATGTGCAAGGCTGGGAATATGAACAGAGCTATGGAGTTTTTCGATCAGATGCATGTTAGAGGACTTCATCCAAACGAGAGAACATATACTACTTTGATAAATGGGTTCTGTCAGTGTGGGCTTTTAAACGAAGCTTTTCGGGTATTAAATGAAATGGTTAGGAATGGATTTTCACCTTCACTGGTCACTTATAATGCTCTCATTAATGGGCATTGTATGCTTGGAAGGGTAGAAGAGGCTTTAAAAATGATGGAAGGTATGGTAGGAGAAGGGTTAGCTCCAGATATTGTAAGTTATAGCACAATTATTTCCGGATTTTGTAGATGCCGCGATTTGGAGAAGGCTTTCCAAATGAAGCAGAAGATGGTTGCGAAAGGAATTAAACCAGACGCAGTTACATATTCATCACTGATTCAGGGTCTGTGCGAGCAGAGTAGACTTGCTGAAGCATGTGATCTTTTCCAGGAGATGCTGAATGCAGATGTGACTCCTGATGAATTTACATATACTACCTTAATATATGCTTATTGCAGAGAGGGTGATATAAAGCAGGCTTTTCATTTGCATGATGAAATGGTTCAGAAGGGTTTCCTTCCTGATGTTGTTACCTATAGTGTGCTTATCAATGGTCTCAATAAGCAAGCTAGGACAAAGGAAGCAAAAAGGCTTTTGCTCAAATTGTTTTACGATGAGTCTGTCCCAAGTGATGTCACGTATAATACACTAATAGAGAACTGTGGAAATATTGAATATAGAAGTGCGGTAGCTCTTATAAAGGGATTTTGTATGAAGGGATTGATGAATGAAGCTGATCGAGTTTTTGAGTCAATGCTTCAGAGAAACCATAACCCTGATGAAGCTGCATATAATGTTATCATACACGGTCATTGTAGAGGTGGAAATATTCAGAAAGCATATGATCTGTACAAGGAAATGGTGAATTCAGGTTTTATTCCTCATACTGTGACTGTAATTGCGTTGGTTAAAGCACTATTCATGGTTGGTAAGAGTGATGCTGAACTTGCTAAAGTACTTGTCGAGATAAACCATAAAGAAGGGAACATGGATGCAGCTTTCAATGTGCTTACGGAAATGGCCAAGGACGGCCTCCTTCCAAAAAGTGGCTGAACGTATATATGTTTGGGAATAAAAGTTTCTATGAACCATACAAACTGTGAGCCCTTTAGAAAAGGTAAAGGGCATGCATTGTTATTTGTTATTTACATAGAGGACATTACGAAGATGGCTGAATTGAGTAATTTTCCTGGGTTTCACAATCTTAAAATTGAACCGAGGTCGTCTTATCTGCTACTGTCATCAGGATAATGCCTGGTAATCCTTTTGTGGGACTACAAGTCTTCATCTCTGCTACATGAAGCAACTCGAGAGGTATTTGAGTTGAAAGCAAGCATGTAGGGCAAAAACTTGTGGTAATTTTATTGCATTTTGTTTGAACTACGTTCTGCTTAGCTTGCCATCGGTAACACAACGTATATAGGTACACCAGTTACTTGGAGAAGATTGATTCTGTAGTTATCTAGATGATTAGTTATTATCGAATTGGTAAAGAAGGGCACTATGAATATGCTCACATCCATGATCCTCGGACCGTGGCAACACACCTGTTGTATGGACTCCAAAATCATAAACTGACGATGCACAAGTTTCTTTTAGGGTATACAACTTGCACACTTCCTGAGGAATCCAGTTTCTAAATCTTTGAGTAAAGTCGAAGGTGCTGAGGGAATCCAACAGCGCTGAACGTTAAAATTTGCCAAGCATTTGCATGTTCATTTTACGAAAAATAATAAGCGTGTATACAAAGGGGTCCTTTATGATTCAGGCAATAAAGATTTGTAATACGCATCAGCTTGGATTATATGTTTGGATTTTCCTACATTTTTCCCCATTTGCCATTGAATATCTGATAGTCCAACACAATTCTCAAGTAATTCATTCAGGCTACTTCTTACAGCAACATTTACACGAACTTCCTTCTAACATGTTTCGGATTTCATCTCGCTTTAAGTTGGCCAAGGAAGATCCATTGCCTTACCATGTAATCCAAGTCAATTCGTCATGACTATTTATACTAGGGCTACGGGAAAGTATAACTAGGGGAATGGCATTTAGATGCTAGTAGAGACTAAACTTTCAAGGAAAATCTGAGAAGAAACATAAGAGTCAGATGGCAGCGTGAAACCATGATGCTGTTGGTTTTAAAGACGAGAGAAAAAAAGGTTAAGAATTTCCTTCTATGGAGTCTAAGAAACATATAATATGCACCTACCGCACCATGCAGACAACAAAGGGTCAAATCCAAGGCTTGCAATTTTCCTATTTGGAACAAACAACCATGATATATATGATTCAATATCAATCAAAAAAGACGAAAGCAACCATTGAAATAGCATGTTAGAATAAGCAACCACACCCAACAATAACACTGATAATTTCTGTCAATTTAAGGCTGATGTCCTAAGAAAGCCATTGAAACTAAAAAAAAAGTCTAATTTAATTTCTTCAACACATTTCCCTTACCAGTGAAACCACTTGCATGCTGCTACCAGCAATCAGAAACATCTCATAAAGATATATGCCAAAACTAAGTACTCATCCTATACAGCAAGAGAGAAGCACACAGCACAGGCAGAGAAGAAATGTATAAGAGAATAAAAGCTAACTCAGAACGTCCGAGGCAGCTCTCACAATTATGAGTATACACAGGATTCTTTCTCTCGAATGCTATAGGGTCAATTAACACGGTATATCACATTTATGAATATACAATGCATCAAAGAAAATAGCAATTTATAAGATAACACAAGGTTACTTCATGGAATCTACTTCATGGAACATCTGTTAATAATAAGCATAAAATTGCACATGTTACTTCATGGAATCAACTTATGTTGCTTACTAAAACTGTGAAATCGGTCATGTTATCTCATCCATGTTAGAACTACTCAAATACATATTCGTACAGATAACACAAGGTTAAAAATCAAACTCTTATAAAAAAAGTTCATCACTTATCGGGTGGAAAGCCTTTGGTGCAAATCATCAGCCAATGCCTGTCTCAAACTTTCCCCAAAGTAATAGAACTGCTTCTCACTCTCGAGCACCCTTGCCGGAGCCCCAATTTCATCAGGATCCTTCTGAATCTCAGGCTCAGGCTCTCTAGCAATTTGGCACAAATTATGCAAAACACAACAAGCTACAATCGTCTGCGGTGCATGATTAAGTCCCACATTCAAATCTTGAAGAATCTTCCACCTCGTTTTAAGTAACCCAATCGCTTCCACTACCACAGACCTCCCTTTCATCAGCATCCCATCAAACAAATTTTGAGCCGGCATCCCAGCCCCATCTGGTGAAAAGGGTGTCATCAAAAACGACAACAAAGGATAACACCAATCTCCAATGATATAAGGTCTAACATGATGACCCCTGACATTGATCACCTTATCCCAAACAATATCACCTGAAATAAGCCTATTATACACCACACTATCCCTAAAATGAGTAGCATCATCAGCCCCACCAGGAGCTTTAACACAAACATCCCAGAAAATTTTTCTATGGTCAGCAACAACCTGAAGCAAAACCGAATCATACCCGTATTTGCATTTATAAGAACTCACCGAATTCCGATCCAGCTTCAAGCCACGAACCTTTATCGGGCTCCCATCGATAGCACCACAAATGTTGGGCAGTGAAGTAAGTTCCTCAAACCCCTGGGTAGTCTCGATCAACCTTCTACGCGAAACCGGGATCTTAATGAACTCCGGGTAGAGCTTAGTAGCCAAGAGACGAGTCACCATGTTGGTGATTTTCGAAATGATGTAAGGGTCAAGAGAAGACCGTGAAGCAATGGTTCTTGCCGAGTATCCATGACAGAGACGAGAAAGCACCATGGCTACAGCATAATCAGAGGGAAGGGACAGATTCGACGCGGTTATAAAAGGTTTGAGTTTCTCAACCACGGTGGTGAAAACCGGGTATGAGAGCCCGTACAACGACCGCCATTCAGCGTCACGGATCGGAGCGTCCATCGACCATATATGGTCGGTGGAGAGAGCGCGAAAAGCGGCGACGGAGAAGTGAGAGGAAGAGGAAGGAGGAGGAGAAGGCCAAGAATTGGGTTCCCTTTTCTTTGATGACTTCTTCGAAGAAGAGGTAGCGAGGAAAGAAAGGAGGGAAGCGAGGGTAAAGAAGAGGAGAGGAGCAGGGGAGGAAGATGCAAGAAGGGAGGAAGGCGAAGAAGGGGAAGGGGAAGAAGTGGGAGGAGAGGAAGAAGAAGGGGAAATAAGCGAAGTGGTGGGATCAAGAGAGTTGTGAAGGTGGAGGAGATTCGATAACATCAACAAGAAAGTTTCATCCATTGATGAACAAATATCAGATTTTAATTGAGGGATTAGGGTTTTTGTTGTGCGTTTGGATTTGGGGGAAAAGGAAAGATTCAGAGATTTGGGAATCTGGGTTTGTTTTGTTTTCAGTTGAATGTGGAGAAAAGCATCAACTTTCTGGCAATGAATTCAAAGTGCCATTGTTATCTCATTTGCTTCTCGAGTCCTTTGTAAAGAAAGAAAGGGGAATTTTTTGTTTCAGATTTCGGTTGAAGCAATTAGCCAATTACAGGGGAAGGGAAAATAGATAGTTTCTACTTAAAACTATGGAAGAAAAAAGGGGTTTATAAATAGTCACTAAATTATTTTTAAAAATATAAAATTATTATAATATTTTCAATAATTATATAATACTAATATTAAATTTTAATTTTTATATAAAATCATCATTGAGTTATTATTTATTAAAAAATAAATATATTGTATAAATATTTATAATAGTCAAGTTAATAACAACTAATGATTTAGTAATTATTTTATAGTAAATTTAAAATTTAATTTTTATTATATAACTTTTAAAAATTTTAGAATTATTTTATATTTTTAAATATAACTTAGTGATTATTTATATTTTTTACGTAAAAAAATTCTATTTGGTATTTTTTTAAAAATATATTTTTAAAATTAAAAAAATACACATATTTAATATAAAATATAATTTTAATTTATAAAATCTATATATTTATTTTATTTTATTAAATTTAATTATTTATATTTAAAAATTCACTAATAAAGTGAATGTATTTATTAGAATACGGTGTTAAAATTATAATAAATTTATTTTATTAGTTTGTCAATTATTTAATAATAAAATAATTAATTTTATCTAATTATTTTATTTATCGATTACCGAACTGATGAAAAAGTAAATAACACAAAATATAACAAATAATTAAAGTATAAATCAAAAGGGTATGATATTAAAAAATTTAAATAAAAAATAATTTTATTATAATAAAATTGATAGAATATAAAATTTAAAGATTAAAACTACAAACATTATTTTAATTTTAATCGGGAAATGACGTATTTTTAATAAAAAATTAATAAAACAATTGAATTAAACTTTTTATATATAAAAACTCATTTATATGGAATACATAATTGTATTTTGCTCCTTTAAAAATTACGAAGTAAAAAGTTCTCTCGGTTTAAATATCCAATCCCTTTTGAAAAACTAAAAGGAAATTAGTTAGGGTTTTAAAAAAACTCCTAATCTCACCTGCAATTACCAAATTTCAAACAATTGGCTTCCTCAACATTAGATTTTCGCAGCTATGACTGAGGTAATCAAATCTATTATAGTTGAACTCCCTTGATCTTTGTTCTGGCACTAAGATTTTCAATGAATTAAGTTTCTGATTTATTCGTTTCCTCTTCTATTTGCCTGTAATTGCACAAGTTCAATCACTCTATATTTTTTGAATATAATCTCTCTTAATTTCAGTATTGGGTGAGTCAAGGGAATAAATGGTGCGATTTCTGCAAAATTTTTATATCGAGTAATCCGTCAAGTATTCGAAACCATGAGCTCGGTCAACGGCACAAAGAAAATGTTGCTAAGAGGCTTACTACTATGCGAAAAGAGAGTGCGGCAAAAGAGAAGGAGCAAAAGGATGCAGTTCGTGCTCTAGAACAGATTGAAGCTGTAAGTAACCCTCGATTAGGTTTTGGTTTTGCATGCTTTATGCTTATTTTTTAATGATTATTAGTATTTTGCAACAATGCTTGCCAGAAAGCTAAGCGGAGTTATCAGAAGGATATTGCTAGTTTTGAGGCGAGGGACTCTACAGCGGAAGCATTCGATGGTCAAGAAGGTGAAGTACACAAGTTATCCTCAACTTCAATTTTATTTAAATAGTATAAGTTACGGTCAGGATACGAGCTTTTGGTTGTTCTTGAAACTTTGAGTTGCAGTAGTCACCTGATTGGTTGGCTAATTGTATGGTCTTAAAAGTCTTTAGTTTCTACTTAGGATTATATTTAATGCAGTGTTGTATTCTGTTTAAATACTAGAATTTCAAACCTAGGCTATATATGCTTGGGCTTTCGGCTGAGATTTACTGTATTGCGTCAGTGTTTACATACTGCAGAGGCTGGATTTTAACCACCCTTCTTGATATTGGTACATTTTCTTAACGGTGAAGCTTTTGAGTTTGGATTATTACAGGAAAATGAATGCTAATCTGGTTTGGTAGTGTTCCAAATAATAGTTCATATATATGTGTTAGAATCACTCTAGTTTTTCAGTTTTAATCTTCCGCGGCATATGATATCATTTTATTTGTTTTTCATTCTACATAGGAGTTTATTAGCATTCTAACTCTTACAGTTCGATGCAGACTGGGAGTATGACAGTAGTTCAGGTTATTACTACAATCAAGACAATGGTTTATGCTATGATCCAAAGTCGGGATTTTATTATTCTGACGCTATAGGTATGAATCTGCATTAGAACTTTTAACCTTTTTTTTTTTCTCTCTAAGATAATATATTAGATTAAATGTTGTTTTTGGTATATTTACTTAGAGGGAATGCCACAGGCAGGTGGGTGACCCAAGAAGAGGCATACGCCAAGGTTCAAGCTTCATCAAGCGGTCCTTTCAAAAAGCCATCTTCATCTTCAAAGGCAGGACCAATTGCACAGAGTAGAAGTGTTGGTAAAAGTCAAAATGAGACTGCACCCGGGCCTGTCCTTTCAGCTACTTTAAATCCCATGAGATCTGTCAAAGGTGCTCAATCCTCGCTCGCTGTTAAGAGAAAAAGACAAGATGAGAAGAAACCCAAGGCTGTATCTAAAGACGAGGCAGCTGCACTCAAAGCAAGGGAAGCTGCAAAGAAGAGAGTCGAAGAGCGAGAGAAACCGTTGCTTGGCTTGTATAAGGGCTCTCTTTGATATGTAATGACTCGAGCAAGCACCCTAGCTGTTCCATAGCCAAGTAACTGGTTTGCTTGTCTAAGCTGTTTGTTTTATTGATTTATGATAATCTTAAACTGGGAATCTAGAGTCCATATCAAGTGTGTGTGTTGGTTATAATCTCTTCGTTACAATTAGATTAAATTTTCTCACCTAAAAAGTTAATAAAATATTAAATATCCCATATAAAAATATAATAAATATATGTATTTAATTAAAAATATTTATTCTTACCCGAAAATAATAATATTATATTAAATATATCAAATAAAAATATGATATATATTTACCGTCCAAAAACATGGTAAAATTGCTTTATTGGTCAGAAACTTTATAATTCAATCTCGACAACTCGTAACACAAAATTCCAGACTTTACCCCTGGTTCCAGTCCTTTTAAGGCCATGCCATTCTCTTCTAGTTCTTCAAAGGCTGCTTAGAGGAGTCAGTTCCAGAAGCTGGGAGATGACTAATGACAATTGGAGAGCGTAGTGCTCGGTGTTCCGCTTCATTTGCTTTGCGTGCCTTGAACATTTCTTCCGTCTCAATTGCAACCAACCTTTTCACCTGGACATTAACACCTCAATAAGAAAACCCTAAACTCGTGTGAGGTGGGGGAGAAGAACGGCAATCAGATGATGGGTCTTATACCTGCTGAAGCATTCCCCGGACAGTGGGGGTGTTCCACCGCATGACAGTGCGGTTACATTTGCGCAGGCGTAGTGCCTCCAAAGTGCGCCTATGAAGCCTTCTAGTGCCAGGAATTCCCCTCACAAGGGTTATATAGAGGTTAGGGCTCCATGCAATGGGAACACTGGCTTTGAACTTATTGAAAGCACTCATTTCTTCTTCCTCACTGCACTAAACAGTAAACACTGCCTACAAGACTACATTAAAGTTAAACAACATCAACATAACAAAATTGGTAACAGAAACAAGTGCAATTGAATATAAGACATGTTAAAATGGCTTCAGAGTTCCGGTTGCAAGCTAGAACATCACACTCAAAAATATTGTATTGTATGTGAAACCAAAGCTTTAACCACTACAGGTAATCAATCATTTTTGCTTCAACGAAAGGATAAGATGAACACGATATAATGATAAACTTCACGAATATCCCCTATGGTTGTAATCCAACTCTTTTCTTTTTCTCTTCTCATTTACCACCCTAAGATTCACTATCATTCCCAATGCTAACTAAGGTTTACAAAATTAATGAAATACCATCAATACCTCTAGCCACTCGTAAGTCGTATCTTTCAATTCTTCCACCATTCTTAAATAATCCCCCCTTATATCTGGGGTCGACCACAAAACGAATTCAAAGAAAAAGACAAGAACTCAAACTTCACAAATATCGCCTATTGTCTTCACATAACACCATCTCTTTTCTTTCTATCCTCTAATTCACCACCCTAAGACACATTATCATTCCCAATGATAATTAAGGTTTACAAAATCAATGAAATGCCATCAATACCTTTAGCCACTCGTATTGTTAATTCCACCACCGTCACCGTTCCTACATAATCGGCAATATGGGGTCAACCGCGGAAAAGAAAGGGAAAAAGAAGACAAAAGAAATCACATCAAGTCACATACATGAATCAATCAATGTACAATATAGATTGATTCCACCTTTGTAACAATATAGATTTACACTTCGTCAAAGATCAAACTACGCGGTAATCGGTTTTCTAGATTTATGCTCTATACAACTATCCCGACTCAGAAATGGATAATCTCATTTCCAAGTTCTAACTCTATCCTTCTTAAGCTTACCGTATATCCATCTTTAACATTTACAGCTCAACTACGGAGTCATTCACTAACAGCCGGAGTATAATATTTTATATATACAGACCAGATAATATTGTAGTTTTAAGGTTTTCAAATGACAGTAGCCCATCAACAGCGGCGTGAACAAATTTTTACATCAATGACAGTAAATCGTGGCTGCATATAGCAGAGTAACCCAGAATAGCCAAATCGATGGCTTACAAAAAGAAAAAGAAAACTCTTCTCTACAAATTAAACTGATAGAGAAATAAGCAGTGGGACAGAAAACATAAAACCAAATATAGCAGAGTGATGCAGAGACCGAAACCAGATAGCTAAATCTCATTTCAAAAATTACCTTGTCTGATTTCCTGGTCTGCGGGAAGCTTGAAGGGAAACTTAGGGTTTGGGTCAGGCACTGAAGAAGGAGGATGAGAGGTAGCTAGCTTGGCGGCGGGGATGTGTGAAGCGAAAGGAGGGTGGGACGGGAACTTTCAATGGGAATTTTAGGAATATAAAATCGGTTAAATTACACTTAACTTTATTATTTAACTTATTTTTATTTATTTTGATATTTTAAATTATTTTATTAATATTTAATATATTTATGATTACTAAATATAAAAATAATTTAAAATAAAATCCCCAACCACTGGATAAATTATATAATACATTGACTTTAGTTTAGTATTATACAAAAATTTAATTTTGATTTAACCATGTGCAATTAGAAAAGGCTGTTTTAATTTAATTTTAATGATTAAAAATATATATTTATTTATATTATGTTTGATCGATATAATTATTTATATAACATTTATATATAAAATGATGTTATTTCAATATCAATTTTAGAAATTAACTTAAATTCATATCTCATATATAAAACTAGACAAAATCAAAATTCATGTATAACATTTTACATTTGATCAAAATTTATGTAAATTTTTTATATTTATCTTTTAAACAAGAAATACGTATAATTTTTAAAAGTGAACAGATACGTATATAAACGTAATTGTTTGTGTAAAATTGTGAAATTCAAGCGTTTCTTATACGTATGTGGTACGGATAACAAATGATAACCCATAAAGGGAGAAAACCTGGGGATTTCATTAGAAATATTTTTCCATACCATTTATAAATACTGCACAACCAAACAGAGCCTAAGGTGATTACTTAAAATGAAAGACATCAAATTTATGAATCATAGGAACCACTAATCAACAGACACAAGGGAGAGAAACACGAGAACCTGTTTATATCTTCTTTTTCATCTTTACCATCTCAGGTGAATCACATGCCTGAAGTCGAGTTTTCAGGCAATGACTTACCAGGTGCACATCAAAGAGATTCATTGGTTGAAACTTGAAAGAACCAAAACGTGTGGGATGGGGGTGAGGGGGTCAAGAGAAGATCAGGGATTGGGAGGGTACCAAGAACTGCGGTTGAAATAGCGGCACGGAAGAGCTTCAGCTAAAGTATATGTCTAAATGCGGAGTGGACCAGTTACAGGGTCATGAGCGGTATTGGCATCTTTATGATTCAGGGAGAGGTTTGTGAATAGAGACTCGAGATCTCTACTGCTAGAGCGTCGATGGCTAGATGATAGCTGCGGTTGCTGCTGCTGCTTATACAAGACTCGTAGCCTGCTGACCTCCCTTTCCAATACTTCCTGCTCAACTGGTCATAATGATTGCATAGTTTAGTTTTCATTTAATACCATTTTGTTTTAATCAACTAAAACAATAACCTATGTACACCCTAAAACCGAAGGAAACTCGAATATAAGAGGCTTGCTCATGAGCGAAGACCTAGCTTCACTCAGACATTTCTATATTTTATTACTGTAACAAACAAAATTATGGCCAAACTCCTTACACACCATTTTAGAATGCAACAAGAGAGTTTGCTTTGTCTAACCAACACTCTAAACATCACTGTTTTTGGTCAAAGTTTGTATTTCCTTTTAAAGCATTTTCTTTGGCAACTAATGGATTATAAAATCTAACGGGATCCACCAACACCTATGATCTGAATTAAAAGAGGTCCAAAATATAGACTACATGTGAAAAAAGGGCTAATATGCAATTGTAATTCAGAGAAAACAACATATAATCATGGCATTAAAGGTCATAGATTGGACACTTACGATATTTTATAACCTGCTCCTGAGCTAAACCCTCTAACCGTTGCTTGAGAGCTTTGTTCTCCATGCTAAGAATGAGATTCTGCTGGTTGAGAAATTCAAGCTCAGCCGAAACCTCAGATCCTTCTGCCTGTGTTAAGTAAGAAACACAATTAACACTTAGTACTAAGGCATACTGTTTAATGGTCAATTTTAAAAAACTTTTGTTTCAGCTGATGCTTGCCTGCAAAACTTGAACATTTCGTTCAAGGTCCGCTATGTACTGAAGTTTACGCACCCTTGACCGTTGAGCAAACTGCCTGCAATGAACAGTAACAAAGTACTGTAATCAAACATTTTCTACCAACGTAGGGCAAAAGCATCTGTATAACAACCAAATATGAATTTTGATAATAAAAATTGAAGAATCACACGGCAAAACTACATCAAAGTCGCTGGTTATTAAATAAGGAAATATCAACTAAATTAAACACCATGCACAACAAAATAAGAAATTAGAAGAAAGAATGTGTCATGTGGTTCGATTTAAAAAGGAAGAAGAAAGCATAAGAATATATACTGATGTTATCTTTTTCCGTGTTTATAGGAAGAATAAGCTAGCAAAATAGACTAAAGAAAAGGACCAGCACACTCCCTATGTTCCATAACATACAATCAAAGAGGATTCCAGGAAACCAGGAGAAAATCTTTCTATTTTGTGGCTAAAATTCCCAGCCAGAGAACCAGAAGTACAAGGCCAAAATGCATAAAAGTAATAGAAAGTCAATGCAACCACAAGAAACATATAATCAATGCAACCATGCCAAGAGCTGCTCCAGCTAGAATCATTTCGAAATCCCATTGCATAAGCACCTTGTCAATGTAAGCATATAAGTGATTAATCACTAACAAGTTATAACATCAGCACTCACTGCTTGGCACGTTTACTATCGCTGTCACATGCAGGAGATTTAGTGTGAGAATTATCCTTCTTCTCAGCAGAAGCTTTTGCATCAAGAGAAGCAGGGTCGGCATAATCTTGTTTTTCACTTGCAATTAACGGAGCACCCTTCACTTCTTGTGGTGTATGTGCTGATCCTAAACTCTGAAGAATGGTATTTTCTTTGAGACAAGGAAGTTTGTTTGCATGAGACACAACACTCAAAGAAGAATCCCACGCCCTGTTCTTTTGCTTTACCAAGTTCACATCAGTGTAGATAGAGGAAAGCCGAGCATCTCGAGACACCCCACACGGTGCACTAATCATATTTTTATATCTGTAATCATCTTGAGATCCATAATCTACGTTAGGGACATTAGATGCATCAAAATATGCAAAAGAGTCGCTCGAAGAACGTCGATGACCTCCGTTGCGCACAGGAGTATCTGTCTCATTAAGGAGATCATCAAGCCAAGAGGGTTGTTCCTCTATCCGGAAGCTTTCAGAGGAAGTGCGCTGGTGATGTGTATTTCCCTCTCTAGGCTTTTGAGATGCTCTTGGCCCAATAACATTGTTGGGGACATAATCAGTATATGCTGGGGAGACAGGAGGAAATGGACTTTTCGGAGGAAGTAAAGGATGCTTTCCAGAAAACATAAAATTTCTTATATTTGTTGGACCTTTGGAATTCGCCATGGCCAAGAACAATCCCTTCCTGCAAAGAGAGTAAGTTAGACAACTCATGAGTAGTGAAATAAATAATCATGAAAGAACAAAGGTAAACCTAAAGGTCCCAAGAAAGAAAGAAAAACTTGCAGATATGTTTTCACAAACCAAGAAACAATAATCTCATCATTCAGCAGAGGAAATAAAAAGAATGCATCAAATCTACTCTTATGTAGCACATAATGATCCGAACATAAAACATCCATGCCCAGTAGACAGCATAAGCATAACAGGAAAACGTGCATAAAAGAACAGAACTGTAAAGGAGCATCTCCCTAGCTACCAGAAATACTCGTCAAAGGACCTGCTCAATGTGTAATCATATTCGAATCAAGTTCAAACTTCAAAATTGTTCACTGTTGTTGAAGATCTGTGGCAAAGTTTAATTAAAAAAATGTACTTTCAGCAGAAAGCAAGGGAGTAAACCCTTAATTGCATGTCCCAACCTTTGAATAAATTAGGAAACAAAGTAAAAATAAGATATTATCCCCCTCCCCTCCCCAATGCATATTATCTGCAACGAACATACAAAGCGTCTCTAAAAACAGATCATGAACAAACCTCTAAAAATATCTAATCGTCGCCTTAAATGACACTCTTCAATTTCCTCAACAAAACTGGAAAATGCAAAGCGAAATCTCACAAATGAACTTAGAACAATGATTCTGGCACTATATTTACAGCTTCTTTTGCAAATCCTACAACAATAAAAGAATAAAAAATCACGTAAGCTAAACAAAGCTATAGAATAGTGAAAATCCAAACACTAAAAAAAGCTTTGATTCTTTTCAACTTTCCATGCTTCCTCTACAACAGATTCGTCTTTCTGAACATCAGAAACAAACAATAAATAAAATAAAAACAAGCAAAAACATTATTTTATGTTAAATTTGTGCAATACAGAAATCAGAACAACAAAAACGAAAAGCATGCCTTTTTCCCGAAATTGAAGAATTCAGATTTGAAATCTAATGTTTCTAAATCGAAAGCTAACAATTTCTTCGGGATTTCTTGTGGTTTAATGAAGGCCTCTCATCTCCTCTGCTTCTCTGTACTTCATTTTTTCTATTTTTCGTCTGTAAGTGGGATTTTTTACACTAATATTGTTTTGATTTTTTAATTCCAAAAATATTGTTTTAATCGAATTATTTCTTTTCATATTATATATTACCGTTGAATTCATATTTTAAATAAAATAATCAAATTTTTCTAAAGACGAGATAAAAAGAATATGTCTTTAAATAATAAAGATTCACTCTTTAACGTTATTCAATTGTGTTATAAACTAATTTTTAAATTTTAAGATTATAATTATGATTTTAAACCCTAACGTTTTCCTCTTTTTAACAAACTACATGAACCCTAGAGATCGATTAAGATCCCTACTGTCCAAAGTTTTATCTTTTGAAGTGACAAGGTTTGTCTTTTGCTTATGACTGAGTTGGTAGTTGGTACCATTACCAAGCAAGTTGTTGCTTTAAAAACCATGATTAATCCAATCCATATGATTAAGAGACAAGGATGAAAACAAAAGGAATTATAAAGACACATGAAGAAAGACCCCAGACAGCAAGATCAAAAAACATTCTTTTAACAAATAGAGCACATGGAAAAGATTTATATTTTAAATAAAAAGGAATTATTTATTATGTAATAGAGTTATAGACAAGTATCTTGATGCTAGGTATTGTACACAAACGTGTGAAATATAAAATTAAAAGTATAAATTTACTTCATTCTTTCTACTAAAATTGTGCCAAATAGTAATCTATATTAATATAGTATAATTTTATCTTGAGTTGTCCTATTCTTTCTTGATTCTTGCACTAAATATTTGAAGGAAAAGGAAAGACACGTCATAAATAACATGTTTCAGAAACAAGTTGCAAAGCAACGAGATAATAGTATGGGGTTAGAATCTGATTAATTTATCTGTGTCATCTTATTAATAATCTTTAATTAAAGATTGAATCAGTCTAAGAATACTAAATAAAAATATTTAGATTAATAAAAGTTTGAGAGAAATTGGTTAAGGGTGTGTTTTTGGTTACTTTTAATAACTTAAAAGTACTTAATTTTTTTTACTAAAAAAAATCAAATTAATACACTAGAATAAAAAACATATTAAATTTTTTACGTGAAAAATCAAATTTAATCACCTGCAGATCAAAGAAATGTTCTACGTTAGATAAAGTTTGAGACTAAAAACCAAAGCCCAAAACATAAACATTTGGGCCCGAGAATAAAAAAACCGACCACAGTGGGAGTCGAACCCACGACCTTGTGATCCGAAGTCAGACGCGCTAATCCACTGCGCTATGCGGTCTTAGATGAGAACAATCTCAGAAGAAAATTATTTAACCCTGTTGGTTTTGACAATTGACCTATATCTCTTTGAGTTCATACATTTGTTTCTTTGAAATGACTTGGAAGAGCTTTGGGTTTAATCACATATCATTTAATTAAGTTTATTTATTAATTTTTTAAAATTAAAATTAAATTAATTGAATATGAAAATATAAACAATCAAATATCTTATTAAACAAATTTATTTAACTACCATATCAATCATTTAATAGCAATTAATGATTTAATAATTATTTTATAATAAAAAATAAAATTTAATAATTATTTAATAACATTTAAAAATTAAATGATAACATAATTTTTTACCAAAATTTAGTAACCATTTATAAATTTTATACAAATTTCATAAGAAATATTTTTTTCTCGTATAACTTTGTTTTAGGTTTTATCATACAATCAAAATCCAAGTGAATGAAAATATCTAATAAAAAATATATTTTAAAAAATTGTATGATAATAATAATAATAATGTGTAAAATAGTAGAATTTAAGCATTATTATTTTTGAGATAATTTTTGTTTATTACCCAAATAAGCAATAAAAAATTGCTACAAAAGAACGCATTGAAGAGGAAGAATTTATACGTAAATTTTATTAAGCACGAACTAGATTTTCATGTATGACTTTTCAGCTTTATTCAAAAAAGTTCTTAAAAACAAAAATATTCTTAATTGTAATATTAATTATATTTAAAAGAGACTTAATATTAAAATAAATATTAAGCAATTAAGATCAATTTAAACACATATTTTCCCTAAAAATAATAATTTAATCACATAAAATGAAAAAAAAATAAACACATAAAAATGAAAAGAAGATAATTTGAATATTAATTTTTATATTAAACCTTTAAAAAATATATATTTTAATAATTTTCTGGCTCTGTATTATTATGTCGGATTATGTAGTGTATAGTAAAGGAGCTTGAAAAATAAAATAAAATTTAAAGAGCAAACAAAAAGTTTCCATTCTCCGATTCTTCTGAAATCTGCATGCGTGAACTTGTATTATTTACTTTGTCGAAGCTTCAATTATTTTTCGCCAACCTACATAATATATGCGTGTATATATATATATATATATATATATATATATATACATGTCTAGCCAAGATCCTAAAATCTCAAAAGCACCCCAGAAGTTTAAAGAGACAGAGAGAGATTCCCATGTGAGTAGGTTGGATTATCAACGAGGAGAGATTATTGCAATTTAATATCGATTTTCAATGCAAACGAAGGTGGGTCTGTTTGCAAAATCACAAATAACGACAAACCAATCCACATTAAACTAATGGTTGTTCAAAACACTCCCCATGTTCTCAACTAGAATTACCTTTATTTTAAAAAAGTTTTCATTTTTGTTAAATCTTTAGTTAATATCCCCATTTCCCTGTTTCCTGGATCCTTCACTATTCTGCCAACTGGGTTATTTATTTTCTATGCAAAGCTTTCATTTTTAAAAAACAATGGTGTTGAAAACTTGAAATGAAGTGAGAAAGTTTGGGGTTTTGTTGTTGATGTAAGAAAAACATGGAGAATATGATGAGTGGACGGTCTTTAGCGGAGACTCCAACTTATACTGTTGCTTCTGTCATTACTGTGTTGGTTTTTGTTTGCTTTTTGGTTGAACGCTCCATTTATAGATTTGGAAGGGTAAGTATTGAAGTGAAAGAAAGGAGTATTTTTTTTCTGAGAAAGTATGGTATGTTTGGTTACTGAGAAAGTGTGGAAAACATGAAAGAAGCTCTGGTTATGGCTGTTTTAGCTTGGTTTGCTACTAAAAGTGTTTGCTTTTAGTATTTTGCTTCCTTGGAAAGTAGGAAATCCAAGTTAAACATTACTTTTGGTTTACCCCATTTGAAATCTGCTATAGGCCAATGTATCTAAAGCTGCACTCTTTTTGAATTGATTGCTTAAAAATTGTTGGCAAATGAAATAAGTTGCAGTTTTTACCTTTGGTATTTCTCATGCTTTTGGCTTTTTATATAGGGAGAAAGCTAAACTGCTAAAGGAAAATATATGAAAAATGAGAAATTTGGTGTTTGCTCCTTTGTTTCACATGAGAAACATGAATTTTAGTTATTGCTTTTATCTAAATCTGAGTTTTGATCTGTGTAGTGGTTAAAGAAGACGCGGCGGAAAGCGTTGTTTGCTTCTTTGGAGAAGATCAAGGAAGGTGAGTGAGTAATTCATATATTTCGGATTCGATAAAGGAAGAACTTTCATATATAATTTGGCCTCCAATGTGACCTCTTTTTGTGTAGTTTCCATTACAATGTTATTGGTTTAGTGGTAGGATATCAGAATATGAGTTGATGTTTTGTTTTCTTCATGTTAGAGTTGATGCTGCTCGGTCTTATATCGTTGTTGTTGGCACAATGGGCACGATGGATCTCCGAGATTTGTGTAGATTCATCTCTGTTCTCCAGCCGCTTCTATACTTGCTCCGAGATGGATTACGACACGAAGAAGATCATGTTGCTTGAAAGTACTTCCTCTTTCCATAATGAGACTGTCATTCCTCCAAAAGGACTAAATACTGTTGCATCACATCAATGTGGTGAGGTAAAATTACTACTCATTTAGTCTTAGTTTCGGTATCAGTGAATTCTTTGTCTCACCGATATTGGTTGAATGCAGGGTCGGGAACCATTTGTATCGTTTGATGGCCTCGAGCAACTCCACCGGTTTTTATTCGTTCTTGGCATCACTCATGTCTTCTATAGTTGTCTGGCTGTTGGCCTAGCTATGAGCAAGGTACAAGTACAACCTCTATTCTTTCTAATTTCCCGGTATCGAAATCAGAACCAGCAATGATCTATTGATTCCTCGAAGCCAGACTGGCTTTGAACAAGCTAAAAATCACAACATTGTTGGATTGAAATAGGCTAATAGAATTGGTGTAGCTCAATGTCATTGGAAAAGCGATTCATAGTTTTGGATTCTTCATCTATGCAGATTTATAGCTGGAGAAAATGGGAAAACCAAGCCAACTCCATTGCTGATGGAAACTTGCAAGGTATGTAATGAAATGATAATAACGATATCCCGGTAGTTCCTTTACCAATACGACATCTATGTCGGTTCCGATTATGATCTCCTTTTTTGTGTAGCAAAGAGAAACAAAGTGATGAGGCGACAAACTACCTTTGTTTTCCATCACACATCTCATCCATGGAGCAGGAGTCGAATTCTCATTTGGATGGTGATTCCCATTTTCAACTATAGACTCTGCATTTTCCTTAGTCACCAATGTTTCATCTTTATATCGCTTTCGCACTCGTGTTTGAATCTACGCTTAAATGTTTATATATCCCTGCCCCATATCTATGTAGCTCCTATGGTGACCTTAACTTCTCACAAGCATATATCCAGTTTCCAAAACTCAACAGCGTTATCTGGGATTGTGTTTCATAGTTTTCACTCTCATTATAACAATTTAGTGCAACTTTCTTCGTATCGATTTTGCGGTTTTTGCGTGCAGCTTTGCTTTCTACGACAATTTAGGAGCTCTATAGAGAAGTCAGATTACCTAGCACTACGTCTAGGCTTCATTACAGTGAGATATCTTTTTCTCCTTGATTACCTATGTTGCTTACTTTGCAGGTTTGCTATTCTACATTCGTGTTATGAATATTAAGTTATATGTTCTCCTCTTCTTCATATTGACTTCTCAGAAGCACAAGCTTCCACTTTCGTATAATTTCCATAACTATATGGTTCGAAGCATGGAAGATGAGTTTCAAGGCATTCTTGGTATTAGGTAAGTGCAACCTTTGATCAAGGAAAACATGTCCTTGCAAAATATAAGTTCAAGCAAAAGTATTGCTCTCAATGTTTCGATCTAAGTTTCTGATACGAATCGATGTAATTGAGTTTGCATTTCGATTTGCAGCTGGCCACTTTGGGCATATGCTATAGCTTGCATCTTTGTAAACATTCATGGTAACCAGTTAACTTCTACAACATTTCTTTTTTGCTTCTATGTACATCTGTTTCGGTTTTACGTTTTGCGGATCCTAAGTTCTTTGCCGTCTGTGCTTCAGGATTGAATATTTACTTCTGGTTGTCTTTCATCCCTGCCATTGTAAGTGCATGCTTACTCGGACTAGAAGTTGGTTTCCGACTTTCTGAAAAAAGAAAAAAAAAAACAGATAGAAATGAGGAATGGTTAATGGGCTGTATGTCTTATAATATTGTTTCAAATGTCAAAGGTTGTGATGTTGGTCGGGACTAAACTTCAGCATGTTGTTTCCTCATTAGCACTCGAGATCAAGGAACAAACCGGTCCACCTACCGGAACACAAGTCAAACCACGTGACGATTTGTTCTGGTTTGGGAAACCAGAGATATTACTCAGGTTGATACAATTCATCATTTTTCAGGTAAGATCATGTGCTTTACATATCTGCTCCTGTGTAAGAGCGGATTAGTATCGATATCCGGTTTGATTCGTCGTTCCATTCATGCAGAATGCCTTTGAGATGGCTACCTTTCTCTGGTCATTGGTAAGCCTTACGTTCTTGCCCGTCTTCCATTCGACTGTGAATAGATTGTTGCAAGCCATTTGCAGAAGTAGTTGCTTCTCTAAATGGACTAATTTTCGTAGTCTCGATTTGTTTAGTGGGGATTCGAGCGAACATCATGCTTCATGAAGAACCATCTTATGATAGTCTTCCGATTGGTTTCTGGGTACATTTCCTTTCGATATAAAGCTCCGAAACACAACTTCAATAGACATTTTCGTATAATGTGATTTCGATTTTGGTAAATGCAGGGTTCTTGTTCAGTTCTGGTGTAGCTCTATCACAGTGCCTTTGAATGTAATTGTCACACAGGTTCTTTCCCTTATCCTTAAAGCTCAAAACTTTACTTCTTCGTCTTTGCTTGTCCGAATCCGATAAGTATTCATGTTGTTCATGCATACTGACGTCGGCTTTTACCGATGTTTTCAGATGGGATCAAGATGTAAGAAAGCCTTAGTTGCCGAGAGTGTAAGGGAATCACTTCACAGTTGGTGTAAACGAGTGAAAGCGAAGTCCAAACGTGAATCCCTGCACTCACTTACCACAAGATCCGTGTGTTCACTCGAATCGATTGTTGACGATGAGAGGGATGCTGTCACGGTCGGCACTTTATCGAGAAGTTCATCCATGGAGTCATTGAATCAAATAACTGTAACATCAGTAGATTCATTGAATCAAATGACTATAACATCATCGGAACAAGCCGCAGCCATTCTCGGGACTTCCAACTCCGTCCAAGGCAATGTCTCGAGGGTGGAGGAGTATTTATCGGAGTCCATAAACATTAATGCATCGCAGCCATTGAACATCAATGAAGAAGACTATGAAGGCATTGAAGAAGAAACAAAAATTGACACTCTATATGAGTTGTTTCAAAGAACATGAATGCAACAATGTTTCATCTTACATAAAATAGTAGTTTTTTTTTTCTTCGAAAAAAACAAAAAAAAATCCCAACTTTTGAGTTAATTTAGTTTTTAACGTTTTATTTAAGTCAAAATAACTCATCTACGGATGAATATCACTTTTACTGTGCTTTATTAAAAAAAACAAATTTACTTTTTTTTTTAAATAAAAAAACATATTATTACTGATAATACAATTACAATTGGCTTTCCCTATTGAAAAGAAAGAAAAGCCTTCATTAACCTAAACATTACTTACATTACAACATTTCTATTAGAACCACCATACTTTGTTTTCACACATTATTCACATTACATAAACTGCCATTATTTTCACAACTCACATGTTACCAACCAAGGTAGCATACCACGGCCCATGGACACGGAGAGACACGGTGGCGGCAACCACCAACACCTCGGCTTCTTTCACTACCCTTTTTGTTAGGGAGTCAGAGCAAGCCCCGACTCGACGGAGGGCCATTTCTGCTAACTGTCTACCGTGGGTACCGCTCCCACCAAGGACAATCCCTCTAAAAGCTAAATAAACGGCATGGGATACCCTTTCAAACACTGCATCCCCGGCTTGCAAGCTTTTTGCTAACATCCTCGCCATCATAGCCTTTGTCGTTTGAAGGTTCTTGTCATCTGTTACTTTGTCATCATCTCTTGAGATGTCACTGATTGTTTCAACAATCCCTTCGATACCTGCATCTTCGACACGGTCTAAGAAGTCCAAAAGCCGTTCAGCACAAGCTGATGTTATTCTTTCCATGTCAGCAGAGTTAGCTACTGCTCGCTCGCTCGAGAGGATTTGCCTAAAAATCAGAATGCTGCAGATGAAAGATCAACATTAGATCCTTTATTCAACTCAAGAACTGGACCAGAGGTCTGATAAAATTTTGCAAGATCAACACATAAGAAAAGGAATACCTTGTGGATATTACAATGATCTTCTGAATCTCAGCCTGGACACCCCTCAATCTCGAGAAGTTAAGCGAGAAGGGTTCGGGCAAAACATCTGGAGAAGGACCAGAAACTCCGCTTACTAACTTTAGCAAACCGAGCCTAAGCAGTATATCAACTTTCTCTCCCTTGCATTCTGGTTGCTCAGGACCTGACCAAAGAACATAAGAATCACATTAACAATTAAATCCTCCTTTCAAACCATTTAAATAGTTTACTCCAAACCTGTAAACTTAGAAGCATCGGGGTTGACAGATGTCATTTGGCTTGCATTTCCAGAATTATAGTTTCCACCGGTTTTAAGCGTGATGGAAGTAAGAAGCTCCTGAGATGAACTACCGTTTGCCTTCAAAGTTGAAAGAAAATTTTGGTGTTCCCCCCACTCTTGATCTTTGCAGTTCCAGATAGATGAAAGCCACCGCATGGTCAATGGTAAAGATGAGTTTGCATCAGAAGGTGACCCATAACGGTTAGCAAAACCTTTCGCAAGGTAATCCAAAGCAGCGGGTCCCTTTAACAATGGCTCCATCAACCTTATACGAGCTTTGCTTATCTCAAGCTTAAGAACCTGTCCATAAAATGCATATTACGATACTAGAAAAGCTGTTCCTCACAAGCACAATGAAGAATCCATTCAATCAAGAGGAAAAAAAATGGAGGTAAGAAAACACCTGAATCTGCTCTAGGACAAAACGTAGACCCTTGACCATCGCAAGGGCAGGAGAATTAGCTGAGTTCTCTCTAGCTTCACAGATCTCGGATAATTCTTTCAATAACCTTTGATTAGCAGCCTTGATTTCATCATCATTGGCTGGAGCAGAGAGCTTCTGTAAAGTGATCAATGCAAATTCCAGAATCCTTCCAAGATAAGCAATGTCCAGTTTGCCTGACTTCAGCAGCTTAGGAAGGGAAACAATAATAATAATTTAAAAGATGATAATGCTAAAACGGCAATTGTAATTTGTAAAGATATTCTAGTACCTGGGAGAGTATTTCCAGATCAATAGCATCAGTTATTTCTTCTCTCCAACTGTGAGGAGCCAACTCACAAATTTCATCCCTCACTTCTCTCACGAGCTCGATAACTCGGTCAAAATCAGGCTCATCTTGTTGCATGGATTCCATGATCCTATCCCAGAAAGCCTTCTCCATTATTTCTCTTATCTTTGCCTGGAAAACAAATAATATGGAGTATTATGAAATAATTATTAACTCCAAAGCAAGCTTGCAGAAGTGGAAAAAGATCATTCTGAATGTCTGTTTTTTCTACCACAGACAAATTAATGATGAATGCACATACCTTTATGCTGTTTTTATCTTCATCAATGGCACTGAAGTTATCAACAAACCCGCACTGCCCATGAAGGAATTCATTAACAATCAATTCATTCTCTGTGACTATAGGCTTTTCAACAGAAGAACCCAACTGCACATCTGAATGACTGCTGCTGCTACTAGACACAGAGGAACCATAAATTTTAGAAGGGGATGCTCCATCTTCCTTAAACAGAGAGCGGACAACACGGTTTGGTGTCTGAGCCAGACCAATTCTATCATCTTTTTGAGCAGAAGATCTAGGGGAACCCTGGGTATTTGTAGATATGAAGGACGTAAGTGGAGACCCTATTGGGCTCCCACTTTCCTTTGCTTGAAAAAATTTAGTACGAGTTTCAGATAATGCATATTCCATTCTTTCAATCCCAGCATCTCCACTCAAATGTTGAACTTTCTCTCTTAAAAGTTTTTGATCTTCCACAACCTGAATTATAAGAAAATTCAATTAGTAAACTTCAAAAGAAGCAAGATTATTGTATATTTAAAGTTCAGTGAACTTTTGAATCATTAAGCTGCAAGTAATTACATATTGTAGTCGACTAATTGACTGTATTCATAAATTTGTAGTGATTTTCATTGATGGTTCTACTGATAAAGATCAAAAGTAAGACCTGTCTTTGAATAGCCTTCATATCATGAGTAAGAGCAGTATTATCTCCTTCTGGAGTTATCTTGCACTTTTGAATCATAGAGAGCTCAAGCTGGCATGCCGCTCTTACCAAGTCCTCCTCCAATAGTTGAGCATCCTTAACTTTCCACACCACAAAGCAGTTCAGGTAGGAACACCATGCTTTGTCAAATGTAGGCAGCTGTGACCTAAAGGTCAAACGTCTGGGCAATGCACATTGAGATTCTTTATCAGAATTCTGTATAGGGCCCTCAAAAATAATCTTTATCAACAACTCAAACTCTTGAACAAATGCTTCTGCAGACTTGGTCAAAGCAACCTCTCTCTCTCCCTGACCACTTAAAACCGCATCAGGATGGCTCAATATCATGTATGCACAAAGAACGATCCTGACAGGATATCTTGATAATTGAGCAAGACTTTTGGCAGTCTCCCTCAATGAGGCAACTCTCTTACCCTCTCTCCTTCTCATAGAAGTCCTGGGAGTGGTCTTTCTCTTTGGAGTAGCAACTCTTTTGAGAAGATGATCAATGTTATCCAAACTGGATAGATGATCGACAGCAGCACCAACCCTAGAGGCCTTAATGCGGCTCTCAATACGATCAAGCAAAGCTTTTACAGTTTGAAGGGTAGCCACTGATTCAATTAAAAGGGCAAGTTGCTCAAATGGCATCGACTTAACAGAGATCTTGTTGATTTTCAAGGAATCAAAGGCTTTTGCCAAGTCAAAAGTAGTTTTCCTCTGCCGTAGGAACCTCCTCCAGCACCTGAATAATACAAAAATCATTACACACTATAACATTTGTAGTTTTAGCTTTTCAGGTATTCACCAAATTGTGTTGCAAAAAGTAATTATTATAAATTCCTATAATAATGTTCTCTAGCACTGCAAATAATGTCCTTTAATGACCCTTTGCAGATGACAACAGTAGATAATAAACTACACTATCAATGGGTAATGCTAGTCTTATACCTTGCTAGTTTTCTAGAAAGCAGATCGGCTTGCTTGTGCATCCTGGTATAATTCACTGGAATAGATTTATGTGTGCTTCCTCTCTGCCTCAAGTACTCTGCTCTTTGTCTCCTTGCCTTTATATCAATAAATTAATAATAAAAATAAAGGGGAAAAAAGAACATTTGAACTTGAAGAAAGATCATACTATAGTAATTTATAAAACATGCATACCCTTTGCAGTTTGTCTTCCAACTGGTCTCTCATTCTCCTACTCTCAACCTCACGTTGATGTGAGATAGACTTAGCCACTCGTCGAGCTTGCAGAAACCTAGCATGGGCTTTCTTCTTCTCTGCTTCCAGCAGGGACAGTCTCTTTTTCTCAGCATCCACGCGCTTTTGGTGAATAGCAGCACGCACACGCTCCTTATATTTACTTTCTCTAACCATCCTTCGTGACAATGATTGTGATGATCTTTCATTTCGAGTTGCCCTTCGCTGACTATAAGCCTTCAGGATAAGCATTCTATTTGCCTCTGCCTGCTGAAACCGTGATTCAACCTTTGTGCCAAGCTTCTCACGTTCCTTCTCAACACGCTTTTCTACACCAGTTTTTGCTGCTTGACGCAACTCATCCAACTTGGCCAGGCGCATCTGAGCCTTTGCCAGCATGTCCAACCTGTTGTTCGATCATCCATAAGCAGTCAAATTACAAAAAAGCAGAATTTGATGGTGTTCTCTCTTTAAAATATGACACCTTGTATTCCATTTAAAAGAAATCACACAGAACTTTTGGAAACAACAACAAAATGGACGAAGCTGGATTCAAATAATAGCAGAAAGACATTCGTGAGACTTTTGAATTCACCTTTTCTGCTCGGCAGCTTGGAGCCTTGCTTCAAGGCGCTGACCAAGGTCTTCCTCGTTTGATGATGATCTAGAAGGGCTTCTTGGCTTTGATCTTGCCTTGCTTGACACACTTTCAATGAATTCCTACAACCAAATAAGCACCACAAAAAGGTGAAGAGTAGTCGTGAAAAAAAAGAAGTTCAAGCTGCAGTTAATTTGCCACACATTTTTATATAATTGCTATAAATTGGACAGATAAAGAAATATAGAATTACGTAACCTCAACGGATTTTGGCATGCAAGTAAAAGGGAGAATTGATTTAGGCAACAACACCCACCCCACCCTTTTACCTAACGCAGAGAAAAAACTTCATAACAAAGATTTTACCATAGGGAGAAAAAAAAAACTTCAAAATCTTTTAGTTTTGATTTCATTTAAATACGATCCATGACATAAGAAATGGAATCAAAGACTTACATATTTTCCAGACAATAAAACAAACATGAAGTTAGGTGGAGTTGTTGACTTATTTTTCTTCTCCATGAGTAATTAAGTTTTGAAATTCAAAATTAAATTGTTTAGGATATAAGAACATCTCTACTCTGTTAAACTGAATCTTAAAAAAAAAAACTGGACTCAACAGAAATCAAACTGTTATTTCAGTTATAATAATATAATTTTAAATAATTCTTTAGAAATTTTTTAAAAAACTCTTCAAATTTTCTCTCCGTAACTTTGTTTCCTCTTAATTTCCCACCAAATAATAAAGAACTCTCTTCAAGAAATGAAAAAGAAACGCAACTTTATTTTAAGGGGAAAAAACAAAAAGAAACTGAAGTTTTACCTGTCTACGAAGATCGGCGTGCCGAAGCTTGGCTTCGATTTCTTCCACAGTAGGAGTCTTGCACTCCGAGAGAAGCCTCTTCCGAATCCTCCTCGGCACGCGCGAAAACGACGGCGTTTCACTTACCGGAAATTCCATCGCCACCGCTCTCCCACTCTCCGACGCCTCCATCATCATCAATTATACATACACCGAATTTTCACAACAAAGAAACAACAACAACAAAAAAGAAAAGAAAAGATAACAGTACGGTACGATTCCACAATCACAAAAATCCGAAAAAGTCCGAACCAATCAGAAAATAACAATCGATTCACATGAAATTTCCTTAATTATCTTTGAATAATTAAGAAAAAAATGAAAATAATAAAGATTTGGAGAAGAAATGAGAGAGTCTTGGTGTGTTCTTTGCTTCTTGTTGTTGTTGAAGTTGTCCTTGTTTTGAAAGCTTTAAAAAGAAACAGAGTTTGCGTTTTGGCTTTCTTTTTTTCATTTATTTCTTATTTTGTTTGAAACGTTTCGTGTCAAAATAATAATAAAATAATAATAAATGCGTGTTATACTTAATCCGGATTAGCCGGGTCTTCGCCACGTCATAAAATGGACCCAACGGCACTTTTATTTAAAATTACGTATTACTATTATCTCTTATACTTTTAATATATGGGTAAAATACATAGTATCCTATTAAATTTTAAATTTTTATAAATTATATCACTAAATTAAATTTTTATAGTAGTATTTTAACATATTTAATAATTTATATTATTTAATATATGTATCTTAAATTTTAATTATACTGTATAATCTTTAAAAATTTATTTTTGTCCACATTAATCTTTGATAATATGACATTATAAGTTTGTATCATATAATATAATATTTAAAGTATCATATCATTAAAAATATTAAAATAATATATTAATATCGATTAAAAATCAAATTATAAGTATTTACTAAATTTGAGGATTGAATGTTAATTTACCCCTTATATATGAACGTGCATACGCACTATAATTGATATCATCTTAAAATAAGTAGATTTTGTTAATAATGTTTAGAGCAAATAATTAAAGTTTTTAATTAATATCATTTTTTTAGATTATCTATTTATAACTATTTAAGAGGAAATTATCCCATTCTCTCCCCTAAATAAAAATTATTTAAATAAAAGATAGTAAGACATGTATAAAATGTGAATGATATATAATTATGCAAAAATAAATTTAAATTATATAATTATTAAATTATTTTTTTAACTTGTTGAATTATACTTGCCACTTCTTTTCAACATCAATGATGAGTTCAATACATATATGATGATGGGATATTTGATTGTATTATTTTCTTCTAAAACAATGAGAAAATCTTTGATCAATTTAGATATTAGATTGGGTTTGAAAATTGAGCAAATTCCATTCCATTTAATCAATTCAATTTCCTCATGGTATTGAATGGAAAGTTGAATGAATATTTTTTTAACTATTATTAAATAATAATAATAATAAAATAATTACCATCTTTAATACCAATAATATTAAAGTTGTACTAACAGGGTTGGTTTAAATGGTAAGCAGTTTGATTCCGTTTAAATGGTAGACGATATATATGTAAAAAAAATTTATTAGGAGACTCACCCACCAAAATTAAGTGTACGACTACGATTCGGGTCCGATCCAAATTAATCAGGTTAAGATCTTAAAAACCGAAAGAACAATAAAAAAACAATATTAAAGTTGTGAACCCAATACCTCTTTGAACATTGTGGCCTGTGGGGTGCGTTAAAATAAATAAAAAGACTCTGGGTTTCTAGTTTCAAGGCTGAACAATGTAGACCACTGGTTCCAACATATTGATTGTTTATCAATAATAGCCTTTTTAGGATAAAGAACAAAGAAATGATAAAAAGGTTGTATGGGGATCAATAATTCGCAAACTCGATTTTTAAAGACGATATTATTAAAATATAAAAATTAAAAAAATATATTTATAAAAAATAACTCATGTCGAGATAGAGATTCTTTTATTCACAATCTTTAAGTTTTAAATCTTTATTTATAATATAGTTTTTAGATAAAATATGTACATAATAAAAAATAAATTATAATCTCTTTAAAATTATTAAAAAATGTCTATTTATAGAATATTAATTCATTTTCTATTTGTCCCAAAAGACTTTAATTATATACCATGATGAAATTAGAATAAAAAATTAGAGTGGGTAACTTAAATATTGAAAGCAAAGCACAATACATATTTAATAAATTGTATTTAAAAAACATTTTGATCTAAAATTCTTCATAAATGCTAGGAGTAATTAATAAATGCTTGTGAGATTTTTTTCCATATATTTTCCCCTCCCTTTACCGTTTCTTTAAGCAACCTTTTTCCCATGTGCTTTGCTAGCATTAATCCCTCTATCATTGCTGACTAACGTGGATAAAATGTTGGTCATAAAAACAAATATTAAATAATGAAATGACACGTCATTATTGTCATTTCAGAATTAAAACACTTTTTATTTTGACAATACATATTGAATATTTTTTATATTTTGGGTGGAGTTTAAATAAGTTTAAACAAACCTTTTAATCTAATTATTACTAGAGAGATAAATAATTTAGATATTATAATAAAAAAATAATGAATAATATAATTGAATGAGTCTATAATAGGCGTCAAATATTATTAAATATCTTTAATGTTAAATATCGTTAAATATTATTAAATTAATTTATAAAAAATAAAAATCTAAAGAATTAATCATATAATTATTAATTATATGTTGAGTTTATTACTCTTTTATTAATTACATACCGAATCTTTACAATTTTAAATATTTATTAATTAATTTAATGATATTTTGCAACATTTAACATTAATTCAACATTGTTCGACACCCGTTATAAATTTTTTTAATATAATTTAGTATTTTTCTTAATTTTAAATGTGAACACTTTTAGTCACGGGTGACGTGACAAATGATGTCAAATAATATTGAATTTATGCATTCATATATAAATATGAATGATTTCAACTTTCAAGTTTCGTAATCACTATTTTTCATTATTTTATAAAAAATTATAAATGGATGAATTGGTTGATGGAGAATCATTTATTTTTCGCAATAATATATTACATTTAAATTTTAAAAAATTTAAACATAATTACAGATTAAGTAGCTCAATATATATTTTTAAAAAATAATAATATTTTTTCACTAGTATCATTAATTTTCTTTTATTTATAATTAGCTAACAATCAACAACGAATTAAAATGAATGTTATTTTCAGTTATTTTTCAGATTTTATTGAGATATTATGAGAAGGTAATTCTATTTTTTTTATTATTATTGAAGGGTTACAGGTAGGTTGAGAGTTTAATACGCAACAGATTATGTCAAAATTAATTCCAATCAATAAATCGTAATCAGAAAATAAATTATATACATAAATGGTCTAATTTGCTTTTAGTCCCTATACTCTGTTGAAAATTTATCTCATCTACTTTTAATTCTAGGTAATTGGTCCCTTTGCTCATTAGTTTAATGTTTGAAATCTAATCAATAACATCGTCAAGCAAGAGTAAAAGGGTTAAGTTTCTGAAATTAAAGGTACAATAACTAAATTTTAAATTTTTAAGATTATAGGGACTGCAAGCAAATTAAGCCTTTTTAAATTGACCAGACAAATGCAGAATCTCACGAAGTCCCCGACGGCTGCCTTAAATTTTCTTTATTATCAAGCTTGCGGAAAATGTGGGGACGGAAAAGGACATATACTTAAATAAGAGGGACAATCATGTAATTTCATTGATTAGTGATTTAAACGTTTTTTGAATTTCGGACAAACCAAGCCTCCGAAGGCAGCCGCGACGCTTCACGATGACGCGACGCGTCTTTTCGGCTAAAGTTGCCACGTCAACCGAACAACGGTCGCTTTATTATGAATCTTTTTTTCTCACCCCACTCTCTCGAGTACCTTGATCCACCAACTCGCTCCGGCCTTCACTCACCTGTCTATCATCACCGAGCTGGTTTCAAAGCTGCCAAAACGTCTCGTGTCTCCCATTTTCCGCCGAAGTATTGGCCAAGAGATGAGCCTGAAGTGCTACCCACGGCGATTAGTGTTTCTTTTGTTTGGAGTAAGCCTATCCAGAGACGTATTTAGGTGGTTGGCTGCCATGAGAAGCACGTGTGAAGGAGTTAGAGCCGCCGCATGTTATTCCTAAGAGAAATAAACGACCACAATTTAAGTAACATGTTTTTGTATATTTGGTTGGCTGTCATACCAAGTATGTGTGAATTACGCACGTCTTAAATAGACTTCCGAGAAAAGAACCAACCAATTAGGAGCATACAAGGTAAATTGGTATTTTTTAAATGTATATTTAATTTAATAAATTATTTTAAATTAAAATTAAATTAATTTAATAATATATTTTGATATTGGGAGAATATATATTTCAATTATAAGTTTGAGAGTATAAATTCTTTAAATATCAACTTAAGAAAAATATGTTGGAAAAATGGTATGGTACATGGACATTTGAGCTTAAATTTGAGTGGGTTCCATTAGTAAAATTAATTGGGACTATGTGTATTATTAATCTACAACAAGAGTAGATTAAATTTGTATATTTACATGCTCAAAATATTTAATGGGTGAATGAGAAATTGTTGCTCAATGTAGCACCCATGATGTTGGAAAAATAAAATGAAAAGTAGAATATCCCACATTTGTTGGGAACTTAGATTTGGAAAGCTTCATATACAAAAGCTCTTCATGTTATTATTGGAAATAAATCAAAGGCTTGGACTAGACACCATAGTTGTGCTTATGGCTAGGCACTTTGGGTTAGCATTAGTTGACTTTTATAAAAGTCAAAAGATGGGCCTTGGGCCTTGTTTTTCTGACTTTATTTTTAACAGATATTATAGAATTAAACCACCTTTTATGGAGTTGCAGACCCTTCAGCTGGTTGTAACCTCCAATTTATTTGGATTAATTCTCTGATAAATACCATTTTAATTCCTGGGAGTTGTAACTCTTCAGGAATTGTTAATTACAGATTAATTCTGTAATTAAACATGTCCCCTGCATGAACACTATAAAAGGAGACCCTTTGTTCATATTTCAAAACACTGAAAAAAAAAACCCACAAATATCCTATAGCCAGATAGTGTTCTGCTTCTGTAAAGTTCGTTGTTGCAGTAAGGTAGCGTTGCTCTCCTTATTGTATTCTACCGTTGTATCCTGGGAGACAGACGTTCCATAGTAACTCCAGCACCGGGAGGGGACGAATCTGTTTTAAGGACACTGTGATAGCACAGGCCTCGGTTAAAGTTTCAAATTTTTTTTCCTTTACGTTTCTAATTTATATGTTTTATTTCTATTTCGTTCACAGAATTGTGCTTAACAAATTAATAACTTGCTTTGTTTTGTGGTAACAAAATACATAGTTTATGTATTAATTTAAAAGTAAAATTTTTAGATGTCAACCTAAATGGACAAAGTTAGAATAAAATATTAATAAATCAAAATTTATTAAAATGTTAAATTTAAAACTAAAAAAATAAAAACTTTATTTCTTTATTGTTTAAACTAAAATTAACCTTAAATAAACTTATACTAAAACCTAAGAGAGACAAGTGTCCCGCTTACGAAATATAGTGTCTCTCTCAACTTGAAAAAAATATATCATGGGTAAGTCTCACCACGTGTTTATGGGACCAACTACTAAAAATTATTCATATCATATATTTTTCTAAAGTGAGTCTTCACTTGAAAAAATTGTTTTTAAAATGAATTAACAGTAAATATGAGTAAAAAATTACTTAAGAAAATGTGACATGAAAAAAATAATGATATGAGTGATTTTTAGTGATTAATCCATAAATAACGTGATGAAAATTATCCATGATATAATTTTTTCTCAACTTGGGAGAAAAAAATCTAATTCAGATAATCAATAAATATCTAAGCCATTTATTTATTTATTAAAAAAATAATATTTAAGCCATTTTTAAAAGAAATATATATATATATATTATGTATTGTCGGTGAAAAGAATTTTTTTACAAGCGTTTATTAAGGTTTGATTTATGTTTTTATGAATTTGAGTGTATGAGTTTAAAATTTAAAGTTTATGGTTAAAATATATATTTTAAAATTAAAACTAAAGATTTAGAAGCTAGGGTTTAATTTTTGAGATAATATAATTAAGGATTTAAGTTTTTATTCATAAACTCTAAATTTTAGTCCTAAAACATAAATTCTAACCATACCCCTAAATTTAAAATTCATATCCTAAACAAATCCTTATTATCCATTTCAAAATAGCTATACAACTAAGATTGAATCAACGCAATAGAACAAACTAAAACTAAACAATCAAAGTTATCAAACTAACCAAGAAAAAAAAGGCTGTGAATTAGCGTGAAACTTAACCCTGAATCATGTATATTCGTATCGTATACTTTGTCTTATTAATTGTATCACATGTTGATTTTTTAATAAAATTTTAACTATAATTTATTTAAATATTTTAATTAATTAAAATTTATAAATAAATAAATGTTTAAAAAATTTGATTTAAAGTTTTTAAATTATAAAATACAAAAAACAAAAAATTTAACTCAATAAAAGAAAATCAACAATATGATAACTTTAGTGAGACAAAAGTAGTTTTTAAGCCATTTAAGTGAGTATAGGCTTTGCAAGGCCCGTTTAACAATCTTCGTTTTTAGCCCGTTGACTTAAACAAAAGAAGGGTTCTCTCGTGGCTCACCACGATTGGGTCGAAGGAAGCACAAGACGGAAATCTATTGACATTGGGAGAGAAGACAAGTAAAATAAAATTTGATATTAAATTTGATTGATTTGATTTGATTAGAATTTTAATTTTAAATTATAAAATTAAATTTAAATAATATAAATATTAATAATTAATATATTAATTTTAATCATATAAACTAATTATAAAAATATCCGTCAATATTTTTTTTTTTACATTCATGATTAAGGATTAACATTTCATCCAATCGAATTATTTTTTTTAATAAAAATTAGGTTTAATTGAATTAGAGATTATATTTCTAATAGAATTTTTTCGAATGATTTTGGACTGATAATCTATTTTTTCTTTTCTTTTTAAAGATATTTGTAATTTGATCGTCAATATTAATTTTTATTTATAATTACCTCCTTAAAATTATTTTTGAATCGTCGATTTTAGGTTCAACCGGTCCGGTCCAACTATTGTTAGTATTATAATTCGTCCAGGAGCATTCCCCCTGGAATTCACAGCCACAGGTCCCCGCCGGCCCCACCCTAACCTTCAAGTTCCTTCCTAACCTATCCCGATTCCCAATGTCCCGAACCTAAACCCAAACCAACCCCATCCTCTTCATTCCCCCTGCATCGTCCTCTGTTGGATGTTGGTTTAGTCGTATTTAAGATTTTAGGGTTTCGTATACGCATTGAAACTCATAAAAATTTCACATGGATTTCAATTCCAGCTACTGTTCATGTTTTGATTACCGTTGTTCCTTTCCTTGATTCAGCCAATCATTATTAATTGTAATTATTTTTATTATTTATTGTGAGTTTAGAGTTTGATGGACTTGTCGTCTCAATCGACTGATACCTCATCGAACCTCTCTTTAGGGTTAGTATCTCCGTCGCCGTCCTCCCACCGGAACCAGATCGCAGATGATTCCGTTACCCTTCAGCTGGGAACCAGGGACTCTACCCAACACCATCCCATCCGACCGGTTCCTCTCCAGCTTCTCGAACCGCACCAAAACGGGAATTCGATAGAAAGGGAGAGGAGTTACGACGACGACGATGAAGATAGTAGGGCAACCGAAGAATTCCATATATTAGGGCATCCCATGTGTCTCAAAAGGCGGAGAGATAGCTCTTCTTCTTCATCAGCGTCGCAATTGTTGTCGAAGCGAATGACGCCAGAACCGGATCTAGAGACTAGAAAAGCGGCCGTGAAATCGTGGGGTAGCCAATCGCTCCACGTGGCGGATCCCGACGTATTCGACATGATGGAACAGGAGAAAAAGAGGCAGTTCATGGGAATCGAGTTGATAGCCTCTGAGAATTTCGTGTGCCGTGCGGTTATGGAGGCACTCGGAAGCCATTTGACCAACAAATACTCTGAAGGGATGCCGGGAGCAAGGTATTACGGTGGGAATCAGTACATAGATGAAATTGAAGCCCTTTGTTGGAAACGTGCATTAGAAGCTTTCGGGCTTGACCCCGATAGCTGGGGAGTCAATGTGCAGCCTTATTCGTGCACATCGGCGAATTTTGCAGTTTACACCGGGCTGTTGTTGCCCGGAGATAGGATCATGGGATTAGATACACCATCCGGAGGGAATACGAGTCATGGATATTATACCCCAAATGGGAGGAAAGTTTCTGGGGCATCTATATTCTTTGAAAGTTTACCTTATAAAGTGAATCCTCAAACTGGGTATATTGATTATGAGAAGTTGGAGGAGAGGGCACTTGATTTCAGGCCCAAGATATTAATATGTGGTGGTAGTTCATATCCCCGGGAATGGGATTATGCAAGGTTTAGACAGATTGCTGATAAGTGTGGTGCTGTTTTGCTGTGTGACATGGCTCAGATAAGTGGACTTATTGCTGCTAAGGTGTGATATACTGTGAATCACTACTTTTTAGTAGGTGCTTTGCTTTTATGGGGTCAGTTTTGTGTGTTCCACTGATAATGGAATTCGATTACATTGCTTGATGTGGTTCTATGGTGGACCAACACTATATATCATGTTATTGACTATTCTGATTTACTGTTTGGCTTAAAGTTTGTCAGCAAATCTACTTACTTTGCCTTTGTTTTTCGAATTTTGTACAGCTAGTCTTTTAGAGGAGAGATTGTTCGAATTCTTTAGTATAGAAGGTGCTTTCTAAGGCAACTAATATTAATATAAGCAACTTCAAACTAGAGCCTACTGATGTAGTGGTTCTGGTAATAAAGAAGTTTGTAGATGGAGATATTATTTCTACTTTGCTTGATGCAGATACACTCATTGAGCTTTTTAGTTTAGCCATTGCCCATTGGAGGTATGTTAGAAATTTGAAATAATGAATTGACTTCATTTCTGGAAAGCCTAACAAGTATTAATTTATCATCATTGGATTCTGGTATTGGTAATGTAGAAATTTATAGATGGAGATGGTATTTCTAGTTTGCTTGATGCAAATGCACTCTTTGAATTCTTTTAGTCTAGTCATTGTTGGTTTGTTAGAAATGGGAAATAATGATAAACTTTCATTATTTGGACATGCCTATGAATTTCTTTGTCTTCTTTTCAGGTTATTGATTTTCTAAAATTCCAAGATAGGTGTAGCTTGTTAGGAAATAAATCCCAATAATATAATATTTGATAATTTTACAGGAAGCTGCCAATCCCTTTGAATACTGTGACATTGTTACCTCTACCACTCATAAAAGCCTCCGAGGTCCCAGAGGAGGTATAATTTTCTATAGGAAGGGTAAAAAGCCAAGGAAGGGAGGAATGCATCTAAGCCAAGGAGATTGCAACGAGCAATATGATTTTGAGGAAAAGATAAACTTTGCTGTTTTTCCATCTTTGCAAGGCGGACCGCATAATAACCATATTGCTGCTCTTGCCATAGCGTTGAAGCAAGTTGCTACACCAGAGTACAAGGCCTATATGCACCAAGTGAAGAAAAATGCTCAGGCTTTAGCATCTTCATTGTTAAGAAGAAAATGCAAGCTAATTACTGGAGGCACAGACAACCATTTGTTACTCTGGGATCTAAGACCTTTTCGGTTGACAGGTAGAATGCTTTGATGGCGATCTTCTTTGCATTCAAATAATTCTAGTGTATGATTTGAGCTCAGATGTGTTTTGCGTTCAAATATATTGTTTCTCTATTGCTATCGTTAACCGTCTTGATTCAATTTTATTGCTTGGTGTGATTTGAGAATGCAATGATCAAAATGTCAAAATTGTTCAAATTTCAAAGTCAATTCTCCTTTCTGCTTATTCTCTGTTACACGTACATTACTTGCATGTTTTCATTTGTTCCTGTACTTTTATCTTTTGGCAAAATGTCGTGCAGTAACTGTCGGTTTCTAGAAATTTTATACGTATCCCCACTCTTCCATGTCAGAACATGTCTAATCTCCCGGTTTTCTTTTTGTAGGTAAAGTTTACGAGAAGGTGTGTGAGATGTGCCATATTACCCTGAACAAAATTGCTATTTTTGGCGAGAATGGTGTCATTACTCCTGGTGGAGTAAGGATTGGTGAGTGTAGTTCTCGATCAATTAAAGCTTGCAAGTCTCTTTTATAAGGGGACGTTTTGGTTAATGTTATCATGACTTTTCATGTTTATTTCTGCAGGTACCCCTGCCATGACATCGAGAGGTTGCCTAGAGTCTGATTTTGATACAATCACAAACTTTCTCCTCAGAGCTGCACATATCGCTAGCACGATGCAGCATGACCATAAGCTGAAGAAGACCTCCTTGAAGAGTCTCCTCGAAAACAAGGATATTTTGGAGCTCCGATCACAAGTGGAGACGTTTGCATCTCAGTTTGCGTTGCCAGGTTTTGACATTTGAATGAATTATTAAGGTGCCTTCATACCGAGCAATTAAAATTCCAATGACTCTGCAGAAGAGGAATTGTGGGGGGAGGCTATTTTTCCGGTAACCAACCCGCACCATGTTTTTTTCCTTTAACGGTGGTTGAATGTCTGAAATCATTGTCACAATTTTGATGCTGAAGGTGCTGATTTCTTTGAAACATACATGTATTTCCATCAATTCTGGTCTCATAGTTTGCAAATTTGTTTCAAAAAATCTAAGCACAAAATTCTGTTGTGTTTTCATCTGTTGCCTTTGGTATGTTGGATCCAGTGCATGATCAACATTTTGTGGATCTTGCCTTTTATATAGTTGATTTGATTTATTAAAGATCCCTTCTGGTTTTATTATAATCTTTGAATTAATTCTTAGGGTTTTACGTGTGGTGTTTATATATATATTTATCAGTTTAACCCTTGTTGTAAAGATAAAACAATAATTTTATAGAGCGAGTGTAACTTATAATTGTCTTATTCCAGCAATCAGTTGATCTACTCAAATGATGTACTATATTTCTTAAGCAAGGTTACGAGTTCGGATGTCAATAAAAAAAATGAATGGAAGGGTTGTTC
The DNA here is from genome assembly GCA_035048815.1 of Abelmoschus esculentus. Lineage (NCBI taxonomy): Eukaryota > Viridiplantae > Streptophyta > Magnoliopsida > Malvales > Malvaceae > Abelmoschus > Abelmoschus esculentus. The sequence continues at coordinate 501,261 of JAUCBN010000031.1, read as the reverse complement.
TTATATACGATCCAAATTAATTGATATATGTCAGATACCGATAATCATAATCATTTTACCAATGTATAAAAGAGGAGGCTTTTTAACCAACTCTTATTACATAAGGTAATTCACTGGTTCTTCAACAATGAAGAGTTTATCATTATCTCTAACCACTTCAATGGAATCGATTTCAGCCCCGGCTTCATCTGTTATAATCGCGCTTCTCATGTCGACCCGGAATCTTTTGCCTGTTAGAAAAGATTCAAGTTAATTGCTTTACAAGTAAACGATAACGTAGACAACAAATTTCATTCGAGCTTAAGGTTTCGAACCTGCAATGTCCTTGAGCTCATCAAATGAATCTGGCAAACTTATTAGCTTCCCAGGCTCCATGCAACAAGTTTCTTTCCTGATTAGGGGGTGACCTTTATAAATACTCACCCTTGCACGTTCTAATGTTCTGTTTTTGGCTACTTTGCCTATAGGCTCCCCTTTGAGCTTCTCCAACAGTACTTCACCGGAAGTCGTATCGGTTACCGTGATCCGGTGGCCAACCTCTCTCTTTAGCAGCATTTCATTCAATGACTCCGAAGAAAATTCGTACGTATTTGCATTCATGACATCTGCGTCATTCAATACGAGTAGGTTAACCATGTCTTCATGTTTCTCTTTCATGGCAATTTGTAGTGCCGTTAGTCCATGGCGATCCTTTGCGTCCACGTTCAATCCGTGTTTCAATAGTTCTTGCATGGCTTCTTGATTGTTTCTTTTCGCAGCCATGCATAAGAGGTCACCGGCAGTAAACGGGTCGGAAATCGCAGCACAATGATACAGGATCCTGAATATTGAATGGTGCTTTGTGGATATTGCATCCCATAGTGCAGTGTTGCCATCAATATCTGCAACATAAACAGAATAACCAGATATAACCTAAGAACTCGATTGATTCTCGGATCGATGGTGTTAACGTCGTGTCTTACCTCGTAAATGTACATTGCAAGCATGCTTAAGGAGTACCAGCACACAATCTTCATGCCCTCTTGATGCTGCTATGTGCTGAGGAATCACAAACATAAATTTTCACGAATGCATGAACAGTGTTTGAAAACATGTTGACCTGAAAGGTGAACAAAAAAAGCTTACCAATGGTGTCCTTCCTTTAGAATCTCCAATGTCAGGGTCCAACCTTGCTTTGAGAAGCTCATCGAGGAAAGCGGCATTGCCGATATCGGCCACATTCAGCAAATTAATACCAATGTCTTTCGGATCACCGTCTTCATCTCCTCCCTCTACCACTAAGCCTCCGATTTTAAGATCCTTCAGCCTTTTGTTATGCTGCAATACATCACATGTTCAATCTCAAAGTCCCTAGCTACATTTTGTAACAGAGTAGCCCGAAAACGGATACATTACATGTTCTACCAACCTGAAGGAAGTTTTTAAGGACAGCAACATTATCTTCTTGTTTGGTTTGCATCGATTCAATCAGATCGGTCGTTTTGAGTCTCAGTAGTTGGGAGAGCGCCCTAGTCCGGAACGTAAATCTTTGAGGTCTGCAACAAAGTGCACCGATCTCTCCAAACATGTCGCCAGAATGCAGCGTTCCAACGACTACCTCTTTCTCCATCTCACAGTCGATTATTTCCACTTCTCCGGACACAATGATGTAAACATCATCTGGTGCTTCATTCTGCATTATCACATCCTCTCTCGGCGGAATGTATTCGGCTTTCATTTTCGCAACCTGAACATTATATCGAAAACACCGAGATTAATTTTCTTATGCTACAAGCTAATGATATCCATTACAAAGCATAGTATGCCAACCAGATGCAGCAGAATTTCCCTTGATATGCCATTAAAAAGGTACACTTTCTCTACTGTTGGCAAGAACAAATGCTGGCAAATGCCTGTATAAATCGATTTCGGCAATTGTTCAATTAGTTGTTGCTGGTTCAAGCTCTCAGCCTTGAACCTCAAACACATGTAAGCCAATATCTGCTCTTTCAACCTCGGGGGCAACCGGTTTCTCGACACGAAATTTGAAGCCGCTTCGATACTATTCCTCTGCATCATCAACCAACAATTTAAGTAAATCTGATATTCTGATAAAATATGTCACATGAGTTGTTCAAACATTGGCAAATACTTACGAATTCCATGGTCCGACGAGTTCCTTCAACGACTAAGTTGGTCATGTTACCGATTATATAAGCAGTCAAGCCGAGGTTGAAGAGCATGTAGAAGATAATGAAGATCATTTCCATAGTGTTGACAGCATGTAGGTCACCATAACCAACCGTGGTCATGGTGGTGATGGACCAATATAAAGCCGAGATATATCGAATCCAAAGGCTTGTTTCCCGGAAATTCGGGTTCACCGATCCTAACCATGTCTTTCCCCGGTGAGGGTATCTGTCAGCTAGCAGGTAGTAAAGGCATCCAGCACAATGAACCAGAAATAATGTCACCTGCAGCAGTGTATCCAAAAGGAATTAAATCGACTTCAGTTTTATCACTTGGCTACATGCTAAAGGCAAGTTAATATTTGAATTAACATTTAACACACAAGCTTATTAATTACTAGATTTATATTCGAACCTGATTGATAAATACTTCAAGGACACGATTAGAACATTTTGAAGCTTAGAGACTAAATAAAAAATTCGACATAATATGAGGACTTATTAAACAATTAACCCCTTTTAAACAACTAGGCATGTTTCCACTTCACTCACAGCTATTAATCTCGCACATCGAGTCCAGAAATAGCTGAATCTAATATCCTTCTCCAACCTACAAAGAAAATATACAAAATAAAACAAATAAAAGTTACTAATTATATTTAAGCATATTCGAATTTACGATTTTTATGATGTGTCAACCGAGTTAATATTCGATCGGAAAATACTATGAACACCTGGTGAACAGCTGCTTTACCCGCCTGAGACGCCAGAACCTGAGCAATCCCAGCAGTGAATAAGATATTCCCACTTTGGCTTTGCCAGTGATAAGGTAGCCCAGAGCTTCGAATGGGATTGTGGATGCCACATCCATCAAGAACCATGTTGAAAGGTACCTGTACAGATGCCCACAACAACAAGACCTTACTCCTTTCAGTCATGGTCATGGTCTCGATTCTATTCCAAACATATAGATTCAAACTTAAAGTTTACACATTATGTATACTTTAATCTTAATTACTAGTATATTGAAATTCATAATTTTTTGAATTAATATCTGTACGGATTTCGCATCTGAATGACTAATTAAGTTGTTAATGTGATTTTAATCATTAATATAATAATTTTATTCAGATTTAAGTGTCACGTGTTATAACCTAATTGTCGTTAAAATATCACATCAAAATTAAATTTTAATCTTAATTTTTAACTATTATTCCTAAATTCTAAATCTTTACCCCTAAATTAAGATATTTATAAATATTTTTTATCGTTAATACATATTATAATAATCTTTAAAATAAACATATTTTAATAATTTCTTTTAACTGAATTGACGTGGAATTAATCCGATTAAAATTCCCTTTGATTTCCAGATGTCCAATATCTGGTTGTAAGATAGGGTTGAATAATTATGCCTCGTGGTCCACTGCCCTATCCCGAATCATATTCAGTGATTTAACACATTTTTGTTGAAGAAATTATGTGGTTTGAGGACAAGCAATCATATACACATATACATAGCTACTTAATTATGGACCCTACTTTCATCAAATCTCATTATAATATGATTTAGAATGAATATCAATTTAAATATGACATACATAAAAAAAGATTATACTAATTTTTAAACTAATATGATGGTAAAATTATACACCTTCAAATGTTACTTTCATGATTTAATTCATTAAAAAAATTATAATTTTAGGAAGTTTAATACAATTAATTTTATTCATGGTTTAGGACAGATTTTGTGTAGGAAAACTGACTTGTCTGTTTGATTGGTAATTAATGAATGTATTAATTAAATAATTAATGAAGAGTGATGTTTAAGTCACGTAACCTGATGGCAATCTTTTTGGAGTCTCTAACCAGTAGTAGTGTTCTTGAATCAATGTAAGCAACAAAGAAGGTCAAGATGATGTCAACCCCAAAGAACAGGTCCACTATGTTGTCGGCAATGTACAGATCTCTAGGGGTGGAGGATCTGAAGAACGCTACTTCAAAAGGGTAAACCCAGGCAGAATAAAACACCAGCAGCACCATATATGTTTCCCAGCACCTGCAGGCATGGAGACTCAGCAAGAATTAGTTGACTTAAAATTTTCGGTATTCGATAGTCACATTAAGTTCATATTATAATCAGAATTGAGCCAAGTCAAAATAAAATTTTCATTAACGACGCTCAGATTCAAACATGTGAGATTGTTTAAGAGATCTGGTGTCTCATTTCACTAGACCAACTAGTTGATGGTGTCTTGAATGGAATTGATAATTATTGAGAGGGATCAAAAATGAAAATTTTCCATTAATTAAAGGATTAACAGGGACTAAATCGAATTGATTCATATTTAAGGGACTATAATTATTATTTTACCATAACCAAGAGAGATGATGTATTTGATATTCAATTATTGAGGTTATCATTTTAGCCTTTCTCCCTTCTTTTGGCATAAACTTCCCCAAAAAGTACATTTCTGTACAAAAAAGAGTTAGAATAATTGGCATGGGTTGGTAGGAAATTACCAGAACTGGTTAAGTGATAAACAGGTAGATACTTCTCTTAAACCAAATCTAACTAAGAAAAATCAGGAAAAATTCTTTAAATAAAGTTTGGAGTTCGAATTTTGTAAACGAAAAACATGTTTAAGAATTCAAAGATTTGACCGTAAATATAATCGAGAATCATAACAATAACACCAGAAACATGAAAATGTGCATGGTAATGCAACATAAGTAGAACACAAGCATGTTTTCCATGTACCTACAGTCTCGCAACACAGAGAAAACCAACCAAACAAAATGTTCATCACCTTCTTCTTCATCATCATCAAACCACATACCTGTATCTTGAATCCATGGGAGAAACGATCCATCCTTTCGACTTTATCGGGTTCTGATTAAAACTCGAAACACCAAGAGGAGGAATTATGAGCTTGGACAAGTTACTCAAACTGAGTGAATTGTCTTCACTGTTGTCATCAACCTGTGCAGCACTTCCCTTGTCTTTCAGTTCCATGGTGGAAGCCATGTTCATTGCTTCTTTCATCTCCATTTTTGGGTATGGTTTTAAAGGAAGAAGATGACAGTGATTGGAGAATTTGAAATTGGGTTTGATTCTGTCTTCAATGGATGGAGCCTGGAGGGAGAGAGAAAGGCAAAGGTCAGAACTCAGAAAGGAGAGTGGTACTCAGTGAGTTGATATTATTAATGGTGTGGGTGTGGAGAGTATTTGGTGGTCCTCTTCTATCAAACCATAAAGGAATTATACTAAGATGGGTTAATTGCTTTAGGTGCCCTCAACACATGTTGGTGATTTCATCCTCAAATTTCAAAATATTCTTATTGAATCCTTAAAGTATTAACATCATATCAATCAAGTCATTTTTTTCAACCTGTTAAGAAGCCTAGAATCAAATACCGGGAGAGATAAAAGACTATATAGCTTTAAAGTTTAAAAAATTAGAGGGACATAAGCCGCATGTAACTAATATTTAAACTAAAATAGACCTAAAATATTATTATATTAAAGAAATTTAAGGATAATTTTATAGTTTAAATAATAGTTTAAGGACGTTTGATGCAATTAACCCATAAAAGTGACAAAGGGGAATTCCGTGTATATGAGGGGATTGGATTTGAGGATCATATCAATGCCAGTCTCCTTCTCCAACGATTGAAATCGAATTTTAGGAATCGCGATAAAAATATTCGGGGTTTAAAATCGAAATAAAAAATATTCGAGTTTTAATATAAGATATAAGTATAGGTAAACTTAGGTCAATGAAAAAAGAACAATATAATTATATTAAAAAAATTAAAATCTCGATATTTATTTTAAAAATGAAATACTTTTATTTCATGAAAACTTAAAATCAATGTCATCATCATATGGTTGTTAAGCATTGGAATACTGTGGTTGAGAATTAGTTACTACATGGTTCTTTTACATGAACTAGGAATATACCCATGCAATGCCATACTAGGGTTTGTCGGTATATAATATATGATAAAATAATGGATTTATTTATTTACTTTTGGGGAAAAGTTATTTTTTAATTCATTTTTTCCTTTTTAAGAAACTTGTTCATATAATATGATAAATTAATTGATTTGATCATTTTCATTCAATTAAATATTCATTACAAATAGATAGTTAAATCCACCCAAATTAAAAATAAATTATTATTTTTAAATATCTGAAACTAATGTTAACCCTAAACAAAATGTGTTATCTGATGCAGAATCCACTATCAAATTTGGGGAACAATGCCAATCCAATGGATTCAATTTTGTGATCAAATCAATCATACAAATCGAAATGTTGCACCAACACGAACAATAATGCTGCAAAGGTGTAAACGTCAGTGGAAGAAATCGGATCTAAATAGATAGGGTCGAGTTTTTTAAAATTCGAGTTCAGATTAAATTTAAATTTTAAAAAAATTACATTGTAAAAATTTTATAGAGTTTTATAATATATAATTTGGTTATATTCATATTAATAATTGGGTTTATATGTATAAAAAAATTCCTCGAATTTTAGATATAACCAAAACGCATATAATTCTTAAATATCAAATATTTTCTTTGAAACATATATTTTAATTTTTTTTTTAAAGAATGGCATCTAAATAGGGAAAATAGGTATTTGTTTCATCCGAGCCCACCGGAACAATGTCGCATGACCAATCTAGTTTAGTCGGCGAAGAATTGATCTTCAAGAAGCCCATAGCCTAACAAAATTCCTTAATTTCATTGTCATAATAGGGACATCCATCTAGATAAATCTTTTGTTTCTCCTCACAGACATTGAATTCTGTTTTTATTTTACTTTCGGTTTTAGAATTTTTATTTTAATTAATTTAAATCAATTTATATTGTATATTTAATTCTGATAGGTGAATCTTTTAATCGAGATTTTTTATATACATAATATATTTAAACTTGAAATATATTTAATGATATTAAGTTACTTAACACTTGACTCAACTCTTTGTTAGTTATTGAGTTCTGAAACTTTTATATTCAATTAAGTTTGTCTTTCGAGATTTTATTAATTTTTTGATTAATATTGATTATTAAATTTTTAAAATTTTTAAGATTAATTGGTGTCACATGTTACGTTTCAATATTTTTATGTAATATTTTTTTTAAAATGTTTTTAAATAAACCTTTAAAAAAATTTAAAAGAACAAACGAATGTCACATGACGAAATTATAATATCATACGATAATAATATCATAGAAAACTTAATGATCAAAATTATTTAAAAAGTTAATTGATTTAATTTCTCTCTTCTATAGTTTAATAATTCGATCCGAGACTTAAATGGTATAAAAAAAGTTGGAGGACTTGATTGACATTTACCCAAAAGGCTTTAAACACTTGTTAAACCATTAATTTTTAAAATCCAGTTGGAAACAAAACAATTGCCGCCCTTCACCTTCGACGAAGCACACATTATACTTGACGTCGGATCAGTCGTAATAGATTCGTATTTCAAGCATGTTGATTAGTCACTATTTCACCTAATTATTTGACATATAGTTCAAAATTATTAATTGGCAATTCAATACAATAAGCTACATGTATCTAATTGTATTTATGAGTAAAATTGAATCGAATCGAAGTTAAATTTCAAAATATACAAGTCAGATTAAATGTAAATTGATTTGAAAGAATCATCCGATTTATAAATAAGATTAGACTTTTAAATCTAAATTGTAATGAGTATTAATCTAAATTGTCACAGAGGCTACATAACAAGGAAGTCAATCCCATGGATGCAACCTTTGGTTCATCATGATCACGCAGAAAGTCGGATGCGGACGGAATCTTCGGCTGGTTGATCAATTTCAGTGGATCACAGTTCCGATCTTCGACAGCTATATGATGTCGATGCTTGCTTCATGGAAGATTGTATACCGATCGGTTGATCAAATACTTTGTACTTACATTTCAGATTACCTGAGCAAGTCTCCTTTTTGCAGTTGCAGTCCACTTAATGCAGGTGAGATGCTGAAAGTGTTGCCGTCACTGTAAATCGAAGGGTGCGCGAGAGACATCGGTCGATCGGGAATCGGCGGCACTTCGACATCACCTTCTAACATTTTCAGCGCATCTAAAATGGTAGGCCTTAAAGCAACCATAACATGAGCACACAAAATCCCAACCTGCAGGAATCTCTCCATTATAGCCTTTGGATTTGAATTCATGGAATCCTCAACGTTGATCAATGTATGATCCAACGCCTCATCGACTTTTCCGGCCTTCATCAACGACCAAGCCCAATCTGTTATCAAGAACGCTCGTGGTGAGCTCGATGAAGACAGATCAAGAGCTTTTCTCCCACACATTTCTCCAAAACAACAACACCGAAACTGTAAACATCGCTCTTCTCAGTCAGCTGCCCGTAAAGAGCGTATTCAGGGGCCAAGTATCCATGAGTCCCAGCCACTCTAGTAGTGAGGTGAGACTGGCCTTCCCGACTCTGCTTCGCCAACCCGAAATCCGACACTCTCGCTCTCATATCGGCATCGAGCAATATATTTGTAGCCTTAATATCCCTATGATAGATTGCAGGCTTAACTCCATAATGCAAATAAGCCAACCCCTTTGCCACATCCAAGATTATGTTCTTCCTTTGAGGCCAACTCAACGGTTTACTCCCCGTTTTCGACATGAACAAATGATCATCTAGGTTCCCATTCGGCATATAATCATAAACAAGATATCTCTGATTCCCTTTCTCATCATCAGAGTTTTCGATTTCATCGTCATCAATCATACAACAACCTCTAAGAGGCACAAGGTTCCTATGTTTCAAGTTGCTAATAATCTCAACCTCATTGCAAAACTCTTCGTCGCCTTGAAACTCCGATTCCAAAATCCTCTTAACGGCGACCACTGTCCCGTCCGGTAAAACCCCTTTGAAAACAAAACCGAAACCGCCTCTCCCTATGAAATTTTTCTTCGAAAAATGATCGGTTGCCTTCTCGAGATCATGGAGTTTGAACCAAATCGAACCCGTATTAGGCCTTAACCTTGGCCTAGACCCCTGCTCTTTTAGATCACCAAAATTATGACCAGAACTACCATTTTTCTTCTTTCCAAACCTTTTTTCATACCAAAAGTAAAAACCCAGTAAACTAAATGTAACAAAAACAGCAACACCGGCACCAGTTAAGCCGAAAACAAGAGCTGAATGTCGATTATTCGAACCAGAAATTTCATTCAAAGTTAAAGCAAAAGCACAGGTAAGAACACCATTACTTTCAGGTCCAAATTCATTAACAATACCAGCAGCATACAGAACAATGAAATCGAAACAATCAGTGCCGTGAGAGCTGTTACCATCAATCGAGAGCAATCGAGAATGAACCTCGTTCCCAGCACGGGGACAAGTATCACAAGCAGTCAGATCACTGAGATCGGCAAAGCAATCCTGGTTAAGCACCGTCGATTCCCCTAACCTAGCCACCCAATCTCGAGTCGTTTGTATGTTGGCGCAAAGATCAGGCGTAATCACGAACTGCATCGGGTCGAAACAAAGAGAAGCGACATTACCGGGTAGAGATAGAGAGTCGAGCTTCGTCTGGAAATCTCGGAGACATGTAACGGATGTCGGTAAATCCGGTAGCTGAAAAAGGGTCGTTTCTTTCAGATGTTCGGCGAGTCCAATGCCGAAGACTGATAACAGAGTAACACAGCAGTTTTGCTTCGATATTTCAGCTTTGGGTGTGGAATTAAGCGGGTGGAAATTACGGCAAACAGATGAATTCCATGGGATTCTCGTCACGTAATTAAGATCCATCGGACAAGAATCAGCGAAGCAGAAGGAAAAGACTGATATGAAAACGAGAGAAAAAAGCTGTAAACCGATGAACTCCATTGATTTACGGGTGTTTTTTGTTGGATTCTATAGATTTTAAACTCTGGGTTTCGGATTTGTTTAGGTGAAAAATGAAAAGGGAGATCGATATACGACGAAGATGAAGTTGCAGAGATCGAGGAGATGAAAATGATCCGTTTTTAGTCAAACCCTCTTTTATTACACTCTTCTCCGGCTGCTGAGTTCTGTTTCGTTTCTACTTTCATTGGCGGCGCTTGTTAGACACACATCGAAAGATGAATCGATGGATATGGCTTTTGATTGGAGCGTTGATTACACGCAATTTAATGCACGGTGAGATGTACATTCTCCCATTTCCCCCCTTTTGTTATTATTTTCAATAGGGTTAATATCATCTCAAGTCCTCAAACTACAACCTAAATTTTAAATTCGTCCTAAACATCAAAATGTTCTAATTGTATACGTATCATATTCTTAACCTAAATGTTCTAAAATTAAGTTTGGTCTCTAAATAAATTTCTAACTTCCCCTTAATTTTAAAGATTAAAATTAAACAATATTTATCTTAAAGAACGTTTAAAGCAATTAACCCATTTTATATAAACTATTGTGGACATTTTTAGATTTTTCTAGAATTCGACAACCACTAATATTTCATCTCTTTTTTTCTTAATATATTTTTATTAAAAATGGAAAATATTTACATTTTAAACAATTTACATTTATTCACATGTTTTTTTATATTAAACAAAAATGGAAATAGATTAAAATTATTTTTATATAGAAATAAGATCTAGACATGTAGTTGACAATCTTGACATTTGTATAAAATATCTGTTGACACAACGTCAGTGTTGTTGAATGAGAAGGAAATCATAATTAAATTTCCATTTTACCTTATGACTTAATTTAAACTTAATTTTAAAATTTAAAATTAAATATCATAAATATTTATTATAAAAATAATTTATTTAATTTTTAATATTTAATATGATTTCATACATATGTTTTAGATAAATTATTCGAACTTGAATTTTTAAATTCTTAAAAAAAATTATTATTTAAATGAATAAATTAAATTGATAAAAAAATTATATTTATAATAAATTTTGATAATATTTAATTCAGATTAATTAATTAATTAATTAAAAATAAATTATTATTAAAAATAATACTCAACCAAATCGACCCAACATTTGATGGGTTCAAGTACATCCCGGTCCATCACTTTTATGAGAATATATGTCAAATCTAAATATGGACATTAGCATACCACATCTGTCCCAATGAAATTGAGTTCCAAACACCAGCCTAAACAACATCACGGATATGCCATGACTCATGGGCATATACACGTAGAGATGGGTACGGTTTGAGTAAAACAGATATTTGACTCACCTGTATTCGACTAGATCTGATTTTAGTATAAAAATTTGATCGGATTTGAGTTTTAAGTTTTAAAATCTAACCCGATCGATTTATTATTATTATTTTTTAAATTTAAAGATTTAATTATAAAAAAATAAAATTTCAGTGACTTTATTGTAAATAAATCTATTTTACCGACTTAATTGTATAAAATATATAAAGAGTGATCGTTATTACAAATATCTCTAAAAATATGTGAAAATTTACACTATTAATCTTAGATCGGATTGAATTTTTTTTCACTACAAACCCAAATTCAACCTGACTCGGACCAAAATAATTCTTGAAAAACCCAACCCAAACTCAAACTCAAATTTTCTAACAAAAAATCCAACCCGATCGAGTCGAGTGGAAACCCGTTGAATTCGGATTCCATATCCATCCCTAAATAACTACTCAAAAATTACAATTGTTCTTACGAGGTTAGATTATTTTATTTTAATCATCTCTTTAAAGACAATAAAAAACCTTAAATATCCTAAAATTTCAACTTCGATTATTTTAAACAAACTCCTATTTTAATTTTGAGTCTTTCTTTATAAGAACAAACCTTAAGTTTCAACTTTGATTCCATATTAAAAGAAAAAACAATACAAAAATGACCCACACTTGTTTTGATTTAATGATTCTTTGTACGAGAAAGACAAACACTGCTTTCGGTTCTCATTTGCTTTAACAAACAAAGAAAGCTTCATTCATGGGGAAGAAGACAACCAACACGTCATGGACAATGCCAAGGATAGTTTAGTATTCATTTAAAAAATTTTTTTTACAGAATTTTGGTTCTATGTTCCCACAGAAACTGATACATGGACGCGTCTACTAAGACTAAAAAAATAATGGTGACATTGAGATTAGATATTGTAATCATTATTATGGTGAATTTGATATTATTTTAGGTTGACAAGAAAATATTTTAAGAATATGTTAATTGGTCGAATAATTAATAATAAGACAGCCTTACATTGATTATGTAGAAAAATAACAACTCAACAACCTTGTTTTCCACCGACATGTTGATCTACGTAGCGGAGTATTATTTATGTAAATTTTAAATTTAAATTTTTTTATATATACAATGTTTTTATTAAGAAATATTATTAAAATTAAAATATGATGTGAATTGATAAAAATGATCTAATTATTATCCGTTGTTTAACCCTTGGCGTCAAAGCTTTTACATTGATTGAAACTGCCGATAATGTTGTATAAGTAGCTAAGGTCTTTTACTACAACAATCACCAACAACAAAAGACATGGCTTCTTCCTGCTCAAAACAAGTACAACTCCTCCTCCTCCTCTTCTTCTTCTCCACCTTTGTTTTTCTTCAATCTTCCCGCGTTTTCTCTTCTTCATCCTCAACAGAAGCTGAAGCCCTTCTAAAATGGAAAGCCACCCTCGATAACCACACCCAAACTTTACTATCTCATCTATGGCCAGTCAAAAACAGACACTGCAACTGGGTCGGAATCACATGCGATAACAACACCGGCACCATCACCGACATAGCCTTAAATGACTATGACATCAGATTGAGAGGTACACTCGACCATCTCAACTTGCTTGCCTTCCCTAACCTCACTTTCCTTCAGCTACGAAACAATTCATTGTATGGGAGAATCCCGTCGGGTTTCGGAAGCCATTCTAAACTAGGATTCCTCGACTTGTCGGACAATAATTTCCATGGCTCCATACCAGAAGAAGTTGGTTCGTTGAGTTCACTTTACCATTTGAATTTCTCTTGGAACAGATTAACTGGTCATATCCCAACATCTATAGGAAACTTGAGTAACTTGGAGTCTCTTTATCTGTACATTAACAGCATATCTGGTTCAATCCCCATTGAAATAGGGTTGCTGAAATCACTGTCCACGGTGAAGTTGTCTAATAATAATCTCACCGGTTCCATCCCTTTTTCCATAGGAAACTTGACCAACTTGTCTACACTCAAACTCCATAACAATCTGATTTCTGGCAGAATCCCTCGGGAGATAACAATGCTTAAATCTCTCAGCACATTGACTTTAACCAACAACTCAATCTCTGGTCCAATCCCTGCTTCCATAGGAAACTTGACGAGTTTGTCAATACTTGTTTTGAGTGAAAATAGTTTGTCAGGCCCCATCCCTGCTAGTCCAACATACAGCAATTTTACTAATTTGCAGTTATCAAACAATCATCTCATCGGTCAGTTACCGGAGAATCTATGCCTAGGTGGAGTGCTCACTCATTTCGGAGCGAGCAACAACAACTTGACAGGTCTGATCCCGTCCAGTTTGAGAGTTTGCAGAAGCTTGTATAGAGTTAGGCTGGAAGGAAATCACTTCACTGGAAATATATCAGATGCTTTTGGTGTATATCCAGGTTTGGATTTTATTGCCTTGAGTGACAACAAGTTTTTTGGTGAACTTTCTCCAAAATGGGGGAAATGTCCTAATCTAACTTCCTTGCAAATCTCCAACAATAACATTTCTGGGAAGATACCTTTTGAATTAGGACATGCAACTCAGTTAGGGGAACTTGATCTGTCTCTGAATCATCTAACCGGTGAGATTCCTAAGGAACTAGGAGCATTGCAAAGGATGTCTCGTCTTTTGCTAAGTGGTAACCAATTTTCAGGCAAAATTCCATCAGAATTAGGACTTCTTTCAAATCTAGAACAACTTAACTTGGCATCAAACAATCTGAGTGGACCTATTCCTGATAGTCTTGGAAACTGCTCCAAGTTGTTCAACTTGAATTTGAGCAAGAATGATCTTGGTTGGAGTATTCCATATTCAATAGGCTACATGAATGCTCTTCAAAGTCTAGATTTGAGTCAGAATTCTCTGATTGGAGGTATCCCACAACAGTTTGGAAATCTGCATTCCCTTGAAATATTGGACCTTTCTCACAATATGCTCAATGGTTCCATCTCAAAAGCTTTCAATGATTTGCACGGTTTGAGATTTGTGAACATATCTTTCAATCAACTGGAAGGTCCTATACCAGACCTTAAGGCATTTCATGAGGCTTCGTTTAATGACTTAAGGAACAATAAAGGCCTATGTGGTAATGCCACCGGACTCGTGCCTTGTGTTCTGCCTTCTCGAGCCAGCCATGGTCACAAAAGAACAATCAAAGTCGCCATTTTGGTTGTGGTTTCACTCTTTGGTGTTCTGCTTTTGCTGTTTGTATTGGCCAAAAGCCTCCTTACTTTCTCCAAAAAGACTCGGCCCGTAGATTCCGAATCCAACGAGGATCAACTTGAAGATATCTTCACTGTATTAGGTTTTAACGGAAGGGTGCTCCATGACAACATCATTAAAGCCACAGAAGAGTTCAGCTCGGACTATTGCATTGGTGTGGGAGAATATGGAACTGTTTACAAAGCTGTATTACCAACAGGACAAATTGTTGCAGTCAAAAAGCTTCACCAATCTGAGGACAACATGCTTATCAACAACTCGAAAGCTTTCGAAAGCGAGATAGTTGCGTTGCTAGAAATAAGGCACCGTAACATCGTGAAAATGTATGGCTTTTGTTCACACACTAAGCATTCATATCTGGTTTATGAATTTGTAGAAAGGGGGAGTTTGAGAATGGTGTTAAGCAACAATGAACAGGCAAAGGAGTTCGATTGGGAGAAGAGGCTAAACGTTGTGAAAGGAATGGCCGACGCTTTGGCTTACATGCATCATGACCGTTCACAGCCTATAGTTCATCGAGACATATCGAGCAACAATGTTCTCTTGGATTTGTACTATGAAGCTCGTGTTTCGGATTTCGGAACTGCTAGAATTTTAAGGCCGGACTCCTCCTATTGGACAGCACTTGCGGGCACCTACGGGTACATAGCTCCGGGTATTAACTCATCTCTTTCCCCCCACCTAGACATGTTCCCAAACATGCTGTTTATTTGATTCTAAGTGTTGGTTTCTTGTGCATTTTATTTATGCAGAGCTGGCTTATTCCATGAGGGTGGATGAGAAATGTGATGTCTACAGTTTCGGGGTGCTAACAATTGAAGTTTTCATGGGGAGGCATCCCGGCGATCTTCTTTCGTATCTGTCATCACTTGCATCGGCATCAAGTGAACAACAGATTCTACTTAAAGATGTGATAGACCAACGCCTTTCACCGCTGGTTAGCAAATCTGCCAGGGACATAGTCTCTGTTATGAAGATAGCCTTTGCGTGCTTGAATGGCAATCCACAACTTCGTCCGACCATGCGGCAAATCAAAGATGCCCTTAGTCGGCAACCCCTTCCATTGCCGAGCCAGTTGTCGACCATAAAATTGGTCGAACTGTTGGATCCTGTAGGCTTCAGTGGCTAACTAAGGTGCTACATTTTATGTCATAATTCAATGGACATTAGAACTGTCAAATCTAATATTAAAAATAGATAAATATTTTTGCTTTGTTAATTTTAACTTATTGTTGTTTTAATAAACAAAGGAGTTACTATTTAATTAAATTGACTATTAAATTAATGTTTTATATATGTATCATCGTTGAATTAATTATAATTAATTTAATAAAAAAATATTTAAAATTATACATATAATACATGTCATATAATCAATTCAATTCACATGGATGCACCACGTCAACAACAACAAAAAATAATTGTTAGTCAATTAATAATTTATATCTAAATAAGGTTATTTTGATAAATAATAAATTATTAATATAATACGATAAAGATAAACACTTTAATCAATCGATGAATTATACTTACTCATTAAATAATAAATTACTAAAAATGCATTTGGGTAGATCATAAATTTTAAAACTTGGTACCTAAGCTCTAAAATACAACGTACCATAAAATTTATAAAATTTGTTCTTAAAGTTTAAATATAAGTTTTTAATGTGTGAGATGAACACACAAAAAAAATTATTTATATATTTAATACTTGAATTAAATATTTTCTCAATCTAACACCTAAAAAATACTCTTAAATTACTAACTTAATTAAAGATCACTTTTTAAAATTAAACTTAAAAATATTATTTAAATTAATATTTGAATTAAAGACATTCGTTAAAATTAATAAAATTTTCATTGTATGAAAATGTCGCATTCTTTTCCATTAGGCGTCAATACTTTGCATTGATCGAACCGGCGAATATTGTTTGTAATAAGTAGGCAATGTCTTGTACAAGAATCAACGACAAAAGAGACTTCATTTCAGCTATCGTAACCATGTCTTCTTCCTTGGTCAAACTCATCCTCGTCGTCTTCGCCTTTGGTTTTCTTCTATCTTCATCCTCCACAACCTCCATGGAAGCCGAAGCCCTTCTAAAATGGAAAACCAGCCTAGACTACGACACCCAAACTTTGCTCTCTCACATGTGGCCGGTCAAAACCAGCCACTGCAACTGGGTCGGAATCACTTGCGACAACAACACCGGGACCGTCACCGCTATAGACCTGAGTGATTATGGCCTTAGATTTAGAGGTACACTTGACAATCTCAACTTGCTTGCCTTTCCTAACCTCACTATCCTTCAGCTTCGAAACAATTCTTTTTACGGGAGAATTCCGTCGGGTTTTGGAAGCCATTCTAAGCTCGGATTCCTTGACTTGTCAGACAATGATTTCCATGGTACCATACCAGAAGAAGTTGGGGCATTGAGTTCACTCTATTATTTGGATTTCTCTCGGAACAGCTTAACTGGTCATATCCCGACATCTGTAGGAAACTTAAGTAGCTTGGAGTTTCTCTATTTGAACATTAACCGCATCTCTGGTTCAATCCCCACTGAGATAGGGTTGCTTAAATCCCTTTCCTGGTTGAAGTTGTCTAGAAATAATCTCACTGGTTTCATCCCTTTTTCCATAGGAAACTTGACCAACTTGTCTACACTCAAACTTCATGACAATGGTATTTCTGGCACAATACCAGGAGAGATAAGAATGCTTAAATCTCTCAAAATATTGACTCTATCTTATAACTTAATATCTGGTCCAATCCCTGCTTCCATAGGGAACTTGACGAGATTGTCAATACTTGTTTTGAGTGAAAATAGTTTGTCAGGCCCTATCCCTGCTAGTCCAACATACAGCAATCTTACTAATTTGCAGTTATCAGACAATCATTTCACTGGTCCATTACCGGAGAATCTATGCCTCGGTGGAGTGCTCGCACGTTTTGGGGTGAGAAACAACAACTTGACGGGTCTGATCCCATCGAGTTTAAGAGATTGCAGAAGCTTGTATAGAGTTAGGCTTGAAGGAAATCACTTCACTGGAAATATATCAGATGCTTTTGGTGTATATCCAGGTTTGGATTTTATAGCCTTGAGTGACAACAAGTTTTTTGGTAAACTTTCTCCAAAATGGGGGCAATGTCCTAATCTAACTTCCTTGCAAATCTCCAACAATAACATTTCTGGGAAGATACCTTTTGAATTAGGACATGCAACTCAGTTAGGGGAACTTGATCTGTCTCTGAATCATCTAACTGGTGAGATTCCTAAGGAACTAGGAGCATTGCAGAGGATGTCTCGTCTTTTGCTAAGTGGTAACCAATTTTCAGGCAAAATTCCATCAGAATTAGGACTTCTTTCAAATCTAGAACAACTTAACTTGGCGTCAAACAATCTGAAGGGACCTGTTCCTGATAGTCTTGGAAACTGCTCCAAGTTGTTCAACTTGAATTTGAGCAAGAATAATCTTGGTTGGAGCATTCCTTATTCAATAGGCTACATTAATGCTCTTCAAAGTCTAGATTTGAGTCAGAATTCTCTGATTGGAGGTATCCCACATCAGTTTGGAAATCTGCATTCCCTGGAAATATTGGACCTTTCTCATAATATGCTCAATGGTTCCATCCCAAAAGCTTTCAATGGTTTGCATGGTTTGAGATTTGTGAACATATCTTTCAATCTATTGGAAGGTCCTATACCAGACCTTAAGGCATTTCATGAGGCTTCATTTGATGACTTAAGGAACAATAAAGGCCTATGTGGTAATGCCACTGGACTCATGCCTTGTGTTCTGCCTTCTCGAGCCAGCCATGGTTACGAAAAAAAGATCAACGTGGCCATTTTGGTTGTGGTTTCACTCATTGTTCTACTTTCTCTGCTCATATTGGCCAAAAGCTTCCTTACTTTTTGCAAAAAGACTCCAATCCGAGACTCTGAATCAAATGAGGAGAAACTTGCTGATTTTCTCAGTGTCTTAGAATTCAACGGAAGGGAGCTCCATCACAACATCATTGAAGCCACTAAAGATTTCAGCTCGGAGTATCGCATTGGTTCGAGAGGATATGGAACTGTTTACAAAGCTGTATTACCAACAGGACAAATTGTTGCTGTGAAAAGGCTTCACCTATCTGAAGACATCATGCTTATCAACAACTTGAAAGCTTTCAAAAGCGAGATAGTTGCGTTGCTAGAAATAAGGCACCGTAACATCGTGAAAATGTATGGCTTTTGTTCACACACAAAGCATTCATATTTGGTTTATGAATTTGTAGAAAGGGGGAGTTTGAGAATGGTTTTAAGCAACAATGAACAGGCAAAGGAGTTCGATTGGGAGAAGAGGCTAAACGTTGTGAAAGGAATGGCCGATGCTCTGGCTTACATGCATCACGAGCTTTCACAGCCTATAGTTCATCGAGACATATCGAGCAACAATGTTCTCTTGGATTCGTACTATGAAGCTCGTGTCTCGGATTTCGGAACAGCTAGAATTTTAAGGCCGGATTCCTCCGATAGGACAGAACTTGCGGGCACCTACGGGTACATAGCTCCGGGTATTAACTCATCTCTTTCCCGGTTCCCCCACCTAGACATGTTCTGAAACATGCTGTTTATTTGATTATAAGTGTTGGTTTCTTGTGCATTTTATTTATGCAGAGCTGGCTTATTCAATGAGGGTGGATGAGAAATGTGATGTCTACAGTTTCGGGGTGTTGACGGTTGAAGTTTTCATGGGGAAGCATCCCGGCGATCTTCTTCCGTATCTGTTATCATCGGCATCAAGTGAACAACAGATTCTACTTAAAGATATAGACCGGCGCCTTTCACCGCCGGAAAGCAAATCTTCAAGGGACATAGTCTCTGCTATGAAGATAGCATTTGCATGCTTGAATGGCAATCCACAACTTCGGCCAACCATGCAGCAAGTCAAAGAAGCCCTTAGTCGGCAATCCCTGTCATCGCCGAGCGCTTTATCGTCCAGGAGATCCTTTGAGTAGGAGGCATTCTTTGTTAATGCGTCACCGTAATTATGTGAATCCGTCGACCCCATCGCCATTCCCCCAACGTCGCCACTACTAAAACCAATAACCTGTCTATTAGAGTCATGATTGAAAACGTTTTCTGTTGTTTAGTTGCCTTTTTAGTCTGTTCCTGTCCAGTTTTAGATGTTCAACGGGTAGAAATCTTATGCCGTTTTTCATGACTCCTTTATAAATTTATTAAAAATTAAAAATTAAATTTTTATTTTTATTTTTTATATTCTAAACCCCAACTAAAATTTTAATTCCCTAACCCTAACCTTAAAAAATTTACTCTACCTCTAATTCCCTAGATCTTAATCAAAACCTCAAATCCTCTAATTTAAAATAAAGACATAAATGAAGACACAAAAAGAGAGCAGACGATTTGCACCCGTCCAAGAGAACTCTCTCTCTATACACATATAATGCTAAATAATCAGCAAAGACTAAAACGCATCACTTTGTAATGAAGCATGCGTGCGTCTGCTTGCTTCTTTCTAAACAAAAGTAACGCTGAAAATAAAACACGGTGGAGGCTCTGTGTACGGCGGTGGCCGGTGAGGCTCTAGTTTCGGTGTAATTGAAATATACACAAATAGAATATAAATATCTTTAAAAATAAATAAACATGAACGTAAACTTATTTATTAAAACTCAATTCATTTATATTCCTACTAGTTCAAATACTAGTGTACGTGAGTCTAGCTGCGGCCTTAAATCTTAAGTAAACGGATAAATCATAGCCATAGGGTGGGGGGACATCTACCTAAAACGTGGACCACCAAACCAAAATGAACCCATCGACATTCAGCAAAGCACCTTGTTGTTGCCACCGGCAGACTGGTCCGTTTTCCAATAACCAAGGACTCTTTTGGGTGCGAAATCACACAGTTTCTTATGTTGCTTGTTTTGGCCCCAGCCACTATGGGACTAGGGTCGGGTCTCAATTCCCCATACCCATCATTTTTTTTTTCTCAAACGATGAATTGCCAGTTTTACAGGAGTTCTAATCAAACCTTCAGTTTTCTGTATGCTCTTGTTGTCTGCTTTTTAGATGCAACCGTTGCACTATCGGGTTCTCAACAGTCCACAGATACGATAATAATGACTACACATCACCCACAAAAAATAAAAGTTTAAGCAATTAAATTAAATTAAATATTTATAAAAAATATATAAATTTATATATAATTATATGTATAATTATTTAAAATTTAAAATTTAATGTTTTTCATGTTAACTAAATATTTTAAGTTGCGATGGGTGAAAATTCAGGCTGCTTTAAGGTTGAAAATTTTAACGCCTTTTATTTTAATTTTAATTATTTATTGATAAGAAATTTGAATTGTAATTGTTTTGTTATATTTTACATATAAGTATGTAATAAGTTAGATAAAATATATTATTATATATTATTTAAAATGTATCATAAAAAATAAAAAAAACATAATAAAATATATAAAAAATTATGAATTATCAATGATCGATCAAAACCTAAAACTTATATTAATATCGGACAAATAAAATAAATAAATAAATAAATAATTAAGGAAAGAGCAAGGTAAACGGGAGGCTAAGGATTTTTATCCCCAGAGAGTATTAGGGCCCTCTAAAGAAAAATACATGTACTTATAAAGACTTGATAGAATATTTATATTATTTTTTTCTGTATAATATCATTGATATAAAAAATTGTAATATTTGAAAAAAAATTATACCGACAAAAAATTGTCTTGTTTGTCGGTAAATTTAAAATAAAAGCCCTCCCTCCACCCTCTTTAACTTAATTAAACAATATTTAGATTAGATCAACTCCTTAATTACCTACCGCTTATTCCTTAATTATGGATTAATTAGTTGTCATTTCACAATCTTTAGCTAGACAGGAGTTACCATATGAAAATATATACCTTACTAGGCAAATTAGTCAAACAAAAATATTAATTATAAAAATCATGTTTATAATTTATTATTTAAAATTTTAGAATTTAAAACATAAAATTTATTGTGTTTGTTCACATATAATAAAATATTATAAAAAAATTGTCGAATATTTTATATAAAATTTATTTTATTTTAATTTAGATATTATTAAGACTCAAGACTCGTACAATAATAAAAAATAGAAATAAATAATTATTTAATATTTTAATAATACTAATAATAGGATGTAGAAACAAAATGTGTTAGGTAGGAGGTTTCCATTACCATTCGACCTGTTGCAGTGTTTAACGACAAATGAGTAATGTCAACATGGTTGTTCGAATATCCATGGAATTCTGGTCTATTTTTCAAAATTGTAATATACGTAAGGGGCACATCAGTCATTGGATATTAATTAAAAATATTTAACCTAATTTTAAAATCTTGATGCCTTCGGAGAATATTTGTTCCAAAATCAAGGAACTCTAAATCCGCATATGATTCTTTCAGAAAAATAGTCAACTGTTTATGAATTTATCGAATATAATTAATTTTTTTATTAGATTTATTAAAATTTTAAATTAAATATTAATCGAATAAAACTCGAACAAGTTACGATCTCTAAACGGGTAGTAACCCTAATTAGCAATTACACGTAATAAAATTCATCTAAAATGACTTATGCAGTCTAAAAGATCTTAAATACCATATAAACGGAAATGTTTATTGACGAACGATGGTATTTAAGATGAATGGAATAAATGAATTATTTCTAATTAAGTAAAAATAAATAATCAATAATGAGAGCTTATAAACACCCATTAATTGGACCATTCTAATCTTTATCATAATTAAAGCCAATAAATTTAGAGTCAAAGTTTCACAACAATACACTAATTGCAATATTTATAATCATCATTTTCATGGAGATTACAACGATTTGAATATATATGGAATAAAATATTTTTTAGAAGAATTTTATGAGTTTTTTTTTTTATGTTATAATTCCTGACAAATTTTAAAATTTTATTAAAAAAACAAGCTTTTATCGGTCCGCTTGATTTTTTTTTCAAACATAAATAATAAAAACGCATTATTGTAATAAAGAATTAGAAAGTGGCATTCTCGTAATAAAAACGCATAATGAGACCCAACATTATACAACTCATTCTCTTCTGTCTTCTTCACGCTCTTCCTTTCTATACCCGTTTGAAAGTTGAAGCTTCACTTTTCTTCTTTCTCTTTGAACCACCCAAACTCCTCCACCCCTGTAACTCTTTTTCATTCTCGATTATCATTTAACTTCACTTTCCCGAGAAAAAAATTCCCCTATCTCGCCGGATCCAATGCCGGTCACCGGCAAAACCAACACCACCACTGACACCTCCAAAACCAGCTCAATAACCCACACTCTCTCCTCCAAAACACCGCTGTTCAATCTTAAACTATACGTAGTAATCTCAATCCTCGTCGTTTTGTTGCTTCTTTTCTCTTTTATGATCTTCCTATGTTTCCGTTTAAACAGAAACGCGCGCAAGCGCAAAGTGAAGCACAGCTCGAGTCTAATCCCGCTGGTATCTAAAGAGATCTTGGAGATCAAGGCGTTGAATCAGAACGCCGATTGCTTTTCCGAGGAGGGCAAGATCGGAAATTCGGTTCCCAGTAAGAGTAGCGAGGGAGTTAGCGACGATGTATCGGGAGCCAGTGATGTGTCGTCGGCGGATGCTCTGAATATCGGTTGGGGTCGGTGGTACAGCTTGAAGGAGCTGGAGATTGCGACGCGTGGATTCGCAGAGGAAAATGTGATCGGCGAGGGAGGTTACGGCATCGTTTTTCGTGGCGTTTTGCAAGACGGTTCCGTCGTCGCTGTAAAAAATTTGCTTAATAACAAGTACGTAAACAATAACTTATACTCTTATGAAGTATGATCGTTTCGAAATTTTGTGCTATTGCTCTGTTTGTTTGCCGGGAAAAGACAAAACACTTTCTGGGAAAATATTGCTATTCAATTATTCTATTCATGCATGCTACTATGCTAGATCCAAGACTGAGCGTTGAAGATTATGGTTTCTTTGTTCATTACTTCTTTTAATTCCTGGTTTGACTTTTTACTCGATTCAACATTCTTACTTGACTCCACTCTGGCTTTAGGTTTCTTCTCTAGATATATTTTTCCACATTGAATGGAATCCCTTTATTTTAATGACATTAACTAAATAGTACTTTTTCTGGTTTAATTATTTTCCTAATCCCTTAACCTTTGCACATTTGAAATTTAATTTCTTTACTTTCAACCATAGGAATTTAGCTCATTTACTATCAAAATATTTCCGTTAAATTGGATTATATATGTTTTTTTAGAGAGTAATTTTTCTAACATGACCAATATTAAATGTGTGGAAGACTGAATAAGCAAATAAAAATGTTAAATTTGGGGATGGGATTGTAAGGTTTCTGATTCTAAATCTATGGTTGTAAGATTCCATGGCATTGTTTTGGATAAGAAAAGATTTTTACTTTCCACTTGGAATTAAAGCTAGAGGGACTAAATTGCAAATGTGTGAACAAGTATAAATACTAGAAACATAATTACTCCACATTGTTTGCTTTTATTTATTCATGTAACATTGTTCTCAGGGGCCAAGCAGAGAAGGAGTTCAACGTGGAAGTTGAAGCCATTGGCAAAGTGAGGCATAAGAACTTGGTGGGTCTAGTTGGCTACTGCATGGAAGGTGCTCAAAGGTAAATTTTGTGTATTCCACTTAAAAGACAAACCCCTGTATTTTTAAATGGAAATGAACTCTGAAATGCTAAACTATTCATCATTTTTCAATCAAGGATTCTTGTGTATGAATACGTCGACAATGGGAACTTGGAACAATGGTTGCATGGTGATGTTGGACCTGTTAGTCCGCTTACGTGGGATATACGGATGAAGATCGCAATAGGAACCGCAAAAGGGTGCGGTGTTTCCTCTTTTGTTCTTCCTTTTAACCTAGTCTCATGAAGTCATGTTCATCTTGCCTCTGCTTGAATGTTGAGATGCTTAGCAGAATGATTTTTGTTTTCGAAATGCCGTCCAATACTAAATCATCTATTTGTTCTTCATTATACAGTAATGCACTTGGATATTTAGCTTTTGTCTTGCTCTGGGATCCATTTTGCCTCTACAATTGTTGTTTTCTCGTTGTTTTTGCAGATTAGCCTATTTGCATGAAGGGCTTGAACCTAAGGTTGTGCATCGGGATGTCAAATCAAGTAACATACTTCTAGACAAAAAGTGGAATCCTAAAGTATCAGATTTCGGATTAGCCAAGCTCTTAGGATCCGAAGCAAGCTACGTGACTACACGTGTAATGGGTACATTCGGGTTTGTCCTCGTTCACAATCCCGTGTCTATATGCGTATATATCCCCTACATTATTGACTCTTATTCTGGTAGCATTTGTTGTTCTCTGCAGTTATGTTTCACCAGAATATGCAAGCACAGGCATGCTGAATGAGGGAAGTGATGTGTACAGTTTCGGAGTTCTACTGATGGAGATGATTACAGGAAGAAGCCCGATCGATTATTCTAGGGCACCTGGAGAAGTAAAAACAGTGTTTCTCTTGCAATACAATACCTTAATTGGACGCCAGATCATCATAAATAATGCCTTTTCTATTTGCTGTATGTTTCAGATGAACTTAGTTGATTGGTTTAAAGGTATGGTAGCAAGTCGTCGTGGAGAAGAACTTGTGGACCCTTTGATTGAAGTTCAGCCCTCACCACGATCTTTGAAACGAGCTTTGCTAGTTTGTCTCCGATGCATTGATTTGGATGCCAATAAGAGACCGAAAATGGGGCAGATTGCTCACATGCTTGAAGCAGATGATTTTCCTTTCCGCCCCGTAAGATGATTTTAGTTTGTTTTATTTTATTTGCGAGTCTTGTTGCTGATCCAGTTGGTCAAGAAAATCATAGTTTAGTTCCGTTCATCATCCACGAATGTCGATGGCTAATGTTTTAGATGTCGGAACACTTCCATTGCACTGATAACACATACTGAGCACATAGCACGTCAGATGTGCCATAGGGAAACAGTTGGTGATACTATTTATCTTTTTCTTGCAGGAGCACCGCCCAGCACGGGAGGGATATTCCGTCCCATCCCATGTGCCGATATCTACAAGAGTTCCACATCTGAAGAAGCACACCGATAAGGTTGATGCCATGAAATCGAGACAGAGATGATTGCTTTTTACGCAAGGCATTATGGTTACCGAGGTCAGATTATGCTGTAGAAGAAGCTTTCCATTTACTCCAGAATGAAGAATGACTAAAACACCTTGGATGTGCATATATATATTACCTTACTCGGATACTTTCTATCGCCATTTTTGATTTCACCGAGCCTTGTATATATGTACTTGCTTCGATATTGATATAATACCAGTCTGTTTTAGTCTGCAATATCGAAATTTCCGAGGGATCAAATCGTTCAGCAACCGGTAACTCTCGAGTGAACAGAAGAGGAAATGTTTGAATATTCAGTTTTAACCTCCTAACCTGGTACCCTGTTGGTTTCACCAACATGACAAGGCACAGACAGCAACCTTTTTCATGTCGCGTTGAAGTATAGTATGGTTATTGTTGAAATAGGCCTATCTCTCTGTTTTGTTTTCAGCTTGAAATTGGCAGCTTCTATTTTGGATCCGAAAAGATTCGATTCGATTTGAATTGTAAATTTATAAATTTGACTCAATTAAAAAATCAAATAAAGTTTGAGTTATAAAACTAGAATCGAATAACTTAAAACTTTTAGTACTCTATTTATAGATTGATTTTTAAGTTCGAATCGAATTTTTTAACTATGTCTAATATACAGAAGGATGTTTATATATCAATTAATATCATAACATTATTGATATTTATAATTAATTTGAACAGAAACTCGAACAATTCGATTTGAATTTTTTTATAAATAAACTCGTCAATTCAACTAACTTTATTTTTTTATTCAACTCAATTGAATATTCAATTGAAATATATATTAATTTTTAAGAAAAAATAGTCAACAATGCTATCAATTACACTTCAATTCTTAACTCAAAAAGGCTAAAGGAATAAATTTTTATAATCTAAAATAAATAGACTAAATTTCAAAAGTGCAAAACTTATAGGGTCTTGGAGCATAATTAAATTGTATATTATTTTATAGTGTTTTAATTTAATTTAATCCACTTGACCATGAACGTCAGTTAATTGACCTTCACATCACCCGGCACGTGTATCTCCACATTCAATCTTAAAGCCACTGATACGCACGTCATACAGTCCACGTGTCTAAAAAGTTCCAAAAGAAATTAAAAAGTAGTTACTACGACCATCCCTCTAACGCCCCTCATTTGTTGCAAACACAAAATTAAGAAAAAAATCTTAGAGAAAATTCGAAATACATTTCCAGCATTCCATAGAAAAGAGTGTGTTGAAATTTATTTTGTCATGGAAACGAAACTGGTCGAGAGGTTAGAGGCCGCGGTGGCGCAGCTGGAGGCTCTAGCCGCTGGTGGAAGAGTCTCCTCCAGGGAATTGCCAGATTTCGGTACCGATATGTCTTTGGATCCGTCTATTATTGCATTTGACGATCTGATGGATCAATACGCAGCTAAGGTTTCCGATGCTGCGGAGAAGATTGGAGGTCAAGTGCTGGATGTGACTAAGTTGCTTCTTGAAGCTTTTTCTGTGGAAAAGCAACTTCTTAAGGAGATCAAGCAAACTCAGGTTACTGTTTTTCCTTTCCTTTTTATTTGATTATAAATTTCTGTTCATATTTTGTTTGTTTGAGATTTTTATTAGATTTTTTGGATGAATTATATGAATCCAGTGAACTAGATTCAAGTGCATTGTATCTATAACTTGGTGTGGTTCTTGCGATGATTTGTTAAAAAGGAGGTTTTGCTTTTTGATGCAATGAGAAAAGATATCTTATCGTTAGATAGCGTTCTTTCGAATCTGAGAATTTCTATTTTGTTTACAAATTTGACTGTGGTTGTTTCACGACCTTATGAAACGCTAGAATTATTGAGTACTTACTATATTGTTTAGCCATTCTTTTAACCAATAAAATTATAAATGAAGCATTTCATTAATAAGTTGCTCTAGATTATATTAATGAGATGCTTGAATGCATTCTGCTATGTTTTTGCAGAAACTTGATATGGCAGGGTTTACTGAATTTCTCAAACCATTGAATCAAGTGATCATGAAAGTTACCGTTATGGCGGAACAGAGGGGTTCTGAGTTTTTCAACCACTTGGTGCTGGGGAAAGTCTTTCAGCTTTAGCTTGGATTGCTTACACTGGCAAAGATTGTGGTATGTAAATGTATGTTGTGGCCTATTTGCTCATACTATTTCTGCATGAAGTGGTCACTTTTCTCAGTTATATGACTGGCTTGTAGGGTGTAGTGTAGCGTAGCATAAATTTTAATCAATTTTGAACATGCTGGACTCTGTTTCACAAATCTGTTTAAATGGTAAGCTTATACTTATTCTGCCATTGTTCAATGCTAGAATTTGTCTCACGATTTCACCGAATCACACCTCAGGATAAAAAGTGTGACCTGTATTCGTACATTTCATGTTTAGGCCTTTGTAGAAGAATTTAAGAGGTGCTTCTTCTTCTATATATGTCATCATATCCAGTGAAGAGGTTGTCATGTGAAAATAGCTTTTTTACGATTTAACGTGACAGTAGCATATGATCCCATTCTCCTGCTTCTTGTTGTTTGATTCTTGGTATTGCTTTCCATATTCAAGGTATGAACATGCCTATTGCACATGTGGAAGAAAGTTGGCATGCGGCTGAATTTTACACCAACAAGGTACTTCCTTTTACTTCTAGGAAGCCAGCAACACAAGCTGGAGTGGAAACTGTGATCCATTATGCATGTTATGAAAATCAGGAATATCATTGGATGCATAACAGTGTGTTAAAATCTTCTTAAACTTGTTTTTTTATGCAATTGATATTTTTTTCTTCAAAAAATATGAAATAGATACACATTTATCAGAATGAAAAACTCTAATTTGTTGAAATTAGTAGGAAGTTGTGATTAACGCATTATGTTTCATGTATTGGGGTGAATTGAATTGGTATATAGAATTGAGCAAAATGTTTTGTTGGTCGGTATTCAAATATGTATTGTAAATTTCAGGTTCTCGTGGAGTACAAAATAAAAGATCCAAACCATGTTGAGTGGGCCCTAGCACTGAAGGAGTTGTATTTACCAGGTCTGAGAGATTATGTTAAAAGTTATTATCCTCTTGGACCGGTATGAAATGCCTCTGGTAAGAAGGCATTTGCTGCTCCATCGAAGGCTCTTCCACCAAGTGTCCCCGTAGCTCCTTGTCCTCCGCCTGCTTCTCTTTTCAGCACATAATCGTCTAAACCATCTTCATCACAACCAAAACGAGGGGTGTCAGTTGTTTTCCAAGAAATAAATTCCGGGAATGTCACTTCTGGTTAACCTCTTACCCCTCTCTATTATGCTTTCTTGACTAATTTTCACGTCTATGTTGAGCAACTATGATCTGATTCTCTTAATGTGTAGGCCTGAAGAAGGTTACTGATGATATGAAATCGAAAAATCGCACTGATAGATCAGGGGTTGTTAGCACCACTGAAAAGAAATCACGTTCCATCCCAGCTACTACTGCCCCGAAAGTAGGACCACCATAATTCGCTGCAAATGGGTCGTAAGTAAGTCGGCATATTTTCTGTATTAACTTTCGTTTGGGTGGTTGATAGTGGTATTTGATTTATTGAGTGTCTCTCACTTGTAATATTGGTAGGTGGGCTGTCGAAAATCAAATTGGAATCAAAAACTTAGTTATTGAAGATTGTGATGCTAAACAATCCGTGTATGTTTTTGGATGCAAGGATTCAATTTTGCAGATTCAGGGTAAATTTATTATATCCACGGAAATTTATTCTTTTTTGTTTGATAATGCAATGTACTTTCTTTACATGTATGGTTGTTTGCTTTAGCTCGGTGATTTTTTTTTTTTTTGGCTATTAGAAAAGAAATGACTGTTGAAAAGTCATGAGCAACTTAGCATTGTTGTAAAATTATGCAGGAAAAGTTAACAATATAACACTTGACAAATGCATAAAGATGAGACTGTTGTTTAAGGTTTGTAGGGAAAGACTAGTTATGTCTCAAACACTATACAGGGTAACGATACAGACACTTACAACATGTAAAACTTGGACTATTGGACGATGGTAAATGGATGACTATGATTATTTCTTTTTCCTCCTTAAAAATCTCCATATTTTCTATTGTTGATCTTAGTCATTCATTTACTTTCATTCAACGGTCTAAAAAAATATGTAAAACTTATTAGTTTTACATGGTGTGAGATGATCCTACCTCTTGTATGTATATCTTCCTGAAGCATAATACGTACTCATTTTATCTTTTACTTAAATTGGCAGGATGTAGTGGCTGCTTTTGAGATAGTAAATTGCAATGGTGTTGAGGCACAATGTCAGGTATATTCTTCATCCTTCTGATATAAACACCTTGAAAAAAAATGTTGGACGTGTTATAGTGTTCGATAAATTAGCATATTATCATGTTTTTGTTCCGTACTCTTTGATATTTTTACCATTTATCATTGCTATATTTATTGATAGTTTCTATACTTATTATCTATTTGTGGTTGTTCAAGGGTTTTGCTCCCACAATTTCAGTGGACAACACATCTCAGGCTCACTTGTACTTGAGCAAAGATTTTTTAGAAGCATCTATAACAACAGCTAAGTCAATTGACATCAATGTATTTTTACCTGGTGCCGACTCTAATTCTGATTGGGTAAGTTTTGAAATCTTTACTTTTTTTTAAGTTTTATTGATTACGTAACTTCTTTCCTATCAGTTTTGTCTTACCATGTTTTCTGTCGTAGACGGAGCATCCTTTGCCGCAACAGTACATCCATGTATATAAGAATGGTCAGTTTGAAACGAGTCCAGTCTCGCACTCAGGAGTAGGGGTGTTCAAACGGTTAATTCGGTCGGTGACCGAATCGAATTACCAAAAACCGAATTAACTGAACTTTTAAAATCTTTAATCGTTAACCAAACCGAACTTTTTTCAAAATATATTAACCGAAGCGAATAAATTTCGGCTAATTCGGTCGGTTTTCGAATTAACCAAAATTTATTAATTTTTTTATTCAAAGTTATTACACAATAAAAACCATTGAAAATACTTTTTAGTTTACAAAGGTAAATTGACATTTAATTTAAATAATATCTAAACATATATAAAAATATTAGAATTTTAAATTAAACATTACGATAAAACAAAACAAGTTGTTGGATATGGGTTTAATAATAATAATATATATTATATATTTAATATTTATTATATTTCGGCTAATTTGGTTAATTTGATTAATTAACTTGTTTCGAACCGAATTAACTGTTAACCGAACTTTAAAAAAAAAATTTAACCACTCATCGACCGAATAAAGTTCGGTGGCCGACTGTTTTAATTGAAATAATTCAATTTAGTCGATTAATTCTGTTTAGCCGACCGTTGAACACCCCTACTCAGGAGCTTAAAGCGAGACTCACTTCAAGCAAAACTTTTACCATTTTTTTTACTTAAATTCTTTTTATTTTCTCGGACAATTCGTGGGTGGTTTTGATATGAAATTTATTCAAATTTGAACGTTTTTATTAAAAATATAAAATTAAAATTGAAATGATTGAACTTAAAACAATCTGAATATGAAATTAATTAAAAATACTTTTAATTTAATTTTAAATTTACCCAATATCCAATTCCCCTTCTTTTCGCCCATAGCAAGGGTGAATGAGAAGAATAGTTGGTGGGCCTGTCCGCACATGTGCTTCATCCAAAGAAGCATGACGCGTCTAGGTTGCTGATTTTGTTGGTTTTTAAATTTTTTTAAATAAGATTGGTATTTGAATTTTTAAATAATTAAGAAATGTTATTATTATGTTTTGTATTTTTAAAAAATAATATTTATATTAATTATAATATATGTTATTATAAAAATTTAAAAAAATTAATTCAAATTTAAATATAACATGACAAACTAATGTACTATAACTCGATCTATCTTCAGTGATGCAAATATCTATTATATATATATAATTTTTTTTTTGAGTCCATTCAAATTTTATAACCTCACGCTGTAGTCTAGTCCCTACCCAATGCACTAGATGCCATGTACGTCACTCAATGGGTGGAAACTGGAAAGTGGTTAAGTTGGCAAGGACAAATTCGTCCCACTTTCCCAGCATGAGGTAGGTGAAATGTTAAATTCTCCCACTCAGACAAGAAACTTACAGTACCTTTTCTTCTCCACCTTTTAAAACGTTTACATTATCCATCAATGTAGTCTGGAGGTACCATTCAAAAACACACTTTCCTTCACATTTCCTACTATCATCCATCTTCTCCGCCATTGAAAAAAAAAGGTTTTGCATCATAAATCAAGATTTACATTACAATGGTTGGTGGTATTATCGGAAAAAATAAATTTAAAGGGTAAAATATAAATGTTTAAAAATAAAAAGATAAATTTAAAATTAAATCAAAATTTTAAAAATTTATACAGTAAACAAATTGGAGTAAAGACGACTATCCATATACCTCATAGAGTATTTGCATAAATTTCTATTAATCATGTTTCAATATTTTAGTATGAACAATTATATTTTTATTCATTGATATATTAATTCAAATTTAAAATATTATAAATATGTGAATATTTTTTTAATTATATAATTAATATGAAAAATATAAGAATATCATTTAATAATTAAATTAATGTTTAATTAACTAGTAAGTCATTTACTAATAAAATTTTGGTCTTATATAAGTTCACTCCTTTCAAGTTTCAAAACTCAGCTTAAGAACCAAGCAATACCCCCATCCTCTTTCTCTATTTCCTCCGTGCTCTTTAATGGCTGCTTTCTTCTTCCTCATCCTCTGCCTTCTCTTCCTCTGCATTCATTTCTCAAGTAAGTTCCTTAATCCCAAACGACATCGTTTTGCTTTCCCTTTACCAAGAAAATGAAAACTCTGAGCCAAAAGGAAAAAAAAGAAGCAAATAGCATCACTATCAGTTACTTTACTTTCAATTCCATTTAACAACGTTTCTTTGTTTTTGTAAATAGGAGCTGAGCCGTTTATTGGAGTGAACTATGGACAAGTAGCAGACAACTTACCGCCGCCGTCAGCCACCGCGAAGCTTCTACAATCCACGTCGATAGAGAAAGTCAGGCTGTACGGTGCAGATCCGGCCATCATCAAGGCTTTAGCTAACACCGGAATCGGAATCGTTATCGGAGCTGCGAATGGAGATATTCCAGCTCTGGCCTCCGATCCCAACTCAGCTGCTCAGTGGATTAACTCGAACGTTTTGCTTTTTTACCCTGCTAGCAACATCATTCTCATCACTGTTGGCAACGAGGTCAGTTTCAAAAGATTACTTTTCAATTTCCATCCCTTTCCACTCCCTTTTCAAATTAGATTTCGGTTCAATCTTTTTATAAATCAGAATCGATTCCAACCGAACCGAACTGTTCTCGTTTTACCAGGTTTTGACAACGAATGACCCGAACTTGGTAAACCAACTGCTGCCAGCAATGCAAAATATGCAGAACGCCGTTAACGGGGCGAAAGTCGGTGGAAAAATCAAGGTCTCAACGGTTCACTCAATGGCGGTGTTGGGTCAATCCGACCCGCCATCTTCCGGGTCGTTTGTCCCGAGCTATCAACCGGCATTGAAAGGCTTGCTTCAGTTTCTCAAGGACAATGGATCCCCTTTTGCTGTTAATCCTTACCCTTTTTTCGCTTACGAAAGTGACACGAGACCCGAAACGCTTGCCTTTTGCCTGTTCCAACCCAACGCGGGACGAGTTGACTCGGGGAACGGCATCAAGTACATGAACATGTTTGATGCTCAGGTTAGTTAAAACACCTTTACTTGGTTACTTAATTAATCCCCGATTAAATCTTCCGACTAGATTTATTTTTTCTCATTTCAATATCTAAACAATCGTTTCGTTTTAAAATTAATAATATCAATCAACGGATTAAATATAAAATAATTTTAAAAATTATAATAACATAACTAACGGAATGTAAAAAAAAAATCAATATAGTTGATATTTATAGAAAAGATTATGATATATTAATATTATTTGGAAATATTATTAATTTTTTTAGTGTTGACAGTTTTAAAAGTTTCAGAAAGGTACCGTAAATTATTATTATTTTTTATTTTCGAGGAACGTTTCAAAAGATTATAAATATATTTTTATGTCCATATTTAATTGTCGGTGGAATATTGTCTTTCTACCTCGGTGGCAAGTGGGTCGGTTCATTTTGGTTTTGTTTACGTTCGGTTTTGATTAAATTCGATTTTAATTTAGTTTAAGTAAGATTTGATTTTAATGCAAGTTTATAGCGACATGTTCAAATATCAGGTCGAGTCATATTTATTTGATTATTTTTGGTGTTGTTTGTTATCGGTTTGAGTATTTTAAGATCGATTGATTTCGATTTAGGTCAAAATTAATTTAATAAGAGATTAATATATTTTGGTCAAGCTTTCAGGTTAGATATTTTTTTACTCATATATAACTTTATAAAGTTGGTATATTTGATCTTTGTATGACTTGTGTGACGGTTTATATCCAATCTTTTTTATTTCTTTTAATATTTTTTTATTATTTTGGGTCGCTTTTGATTATATTGTTTTTGGTTCGGATAAAATCAGTTCTAGTCCATTCAATTTGTTTGAAAATTAGTTCAGTTTCGTTCGATTTGATTAAAAATCAGTTAAAATCCTTATTGATTCAACTAAAAATTAGATCAGTTTTAAATTAATTTATTTTAAATTTTAGATCAAATTTAAATTATTATATTCAAATCGATATTAACTCTCAAATTGAATAAAATAGATTCGAATCTTGTATCATTTGTCACCTTTATCTTTCTCATTCACATGTTCAAAAGTCAATTTTTAATTAGTCCTCGTACTATGTCAAAATTTTAGATTTAGCACATGTGTTCTAATTCATTCATTTTTAGTCTTTATTCTTTTAAAATTTTAAAATTTCTACATGACTCGAACAATAACTATAAATCTTTATATTATGTGTATGTTACAGATTTAATTTTTGTGATATAATTTAATCATTTTAGTTCTTTATAATTTAATCAAAATATCATTTTATTATTCGAGTCATAACTTACAATTAATTAAATTAAAATATAAGACTTAAATTTACACCTCATATATAGTACATGAGCCAATGACAAAACAAATGAGCTGTGTTTGGTTTTTGGACCGAACTCAGTTTAAAGTGGGATCTGACTCAACAAAAAACAGTGACAGTGTGGAATAAACGTAGGAAATACGTTAATTTTAGTCACTGGTCCACGACATTAGCGTAGGATGTTTAGGTATATTAGATAGCATGGATTACTAATTAATAATTTTGTAAGTTTGATTTACTTTTTGACTAAGAACCCACCATTTATTTGTTCTTTCTTGCCTTATACAACATTTTTTATTTTCAAATCAGGATGCTATGGTAGTAGATGATTAATGACTTAAAACAACACTTGTCATTACATGATTGGTCATCCTGTCTTGTCTTTCATTTAATCACTAAATAGGAATGAGTTAGGCTTTTTGGACAGAATCTATATCTTATCCTAACCACTGATTTTGTTGCAATGTTTGATGAAAGTCATTATCTTATTGCAATCTGCCAAGTATCATTATGTCCATGGTTTGGTAGAATTATTCTTTTGGTCCCAAAATTCTAAAACTTTTGGTTGTTTAGATGGTAAAATTATCCTTTACGGCCTCTAGTTTGACAAAAGTAAACCTTTTGGTTTAAAATTATAAAGTTTTTAGTTGATAATATGGTAAATTTGCTCTTTGCCTCACCCAAAATTTTCAAGTTTCGCTTTTGATCATATCTCCTAAAATCTGGGTTATCTTATTCATGAATTTCATTACAATAAGGTGTTAAAATGACTGGGAAAAAGAATTATTGTGCATAGACGGATACACCTAAAGCATGTGAAATTATTGGCACTTTTCTGAGAAAGAGACAACTCTAGCTTGTGAAATTAATGATACCATTTTCATCAAATAATTGTAGGCCCCAAGTGTAGTTGATTTCACTTATTGTGCTTGGTTACATGCCGGCCATTGCAATAATTCTAAACTAGATCCACGATTTTGATTATGATTGTGTAGGTTGATGCAGTGCATTCTGCTTTGAGTTCCATGGGGTTCAAGGACGTTGAGATTATGGTTGCAGAAACGGGTTGGCCATATAGTGGCGACAGTAACGAAGTCGGAACGAGCATCGAGAATGCAAAAGCCTACAATGGGAACTTGATTGCACATTTGAGATCAATGGTTGGGACTCCATTGATGCCTGGGAAATCTGTGGATACATACCTCTTTGCACTCTATGATGAGGACTTGAAACCGGGCCCTGGCTCCGAACGCGCATTTGGACTTTTCAAGCCTGACCTTTCCATGACATATGATATCAGCATTTCGAAGAGTAGTCAGGTGAGATATTTCTGAACTTTTTGAATTGCATCATCCATTGTAGTGGCTACTATGGTAAGTGACATTCTTCCCTACCCTTTTCTATGTTCCAGACTCCATCGACTCCGGTGACTCCCCAACCGAAGCCGACTGCAACTGGTTGGTGCGTGCCAAAATCCGGTGTTTCTGATGCTCAGTTGCAGTCAAGCCTAGACTATGCCTGTGGCCAAGGCGTCGACTGCAGTCCTATCCAACCAGGAGGTGCATGCTTCGAACCGAATACCATAGCATCACACGCTGCTTACGCCATGAACCTTTACTACCAGTCTTCCGCCAAGAATCCATGGAATTGTGATTTCTCACAGACAGCAACACTAACATCCCAAAATCCTAGTAAACATCTTCATTCCATTTCTATACAATTTACATCAAAACTCAATCATACACAACATTATACGGTCTCCAACTCATCCAAATCCGAGTAATATAGTATTTCTTTTTCTCTAACCGGAAATTTTCCATTAAATGCAGGTTACAATAATTGCATCTACCCTGGTGGGAGCACTTGAAAAAAGGCAGATAAATGTGAATTGGACAAAGGGAAGGGATAGTTAAATAAAGGATGTGGGATCTTAAAGAAAAGCTTCGACTGAAAGTTCTTCTCCTTTGATCTGTGAGTTACTTTAGTCTGCAACATTGATCTAATTAAGTTAGGGTTTGAATATTTATGAACTTTAGTGGTTACAAAAATGGGGTCATCATTTTGCTTCTTGCATGTCTTATGTACCATGTTTTCAAGCATCTCAGTATGTGTAAATGTATTATATATAATCCATGACTTTGGCAGTTTCCATGCCTAAAGTGTAGAACTCATGTCAAAGTTTCAGTTGATTTTGGTTAAATTATGTCATTAGTTATTGTATTATTCAGACATTTTTTATTTTAAATCGGAAGATATAGAGTGTTTAAGTATACTTACAATTACATGATCCAAGGAGGAGAAGAAAATATCAGTGAAAGACTTAATCATTTATTTCAACATTTGTTAAACATGGATATGAAGGAAAATGAATATTATTGAATATTTCTTTTTAAAATGATTATACAAATCAAAACCTCGTCCTTAAAAAGTATTTTATCTGGTCGAGACCAGTTCAAAGCATACTTACAATTACAATGCCAACTCCCGGGAAATTCTAAGGTCAAGTATTTTAGGATACGATTAAAATAAGATTTTAAATAAATTTTAATAAGTTTTTATTTAATAATTTAAATAAAAATTATATAAATTCTTAATGACTGAATCAAGGTAAGAGTGCCTACTCCAACTCCTGTCCTGTCCCCTTTTCCTGTATTTCACTAACCTCTCTCTTGTCGTCTTATGATTAACATTTAACAACCATCCCATCTATTATTGCTGTTATTATTACTATTAAATCACAAGAAAACTTACCTTTCAGCCATGGCTTCTGCTAAAATAGGAAGAATTGCACAGAAAAAAGTTTAACCTTTGTTAATGGTGTGTAAGAGATCCACGTGGAACACTGGGTGGCTTGGCGGCGACAGTCGAAACACCTCGACGATCCAGCAGCTGCCATTACCCACCCTTTTCTTTCTCTTTCAGAATCTTATAATTACAAACAATCATCAAGGAAATCAACTTAAGTTTCATTCATTAGCAGAATGCATTCAAGCTGCAGCCATTACTCACCCTTTTCTTCATCGATTCTTTCTCTTTCAATCAACTTAAGTCTCATTCATTAGTAGATCACTTGTTGTCGTGCTGATGGCTATCGATGAAGTTGTGTTTTTTGAACTTAATTTATAAGGAAATATGCAGGTTGCTCGACATTAGAACTGGTCACCAATTGCAAGTACACTATCAACAACAGCAGGGTGATAACGAGGTTCATGTGACCTCCATCGCATTCTCCATTTCTGGAAGACTTCTCTTTGCCGGATACTCAAACGGGGATTGCTACGTATGGGACACCTTATTAGCGAAGGTAATAACTCACACGAGGGACGGATTAGCTGTTTGGGTTTGGCATAGTAGGACACTGGTTTTGTACTCATCTCATCTGTTCTTCCAGGTGGTTTTGAATTTGGGATCCCTCCAGAACTCGCATGAGGGACGGATCAGCTGTTTAGGCCTGTCTGCCGATGGCAGTGCCTTATGTACAGGAAGTTGGGATACAAACCTCAAGGTTAGTCTATGTTGTTCATTCCCATCACTTACAGTTTCTCCCTGCAGAAATGAAAACCTGTTCTCAGCATAGTAAAACAATTTTAGATTGGTAATAATCGAAAATGGCAGATTTGCGCATTTGGAGGACACAGAAGGGTGATTTGATTTGTCCGACCGGGAAACCATTTCTGTATCGCCGAGCACTCTCCATCTCCGGCATCCATTTCTTCCAACAGCAATCATGTATGGAACTGGAAGATTGCTTTGTATTTCCATCATGCTCATGGTTTAGGGTACCCTACTCTGTTGCACCATTGCTTGTAAACTTCCATGTCTAAAACCCAATTTTGTTAGTGCTGAAACAAAGATTAAAAAACAAAGCATTGTTCCTATATTAAGTTTAGCATAATTTTTTATGTAAGTGTAGATAAAAAAATTATATTTTAAATATAATTATTATTTAAATAAAATATACCTATATTTAATATATCTCGAATCTTGTTTGAGTTTAATAGGTTAAATCTTAAACTCTATGATTAAAGCATAAAAAATATTTATATTTTTATAACGTGATTATTTTTATAATAAAATTTTATTAGTTATAATTTTTTATTAATAAAATAAAATAATTAAAATGGTAATTCCTTATTCTCACATGATTATCTGGATAAAATATCGGTAATATAACCTATTTTATTTTTAAAGGAAAAAAATGCTAAATTACAGATCAATCCAGCTATTGCATGACTACAAGAGAGAGGGAGAATATAAGTTCACTTTGACAGGAAAAAAAAGGGTAGAAAGTTCAGCTAATTTTCCTGTCAGACAAACAAGTCCACAAGCCTCTACTTTACTCCTTTTCTCTCTTCTCAGATATAGAAATTTTTCTCTTTTTCCCCCATTTGTTGATCTATATATCAGACGATTCCTCTGTGCTTATTACGATGCCGTCTCGCCGTAGAACCCTCTTGAAGGTCATCATCCTCGGTGACAGTGGGTTAGTTTTTTTTCATCTTTTAAGGCCGTCCGAACAATTGTGTGTGTACATTCGCATGTATTTTCATTTGTGAAAGAATTCATTTCTAGGGTTTCCGCACGGATCTTTTGATTCTAATTACTGCTCTCTTTAATTTTGAAATCCGATGTTCATGATTGTGATTTGCGATCGATCTTTAATTTGCAGGGTAGGGAAGACATCTTTGATGAATCAGTATCCTGCAACAGTCTTTTTTTCTTTCTAATTATTGATAAAAATGAATTCTTATTTGATGTCAGTTAGTTTTAGTTATGGTTGTGTTTTCCTTTACATTTTACTTTTAGATATGTAAATAAGAAGTTTAGCAATCAGTACAAGGCTACAATCGGGGCTGATTTTTTGACAAAGGAAGTGCAGTTTGAGGATAGGCTGTTTACCTTACAGGTTAGATTTAACACTGATATCTATGTTTGATATAATATGAAGTTAATATCCATTTTTACCATGTTTGCTTCAGCTGTTGTATTTGTCTTTTGGGATCTCAATTCCAGATTCCGAGTATGGTGGGTTTTTCGACAAAGAAGAGGCTTGATTTTCATCCATAGCTCATGAACTAAGCTTTAGCTTTGATGGATTAGAGCATAACTTGGATTTCTCCATTACATTTAAGATCTGTATCAAATGTTTCTCTGCATCATGATATTTGTTAATTCAAAACTGTCAGCGGCAACGTTAATTCGTACTCGCTGAAAACCCCCATGGCTTCTTCTTTCTATAGTTATATTATATTGTTGAAGAGAAGCAAATTTGTTATGATTAACTAGGGAGATATGTTGTTCAACTCTTTGATTATATTCATGTTGACTACTGCATCATTTTGGTCTTCATTGATTAACTAGGCAACCCTATGGACAATTATCTAGTATTTTCTTGCAAACTGTAGCATTATATTCGAAAAATATCAGTTTTTGTTTTTCTTCCCTCTCTTTTTTTTTTAATTTTATTTGAGGAGCCACTTCTCTCAAAATCCATCAACATTTTTGTCTTTTCCTTTTCCCAGATCTGGGACACAGCTGGACAGGAAAGATTCCAGAGCCTAGGTGTTGCTTTCTACAGAGGTGCTGATTGCTGTGTTCTTGTTTATGACGTCAACTCCATGAAATCGTTTGATAACCTCAACAACTGGAGAGAAGAATTTCTTATTCAGGTATGTATTCCTAACTTCTGAAGCTGTTGAAACTTGAAAACCATCAACCAACTCTTTGAGATTCACTCTCGTAAACTCATAATTTGAAAAACCTTGCAGGCAAGCCCTTCTGATCCAGAGAATTTCCCATTTGTTGTTTTGGGAAACAAAGTTGACGTAGATGGTGGAAACAGTAGAGTCGTATGTGTTGTTTTTAGTTCTTCCTTCATTAATCTCTGTCTTCCCACCTCTGTGAAGATATACTTATCTGCTCTTTGTGAACCCTTTAGGTGTCGGAGAAAAAGGCTCGAGCATGGTGTGCATCGAAAGGAAATATCCCGTATTTTGAGACATCTGCTAAGGAGGGAATTAATGTGGAAGAAGCTTTCCAATGCATTGCAAAGGATGCCCTAAAGAGCGGGGAAGAGGAAGACATGTAAGTTAAATACAACAATCATTTCACTTCTCGCACACATTTTCCCAAGTACTTTCGAAGTATGTGAAAAAACATAAGTTATACTTGGTAGTGTCAGTTGTAACACTAATCAATTGCAAATTATAAGTCGAAAAGTAACTATTTGCATGGCATATTTGAGTTTTAGAACCCACAGTTGCAGACTAAAATTTACAGCTTAACTTCTGAACATTTTTTTCATTAGTTTTTGTTTAATTTTGAACCGTCTGGTTTGTACTTTGTTTTCTCATGTATTTGTATGT
Organism: Abelmoschus esculentus; assembly: GCA_035048815.1. Taxonomy (NCBI): domain Eukaryota; kingdom Viridiplantae; phylum Streptophyta; class Magnoliopsida; order Malvales; family Malvaceae; genus Abelmoschus; species Abelmoschus esculentus. Next base: position 460,001 of record JAUCBN010000031.1, on the reverse strand, counting down.
TTCACTCATGAAGATACTTGCCTGACACCATCGACGTTGCGACCAACAGCCAACCGAGGTCAAGTGGATGCGAGTGTTGAATAATAAGTACCTTTAAAAGTGTTCTGAATGATTTGTCCTTCCCATTTCCCCAACCATTTTTATGGATTCCGTGTTTGTGTGATAAACAAAAATGGTCTGTTAATGCTTCTGGCTCTGGTTGAAATTTAGTTGTGTGGAGTCTTTTGTAATCTTTCCATGTTCCTCATTTGTTTCAAACATTATTATTTCTCTTTGTTTGCAATTAGATTTGATGCTGTCTAATAATGTCACGTGAACTCTTGCTTAAATACAAATAAAAATAGTACACTCTCCTGAATCAATCCTTTTTCTTCTTTGTTCGTCAGTTTCTCATAGTTTAAGTGATTCATAAGAACCCGAACAAATTACCTTCGGAATATTAAGAGTTTAGCCAACCTGATTAATTTCAAACAAATTAGATTTCATAGAATTAGGCCAATAAACAATCTTAACAAATTACCTTCAAATAAAAGTTAAATTAACGAACAAGAACACAAGTAGTTTGAAATCTGTATTTATCATTGTTAAAATGTGAACTTAATTTCTAAATTATCAGCAAAAACATGTCAATAATCTACTTTTGTTGATCGGAATTGATAGTAGGTATAGAGTTAAAGATCAAACATTAAAATGACTAACTCTACTAGGCTTATATGTTATCCACTGGAAAGGAAATCTTAATACTAGTAGAATTAGGTTCAATCAACTTGAAGAAGATTCATGTTAAGCACAGACACAATTTTCAGACACAGGTAGAAACTGATTCTAGCGAAGAGATGAGAAATGCAATAGCCATAAAGGGGAAAGATCAAACTGCTGTTCAAATGAAAGCTGGTTAGGTTTGGAATGGTTGAAGCTTTCACTCTGTCACCGAGGAACTGCAAAGTCTAGGACATAAGAATTACAGAAGATAAATCAGTAGAAGGAAAAGCTCGTCCGAGACATTTTAGACAATTTTGCCGATTAGAACAAAAGTATACAGGAGTTGAAGAACAAAAGCATGCCAGAAGTTAACAAGAAGGGTATGTCACGAAATCTGCAATAACATTCTAGGTTGGGAATAAGCAAGGTCTAAGGGACTTCACTTTGGAACTGATTAAAGACTGATATGGACACCGGACAGTGATTCCTCACAACCATAAGGAATCACATAGGAGTATAGGACCAACAACATAAATCCCATCATGTCGAAAAGGTTTGAACACCCAAGCAAGACCAGCATGTCATCCTATCATTCAACCCATCATCATAAAGAACCTCGAAAGTCGAAACAAATCAAAAAGGAAAAACACAGCAGCTGAGTTCAAATATTGTAAGTAAAAATACATGTATAAATCTGCAGGCAATGCATGGTTTCAGAACAGAAACACAAGATCTTGAAAAATTCCAATTCCATTTCCATTACATAGATTCCTAAAAAGACCCGATGCTTTTTATTGCCCAACAATGGATCCAGCCTTGTCACAATGGTGTTGCAAGTCCTATTTCATGAAGTAGGAAAGTAAGTTAGAAAATGCATATTTTACATAAAATAGAGAAGGTCAACAATATTACAAAAAGTTACTGCTATTTCTAAGCATAAAATCCCTAATAAGAATTATAACTAAAGCATTACAAATAATTCCATCTAAAATTTCTACATTGGGAATAAGGGAAGTAAACAAGAATGCCAATTAATTCTCAATGAAGAGAAATAAATTTGAAAAAAAAATGTTCTTGTTTCCCCACTAGATCAAAAGGGAGCTTCAATTTTTGCATCCGGTCGAAAATTGAATTAAAATTTTAGAAGGAACACAGAACTATAACCTTGAGAGAGCCAGCTCCAGCAGGAGGAATCGACGGCGATGCTTGATTGTAGCCGAGCAGAAGCAATGGCACTATGGAGTGGCATCATCGACTCTACTCCTCCCAACGCCGATAGGATCCTTTAAACGCAAAATTGAATTTAAGAAATTGAGAAAAAAAAAAAACTAAATGAAAAAAAAAGGAGGGAAGCAAAAAAGAAAGTACCTTGAAGCACAAGGGAGGGATCTTGTTGACGGAGAAGAGAAAGGAGAAGCTATTGCTTTTGGGGTTAGGTTTATTAAAGTAAAGGATTTTGATCGTACGGAGAGGGATCTTGATCCCGCCATTATTGCTGACCTGCAAAACTATGCCATTTTAAGCTTGGTTCCGGATGGTGATGCCAGAGGTTGAAGAAGAGGTAGGCTAAGTTCAGTTATTCGTTTTCATTTCATCCTTAAACCCTAATTTTAGATTCGAGGTTTTAGAAAATTTTGGTACAAATCTAAATACATTAATTTATTGATATAATTTTATTTTATTCACTAAATTATTAATTTTATCAATTACATTATTAAAATTTTAAAAATTTTAATCAAACCATATTATTATTTTATTTAAAAATTTTAAACTTAATTTAGATTTAATATATATTTAATATTATAGTATAATTATATGATAATATTTTTTTACTCATTAAGAATATATTATATAAATAAATTATAAAATTTGAATCTTTTAAAGATAATAATATTTTATTAAGACTATTCAATGATTTTAATTTAATAAATTTATTAATTATAGTATTCATTATAAAACATGTAACAATTATATAATTACAAAAAATATTTTAAAGTTCATCAATTAAATTGATTTTTTTCTATTTTTAACATAAACCGAAAGAGACCATATTGAAAAAATGTTCATTCCCCAGGCCCAATAGTTTTAATAGGCCTGCAAAAGGCCTCACTGAAACGGCGTCGTTTCCTGCCACCCGAAATTATCTGAAAAGTGGAAACAGATCCCCCCCAATTAAACAGTAGGTTCCCCCGTTAGCTTTGTTTTACAGCTCCGATCGGCGAAGACCTAATCGTTTTTCATCCGTTAGACTACACCTTCGACCGGAAAAAGGAAACCAATGGCTGCGATCTTAGCTCGTAACTCTCTCAACGCTCTCAGAGCTCGACAACTCGTAAGAAAACTCCACTTTTCTCTACTCCTCCGAAGCTATCTGATTTTCTTATTTTTATTTGAATTTTCTTTTCCTAGATTTGTATTTTTCTTGAACTTGATTATCATTTCTGCATTAAAAATATGTTGTTTATAGACTGTATGATTTAAAATGTTGATTTTATGGCATGTGGTAATTTAATTTTGAAATTAAATCAAGAAAAAGGGGCAAGGCTCCGTCGGTAAATTTAGGTTAGAGATTTTCTCTATGTTCGTTTGTGATATAAAATTATTTTCTCCGGATTTCATTTTCTTTCAGAACCAAAGTTAACCGATCACTGTTTGCTGTTTTAGTTGCTCTTGTCTGTTGACTGGAAAGCTATTAGCATATTTTTATTGATTGAGTTTAGCAATTATTTGGTTTTGTATGAATAGGCTTTGTCAGTGCAAGCGTTGCAGGGTTCACAACATTATGGAATGCGACCCGGTGCCCATGCTTACTGCACCCAGAAAGGTGCCCTACTCTTTTTATGCAATACATTTTATTATAAATCTTGTTAAATTGTATGGGAATTATTGAGAATTATTTGGAGGATGGATGTAATGTTAGGGGTGTGAATTATAGCAATTGTTTTTGCAATTGAGTGGGAGAGGTTGAATGATGCTTTCAGCTTTTGAAACGGTCTGCAATGAGGAATAAGTGCGTGCCATCTGTTTTTTATGTCACGATTCTTGTTGAAAATCTTTCTAAGAAATGCTTTTAACAGATTTTTTAAAATTCATGATGGATTTTACTTAAATATCGGATATCCTGGATCATTTATGTTTTCGTGTATGTAACTGTAGATGATGAAGAAAGAGAGCAGCTTGCAAAGGAGATTTCAAAGGACTGGAGTTCTGGTAAATGAAAGCACTGAAATGTTTTCAGTTCTGTTCCTTGTACATGATTTATTTTAGGTAATAAATGGTTTCTTATACTCTACTCAATTGCAGTTTTTGAGCGAAGCATAAACACATTGTTTCTTACTGAAATGGTTCGGGGTCTCAGCCTGACACTCAAGTACTTCTTTGAGAAAAAAGTTACTGTAAGCATCTTTCTGATCCTTTTCTTTTGTTGCGGGGGAGGGTGTGGATTGTGTGGATATTGAATCGATGCATGAATTATGATACAAACCTGGTTTTCTTATGCAGATTAACTATCCATTTGAGAAGGGTCCACTGAGCCCTCGTTTTCGAGGGGAGCATGCTCTCCGCCGATATCCAACAGGAGAGGAACGTTGCATTGCTTGTAAACTTTGTGAAGCTGTAAGTTGAAGCTTCATCTTATTGATCCCGTTAATCTAAATTGTTTTTTCTTGGGTAGGAATGAGAGAATCAGGCAGTGCTTCAGAATGATGATAAATGTTATCCCTTGGGTTGAAGTACTGTTGCTTAAATGGATATTATGGTCACTTCATTGACTCCTTTTGTGAACATTGATTACTATGTTTCTGCTTTTATTGTCTTTACTACACCCTCTGGTTGTAGAAGGGAGGCTAGTGTCTGCAATTGTCTTCGAAGTCGGCAGTCTGCAAAAAGTTGGACCCAGCCAAACCGTGCTCGGTTTTACTGTCGAAGTTTATTTATAAGATCTGTTATTTCCTGATTAAACTCGTTCAATTTTATTAAATTTAATTTACTATTTGTCAGATATGCCCAGCACAGGCAATCACAATAGAGGCTGAAGAACGAGAGGATGGAAGTCGCCGGACAACAAGGTTCTCTCTCTCTCTCTCTGCTGTTAATGTTTTCTTCTTTGCCTGACATCTGTTCAATTTTGCAGGTATGACATTGATATGACCAAGTGCATCTATTGTGGACTTTGTCAAGAGGCATGCCCTGTCGATGCAATCGTTGAAGGACCCAACTTTGAGTTTGCCACCGAAACTCATGAGGTTCATCTTCTTTTCAGTTAAAGCCCAAATGGCTACTGTCGTTTGTAAGTGAAGTCACTTTGTTAATCATCAATGCTATTGCAGGAACTTCTGTATGACAAAGAGAAGCTGCTCGAGAATGGTGACCGATGGGAAACTGAGATTGCAGAGAATCTGAGATCCGAAAGCCTTTATCGTTGATGTTGCCCCACTATCTTCCTTGTCCTCGAATGACAATCTGCTTTTGTGTTTGCCGAGAAAAATAAAATTGTATATGCGTTGCAATACCATATACCATTTTTTAAGCATTTACATTATGTGAATCTGTCCTATGAATGAGTTCGTTTTTGCTACATTTTAAGGCAAATGTTGGACAAAAGAACCCTATGTTTCAATTTGTAATTTTGTGATTTCCTTTCATGTTTGCCATTGGAAGAGATGGCTGTTATGAAATCAATATTTGAAGTTTCCTTTGGAAATGGCCATAATACCATAGATCGGGTTTTCGGTCGATCCACTCTTGATCTCAAAAGCCAACACTTTCATTCAAATTCAATTTAACCTGATCTTTTACGATGTTTTACTATATCTGAATTTAAATTTTAATTTTTTAACTTATATAAAAATACCAATTTTTATTATTATTCAATAAAATAAAAAATTAATTGTAAAAATATAAAAAATTGAAACATTATAATAATTATTTTATTTTTATTTGATAAAATAGAAAGATAATTAAAATATACATAAAAAGAGAGGGGTAATATATATAAATAAATATGGTTTTTAGTTTTAGTTTAAGGATTTATGTTTAGAGTTTAGAATTTAAGGTTAATGTTCAAGATTTAGGATATAATACTTTACGTTTAGGGTTTCATTTTTAAAGTTAAAGTTTAGGGTTTAATATATAAGTTTAAAGTTTAGAATTTTTAATTTTCTTATATTATATGGTATTATAATTATTAAATTATTTTTAAAATAAAATGATCACCATTATTTTCAAAACTATACAATAAATATTAAATTTTTATTTTTATTTAAAAATTCATAAAATTACTTTTAATCTCCAGAAACAAACCCCATCAAACCCATTCGCAAAAACAGGCGACCCAACTCAGCGTGATAGATTAGAGGGGCATTAGGTTACAACAGGAAGTCCAAAAGCAGATAGCAAAGTTGAAGAACACAGCAGCAATGGCGGAGGACGCTATACTAAGCTACTTGGCTACCCACGACGAGATCCCAGACTCGGAACAGTTCGCAAACCAACACGCTCTCCACCACAACGAAGTCGTCAATGTCATCAAGAGCCTCCACGGCTTCCGCTACATCGACGCCCAAGACATCAAAAGGGAGACTTGGGTCCTCACCGACGAGGGGAAAAAATACGCCGCCGATGGATCTCCCGAAGTCCAACTCTTCTTAGCCCTCCCTCCCCAAGGCTCCATTTCTAAAGACGAACTTCAGGCCAGTGGCTTTCTCCAATTTCCAATCCATTCTCAATTTTGGGATTTCTGTTTTAGAGAACGTATGCTTAGATATGTTAACATGTAGATTTTGGAACTTTGCATTGGTGCAGAAAAAGCTAGACCCTTCGGTTTTCAAAATTGGTTGCTCACAAGCTGGTAAAAACAAATGGGTCGAAATGGGAAAGCAAGTTTCGAGAAAGGTAATCGATTTTTTTTATAAATCCTTGTGATCTACTTGATTATGTTATTTATCTCTCCAGTTTTGCTTTGGTGTAGGTTCAACATGTTGAAGACAAGGTTAAGGATTTGCTTATTGGAGTACAAAGTGGACAGGTATTTCATCATTTTTATTAAGTTTATGCTGTTGGTAAGGTTTATGTTAATTTACTGATTAAAGTTGATGTTTTACTGTAGGCAATTGGCAAAGAGGATGTTAACTCACTTAAAGCAAGGAAGCTTATTGTTGCACAGTAATCACGAGTCCCTTGCTTGAGCTTTTTATCTTTTTTCTTTCCGTGGGTGTATTTTTATTCACATTGCTGTTATATTCTTGTTTTAGGACATGGAAGGGTTATTCAGTGAGAAAAGGACCTAACTATGCCCCAAAAAGAAAGAAAGTTGCTACCGATTTGACTCGAGAGAATCTACAGAGGTATGTTGTAGTCTCATAGACATTATAAATATGCGTTGAAGCGCCTTAACCATTGTGCTTTGCTCCTGAGGAGCTTACCTGGATTGACATTTATATATGGTTTCTGTCTTGTAGAGGTGACTGGAAGGAATTAGAATTCAAAGAGTATAACTTTAATGCTAAAGGTCCACCTGCTGAATCTGGCCATCTTCACCCATTACTCAAGGTAAGGATAGGACCAATGTGTAACCATTCAAAATAGAGGCATTTCAGCATATGTATTAATTTTATGAATATTTTTGTCATGAGAAACAATAATTTTGTTGTGGATACATAAAACAGTCCTTTCTTTTAGTCTGAAAAGAGCATCGCTATCATTCTTTTTGGCATCTTTATATCAATGTTTGGAAACTAATTTTTTTTATGAATGTATGAAAACTATCCATTATGCACACTCTGATGCAAATACTTCTCCTAGGAAGTTGCTTTTACGTTTTAGTTACCATGCTACTTGTTGATTGACACCTTAATTTTTGTCTGCTTAAGCATCCATGGTCTATATTGAAATAACAAACTTGAGCCTCATTTTATTTTCAGGTTAAACAACAATTGAAGAACATATTTCTTCAGTTGGGGTGAGTTTTGAGCTTTGGTGTAAATCTTTCATGTGCATTCATAATTTACTCTACTAGTTTTATAGCCTTTTTCTTAGCATAACCACAGTTTATGCAATGCTATTGTAAAGCTTTTTTTTTCTTTAATATTGTGTCCATTTAAGTTTTATATGTCTGCGAATTTGAGATTATTTTTTTCTGCTGCAATTTGATTGTCAACTATTATATTGATATATATTTTCATTTATTTGCTGACTGCAGTTTTGAGGAGATGCCAACAAACAATTTCGTGGAAAGCAGGTACTTTAGCCACCTCTCTTTTTTGCTTGCTTATGTTGTTGTATGGTTGTTGATCGGAAGTGGGGATTCTCTGAAAAACCAATATATGATTGATCAGAAGTGGAGCATATGTCTTCAAGCATTATGGAGATGATAGTTTTTCATGTTTTCATTTTTTTAAATGGTTGGAAGGAACCCGTAATCCTGCATTTACATTCTCATTGAAAAAAAATTGTTTCTAAAGTTGTATTATTTTATGCATGCAGCTTTTGGAACTTTGATGCATTGTTCCAGCCGCAGCAACACCCCGCACGTGATTCACATGATACATTCTTTTTGGAAGGTATGTTTGAATCGACTGAATGACTAACATATAACTTGTGTACTCTTCTTTTGATACTTGATTGGAGCATTCATCTGCAGCTCCATCCACCACAAGGGAACTGCCTGAGGATTATGTTGAATTGGTGAAGCGTGTCCATGAATCTGGTGGTTATGGTTCCAGGGGGTATGAAGTTTTCCTTGTTCTGATAGTCTTACTTCCATATTCCGTAACCATGAGATTAACAAACTTGTTTGTTTATGCATTTTTCTGAAGATATATGTATGACTGGAAAAGAGAGGAAGCTAACAAAAACCTGTTGCGTACTCATACAACTGCCGTCTCCACAAGAATGCTTTACGCTCTTGCAAAGGTTCAATTTTCTTAATACTTTATATCTCTCCAGTTATATGTATTGTAACCACTTTCAATCAATTGGTTTTCAGAAACTCAAAAGCCATTACTTCTCCGAGTTTTGTGCTTAAGCTTTTAGTTTGAATTTCTAAACAGTTTTGTACTGCTTTAATGCCTGATACACTTATACTTCTCATGGAGTGGTGTATTTGAATACTTTATGCTGTGTCTTTATTGGTGTTTTTTTATGTTGATAGCATCGTTATTAATAATAAATCTGTGAATGTCAGTATTCATTTATTTTATGATTTCATATCCAGTAACCTTTTTCCCCCAAAAGGTATTTCTCTATAGATCGTGTGTTCAGAAATGAATCTGTGGACCGAACTCATCTTGCGGAGTTTCATCAGATTGAAGGTATTAATAAGCTTCAATGCATTTGTGACGGTGTTGTCATTTTTACACAATTTCAAGTTCTAATTTGCAATATTTTTGTTATTTCAACTCTCAATCATTTGATTTATGTTTCTTTTGAAATGCATCTTATGTTTTACATCTCTTTGGCTTTAGGTTTGGTATGTGACCGAGGCCTTACTCTTGGTGACTTGATTGGTGTCTTGAACGACTTCTTCTCACGATTAGGTAATGATTCTCAGCCATCATTCGACATGAAACCAACATTTAGTGCAACATTGTTGAAAATGTACACAGTCTTAATTCTATAATCTGTTTCAGGAATGTCCAAGCTGCGTTTCAAGCCTGCTTACAATCCATATACCGAACCCAGCATGGAGATATTCAGGTGATACATTGCACATTGCTCCGAACGGTTCTATTACATGTTACCTATTAGGTAAATATAGATTTGATGGTTTATTCTTGTTTATATCAGTTATCATGAAGGCTTGAAGAAATGGGTTGAAATTGGCAACTCTGGCATGTTCAGACCCGAGATGTTGCTTCCAATGGGATTCCCGGAGGATGTTCGTGTGATTGCTTGGGGCCTTTCCCTCGAAAGGTAAGAACCAAGAATTTAACAACTTATAGTCTGGCATTATTTGTGTCGAAAGCTTGTTTAATGATATTCATTTTTGTTTGTGTGACTTAGACCAACTATGATACTCTATGGAATCGATAACATTAGGGATCTCTTTGGACACAAGGTACTGATACATTCGGCTAATATCGTCTTCCTTGCTGCATAGTGATCGTTTTGCGATTGATTATGTATGGTGGTTATTGCAGGTGGATCTCAGTCTCATCAAACGGAATCCGATCTGCTGACTTGGAGTTCATTAGATTATAGGAACCTATTGGTTATTTTTCTTAATTGAACCAAGGATACATGAATACACATTGTGAATGTACTTTTTTTGTTATAGCAAATGCAAAAGAGCTCCCTAATGTCATACACATTGGGAAACTTGACTTGGTAATAATATGAATATTCTTGATCATAATTTGGTACATTGTGTTTCATTGAACATAAAGGGATTATTTAACAAATAAACAGAAACAAACTATATTCTTTAACAAACACAAATGAAACTTGAAAAGATTTTTAAGAGGAAAAAGAATATAATCTTAGCTATCGATTTACACTAATATTGTTAAATGTATTTTTAGTTTTTACCTTTGTTTAAGAAATCAGTAGTAATTAATAAATAAATGCGCAAAATACGTCATCGCTTGGTTCCATGGTCTAGTGGTCAGGACATTGGACTCTGAATCCAGTAACCCGAGTTCAAATCTCGGTGGAACCTACGGCTTTTTAAATTTTTTGAAATTGTCAATTCTTGTTGGTGGATGTTTTCATGGAATACATGTTTGGTTTTATTATATATTCCATGCTAATACTTTTTATTGTTCCTATCATTTATCCGACACTTTTTTCACCAATTTCACAATATGACCAAATGAAACCTCTCTCTGCTGCTGCCGGCTACTTACAATCCCCAGCCTTTCCTGTGGCACCGGGAATATCTCCTTCAAACGCCGTCTATGCGAGACCAACTGATCACCTCCTCCGAGTGCTGCTGACCTGTGAACCAGTTGTTCCAGAATACATATTCAAAACGAAGAGCTTCTACCCCAGCTAACGAAAAGAGCAGGCTTAATTATCCTCCACAGCCCTTATTTTTATAATTAATTATACTTTATCCCTTTTAACCTTAATTCTTGACTCCATCCTTAATTCTGATACCGTCTAGCAACAATGGCCATGGCCCAGACTTCCTCCAAAACATCCTCGTCCACTAGTAGAGACAGGTCCAAAATTTTCGTCATTACTTGTTGTAATATTAGGCCAAGGAAAAGTAATTTGGATAAACTTTGTCTTGGCATTTATAATGATATTGCTACAAAACTTGAGCACACAGTACAAAACATCCGAATACGTGTAAATTGACTTTTATTATGCACTTTAACGAAAACGACAGGACAAGATCAGCATAAACAACGTACGAATCTTTGCCCCACTAAATCTTACAACATTAGAATCAGTGTGTACGATGACAAATATAACACTATTTTTTTTTCTTTTCTTTTACAAAATCCCAACACCCAAACACATGCTATACTCTCCCTAATATCGTTGCCAGGGAAAATTTATAAATACGATACAATCGAAACATACGGAACATAAATTAATACGAACAAATTTACTAACTGTTTCGAATTATGCCTCGATGAAAGTTGGTTGGGTCATTGAGAGTAGATGTGTAGGTTCTATTGTTTTCAAATGATCTGTTGTGCAATTTGCATGCATGGTTCGTGTCTTGCTAGGACATCACACCTTTAAAATCTTATATTGGCCACATATGTGTTATCAACTTTTGAGTGCTTATTCCATGGGAAATGGGAATCTCACTTAAAAAACAAATAACTTACGATTCGAATTTAAATAATAATATAACATTGCTGTTTTATTATAAAAAAATGTTTACAACCGCAATTTAAATCCGATAATGCAAATATAGTTTTCATACAATTATTGGCATGCATCATTGCATATTCCTCCTTATATAATCATATAGCCTTTTTAGTTTTTCCCATAGGCCTTACTAGTTGAACCAATTGCACAATATTCCATTGTCCTAAATTTCAATTTGTTCAAAGATTACAATATTGAAAAAAAGGAGAGAATTTGTAAACTTTATTCTTTCTCTATGACATGTAAAGTTGCATCTTGATGATTCCGTGATATTTGTTGTCACGATCCGACTAATGTAGTGAGAATATAATTCAAAAATATTCGTAGTTGTTGTATATCTATAAATTTTCAAAATTTTCATCATATTTAGATGTGTTTTTGTATCTTTATAAAACTCACTCGTATTTTTAAATATGGACAAAATCATAAAAAAATTTAATTTAGAGGGACAAAAAAAAACTATAATTCTTTTAGAGGGTTAAAATATAAATTTACCATCAACACGAAAAAGAAAGGAATCCAAAGGATAGAGTGAATGATAAGGATTCCCTAAATATTGTCAAGAAAGTTGCATGGTGTAACTTTCAACCAATCATCACGAGTGAGCCCCACATTTGCTTGTGGCCATCGTCCTTGCTAATCGATATCGATGCGGCTGACAGCACGAAGGTATGTAGGAATCGTCGTCGTCGTCGTTAAGCTTTTCTCTCCCAATTGCAGCTATTTGGTAAGGGCGTATATCAGGTCCAGTATAGGTTGGGGATATCTCTATAACTCAACTTGTAAGCAATGTATCTACAGCACTCCAACGTCCTAGACGAATGTCTGATGTTGTGGATTTTGACTTGTTATTCCGAAACCAGATATTTAGTCTCTCCGACTCCCTCAGAACCAAGTCGTTTTCGGATTCAAATTTATATTTTAAGTCCGTTCATATCATGCTTGATTATCGCAGCTTAATCGCGAACAAAAAATAATAATTATAAGTACATATTTAAATCTAGATTGAGGGTTCAAAACATGTATTCTTTGAGAACCATTGCCCTATTTACGAGCTCATTGATCATGAAGGCCAAATTGATCTTTTTACGTATTTAGTTACCGTTATTACAAAAAAAGAATTACTTCCTTTTTGCAAAATCCGGTAAATACTGATTCTCGTACTTTTCATCTTTATTTTTCTTACAACATTTTTGTGGTTCTTAAGGAGACAAATCATTGAAAATTCTACAAGGGGTTGTCCAAAATTTCTAGGCCAATTGGTCTCGTATCGTATCCCCCCACATGGCCTATAAAGAGCAGCCATTGCCAAGTCTTTATGCTCATACCATCCCTTCTTCGACAGCCTCTTTTTCCCAAAATCGTATCCGTATAAAATGGCTTCGAGCTCAATGTCGTCGCACGGTTCCGGTTCTTGGACGGCCAAGCAAAACAAGGACTTCGAGAGGGATTTAGCTGTTTATGACAAGGACACACCCGACCGTTGGTACAATGTTGCCAAGGCTGTCGGAGGGAAAACTGTCGAGGAAGTGAAGAGGCACTATGAGCTGCTGGTGAGTGACGTGATGAAAATCGAGTCGGGACAAGTGCCGATCCCCAACTATAGGACCACCGGAAAGAGCAACCGAGGTAATACTTTCAATCTATAACCTCTTTTTGGTATTCCATCGTTATAAAAGTATCATTTTATTAGATTATAAATCTAAAATCTTATGAAAGAAAAGTACGTGGAGGACCCATTTTCAAGTGTCTAAATCACATTACACTAATTGCATGAATATATATATATATAAACTATGAAATAGGCAGGGAAATATTTCCATTATTTTATTTATTTATTTTAAGACATATTATTAATATACTTGTTTTAATATGCAGGATGAAGAATCTGAAGAATATGGCTCATGCACCTTCGTTAAACAACGATGAATCCCCATTAAGCTGCTACGTACCTACTAGATAGAATTAATGATAGTACTAATAATATTACTAATATTCTCTTGTTTGGAATATATATTAATTTATATATTCTATAAAAAGACACAACTAAAAAATATACGATTTATATTTGGTTGATCTATATCTTACATCGTTAGTAGGAGGTTCAAACGGATAAATTATTTTATTATTATTTACGATAACTATTAACAATATTATAATATTTAGATTAATTATTGGCGTTAAAACATATAAGACTAAATTATATAGTTTTAAATTTATTTTTTATTTTTGTAATATAATATCTAAATTTTTTAGTTATAAATTAAAATAAAGTTTATTTTATATATATATTATAACAGTGAGAATGCCAGTTAAGTTACAATTTAATTTTTGAACATGTATAAAATATTAAAAATAAGTATTTAAACTTGGCCCACATACATCATCAAAAAGGAAATACGTAAGCCCATATCAGATTTTGGGCAGCAGCCCTTCAACGTTTACCTTTTGTTCATCGTGGAACCGAAGACACTTGCCTAACCTTTGACTTTCGAGAAGTAATCATGATTTAATTAAAAATAAAATTATACCATGTGCCATTCTCGTTATATCATTTATGAGACTAATTAATTAAATGTATCCATTTAATTAATTTTTTATATTATCTTTTTTTCAAACAAATTTTTATTAATAATTATTATAAATTTAATTTAAAAATAATTTTTACCAAGTAAAAATTCATTTGTTAAAAAAATGATATAAAAAATTAATTAAATAGATGTATTTGATTGGTTGATCCCATAAATAATATGATAAAAATGACCCATGATATAATTTCTCGTTAATTAACCGATTTTATCCAAATAAAACTATTTTAACATAAATCAAAATGTAAAAAATTTAAATACTTTCAAAAATAAAATAGAGGCCAAAATGATCCAAATTTAGGTGAGGATGCCGATGAGTCGGAAGTGTAGCCCGATGTGGTCAACTCACCAATTCGATAATTTTCTAGCAAATTCTTTGCTTTGTCCGAGTGAATAGCGTCGAACTCTCCGGTACAGTCAGTTCCGGCATTGATCAAAATACTGTCCGCTCCACCGGGATGATACTTGATGAAAGTAGAGCAATCATAGATATGACCATGCACGACGATCCAAGCTGAATCAATAGAGTTATGTTTCTTGACCTCGGACATGGAAAATGTTTGGGTGGCAGTGTTCATGAAAGGAGACGACACACTCTTCTTCAAAGCCGAGTTCGAATCTGCATTTCCGAGATGTCGTTCCTTAGCCATCCATCCACCGGATTGATTGCCCGGCAAAGTTGGGTGTTCGAAAACGAGTCCGATTTCGCCTTTGTGCGGCTTGCATACGTTAGTTTTCACTCGGAACCAGCAGTTGTTCATCATTCCCTGTAACACATAATGAAAACATATTTTTGGTAAATTATAGATTTGGTCCTTCTAGTAATAAAAATGTACACATGCTATAGTACTATACTTACCATAAGATTCCAAATGAGCTTCTCGGGTTGGGTGTTAAGGGTCTCGTCCCAGGCACGAACTGCTATCTCTTTGGCTCCCAAAAGGTCAAGCACTTCGACTTCCAGTGACCAAAAGCACCAGCACCAGTATTTGCCATACTTGTTTGGCCTTTCAGGGTGGTCCAACGTGCACACGTACCAAGATTCACCGCCGTCCAGTGTCACCTCCACACGTGTCACCTTCTTCCCACCGCCTGATGTCGATTATTCAAACAAAATAAACCTTGTTTATTTATGGGATTATCTTCATTTCCACGACTCTTCCCAAAAGCAGGGAGAAAATAAAATCCATTTTCATTACACACAAGTTGCAATCTAACAACTTGTGTTTGTCTTTGTCCGAAAGACAAAAAAAAAAAACAGCTTTATTACAAGATAACCTCAGTTGAAAGCAAACCATGTCGGGGTGGTTCGAATTTATAAACAAAAAGATTTACTGTGGTAAAAGAAGTTTTTAACTCACCCGAATATGCATATCCCCTCAAAGATTTACTATTTTTTTCAAAAAATAATATTTCTCCCTTTCTTCGCTAGTTCAATTTGGAATGAATGAATTAACCTACCACAGCAACAATTACCTAGCTGTCTCATAAAGTCATTACCAAAACTTTTGAATTCATAATTAATGCATATCATACAATAAAATACATGTATTTAATCAATAATATCTAATTTATTAATTAATTTAAATAAAATATTACAAAATTTATTATAATTTTTTAATTTTATTTATAATATTAAAATTTGAATTATTTATTTTATAAAATATAAAAGGGATAAATAAAGATTTCTTGTTATTTTGGAAAAAAATTATAAATGAATGGGAAAAAGAAAATTAAAATAAAGATGATTGGGGAACCTTACCTGCACCAAATATATAGTAATAAATAGCATGCCTTGGCAACGTTGCAAAATTATGTACAGCTAGGTAAGGTGGACCCAACATTATAACATGTCTCTAATAAATAATAATCATGTCAGAAATTTGCATTTCTGGGAATAAAAATATACACCACCGACAATACAGTGATTTTGTTTCAATTTTCCAAATAAATAACATTAATATTGCACCTAAAAAATGGTTTCATATCCAATAAATTAAAACAAAAAATACACATTCTTAAATTATGACATTATCTATAAAAAACATGTTTGATCCAAAATATTTTGAGGACCAATTTATAATTTATACAATAATTTCCGATGTCTAATGCAATTAATCCTTTCAAATCTGATTTCACATCAGAAGCCGTGCAAGAAAGAAACATCATTGAAACTTCCGCCGCCTTCGCTTTGACTCTTCCTCCCAAACACACACCATTTTCACAATTAAAATCAAATGCCCTTTGATCAACTTCAAATGCAATGTTTAAATCCATTCCCCTGTTTTTGTTCAGTTACTTACTGAGAAACTCCATTAACAAAATATAAAAAAAGCAAGAATTTTTTTTTAATGGTGGTGGGGAACGCATTAGTTCGCTGGGTGGCGTTAAGATCAGAACAAGAAACTCCCAACTCCCGCCATCTTTTTTCTTCCTCTCGCCATCAATATTTCTATTGATAGTAATCTAACAATCTCTACGTGTTCTTTAATGGCAAATGGTCGTTGCTGTTGTTGCATCAACCTTCTCTAAACTCACCCAACTTTCCACCATATATACCCCTTTCGAACTCAACGGAGAATACCCAGATTCCTTTTGTTCCAAAAATCCAATCTTTGTTTTAATCTGTTTTTGTCAAGTGTTGAGAAAAATCCAAACTTTTGAATTACCCACCATGGTTAATGGTTCGGACGACAATGGAGTTCAGATCCGGCAGCGTCGGAGATTACCGGATTTCTCACAGAGTGTCAACTTGAAGTATGTTAAACTCGGTTACCATTACTTGATAACTCATCTCTTGACTCTTTGTTTGGTCCCTTTGATGGCTGTTGTTGTCGTTGAAGCATCAAGGCTGAGCCTTGATGATATCCACCAATTGTGGATTCAGCTTCAGTACAATCTCGTCAGTTTCGTTGTTTTCTCTGCCGTTGTCGTTTTCGCATGCACTGTTTACATCATGAGCCGACCGAGATCCGTTTACTTGGTCGATTACTCTTGTTATCTCCCTCCGCCGCATCTCAAAGTTAAGTACCAACAGTTCATGGAGCATTCCAAGCTCACCGGAGACTTTGACGAGTCGTCTCTCGAGTTCCAGCGCAAGATTCTGGAGAGATCGGGGCTTGGCGAGGAGACCTGCGTCCCTGAAGCAATGCATTATCTTCCCCCGCGGCCGTCCATGGCAGCTGCGAGGGAAGAGGCCGAGCAGGTGATGTTTGGTGCATTAGATAAACTCTTTGCCACTACCAAGGTTAAGCCGAGAGATATCGGAATTCTTGTTGTTAATTGTAGCTTGTTTAATCCGACACCGTCGTTGTCGGCGATGATCATTAATAAGTATAAGATGAGGGGAAATGTTCGGAGCTTTAATCTTGGGGGAATGGGGTGTAGTGCTGGTGTTATAGCTGTTGATCTTGCTAAGGATATGTTGCAAGTCCATAGGAATAGTTATGCCATTGTGGTTAGTACTGAGAATATCACACAAAATTGGTATTTCGGAAACAAGAAGTCGATGTTGATCCCGAATTGTTTGTTCCGTGTTGGGGGTGCGGCGGTTTTGTTGTCGAATTGGCCGACGGATCGAAGACGGAGCAAGTATAAGCTTGTTCATGTGGTGAGGACACATTGTGGTGCCAATGACAAGGCATTCAAGTGTGTTTATCAGGAGCAGGATGATATTGGGAAAACTGGTGTTTCTTTATCTAAAGATTTGATGGCTATTGCTGGTGGTGCACTTAAGACCAACATCACAACATTGGGTCCCCTTGTTCTTCCTATAAGTGAGCAGATTCTGTTCTTTTTAACTTTGGTTGCCAAGAAGTTATTCGATGCAAAAATCAAGGCTTATATCCCTGATTTCAAGCTCGCTTTCGATCATTTCTGCATTCATGCTGGTGGCAGGGCTGTGATCGATGAGCTCGAGAAGAATCTAGAGCTTCTTCCAGTACACTCCGAGGCCTCACGAATGACACTCCACCGGTTCGGTAACACTTCGTCGAGTTCCATCTGGTACGAGCTGGCCTATACAGAGGCAAAAGGCAGGATGCGGAAGGGGAACCGGGTTTGGCAGATTGCTTTCGGGAGTGGTTTCAAGTGTAACAGTGCAGTCTGGGTTTCCCTCCGGAACGTGAAGCCGTCTCCAAATAATCCCTGGAAGGATTGCATTCACAGATACCCAGTGCAGCTCAATCTGTAAGGCTCAACTACAAGTTGGTCGTTGAATCCTTTAGTTACAGAAGTACAAACCATATTTTATAACTCAGACAATTCCTATGTTCATTTCTTCATGGCTCGGAAGTTATCCTGTTTCGGAATTCATTGTTTGATTAGGATGTACCGCGATGATCTTAGGTCTCTTTAGTGAGTTTAATGGTATGGATATAGTATTGCTTGAACATCATCTTGTACCTGAATGTTTTTTTAACTCTTGAACTGTGTTGTTAAAAACTTCCCCCCACTAGTTGACACATTGAGCATATATTGGGAACACCTTTACTAGTTGATTTTGAACTGATTTCTAAGCAATTCGGTATAGAAAAACATGACAGAAATGTGTTTTTTCAACCCATGACTTCCAAACAAACCCTATTTGGATAATGCTGTGTCCTAGTTTCTTGGGTGTGTTAGGATGTCTACCTTCACTTATCAACAATAAGTTCCAAATCAACCCAAAATTATATAAGGAAATGTATGATATAATCCAATCTTTCTTTCTTTTTTTCCAAGTTTTCACTTAAACAAGAAAAAAAATGGACAAGACTAATACATTTTTGTATTATTTTTTAAGAAAATTTGTGGGGGGGAATGTTAAATTTTACCTTTATTGTTGGAATGATCTCTTGTTAGGATGGTGTATCATTTAAATATTAAAGTGACGTGGTATATTTAATTTGAGTTAATAGATAAATAAGTATGTGTTATTAAGGTCGATTTAAATGATAAAAAGTGTTTTCGAATCTTGGTATGAAAAAAAGTTATAATCTCTCTACTTAATCAAAAAAAATGATAAAAAGTGTTTATTTTTATTTAGCTGCTAATAGTGATTATTTTGCTTCAATTATTGATGTTCAAACTCGTGACCTATAAGAACAACAATTATTCCGTTAATCACTTAAACTAGAAGGCTTATGCAATAAAAAAATAATTTTTAACCAAAATTAATCAATTAATTAACTAAAATAAATTTGATTCAATCGATTAACCAAAATTTCAAATACCCCAACTGCTATACTTTTATATGTTAGTGTGAGATCCACTTTTGGAGAAGGTACTTTAAAGCCATAAATATAAGTACGAAAAAAATAATTATTAAAATCACCACTTTTATATGTTAGTCGTAAATCATCATTATAATTTTTAATATTTTATCTTTACTAAAATTAGCTGGTTCTATAAAAAAAATATAAAACAAGTGCGAGTGCATTGTGGGGGACGATCTGAAGTATGTTACTGTAGCAATTGGCATCCCACGTCACGTGTTTGGAACCCAGTTCATGCATGCATGTTTGAACTTTATCCGAATCTCCCACCATTTTTATTGTTCTTTTCAACATGACAATCTTTTTTTGTTGTCCGAGAAAAGTATCTATTCGTCTTTAATTCTCTTTGTACTGTTTGATTTCTTTGTTTGACCGATATGAGATGCTTGAGAGCTGGAAAACACCAGGATTTTAACACAGCTTTGCACCCTACACTCCACTGGTATATATATATATATATATATATATATATATATATATATTCATGCATAAAGAACATGCTTTCTATATACAAATTCAAGAACGAAACTAGCATCAAACATTAAAACGGTCAAATTATAAAACTTAAAAATAATCTAGACTCGTATCGTCTATAATTTGGCTCTGTCACTGTCCAGCTCTACCGAGTGCCAACGAGTGTAAAAAAACAGTCACCTAATTTAATCTGGGACAGAGCAACTTGAGGGGGGGAAATATAGTATTTTTAAAAGTAGAGGAAACAACCTACAATTATCCCATAAACTTTTTTAAATCTAAAGGTCAAATAAAATATTTTTTCTAGGTTGTTGGGCAACATCCCCTCCCCTTTGTATTTATACAACTAGTGCCTGCACGTTACTGCATTAAAGGTTCGAAAGACGGACCATGGAGGTGTAGGGATCTGCACATAGGATCTGCTGCAATATTTGTTACCTTGCTCCTATTCGAGGCCATGTTTCAATAATGACACCTCCTGCTGGGTTACGGGATCATATATGGGCAGTGCAATTGTGCAACGAATAAATTGGGTTTTTTTATATATATTTTTTACAGATTTAGATGGTTAGAAATAGGTGTTAGAGAGAAATAAAAATTTATTAAACTTTTAAATTTAAAATTAAATAAATATTTTATTTAATTAATATTTAAATTAAATAATTAAAATACTGTTAAATTTACCCTTCTTTCTTTTTAACTTTGTCTCTGTATTTTATTATGTATTTGTATTATATTAAAGATGATTTTCAGTAATTACTTTAGTTTCACGATCTCCTTACATGTCATAAATGTATTTGATTTTTTTGGAGTATAAAGTTAAGGTTCCTGTTAATATGGTCACAAAATTAATAAGAATGTATTATTTTGAAAGCTATTAGCTCAAATTTACAATAAAAATATTAATTAATTAATTTAAATAATAAATAATTTAATATTATTTAGGAAGTGTCAAATCTAAAATCTTATATAAAAATTTTCGCTAAAAATTTATTTATTAATATTTAATACATGATGCAACTCGCTCAAAATTAATCATAACAAAAACATAAGAGGAAATAAATATGAAAAAATACGACAGGAAAAGAAACGAAGTCGTTTTTATTGCAGCGTAGAAACCCCTCGTGGAGTTCGTGTCCGTGGGCCCCAACGCCCACGTCCTTTGGTTATGGAGACAGTCCGTGGCTCTCTGCCCAATTTTCTTTTTCTTTTTTTATTCACTAATTAATTTTTATTATTTATTTATGATTTGTCCATAACAACAATCCTCCATTAAATTCCCCATGCACTCCATAAATTTCAGATACATTTGCTGTTGTTATTTATGGAAACAGAACAACTTCGATTATAATAGAATTATGAGAGCAAATGGTCTGCTGAAATATGGTACTGGTACGATCCTTCACAATGAACTAGTGTTAGACATGAACTCAGTGTAACCAACTCGACTAATCTTCTTCGTCTTGACAACACCCCTGTTGCCTACTAAGACATTTCATACTTCCAATTGCTGTTTTTTGTTGCGGTTTCATTGAGAAGAATCGAGATGAACAGAGGAGCATTGCCGGAGATGTTACAATGGAAACAACAGCAGCACAGCTATTGTAGCGAGTTAAGTGGGGTGTTTCAGAGTCAAACAAATCATCTCCTTGGCTTTGACGGTGGTTTCGTGAGCGGTGACTCGGTGGTGACTCGGGAAGTGATGCTCGACATCGGTCTGGAAACTCCATGGCCTGAGCTGGGGGTTGAGTTCGAGACATGGGGAGCGAGTTATAATATGAATTATGGCATTTCCAGGACGTCCAGCTGCCCACCAGCTGTAGCGGCGGCGGAGCTCGTTTCTGGGAAAATGGGTTCCGCCGTTGGAAGTGAAAGCTGCAAGAAAAGGAAAGCTGATCAGTTGCAAAACTCAAAGGTACGTGTTTTGTCTGGTTACAACTTCGCCATGGATTTTTATTAGTACAAGTTCATTTACAAAGTGAAATTCTCTGTTAAGATTGTTGTGGAAGATGACTCCATGAAGAAGACCAAAGCCTATGAAGAAGGAGAGTCAAAAATTACTGGTCCATCAAACAGCAAACATAAAAAGGAAAATTCAAAGGTTTCCGATGTTCAAAAGTCCGAATATATTCACGTCCGAGCCCTCCGCGGCCAAGCCACGGACAGCCACAGCTTAGCAGAGAGAGTAAGGATTTACATGTATGTATGTATGTATGTATGTATGTATGTATGTATGTATGTATGTGTTCATGTTTTTTTTTTCAGGTTAGAAGGGAGAAAATCAGTGAAAGAATGAAGTATCTGCAAGATTTAGTCCCTGGATGTAATAAAATCACAGGAAAAGCCGGAATGCTAGATGAAATCATCAACTATGTTCAATCCCTTCAGCGCCAAGTTGAGGTCTAAAAAAACATATAAATTCTTCATTTTCTGAGCATATTATGTATGTATATACATGATCAAATGTATTTAAGTCTGTCCCCTTTGTTCATATTCTGCAGTTCTTATCTATGAAACTAGCTGCTGTAAATCCAAGGCTTGATTTTAACATTGACAACCTTTTTACCAAAGTGGAGGTAAGGCGAAATATACAATTCTTCATGCATACATACATGCATACATTACTTCTTGTGTTACTAATGCTGGAATTGTGTTCTCAACAGGAGTTTCGAACTGTTCAAGAAGTGGCGAACCCCATTCATTTTCTGCATTTCAATCCGGTTCAAGAAGTGGTTTCGGAAAATGCACTTCGGAGAACCATTAGTGCCCCCGTGACGATCCCAGACGCGTCATTCATCGACTTGTCCTGTTTCGCCGTAACTTTCTCTGCTCCTTTTATTCTCTTATATGCTTCGCTCATTGTGTTTCTCCCCATAGATTGAATACTTGTGTGTAAAATTGCAGCAAATTCAACCCTCTGCAACATGGGATGATGTTGAGTTGCAGAATCTTTACAATATTGGCATGTTCCATTGAAGCTAGTGAGTCAAAGTGGACATGTGAAAATCAGAATATCAACCGACTATCCGATGAAGTTAATTGCAGATGGCTTTGAACCAGATTCTTTATATGGTATATATGAATATTTGTATGTATACTTGAAAATGGTATGAATGAGACTTAAATTCTAATTAATCTCAATCTGTCACTTGTTCAAATTGCATACTGATAATCATACACCATAATTGATTGGAGGAGGGGACCAGAGGGTATGAAAATAGCCTTAGAACAGGTGGGGTAATGGAGTTGATGTAGACTGATAAATGCAATGAAAGCTCAGGTATTTTGTATTTTCATTGACCCTTCATTGCTGCCATTGAAAGGCAAACCAGTTAAATCACAAAAATAGACCACACATTTTTGTAATGTCTTTGGGACTAGTCCAATGTATCACGGGAGCATTACCTCTTCCCAAAGATATATCTGATAAGATACGTAACACCAATATTTTTATATCCTAAGACCTCTTCATTTTTTTTACACAAGTTGATCATGTGTTGGATGAACCAATGTGACCACATGAAAGCACACTAGCAAGGACAGTGGACCATGTTTGGCTCCCTTTTGAGACTGAATGATAATGTATGTTGATTGAGACATTGATAAATGAGTGCATAATTGCAGATAATGAACAATGCCAATATGCCATGTCAACCATCCATTTTTCATTTAGTTTGATTAAGTCTGAAGACGAGTCGAGTCAGATCCCATTACCGATATATACAAAATGCAGAAGAAACAGGGGATTTCCGGTCAATATTGTACTTGCTGTACTAGCTCGAGGCTGCTGCAGTGAGGGATCTGGTAACAGAGCAGCAACCTACAGATGCCGGATTCTCTTATATCAATAATCTCTTAGACGATGCCGGAAAGCACTATTTCAACAATTGCTACATCGAACGAGACACGGATTTCATACGTGGAATGCTGCATCCCTTTATGAAGTGAGTCATGGCATGCAATGCCCTTTTAGGTGGTGGTGTCTTAAGAAAAACAAGTTTCATTGCAGAATTTAGCATGTAAAATTGACGATATACAAACATCAAACTTTTAATCTCAACGTATAGAGGTGCCATTTGCACTCCCATTCGAAAGGGAGTGGATCGATCACGGCTCAACGTAGGGTTTCACCTTTGGAGAATACCGGTTTCACTTTCTTGGGTTGCAAGAAAAGCGGCATTGGTTCTTCTCTCCTCGGAAGGCAGTGGGGAGCTTATTCCTGCATCTGGATACGGTGACACCGGTGCCAGGGATGGGACGATTAGCAGCACCCAACACCCAAGCATCCACCGGCAAGCACCAAGCTCAACTATCAGACCATAACACCACACCCAACTCAAATCACACGTAACCAGGACCTCCTGTGGAGGTTCCCTTACCTAGACATATTTGATTCCATAACCATATTTGATTCGAAAACAGAAAATCAAATATAGCAGAGTAATGCAAAACAGAGGCAAAAGACAATCTGCAAGTTTAAGTTTCGGGTTTCAAAATTTACCTCGCCTGTAAGTAAGTTGACGGCAAAGGAGGCTTTGGTTAAGAAGCCGTGGCGGTGGACGAGCGGAAGAGAGATGTATGAGCGTAGGTCTTTGATCGAAGGAAATTTTATGAAAACATTTTGGGTAAAATACATCACAGAACAATTAATATAGATTATTTAAAAAAACTCTATTAGTAAAGTGGTTGTAGACTATTAATCATAATAGATACGTTCTATTAGTTAATCAATTATTCGTTAATAAAATAATTATATATGTCAAACTAATATATTTATTGATTTATCAAGCTGATAAATAATAATACAAGATGGCAAGTATTTATTAATTTATCGAGTTGATAAATAATAGCACAAGCTACAATTAAGTAAATAAGTGAAAATTCTTAAACATAAGATACAATAACTGATCGAAGAATACATTAAAAGGTGCTGGTCAAAATTCTTAAATAAAGGTGATTGACATTCTCATTTTGCTATTTTTTAAATACTTTAAACTAATGATAAAAATAATGTTTATTTCTAGACTCATGGTTTACAAGAGATGTAATACAAGTTTATATATTCAAATAGATTTTAGCAGTGGCGAAATGAAAACGTAAATGAAAATCTTATAAAAATCAAATATCAGTTGGTGAAAATATAATGAAAATATATGGATAATTATGCCAAAAAAACAACTATGCTCCAAATAATCCACTTGTTACTATAATAGTAGTGCAAAGGAGTGAAACAATAATCTGTTGTATACATTACTGGCCAATAATCTAAAGAAACTTTGATCAAATCTTGGCAGTGTGTATAAACATAAAGTTCCAGTTCTAGGATGTCAGTATCTTCTTCACAGGGACAACTGAACTTACGTTTCTAGCAACTGAATATTAAAAAATCCATAAACAACATAAATGCATCTTCTTCAAAGGTGAAAATCTAAGATAACAAAACATCGTCCAAATGCTACGTTCCCTTACTACCCTGATGAAATGACCAAGCTTCAATCCCCACGGCTACCTGCGGAAGCTTTCTTACCAGTATACTTCTGTCAAAGAGAGAAGGATGAGTATTAGACTTCCCTATTGCCACTAGAAGTTAAAGCAAAAGATGTTCATTGGTACAGTTGCAAATATAGAAGAAATAATTATTCGGTTCACATGCCGACCTGTTTTCCGATGCTGAATGGGATATACTTGTATTTGATCATGTGTCCAATTTGACGCCTCATTGTAAGAACGAAGAGAACGCCCCAATAACAAAGCAATATAGGCCAAAAGACAGGAACATCAAAAACGGAAAAGAAAGTCATGAAAAATGCTATGCAGAAAGCCTTTGTCATGGCGTACCTGAAAAAAAAAACTTGAAGTATTATATTCATACTTGAATGTCGTTCATTTAGCACCAATTCATATATATTGCAAGCACGACAACAAGCATCCGAGATGACAAAATATGATAGATTACGGCGTGACATATGTCCACTTAAAACTAGGAGCATCACATAAGCTCAAACAAAAAAAAAAGGCCATGAAGCCAAGTAGGAGGACATTAACTTTTAACATCTATCAAATAGGCACTTAGTTTTTAATTTATACGGAAATAAAACAATAATTAATAACGAAAGAACCAGAGACTGAGTAATTGACATTGGCACCTTAATTAATAACGAAATTGACAGATAAAGAGCAAATTGTGTCAAGCACATTCTCTTAAAATTTCAGAATCAGAAACTCGCAGCAGAACACCAAATAGAATGACAAAGGCAAGAATCTAAGAGATAAGTTTATGTCCAAGAAACTTTTAAGCCATGTTACATTGTAAACCGAACATGTTAAAACAAGAGTTACCTACCAAAACTTTAATATATATATATATATATCCATCATGAGATTCAAAAAGACAAACAGCAATAAAGATAACTAAGCCCTAAATTTCAATTGAATACAAGCTACTATAACCATACCTGCAATAAAGTAAGCCGTTTAAGTTAAATTCTTAAATAATGCACTAAATACTTTTTTCTTTCATGAATCATTATCAATAATCATGAAATGAAATGAATGATAACACCATTTAACCTGGCAGCACATGTTTCCACATATCTTTTCTCCTTTTGTTAAATAATAAAGGGTATGTTTTCCATCTATCTCAAAAACCGAACAGTGGTTTCGAGTTTGCCTAAATAGATCGATAAACATTGAGTGCAATATTTCCTTAATAAATCATATGACAACAGATTTTGGCACAGAACATATAAAGGAGCAATTACCACATCATTACAGGTGAGAAGGGAAAGATAAAATTTTCAATTACCAGAACTTAAACTCTGGTAGCCTGCGGATAAACGGCTTGAATTCATCAGAACCTTTTGTCGGCAATACAGGTCCATCAGAACCTTCAAGTTCAGGATCAACAAGTGGAGACAAAAACCCAATTAGCAAATTCAGCAGGTAGGTCCCTAGGCCATACGAAACAATGTAAAACCCTTGAACATAATAGACCCGCAAACAGTAGATGGCTACTATAACAAGGGTTCCAATCCACCGATAAGTTGAATGAGGGGTTGACTTATCCAGATAATACTGATACATTCTCCAAGCGTTGTGCCCCAACTGAGGCAATGGCGATGCCACATATGCACCATCCCCTCCGATTCCCTCCATTCAGTATTAGCTTCAAATTCTATGTCATGAGAGAAGAACACCAATCAACTTCAGCACAAAGATCCATTAAGTTTCCAAAGACAACATAGTTACCATTACTCATCACAATGTATGACCATATGGACCAACAAAACAAAACAAACTAGCTAGTCATTTTCAATCAATGAATCCAATTTATAGAAAACCCTAATTTTATGATTGTTAACCAAGAAAATGTATTAAAATCTCATGATTGGAATTTAGGAACTGACATTAAAAACCCACAAAAAAATCACACATCACCAAAATAGCCCAAAGCTATAAAAACAAGATGAGATCCCAAAACTTTCGTTCAGCTTTCTCACCAATCAAACAATAACTAAAAGGAAACAACCAAGCTTCAAAAACCCAGATCCAGAAAACGAAAATAAATTGTATTTACATAGCAATAGAATGAAATCGTTGAATAACAAAAAATGAATCTACGACCATGAACATTAACAAAAATGATTGAATGCTTAAAACACAATTTAAGATCTTTATGAACAATCAATATAAAACTAAATTAGAAGCTTCAAACTAGAAAAATATTGCAATAAAAAAGCTAACCTCAAAAAGACTCTCCGTTGAGCTTTGGACTCTCCGAGTAATTCTTTTTCTCTTTGGTGTTTTGTGAGAAAGATGCAGCAGAGAGCCGATATACGAGCAGATCTATTCGGAGATGGGAATCTTTGTTTTTTCTTTTCATTTTTTACTTTTATTCAGGAGGATCCTACACGAGTAGTAATTGAACTTTTAGTGTATTTTCAATTTGGTCACCAAAAGAGAAAAAAATCATTACAATTATTATATTTTTATTTTATTTTAGTTATTGTTATTAGTTATTGTCAAAAAATGCTGATGTAATAGGTTAAAGTTTTTTAAAATAAATTTTTACTTTGATTACGGTTATAAAATTAAAAAATTTTAAACTTTTTAAAATAAAATTTTAACATACCATATCGTTAGTTTAACGTAAATGTGATTAGTAAAAACAAGTTTAAAATTTAATAACTATAATGAGTAAATTAAAAATTTAGTGTTTATAATAAAAATTTAGTGATCGAAGTGAAAGTGACCTTAAATTTTCGTGACTATAAGTGTAGTTTTAAGCTTTATTTAATTTTTACGGCGTTGTTTTTTAGTTTTACCGAGGGTAGAAAGGCTTGAATAGTGTCCGTTTGGAAAACGGAGCGTTTAGAATATGCCGTTTTAGCTTTTTGTATATGCGTTATTGCGTTTGTTCTCATCTTATGGAGAGATTATATCATGAGTTCGATTTATCACGTTAATTGTGATCCTTAACCAATGAAAATCACTTATTTCACCTTTAATAAGATATGTAATTAACATAATTTTCAGATTTTTTTTAAAATGACATGAAAAATATGAGTGAAGATTCATTGATTGAAAAAAAATAAGTTAAAGATTAGTAATGAAGTGAGTGATTATAATTGAATAGACCATGACTGACGTGATGAACCAAGCATATGATATAATTTCTCTTTATTATCGTTATTTTGGTAAGCTTAAGTTACGAAAAATATTCATTTCCTTAAAATCCTCCTTCTAATTAGGAATAGTATTAGAAAAAATTAAATATTTTAAAAATAAATATTTAAATATAGTAAAAATGAAAATAAGAATATTTTTATAAATAAAATTTTATTTAAATTATTCAAATATAATAAAAATAATACTCTCTTTCTTTTTACGTAACTTATATATTAAAATAGGATCCAACTGAAATTCTCCACATTATAATATTAAATCTTAATCTTATTACTTAAATTAATGACATGAATAGGGAATAAGCGGATTTTTCATAGGATGACGTGGACAAAGGATATCCATCTCTTTATTTGCTTGGTATTGAATTATGGCGCGTGGCTGTTCACCCTCCCTTCAATCAATGTATTAAGCACAATTTCAATTATATGAGTATTTTTGTTCATTATATTGATGTAATGAAATGAATAAGAAAATAGACCAATCAGAAAAGTGTACGTTAATGGGACCCTTGTTTGTCACCAGCTCCATATTATGTCGGCTAAAGGATATAAATATATGTGGCTCACTGCCATGGATTTACTCTCTATGGCTTCATTTGTGAACCAACCACCTCTAAATTCTGTGCTTCACTGTTCATCTTTTGCATTTTAGTGAACCCTGAACTTAATTCTTGAGGTGAGTCCTAACAAGGTTGAATCCGAGTTGATTTTCAGTTGTTACCGATAACCCTTTTCTTTCTTAGTCTGAAACTGCTTACTTTTAGTGTGTATGCATGTGAATGTTCAACTTTGTTCCTGGAAAAGATTGTTTGATGTTGTGTTGCAAAGTGATGTGTTGTGCCTGTTTTGTTGATTATTATGAACGCTGGAGTTTGCTTGTTTTAATTGGTAGTTTATTGTGAGTTGGAACTGTTTGGTGAAACCTAATAGATATTATGTCTGATTGTGCTTGCTGAATTGTGGTTTCAGGTATGGTATAATAAGTTTTTTACCCGAAATTCTTCGTTTACCGAGCTGCTTGGATGGACCGTCGGAAGCATATTGGTCGAAAACCGTCTTCTGCAGCTCACAATCGACAAAGGATGCATGATCTTCCTTTACTTTCAGGGCCGGAAATGGTAGTGAAATCTGGGGATGTGGTGGAAAGTGCTACTGCCAAGTCTTTGAACAATTATTCAAATACATCGAACATAGGCGAGGCAGTGAAGTACCGGATCGATCTCAACTTGAGTATGATGGTTCGAAATAAGTCGGCCTACCCTGAATTGCATGAAGAGGATTCTCAGACAACTCACCAATTCTTCATTACAAAGAAGGCTGGTGTTCACTTAACAGGAGGAGGACAAGTACTCAAAGATGCCATAGTTCGCCGAGAACCGAAACAAACCATGTTCAGAGAGTTCTTGAGTTTATCTCCGGGTTTTGGTTTCCATGGTCTGCAAGGACAAGACAATTTAGCAGATATCAGACCTTCTACTGTTTTTTTAAAGAATGAATCATCAGCTGAAACTGATGCAATGGAATTGGATGTTTTGCAGACGATCCATCTTTCGAGTATGTGTCCATCTGAACAGGTAATTCTTGCTTATTTCACCAGTTTTTGATTGGTTCACTTGTTTGGTTTACAGACCAAAAGTGATGGTGTTCTGTAATTAGTGTGTTTTGTTGAAGACAATGGGTTGGTTCATTATCAAATATCAACTAACGCAAGTAATTTGCAGAATAACAAGAGAGTTCATGGTTCATTATCTAAAACTGAGGCGAACTCTGAATTACCTGATATGAACGAAGTGCTTCCTGCATTTTCGTCCATGGCAAACTCGACCAATGATGGAGGGATAAGTACCTTGAAAACCCAGAGTTTAGAGGTAGAGCATCTCATTTGCCACGCTAAACAGCCCTCGGTTTCAGCTGTTGCTGCTTGTCGAGATGTTCTTGGACCTGAGCCGAGACACAGATGTGTCAAACGTTTCAACTCAAGCATTTCAAAACCCATGGTAGATGGAAGCCATGTGAAACCAGAACCGACACTTGATCAAACCACAATGCTTTTAAAGAACGGTGATTCGACGAGGAAGAATCGAGAATTGTCTCTTTCAAAATCTTGGATTCACAGATGGTGTCGTCAGAGAAGCGCATGTCCGAACACAAAGCCTGGAGCTTTAGTGTTATGTGAGCAAGAAACGTCAAAGGCAACATTCGATGGACTCCAAAAGAAGCAATTTCCGAGCATTGCAGCTATGGCTCTGATGGGGAAGGCCATGAACGGTTTCCATCCTTGCGAATTTCGGAGAAAAGGGTCTTTGATAGTCTGGAGTAATTGAAGGTTTTTGAGGTAATTCCGGCTAAAACTATTTGTTTCGGGACAAGCAAACTGACCTATATGCGATGCCGGAATTGTGCTTTCATATGCTATTATGAGTGCATGATATGCTGTTTCTGGTCCTCCCAAACTTACTTGGAGGAAACAATGCACGGACTCGAGGAACGACAAGAAGAAATACACAACTGCTCCGTGAATCTTAAATCCTGTAATAATGTCTAGGATGTGTGTTTGTTACAGTTAATTCTAGCAACAATGTCATTACTATTTCTGTGACCAACCGAGCATGAATCAAGTAGAGGAGTAAATGCATTAATGATCACATACTAGGTTTCCACCTTCGATCTGACAACCAGTCCGTTCAAGAACAGATTCAAAGAAGCCTCCTCTGTCGATGTTGGAGTTCATTGAGGGCGGTGCAAACTGGAGGATAATGTCTCTCAATGTGAGAATACCTTGTGGACGCTGCAAACCATCAACCTGAAAACTGAAATCACATTTAGTTCCCGCTACATTCTTCATTGCTTGTTTGAGGGTGTCGGTCTTCTCGTTAGTGACCGGCGAGTCCATTCTTGGAAGGTATTTGTTTCATAGCTGAAGAACCCCTGCTGGTAAAAGAGCTCACATGTCTCGTTCGATAGTAGGATCATGGTCTAATTTAGTATCAGATCTCAAGTCAAATAAATCGATTCGAGTCTCGACTTTAGTATCAAGTTTGTCAGGTCTAAAGCATATCTACATCATTAATATTAACGAGCTTAAAGACAGAGTAATATGATTCGTACTTGTATAGATTATCTGATGAATTCAGACGTCAAAATAAGCATCAGCCATATGAAATTTTACTATACTAAGTACTAATAGGAAGAACAGGCCAGCTGCTAAGCTATCTTGGGAACTTATTTTCTATTAGATCCAACATCTATTTTACATGCATAAAGAACCTGTAATTTACATATTATAGTAATTGGATGGAAAGGAAATGCAGCTTCCTTCTTTTTGAGGCCAAATATCGTGAATATGGTATCAGACTTTCGCACCCGAATCATCGGTTCATGGTTGCTTTCTACGAAGCACCTTCATTTCGATCATAGAGCTCCCCGTGGAAGTCTGAGAATCCGAGATCCATTTTCATATAACTGTGTCATTTGCTATTGTTGCCTTCTCCATAATGATGGTTATACCAGACCGGATATAAAATCCTTCTTCCGGCCTGTCAGCTTCTTGAACATCCTGAGGAAGAAAGAGCGATTAGTCGATACTTTGAATAATGCAAACAATGGTTAAAGTGGAGGGTGATAACTGATAACCTTACATCTTTGTTCACAATGACTACATCTTGTCCTATTTTAGCATTCTTGTCGATGATGCAGTTCCTGATTTTGGTGTTGCGTCCGATTCCAATCGGGACCTTGCCGTCTGCTAGTAGAGATGCGATTTCAGATTCGGTTTGGTAATAGTCTGCTCCAAGCATTACTGTGTCCTGTAGATCCGAAAGGAGTAAACATGATGAGTCAAAAGTATAAAGGTCAAAGAAAATCGGTTTAGCTTAAACCGGGAAAGGATGAAAATTCACCTGAAGCTCGACACCGTAGTCCAGACGGGAGCGTTCGCCGACTATAGAGTGTTGGATGCTACATTCTCTCAAGAAGCATCCATGGGAGATGATTGCATCTTTAATCTGCATAAACAAACCGAAACATGAGCAGAAAGAAAAACGAAGTGCCACAACTTTAATCCATGTAGGCAACCCATACCCTGCATTTATCGATTTTGGTTGGTGGTAAGTAGTGAGGAGATGTATAGAAAGGAGTTTTCGGATCATAAAACTCAAATTTTGGAGACTGCAAAGACGAGATAAGTTTATCAGCAAATTAATGAGAGATGTATATGCAACAAGACTGAATGTAGGTGGTGCCGTTGTCTGTAAACAAACGAAAACATAAAACGATAAAACCAACCTCTTCAGTGAGGGCCAAATTGGCTTCATAAAATGACTTGATCGTCCCGATATCCTCCCAGTAGTCCTTGAAAATATATGCCTGCAGAATTTAGTAGGTACATTATGTAATCAGATGCCTTAGATATTCAGAAACTCTTGAAGAATACAAATGGCATGATGCTTCTTAGGTACCTGGACAACATGCTCCTCCACCGCAGCGGGAATGATTTCAGAGCCAAAGTCGTTCGAAGTCGGATATCTCCATCTCAAAAGCTTTAATAACACGTCCATCTTAAATACATAAACTCCCATCGATGCAATGTAAGGGGATCTCAGGGCTTCTTGGGGAGACAACCCCAGAAGTGTGGTGTCTGTTTGCTGCAGAGAATCATGAACTTAATAAAAGAATGTCTCAAAAAAAAATGTGATAACTGATAAAATCGACATCCGAACATGTTTCCACTAATTTTAAAAGGTAAATAGAAGGCTTACTTACCATTGCTTTCAGATCAGCGCCTGTCGGTTTTTCAGCAAACTGGATGATACGGCCCCTGCCATCCATCTTCACCAATCCGTAATCAGATGCACGGCTGGAAAGTAACCCAATATCCATGGTCAGCTATTTAGATGTACTAATAGGGAACAATTAGAAAGGTAATATATCCAATGAGAACAATGCCGTTAAAACAAGAGAAGATCGAAATACCTGTTGTCCACCGGCACGCATGAGATTGTAATATCCGCATTATTGTCCACATGACTCTGTTATGCATTGAAATAAGTTAGTTATGCTTATAGTAATGACAGAAAACATGGTCCAACGAGTAAAAGTAATCAATACCTGTAGGAATTCCATATAATCCATTCGATAGAGATGATCCCCACACAAGATCATTACATTCTCGATGTTCAACTTTGCATCCTACACGAAACAACTTGATTCGTCACTTTTAGTTTTGGACGACTGAAACGTGAAGCCATTTCTATAATTGCTTGCTTAAGATTGAATTAGAAAGGGAAGCAAAACTCGGTTTCTACCTCAAGTAACCATATGAATTGCCTCACAGCATCTGCGGTCCCTTGGAACCATTTCTTCCCTTCCTCTCCCGATGTTTGAGTGGCTGCAAGAACCTGTTAACCAACAAAGTACTCTAACAATGAATGGATCCTTATTCGAATTACTGCATATCATATAGAATTGAATATGAGAACTCCTTAACGAAAGTTCGACTTGATACAAAATCAGCATCTAGCCATCTTTTGCTACCTACGAGCCGGTGGAAGGTAACAATTCCATCTTTACTAAACACAACGATATCATACCTCCACAAAGCCATCTCCAAAATTGATACCATTGCCGTAATAGGTGCGCGAAATGTGGCGATTGAGGGAAGCCGAGTTGAACTGAGTCAAAACAAAAATCTTGTTTATCCCACTGTTGATACAGTTGCTCATTGGAATGTCTATCAGCTTATAGCATCCTCCAACCGGAACCTAAACACCATCATATTCACATAAAAGAAACATTCACCACAGTTAAAACCGAAACCAAAGAATCTGAATCAAGTTAAAAAGTACCAAATTCAGCACCAAGCATGAACTAAACATCATCAACTATATATATACTTACAGCAGGTGTAGCTGCCCTTTTGGTAAGTGGAAAGAGATGAGTCCCTGGACCTCCTCCCAATATGATCGAAGCCACATTTTTGGGATCAACTCGTTGTCGCTCGAAATGTCGTGGTTTTACAGTCTAAAACCAAAAAGATCAACACTTTACCAAAGAATCATTGCAAATTATCCAATTTTTCAACAGAAAACTATTCAAAAGATCAACATACCACAGCTTCCCTGGGATTATTTGATGTAAGAACAGCAAAAACACCAGATTTGATATTCTTTTCCTTCTTATCATCAGCTCTCAAGTTGTTTTTCAGATGACTGATCCAAATACTATTCTTACAAAGACTCCCTCTTGTTCTCTCCCCTAGAAATGTGTTATCCCCATTGCCATAACCAATTTTTCTTGCATTCACCAAAAGAGAATTGGTTCTCAAGGCCATACAACAAGAATCCATTGAAATTTGAAGCTCCTACCAAATTAAACAGTATAGAAAAACAAAAAAAAGTTACTGAAAAAACGGCTAAATAATCGGATCAGAAAGTATTTAAGATTATATAAACAACCCAGATCGTAAAACTCATAAATAATCAAAATTCACAAACACCCAGAACCAAACGAATCATCTTTTAACCGAAAGGAAACTTTTTTAGAAAGATCAAAGGAGAAAACAGTTCAGAAAAGTAAATCAAATTACCTTTTTGAGCAATATGTGGTTAACTGGTTTATCAAGCTAAAAGCTTTATTAAGCTTGTGAGCATATCACGAGAAACCCAGTAATGGTGGTATTTATATATGATCATATCAGAATTTGACAGTGTTAAGTTTCTAATCTCTACCAGTGAAAGCTCTCGCTAGACAAACACCTGTCCATTCCAGCTTTCAAACTCTTGAATTTTTTAAATATGTTTAAACAAGAAAAATAAAAATTGAATAAGTGAGATATTTTTATTTGTAGTTGTCCATTTTTCTACTCTCTAGGCACCGGGTGCTGATTTCTTTGTTTGATTCCTGGTGCAGCCTGCAGGTGATGAAAACTTAGTTCACGGTTGTGCTGGAATCTTGAGGGGCTCAGTAGACAGCGACATATTTCCCACTCACTTGGACATTTTGCCTGTCTTTTTTTATATGTATATTTGTATAGAAATTCGTAATTGTTACTTCCATTAAGTTCATAAATTCCTTAATTAAACTAGTCTGATTATAAACAAACAAATCCTGTGTGACCAATGGTTTAGAAATCCTTTCCCAAATCATGTGACGTTTTATACAAACATTCCATAAAATTCCACTGGACCCCTACAGTCTTTGGAACTTGAATGGCCAGGCATTGGCGGATTCAAGATTCAGATTTAAATAGGATATAGACAGATATAATTGTTTAAAGATTATTAAAATCGAGAAAATATACGTATTTCATTCCTCAATTATACTAGAATTTAAATAACATAAAAAAATAAGAAAATAAATGAAAGGAATTCCATTATTGCTGGAAATAGTTTCTTGATATAAAAATATATATTCGATCCAAAGTTCAATTTTTTAATTAATATTTTTAAATTTATTAAAAATAAAATTCTCTCTTTAAATACAAAATTATTTAAAAGAAAAATATATTTGGTTCGTTCATATAAATAATTTCACATCTCCCTTGAAAAATATAATCTTAAATAAATAAACATCATACGAAGAGATTGCAATTTGCATGGATGGGGGCTAGTACTTCATGTCCAAACAAGTAGATTTTTTGTAAATCATGAACAGTGGGATCAAGTGCCAAAAAACTCATTTTTGGACCACACCCAAATCACAATGGGAAATAACAGGTGGGATGGCCCTTAAAATTATTTTTTAAAATGGGGTCCATTGGAAAAATGAGGTATTTTAATTTTATTTGGAAAATTATAATATTTTAAACAGTATTTGTGGGTTTGTTTAATGTTTTTATAACGTAAAGAGTTTAGTGTATAAATTTAAAAAAAACATAAATATATTATTTTTTTTAATTTAATCCCTAAACACCCCAACATTCCCCACTACATCATTACCTAACCCCATGAACGGTTCTCATTTCCTGCATCACAAACACTCCCACGTTGTTGCCTTCACATGTCCCATCTGTTTTTCTCCCTCACTGCAAAAATGTACACTCTATACCAAGTAATTGGTATTCGATGATATTTGTACTTATACATAAATATAAAAATATTAACGAAAAGCTGATATGATGATATTTGTACTTATACATAAATATAAAAATATTAACGAAAAGATGATATGATTTAACTGATTAAGTTCATATATATACTCGTGAATTCTGATAAAAAAAATTCAACCCATTTTTTACCATCTGCCAAAACATTGAATGTGATTGTTAAGTTGAAGATAATGAAGTGGACACCATGTCCAAGACAAATTGTGCATTCCGATTTGAGCAAGGAAGTTGAAAACAATGCGAGGAAAAATCCAATGAGGATAGGTCAGTTGGGGGGGGGGATATTGACCGTACACGTGCCTGTTAATTGACGGGGAATGAATCGGAAAACAAGAACCGTTGATTTGTTAAATCAATCATTATGCACAAGATTAATACTCTTCCCTTGAATCATTTTTATTAAGAATAAGTAAATATATTTAATCATTCAACTAATTAATAATTTTAAATTTAATTAAAATGGTATTGATCGATCATTTTAACCAAAATGGACACTAGTTGTCGAGTCCCAGAGTGGAAAGACCCAACAGGCAGCCGCAGCAGTGTCTGAGTTGATAAAACTTCACGTGGGAGGCTGCCCACTTGGTAACATCAGGACAAGACCTTTGTTTCTCTCTCTTTATAGGAACCACAAATGAAAATGAGAACTTGGGAAAGACAAACGGTGAGGAACAAAAATCATGATCAATAGGATAAACACAAAATTGTATATTATATGTAAATTTATAAAAAAAATATATAGAAATTTTAAACTTTTAAGGTCTGATACAAGTGGAATCCTATATAATCTCCCCAACACAAGCTTAGTTTGCTATGGAACAGTAAAACCCAAAACATAAAATGATGGGTTTGGGACAATAACCCCAAAACCATTCTTTTGGGCTTCAAATACTTCAGTTTTTGCCAACATAAAAAGCATTTATAGTAAACACAACCACATAACAAAATCATGAACAAATGTAGGGAAACTTGGTATCCAATATCAGCCAAAAGAAGTATCCATTAAACCATAACAATCAAAACAAACTGTAGGCTGTAGCTCACAAATTATAGAAAGATCCCACTTGAGAGAAAGCCAAGTAAAAACAGTAGTTTAAAAGCAAGTCAATCTCAGGAAATGAAAATACTAAACAGCAAAAAATATAACAAAAACATTAAACATCTAGGTGTTGGTTGCCCTAGTGTAAATCTGCTGGCTAGAATGAGCAGACACAAGACGGATCAATCCTTTCGCCATCAATTCTCTTATGGCCTTCCTTGCAAGTGATCCGTTGATCTGTGAAGCGTGTGCAAAAACCATATTAGACATAATAACATAATGCTGGCTTTCATAAATGCAGGCATTTACAGGACAACATATAGAAGACAGAAAACTGGGTTGTGTCAACTCACGAATAGACTCGATGGATTCATTACTTTATACCCGGAATTCTCTGGACACAAGTTGACAAGGCAAGGGAGAAAATCACCTAGACTAAGCTCTACAACAAATGCATAAATATACATACATGAATCAGACGTAATAACATAATGATGGTCTTCATAAATGCAGGCATCTACAGGCCGGCACATAGAAGACAGCAAACTGGGTTGTGTCAAGTCTCGAATAGGCTTGATGAATTCAGTACTTTATACCCGAAATTCTCCAGATAGAAATTGACAAGGCAAGGAAGAAAATCGCCTACACTAAGCCCTTGTAGGTAAAATACCAACTCTACCACAAATGCATAAATATACATACATGAATCGGACAACAGGTTTATGAAATCCTCTCCTATTTGTGTATATCACTTTAAAGTCAAATTACACTTGCTCTTTTTGATGTGAACAGAGTATCAATTCCGGTAAAGTTGGATATAAATTCACCAGAGAATTAAGAAAAACATCATCATAAATCCCTGATAAAGAACCTCAAATTCATCTATCCACAGATCTCTAATTCCAGAAAATTGACAACAACAAATATAATCAAACTAAAGCCATATATAATCACAAATCCAACATGCCCAGCAAAAACTACACACAACAGAAAAGGAAAAATACAAAACCAAAACAAATGATAAACATACCCTCAAACGATCAGACAAAATAGAGGGAGTGATGAGCTTGTATTTAGGAGCCTCAGATAGAAGCTTATCATAGGTAGCTTGGTCAAACAGCACCATGTTGTTCACCTTCTCCTTTTGCTTTCCCTTGCTCCACTTCTGTAATTACCAAAAACACACACACAAAAAAAAAAAACCATTTCTTATCTAACTCTAAAATGCATGAAAATCAACCCCATTGAATAGAAATTAAAGGAACTGACCTTCTTCTTTTGCTTTCCACCTCCAGACTTTGCTGGCTTGGAGGAAGGAGGAGGGGCCTTGTCTTTCTTTGGTGCCTGCAAAAAATAAAGTAAACCCAGAAAAATTTAAAACAAATTTTGGTTTTGGACTTTGGATTCAATGGTGAAGAGACGTAGAAAAGAAGAGAAACGTACCATCCGATCTGCTCAAGCCTTGAAGTGAAAGAGAAAATGGGGAAACAGTGGAGGTGCAGTTCTAGGGTTTTGAATTTGAGGTGCGATGAGTTCCTTTAAGTACAGGGAATTGGTCGCTGTTGGGCCGCTAGTGGAAGTAACTTCAACGGGCCTAAAAGGCAATTCTTGTTAAATCTATTTTTGAAAGCCCATATTTACTATTACACAAATAGGTTAATAAAGTTTTATTAATGAATAAATATTATATTCGATAAATATGTATTACAACTAATGAATACGGGAGGATGCAAAATGATTTTAGATTAATGGCTTAACTACGAAATAAGTGTTTAAATTATTTTTTTATAATAGATGTTTAAAATATTTTTGGTTAATTTGGTATTTAAAATTTTTATATTTAATTCAAATATGTGTTTAAAATATTTCTTAGTTAAAGTAGGGGTCTAATTTTTTTAAATAGGTGTTAGAGATGTCTTAATTCACTTTAAAATAAACTAAAAATAAAACTTTAAACATTTATCACAATCAAAAAATATTTTAAACACCTATTATAATAAAAAAAACATAATTTGAATATTTTTCTGTGTTAAGCCTAAATTAATCCATTTACAATTATGAATAAGTTTAAATAAAATTTATAAAACATATTATAACATCAAAAAAATCATATTGTGTCATGTTCATTAATCTTAACCTTTTAATAAAACAGAATCGCACATATATTGTGTAGATAATTGAACGCAAATTATCTAAAGATAATATTTTTTTTCACCGAGATCACTTACATATTTAACTATATAATTTTTAAGTCTAAATTACTTGTAACTCTGTACCTTAATTTAAATATAAGACAATTATATTTAAAATATTATTCGAAAGCATATTATAACTATAAATAAAATAAACATAAAGAATCAATTTTATTTAATTAGTGTTACCTTTTGAGCATGTTGGTAAATAAAAGAGAATAAACCGAGTGGGATTCCAACTCAGGAATCTAGGAATCCGACGTAGGTTTGATTTGAGAGTGTGGGCATGTAACCTAATCTCGGTTTAATTTGTACTCAACCCTTGTAATCCTCAAACTTTTACATTTTAGTCCCTCTATTTCCAGGGACATAACTACGTATTTGCGTAGGTGGGGCCTTCTTAAACTATTTTTAATTTTGAAATTTGGTACAGTAAGTATAGGATCTCATTTTTTGTTTTAGGGATTGAGGGAATAATTAAACCTTTAATGCTTTATATCCCATGAACTAAATAATTATTTTAAAGGAAAAATTAAAACATTAAACCATATCTAAAGGGGTTTTGATTTTGAGCTGTTTTGCTCTTATCCATTCATATATGCTTTTTTTATTAATCCTTTACAAGTAAGAAAAGTTGAAATATTAATCTATATTTGAATTAATTAATTATAAAAAATTATAATAATTATGGTGAAAAGGGTTTGTAGTGGATCAACCTAGAATAAAGGAAGCAAATAGATCCCCTGGAGGCTGGATCCATGCCATTTCCTGCTTTCTTTCCCTTAAAAAGCCCCATCAGTCCTCATACAAGTGGATCAAACTGTGATATTTTAAAACTTTAATGACTTTTTTGTAAAGTTGATATTCTTTATCTTTTCGATTCTCTCTGTATACAAGGAGAGATTATTAGGTGAACCTTATTCACCACGTCATCCATAATCTAAGTAATCAGGATTGTTAATCTTTGAATAACTACTTAATAACTACTTACCTAATAAGTACATGTAGAAAAGAGGTGATGCTTGGAAAAAAATTAAGATCAACAGTCCTGATTAATTGGAACCATAGATGACGCGGTGAACAGGTTCCCGATAAATTTTCCTATATAACATACATAAGAATCCATATTTGAAGCAATGATTCAAGAACATAAGAGCAACAACAGGAGAATAGAATTTAATACATCATCAACAACAAAGAGAACCATATACTCTGTTTCCACAGTTTCTTCCCCAAAAATTCTTATCAGAATCTATGCTTAGTTATGTTAGCTCACTTCAGTTCTCTACTTAAAGGGACACTCTTCCATTTTTCTTTCCAGTAACCCAGATTTTCCCATCGATTTTCTCTGCCTTTCGTTGTTTCGTTTTCAAAAATGGATGCATTCGATGTAAAAATCGAGAAGCGAAACGCCATCTCGAAGCAACATCAGTTGTGTAAGGTGGCAAAGTTGTTGAGGTTCGTTGAAGTTTGTATCCTTCTAGTTTTGATCTCCAGGTTTGCTACTCATCTTCCTATGGCAGTCAAGAACTCCGGCGAGTATTTTCGTGGCTTATCGGTTGTTTTAGTCAGCCCTCGGTTTGTGTTCGTCGTCGGGAATGCTATAATCATCATTCTCTTCGCTAAGGCCGGGCAGTTCTCGACCTCGAGACCCGATCTTTACGACGAATTTGTCGAGACAAGCGAGAAAAGTGTAGCACGAGCAGAAGAGAAGAAAATAGTTAGTTTCAATGTACATGCTTCCAAGGGAGTGAAGATTATCCGAAGAACGAAATCAGAGAATCTAAAACCGACGAAGAACGGTAAACAATATCGTAACAAACTTCGGAGATCGGACTCCGAAAAGTACATCAAACACATCGATTCCGAAAGGGAATCTGGAAATAGTTTGTGTCTCGATGACGGAATGAGCAACGAGCAGTTTCGGGACACGGTCGAGGCTTTCATTGCCCGACAAAAGAAGCTACTAAAGGAAGAAGAGTACTACATGATTTTGAAAGATTTAGAGTAAGCCTTTGTACCATTCTGTATGGTTTGTATGTTTATAGTAATGTTATCATGTACATGGTTTAATTAATCATATGATATAATATTTTATCGGGTTACGTGTTTTGAAAGATTATTGTTCGATTCACTAATTATTAAATTTTCAAAATGTTAATTCATTTTTATATTTTAACGAATCTTGAGTGGTGTGAAAACGAAAAGGTTTATTCTTGGTTTAGATTTGCAGATATTGTGGTGCTGAAAGCTGGATTTCGTGCAGATAATAAGAATATTTTTCCAACTGTAATACCATTTGCCCTTAAGTATATGCCGATAATGTCATCATGGTTTAGACAATGTATCCGAATTCTGTTCTTTGAAAATTACATCCTTTTAAGATGTTCGATTCTAAATGTTAAGATTCGAATATTAAGTTTTTAAGTAAAATGTGTCGATCAAGAATTGGATAGTCACAAGTTAAGTTAGTTTTGAATTATTTTGTGTTCGAACCATTTAAATTTTAGATAAATTCTGATTTGGGATTTTTAAATTCCGTCACTAGTCACAATCATCTGAATAAAAATATAAAATAAACTCGATATTAATTCACCGGGAAAAAATGGGTCTTTGGAATCTATATCAAGAATGTGTTTGGCGAAGGATTCATTTAAAATGCAACCCAAAAAATAAAATGATAAATATAAAACTTGCACAACAAGAAAAGACAGTATCCTAAATCACCTTAGAACCAACAACAACGATGTAGAACTAAAGGATTCTCACTACAGATCATACTCGGATAGTATCCCAACTAGTAGTAAATCTTTTCCATTCATTTCGATATCGGTTTAAGCCGGTCCATTGTCACAATCTCGAGCAACCGGACCTGAAAATATTGAACAGAATAGTCTGTCATTCTCCCAGAATAAAATCCTTGTAACTGGAAAGAAATGCTGCGGGTCGGGGGATTGAAGCTATTTGCTCAATACATTAACTTCTCCCACAGAATGCAACTTCGAATTTTTTTGCAGCTCCAATGAGACACATCCACTCTGATAAAAACTATATGTACAGTTATCGATACAATGTTTTTTTGCCAAACGAAAAGTGGCGAAAACCGGAGCATCTGCATGGCAACTTAGCTACGATGAATGCAATTCGTTCTAAGGATCGAGCTCTCACTAGAATAAACTGTTTACCCTAGATGTTGATGCACTAATCATAGGATCTGTAAATTTACCTTAAGATGGAGCAGATGCTGCCCAAAATTGGACAGGAGCCTTTGGGTTTACAGAACCTAAAGTAATGCTCTATACAGCCATTTTCATCTCTATTTTCTTGTGAGGATCATAGCCTATGAGTTTGAAATCGGAAGTCACAAAGGAATCGATATTCTTTTTTTCGGTGTTGATCTTCAAGACCTGCATTTTAATATGGTAAGAAAATAATGTAGAAGGAATGAGGTTGTGGAGAAGTAGGAATGCTTCCCCGCACGGTTTTAAGATAAATAATTATACTCAACCGGAAAAGGCTTTGGCAGTTTCTGAAGCTGCTCTTGTAGGGGCCTGACATGAGTGCTATAAACATGAGTATCACCAAGCACATGGATGAAATCACCTGGAATAAGATCTGATGGACAAACGAAATTAGGATTGGTTAGAGAACGAAGCTGGACGATGTCGAGAATAACTCTAGCATAATATGTTATACGGTTCATTCCAGCAATCCAATCATGCATAAACATAGTGTTGGTTTTAGTGACAACATCGTACCGCAAACGTGAGCAATCATGCACGTTAGGAGAGCATAAGATGCGATGTTAAATGGTACACCCAAGCCCATGTCACAAGAGCGCTGATACATTTGGCATGATAACTCCCCATTTGCTACGTAAAACTGGAAAACATTCGCATTGGAAAGG
This sequence comes from Abelmoschus esculentus, assembly GCA_035048815.1. Lineage (NCBI taxonomy): Eukaryota > Viridiplantae > Streptophyta > Magnoliopsida > Malvales > Malvaceae > Abelmoschus > Abelmoschus esculentus. The sequence goes on along the minus strand of JAUCBN010000031.1, from coordinate 416,235 downwards.
ATTAATTTAAGTACGAAAGAAAGCGAGAGGGAAAAATCACAAACCAATTCTAACCTGAGCAAACATGTGGCAAGGTGGAAGTGCCATCAGTTTGAGATCAGAAGGATTCCAAGCCGAGAGTATAATCCTTCTATCATTTGGATTATTCTTAATCTTGTTGATAACATCCAACAATTGATCAAATCCTTGTCCAGTGTAGTCAGCATGCATGTCAGTATACCTGATCAAGATCAGATACAATGGAACAACACCGTCGCAGAAAAACGAATCGCTAGCCAAAAATAGAAAAGTTTAAATCCACAAACCTTGCACCAAAATGCCTCCACTGGAACCCATACACAGGTCCCAAGTCACCCTCCTCTCTACCAGTCAACCCAACACTGAGATTGGCAATTCAAAAGAAAGTTGTTAAGAATTAACAAAAGGGAAGACAGTCCAAATTGATAGCAAAAAAGTTGTTTGCTACCTGTCAAGATATTCCCTGGATGCATTACCGTCCCATATGTGAATGCCCTTTTCTTGAAGGACCTGTTAGCGATGCAAATATTTTAGAATGGAATTCTATTCCCATATCTGACTGGTTCAGCAATCTTCTAAATAAGACCAATGTTTTAGGAATAGGAAAAATAGTTCAAAGGCCAATAGAAAATGCTAAAAGCCGAAGACAAACTCTACAAGAAACTAATAAGATATCAAGAGATAAATGGAGCATATAAGCTCCACCTTCATTTATAGGAGCATAAAATATGTGGAGCAAAGTAAATGGAGCTTGTTATTCAAGAACTTAACCTTGGCATTAGTTGAGCCACTGATGAACCAAAGCAGCTCTTCAACAACACCTCGCCAAAATACCTTCTGGAGACAAAATCAATGCTAATGCAAATCAATTTGTCCGTTAAATTAATATTGAAAATAATATACAGAAGGCATAACTCCATTACCATGCAAGTATGTAACCTTTACAATAAACCTAACAATAACAATATACATGCCTTAGTTGTCAGAAGCGGAAAAGTTTTTCGCAAGTTGAATCGCATCTGTCAAATACAGAACATAAAACTTATAATAATGCAATCATGAGCCCAAAAAATATAACTGCAAGCCAATTTCGACAAGAAAAACAGACAGGATTATAACTTAGAGCTACAGATCACCTGGCAACCAAATTTTGATAAAGTACCAGTCCCGGTCCTGTCATCCTTCAGATTACCATCGGAGATGATGTCTTGAATCATATTCAGATACAAGTACTCCTCGTGTTTCTCAAAAATCATCTTGGGCAGGAAAGAGAAATTACGCACATCAAACTTAGAGGAATCTAGTTTATTATCAAGGACCTCATTACCATCCAGGTTGATGTGTTCAACTGCAGTGGTTCTCACACGAACATATGTTGTGAAGCAATACCGGATGTTGTTCTCCACCTGAGGAAACGACGAGTACCAAGGCTGGAAAACTGAGGAATCAATGGCAGGCATAAATGTATCACATTCGACGCTTGTCTCAATTTCTGTAAGATGAATAGCATCACATCCAGTAGCATTAAGGGATTCCCTGCATCAAAAAGGTAGATCACATGAGACAAGAGGGGAGTAAAATAATGAATTAAGAATCTTGGAAAATTTAAAAATGTATGCTCTGCACCTAAATATCTGTCCACCCCCTATTACAAAGACTTTCTCGATCGAAAGGCAATAAGGAGATGCAGCTAATAATTCCAAAGCAGATGTCATGCTTCCACATATAACAACATTCTCAGCAGTAGCAATATCAAAACTCCCGGAACGAGTCAGAACCACATTAAGACGACCTGGAAGTGGTCGATATTCAAGGGGAATACTTTCCCATGTTTTTCTACCCATTATGACCGCATTCCTTTTCCCAGGGTCCGACGTAGTCAGAGTGATATCTTTGAAGAATTTGAGATCAGAAGGTAGTTTCCAAGGCAACTTCCCATCCTTACCAATACCCCAATCTTTAGTCGCAGAAACAACGATCTGGTAGGTTCGCCGTGGATCCGGTAGGACATCGAAACTGCCATTACTGTTTCCATTAGGAATGTTCATCACGGTGCTAGTAGACATATTCAAACTAAAACAAATCAGAAACTCAATGTGGGGAGTCTTGCAAATATAAAATCCTGTATCAGAAACAAAACTAAAGTCAAAAATCAATAAATATAAAATCGAATCTATGCCAAGATTAAAGAAGAATAAGAAGCATATTTAGACAGCTCTTTGATCACAGTCAAACCTATGTAGACAACAGTCAGCAGAGAAATTAAAAATAACCGCAAAACAAACATCAGCTTTAAACGCCCACTTTTCTGTTTTGTTCTTTTTCTGACAAATTAATCTAACCGTAGAATAATAATAAAATAATGGCAGAAAAATACATATTCAAAAACTATATGAATCCGAGCCGGAGAGCTTCGGCTATAGATGCATGTGAGAGACCAAAGGATAAAAGAAGTTTTTTTTTGTTCAAAAACATAATAAAAAACAGAGTGAGCAATTATATTTCAAGAGAAACAAAAGGGAAAAAATACCCAGATAATTCTAACAAATATTGAAGACATTAGTTGAGATTTTCCATAGATAACCAAAACGAATCAAACTCATCGATAATCGCACCTGCACCAAACATTCCGCTCCTTTTAACAAACAAACAAAAAAGTTGTATTTTTTTCCCTACCAAACATTCATGGAATCAGGGAAAATCAAACCAGCTCTTACAACTAGTTTAAGGAACAGTATAATCAAATTAAAAAAAAACATTTCCAGAGAGATAGAATGCAAATGAAATTACCCACCGATCTGATACGGAGACGCAAAATCTTCACTCCGCAACGTCAAAATGTTGTAATACTTGTTCAAGCAGAACAAAAACAGAGAAGTTGGTGGGGGGAAATGGGAGAAATTCTGGAAGTTGAGTGGAGAATCAATCAGTCTTTAGTAGGTTGAAGAAAGAGATTCCTTTGAAATAAAAAGGTAAAGAAAATCCAAAAATGCATTTGTTGACGCGACGCGGAGTACTGCGATCAGCCTCCAGGCTAAGTAATGGATTTCATTAAAGTTAATTACTTATAAAGTTTTGTCTACTTCTTGTCTTAGCCCATATATTTAATACTTTTTAGACTCTAGAAACTTAGTTTTTATTTTTTTATAAATTCATCCTCTCTACTCCTTCCATTTAATAATGTTTGTATGCTGATACTGTCAAAGGATTTATATAGAGTTGGATTATGTAATCAGAGACAGAGTTATTAAAAGGTGATGAGGGGTAATTATCCCAAAAATATTTAGTCTTTTATCTGCAAATCCTTTACAATTTTTAGAAAAATCAAAACACAGGGACTAAAGGAACTATTATCCCGAGGCTACAACGCATGGATTTTGAGAAATGGTCATTCGCCACCGGAACCCGGCCTGGAAGGCGGGAAAATCCAGAACCAACCGATTATAATATGCCACTTGTTAATCATACATTGGTTCCGATGAGACAAAACCTTGACCATACGATTGGCAGTGATTGGATTAGATACCGTCCTTTTGTTGATTAATGGAGAAGAGTAGATTCATATGTGGGAATTGCCTGAACGTCTTAAATTACTTCAAAACCTAATACCGTTAAGATCATTCCTGGAAAAGCAATCCCAGCCGTTCACGTCACGATTTTCCTTTTTAAGTTGTTTCTCCAAGCTTATGAATTCCCAATTTTTTCTTTTAAAGCAATTCTTTTAAGATTATTATTTCTTTTTTTGAGTATTTACGATTATTGTGTCTTATATACTTCCTAGTGGCAAATAGTTTATCTTAAGGATTTTAGTCATGGACTAAAACACATTAATGAAAATTAACAATATCTAATTTTATGTTTTATTTGGCATTCATTAATATATATCTTTTTGACATTTGAATATATATTTATATAGATATATGTTACGATGTTTGAATCTCAATTTAGTAAATCGTGCGGTTTTAATTGATGTTTTCAAGACAAATGACTAAGTATTTTTTCTCGAAAGATCAAGTTCTTTCAAGACACTTGAACAAAGAATTGTTCTAAGCGAAAGTAAACTATGAAAAATGCAACGAAAAACAATAGAAAGAATTAGAGGTAATAACAAACTGAGTCCGAGACTATACAAATTTGATTCAACTCAAAAGTAATATTATAGATCAAAACCTATCAACCACAATCAATACAAAACTGACATATTCTCTAGATTTTAATGTCTATCTAAGGAAAATATCGTATATGTTCACATGATTGTGGATGGATAAATCTTCTATTAACTGGTGATTTTTTCAAGCTTAAAGTCTTTCTCTAACCTTTTGAACAGTGCATTGTCCATGTGACTCGGACCCCAATCCGTGGTCCCTAAAATATATCTAATTTCGTTTGAATATATATATGAATTTGTTATACCTATACCTCTACAGATTCTGACACTTATTCCCCTACGACAAGTGTTCTCTCACAATCTCGTTTCCTTCAACATTAAACTCTTTCAAAAAGTGGTTATTCAAAGACTAAACTTTGAAATCTTCACTAATAGGTCGTAGAAGTTCATCGAGAGACCACCTCGTTACAAAAAGGAGTATCTTGGTATGCTTGAATGACGTACCATGCATCTAGGCCAGAAATCTAAAGAAAAAAACAAGAATTTTGTTATTTTAAGACAGCCAAGATTAGTTAAAACGTGTTAGAAAGAATCTATCTCGAGAAACAGCTAAATATGTCTGAATATCAATCAATTGTTTGTGTTTTTCAATAAGAGATTCATTCGGTATTTTATATACACCTCCTCGGTTCCTCCCTTTCTCTATTAGTTTAGGCGGTAGCCTCCTTTCATATGGTATGAATCTTTTGTATTTGTTTATGATGTTCTTAATGTTCAAACATGACAAGCCTTGTCTTGCAATAAGATTTTTAGCATGTTTGGTTTTGATATATCAATGGCTTTTTTTTTTGCAGATATTTTGATATGATTATGTAGGTATACTATAGAACCTGATTGGTCAGGTCATGGACGTTTTTGCACGGCTTGTGTTCGATCCAGGAGCTGAACGACATTGCAGAAAACTGTAACCATGGCTGGTGAGTCCTCGAAAATAGAATATGCATACGAAATATTGGCTATGGACCTGTGGTTGATGTCTAGATATAACAAAACTGGAAAGAACCCGGATTTCGGATGTGACATTCGTTGATCGTAGATGGTTGGATTGTACGAATTCGGATTTCGGATTTGACTTATGTGGTTCTGCATGTCTTGTTTACAGGTCTCCAGAAACCGGATGTAAAGAACTCTGAAGATGAGAGGAAAACGAGGCTTGGTTCTCTTAAGAAGGCGGCAATTAGTGCATCTTAGCAGGTTTAGACATTCCTTTAAAATGATGTCGAGGAGACATGGTCGAGTTATGTCCATCGTTGGCATAGAAGATAACCTCGATGCCGAAGAGTTACGGGAGGTCTATGCGTTCCGCCAAGCGCTCATCTTAGATGAACTACTACCTGCTAAACATGATGATCATCATATGATGCTAAGGTGACCTACTTTCGGTCTTTTCGTTTCTCTAATCCTTATGAAAAGATAAAAATGTTTTAGATGAATTAAAATGTTTCAGCGATTCGATGACGATATTACAGGTTTCTAAGGGCCAGGAAATTTGATGTCGAGAAATCCAAGCAAATGTGGGCTGATATGCTTCAATGGAGGAAGGATTTTTGAGCTTACACAATCATGGAGGACTTTGATTTCAAGGAATATGATGAGGTGGTCAAGTACTATCCACAAGGATACCATGGAGTCGATAAAGATGGACGACCAGTTTATATTGAAAGATTGGGTCAAGTCGATGTGAACAAGCTAACTCAAGTGACCACGATCGACAGCTACATGAAGTACCACGTGAAGGAGTTTGAGAAGACCTTTGCCTTCAAGTTTCCTGCTGCATCAATTGTAGCCAAAAAGCACATTGATCAAAGCACCACCATATTGGATGTTGAAGGAGTGGTATGTCATATTTGTTACTGTTTTTCTTTTCTTTTACCGGTCCGAATCTCGCTTCATTGCAGTTCTAATACCGGCATCATAATTGAACTTCCAGGGACTTAAAAGCTTCAACAAGACTGCAAGGGAGCTCCTACAGCGACTTAAGAAGATCGACGGCGACAATTACCCTGAGGTAGTCATTGCTCCACAAGATCAACTAATGTTCCCAAAGATTATTGGTTCGGTCATGAAGAAAACTAAATGCTTTTCGATGTTTGCAGACTCTGAACCGGATGTTTATCATCCATGCTGGCTCTGGATTTAAGCTCTTATGGGGCACAGTTAAATCTTTTTTTGACCCAAGGACCACTGCAAAAATCCATGTAAGTACGAATCGCCGAATTTACCTTAAAACCGGATTTAGTTTTCAATCACATAATGTTGCTAAACAATTCACCAGGTTTTGGGTAACAAATACCAGAGCAAACTGCTTGAAGTAATTGATCCTCTGTGAGTTTTAAAAGCATTAAGAATTCCTCTCAGTATATGCATGTATGCATTTATGTATATGTAAACATTTCTTATTTTGTGACTCTTCATCAGTGAGCTACCAGAGTTTTTGGGTGGTGTAGCTGTACCTGTGCTGATAAAAGCGGTTGCATGCGGTCCGACAAGGGTCCATGGAACGATTCCGAAATATTAAAGGTATTAGCCTAAACATTTAGTATGTTGAGTAAGATGTGTGTCGGAGATTGGTACGATGTTCATAATGATAAATGGACTACGTTCATTTACACGAGCAGAGGGTTCAAAATGGTGAGGCCAAGTGCACAAGGAGAAATACGTCTGGTGTTGAGGACAAAGCATGCCTAGAGGTATACACTAAAAACAAATTATCCTAGACCTAACTTGTTTCATGCATCTACAAATTCAATGCCTGACCATTTTCTCCTCTTTGATGTTGCAAAAATGAAGATGGGTGATTCCTTCAACTCGAAAAATCAGTTACAGGTACTGCTGAAAGGCTTGCATGGAGTGCTCCATTATCTCCTGTTGCTGAAGTGAGTTTCACTCATTAGAATCCCAATGTCAAGAATGGCAGCTAATCGAACACTTAGTTTTCGATTATGTCGATCTTTGTCTTCTTTGTATATTGCAGCCATTTCCGAAGGTAGAGATTTTTTGGCTAACCTGAAACTTTCCAATGGTGTACCAAAATGACCATCCATTAGCCACTTGTTTTTATCCCCCGAAACTGCAGATTGTTACCATACGAAGGGTGATGGGAAGGCAACTAAAAGATTGAGCAACCAGGTTTTAAAAAGAATCATGGCATTTGTAACGGGAATTCTAACTATGATCCGCTTGTCCCGCAACATGCCGAAGAAACTAATGGAAGCAAATGTGTATGGCGGTAAAGTTCATTATGCTGACCCGAAGAACGCAGGCCATGCTCCTCCGTTGCCACAATCTATCACTAGTGCCGAATACTTTTCCATGATGGAATGCATGACGAAACTGGAAGACAAGGTGAGAGTTCTCATGGGGAAACAGGCAACCATGCCACCCGAGAAGGAGGAGTTGCTGAATGCCGCTTTTAGCAGGGTCTGCACCATTGAACAAGAAACATCTGCAGCTAAGAAGGTACATACATACATACGTTTAGCAACAATGCTTTTCCACCGTCTCTTAATTTGTATTACTTGTTTCCCCTTTTGTCTATTGCTTATGCAGGAACTTAAAGAAGCCCTTGGTAAGTAGCAGCAACTTCAAACCTACTTTTTGATAGAAAGGCCAAGAAGAGGAACAAGTTTGTAAGTTATCATCAAAGTTTTTTTAGAGCTTCAACAATTGAGTTCATGCAAAGTTTTTTTTTTCACATTTGGTTTCCTTGGATTGTGATTGCAGTTGCAGAACCCATTCAGCTGGTAAGGTGATTGATCGTGACCGATGTCGTTGGTGGCATCATTATGTTCAGCCCCACAGATGAATTAATATTCAGTATCGTAAATTACTTGAATCCAAGACTTCAAACCTTGGAGATTAGGCACTTTTCTTCCAATGTTGTCAATATTTTCAGCAACAATTGCCTCAAAATTTAGATAAATGGTCTTGGTCAGTCATAGTTGTAATGTGCTAGAAAAACAAATTTACAGACATATACGTGGTAATAAGAGTGAAAGGCGTTTCTGGTAAAAGCAGAAAAACACTGTAAATATAACCTGGAAACGCAGTTCAATTTTTAAGCAATATCTTATTTTTCTATCAGTTCACTTTGTACGGCATTTCTCGAATTATTTCTACAAAACATTTTAGCTTCATTTTTCAAATTAAAATCAAATTGATCAGCTTGAGTTCCTAGGCATTGGGAAGCTTACAGAGTTTCGGAAATCATAATATAAAAGTTTAGAATATAACTAAGCAAACCAAACTTTTGACAACAAAGTTCCAAAGGCAACATATATTTGCAAATCTTTGTAATTAAGTGCAGCATATCAAACATTACACCGGAAAAGAAAAGCGAATTAAAATGGGTCAACAGAGAGAGAGTTTGATTACAGTTGTGCATTTCTGTGCGGAAGGGTTTGTATTCGGAGAAACGAACGAGATTGACATAAGTGGTTGTATGTTCATCAGTAAAATGGAAACGGACTCACGATAGGGAAGTGGTTTTTGTAGGTTCGCCATAAGCAGCAAAAGCATATTCACCAACAAAACTTCTTTTTCTGAAACAGAGGGATGTAGAGTCACAAGTCACAAGCCGTAATATGCTAAAGAGTATCAGACCAGATGCAACCATCAAAAGTACATGAACAGTAGGAATATTAGATGAAATGGTGTACCTTCAGTTTGGCTTCTGCTTGACTGTCGATGTAAGCAAGCAGTTCTTCTTGCTTCATCAAAGCATCATGAAGAGCCTATTCAATACACGGCACGTACATGCAAAAGAAATAAAACTTTCAGAAAATGAAAGCAAGAACACGTGAGGCCCGGAGAGTCGGTAGTTAGGGGTCTTTTATGTTTATCAAATGCATACATCCATATAATCTAACTTCGAGAGAAGATTTATTACCAAGTTTGCACTAATGTAGAATGTAATGTTGTAGCATTTAGTGTATTATGACCCCATGTAAACAATTCAATTCCTCTAGAAAGGGTTGAGGGAGTATCAACATATATGTGGACTCTATTTTGCAAAATGGGGATAAAATTAAGAGTGCTGACAGTACCTTCTTGGTAGCAATAAGCTCTGCTTCTAGGGCATCGACACGACATACAGCAGCATTCAACAATTCCTCTTTCTCATAAGGCATCTCAGATGGCCTTGCTTGTAATGTATCAACTTTCTCCTCCAGCTCACCCAATCTTTTGAGCACAGAAGATAAAAGATCAGCCTGAGAAAAAGGAGGGGTCGGAGAAGGTGGACGAGACTCTGCTTGTTGAGTTGCATCAGGGGTAAGTTGAGTAACATTTTGACAGCCATCAGAAACTGTGTCCGGAAGCTTTCCAGTTATATGGCGAGATACTGAGTGGAGGAGAGTGTAAAGTGTCATCAAGAAAGTCATGATAGTCAACATAATCTGAGTTAGAATTCCTTCCGGGGCCTTGGGAGTTTCTGGCAATATTAAAGCACCTGTAGTGCAAAACAGCATTTTCAATTTCTTAATAAAAGGTCTAAGCATGCTTTTAAGAAGAAGAAAAATATGTGTCTAAAAGACAACAAGCTACACAATATCATATTTGTTAACCTTTGGGAGTAGACAACCTCTGAAGGGAAGTTTGTTTCTTCCAAGTAGAATCGACAGCTTTATCAACCATAGGAACATATTCATCATAGCCCGAGAACTTACCAGCATAACTCGTTTTCCCAATGACCTTAGCCTGCATAATTTGAAAACACTATTAACAACATTGCAAAGAATGCTGAGGATACCGGTGTGCAAAATTAAAAGGTCACTGTGCAAATGAAGTAAAACAAATAGCAAACGTGCAAGATTAAAAGGTTCTAGAAAAAGAAAACCCACTTCTTCGCGAACAGGAGTCAGCCGAAGTTGTGAATAACTCTTCATTGCTTTGGGGGATGCAATTTCTTCAGCTTCAGATCCAGATTCTGCTGTAGAAGTATCACTACCTTTAAGCTGCTCCATGTCGCACATACACAATGAGATATTGCAAAAATATTACCAAAAACAGGAATATAAAGATGTTAGAAAGATGACATACCATTGGAAATTGTGGCTTAGCATAAGCAATAACCTTCCCTTCACTATTTAAAACTTTTACAACTTGTCTGGCACACCGTGCCTCGCCATTAAGAACCATCTGAGATAAGATACATCAAAGTGTTTCCCCATTAAAAGCAAGTACGCTGATGAAGCACTTGAAACTAACAGCATTAACACTATTAAATAAATGCCAAGGCAAGCTTAAAACCTTCAAAATTTCAGGATTTTTCCAAGGCCCCTTATCAGACCGAAGGCAACCTCCCTGATCTGCACAAGTACAGCTACCACCAAGAAATTCTGGCAACTCACTGAATGAAATTGAAGTATCACCATAAGTTTTTAGACAGAGAAGTGATCATGAAGTGAAATATATTAAAAGACACGTGTACATTGAAAGGAGACAAATGATAATGAAAAGTAGATAGCAAAAAGGAGAAGATGAAGATAAAGAGAACAAATTTATCATGTCAGGAAAGTTCAATGGCCTTTTACCTGGCATCAATAATCTCAAGCAATTTGCTCTGGTACTTGTTTCCAAGAACCTAAAGTCATTCCAAAATATACACAACCATATGATAACAAATCATCAACAAATAGATAGAATGAGAAGCCAAAAGAGAAAAAATACTGATAACATTAACATACATGTATCTTGGAAGTTGTTTTGGGGTCTAGAAAAGACTTCACAGTGTTCCACAACAGCCTAAATCCAGGTCCAGCATTGATGATAAACATTTGATGAAGAGTCTGCGAAAATTGAGACGACCACATAACGAAATTTCAGCTCAATATTAAATAAGGATGCAAGCATGAATTTGTAATTCATATAAGAACATTGAGACTGCACACCTCGGGGTAATTGTCACCATCAATCTTTTGCAGCCGCATAATCAGGTCTCTTGCAGACTTGTTAAAATTCTTAAAGCCCTAATACATATGAAAGAAAATAATTAGGAGTTAGCTACTACTAAGCAGCCAAAAACTCAGAAATTAACATAGAAACAAATAATTGCATGGAACATACCACTCCATGAACATCTAAAATTGTCGTGCTTGAATCTATATGCCTCTTTGCAGAAATTGTACATGCAGGAAACTTCACAGTGAAGGCCTTCTCAAACTCTCGGACATGGTATTTTACATACCGGTCCATAGTTGTAACTTGCATGAGTTTGTTTGGATCAACTTTTCCCAACCTTTCAATATACACAGGTCTTCCCTCCTTATCAACCCCATGATGACCATGGGGGTAATACCTTAGAACCTCATCCAACTCATTGAACTCAAAATCCTAAAATATAAATGCTAAATAAAGTAAAAAAAACATGGATTACAAAATATACTACACTCATGCAAATTATGAACCATAAGTGTACCTCTGTGATAGTGTCAGCACCAAATTCCTTCCTCCATTGGAGCATATCTGCCCACATGTGCTTAGCTTTTTCTAAATCGAACTTCCTTGCTTTCAAGAACCTACACAAGAGTAAGGTTATATACTAGTTATTACATGTCATGGTACTCAAAAGTTGTCAAGGGAAGTAAACAAGAGGAAGGGAGCAGAATGAGGCAGAAGACTTCAAACAAAAAGAAAGTAGAAATCATATCAGCAAGCAGAAAACAAACATGAGTTAAAACATGTCAAAAATTTTCTTACTGGTTTCCCTATCAAGCCAAGTTAAATCCTTGTAAAGATTTTAACAATCATGAAACAACCTTTCACAGTTCATTATGGAAATTACTATATACAATAGATAGGATATTCAGAACTAAGCTGACAACTCCAGACTATAAACTTAGCACTACTATTTTGGCAATAGGAAATAAAATTAAGAAGAGAGCACCTCAACATCATATGATAGTCATCGTGTCTTTCTGGAAGCAGTTCATCCATAATCAGAGCTTGACGAAATTGATCAACAGCTTGTAGCTCTTCAACATCACGAACATCTTCAATTGATACAGAGCTTACGCGACCATCACTTTTCCTTCTACTACCCTTCTTTTTTAGAGAATGCTTAAACCTTGTAGATGCATTTATCGCTTTCTTCTTCAAGGATCCAATTCTCGTGCGCCTTTCATCCTCAGAGTTCTCGAAATCAGATTTCCTCTCCCTCCTCTCATCACCACCTGAATTCCCCTCAAAGCCTGCGTCATCATAAACGTGTATTGTTATCAGATCTCTCCGAGAAAGAAAAAAAATAATAATAAAAAACCGAAAATCAAATCCTAATTTGTTTTCTTCTGTTTTCATATACATATTTCTGAAATTCTTCCCAATATAAACTAAAACGGAACGAATTCCTTCCCTCTGTTGCTAAACCGAGCTTGATTCATCTGTGCACACTACCTAAATTTTTCTATGTAACCAAAACTGAAGCTACAGTGAAACCCTGGAATTAATATAAATCAGTTCAAGAAACGAAAAAAAAAAACTCACAGGGCCTAGCGAATCGATCGAGTGGCCCCGACATCTACGTTTTCTCACGAAAAATCAAGATTTCGCCGCCGACAATCTGACTGTTCGATCCACCAGTTTCAAGGTAGGTAAAATTTTAGCCGCGCACGCTCCTTATCGAAACCCGCATTACCATTAGCAATCAAGATAAAGGGAGGGGAAAAAAGGCAAATCAGAGATTCCAAAATTTCAGGTGCTTTGATTTGTTTGCCTTTCTTGTTCTTCTCTGAAATTAATTACAAATGAAGGAATGAAAAATAAATAAATTAATAATAAAAGTGGAGCAATAATAATACCTCAAAAAGAAAAAGAAAGAAAAACGGCCGCGAGAATGAATTTGCGTTTTGTTGTCACGGATCACGAGCTTGATCGACGGTCATAAATGCGTCTGGCGAGAATTTTGACCGCTCTTCGAGGCTGTAACTGAAGCATTTAATTTGACAAAAATATAAATAAAATAAATTAGAAATTCCCAGAGAGGAATTAGGTTGGGAACTTTTTTAGAGAGAGAGAGAGAGAGAGAAACGAAATGAAATAAGGCGCGCGATATATATAGGATGGAGATAGACTGCATGGAAAGAGGAATCTGCCGGCGGTAGGTGAATATTGAGGTTAAAAAATAGTAATAAATTCTAAATTTTATTTAAAATTCAATTAAAAGTGTATAATTTTAATTTTTTATAATATTTTTAAGTTGATTTTGTTTATATTTTTTATAAATTTAAAATTTTATCCAATAACTTAAAATATTATAAAATAATAATAATATTATTAAAATGGCTTTTGTAATTACCCTCGTCGGTGGCCATGTAATAAAACCTTCATTTATTGCCACTTGGCAGATTTCAAATAATATGATTCTACAAAGAAATTTGAGTATCCTTTCGCTTTTCCTTTTTTTGTTTTTCGCCTTTTTTTCTTCTTTAATATTAAGTTTTATTTTAATTTTCAATCAAACTACTAATTTTAAGGTACAATTGCACTTTGATTTTTATAATCATATTTAATAGAATGAATCTATAACCGGCGTGGCTGAATATTACTAATATTGAATATTGTTTAACATTATTAAATTAATTTATAAAAAATAAAAATCTAAAGGACTAGTCATACAATTATTAATTATATATTAAATTTATCACTATTTTATTAATTACATAATGAATCTTTGAGATTTTAAATTTTTCTTAATTAATTTAATAGTGTTCAACAATGTTTAACATTAGTGGTGTTCAGCAGTGTTCGACGCCCGTTGTAGACTCAATAATCTAAAGGATGAGTTTATAACGAGCGTCGAACATCACTGAACATCGTTAATATTGAATACTGTTTATTATTAAATTAATTTATAAAGAATAAAAATCTAAAAAACTAATCATACAATAATATTATATATATATAATTAATTTTTAATTTTTGAGATTTAAAAATATATAATTTTAATTATATAATAAAATTAGCCAATTCGATTAATTATAATTTTTTACACACTAATTCAATTAAATACTCAACCTTAATATTAAATAATAAATAGTTATTGATTAATTAATATTATCTTTAAATACCCAATAAAATTTAATGGTTTTCCAGTTGTCCTGTTTAGGACACCATGTGGTCGATCAATAATTTAATATCTTAATTTTAGTCAGAAAAGAAAACAAATTAATTAAAATTTCGACCCTAAATTTAGTACATAATTTGTGTATTTCTGTACGAAATCACATTCCATCTAAGAATTATTATTTATCTTAATGATTGGCGATAATTATTTTAATCACACCATTCATATTAATTATTCTTTTTTATATTAGGGTAGGTGTGTTGTTCATTGAAAATGAAAATTAATGCCAAACAGTATTTTTGGAAAAATTATATCATGCGTCACTCCCATTACGTGTCCATGGATCGACTAATAAAAACTATCCATCTTGTCATATTTTATTCCAAATGATTTTTTACTTAAAAAATTATAAAATAATAAGGTGGGTAGTTTTTATTGGTCGGTCCCATAGATGACCCATGATACAATTTCTTGTATTTTTGTTATTATTTTAATGGTTTATTTGACTACAATTATATTATTTTAATCATATATCAATTATCGAAAATTTAAGTATGGTAATAAGTTGAATATGTGCGATTTTTGTAAATTGTAAATTTATTTATGTAAATTTGTTTTAAAATTTAGATTCGGTTATAATTTACATGAAGCTCAAATATTGTTACTTGAATTTGAAATAATTTATATTTGTATCTAAATATTTATCAACAATATATATTCAAGATACAAACTGTTAGGTGTTTAGATTTGATTAATTTAGTTAACGGATTAAATCAAAATATCTAAAATTTATTAATTATTTATCTTTTAATTATTTATTGAATCAAATTTAATTAAACTTTAACCGAATTGAAAAAGTTGGTGAATACGGTTTTAATCAAAATTTATTATAAAATTTAAAATAAATTACATAATTGATCACTAAATTATATTAAAATAATTTTTTTAGTCATTAAAATATTATTTTATGTTAATTTAATAAAAAAATTAATGATATTTTATAATTTATATCAAAACAAATAATGATCATTTTATAATGATTAAAATTTAATATAATATTTAACATGAAATAATTTTAATTAATTAAATTGTTTTGAACTAAATTAACCGATAATCAAAATTTTTTTAAAAAAATCTTAATCATTAATAATTTTATCTAAAATTCCACTTAATCAATTAATTTAATTCGAATCGAATAATACACCTTAAAAACTATAACATGATAAAAATAATATATAATCTAGGAAAATTCTACGACGGGCGTCGAACACCACTAATGTTGAACATTGTTGAACACCATTAAATTAATTAATAAAAAATTAAAATCTCAAGAACTCAGTATGTGATTAATAAAAGTGTGATAAACTCAGCATATTATTAATAATTATATGATTAATCCTTTAGATTTTTATTCTTTATAAATTAATTTAATAATGTTCAGCGATGTTCAACATTAACGATGTTTAGCAGTGTTCGACGCCTGTTGTAGACTCATCCTATAATCTATTATATTAATCAATGTTGTCGTTGTTCGCTTGTACAGGTAAGAAATTAAGAAGTTATGGTTCACCGAACACCTACTGATGAATGAGATATAAGAATTAAGATAATATATTAATCAATGTTCCTCAATATCCTAAAACACAGGCTCGGCTTCGGTCGGCTCGGGAGCCCAAACACAAATGAGCTACTTGATCCACGAAAAAATATATATGATATTTTGGGCCTTAAATAAGGTTACCAAAGTAAACTAAAATTAAAAATATTTTAATCGACAACCAATTAATCTAGTACGAAGAAATATTAGATCTTTTAAGTAAGATTATATATACGAGTTCAGATATTATAAAATAAGTAAATAAATTAGGACGTCCGTCATTAAATAAGGTTACCTAATCCGAATCAGTCAACTAATGAATTGTATATTGATAATTCTATAAAAAATATATATTTATTTAGATTAAATTGTAATACCACTAATATTTAATGAGTTATTATTTTATACACAAATTAAGTAAGATTTTTTTCTAATTTTGTATATTTAAAATAAAAATATTAAATTCTTAATTTTAAACATTATTTTTTAATAATTTAAATGTGATTATAAGGTAATATATGTTTATAAGTATTTTTAATTCTTTAAAAAATACATATACTTTATAAACAAAATAACTTAAACTCATGTCTTCTAAGAGGAACATCGTCAATTTTTTCACTATTTATTGGATTTACTAAATTTTAAATACAATTAATGACAAATAAATATAGTTGTATTTTACAATGTCTATACATTAATATTTTCATATTAGATGTTATAAATTTATGTATAAAAATATTTTAAAAAAATCAAAAGGTTCCAATTTTATTGGCTAGAAAAAAGAACATTTTCCATGGTCAAAAGTGGTTGGATAAGTTTTATTAGTTTCATTGCATTAAGACAATAAGTGGATATTTTGTCATAAAATATTGACACATACATTAATGCACGTGGTTTAATAAAAATTTTGTATATTTTAATAGTTAGATAAATAAAAATAGATTATTGAAATTATGATTTTTTATATAAAACAATTAAATTATCTTTAATTTAAAATTATAATTTAAAAAGTAAATATAATTAATTTTATAATTTTAAATAACAAATAAAATTGTGAAGTTTTATATATTGTATAAATGAATTCTAACAATTTAAAAATACAAGTAAATAAATAGTACAATTGCCATAATTACTATTTTCATGTGTTCGGGATAATAAACTTAAATATAATATTAATGATTAAATATGTAGTTTTTTAGGTTTTTTTATCAAAATATATAATTTTATTAAATAAAAATCAAACGAAAAAAATCTTTATAGTCCTCGTTAAAATTTTTCTTAATCCTAAATAAAGAAAAAGAATATCTATCTGCATTCATTAATTCCACAACCAGTGATGGATGTATATATAGATGATGGTGGGTCTGTGCCCACCCTGAAATTTTAAAAGTTTATATATTTACTTTTGATTTTTGAAATTTTTATGAATTAATCCTTAATTTTTTTAAAATTTTATGATTGAGCCCATCCTGAAATTTTAAAATTTTTATGACTTGTACTTATCCTAAAAAATATTTTGATTTATGCTCACCCTCACATATAATTCTGGATCCGCCACTGTCCATAACACCATAAAAATTTAATTCAATGACAAGGTATTATCTTATCTGATTTTAATTTTAAATAAATTATCATATACCTGCAAATTACATTATTTAAATCTGAAATACCTAAAAAGTATATTATATTTTAAGACGAGTCTATAACGAGCATCGAACACCGTTAAACATTATTAAATTAATTTATAAAGAATAAAAATTTAAAGGACTAATCATACAATTATTAATTATATATTGAGTTTATCATTCTTTTATTAATTAGTCTTTAAAATTTTAAATTTTATTAAT
This sequence comes from Abelmoschus esculentus, assembly GCA_035048815.1. Classification (NCBI taxonomy): domain Eukaryota; kingdom Viridiplantae; phylum Streptophyta; class Magnoliopsida; order Malvales; family Malvaceae; genus Abelmoschus; species Abelmoschus esculentus. Next base: position 398,545 of record JAUCBN010000031.1, on the reverse strand, counting down.
TAACTTAATAGTGTTCAACAATATTTAATATTAATGGTGTTTAACAGTGTTCGACACTCATTATAACTTTTCTTATATTTCTTATATTTTATTATTAAAATCACTCGTTAAATATATAATAATATTAAATACATATTTAAAGCCTGTGATCCAAAATTGGTATAGAATCAAAGTATCTTGGCATGAACCTTGAAAAGATCCCCTGGCTCCATTTTCTCTTTTGGTCGGCCTACCTACTCTTGTAGCTTTCTTCATCACGAAGGTAACTCCAAGAAAATGACAGATAAAATATAATTTAAAAATTAAATTAATTCGAATTTAAACTTAATTAGATTAAGTAATTAATATAATAAGAAATAAATGTTAATATTTTGCTTTGGTCGACAAATATACTAAAGTCATTACAGCCCAAGTCAAGCAGTAAGCACCGCCTAAACTCAAATTTCAGTGATTAAACATATTACGTCTCTAACTTTATTGCTTTGGCGGCTCATTTGAAAATTTTAAAATTTACAACTCGATTTTTAATTTTGAAATATATTTGATTATTAATTAATTTTATAATACAATTATAAAATCATAAAATAACTCAAAATATTGTTCGATAATATTTTTTTCTCAAACTTTGTACTGCTTTCCATTAAATCAAATTTATCGTGGAATGCATGTGAATTAATGTAATTTTACCATTCTATGATTATTATTGTTAAAGAGAGAAATTAATAAAATCGTCATTTAAATGAAACATACAAATTATAGGAATAGTTATGGTGTCATTTCCTGTGTCTACTTGAAACAAAATATCTTGAAGTTTTTAGGGTTAACTTTAAATAGATATATAATTATATATTTTTTAGATAGATGTTTGAATTATAATTTAATTAAGTATTTGGTATTTTATTTTATGATTTATTTAAGACTTTCTGTGACTTGGATTATTTTTTTTATATAATGAAATTCGAATAAAAAATTATTTTGATTATTGTTTTAACCACCACCGATCATCGTTATCGAACACTCAACAATAAAAAAAAAGATAGTTTAAACTCTCATCGATGTGTAAAGGATGATAAATATCGAAGGATAAATTACGATGAACGAAAACCACCAACTTGTGAGGAATGTGGTGAGAAAAATATAATTTGAGGGTTCGAGTAGAAAAAAGGCTAAAATTTTAGTACTGTAAAAGACACTTAGATTTAAAAAATAAAAAAAAAACTAAAAATATATATAAAAAAATAAATCACATGTCATGTTTCAGTTGATTTTTTTTTAAATGTCACGAACAAAAAATTTTAAATGAATTACGGAATAAAATATTAAACACCTATTTAACATAAAATATAATCAGAATATTTATCTAAAAAATATATAGTTTAGATATTTATATAACTGCTAAAATATTTTTAATTGTAACCCAACATAGAGGGGAAGAGAATGAATAACTTTAGAGGAATAATGGGTGTTCATTGTGAGTTTAAAGCCAATGACCTAAGACAATACGAGAAAAACAAAGCTAATAAAATATGTTTGTTTTAAATATATTTTTTAAATTAACATTTAAATTTTATTATTATTATCATCATATTAATATTCAAACATTAAATTCATCAACTATTTTGGCATTATTAATAGTTTTGGTCTCAAAACTTAAAAATTTTATCAATTTACTTTTAATTCAAAAACAAATTAATATATTTAATTTTTTATATTTAAATTTTTGTTAATTTAATTGTTTTTATGATATTATTAAATCAAACGAGTCAATCAAAATTATTAAGGAGAGAAAACAGAGGGCATATTGATAAATTTATAAATATAGATAATCAAACATAATGTATTATTTTTATTTTAAAATAATTTAAAGATATTATAAGATAAAATATGCTTATATATATTTTTAACTATTTTGATAATATACATACTATACAAATAAAATAATTGAATTTAATTTTTTTAAGATAAATATCATCTATTTTTTAATTAAATTAATTATTGATTTACTTTATTATATTATTTATATTAAAATAAATTAATAAAATATATAAAATATAATATAAATTTAAGAAAATACCTAATTTAAATATAAATCTTAAAATTAAACACTAAACAAAGTACGTCAAATGTAAATAATACCCTCGATTAAAATTTAACATAAAGCATATTAAAACAAGAATCTTTTATAAATCTTTTAAATTTAATTTAATTTAATTTTAAAAAATTAATACTATATTTCCTGAACTTACTAGTATCCAACACAGTGTACATTTAAAGATTGTTGCTTCCCAGCTGTCTGTTCCCAGTTGCAGTCCCCCTGCTTTCTTTATCTCTCTCCCCACCTTACATGTCCCATCAAACTTTTTATTTTTTAGATTCCCAAAACATTTATTTCAGAAAATCAGATTTTTTTATTTATATTTTAGGATTTTTTAACATCAACTTGCAAACCCATTTTCCTTCTATAAAATCAACCCTACACCCATTCAATTAACTCCTCTACTTTCTCTTCCCTTCTACGATTCCTCTGGTTCTATCTTTTTTTCTTCTACAAAAACAAGTTCTGGGTTTTTGTTTTGTTTTCAAAGAAATCTTCATGTTCAATCTTGCGTTCTTGATGTATGAGATTCATGTCTCCAATTCTCAGTGAAATCTTCCATTCTGGGTTTATGATCAATTTTACATTCATTCGAAGGACTCATCTTGTTCAATCTTTCTCAGTTGTTTTCCTCTACTGGTTGTACTACGTTTCATGATTCTGTTTGTTTCCTAAGAAAAACTATAATTTATAAGTATAAATTTACTACTAGTAGCGTTAGTTTATCTTTAGTAATAGGTAATATCATTATTTATTATTATTATTATCGTAATCTCTCTTGATTAATCACATGGCTTCCTCGAGTGGAACATCATCCGGTTCACTCACGACAAACTCCGGCTCCGACGGCGATTTACAGACATTAATGAACGAAAGGAAAAGGAAGAGAATGGTGTCGAACCGGGAATCGGCACGGCGGTCGAGGATGAGGAAACAAAAGCATCTAGACGATCTCCAAGCGCAAATAACCCAGCTCCGTAACGACAGCCAGCAGATCTTGAACCGGGTGAACATCACCACCCAACATTACCTAAACATCGAGGCTGAGAACTCGGTACTCCGAGCACAGGCGAGTGAACTCAGCCACCGGTTACAATCCCTGAACGAGATCATCGGGCTTATCAACGGCGGTCGTAACTCCGATGCGTTTTCTGATGTCTTTGGTTTCTCCGAGGCAGCTGATAGCTTCTTCAACCCTTTGAATTACTTGAACCATCCGATCATGGCGTCGGCGGATAACATGTTTCCGTATTGAAGAATCTCCATGGGAGGCCTGTTTGAAGGAGATATTGAATAGAGAAGATAGGGTTTCGTGTTTTGTTTTGGTGGTTTTTATCAGTAGGGAGTGGTGAGAAATAAGGTGACGTGTCACACACAGATTGGTTTGTTGTGCTGTGCTGTTTGCTGGATCCTTTAGTTTCTAAAATGGGGTTTCAGTATGATGATGCAAATATCAATATATGAACCCTTTATTAATGTGTTTTTATAATTTGAAATTTAATCTGGTTTTATTTTAGTTAAAATAATATTATTTTAATATAAAGAATTATCAGAGTAATAAATAATTTATTATTATCGTTTAAATATATTTTAAATTTAAAGTTTTGTGTATATAAAAAAATTTTATTAAAAAATTTATGTATCATAGTTTAAATATATATACGAAATAAATGAATCTAAAATTTGTTAAAATTAAATCTTTGAGAATCCGAGCACGAAAAAATAATATTATTTTAAATAATAATTGTCCAAAGTTATTTGGATGTTAATTTACGCTCACCAGCGTAAAATTAAAAAATATTTATAATTAAATTATTTTAAAAAGTTTATATTAAGTGCAAAGTTAGTAAAAAATAAATATATAACTTGATTTCAATCCACTTAGAAATAATTTTTATTTGTATACAATTTTAAAGATTTTTTTTTAAAAAAAATAAAACAATAATGTTTTCTACTACACTTCAATTACTCCCTCTATAAAAGTATTTAATTTTTTTACATAAAATATTTAAGTTGACCCATCTTAAAAAAATCAATAAAATATTTAAATAATTTAAGATGTTTTTAATCCTAACTAAGAAGTAATATTTAAATTATTTAAGAAAATTGAAAATGACTGTATTAAACATATTTATGTTTATAATAATAATAGTAATAATAATATGATTAATCGACTTTAATAAAGTAAGTTTAACGTTGATTAATATAGGTTAGTTTAAGTGATGAATAATTTGATTTTAACGGCGAATGTATTAATATTTTAGGGTGGGCACAGGTCTATCGTAAACTTTTTAAGGTTCATATATTCGCCTCCAATTTTTTAAAATTTAAAATTTAGTTTTTAATTTTTTTAATATTTATGTATTATATCCACTCTAAAATTTTAAAATTTTATATGCGTACACTCTCAAATAATTTTTTAGATCCGCTACTGTTTGATTCCATTTAAATAAATTTTAAATTTTAAATTTAAAATATTAAATATTTTAAAAATATATATTAAAAAATTTATCTACAAAAATTAAATATACAATATAAAATTTTGAAAATAAAATAAGGTTAACGTTTGTTCAATTATTGGACCGATATTCTTGAAAATACCAGAGCTCACAAATCACAATCATGTTTTGTCATATGTTGATAAGAAATTGTTGTTTGTTCGTAGTTCATAGGTAAATATAATTATTGAATTTATTGAATAATTTCGATAATAAAAAGTTAAAATATTATATATTTTTTAAAACGATTTGAGTTTAAGTAATGTATTTATATAATGTATATATTTAAAAAATAATAATAAATAATATATTTTATAATATAATCACATCAGAATATTAAAAAAAATTACTTGTTATATCGTCATATTTATTTTTAACACTGTAAGTTAAAAAATATGGTAAATTTTATCAATATTATTGAATTTTATGTTTAATATCGATTCTATCGTTATATTAAAAACCGATACTATTTTAACATTAAATTTTATTTTATGTTTCAATTATACCAAAATTAATTATTGTGCGCTGTGGATATCACACAATTGTTGAATGCATGTGTAAAGAGAAGCAAAGAAACAAAGAGACCATCCCATCAGATTGGAACACTAAAAATTTGATAAAAAAAGGAGAGAAAATATCAATTAAATTTAAAAAGCTGATTTAATATATAAGTAAAAAGCTAACTTTACACAGTAATGGAAAGATGGATTTAAAGTTAAAAAAATAAAAAGTAAATGAAAAAAAGAGACCTGAATTTCTTTTTTAAGAGGTTGTAATAGTGGGAGGTTATTGCAAAAGTTGAAACTCAATCGCACGTGCAGGGGACAACATTGTCTTCGGCTGCTGTGACTTAGGCACAGGTTAAGATACCCAAACCGGAAAAGAATCTAATTATGATCTTAGTGAATGCATTATTTTTATTTTGGTTTTTAAAGTTTTATCTTAATTAATTTTAATAGATTAATGTCGTATATCAAGTTTTAGTAAATGAATGTTATATAAAAAATTTCGCATCACTTAAATATGTCTCGAGAGTTCAATAAAAAAATCTAACAAATATTAATTTGTTAATTTTAAAAAAATTAACAAATATTAATTCTATTTAACTAATTATTTATTCTCCTAATTACCCTTTACCTATTATTTTCAGTCATAATCTTCTGTTGATAATCATGGTTTCGTAAGCACTCGCGAAACTAATAAAATTATTTCCAAGTAAATGCTTAGGCAGTCGACAAATAAAACAAAAACACTTATAAACATTTTATTTTATTTATAAAAAGTAAATTATGGTTTTTTTTTTATAAAAAAAAACACTTTGAAAATGACCTTACCACGCTTGTGCCATTGTCTTTAAAAAATCAGAGTGGGTGACGTACGACTAATTAGGAATTAATTTTTTTGGCCACCATTCAAATCATGACACAAACTTTAACATTAGAAAACTAAATCATGATAAAGAATACGTTATTATTTGAAAATTATATCAATTAAAAATATAGTATAATTAAATCTTTCGAGTAATTTTAATAAAAATATAATTTATATTATTTATCAATTTTTATGAAGTATATATATATATTAAAATATTGTGTATACAGAAAATCTTCACTAAGAGATTAATTTATCAAAATCTGGTATATCATATAGGTCGGTCTAAATTAATCAAAATAAAATATTAAAAAATATAATCAATCGAGTTTAATTTAATTAATATATTATAAAAATAATATATATGATAGTATAGACTCGAACATATTTAAATAATTAATAACTTTTATTTTATAAATAAGTATAAAATTGAGTAAAGGACTCCTACATCAGAACATTAAATCCTATTTAAGTACACCTATAAATTCACTATCGAGTGTCAAAACCCGCCATTGACATTATTGGTTTGGTTTCCATGACTGACAAAACCTAACATGTCCTAAATTATATTTATATATTTTATATTTTTCTTTATAAAATATTCAACAGTATTTTACTTTTTGAAAAAAAAAAAGATTTTTTAAAGCTTAAAAAAAAGAATTGCTTTTTTTTTTCAACACTTTTTCCATATTAGCATTAATCAAATCAGACAAAGAAATCATAAAAAAAACTTTTTTTTTTCTCCCTTGTTTTATTCCATGTTACAGTAAGCAATTGAAATTGCATCTTTAAAAGGTGATTACAAAGGTGATTTAATTAAATTATGTATCTAAATTTAAGAGTTCATATTTCGTAATTAAAATACAATTATAATTATGATACAATCAAAGTAATTGTAAACAAAATCAACTATTACAGTATATAATCAAATTAATAATAAAAAATATATCAATCAATTGATTGATTAAATTAATTAAGTTAAAAAAATTAATTTTGAATCGGTGGAATGATCTTAACGATAAAAAATGATATGTTTCGTTTAGATAATTCAAAATTTAAAAGATTTAATCTATAAATATACGTAAATTTATCTAATATTTAAAATCAAACATATATTATTTTATATTTGAAATGAATTATAATCAATTAATTTTATATTTCCTTCTAAAATTGATATCATGTTCAAAGTGTGGTGCATTTTATTTTAATTAGATTCTACTAAAATCATGTGGCAAACCATACTTAGTCGGAAATTAATTAATTATTCCTACAGCTTTTCTGTTTGTGGGTGAACTGATGAATGATAAAATATGGTAGGCAGTGGCGTTGTAGGACTTTGTCGACCGAATATTAATTTTTTTAATGAAAAAAAAGAGAGTCTTAATTGAGAATGATGTCTTACTTGGTAAGCATGAAGGGTGGGGGTTGATCACATCATAATTAAATAGTAAACTTTTCAGTAAGCGAAAGAAGATTGATAGGAATTAATAAAGTTTTATTTGAATCGTAATTTTATAAATTTAATTTAAAAAATTTAAATAAAATCATATTATAAAAATGAGAATTTCATAAATTTCATCACTGCATTTGGTAAATGTGGTGGTGAAGGGTTTATTTTTTAAAATTTAATAAATGTATTAAGAAATTGATACGAATCTTTAATTAATATTTAAAAATAAATCATAAATGATTGTTAAGGAGACAAATTTTCGAACTTTCTTTGTAAAGTCTCAACATTTTATGTTCTCCAATCGGTGTTGGGTAGCCCTTGATGTGGTTATAGCCTGATGAGAGTTTTGAGAGAAAAACGGTAGAAATGGGCCTATCATGGAGTGGCCCAATGGGTTCACAAAGTACAATTCGAATCTAAGTGGTGTATTTATTGAAATTTAAAATGTTTAATAAAAGAAAAAAAATATTCAGTGAAGCTCAAAATTATTTATCGAAGAATTCTTTTAAAAAATAAATTTAAAGGGGTTAATATTAAATTATATATCTTTTGAGAGGTAAAAAATAATTTTATTATATTTTTAATATTTAATATTTTTATAGGAGGTCATGTCTTTATAGTTACGCTCATGTTAGATATAAAATTTAGAATTAAAGTTTAAAATTTAATTTTAAAGTATTTTTTATCGTAAGAGAAGAAATTTAGCAGTACATGATTTTTTGTTGGCCCTAAATCCCCAGTTAAAAAAGAGATTAATAATATAATATCTCCCATTGCATGCTTTATCCCTCTTCCACCACAGTCCGTTTTATTTGTGTTCGGTGCGTTGTAATTAATGTTCCATAAAACCTTATTTTAATGCAGACCTAATTTGTCCTTTTGACATGGTCCTTGGGGTTAGAGCATGAAAAACTCCCCTAATGGCCATCCATGTGTACAACTTCCCATTTTTATCCCTAGGAAGATGGTGGACACTTGTATTTCAAAAAAAAAGAAGAAGATGGTGGACACTTGACATCAAATGATCATCAAAGATGGTACCAGTATTTTACGGTCCATGTACTATATAGTACAAATTGAGGGTGTTTTGATAATTTCAACTCGTGTCACACTCTATACTGTTGGTTTAATTAACTATATAATCCACTAACTCATTAGACTAAGTGCCCCCAACAAAAGGAAAAGTGGTCTCCTCGAACTTTTTTTTCTTTTCTTTTGAATTTTTAAAAAATACAATAAAATTGCATTCTTCCCAATAAAATAAAACCCATTTATTGCCTATGGTTCATTCCTAAGCCTATAGCTTTTATAGCAAATATTACAATACTCCCCCGGGCAATTTGCTTCTTATATTCCCACTTGAATGAGAGAAAAAGAAAAACACAGAACAATAGTTCCAGTATTTTCTTCAACATGCATGATCTCAAGAAGATTGTTCTTCTTTTGTTCATGGTTTCAGCTTTGCTTTTATCAACTTCGATGGCAGGTGGGTTCTTTTTTCTGCAGCTTTTAGTGTATCTGTTGCATCATGCCATGCACGCTTCGACCATGAATATATTGGGGTTACTTTTTAAAGTAATTTAAAGCTGCTGCTCAGACCAGATTCAACCTTGTTCTTTTAGTGTTTTTAACATGCTGTGTTACATAGAATAATGGGTTTCCTATGTTGTACTCGTATATTCGAGTCTTGGTTTTTGTTGGGGGTTTGAAGATGGGAAATGATGTGGTTTGCATGTTTAATAATACAGGTCGCCATTCTAAGTTCGTGAACAGGTTGGCTGAGGAAGAAGTGGATGCAGATTTTGAGGTTTGTGTTGCATTTTGATTTATTTTTTTCCGACTTGAGTGGAGTCGAATTTCACGTATGGGCACAAACTCTTTGCATTCACTTGACTCGAACTTGAGAACCATACACATAAAATCTCAAGATCGAGCCTTGTGAAAATGAAGCTGTAACTTTGCCATTATTTCTGATCTGATTAAATATATTCGAAACTCGTATAACAGTCGAACATAGACGTGCCTCGAAGGACTTTCATTATTGTATTAATGTGAGTGCAGGAGAGTGACGAAGGGGAAGCCATCCACGAAAGGGTTCTAAGAGTAAACACCAAAGACTATGGAAAATATGATCCACCACCAGCTCTTGTCAAGCCTCCCTTCAAGCTCATACCTAATTAATCAATCATGTGGGTTCATGTAGTAATATGGGTAAAGAGCTTTTCGCCCTATGATATTATATATTATTGCATTATAATATAATATAATATAATAAATAGTAATAAACCTAGCTCTAAATATGCATAGATATACTGTATTAGGATTATAATCCACTTACACAGATGATTTTATATATTTTTAAAATGTTGAATGGAAAAAAATAGATGATTGAGATTATTTTTTTTTTCAAATCATAATCTTCAAATAACTCATTGTTAATCTCGTCCACCTATTTTATGCATCCAACGATTTAAAAAATATATAATTAAAAATTCTTATATTATATAAATGAATATCATGTATCGTAATATTAAGTTTAAAAATCTTACTATTTTGTTTCAAAGTACAGTGAGAGAGAATCATACACTGAATCTTACTATGTATTAATTATTACTACTAAATCATGTATTAATTATTACTACTAAATCATGTAAAATGTGTGTGGATATATACGTTGAACTTTCTTCTTTTATTGAGCTAGGGTTATTTTCCTTTTGCATGATTATTATTCACGTAATATATTTATATCTATCTATCTATATATAGATGAGATATAACTAAGTTTTATATGATTTTTGAATCATTAAATAGATAAATTGAATGTTTAAATTAATTAAATTAATTGAATCGAAAATGAGATTAGTTCAATCGATTGATATGAAATTAAATATAAAGAAAAAAGCTAGAAGCCCATAAAATATATTAAAACAAAAATTGCTCTCGAACCATTTCTATTTTTTATTTTTATAATTTTTATTTAATTATTGGTAAGTTCAACAATTCAACCAGGAGAACCAATTAAGCCGAGTCTTGTTGGTCTAATCCATTTGATCACTGATTTGGTTTATACAATATTATGTACATTTACAATCTACACATTTTGACAAATCATTTATAAATAAAGTCACTTTTATGTATTTTAAATTTTTAATTGTAGTGTTATTCGATTCAGTAACGATATATAAAAATGTTGACAAAATTCCCCGACCGCTTCATCTTGATTGCTGCTCTCGGTTATGGAGGGACCATTAATACTGTTGAGAGGCTATCCGTGAATGCATACGATGGACTGTCTGATATCGTATGTCGATTGAATTCTGGGTTGACAATACAGGTAACAGGTCCTTTCTCGAATGCTAGTCTTGATATGAGTGGTATTAATCGTTCATTAGTTGCGAATTGGGTCATTTGTATTGGATGTTGGATTGGAAACGACTTAGAACAGTATTACCAGATGATGTCGTAAGGAAATTTGTGTTGCCATCAGACAGGATTGGTGATGATAAGTCTTGTTGGCATTGGGAGGAAAAACAGATATTGTTCGTTACAATATTCGTGTATCATGCCATCCAAGCTACTGTTCCTACTGCCCAGAGCTTTGTTTGGCAAAATTCAAGTAACCCAAAGGGTTTGCGTTTTCATGTGGACAGCAATTCATGGTAAGCTCCTTACTAACATGGAACGTGTTAGACACCACATGGTAACTGGTAAGCTAATGATGATCGTTTTCATTTCACATGGATATTAAATCTGAATACTTGCAAAGTCACAGTCCTCGTAAATCTAAATACACATAACACATTGTTGTAACACTACACCACAAAAACGGAATCGACATAACAGTTAGAAACATCTTAACCAGTCAGTCCTATCATGTAACAATTACGGCCTACAAAATGAATTGCCATTTAGCCTAAAGATTATAGAGAATCAGAGGTGAGATGGTGTCCGTAATCGACAAGTAAAACACGTTAGACCCTCTTCTTCTTGTTGAGTGATTCCCAGTCATCGGATATAACGAGTTCATCATCCTCATCATCCTCATCGAGCTTTTCGGGTTTCTTTTGATTTCTACTTTCATCGACCTCAGACAGTTTTCTTTTCTTCCCAGCAACAGTGTCCTGAATTTCAACATCCTTCTCACCCTCCAGAATCTCCTCTGACGGCAAAGCATCGGATGTACTTTCACCATTTCGAATAGGCTTATTATTGTCCTTGTCAAACGGAGCTTCTACCCATCCAGAGAGAACCATTCCATCGGGTTCTTTCTCCTCGTCAAATTCTTCCCTGTGAGCACAAAGAGCAAATTTACCGATGCAACTTCTATAGGCAAAATAGATGGGTGGTTCGGAAGGAGAAAAAACTATTCGAAATTTTAAAATTTTATAGTATGTAGACAATAAAAGGTTTTAAAATCGAGGAAAATACAAACCTATGCTTGATATTGATACTGCATGAGAACTCCTGCTGAAGATCCTCTACAGTAAGAACAGTCCCGCTAGTAACCGGAGAAGGCAGCTCAGATACTGCCTGTGAAAAGAAATTAATCGCAACTATCATACTACCTTTTGCATCAAAGGGTAAAAGAGACTTGAAACCACAAGTGATTAATCGCACAAAAGGCAGATAGATTCATGTTAAGAGATTTGATTAGAATGCAAAGGAGAAGGATATTACTTTCTCAAGGTTTGCAGCATAAATTGCTACCATATCATCTTCAAGATCTTCACCAACTTCATAAAGAATACTTGCCCCTTTCATAATAACAGGAAAGTTCATGCCAAGTTTGCCTTTAACAATCTTTTCAACAAAATCCCGCAACTTAGAACGGTGAGTATTAACCTCAAGGGAGAGTGGTGTCTGTTTCAGAGACATTAAACGTATGCAAGTCAGATTCAAAACATTCACAAAAGAAATTCCAATCAGACATCTGTTCAGATATACCTCCGAACAAACGTAGCAAGACTTGTTAGGCTCATAGGGTTCTACAGGCATTAAAAGCAACTTTCTTGAAGGATGTTCTAGACAATATGTCATCCTGCATATAGATCATATTACACTAAACTGAAATATATAATAACTTTGTATCCAGGAACCTCATAATAATCAAAACAAAATGAATTCAGCTACAAATTAAAGATTCTGAACTCAACCTGTAATTGTTGTTATCCTTTTTTAAAACCTTAATTGCTTCAATCACAATCAACCCAGCTATGATAGCATTTGTTGTCGCAACAGCATGCACAATATTACCAGCAATTCCTTTAGCTTCAAAAAGACTATGTAAAGGAATCCCAAAAGAAGAAGCCCGGATATTTGCAGCAGCAGTAACAAATTCCACAGCCAATTGATCGTCTTTATCAAAAGTAAGGTTCCCTATTTCCTGTCACATGAGAAAACAAATCAGTCTAACTAGGTAGGTGGAGATGATAAATCAGTGTTACAAAAAAGCAAGAGACTATCATTAACCTTTCCTCTCTTCAAGAAAAATAATCTCAAAGCTTCAAGGAAAACTCTCGAGTTTTCAGCAAGGCTCCATATATCCTGAGGATTCTTCAAGCTCAGAGATGCCATGGCCGAAACATCACCAGTTGCACAATCTTTTTCTGTGTCCCCATTCTCTTTAGTCAATTTCACATGCAGAACGTCTTTACTATATATAGGACGTGGTTTGTTTCGGTTTTTCCATGTTTCTTCATTAGATAAAGCAACTTCTATGTTATGACCAAATACATGATCATATATTCTTCTTCCATATTGTTCAATATCCTCATGTTTTCTACATTCAAATACATCTTCTGAATGTTCAGACGAGTTTCCAGTATCAGTAGAGCGTACATTCAAATCATTCTCCTGATTCTTGTCCCCAAACAACTTTGCAAAAAGCAGGTCCTTAGCCCACACAATACAATGAACAAACTACAATTTGAACAATACAATTAGAACTTGAGGCAAAACAATTTCTAGGCAACAACATACCTAAACACGAGAACATAATTCTAGCATAATGACCACTGGTTGCTCAAAGCCGGTACAAAGAAGCAAAAGGCTCCCACCCCACTCCACCCAAAAAGAAAGTCTCGGAAATGAATTATTACCTTCGATGGAGTGCTCGTAATAGTACAAACAGGATAAGTCTTTGGGGCAGGTTTTGGCTGACACTCATAGCACTCTGTTTTCCCCTTCAAATGTACAGTAACCTGCATCCAGGAGAGTTATAATCTTACAATATTGTCATATTCAAAAGCACTCAGGAGAAACTAACAACATAAAAGAAATGCTAAATCCAAGCAAAGGGCGTAAAATCAAAGCATAAGTTTATATCGACCGAGAGAAAGAGAGGAAATGACAAGAAAAATGAGACACAAACGTTCAAGTTATTTAAGTCAAATAACCAAAAATATTCTACAGTCAAGACAAGACTTCAATGAAACTTAAACCTTCAGAACCTAAAGTGAAGTTAAGGTACAGTTAATAAAACCAGTATATAGAGAAAAAAGAAGCAAATACATGAACAAGTATTGAACTAGTAGTAAAGAAACACTTCAAAGGAAAATTCCTAAACTAAATTGCTTAAAACAAAAAACTTTTAAGCATATTTCAGAGATGCATCAGTATAGGACCTATTTGATAAAAAAAATATGAAGCCTTCAATAGCACTTACCAAGAGAAACAAGCTCCGTCCAAACGGAAACTTAAGAAGCTACTTATATAAAGGATAAAACAGGTCACCTGTTCCAGGGGTGAGTTCCTTCAATAAGTAATTATTTGCATAAAATAGCAAAACCTAATATTATTGGACATACATGAGACTGGATTTGTATATACACAAAAAATGAAATTTTCGATGAAGCACAGAAATGAGCAATTCAGACAACCTAGTTACAATATAAGAACCAGAAATATTATAGCTAAAAGACATGTAAAAATCTAAATTACCTGTCCCAAGAACCCTGTGGTCCCACTTTCAACCAATGGGACATCAGCCGCCAAGCATAGACGATTTACATGGCGCCTTGCATCTAAGTTATCCAACCCATTCAACACAACATCAAACTCTTTAAAAAAATCAACATTGAAGCGAGACTCCTTAACATTTGCATGGTATGGTGTAATGCTTATGTTGGGCCTGAATCTTAAGACTGCATCTCGAGCAACCTGATAAAAAAATTGATGAAGTACAAATCAGTATCTTAAAACTACAAATTAAAGAAAACAAGGAAAAAGGCTAGTAAATGCAGTTGCCTTGGCCTTAGACTGCCCAACATGGTATTGTCGGAACAAGAATTGTCTATTCAGGTTGCTGACTTCTATAGTGTCCATGTCAATCTACAAGCAGATAAATACAATTGCATGAATAAGTTGCAAAAAATAATAAAAAATTAAACCAGTTACTGAATCCAAATAAGCTATGCAACAACAAATGAAGGACAAAACATCAGTTCAACTACACGTCATCAACTTGGCCTCACAACACAGCAAATAATATTTTTTAATGACAGTGATAGACAATACCAAGGTAAAATCCTTAGAATCACCAGGTATGTAATTGATAGCTCCCCTCTCACAGATAACTAAAACCCAACTCGTCAAGAACGTGATATCAGCACCTGAAATCATCTTAGTCCATCCATCAAACTTTTGTATCATCGTAACTAACCCCATTCTCACGGAACTATAAAAATCAAGAAGTAACTATTCTACCAAACAAGTCAGCCTAAGGGCAACACCATACTACCACCATAAACATTTACAGCCAATAAAACCTTCAGTATTTCCATCCATTTTGACATTATGTGTTCCCAAATCCCAGCATGATGGCCTCTGTGGCCTGTGCTATTACAATTTCCGATGTCCTATAGCATGCATCAAAGCACCAAAGGTTCCACCTTCACTAGTGCTATCACCGCTACCAATTAATTGCATCAAAATCACCATAATCCATTATATATCAAACAGATTCTGCCAGTTCTTCCTAAAACACGCATCCCTAATCTCCAGTAAGTGAAACCTCTAGGATCATCACCAAAAGAGACGGCAGAAAATCACTCGACAACAATTTACTATGATTATCTCAATAATTATTGCCAAATTATAGACATAGAGCGGTCTCCATATGCACCGTAAACGAAAGTTGAGACCCATGAACAGTAAATAACCCTCATGAGTTCTTCTAAAATCTAATTTCTGGCATACCAAGCGTTAAAAATTAGACTGTTTAAACCTTAAACCCTAGAGGCAACTCCAATTAGGCAGAATTTAAAGAAAAAAAAAAGCTATTTTTAAGAATTTTCGAAGTACAAACTTACAATATGAATATCTTGAAACCCAGAGAGGGCAAGAGTCTTGAGAAGCTCACAACCAATCCCTCCCGCCCCTACCATAAGCACTTTCGCCCTCTACAATTCAACAAAAGATTCAATTATAGTTAAACAAATGCTTAATTTATTTATGGGAAACTAATTGCATACCTTAATGGCGGTTAACTGTTCCTCAGAAGCCATTTCGAGGCTCAAGCCAGAGATTAACAAGAAGAATACGAAAGACCCAGAAGAAAAAGAAAATAATGAAATTGAAATCGGGTTTTTTTCTTCTTCTTTTATATAGAATTAGAGAGTGATTTTCGTGGGGTTTGCAAGGAATCGAACACGGGACGTCAAACAACGATTAAAGACATGGGCAGCTAAAGGAGACCAAAATATACTAAAATAGAAATAATAAAAAAAGGGGGGGAAAAGTGGCTGATGGGCTGCTCCGCCGATACCGGCGGTGTTTAATTTAGCTCGAATCTCAATGCTAGGGGATGTTTGGATGTTGATATTAAGCTATCTTTTTTAGGGTTTTAAGTCTTCAATTATTAGGACTCCATAGTAGTTAAAGAACGAAGACTGATTCATAAAGTCTTGATTTTTTATTGCTTTTAATGTAATAAAAGTCAAGCTTGAAGCTTTTTCTTAAAAAAGAATGGTTTAATTTAAAAGAACTTATACCATGGAATTTTCTTATCATATTAATCATTTCAACCCATGAAAATTATTTATCGTTACTCTCTATGTTACCGATTTATCAGATAATTTTATATATTCTTATAAAAATAAATTATTTTAACAAAAACAGGTTGTGAGGCCAGATGAATAGGTTTAAATTAAATTTTTATAGTTGTTAAAGTTGGATTTATGTAAATTTAATTTAATTTATCCGATATATTTACTAATACATTAAATAAAATTTGAGACAAGAAAAAAATCGAATTTTTAAAGAAAAATTCAATATTTATGCTTTTCCATAAACTCAAATTATGCTCTTGATCCCAAGTTTTTTGTCCGCTTGTAGTACTTCTAATAGTTATATAAAGCTGCTAGAACCAGTGAGGGAAGTTTAAAACCTGTGGAAATGGGGAACCCAGAAGGCTAGATCTCCATCAACCAAAAAGATTACTAAATTCATGGGAGTTTTGCGAAATAAAGGAATTGATGTTGCGGAGATCAAATGCATGGAGTTGCCTCAGTCACCAACCTTTTTGTCCGAAGAATCCCGGGTCTTGATTAGACTGTTTCTGCTAGATTGTTCGATTTATTCAAAGAGAAAGGCTTTGTCGACGAGAATGGTATATGAAGCAGGATGGACGTGCAACGCCTTGGAAAGATACTCTCCGGGATGGTAAGATTAATTTGCTGGAAAAAGAGGTTGTCTATCCTGTTGATTAAAAGCTAAATCTTGTGTTTGCCTATCATGAAATGACTAATTTGCAATCTGAAGAGATTTTTAAATGGTCCGAATCTCATATGGTCTGAGCAGTGCACATACACAGCTCGTAGTATCGAACCCTCAACTCAAGCCAGACTAAATCATATAATTTTCGATGTTTGTCTTCGAACAACTAAAGACCCTGATGAAAAAACTACTACCTTAACTGAACCCAAACCGCAACATCCACCATGCATTAGGAAATTTAGCTGTATCTGGAAAAGAAAGCAATCCTCATTACACTGAAAACTCCACTTCAAGTGGTCTGTTTACTTCTAGTAATAGGGTTTATCGAAATGTAATATCGGCTTATACATTGTTGGATATGTTACATTATTTGTTCGGTTCATTTGGCAAAAATGTATGTTGTTTGGTTGATAGAAGTAAGATTACCTAAAAGCGCATTTGTTTATTTACAAATCTGCCGGCATTCCAAACAATTTTTTGATATTATATATGACAACTGTGTTTATACCAGTATGTATTCAGGGTCTTAATCTATATGATACCTTGGCGAACAAGATGAATGTTCGGTTGCATCGGGAATCATGCTCTAGCTCTTCCGTTTCTTTCCATATGAGAGCACATTTTATGCTACAAAATCATGTAATGTATGAGAAGAACCGAACCTATGCTGCTGGTTACCGCCATTTATGTATTCGGTATCTGTTGTTTTGGCTCCCACAGAAGATGCTGCAGGATTGTATATGTCGCCTCCTCTCATTGCAATGAAATTTTGATGGACTCCACCTGATATAGGTATGCTACCATCCTCACAATGCTGCAATCCTAAAGTGAGAGAGACGATACTTCCACTTGTGAACCTCCCCGATTCCGACACGTGGTAAGCAGTAGCAGCTTTCATAAATTGGTCACTAGCGCCATCGGGATGAGTAATTGCATTTGGGAAGAGATAAGAGTCATCCGCATTAGGCCTTTGGTTCATCCTTTGCCTGAACCCATACTCGGTTTCAGCTTCTCCATGTTTGACATATTGGAAACCAGCTCTGGTAGTTGATCCAGTGATCTCTACATCTGAGACTTGGTCGGATTTGGAATCCACTAACTGTCTGGTACTACATCTATTAGTGCCTGAAGAACTCCCACTTTGTTGCAGATCTTCACCTCTGTCCTCAGAGGTCCTTGTATCGCCTTTTATTGCTTTAACTGCATTTTCAGATGAAGAATTGGAGTCCATCTCTAAATCTGCAAATTCTTCCTTGTACATCTCTTCGACCATAGGCTTCCAAAGACTTCCAAAGACGCACTCTCGCATTTATAAACCAATTCGAAACCTGAGCATATGCAACAATGCCATCAAGGAAACAATAACGAAGCATGTGGAAATGAACAAACCAAAAAGAAGAATGAAACATATGACAATGATGCCTCGATTTAAGGATATAGTTTAAATAGATGTGAATGAATTCGAGCCATGTTTACAAATGGTATGGACCGTATGGTGGCAAGATGATTAGTATTTAGTAGTATGTTATACCTGACTTCTAGTTAAGCTTGCTTGTCTTGCTAGCATGATCTTCTCGGACTCTTTCGGGTAGCTGGAGGAGAATAAGGATAGCAAATAAGTACAATTGAGTTACAATGGTATTGGGATCTTTCCGAAAGAGGAGTATCGTGTTAGAACGTACGGATGAAGAAAATGCTCAAACAGCCAAGCACGAAGAATCGAAACAGAGTTTTCAGGCAGCCCTCTTTGAGGCCTCCAAGCATGTTGCATCATGCCGAGCTGCTGAAGAGCTTTCTGTTGCCTCAGCTGTTTCTCAACATAACGCAGACGAGTAATTCCTACTCCTTTACCGTTTTCTGAAGTATCCTGCTCCCCGAGACTTTTACGTATTGCCCGAATTTGATCATTGATGGCATCTTTCAAGCATCGAAAATGACGGGATATAGTCTGCAGTGCAACTGCAGTGTAAGGCTTAGCGGCTCCACACCCAGTGATCAGGTCAAATGACGACACTACGATCTGCATCTGGTGATAATACTGTTTATACCTTCTATCAACCTACAGCAACAAGTATTAAGCATCAGACATCAATCAGACAACAAAAGTAACAATGTGGTCTGATTCTTACGGTCATACCTCATCCAATGTGGACACTAGATTTGTTAATTTGCTCTGTAGTTCTTGTCTTTCAGCATGTGAAAGCTCGTTTTTATTGGAGGATTCTTGCTGGTTTGAAGCCACATTCTTTGATTCCCCGTCCTCCTTGCAACTCTTCGTCCGGTTATCTTGAGAGCTTTGGTTTTTCTCCCTATCCGGATGCTTTACAGTCTTGGGAACTTTAACAACTTCATTGAGCAACTCTTGTGCTGCCTTGAGATATTTGGAATTCGGAACACTCCCCGACATACTCGACACTCCATATGCATATGAATCTTGATTAGCTCCAGCAAAACTATGCAGCAGCGGCATATATTCCACATTTATCGATTGTTCGTCTCGAGAGGGAAGTGACAGATTAGGACTCAAGAACGAAGTGAAACCCGAATTCGGATTACGATAGGGGATAGAAGACATTTGAGTACCAAGGCTTAGAGACAATCCTTGACCTTGCAAGTTTTGGCCATTGTGTAGAATGTTGGCAGTACCATCCATTGGATGCATAGCTAGCATTTCATTTCTACCATCCCTCTAAGCACCGAGACCATGTTCCGATCCGCTGGACAAGATTTCTTGCTGTTGCGAAGTTGAATTTGAAGCTTCCACAGCCGGAATCTGAAAGCAATTATTTGGCTGCTGCTGAGGATTCCCAGCAAATGCTGCCGAGTATGACCCGGAATTCATATACATCATCATATTACCAGGAAGAAACGGTGCCTCTGCATATGAACACGGTAATGATTCTCGCATATAGATCATCGGAGCGGCGTCTCTTTGATTATCAGAACCAGTGTAATAAACAGACATTTCAACTCAGATTACATAGAATACTGAAAACATGCAATTGAAATTACTTCCATTAGAAACAATTTCAAGCACGCAGATAGAAAATTAGAGTTAGCCTAGAATCCAAAACTGCAGAACAAAACATACATACATACATATGTGTCTGTCTGTCTGTCTGTAAATAAAAGATAAAGTCAAAAATTATATGTACAACGCATGTGAATAAAGAATACCTTGGAACCATCAACATTAGTGGGAGTTGTGGGGAACATGAATTCTCAAAGACAGCAGCCGATCCGATGATGATAACAAAATCCTTACAAAATCCAACACTTTGTGATCCCAAGAACAACAACCTAAGTACCTAACACTTCACTTTTTTCACCGAAATTTATGCAGAAACCACAGTAAAAATATAGAAGAAAATAAACCCAGACCTTAAACATCCATAAGAACAACTTATTTTCAATCCGAACTTTGTTGCTTCAACTAAAATGTAATGATAATGATAATTCAAACTCAAAAGGGTAGAGAGAGAAGGAGAGAAAAAGAGCAATGAATGGAATTATATCACTTTTTTTTGCTCCTCTTCCACTATCATATGTATATATTTATATTCTCTCTCTGTGTATATATGGTTTCCTCTTTTAGGAAATCAACTAGGAAGAATAGGAAACGTGGCTTTTGGATTTTCAGAAGTTCTTGCTCAAGAACCTAAGCAAAGAGCTATAAAAAACTCAGTGAACAACCTTTTCTCGGTTGGTCGCGCGATTCGACTCGAACTTGACTGCAGCTTCAAATCTTTCTTTCTTGTTGTTGTTGATGATGAGGATATAAGTTTGGTTACTGAGTTTCTATCTCTAACAACTAGTTGGTGGACCTAAAACCCCTTGCCTTTAAACCTTCACTTTCATTTCTCTCTCATTCCACTTTGTTATCTTTTCACCATGAAAGCTGATCTCTCTCTCTCTCTCTGGTATTTTTGCCTTAGCATGCTGCAATGTCCACCATAGAAGACTATAAACCCATATTCTATTCTCCTATTTCTATTTTATTCAACTTATAGTTTTTTAAGGTTTAATACTCAAAGGTACCCAAATTATGAATAATTTTTAGTGCCTAAATTAAGTTTTAATTTTGATCGTTAACCAAGTTTTATTAATTTTTTAATTTATTTTATTTTTAACTTAATTTTTTTAAATTTAAAGTTTAAATCTTAAAAAATAATCTCAAATCTTTAACTCTAAACCTCAAACTTTCAAATTATCATCATTATCAACGTTTATTGTATTATCGGAGACATCATTATGGTCGACGGATTACCACAACCGTTTCCTAACCATCCATCGCTGGTAATCGATGGTATGTGTATCGATCGACTTTTTAATATGGAAAAAACCAAAATCGTGAAAATAAAGTTGTTGGCATGCCTACTGTCGGTTATAGGCGATACTTGATTGAGAAAAACAATCATGGTGGTCCAACGACGATAATGATGGTCTCTGATAAAGTAGCAAATGATGATGATGATAATTTGAGGATTTTGAGTTTTGAGTTTTAAGTTTGCGATTTAAGATTATTTTATAAGAATTTAGATTTGTCAATTAAATTTATGTGTGTTATCAACAAGTGTATTAACTAATTAATTTTCGTAAAATACAATGATTAAATTCTGACAAATTAAAATAGAGGGATGGAATTCATAATTAGATAGGTTTTATTTGGATTTTTTTGGTTTTATGTGTAATTTTAACCTTCCAAATTTTACTTTATCTGCTTTTAATTTCATGAATGCGGTCCCTTTGTAATTTTTAAAATAAGACTTTTGAATATTTAAAAGTCATACTTTCATATTTATTTATTGAAACTCAGCTAATATTATAATTTTTATTTAAAAATAATTATAATATTTTTTTCCCATTCAACTGCATTTATTTGCTTTTTATTTATTTATGATGGCTGACATAACAGATATAAACTAATTTTGATTGCATTCATCAGACAGTTAATAAAAATTAAAGCAGATCCATCATTTCATAAATTTATATTGCCATCTAAATTTGAGTTGGTATACTTAATAGGTATTTAATTTTTTTAAAATAATTTATTTGATGTGTATTTAATTATATTGATTTTTTAATCAAAATTTAATTAAATTTATTCAGTGATATTTATATTTTATTAAAATTTTAAATAAATATTAATTCTACTACTAATAAAATTTTTTTATATACATCGGGGTAATATAAATATTTAATCATTAAATTTGTTTTAATAGAGAATAAAATTATAACAACTTTTCTCATTAATAAATTAATTGATCCAGTAACAAAGACGGGTGGGACTTGGGAGGGACCTTTATGTAAAACGAGGAAAATAAAAGGACCAACCTGAATAAATCCAAAGAAAAGGTTTGCTCCCAGACATAGGAGAGAGAAGCTTTGACGTGTGCGTTTTGCATCGGGTGCTGTGAACCTATGTGGTTTGGTTGAAGTGGAGAAATTATTAATAATTTATTCAACGGATGCACAAAAAATCTATTGTTAAACACGTGGAAATATGTGATTGGCTATCCGAAACGATCCAAGATTTTTTAACAACAAATTGAATAAAAGAATTACAACAAATATAACACGCTACTCAAATTATAAAAGAATATTAGGGATAAGTTCATTAAGACTTTTTATTATTTAAATTTGTTTAATAATACGTGAGTTCGTTAAATTCTTTATATTTTTAATATGTTCTAAGGTATTCCAGGCAGCTTGAAGAAAATGTTGGTCCAATTAGGCGTTTTTGGCTGCCCTGGCAGGCAACCAAGAGGAACTGGTTTTCTCAACTTCAAAACAACAGATGCAGCAGTTTCTGCAGCATCTGGTTTGGATATTTTTCTCAAAGTGTTGAAGGCGTTGGATTGGAAGTCAGCACATGACAAGGAAGTGGAGAAAACTGTGAAGAAGGGAAAGGTTGTTATCAAAAACAAGTCACGTGGAGTTGCCTTTGTTCAGTTTTCTGAGCTTCAGCTTGCACTTGTTGCCCTGAGCCCTGAGGGTTCTTAATTTGGTGCAGGCATTGCTTAAGGATGGAGAAAAGAATGTCTAATCTTATCTGCTGTCGAAACGTTCACCGTCGAGTTCAACAAGTTGATGTCATTTTCCTAGTTTCTATCATTTGATTGATATACAGCCCACAGCTTGTATGTTAGTGCAGTGGGTATGGGCGTATGGCCACGGCCAACTCAGAGAAAGAAAAAAGGTACACTAAAGTCAACAGCCCAATCACACATATTGGATGGTGGTGGTTGAGAGACTTGAGATCACGGGATGCACCATGGATCCATGTCCATCGATCAATTTCGTCTTCGATGCACTATTATTGGCATCCAAAGATTGCATTTTTCCGGTTAACGGAGTCTAGAAACTCGACTAACAGTTTAGTCGGTTTAGGGTTTAAGTCGAATTTATCAATATTTGAAAATATATAGAAGATTATTACCCGATTTAATGAAATTTAAACAACTTAATAAAAGATTAAAAGATTGAAGATGACCTATACTTATTCTTTTCTTTATGCCTACAATAGGTGAAAATTCTCTACTCATAACTCACTCAACATGGAAAATTAATTAATTAATTAATTATAGACCCTTTTTTTAAAGTTATTTCCTCACCAACAATTAGATATAAACTAGAACAGTAGGCATTTATATGTTGAAAAAACAATACTGAAAATGTTTTGCTAATCTTTTAAGAGTTTAATCCGGTTTAACTTCGGATATAATCAAAATTTATATGATTATCGAATATACATATAACTTCGTTAAGGTCAATAAGGTCTGCAATATTGGCATTCACATGGGGGGAATTCAAGTGTGTCAACCATGGCCCTCCATTGTTTCTTTTTTAACAAATTCATTTGACTTTTATTAGCCTAATGGTTAATTACTAGAGATGATATGAAGAAAAAGTTTCAATCAGAAAAATAAATGATTCGTTTAATCATTCCATTCTTTGCTTCATATTTAAGGGTATGCATGGCAATTTATTGTTGTATTAGTCTTTGGAATTTACTCATATTCTTTTCATTTAATAATTGAGTTCCATTGATAATATTCTAAATGATTTTTTGTTCAATAGAAAACTCATGGTCTCCATCAATGGTGAAATCCCACTACTAACAAATTGAAAATCCACATCTTCTACATGTTATAATCAAATCTCAAAGCTAAAAGAAAAATGGTACAAAAATGGTGTGCTAAAGTTAGAAGTTGGAACATGGCCTCCTCATGAATATGGTAATATATATATATTTGTTTTCAACATATACATTATAAGTAGTTAAAAGAGTGAAAGAAATCATTATATATGGAAAAGAAAAGAACAAAAAGAATCCTCAGCCCAAAATCCTTTTTTTGATTATTTGTTTTCATTTTGTTTATCTTTCCAGGAAAAAAAATGATGAAAGACAAAAATGAGTTTTGTTGTGTAGTAGTAGCAGTGACAGTACACAGCACTATATAACAAAAACTGTTTCCCTCCTCATCTATCTCTTTCCAGCTTGAAAAAAATGGAGGCTAACTCAGCTTCTTCTTCTCTCTGGTTTTCTCTATGCATTGCAATGGTGTTTCTGACTCATAATCTGACTCAGTGCAATGTTACTTATGATAGAAAGGCTCTTCTCATTGATGGGCAGAGGAGAATTATCTTTTCTGGTTCCATACATTATCCTAGAAGCACCCCTGAGGTAGTACATTGATTTTCTATGAAAATTCATCACATTCCCCAGAAATTTTCTCGGGAAAATATTGATTTTGCAAATGGAATGCAGATGTGGGAAAGTCTTGTACTGAAAGCTAAAGATGGTGGCTTGGATGCTATTGATACGTATGTCTTTTGGAACCTACATGAACCTTCTCCTGGCAATGTATATAGCTTGCGTCTTTAAAAGATCATTTTTTAAAATGAAATTTCTTGCTTTTTTTCTTATGAATTTCCATTTCTGTTTTCTGGGTGTTAGTATAATTTTGAAGGGAGATATGATTTGGTAAAGTTCATCAAATTGGTCAAAAAAGCTGGTCTTTATGTTCATCTTCGCATTGGGCCTTATATTTGTGGAGAATGGAACTTTGGGTAATGAAAGTGAACACTTTTATGTGTGGATATGTTTATTTTCTATAATTTCATTGATGATTTTTTCTTTTTTTCCCCAGAGGATTTCCTGTTTGGTTGAAATATGTTCCTGGAATTAGCTTCAGAACAGATAATGAGCCTTTCAAGGTATAAAAGTAATGCAAATTACTTGAATTTTATATTCTTATCTTTTACAAGTTCATGGTGTTTCATTTTCAGCAAGCAATGCAGAAATTCACCGAGAAAATTGTACAAATGATGAAGGATGAAAGCTTGTTTCAGTCTCAAGGTGGCCCCATCATCCTCTCTCAGGTTTGGCCTTAGCCTTATGTATGTATGTATGTATGTATGTATGTATGATGCATGCATGTATGTATCGACATGTTTCTGTTTGTTTGTAGATTGAAAATGAATATGAACCTGAAAGCAAGTCATTTGGACCAGCAGGTCAAGCTTATGTAAAATGGGCAGCTAAAATGGCAGTTGGGTTGAACACTGGGGTTCCATGGGTTATGTGCAAGGAATATGATGCCCCTGATCCTGTGGTAAGAAAAATCCATGGGTCATGTATGTACGTACCTACGTGTATGTATGTATGTATGTAACAACATGTTATGTTTGTTTGCAGATAAACACATGCAATGGTTATTATTGTGATAATTTCTCTCCAAACAAACCTTACAAGCCCACATTATGGACCGAAGCATGGACTGGCTGGTAAGTTTTCTCACCTGTCATCTATGCTACTTGGACTCGAGTGTAAGTGTTTGACATGCGTATATATCCGAAACGGATATGGTTAGATTTATACGTAAGCTTACTAATTGTCACCCTTTTTGTGTATAGGTTTTCAGAATT
The DNA here is from genome assembly GCA_035048815.1 of Abelmoschus esculentus. Taxonomy (NCBI): domain Eukaryota; kingdom Viridiplantae; phylum Streptophyta; class Magnoliopsida; order Malvales; family Malvaceae; genus Abelmoschus; species Abelmoschus esculentus. Next base: position 372,486 of record JAUCBN010000031.1, on the reverse strand, counting down.
TGGTGGCCCCAATTTCCAAAGACCAGTTGAAGATTTAGCATTTGCAGTTGCCAGATTCATTCAAAAGGGTGGCTCCTTTGTCAATTACTACATGGTCTGTTTAAGTACTTTAATCCGTGTTGCTCGGATTTTTCACCGTGTTCGACACAGATCCGAATATAGATATAAGGATATGATTCTTTAAACATACTATATCTTTTGCAGTATCATGGAGGTACCAACTTTGGAAGAACTGCAGGGGGACCTTTCATTACTACCAGCTATGACTATGATGCTCCGATTGATGAATACGGTAAGAATCTTAATCCGAACGTGGCACCATTTCGACATGTACTCGGAGTTTTGCAGATTGAATTTTTTTCCTTCTAAATTAATGGTATAGTGTAATTCGAACAGGCTTGGTTAGGCAACCAAAGTATGGTCATCTGCAGGAACTCCACAAGGCTATAAAGTTGTGCGAAAAAGCATTGCTTACTTCCGATCCTAACGTCATCGCTTTAGGAAGCTACGAACAGGTGCCTGGAAATTCATTGTAGAATCCATTTATGCTTCTTGACTGAGTGTTATTGTTGCAAGTCTTACAAGAGAATCAACTCGGCGGTAAATATTGTCAGGCACATGTTTTCTCGTCCGAGTCGGGCGGCTGTGCCGCATTTCTCTCTAACTACAACTTGAGGTCGAGTGCAAGGGTGACTTTCAATAATATGCACTATGACCTTCCTCGATGGTCCATCAGCATCCTCCCGGATTGCCAAAACGTTGTTTTCAACACTGCCAAAGTAAGTGACCTGTCTGCATTCTTCGATTTCAGTTAATGTAATGAGACGATAAAGCTAGATACCATATCTCTGTTGCAGGTCGGAATTGAAGCTTCTCAAGTGCAAATGGTTCCGACGAATGTGATGCTGGAATCCTTGGAGACATTCAATGAAGATGTACATTCGGTTGAGGACGAATCACCGATGACGGTCAGGGGTCTCTTGGAACAGTTAAACATGACTCGAGATACCAGTGATTATCTATGGTACACAACCAGGTAACTAATGAATGATTGTTCCTAGTTCACAGCTCAAAATCGAATAAAAAAATTTCAATCACTGATTATGTGATTTTTTCCAGTGTACAAATAAGTTCATCGGAATCATTTCTTCATAACGACACACCTCTCGCCCTCAGCGTGCAATCAGCAGGGCATGGCATTCATGTTTTCATCAATGGACAGCTTTCAGGTACATTATCCAGCTTCTCATTTCAGAGCAAATGAATTTGGTCTGTTGGTTAAACAGCAAAACCTTTTCAATTGCTTCAAACTTACAGGATCGGCCTTTGGGACTCGGCAAAAGAGACGGTTTTCTTTTACGGTAAATATCAACCTGCAGGCCGGAGAGAATACAATTTCGATTCTTAGTACAGCAGTCGGATTGCAGGTTGGTTCTCTGAATTCCATTCTTAAAAAATGTGAAGTCACGACATAAGAAAAAACAGATACAAGTCATCTCTAACCTGCATGATGTCTAAACTCTAATGTGTTAGCACCATACCGAAGAACATCCATGTTCGATTTTTAGAGCTGATCTAATGTTCGATTTTTTTTTCTGTTGTAGAACATTGGTACACATTTTGAGACATGGAACATAGGAGTCCTAGGACCAGTTGTTCTGCAAGGGCTAGATGAAGGGAAAAGGGACTTAACCTGGCAAAAATGGTCATACAAAGTTGGCCTTAAAGGAGAAGCCAACAATCTAGGTTCTCCGAGCTCTATCCGATCAACCGATTGGATTCGAGGATCGTTGGAAGCTCTGAAACAACATCCATTAACATGGTACAAGGTATGGAAAACGTGTATGCATACATATCTATCTGCGTGCGTGCGTGGTCAATGTAGCTTAACCGAGCCTTCACATTCTTTCAGGCATTTTTCAATGCTCCGGAAGGAGATGATCCCTTAGCTTTGGACATGTCTAGCATGGGAAAAGGCCAAATTTGGATCAACGGACAGAGCATAGGCCGATACTGGACGACTCCGGCTAATGGTAATTGCAGCGAATGCAGCTACGTCGGAGCGTTTCGTCAAACCAAATGTCATTTCGGTTGTGGCAGTCCAACTCAACAATGGTACGTACCTACAACTACAAGCCCCTCACACACCAACATGTTCCGAAATGTGTTGACCTATGTTCCAAAATGTGTGAATGTTTGTTCAGGTACCATGTTCCAAGGTCCTGGTTGAAGCCAACACAGAATTTATTGGTGGTTTTCGAAGAAACCGGCGGAGATGCATCCGAGATCTCTCTAGTAAAACGATCAGTGAACTGAAACTGTTTAGATCGAAACTCGAAAGCCATCATACTAATACCTAAAGTGGTGAACCAGATAAAATACCATTAGGTAGCTCCATCTTTCCTCCATTAAAGTGCCTATACGAGCTTTAATGATGCCATTGGCATATTATTTTCCCAGAAAATGATAAAAGGCAAAAAAAGGATGATGATAATCGACGTATTGACATACTGTACTACTCATTACTCCAATGGAATTTTGTACAAAGTTGGTGTAGACACTAATTTTATTCGAATCTTTTGATTCATTTTCTATATTATATTATTATTAAAAAAACTAAAATTAAATTAAAGTCCAATCTAACTAAATAAATAAACAATCAAAATGTATATTTACACAATTTTAAAACACAAAAAAATATTATACATATGGTCCAAACATAAAATAAACCTCAAAACCTTTTTTTTAAAAGAAACTCAAAACTTATACTCTTAGATCTTAATATCATTTTTTTATGTTATGAGGTGTTAATCTTCTTATATATAATTAATTTTTAAATCTATTACAAACGAATCTATAATTTTATAATATAAAAAAAATCGAATTTATGAGTCACTAGTGTCGGAAACATTCACTCTTTGAGATACCAACAAAAAGTTTCGAACTCCAAAATGTGTCTGAAAATCACATTCATGATTGTCTAGTATTTGGATTCTTTCTTTTTGTGGTTTCCCATTACTTTCTACCTAAGCATTGGTTTGGTTTGAAGTTAAGGTTAGGTTTCAATGGCAGCCGAAGAGTTATGGCCCACTTTTTTCTTAAATATTCGAATTTAAACTCAAAATTTAATATTAAAGAATACTTAAATTAACGCAAATTATTTATCATTATACTAATCACATGTTGACTTGATATAAACCTATGTTCATGGGTTCGTACGAAGAAGGTTTGTTTGATTTTATGGATCCTCCAAAACTTTAATTTGAATAAAACATTATTGTATCTTATTAAGATTAAAGTCTAAATTGATTTGTTTATCAAAACGATAATAATAAAATGAATTCGAATTGACATTTTGGGTTTTCTCATTTATTAATTTGTTTGAAATTAAAAATTATAATTAATGTCGTCAATTATGTTGGTCTCTTTCCATTGAATGAATCACATATATTGATTATCTTATTTATTGTATATAACAATCTTATATTCAATTGCAATTTTTTAAAATATAAAACATTTGAATTAAATAGTTTGGGAGAAAATAATTTAAGATTTTGTTACTTAATTATAAATTTACGAATATATTTAAAGTTGAGTAAAAATTAAATTAAATTTTTTAAGTGACAAAATCCTTTCAATATTTTTTTTATTTCACAAAACTCAACCTTAAAATTTTAGTTATTACTTAAATTCGTTAATTTTCTTATAAATTACAGCACGATCTAATATACACTAATATAAGTTACGAAAAATAAAATATTACATTAGTGAAAACTCTAAATTTTAAAAGTTCAAAAAATATAAGGACCGATACGTAATTGATCCTAACGTGAATCACGACAACAGCTCCAAAAATCTTGCAACAGAAGCAGAACTGTAGAAGTCCGGACTGAAAACGGAATTCATCCATCCAACCAACCACTGACGTAGATCTTCAGTTATTCTTTCCTTTTTAAATCAGATCAACGCTGAATAACCCCAAAGCGCAACTTCACCATAAAACCCCGCGAAATACCAAATCTCACCTCCCTACCAAAAACAAATGAGGTACGACGAAACAGAAAAATACTAAATAAAATAAATGTTTTTTTTTTTATATATTGTAATAAATATATTTTTAAATTTTATTTATTTTGTCAGTCCACAATTTCTCTGCATGCCTTTGTATTGTATTTCTCTGGATATTTTTGCTTTTAGCTTTTTTTCCCCTTCCATGGTGAAAGGCAAAGCTCCAAGGAGAACTCTGGACTCTTATGCAGTCAAACATATCAACAAAGTAGTCAACGGTAAGCTTAAAGTAATAAAGGTAGGCAAAAATTAAGTTTTTTCTTAGAGTTGTGGTGGTGATTGGCAGCGGGTGATTGCGTGTTGATGCGGCCGGCGGAACAGTCGAAGCCGCAGTACGTGGCGAGAATTGAACGGATCGAGTCGGACGCACGTGGAGGGAACGTGAAGGTGCATGTGAGGTGGTACTACAGGCCGGAGGAGTCGATCGGAGGAAGGAGACAGTTCCACGGATCTAAAGAGCTTTTCTTGTCCGATCATTACGATGTACAAAGCGCGGATACTATCGAAGGGAAGTGTACGGTCCATAGCTTCAAGAGCTATACCAAGCTTGACGCCGTTGGAAACGACGACTACTTCTGCCGTTTTGAGTATAATTCCGCCACAGGCGCTTTCAATCCCGATCGTGTAGCCGTGTATGTTCCTCTTTCTATTTTTTCCCTTTTTAATTCAGGTTTTAAATTTTAAATTTATGCTCTGATTTCTGAGAGATAATTGTTAATTTATAATGCCTTTTTTTTTTTTTGTCTAAATACGTTTTGATTAGTAAACCATATGACTAATTTAGGTAAAATTTTAAAGTTGATTATTCTCTTAAATTTGGCCCTTTTTTAGTTTGTTATTGTAATGTGACAGATATTGCAAATGTGAGATGCCTTACAATCCCGATGACCTAATGGTTCAGTGCGAAGGTTGCAGTGACTGGTAAGTTTACGAATTATGTAGCCTTTGGAAGCTCGAATTTTCGAAAATAATGTAAATTGAGTGATAACAGGCATGGAAATGTAGGATTCATGATCATTTCTCAAATATATATAGATTTATTGGATGCTTATTGACTAAAGAATTTGAAATTCCTAAGAAATCTATGAATTTGACAAATTCTTGATCTGTATAGTTTCACAACTTACATAGGTGTTTGAAATCTAAATCTAAATCTGAATTTTCGAATTCCTGGACATAACATAAATAAAATGATTCGGTTTTATCCAGTATCTGTAAAAGCTGATGCTATATTCAGCACACTACCTTTTGATTCAGGTTTCATCCTGCTTGTATAGAAATGACAGCAGAGGAGACTAAAAGACTTGATCACTTCTTTTGTGAAACTTGTTCATCTGAAGGTCAGAAGAAATTGCAGAATTCCCATGCTACTTCCAGACACTCGGATACAAAGGTATTCCTGCTTCCTTGTACTTGATCCGTTTTTTGTCGTCGTTACTAGTTATTCCGCTTAGTCGGCACCTAGTTTATATCTTTAGTGGACTCAAGGTAGCATGTGTCTGCGATCGGATTCAATCAATGATCAAAAGCACAATCATCTGATCACCAAGATGACTGTGGTTCGAATGGTTTGCTGTACCAGATGAATCATCAGTTCATTATGCAACGATGAATAACGGGATTTCTCACGTTAAAATCTAGCAAACTTGCACGAAATTCACAAGCTAAGACCTTACCTCTCCTAGTCACATTCCATCATCAATTTAGTTCTTCATTTAGGGTGTTTTATCTAGTCAAACAAGATCAACGGTGTCTTCTTAAATTCGTCTAGCAATCCCAAAACAGCTATGATAGTCATTATATATATATGCAGATTTTCCTGGTTTCAATTTTCGAGCAGAGACAATTTCGGAACAATATGCAGTGACATGACATCATAGAGATTTTGAGGCCTTTGGAGTGATGTCATGATAGGTTAAGTGAGTCAGTCATGCATATAAGAGAGAATTAGAACATGGATTATGTGCTTATCATGTAGGGCAATGTTGAGTATTTTCCATTCTTCTTTTTAAATTTCTTAAAACGAAGCCTAAGACGTCGGTGTTGCTTGTTGTTTACATCGTTGGACAATGGTGTGTGTCTGCATTTATCTAGAGCTTTTACCCTAATGTGTAACAACAAGGATGGTGTTTCAGGTGGATACGAAACGACTACGGAGGTGATGAAAAAGTACATAAAACCTAGTGTTTTTGTCAGAGACTGAATTCGGTTCTCGCTTGTAACATGCTGTAAGCTCGAATCTACATCCAAATCCAATATCCCTGTGAATCCATGATGGTTTGAGTTGACAGTATAACTGGGTTTGAAAACGCATCTATGCTTTGGTGTTCAGTCACTCGGGCAAATCACCGGTCAGTTTGGTTATGTAACTATCAGGACGTAGGTTACATATATTAGGGTTGTGTATGATAAACAAACTGTTTTAGCTTATAAAAGAGCCATAGATTCATGTGTTTTTGTCACGTCTCTACATTAAAAACTTGACAAAATTAACGACAACCGTTCCGAAGTTTGAGAGCTGAAGCCGTACTAGTGTCGTCCACCGTTGTTAGAAATTCTGTTTTTATCAAAGAAAATGGAGAGAAGCCATACCAAATGTATAGATAGGTTAGATTAGATCAGATTCGAACTTTGAATATCGAAAGTTTACTTTTCCCAACTCATGTTTTAAGAAGTAAGTTCGTATACAACTAATTTTAATATATGAATGGTCGTTACCAGTTTACCTTTTCTTCCCAACTCATACTGAAAAGTGACTTATTTTCCAATGAGACATTGGCAAAAAAGACGATTGAATTTAGGACTGAAATTAAACATTTTATAAAACAGAGGGATTAAATTCGCCGACAAGACATAAAATAATTCTGGGACCAAAAGAGCAAAACATATTTTCCGTTGCCGGGACTTAAACTATATTTTCTATATATTTATTTTGTTCTTCTCAAGATGATGCCAAAGGAAGGCACAAGAATCCTGATGGGTGAGTACAGTAGCAGCATATAAGACGAGATAAATACTGAATTATTATTAGTCCTTTACTTTGATGAAAACAAAGAAATAAATGTTTGCCAATGTGAATGTCCGAACCATAGGAATCCCAATCCAACCAACAACGTGAAGCTCGTGTGGGTCAACATCGACCAGACAAAACACTTTTTTCGTGTTTGGTCTTTGTTAATTTTCCAACCATTCCCTGGTTAGATTTTTAGTCTCTATGCTAATCTCAGCTCTGCATGTTTCACGCGAGAACTCCGGGTTTTTAGCATTTTTAATGCCGCAAGTGAAATATTCTTATCGAAGATCGAGAACGTTAAGGTAAAATTTGATAAAAGCTACAGCTTGAAGTGTAAAAGTATCGACATATTTAAATAACTAAAACTATAACGATTCGTATAATGCACTATCGAAATATATCTAAACAAAATTTAAACAAGATAATGAATTCCGACATTAAGCTTAGGGATGGATCTTAATACGGAGGGGTTGGAGTAATAGTTTTTGAAATTTTAAAAAATTTGATTAATTTATTTAGATAATTAAATACGATTATTAATCGAACCAATCGTCTGAACACGCAAACATTATATTGTACTTCGCGCCTTCGCCTTTACTCAATACCAACAAGAGTACACACAAGTTAATTGCAACGGAAATTACGGAGTGATACCAGAGAGACGAAGAAAAACATGTTTTGCTCATTGAAAAGCAGAAGACTCATCAGCAGGATGCCAAAATCTGTTGAAAAACCACATTGTATCGGCTTCGACGGGGTTTCCATCGTGATTGCGGTGCCAGCTATAAAATGCATGAGTCCGGTTCTTGATGTCGAGAATGGCATGACCGTAACTGGATTCTCGATATGCTGAGTACGCAGGCTGGGGCTCGGTCATGCTACATTGACAAACAAAACCTTGCAAAGTCGGAACAATCATGCAAGAAACAGGAAAACCAATATAATGATTATAAAAGAAAGAACTTTACTTGTATACTAAGCCATCTATGTTCCCTCCATCACCGACTGTTATGTACACAGGTGCCTATTTATCCTTCACGGTGGTGTAAATACCGTTTACGACATTAGATGCAATGTTCGATACACGTTCCTGTAATGGTACATATATCAGTAATCGACCGACTTCAGAGCAAACTCGTTCCATGAGCATGATTAGGACATGTTGTAAACATTTTTGGAGTCGTTATTTAAATCATTGTACGCAAATATAGTAGATACTAGCGCCAACAAAGAGCTTACTGATCGTTCATAGGCATGGACATGACCGGAAAACACGATATCAACTTTATACTTCACAAACCAGGGCTCATATATTACTCTCATGGTTTCTCCTTCCATGAAAGGGTAGTTGAAGCTATTATACCATGGAGCATGCATAAGAACGATTAACCACGGTGTTTTGTTCCTGTTAACTTTCGGTAGCTCATGTTGAAGCCATTGGTACTGAGGAGTGTATTTACCTGCAGGAAAATTGCAGATAATTATCAGATGAATCCAGCATGCGTATCTGCTAGCGCTATACCATTCGAGTCCCGAATTATGCAAAAGATAGATACATATATATATTCTTTACCGTAAGCCGAATATGAAGACAAGACTATGATGTATGCTGAAGCTCTCTTAATTGAGTACCAGAAGGGAGTAGTACTTTTTGATGCTAGATAAGGAACTGGGTAACGATACGTGTAATGCTTAAAAGGCTTCGTTTCGCCCTGTGGCAGAACCATAATTATGTTATTATCGACTCACTCTGCCATAATTTTCGAAAGTTTGACGACAAAGCATGATTCTGTAGAAAGAAAGTTCATTGTGCTTACAAGCTAATCACGACAAGAAACGATGAATCCTTACAATTTCGGGGGCGAAGTCGATTTCATGATTTCCAGCAGTCCATATCCACGGTTGATATGCAACACTTCTCTCGGTAAACCTTCCCCATGTATCCCATCTTACATTATCATGATTTGGATAGTTATCTGCATACGAAAGATCCCCAACATACAATACTGTCTGACCTTTCCTTGGGTTTTGTTCATAGTGAGTAATCGTGCTATTCGAATCAAAAGTCTGCCCAAGATCCCCTGCATAATGATTTCCAATTCTAACACATCAGGCACATAAGCAATATACGTTTACACATCCACATATAGTGCAGAAAACCAGAAACACAAACAAGAGAACTCCATAACTATTGTCTTTTCTTGAGGATTACGTAATACAATACGGAGTTGAAAATAAAATTAAACATGTAAGAAACAGTGATGGATGTTATCTTTCCTTTCTAGTTATAGTTCTAAATTCGAATCAGTGACCTCTCAAACCGGGAGAGATAATAGAGACTGTGGACTAATTGCAGCAATATCTTAATCGAATCAAAATAGCAAGCATGCATTTAAATAATCACTTACCAATGATACCAAATGTGTATGGAGCGTCAGGACCTACCGGAGGAGGAGTCGTAAACCAGAATTTTCGCTTCGAATCACCGTCACCAATCTCATAGTAGTATTTGGTATTGTACTGTGAACAAACAAACAAACAAAGAGACACAGAAATGAAATCCAAGTATCATAATCTTAATCTATACTTTTGACACTACAGAATTGAATTCTAAGTGGCATCCTAGGCTGTCTTCCGAGCGAGGATAAAACCTTTTAACGATGTACCGATTCTTCAACGACATCAGAAGAGGACAATTCTTAACTTATGTCAACAAAATGTAAGGAAAGAAACAAAAAATAGATGGCACAAAGAATTCAACAGTACCTCCAAATTTCTAATGATACATTGATGAATATAACCAGAGGTGTACTTGTAGAACTTATAAGTCTTGACTTTCCCCTCTGCCTTATTCTTTTCATTGCTGTCCTCTTTCCAGTAAACCACTGAATTCGAACCGGGTTCATCCTGGGTCACCCATGAAACAATCACAGCTTCCCCCACATGGTCGCCTTGTGTTATATGTACCTTCAGGGACGGACACAATATTCTATATTATTGATACGAACTTTTATACTTAATAAAATTACACCAGAATTTAAAAACGGTATAAAATACGAAATTTTTTAAAACAGAATGAACAAATGCAATGCTTCATATGTAAAGGTCTAATTATACTCCCAGTCCCTCACTCTTCCTACATTTGAATTCTAATCATTTACTTTTAATTTCAGGAATTTGATTTCTCTATAAACAAATAAACTTACCTGTTGCGGTGCATTGTGACCGGAGGGAACCCGGAAGACATCGCTGTGAAGAGGCATGTCACCGGTTTTCTCCGGTTTCCGGGCATAGATGCTGGTCTTCCCTCCATTACACAGATCCGCCGAGCTAAAAACCAAAGATATAAAAACAATAACAACGACACGCGGCGGCGCCGAAGAAAACAAAGATTCCGTCGATGTTACCTTCAACGCCACCATTTTCAATGTTTTTACATAATTATGAGCTTCTCTGTTTTTTATTCCTCTGTATTTATAGATCATTATTATGAGTTTCAGTTTGAAAAATTGGGGGAAAATAAAAATTCTGTTATTTTCAATTAAAAAACAGGAGGATTTCAGTGAATATACTAAATAAAGAATTTATATCAAAATTAGGTATAACAATTTCAAACCAATAACAAAATAGGCCATAAATAAATATTAAATTGCATAAGAATAAGATGAAAGACATTATACTAATTTGGAATAAAAAAGAGGGACTAAATTTTAAATGTATGAGGAGTAAAAGGACTATGAGCAAAATTAAACCCAGTATATAGTAAATGAAGCTCAAAACCTTGTTCATAAAAGTAAACATACAAAATTCAAACTTAACTATCCCATCCTCATTGCAACAATTTGTTATCCTCATTCGAAAGACTCATCAATTGCATGCCAGAATCTGTTAAAAAAACACTTCGAATCAGCTTCGACAGCATATCCATTATGGTTAAGGTGTCAACTATAATGGGAATGAGTCCAATTCTTTATGTTAAAAATGACATGTCCGAAACTGGCTTCTCGATACGCTCAATATTCCGGTTACGACTCGGTCATGCTATGATCATAGGAAAAAAAATTGAGATATTCACATCAAAGCCTTGCAACAATCATATACATGATAAAATAACAATGTTTACTTGTTTGTCAAGCCTTCAATGTTTCCTCCATCGCCAATTGTTATGTATAGTGGTGCGGATAGATCCTTCACGGAACGACATTCACCGTTAATGATATTGTATGTGATGTTTGATACACGTTCCTATAATGTACAGGAATCAGTAATCGTAGTAAAATTATGAAAATCGATTGTTTAGAACCGACTAACAAAGACAGAGAGGGATTAGGGATCGTCCATAGGCATGGATGAGACCGGAAAGTACGATATCAACTTTGTGCTCCACAAACCATGGTTCATACATTACTCTCATGGTTTCTCTAGCCCAGTATGAATTACAGTTCATTGAACTAGCAGCGCATGTCTTGTTAAGTGGAAGATGGGCTTTTCCCTAGCCCATTACCTCAACTAAAACGAGAAATAAGTTATTTATTAAGCATCAAATAGCCCATGGGTTGAACAATCTAGTATTAAAATATAAATTATTTTTTCATTTACCTACAAATTTATATATTTTAGAAGATAAATAATTGACACCAATTCTTGTAAAAAGAGTTAATATTTGATAAATTATGCTTATAAATATAAAAAACTAAATTATAATCAAATATTACGAAATTATATAAGTTTAAAATAATAAAGATTCATCAATTGGTAAATTAAAAAAATTATGAAACAAAAGCTTAATATAAACTTATTGTTTAAACTGATAGCGACACAATACTGTTGGACCAAATTTTTTGAAAGGAACAAAAGTCTCTCTCAACCCTCCATATATATGCATACATTGTTAACGAATTATAAATAAAGGCGGAAAAAAATCAATTTAATTTTTTTAAAAAATATTTTTTTTAGTTTTGAATTATTTGGGTCAACTTGAATAAATTAAAAAATTTAAATTTAAATTGAGTTAAAATTTATTTAACTCAAAAAAAATAAAAAACCAAAGTTTGTAGTTTGCGATTTAGTCCTTGGTTTTATTTTTCTTCAATTTATCCTTTATTTTTAGTTTATTTTTTTATTAATTTTGAACCACATATTCTTAAATCAATATATAATACGTATTTAAATTAAATTTTTTAATTTTTTTTATAATTTAGTTCCTCAACTTTGCATGCTTTTTTCATTTCTTCCATTACTCCGTTTTATGTTTTTTTTTTTATCAAATTTGAACAACATGCTTCTAAATCAATTAGAATACCTATTTAGCTTCATCAAAAAAATCAAATTTATTTTGAGACGTAAAATATGATATGTCAACTTAAATAATTCAAAATTTTTTAATTTAGTTCGATCGAATATTCACCCCTAATTATAAAACATCATTTACTATAAATCATTGATGCCTGTATTTTTAGTTTGGTAGTGATTAATACTTGACTTTTCTATTAAAAAATCAATACTTAATCTTTTACTAGGTTGAAATATTAATATCTTTTACATGATACTAAAAGAAATAAAAAAACTTTACTGCATGTACCGTTTTTTTTATAAAACAAAATTAAATTGTTCAGACTGAAGACTTCTGATGCAATAATAAACCAGAAAAGCCTTTGCCCGTGAAACCCTGCAGACCCAAAAGAAGGATAAATAAACCTAAGCAGTGGTTTGTACAACCAGAATCCGGAGTTTCTAACCATTTGCCATCAATGACCTCTGAAATATGCTGTTAGTGGAATAAATATAAACAAACCCGAGGCATTTTTAGTTTAATAGTATTTTTTTAATCATTATTTAGATGTGTATAGAGGTTACAGATTCTAATAGCTTGTTGTACCCAGATTTTTACTATATCAAAAGGGACAAGGAAAATGATCTCATCGCCAATTCACCATTACTGTAGTCTGTAGCAGCAGCAGCAACCCTTAGGGTAGGGTAGTAAATAGTAAATAGTAGTAAATAGTAAATGCTAGGGTTTATCACATTTGTCTCAAAAATAGTGTTCATATCAATAACCCATTTTGTAAGGCAAACAATGGACAGTAAATGTCTTGAATCACATCGGTGTCACTGTTTCACAACTTTACTGCTCTGCTAACTGTTCCAAAACTGTAAATTAAAGCCACTCCAGTACCCTTCTTTTCATGGAAAAATTACTAGCGTTTTCATGGTAAATCTCGTTAAATTTTACCCTAAAATCCCAACTGCATGACCAGGTATGAGCATGTTTCATGGGATAAGCTTATATAGCTCAGATTCGAGACCTTGTGTAAAAGAGATGAAGTTCCTTGACTCGTTTTGCATGTGCACATACTATTATCGTATTATAATAGTATGTGTGCATAAAGTTCTTGATATAGGTCAATTTGAACATCTATTTTAGTGCACGAAAAAACCAAGAGGGGAAATGAAAGAACCATACTTGAGTCCAACGAGATGGATTATATACATGAATTTTTATTACAAGACAATATTTGATCATATAATTATGTTTTACTGAAAATATTTTAAGGTAAATCTCTCTCAATAGATATATTTCTCAAAGTTCGAACTTGTATCTTTATCGTTATGAAGATGAAATTGTTATTGACTTATCCAACATGTATGGTTAAGTTTCTTAGCATCTACTATCTGTTCATTTGATTATATATGATACAAATTAAATAATTGCTTTATATAAAAGATTACAGGGTGGTGGAAATTAAAAGTTTTCACAAATGTCTTAATTTTAAGATTTAGAGACTTAATTTAAGTGTAGGATTTAAACCCGATTTTATATTAATGTTCCGAATTAATCCGATTTGACTCACGAAGAACTAGATGCAACCAAGACATCAAGACCCTTTCATTCCTCACCTTTTCAACGGATTCATGCCAAAGAATGTCAATCTCATTTTAGAGAAGGAATGTTTGTCATTTGTTGTCACACCATAAAACCATAGTTAATCACATAAACAACACAATCTTTTATTCAAAATCCGGAGTTTAATTAATTTTATTCGAATAATATTTACTACCCATTTTTTATCTCTAAATTACAACTCCCTTTGTGCAAAATAAATCAACTATTACACATTAAAAAGAGTGGAAACTTTAATCTAATATACATATATTCAAGTGCTTTTAATTAGCACTAAGGTCTCTTAATTAATTAAGACCATGCACTATATAATATGCACCAAAATGTATGGTTCGTCCATAAGTTTTTCTTAATTATTTTAGAAATCTTTCAAAATTATAAGAGGAAAGCCATCCTACAAGTAGAACATAGTGAGGAATCCACTCCATACACATAACTTTATCAAGGAATTACTTCGATTCCAGATGCATTTATGCAGAACAGCCATCAATATATAGACTTTAAAATGTTTTTTTTTTTTTATCTTTCAAGTACAAAAGGATATATTCTTTGTATTTTCTATATTATTTTCATTAAGGGGCATAATTTTTTATTCGGTCGGATATTGTCTAACAACCATATGAGTCTTAACAAAATATGAAGTCGAATTTGATCGAAACAATAGATAGAAGAATAATATATACTTTCAAAACTGTTTTTATCTATGAGTCTAAAATTAAAACATTATAAAGAATATCAAATTTTTTAATGCTCGAACTTACTAAAAACCGATTAAAGACATTATCATTTAAAAACCTATTAAAGATGCTTCCCCACAAAGTCTTAACTTTTTTACCATCTCAAAGAGCTTAGCTCATACTTTATAGCTATATAGGTAGGAATGATTCCCATGCCATGCATTTTTTTAATTAACTTATTGAATATTGTATGCTGCGCCTAACCAAGGGTTTTATACTATATATTATTACTCACAAACACACACAAGAAAATATCTTACCAAACATAATGCAAAGTCCAATTAATATTTAAGTCTTTCTATGCAATGTGGGAAACAAGTGTGCAAAAGTGTGATAAGTTTGCACATGAAGTGAACCTTCTCCAACTTTTTCTGCAGCTTCATATTTCTTTTAGTCTTAAGAATTGTTCGATAGTCACATGAATTTCGATTAAATTCTGAATCAACTAAGTTAGAGTTTATTTCAAAGGAAAAGCTTATCCGTGCTTGAACTTGAAACCTTCGACCGACATTGGTGCCTACCCTAATTTTGATTCCTATGCATAGGGAAATTTAAAAAATCATATACTCAAATATGTGTGTGTGTGTGTGTGTAAGCTAATCATCTTAAGCATGTTAACAAGTGCTTTAGTTTTGTTTTGTCAGGCGGTAGGCTGGTTCTAAACCAGCAAAGAAGCGGATAAACAGGAGGAAAAGTGGCTTTGAAGTTGATGAACTAATTAACAAAGACATCAAAAAATGCAGATTCAAAATCAACTTCATGTGAGAATGTGAATAAAATAAGTGAAGAAGAAGACAAAACAGGTAAACCCAATCTTTAGTTTTGCCTGCATTTTTAAAATATTACAGACAAGATCATATAATTGCAGGCTTTGGGGTTGTTTTTAAACAACATTACACAATTTTAAATCTGTTTGGGTTGAATATATCAGATAATGCACGTACTAGGGCAAATTCTATGAGCTGATTCAGATTTTCTAGAGAGAAAAAAGTTTTTTTTTTTCTCGTTTAGATTCATTCTTCTTCCCCGAATACAAAATGTTGATTAAGATTTTGGGTGGAGGAAGAATTGCGTACCAGCGGATGACATGAAAGCACTGAAAGGAGATGCATAGGCGAAAGGAAGAAGGGTTTCAGCGGCGACTACTGAAGTTGAAGCGGTGTTCGTCGTCGCCATTGTTAGATCAGCGGCGGAATTGAGTTGATTCGGCTGTTGCAACCACGACGGCTGAGGAGGAGTCTCCCGGGAGGAGCATTCGCCCAGTGAGTAATGGCCTTGATCTGGTCCTTGATCGTAGAGAATACCCTTGAACACGTGTCCTCCAATCGTCACCGCCGTTCGATATGCATACTGGTGGGCCGTGTCTTCGACGGAGCTCACTCGAACGCAACGGAAAGTCGCCGGAAATGTCACTTCCGCCGGAAAATTCCCCACTTGTAACCCTAAAAAAAGACACCCCGTAAAGGAAAAAGAAAGGAAATTTCATATCATCTTACACCAATGAATAGTTCATGTACTTGTTCAGCAAATCTCTTCCCCAAAAGTAGTGGGAAAGAGAGAAGAAATCTGCTAGGGTTGCAATGAACAGTGTGTGCGTGTACGTACACATAGACATAAGCAAAACAGCAAAAGGCAAAGGTGGTGGGTTAGTGTTTGAACCTGAAGAAGAATTATTTCCCCTAAGCCTTTTAGGGTTATTAAGCAAAGGGATTGACAGAGAAGCTATTTGTTGCTGCTGCTGCTGTTGTTGTTGATGGTGTCGGTTCCGGCGTCGATATGCCGGAACCCAAGTGCTTTTTATGTGTGTCTGACACTCGAATCTTTTGCCCCGACAACAAGTCCGGCACCTCATGTAACCGCAATCTTTCTTGGCTATGTTCCCACAATCTTGACACCTTGTGCCCCCAAGCCCTCCTTGCCTCGTGCTAGTACTCGACATCATCATCGTCATCTTCAACGACCGTAACAGTAACACAGAACACCCATTTTCTTTCTTCTTTCACTTTCATAAACCTCGTGTTCTCTTATATATACACATATGAGCATGTATATGCATGCATATGTGCATGCTACATTGATTGACAAGTTGCAGGTAGGTGTAGAAATGATGTGGTTGTATCTTGATGAGCTTTGTCTATTTGGGGTTCATTAGACATTGATATTTATGTTGTGTTCATGGTTCATAATTTTTCTGGGGATTTCTTTGTCTGAATTTCATTTATTATTATATTATATTATATTATAATTTATTAAAGAATTCAAGAATTAAGAAATGGAATCACAGTAATGTTTTAAAGGCCGACATAGGATCATCACCTACTCAAACAAAAATGTTGTTAAATTGATGAAATCACTCTCTCAGAAGAGATATTAAATATAATAAAGAAATATATATACATTATAAATAAATATTTTTTTACCATTTTCCCCTGCATCATGTGTATCAAAAGTGGCATTGACCTCATGTGGTCAAGTTGGAAACTATTAGGAGTTTTTTTTTAAATGTTTCATCTTGTTTTTTTAATAAATTTTAAATTTAATTTTAATCTTACCTAAAAAGGACGGATAAAGAGCTCTAAAAGAAAGAAAAGAAGTGCTCGTAATGAACTTAAAATCTATCACCTAAAAAAATGTGGAACAAAAATAAATAATTTAATTAACCGATCAAATATATTTACATACGATTTTTTTTCTTATCTTATAGATAATGGATGTAATATTATAATGTCCAAACAAGTGTGGGGTATATGCTCACGGTTGAATAGTAATGAATTTATATTCTTTAAATAAAGTTTGTGATTTGAGTAATATAAATAAAAAATAATAAACTTTAGTATTATTAATCTAATTTTAGACATAATCGAAAATTTTATGTAACTATTAAATATAAAAAATTCACTTATAATAGTTTTGAAAATGATATTAAACGATTTTTTTATCAATTTTATATATAATCAAAACTTATATAATTATCGAATACAAAAATTATACGTATAAAAAACTTGTATTGGTTGTTCCCTATGCTCTTCAATCGTTCTCTCAGATATAAAGAAGAGTGGGGGTAAGATTTAAAGTATCTGACACATTTCACTTCTTCCATGTCCTTGCACCCACAAAACCCGTCTCCAGATCCTATCCCACCATGACTTCAAATTAGGGCTACTTCCCCTTCACTGCCTTTCAAACATCTGCACAGTTTTGACCCAGGTAAGAGATAGAGTGGCATCCATTAATGAGTACTTCTTTTTAATCATCGATATTCAAATAAGATTTTATAAATTTATGATATAAAATTTATTTATTTTTTAATTTATGATTGCTTTAAGCTATATCATCTCGATGAATTTAACAAATGATTTTAATAAAAAATGATAATATTTATTTTAAGATATCTGGACTTGAACAATTATGTGTATAAGTCATACATGTCTTATTAAAAAAATTAAAAAATAAATAAACATATACTACATATAATCATATTTGTAATATTTTAAAAAAGATAAAAACTATATTATGTCTTTTTAGAGAGATCATATCATTATAATTAAGATATAAATCCGACCCAACAAGTAAAGAAGCGATTCAAAATTCATTTTACCAATACATTAAGAAAATTAAATAATTTTTGTTATTAAAAAAGTAAATAAAAATCTGAATATAACTGTACATACATCACCATTGCTTGCTCTTTCCTTTGGACTTTGGGTTCATTAGTACATCTCCATTTCTAGAAGCTACCTATGTTGAATTGACACAGCTTTAACCAACGAAAATAAAGATGTAATTGATTTTTTTTAATTATTTATAGTTATTTACTTTCTATGTTTTATTACAATTATTTTTGTTTTTAAATATGAAAACAGTTTTCTTATTTAATATAATTGATTCGAACTACAACCGATTCTAACAATACTAAATTTATTGAATCCAATCTCTGTTTAAAATTTGCAAAATGAACCTTTGGATGATCTATCAAAATCAAAATTGACAAAAATATGTGGGATCCCAAATCCAATTTTCTTATTTTTGCACTCTTTAAGAATATCAAAGGATATAGGGGAAAAAAGGCTTTTCAGGCATTGAAAATAGGAAGGGAAAAAAATAACACAACCAATGCCAATGGGAACATAAAAATGTAGGAGAGGGTCAGCAGATTTCGACACACGAAGACATGTAAATACTGAATAGCCCTACATTACATATGAGATCATGATCTATTGTAAGCAAGGGCACTCTGCCCAATGAAAGAATAACAAGAATAAGACAAAAATCCAAAAATACACCAAATTGGTTATTACAAAGAAAAAAAAAGACAAAAAGAAAAGGAGATGGTGAAAAGAATAACTGACTCGATATCGAAGTTCCTTCACCACTTGCTGACCTTTTATTACCTGTAGATGGCATGGAATCAATCGTAGTCACTGGTGCGGCGATAAATGTGATGTGGTTCAATCATCGGGTTTGAGAAGGAGAGCAGAGCAGTCCAGAAGCATCGGCTCCAATGACGGCTAGATCACAGACCGTACACAACTGTCCTTCCTGGGTAGGCACGAAGCGAGTGGTACAGTAAGGGCAAGATACATCCTTCTGTCCTCGGTAAATTGGTACGTAAGTTGCTCCACATGTGACAAATGGGTTCCTGAAATCATAGTTCAACTGGGATGCATCAGTCATGTTCCTCTCGGCAGCCTGAAGTACTTGCCTCGCTGTCTTTGAATGGCTCTCGTTTGTGGGGTTTGTTTCTAGAAGACGCCTGGCAAAGTTGGCTGCCGTTGCCAGGTTCCTCGCCTTGTAGCAGACAGTCATTGCATTTAGCAGTGCAAGTCTGAGATGAGGCAATTGAAGGTTGCAGTGGGTGAAGTAGGCAGCAAGCTCCTGCTGGCGTACCGGATTGTCTTTCAACTCTCTACGCTTAAGCTCCATCTGCAGACCAAGAACATACTCTTTAGCAATGATAATTAACTCCTTGACTTCATCAACTTCCCTCCTTGATTCCACAACAATCAATGGAATTGTATGAAGAATGCCGAGGAAAAGTCGAAGCGCCTCAGTAAATTTTCCAGCTGTTGTGGCTTTGTATCCAGCCTTCAGTTTCTCATCCAGCTGAGAAAAATTGAATACAAGGGCTGGTGCACCTCTGACATTAGGACTAGCAGACTCACTCCATCCCCTCTCAACCGCCAAGGTCACCACTGGAGCAGATGCAAATGCACGAAGATAGCTATGGCTGCCACTGTAAAGATCGAGAAACATGGATTTTAAAGGACCAAAGTTTCTTATTCCGAGTTGCCTGCTCAGCAATCGCATAGCTGTATCAAAATTGCCAGCAGCTGCATGGTCGGCAGCAAGTGATGATCTCTGTGTCCAAATTTGACTCACAGGCATACCAGGAGTCGGTGTGACAAAAACAGAAGAACGAGCATTGGAAGAAACCCTCAGTGTCTCTACCTCAGGGGGGAGTTCCAAGTCTTCAAGGTCCCATCCACCCTCTTCGTTTTCTTCACCCACTTCGCCATCTTCCAAGATTGCAGTAACGTCCCCATTCTGTAAGCCATCAGCATCCACAATGTCAAGATCTTCACCCCAATCACCTTCTGCACCCTCCTCCTCTTCATCCGCAGCATCCCTACCAATATTATCAGATCCGCCATCAAATATGCCTTTCATTACTCTCAACAGGGGCCAATCACCACCACACATAACGGGTGCTGGAGGCATCAATAAGGAAGTTTTTTTCCCTTCTGGCAACGAAGGGACATCATCTCCCAACTCAGCAGCTAATCTTTCGGCCACATCCTGTAGCCCATGGACTGATGCTGTAGCATAAGCAAGAGGCAAATGACCAGCATTCTCCAAGATCTTCACACGTTCTTGGACATCACCAAGATACAAAGCATTGTGAAATTGACCCATAACGTCGTTCTTGACTTCCGCAATTTTCAGCATCTTGGATAGCTTATCCAGGTTACCATTTATGAGATAAAGAAAAGACAACCTCTCAAAGTTCTTTGTCTTCTGGTAGGCATATTCCACTATACCTGCATTGCCTTGGCGAAGGGCTTCCACACCCAACCTATACCAATGATCTTTGTCATCAATCTCCTTAGCTGATGCAACAGCAATTTGGATGTTCCCACTCTCTAGAGCCAAGTTAAACCGAGTTTTCTCATCTTTGACAAAATGTAGAGCCACTTCAGGGAACCCCTTCTGTTGTAGATAAGCAATTACAGCGTCACCACAAAGCTGGGAGTTCCTTATCATGCTCATAACATGATCATACCTCTTCCGAAGCAGAGAGAGCTTGAAAATATATTCTGTAGCATCAATGACCAGTGTCTTATTCTTCCCATCACGGTCCAGGCAAAATATTGAATTTCCGGCAACCTTGGTTATGTATATTGGATCATCGAGAGTTCGAATTATTCCACTATCTCCATTGGGAAGGCAGTATTTTATATGGTTTAGAGTGGTGTAAATAAAAACACCATTTTCATCCCAAGCTCCACTCTTAACACGTATTGTCTCATGAAAAGTGCACTGGTGAACAAGCTTCTTGCTAGTAATGATAATGGAATGCTTGCTGAGCAAAGCAACACTCTCCATGTCATTAGACCAAACAACGTACTTCACAAAAGGAGTTTGTAGGTCACCAATAACAAGCCTCTGCTGCAGATCAAAGACAACCACTCTATCATCTGATCTACACAACAAATTACCAGTTCCAGCATAAAATATTGCATCTGTAGGCACTGGGAGGCCACTCTTTTTAACAACCTCATTTTTAAGATTCTTGATTAAAACTTGGTTGTTGCTTTTGTCAAGTACAGCAAACCTGTTTCGAGCCACAAATATAGCAGAATTACCAGGACCTCTCCTTGCCTCCTGCAAGTCGCTCCTACCGATGCTGTCTTTTGGTATCATATACAACTCATACGTTCCACCATCAACATCTGAGCAGATAAGAACAGCATTTTCTGTGGGACTATAAGAAAGAGTCCTTGGAGATTGATTCAGGCCCGTAGAACCAGGCCGCCGAATTGGAACTATTTGCGTCTCTCTTTGAGTCGAAAAGTCATAGTACCTTAAAAATCGGTCCTTGGCGTAAAACAGAGAATCCCCGCTCACGGCAAAAGCGGGTCGTTCTCTCTCAAGCTTAAATACAATCATGCCACTGTCATGTCCAGCTGCCAAAAGATTAATCTCAGGATGAGCTGCAAGAATCCAGAACCTGTCATGTTCTCGACGGAAAGTTTGAAGTCCAGTTCGCTTGGTTGCATCCCACACACGAATGCTTTTATCCTCAGAATTAGATACAATAATGTCTTGTTTGGAATGGAACATAACACATGACACATTATTCATGTGTCCTCTTAAAGTATCCACTTCCCAAGCCTTTGTATCTGAAAAAATAAACAATTTACTCAATGTCAATCCCACAAAAATTCAAAAATACCAAAGGTCATTATATCCAACTTAAGAGGGGTGGAAGGTAAGTTCTTATGAAGATTATAATTGGTAAATAAGAATGCATACAAGAACTTTAATCAGTATATCTAACAAATGCAATATAAACGGAGGTGGCACAGTTCCTGCACTTACCATTCATACGCCACAATTTCACTTGCCGATCATCAGCACCAGAGACAATTAAAGGTAAGGTCGGATGAAATGCAGCCCAATTTACTCCTCGGTCGTGACCTTCCAAAACATACTTCACAACGGCATCAACACCACCAAAAAGATCGGTGTTCATCTGGCTCAACCGTAAAATGTCATCTGCTGGGGAGGCAACCTTCTTTTTCAAGGAACCAATATCCCAAACTCGAACAGTCTGGTCGAGGGAGGCTGACACGACAAGGTCTTCTTTAGGATGGAATGAGGCGCACATAACATAATGATTATGACCAGTCAACACAGAGATGCAAGTCCGTGACTGCCAGTTCCATACACGAATGGTTTGATCATCACTGGCACTCACAATCCATGGGTGCTCGTGATGAAATTGCACAGTACGAATATAATCAAGATGTCCAAGAAGAGTGAAAAGACATCTATGCAACTTGTAGTTCCAGACCTTTATCTTGTAGTCATCGCCTGAAATAAAGAAATAAAAATGCTATGATTTGAATGGCACAGCATCCTATGCTTTGTAGCAGAAAACCATAGCACAAAAGGAAAATATTGAGCCAATTTCAAATTCAGACTTCTGTTACCCGTGTTGAACAATTCTAGGAAGTTGCAAATTGCATAACCTTATTAAATCTATTTATGATTCCTTAATTCTAATGACATAATCCCTAACAGGAGTGAAATGAAAATCTCATTAAAGTTCCAAATAAATTGGCATGAAATTCAGTACATTCTTATCTAATTGCATCTACATATTCTCACTGTACATATGCTCAAATATTTAAAACAATTTCCCACTTATTTTTATTCAAGCTTTATATTTAAGAATATTCATCTTGAACCCTTGTACTATGGTAATTCACCTTATAAAAGGCATCCAACAACCAAATTGAAAATTATCCATTCAACAAATCATGGTTTTGTTACAAAGATTGTGACCCTCTTATAAGAGCCTTCAGTTCTCCCAGCTAGATAGTTCAATTAGCTCAACCAGCTTTGCACAGCGTTCATGTGGAAAGGCAAAGGGAGCGACAAGAAAGCCAAGGTGAGATGGGACATAGTTGCTATCCTAAAGGGAAGATAGTTTTGGGTTGAAATCTTGAGGACTTATAAAGCTGCTTGTATCTTAAGGCACATCTGATCTTATATTTTGCAGATCAGTCTCTCTTCAAGTGACATTGGTGTAAACTTACAACCTTATAACAAGAGTTTTCAGCAGATCTTGGTCCCAAATTCTTACAGTTGGCATTGGACAATGCTCTTGTATTAAAGTATGGTGACAGGTCTTTGATTTCTACTGGCCTCAACTCAGGTATCCGTATCATGAAGGTCTTAACAAAGCTCAACTACTTAAAATCTCAACAAAAAATCTAGATCCGGTAATATCATGCACATCGGATTTCTCAAACGCCATACATTTGCAAGAACAAAAGAGCTCCTGGATTTAAGCTAATCCAACCCAATTAATAACCAAAATCCGAAATTTTCCATTCAAATCCATAGATCATTAAAATAATCACTAGATTTATTAAGCAGAGATAAAAGTGAGGTGAAAAGAAAAGAAATCCGAACCTCCAGAGACAAACAATGGCTGAGACATGTGGAAATGGACACCACGAACAGGGCCATCATGTTCTTCAAACCGATCAATCAAAGTCCCCATTCGATAATCCCATAACTGGATAACGCCACTGTGGAGACTAGCTAAGATCCATGGCCTCTTAGTGTGGAAACTTAGTCCCTTCACTCTATTACTCTTCGTCTCAAACTTCGTCAACATTTTCTTTTTCTTTATCTCAATCTCCTAATTCCCGACAAGATCAAATCAAACTCAACGTCTAAAATTAAACAAAAGATATGAAAAGAAATTACCTCAGATCTGATCCGGCATCTAAAATTAAGAACAAAAACGAGAATATATTTATATTCTAACTTAAATGATAAGGAAAACAGAGAGATTTGGATCCTCTCTCTCTCCGAAATTCCAATTTTAAGATCTGAGCCTGGAAATCTAGGAACTTTATTTTTGTTTGTACAGTGGTTCTCTATCTCTTTAAAGCTTTTACGACGACGTTTTTGTTTGGGTTAAAGAGGTCTTGTTTTTGAGGATACCATTGGCATTGAGAAAAATAATATTTATTTGATACATTTATGGCAGAAAAATAGTTATTTTTAAAATATTTAAAGTACCATTAATTTTGTGATGTGAATTTAATTAAATGATGTAATAGTATTTATATTTTAAAGTGACCATCATTTACTATAAGTTAATTACAAACGGTTTTTTATCCGATATGATTCTATACTTTATTTACCTGGTAAAATGTAATAATATTTTTAAAATGAAATATAATAATTTAAGTTAAATCTTGTGGGATAATTTTTGTTTATCTTGTAGCGGAAGATTGATGCTCTAATATGATTTTATAAAAATAAAATATTTTGTTTTTATTTAATTGCACATTTAAAAATTAAAAGTACGAGTGATGATTGATGAGTAAAATCAATGATTTTATAAAACAGATCCGATTATATCAATAAACGAATTATAAAAAAAAAATTAAATTATTGAGATGACCATTAATAATTACAAATCAAAATCGAATATTATCATAAAAAATATTCATAAACATAAATCTATCAAAAAAAAATAAAGAAATAATATAAAAATATAATATATAGACAAATTCAATTAAAATTGGTATAAAAGATCAAATTAATATCATGTTAAATAAGGGTTGCAAAGTTTACACAAACTTATATATTAAAATATTTTTATAACAATAAAATTAATGTATTTTTTTAAAATAAAATATTTATTATATTAACTTTATATCATTATTTGAAGAAAAAACTTTATATTATATAATTTCTGTCCATTCTTTTTGAGAAATGAGGATACTATTTCACAGTTACAATTTGATGACAAATAAAATAAAACAAAAGCCTCTTTGAGGCGTCAATGAAAGAATCAGAAGCAGCTGAAACTACCTCAGAAACGATTCGATTCGATCTGTTAAATGTAAGAGCATAAAAATAACTATTCTGAATTATATTCTCACGATATAAATCTGCAGGTTGGATTGAGTCTCCACAGATTCGTCTCGTAAATTGATGTGCTAAGCAGCTTTAAGCTTCTCCTGTTTATACTTGTTCGATTCTTCGGAGTGAAGTATGCTGGCAGGCGAAAGAAGGCGTTGCAGATAGAGGAAGAATCGAGCCTGGAAAACGAAAAGAAAGTCGGAATTCGAGTTGATACGATTCGAGTATTGAGTCATATGCATCATTGAGAAACTTAGGATAGTGGTTTTTACCCATTGAAATCCTATGAGTGCTACCAGCAACCCGGCAAACCATATCCACCACGGCTTACCAGCTGACACCAAGAGAAACATGAGAAATTTCCGAACACGTTACGTTTTAACGAAAGAAAATCGAGGATTCAGACATAGATCCTCACCAGTAGTACAACAGCACCCAACGAGAAGCATCCGCTCATCAATAAGCTAACAAATCTAAGATCTCGTCCTGCCTGCAAAGGATCAGATGTTGTGATGCCGTAATATGAGCTATAATATAGTTGGCATTAACATCCTATTCAATGAACTTCAAGAATCAAGGCAGACATGTTTTCGAATAAAACCAAGACTCGGAACACGTAAAACAAGAATCCGGAAAGCTGCACAAAAGGATTAAAGGGTTACATCAGGCATACCAACAATGTTCCCTCAAGGCTGAGAGTAGCCGGTGTCACTGCTAGCGCGATAAAGAATGGTACCGCTAGCGCGTTTGTAAGCTGCAGGAGTTTTTGCTGTCTAGACAAAGTAAGATGATGCGTAAACGTTTAAACGGAACATCGAAACTCATACAAAACAATAACCATCAAGGCATAAGCTATGTCATTTACCTATTAATGTCCACGAACCAAAAGATTTTGTAAAGAAAAGCATGAATATGCCACCGATCAAACCAACAAAAAGTAAGAT
The DNA here is from genome assembly GCA_035048815.1 of Abelmoschus esculentus. Lineage (NCBI taxonomy): Eukaryota > Viridiplantae > Streptophyta > Magnoliopsida > Malvales > Malvaceae > Abelmoschus > Abelmoschus esculentus. The sequence goes on along the minus strand of JAUCBN010000031.1, from coordinate 346,152 downwards.
ATTTGATGCTGCACTTCATTTTTATCCTGCGCCATGGTGTTTCTAGTTCAAAATAAGAAAACAAATAGCTACCGAACACAGGAAGATCATAAAATAGCATTAATAACAAAATCGAACACAAGCATCGCAGCAGATAATATAAAAACTCCAATTTGAAGACATTCATTTACCACTGCACTAATGGCTACTTGACCATATACATATACATATACATATACATTTACATATACATATACATATACATAGTGCAGCTATTTTTATCAGGTGAAAAAGAGCTGACCTCTCTGGCAAGGGAAGTGGCAACCATATTCGAAGTAGCAACAGAAAGGAACATAAATACATAGCTCATATAATCACAAAGAACTGTTCCAGGACCTGTCCATTTTTCAAAGAAAAAGCAAAACGATTCACAGACTCAACTAACAAGTGAACAAATGAATACCCAAACGAAAAGGAAATGAAAAAACAGAAAGGGTTTTTAGTACCAAGTGCAGCAAGCTCACTTGAGCTTCCTTTACCAATGATTGCAGTGTCAATTAGACTCATCAATGGCCCACAAATCCAAAGCCCAGCTGCAGGTCCTGTGAACATCACTATCTCCTTCATTTGGCTCCATAAACTCTCGGTCTCCAGTATTTTCTCATCTTCTTGGTCGCACAATGAATCCGAAGAGATGATATTTTCAAACCCGCCATTTTGTTTTACGATTCCAGTGTTGAAATGAGCTAGTTCTTGGTCAGAAGCAATGCAGTTTTTCACAAAACGATTTTTTTTGGAAGGGGGAGAGAGATTTGGCAAATGGTGGTCTGGTGAAGAACGTTGAAAAATAGCTGGGAAATGACGATTTAAGATTTGGGGTTTTCATGAGGAATAAAGAGAGGTGTTGCTTGCATGTTTCCCAGATAAGAAGGATTTACAGTTGAGTTCGGCGTTCGGACAAAAAACAACACTTGGAAAAGGAAAAAAAAAATATAGAAAGCATCTGATCAATGATATCTTTCCGAATAAAGAAAGGTGGCAATGGTTGTCTCTTGCAGGAAAATAAACAACTAAATAATAAAAGGAAAAAAAAGGACCTCATTTTTGGAATATTCTTAGCATCTGATCAATGATATCTTTCCATTTTAGGGTAGATCCTGTCAAGATGTGGTCTCCTTTTCATGTCCGAAAATTGCAGTTTTCCTTGCAAATAAACATCTTGGAAAACTACTGTTTTACTCATTGGTAATGGCAGGCATGCCCCTGAACTATAATAAAAATTTCAACACGATATATATGTTTTTTTTAACTATCGTTATCTAATCTATTGATCGACTAATCAATACACCGTGACATGTATTTAAAAATATATATAGAAAGCAATACATTTTCACTGACACAAGAACTTGTGCGTGTATATAGGTACAGTTGTTGAGCTTCCAACTATGATTTGCTGTGGAAGAATGGCAAAAAGATAACACCAATTATGGCACTATGCTACTTGTGAACCATTTCTATTAAACAAAAGCAACAGAACTTTGCTAGCAGCAAATCGAATATACACACATGGTGTGTAATGAGCAGTAAATGGCATATGTGATCCTTGGATTCCGAATCTAAGATGCTCTCATCTTTTTCACTTCAAATCGAGTCAAATCTTCGGAGTAGAGTATACCGTTTGGAGAAAGAAGACGTTGAAGGGCAAGAAAGAATCGAGCCTGAAAAGATTTGGATTTCAGCATTTCAAATTATAGGATATCAATGGATCAAATGTAGATGTTAGGTTAGTCTTACCCATTGAAACCCCACGAGTGCAAACCAACAGCCAGTCAAGCCAAATCCTCTGGCACTCAAAAGCTGGTAACACAAGGTTAGGATTATTCTTATGAGGTAAAGAGTAGTTGATAAGGAACAAGGAAACGGATCTCTACCGGTAGTATAAGCGAACCAAAAGCAACGCATCCACTCATCGACAAGCTAATAAATCTGAGATCTCGTCCCGCCTACAAAAGCAAATGGATTTGTCATGATAGAATGAAAATTAGAGGAGTTAGGACGGACGGACGACAAACCAAGTTATTGTGATGGAGATATTCGAAAGTTACAAGAATAAGGAAACATACCAGCAAAGTGCCTTCAAGGCTGACAGTGCTTGGGGTGATAGCTAATGCAAGAAAGAATGGTAACAGCACCTTGTGCATCTACATGGACACAAAAATTAAATTGCAAGGATCGAATATTTAAAAAGATCCACAATATCCTTTTGCTCATGTCCTATACCTTTAATCCCAACCAAATAGAATGTGGGAGAATAGTAAAAGATTCAGGTTTGAATTTATTGGCTTTAATATCAGAATTACAGGACAATCGATCTCGTGTGGAATCTTTTAGCTCAAAAAATGCAACAAAATCTTAAATATTTAAAGCAGTAACAGGTGGATTGGTGGAAACATGAAGGTTGGCAAGAAAAATGAACTGACCTCATGTATGACCTTTATATCAGGTGTAAAGATATTGGGAAAAAACCAAGGAACTGACGTCCCAATAATCCCCAATACCAGTCCAAGTGCAGCACCAATAGTGACAAGTGATTTTAGCAGCATTCTAGTCTGTTTGATATTGATATAAATGATTCAACACAGGTTAGGGACTACATCCACAATGAAAGATTATGTACCACATATAAATGCGGAAGAGGCAAAAACAAAAGTTGAGGTAACAAACCTTTGGCAAACTTCGATTGACTCCATATATCAACTCAGGCATAAATGACTGTGCAGTTTGAGACAGAGGCTCGCCCCAAACCCCACACATGGAAAATATTTGAAGCATGACCTGGGGAGAATGGTTATTGATTTTCAAATATGCAAGATAAAAGCTGAAAAGTGACAAAAAAATCACAAGCGTGAGTGAATCTAACCTGATGAGCAGCTACAGTGTGTATTCCCATGGATGTGGCGAAATATATGAGGAGAGAGTAGAAAACTACCTAGAAAGAATATCAAAATGTCTCAGATGAAAGCATATGGTTGCAAAGCAAATGATAATGATATTAAATGAAGTTAAATGTAAACCTTTGACATCAAAGTTACAACTACTGGACCAGCAATTGCTAGCACGCTCAGCAGTTCATTAAATGATGGAATGGAGATGGCAAATGCATTGTACCCTTTATTGTTTAGGGAATCAATCATCATATAAGCTGCAACAACCTAAAACATATGTTGGTAAGTGGGAGAGCCAAAGAGTATTTCACGGTCAACGGAACACTTGTACAAATGGGAAATTTGGGTTCATTTAGCACCTGTGAAACCAATGTTGCCCATGCCGCCCCAGCAATACCATAGCCTAAAAACATGCAGAGGACAACATCACCAATACCATTTATGGCACTGGCAACAGCCAAAGCTTTCAATGGTCCCCAGGAATCTTTCATGCCAAGGCTGAGAGATAGAAAGAGAGTGTCAGAGCAACAAATACTTGCAATCTTGGTAAATCAACAACGGAAAATCCACAAGCAATCAGGCTAGAATAGATCCCACGAAAACAAGTATGCTGGTATAGGACATAAATAATATTGCAGAGAACATAAATGGAAATTAACTAAAATACATCCTTCAAAATAGATGATGAATACTAAGATCATAAAATATCCAATAGCATATTAGCTGACATCCTTGGTTATAGCTGGACCATATAGCCTAGAAGTCTTGCAAAAGCAGCTTCATTTCACATATAATAATAATAATAATAATAATAATAACAATAATGATAGTAAGTTTTGTGTATGCATCACATATTTCAGTGTGTCAATAGCTCACAATGCACTGCATGTTCATTCAAACACAATTCATTGGGAGGAGAAAATAAAATACATCATACCTGCCACTTTGTGCCACCCAGCCAACTACAACAGCTGGCCATGCTAAACCTCTAATCTACGTGCAGAGAAGACTTTGTTTCAATTAAATGGAAATTGGAATAATCAAGAATGACAAGAAGATAAGTCATAGGAATAAGAGTGAGACAGTTCAATTCAACTAGTTTCTCCAAGAGGATAACTAGCCATAGGAATAACCCATAAAAGATGGTAGCAATAGGATGGATTTCAGTAATAGATGTCAACCAACTAGATGCAAATTGTAACAGTTTTAGTTCCAAAGAAAAATTTATGAACCCTAAGTCCAGTTAGGGCAGTTTAGCCTCCAGAAGGCGGTTATATACCTTCTACCCTTCATCACATGATATGATAAACACATGACCACATGAAAGCAAATATAACACTTCAATTTCATAACCTATTAAAGACGGAGAATATTTCAGGGGATACTTTGACCCAGTTGGCCAATTCATAATTTGGCATCCATTAGATAGATAGCTATAGCCAAATAACGTAAGAAATCTTCAAAATAAGCCTGCTTCAGTTTTCCAGAAACGAACATTCTCTCAAATATTTGACCCATGAACAGTCAAGAGGAAAGGAAATAGAACTGATTTAAAGAAGTACGAGTTCCAACTTCCAATACTATAGCTACCTTTCCTTCTAACAAATTCCAAGGTTTATGAGCATAAAAGGAAGAAAGACTACTAAGAGAATATCTGGAAGATTAAATAGGAAAGAAACATTAAGGGAAGTAAACCTGAATATATGTGTTTCCAGCAGGTACAAGATGCGCATTTTTTGGCCCAGCAAAAGCTGAAATGATCAAATGGCAGAAGGAATTCGTTTTTATTTGGATTCTTGCTATCTATCATGAGTGAAACCATAGATACAGACACTCAACAAGGTCAATAAGTATCCTACATTATCTGGAACCGGAAAAAAAAAAAGGCTTCAGCAGTCATTATTACCTGTTAATGCCCACGAACCAAATAAAAATGTCAAGAAAAGCAACAAGAGGCCGCAACACAACCCGATAAAAAGCAGGATAGATATTTGATGCTGCACTTCATCCTTATCCTACAGCAATAAAGTATTGTTAAAGAATTAAGCCTAAATTGAAGCCTTAAACACGGTGAAGCAAATAGAAACAGATTATACAAAATATTCAAATGCCAGAATGTCCTTGAAAAAGGAAGACCAACATATCACAGTGTCAGAGTAGTTAAATACAATGAAATAATCATATAATAATGTGTTACAATGCTGGAGCATTTCTATGAACAGAATGCATAAAAACTCAATTCCAGAGCTATTGCTATATGAGTTATGATATACTTCAATCCCTATTTTTGGTTAAATCAATAAACAATCACGTTGAGTCATAAATTTTAATCCTGAACTTACATTTATAATATTTTTTACTAATCGAGCCACAATAAAGTTCAAAGAAACTACCCGTCTAGCAAGTGAAGTAGCCACCATATTGGAAGTAGCAACAGAAAGGAACATGAAAATATAGCCTATATAATCGCAAATAACCGTTGCAGGACCTGCATATCCGAATTGAATCAATCAAACAAATTTTCATCAATGAAAGTTCTTAGGATTCGTTTCCGTTCCTTCAATCAACTAGGAAAAAAAATGCAAACTTTAAATTCTCAAGAAACTCATTTAATCAATCACCTAAAGCGGCGAGCTCGACCGAGCTTCCCTGACCAATAACCGCAGTATCAATGAGACTCATCAAAGGCCCACAAAGCCAAAGTCCAGTAGCTGGTCCAGTAAACATCGCAATCTCTTTCATTTGCATCCATATGCTCTGATTCACTAATCCATCTGCCTTGTTTTCCCGGCTAGTCTCCACCTTTTGTTCTCCATTTTCTTCTTCAACCGACTCTCCTTTGTCTTCAGAGTTCAGTTCCTGGCTAGAGCCAATGCAATGACGACTTTGGTTTCTGGGAATGAAATTGAGTGAAGAAGAAAGTAAAAAGGAACGGTGAAAAGGAAGGGAAGAGAAAGTGGGTCGTTTGGGGAGATGAATTGAAGGAGAAGAGGGTTTGAGATTCGGGTTTTGGAGAGGAAACAAAGGAGGCTGAGTTAGTGTTTTCATGGTTATCATCTTTTAAGCAGAGAAAGCCACTGAAGTTTGGAGTTCAAAACGTTTTGAGACTCTCTTTTAAGGATTCCGTCGCTAAAATTTACAGTGACAGAAGCAGTAAGCCGTTACTATAGATTTTAGATGAAAGAATAGACCTTTTTAAACCGAAAGGTATAGGATAATCATAGATAATGCATCTGGTTTTATGTTATTTTATGACTTAAATTTTATATGTATATATTTTTTATATAAGTATAAAATTTAAAATCAATTTATTAATTATTAAAATTTGAATTATTCGATTTTTTTTCAAATTAAAATTTACTTACCCCTAAACTATTGGACAATAACATTTACATAAATTGTAAATATATGATAACTAATTGAATGTATTAATCATGTGAAAAATAAATAATATGGGTTGGATACTTTTATAGGATAGAGCATCAAATTCAAAAGGACGGTCCAAATTGTCTGGCCGTGCAAGACTTGTGGTTAACGTAGAGGCAATGCCTTCTTTTTGTTGATGTAGCTCTAACATGGGGCCAGTACTGTGCCTTGCTGACAGTGTTTTGTTCGTCGTCGAAGGCAATAAAGAGTTGCGACAAGTTAGATCTGTAGTTGGCAGCAACCACACGCCAATTTACAATTATTGATGCCACCCAACCAAGGAATTTTCTTTTAATAGAGACTGGGTAGAGGGGGGTTAAGAATTGGATTCGTTAAAAAAATCTTGATCGTGTTCGATTCATTCAATAAACGAACCTCAAAATCTTGTTTAGGTTCGTTTATTGAGGTTGAAAAAATGATTAAATAAGCAAAAAAAAATCAAACTAGTAAAGAACTTTGAAGATAAACTGAAATAGAGTTTTTTTTTTGTCATTTATCAATACGCAAACAAAAAGAAAATAAGGACATGAACTCATGTCAAATTGAAAAAAGGGAGGATAAACAGAAATGTAAATATGTATACTCATATTAAGAAGAAAACTTCAATTTGTGACGAACTCTCCGACTTTCGAATGCAGATATAAGCACAAATAAACCACCAAAAAAGAGAAAAGATGCACATACGAAACCGTCTTCCCGGACACCAACAAGCAGAGGCAGGGTTAGAAAACTTCTGCTACTTTGCTTGCAAGAACACGGTCCCTTCTTTCAATGTATCCAAAAGGGAACCAACCTGCCTTCCCCTTGCATTCACCCTCAGCCCAGCCATTGTTCGTCACCTGCCAAATACGTACGAATTTATACAAAATGGATCCTTGTTGGATATTATACTAGATGCTGGGAAATCATATACAATGTAAAACTGTTAAAACTCAAGTCATTGTCAAACCTTTCGCACAACTACATAGTCACCAACTGACAAAGATAGCTCCACGCTGGATTCACCATTATACGTGTGCATAACCTGTAGTAATATATCAATTAGTTAGCCATCACATAGATTAAAGCAACTTGTTGATCTCAATGCGCTGATGGTATTTATGAACAAGTCACAAACCTCGCCTAAAAAGTAGCCCATGCTGTCTGTTGACCCATTACTTGTTTGAGATGCATAAACTCCATTAACTTCCTCATATGATGGAGGTGGAGGCATGGTGTCTACACTTGGGGGAGGAGGTGCTTCAATTCGTTGTCTTTCGGATCTCATCTGTTAAGAAGATGCAGAAAATTATATGGTAGTAATATTGCATGGTAAGTTTCAGCAAGAGTACTGAGAAAGGATTCAGTAATGCCATTCATACCTCGGCATCAAGCTGATCAAGTATCTGAAGGACTCGCTGATGATATGCACGTTCAGCTTCAACCTTTCAATTTGAGATAAAATAGGACAAAATGTTAAAAAGAATATTAAAATTATGTTTCCAGACATCCAAATAAAATTAAGATTTTACACAGAAGGAAATTTGCATTACCATAGCAATAAGTCTCTGAAGTGTTAACCTCTGTTGTTGAGCTTCAACAGCAGTCATTGCTGCTGCAGCTTCTTTCCCCAATATTGCCATGTTTGACTTTAGATCTTGCAGTTTTGTTTCCGCAGATTCCAGTTTCATGACATTCTCAGGATTTCCTGGTGTTTCCCTCACTCTTGCTTGGCGTTTCGAAACTTCGATTACCTATCATAGGTTCAAGAGAGGGTGTAAATACTAGTACAATCAGCCTTTCAAATTTAAGATTTGATAATCATCAAACACAAGGGGAGTACAACTCAAAAGTCCATAATGCACTGTATAGAAAAAACAATTACAATCTCGACATCACTCTAGAGAACACAAAACATCATGAAAAGACCGGCAAGAAGCCCATCTTCACAACTATTAGTTGGCTTCCGGAGATGGCCCGAATTGTTTAGAACTATATTTGAATAAATGAGTGTATATTCCTCAGAAACTAAAACAGGCAGATATTCATCCAATCAACAGAGCATTGGTAGCCTATAAAACCTGTGCTTCAGCTTCTTGTCGCATTCTGTCATAGCGCTGAGCAAGATGTCGTGCATCCTCCAAAGGAGCTCCCATTACCATTGCTCTTAGCGGCTCGGCAACCTAGCATTCAAATCATCAAAAAATTATCATCCCAATGATTTTATGGCCTACTATAATTAGGGATACGGGTAAATAAATGTAAAAATGAGTAATCCATGTCCAGGTTATCAAACAACTATATTAACAATAGGAGTTTTCTTCCATGTATCCATGAACTTAACAAACTAACTTTCTATGGTTTTAAGTTCTAGTAATGAAAATACTAAACTAACCTGTGTCCCAAGAGCCTTCAGCAGATTCCCACGTTCTTTCTCCATTTGAGCACGAGCACGTCCATAACCTAATGCAGCTTTTGATAATGTATTGCCGCTGGTACAAGTATTTTCAGAGCCATATTTCCTGCTATCGTCAGACAACTTTGTCCCTGTTAAGAAAAGATGAACATGAGTACATGACAGAACAACAATATCAGCTCCATTGAGTTCAAGGTGGAAAGTTTTAAATATTAAAAAATGCTTCACAAACTCACCTATTTCAACTTGTTTGGACCCAGTGACGATATATCCTTCAACACCACGGACAATATCCCTTTGAAAATGCTGAAACACAAAATTGGCAAAGGTAAAAGAAGAGATCACACAAGACAAAATTTGATGCAGGAAACCAACTTAGCAACCTTGCCAGCACGAGTTGAGACATAAAGCTTCTCGAGTTTCTGATGTTGCTGGAATTCTGCCTCATCAGTAACTACATTGTCTGAACCTCCATATCCCCCAAACTGTTTGAATACAGCCTGATGTAACATTCAGGGGGGAAAGATAAAAAGTTAAAAAGAACAAGAACATAGTAATGCATTCCAGTTAAAACAATACACGCTCTTCCCATGGATGGAAATCTGAAACAAGTAAAACATACTGAGGAGTTTCTAACCGATTCCAAAAGAAGAAGAAAATCAAACAATTTACATTTATTTTCACATTTATCATTCGATTGAAACACAATATTTAAAATGACTACTGATTCCAATTCCAATTTCAAATTCCATCCTCAACTTCAAAATTTCAATTTAGCTAACAAAATAGCATTCAATAGCCCATCATTCTCAATTTAATATTCGCACAACTACTCCAATTATTTTGATACGATTCACGAATAAAAACGCGCTATAAGGCATGTTGAAATAGATCCGACACTTAATTGAAAATCGAATACTGATTCGAATTAACAAGAAAACCAGATCGATGACAAAACGAACGGTAGATAGATAGATAGATCATGTACGAAGCTAAGAATAGGCGTTAACCAGGATCTAAAGCAACTATGAAGAAAAGAGAAATTGGAGTCCGAATTAGGGTAGAGATAAAGAGACCTGTTGTTGGCGGGCAACTTGTTCTCGGAGCCGCGTAGCTTGTTTTCTGATCGCGTCCATTCACCGGAGCACAAATCGGAGCTTTTTTCGATGGATCCAAAGAGTTATAAACGGAGAAATCGGTAAGCGTCTTTGGATTTGGCGAAATTTTTTTCTCTTTTTCCTTATAGCTGTTTTGGAGAGGTTGAGGATGCTTCCGTGAAATGGATTTTCGGATATACTGCCGTGGGTAAATTTTTTTACTGCGATTTTGAATTTTTTCTTTTCGAAGGCTGGATGGAATTTATAAAGTATGTTGCTATTGTGCCCACGTTCCTATTTACTCTTTCTCAGCTTTCTTCTTTGAATTTTCAAATATTAAACAACTGATCCCCCCCTCTTTGAATCTATTTTATACTATTGAGTAATAAATACTTAGAATTTTAGAATAAATATGGTGAATGGATTAAATTATTTTTTATTTTTTAATTGTAGTGATTGTTGGAGTACGAACATATATTATGTTTTTGATGCATTGTTTTTTTTTAGTTTAATAAACAAAAGTGTTGAAGCTATTAAGTGTTTAAATTATATTTTAAACCGAATAAGTATTTATCGTCTTATTTCTAATTCAATTAAAGTTTTTCATGACAGATATTATTTTATTTTCATTATCTAATGAAATTCGAACATATAATATAATTTTTTTAATTTTTTAATGGTCGTTAATAAAAAAATTTAATTGTATAACAAAATAAACCCTTAAGTATGTATTTAACTCAAAATATAATTCATACGTTACACTTAAATGGATAGAAAGTTCATTGTTGTTGCACGTTGAGAAGGGTAGGTTCAATGATTAAATTTTTATATAATTTATTAAAATGAATTTCTCAATTAAAAAAATATATATATTAACTTCTGTGTTTGACGTATTATCTTTCGGATAGAAAATGAACTACAACATTTTATTTCTCCTCTGACTTTACCACTTGTCAAGAACAAATCTTTTGATTTTTACTCGTAAATATTTAGTTTATTTCATTTTAGATTTTTTTAAGAGTTTTATATGATCGTTTCTATTTCATATGTCTAAAACAAACATTATTGAATAACAAAAACTTGTCACAGGATAAATGGTATTGTCCCGGACAACTAGGAATTGTCTTCCCCGGCCAATCTAGCCATTCATGCTACGACGTAATCCTCACCTCTTTTTTCCGGCCAAGTACTCAAGTTGGCCGTAAAAGAATGAAATTCGGTATTTATGTAGAAGAGATGTAAGCATTACCGGAAACAGATGTAATGCTACAACAAGATGCGGAGTACGGCTAATCCGGCAGCAGATATGGAGACAAGGGTACCTATGCAGTACTTTATCACATCATACTTTGCTGCTTCCAACTGTGCTCTTAACGCATGAATTTCCTGTAGACGGTTCAAAATGTATGTATATCAGCCCCTACATAAAGATTTTCAAATAAACAAGTAGGCTCACCCTATCTAGCGTGTTCGTCAGGTTGGTGGTTTCTGCATTTTGATTGGCCAGTTCATCTCGAATGCGTCTGAAACCAGTGAGGATTAAGAAAATAAATGCCTGAAATAACAGAATGAAGAAAATGCAGTAATGAAGAGAAACGATTGAAAATTAACTCTACCTACCCTCTTTCAAGATTCAAATCCAGGCGCTGCCCGGCAGTGACCTTGTCGATTTCATACCTGTTTGGAAAACCAGTTGCATAAATCAAGCCAGTATTTTTTCCCCAAAAATGTAAGAAACGTTGACTTAAACCCTACAAAACATGCCTTAGTTCACTTCGCATTTTTTCTATGTCACCTCTAAGCTTTTCAGTTTCACGTTGCAGCACAGAGAAATGATACTCCTGCAGTAAAATGAAAAACTTGTAAGAACGACACGAAGATCGTAAGTTAACCATCTGGTGGTCCATTCTCAATGAAAATTAAGAACATATGAGTTAAAACCTAAAACTAAGTAGAACATCAGAATTACTTATTCCGAGAACAACCATTACATCGAATCATAAGGAAAGAAACCTTCCCACTAAGGGCCATAATGTTAAATGTAGATCCAATCCAGCATGAGAAGAGTTCTCCTTCAATTCCAACATGATCTGATGGAAAAACCACCACTAGACTCTCCATCTCATATACACTCTACTTCATCTTAGAATAACTTCAAAAATAAATCAATACGTTGTCAACCACCGATCGTAGTTCTGAAACCTCACTATTTCCCGCCACCGAAGCTTCATCTGAATTTTAAAATGTGCATCTAATTTCTACTCCCAACTGTACTGTTTTCTAACCTACTCTCACCTTGGATGCAAGATTTCTCATCTCTGCCACGATATAATCAATTCAAATAGAATGAGTCACAAGATAACTAGTTCTCTAAGGCCAACCGAGTTTCTAGAGAATCACAAATACTAGCTCAGTAAGAGATTGATTGAAGTATTCACTTCTTCGTCAAACGGAAAGATTCTTTTTTACAGGAGGAAAATCGAACAGGAAGATCTAAATAATGAAATGTGAACATAATAAGACAATCCTTTTTCTCAGCTTTGCCACTTAAATTAAGAGTACCTGGGAACTTTTTACTTCAGACTTAAACTTTGACAAATTGGCATCTTGAAGCATTTCACTCTACAAAGTAAAACGTAGAACAAAATTAATATCAACATGCTGATGAAGATAATACATCATTGAGACAAAATCAAAAACAGGGAGATTACATAAAACAAAAGCAAATGGAAATTAATAAATATATCCTTTACCTTCTGCATTTCTTCCTTTGAAACAAAAGAATGAGAAACATTCTCCAAGCTGTCGTTTAACACTTCGGTGATTGCTCCTGTTATTGCCTCAGCTTGTTTTGATGGCACGCCTTGCGCTTCCAAACTTCGAACCTACATTCAAATAACTCGAACTTAAGAAAAAAGGCGAAACAAGTGAAGTGATTCCATTTCTAATTTGTAAAAAAAAAACGTATCTGATTCAAATCAAGCGTAAGACCTAAACAGAAGTAATCAGGATACGACCTCGGTTCGATCTTCCTAATTACTTTAAACTAACACTAAAAAACATGTTCAATTTATACTGTATTCTACCTAAATTTTCTCTGCAAGGCAACCAAACAGAAAGTGCTAAGAAAATAAAAGGAACTGAATACCAGAGCTAATGTATCGACGAGAAATGCACGGTTTCCGTTTGATTTAACGAGTTGAGAAATCTGGCGGTATCCAACCCTGTTAACAAGGGAACTCGAACACGCATCAAACCCTAATTTAACCACGCGCTTATACGCGCTCATTATTGCTTTCGAAATCTGTGACAAGGATCCAAAACAAAATTGAATTTTCCAAATTGATTACAAAGAAAAGGAACAAAACTCGATCATTTGTATGGTGAAGAGAGAACCAAAGAAGGAAAATCAAAATCTGGAGGAAAAGAAAATGCCAGCGGGGAAAATGAGGAAGAATAGTATATGGTAACTCGATTATAGTAAAAAGTGTAAACTACGTCAAAGTCCCTTAACAATGGATTTACTCAACTCCGATGGTTTTGATTTTTGATTGTGCGAGTACTTTTCGAATATAAATACAGCTATGGTTTTTGCAATTTCGATCCTACAACTTGAATTCAATACAATTTCATCATCGAAATCTTTGTTTTTGTGATTTTAAATTTATCTAAAGGAACTCGTGTTTATTGATAAGAACAAAGGTCAGGGTGTTAAAAGAGGGAGTTAAAAGTTAAAACTACAAAGTAGAAGGTTTTACAAGCATAAACCATTCAAAGAAAATATACTGTCACGAAATTTCCAAATGGAAATAGTACAGACATAACCTACTCTATGCTGCTCTACATGTAACAAAAATTTCAAGTGTGCTAATCACACGAGGCCCCTTTCTTGCAGTGCCCATTTTCATGGAATTTGCACACTTTCTGCCCTTTAAAGGGCGGCCTCGAAGAACCACCTCCGCCGCCAAATGACGGTTGTCTACTCCAAGGTTTTGGCCCACTGAAACCGGGTTCACCGCCCTGGGGTTCAACGTTGTGATTTGGTTGATTCCCCCACACGCCACCTGTATTTCTTGAAGATGTCGCATAACCGGGATTTGCACTTCCTGGTTCTGCTCCTTGACCTGGTGGAACCCATCCAGAATTCACATTATTAACAAGGTTAGGTCCTTGTCCAGGTGGTGTCCATCCTTGCATTGTATTCCCAGGACCAGTCCAACCTCGATTTGCATTCCCCGGTAATTGTCTTGGGCCAGGGGCAGTCCAGTTTTGTAAAGGATTAACAGAAGCTGAACCCTGATAGTTCATATTTGTGTTTGCAGGGTTCTGATTTACTGGTGCCTGCCTCAAGGCAGCGCCTTGGTTATCTGCGACGGACATGCCCCAAGGTAAATTGGGTGGTGCAGGAAGCTGAACATTTGAATGAACTGGAACAGCAGGCCTCCAGGAATCCAATGGAGCCATACTCGGTTGACCAGGAGTTTGAAAAACCCCAGTGGGATTTCCTGTGCTGAAAGGAGCAGGAAATTGACCAGGTTGTGAATGACCATATGCGGCAAGCTGAGCGGGAATGGCAAGCGCGGGATGTGTTTCTAGCTTCGGAATTGAAGCATTTGTCCACCTTTGAGTTCCAGTGGCAGGTATGGAGGATACAGAAACTGATTCTTGCCTTGAAACTGGGACAGAAACTGGTCCATGAGTTTCGGCAGAAGGATTACGAGAACTCAAAGAGTGAACCAAATCCTGGATAGACACAGCTGCATTTTTTATATCAACGCCTACATTGACTGAAGCCTGAGCATTGACCTGTCCCCTGTGAGATTCACTTGACACCATCGTATGTGAATGCACTACAGGAGGAGGAGCAGGGTTCCCAGTCTCTGGAACAACAGTGGCTGCACCCCCTCGGAATGGATTAGCTACTGGAAGAGAACCCGATGGCTGTGCAGGGGTAGGAGACCATTTGCTTTCAAATGTTTGTCCCCTATTCCCACCAGTGGGAGTTCGGTTTGGAGTTGGAGAAGGTAGATTTATGTCGGAGCCCCATGTATCATGAGAATGATTCGGGAGCTCAAGTGAAGATGGAGCAGGTCTGACTGCAGAAGAAATGACTTCTGTTTGAGATTTCAACCTTTCTACAGCAGATTGACCTGGCGAACCCAAAACACGTTGAGGACTCCAAGCTACGTGATGCTGATCAAGCCTTGATCTTTCTCCAGCTTGGCTTTCCATTCCTTGCTTCAAGGTAGCTCCAAGAGGATTCCCATACAAGGCCATTTGAGCCTTTGGCAGGCTATTATCAACTACCGGAGGAGGGTCTTTCTGAAGCTTCCCAGCCAAAGCATCATTCAAAAGTATAGAATCATCTTGTGTCTCATTAGTTCTCCATATTTTTAAATCGGCAGGGAAATATCCAGTGTTACTCCACTTCCGCAACTGCACTATCGAAAATGGTCCTTGAACTTTACCAGATGGATCCCGGTAATGCCACATTTTCTCCGATTCATTAATTTGGACACCAATAGTTACTCCAGTGGACGGAGGTGCAGGTGAAATTTCTGATGCAACCTTCAAAGATGGTTCCTGGATTACAACAGAATGGGTATTCCTCATCCCAATTTCTGAACTCAAAGCAGTTTTTGGCTTGCTCCAAGTGTTTGGTAGTTGTGTTTCTCTTTCCCGTGCAAGACTCCATGAATTTTCAGTCCCCATTTCACCAGCTCCGACAGAATCGTCCCCTTTGCTTGTAAATCCTTTACCAGATAAGTTCCTGGTTAGTTCCTGATTCATGCTAGAATAATTTCTGTTCCCATTCCAAGAATCAGTTGAACCATAACCTCCCTTCCTCGGAGAAATTGGTTCTCTCCCTCGCCTGTTAAAACTACTACCTCTTGGCCTCAAATAATTATCTGTATTAATCAAAAGATTATCAAACTCAAAAGACAAACAAGAGCTAACAGATGACATAAAAAAGTTCACAAGAACAAAGGACCTTGTTTCTTATCGTCTTCCTCTTCTGACTCGTAACTAGGATCCATGTTGGGGTCTACATGTATCTCAGGGAACTCCTCTAATCTACGCTGTAGTTCCTCAGGTGTCTTTAAAACCTGCAGTTTCTCTACACATTCTCTAAGCGTGAACAAAAGTCAAGGATTACCATGGAACTGTCGGGCACATTTCCATTAAAAAGAAATATATGGTGCACATAGAAACTGTAATTGATCGTTTAGTATATTCTTCTAAAGTTATATAATTTATGATTATAAATAATAATAATAATAATGTTAAAAAAAGGAGTGTCTGTAGAAGTAAAACTATTAGAACGAGGCATCCTACCTGCTCCACCAAATCCCCGAATCGAACAGTTCAAAAAAATTGAAGGTCTCCAAGTCTAGGTGCAATATCTCTCCCTTTCTAACCTAAAAGATGTTAGGAACAAAGGAGATGTTTACTGGTCCTCATCCCCTCAATCCAGACGTCATAATCAAGCCTCTAGCATATCCAATGTCCAAAAATGTCGTAAGCCGTCAAAAACTAATTAATATACATCCAACTGCAGTTTAAGAGAATAAAGTGCAGAAACTAAAATCATGAACAAAGGATATTCCTTTCTACGTCCTAAATCACTGGCTCGATCACGAAGATGGCTGAGACGTGTTACCTCCGATTCCATCCACTGCATTTTGATAACAGAGAAATTTTGGTTATTCTTTGTTAATAACACAAACTGATATGATACTACTCAAGCAGATCAAATTCAGGAATAAGATCATGATCTTTTTTGCATATTATCCATATTTAAGAAATTTCTCTCTTTTTTCATATGTCTTGCTTTTTGTACGAGGTATCATACTTAATCAAGAGTAACCAACAGATAAAGTGGTGCTTCATGATTTTCAAGATCACAGGGCATACTAATTAGCCGTTCTCAACAAATAAAAGTGTATCATCATGCCTTTACATATATAGATGATAAGCCTAGTTGAAAAGAAAGTTATTTACATCTTTGACTCTGACCGACTGAATTGCCATGGCCTTTTCCTGTATATCTCCCTGCAGAAATCAATAAATTTTGTAAAAATGACTCCAAATGAAATTTAGAAGAAAAACAAAGATAACTGTGGGATAAAAAATGAAATATGATAAAACAGAAATGAAAATTACCACAGTCAGACGGTTGATAAGTCCACACTTGATGCTCTGACGCAGACGCTTGCATTCATCCTAATAAATTAATTGATTTAGCATTTTCTTAACAAGAAACGGTTTATAAATATAAATATATAATACTAAAACAAAATACTGACTGAACAAGAATCCAATAATAATCTATATCATGATACTGCTAATATTAAAACTTTTATTCCCTGTGAACAAGAGAAATAGGATTTCTATTTACAAGCAAATAAAATAAATTAAACAGGCCTCAAGCTTCTAATGACAGATTTGAAATTTTTTTCTAGTATATGTACTTGGCAGGTTTCTAGAAAGGACAAAATCCATTTTTATACCCAAGATTTTCTTTATAAGATCATATTGTACTATAGTCACAAAAGGATATAGAACTCCATCTGTCAAAGATGCAGATGGTCAATAACGAAAAATAAAATGCAATTCTACACTCAGCTAGTAACTACCTCGGTAAACTCTTGATTTGATATGATATCAATCGATACTGCCTCTGTCTTATTCAAATTTAGAATCTCTAGTAGAAAATCGGTTGTTCTTTTGCCAACTCTATATGGTTCAGCAACTTTGCTTGTACCTGTACAGCAAATCATAATGTTTAACAATTGTATGAAATTTTGGTACTTGTGCTGAAGTAAAAAAACATGCAATGGTAGACAGTTTCTAGGTATTTACCAACAACTTGCACTAGCCTATACAAATCTTGCTTTTGACCAGCTCCAGATATTCTTATTCGCACAAAAGCATCAACAACTTTGTCATGGAATGATTCAGCATATTCAAGCAATTCCTCCACCAAATTTCGTCGCAAATAAATTAGATTTATATTATGCAAATCAATGGCAGCATAATCATCCACATTCGATTGAAGTCCCCTTGCATCACCCTTCTTACGAGTCTTACGTTTCTTATCTTTTCCTGTCTTAGTCAAAGCATCAGAGTTCCAATCAGCCTCGAGTTGATTAGCTTCTGCATCAACAACACTCCCTTGGAAATCGTCTGTCTGAGAATCCTCTTTGGTGAAAAATATGTGAGGGTCAAGAAGATTTAACATTTCAATATGCCCCACTCTAGGTTTCCCAAACAGATTCTTAAGCCTTATGTCACAAATGACGTAAGACTTATTACGACGATCTCGAAGCTTGTACTTTTGAATGTAATCCAATATAAGTTGACTGAGCTCCATTCGAGATAAAACAGATTTGTCACCATTTTTCATGTTCATAACAACTTCCAAGAGCTCTTTTGATGCCCACTCAGCATTTTCATCTGTAGATGCAACAGTGCTAGGTGAATCACCCTCCCTTGAACGTGCTTTTGATTGACTCCTAGTCTTTCTTCGCTTACAAACGGTTACTTCCGCATTCCCGGAATAATCATCGGAGTCAGACCCCCCAGCATCATTAAAACCATGAAGTTCATTAGGTGATTCTTGTCTGGCAGCACCTTTCCAGGGATTTTTTGCCTGAGCAAGTTCATCTAAACTTATAGATAACCTCTCTTTTAAACCAATCCAATAATCCTTGAATAGATATTCCCAGCTACCTTGGTCATCAAAATTTATTTGTCCCTACAAAAGTAACAACAAATATAATGGATAACCACAAAATGGAGAATTTCTACCAAATTGGCTGCAATAGAGAGAGAGAGAAACCATTAATATACCCTAAAACCTCAGAAAAGTAACAACTGATTGATACATGTTTCTTGATTTCACTCTAAGCTCATGCTCAGCACATCCTCTCCCAACATAAAAGACTTTTAACATGTGATGTTCTGTGGACACTCTCCAGTCTTTCCCAATTTTGCTTACAGGAATTAATCAACAAAAGACAGAAACTATTGAAGAATGGCAGGATGCAACTGAAAACAATGCCAGTAAGAAGGCCAAGAGGCTTGCATAGCATATAATTAAGATTCATTTTCCACTAGTTTTCAAAGAGCTAGTGAATGATACTAAACATTTTGACATTATATGAGGAAAGAAAGTTGACGCTATGAGTTCTCCTGTTACATGTTTGCAGCTTACCAGTTACCACATATTAGTAACCCTATTAACCTAAAACAATAATCAACATAAACTAAATTTTGAAACATAACACATCAAGACAAATTAAGAGAAGTGTAGAAATGGATTTATATATCCAATTTCCACTATCAATTAAAATCATGGAAACCTAATGCAAATACAAAAGACACTAGCCTAAAATATTATCAAAAGGAACTAAATTTTGAAACAAGACAAATTGAGAAAAGTGCAGAAATGGTTCCAAATATAAACTTCCTACTATAATTGTAAGCATAGTGCAAAAACAAAAGATAATAACAGGAGAACACATTCTTAGTGCATACATTACTAAAAACACAGTCACACTTGCAATGTTCAATAATAAAACAATAATGGAATATAGCAAATGCAAAGAAAAAAACTAAAATAGAATGGAAATAAAAGAACGGTATAATAATACCATTTCTTCATTTGCCTTCCCCTTCCTTTCAATCAACGTGATAAGATTCATGCATGATTCACAGAATCCTTTGTTACCCTTAACACATAGGATTACAGCATCTTTGATGCATCCCTTGCATAAGGAAAAGGTGCATGTGTAACACATATAATGGGCATTCTTCTTACAGTTGCTACACAGATGCCAACCTAATTCAAAGAAAGCATAATTTGAATTAGAATAAAGGTTTAAAAGTAATATAAAGGACATTTTCTCTGTACATAAAAAATCAAAGTGGACGAATTATACATATACATTAAGCAAGAATGTCAACAGATTACACCATGGTGTCAACTAACATATTTTTACATGCAGCATTTTAACAGAAAGTAACAGCAAACAATTAATCACATAAATAGGCAAACAAGAAGACATTCCTGAATGAACATTCCACATCCCTAAGTGCTTATAACCCCTTAAGAGTTAAGTCTTGAACAAGCACACTTGCATGAAGAATTCTAAAAGCTTATGAACCAGTCTTTCTTTCTTCAGACAATGAAAAAAAACTGCAGACAATGGTATAACCTTAGAGTGAATATTTTAGTAGACCCTTTTTCAAACACTATAGAATGCTCATCTTTCTTAGATGACCCCAAAGCGTATAACAGTAATTTCCCCCAAAATATTGCAAAACTTATTTATAAACAGACAATATGCTTGTAGTAAAAAAATAAAATAGCACCACCATGACAAGCATCATATTGGTCCATAACTTCATGTTACACTAGCACATAAAATGATATTAGAAGTTAGAGAGTACAATAAACAACTTACCACAATTCCATTTACCCCTTGATTGAAAGAAAGCCTCATCTCGACCAACACAAGCAGAATGGTAAGCCTTTGGGCAACCCCTAAGGAGGAAAAACAACAAAAAACATAAGATATTGAATATACATATACAACCGGCATGCGAATCGCTTTTGGTAGACTCACCTGCGGTCACAAAGCACAAGGGCACCACCATCAAAGCATATGAAACAGACATCCTCTTCCACCTTCTTCCTAGATGGAGCTTTTGCCTGAACCTTGGTACACAAATTCTTTCCTCGTTTCCTCTTGCCACCACTGGCTTTACTATTATCATCTATCTCCTTTGTGCCCTCCATCTCCTCTGCTGCCTCAGTTTCCAACTCTTCTGTCATGTCTGGCATCTCAGTGTCATCAGCTGATTCCAATGCCTCTGCTGCATCAGTCATCCCGGTCTCTGTCCCCTCTTCTTTGTCAACATCCCCTACTACTTTTCCTAACTCTGTGTCTTCTTCTTTATCCGATTCCTCTTCCATCACAGGGTCCTCTGCCTCGACCGTATCGGTAGCTGCTTCCCCTACAGCATGAATATCCTCCAAATTTTCAGTTTGCTCAGACCCATCATTCACCATACTTTCTTCCATCGCAAGGTCCTCCTCTGGCTCGACCATATCAGTACCTACTTCCCCTACAGAATGAATATCCTCCAAATTTTCAGTTTGCTCAGCCACATTATTCACCATTTTTTCTTCCAAAGTTTCACCTTTCTCAACCATGTTCGTATCAGTTTCTCCCACGACCACAGTCGGAACTGCAAGATCAATCACAGGTTTCTCCAGAAATTCACTTTTCTCGGCAATGTTATCCACTTCAGTTTTAGCCATAATCCCACTTTGTTCCACCTTGTTATCCACCAGTAATTCACTTTTCACATATACGTCAGCCACCACTCCTTCCTCTATAATTTCAGTTTCCTCCTTAACCACGGTTTTATCTGTTAAATCATCCACTACTACTGCGACGGTTGTTTCTTCATTGGCCAAAATTTCATCCCCCGCACTATCCAGCTCTGCCGCATGGTCAGTCTCTCTTTCATCCGCCAAGTCAGCCACCTCTTTCCCCTCTGGAACATCTAGTCGGACATTAACGTAATCAGTCACCTTTTGCTCCACCGAATTACCCGCTTCGTTAGCTGAATCAACAACTTGTTGCTCCACCACAAAAAACTCGATCCCTTCCGCTGCTAATCTTTCATCCAACGCATTAGCCGCATCCTCCATTTTGCCCATCACATCATCCACTGCCACGTCCTCAACCAATTCAACTTTCTCCCCCTCCATGTGGCTGTCCTCTCCGTCACCACCTTCCTTATTACTATCAACCGGAGACGAACCTTTTATTTCAACACCAGCATCCATCTCATCCACAACTCCCTTCTCCTCGCCTTCCTCCTCCTTTTCAGCAACAGGAGACGCCGCTGACGTAGCAGATTGAAGCTCGGAATGTGACTCGGTGTTTTGATTCTGTACCTCGGAGTCCGTAGCTGTAGTCACCGGGGTATCATCCAATTGAACAGAGGAATCAACATTAGGGACGTGGTAAGGCTCTTCTTCTTCGGTATCCATAGAAAGAAAAGTTAAATAAAATGATTTGCAAAATTAAAATTCGAAACCCTAGGGATTGAAAGCCATAAGGTTTTGATTTCTGAGTAAAATTTTCGGGCGTCGTTTTCTCGTTTATTAATTTTTTAAATATAAATATTTTTATTTTGCAAAATGAAAAGAATCTGGGAGAGACGGCGTTGCCGTTCGCAGAGATGAAAAAAAAAACACTAGTAGAGAGCGACAGATTTTATTGTAGTGTAAACAGTAAAGGTTTTAACCATGATGAAATTATGTTTTTTTCAGAAATAATATTATAAAATAACTGAAATAAATATTTAAAATATACTTTAGTTATAATATAGGTCTTATTTTGATGTATTTATTTTGATACAGATTTGCACGAACCATCTAGCCTCATCGGTTAAAGGAACGGTTGTTGTTCCTAGAGCTCACGGGTTTGAGTACCGATGCTGTCAGCACAGTGACTGAGCGATCAATGTTAAAAAAGGTTAGAGAGTATTCTCTAGAACAGATACAACAAATCACTGTAGCTGAATAAAAAAAATTGATACAGATTTTAATAATAAATAAAATGGGTTTTATTTTATTCAAAAATTATTTAAATATTTATATTAATTAAAAATAAAATTTTAAATATTTATTTTGATAAAAAAATACTTTATACAAAATAATTGAAATATTCATTTTATAGTTTAGTTTAATATAAACTATAACCATCAGTGGTTGAAATTTAGATTATTTATTGATTCACTAATTTTCAAAATGTTTTCATTTTGTTATTAAATTTGGATTTACTCATTAGTATGTTAATTCATTAACAGTCTGAGTGTTGTTAAGTAGTTTGTTTTTTACACGAAAGGTTAGTATCATATATTCACATTTAAATATTATAACATCTTAATCTTTTTAATTTAAGATCAAATAAAAATAAAATATAAATATTAAGAGTTAAATTTATTATCATATAAATTTTATTAACTATCATATCATTAACTTTTCTTTAATAGACTAAAATTGATTTATTAATCGCGATTAATCGATAAATTTATTTATAATTTTTTATAATCAAAAATTTAATAAATAATTAGATAAAAGGAATATATATGTAATTTATCTTAAATTTTATATAAATAAATGTTAAAATCAAAAAAAAAATCGTGTAGTGGTACCCTCAATTCGATCCATCATCCCAATGAGGTTATCCAATGGAATCTGGGCTCGTGATTGCTGAGATATGGGCTTTATCCCAATATGGTTTCATATAAAGTTTGAAAATTAGTATACTAGGATCCAAATCTCTATTATATCTAATTGTACTCTTTTTTTCATTTTATTGACCAATTATGCACTGACTAATGGTAATATTAGGGACTTTGGTACTTATAAATTAATAAATAGGCTTAAATAAAAAAAATATCCAAAATACATGTCTCTTAAATTTTAGATGCATACAATATAGTTTTATTAAAAATATGTGTTTAAAATTTTTATTGTTGTAATTTTAGGTATATGAGTATTAAGGTGCATTAAGAATTGTTAACCAATTGATGCTTGACATGTGATATGTTTATTTTTTTCAAAAATATAAAAATTTCAAATATTTGAATTTTTACGATTTGAAAAATTCTTGAAGCTAAACTCTAAAATTGTCATTGCTTCCATCGTATATCAATGTTCCTGAATATACTCAAATATAGTGTTATTGAAAACATCAAACGACATGTTAGTCGAACATTGATTTCATATGTTGATATTCAAGTTAAGAAAAATGATCGTTTAGGTTCAATGACCAAAGGGACATTTAGGGACAATTATCGATAGCGAGAATGACAAACTGAAATTTGTTATGAATTTAAAAACTATTTTGAATAATTTTAAAAATAGACTTTTTGAAAAAAATAAATTATGTTATGTGTCGAACATTGGATGTTAATAATATTTTAATATCTTTGAACAATTATATATTTAAAATTATAATAATAAAAATTTTAAATATTTAATTTTAATAAAAAATATTTAAAATACCTAAAATTAAAAAAAATTCAAACATAATAAATAAATCTATGGACGTGGCCAAACTTGCGTGCACGTTGAAAGAATTTATTCTATGTACAATTGTTTTGTTTAGGACAAGGATATTCTCTCATAGAATGTCTATGTACTAAATACTGATCTTTTATGAGATAAAATTATAGATCTAACAAACTCAACTGATTCTTTGACAAAATGAAAATATTTATTATTAAGGTTGAAGGGATTATTAAAACATTTAAATACTATATATTTAATTTTTATATAAAAAATTAAAAATATGAGGAAATGTAAGATTTACTTAATTATATATGTCTGGTAATTTGCATCAAAACATATAAATCCTCGTTTAATCAAAACATATGTCTGGTTTTAACATATCATAAAATAATATATATAAAATTAATCCAAGTTAAAGCATTTATCGCAGATAATAATAGTAATTGATTTTTTTCATTATAATTTTTTAATAAAAAGTAAATTATTAGTCATATTTCGTTATGATAAATATAAAATTAACCCAAGTTAAATCCTCATTTATAATTAAAAATGAATAAAAAACTGGAAATTTGGAATACCTCGAAATGAAAAATAAAACTAAAAACCATATAATATTCTCAACGATCTAACGGTAATTAAATGCCGAACAAAAAACGGTATGAACTGACAAATACATAATGACCACGTGCCTTACCTTTTCAGAATACCTAACATTAAAATACAGGAAAGGGCAAAATCGTAATTGACTTACCCAAAGAAGTAAATAACTAGTTAAAAAGAACATTCGATGAAATCAAGTTCTAATTCACAATAGATCTTAAGTTTTAGGGTCGTTTTAAAAATATTTAATCGCCTGTTAATCTGATTTATCAATAATTAATCTAAATCTTAAAAAAATCGAATAGTTTTCTGATAAAGTTATCCAATTAGGCCAAATACTTTACCTGGGATTTTTTTTAATGTGGTTAGGTCGAGTTTAGGCCCTCTTATTGTAATTTGGTATCCATTTGACCTATACTTGTAATATATTTATATTAGTGTAAGTGTGCACTATATGTAAGTTTGTCACATCATTCCAAGACATTTATCATTAGTGACTAATATTTTTATCGTATAAGAGTTATTTTGATCAAAATTAAAACGTTGAAAGTTTATTTACTTAAAGAAAAAATAAACTAAAATGATTATTCGATTAAACTTTAGAAATATTTTTTGATAATATAACTAAAATTAATTATCGATATTATTACTTTGACTGAACTCTATATCCAAATTTATTGTGATTTAAATTTAAATATATTTAAGTTATTGAACTTTACTAATATTTCTAATGTTAAAAAAATATTTTTTTTAAATTTAAATTTAAATAATTTTATTTATAAAACATATGTTATCAAAGCATCAGAAAAAAATATATAAATAGATATACATTGTAAACCATAGTTTAGGCCCACACGACACATTTTAATGATATTTATTCAAATGTGTGTCGATTATACTTATAGTTGTAATCATAACCATATTTGTAACATAAAAAATCCTTGAATTAAAAGTAGAGACAAAATTTCAAAAACCAGAAACATATAAGGACTGCAAGCATAATTAGACCCTTATGCTTCTCTCTCCATTTTAATTCTGTTTATATTCACATTCTCGATTTTGTCCCTCGTCTTCAACTTTATTAAAGTAATAGGCACCTTTGATTTTTCTCGTTTTGCCTCTGTTTTCTGCTCTTCCTGTCAGGTCTCTGTTCTCTTCTTCCTCGATGAAGTTCTGAGCAACTTTCATTTCCTTAAAATGCTTTGCATTAACCGAGGAATTATATAATTCATTTTATAATTTAATACAGATTGATATGTGGATTTTTTTTTCATACGCGAGGAAGTTATATTTGTGTTTTTGATCTGAGAAATTTTCCGTTAGAAATTTTGTGTTATTCAGTAGTAAACGTTGAAATGTTCTATCTTATCGTGTTTTTTTTTTGGATTCATACTCTGTTGTTTCTAAGCATTTTTTAGATTTTATTCCGTTTTTTTTTGCAGCGCTCGAGTTTCGAGGTGGACGACAGGAAGAGTATGGCTAACGGATTCAGATCAGATAATAATGGAGGGAAAACGACAGTGTTTTGGTACTAAAGTTGATACCGTCGTCAGGTCTTTTAACTGAAACACCGTCCTCCTTTCCAGGTATAAAAAAGCAGAAATGAGAAAACGAATCATTTTTTTGCAATTATTCATGAGTATGAAATTAATCATTATCGTTTAGTTTGGCATTTAAGCTTATTCGGTAACCAGTATGAGAAACTTTCTGCAATGTGAATAATTCAAAATATTTTCGTATTTTTAAAATTATTAATATTATTACCTTTTGGGGGGCCGGGTTGAAGATTAGGGAGGGAGTTTTTCATCTTAACTACTAGATTCATTGACATTTTTTTTAAAATTTCCGGTTTCAATTTCTTTAGGTGATGGTTAACTGTAAAAATAATATATTAAAATGAAATGATTTTCAGATTGGTCGGATAAAACCTTATGTTTAAGCTCGTTGTTACTGATATAATCCTGTGATTAGATTTTTATACTCATGGTCATGGATCATTTTCTTTAATTAGTTGGATTGGTAATCATGATTGGCTTGTTGTAGATAGATTATAGTTGTGATTTGTGAAAGCATGGGCCTAAGCTTAATGTTTGTTTGGCAACCACAACAAATTGGCTTGCATTTCTAGGAAAGCAACAGTGACCTAGTGCATTGACCTCTTTGAGTTTGATTTCCATTTTCCTCTTTTTGAGAATATCCATGTTCACGGGGTCTCCTTATGTATATATGTGTGTGCGGTAGGGCTAGAAACTGTGAAAGAGGAGCTTGGAAATTGGGGGCATTTGGTGGGGGTGAGTTAAAGTTGGACAAGGAACAGAAAGTGCAAATGGCGTCTGCTCTCGAGGAGAGGATTCTAGTGTTGGTGAGGTTGAGGCCTTTGAGTGATAAGGAAATTGTAGCAAATGAAGTTGCGGACTGGGAGTGCATAAACGACAATACTATCCTGTACCGAAACACCTTCCGGGAAGGATCCACGTTCCCATCAGTCTATACATTTGGTAAAGAACCCCCCCTCCATCTTCATTTCTTTATTGTGGTCTAACGAATTTTTTGTTGCCTGGCTAATTGATCTTAAGCCAGCTTAATTAAAGAAAACAAACATTGTTGGCTTAAGTTTTAAAATCATGTTTAAAAGCATAAAAAGTGGAATATATCTGTTATGTGCTTGGGATTGACAATCAGTTTTGATCAATAGAGAGCACCTTTTTTCTTCCTTTTTATGGTGAGGACAGATAGAGCATTTCGGGGTGACTGCTCGACAAGGCAAGTGTATCAGGAAGGAGCCAAGGAGATTGCTCTTTCAGTTGTTAACGGTATTAATTGTAAGTAAGGCATTTGGTATATGGGCATTCATTCTCTGTTTACAAACTTCTTGGTGAGTAAGAAGTTTTCTCTAACAAATTCCCTTCTTCTGTTCTCCAGCTAGTATTTTTGCATATGGACAAACTAGCAGTGGGAAGACATACACGATGGATGGAATAACTGAGTATGCTGTTGCAGATATATTTGACTACATAAACAGAGTAATGAAAGTTTAAATCATTTTGTACCATTGTGTTGCATTTTCTCGTGGTTATTGTTTAAAAGGTATTTTACATAGTACCTATATCATTATTGCAGCATGAAGAGAGAACATTTGTTTTGAAGTTCTCAGCAATTGAGATATATAATGAAGTTATTAGAGACCTTCTAAATTCAGATAACACTCAACTTAGGCTGCGTGATGATCCTGAGGTGAGTAGTGACATCCATATTAGAATATTAGTTTCATTTCCTTGAGTTTATGATTGCTCTAGGAACTTTTTTTTCCTTTCTTTCAGAGAGGAACTATTGTGGAAAATGTCACAGAGGAATCTCTGAAGGACTTGAACCATTTGAAAGAACTCCTTGCAATTTGTGAAGGTAAAGCATTTCAAAGAGTTCTTTGTTACTAGAGATGATGTTGCACATTTGCACCTTTATGTTTTATATTTTTTTAATGCATTGCACTGTTGCAGCTCAAAGAAGGATAGGAGAGACTTCCTTGAATGAGAGAAGCTCCCGATCTCATCAAATTATAAGATTGGTAATCTTCTCTTCCCTTCCTTTTACATTACTTGAACATTAAATTGCTAACAGCTAATGTGTAGTGATGTTAAAATTGTCCTTTCCCTTTTAGCTTACCATGGTGTGCGTGCTAACTTTTGTAGACAATTGAAAGCTCTGCTCGGGAGTTCCTAGGAAAAGAAAATTCAACAACCCTTGCAGCAAGTGTGGTATAGCTCTTGGAAATTAATTTCACTTTTTTAGTTCGCTAGTTTTCAAATGAAAGAAAAAAATATATAGTGACACGGAGATGGTATTTGGGTGCAGAATTTTATTGATTTGGCTGGAAGCGAGCGAGCATCTCAGGCCTTATCCACGGGGACAAGACTGAAAGAGGGTTGCCATATAAATTGTAGTTTACTGACTCTGTCAACTGTTGTCCGCAAGCTAAGGTTCATTTCAATAATCTGCAAGAGATTATTTAATGTTTAATTCTTTATGCATAGTTGTCTGGTTATTTATGTAGTTATTTTGTTACTGTGAAGTTGATTGAGCTCTTATTTGCTTCCTTTATGGATGTGACTTTTCAATTTTGGGAATAGTTTTATGATGGTTTGCTTAATTAGATTCAGATCTGGCTTTTTCTTGATACCACTAATATTGACATCACTGTTCACTATATCTTTTTAGTGTTTCTTCCTTCAATCCAGTTGGATTTTTAGTAATAATTACCTTAACAATGTGTTCAAATAAAGAATATTTTACGATGTAGAAAAAGCAATGTATTGTTAAACTATTGTCACCTACTAGATTGCTCAACTATTCAATGTGGTGCAATGGTGGATGCAGTAAAGGCAGACAAGGACATATCAATTACAGGGATTCTCAACTGACACGCATATTGCAGCCTTGTTTGGGTGGCAATGCCAGGACTGCAATCATATGCACTTTGAGCCCTGCACGAAGCCATGTTGAACAAACCAGGAACACTCTTCTGTTTGCATGTTGTGCAAAAGAAATTACTACAAAAGCTCAGGTTAACGTGGTCATGTCTGATAAGGCCTTAGTTAAGCATTTGCAGAGAGAGTTGGCCAGGTTAGAAAGTGAACTCAGGAGTCCTGTGCCTCCTCCTTCCTCAAACAATGACTACGCAGCTTTACTGAGAAAGAAAGATCTTCATATTGAAAAGGTAATCATCCCTCTTGAGAAATTTAGAAAGAATGTTAAGGGGTCCTCTTTAATTGACAAAATTGATTTTTTTATTAGCAAATCTACACAGCATATGTAACTACTTATCCTTATCTTGCTGGCATGATTACCAGTGAACAAAAACATGTTATTGAATCATTCATTCTGTGTTAAACTTACAAAGTTTGGGTGATATAAAAATTGGATGTGGATGTCTGAATACATTTGCTTGTGGAAAATTAGGCTGTAAGCAAACTTTTGTTTTCTGATTAAGAAGCCCATGGCATGTGGGGGTGTCTGACGTGTAAAATATAGAAGGGAAAGCTTAAGCATTTACATTTTACATTTTTCCTAACACTGATTACATCAATTTGCACTATTCAGCTGGAGAAGGAAGTTAGAGAGTTGACTAAGCAACGGGATCTTGCTCAATCTCGGGTCAAGGATCTGCTAGGGATGATTGGAAACAATCAAGAGTCGGGACAATTGGTTTGTATTATTGCCTATAATATCTTTACATGTTATGCTTTTCAATGAATATGGTGCTCAGTTGCAATATTTTTCAATACTTTCTTTTTGAGATAATTATTTTAATCCCTTAATGATTGATGACACTTCTTTCCCTTTCTCTGATCAGGCAAGAATCGATTGCCATTCCAATCAACAGGCAGGGGATACATGGGAAGATGATTATTCAGAACCAGAGTCATCATGTTTAGCTGATTCTAATCAATTTGATGCATGTGTTAGGAAATTTAATCCAGTCCGCCGTTATGACAGAGAGAGGAGGATTTGTCACAAGCCTTTGAACAATCATGAAGATCATTCCATGGCTGATTCTGCACAAAGCTTGGCTAAGACTCCAGCTGAAACTGCTCATGACCCCGGTGAATACTGCAAGGAGGTTCAATGTATTGACATAGATGGAACAGGCAAGGAAAATAATGATTCTGAATCTCGTGCAATACCAAATGGTGCTAGTGAAGGACAATTGGCACAAGCATTAAATGGATATGGGGATGTGGCTGGCCATGAAACAATGTCTACCCCTATTACTGGAGATAGAGAAGCAGAGAACATTCAAGAAAGCCCGAAGTTGACTGGGAACCGGAGTTATAAAGCAGTTGTTATGGGTGATACATCTTCTCCATATATGGACAGAGAACATATTGAAAGCACCCCACCTAATGGGTTCGAGAAAAGATTTCCTGGCAGACCAGACAGTTACCACATGAAATTTCCTTCATTAAATTTTGGTGCCGATAGTGGGAGACACTCCAGGAATGATTCTTTGTCTTCTCTTGGGAGTGCTTCAATCATTAGTGCTGCAGATGACCAAATTACTAGCATTCATAGTTTCATTGCTGGACTGAAGAAACAACTCGCCAATGGTCAGGTGAGAATATGGAAATCCTTTTCCCCTGTCAGTAGAAACTTCAATATATGCACTCGGACATGTCTCATTCTATTTCTTTGCAAATGTTTGGTACTTTCTTCATAGGTTCAGGGCACCGACCTAGAAGCACCGGGCACTCCTGTGGCTTGGTCACTGGAATTTGAGAGGCTGCAGAGAGCCATACTCGAACTTTGGCAAGCTTGCAATGTTTCCTTGGCACATAGAACATATTTCTTCCTCCTATTTAAAGGTGATCGAGCTGATTCTATTTACCTGGAGGTAGAGCTTAGGAGACTTACCTTCCTGAAGGAAACATTTTCTCAAGGAAATCAAGCTGTTGAAGATGGTCGCACTCTCACACTGGGTTCGAGGTTATCTCTCTCTTGCAATCTCTTATTGTCTAATGGCTTATGAATGACATTTTGTGACGTGTGCTTTATGGTAAAACAGATGCTGTTTTATGTGTACTCTCCTCTAATCTGTTAATTTGTCGACAGTATGAAATCTCTTCAGCGTGAGAGGCAAATCTTGACCAAGCTGATGCAGAGAAGGTTTTCAGAAGAAGAAAGAAAGAAACTATATCAGAAATGGGGCATTGGGTTGCACTCGAAGCAGAGAAAGCTGCAGCTGGTGAATCAGTTGTGGAGCAACCACAAGAATATGAATCACGTCGCAGAGAGTGCCGCCATCGTTGCGAAGCTGATCAAGTTCGTAGAGCAGGGACGCGCCCTCAAGGAAATGTTCGGGCTTAGCTTTGCTCCACCACGGTCTAGACAGAGATCCTTTAGTTGGAAAAACAGCATGTCATCCCTTATATGAGCCGTTTTAGCCATAGAGGTAATTTCTTGAAAGTCATATGCCATGTAGCATTCTTTTAATGATTGAAATTGTTAACAGATTGTAATGAGCAATAGATGGAATGGTGCATGAATGTAAATCTTAAGCCAGAAACTGGCTTGAGAAAATTGCTCATGGTGAATTCGGGTTTCGAATCTAGTTCTCTGTATTAACATTTAGGTGACACGAATTTGAAATGACTTTCTGGTTTTGCTACAAATTGACTTCACCCTTTCGAAACCAGCTGAGGACTATTTTCAGATTTATTCTTGTTCTGTTCAGATGGACAATCAACCTATAAATAAACTTAGAAAAAGGGATAATGTCACATTTGGTACCTACAATTTGGTAAGATGTTTACAGTAGTGCTTTTACTTTTAAAAATTCCAATATAGTACATGTACTTTGACATAATATCTAATGTAGTCCTTTAACTATCATTATGTGTGGATTTTTCATTAATTGATTTGGATCTTACTAACATTATAAACCGAAGTATTATAATAATACACATAATGATAGTTCATGTATGTCACTTACTAATGGTGTTAATTCAGGTATTATAATAAAAAAAATGATAGTTCAAGTACCATATTTGAAATTTTGACAAAATATGTGTACAACATTGGACATTTTAAAAATTAAGATACTGTAATGTACATTTAATCAAAGTAAATGTGATGGATCATATTTGGCATTTTTCAAATGGAAGGTACACATTGGATATTTTATTAAAGTATAGGTACCAAATGTGATATTATCCTAAAAAATTAGAGGTTTGTTTTAGAGAGGGTCGTTTCATCTTCAACGGGATCGTGTCCACTGCGATATAGATCAATTAACGCTTCCCTTTTTGAGTTGAAGCCGAGAGGGGGAAAAGCCAGAGAGAGAGAAGTGTATATTCCAAGAGAAATCAAACGGAAAAAAAGCAATCGAAATGAGCGGAGCCACGACGACGGCGTATTTAGCTCGAAGAGCAGCGCAGAAGGAGAGGGTCCGGATCCTCTATCGCCGTGCCCTCGGAGACACACTCATCTGGGCCGTCCATCGCCACCTCTTCTATCAAGATGTAACTCCTCAAAATTTTCTCAATCTTATTTTCTCCTTTTTAATTTAGATTCAATTGAATCGTTGTTTTATTTTGTTTCATTTCTATGTTTAGGCCTCTGACCTTCGCGAGAAATTCGAAGCC
The DNA here is from genome assembly GCA_035048815.1 of Abelmoschus esculentus. Lineage (NCBI taxonomy): Eukaryota > Viridiplantae > Streptophyta > Magnoliopsida > Malvales > Malvaceae > Abelmoschus > Abelmoschus esculentus. The sequence goes on along the minus strand of JAUCBN010000031.1, from coordinate 313,471 downwards.
AACAAGCATGTGGTTCGTCCTCCTCATTTCTCATCTTCACTTCAAATTGAATTTATAGTTAACTTGAACGAGTATTTGTTGAATCTTAAATTTTCATTTTATCGAATAGTGATTTACAAAGTACATTTCCTTTTTTTTGTTTATATGATGATAATTTTAGCTTATTGAACCTGTCAAGGAGTATGGATTCATGTGAATGTTGATTATCGTAGTTGAATGGTTTAATTTGCGGCTATTTTGGCTTTGCATTTTACAATTTTGTGTGTTTTTGCAGGAAGATCTTGACACAATTGATAAATTGATAGCTGCGGGTGAAACAACTTATGATAAGTGGCGGCATCCCGATCCTTATATCGGTACGTCTAAGATACATGGTTATTATAGAAGGGGGGAGTCATATGGATTGGATTTTGTGTTTTATATCCCGTCTCTATAATTTATAGTGTGGAAGGGATTTGTAAGTTGATTTTAACCTTTCTTTTCAAACAATTGAGAGGTGAATAGCTCAAAATTTTGACAAGGGACTGAAATCTTGTTGGCAAATAATTAGTTATCATTGATGATAAGAGTGAACTTTCAATCTTTGTGTGATGAGACAGTTGAGGGGCAAGGTTTATAGAAGTAGTTGGAGAGACATGCTACCAAACTATAACTATGCCAATTCACCTCTCATTGCTTTGTTGCATTACTTTTCATGAGTTCATTTGAACTGTTATGTCCTAACAATTGAGGGGAGAATAGCTCAAAATTTTGAAAATTGAATGAAATCGTGTCCATAACTAATTAGTTATTATAAGATTTCAATTTCTTCTCAGATGATAGTTTGATGATACCAATGATATTGATTGTGTGAAACAAGGCAAATGAGAGCCAAGGTTTGCAGAAGTAGGTGAAGAAAAATGCTTCCACACTACTACTATGTCAATTCGCTTTGCTCAGTGGACTGTCTTTCCCACTTACATTCTTGTGTTTGTTCCACTGGTAGTTGGTTATTGTTGATTAGGTTTCACTTTTTGTTATGACATGTGACTGGTTGACTGTGATATCATATAGGTAGGTTTCTTATCGGGTGCTTAGTTTCCTGTTTTAAACCTATTTTGTTGCTTGAAGCTCATGTATTAATTTCATTTGCAGTTCCTTGGGCTCCTGGTGGTTCCAAGTTTACTCGAAACCCTGTCCCACCTTCTGGGGTTAGTGTTAATCTAACATTTCAGTTATTACTTGTGAAGCAGTTTTTTTTTTTCTCGCATTCCATATTTCCATGCATTCTGCCAATGGGGTTCACTATTATATTGTTTATCAACCCATTAACAAATTATTCTGCAGATTGGAAAAGAAAACTATTAAAAGTAATTAGATCCCTTTTTCTTGTCTTGTTTTACTACTCGATAGCATATTGTTTGATTAAAACTTCCTTTAGGGAGGTTTTATCTTTATCTTGATCGGGCATTAGAATTTTATCTATTTTGTTGTAGAAAGATGGGACGAAGTGAAAAGTCTTCTTGTCTCGTGATATGCTTGCAACCTCCTAATATGTGGCACACTTTGTTGTTCCGTTTTGTTGCTTATCTAGACCATTTGTGTTCTGTCAGTTACTCTGTTATTGTTACTAAATTTCTGATTGGCCTTATTGCTTTTATTCGGTTCTGATTGTTCATTCTTGATGCAGATCGAGATTGTGTATGATTATGGTCGAGAAGAGAATGATTGAAGCATCCATCCTTTCATATCCCAAGCAATAAAGGTGACCCATATACTTTATTTATTATTTTTTCTTTTTTCCGATAAAGGGTAGGTGTTGGGATTGGTGTCAACTGAACAAGTCCTTTGCTGCTCCACCTGTGGTTCAGTCGACATACTTTATTTAGATTTATATCATTCCTTGTATAATTTCCTTAATAAAGTTTTGGTTTGCCTTAAATAACTGCCTACTCTGGGTGGCAGCAGTTCTCTTAAAGTTTAGTTGTAAAAATATATTGGATTCGTACACAAAATGCATTTAATGTTAAGATATGAGATTCATTGTAGTTATTTAGGAAGTGATTAATGTGTTATTTCATAAATTGAACTTATGTGATTAATGTGTTAACGAGCCTCTCTCTCGCCTGCTCTTCCCATTTGGTTTAACTTAAATGTTGAGACTCTTGATGTTTGGTTGTTGCAGGCCTAAAGGATCCTTGAGGGTGTGACGATGGATCTTGGACAGCGATTTCATTGCATTCTTTCAACTGAGATAAGACTTCTAAGAACATTCATTGTTGATGTTTCTTTGTGTCTGGTCTTTTGTGTAATAAAAGATGATTGATTGGATTAAAGGTGCTAAAATGCTTGTTGACTTGGCACAGAATTACAATCTTGAATCTCTCTTGTGACAAACTATCTTCTCTAAATTTCATATGCCGTCTTTCGTCATTCCAGCTACTAGTGTTAGTTGTCTTGGTGTTTATCATGTATTCGATCCAGATCGAATATTGGTGGTTAGTGGTTACACTTATGATAACATTCCCTGGTGAATTTGGGATTTTGAAGTACGGATGATAATGGATAGAACGTTATAAAGTTTCAGTTCAATTCAATTAATAATCGAATTTTTTCAAAAAAAATCAAGTTTGAATCCAAGTTTATTTACATAAATCCAATATAATAAAATATTTAAAATATAAATCTAAAAGTCCAAATTCAAATATTTTTTAAAGTAACAATTCAAATAAATATCTTTAAATAAAAAAATAATTTAATAATATTAAATTTATAATACAAACAAATTTTAATAAATATTACAATCCAATATAAAACAAATTAAATAACAACTTAAATTTTTTAAATCTAAAAATTTTAAATAATTTTATTTGGGTTTATATATTAATCACATTAATATCGGATATTGATTCAAAATAAATTTGGATCAGATCGTGACAATATTCATATCTAATCCACCTCTTATTAGGACTCAAATATTTTTTAGATTCAAATTCAAACTTTTTAATCAAATTTAGATATACATTATTTCAAATTTAATCAAATTCAAATTATATTGCCATCCGTATCCGTATTTTGAAGTAGTCTCTTCTTGCCACCTACGTCATAACTCATATAACTATAATTATGTGGGAATTGTGGGAATTGTGGGAATTGAATTAGGTTCTTTATCATCGAAGTCCATGCAAACACTTCTATCACAACTTTACTACATTGTCATTGTGACTTGGTTATGGCGAGAGATAGCCATCTTTTCCTGCATAAACCACTTATTTTAAACACAAAAAACAAATATATGTATAAGCTAATGAAACCAAATTTAAATCACAAAAACAAATATATGTATCAGCAGCAAAATACACTGAAAAATAATATTCGAAGGAGACTGGTTTATGTCAATTTATTCGGAGACACTCAATTCTGCGTCTGTAAAATGGAAAGAGCAACCAATAAATAACTGATCAAAAGTACTTGCTTTCTTCAGAATACTAATGCCAACCCTGGACCTGCTGTTTAATCAGATTTAACACGAGCACAATCAAATAATCTCTTCGCATACAATGATACCAACATAAGCAATAAAAGAATAAGAATACCAGCTGCACGAGCATCTTATTCTGCTCTAGATTGACCGGCTCGAGAAGACAAGATGATGCCGACAATAAGACCATAGAGAGCCAAAGCTTCAGCAAAGATGAGGATAAGGATCATCCCAACAAAAAGTTTTGGCTGCTGTGCATTAGCTCTGCAAATAAAAGTTTCGAACAAACAGATTAATTGTAGAACATATGTTTGATTTCGTGAAATACTCAAAACGACGGAAAAAAAATCATTTTCAACCACAACGATAAATCAATAAGTTATATGACAGATGCAACAATGTGAAGGTCACGGCAAACATAGTAAATTGGAATGTATCTTTGTATCATGTCAATATACATTATATATAATGTCCTTACTATTGAGACAGTCTCACAAACTGCACAAATCATTCAATTCAAATAAGCAAATTAAATGGTGGGGGTAAGTTTTATTTCATAAAACACTTGAAACCTACGCAAGGCGGACTCTAGGTGCTAGAACACTTATATGCCTATGATCTTACATCAAAGCTAGTCATTGACCCAAAGGGTCTAAGGTGATTTACTTGTCTAGTGCAAAGCCACAAGCTAAAACTTGGTAATTGAAATTTAAAAATGCAGTCATTGTAACGTGTCAATATACATTATCAGTAGTGTTATTATGATTAAGACAGTCCAACAAACCATAATTTAGATTTCACTATCACGAAAATTTCCGAAAACCTGTACTTACCTAAAAGTGCAGTAATCTATCATTTGGCCTAGATAAGGGGAGGGCAGTTTAGATTTCAAAACCGACTCAAACCAAATAAGGAAAAGGGCATGCTATGCTATCAAACTCCATGAGTGCATAAAGAAACCGTGAAAAGTATAAATAAAAATTTCAGACCACCTGGTGTTAATCAACTACAAAAATGTTTGATCTAAGTTATAAACATGGATATAAAAGCCGCTTATACCTCACACCAGCATCACCAACAATTCCAATTGCCATTCCAGCAGAAAGACCAGCAAGGCCGCAAGCAAGACCCGAGGAAAGATGTGCGTAGCCATCAAAAAGGTAATACGATTTGGCCTTAGGATTGATCCCCGTACTAATAATAACAGCAATAATCAACCCATAAATACCCAAAACACCAGCCATAACAACCGGTACAATAGATTTCATCACCAACTCAGGCCTCATCACACCCATTGAAGCCACACCCACACCGCTCTTAGCTGTCCCATAAGCAGCTCCCATACCTAAATTCACAAATTGAAACATCCTTTTTCAATTCAAACCTTTATGATCTTATTTGGATGCAACATCTGAATCCTGTTATTTAATTCTAATAAAAACTAAAAACTTCAAAACATCAACATTATAAGGCCAAAATGTGATACCAATCCCTGCATATTGCCAAAGTTTGAGATTCAATCCTTGTAACCGAAAAGTTATAAATTCAGTCCAATCATTGACACCATTAGTATTTACTGCCAAAATTTGCTTACCATCAGATATGTTTGACGAGTAAAAGGATTTAATTTTAACCAAATAACAATTTTTTCATAATTATTCAAGTCACAAATTCAAAGATCCATGTCAAATACCATCAAATATGCACATAATTTACAATAAAAATAGAACAATGTCATGAATTTCTCTTTCAATCGGTTCGCTAAATTACACTACAAACATAGAAACAGTGATCCGTTAATTTTCAATCAATGGAAATTAAAAACAGATCAATAATTAAAAGAACTAAAATCAATATAATATTAAATTTTAAAAATAACGATAAACCATAGGGGAGGATTATGATTGGTTACACGAGAAGACGAGAGCAGCGGCGGCGCCGAGGAAGCCGAAGAAAGGCGCTGTTTCATCGCCGCTGAAAGTAGAAGCCATTGTTGATCTGAAACGCTGTCGTTTAGATCTGATGATCAGGGAAAACGAGTTGATGAACTCAGAGAGTTTCCTTGCTTCGAGACAGTTTTTGATCGATCTTATCTGACTGAATCTCTATTTTTTGTTGCGATATAAGCATTAGACAGGAGTGATATAATTTTTAGAATCTAATGGGCTTAATGGCCCAATAAAAAGTCCATTAAACCCATTTATTTTTATTTATTTTCTCAATTATACTTTATACAAATTATAAATAAGAGTATGATAAGATATAATATTATAGCATATGGTACATTAGTGCTATTATAATTACCTAAAAACATAGCATTTAGCAAATACATATACTCACACAAGCATCCTATTTATAAAACAAACATAGAGTGAATCTTGGTGTCACGTAACCTTAGGATCATAAATTTAGGGTGAGATTTAGTATTACTTTAACCTTAGATCAAATATTTATACTCGAAATATCTTATCGAATATCAACAAATGTGCTTCGTAATCATATAGTATTAGATCACACATTCAAGTCATTTACCATGTTGTTGCAACATTTTTCTTGAATATCTTGATCCCAATAATAAAAAATGATAGAACACGTTTTCTCGATCTGATAATAAATTGGATCAATGATACCATTAATAAACAAGTCGATAATTATATAATAATTTTGATGAATAAATAACGATTCAATACAATACAATAATTCAGTATTATTCAAATAACACAATAAGTACACTAAAATAATGTAATATGACATTATTCATTTTAGGGATCAATATATAATGTTTACTAATTTAAGAAAAAAACTTTTAAGATTTATTAAGCATTGTCTAATTAACTAAACCAATATAAAATTCTATTCCTAAATAACATGCAAGTCCAATTTTAGGTTTATAGAGTTCATTTAATAGTACGATTGATCTATACAATTTTAGTGATTAGTTTGTAATATTTTAAATTTATTTCAGGTTCAAATAACTATTTCATCGGTATTAGTATCAATATTTTAAAAGTTATACCAGTAAGTCTGTTTAATTAATTTTTTAAAATCTGCTTTTAAATCGGTGTGAACCTTGCTATGCTGAATACTTAATCTTGTGGTCATAAGTATTAGTATGAGTCCTCAATGTATCACTGTGCTTAATTTAATATTTATATCGAAATTAATTTAAATATTAATACGGTTGTTCTTGTATCGATACTAATATTTAAATAAATTTTAAAATTACTTTTTTATCAATATTCTTATTTTTATACCAATACTAATATAAATCAATAACCTATAATAACATTTCAATATCAATATATTTTCACCCGTACTAGTATGTTCTTGACTATAATAATAAATTTTATATAACTTTTACTCATTTTAAATACCTCAATAAATGTTTAATATTCATAAAATTGTACGGACAATTCACTTTTACTATATTATAAATTTTAAAATAGGTAATTAAAATCTTTTAATTAATACATTTTTTTCTATATTATAAACTTTGAATTCGTTCGTATTATATTTTTTCTTTTTACCTTTTCCTAAGTTGTACCTGTTGAAAAAGTAGTCCCGTAATTTTGGCTTTATTAGTCGTTATTGATTGAGTGGATAAGCTTCCCTTCATCTTTTCCTCTTTGATGAACCTAAAATTGTCCACGTGTTCACGTATTGTATAGATTCGCTCCGTCGGGTCAAACATTATGATGCCATCAACCACTATGGCTCCTGCCATGTGAACAACACGACGCTGCTGTCGGAAAGTGGATTGAATATCTAAGTTGTTTTAGTTGAGGAGGAAAGTGTCAAGATCATGTTATGTATTAATTAATATAAACTATGAGAGGACTCTATTATAATTTAATCTATGTTAATTATAATTATTAAAATTTAAATATTATTTTTAAAAAATTAACATCTCCTTTTATATATCAATTAATTGTAAATTAATCTATCAAAGTTTAGATAGGTTTCATTTTTAAAATAATAAAAATAAATTTTAAAATTTTTACCTTAAATTTTGTCATTAATCGATAGTCTCATTAATTTTTATCATAATAATTACGTGATATTAACATTTCATTGTCTAAAGTTCAAACTTTGTCGTTCCTAATTACTACTACTAATATATATCAATTAATTGTTAATAAATCTGTCAAAGTTTATATAGATAGGTTTAAATTTTTAAAATAATTATTCGATAGTCTCATTAATCGTTATCATAATAATTACGTGATATTAACATTTCATTATCTAAAGTTCAAACTTTGTCGCTCCTAATTACTACTAGGAGTGATAATATCAAGTTCGGAATTGGTTTGAAAACAGTGTTATTGGATTTGACTCGAGTTCGAGATTTGGTAAATTCGGAATTTTAGGTTCGGACTTAGTTCAAAAATAATATTATTGAGCTCGGCTCGGCTCGGCTCCTTAGGCTCGAGTCGACTTGACTCAAAATGAAAAAGTGTCTAATTTATTTTAGTTAATTTATTTTTAGTATATTTCTCGTATTTTATTTTATTACTTTTATTTTGCTAAAGATATTGCTTTTAATTTATATGTGGCATATATAATAGAATTATCTCAAACATGTTCACGAGCTTTTTGATCCGAGATTGAATCGATTCGATTTAACTCGTTAAGGTCTCGAACCGAACCCAAACTCGAATCGAAACGAACCCAAACTCGAATCAAACTCACTCGAACTAAACTTTAATCGAACCGATCCGAACTCGAGTAACTCACAATCCGATTGAGTCGTTATCACCCGTAAGTATTACTACTAATCTATTTTGTGTTTGAAGTTTCAATTGTGCTGCCGGTATACATTTCTTTTAAAATGCAATTAATGCCCTGTGGAAAGTGGAACATTATTATTGGACCCCAAGCTTTTTGGACTGTTGTCTTAATAATTGTGGATCACTATTTACTGCTTTGAAAGGGGGAAGAATAGGATCATTTAATTTTTGGGAACTCAATAATTTTATCATCTCACATGAATTATTAAAAAAATTTATTTGATTTTTATTTGTAATTTAGTCAAAACACAATTAGGGAACTAAAGAAAGTCTAGTAACCTTGGATACAAGCTTTATTAGGGTAAATTATATGGTGGTCCCTAAACTTTTAAGACACATTCACTTTGGTCACTAAAATGTAATCTGTTGTTATAAATGAAACAATCTGTGAACAATCTTGTATCCTGCATAAATCATGGATTTAGTCATTGTATCATAACTTGTTCAAGTTTAATTCCTCTATTTTTTTTAAATTTAAAGTTTTAATTTTGACCAAAATAATATAAAGATAGCGTGAGTAAATTATATAAATTTAAAGCATACTTTAAATTAATTAATCAATAAATTAGATATTAACCATTAGAAAATCTTATATTACAGATACTGTAACCAAGTGAAACAATGTCACAGCTTGCTGCCACCATTTTGGACACGACAAGATTGTGATTTTGACAACATTTGTATCTTAAAATCATTTTGGACAAAATTTTTGTAAATAGTACCATGGAATTTCCAAACATATTATTTTCTTAAAAAAAATGGTCCATATAATTTGGATAATTGTGGGACATGGAGTTTAGATATTATGAGGGCAGCGCTTTAAATGGTTGTTTTGTATTTTGAGCTCGTTTCGTTGCATCCAAAATTATGAAAAATGATTTTTTTTGATAAATCTTAATTTTTTGTTCATTTAGTGAAATGCTTAAGACATGATCATTGCAATAGAAATATCTAAATTATGGGATTAATTCAGCTAATCATAATCAATATATATTCGTTTGGTCTTAACTGAATGTACATGTGTCTGTTGGTAGCTTAGAACTAGGATTAATGAGGTGATTTTTTAAAACGTCATTATTTTTTTGGTAGTAATATATTTAAAGTATTATTAAGATCAGCGGTATAAATGAGTCGAACTCGAGTAGTATGAAATTCGATTCGTTAAAATTTTGATTCAATTTTGAGTTTGAGTAATATTTTATGATTTTAAGAAATCTGAGTTCAATTCGTTTAATTTAGAACTGGAGTCAAGTTCGAGCTTGATTTTAGCTCAATCGAGTTAAGTGTTGATTGATCTTTGATCGTATCGAACTCGAGTAACTCATCATCTGTTATATCTCCTTTAAAGTTGTATAAGGAAAAAATGTTAATACACAAGTTGTGAAAACTCAAACTTAATGTATAGAGTGTTAAGTCAGGGTTTAGAGATTTAAGTAGTTAAGTTTTATATTTTATGTTTTAGCTTATTTTAGGGTTTATATTTTAGGGTTTTAAGGTTAAAAAATTATATTTAAATTATAAGATAAAAAAATTAATATATTATATTTTTAAGTAACTCATGAGTTTCTCGAGTCAAGTATCAAATAACTCGACTTAATTAATTAAAAACTCAAATCAAATTTTAATTCGATTTGAGTTCAATCGAATTAAACTTTAACTCCAATAACTTCTCATATGTTTTTATCTCATTTACTCCCCTAATTAAAGTATAGACTCCTATTAGTAAAAGTCTGGATGGGGTGGGATTTTGCATTAATTAACATGATTAATCTTTTTATTAAGAAAAAAATTGATATTTAAATTAAATAAAATTGAGAGAAAACAACAAAAGAAATTAATTGCTAAATAAGCTGCGGAGACGAAGGTGAGAAAAAAAAAGGTGAAATGAGGTCGGAATCAAATTGAAATGCAAATCCCAAATGCAAAATTCACGCGTTAATTAAGATGATTTACGTGCATCTCATGAAGTCCTATATTTTCCCCAAACCCCCAAATCTCCCCCTAAGAAGGGGTATTTCGTTTATCCATTGTGAGGGAGAAAAAAAAGCATCTTGTTTTCTTTTCTTTTTGTCAAAGTTTCTAGAGCGAGAAAACACAAACACAATGTCATAAACGATATAGAAAAAATAATGAAGATTTATTAATTAAAAGAACAATTTAAAAGATAATAATAAAGTGAATGATTATAATTAGAAGGGATTATAACTAACGTGATAAATTATGTGTACGATATAATTTAAAAGATTTAAGGATTTGATCAATCTATTTATTGGTCCAACAGAATAAAATGTCAAAATTTTTAAATAAAATTAAAAATTCGAATTCACACATGATTAATATAACAAATATAATATTGCAGCAGGGAGAGGTCGTTTGTCAAGAGCTACCATTCTTCGGTTAGTTTGGTGTGGGTCGAATTTTACAAGAAATAAATATAATTAAAAGTGTCTCTCTTTCAGTAAACTTCTATAATATTCGATTCAAATTAATCGATCATCAAATCAATATAAATAATTATAAATTTTCAGGGACCTAATTTTAAAAATTGCTTTACTTTTTATAGAATCATGGGACCTGAAAGAAAAAAATATTATGGATTAGATGATACTAAATACCAGTTGGTATGATAAATATAATTAATGTAGAAATATTGTCAGCAAAGTAATGCCAACTCAGTACTTTAAAAGGCCATAAAGAAGACTGATGAAAAGACAGAGGGAGGAAATTTGTTTATTCTTCACTATGAAATGGGGGTGATAATTGGTTTATAAGAAATGAGATTATTTTGTGATATAATATTACTGTATATCCCTGTATTCTTTATACATTTGAAATTTAATCTCTCTATTTTGAATTTTAGAAATTTAATCCCTCCATTATTTTGATTTAATAATCAGACTTTCGTAAATTTTAATCATGTGACAGTTAAAAAGAATACTCAGGTGACCATAATCTGAATCAAAACAGTAGACCACTGGTATTAGAAGGGCTGGATTTAAAATATGAAAAGAGCACAGGGACTAGTATCGTAATTAGACCATGTTTTATATATGAGAATACTGCTTAAAGACTTAAACTTAAAGTGGTATAATACAAAAATAATCCATTATGTTAGTTTTTTTATTAGATGAAATATGACAGAATCTCAAAAACAGGGTTTTTCTTCAGTTCGTAATCTTCCTGTCAGGTTTTTGTTCTGGTTCTTCTCGTGTCCTAACGAGATTGAACTGGTTATTTTAATGTTCAATATAAAATTCTAAGTTGTCTTCACCACAACAAACACCAGTTCCACTGCTGACAAAGTTTTAAAACATGTACCCAATTAAAGAATATTCCCTTTATTTGATTATAGTCCTTAAATTTAGTAAAAATTTTAACTTGGTCCTTAAATTGTTTGGTCCATATCAATCTCTGAATTTGACAATTTTTTTAGTTATTTGGATGACACAACATTTTCAGATTGTGACACATGATATTATATGAATCGAAAAATAATTTTGGGGTTAAATTAAAAAATTGTCAAATGTAAGGACTAAATTGTTTTATCCCTAGGTCAGAAATCAAAACATTTGAAAGTATAAGTAAGCTTCTGCCTATATTCCCTGTAATCTTGCTTTATTGTATTATTATTAATTAAAAGTTTTAATCTTGATTAAAGGGAAAAAGATAAAAAGATATCGGAGAGACAAGAGATCATGGGATCAGATAAAAGAACAAAACATGAAACACACAAAATATATGCTTGACAAATATTGTTTCTGAACTTTTTTCTGTTTTAAATCATTTTGTTGTTAGTTGAGGATAGGTGTGATTATTAAGTTCAGCGGGTTGTAAATAATTTAAATTCGTCAAAATTTGATTAATGTACGATTAGAATTGACTTTTTAACGAGTAATAAATTGAGTCAAATAATAAGATTTTTTAACGAGCACGAGTCTAGTAAAATTTTATCAAATTTAACGAGCATTAAACTGATTCAAGCAACGAGATTTTTTTAATAAATATGAGTTAAACACTACTCAACTTACAATCAACTCTCAATAAACACCATTAATTGACCATTGCATTAGCAACATTGCTCTCAGTCTCAGATATGGATCGAGGCGTAAGAAACGATCACATCTTTAAAATTACAAATTTCAATATATTTTTATTAATGATTTAATTTTATATTTTTAAATTTTAAATATATTTTCTAACAATTTACACTCAACCGTATACTTTATAATTAGATGTAACAAAAATAATAATTAGTTCGTATCCGCCTTATGCATATATATGATTTAAATTAAATTTAATAGTTATAAAACTTCAATTAAATTCAGAATAAAGAAATTGAAATGGAATTTATTTATATATTTACCTTAATCTCTTTCTTTCATATATATTACTTTATTTTCATTTATTCTTTCCAAATATAACATGATTTCCCCGCTCAAAATATAGATATTAACCATATGCAAAAAAGGTAAGAATAGTATTCGATATTTAATTTTTAAATTTGGGACAAAAAATGTACTTATGATAAACATAAGTGACCATCGTTATATTCTAATTTTTTCGTTGCCAGATCAACAAGCTGTTAACGTTTAACAACTATAAATAACTAAATGATCAAAAGTTTACTCCACGTAATCGTTTTTAAAAAATCAATGATTAACTCTATACTGAAAAAATTTAAGTATCCATCCCAATAACTAACCATTTATTATTTTGATCATCGTCACATAAAAATTTTATTATTATATGAAAATAACTAAACTTAACAATTGAATTATTATTAAATCTAACTCAATTGATATGTAGTTAATATAATATATATAAAGACATAAAATTAAACATATTTATTGATCGATATTAAATTATTTTAAATTAATAAACGGAGTTAATAAATAATTTAATGAAATTTAAAAAATAATCTAAATATAAGCCTATATTTAACTTACACCATACATGATACATCGTATGTCCATGGCACAATCTCGTAATTATCTCTAACATCAATGGCAATTTCTTTTATCATTGACTATAATTCCGCCTTTCCCTGCAGTCAAAATTGAGCCTAACAATTCTCGTTCACTTTTGTTTTCCTGTAACTCTCTCGGGAAATATTTTCTTTCCCCACTAATATTTCTGTGTTTTTTTTTTTTTAATTTTTCTGTCACTCTCTCGGGAAAAAATGTCTCATGAGACTCATGAGATAGGGACGTGCCAGAAAATCCGCCACATTGTCCGAATCCGATATATGCTGAAGCAATGGCGAAGGAAGGCCAGCATGACGGCCAACAACAACAAAGGACAGGCGCCGTCCGACGTACCAGCCGGACACGTGGCTGTCTGCGTGGGGACCAATCTCAGGAGATATATCGTACGAGCGAAGTACCTAAATCACCCGATCTTCAAGAAACTCCTCGTGCAAACCGAAGAGGAGTACGGTTTCAACAACGTCGGGCCGTTGACCATCCCATGCTCCGAGTCGTTTTTCGAAGAGATTCTCCGAGTCGTGTCCCGTTCCGACTCATCGTCATCGAACTCCATTCGTTCGAGTTTCTCCACATTTGAGGAATTTCAGTGGCGCTGCCGCCTTGGCATGAAAAATAAACGCGAGAGATTCAACGAGCCTCGACCGGAGTTTCATCCGGTTGCCGATAGATCAGTCTACTAAAAGTATAATCATATTTCTGGGTTAACACAACCGAGTCACCCGAGTTGGAAGGATTAACAGCTATAATTTTAAATTTAGTTTGTTAAGCTATTTAATTGTAATATATTATCATTTATTTGAGTGATTATTTTAATTATTATTTAAATACTAAATTAAAGAGTATGTCAAATGGCATATTTAATCTATATAATATTTAGTTTATATGGAAGTCTATGTTCGATTCATTGAAAATACAAAAAAATATTATAATTATATTTGATTTATTTTAATTTATTTTATTTATAATTATATTTGAATTTTTAATATTTTTAACATATTATTCTCTTAAATTAATTGATAATTAATATTCATAAAAGGATTTTAATAGTATTTTTTTCTTTATTTAGTTTGGGTAAATTTATATCGATTTTCAAAGCTGTAATTATTATTTTTGGATATAAAATAGCTTTAAAAGGTAGACATTTTAAATCTCCATAATTGCAAAATCTGCACGCTTACTACTTTCCATATAAATAATATTACATTCATGATTCAACCCATCTTTCATTTATCAAATAAAGAAAAATATTCACTAAATAAATATCAAATCAATATTAATTAAGTTACTTAATCAAGGTTAAATAAAAAGTAAATATTTAAATTATATATTATTTTTAACTTTAGGTGCTAAAGTATATTTTGTAAAAATAAGTGTATAAAATTTTAAATACTAATTATAATATGATATGTAACAGATTTTAACTTTTAATTATTTTTAAAAATAAGAAAGATAATTTTTAAAAAAGCCTCCAAAATTTCAAAATTTCTAAATTTCAAAATTCTCAATCATAAAATTTAATGTTTTGTATGATTTTGATTGATTTTCGATGATAAAATGATAAATCAAATAATCACGATGGTTTGATAATAAATGTGATGGACGGTAGCATAACCATCAACGATAAAATCGACTCAAATTAAGATATGAGTTTTGACAATTAGAAATTTTAAATTTTAAGGTTATTTTAAGAATTTTAGAAATTTAGTATTTTTAAAAATAAATTTTAAATAAATATTTTTTAAAAAATAACAATATTTATCACAAGACGTCTAAAATTATAACATTAGAATAGTTAAAATATTAAATAATTTTTTTATAAAAATACTTTAAACCCTTAAAATTTACAAAATAATATAATTTAAAATTTTATTGTTGATTTCAGCCTAATATTATTTGTAATTATATATGAAAAGGAGGTAGGCAAACTCATAAGAGCCCGTTTAGTTGATTGGTGGGCATGCCTTGACCTCCAAGTCCACACTTTATCTTACATCCAAACCCATAATCAAATCAATATTCAGTACTTTTTATAGAGTTAGGATTATTTACGAAGCATAAAATTTAATTATTTTTATATTTTAAATGGTAAAATAAAGATAAATAAATGATTAAAATTATTACAGTATATTTAATTTAATTGGAACATAATGATTGATTATACACGATAATTTCATGATCCGTCACAAATATATTTATTTAAAACCTCAAACTTTAAAATTTTAAATATCAGATTATAAATCTAAATTATAATGAAAATTATAACTAAAATCTCTAAATTATAAATTTAATTTTTAACCCCTAAAATAAAGTTATTTGTGTAATTAAAATCTACGTTAACAATGCATCACATTATTTGATGCATCCGGTAAACAGAAGCACCCTTCACTCTTAAGATGATGGCAAATCTTTTAGTAAGTTTATCTATTAGTTTTTTTTTTCCTTATATTAGTTTATATTATATTTTAATTAGTTTTTATGTTATTGCTCATGTTTTGTTATTTAGTTTTTATTTTTATTTATTTTTTAATACTTATAAAATTTTAAATAAAACATGTTTCTATATGAGCTTTTATTTTTTAAATAGACAAATTTTTTTATAAATCTGATAACGTCATGTATTTATTTATTTATTATTATTATTATTCGTGCTAATTTATTTATTTGTGTTTATGATTAGTATAAATTAGATTTGTATCATTGAACTTTGCAAATTCAACATTTAAAATTGTTTTTTTTTTTTATGTAGACTGATCGTCATATTATAATATTAAGGGGTACTATCAGTACAGAATTCCAACATATGATGATTTTCATATTCAAATGTTTAAATGTTTTAAACTAAAGTGGAACTCCTTTATAATGATTTAAATTGTTTATTTATATTTTTAACTATTGAATATAATATTTTTAGAAAATACCTTAGGCTAAATTGAGTGGAGAATTTTTATGAAAACATGTTGAATTTAATGTCTAAATGTGAGATCTAGATTTTGAGTTTTACCGAGACCTTGTATAAGAAAAAATTATTGTTGAATGAATTATCCATTAAACTCACGAGTACGACATAAATTGATTCAAATTAATAAAACTATTGAATGATAATAGAGAAAAGAAAAGGTCATTTATTGATTTATTCGAATTTTTGATAGATATGAATTTTATAATGATGAAAATGTGTGGAGAAGAAAATTCGATGAACAAAATAAAAATGAAATAACCAAATAATAATAATACTAATAACCCTACCGGTACTTGGATGTCCGACAAAGCCTGCTCAAAGTATCTCTTAGAGATTTTTTTTAGCTCCAACATGTATTCCCCACAACTGCAGTCTGCACTCCTAAGTCCTAACCAGAAGGAAAGACAACATTAACAACAAGCAGTCAACTGTTGCACGGACAATGAAAGCCACTTTTTACTGCACATAAAGGAAAACATCTACTCTACTTTTTTTTTTTTGAATCATTACATTTCTTTAATTCCTTTACAGAACAGATGATGTCTAAAGTGAAGGTTGGTTGGATATGACTTAGGAGGTTCAAATCCAAAATCTTAATTAAAGAGTATTGGATTTTTTATCGTTCAATTCTACAGATATTAGTCGACGATTTAAGAGACAATCGTCTAATAGAAGAGTTAAAGTTATGGACTTTGATTCTGAATAATGTTATTAGTTTAATTCTAGTTTTAGTCTTTATTTTTTTAATTTTCAAAGTTAGTCCATTTAATTCTATTTTTCTATAACAATCATGACATACTTATAATTTAGTTTATCATCTCCGAGTGAATCACTTTCGTCCTTTCTATTACCACTAAACTTTAAACATTTTATATCTCGATAATTCATCCTTCGTCAAATAATCTGTCATTAAAGATTTTTTGAATAAGATTCTTAATAATAATTAATCCGATCGAGATCTATCATGGATTTGTATCCATGCATGCTTATCCTCAGCCTATCACATTGTGTCAATTAACATAGGGCCATTGCATATTACATATATGGTTGGCCTGGTATTCAACATGATAATCTGCGGTGTGGCGCCAACTTAATCGGCTACATAAATGCTATGGGTTACAACATGTTCCACCCATGCACGTCCATATATGATCTCAAAGCCAAAGGGAAGTTAATGTTACTGATAAGAGAAGTAGATGGGGAAATATCTTATAACTTGGAATATTAATAGTGTAAGAATAAATTTAAAATATAAATTATAGATGATAACAAAATAAATTTTTATTTTATTTTGTTCATTTCAATTTTAATTCAATTTTTATGTCTCTCCTTTGATAATCACTTTGGATTCAATTTTATTCGAATTTTAATATCTAAACTCGACAAAATAAAAAAACTCTTTAGCTTCCAACCCGTCCCGTCCCAAAATATTAAACATTTTTGTTCATTATATTCTTTTAACAAAATTAAATAAATTTGTAATTATAGAATTTTAGAAAAAATTAAATATATTTTTGTTTTCGACAAGTCTCCCACTATCAGCATCTGCTATGTCGGGAATCCAAGAAAACATTGAGCTATCAGAAAACATAGAGAAAGATCAAATTCTTCAATTAGTCATTGTACTATGCATAAAGTATGGATTTAGTTCATATTTTTTGATTTAATAATTTTAAATTACAGCAAGTAAATCATTTTGTCTTTATAACTGTTCAAATTTTAAAAACTAAAATTATTCGAAATAAAATATAAAAAAAAAAATCACATTAGACAGAACTATCCATATCACCCACATACGTGTGAGAGCATTTGAAGTGACAAAGGATCCTTCCTTGAAATTACTCAGAACGTGAGGGTTCAGAAGGACATTCAGTGGAGACAAATTGCAGAACAACCATGCAAGACAACTGGGGAAAAATTTAAATGACTGCAACTAAAAAATAAGACAGTTATATAGATTTATTTATTTTTATAAAAAAAATATTGTAAGAATTTATATAAATATATAAATTTTTATTAATTTAATAAAAATTATATACATTTTATTTTTAATTATTCTACCTACCGGTACGTTCATGTCCCTTCTTGTGTCCCCAACTGCTGCTTGAATTATTCTCTTTAGTAGTTCGGTGTAAAGGGTAGGTGATACACATATACTTGAATCACATTGGTTTGAGTTATTAATGATTTGATATCTTTTAAATGAAATTTTAAATTCGAATTTATTCTTAAAATAAAATTTTAACTGACTCAAATATAGACTTCGTCGTAATTTTTACGGCCGAGAAAGTTGACACATTGAAGATCACATGGAAAGAGGTCAAAAGATTTGATTAAAAGAAGATGGATCCATAGAGGACCAGTTAACAACCAGAGACAGCCATTGGTTCCATCACTGGTCCAGATATTGAAAAAATATATACAGTTTTATATAAATCAATATGCATGGCTCCAATGTTTTGATGAACATGGTCCCAATGGAGCTAATTATATGACCATTGAATCAAATCGTAGTTGTACTCTATTGTGGGAATGAAACCTGTTGTGCATGTGAGAGGTTATCTATATATGGGGATTATGATGTTTGTATTCTTACCGACATTTGTTTGGTAAAATGTTCGAGTTGAATTTGAGTTTTATAGAATTAAGACGTTATTTCATGAATAATCTCAACTACTTAAATTTATATGCATGGTTAATGGTTAGACAAAAGAAACCTTGTCATACTTACTTGCTGACGTACTCGCATTCTTCGTCAAACAATGCATTTGTTCATGAAAAATTATATCATATTTATATGTTATTTATGGTTTTAATTAATAAAAAATATTTATTTATTAAAATTTTTATATATCTTTCTATCAAGTGAATATTCACTCTATTTATTATAAATTAAATTTAAAAATATTTTGTATCGTATGAATCTTTACTTAATAAAAAGATGACATAAATAAATTTAATCAAATAAATTTCTCTCGGTTCATGCACAATATTCCAATGCTTTTCTTACATGTTCTTCGCTTTGATTTCGCTAGGGTAAAGGTTGTATAAGTTTAAACATTTTAGATATAAATCCATTTATATTATTTTCAAAATGTTAAAATAAATATTTAGGTTTCAATAATAATCTAGGTATAAGTGATAACCAGTAAGTAACTTGATATTATTTAAGTAGATTTTGAGTTCAAGATTTTGTATGTAGAAAATTCTTGCTAAGAAACTTAATCACCAAAATCAGATGTTTAACACAAATCTACCCAAATTAATACAAAACCAAAATATATTTAAATTTTAATACATATTAAGATTAATTGAGTCAGATAATAAAAAAAATCAATCTTTAATAAGATTCCAACTTGCTCTAATATGATCAGAATAGACTATAAACACAATGAAACATAAAATAAAATATAGGACAAAAATGTCATAAAAAACTTCAAAACAAAGAGTTTTTATGATAATATTGCTTTCCTTAGCATTAAACTTCTCCCACAGTCATGAACCGTGAGGAAACATACTTTGTACAAATTATTAAACCCAGAAAAAACCTTAATATAATAGTTCTTGGGCTAAGTTAGAGTCAACATTGAAAAAGAAAGAAAAAAAACCCAGATTAATGGGTTCAAAATAGTAGGGGAAAGAACCCAGAAGAGTCAAATGTTAAAAAAAAGGAAAAAAAAAAGCTTAGCGCCACACAATGCTGCTTGGCCATCTTCATCTTCTCCGACTCATTGTCTTTGTTTTTGTTGTTCATCTGAGCGTGGACGTGAGAGATCGGAACACGACTTCTTCACAAGGAATGGTGAGTCCCCTGTCGTGGTCGAACCCGAACTCTTCCTCTGCTCGTCGGAGTAGGCACTGGAACTCGGGGTGAGTCAAGAAGGAGATTGGTACAATGTACCTGCTCCTGTTCTCTCCCACGTAGACGGCGAAGTGTCCTTTTGGTACGTCGAGAGGGAGTCCATCTACGTCGTATCCGCCGTGTTTCTTTCCCAGACTGGAACATCGCTTCAGGATTTGCTTGATAACGGCTGCCTGAGGGAGCTTGGATGTTTTTCTGATGGCCATTGTTGAGTTGTTTGAAGCCAAGGGAGGTGATGAAGTAGATGAAGTGGGAAGAGTGAGAGGCGAGAGGGGTATTTAATATTTATTTATAGAGAGGATTAAGAGAGGTCATGTGAGAGTGTGGGGGCAGTGCTACTGCTAGGACATAGCCGAAGGACAAACCACGGGCGTTTTGGGGTAAGTAATGTACTATTAGTAGTTATTACTCCTATGTAGAAAGTGGTAAAAGTATGGTAACATGAAATTTGATTCCATCGATATGGTATGTCACATCATATCGGATTAATAAATTAAATTGATTTGATTAATGAAATAAAATTTAATTTTTATGTGATGTATGTAAATCATTAAAAAAATGAATTATCCCAAAATAAATGAGAAAAAAAATCAAAGATTTAATTGTTTTTTTTTTACGTGATTTGATGTACGTACGTGATTCCCCTTCGATTTTTTAGGAATGGACGCCTTTTTCATTTAGACGAGTGGACGGAGCGGCTCATAGATTATGGAACTTTACATACTATACTCTTTAATTTATAATTTTAAAAATATATAATTTTTTTATATTCTAATCTTAGTAAAAATATATTAAACCAATTTTTGTTTTTTTCTATATAAACATTTAAAGTTATTTTTTATTTTTTTAATTTATTAAACCAATTTTTGTTTTTTCTATATAAACATTTAATTTTAATTTATTTGTATTCTTAATTTATTAAAGCTTTATACGATCATTCATCTCTCACGTGTCCAAAACCCCCTTTTCCATTTTGGTAGAGGTTTTATTCTGGTTTATTTGTATGATCTTTTGTTTCGATGCATATATATTTTAAACCCACCCAGTAGTCGAGACTCGAGAGTCTAACGTTCAAAGTTTGCATGTTGCTTTGTTTAAGATCCTACTTCCTAGGTGCCTCCGTTACTGTAGTCTCACTGTCCAAAACAATCTAGATTCTCTTACCAGACAAACAAATCCTAGGCAAAAACTATTAAAAGGAAGGGTTTAAATATTTGTACGACGTGTTATTATAGAGAGACCTAAGTAATCAATAGACTAAAACCTATAATCTCTCTCATACCTGAAATCACGGACAGATGATGAAGTCACTGGAAAGTACAACAGTTTTTGTTGGTTTGAACGTTTGGATCTTTGTGATTCATATGTCTTGTGATTTTCTTGTCTGAAGGGAAAGGAAAAAAAAATACAATCTTTTTCTCTCAGAAACCCATGTGTTTTTACTGCTGGATTTGCAGGTTTTGACCACAGTTGTGTTCTTTTATATGCACAGTTCAGTTGCTCATATTTCATCAGAAAAAAATGCAAATTGCCATTGTTTATTGCAGAGCCAAAGACATATATGAAAATAAAATTAAGACAAGAAAGATGCTTGACCTAGAAACAGTGTTTAAGAATAATTAGCACTCTAATAGTTTATTCCATCAGCAACACCAAACTGTGTAAACCAACAAAATTGATTGATATTAATATTATTGCTTTCTGAAACTTCAAAAAGGGTGCATTGTGAATATAAAATGAATAAAGAGAAGTATTTGCCAAGTTATTGAGGAGATTTTAAATTTGGTTATAAACTTTAAAACGTTTTAGTTGAGCTCTTATCAATTATATAATTTACCTCGATAATTTAGGTGTTAAATATCGATTCGAATATGATTATCCTAAGAGCAGCGTTGGTGGTGAGAATATAATTATTAGTGGTTTTAAAGGTCAGGCCAGCTGGTATGCAATGCAGGTCAATTCCTCAACTTACTCCAAATCTATTCCCAAATCTTCCCTTAATCAGCTGAAAGGAAAAGCCAAATTCAAATTATATAGCACCGATACGCTTTGTTGTTTTGGATTAAAATGCATGATTTACGGCGAAAACAAAGATGAAAAAGACAGCAATCAAATTAACCCCAGAACAAGTCACCATCTGTGACAGACACATTGCATGTTCTATGAGGGGGAAAATGGATGAAAAAGGCCCACCATTTCACACCTACATACGGTGTTCTGTTGAACCAGGAGAGGCTGAAAGACACAGTGTTGTTTCTTTTATGGTTGAAAAAAAGGACCCTTTGCTTTTCTGTTCAGGACATGAAGGCCATGTTACTCTAGTGAGCAGTAACCCTAAGGCTAAGGCTAAGCTCTCTTGTAAAGACAACATAGTATGGTCATGTGAGATCATTCCACCAACTGCTTCAAACTGCTAAAACATGGTTCTTTTTCAACCATCAGTTTGAAAACTGTAAACTGCTCTCTTTTGGAATCTTTTACTCAGAATTGTTATGAATCATGAGTTCCCAGAGTCATGTTTTGTCCTTTCTACCACCTGCTTTCAGTACTCTATTAACTGATATACATGTATGAGTATTGTTGTACCTTCATTAAAACCACTATTCCCCATCTTTTCTTATCTTCTTCTTTTCTTCTAATTACAATAAATTGTCTGAAACTACCTTCATGTCATTCTTACTATTGATAGATATGATATATAATCCTGTAAGTACCTTTCAATCTATTTTAATAGAATTGTACATCTTTTTTAGTTTTTCAAAGTCTCCATTAAAACGAATCAAGTGACTAATAGAACCGAGCATTTTTGCTTATCACCTTTGTTAGTTAAGATTCATGATTGTGTTCTTGGTGGTTAAACTTGAAGTCTGCAACTTGTTGGGTTTGGACCCACTATGGCAAAGAGATTAACAAGATCTTTGAGATTAAAGGATATGTCTCGGTGACAAATTTATTGGACAGAGAGAGTATAATACAAGGCAATAACTGGTATCCACAAAGCATAGAGGATAATGATAATGACAATGGAATTATATTGAAATGATATTGACAGCAGAGACAACACCTATCTAAATGCCAGAGTTGATGATCCCATTTTCATATACAGCCTATACAATAAGAGAGCATCATAACTTAAGGACTGATTTTTAGTACCAAACTACAAGGGGAAGGGCCCTTTGCTTTATTGAAAGTTTGAAAACTTTATAATTCATGGAAAAAATTCTTAGTTTCTTGCTTAAACCACTTTACTACTAATACTTGAGCTGGAAAAAATTGCCATGGGAAAAACAAATCATAGTCACAAATTTTCTTAGCTGTTAGCATTACAGTGAACTGCAGCATTAAATGATATAGTTTGATCTGTGATCAATTATAGATGCTCTGGCGAGTAAAACTCGAAATGAGAGTAGCATATTTACACATGAATTGAAAAGAAAGAATCAATGTGTTTCAATCATGAAAATGGAACTGTTTTCATTTCATCTGTAGGTCAATTTTTTCTCTTCCTCTTGACAAAAGCCTTTTTTTAGGCTAAAACAAAGAGGAGGAAAACCATTTACAATGAGTTAAGCTTTTTTGTGATGTACAAAATTTGTTAGTTGGCATCTCTTGAGATCAATTCAAGTGAGAAATAACATCCAAGAATACATCTTCATGGCATGGAATTGTGACGCCTCCCATCGGATGATCAAACCCGAATTCTTCTTCAGCTTTTCTTAGCAAACTTTGAAACAAAGGTTGATTCAAGAAGGTTATAGGAACCAAAAATCTCTTCTTTTGTGATTCCCCAACATAAACAGGAAAGAAACCCTTTGGTACATCCAAAGATGTTGAGGATCTTTTGAGTGTTGTCGGAGCAGATCGGCGAAGGATATGCTTAGCAGCACTAGGAAGACGGATTGCCATTGCTTTTCCTTTATGTTTATCTTTGAGAGAGTGCAAAATTAGAAGAAAGCCTTGGATTTGTAATACAAAGACTTAGAGTTTGTTGTGGTTTGTGATCAAAACATATATCATCTATATATATATATAGAAAAAGATATAATGTGAAAATCTTGGAGTGAGTGGCTCTGAAACAATGTGTTAGGACATTAATGAGAGGGTGTCACATGGTCTTGTCTACAATACTTTCACAAACATTAAGTGCTTGAAAACCATACTGTTGCTTGTTGACAGAACAATGTGGCCTACAAATTACAAAGTAGAGAAATCCAGGGCCAGCAAAAGATCTGAAGGACAGTTAGATTCTTGAGAGGTTTGTGATGCGAAGAAACTCGAGTTAATTGATGTCTGCGAAAGAATATGTTTATATAAATCGAAAGAAGAATGATAAATATAAAAGTGTGGAAATGTGTGGCTTTGCTTGGGATTTGTTGGGGTATTGCTTAAGAGGTTTCACATGGCCTTGTCTTTCAACTGTTTTGTAAGTTTAAGGGCTAAAATCATACTGTGGTCTGTTTGTTGACAAAGAATGTGCCCTACAATTGGAAAGGAGCAGCCGGATATTTTATTTGGAAGGAGAACAAATAAACATGATTGTTAGTCCTATTTCATCTGAAAAAGCAAATTAAGTACGGCTAATATGGCCATAAATAGAACCCTTTTCGATTTCTCTCCCAATATCTGCAGCTTTTAGGGTTCTTGCAATGCATTGTTTATTGCAGAGCCAAAGACATATAAATGCAATGGTGTAAACTAATAAGACTGAATATTGCTTCCAAAACTTCAAAAAGAAATGCAATGGTGCATTGTGAATATGAAACGAATTCATTCCATTAAAGCAGTGTTGGCTGGTGACAAAAATGTCCCTCGGGTCGGGTAGATATGTTTTCAATTGCATGTGGTCCATCTGAATTCTCCACCATAAATAAGAGAGTATTTAGATGGTTGCTACATTTCAAATGTGCACCACATAAAAAAAGGAAGAAGCTATACCTCCATGTTCTAAGGCTCAAAAGTGATCCAAAAAAGCTTAGATTTAATGCTCGATACGGCAATGAGCTTCATTTCGTTTTCACGTCGTCACAAGCATATACTTTAGTACATTGGTTTTAAAGGTGAGGCCAACTAGAATGCAGTATAGGTCAATTCCTCAACTTGTTCCAAATCTATAACCAAATCTCCCTTAATCATCTGAAAGGAAGTACATATGGCATTGTCCTTTGAGATTGAAGCATGATTTAAGGCGAAAACAAAGAACAAATGCACTGCAATCTAATTAATCCCGTAAGTCGCCATCTATGATAGACACATTTGAATTTTCTGTGAGGGAAGAAAATGGATGAAAAAAAATCGCCCATCACTTGAAAACTGTAAACTGACCTTCTTTTGTAATCTTTTACCAGTACCTCAGAAATTGTAATAAATCACCAGTTCCCCAAGTCATGTTTTGTCCTTTCTACTACCTGCTTTTACTACTCTAACTAATATACAGGCATGTGTATGATATATAATCCTGTAAGGACCTTATTGTCATGGAAAAAGTTTAAAAGATATCCATTCAGATGCATACCCGTTTCTGATGTTCACCCTGAATTCGAGAAACATTGTCATTATCTACATGCATATCTATGTTACCAAATCCATATTGATAGAACCAAGCATTTCAGTTCATCACCTTTTTAAATAGCTTTTTTAGTTAAGACTCATAATTGTGTTCTAGGTAGTTAAACACTTAAACTAAATAGGTCTTTCAGCAAATTGCTATGATGTTAATGACGATGACAGTGGAATTATATTGAACTGACATTGACAGTAAAGACAGGACAACCTATCTAAATGCCAGAGCAGATGACTGCATTTTCATATGCACTCTGAGAAAATCAATAATGATAGAAGTTTGGATACCAAATTCAGCTATGTCAAAGATGAGTAAAGTGTGTAGGAAGTGATGAAAAAATGTGGTATAAAAACAAACCGTTGTCACAAATATTCTTAGCAGTGCAGTGAACTATAACTCCTAAATCCTATTCGAAAATGCGTGAAGTAAACGATTCCTCCTGAGTTCAATATTAGTTCTGGTTTCCAGTAATTTTGCTTTTAGGCAACCTATAGGACATCTGAAGTGCTTCGAGAGAACTCGACTTAGCACATCTGAAGAGCTTTAAAAGAAACTGATATTTTCGAGTGGGGAATGAATTTGTTTACCATATGCAACTTTTCACAATGAGGATGAAGCTGTTAAGGGACCAAACATATCCAAAGAAATGACATTAAAAATGCATAAAAGTAAAGGCTTGAATGCCAAAAATGTTAAACTCACATTTTTAAATATCAGATACTAAAGTAAAAGGCTTTGGGGGGTTTATGAATTTGAAGCTGTTGGTAAAAATTTTCAGGCACTTTCTGTGTCAATAAAGCCTGTGATATGCAAAAATGAATTTTCTTCAGATATTCCTAGTTTCCAAACAACATTTTCTTCCTTCAAATGATAGTTTCCTAGATTACAAAATTTTTTAAATAGATCATAGCATAAATACACATGAATTGAAAAGAAAGATTCAATGTGTTTCAATCATGAGTATCAATTAATCTTCCTCTTGACAAAAAGCCTTTTCTTAGGCTAAAACAAAGAGGAGAAAACTATATACAAAGAAATAAGCTTTTTGTTGATGTACAAAATTTGTTGGTTGTCTTTTCTTAAGATCAATTCAAGTGAGAAATTACATCCAAGAATATATCTTCGTGGCATGGAATTGTGACGCCTCCCATCGGATGATCAAACTCAAATTCTTCTTCAGCTTTTCTTAGCAAGCTTTGAAACAAAGGTTGATTCAAGAAGGATAGAGGAACCAAAAATCTCTTCTTTTGTGATTCCCCAACATAAACAGGAAAGAAGCCCTTTGGTACATGTAAAGATGTTGAGGAACTTTTGATTGCTGTTGGAGCAGATCGGCGAAGGATATGCTTAGCAGCGCTAGGAAGACGAATTTCCATTGCTTTTCCTTTATGTTTATGTTTGAGAGAGTACAAAATTTGAAGAAAACCTTGAATTTATAATACAATGACTTGAGTTGGTTGTGGAATGTGATCAAAACATATATCTATATATATAGGAAAGGATATAATGCGAATATCTTGTAAATCTTGGAGCGAGTGGCTATGAAACAATGGGTTAGGACATTGCTGGAAAGGGTGTCACATGGTCTTGTCTTCCAATACTTCCACAAATATTAAGGGTTTGAAAATCATACTGTTGCATGTTGACAAAACAATGTGGCCTACAACTTACAAAGTAGAGAAATCCAGGACCAGCAAAAGATCTGAAGGACAGTTAGATTCTTGAGAGGTTTGTGATGCGAAGAAACTCGAGTTAATGTGTTGTCTGCGAAAGAATATGTTTATATATATAGAAAGAATAATGATAAATTTAAAGTGTGGAAATGTGTGGCTTTGCTTGGGATTTGTTGGGGGTATTGCTTGAGAGGTTTCACATGGCCTTGTCTTCCAATTGTTTAATAAGTTTAAGGGCTAAAATCATACTGTGGTCTGTTTGTTGATAAACAATGTGCTCTACAATTGGAATGGAGCAGCTGGATATTTGATCCGGAAGGAGAGCAAATGAAACATGATTGTTAGTCCTATTTCATCTGAAAAGGCAAACTAAGGCTAATATGGCCATAAATGGACCCCTTTTTCTACCTCTCTCTCAAATATCAGCAGTTTCTGGGGTTATTGCAATGCCAATGTTTATTGCAGATCCAAAGACATAAATGCAGACTAATACTATAGTTTGTTTCAGCAACAACACCAAATCTTCAAAAAGGAAATGAATGGTGCATTTGTGAATATGAAATGAATAATGTCTATAGTTGTTTGATTATCCATTAAAGCAGTGTTGTCTGCTGAGAAAAATATCTCTCGGGTAGATACGTTTCCAGTTGCATGTGGTCCATCTGAATTCTCCACCATAAATAAAAGAATATTTAGATGCTGCTACATTTCAAATGTACTCCACATAAAAAAGTGGAAGCTATACCTCCATGTTCTAAGGCTCAAAAGAGATCCAAAGAAGCTTAGATTTAATGCTCGATACGGCAACGTCCTTCGTTCCATTTTCATCCGTCTCCACAAGCACAGATTTTAGTACATTGGTTTTAAAGGTGAGGCCAACTAGAATGCAATATAGGTCAATTCCTCAACTTGTTCCAAATCTATGTCTGAATCTTCCTTAATCAGCTGAAAGGAAGTACGGTTGGCATTGTCCATGAAGATTAAAGCATGATTTAAGGCGAAAACAAAGAACAAAGGGACAGCAATTGAATTAACCCCGTAAGTCACCATCTATGACTGACACTTGAATGTACTGTGAGGGATAGAAAAGGATGAAAATAATAACAAAGGCCCACCGTTGCTCTCCTAAATATATTGCTCTGTTGAATCAGGAGAGGGCCGAGAGGCATAATGTCAGTGTCATGCCCTAAAGAGACGATGGACATTAATCTCACCTCAAAAAGGAAGGGGAGGCTTTGGGTAGAAAAATGGTGGCGCCACATATCTTTTTGGGAAGAGGGTAATGACTGGTGATATCTCCAGTCATGTGAGAGCATCCCCCAACCGCTTCAAACTACCATAACATGTTTTTTGGTATCATTTACCAGCAACTTAGAAATTGTACTAAATCACCAGTTCCCCAAGTCATGTTTTACCTTTCTACTGCCTGCTTTTACTGCTCTAACTGATATACAGGCATGCATATAATCCTCTAAGGATCTTCAAGTCATGGAAAAAGTTTAAGATATCCATTCAGATGCATACCCGTTTCTGACGATCATCCCTGAATTCAAGTAACATTGTCATTATCTACATGCATATCTCTGTTACAAATCCATATTGATTTAACCAAGCATTTCAGTTCATCACCTTTTTAAGTTAAGATTCATGATTGTGTTCTTGGTAGTTAAACTAAATACTTCAAAAGAAAGTACAAGGAAGGTCTCACTGCAAACTTGATTTTTAAACATCAGATACTAAAGTAAAAGGGTTTGGGGGTTTATGAATTTGAAGCTACTGGCAAAAATTTTCAGGCGCTTTCTCTGTCAATAAAGCATATGATATGCAAAAATGAATTTTCTTCAGATATTCCTAGTTTCCAAACAACATTTTCTTCTTTGAAATGATAGTTTGGCCAGTGATCAATTATAGATGTTAAGGCAAACAAAAAAATGAGACAGATCATAACATAATTACACATGAATTGAAAAGAAAGGTTCAACATGTTTCAATCATGAGTATCAATTAATCTTCCTCTTGAAAAAAAGCCTTTTCTTAGGCTAAAACAAAGAGGGAAAAACCATTTACAACGAACTAAGCTTTTTTTTTGGTGTACAAAGTTTGTTGGTTGACATCTCCTAGGATCAATTCAAGTGAGAAATAACATCCAAGAATACATCTTCATGGCATGGAATTGTGACACCTCCCATCAGATGATCAAACCCGAACTCTTCTTCAGCTTTTCTTAGCAAACTTTGAAACAAAGGTTGATTCAAGAAGGATAGAGGAACCAAAAATCTCTTCTTTTGTGATTCCCCAACATAAACAGGAAAGAAGCCCTTTGGTACATCCAAAGATGTTGAGGATCTTTTGACCGTTGTCGGAGCATATCGGCGAAGGATATGCTTAGCAGCACTAGGAAGACGGATTGCCATTGCTTTTCCTTTATGTTTATCTTTGAGAGAGTGCAAAATTAGAAGAAAGCCTTGGATTTGTAATACAGAGACTTGAGTTGGTTGTGGCTTGTGATCATAACATATATCATCTATATATAGAAAAGGATGTAATGTGAAAATCTTGGACCGAGTGGCTAAGAAAAAATGGGTTAGGACATTGTTGGAGAGGGTGTCACATGGTCTTGTCTTCCAATACTTCAACAAATATTAAGTGTTTGAAAACCGTACTGTTGCTTGTTGAAAGAACAATGTGGCCTACAAATTACAAAGTAGAGCAATCCAAGTCCAGGAAAAGATTGGAAGGGAACAGTTGGATACGTGATGTAGAAGTAAAGGAAAAGGTACAGATTAGGGAGGATTCTGAGAAGGTTTAGATGTGAAGAAACTTTAGTTATTGTGATTTTTGATAAAATATGTTTATATTAAACATCATGTATGGAAATGTGTGGCATTGCTCGGGCTATGTTAGTATATTGCTTAAGAATTCTCACATGGCTTTGTCTTCCAACTGTTCTATAAGATTAAGGGATAAGATAATACTGTGGTTTGTTTGTTGACAAACTGTGGCTTGACCTAAGATTTTATATTTATTTTTTTTGATGTTGCTACAGCATGCTTTGACATGAAGGAGACAAGCAAAATGTTGTACGCAATGTGGGATTTTTAAGACTATATGGATAAGGAAAAAGAATGGTAGAATGGGATAACCTGTAATGGGAATACAAATATCAAAGCCGTGTGGAAGAAGATAAGGTAATCCATCAATATATATATAAAATCAACCAGTAACAGTCAAGTCTTTTTTCTTCTATCTCAATATCAGCTTATTGTCATAAATTAGGAGAGAGCAAAACATGTTAAGTCTTTCAAATTATTAAAAAAAAAAATAGAAATCACATTTTGTTGACACCATTTTCGAGTTCAATCGTGGACAACCGCTACTTCATCCCAATTATTAAAAAATAGAAGCTTCAGGCATGTTTTCCTTGGATGGAGTAACCTGTAAGACAAACCCTTTGGATAATCTGCTTAGTGGGAACAAGTGCATTTTAACATGGTTGTTGTCTATGTCCTGCTGCAATCAAATTGTTTATTTCTGATTTCTGAAGCTGCTATTACACTTTGGATAATCTGCTTAGACTTGCAGATCTATAACTCTTTTGTCACTGAATCATATGAAGTAATTTTGGAACAATGTAATCCATTTACAGTTTAGTTAAAGATTCAATTAGCAAGAAGAATGGGACAATAGGAAACTACGAAAAGAAATAAATTCCAATCGAATGATGTGTTTACAGTCATTTTCCATACAGTTTAATAGAAGTTACAGAATCCACAATCTCTAATTTTCCACTTAGGGAGACTTTTATTTGCTCCCCAAGGCAAAAAATATGGGAAAAAAGTGTATACACCGTATTAGATGTTTGCTTTACAAAATTGTACTTGCTGATTTGTGTCAATTCTCTCGTAATCAATTCAATCGAGAGGTAACTTCAAGAAAGTTGTCTTCGTTGCAGGGAATTCTGAGACCGCCAGTAGGATGATTATATCCAAATTCTTCTTCTGACATGCCTAACAAATCTTGAAATAAAGGCTGGTTCAAGAAGGACACTGGTATCACAAACCTCTTCTGGTTTTCTCCAACATAAACTGCAAAGTAGCCCTTGGGAACTTTCTTAGAGCTAATGATCCGAGGCAGGAGGATAGCCATGCTTGTTTTAGATAGATGTATGCTTTAAAAGGGAAAAAGAGGAAGATCTCGGAGAACTTAGAAAAAATGGTAAGGGTCTTTAGTAGTTGAGAATGTGAAGATAGGTGTTGCCAATGAACTTAATCTTACTTATATATATAGATGTATAGGGTAGAGAGGAAATGATGTTCATCCATTATTAATTAAGTGAAGGATGTGGAATGAGTGGTGAAGGAGCAATTGCTGGGGTCCGATTGTTAATGAGAAAGACCTGGCTTGATGAGGCGAATCACATGGTGTTGTCTTCCAAATGATTATCAGGAATTCAACGGCGATTGGCGAAGAAGACTCGAAACTGATAGTTTGCTTACTCCGCCATTGGCGTAACAGGCAACCATTGACCTCCTATCTACATGCTAACTTCTATCAATACATGGAAATAAAAGGGATTTTTTTTTTAATCTTAAAAGTTGATTCTGATAGGGGGAGTGGATCATAGGAAGGAAGTGCTCTAGAAATTGATGTTCCCTTATTTCTTCGTTGGAATCATTAACAGCACTTGAACAACAAACAGCTGTTAAAGGCAAGAATAATTCAGAATTTATAACATGTAGCTCAAACCACGGTCATATGTTCCTTGATGAGCATCTTGTAAGACAAACCCTTGTGAAGGTCGCCTGAAGTATGTCCTACAGGTTGTCGTCTATGCTGTGCTGCAATTAAATTGTGTCATGAATTTGAAAAACAACATTGATCCTTACATCTCATCCAAATTTCAGGTATGTATCGGTATATATTGATAACATTACAGATGATCCTGTTTCTAATCCAAATTTCTAATGGCATGTTTACTGAGTTCTCTGGATATATTGACTATTCATTGTTACATATAAAAGACTAAATCTGAACTGAGAAAAAAGGGCTAACACTTTCTTAAATGATTGGGATAAGGGGAGATAAAGAACAAACATGTTGCTTGAACCGGGACTACTAAAAATAACATTTTTAATTATACATGGTAAGAAAAGTTCGAATATCAATTAAAAAAACATTATATAACAGAATTATGATTTTTAAAAGAATTGATTAGTTGGAGTTACAATAAATCCACCTCTATTATCCCCCTTAGAGATGGAAAAAAAAGTTGTACATGGCAGCAATGGTATATTGGTATTTGCTTTTACAAAAGAAAAAAAAAATCTGTATTCATAGACCCAGCATATGCCAGTTATTGTCATTCAAGCGAGCCGAGAAGTAAGATTAACAAAAACATCTTCACCGCAGGGAATTCTGAGACCTCCAGCGGGATGATCGTATCCGAACTCTTCTTCGGACAGACTGAGTAACTCTTGAAACAAAGGGTTGTTCAAGTAGGACAATGGTATCACAAACCTCTTCTGGTTTGCTCCTACGTAAACTGCAAAGTATCCCCTGGGAACATCCGTTGCCACAGAAGAGAATGTTCCAAGAATTCTCCTAGCATGCAGACGAAACCCCATGGTTTTATTCAAGATATGAACTTTTGTTTTGATGTTTGATATATTGAGAATGAAGTTAGTGTGTGTGTTTATATAGATGAAAGTGGGATAATGAGGTTCATAAGTGGTTCACATGGAGTTGTCTTCCAGGTCAGGAGGCTCAAAGCAAGCCTGGAACAAAACCTGGCTCAATTATTACCGTGGACCCACCCCACAGTGGAAGGTATGGGTCGTTGAGAAAACCTCTTTATATTATATTTTATGGACGTACTGCTTATTTAGTTTTATCATAGGCAAGCTTGAAACATGATTATAACATCTTTCGACTTCCATTCATGTTGTTCTGGAAACTAATTAAAACATGCAAGTACCTAAGGAACTAGTTACGAAATTTCGCGAAGGTCAAACAATGTACGGGTTATTTTAAAAAAGGATCTTTAGACATCTTGGCCTGAATTGCACCGTCAATCAGTAGCCTTGTTTGTGTTTGTTATGGTCAATCGCTATCATCACCTACCACGAAATCACATTGGAAAGTGCTGGGGAAAGGAAAGAAAGGAAGGGAAGTGTTAAGAACTTTCACTACATCTGAAGAAGAAATTACACGTATGAAATTTATGCGATACTACACAATATACCATGAATGATATACAACCCTAATTCCTAAGTACGGAGAATATATAGTGAATGACTCTAGTTTACGGAGGATACCGGCAAAAGACATTAGTTATCACATATCAAGTGGAACATGAGGTTCGAAGAAGTTTCCAACATGAAATCAACTCGCTAATGAAACAAAGTGTAGCAGGAGCTAACAAGCTTACGGACAAGTCCATGTAAACGTACGTGAAGTTCACATGAAGTTAGGTCTACTTCTTGTCTTATCACTTTTCAAAGAACCTAATCATGTACTATATCAGAAGGCACCTTGCCCAATGACAGCTAAGGAAATGCCTTACATTAATAGGACAGATAAGACACCTTATCCAAAGCAGCTCAATATATTTCTTTATAAAGTTTATAAAGTAATAATTTAATTCAAGTTCCATCCAAAAGCAAATGGATACTGTTCGTGCAAATAACCTTTTTAGTGAGGGCCAGGTTGGTTAATTCCACATGATGGCAAAGTAAGAAATAGACGGCCTACTAGAATAATATCGACAGTTTGCAGAAATGTGCGCAAACCCTCGACTCTGTATATATTGGTTTACATAATCACATCTTGTTAGGCAAGTTTACTCGTTAAAATGAGTTGGTAACATCTAGCCATGAGTGGTTTTGAGTTCAGAACAGTTGTATCAGACACAGACACCGTTGTTAACAAGAACTGAGGAGAAGACTTAAGAAAGATAGTCATTTTAGTATATTGGTTACAAAGAATGTTCACAAGGGAATGGGATTGCACAAAACAATCCACCATTTGCACTTGCTGATTCCTATAAAGAATTGGTATTTGTCACTTGGGCTTTGAGGGCAGACCGGCAATGAGATCGACGAAAGCTTCGTCGGTACAACGAATCTTTCTTCTTTTTTCAGCTTCACCAACTTAAACAACAAAGTGATCTTTCGGCACTGATACCGTGTTCTCTGGAGATGAAAGACTCCGTTTTAGACTAGCCTTAGCATTGACAATTCTCGGCAAGTGAATCCCTATGGCTTTACAAGTAGTATCAGAAGGAAGAAAGGTGTGTATAATGTATTTATGGAGACCAAATGGCTTATGGTTTATAGCAATCAATCTGGTTGTGTGGTGTTACCCAAAAATACCCCCAATTCAAAAGCCTAGATTTTGAAATTCCTAATTATAAACCCTAGCATTTGAGGATTTAATTTAAAAGTCTAATTGAGAGATTTGGGAATTGATTTATCCTAAAATGAATTTAGAATTAAATTAGAACTTCGATGTTTATTCCGTAAAACGGGTTAAATAAAATGGGGAGCTTTCCTTGTGATTTACCCAAAATGTTTGGGTATTTAATTCTCCTTTGAGATTTATTAGATGCATGTATTTATAAGGTTGTTTTTGGATATTTAATCGAATTATCGAAGTAATTCTTATACAACTTTATTTTATATTAAATGAGATTTTAATTGAGATATTCTACTATAATTATTATTATTTACTTTATAAATAATTAAATCTAAAAGAGGAAAGTTTTCAAGATTTATTCTTTTGGGCTGGATTTAGAGGTTCCATGTGGAACATGGGCTTGTCTTCATAATGATGATCTAGTCTTTGACAAATTAACCCCACCATAGTGTTTCTGTCGCAATCTGCAATGCCTTAGCCTTACCATTCAATGAAACCAAGAATGATGATTCACTTGAAAGTTAACATGCACACTATCATTGAATCATGGCATGTTAGAGTTGAAAACAACTTTACCTAGCAGATCATGTGGGTGAAACATTTTGAAGCAAAGAAAGCAAAATAATATTGGATATGGATTGTAGTTTGAGTTGATTTGCTGCCCTACATGTTTGCTGGCTATTAGAGGACATAAAGATGGAAGGAATCAAGGGACCCCAATATCCATGTTTGCTGCTGAGATTCTTTAAGCATGCTTATGGTTCATAATCAAATCTTCAAGTCATTACAGGTAGAGAAAACTTTCCTTGATTGATTCCCCCCTCCCCTTCTTCGATATGGTACGTTAAGACTTAAGATCATGTCAGGGAAATAGTGGTAAAAGAAAAGGAAAGGGGAAAAGCTTGTGAGTTGGATGGCAGCTGCCAAATGCCAATGATGGTGGTGGCTCGGTGAAATTGGAAAGACAAGGCATTTGTGTTAAGTGTATCAACCATGTGAAATGCTGTAAAACTTCTCAGTTTCTGAGGATAAAAAGACTACCATGGCCTAGCTCGAGTAATCGTATTGTTAGCCAATTCAAAGCAAAAATAGTAACCAACAATGACAAGAATGTCTGATAGAATGAATTTTCTCATTTATAAAGTCCTTAATAAGAATAACCAAGTTTAACATTTACACTTGCTTTTGAGCTACATTGTTAATCTCTGTTAAGTTAGCCATTCTAATATCAACTTTCATGATCTTTGCAGACAGCAAGTGAGATGGACGAAAGCTTCTTCGCTGCAGGGGATCACCAAAGCACCGAAAGGATGATTGAATCCGTACTCTTCCTCTGCTTGACTCAGTAAATTTTGGAAGGAAGGATGCTTGAGGAACGAAATCGGTACAATGAATCTCTTCTTTTCAACTTCTCCGATATAAACAGCAAAGTGGCCTTTGGGAACCACTGTCGTCTCTGAGGACGAAAGACTTCGTTTCGGACTAGCCTTAGCATTTACGATTCTTGGAAAGCGAAAACCCATATCACTTGTTATTTGAGATTGTTCTACGACTAGTAGTGTGGATGAGAAAATGCTGCAAGAAATTGTCACAAGGTGTCTATCCATTAGAATTTGTATTTATATAGTGAAATGCTTTGTTGGTCAACAGTCTCAAGGCTGATTGGGTGGTGAATAAAGAATGCTTTTAGAGACACATGTAGTGAGGAATCACATGGCCTTGTGTCCCCAACATGTATGTATGCCTGTTGCAGATTGCAGCTAATTAGAGTTTAACCATTATGGAAGTGGAACAAACAACAATCATGGCCCATTTGAAATATAATTTATCATGGATAGATAATGATGATGATAATGAAGACTTGACTTAGCACATCATATGGATGAAATGCTATGTAGTGGAGACCAGCAAGATATATAACAAAGTTATCATCTCCACTAGCTAATACGAGTCTTCAGGTTACTGCCCTACATGTTTGCTGATAATTTGGTTTTAAGACCTGTTCTATGCCTGTGTTGCAAGATAAAACACAATGAAACCAAGTTATCGATCCATGTGACATTATTCGATGTCTTTGACAAGCGAAGAACTGAAATTTCGGAAATGGGTTGGTTAAGCCTCCATATTTAAGGGATTATACGTTCAAGGTCGAACTGTTGAATACAAAGTATAATACTAACCACTCTTGTAATTTATGATGTTATGCCGGAATCACCAAATTTAGATTTTAAGAGATCCATGGATTAGAAAAAAAAAGGTATTTCATTCTAGTTGACCTTAATACTCAATTTTGAAGTCAGAAACAGTCCGGAAAGTCAACTCCTCAACTATCCTAGAATATGGACATTAGACAGCGAAATAGCCACTCGGCACGTCTGGGGTGTTCAAGGACAAAAGGCCATGACTAGATTCATTTTCAGCTGTTTCAAGTTTATTGGATCTTGATATGAATCTATAAAGGTTTGGAAAACAACTAAGAAAAGTTAGCTGGAAAGCAATATTTCTGGAAAAAGGGTTCCAATAGACTTTGACCAGTAAATGGAAGTGGATTAAGTGGAACAAGAAATGATTCACTTTAATGGGGATCTGTTCAAGGACATAGGTCGTGACTCACATGGATCTTCCTCCGTATCAGTAATACTTTGATAGATTCACAAACAAGAAACTTTTTCAGTCATGAATTTATCATGGCCTACCAATCAATAGGAAAACAATTAATCAATTATGGTGGTCCGGAAAATTCTTATGGATTATCACGGATTCCATGATTCCAATGCATGTCCAACATATCAGTAATGACTAACTTCTAAGCATCAGCATTCAGATCAAATTGTTTATTTTTAATCTGTACTACAAATCAATCAAACAAACACACATACATACATACATACATACATACATACATACATACATACATACATACATACATACATACATACATACATACATACATACATACATACATACATACATACATACATACATACATACATACATACATACATACATACATACATACAAACAAACAAACATATATATATATATATAATATAGTCTTCAGCGGCATGTTAACAAGTCGTGTGGCCTTACTGATTAGACTCGAAAACGAATTATTATCAGTTCATGTGAAGTTGTTTCTTGACTTATATAAGCGATGAGTTGGTGATGAACATTATTGCGTCTAGGCCTGTTAATTTGAAGGGGTGATAGGTTGAAGGGAAACATAGAGCTAACCCAGCTTATGATGTTTTTCCTATATGCTGCCATTTCTACTCCCAAATTGATGAGAACTGCCAAACATTACAATCCATTGTTTTTGTATAGAGACTCAACTGCTTATTTCAATGGTTGGTTTCTATACATTCTATTATTTGGATTTTGGATTCATAGACGCATGTGATTGTCACAGATATTAGCATATTTGATGGCTGCATAAGGTTTCAAAAAGAAAAAAAAAAGGGCAGATTCACTGAATGAATAAAATTCAACTGTGTATGCACAAATTGTAGGACATTATGTTAGAAACACAAAACCATGTGATTTTTTTATTATTATTTTGTGGATCCCTTTGATTCAACATATTCACTGGCCTCTTAGTGTTTTCTTGTACCTTGAGGATTTGTCTTAAGCATGATAATCTCTAGTTATGTTTGACAGGAACAGAAGGATAATCTAGTATTATCTCATACATGAACCAAGAACGGTACCTTCTGAGATCCGGTGGGGAACTTATTGCTGTCATCCATTGTGTTGCCCTTCCCGGTTGCACTAACAAGTTCAGTGTCTATGTTGGCCCTTTAACTACAAGCCTCAAAACAAAGGAAACCAAAACCAGTTGTAAAGAGAAAGAACATTGCGAACTTTTGAAAACAACCCATTTTTGCGAATCTTATGACATTTCCAGACGATAAACCTTGATGCATACATTTGACATAGACCATTCATACACATTAACAGTATAAGAGAACATTGATCCTTATTCATGACCTTTATGCATAACTCTGACATAATCATTCATGCAACATTCAAAGGTCTAATATGTGCATGGCACTTAAGATTTGGAAATAACTTCTTTTAGAAATATAATCCATTAGGAAAGGATAAGGAGAAAATTATTGTCACAAAAGTTAGCTGATCTTAAATGGTCTTTAGACATTGTTTCAAACAAGTGGTGGGGTATATATATGCACAGAAATAACTCTCAGAAGTATGTTGGGAAGTTGGTACAAAAGTCTAAGTTCAATGCTTTAGGGGATTAAGCATGCACTAAGATCGACAAGAGTGTTTTTATAAGTTCAAAACACAGGAAATATATATTATCCATATAAAATTTCACAAGTTGCAGTCTCCTTTTTCATTGGTTTCTCAAGGTCGTAGGCCAGCAATGCCTAGCAACAGACAAAGCAGAACCATGTGAAACTTAACCAATTGCTTCACCTGATATGTTTTCTAAAACATTCTCCAATAAACAATCTCCCTATCTCTCACTATATATATTTAGCCACTCAAGATGCAATTTTCAAACCAAGTCTTTTCACTCTTCAAAAACATTCCATCACTTAAAAATCAAATCTTTGATCTTCTTTACCTGTTCTTCTATAAGATGGGCATTCAACTAAACAGTCTAGCTCAAGCGAAACAGAAGCTGCAGCGAACGCTCTCAGGACGAATCGGGAATGTGACGGCGACACCAAATGTTCCGAAAGGCCATGTTGCAGTTTATGTTGGGGAAGGCAATAGGAAAAGATTTGTGATTCCTATATCTTACTTGAACCATCCATTGTTTCAAGACCTTTTGAATAGAGCTGAGGAAGAATTCGGATTTAACCATCCAATGGGTGGTCTTACAATTCCATGTAGTGAAGAGTACTTCATCAGTTTAACCACAATATTGAACTGTTCATAACCAAAAATGGCTGCAGAAAACATAAATCTCCCACAGTAAAAGCCAAGAAAAGAGCAGTCTTTTTCAATTTTTTACTAGGTCTAGCTAATTCAATCCTATGTAAACACTCTGTTCTGTAAAGGGCAAGAATTGGTTGGCAATTATCATTGTTTGCTGCTGACAACAAAACATGTTCTTGTAAGAAAAGTAGAGAGCTTTGAACATTAGAAGAAGAAAACTTAGAACAGTAATCAGATGATAAACCATTCAAATCTCACATACCCATATTATCATGAGTCGTTGCAATACCTGCTTTTGCCCTTTGGATTGTTCCTGTTTAATATCAGAAATCCCTGCTTTTGGCTGTAACACCAAACTGAAAGTTTGGTCATTTCTTGACTTCTTTTTATTGGCCAAAATACACTACATGTCACTTAAATATTAGCTTTGTTATAATCTAGTCATTTTTTCTTCTAAAAGTTATAATTTAGTCATCAACTCCATGTGAATGCCATTTTGATGACCCCATGTGAATGTGATGATGAAATCGTTTTTGGTTGGAACCATTTGACAAGTCGGTTATGTATGAACTTTGAACGTATGATATGTTGAATGGAAGCATCCAGCTAATCCACCAGACAGTACTTAAAACAGACGCAATATATTACCAATTAAACCCTAATTGATTAGAAAATAGACAGATACCTAGTTGCTCTTGCCCAGGGGGTTTCACAATGAGCAGGGATGCTGCCAGCTGCATGGACCTTTTTAAAGATATTTCAAAGGTTCAGGATACCAAAATGAATATGAAGATAAATAGAAGCTAAAACACTTTTTAACGAGATAATTTTTATTAGTAAAAACTTACTCGAAATATAGTATTATGTTGTTATATATTATTTTATATGTTTAAATAATTAAATGATTATTATTTATTAATTAATTTTATTAAATATTTTTAAATAATCAATTAATATAATTCGTTAACCAAATCAGTTAATGACTATCATCTATTTGTTTGTGAGAATTGTAAGCTTATTTAAGAATATAACACTGAATAAAAAGATCAATATTATGTCAACTGAATTTAATTTGATTGATATGTCATTGATATAATATATAGAAGGATGTGAGATTAAATATATTCAAACGTTTAATATCCTTTAATTTATGAATCACGTTCAAACTTATGTATCCTAATTTTTTGTCATAATTAAAACAATTTAAAAGGTTTAAATACTTTATATTTAAAACTTTTATCAATTTAATCATTGTTACAGCATGGTCAAAGTAAACGTGTTCATCAGATCAAACAGTACTTGAATACGAATATCATAAAGTAACAATAAAATATTGTTAAATTGTTATTTTACCAAAAAAAATACTACCGAAGTAATATAATATTTTTAAGAGAAAAACAATCAGTTTAGGAGACACTCAAAGATTAAAATGATATATATATATATGAATGATTAATTTTATTAAATTATTTTAAGTTATGACCAAATAAATAGAATGTATAAGTTTTAAAGACGAAAACTTATATTATATTAAGTTATATCACTATTATCGTCTAATACTAATGGTCAATAATCTATTTGTAACAATATTTTATTTGAACGATATATTTATAACTTTTTTTCAAAAAATAATATGTTTGTTATAAAATTATAATAATTAAATAATCTAAATTAAAAGTTGTCCACTCAATTTAGTATAAATATAAAAGATCTTTATTATAAGATTCGTTTACTCAAATTGACATATAATATAAATTAATTTAAATTAATTAAGATAAAATTACGAGATATCGAGAAATCGGAAATAGTGAAAGTTATCTAAAATAAATAAAAGTAGGCCATTTATGAGGAACCTGAGAGACCATTAGAACCTTAGAACATGAACCCTTGTCAATGTTCTTAGCTGACAGACAGCTAATAACCTACTGATTCACTTGATTTGATCCGAGCGTTGGAAGAAACAGTATATGAGTGTCCCCTATATGGACCGGAATCGGAGAATTCAAGGTACAATGACTGCATTTTTGTTTCCAGAAAACAAGTTTCATTGTCTGAAAGAAGTCGGTTCTTGTTCAATGTATGGGGGGTAGGGAAATTAGGCAAGTTTGTACACATCATGTGCGAATCCAAAAAATTTTGTGATGAAAATTCAAGAATGTGACGAGGATGTATCCTACAACAGTCATTTCAGAGGGAGAAAAGGACAGAAAAAAATCATTGACAAAGTACTTACATGTCATTTTATAACCATAATCTTCTTCCTCAAAAATATTATAGATATTTATTAGGGAGAATTTTTTTAGTTTAATTTGTCTTATTATATTGTGATTTAAATCATAAATTTTTATTTAAAAAACATATCATCTCATTAAATAAGACCGATGAACAGTTAGATTATTCATTTTAAGTGTTCATCTTTTTTCCTTATATTCTACACATATTTGAATAAAAATATAATATATAATCTATCATATAAATCAAAAATTAATAAAAATTAAATTAATTTTATTCAAATATATATTCCTATTGAACACGTATCTTTAGAAGATAACAAATTCAAGCAAGGAGAAAATAAAACTATGCTATTTATTCTATCATGCGTGAATAATGAACAGTTAAAGTAGGCACTGCTGAGTTTGGATGAAGGAAGAAAACGTCCATGGCCTCTATTCAGCGACGGCGCAAGGGGTCGAACAACTCAAAATGGTAAATTTATCGTCTAATCCCTTGTGTAAACCTTAATATAATGGTAAAAATTCATTTTGATCCCTAAAGTTTTTTTTTTCAATTTTAGTCAACGAAGAAAAGTCTACGTTCACTTAGGCAAGGCATAAAAAGACTATTATAATGTGAAATTCAAATTTATTTCATCGGTGAGTTAAAGAGGAACCGACACGTTTTCACTAATTATAAAATGGGAAATTCCATGTTTTAGTGTTTCTGCAATAAATTCTTTCTCAACTGTCCCTACCACTGAAAAAACAATATTTCTTAACCTATTAGTACTTGAAAGTGTCCAAAATAGTACCATAGTTTCCAAAAACATGTCATGAGTTCGAACTCGGATACACGTTATAGAGTATATATGAAGTTTTGTAAAGTTTATAGATCTTCAGAAAAGAAGGATATTCGTATAATATAATTTAAAAAAATAATAATATTTTTTTCTGTTAACAAAATAATTATATTATTAAACGATACGATAATACTTTTACGATTCCACCTTCATGCATACAATCGACAATATGCAGCATTCATACATATATATACATGCAAATGTATTTAATTAGTTGACATGTCTTGATTAAGTAGTCAACGATGCACGCAGTCTAACTTGGATAATGTAATAAAATTGAATAAGTGGGTTATCTATATTGCAATGTTGCAATGTTGCAATGTTTGAAGATTTGATCTAACAAACTAATTAATGGTTTTGTATTCAAAGTTGACCAACTTATCTTAGCTCTAAAACCGACCAATTAACTAATGTTTAATTCATGACGCTTTCAGACAAGCTATGGGGGACAAAGGGCAGGGATCTTAGACATTGCAATAACACTAGAAGAAACATGTTGGATAGTTGGTACAAAGATAAGTTGAATGATGTATTTAAAGATAGAGATGAGTATTTATCGATAATCAGTTGGTCTAGTGGGATGAGACATTAAATCTTTTAAGTAAGGTCAGAGTTTGAATCCCGACGTTGCGGCTTGAAAAATTAGACTGAGATGATTGTCTTCGCAATGAATCTTTGTTATATATGATCCGGATTAGTCAAACTAATGAGTTGGATACTAACAATTATAAATGAGTATTTTGTATGTCTATAAATCACTAAGCACCATGGAGTCATTGCTTGGTTAATGGTGTAGTTCAGGAAACAAGACAAAACTCCCCAAGTTGCACACTTTTTTTGAGTTTCTAAGTAGGGACATGTAATAGAAGAGGTTGTCTTCCCAAAGACAAAGCAAAACCATGTGAGACTTAACCAATTGCTTCATCTGATATGTTCTTAAACATTCTTCAATGGCATAATAGTTTCTGTATATATATGTGTGTATAATTAGGACTTGTCATTTCAAACCCACAGAAGCCTTCGATCACTCAAATCAACCTTTGAATTCCCTCCATTTTCACTCCAAGATGGGCATCGGTTTAGTTCATGCAAAGCAAAAGCTCCAACAAACCCTGTCGGCGAGGATCGGGAACGCATCGGCAACGTCGAATGTCCCGAAAGGTCATGTCGCGGTTTACGTCGGAGAAGGCGCTAAGACAACAAGATTCGTGATCCCGATATCTTTCTTGAACCATCCTCTGTTTAAAGATCTATTGGATCGAGCCGAGGAAGAATTCGGGTTCAACCATCCGATGGGAGGCCTCACGATTCCGTGCAGTGAAGAGTATTTCATCAGAATTACTACAATCTTAAACAGTTCAAATTGATGAAGCAGCAGCAAACCACGACACTGCAACAACCTATGGAGCAGTGTCGTGTTGTCTGCTTCAGACAAATTCAATCCAAATTAATCGACCGTAATTTTTGTAAATTAAACCGTTGGCAAAAACATGTCTCATATATGTTCTTTAGCAGTTGAAAATTTAAT
This sequence comes from Abelmoschus esculentus, assembly GCA_035048815.1. Lineage (NCBI taxonomy): Eukaryota > Viridiplantae > Streptophyta > Magnoliopsida > Malvales > Malvaceae > Abelmoschus > Abelmoschus esculentus. The sequence goes on along the minus strand of JAUCBN010000031.1, from coordinate 269,263 downwards.
TCTCATTGAAACTGTTAAGTGCAGAATATAGATTGTTTTTTTTCAATATTCATGAAAATTATGGTGCAAAATACATATTTCGTATTTAGAGCAACGACAGGGAAGTGAATTGTTGCAAGAATTTTAGTTTATAGTTTTACCCTTGCTGAAGGCTATGGAAGTCCATTTTGTATTGCAAACTATTTAGGGTTAATTACATTAGACGTCTCCAAAGTATAACTTAAATTGTAAAATAGTCCCAAACTATAAAAAGTTTTGATCAACAACTAAAATTTTTAGTGTTGTATCAATAAGATTCTTCCATAAGCGGAATAATCAGCTTAGGAGTTAAATATTTTCTCGAATCTATCCAGGGGCCACGACACCCCTAAAATGGTAAAATTATTATTAAGTCCCTCCAAAATTAAAAAAAAAGGCATAAGCATGATGAAATTACATTTTGCTCCTCCTATATAACAAAATTATGTAGTCCTTATAAAACTTGTTAAGTAATACACTAATATTAGTTGATCAATAGGTTAAAAATGGATTAACCACCACCACCCCCCCCCCAAAAAAAAATTACCTATTATAATCAGGGACGAAGTTAAAGAGTGGTGGGGCAATCGCTCCCGAAGAATTTTTTTCACTTTTATCTTATTTAAATTCTTTTAAAATTTGTGTTTTATGAATTTGCCCCTGCTTTTAAACATTTATGGTTTTCCCCTTTCAACCTCAAATCCTGACTTCATCCTTGATTATAATTCAATATAAACCCCATAGGAAAAAAAACTAGATACTCACGTGAATCCAACGTGAAACATATTTAAATTCAGAGGAGGAGGGAGTCAAGGTTTTACAACCAAAATTGGTAAAAATCCTTTTAGGTCCCTTTAAAAATTGTAATATTATAAGTTAATACAATAGTAAAATTTCACTATGGCCCTAAGAAAAACATAGTTCAATTATGGCCCCAAAATTTTTGTTGGCTTTGCCCCTATTTCAAACACTTTGATCAAATTTAAACATCGAAATATCTATCACGTAAATAATATGAATTTGACATGTTTAAAAAAAATTATCCTCTGAAATGTTAATGACATTATTTTTTAACATTTCATATCCAAGTTATTAATAAAGTTGTATTCATATGTTTAAAAAATAATTCATATTTTAAATATATTTTACACCAAATTATATCGATATTTAACATCCAATTTGAGGTTATGCTAAAAAACTTAATTCATAGATTAGTATTTATATATACATTAATTAACATGTTATGAAGTTTAAGAACTGATTTACAATCAAAATCATAAATTCGGAGATACCTGACATAAATTTTCAAGATTTAGATAAGAATGATGTTTCCTTTATGAGTAATAGTTTCAAGTTGGCCTAATCGGGACCAGACAGTTAACCAACTACATGGCAACATGTAAGGTACTAGAAAAAGACTACTCCTAAGATAACTATCATTTTCTGTAATAATTTGCTTCATTATCATTGTCTTGAGCAAACACCAAACCAAACTCCTTCAAATGTTTAACATTTGTAGAAAGGAAATTAGTTGCAGATGGGAACATGTCATAGATAATGGTACCTAAGACTCTGTCTGTTGAGTCCCGGACGGAAATGAAATGGTCTAATTGTGATTGTAGTCCCTCTGTTAAGCTGAAATTTAAAACATGACTTCATTTCTCTATTGGTACCTAGGTTTATTATTGCAAGTGACCTTAACACTAACAGCATTATCATTCTAAACTAGAGGAATGAGATCCGAAATAACTTCAACGTAGGACTAAAAACACAATTAGACGGAAAAAATCGAGTAGATTTACTGCTTCTGCAGACTGCAATAACTTCCTCTTTGATGTCCCTACTGTTGGAAAATATCTATGTAATTGGTGAATTGCTGTCGGAGTTGTCCCTACAATATTAGTACACTGGAGCAACGGACCTTGAAGAGGGAAGACCCTTCACTCAAATTCACCATTCAAATTCAAAATACAGATGCATTCAATGTTTGATACGTGTCGGTAATCTCGACTCCTAACGGAACGAAAACGATTGCAATGTGCAATGGATATGGGGTCTAGAGACATTGCCAGTTTTGTACGTAGGGGAAACAAACAACTCTGCAGGACTTGTAAGTCCAAGTTCAATGTTTCAAGTACATGATGAAAATGAAACATTAACTTAAGCCCAGTGACGTTTTTGGTAATGTCTTTGTTGATTTTAAACATATAGAAACCTGACCAAGATTAGTGGCAAATGGAGAATAATCATAAATTTTAATAGTTGGAAGGAAATACAAATAGATCTAATAAAGTTAAATTACAATTTATTATCCTTCTAAAAAGCATACATGAAGTGTGGATCATCTGCACTGGGGGTTAACCTGTCCTTTGTTGTTGCTGTTGCACAATCAGCAGAGAATAATTGCCAATAAAATATGAAGACGAAAGCAAGTCTCCAAGGATACCAATTTCTTCAAATTCACACCATTCCTCCAGCCCCACGGTTTGGGGATCTTCACACTTGTATCGTCTCCCGACAATGATAAGCCGGTACTCTTCCACAACAGTCCGAAGATAAGTCGATGTTGCAGTTCCATCGTCTACTTGTTCATCAAGGTACCTTATGTTTACATTTCCTTTGATATCCCTCAACATCACATCATCAAGCATCCGATCATTATCTGCCAAGATGTAGCCTACGCTGTTCTTGGGTTTCAGATGAATTACGGTGAGGCTAACGCTTTTGTCTTGAGAAATGCGTTTAGCTAATGCTAGAGCCTCCCGGTCATCTTTGCCTCCCAGGAAGATCACAGCAATGTTGTAGGATGAGTAGCTTTTTGACGATGATGTGTCTCGGAAAGTTGTGCTTGTTAGTTTGTGACGTCCTTCGACAAGGATTCCTACGGAGCATGGGGCCATTTCGAGGATGTTGGAGTTTAAGCTTCTTATGGTTTGATCTTCTGATTCGATGTTCCCGTCGATGTACCACCTCCGGTGGAATGGAAGTATTATGAAGGATGCGGTGTGGTCCATGGCGAGGTTACATATATCTTCATACATCAAGTTCGGCGGAGAGACCGCAGTGAAAACATTTGCCGATACAACTTGGGGATTGTCTCGCAAGAATTGCTCGAAAGCGATAATGATGTTCTCGGAGTACAACTCATTTGACGTCGTTGCCGTCTGCTTGTTGTGAGCAATGAAAAGTGGCGTGGCACGTCCACGGAGCTTGACGAGATGAAGGACATCCAGAGCCATGGGGATTTCCTTGGTCGGACAACAGACATTCAATAGGTTGATAATGGCATTGACATTCCCCGGGACGTGAACGCAACCGAGCACTCGCAGCTCCTGGTTCTGCTTTGAATTCATGATGGTCCGTTTCTGAAAGCACAAATACTTCCTGGACGGATCGTACAGCCATTTCACGAGTATTGGCACAATGCTGGCTATCAAAGCTATCATAATAATCAATTGAGAATATACACGTTTAGATATAACCATGCCGTCATACATGGCGCTGTAGTAACCGATCTCAACAATGCCTTTGGATATCATTATAAAAGCAAATGCTAAAGAATCCCACGTCGGTACCTTGCAGAACGTGGCCAGCACAAAAGAGACCCCGAATTTGACAAAAAGTGTAACCAATGCTCCAACAGTTTGGTCAGTTGTAAACGAGCTATTCTGGTTAAAGGAATACACATCAAGCCTCAGGCCACATGTGGTGGTAAATATAGGCAAAAACAGACCTGAAACAATAGGGTCTAACTTCTCGACCAGAGCTGATCCCAAAGGCGGTCCGTCCGGGACGACCAGACCGAGAATAAATGGAGCGAATTTCGGGTGTAAATGAATCTCTTTGGTTAACCGAGTTGATATCATGAATGCTATGATGACGAGATAAAAGCACAAGTCTCTGATCTGGCTCGTCTCTGGAATGTGTTTAACCATCCATTTAATCCCCGGTCGCAGCACAAACACGACGATTACAATAAATAGTAGTGCCCATCCAACATTCTTTACAACCATTTCTTGTCCTACTTCCGCATCTGATTTCACCCACAAGCTGCATAGAGTAAGAACTAATGTCACCATGTCACCTACGAGCGCAGCTGACAATCCAAGCCGACCGAGTTCCGAATTCAGTATCTTCAGATCGCTGAGGAGGTTATGTATGACCGGGAATGCTGTCCCGGAATATGATACCGCGAGGAAGAAATACTTACGATAATCTCCTTTCGGATTCGTCACATTGAACGATATTAAGCAAGCTAGCAGAGGCAGCACCACTGTGAGGAAACCGATATACACTGCCTTCTTTCCTGACTTGAATATCAAGCTCACGTCCATCTTCACCCCACTTAGAAATAAAAAGAACACAAAGCCTAAGCTTCCTATTGTCCCCAGAATCGAAACACTGTCCTCTGAATGGTAAATCAAGAAACGTTTTCCATCCGCAAGACGGAGTATTATTCCTGCCTGCATTAACAAAATTAGTAGGAATATATCAACATTCGACGACCTTTGCATCAGAATCGAAAAAGAAAGTGTTATCAATGTAGGAACAAATGCAGACTTACAATAATCTGGGAAATGAAGAGTGGCAACCGTAGATATTTGAGCAGTGCATGAATGGCTTGCGTGACAACATAAAAGACAACCATCTGTAATTCAAGCCTGGGCGCAGAATAGTCCATGAACTCATACTTTCTGCCTAGCTCAAGAAGCGATACAGGCAAGCCTTGCGACACGACTTTGGGTGGAAAATTAAGACACACCTTTTCTGATTTGGTTTTAGTGGCGTTGGGGTTTAAATTATTAATTGACATTCTGTCCTCAAAGTTTGCAACCTGCAAATGTTTTGATGGGACAGAATGGATCGCGTGTTTGTATGCGGATGGAAGATGAACAGCGAATTGGAAATCTTTATAACATTGGGGTTTTTCCACAAACAGCATGGAGTTATTTTTGTTGTTTCGGTTCGGTTAATTTTAGTGTCGGAAACAAACAAGTTGTTTGAATCTTGAAATGTGGATACATAACAAATTACCGTTGCTTCCAATTTGGTCGATGACAGAAGGTTATGAACAAAAATAAAGTAAATATATAATATTTTAAATTGTTAATACAAGTTTATATCGTTTAATGTATTAACCTATATATCTTGAAATATAGGATGGAAAACCACGAAGATGGATGATTTTTTTATAATATACTAACTGAATTTTATTAAAAATTAAAATACAAAAATAGTCAAAGAAAAAAATGTCTCTATTCAGCTTCAGAATTGCAGTAAGAGTGATGTGCAAAACCAATAATTTTAGAAGTTATTTCGTAAAATAGATCTAATTATATCGACAAACAAATCACAAGAAAGATCATACTACTCAAAACTGCAAACAAACCACTAAATGGAATCTAATATCATAAAAAATGTATCTATAAACATCGATCTATCACAACAGTAAATAATAACGTACAATAAGATAATAATGTGTCACAAAATAAAAGAAAAATATGTCATAAGATCGAGGAGAAAACTTATTACAATACTAATAAAAACAAAAAGAATACTTAAATATAAAAAATAAAAATTATTAATCAAATCATCACTAAAACTGAAATTAAAATTCATGAAGTGATCTTAATTATAAAAGATGAATTAATTTAATTCATTTAAGTGATTTGAATTTAAGTATTATATATGTATAATATGTGTGTACGTTATTAAAGAGTTAAAAAAAAATTAAACAGATAATATATTATAATTTTAAAAAAAAAATTATTAGGGAAACTGATAATTTTTCAATATATCCAACCACCTAGTTAACTCATCTATACTCACGCTTTCCTTGATTAATCAACTCTTGATTCTCTTTTAATTTTGAAAAATCCAAAACACATTATTTATATCACAAAAAACCCTTGATTAATCTTTATAAGAATTTTATTTAACATATTTGATTTATTTTATTACTAGGAATATTATTTTCATTAAATAGTGTTTTATGTAGTATATAATTATATAAAAATTGATTTGAAGAAAGCGTTGTAGATAGTTTAATATTAAGAATAAAAAAAAAAAAATCTTTCATATCTTTGTTTTTTTTTTATTTTTTTTATATCACATCATGAATTTTGTCAATAATTCTCGAAAAAAGATTTTAATATAATATTATTGACTACGACTATTGTATATTCAATTAAGTTAAAATTTTTTATATGTTTTGTTATTTATATATCGATATATTAATTAATTATTAATATATAAAGTTAGCTTATTCTGATTTTATTAGAAATATAATTTTATTAGTCATGACATGATTTCTCTCATTAATAGTACTAGTTCTTCTTCTTATTATTATTATTAGGGTATACTGAATGTTTATAAAGTTAAGATACCATATTAAAATAATTATTTAAAATATTATTATGATTTCTCTCAATCCAATTTGAAATTTCAATTATAAATGAAAAGATTTGAGAATATATAATACCTTATAATTATTTAAAAATATTAAAATAATCAGATTTTAATTATAAATTAGAAGAGTACAGAGATTAAACTTCGAATTAAAAGTATATAGATTACATTTCAGACGTCTGATAAATCAGGGACTAAGAACATAATTAGACCATCATCAACGTTGTATAATGTTAGCCAACGTTTCATGACGTCGTTGCTTGAGATCCTGTCCCTAGTCCGATTCAAACGCGGCACGGACGGGTGAAATTGCGGTGTGGCTCAACTACTCCCGAGATCTGTCGCCGCTGGTATAAATTCAACAAGGCACAAAGGAATGATTAGTAGCTTTGATTAAGAAGTTATAAGCAGAAAATTAAAAGATCGATATAGTATTTTTTTAAATAAATTAAAATCTTTTTTAGTATTTTGTTGATTTTTTTATTAAAATATTGTTGTAAGAATATTACAAACCGACAACCTTTAGATGATTGAGGAACGACGACAACGTGCATGGCGGAGTTGTTTGGGGGAAGATGCAGTCTAAGCGGATAAAGCTTGCCGTTGGAAGAGTTTCTCGAGCAAATGGTAAACTCCTCATCCACTCCGGCCTCCGCCTTCAGCATCTTCTTCAAGTCCTCAACCCCGCTGCCTGTAAATGTGAAACTTCGCTCTCCGATTGAGTTGTTAACATCGCCATTTTCATCTACTACCTCGTACTTAATTACCCTTCCTTCATATGCTGCCGACGATGAACCTTCTGTAGGCTACAAGTAAAAAAATAAAATCAGACGGCTCTCAATGTAAAAAAATTCATTAATGAGACGAAAACCATGTTTATTAAACCTCGAGCGTCGACACTATAGGGCCGGGGGACCTGAGTGAGATCTCCGAAGGTGAACCGCCGTGATCATCCGAATTCGAATCAATTTCGCCTTCTGTCTCCAACGGAGGAGGCAGAAGACGTGGGCAAGAAGCATCTTCTTGCCGGTGTTCTAAAACCTCAACATCCCAAAGAATCCAATATTGGGTGATGGATCGATGCGAAACATCGTGCGTAATGTGACCCCTCCACGGCGGAAACCTCCCGTTGGCGCGCAGAAACTGACCGTAACGTGTCCTGAACCTCACCTGAACGCCTTCCCTAACCGGCTCCCACTCGACCGAAGATGTCAGTCGTCTCGGCAACGTTTGCAACACCATTTTCCCCCGCATTCCGATGAGAAACGGCATGTTGGAAGCCATCAGGTATTTTCCGTGGCAGCTTTTGAGACGAATGTGAATCGAGCTTGACTCAGGGAACTCCACCGTCCACTGCGCATTCACCGTCGACCCGTCTCTATCTTGTCCAACGGTTTCCTGATCGTCGTTTGCTACTAAGAATTTGTCATGGTGGCTACGTAACCGAACAAGGCTAGCTGTCTGGAAGATGTCCATGGCCACCTCTCTAAATCAAACATAAACACAAATGCAATCAGATTGATTAACAAAAAATGGGATTTGTAAGGAAATGCTAAATCTTTTATAAAATCTTCTTACACGGATCAAAGATGATCGATCAAGAATAATAGAGATTGGTTGGTGGAAAGAAATTTAAGGAAAACTTAAGTCAATAAGTTGTATGTTGGAAAATCAATGTCCAAGACTTTTAATTCTGTCGAATGTTTAAAGAAAATAGTTTCTCATGTTTCAAAACATGTCCTGAATTTAGGATATACCTAATAGCCGTAGAGAAATTCATTTTCCTTTTTTTAGGTATGTTTTAACATAAAAAAAATAAATTTAATATTATAACAAAATTAATATAATAAATAAATAATACATATTAAATGTATAATTTTATAAATACTCCTTAATTTTTATTGTTTTTAGTGTTATAAAATATAATACAAAATTTACACATATATATTACTTCTTTCAATATAAAATAAACACAAAATTTTTAGTATTTTTTTTTTAAATTCCTCTTTGTTCATCTTTTCTCTCCTCACTCACGTTTAACAGTCACATCACCATAGATTAGGTTCAGTTGTAATTAATACTAATACTACTAATAGAATAATAACTTCAATTTTTATTTTAAGAAAAGAGAGTTATAACTTTGAACATGTTAGTGTTAGATTTACTTTGCTTTTGTTCATAACCTTCTGTCATCGACCAAGTTGGAAGCAACAGTAATTTGTTATGTATCCACATCTAAAGATTCAAACAACAAAAACAACTTGTTGGTTGTCAAAACTAAGATTAATTGAACCGAAACAACAAGAAACTCCATGCTGTTTGAGGAAAAAACCCAATATTATAAAGACTTTCAATTCGATGTTCATCTTCCATCCACATACAAACACACAATCCATTATCTGTCTCATCAAAAACTTTGCAGGTTGCAAACTTTGAGGACAGAATGTCAATTAATAATTTAGCCCCCAACGGCACTAAAATCAAAATAGAAAAGGTGTGTCTTAAATTTCCACGTAACGTCGTGTCGCCAGGCTTGCCTTCATCGCTTCTTGAACTAGGCAGAGAGGATGAGTTCATGGACTATTCTGCGCCCAGGCTTGAATTACAGATGATTGTCTTTTATGTTGTCACGCAAGCCATTCATGCACTGCTCAAATATTTGCGGTTGCCACTCTTCATTTCCCAGATTATTGTAAGTCTGCATTTGTTCCTACATTGATAACACTTTCTTTTTCGATTCTAATGCAAAGGTCGTCGAATGTTGATATATTCCTATTAATTTTGTTAATGCAGGCAGGAATAATACTCCGTCTTGCGGATGGAAATCGTTTTTTGATTTACCATTCAGAGGATAGTGTTTCGATTCTGGGGACAGTAGGAAGCTTAGGCTTTGTGTTCTTTTTATTTCTAAGTGGGGTGAAGATGGACGTGAGCTTGATATTCAAGTCAGGAAAGAAGGCAGTGTATATCGGTTTCCTCACGGTGGTGCTGCCTCTGCTAGCTTGCTTAATATCGATCAACGTGACGAATCCGAAAGGAGATTATCGTCAGTATTTCTTCCTCGCGGTATCGTATTCCGGAACAGCATTCCCGGTCATACATAACCTCCTCAGCGATCTGAAGATACTGAATTCGGAACTCGGCCGGCTCGGATTGTCAGTTGCGCTCGTAGGTGACATGGTGACATTAGTTCTTACTCTATGCAGCTTGTGGGTGAAATCAGATGCGGAAGTAGGAACAAAAAAGGTTGCAAATGATGTTGGATGGGCACTACTATTTATTGTAATCGTCGTGTTTGTGCTGCGACCGGGGATTAAATGGATGGTTAAACATATTCCAGAGACGAGCCAGAGCAGAGACTTGTGCTTTTATCTCGTCATCATGGCATTCATGATATCAACTCGGTTAACCAAAATCATTGATTTACATCCGAAATTCGGTCCGTTCATTATTGGTCTGGTTGTCCCGGACGGACCGCCTTTGGGATCGGCTCTGGTCGAGAAGTTAGACCCTATTGTTTCAGGTCTGTTTTTGCCTATATTTACCACCACATGTGGCCTGAGGCTTGATGTGTATTCCTTTAACCAGAATAGCTCGTTTACAACTGACCAAACTGTTGGAGCATTGGTTACACTTTTTGTCAAATTCGGGGTCTCTTTTGTGCTGGCCATGTTCTGCAAGGTGCCGACGTGGGATTCTTTAGCATTTGCTTTTATAATGATATCCAAAGGCATTGTTGAGATCGGTTACTACAGCGCCATGTATGACGGCATGGTTATATCTAAACGTGTATATTCTCAATTGATTATTATGATAGCTTTGATAGCCAGCATTGTGCCAATACTCGTGAAATGGCTGTACGATCCGTCCAGGAAGTATTTGTGCTTTCAGAAACGGACCATCATGAATTCAAAGCAGAACCAGGAGCTGCGAGTGCTCGGTTGCGTTCACGTCCCGGGGAATGTCAATGCCATTATCAACCTATTGAATGTCTGTTGTCCGACCAAGAAAAGCCCCATGGCTCTGGATGTCCTTCACCTCGTCAAGCTTCGTGGACGTGCCACGCCGCTTTTCATTGCTCACAACAAGCAGACGGCAACGACGTCAAATGAGTTGTACTCCGAGAACATCATTATCGCTTTCGAGCAATTGGACCGAGACAATCCCCAAGTCGTATCGGTAAATGTTTTCACTGCAGTCTCTCCGCCGAACTTGATGTATGAAGATATATGTAACCTCGCCATGGACCACACCGCATCCTTCATAATACTTCCATTCCACCGGAGGTGGTACATCGACGGGAACATCGAATCAGAAGATCAAACCATAAGAAGCTTAAACTCCAACATCCTCGAAATGGCCCCATGCTCCGTAGGAATCCTTGTCGAAGGACGTCACAAACTAACAAGCACAAGTTTCCGAGACACATCATCGTCACAAAGCTACTCATCCTACAACATTGCTGTGATCTTCCTGGGAGGCCAAGATGATCGGGAGGCTCTAGCATTAGCGAAACGCATTTCCCAAGACGAAAGCGTTAGCCTCACCGTAATTCATCTGAAACCCAAGAACAGCTTAGGCTACATCTTGGCAGATAATGATCGGATGCTTGATGATTTGATGTTGAGGGATATCAAAGGAAATGTAAACATAAGGTACCTTGAAGAACAAGTAGACGATGGAACTGCAACTTCAACCTATCTTGGGACTGTTGTGGAAGAGTACGAGCTTATCATTGTCGGGAGACGATACAAGTGTGAAGATCCCCAAACCGTGGGGCTGGAGGAATGGTGTGAATTTGAAGAAATTGGTATCCTTGGAGACTTGCTTTCGTCTTCATATTTTATTGGCAATTATTCTCTGCTGATTGTGCAACAGCAACAGCAAAGGACGGGTTAACCCCCAGTGCAGATGATCCACACTTCATGTATGCTTTTTAGAAGGATAATAAATTGTAATTTAACTTTATTAGATCTATTTGTATTTTCTTTCAACTATTAAACTTTATGATTATTCTCCATTGGACATCAATCTTGGTCAGGTTTCTATATGTTTAAAATAAACAAAGATGATGCTGGAAATGACAATTCAAACCTCCAACTAGGATGACAATTTAATTTGAATTTAATCAAATCTGATTAGATCTAAAGCAAGAAACCTGATTCAAATTTGATTGAAAAAAATAAATTCCAATCAGAAAAAGGTTTGAGCCCTAACAACTATAGCAGACGGGTCATATATGGACCCTGTTAGGGTTTGATCCGAGTTGATCCGTATCTAAATTCATAATATATGTACTTTAATATTTTAAAAGTTATTAAAACAAAATTTATATAAACTCGAATAATTACGTATGGCATGAACGTAATGAAAGGTTACATAGAAGGCGATCTCACCTAGTCAAAGATCTTTTTTCTATCTTAAAAAAGGATGTTAGCTTAAAACTATTTGATTACAGGAAATATACATACATAGGTAACAATTTAGCTAGTTGTTGGGATCTTAATTGATTTTTTTTATTTGTTTGTACAAAATTGTTGGTTGTAGTATTCTCTTTGGGAGATTTTTGGATGAATAAAATACCTTTTATCCAAAAAAAAACTCGAATAATTTAATATCTAAAAAGAACAATATCCTTGCAAAAATTTTGCATACAAAGCTCCTACAGAGAATATTATTTTTTTTTTATTAGGATCATTTCTTTTTAATATTTGATCTTAATTCTGTTTCGTTACTAACAATTTCATTTGACTTTTTCAAGAAGGAAAAACCTTAAGGGCCACATTGCTGATTCAATCTTATGGACATTAGTTGGGCCAAAATAATACATTAACGGACAAAAAAAAATCTCACAACCTTAAGTGTCGCTTCGTGCAACGCCACAAAACATTCCATGCACTAAACAGTTCCTTTCACGTCCCCTAAAAGTAACTTGAATCTTTTTACCCACACTGTTTCTCTATTTGATCTGTGGCATTACCTAGTACAGTTTTGTTCTGTCTGTTTTCCCAGATTCCGATCGTCTTTCCCCCCCCCCCCCACCCAGAAAGTGTGTGTCAAGCAAAGATTGAAACAAGAAGATGGGATCATTTCTTTCAAGAACTCTTCTGTATGTAAACGACAGTCGTCTCTTTTTCCACCACCAAGCTCATTTTTTTTTATCTAATGCTTTGTTTTTCTTAGATTGGCTTTTGGTTATGCTTATCCTGCATATGAATGCTTCAAGGCAGTGGAAAATACTGATAACCCAGAAATTCATCAACTTCGTTTTTGGTGCCAGTACTGGTATGACTAAACTGTTCAAATACTGCAGCTCTAAATAGTTAACATTATTTCCCACTGATTAGCGTGATTACTTATCTAATTTATGTAGGGTTTTAGTTGCTATCCTAACAGTTTGTGAAAAAATTGGAGATGTTTTGGTCTCATGGTATGATATGACCTCTTACTTTCATTGTATTTTGTCTGCGATTGTTTTTTATATTCGATGCATTGACGGTGTATGATGTTATGCGCCATCAGTATATTGTATTATTTGGGGTAATATATAAACTCATATTGTTTCGATTAAGGTTGCCATTGTACAGTGAAGTGAAATTGGCGTTTGTTGTTTATCTTTGGTACCCGAAATGGAAAGTAAGCATTTTTAAACATTTGAGAAGCTTTGAAATTTACGGTTTATCTTTCTAAATGATCTAACCTGGTCTGAAGTTGTTTCATTTCATCATTGTCACAGGGTACAACTTATGTGTACAACTCTTTTCTTCGACCATACGTTGCGAAACACGAGACGGAGATCGATCGGAACTTGTTCGAGTTGAAGGTGAAAACAAGGGAGGTTTGGTTTGTTTACTGGCATGAGGCGGTGAACTATGGCCATGAAAGGTTTCACAAGATGTTGCAGTGCGTTTTTTCTCAAGAACCAACTGTCCCTTGTCTTGATCAGGTAAGTGTTGATCTTTTTAAGTAAGATTATATTCGAATCATGAGTTTTGTACACATGATGAATCTTTGTTTTGAATCAGATATTATAAAAAATGAACCATCGGGCAGTTAGGGTTTACACTTGGGCTGTGACTTTCTTTGTAGGAAAAGAAAATGTGAAATTTGGCATTGGTCCCTCAATTATGTTTATTATAGTAATTTATTCCTCCACTTTTATAATATCATTAAACTTTTCGGTTATCAAGTCCCTATCAATTTTGAAATTAGGTCTCTTGATTCATGATTTTCGATTTATTCTACAGGAACATGATATTCTTAGAAGAGCAGAAATGGTTTGTTCGAGTACGTCATCCGTTCCCGACCCCCATCTTCCGTTTTCTTCCCGGTTGTCCGTGTCGGAGGATCCATCGACAACAAGTATTTCCCCAGCATCTGTGGTGGGTAATGGAAACACAAATTCATGCCAACAACTACAAACATCGAAGTACAAGGGAACCAAAAACAAATGTCGTGGCATTTGGAAGATTTTAAAGAGATATAAAGCACATAAAAAATAGTTATTGAAAGTCCCTTTGTAGTGTATAATTATTGTCTTTTTATTGATATATCATTATATTTGTTGTGAGCGAACAAAATTTGATTTAACTAAAAATAAAAAAAATAATTTTGATTAAACAAGAAATTTTTTGATTTGACTTAAATCAAACTATAATTTTATAAAACTTGATTTGAACTCTACTTGATATGTATTACATAAGAAAAATGTGAACAAAATATATATGTATATTAAATATAATTATATAAAATCGTTTAAATTAGAATTAATTAATGTTATAAAATTATAAATAATTATAATTAAATTTAATCTCATTCGATAACTATTAATCTTACTTTCCATTCTTCTTCGCTTCCCATCCCACGGTCCCAGCACATCTCCTGACAAGCGTCCCTTCAGTAGCTAGATCCTATTCTTGATCCGTTTCCCCTCTAGGAACAGATCAAATGCAGAAATTCTTCCACCAGATTGCTGACACGCAGCATTGTAGGCAATCAAAGATTACACGACTTACGGACCACAACAACTGCACGCGGCACAGCCTTACTTAGGGGACCACAAAGATCTAAAGACGAAAGGGGGGGGGAGGGGATTGTGTCATGGATACATATACGTATTCTTACGAGTAGATTACGAATTAAATAATTTTTAAATAAAATTAAAATATTCAAATTAATATTATTAAATACAAGTCAATAAATTTTTATTAATCTTATTAAATATTAAAATGAGTACGAAGTAATGATTTATTTATGAATTATTCAAATTGAAGAACCAAACGCAAATGATATGATCTTCCCTTACCGCCCCACGTGTCCTATCCATAAATTTATGGGGAGTGAGGTCCGCCTGCCCTTCAGCTCTTCTTTACTTCAAAATCAAAGGACAACTCACTCATAAGCTCAGAGGCCGAAACCAACTCCTCTCTCATCACTTTTACCTCGTGCTCCACTCACGGAACTCACAACAACAACAAAACTCACAAGGAAACCACAGCCTTTTCATCCAAAAAGGCCAAAAGAATTCAATGGAGACAGGCACATCAACGACAGGAACCCTTGTAATGAAGAAACGTGACCAGGTTCTAGACGGTTCGGCCATAATGGAGTTAGTTGAGAACGAGGAGGTCTTCACCACTTTCGTTGATCATAAGTTCAAGGAGCTCGACAAGGACAGCGATGGTCACCTGTCTGTGAAAGAGTTACAGCCCGCCGTAGCTGATATTGGTGCTGCTCTCGGATTGCCTGCACAGGGTTCTTCTCCCGATTCCGACCATATCTACTCCGAGGTCTGTTGTCTCTCTCTCTTTTCAATAGGGTCGGCTGTTTCTATTTATCTTCACACACAGGAGGAATCTAGTGACGAATGTTGTGGAGACTTTTGCTGTCGTTTTTGAACTTTGCTGTACATATAAGTCATGAAAAAGATTTCAAATGACCAAAGTCAAGTTGGTTTTATAATTATTTTTGAGGGTCCGATTCATTAGGTAATGCTCTGGACCATGTCCAGGCCATGGTCTGCATGATTTGTCATCATTGTTCGCTCCATTAAACACTTGGAAATAAAAAAAGACACAAGTGCACAAGGTGTTGGATTGGTTCATTGGGGTTGTCATGGGATAAGAAGCTGACTTTCAGACATGATTCTTGGCAGGTTTTGAATGAATTCACCCAAGGGAAGCAGGAAAAAGTGAGCAAGACAGAGTTTAAAGAGGTTCTTTCGGATATTTTACTAGGTATGGCTGCCGGTTTGAAGCGAGACCCTATCGTGATCCTCCGTATCGACGGCGAAGACCTGTCGGAGTTCGTCAATGGTCCGAGTTATGAAGCAGAGATGGTGTCCATGTTTCAACAGATTGTGTCTGATGATGCGGTGTTGCTGCGGGATTGCATCCTTAAGGCTTTGGACAAACTTTCGGTCGATCACGGCGTGCCCCCTTGTTCGGATTCTTGGGTAATTTACTTTCTTCATGGATTTATTGTTCAATCTTTGTATGTAATGTTATGAAAATTATTTCCCCACTTTGTTCTGCCTTGTGTTTGCTTGTGTAGGTCATAAGCAACATCATAGAACCAGCCCTGCAATCGTGGGATGGCAATGATCAAGAGAAACTTGTCTCTCAAGAAACATTCCTCGAAGAATTCAAGAAAGTAGCAGAGCGTGTTTCTCGGAATCTCAAAGAGCAACCGGTAATTGTCGCACATAGCGAAAACACCTTCGATGGAAGCGGCATTAAAAGACTACTATCAAACAAATTTGAACTAGACAAGGTATATATATATGCTCTTCTTGTCGACTCACCCTGTTCTGTGTGCATGTTGGACTTATAAAGGAATGCATTTTTGCAATTGCAGTCACTGAATATAGCTTTAGACAATGTCCCGAAAGATCGAAATGGAAAAGTATCGAAGGAGTATTTACGTGCTGTGCTAGATGTATTGGCTCCATCGGCCGGTTTACCTCCAATCGGTGCAGTCGAACAGGTAATGCAACAACATATGTATCTATCAATCTGCAACAATAAGCCTATTTCATTCCACTTAAACCAAAGTTGTTAAAATTTCTCCAGATCGATAAGGTTGTTGCTGATGCATTCGACATGGTAAATGCAAACGACGGGAAGATGGTTAAAGAAGAGGAGTTCAAGAAGCTATTGACAGAGATCCTGGGGAGCATCATGCTGCAGTTAGAAGGCGATCCCATCTCGATATCTTCGAATTCTGTCGTCCGTGAGCCCATTGAATCATCCTCATCGCTGCTGCAGCCGTCGTCCTAGTTGCATATAAAAAATATCTCTTAATATATATATGAAGGGTGAGAAAATAAGGAGGGACAATAAATAAATTTTGGTTAATTTCAAGTAAACTTCAAGTAGGTTAAGTTTGCAGTGGATTGCGTGTGCTAATGATATGTATTACTATGACTTATATACATGCAAACACAGATAAAAGCAAGTCGGTTTCCTAGCAAAAACTTAAAACTTATAGAATTTTATAAACTTAATATGATTAAAAAAATTTAAATTATAGAATAATACTTGTTAATTTTATAAATTCAAAAACTTTATTTCAACTCGATTGAATACTAATATCAGTTGACAAAAAATTATTAGGTGAATCCTATTCACCACGTCATACATGGTTCCAAGTAATCAGGATCGTTGATCTTAATTTTTTTCAAGTGAATCATCACCTTTTTCCTACATGTACTTAATGAGTGGGTAGTTATTAGGTGGTTATTTAAAGATCAACGGTCCAAATTACTTGAATCATGGATGACGTGATAAACAGGATTCACCTAATAATCTCTCCCGGTTAACAGGAAAAAACATGAGAAAATATAGCCACGAATATAAGCAGATGGGAAAATTATTGGAGGGTCCTAGATTGTTGTAGTTAAGTAAAGAAACAAAGAGACTGATGTTTTTCAATGGGTCCACGTGCTTCCATTATTGTGTGAAAATGCTTGTGTCGTGTTCTTTGTTCTTATCTTTTGTTGAATCTGAAATATGCAGATTAAGATATTAGGATATAAATGTAGTGTGACTGATTTTATTGTAAACTTTGTTGTTATAGATGATTATCAACGGCTAGAAATATTATTAGATTATCATTTAGATTAATTGACTATAAATAACTTTCGAATCTTATATAAATAGATTGATTTTCTATTAAAGAATATTACAGTATATCAATAAAACAAATGAGGGTATCAAAATTTTTTTTCTCCCAATTCTCTTTCTCTACTTTCGTTCTACTTAATATGGTATCAGTTGTCTTGGCCAGTTTTTTTTTTTTAACAAGCTAATAGTGATTACAAGTAGTATCTGTTCTAGAATATAATCCCTATCATTTGATATTGATCGCCCAATCACTCTGCTGATATTATTGGTGCTCAAACCGTGACCTCCAAAAACATCAACTGTTCCTTTAACCACTTGGACTAGAGAACTCGTGCGGTTAGTTGGAATTTTAAATAAGACATGTTTTCTTTTGATTAAGAAGCCTTTGAATTTTAGAAAATTAATTAAATTAATAATTTTTTATATTTAATTAAGTTTTAATTAAATTTTTATCTGTTCTAATTATTAAATTTAATATATTTAAAACATTATTATTATATAATATATTATATTTTAACTTTTTATAATGATATTTATTGATTTAAAAATTTAATCCGATGCAAAAGAAAATACCAAGAGCCATTTTCTAACACGATATGAGCCATTAACTCTAAACATAAACACGCGTGACCATCGGATTAAGAGACGCTCGTGGACCCCATTCGACCAATGCTTGAAGGTGTTGCATAGTCGACAACAATACCATGTGTTTTCTTTAGACCTGAGACCATTATTGAATTTCCAAAAGAGAATTTCCAGGGAAAAAATCAGCTCAAAGTGAAGAAAAAAAAAGCGGCAGCTGCAAGTGCAAAGGCAAAGGCAAGATAGATAAAGAGAAAAATAAAGAAAAGGAAAGGGTTTCAAAGGAACAACCATGGCTGCTCAAGTCGAAAAACACCCGATTTCATCCATCCTTATCGTCATTGGTAGATACCCACTTTCCTTATGTTCCCATGTTTATTTTCTATGTGATGCTTATTGGGTTTTGTTTTAATATACAGCTATGCAAACAGAAGCTTTGCCAGTGGTGAATCAGTTTCAGCTGGTGGAGAACCCTCACTCTTCGTGAGTTCCCTTTTTGCTATTTCCATTGATTTTTGTTGTTGTTAAAGTTTGTATCTTGGAAAGTTTAATCCCTTAAAGTCAAGAAATTTGATGTTGGGTTGGTCTTTTAATCTTCAATGTTTCAGTGTGTTTGCTTATTTGTTCTTCTTCTGTTATGCCCATTGGTATTGTTGAAGGTTTCCAGAAGGGGTCCCTTGGGTCCATTATCATGGTACATACAAGGACATTATAATAAATCTGGTTTGGCCAGGAAAAGATTTGACCTTGGGTAAGTACTTTCTTTTATGCAAAAAAAAAAAAAATCATCGATTTTCTCGCCTGTTAATCTTCCTTTAGAAGTGATCTACCCGCTTTTAGTTATCTGCAAGTTATGCTGTATGGTTCTTGTAGAAACTTGGGAGCTCTGATTAAGTCCTACACCGAAAACACAAAAAATGAAATCACAATGAAATATTGCATCTGATTCTTAGACCCAACATATTATCTGCATAAGTTACATGAAAATGCTTAACTTTATTGGTAAGCATTCGAGTCGGTACGCTACATCTGCCATGTAGGTAGGTGGTGGAGATGTCTACAATTGGAAGCTCCTTCCCTTCACCATTCCAATTTGTTAAATTGACTGATTAATTCTTCACAGGGGTTGATAGTGTCGGCACGGTTTCTGCCTCTCTTGTGACGTATGCATCCATCCAGGCATTGCAGCCGGATCTGATCATAAATGCAGGCACTGCCGGTGGATTTAAGGTAATTCCAAGCACTGATATTTTCTCTTTCTTTTAGAATTGAAGAAAAAAGGTCATAGTAGCAATGATTATTAGCTGTATTTCAAGTTTTGCGCTGCTTATAATGACTTTTATAATTCTATGCTAAATATTTTGTGTATGTATTCTTGGATTCTTCCAGGCAAAGGGAGCAGGGATTGGTGATATTTTTCTTGTATCTCATGTTGCATTCCATGATAGAAGAATACCTATCCCAGTGAGTAATAATGGCCTTCGGTCTTCAATCAGTTTACTCCTCATTCCGTGATTCATGAAGGGTGATGATACGCTGATCACATAGTTTTTGTTCCGTAGAAGCTGTTAATATTATTGTGAAACTTGAGCCTAGTTTGTGCATTGCTAAAAAATCTATTTCCAGCTCTTCTCTGTAATCTTTAAAGACGGTAACTAATTTCTGTTTCCTCTATAGGTTTTTGATCTATATGGTGTTGGTTCGCGGCAGACCTTCCCAACACCGAATCTCTTGAAAGCACTTAATTTGAAGGTAAATTATTTTTGTTTGTTTTCCTCTATCTGGCAATAGAGCTGGTTTGTTGGCCATGTTTTGAACTTTTGTATTTTCTGCTAACATTGAACTTCTAAAATCTCTTTTCTTCTCTTTCAACCTACACGTATTTGCCTTGGAATCGCTTGTTGGCCAGTTAAGATTGCCGTTTATCGTTCCTAGATAACTTCTATGCCTCGTTGAGCATACCATTATACTGTTCTCCATGTTTCAGGCTGGCAAATTATCCACAGGCGATTCTTTGGATATGATCCCTCAGGATGAAGCATCAATCTCGGCGAATGATGCTACAGTCAAAGACATGGAGGTACATCTCTTACTGAAGAAACTGCAAAACAGATCACATCATCCACACAAACCACGCATGCTACTCGAAAGAGACTTTTTGTACTTTAAAACTTTGAAGCTTACTGCCTTAGTTTTCTTGTTCTTTTGCTTCAGGGAGCTGCCATAGCCTATGTGGCAGAACTTTTGAAAGTTCCTGCAATATTTGTTAAAGCAGTGACAGATATAGTAGATGGTGAGAAACCAACTGCAGAGGAATTCCTGCAGAATTTGGCTGCAGTGACTGCTGCACTCGATGGAGCCATCACTCAAATCGTCGATTTCATCAACGGAAAGTGCCTGTCTGAACTTTGATTTTGTCCTATTATCACTTCTTTCATTCTGAAATATATGTGACAATAAAACTTGTAATTCTTACATCCATGAGATGCACAAACAACAGAGATGAATGAGTGTTATTGAAAGATCAAGACAAATCATAGTTTGATTAGTTTCATGCTAGAATAAAACAGTCTTAAAGGCGGAGATCACAGCCCATTAAACTTGGTTTTGATTGTTGTTATCTGGCTACTCATTATTTTTCATATTTTTCTATAATATTTAAATAAAACAACTAAAAATACAACGGATTATTGAATATATATATATATACAAATCCACCTGTGATTATTCATTTAATAAGTTTTTACAAAAAAAACATATATTTTTTTTGCCTCATAATCTAATGTCTGATAGGTAAAATGCTTTGGTTATAGCATAGGTGATCTGAATCTGTCTCAGCTTATTCTAACAATTTAAGCATTTGATACAAAATGCTAATCCATCTATGAAATCTTTTACGTATAAATAACCATAAAAAAGTTTCAGCCTTCTCAAATATACAGTCCACTGATTTCGAATCAAGAGAAATGCGTCGAGAGCGAAAAACAAGGACAACTCATCACATTTTGTGACCTGGTTATAATTCTTTCTGTCAGCAAGCTCATCGACGACCAGAAAACGGCACATTCGCTTATACCACACCGGAGGGAAGACGGAGAACAAGCTGCCCTCCGAATACACTGCAAAGAACAAATGATTGTATAAGTAAACATGAATGATATGTTTAGCTTGTACCATATACTACAACGGTTGTAACGAATCTCTTGATATAATAGTAACAGAAGTCGGCTAAAATAAAAGTTTGGATGATTTCGGATATAAGAACCATAGAAGGCCATAATCCGTAACCTAGGGCTACCAGCAACTGTCCTCGACTGTCTAAAACCTGTTGAAAGTGGTAGAGAATGAATTAATATCTTAATACAATCAAAATAACAGCTCCCACAACCACTGACATCGTACAAAGGTTTCAAACCTACACAAGAATACTAATGTTCTATGTTGCCCGATTCTTCATTTTTCTAGAAGATCCCGTGTCATATCCGACATTCACAACAAAGTCCGAATAACATAGCTTATGTTAATACTCAAAATTGGTTTCAATTTCAGCATTGCTAAACATGAATAAAAATGTAAGCAAACATTCACAACAAAGTCCGAATAACATAGCTTATGTTAATACTCAAAATTGGTTTCAATTTCAGCATTGCTAAACATGAATAAAAATGTAAGCAAAGTCAATCATGTTCGACTTCTCAACAAAATCTCTAACCTGTAGAACCCAGTGAGCACAGCTGAGGAACCTTGCAACACCCAGTGCAAATACATAATGAGCCGTGAAAGGCTCAACAATCTGCAAGCAGAAGAAGATGAGTTACAGCAGAACTCGTATAGACCTTCTACATGTAACATAATCCATTATTTAAGTACTTCGTACCTTCGTATTCTGCATCACTTGCAACTGAGGTAAAACTGAAACAGCTTCCAGATATACACAGAACGCCCAGAAGATCCGGTTCATAAGATTATGAGAAGTTGATGGATGAATACACAGAGCTAGTACTGCACAAGGGAATACCTGCATCCAAAAGAAGATCCGGATATGACTTATGAATGTGTTGAAAAGAGCAGCACATGAAACAGTTAGTATGACCGGTGGCGACATACAACATAGTAAATGGCAAAGTTATCCTTGTCTTCCATGTAAGTGGACTTGAGTTTGAACCGGATCACATAAATAACCCACAAGGTGGTAGCCAATGTGGATAAATCGAGTACGGTGTGTATATCATACTCCATCACAAAGCTACAGTACAGACGAACAGCTAAAAAGATAGCTGTTAGTTCTTGGGATTTCAGTGATAGTCCTGACAAACATTCAAAAACAAGTAAGTCCGGCATTTTAGACGATAAACTTCACTTAAAACATAAGAAAAACAATCAGGAATATATCATTAGTTAATTTAATCACATGCATAAAAGGGGTACTTTTGTCCGATCCAAAAAATCAATTTTGACCCTTGCCGAAAATGCATCTAATGTGCCCTCAATCCGCAAAATCAATTAAATTAACACAAATATGTTCGAGGAACATTAATGCACTCAGAACGGAGCTAATATTTGAGTTTGAGGCAAAATATAAATGTTTAAAAGTAGAACAAATTTATAAATAAATCATTTTTTAAATAAATAAGATGACAAAAAACATCTTATGGGGTTGGTGCGATTGTCTCTCCCGCCCTTACATGGTTCCTACCCCGAGACAATCAATAAAGGACTTCCCTTTGCATCATTAAAGAAATCCTTCACAGTAATTTGATATGATACCATAGGAAAAACATTTAAACAGTGTTAATCAGACCCGAACTTGAGTGCCCAATACGGATATGTATTCGACACAAATATTTTTTTTTTAATTTTCCTCTAAATCTCCATATTCATATGCATTTCATATCCAAATGTATTAAAAAAATTCAAATGCATTTCATATTCATATGATTTAATATTCTATGTATGTATATATGACATCAAGTTAACTATACAAATATTCAACAAAATCGACTAACTCTCACACTTCATGATAGCTAAGAAAAATTATAACAAAGCAATGATCTTTATATACCCAGAAACAGCAGTAAAACAAAATCCATCACCGATCGGCACAAAACATTCAAACAAGAAGCTTAAAAAACTATTTGCAACATTTCCATTACCATTTTATGAGTTTTTTTATTTAAAAAAAAAAAAGGCTTTAAGACACCCTATGCATCATGCATTTAATTAATAAATTACAATTTTGCAAAATCAAAATCTGAAATTAATAAAGCTTTCTTTTATTGAGGATGGGGTGAGAGATTACCGGCACAAGTCTTCTCTTTTGTGAGTTTATAGATGAGGACAGAAATTCCGAGGGAGTGAACAAACTCAGCGGCGACGAAGAGATTGTCGTGGTCATGTACGACGAATCGGAGGAAAATGAGCGCTGCCATACCCGATACCACCGCCATGAAAGCCTTCACCTTGGGCGGTTGTCGTCTCACCCACATCGTTAAGGCGTGGATCATCTTCTTCTCTGCCCTCATGTTGTATTGTTTGTTACTTTTTTTCCCGGGAAAGAAAGAGAAAGGGAGGGAAAATGGGGAATGCGCCAATCCGGAAATGTGATTACGTTAATGGAAATTCTTTGTGCTTCTATTTTATAGTTTGTGTTTAATTAAGGAAATTCTTTATTTGGTTTTGGGTTATTATTTGTAAGGATTAAAAATTTAGTATCTAAATTTAAAATTACACTGAGTGGATTAATTTTAATCACAAAATTAATTTCAATTAGGATTCAGAGATTACCTCATGTATTATCCACCAACAAAGCACATACGTTTCGCACATAAAACATAACAATTTACTCCTCTTAATTAATAGGGTGAATTTTATAAATGATCATCAAATTTTTAAAACATTTTTATTTTAGTCACCATACTTTAAAATTTTTATTAAGATCACCTAACTTTTAATCTCCTCATTACCTTCCATTAAAAAGTGTTTTTTATTTTTAATTAGCTGTAAATATATTAAATTATTTTATTTTAATAAAAAAATAGAAATTAATAGGTTACATCATCATTTTCTAATAAAAAATAACAAGAGAGCAAAATGAAAGTGAAATAAAAATTAACTAATAAAAGTTTTAAAAAATTAATATTAAAAATAAAAATATCTTAAAAATTCAGTGATAATTTGTATATTTTATCCTATACTTTGAGTGAAATGTTATTTTAAAAGCAATTTACATAATACATTTTTTAAAGGAATAATTATGGATGGATGCATAATTTTATATAAAATTATTTAAACTAATAGGATGCATAATTTTTTTAGCTATGGATAGACGCATAATTTTATATAACAAATATAAATTATTTAAAAATTATATTAAAAATATAAAGATATAAAATTAAATTATCAATAAAATAATATAAAATATATCTAAACAATAAAAAAAAAATTAAAATTTTTAAAGGTATGATTATGCGACTGCCCCGGCACCCATCCCTGACCACAGCCGAACCTGGAAGCTCAGTTCTAATATTATATTTTTGAGCTTGGTTTCTTTTTCCTATTTTGGACAGATGTTTCAATGGACCTTTAAATAAGTAAAAATGAAAAAAAAAAAAAAACCTGGAAGTAATTGTGCAAATCAAACAGAATCATTCTACAATGATCAAATATACTGAGGTGTTTTTAACTCTTTGTTTTTTAATTTCAATTCTACCTTTTCCCATCTACTTAAAATGTCAGTAGGCGAAAAGCTAGAAAATTATAAAGTCCATGAATTGGATCTTCTCAACAGCGGCTTCATTTGTTTGTCTTCCTCAATTGCTATCATACCTAAGTGAGATGGGTCCTCCAACATCATCTTTGCCACCAAATAACCGGCAATGGACCAGGTTTGAGCTTTACGTGATTGCTTACCGATGTATCGCCCCAGCTTTCCGTCGTAATACTCTGGCCAGTGGTCTTTCAGCAACCTGGCTTCGGCTATTTCGATGGCACGCCTTGCAATTTGGGGGCGTCCGGTCTTCACACACGCAGCTGCCAGCAGCCATAGTAGCACTGGACACAATGCAGCAAGCAAAGCTTGAAAACTTTTCCACCATAATCTCAACAATCATAATCAAGGGCGTGATAAAGTCTAAAACATACCCGGCCATGATCCTCCATTGTGATAACTCCATCGGGTGTTTTTGGGATCACATCCTGTTATAATACGCCATTCGTGAGTTTCCATGGCTGGATAACAAACTTTTAATGGCATTTCTCCGACCAACTCTTCCCAGCGTGATTCTATAAGATCCATGATTGCAGCCGACTGTTCGGGAGTAGCCAATGACGATAGAATTGCAATGCAATTACCCAAGCAGAACCAGCGAAAATCCATTCTTGCAGGGCTAACATTACCGATGAAGTAGCCACCACGAAGCGGCATGAAATCAAAAACCCACTCGGGAAGAGAGTCGGGCATTACATTAAACTTGTTGACCGCAGTGTGGGAATACTCCTCTGTCTTATAGCGATATATGTCATTGAGCTGCTTCAAGTCGAGCCAAAAATAACTTCTCATGTGATAGCTTAAGGCATGAAGGCGTTTAACTATACGTTCCATGAACTCCTTTCCTTCATCATCTTGCTTGAGTAGAAGCAAAGCACATCTTAAAGCCATAAAGAAAAGAGCTTGAATTTCAATAGGATAGCCATAAACACCCTGTAAAAAGATTAAAGCTCAGCCAAGCAATATTGAAAGGTAAAATATTAAAACAGTTCTGAAACTATCTTATCCATGATAAATTGATGATCTAATGTATATTTTGGAGGGGGAAAACTGTGTAGTCTTACTTTTTAGGCATCATCACTTATTAAAAGACCCAAAATAGAAGCATGTTATCAAGCTAGTAAACAGTAGCTGAGTGAACTATAACGAGAAAAACAAAAGTGAAGTATGCTTTATCTAAGAAAAAGAAAATGAGCTGAAGAAGTTTCGGTATCTCATGGCTGCTACTTCTGAAAGCCAACACTAGTCAGTCCAGACTGTCCAGTGATCTCAATTAGGTTTTTTAATGTCCATTAGATGCAAGAAGATAATAAACAAATGCCAAACAAGTAATATTATACTTTTAGTAATTGAATTGGACAAACCCTGTTTGATGTTAGTGCTGTATGTAACAGGGTATACGCTGTGAACAACTCACCATTCTACGATCAATCATGCAGCAACCATCAGCACAGAGAAGGGTTGGAAATGTGTCAAATCCCTCCGACAGGCATAAGCTCAGAATTAGGCGCATACCCTTCTGGCATTCAGGCAACTCAGCCAATGAAGTGTCTCCAGTAGACTTTGTGTATGCTCGAAGCAAAATAATCCACCAAAATCCAGAATCAACAGGTGCAACTCTTCCTATTGCACTCTCCCCAAAATCTGCAATTAATGTCTCACTGTTCCTAACCGGATCATGGAGCACTTTAAAACTAGCTGGCATTACTCCTTCTCCTAACTGAAACCTATCAATCTTTTTCTCCCATGATTGAAGGCGAAGGGTCTTCAAAATGAAATTCTTTACTATTTCTGGTTCCCCGTTCATCAAGAAAGCCAATGCACTAGGGACAAAGTCTCTTACAAAGACCTTTACAGGAAAAATAAGCAATCAAATTTATGAACTCATTATAAACCAGAGCTTTCATAGGAGATTCACAAAGCCAATCTCATACAAGGTTCAAGAAATAGAAGGCTTGATAAAGAAACACAAATTAAATGGGTAAAATCGTCGCATAAATCTAAAAAGAAAACAGGAATATTGATATCGGGACATTGAATCAAGGGATAAAAGAACTGGATAAATTCAAATATTAAAACAATATTACAATAACAGCAATAGTTTATACAAACTTAAATACTTCTACAACTTGCACTGGCTAGCAGTCAATAATAAAGGTCACCAAGAAGCACATCTTAACTCAAGTACGGGGAAAAGAAACAGAGTCTGGCAGTGAAAAATATGCTTATAGTATCTTTTATTTTTTATTTTTAAAATTAGGCACTACTTATTAGCTCTTTGCTCAAAAAAGAGCCACAAAACTGCAGAAGATGAACAAATAGAATATAAATTCAGCTCAAGGACCGAAGATTTTCACATTTCATCATCATCGCTAATATAATTACCATTTATCAAGCCTGATGACAGATAGAACGTATGGGGTATAGGCAAATGAAATTGATATACTCTAAACTGAGATGGAGTTACAAGAAAACAGAGTGCTCACCTGATCATAGTTTAGGTTTTCTTCAGTATTATCCAATGCTGCAATAGTCCCGACTGGTTGACCACGAAAATACACCAATGACCTTCTCAAAGCTTCCCAAGCTTCGGCAACCATTGGATGCGGGTCAAAACTAGTTTGTGACCTGGGTGTGCTAAAACCTGACCTTCTACCCACCGGCGAACAAACAGAATCCAGTTGCTCAAAAATGTGGGATGAATTAAGATCAACACCTCTAGTAGAATGATGCGGAGACATCCCAATTGATAATTCACTGAGCGACCTTTCATCAAGCGATCTCTGTCTATCTACATTCAAAAGCCTAGGCTTCTCTAACAACTTTGAAAAATCACATTCTTCATATTCAACCAAAGGGCATAGTATATCCTCAGTTTTTATATTTTTATTATGATTCACTTCCACATCTGGTGTCGTCATTTCCGATGATATATATTCTAAATGATAAAGACAAATTGAAGTAACCGGATACTGATTCAAATCTTCTAAACAACCTACAATTCGAAGCAAACAGGTTTCAGATCATTACACACTTGATTAATTGCATGTTAAAATTGCAGCTCAAAACTAAGAGAAGCAACTCATTAACTAACAATTCAATTAACAGATAAAAACCTGCAAAGTCGGGAAATTCCTTGATCGAACAAAGAAACATATATCATTTCGCACAATAACAAACAAGCAAGCAAAAAATCTCTAATTTCAAAACTTGATGCACATTTAGGAGTAACGAAACCCGAGAATAAAACGACTCAGATGTGTTAATATTTCCGAGAAAATATATTCTAAATCCTAACACAAACTGAAGTAACCGAATACCGATTTATCTTCTAAACAACCCACAATACGAAGTAAAGCAATATCTGAATATTAAACACTTAATTGCATGTCAAAATTGCAGCTCATTACCTAACAATTAAATCAAGATATAAAAACTAACAACGCATATAATTTCTCGATCGAACAGAAAATATCAACACACACCCTTTAGCGCAACAACTGACAAAAACTAATCATTTAAAAAAATCAAATCTCACTACACATCTATGATTAACGAAAGGCCAGACTAATGAGCTTAAGATCATAAAACAGTTGTGCATGACTCAGATGTGAGATATGTCAGCATTTTCATCGTCAAGCCAAACGAAAACTAACCTTTTCATGAACGTTGCTCAGAGCAAAAGCTTTCTACGGTCTCAATAATCCATAAAACGAAAGGAAATAAGCTTAGTTTGGAGAGTGACAATGGACATATTACTTGTAGAAAATATAAAATAGTATACGTTTTGATTTTAAAAACAAGCAAATATCCCAATTGATTGATGAGGGCATGAGTCTAATAGCTTAACCGGCTAAACCGGTAAACCTTGTTTGCGGAATTAGCTTAAGGTGAGCGGCAGCTGGGTATTTGAAAAAAGAGGCCAAAATCCACTAAAACAAGCACATGTACCAACTACGCATGCGTCCAGTTTTAGTAGGTGAAGGTGGAAAATGATATTATAAACAATCAATCACTTCAACTTGGTTTAACTTTTTCTTGAATCAAACTATAATTAATAATATAACATTTGTATTCAATTTGAAATTCGATAAATTTATTAATTATAACCACCCTTTTAATTTAGAATATATACAATTTAATTTGAGTAATTATTAGATTTAATATTAGTTTAGTTGTATTAGATATCTATCCAAATTATAGCATTGATTAAAGATTAATTTTAAAAAATCAAGAATATTTTAATTTAATCTATAAAGTATATTGTATTAATCAAACCTCAACATTAAACACTAACTCAAGTTTCACGAGAAATATAATTATTAGGTAGCTTTCATTTAAGAGTAATACTTTGATATATTTATTGTATAAAAAATTACATAGGTGACATATTTATATTTTATAATTAATAAATAAGAATAATTAATGAAATACTCCATTTTGGAAATGTTATGAATCAAAGGCTCTGCTTATGTCGGGCATGAATAAATGTACGGCGCAGAAAAAGCCTCGTTGGGCCCGGAAGGAAGGTATGGTCATTGGATGGTGACGTGAATGATTGAACAGCTGAGGAGCATCGGGAGTTGAGCGTTTTATAATGTGTCTTCAGAGAAAGTTTGTTTGTATGTTTTATTTTTCTGTGAATCCACGTGTACGGTCAGCAGATCCAATGGCCTCTTGTTTGGACCAACGCAAATCAGATTCGTCTTCTCATGTCCCGCCTCCTCCGGTCCTGTGTCTTGTTTTGTCCGTGCCTCTACCCGCTTGCGTTTGTAAAATGTACAGAATCTGACTGCGCAGAAACACATGCTGCTACTGCGGGAAACTACTGATTGATGAGTTGCAAACAAATCAAGTTTTGAGTGGCCTCGCAGGTCTAGTCGAATTCAAATCATAAATGTGTTAACAAAAGTTTTTTTTTCATGGCTTATTAGTCTCTGCCAAAAAAAAAAAGTTTATTGGATGTGCTCCAACTTGTCCGGTGATTGGTTAGAGATTTTAGTCCTTTACCAACAACAAACGGATCACTAAGGATACTAACACTCATGGCGAAGCCACGCTTTGACTATGATTTCACATGACATCACAGTAAGTAATTTGAAGGGGGAAAAGTATATAAATTTATAATATTTCAAATAAAATTGTCTCATATTTATTTCTATTCATTTAAAAAACTATAAAATAATAAATTACAACATTTCAACCTAGATTTTTTAGACTTTGATCCCTCTAGCTTCTAGGCCTTGGATTTAAATATCAACTTAATAAGGATAAACTAAATAGAGATCATTCAATTATGGGTATAATTATATTTGAGTCACTTAATTATTAAAAGTTATATTTGAATCATTCTTTATAGATATAATTATATTTGGATCACTCTTATGAGAAACTTTATGATTAGGTCATCATTCATATTAAAAAAAATATTTGGTCTTTTTTATTCCACATCATTTGTATACCTTCGTGAACATTAGAGTAATTTATTTAAAATCATTAATTAATTTTTGATAAGTAATTATATTCCATATCCAAAGAAAGCAACAACATTTGCTACAACAAACTTAGACCAACACTTTTCCCTTTCAAAAAAATATGTTCCGAGATGAACAAAGGTTATTGTTACATAATCGATTAGTATATTTCTACCCTTTAAATGAATATAAATAATGGATTGAGTACAGTCGAATAAATTTGAACAATTTCTATGTAAACCTCTAAAATGTCTATTATTCATCTGTAAAATGTTTATCATTAATTAATTTAAAATAAAAATTTATACACCTTTTTTAATTATAAAGGTTGATCTAAATATAACTTTAACTATAATTGAGTATTTTAAAATTAAATGATTCAAATATCTTTTTAATAATTAAATGACCTAAATATAATATTATCATAATTGAATGACATCCGTCGTAGTTTACCCTATGTATAACTGATATCATGGTTTTGATAGCTTTGCCACCCATCTTTGTTCGGCCTCGAGTCCATTGCCTACTTTTGCACTCATCGGGAGAAAAGATGTCGGGAATGGGAGACGGGTACGTGGGCACGGCCCGCGGTGAGGATCCGACGTCTGGAGAAGCAGAGGGAAGCTGAACGCCGAAAAATCCAAGAGCTTAAAACCAAGTCCGCCACCGCTAATGGTCAACCCGGTCTCCTCCAGTTCGGTTCAAGTACTTCCGAGGTCCGTCGCTCTTCTTTTTTCCCATAATCATTTGAAGCTCTAAGATTTTTAATTTTTCCCTCAGAATTTATTAATTGTGCTCCTTTTCCCTTTCCAGATCCTCGAAACTGCATTTAAGAAGGAAACTGTTGGTTTGGTTACGAGAGAGCAATATGTTGAGAAGGTAATTTTGGATGTCCTTTATATGCTGAAAAATATGTTTTTTTTTAATCTTTCTATTGTTCTATACATTTTGCCAAGCAAAGCCTTTGTCTCTTGATTGTTAATTCCATTATATAATTTATGCTTATTAAAATATGGTGTCTAACCAGAACTGCTATTGATATCTTTGATAGAGGGTTAATATCCGAAACAAAATCGAAGAGGAAGAGAAGGAGAAACTCCAGAAGCTTCAACAAGAGTATGTTGCATTTATAACTTTTATATAT
Source organism: Abelmoschus esculentus (assembly GCA_035048815.1). Lineage (NCBI taxonomy): Eukaryota > Viridiplantae > Streptophyta > Magnoliopsida > Malvales > Malvaceae > Abelmoschus > Abelmoschus esculentus. The sequence continues at coordinate 237,748 of JAUCBN010000031.1, read as the reverse complement.
ATTTTTTTTATATATAAATTCTAGCTAATATGTTTTAATCATAATATCATAGGGAGGAAGAGCTTCAATTGCAAAAGCGTAAAAAGAGGAAAGTTAAGGGGAATTCTCGCCTATCTTTCATGGATGATTTGGAAAATGGAAGTGAAGAGGAAGAAAACAGTGAGAATTTATCTTTTTTCATTCTACACTTAAAAATGTTGCTGTGATGGATTGATTTATGGCTATTGCAATCAAAATTGTATGTGTCAAATATACACTTATTGTAGTATCTTGGGGAAGTAATTGACTAAAGATGCATCAAAGATAAGATATACTACTACAAGTACAACTGTTGGCATTGAAATTTGTTATCTGGTGCTCATCTGTTCAGACTTATTTATAGTGTACAGAGGTTTGGATTTGTTTTTTCTTTAATATTTCTTTGGTGTATTAGTAAGCATGTACTACATGGATAGACCTAACAGTATAATGACTGTTATTTTACCTTGGATGAATACCAATTGTCTAATTGTACTTGATAAATTAATGGCAGTTTTTTCTAGTTGTCTTCATGGATCATCCCATCTTAAAAGATTTAGTTTGTATGGATAGTTGGGTCTATTGGACGTCGAGGATTAGCATAGGTGCACCAAGTTTTGTTGCCAATTGCTGTTGTAAACATTTACTACCTATTGAGTCCTTTGATTGCTGTTGTGTGGCTGTCTGCTTGGTGTCATGGTTGTTGTGCCATTGGCTTGTTGGTGTTATTCTTTCCAAGAATCTTGTCTAGGCGGCATTATGGTTCTCTATCTGTTGGTAATTGAATTTCCGGCAATCTAGGATAATACAATTCTTTTACTTCCATGCATGGTTTCCTCTAGATTTATTTATGTATAGACTTTTCAATATTGTTTTACTTCATATTATATCACTGTTGTGAATACAGTTTTTTTTTTTAAAATCCTGCTCTGTTATATGTGTTTTTTACCCGAGACAATAATGTCACATATTTTGTTTGATATATCGCATTTGAATTCGATTTCATTCCTAGAAACTTAACTTCATTTTGGATTCTTTAGTATTTTGACTAATAATAGCTTGCTTCCATGATACTTTTTGCAGAAGGATCAGAACCAAAGAGGTTTAATCGTGGAAAGTTTGGTAAAGATCCCACAGTGGAAACTAGCTTTCTTCCTGACAGGTGACATTCTCTCCGTGTCTATGATTTGCCATCCTTGCATGTGCATGTACTTGTATAATTATGTTTGTAGCAGAATTGGACCTAACATTTGAGCTTAGGGACGAGGATAATCTTTCAGTGAGCGGGAGGCAGAGGAGCAAGCTGAGCGTGAAAGGTTGCGTAAACAGTGGATTCTTGAACAGGAGCAAATTAAGAGTAAGTTTGCTTCTGACATTTTCCTTTTTGATATTGATGCATGAAAAGAGTGTCTTGAGAGAGCGCTTTTGTCTTTCAGATGAACCCCTTGAAATTACTTACAGCTACTGGGATGGAGCTGGCCATAGACGAGTGATCCAGGCAAGTGAAACTACCTAAATAAAATTACCTATTTGAATGCTTACATGTTCTGCTTCTTTAATTCACTTTTCCATTGAGCCACCATTTTAATGGTTTCTGCTTTTATTGTTTGTTCAGGTCCGCAAGGGTGATACAATAGGAGAGTTCCTTCGAGCAGTTCAACAGCAACTTACTCCAGAATTTAGGGAGATTCGAACAACTTCTGTGGAAAATCTGCTTTATGTGAAAGAAGATCTAATCATACCACATTTGAGTAGTGCGTGAAACCAGATTTTTAATACAAACTGCAATTTTTATCATGTTCAACAGATGTTAGCTAACTTAATTTCATTAATTTTCTTGCTTGTGATTGTTCAGCAACTAGCTTCTATGAGCTGATTGTTAATAAGGCGAGGGGCAAAAGTGGACCGGTAACAATTTGCTGCTCTATGATTTCTTCTCCAATCTCCATATATTGCTTGTCACAAGGGGTTCAGTCTTTTGCTAATCAATAATCAATATCAAAGCATTTTGAGATTTCGAAACCATCCTAAAGGCTAAATCTTCATGTTGGTAGGGTTCATTAACACCCTTTTGAATAATTTCGATCTTACTTTTGGATTTTTCTGCTTGCATGCTTACTGCGATTATTTTGATCTGTTACATCGAAATGCAATTTGATTGTCTTCTCTTATTCTTATTATTTTTGACTTGCCGCTTTACATCTATATGAGATTGATTTGTTTATCTGGATTTACGATTCGATGGTTTGAAATTTCAATATATCTATCTTTCTATCGGCTTTGGAAAAAGCTTATGCATCGTTTTTCTTAAACTTTTCTTACGGGAATTTTAGTGACTCTTAATAGTTTACTTGAGCTTTCCTTTCTTTCGTCTAACAAAATGCAAGAATAGAGTGCTCGTTAGTCGTTAGTAGTCTGATGTTTCTGTAACCTTATGAAGTGTTTATTTCTTGATGTTGATTTTTTCTCTTTTTTCTTGTTTGTGTTAATTTTTATATGCTGATTTACTTTTTGTTTGTCGTAAATTAATAAATAAATGAATTGTTATTATTGTTTTTATATTATGTTGTGACGTATTTTTTGTTGTGATAGTTGCTAGGTGTCAATCTGAAGCAGAGGCAGATGTTACAGGAGCTGCCAAAGGAGGTGAAGTCGGGGTTGTTGGTGAGAATGTTCAAGATTTTGGTTATGGGAACTTTGACACGGCTCCAGGAGTTGAAACTGTCAGTCTTTTCCCAAAGAATAGTGCCAAATGTAAGGACTTTTTTATGGTGCTTGTGGTATTTTGGTGTTGTATGATTTTGAGAGTGATGTGCATTTTTTATTAACGGGCTTACCATTTTTTTACCTGGGCAGTGGTTCAGGCAGGAGAAGAGACTGAACTCCTTGTTGGGATGGAAAATGTTGGTAATTACTAATTATTTTCTCTTCTTTATGTTACTGGCTTGTTTTGTCTAGAAATTTGATGATGTATGTTGAAGTATTGACACATATTTTTTTGTCTTCCGTTGTTTATTCTTATCTATTTACCTTTTTGTATTTAGCCATGTGGGGTTTCCTATCCATTTGTTTATTGTACTTCTTTAAATTGCAGGTGAGTCACCTGTGAATGTTATTGCTGTCACAGCCAGCATTCATCTCCCTTTTGATCATCGTATGCTTGCTCAGAATCTAACTTCGCTGGTAATCATAGGTTTCTTAAGATTTTTCTGGTTAAAATTTTATGCTAGTTCTCGTTGTTCGCTTGCTAGTTCAGTTTCCATTTTGTTTAGTATCTTTTATTCCCTAAATTAAAAAATTTGTAGAAGTGAATCTCTTACCCTTTAGTTTTCAGAATAAAATGTTGTGCTCATTGAGTTTGTTCTTGCTTATCCTGTGTTGTCTGCAATGTTAAAGGCATTGAATCCTGCATATTTTCTTGTAACATTTACTTTGCAGCTGATTAGGGTATGATGGATGAATGTTGAACTTGCGTTGAGCTGCTTTACCTAGTTTAAGAAACATTAGCAGAGTTCGGCACTAGTGTAGATTTTGCTGCTCCTTTAACTGTTATTGTAGACCTTACGATGTTGTTTTTTATTTGGAGCTTGAGCTTGTAATCACAGTTTAGACATTCACACTCAAATTGATCACCGTGCAATTATTATGTTGTGCCGCTGGTTTTGACTTTGTGCTTTTTAAATATATTTATTTCACTTCCATTCTTTCTCTTTTTTATCAAATGTTTGTTGCATTGTCTGAAAATGATCTTCATTTTTTCTGTTTCCAATACGCGATCACGCACCTTATTGCACCTTATTATTTCTGAGTTTTTTATAGCTTATATTGTTGGATTGAAAGTTGAAACTGCCAGTGTCATATGCTTGTAGATTCTGTAACTGGAAATGTTTGTTTTAATGTAGGCCTTTAACAATGCAACTATACTCCCTTCGAAGCAAGCTACGTTCCCTTACACATTTGCGGTTAGCAAGTACTTGCAGGTATTTGGTTACTCTGAGAGTTTTATGCTCTAGAAGGCTAGAATGGTATATAGGTTCTTTATGTTGGTTCAATCACGAATCTAAGCTCTGTTGGATTCGATATGTAATAGAAAATCCAGCATTCAGTAATTGTAAAATGTCTGTAAACTGGTTGAACTAGTGATTGGAGGTCACACTGGTTTAACCTCCATTCTGTTTTTTATTCATTGGGGTAGGATAGCTATTGCAGTTAAGCTTACACGTTCAGAACTTTGATGCAGCCTGGAACTTTTGACTTTGTTGGTATCATTGTCTATGAGATTGACCAGCATCCATACCAAAGTACATTCTATAATGGTACCATTGAAGTTGTTGAGTCTGGTGGTTTCCTCAGTGTCGAGTTCGTTTTTCTTGTTACCCTTGGGATTGCACTTCTCGTCCTCCTCAGTTTATGGCTGCAAGGTCAATTTCAGCGTATCTCCAAGGTACAAATAAGATATGATTAGCAATTGTTTGAAGCTTGTTATTATATGATTCACTTTCCAATATATGAAACAGCACATCCATGTATACATATGGAGAAAAATCTCCATTCTTTTAGCATGAATGACCTGATTTCAAATCCCTCAGTAGTCTGTTTTGCTAGGAATATTGATGTGTGGTTCGTCGTTCATTGAAGAATTTTTCACACCCGCAATATGATTTCAACCTTGAATTGTTTGCTTTTATTATTTTGCTAGAGAACTAAGAAGTCTCCAAAAGTTGAAGTCGGAACCGGGACTAGAGATGCCTCATTGGATGAATGGCTTCAGGTTCGTTCTCACTTACCGTAATTTTCCTTTGCATTGATAGATTTGCTTTCATTTTCAGTCCTTTGTCCCCCCTGTTTATTCAATGATCATTCATTTTTTGTCCTAAAAACCAATTCCGATAATTTCGTGTTTCAACTTTCAGGGAACTGCTTACACTCAATCAGCATCAAAGAAGAGGAGGTAGATGGGTAGCGCTTGTGAAGTGGGGCTAATTGTAATCACTTTTCTAGGCATTTGGAGAATTTTAAGTGAGTGCACGCCACACATGGTTTGAGCATGAGAATTTTAATGAGGATTATGAAATTTAGCCTTTTTGAAGCAAACAAATTCGTGTACGATTCTGGCATTTAGACCTTTTTGATTTAATAATTGAAGTCAAATTGCGGGATTGGATTTTAATGAGTAAATATATAAATCAAAAGAAGCAAAGATGAAAAATTTTAAACATATGAAGAGTACGAGGACTGATATCAGAATTCGACAATTTGTCTTCAAACCGTGAGCGGTGAAGCGAGTTTGGCAATGCTGTTTCGTTTAACAGAGGGAAACTTCCTTAAGAATGATTAAAAAGATTAAAGGATCATTAGCAGTTGCTAATGACAATGCTGGAACGATCTCAGCTATTTTACCTAAATAAATGTCCAACAACCTCATTTTCCTAAAGTTGTTAAAACTTTATTCCCTCATTTAGCTTAGACGAACAGCCACTTTCGAGTGGAAAATTCGGGCTTCTATTATTTTGGACCATTTCCTCAAGGTGTTAGACCACTTACCACCAGGGTTAACCCAGATCCTCTAGTTGTCCAACTTGGGTTTGGGCAATATCATTGCTCACTAAGAAACCAGAACTCCAAGCGGACCCAGACCCCTGAAATATGCCCCATCAAATCAGCAGCCAAAGCCACTCATCGCAGCCGGCAATGCAATGTCTCGTCGGAGCTAAGCTGATATGAAGAACAAAAGATCCCCTTTTTTCCCATTTCAAATTCTCGTATGGTTTCTCTCTCCAATGCCCCCACTCCTCCCCCACTTCGTTCTAATGGCAGATACCGCTTCTCCAAGAAAACCCATTGTCTTGTGAAACCCTTTCTCAATATCACTTCAAATTCCCGCCTTTCCAAGGCAATCTTTTCTCTCCAGCTCTTAACAAGAAAGGGCATTCGCTTACCCTTTCAAACTCTTGCTTTTCTCCTGCAAAAATGCGCCGAAACCAAGTCTCTCAAAGAAGGCAAATTCCTACACCTTCATTTGAAACTTACCGAACTCAAAAAGCCCGGAACATTTTTATCCAATCATTTGATCAATATGTATTCTAGTTGCGGCGATTATATCGGTGCTCGGAAAGTGTTCGATAAAATGGGTGCTAGAAATTTATATTCTTTTAACAACATGTTATCTGGGTATGCCAAATTGGGCATGATAAAGCCTGCTAGGCAGTTGTTCGATCAAATGCCCGAAAGGGATTTCATTTCGTGGAACACCATGGTTATTGCTTATGCAAAAAGAGGGTATTTTGAGGAAGCGCTGAGATTTTATAAGGAGTTGAGGAATCTGTGTATTGGATACAATGAGTTCAGTTTTGCTGGTGTGTTGACTGTTTGTGTTAAGTCGAGGGAATTGCAACTTACCAGGCAGGTTCATGGCCAGGTTTTTGTTACTGGTTTTTTGTCAAATTTGGTGATTTCAAGCTCGCTCGTTGATGGTTATGTGAAATGCGGGAGGCTAGGGGAGGCTAGGAGGCTGTTTGATGAGATGAAAGTGAGAGATGTTCTTGTTTGGACTAGTTTGGTTTCCGGGTATGCTCAATGGGGAGATATGGAATCAGCTAATGATTTGTTTGATCAGATGCCTGTGAAAAATTCAGTTTCTTGGACAGGTTTGATTTCTGGTTATGTTAGAAATGGTATGGGGGATAAGGCACTTGAACTGTTTACAAGGATGATGGTGACTCGAGTTAGACCTGATCAGTTTACCTTTAGTTGTTGCCTTTGTGCTTGTGCTAGTGTAGCTTCACTTACACATGGTAAACAAATACATGCCTGTTTGATACGAACTAGTTTCAGGCCCAACATGATAGTCATCAGTTCCCTCATTGATATGTATTCAAAATGCGGCAATCTTAAAGTTGGCAAACAGATTTTTGATCTTACAAGTGACAAGCAGGATCCTGTATTGTGGAACACAATGATTTCTGCCTTGGCACAACATGGACACGGTGAAGAGGCGATAAGAATGTTTGGTGACATGGTAAAACAAGGGGTGAAGCCAGATAGGACCACTTTTGTTGTCATTGTCAATGCATGCAGCCACTCTGGTCTTGTAGATGAAGGACTTAGTTATTTTGAATCCATGTCTTCTGATCATGGCATAATTCCCGATCAACAGCATTATGCATGCTTAATTGATCTCTTGGGTCGAGCCGGTCGTTTTGACATATTGATGAACCATCTAGAGAAGATGCCTAGTAAGCCTGATAGCCTTGTGCCTAGTAAGCCTGATAGCCTTGTTTGGAATGCGTTACTCGGTGTTTCTAGAATCCATGGAAATGTAGATTTGGGGAGAAAAGCAGCTGAACAACTTATTGAGTTACAACCTCAGTCTTCTGCAGCATATGTATTGCTTTCGAGTATATACAGCGCACTTGGGAAGTGGGAATCGGTTGAGAAAGTGAGACACCTTATGAATAAGAGACAAGTCCGGAAAGAGGTAGCTCTTAGTTGGATAGAACATGAAAATAAAGTGCATGGTTTCACTGTAGCAGATAGCTTGCACCCTTTGAAAGGAGCAATATACTCGACCTTGGATCAGTTAGCCGCTCAGATGGATGAAGATGTTTCATTGCTCGAGTTTGAAAGTAGAAGTTAGCTATTTTCATCTTTGCTGGGTTATTTTCTTGGAGACCTGGATCTTGGATTCTGTTTTTCTTTAATATTGTATCATTTCCCCCCTTAACCCTTCTCGGATAGGAAGCAAGTCTAGCATCAGAGATTGAACTGTTTAGATTCTATAGAGTTGAATCTTTCAAACTTCTTCTATATAATCTTTCAGGTTTGGCTCAAAATGTTAGATTTTTCATGCTTCTTTGTAGACATTTTTTTCATCCAAGTGTTTATTGAATAAAAACTGGTGAACTTTGGTGTGTTTATCTTTCTTCATGTTCCATTCTCTTATGCACACATCCCTTCAACTCTTCCTATCACTGTACGAAGTTCTTGGGATTCCGATGCACGCAAGCAGGAACGAGATCTAGGCAGCATATAAGAGACTGGCAAGAACGTGCCATCCTAATGGTTTGTCCATGAATCAGGAGGTAACGTCAGCTAATTTATTCATGAAAATCAATGTGCAGCGTATTTGATGTTATAGGACCCCAATAAACGTGCAGGTTCTGACTGGAATCTTCCCAGTCGGAACCACCCTTTTATTAGTCCGGCCTCTCATCTGTAACAATGGCAGCAGCTGATTCTTCGTTGGGGTTTTCTAGTTATAGCGGTTGTAGGAATTGGGAGACGGATCAGTGCTGGTAATTAATTAGTTTGTCTTTCATTTTCCTTCATATGTTGAGAATTTCGAGTTCTGTATAATTCCAATTCCTTAAGAAGCATAATTCTTGCCTTCAGATTTTGGGCAGCAATCTTTTTAGATTACGAAAGTTTATTTAAATTATAGTGACTATAATGTAGATTTTAAAATTTGAATAGTCAAAATAAAAGAAAACCAAACTTAAGTGAATAAATGTAGTTTAACAGAACACAAAACATACTTTTTTTTTTATCATTTAGGTTGTGTCGTATGTTATTATTATTTTTATATATTCATATGTTTTTTGAACAATTTAGATCTGGGAGATGATGGGAGAACTTGGTCTTAATAGCAACTTAATGAAGCTTATTTTTTTGTCGAAAAATTTATTTTTCGAATTGAATGTTGATCCACCCTAACACACTTCATATCCATTTTCTTTGAATCAACGAAATTAGTCATTTTCTTAATTATATACAGAGATGTTATATTCTTGTGCTGGATTAAAACTTAATACAAAATAAAACAATATAAACTCCCTTTAGCGCTAAGCCAATTAATTAACCCTCAGTATGGGTGCAATAGGGATATTAGCTCGGGATATCATGGGATGGTGTTGGCCGGAGATACTAAGATGGTGGATAGAATTGAATCGGCAGAAATGATAAATGTCATACCTTTTATTCGGTAATACTTTTTGCACTTGATCATAAGTGGCCAAAGAGTGGTTATTGAGGAAGATGCGACAACTATTGTGAACTATATCTGTTCTAACATGAAGGGTAGATCCGTGCTAGCTCAAAGCTTCGTAGAGGCAAGAGATCTTGTTCGTCGGCACCAACATCTTATTGTTACTTTTATTCATCGTACTGTAAATAGGGTTGCCCATGCTTTGGCACATTGGATTTTAATACACGTTTATGTAATTCTTTCATTCGGTTTATCCTGCTTGTATCGAACATATTATATTGGATGATGCGATTAATAGATAAGTTTGTGGGTACTCTTTTCAAAAAAAAATATTAACGGCTATTAAATTTATATGTTTTAAAAATATTTAATCCCAAATATAAAATCATTATTTCATATAAACTTTGTTACTTCATTTTTTATTATATTGGGAAATGCATTACAAACTCCCTAAGCTAAATAAAAAAAACGACAGAGAAACACTCAAATTGGATGCCATTGTGATTGTGTGTTTACAACCATTTAATTTCATCACCCAAACTATTCTTCTCTGTCAGTCTAAAGTAACAACCATTACCCAAAGTGTGCAACTGAGACAAATGACATATCCGATCCGGCTGTGGCATAAATCAGGGGCTACGAGTGTGGTTGAATGGGTGGTGGTGTAGAGGGGCAGCTGCTGTGACGTTGAGGCCGTGAGACTGTGGTGGTGAAGAAGCTGCCAATGCTGGTACCGGACATTGGTAACACTTCGTGAAGAGCCCGAATGTGTCAATCTGGTCTATGAAATTGATCATGCTTGCCCACCCACCGAATCCGAATCCGACGATCAGAACCCACACCACAATGAAAACGTTAATCGTGAACGTTCCCACCCATCTTCCAAAGTACTTTGGCGGTTGGTCCACAGCATTCTGCATCACAACGGTTCATCAGATATCAAACGTTAATCTGTGTTGTACCAAAGACAAGTTCTATGTTATAGTATTAGACATTAGTACCCCAATATATAGGAAACCAGGTACCAACAGGAACATGTCCAAAAAGCAAATAAACTGGCATGGGATGTTTTAATACCTCGCGGGCAGTGGCTGATCTAAAGGTGAAAATGTGGGCAAGTGCAGGGATGATGTAGACAGTGAAGCTAACAAGTAGGGATCCAACAGTGGAGTTGATGGGGCCGAAGAAAGGGAAAATGATAGCCAAAAACCAAATCGGAATCACCACCGGCAACCTCACTGCCGCTCTCTTGCATAAGCTCTTGCACTCATGCATCCCAATTGCTTTCTCCCATACAAAGTACAGTGGAGTGCAGGCAAATCCAAATGTTATAAACTGCAACACATCACAAAATTGAACATATTAACATATAATTTGACCATATGATTTAATCTGTTGGCCCGTGCTGCAAATACTTTCCCGACACATTCCAACCGAGTATATTGGTGACATATGATGGACAGGATTCATCTGCATACCTGGTGTATGAGCATTAGAATGACAGCCATGTCTCTGAATGGAGTTCTCGGGAGAAGCGAAAAAGCGTTGGAGTGATTGAGAAGCATGTCTCCGAATGCCAATAAACAGCTGCCGCGGAGGGAAGTGTCAGTGTCATCACATACAGTGTGGCCATCAGGTATATAGCTTTAAACTTCTGTGGCTTCCACATTGCATGCATAATCTCCCTGCATGATTTAATCAATCAGTTACCAATTAAATGCATGCTTGGCAACTACAAGTAAAGCCTTAATGAAGGCCTGTAAAAAGAAACTCTGTTCCTATGTACGGGGTGTATATTAGACTTCGTGATTAACCGTCCTAATAATTGAATATTTGGTAAATAACTTTTTGAAGAGTTTTTAGTTTATTTGGGTACAAATAGTTTATCGGTAGTTGAACTCTTTATTTTAGTGTTTGATAAACAACTTTTTCCAAAGAATTGATTGTACAAAATAAACTAAAAAGGAAAATTTTGAATAATCAAGTGGATTAGAAGAGCTGATTTGCAAAATAAGACGTTAAATCAACCACTACAATCAGCTACTATCAGTTATTAGTCATTTGTCAAACACTTCTAATATCTTCTCCGAAACCTGAGCGTTACCATTTAATCTAAGCTTTAAAATTAATTGAGATTGATTGGTCAATTCATTAGGACACCAATGGTCAGATCATGTCCAAAACGGGACAAGCTCTGGTCATTTTCAGAACTGTTCTATATGCATTTTTAATTCTGCTATAGCTTTTAAGACCGGGCTTAAAACATGACATGAACAATACAATATTATATTGATTTGCAGATTTGTAGATAACTTAAAAGACACATAAACTTTGTCTTACACTGTAACAGCATGTCCCCCAAATGTATAGAGAATGTTGGTGGCCCCAGTGAAATACAGGACCAGCTTGGTCGGACCAGAATGTCGAACCCCCTCAACCTATACATTGTCATGTAAGAAAACAAAAGTCGGTGCCGATTGGAGTAGCGAAAATGAGAGTTTTTTTTTTTTTTTTTCTTGTTACCTGGCCATGGAGGAGAGAGGCAACGGCGAGATACCAAGCAGTGTAAGTAGTCATTAGGAGGCCAAGAAAAGACCAGATTCTGTAATTGTGAAATGAAGGAATAAAGACAGTGGTGGCACAACATGCCCCAAAGATGTAAGTCCATGTCCTCTTGTCCAGATTGTCATTTATGTAATAAATATTGCTGCAACATGAAAATGAAAACAAACACAATTTCATGGTCAGATTGCATGCTTCAGTATTATTCCACACAGGTGATGATGTTCATACCTTGCACAGGCTATGAGTTGAATGACAGATCCAAAAAGGAGAAAAGTGCAGTTAAATGCCAAACCCACATTTCTCCAATGTTTCCCAAGGAGCCCATCAAGCACCTCAAACCACTTACAAAACAAAAACAGAAAGAAAAGTTCAAAACTTTAAGTTCAAAACCAAAACAAGATTTGATTTTTTTTTTTTTGTCACTGTCTTGAAGTTATTTGTTTGAAAACCTGAATGACATGGTTTCTGAAATCAACTTTCTCTCGTTCTTTCCTTGTTCTATATTCCACATAGAGTATGCTAATGATATAAGCTGTCCAGCTACCCAACAATCCATAAAAGAGCTGCAGGAGAATCCCGGAAAGCATTCCCAGTTGGGAAAATGAGTAGGGTAATGTAAGCAACACTTGAGCCACCTGCAACAGGATACGGTTAACGTAAAATCTATATCAGAATTCAGAATCACAAAAAGAACCAGAATGGTGAAAAAAAAGATGAAGACCTGATTAGAAGCACAGCTGAACCAGGCATCATACACGGAACCTCCATGCCAGAAGAGCTTAGAGACCTTGCTTTTCATGCCATTAGACTTCCCTTCTGGTTTCATCTCAACATAATTCCCAACAATCACAGTCTCCCCCACCTTTTCACTTCCCATGGTCGATTTCTCTTCTCTACTACAGAAATGACAAATTGGGTAGTGTTGTTTCAATGAAGCATAGATACAGAGGGTATATATATAACAAATGCAGCTTGTGGGGTCTCAAAGCCTGTTTGAAAGGTATTTTAGAGAGGGCTTCTGGGAAATGTGAAAGGGTTCACTTTTTCGAGCTTAGATTGAAGTTTTTGAGGATATTTTTTGTTTTTTGATGGCCTTGAAGTAATTAAAAATTTTGTAATTTAGTTGATCAAGTTTAGTTTTTTACCCCCTAAACATTAAAAAAGAATTGATTCAGAGAGAGCGTGAGTGGCTTGTCTCTGCACGAGCGGGTCTTCTCGCTTCCCGAGCAACCAAGAGTATTATTACATTCGTCTCTTATCAAATCTATGCCTTAATTAAATTAAGGGTAAATTATATAAGATATTATTGAACTTTAAATTTAATATAAATAGTATTATTAAATTAAAAATTCATATTATTTTAATATTATTAAATTGTATGTTTAATAATATAATTAAAGCTTAAATTAAAATTTAATACTAAAATAATATCAAACAATTATATATCTTTTCACTTAATGTTAATATCATACCCCAATCGACCGCATGATTGCACCCAAGGTGCGTGGTCTGTTCGGTTTTGCTTTGCAACAGCAACAAGAATCATACTGATCCTTTTTAATTTATGATTTTTTTGTCATGCCCAGGGCCAGGGGGGATTTGTAGACTTCAAGACCCACTTCTTAAACCAACTGGAACAAATGCATAGATCAGAACAGGATTAAATATTCTTCGACTCATACACAAGACTTGCTTCAAAAAATAAAAAAATCTAAAAGTAAGTTGGTTAATAATAACAAAGTGCTTCGACTGACATCGGTCGAATGTATCGGTCTAATATACGATAAAAAATAATTGAAATATAAAATTTAAAATGTTATCAACACAACTGAAATATTATATTTTTTATAATATTTTAAGTTGATGATAAGTTACAAAACCCAAAATTAAGTTTTGAAATTTGTCGTAAAAAATATTTTGGTAACATTTGAAGTTTGTTACCTAAAATATTCTTTTCTTTTTATAACTTTAAGTAATATTTTGAGTTTGATATTTCGATTGTGTTATTTTTAGCTTTATATTAGATTGTTTTATTGTAGAATCATCCCATATAGAAAGGAGATAAGATCCAAATACACAATATAAAAATTTTAAAATTTTACATATTTTTAAATCGTTTGATGTATGAAATAGATAATTAAAATTAATACCATTAGTTTATTTCACCCATTTAAATAACATATAAAATTTTAAAACTTTTATCCTGTATAAATACATTTTTTTCGCAATCACTCAACTCCCTTTTTACATTACTTTTAGCACATTCCCATTTGTTTTCTGATTCAAACAACTTACCCCGAAGGGATTACTCAGTATCTTGCAACCTATGAATTATGATGGTGAAAACAACATAATGAGTTTGTCTTTCTACAGATGAGTAAAAAACATCAAACTTGTGTTGTTGTGTTGGATATGATTAGGTAAAAGCATGAGTTTTACAGACCCTTTTAAAAAAGGGGTTGTTTTTATTTTTAATGTTTTGGTGCAGACTGCAGAGTGCAACACATTCATGGGAGGGTGGTCAGTGGTGTTGGGACCAGGAACATTCCTTCTGGAACCAGTGTCTCTTTGACCACCGCCTGTAGTGCATGCAGCGGTGGTTACCACTAACCTGTTGCCTGCCGGCTTGTTCTTCTAATTTTATAAACATAATCATCTTCTGCATGAGAAAAGAGTGGAGGGATGTTTGTTCCTTCATCTCTCAGATTTCATCGTTTTCAGTGTGTTGTTTGCACAACCCAATCAAGAGAAGTAGACATGTTCATGGGTTGGATTTTTCGAACCGATTTAGGGTTAGTTTGATTAGGCAGGTTATAAAAATATATACATATCTAAATATCACAGTAACTATCTTAATCATAAGTTAAGACAAGACATTAGATTCTTTATATAAGGTTAAAGTTAAAATCTTGACGTTATAAATAAAATAATTAGATTCGAAGGATCACACGTAATAAACCTATACATTACCCTATAATAAGATAATTGTGAATGTTTCTTTAAAAATAAAAGAGGTTAATTTCATGTCATACGAAGTGTCAACACAAAGACAAAATACCATGAATAATGCCAGCAATAGCAGGACAAGGAAGTCAGAAAAGGAGACTTCATAAATGTAATAATATCAAAAGATGATCATCAATAATTCACATCAAATAATTGTTAGGAATTATTTTTATTGTTTTAAAAATTTTATATATTTTTTTATTTGTCCTAGAATTTTATAAATTTATCATTTAAGATTTTAAATTTATATTAAAAATTGAAATTAAATATCAAATTTTAAATTTTAATTGAATTTAGGTTTGTCACTAATAGTATTCAAACTCTTGAGTATATGAATTTCATTGCAGACATAGGCCCAAAACCGCAAAGCCAGTTCCAGTGAGCCATTACCCATTACCAAGTAAAAACCCTGAAGGGTTTAGTCAATCCAGAGGAGAAGCTGTAGATTATTTCCCCTAAAACATCAGCACTTTGGTCGTTGTAGGTACTCTCCGATGTCGAAGACGGAATACGTCAGCCCCGAAGGACTCCGCTTGGACGGTCGACGTCCCATGGAAGTAATATCCTTTCCTATCTTCAATTGTATTATAATTCGATGCTCTCTTTTTCATCGATTCTCTCCCTCTCAGATGAGACAACTCCGTGCAGAGATCGGCACTGTCAACAAAGCTAATGGGTAGGCGCCAAAATCACAGCTTGTTTTTCCTAGCACCGTATCTCTTATATCTAAAATTCCAAGCTCTCTTTTATTTTTTTTCTTCTTCCCCTTTTCTAATTACCAGTTCTGCTGTTTTTGAGATGGGCAACACCAAAGTCATTGCTGCGGTATATGGCCCTAGAGAGGTGACCGTAGAAATCTTCACATTGGGATTTCTTTAGCTTTCTGGATTTGAGTATCTGTTTTTGTTTAGTTGTTGGTTTGTTTTCGATTATGAATGTAGTCTGTTTTTCCAGGTACAAAATAGGAGCCAGCTAATTAATGACCACGCACTGGTAATGTTCTTCAAATTGTATGTTTAATTGCTGTTGTTGCGACTTCAAACATTCTTTGGGTATCAGGTGCGCTGTGAATACAGTATGGCTAATTTTAGTACCGGAGATCGCATGAGGAAACCAAAGGATGACAGGTGATTTGTTTTCCGATTTTTTAATTCTGAGAGTGATGTTAAAGTTAAACTACAACATGTTTAAGAAATATAGAATCTGGTTTGTCTGTGGAACATTATATCAAGGTAAGTAAATTAAGTTGGTTTTAGTATTTTTAAGTCATTCTTGTTTTAGTAGTTTGTTTTAATCACTCTTATACTATAAACAATGATGTTCTTCATACTGAGATGTTAAAATTACAGAGTATGTATGCTTAATGTTGGTTTGTTAAGAATAAATTATATTAATCATTGACAAGGATCTTGCTTTCTACAATTAGGCAATCGACAGAGATATCTCTTGTCATCCGCCAAACTATGGAGACATGCATTTTGACTCATCTAATGCCTCGTTCTCAGGTTTGAGTTGTACCCTGATTATAGATTCCATCTGATATTGCTTTTCAGTTCTGAAATCGTTTAAAATTAATATTTTTCACCAGATAGATATATTTGTTCAAGTTCTTCAAGCTGATGGTGGTAAATTGAAACTTATCCAAACTTGCTGATCATTAGCTTAGTTTTACATTTTTCATATTATGCAATTGCAACGTTGTTCTCCACTCCAACCACAACAATTTGTGTTTTAGTGGCACGATTGCATAACTTTTCATGAAAGACCTTTTAGTTGTTTTCTTCCCTCTATTCTATTACTCAGTTCTCTTGGCATAAAAGAAAAAAGAAGCTTAAGTGAATTGAATGCGTCTGCAGGAACTAGATCTGCATGTATCAATGCTGCAACTTTAGCCCTTGCAGATGCCGTTATCCCAATGCGTGATATTGTCACTTCTTGCAGTGCTGGATATCTAAATAGCACTCCTCTGCTAGGTCGATTCTTCCTCCTCTACTTTTAACTTTTATTCTATTTTTCCATTTGAATAATCTAATTAATATTTGTTGTATATGCAGATTTGAACTACATTGAAGACAGTGCTGGAGGCCCTGATGTAACCGTAGGGATCTTGCCAAAGTTGGACAAAGTGACTCTTCTTCAGGTTTGCTGGCTATGACTCCGTTTTCCCATTCACATTTTTTTATTTGGGTTTGATTTACACAAAATTATTGACGATAGCCAAATTGATCTGTATTAAACTTGTAAGATTGTTTAATTCTCCTAAAAATAGTTGATGAGTTGTTTAAGGCTGTGACTACCATTACCTAAAACACAGATGGATGTTAAGTTGCCTGTGGATATCTTTGAAAATGTCATGGGTCTTGCGATCGAAGGCTGCAAGGCTGTAGCAAACTACATTAGAGAAGTAAGAACAGTCATTTATTTTAATCTGCTATTCTTCCATTTCGTTTCAAATTTTGTTTCCCATGGTTTGTATGATAACCATGCTTCGCTTAGCAGGTATTATTAGAGAATACGAAGCAACTGGAGTATCGAAGGGGTCTATAAAACCATATAAGCAGTGTAACAAAAACATGTATTCGATGGTCGGAGCTTCCTCATCTTCTTGTGTTGGCACGAGATCATCATCTGTTTGAAGCTTAACCAATGATGCTCGTATTGGCAAAACTCTTATTGGTAGGTCCATCCAATCAATTCAAGCATAAGTTTTTAAACTGTATCATCACATGCTTGTAGTACTAACCGACCCCATGTGTCCAGAGGGACCGTATAAATCATAATGATCCATGCATAATTTATTTACTTGTCATATATTCTTTGAAAATTTTCACTTTATGTCCCCTTTACAAATCAACTAATTTGATACCAAATAATAACCTTTTTCTTACAAAGACCATCTCTTTTCTTACACGCAGATGACAGAATAAGCTCCCTGTATCAATGCCGATATAATTTAAGGACTAAAAATTGTTATATCCGTGACAAACTGGATTCCCAACTTTAATTTTAGATAAGTAATGTTTCATATAGGATTAATTCGTAGGGTCTTGAATAGTGAAATCAACCTTCATGTTCAAATTATATATATTTTTTTAACTAAAATAATTATATAAGTTTTATTTTGAGTTGAAATAAATACCTAAGTGAGTGTCTAATTTCAGTCAAAAATAAATCAAAAATGAAATTAGGTATTAGCAAAATATTTTAAACTCTTAATATTAAAAAATATTATCAATTAAATAAGTACCAACATCAGTGTTTTGCCAGCAATGATTGACGAGAGTAACCCAACGAATCCAATGCTTTTTTAACACCACCTCCCAAAGTCTTTGTTAGTAAATCTGGAGCCTGGAGATTTAAAGTTAAAAATCACCCCAGAAAGTCTAAACTTTGACAAAATATCAAAGAGCACGAGACAAGGGACAGAGCAATGAGACAAATAAAAATAGGGCTTATAGCAATTAAATATATAGTATTGTATTAATTCTACACTAGCAGCACGACCTCTCTTATCTATCTTCCACGGCTATTTTCATTAACATCTTAAATAAGGTAAGATATACAATAAGTTATTTGAGTTTGATCGATGTTTAATTTAATTAGATTTAATTCAAGTTTATACTCGATTTAAGTTTTTAACAAGTTAAATTATATTATTCGATATCGATCTCGAAATACTTATGAATTATTAAAAAGTATATTATTTTTTAATTTAAAATTTAAATTCATAAACCTTAAAATTTAAATCTTAAATTCTATGTTCAATAATTTAAACCTCTAAATGTTTAACAAATTAAATGTCAAAATTAATAAGTTTGTGTAAATTAAGTTACAAAATTTGTGTATGAAAGTTTTTTTCCTATAGCTTTAAATAAAACATAACAAATTACTGAGTTATTTAAATCTAATTTGATCAAAGTATGATCAATACTTAATTCTATTAAATTTAATTCAAACTCGAATTTAATTTAAATTCTTAATAAATTTAAATTATTTAAGCCGGTTAAAAACTACCTCAACTCGATTCTTTTACCCGAGTTTCCATCAACTCTTTTGTCGGTTTTAGGCGATTCAACTCACTTACTTCACTCGAAGTTCACCACCACGAGGGCCAGGGTCATAGGCTCATAGCAAACCCTGCCCTGAATTGTCCTCTGTTTCGCCATTATTGGACCTCTGTCGATTTTCTGGACCTATAAACCCCAATACTTCACGTTCACATCTTCTAAGCTTCAGCTAGACAACTGAGAAAGGTGAAAGAAATCAAAGAATAAGCATTCTAACCCATCATGGATCTTCATTTCCTTAGCTCATTAGCTCTCTTTGTCTTGCTCGTGACCACGAAAGGTTAAAATCAAACTCGCTCTGTTCTGGGCTTCTCTCACATTTACGAAGTTTAGCAAAAAATTGTTCTTTAATATGTTAAAGTTTTGATCTTTAAACTTAAAAATCCATTCTTTTGTGATTTTTTATCAGGTGTGTATGGTGCTTCTTTCACGTTTGTCAACCGATGTGATTACACTGTCTGGCCTGGGATTTTAGCAAATGCAGGGAGTCCTGAACTCGACAGCACCGGATTCGAGCTCCCCAAAGACTCGTCCCGTTCGTTTCAGGCCCCGACGGGATGGTCGGGTCGTTTCTGGGGCCGAACGGGCTGCAAATTCGACGGATCCAGTTCCGGAACCTGCTTAACAGGCGACTGCGGATCGGGTCAGGTAGAATGCAACGGACTCGGCGCCGTTCCGCCCGTAACTCTGGCTGAGTTCACTCTCGGAACTGGAGGGCAAGATTTTTACGATGTCAGCCTCGTTGACGGCTACAATATGCCGATGATCGTCGAAGGCAGTGGCGGGTCGGGTCTTTGTGCTTCTACCGGGTGCACGACCGACTTGAACCGGCAGTGTCCGTCGGAACTCCGTGTCGGCGACGGCAACGCTTGCAAGAGCGCGTGCTTGGCATTTGGTAGCCCAGAATATTGTTGCAGCGGCGCGTACAGCACACCCGCCGCGTGCAAGCCGTCGGTTTATTCTGAGATGTTCAAGGCGGCTTGTCCCAGATCTTACAGCTACGCGTACGATGATGCTACGAGCACTTTCACCTGTACCGGAGCTGACTATACGGTGACGTTTTGTCCCTCTTCTCCCAGGTAATATTCCACTACCATTTCATTTGATGTATAAATTTGAGTGCGAATTCAAAGTCTTACGGATGAATAAAAAGTGGTGCTACAACTTTACTTACATTAGTGTTTAACTCGATTTCGAATATCATCGGATCTTTTGCCTATCAGATATCGCCTATGATTTCATTTCTTAGATGAATATAACAAAAGATTGTATATTTACAGCAATGGTAATTAACAATTTGTTACTGGCTCTGGCTTCATTTTGCAGTCAAAAGTCTACACCAGTTACAGAAACTCCTCCCATGACAGGCTCAATGCCACAAGAATCAGGGTCAGAAACCGGGTTAACTTATTCTGATAACGGCGCCTACGGATATTCTTATCCAGGCAACAGTTATACAAGTTCAGATTCAGGTTATACAAATTCGGGTTACAAGTACTCGGGTTCGGGTTCAATCACTGAAGCAGGAGGTTCTGATGATGCAGTGTTGACAGATGGATCATGGTTGGCTGGGTTGGCCATGGGAGATTCAGCAAGAACATCAGCTCCTTGTGTTGTACAATATGCACTCATGGCATTTTCAATTGTTGTCTGTGTTTTGGTTCCATGGCATCACTTCTACTTGTAGCCACTCTTCATCTTTGTTTTGTTAGTGTGAATTAGTTTGAGATTCATCAGCTTTTATGGATGATGGGAATTTGGCATTTAAAAAGCTGCCAGATTCTTGGTCCAGTTTGTAAAACCATTACCTTAAAAGATTCTCCCTTGGGGTTTCAATGTGTAATATGTAACATTAAACGGTGTTGTGTCCTAAAATTTTGAGATCTCTAGTGTGTGTGTTTTCAATTTTGTATGCATTGGTTCGGATTTTATTTTGAATGGTTCTAAAAGATTCGAACTTGAAGAACATCAAACTCCTTGTCGTTTGACTGAAAAAAATACAACAAATGAGATGCCTTCCAATCGGAGAAATAGAAAAAAAATCCTAATAATTCTCACCAAACAATTCATCCCATGGCCGTCACCAATATCCCTCTGGCTTCTAATTAATCCACCTTTCCTGGATTGTTTATCACTGGCCGTTAGATGCCATCGACGATTTCTTCGGGTTCCGACTGGTGAATATTTTGGTATAAATATTTTTGGTTCTCATTGTCAACAAAACATCCAAACCAAATCCAATAACTGAGGTTATAGCCATTACGATGAACACCAACCTATAACAATGGGATCCAACACAGGTATTCCCACCTCCTGGTGTTGGAGTTGCCTGAGCATCGTATAGGTAACCGGCCAGTAGGCCGGAGAACAGGAAAGAACCAAGGGAAAAGTTAAGGATTAAAATGTTGTATAGCAAACCATAATACTTGAGACCAAATAGTTCCGAGGCGACGGGGACTGTCACGGCAAGACGAACTCCGTAACATATACCAACAACCATCGAAACGATGTAAAGGCAACCAGGCATTGCCAATGCCATTAGAAGGAGCCCAATCACCATCAGGATCTGAGATGCTGCGTTCCAAACAGGCCTCGGTGTTCCAGCTCTCCTGCAGGTAGTTCAGGGTTCAAAATATTAAAATTAGATTATGGAACGCGAAAGATAAACTTTTATACAAATTTCTGATATGAATAAATAAATGAGCTTACTTGAAAATGAATAAATTCTAATATATATGAATCTTAGGGAAAGATTTTAATGCTATAAAAATGTCGTAAATGTGAAAATTTGGGATGATGCAAAGGAAAGTAGGAAAAGGAGCTTACTTGAGAAAATATTCGGAAACCGAACCGGAAATGATACGACCAAAGAAACCCCAGATGCTGGTGAGCGACACGAAAATAGAAGCATCGGCGTGGCCAAGTGCCAAACTGATCTGCGCCATGTTGTTCATCACCGCCAGACCGGTTCCAATCCCACACAAAAACGACACGAAAAGCAGCCAAAAGTCACATGTTTGCATCGTCTCGTATATCGTGTGCTCCTCTCCGATGACCGGACTAATCTTTTCCACTACCACCATCACTTCATCAACCGTCACAACCGGCGGTTCCTCGTTCTGTGCCGTCTTTGAGTTACCTTCTTGTTTAAGAAACGGTTCCTGTTGCTCCATGTCGGGTTTGGACCCGACCAAGCACCAACTCTTCAGAAAACAATAAACGGGAACTACCAACGAACTAGCCAGTAAAATAAGAAGGACGATAGCAAAAACGAGTGAGAAAACTTGATTGGTCGAACCGATGAGGTCGTAAGTTAAAAGATACACAGCAACCACGACGGCAATTACGTTGAATATCGTAAGATATCGAGCTTCTTCCTTTTCCGTAGCGACGGAAGCGGATTGGGGGATTTCACGGAGGAAGAAGATGGCGGTGAGGCAAACGGCGAAAGGGATGACGGCGAGCATAATGAGGAATTTGGCGGGATTATTGGAGAAAAGAGCGGAGCAGAGGTCTGTGAAAATGGCGGTGCTGAGACCGACGTAGCCTTTCAAGATGCCGGAAACAGGGCCACGGTTGCGGCGGAAGTTGCGCATGCAAGTCACTAACACCGCCGTGTTCATCCATGTCGAGCTGTTGCCACCCATGCACAGGAATATGCACATCTGTAGGTACCAAATTCGGAAAAAATCATGGAGATTTTGAACAAAGAAAACGACCCATTTGTAGGGAAATGGATCTCACTAGTGAAAGACAACATATTTTTTAATCAATTAAACTGTATACATTAGCAACATAAGTGTTCGACAAAATGTTTAATATAACAGTTCTTCTACCTGCCAATAAGGAAGTGGTTGAATTTTCCTGCTGATGACTAGCCATTGAGCGCCGTAACCCACCAACCCTTCAACGGCGCCAATAAGGAGAATTATGGATGTCGGAAAACGATCGGAGGCGATTCCGGAAAGGATGCCAAAAGCTTTACCTACATCTTTAGCCACAGACAAATTGTTTAGCTGGATCTGGGTAAGGTTCATAAGCGTCTTGATAGCATCAGAGTAGTTGGAAAATGTATAGTTATTTCCTGCAACGGCTTGAACCCATACTGCAGAAACAAATCCCATCCATTTCCAGGCACTGAAAATGTAAGTTTCACGATACCCCATTAACGCTTATCCTGGAGCTTTGTTAAACCGAAAAAAAAAGGCTGTTGCGAAGAATTTGAATGTTGGGTTTGAGGAATTTAATTATAACTACTATGTCGCGGTTTGGGTATTGATTTTGAGAGAGTGGGTGGGTAATTTAAAGTGCTAAATATTTTACCTTATGGTTTAACACTTAGTGGATAAACGTATAATTTGATATAATATTTATATTATTTTATTTATTTATAAATTAGAGAGTATTAAATACTTAAATATATAATTTATTACGGTTTGATTAAAACATTGTATTGTATTTTCTTTTAGAAATGTGTAGTTCCAATATGTTGCGAACAACAAGGTTGATGTTTAACGGTTGTTCCGACACACTATTCAAAGGATAATTTACGATGAGTCTAATTCTGTTTATTTTAAAAGTTTAATAATAGTATAATAATTTTGATTATAAGTAGATTAAAAATCAGAATAGTTGTATTTTTCTTTATAAATACTACTGAATAATATTTTTATTTTTAATCTAAAATTTTATCATATTTACTCTAAAAAGTTATATTGATAGTAAGTAATAAATTATTAAAATAATGATAATAATTTGTGACTAAAAATAAGTACTCTCTCTCTATATCGACCGATCTTTCTGTTGCTGATACTATTTTGTTTGTGTGTCACCTCAGAATCCTTCCGATCTGGTCTGGTCACCATAGATTTTGTTTTGTGGCAATCTATGCCCATACTTTGCTCAGTTTTGGACCGATGTCGTAGATGAGAATGATACCTTTTGGGAACGATCACCACAGATTTTGGATTGGGGAAACATGTACCCATACTCTGCTCAAACCATATCGCATAGGGATTTTATTAAATCTTTTAAGTAAAATTAAAGATTTGAATTTTAATATAAATTAATTGAATAAAAATATCAACATCGGTCAAGTCATTGGTCTTTTTATTTAATTTCAAGTCATAATATACGTGGGCAGAGAGGTTTTGAACCTCGACATCCCTTACCCATTGAATCAGACTTGGATTCTGGTAGGAAAATGTGGTCGATCCAGCATTTCTTGTAGGCCTTATGAAATAGTTTCCGGTTTAACACAGTGGAGACACACCCACAGTGATGTCTTCCTACCATGTTCGTCAAACAAGTGGTTGGGTTTCTTAGCTTGAACTGTGGTATTAGTTGAGTTATTGTCCACAATGTGTTCAAAATCATATTAAATTATTTTGAAACCTAACCCAACAGCTCTCGTAGCTCAGTTGGTTAGAGCACCCGTTTAGTAAGCAAGAGGTCTTGAGTTCGACTCTCAACGAGAGCAATGTTAAGGTTTTTTTCTTCAATGAAGATTTGTTTAGTACAATGTGTTTCCCTAAACCATTTTGACAGCAATCTCTGGTCTCTGAAGCTCACTCAACTCATTCGAAACTTTCATGAGAAATAATGTCAACTCTGAAAATTATGCCAACAAATTCCACCTTTGCAGGCAGGCTTTAGGGCTAAGTGGAGCTGGTTTTGATATGGTAAGCCGACAAAACAATCATGGTGAAAGCAGCAGCAGCAGAATACTCCCTTGTAAACAGAAAACTTTAGCCACCTCCAGATTGAGAATGAATGTGCATTGGAAGGGTGATAGATTTTCGAAGACAGATAAGATACGCATGTTTATGCCTTTACTGCTATGTAGATTGCAGCGGAAGAAGAAGGATTCAAGTTGAAATGAGCTCTGCTTTCAAGACAAGACTTGAATGCTCTTTCCTTGCCGTGAAATGTGACTATTTCCAGAACTATTCATTGCTGACAACAGGAAAACTTCATGTGCGAAGGTGTATTGTCCACTGACTTCCAATCAGATTGGAAATAAAAAGCCATACCAAAACTATCCGATATGAATAAGTTGTTGATGTAGTGTAGTTAGTTTGAAGTTTATGGAGGGATTCTTAGGTTAGTTAGTGAATATGTGTATCCCTGGGGCTGGAATTCAGTGGACATAGAATCAGATGTATTTGAAACTATCTCGACTTGTTTGTTGCCGGTGATTACTGTCATTGTAACTTGATGTTGACACATTTATAACAAAGTTTTTAAAGCATGACAAAAGAACATAGAAGTAGCCGTGATGACAAAAGAGCATGGACTAGAAGAAGCTGAATTCGAGGCCGTTGTTGCCAAGATTGACGCAGAGGCTGCATAAAAGGACCCTAAAGAAACATAGTCTCATATTTCCATTGCCAGGACGAGGTTGTCCTTCCTTTACTTCTCCCTCGAAAAGTTATTCTGACATGTTGAATTTCAGTCGTTTTGTGAACTTGCACAAGTTCTGGTTGCAACTCGGAAGACCACAAACATCAAAAATTACAACTAATTTTTACACACTAATTTAAGGTTAAGCAAAAAGTTGGTGCAAAATGACTTCACTGATTCAATTAAGAGAACGGCAAAATTAAATTATGATAAAAATGGTAAAGTTCACAAATGATCACTAGAATATAGTAAAAATGTTATTTTGGCCACCAATTACAAAACCTAACAACGTAGTATATATATATATATATATATATATAATAGGATACCCAAAAAAATTAATCTTGGAACTAAAAATATACATTTTTTAAAATATTAAAGGAACTAAATATGTAAAATGATAGTAAAAGGACTATATGGATATGTGTCCGAAAAACAAACAGCACAAAGACATACAATTTGACCCAAAAATGGATCCTGGTCCTGGCTGCAACGAGTAGACTCGTTTAATCTTTTTGTTCATTTGAGTAGGGGGAAAAATGCCATGAAAAACAACATTGAAAAGATGCAATTTGTAGCTTTAAGTATTCCCCAAGTACAAAAGAGATCGTATTGTATCAGAAATATAGTGTCAAGAGCATTGTCCATGGTTTTGTTATTTACTTAAAATAGAACACCTTTAATACTGTCATCCATTTTACGGACAATAGGACGGGATATCATGTACCAGAAAATGAACAACATAACTGCCAATAAAGGATGATGTTCTGTTCTAAAAAGACAGGACTATTAGCTTCAATTCATTTTTTGCGGACCTCATACAAGTAGCTTAGGATCACAACCGCAGCCGCAACGGCAACCCCAACAGCACTCTGTGCCAATACAGTGCTGTCCTTCACAAGGGACTTGGAGCGCGCTGAACTAGGAGTAAACCCGAGCTCCGAAAGTTTCTTGTGAGATTCCGCATAATCATGGAAAAACACGTCCTCGTCCTGCAAAATGAAAAAAATGTGGGGGAACATATTAAAAGGATTGGCCACATTCCAACACATTGATATAATGAACATCGGCCTATAACACCTAAAAGTATATCCGAAACATTATTGATAGTGGTCCGCATGCGGCAATGTTTGGCCTAGTTTGGTTAACATTAGACTTGGATTAAGCAGAAACATCATCTACATGTAACAAATTACTAATTTAAAATCAAGCACAGGCTAGCCAAAGATTGGTAAGTAAAGGCTCTATATAATTGCAGAAGCCCCACATGAAGCAAGGTTGAATTCAGTTATAAGAAGAAAATGATAAACTGCTCAAAAGGATTTGCAAGTAGGTTCAATGTACGATTCTGACACTTCTACCAGTGCAAAAGCGCCTCGAATAGGAACAATAAAAGCAACATAACAATCAACCAAGAAATAGAGGTCTGTTAAAATTAGACAAAAAAATGGATTCAATGCTAAGGCAACTACATTACAAAAATAGCAGCAACACGCAGATCTCTCTGGATGTATACGTAAGACAAATGGTCGCGATTCAAATAATAGTGTTACCTTGGCATAGAGCTCCACATACTTGCGGAACTCCGAGTCCTCTAACAAAGCCTTGTCTGTCGGAAGTTTCAAAAGCCCTTCTGATTCTCCTTTTAGCAGCTCTCTGGTACAATAATAGTAAATGGCTTCATATAAATTGTGTAAGAAGGAAACTTGATACCTTGCAAATCACAGATTTAATCTTACATAAAGTAGGAGTTATCAAACTTCAGAGGTTCATTGGTCCACGGGCCATCAAAACCTGATCTCTCTGGATGAGCCCTTCCCTGTAACACAAAAACCATCCTAAAAGGTTTGATATTGATCATATAACAAACAAACCCAGGCTTAGAGAAAATCAGAATAACATTTGTCAGAAAAATGTACCAGAGTGTGACCACCAGATAATGCCACAATATCCTTGTCAGATAGACCCATTCGATAGAAGATATCCCTCAGATGAGGTGCACCTAACACCATGATTCAGAGGGGTGGGGGGAAGAGAGAGGCAAAATTTAGAGCACACAAGTTTAGACAAGCATATAAATAAGCTTATAAGACATGAAGCAATGTATTATGTATACAGATAACTAAAAGCATTTTTGTTTCCATCTGTACCTTGTTAGGTGCAGCACTGGACTACATGATTACTCCAAAACTCATTACCAAGGGGAAAAACAAACTTTTTTGGAACATGTCCATGTAGTTTCTAAAAACAATAAAACAATTGGCCAATGAAAAAAAAATTGCATGCATATATGTACCACGCTAATCTCTCCATGTATAGAATATTGCTCAAAAGTCACTATTGTTAACAAATCTAATTTGAGTCACTTGAATGGTACAAAAAGACTTTTGGACAATAGCTTGCTGCTGATATAAAGACTTCTAACAGTGGTCTTGGTACTCCAATTCTTGTCTAGCCTCTAGACATACAAACATGATAGGAAAACCATACAACTAACCTGAGGATTCTTTTTTATTAATGGAATCTAAACTCATGAGCAATGAACTTCTTGTCAACAATCCCCACTCAGACATTAATTCACCAATCTACCATGGTTCTTAAAGGAATAGAATGTGGAACAAAGAATACTATTTCTTCCATCTCAGACTTTTAGTTCATTAGAACTGCAAAAAATACAGAATGGAAGAAGCCAAGATTTCAAATGTTTAGACTACTATTTCTTCCATCTCGTTGGAAGAAACCAGTCAAACCACTAACCAACAATGCAAAAAGAAGCAAAAGATCTGACTAGATTTACTAGATAGATCATCTAATTATCAAAATGTACAAATATTCAGTGATCAAATACCAAGAAATCAGAATTTACAGTTCTCTCAATGATAGAAATAAATTTTTTTGTTCCATATATGGCTTCAGAAAATTATTTTACCTCTTTTAGCATCTGGAAGTCTCCCCTCCCTGGGGCAAATGTTTGAATCCTATTAAAAAGAACATGGTTAATCAAATAAATTAAAGAGGAAAAAAATCTACATTTGCAAGATATGCTCCCTACAAGATACCTTTCTTCCTGGTACAAAGTCAATAGTAGGACCTCCAGTGACTTCAACAGCAACAACACCAGCAAGCTGAAATTGAAAATGATACAGTAATGAGTAATTCACATCCAACACATAATCATCAACTTCAATTCAATCCAAGTGCAGCCATTTGTGTGGTAAAACATATGTGGACACATGCCTGAAGAAACAGAGCGTTACTATTTTAAGTATATCAAACATTCTCAAACACTATGCGACTGAGACCTCTCCAGTTATTACTCATGCAGTTCATATTTCATCATTCCAAACTATTTTAAACTAATCACAAATTTAACTTAATTTATAACCTCTTTTTTGTCATTTTAAAAAAACATTACATAGACTAAGCTACTACTTTCTTGTTCAGTACCAGCTATCCCAAAAAATCTAACTCGCAAATCTTAAACAATTCTAGTCCTATCTAGATATTAGTTTCATATCATACTGTACTTGGTTGACATACTACTACACTACAGAGGAATCTAGTTAATTAAATAAAAAAATGCCTTCCTCTGAAGAACATAAACTGCAGAACTTTGCCTCAAGCTCCAGCAAGGATTTTAGATAAAAATTTTGGAACTAATCATTGTGTTAATGTTCTTTATTTCCCCAATGTGCTCATAGCAGAACAGAAGAACAGGAAGAATGCCATGATATTCATTGAAAGGCAAAAGATTTAGACATTAATACACAGATTAATTCTGAATGATGCAATTAAATCGGGAATAAAATGCAGGCTCTCTTTCAACTTCATAGTCACCTGATATAGGTCTGCATATGTGATCTTAGGATGTTTAGCCTTCACTTCCTCTGAAATGAGTCAAAGAGAATACTCTTATGTCAGAATAAGCAAATAAATGCAATATTTTTCAGTTTTGAGATGTATGATCTAACATAAAATACCAGACCATACATATGAAGATATGTTACAAGCATAAGCATGGAATATAAAAAAGTAGCATATATATTCAAAGTTTCAAACATTTTTTCGAATTCAGCTTGGATGGTAGCTGGTAAAATTGACACCAACAAATTACAAAGATTGACACGTTTGTAGCACCAACTTCCAAGGGGGGACACAATTGACAACCAGACTAGAAATCCATCTAAAAAGAGATGTTCTTCCAAACAAAGTACCACCCAAATGAATCAAACCTCTAATGGAGCCACACGAGTTCAACCTTACGTAGTTAGATCAAAATAAGACCATTCGAAAATTGATTTTGATCGTCAAGTAATAGACGGATGGAAAATGTATTTAAACTATGATACTGTGGACATGATATAATATTGAAGTAGGTCAACTTGTATTCTTTAATCTTGAAAGACCACATTCCTATTTAACTAATAGCAGCTATGAGTCAACTATTGCGTTGGATATTAATTACCGACTAAAAATTTAATCCATAAACATTTACACGGACAGAAAAGTTATATATACCAAGATTAATGAACCAAGAAATTAAAGAAAAAAATAGAATTAGAATCAAACCACAAAACTCAAGAGCAATCTTCAAGCCGCTATTGGCACCATGAGTGAACTCTTCTTCATTCCTTATGGATCCATTTGGACCACCAGTCTTAGTACTCACATCGTATGTCCCTGCATCGTGCCACCTAGAAACCAAATCAAAATGAGAATTTCTTCAACACAAAGCTAAAATTTAAAAATAGAAATAATATTACTTCGCCTGTGTTCTCAGGTCGATATGATATTTATTAATTAGTAGCACTAAATTTCATTTCTCATATTGTTATATTTCTTAAATCTTTTATGATAAATCCTTTGGATTGGTTGGTTCTTGGATGAATAAGACAAGAGTTTATAAAAAAAACATCGGAGAAGAACAATAAGATAAAGAAAATATACTAAACGACGCATGATGTTTCTTGAGAATTTATCCAAAAAAAGAAGATAAAACTAAAAAGATAAAAATAATAATAACATTCAGTTCCGCCTCAATTTTCAGGTTTATCTGTAAAATTTCTTGATTAACAAGAAGATAAAGAAAATACACTAAACGAAGCATGGTGTTTCTTGAGAATTTATCAATAAAAAAGCTAAATCTAAAAAGATTAAACTAATAATAACCTTCAATTGCGCCTCAATTGTCAGGTTTATCTGTAAAATTTCTTGATTATTAACACTAACATTTCATTTTCTTTCTTGTTATAGTTCTTGATTCTTTTACAGAAACAAACAACGAAAACACAGAAGAGAAAGAAAATACGCTAAGCGAAGCATGATAGGAGCGCAATTCTTTAAGGCGATGAGAGCGCGGAGGTCTCGACGAGCTTTGTCGATCTCCTTGAGATACTCGGTGTCGACAACCGGAAAAGCCATTGAAATGCTTTCTATCTCGTTTCGATCAGCTCCTGGAGAGTAGAGGAAATGGTGAAGGAGGAGCTTAATATATTGCGTGTGAGCTTTTCTTGGGGTTTGGAACACTCAGAGAATATAGGCCAATGAAACGGGATATGATTTTATTGCTTGGACTGTTTGGACTTAGAGCCTTGGGAGTTGTGATCCACTTCATTTGAAAATGGGTTGTAAGATAAACCGTTATTATGATCGTTTTAAATTTTAAAATATTTTACTTTGTTTATTAATTTTTATTTTTTAAAATAATCATTATTTTTTAAAAATTTATATTATTATTAAATTTTAATTTATTTTTATTATATTTATTGTTGTTAAAAATTAAGTTTAAAATCACTACCCAAGTACCCATGCCTAACCCTCTTGGGAATAAAACATCAGCAAACATCCATCTCCCCTCATGAAACAAGGTGTTACGAGACGACCGAAGCGCTCAAATAGTAACCAACATCCCGTTGAAGCTTACCGCATATAAAATACTGCGCACTAGAGGATAACCAGTCATTTATCGTGCCGGCAGAATGCAAAGCAACCCAGTCTAAATGGAGAGCGTGCCAAGCATTGGATACAATTACAGAGTCACGGAAAACATGAAGAAGAGAGAGTCTCATTATCATTTCCACAGCCCACAGTTTCCTATAAACAAACATCGACTCAGCATTATGATCATAAATCCACCAAACCATATTATATTCGGTTTGGAAAACCTATAGGATCCATAAACAACACACGATAGCAGATCAAAAGACCCCACATGTGTAACTTTATTTACAGCATAGTCCTCAAGTACCTATAAATTGGAAGGAAAAGGAATTCTGACCAGAGAATGCACAAAAAATGGTCTGGAATCTCTTTGTTTCTGGATCTTCACATTGTCATAAATTTTCACCATTTTGTTGACTCTCTTTGCAAAATTACGAAAAGTTCATATTTTTGTTCTCTTGTAATAACATTTCATTTTCCTGTTACCCAATTCTCACTTTTCTTCTATTTAGTCTTTGGTTTTGCTTTGAAAAAGGGGCCGCCTTTATATTTTAGGGTTCCGATTTGTCATCTATGGTAACACTAACATTGCCGCTCTTTCTTCATTTCTTTGATTTGGTTTCTTGTTGAACCTTTGATTTTATCCAACTGTTCGGGCCATATTCCCAGGTTGTTCAATCATAGTAAGACTTTTTCCCTTTATTTTTGTTGATGATAATTGTTTAATTCTTTTTCAGTTATTTTTTTAATTAAATCTTGTAATGTTTGAGAAAATGTTGTGTTCTAAGTAGATTATTTGCTTTGATTGGCTTTCTGTTGATTAAAAAAGCATGCATGCGCAGAAATTAGAACTTTTTATATGCTCTTAATTTTATTCTTGATGTTGCTATTTGGTAATTGAGCACGATTTATTTTCTGGGTCAGGTTCAAAATCGCAAATTTATCTCTCCTTAGCTACATTCAAGTGTTTACCTTCCATTCCCCTAGGGTTTCTACCTGTAATGGACGACGGGGAGCTTGATTTTTCGAACCAGGAAGTGTTTTCCGCGAATAACATGGGTGATATTCCAGGCAGTTGCTCAATGGACAGTTTTTTCGATGAATTATTCAATGATTCTCATGCTTGTACCCATACACATACATGCAACCCACCTGGTCCTGATAATTCTCATACACACACCTGTTTCCATGTTCATACCAAAATTGTACCTGCCTCAACTGAAGATAAGACTGCTAGTGATGACACTGCTGGGTCTAAGGAGAAGAAGAAACGTCCCCTTGGTAATCGTGAAGCTGTCAGGAAGTATAGGGAAAAGGTTAAGGCACGAGCTGCCTCGTTGGAGGATGAGGTTATTAGATTGAGGGCCGTGAACCAGCAGCTGTTGAAGAGGTTGCAAGGTCAGGCTGCATTGGAGGCTGAGGTTGCTAGGCTTAAGTGTTTGCTTGTGGATATTCGAGGAAGGATTGAAGGGGAGATTGGATCGTTTCCATATCAGAAATCAGCAACTACTGTTAACCCAATAAACATTCCTGGTGCTTATGTGATGAATCCTTGCAATGTGCAATGCAATGATCAGATGTATTGCCCTCATCCTGGAGTTGAAGGTAGAACTGAAGAAGACGCAGCACTGAATGGACAAGGATTTAATGGGTGTGACATTGACAATTACCAGTGTTTCGCTAACCATAACTTAGGAGCAAAGGTGCTTTCTACAGATGGGGTTGGAAGTGCAGGGTCCAACGGCATTTCTTCTGGCAATAAGAGGAGGAAAGGTAAAATTTAGAGATTTTTCTCTTAATTGTATAATTTATGATGAATACTGGAAAGTTAGTTTCTCTTAATTTATGTTATCTTATGTAACTATTATATTGGTTGTGGCTATTTGCTTATCTTGTTCCGGCTTGGAACTTCAAAACCAAATTTTTGATCTTCTAGGAAGGTTTTTGCACAATTTGTGCTTCTTGTACCTTGTCAGGGCTGCTATAAGGAGTATTTTTCTTGTTATGTTGAAGTTATTTGCTGTAAATGTATATTTCATTTGTTGTTCTAAGCATGTCAACCATATGGTAATTCTGGTTGATGACGACATCAATAACTAGATTTTAGACTGATTAATGGAGGATTGAAAGAAGATTTTCTTGAGAAATGAGGACCAACATTATTCGAATATTAGGTGTTGTTTTATGGCTGTAGCCTGTATGTTGTTAAAAACTAAAATGATGGTGTTTTCTATATGTTTTAAATAGATTTTCTCTCCAATATTACTGAGCAGCGTTTACAGTTTAAAGAAAAGCAGCATATTTATCGTTCAATGTAGACAATGCCTGAATACTTGTTGTGCATGAGCCTTACTTAAAAGATATAGAACTTGTTCAATATTATGAACTGTATTGAAGATTTCCAAACTAATTATTGCTGCTTACGATGTGTAGCACACTAGCATTCTGCTTTTGAGTATGTTTTGGCTACGATACTGATATCTGTTTCCTTGTAGGAGTTCGCCCAACTATAGCAGGTTGAAAAACTGTTGAGATGAGCATTATCGACAGTCCGTTGGCTACTATATTTTTCTTCCAACAAGCAGTTTTCTTGGGATGCAGGCAGAACCTTATTCCCTCAGATCGCATTGCTTTTGGTCATTAGAGATCGATGTGGTCTTCTTAGTTTATACCCCTGGAGTATAAATAAGTCTTCCTAAAAGCTGCGTCCTTGGGAATGCATCACCATCTTCCCTTGGGTTGCATTACTTTTTTATTGTCTTTTTCATTGTGTAGTTATTTTTTGGAATTTTAACCCTACTTATGGGTTTTTAGAGCTTGGTTTGTGGTCTTTCTTAGTTTATGGTTTCTAGCAGACAACTTGTAAAGCTTGAACTCTGGATTTATACCACCATCTATGAGTGGTTACCGACAGTCTGGTTTCTTACCGAGCTAAACTCAACTCAATAAAAGGCCTTATCTCATCTTCTTACTCACGATGCTTGGTTGCAGGTTAGTTTGCATACTTTCAGCCATTCCTATTCTAATTTTGCATGGCTTCTACTAAGCACAGAAAGTTTGCATAGTTTTCTTTCTGACCGATATTGCCTGAGATTAGCCTCCTAGCTTTCTTGAGGCTTTCATATTACATCTAGAGCAGAATGGAAAGCAAAACTGGCTTTCAAATATCAAATTGGATTTTGTGGATTCAATGACATTAGATGTCCTATTGGATCCTTGTTCATTCCTATCAGGTAGACTCAGTCAGATGAAGAATAGAACTTCCGGTGACCATTGAGTTATTTGCTATGCAAGCTTTGTTTCCTCTACAAATGATGTGTAAGTCACTTGAATTCAGGAGTCTGCGATAGGATCGGTGTCTCAAGTCCTTTGATTGGTGAGAGTCCTAGTTCAATGATGGAAGCTGCCTAGAGTATTCCCTTTTAGTTAAAAAAAAAATCTTGTAACCAAAGGGTGAGCAGCGAGGCTGGTTAATGACCCTTTTGTTTATATAAATTCAACATTTCATTTTTCCAAAGGTAGAAAAAGCAAAGAACATATCGGTAATGGAAGCAAAGAACAAAAATAAATTTATACACAGTCCGTCAAAGATGCACGAGAAGCACTCAAAGCAAAGCGTATACATGAGTTGCGTGAAGAGCATTGAAAAAGGATTATTAAAGGAAAGGGCATTCCCCTCCCACCCCCACCCCAAAAAATAAGCTACAGTAGACATGAGTTGCGTGTGTCGGTCTCCAATGTAGAGAGAAACCTGACATATTGCAAACTCTTTTTCCTTGTTCCCATCTTTTGTAATGTGATGATTATGATGATGCAGCAATGGGATTGGGAACCCTGAGATGATGCTTTATCCAAGGGTTTTCCCATTTGGTTTTCAACAAGTTAATTATTGCTATCATTTACTTGGTTTTCAACAGATCAGCATGGTATATACGACCGAGACTAGAGCAATGCAAGGCGCAAGTTTTGCTGCACTGTTCTTTTCACAAGGAAACAATACTAGCACTCCATTCCATTGTGAACTTGTCACACAGACAAGGGGAATCTTTATAAATAATGTCAACCGAAAATTTAAGTATAAATCTTTTGCTACTCACATGTCCATAGAGTGCTGCAGATTCATGCATAGTCGATCATGTCTTCACTATTATCATATATATTTATATATCAATCATGCATGAATCTGCAGACAGCAGACAGTGTATTACAACATCATATTATGAAATAGAGAGCTTAAGTCCAGAATTTTAACATAATTGAGGAACTAAAACAACAATTAAACATTGATTTCAGGTCATGCCTAAATCATGCATGCATGTGACATTTGAGAAAACTGGAGAACTTATGATTATCATGTCATGAACTTTGTAACCTATGTAGGATTACTATTTACTGATATGTTTGAGTGTGAACTAAAAGTGATGTTTACATTTACCCACTAAATTAGATTACTATTAAGATTCAAATTCTGAAACTTATTAGCATACTAATCAATCGTATTAGTTTTATAATAAAACAATTTTGGTGAGTAGAAAATTGGAAGAAAGCTAAGAAAAACATCAGTTTTCATTACCCACTCCTCCAGTCTTCCTTCTCTTTCCAAGTTATTTCACATTGAAAAACAAAAGAAAAAGCGTGTTTCCTACGCAGGAAACTAATCGTTATCAAATTGAAAGGAACATTGGAGAAAAAAACCAGAAAAGAAAAGCTCCTCTGCTGATATGCAGCAGTGGAGCACAAACATTTGAAGTGGGGATGGTTCCTCTCCAATCTCCATTATGGGGATTGAGGGGAGTGAGTAAACAAGAGCCTGCAGGCTGCAGCTCAGATTGTGGGTCAATATCAATAAACTACTTTGCCTAAAGCAAAAGAAAAGCAAAGACAAGTAGTTGGGAAGCTGCATTTGTGCACCAAATACGAGATTGAAGTGCCTTTTGGATTCTTTTGAAATGAACCAAAATTATTAAAAAATGAAATGATGTAGCTGGTCAAGGCACCGAGACAGATAGTAAGCTAGGAGTTTGGGTTGTCTTTTTCTTAGGGTAAACTTTCTTCAAGGCCATTAAATTATTGATTAGATTCTATCTTGACTATTAAACTGTGAGTTTTGCTAATTATGCTATTAAATTATTAAAATGGTTTTTAGAGGTGCAATGTGAATGACAATAAAATAGGTGAAATAAGAAAAAAAAATATGTTCACAAAAATAAGCTTAAACTGTTATAAAAATTCTAGAAATAAGGGAGAGTTATTATAAGAATCCTATTCTCTAGGTTTTCCAATTGGTAGACATAATCTCAGATTCTTTTTCTTAGTGTATCTAAAATTAAAAATAAAAAATATTTGACCAATTCAACAGTTTTAGTTTTTTTATTCAAAAAATTAAATCCATATTATAATTTTAATTCAAAGGCAAACAAAACAAATACCCTCTGAAATCTCTGATCCGATCGTTTAGTCACAAAATCTGCATGGGTACGTAGTTGTTTAATTACACAGAAAAAGTAAACAAAAAACAATATATATATATATATATATATATATCAAACACCCTCCTCTTTCCTTTTGTTTTCCATGTTTTTCTCAAATATCAAACAAAACTAGCAATTTAAAAAAGATTTCTGGAAAAAAGAAGGTTTTGATTTGTTGGTTTCATTGATTTGCTTCTTGGGTAGGGTTGTTTTTGGTTGAAGGTTGAAGAAGAGTGATAAAAAATGGCTTTACAAGCACAGTTATATGCAGATGATATTGGGTTTCCATTATGCGGTTCTCTTGATTGTGGTGGCATCGGCACCGGCACCGGCGGGTTTAATCAATTCTGTTTCAGCCAGCCACACCAGCAGCAACAACTTCAAAATCAGCAGCTTAAGAATCAAAATCCTAGTTTCGAAAACAGCGAATCAATGATGTATTGTCAAGCCATGGCTTCTCAAGATGAGAAGCAAGCACATGAGATTGATCGGTTTATTAAATCACAGGTTAGAACCGAAAGCGTATGTCTTAATAACCAGAACATATTGTGTTTTTTTGACGCCGTTAAAGAAAATATATATATATATATATATATTTTGTCAGGACGAGAGATTGAGATTATTGTTACAAGAGCAAAGAAAGCAACTTGTTGCAACCATGGTGAAAACGCTAGAATCCAAGGCAACTCTTTTACTCAAACAGAAAGATGAAGAGCTCGCAAAAGCAAGGAATAAAACAATGGAGCTACAAAATCTTGTAAACAAACTCGAGATGGAGAACCAAGCATGGCAAAGAGTGGTAAAAGAGAACGAAGCAACTGGTTGTTTCTTTGAACAACGCGCTCGAACAATTACAGCAACAGCAAAACCAAGCTGGTTGTTGTTTTGACAATGGAGTCGGTGATGCAGAGTCTTACTGTGAAGAAACAGAAGAAGCGAAAAGCAGAGCATTTGTTGAAACCACGACAATGATGGTCTGCAAATGTTGCAATTCTCGAGTTTCGTGTGTTCTGTTCATTCCTTGCAGACATCTTTGTTCATGCAAAGATTGTGCAGCTTTTCTTGATTGTTGTCCTGTTTGTAGTACGGCAAAGAAAGCTAGTATAGAAGCTTTGATTTCTTAGGCGATGAGTAAAGAAAAGTTCTGGAGGAAAATTGAACTGGATTTGATTTTGAAAGAAGCTTAAGTAGTTGCTAAATTCATGTATACTTTGATGGAATAACAATATCAAATTAGACTAGTTTAAGAATTTAGCCAAAGTTCCTATCATCTGTCAATGTACATATGCTGCAATTGTGTTCAGCATCAAACAATTTAAGCAGACACAAAGGACTTTATAAACATGAAATTCTTACCGTAACAGAAAGGATTTTTTGTTTAAACATGTTTGAATCTATGATATCCAGGTTGTTATAATAGTAACGATGTCGACTAAGTTAGGACACATTCACAAACAAAGATTAACTGACCTGCATCATAGCCACAAACCCAGAGCTCCAACAACAGCACTCCCCCCATTGTGCTTGTTTACACTGTGTTCTCGGCCACTGACCCGAAGAGAGACGCCCGTGACTCCCATGTCCCGGTGTTGGCTCCGTTTCCTATTGGGTTTGCAATTTTCACTTTTTATGGTTCACTTGACTACTATGCCCATCACCAGCACTGGCATAAACCCGGCCAAGAGCTTCGGTGCTACTGTGATTTACAAAGATGACAAAGCCTGGGATGATCATGTAAAGTTTTTCATTTTTAAACACAATTTTGTTTTTGTGATATGAATTATGTTTTGATATGCGAGAATGGTAAATGGACAGTGGATTTTCTGGGTTGGTCCGTTTGTTGGAGCAGCTGCATACCATCAGCACATCCTTAGAGCTGCCGCTGTCAAGGCTTTGGGATCCTTCCGAAGCAACCCGACCAACTGTAGAGAAACAAATTACACCAAGATTTGTGTGTTGTGTGTCATTGTTCTCGAGTACTGTCGGTGGCGGTAGTGTTTTGTTTTGTTAATCTTTGTGATTAGATTATTTGTTAGTGTCATGAGGCAAAATTGGCTGGCTAATTACTAATTAGTGTATGACAAATGGGAAAGAGCATAATAAAACTATTTTCAAATCCAAGGGAAAGGGCATAATAAAACTTATTCCATAATTTAAGGGTCATTCTTGTAGTTACCCATTATTTATTACATGAACGCACGTTACCGTTAAACATAGATCTCTTTAGTATTTTTTCCGGCAGTGTTCCACCATTTCAACTAGTGCATTATACGAAGAACCTCCGCTGCTCCATGCTTTCTCAGCGCCAAACTTCAGTTCCTTGACTCTGTTCCTCATATTCCGTCCATCGTCATCCACAAAATTCTTCCTCACCATCTTCTCTATCTCGTCCCTCCCCACAACACCCTTTGACGGCAGCGTTTCAGATCGAACACCAATGCCGATTTCCTCCGCCAGCATCGTAGCATTCATTCTCTGCTCAGCGTATAGCGGCCAAGCGATCATCGGCAACCCATTGGTGATGCATTCTATGGCTGAATTCCAACCACAATGTGTGAAAAAACCTCCACATGAAGGATGACTCAGGATTTTCACTTGCGGTGCCCATTGGGGAACAATCACTCCCCTGTCTTGGGTCCTCGAAATGAACCCTTCCGGCAAGTAACTCGACATATCTTCGTTGCTGTCCCCGAACTTGGCACCGGTGCCACTACCGGATTTTTCTATAGGCGGACGAACAACCCAGATAAACCTTTGCTGGCTCAACTCTAAACCCCAAGCTAATTCCGACATTTGCTCAAGGGAGAGCCCTCCCATGCTTCCGAAAGATATGTAAAGCACAGAGTCAGTGGGTTGCTTGTCTAACCAGTCAAATAACTCGTTTTGCTGTGTCGGGGACCCCTCGGAGTTTATCGGGCCGACTGGGAATATTCGTACCTTAGCAACACCTCCCAAGAGATTAGCATCTCTCAAGGAAGCTAGTGTTTTCGGCTGCAGTTCTTCCCATGTGTTTATCAAAATCCCATCGGCCTTTTGAACCTCCACACCAATTTTCAAGAATTCGCGATAGTGCGCAGAGGTTCGTAACAACATCGGATCCGGCAAATCTTCTGCTCGAATCGACGAGCAACCCGGAAGTACAAAGGGTTCTTTCTTATCAGCATACTCTCCTTCCACTTCCTTGTCTAGGATCGGAGTGTATATGAGCACAGCAAGAAACCATGCATTCGTGGAAACGAAAACATATTTTGGGATCTTAAGCTCATCGGCAATTCTTAAACACTCTGTTGCAAAGACATGAACGACGAGAGCAGTTGCCGGAGTCTCCAAACGGGACATGGCTGCCTGAAAAGCTGGACTGACGATACGCATGGCTACTGAAAGTGACGCGAGTCCCTGATCGCCTGGTTTAACGTGGACGGAAATGTCTGCTGGTGGGAGGTGGATGACATGAAAGAGCTTTGTACTGAGCGCAGCATGCACCATGCGCGATTCGGCTGGAGCTGATTGTGTAAAAGAAGCCACGATGATCGTTATCTTAACTCCCTGGCAAGTGACAATGCGTTTTCCGAGCTCAATAACGGGCGAGAGATGTGCGGGTGCGGACAGTAATACAATATGAGGCTTGGTGTTTGATTGCTCCATTGTTTCAGAAATCAAAAATACTTTGTAAAGTTTTATTCTATTGTAGGTATTTAACTAGGAAAAGAGATGCTTGTTTTAAAGGGGAACAGTAGCCAACTACCAGTCTACCACGAGAGCCAGAAAAACAAAGAAAAAAAAGCCTGTTAGAATGGGTACTGCTTAAATCTAGAAGAAATACCTTTTGGGCGAGAGATGCTTGTTTCAGTCGATTATTTTGTATATAGGTGTTTTTAATATTATATTTAATTGAATATCTAAGATTTGATCGGATATTATTTACTATTAAATTTAAATTTTGAATAGATATTATCAATTATAATATCTGAATTCTCTAACTGAACATTTCAAATTTAATTAATTTATTTAAATTTTAAATCAGATTTTATTTGTCGGATGAATTCCTCCGTACATCCAACTTGTAAATAAAAGATTTTCTATGATGAAAAAACATTTTTTTAGATTTAAAAACCTTCTTCGCACAATTAAAATATTTTTTCACTACAATTTATTTATTTATTATTATTTTCTGTTTGCAGTCTTATTTTACAATCTACTTAAGGAACACTTTCCGGAGGAAACAGTAGCCAACTACCAGTTTACCACGAGGCTAAAAAAGGAGAAAAAAAAAGGCTGTGAGGACTGGGGGTTGTTAGGATGAGGTACCACTTCATGATTGCACCTCTTTTTTATTTTGGAAAGTGGCAATGATTATTTATAATAATTTAGAAGCTACAAAATGAATAAGTTACGTCCAGAAATAGAATTTATACGAATACATATATTATTTTATTATCCCTTCAATTATTAAAAACTAAAATAATTGCTTATTTAATTAAGAATTCAAATGATATAAATTGATCTATTAATTTTGAGAAGGACTAGATATGTATATTTCTTTTGACTAAAAATTGAAAAAAAAAGCCTTGTATGACATACAAAGCCTATTTCCAAATTTCCTCTTCACAAAGCTACTAATGTCTTGCTCATCAAGCACCATCACAGGAGCTTATCTGCCAGAGATTTGCCATGGAATTTATCCATCGTCAAAATGGTGTTGTCCAATTCCAAACATTGACACTCGATTTCGTCTAAACGAGCCTTCATTTCAGTTACTTGCTCTCGTGCAATGACAACCTCGTTTTCTTTTTGAGCTAGATTTTCCATTTTCAATTCTAGTTCTTTCCTTACTGACTCTAACCATTGGTCGTGCTTGCTCTTTTTGGCTTCAAAAGTTTGGCGTTGACCAGCGAGCTCGACGGCTTCTGAGATTTTGTTGAGTAGAACACGCAACCAACTGACATCGATACCAGTGGATTCTACATCCTTGAGAACAGAAAACATCTCTTTTGTTTTTGAGTTTGTCAGTTGCTTGAACGGAGTGGAATGTAGCTCTTGAACTACAGCACACAAGCATTCTAAATAATAAGCACGCATGGAAGCTGATTCCAAATGACAATTAGCGCTATGTCTCCGTACTTGTTGAAAATCAACTGTAGAATCGTGGAGATGCTTGTTATCACATGGTATTTTCCAACCGATACACATGAATCAGAGATAACAGATTCAACCTCT
Organism: Abelmoschus esculentus; assembly: GCA_035048815.1. Lineage (NCBI taxonomy): Eukaryota > Viridiplantae > Streptophyta > Magnoliopsida > Malvales > Malvaceae > Abelmoschus > Abelmoschus esculentus. The sequence continues at coordinate 196,079 of JAUCBN010000031.1, read as the reverse complement.
TCCTCCTCGTCGCTGTCTTCTTGAGCTTGTCCAATTCCTAAGAAACTAAAAGCTGAGTTAAGGGCTTCTCTTACATCCTTAGCATTTGCATCCGAACTTATCTTTGGGGAATGTTGCACCTTCTCTTCTTGTTTAAATTTGGTCGGTGCATCAACAGGAGACTGTAAGAGACAAATGCATCAGAGAGAATTCACATGGATACTAAACTGAGAATAACTCATGCTTCCCTATGCAAGTGCGTCAGTCGAGGAACTTACCATGAGTTTTCCGGACATCTGCAATGGCTGAGAGTATTGAATTGGTTCCTTCTTAAATGATTGATGTCGGGAATAAATCTCTTCCAAGTGTTGCTCGGAAGATGAAAACGACTCACCATTCTCTGCTTCCATCTTCTTCCTATGATCACCGGGGTAAACTTCACCTGCTGCATGGGGTTTTTCAAGTGCTCGAGGGGTCTGCGGCAGAGATTCAGATTTCTTTTTCCTACCAAAGCTTCTGGAGGCATCAAGAAATTTTGAACCTACAACAATAAAAACCGTAGTCAGGAACCTGCAACCAGTAACCACTTCCACAACTTGAAAGAAAACATTAAGAAATTTTGAAGAAAGTCCATCGATGTTACCAAACTATCAAAAAAACGTGTAGAAATCTATCCGCAATATTGTGCCTAAACAGAACAAATAAAATCTTAGAATACACCACAACCTAAGCATGAATTAAGACGATTTAGGGCAATTTGATTCCACTCAACCCCGATCATCATTCCTTTTCTCATGCACAAGTTCTTTGTTTACCATTTTCTACATTCCAAACTCCGGTAAGAAACAAATTTTAAGTTTCAATGGTAGCCTTGGAAACATGGACTTATCACCAAGGTAAACAGAAGCTAAAGAACTTGTTTTACACACACATTATATATCGTTGACCTTTTTCCATGAATTAAAGTTTAGGTCACGGCAAGCTATCCTCTTCCCGAGAGAGGGCCACCAAATGGAACTACTGATGAAATTCGAGTCTTAGTTTTCGCTAAACGCAACAAACATGACAGCAAGACCAAAACATCCTTTAGAACGATGATGCTTCGATTTAAGGACCAACCATGCATTTTCCACAGATAAACTTCTACTAGTTTACTTAAACCATTAACTAGATTGTAGTAATCAACCATGCATCAATCACAGTGAATGAATCAATAGCGCATGAAGCTCAAAGTCAAGGTGTTTTCAACTAAACAATTAACGGGAAAAATGACATGGATTTGCCATAGAATTGAACAAACAATGACAATAAAAAGCTGGTAATAAAGCAAGGATTTGATTTGATTACTTAATGTCTTTTTTTCCTTTGCCTTTGTTCCATTGCCTTCAGCAATCTTCTCTAAGCAGATGACACCACACTCATGGTATGGATTTGCAGCATTAGGACAAGCTGGGTGAACTCTTCCATTCCCATCCATGGCCTTTACCATTTTAAAACACAAAAATTCATTAAAAAAAATTCAAATGAAATCGAAACGGTAAAGCACAAAGATCCTTGCTTGCTATATCAGGAGCTTTCACCATGCACCAAGTGTTTGATCCTTTTACTCAGGAAACAATTTACAATTAGGAAATGAAAAAAATAGATTTGTTTTTCTCAAGAGAAAAGCAGGAAAACTTTGACCCAAAAGGAGTTTTGGTCTTCCTAATTTTCAAAACCAGAATTCATAAGTCCTGGTGATCACACACCCCACACGCCACCCCACCCCAAAAAAAGAAAACCCAGAAAACTGAACATCAGAATCCAGATATTAATTTTCTTTCATGTTTTTCTACATTTTCCACCCTTCCAAACAGAGGATGTTCCTATTGATTATAAGCATATGCAATGAAACAACCCAAGGTAGATTAGTAAAGAAAAGGCTATAATACCAGACAGGAAGGTAGATCGAGGTTGAGGTAAACCCAAACAAACAGAGAATCCGAAGGAAATCGATTATCCGTGGAGAAGATTCTCTTGTTGAAAAGTCTTTGTGTTTCCAGATTTCTATGTCAGTAATGGGATATGTCTGAGAGCTGAAGTTTTTATTATAACCAGACACTAAAGAAGAAACAAATGAACTCATTTGACATTCATCAACACATGTCGAAGTTTGTAAATTCAGAAATAAAAACCATGACAATGACAGATTTCTCTCCACAATATTTAATATTGTTTTTATAATCCGCGGTTTCTAATAAATTAATGGATATTATATAATATATGACTTTAATAGGTAGATATTTTTAATTTCCTTTGTTCTATATACAATTCTTTCAACTGTTGTATGGTGTCAGTTGGTTCCCCTTGGAATTTTAATGAACTTGTAAGCCCAAATCAAACTTCGGGCTTCAAATTTGTACATGTTTTTCTGGTAGAGAAGTAGACGGTCCATTGCATAACTGTTGCAGAAGCAGAACATAGATTGTTAATCAGTGAGCAGGTTAAGAGACATGACATTGGTAACGTAAGATGTTAACAGTATCCCAATTGTACCATAGGTTCATGGGGGGATAGATAACATGACTCCATCATTTTTTCTATGATTCAAATCATACGTATATGTATTTTTTATTTTTTATATTATAATATCGTAAGAGTTTTAATTAAATTTAAAATTAAATAGATTATTTCAGATAATAATTTTTTAACTTTTTTTTTTTGTTTATCCACCGAAGTTCAAATTCAGATGCAGAACATAATGAGCCCATGCCAATAGAAATTTTTTTATTATATTTTACAACCAATCTTATAAAATCTGTTATTATATAAATTTAAAATTTTATTAAAAAATATGTAACATTAGTCGATTTTATATGTCTTTTTGTTTTTATTATGGCTCCCTCGTGTGCTCTATCTTCTTCTTAAGCTTTGTGTATCTGGTCTGGTTTTCATAACGACATTTTACCCTCTACACTATTATTCATCTGTTCTCCACTTGTCCTGTCCTGCTCCTGCATTTATGGAAGAAGGAACAAGTTGGACCAAAGGAAAAACACAAATGCAATGAATTCAAGATGTAGGACTCTAGTTAAACTTCATATTAGGGTATTTGCCCATTTTAATAATTTATATGATATGGATTTATCCAACCTTATGGGTCGGTCAAAACCAAGAGGTTAAATTTGAAGTCGATAATTAGGTCATACGATCGGATATTTTAAGTTATGTTGATCTTTTAGTTTGTGTTATTTTTATTTTATGTTTGATTTTTGTCAAAAATTCAGATTTAGTTTAAGTTTATGTTATTTCGGGTTAGACCGAGTGTCTGGTCGAGCCAATATTAACTATGTTGATTTTTGAGTCAATACAAGATATTGAATTTTATTCGGGTTAATATTGGATCGAGTTAATATATGAAGATGATTTTTTTAAACGGTTGTTAATTAGTAATGCAATAGAAAAGAAGAATAAATCATACATATTTAAGCATATTAAATTTTGGTTGATTTTCGAGTTAACTAAAAGTCAATTAAATCTTGAATTTAATTTGATTTACTTCAAATTTCTATTAAATTTAAATTATTATATTTGAGTCTGTATTAAATATCGTATTAGATAAATCAACTCGAAATTGATATGTGTAGTACGATACAGCCTTTCAATCAGTTGGTCTACTCCTCAACAGCTATCCTGGATGAACAAAACTAGAGTTTAGACCTACATCCCATCAAGTGGAGCGTCGTCCTTTCCCAGGCATTTAAGTTCAGTTTTATTGTCTCTGTTAGGTGACGGGACAAATCCCTCTCCCTCTCCATGCAATTCACGATACAATTATAAGTAATCCTATTCCTATTCCTATTCCTATTCCTATTCCTGTGTAAGAATTGAAAGAGAACATAGTAGGAGAAAAGTCATTTCAGAAAGGGATGAATCATCAAATATAAGTATGAGAAGAGAAGCGATAAAAAAATCAAAGTCTTTTTCAAAAGAATTCATTTAAATCAATTAGTTAATAAATTAAATAGTCGGTGTTATACAAAAAATAATACTGTCTACTAAAACATTCTATACAACTTTATTTTAATTTAAAATTTTAAAAAAATCTGAAATTTATTAGTTAAATAATAAAAAAAAATAGACGAGTTGAAATCTTGGTATTCATCTTAAAAACTTATTATCTCTCTTTAATCATTAAATTTCAGCCACTCAAATAAAATACATCACCTTTTAATTTAGCAATGAACCAAGCAATTGATAAAAAAAAATTATTTTAATGGTCAAGTGATATATATTCGCTTTGTAAGCATTTGACAAAATTTTATAAATCATTTATTTATGTTTGTATATTAAATTAAATAAACGAGGGATTAAGATCTATTTATATTGTGTAAAACTTAAATACTTTTATATCATTTTTGGATTGTTTGATGATTAATCATAAATGATTAAAATTATTTCGTTATTTTTTCAAGCAATAATCTTGACATTTTTAATTTTAATTTCATCCATTTATCTTCATCCGTCCATTTAAAAAATGTGTAAAATTTTTAAGTTTTATATAACATAAGAGGACCCTATCTCATAAACACGTATACATAAAACTTTTATATTCGATTAATAAACGAAAAAATACGAACAAAAATATATTCAATTCGTTTATGTTAACAAACAAACTCATTTTTTTGGATTGTTTACCTGATTCTGCTCTCCTTTTATTTTTTATATTTTAAATATCGACAAAAGTATGGATTAAATTGAATACAAGTTAAACTTTGGAGTTTAAATTATGAAGTTTAAAAAGTTTTAAGGACTAATGATATAATTTGACTATTTTGACAAACATATAAACAAAAATATTAAACGAACATATAAATAAAATATTCATGAACATTAAACAAATATATTTATAAACGATAACAAATTACACAAACATATTCAAAAATAAAATAGACAAATACGGACATAATATCTAAAATTTAAATAAATATAAATCAAATATAAATATTTTAAAAATAAATAAATAAAATAAATATAATCTTATTTATTTAAACACGATTCATTTGTATAGAATTTGGAACTTCTATCCTTCCAATTATAGAAAAATCAACCAAGCAAACAAGGCTTGTCTCTGTGTTACTCGGTTTTTCTAACAGTAACCTGTAATAACGACCAACGCCAAGGCACCACAATTTTATACTCTCTGTCAATAGTGGCTTTTGAAAATAAAATTATTAAACATAATTATTTTAAATATTTTAATTAATTAAAATTTATAAAATATAAAATGTTAAATTACTTAAATATTTTTTTAAAACATACTTATTACATTTTTATTAATAATATATTCAGAATAATAAATTAAAATTAAAAAAATTAAGACTAACCGTATTAAATAAGAAAAAGAGACTTACTATTTTTTGATCTAACGAACACGCGTGGCACAAAGTGAAAACCACCGGTGATAATTAGGTTCGTGGCAAAACAAAATGGCGCCACCTGTTAACCCAATGCATCTTTACTTCTTCTGTACAGAAGTAAATGTTAACGTAAATCTTTGAAGTGAAAGTACATCATTCGTTTAAAAACTTGATTCTGTTTATACAATTACCGAAATTTTCAGACAGATAAGAAGTTATTAGGGTTATGTCAGATATACTTAGTATAGATCCATAAACCTTTATTTCATTGACTGTCATCCTGAAGTTTATGAAACCTTCCCTCTTTTCTATAGTTTCTCTAGTTTATTTTACCACAGGGTGTGTGTGGAGCCCAAAACTGGAGCTTTGCTTTGCTGGCTTCGAGCTCTCCATTGTTGGTATTCTACGGGGTTTGTCTATTGAGAAAAACAAGAGAGATAAGGGGGAGAATGAGAGTTTCTATATGTATTTTTGGGGACCAAGCCGAAATCTTTTAACATAAAAAGGACTCTTTTTTTTTTGAAGTTCATCCATTTCATGCCTCTTTATTTTTCTTCTTCAATTATCTCATCACTTGTTGAATCTTGATACCAACCAAATCAAAAGCCAAAACTCAAATTTTCTTTCTTCTTTTCCTTTGATTTGATTGATCCATAGATCTGCTCATTCCAAGCTTGAACTTTCTTACTTTTCATTCCCAGATCTTCCTTTTCCAAGTATATAACCCAAAGTGGTCAAATTGAAAGGTAAGCTTCCTCCTTTTGTTTTTCTTACTTGGTGTTGGAAATATAAGTTGAATTATGAATGATTAATGGCCTAAAGGTTTTATGAAACTGGGTTTTGTTTGAAGTTCTCAATGCGAAACATTAGACCTTCTAGATATCCTAATGGTCTGACCAAACTAGTTCGTTGATAAAAAAAGTGATCTTTGACCGATTCTCTTGTTTCCAAAAAAACCCTTTTGTGCTTTTGTTGATTGTTCCAGCAGAAGCTTGTACGGTCATGGCTTTCCCGTTTTAAGAAGGAACAATTTCTGTTGTTAAAGCTCCATATTATTGATCTCCTATTGTTTTGTGCCTTCTAGTTGGTTCTGTTTCCATTTAGTTGGGGAATATGCTAAGTTGCAGTTGCTGCACGTTGATCTGTTGCTGACCTTTTTGGTGTGTTTTGTTCTGTTGCTGCTGCTGTTGCTTCAGTGTTGTGTTGAGATCCAAAGGAGGATAGGGCTCATCCTTCAAATTTTTGGTGGCCTGGTTTAGATGACTATTGGGAGGGTTTTGTGGGTGAGATGAGGGATGCTATCTGGGTTGATGAAGTTTCTTAAGGCTTGTTTTCAACCGAGTTCGGATCGACTAGTTCGCACTAGTTCTGAAGCTGGAGGTCGTCGCGATGGCCTTTTGTGGTACAAGGACTCAGGGCAGCACATCAATGGTGAGTTATCCATGGCTGTTGTTCAGGCCAACAATTTACTTGAGGACCAGAGCCAGCTTGAGTCTGGTTGTTTTGAGTTCACATGAATCGGGTCCATATGGTACTTTTGTTGGTGTATATGATGGGCATGGGGGACCAGAGACTTCGCGCTACATCAACGATCATCTCTTTCAACATCTAAAGCGTAAGCACAAAGCATTTGCTAAGGTTGTAGATTTCTGTTGCTCTTTATTATTTGATTTGGATGGGATGAAATGCTTGTAAGTTACTGTAGTAAACTTGTTGCAGCGATAGTTAATGGCTTGTTCCAAATCAAAACCAAGAGATATCTTTCTTATGTTTCCGTGCTCACTTTTGTGCTGGTGGTATTTGTTATGTTCAGGATTTGCGTCAGAGCAACAAGGAATGTCAGTTGATGTGATACGGAAAGCGTATCAAGCAACAGAAGAGGGTTTCTTGTCTCTCGTTACCAGACAGTGGCCTATGAAACCACAAATTGCAGCTGTTGGATCCTGCTGCCTGGTCGGTGTTATCTGTGGTGGAACTCTTTATATTGCCAACCTTGGTGATTCCCGTGCTGTCTTGGGGAGAGCTATGAAGGCGACAGGAGAGGTTCTAGCCATTCAGCTGTCGGCTGAGCATAATGTGTGTATAGAGTCTGTAAGACAGGAGATGAAGTCTTTGCATCCAGATGACTCACAAATTGTAGTTTTGAAGCATAACGTATGGCGTGTAAAAGGTATCATACAGGTGCGTTTCACCATGCATACATTTCCTCTATAATTTTTAGTAATAATTTAACTACTAGGATGAGTAGGTAATGGCGTATTTGTAAACAGCAATGTTTTTGCATAGCTGTGCTAAGTGCTTTCATGTCTTTGCGGACACATAGAGAGCTTAAACTGGCTCTTGTTCAAATTGAGCTCTTTAGAGCATGCTTTTTTTGGATGTTTCTAAAGTTGTTTTTGCTAGCTTTGTTTATACTAGATTCTTATTGAAGGGCAGGAACCTAGGTGCTATCTTCTCTTCGTATGTGATAAAGATAGGTTGGAGCTGTGGAGGGGAAGGGTAGCCACTACAATAACAGATTCCTGTTCGATGCATAGAAGAGAAAAGGAAATGTGAAAAAATCTCTGACTATGACCGATCTTAGTAACTAGAAAGGTTATGGGAAGGGTTAAGAAAGTTCTACTGGCTGTTGCATAAAGCTAGAGAATCTAAACAAAAATTGTTGAATTCCATGTTAATCACATGGAAAGAAAGTAATTTGATGGTTATGGGTTGATGTAGTTTCCAAGTGGGAATTAATAAGCTCAGTGGTGATCTTGGAGTCGGTTATTTTTAAACTTCAGGCTTTTTTAGAATCGAATCACATTAGCTGTATGGCTTTTTCAGCTCTATTTAGTTGTCTTAGCTTTGTTAACAAAAAGGCTTGGTGAAAGGGGATACTCTGCTAGGTTTTATTTACCCTCGGTTTTCCTTGGCGTATAAACTACAAAATTTTGGTTGCTTTGTAATGATGACCTTGAAAGACGATCGGAGCCACCCCTTGACAAAATGAACCCCCTTCCAAGGAAGCATGGGGAATCGAAGAAACAGTTCTTTTACAACTTGTCTCGTGATTTCATATGTGAAAGATTCTTTTGCTGCCATGTCAGTTACCCTTAATGTATGAACGGCACAACTGCTTTGTTAAAAACCTTAAGACTGACCAGGATGGCACAAAGCCTTTATACATTAATGATGTATCTGCTATAATATTATTAAAGAATCCCCTCTCCACATCCCTGATCGATGAGAGAATGAGAAAGAGGTATAGTACATTCCACAAATGTATGCTATTGCCCAGCAGTTCAATATTGTAATTCCCTTTCTCTGGTTTTCCATGGTTTGTTCTCATATCTCACTTTTATCGATTGCTTACTGATAGAATTATTGATCTTTCAGATTTCCAGGTCTATTGGTGATGTCTATTTAAAAAAGGCCGAGTTCAACAGGGAGCCTTTATATAAAAAATTCCGCCTTCGTGAACCTTTTAAAAGGCCAATATTGAGTTCAGATCCATCAATATCAGTGCACCAGCTGCAGCCACAAGATCAATTTGTGATATTTGCATCGGATGGGCTTTGGGAGCACCTGAGTAATCAGGAGGCTGTCGATATAGTTCAAAATCATCAACGAAGTGTAAGTTTATGCTTTCATGTTACGTCTCGATTATCTTGTTACGTATTTTTCCTATTCTTCAGAAACTTCCATTCGGTTCGAGTATGAAAGCCTTTCTCCATAGTCTTAACTTCCATTTCATTAAATATTATTGTAAACCGACCTGATATAAATAATATGTCTGTAACGAATAGTGTTTTTGTCTTCGTACACGATTTGCTTGTGTATCATACGAATGCATGTGGGTGATCTGAAAATAAGGGTACCAAAAGAACATTGAATGTTAACCGTTGGTTTCTGGACTATGCAGGGAAGTGCAAAGAGGCTGGTAAAAACTGCTCTACAAGAGGCAGCAAAGAAGAGAGAAATGAGATATTCCGACTTGAAAAAGATTGACCGCGGTGTCCGCCGACATTTCCACGACGACATCACAGTAATCGTGGTGTTCCTCGACTCGAACCTGGTGAGCAGAGCCAGCTCGGTTAAGGGGCCTAATTTATCCATTAGAGGGGGAGGAGTTAACTTCCCTCCCAACATACTGGCTCCTTGTGCCCCACCAACTGAAGCCGGTGGCACCTGATCATATATGCCTATATCACATGTTTTTTTCTTTGTTGTATCATTTTCTTATGTGAATACTGAATACCAGGTAGCTCCCGAAAAGCGATGAAAGAGGAGGGAGCCTTCGATTCTTTAATGTACACCGTAACTTTTAACTGGAAACTAATACCCGCATTTAGCTTCATGTATGTTGAAAAACTCAAAAGAACTAGAGAAATTATTTTCCTGGTGATCTTATCTTTGCTGAAACTCTTATAAACACCATTTCTCTATTCATAGATGATAAGTGGACTTTCTCAGAAAGTGAAACCACATTAAACAGGACAGTATGCTGCATCTAATATAAGAGAGCCATTTCTTTGCTAATAGTTACGGTCGTTCCGACAAAAAAATCCGGTGTCATTCATCTTTTGCAACAAAAACACTTTCAGTTTTTCCATACACAAAACCTGAGTTATATATTATCTGAAGAAGAAACCACGGATAACCCTTGCAAAAATCAAGGAATATATATTTCATCGAACAAAACCACTAGCAGTTCTTTCATATACGAAACCAGATGCAACATTCAAGGAAACAAATAAGTTTGAGCATACACTAATTTGTTATCTAAATCGTTTGCCTCTATTCGTGTCTCCATTTTAAATTAGATGTTTTAGTATGTAGGGTTTAGGGTTCAGGTTAGGGGTTGTGATTAGGATTTAGGGAATTAAGGGTAGGGTGTAGGATTTAAAATATAAAAAATAAGAGTTAAGGTTTAAAATTCAATTTTTTAAAAATTTTCAAGGAAGACATAAATGGAGACATAATAAAGAAGCTTGGCCACTGTATGTACATCCATGTGTAACTTAGTTTTTCGATACTTACCGTGCTTCTGAAGCTTGTCCACTACATGTATTTCAGTTAGACATGGTTGTTCAACCAGAAACACAATGATCTTATGCGCCTAAAAGCATCATGCCTCAGTTACTCATGGAATTGAGTCATAAATATGTAGGTTTATATAATGTAAAAATTAATTACCATTTCTGGCACATATTCGGACACTAGAGAGAAAGTAACAATCTTGTGTTTAAGTACCGAGTGCGATGATTTCATGAATCTCGCCTTGTTTTGCAACAATGTTCAGTACTTCGCTTTGTTACGATCTGGTGAAAATGAAAGGACTTTACTTGAAAATGTACATGGTGTTTAAATTCAAGTGTAGCAATTTCTGAAGATGCGAGCAGCACCAAAACTCTCCTGATTTACGATAGTGTATAAATTTGAGTTGATACAATACTAGATTGACAGATCTCACTACTCGGTCTTAGGTCACAATAGAAGATTTAAAAATATCAAAACCTTGAAACTGATATTCCTAATGCAAAGAAGTATACGATACTAGATTTACCCATATTCAGACACCCAATGAAACTACTTGTTCTAATATTCATACAACTTTATCGTACATAGGCTTGTGAATCTTCGATTTCAGTCTCTCTCGGGAGCATTTTCTGAAACTCTTCTTGCACTGAGGTTACCTGTATACGACCACACCTTCTCAAATTCAGCCATATATGGTTTCTCATGTTTCCAGTCAGGTTCTTCCTTAATACCATTTCTGTTCAAAGAGGAAGCCGTCCTTCCTGGACTTCCAATAATTGGAGTTGAAGAACAGAAGGTCGGTGTCGCAAAAGGAGATGCATAAGGAGTGTGCTGAATCGAGAAGGGGCTGGGAGACATTCGCCTCTGTATGGGACGGCCACTGAAGCTGCTCCTGCAGAAAAGGGAATTTGATTCTGCTTCAGCACAGTGCTTGACAGCATCATCAACATATAGGACATCATCTATCCTTGCCATAATGTTAAAGGCCAAACTCTCCATCACCCTCGAGTAGCTTTCGAGAATTGATTGCCCAACGTCCTGCAATTGAAAGGTAATGAGGTCCATATAACGTAAAAACAAGGTCGATTCAAACCACAAATCTAGCAACGGTGGGAACCACTGCTTACAAAATGTACCTACCAAGTCGTAGAGGTTCGCCTTTCACTTCAAGAGAGATTACCAAAACAAGATAACGTTATTTGTAAATTTACTTAACATAGGCCCCATCATCCACATTAAAACACCGTGGTCCCAAGGTAATGGATGGTACACATTGGCAAAAGATACAAGGAAGCAACATAAGTTGGTCCTATTCTTCCTAAGGAGCTACCAAATCTCATTTATTAGACCACATGGTTAGGGCAGACACAATGAAGGTATGATGCAAAAATACCTTATTATATTGAATTTTGTTCATATCCAATGCAGTCTGCGGAAGGGCGGGAAAACGAACCCTCAAGCTATGTAAGAGGGTCTCAGATCTTTGAGATAGAAAGTTATTCCTTTCACTGTCGGACACAAGACCCTTGACCTTTCCGCCCCAGGAAGAGCGCCTACCCTTCATGTGATTCGTGTGTTTCCTCTGATCTTTCTGCTTCCAAACATGTACTGCTGCCTCAATTCTGTTGGCTATTTCCAGAGTGTAATGTTCTGTTGACAGATCAAGGCAATCGAGGAGACATTCAGGCGAGAACTGATCCACTATTATGTAGCGGTAGATAATATCTCCCAAACAAGCTTTCCCATTCTGATGACGAGGAAAATATGTAAACTCTTCAAGCAAATGTAAGACAAATCATGCTAAATATGTTGACCCTTCAAGCAAATGTAAATCAAATCATGCTAAATGACGATTAGTTCACGGCAACTGTCGGCGAGTAAATTTTCAGCAATGCTGATTACCTAATATTAAGTTATTAACATTTAAGAAATCTTACTCTATGCCAAAACAATGCATATGGTTTTCGGCAAGACTGCGAAAACTTCAGCTGCTTGAGAAACATAGCGACATACCTTTGGTAATGTCTCCAAGTAAGCAGTAGGTATCTCCATCTCGGCGAGCACACTGCTATTAATTGCCATGGCTGCCTTCAGTATTTGGTTTGTGCTATCCCTGCATTGTTGCAATTTCTTCCTTGTATTCTCTGACAAACCAATTGGCGGCACTTTTGGACAAGGCAACCACCACTTCTCCTCCTGCCTAATCGAGGGCCTCCCTCCAGAAACAGATGAAGAATAAGCACCACACTCCCCACCATCTCCCACAACTATCCCACGATCAACATACCAAAACTCCGCCTCACGAAACCCGTCAAGCATGGTAATCAAAATTGCATCGAGCTTCTTAAGGGCAGGAAGGTTTATATACAAATCTGACCTTGGCCTTGTCACCATGACCTCATAAGTTCCTCCCCCAGGGAATTGTTGTACTGATGGTACAAGTTCAACAATCGAATCGCTTACACACAAGAGCCACTCCATTTCCCTCCTCCACATTGCCTTCTTCTGCGGTGCTAATGGCTCTAATCTCCATAGCTCACCGAACACGGTAGCTGCCATTACAAAGAAGGGAACCCATTTAGCTTAAGAGAAAGTTACATACATACATACAAGGAATTATAAGCAAAATCAAACCAACCGGAGAGATTCGTGATTGCATTCGAAATGGCGAGTGCAGTACACACTCCTTTCCCACCACCAGACATGTCTTCTCCTAAAAGAAGCTTAGCAAATCTTTCCTTCATCATCTCAATTCCTACATACATTGAAAACATTACAATTTTTCCTTTAAAATTTATAAAAATAAATGCAGATTTAGCACATGATATGAAACAAAATGGTTAAAGGTGCAATTTTTCCTTGATTTTGTTTCCGTACTTAGTTTTATTTTTATTTTTCTCTTTTTTCACGTTTGATTAAGTAACTTTTATGGATGGATATAGAAGCAATCACAATCGATCTGAGCAGAAATATACTAACCATAAATCTACTCACTGCAAATTTTCTACTAAATACTTTGGAAGAATTTATTCTAATTATGATGTAAAAAATATCAGAAATAAGTGAAGAAACCAGAAATACCGGACAATTCGGTGTCTCGCTTCTCAGTCTTCTCGTCATCGTCATCCCAAATCACGACATCCTTCCCACCAATCACCGGAACCTGGAAACCGAACCCTCCGGCAGCCATTAATCTCGGGGATGACGTCATCGAACTCGAACATCCTTCTCCATCGAAACGACGACACGAGAAGCTACTGCAACTCTCTGACTCGCTGACGTCAGCGCTCAAACTGTAGCTCCCACACCGCTCGCTCTGCTGATCGGAACCGTCGTCGGAATATTCACTTGCCATGATCTTTTTTAGTCACAAAATCCAACGGATTTAAAAACATAAAAAATCCCTCAGCTCAGCCGGACATTTTCTAAATGAAGAAGAATAAAGCTTGGATCTTTCCCAGTTGTAGCAGTGAAGTCGATAAAGAAAGACGAAGACGAAGAATAGAAATAAAAATATAAAGTGATAGATAAGAAATCTTTCACATTCTCACATAAACAAGTTTTCTTTTTTCTTTTTTTTCCACCTTTCTCTCTCTATATAAGTGCAATTGGCAAAAACTCTTTTTTGTTTCGTTTCTCTCCTCACCCATAACCATTTGTTTGTGACAGTGCAAAACTTTAAAGAGACGGCGCTTACCCCGTGGTTTGTCTTTCCGTCAAAGCTCGGCCATGCCCATGGACTTTTTCTTTGGAGTTCCTCAGTTTCCTCTTTCTATTCTACTGGTCAAAATCCGATTGGGTCAGCTACTTCAATCAAGAATCGGTGATTCGAATCTTTAAATAGATAGAATTTGATGTTATGAATAAAATAATTAGATTTATGATAAATTTTATAATATTTAATTTGAATTAGTAAGTTAATAAAATAAATTTGATAATAATATTAAAAATAAAATTAATGATACAATTAATATGACTATTAATTTCAACGTTTAACCTCTTTTAATTTACGTTGATAATAGATGCGAAGAGTATAGACAAAAATTATATACTAATATTTTTATACATGGTTATATAAATTTTGATCATTTTTGAGTGGAGATGAAATTTTTAGATGAACTAAAAATATTTTTTAATACAAAAATTAGAAGAAAAAAAACTTGTATTAATAAAAAACATCAGAGCATTCTTTTTACAGTGTGGATGAATCATATGAGCTCGTGCTTTTAGATGAGGTGGCGCGAATTTTGTTTGCGTGCGAAAGGGACCAAACGGCCGTGAACTCCTTTGCCGGGGGAGGAGGGCTAGAAAGCGGGCGTTTTTACTAGCAATAATATGAGCTCGCATCACTAAGCGTTGATTGATTAAGAAAATAATTGGATTTAAAAGATGGGTAAATTACAAATTTTTATCACTAACTTTATTTTATATCCTATTTTGATATTAAAGTTTAATTTTTTAATTTTCAAGATTGATATTTTTCATTACTTTATCGTTATTTCATCAACTTAGTGATAAAATGATATATATTTATCACGTAAGCATCATGTCAAATTTTAGAATTAAAAAATAATTTTTTATATTTCAAAGTTTTATCCCCAATTTAATATTATTTCAGCAACTTAATCATTATTGATAGGTTAAGTGTTCTTATTGTATGGTCATTGCTCCTATTCCCAAAGTGTTTGTCGGACAAAGTCCTCCTCCTTATTATTGTAAACTTTATTGTTGTTGTTTTAATTTATTTTATCGTGATGATTAATTTTAAGGAGAGATTGACAGATGCTTGATGACATTAAATGTTCAATTTTATGAATAGATTTAAGGTTGCTCGTATTTGATTCTTCATTTTTTCAACATATTACTTCTTAATGTTTTCTTTTTTCTTTTTATCGTTTCTTGTTTTACTTCACGTCTATTAACTCGGATTTCTAAGGTTTGTACGTTTGTTGAGGTCATAGTATGAGCAATGATTTAATTTATTCACCACATGATGCAGTTAAATACAGAACAAAAAAACAATCATTAAAATTGAGTTATAAAATTAAAAATTTTATGGTTAAGATAAAGAAGAGAGTAAAGTTGAGTGATGACATTTATAATTTACCCTTAAAAGATTCATCCTGGCAAGCGCAATGAATGAGGCGGAGATATTAAATGGAATCTGAACCGTTAAAAGTAGTGGGGGTACAGGGTTTTATTGAACGGTCGGGATGTGGAAAATCTTTAGCGGCTAAAAGGCTGACATGGTGCGGAGGAGAAATAACGATGTCGGATATAGTTTACGTAGACAACCGGTTATGATATATTGATACGTAGATATATATAAAGGTGTATAAAATTCAATTCGATTTAATTTTTTTTTTTAATTTTAAACTGAGTTTAAGTTTTCAAAATTTGAGTTGCTTGAAAAATTAGTAATTCAAAAATTTTTAAGGTCTAATTACATATTTATTCTCTATAATTTTATTTTTAATTTTATTTCAATTATATATTTTTTTTGTTATTTTTATATTTTAATTTTCTTTTTTTACAACATGATCACTTTCTATATTTATTTTTTATTTTATTTAATACTTTTTATTTTTATATTATTTAAATTATGTTAATTATTTTATATTTTTTAATTTATGTATTTATATTATTATATTTAATTTATCATTATTTTTATCTCATTTTGGCCTTTTTTAGATAAGAAATAAGTTTTTAACGATACTCATAATTTAATAAAATGACATATTTATACATAATGTATTTGATGATGATGATAATAATAATAATAATAATAATTTAAAATCTTATTTATATATGTAAAAAATAATATGAAAAATATGTATGTTGATATAAAAAGATACTCGTTTAAATTAGAGTTAAAATGTACTATAATATTATAAATAATACAATTAAATTTATATATAAACTCGAAAAATTGAATCGATTCAAACTCGTTAAAATTGACTCAAATCGAAAAACTTAAAAAAATAAGTTATAAAATATGACTTAATTTGAATAACTCAAAAAATTTTAACTTGACTCGCTCAATACCTACCCCTAGATTTATAATTACATTATAAATAAATTTAAATATCAAATTTAAATTTATATAAGATAAAGTTTCAATTAATTATGATATATAAAAATTAAAATAATTATCTAATCAAATATTATGATTGAGATGGGATGGCTGAGATCATATCCATTACTGTAGGACCCACGTGTTACTAATATCATTAAGATCGTAGGGTTGGATTATGTTGTCCCTTAGAGATTAGGGATCCCAGTCCCAGTTATAGCTATTTAATTATAATACAAAACGATCCAACAACACACAACTATTTAAACCCACGTGATGAAGACGAGGCATGGAGAAACATCATAGGTCGGCTGGTCGGGACGGAAGCTATATGGAATGTGAGCTTTTTGACTTTAAGATGTAAATTGTGTAAAAGTAAAAAATGTATATTTTAATAGTAGATTCGAATAGTAAATGATGTACATATGGGAAGAGCGAAACTATAAAAAGTTTAAGAATATATATAGAGATTATGATGATCTTATTCGTTGTATACAACATACCGTAAGTATATGTGTCCATAACAGTAATACCAAAATGTCTAGAGTAAGTGATTCGATTAGGATGGCTTGGGGATTCCTTAAGGATGAACGCCTAAGTACTCGCCTTGTATAATGTTGCAGATTTTTGTTTTCTTGGATAATAAATCATAATTTATCCAAAAAAATAGTAGATTCGAATTTAATTATTTTATCTGTAATGTGTATGTATTATCAAATGATTAAGAATACATATTATCTTATAATTAATTACTTTACTATTAAAAAATATTTTATAATTCAAATTTCATTATGAAATTACGATTGGAAAAATTCAATTTGTTCAAATAGAATCAAATTTTATTCGATGACTATCCAGTAGTTTGTGATACAAAGAGAAACACAAAAAATTACTACAAATTGCATTCACAAATATTCTCTGCTAAGACCAGATAGAAAGGGAACAAGGAAATCTCTTGTACTTCTTTATAGCATCTAAAGTGAACAAAGCTTGGACAAGTCTCTTACTTAATTTACTGGACTACATGTGCTTCAATATATCAGTGTACTTGTGAAAGGAATGCCGGTCAAAGGCAGCCACTCCTCTTTGCTCAAAAGGAATGATTGGACAGTGAAATCCATGGCAGTCGCTCGGTCGATTTGGTGGTAACCCTTCCAATTTACCCTTGCACTGAGGTTAGCACCGGGGCCACGGTTGTTGTACTCACCATAGTAGATGGTTTCTTCGTAATCGACTTTGTCAGGGCCATCGAAACGCATCCATCCTTCAGGACTAATGAAATCTCCTAATGCCGACTCCATGATAATTGTTGTAGAGAATTTCTTCCGTGGCCTACCCAAGTATGTACTGATTTTGAACCTGTTGTGGAAGAGCTTCTGCTCGGGGACAATTCTGCAGTTTTGGATCACAATGCCGGTGTTCTCATTGATGTAGTCCTTGCCCTGCGCTGTCACGGTGTTGAATTGATTATGCATTGCTCTCCTCACAATGATCAATGAGTTCTGGATAATGGTAGGGGAGTCACCGAAGATGAAGTCAATGGATCCCGAGATGACACAATTGCGAAAAAACTGACGATTTACTTGATTGTACAAGGTCTCTTGGTAGGCATCCATCCTACAGTTGAAGAAAGCAGACTTATCCGATTGAACACGAAGAGCCACGGCCTGGTGCTTTTCAGGACCAGCAGTGTTCTGGAATCCCATGGATTTGGCAATGAATCCATTTCCAATAGCAGCTGAGAATCATGATGAATTAATTGGTTCGAGTAGTCTTTTGCGAGATGATGTGATAAAAAAACAGAGAATGCTTTGAGTTCTCAGAAACGTACCGAAAGTGGCAGTTCGCCATGTAGTAATTCCATGACCATCTTTTACACCCTTGCGACCAGTGACTATAGTTGTTCTCGGGCCATCACCGTATATGAGGATATTGGTGTATTCTTTGTCTACGGTGATGTGCTCATCATAGATTCCAGCTTTGATGTATATAACATGCCGGACTTTGGATCGTTTGGGAGCGGCAGCCAAGGCTGCACCAATGGTCTTGAACTGGCCACTGCCATCTCGGGCCACAACAGCATTCGGTATCAAGTTGCTGTTATCAATCCTTGCCAAAAGACGTCGGTCTTTAACCGAGAACCATGACGGATAACCATTGTTCTCAACAAAAAGAAGTTTACGGCCATTAGGATTATGCAACTTAACATCGAATTTGGAAAGAATGTCAACTAAATGTGTTACAATCGTCAAGGCATTGCTTGTGAGTTCCCTCGCCTCAATAATACCCTTCTGCAGGGTTTCTTTCATGCTACTGTCGTGTTCAAAACCATCCAAGCATGATTGTTGATACGATATAACAGCACTCAACCAGGTTCTGAGATCATTTACGCGTTCATAAATGTTGTATATTTCACTTTCGTTGACATCAGAGTCCGATGCCTGAAGTGAATCGACTGCGTAGTTCATCATATCCTTACAATCATCCAAGGCCATGTTTGTGAGGCTATTGTTATCGGCACGGACAATCAGCGAATTGGAGTAGTGTATGAACTTCTTTACCGCTTCCTTGGCTGCCAAGATAGCCTTGGCAATGAGCATTTTAGGATCAGTGCTATTAGCGGAGCAGAGAGTCTTGTAACAAGATTCTTGGTAATCAGTAGATGAACAAAACTTAGACACTACCTTCAAAACCCAAGGCAATTTGTTCTTATTATCGTGAGAGCGACGAACGGTAGTAACGACACCCATGATGACCGACACAAAAAGAAGGATTGAAATCCCAGCAACGAGCACTTTCGTTGACATCTTTGCTAATTTCTTTTGTTTGTTTGATGAGATCCATTGTGGGTGACAATGAGTTTTATAGCATGGAAAGAGACAGTGTTGTGTTACAGAACTGTTGTGGATAGGTTACAACGTTAGTGGTTTAAAACAAAAATCAGGGGTTATCACTAAATTTAGACGAAGAACAAGAATGTTTTGATTTTAGTTTTGATCTTCATCAATGAGTTCGGTCGGCTTTAAATTTATATTTTTAGTTAACAAATGGATGCCATAAAAGCTCGTTTCTAGTTTTCCTTAACAAAAACGTTGAAAAAGAACAGAACAGAAAATCTAACTTCTCCAAGATGTGTCAGGAACTTGATGTCTAACAGTCAAGTAACCATAGAAGACAATATCTGGGGAGGGTTTAAGAGTTCCATAGACTTGAGTTGTCTTCCTTATTCAGACAAAATAGTGTAAATTTATACTCCATTACCAGTACTTTAATCTATTACAGATTGTAACTTCAATAATTAAATCCGAGTATATTCAAATTTATGACATCTGAATCTGTAAAAATAGATTGAATAATCACAAATATTTACATTCACACTAGTTATTAGGGTCGGACTTATGTTTTATTTTATCTCTTAATTATTCAAATTTTAACCTGAAATAATTAAATAAGAAATATGTGGCTATCTGAAAGAGGCTTATCTTTCTCACTGTAAAGATGTTTAGAGCAACGTATTAAAATGCCCACTTCCAAAAACGAAAAAACAGAGGATTTTATCTAAAAAGACGAGCCATGGCAACCCTGAACCTCGTTAATGGACGCCAGTCTCTCACTCCTTTTCCCGCCTCCACCATGTTAATTCCGAGATCGCCTTCCTCGCCACTCTCTAATTATAATTTTGCCACTTCATCTGGTAAAAGTTTCCTCCTTTTTTCAGTGTTCTTCATTCTACAATCATTTTTATTGATAAAGTTCACTCTTTGAACTGTATTTTACTTCTTTGGACAAGACCCAAGTGATTAAAATGGTTGACTGTTGCCTTCTCTCCTTTAATATGTTTTCTTTTGCAGTCTCGTTCTTTTTATAGTTCATGATTAGAAGAAAAAATACCAAGTTTGAGGGGTTGTTTGGTGCAAAGTGTTGAGCTTTAAGCTGTAGTTCTAGTTATTAGATGCAGGCAATTGTTATTTGAATGGTGAAATTGTTTGCTATTTAGTTCAACTTAGCTTTATGTTTTCTACCTCACAAGGTGTTTGTTTTTGGGTCCTTGATTTCTCTTTTGAAGTAAGGGATGACATTTCAAGATGGGTAAAGATCGGTTCATTACATGCATTCCTGAGATTTCTTCTTCTTCTGGAGGTTTAGTATTTTGAGCTCTTTTGATCATTGGAATAATTATTTTATTCACATAGTCTGTGCAACTTTATTTTATTTTTTTGAAATTTGCATTTCTATGTGTAATTTTAGTCTTATACTGATTTTCCTTTTTCCTAGTGAGGGAGTATATCTTTCAGGATTCTGTGTTAATTCCTAGATGTTTTGTCTTCGAGTAAATGCAGGCTTCCTTTCAACAACATTGTCCCTTTTCTCTCCTAGCATCTTGGTATGTAGCAATAGTTCTTCGAGAAGAGCTCGGGGAAATCAATCGAGAATTAGATCAGGTTGCTTTAGTTATTCTTCTAGTCATGCTTTAGCTTTCTTTATCAGTGGATATAGTAGTTACCATGTGAATTTTCAGCATCGGTACAGCGAGTCACTGATGAATTGTTGGAGGATGAGTCAAAGGATTCTATTGTCAGTGGGGATTCTATTCGCCAGCGGTTTCTTGATTTTTATGCTTCTCGTGGTCACAAGATTATTCCTAGTACTTCTCTTGTGCCAGATGATCCAACAGTTCTATTGACAATTGCAGGAATGCTTCCCTTCAAGCCAATATTCCTTGGGAAGGTAATTGATCATTTTTAAATAAGCTTCGTCATCAATAAATAACATTTGCTAAATACTAAAGATGGCAATTAAATAGAGCATTTAAATTAAATTTGCACTGTTTTGTTTGACCTTGATGTGATGAAACTTGCTCTTTATATTTAGATTCCCAGACAAGTACCCCGTGCTACTACTGCCCAAAGGTGTATACGCACAAACGACATAGAGAATGTAGGCAGAACGGCTAGACATCATACATTTTTTGAAATGCTAGGGAATTTCTCCTTCGGAGATTACTTTAAGAAGGAAGCAATTCAATGGTCATGGGAGCTTTCCACCAAGGAGTAAGCATGAATTTATTATTGCTTTTTGAATGCCAAATTCAAGATTGATTCATTATTCATTGTTTTTCACAAGCATGGTGGTACCTTATCTCATATTCAGTTTCTTCCATGCGAAAATGAAAGTTGTTCTGCTTACAGATTTGGGTTACCATCCAAAAGATTATGGATAAGTGTGTACGAGGATGATGACGAAGCTTTTGAAATATGGCACAATGAGGTAATCCAGGATGCACTTAGGCACTTGTTAGATTTTTTCTTTTATGAATGTTCCCCTTGTAGACGTGCTCTCTCTATACAAGTTCCCTTGATTGATCAACGTGTCTCTTCTATAGTGCCTTTATTCTAGAAGCTACACTTTTAATTTTGGATGGATCAGACAATAATATTTTTCATGTTATGTTAAATGAGTTTGATGATACAAGGTTTCATCAGGTGGGTGTTCCTGTTGAACATATAAAAAGAATGGGTGAAGAGGACAACTTTTGGATGAGTGGCGCCACTGGTCCCTGCGGTCCTTGCTCTGAGATTTATTATGATTTCCATCCTGAGAGGGGAACTGCTGATGTGGTTGGTACTTACTTCAGACAATTCTTTTATTCTTTCATTTGGGAAGGTGGTTGGCCATTGGTCAGGTTACTTGTAGGTCACTCATTCCAGTTCTTTCCCCTTAACCTGGGTGAGTAATATGCAGGATCTTGGGGATGATACGAGATTTATAGAGTTCTACAATCTGGTTTTCATGGAATACAATAAAAAGGATGATGGAACACTCGAGCCCTTAAAGAATAAGAACATAGATACTGGTCTTGGTTTGGAGCGTATGGCTCGCATTCTTCAAAAGGTATTTATGATTTTTTTTTCTCTCTTGTCAAACTAAAATCACATTCCACTGAAGGTATACCTCATTAGCATCATTTGTGAAGCTATATGCTTTGAAAATTAAAATCAACTTTCTTTTCTTTTTGCAGGTTCCTAATAACTATGAGACTGACTTGATTTATCCAATTATAGAAAAGGCGTCGACACTGGCTAATATCTCATATCCCTTGGCAGATGAGCAAACAAAGTTGAAATTAAAGGTAAAGTTTTCAGCTTGCTTGTAACAACCTTTCTTACTTTGTTTCATAAATATATCTGTTTTAAAATTTTCTGTTGCTTTTAGGTTGTTGGGGACGGGCTATAGTATATCTCGTATCAGATGGTGTTTTACCATCAAATATTGGTAGAGGTTACGTGGTTCGACGGCTTATCAGAAGGGTTGTTCGAGCTGGCAGGTCCCTCGGAATAAAGGGTGTTGAAGGAGCATTTTTACCTATAATTGCAGAAAAAGTAATAGAATTAAGCACCCGTATTGATTCAGATGTCAAAATTAAATCTCCCCGTATTCTTGAGGAGCTGAAGAAGGAAGAGCTTAATTTTGTGCAAACTCTAGAGAGAGGAGAAACATTACTTGAAAAAATGTTAGCAGATGCATTATCAAATGCTGACAAAAGTGGGACTGTGCCTTGCTTGTCTGGAAAGGAAGCATTTCTTTTGTATGATACTTTTGGATTTCCAGTGGAGTTAACCACAGAAATCGCTGAAGAGCAAGGCATTACGGTAGATATGAATGGTTTTGATATAGAAATGGAAAACCAAAGGCATCTATCTCGGGCTGCAGATAATGTTGTTAAACTTGCAGTTGAAGATGGTGCTAATCTTACGGATAATATAAATGAAACCAAATTTGTAGGATATGATACCCTTTCTACTCAAGCAGTAGTAGAAAGCCTCATGGTGAATGGGAGCCCAGTGATACAGGTTTCTGAAGGAAATGATGTAGAGGTTTTGTTGAACAGAACACCATTTTATGCTGAATCCGGTGGTCAAATTGGAGATCATGGTGTTCTATATGTTGCTGGAGGTGAAAATCAACAGACAGCTGTTGTAGAGATCAAGGATGTGCAAAAATCCCTAGGAGACCTATTTGTTCATAAGGGGACTATTAAAGAAGGGGTTTTGGAAGTTGGCAGAGAAGTCGAAGCTGCCGTGGATGCAAAACTGAGGCAGCGGGCAAAGGTACCGGCTTTAATTGTGGCCTAGGCCTTTTTAGAAAAAATAAAAATAAATATAGAGAAACAAATTTCCGTATAACCATGTGACTCTCAAATCTCAATAGCATGAGGGCAATTGGTTATATCATCTAACATAGACTATCTTAAGTTCTTTCTTTCTCTTTTTTTCTTCTTTCAGGTCCATCACACTGCTACTCATTTGTTACAATCGGCACTTAAGAAATTAATTAGCCAAGAAATATCGCAAGCTGGTTCCTTAGTGGCTTTTGATCGTCTCAGGTTTGATTTCAACTATGGTCATGCCCTTACTGACACTCAGCTTGAAGAGATTGAACGACTGATCAATGATTGGATCGAGGCTTCAACATTTCTTAAAACAAAAGTGATGCCTCTTAAGGATGCAAAAGAAGCTGGTGCCATTGCAATGTTTGGGGAAAAATATGGCGATCAGGTATGTTTCAATTCTTCATAATACCAACGAAGTTTATGCATGCATTGTTTATCTTGTCTTTGAATCATTTTCAGTTCCTCCTTTGACAAGATTGCATGCCGCTATACCTAGCAAGCTCTTTAGTACCGTGAATGTCCCAGCTAGAACC
Source organism: Abelmoschus esculentus (assembly GCA_035048815.1). Classification (NCBI taxonomy): domain Eukaryota; kingdom Viridiplantae; phylum Streptophyta; class Magnoliopsida; order Malvales; family Malvaceae; genus Abelmoschus; species Abelmoschus esculentus. The sequence continues at coordinate 171,902 of JAUCBN010000031.1, read as the reverse complement.
TGAATGGCTTTATACTTGCTAATAGAAATAGTCTCCCTATTTTTTTTAACGCATCATAGGTAAGAGTTGTGGAAGTTCCTGGTGTGTCCATGGAGCTTTGTGGCGGGACCCACGTTGGCAATACATCTGAAATACGTGTCTTCAAAATAATATCTGAGCAAGGGGTTGCATCTGGAGTCAGGCGTATAGAAGCTGTTGCTGGCGAAGCGTTTATCGAATATATCAATGTTAGGGAATCTCAAATGAAGAACCTATGCTCCATGCTCAAGGTCAGTTCTCTTTTTGACACTTGCAATTATAACTTGAAACCTCTCCCAACATGCTTCTCTGGTACTCGAAACATTTTCCTTTAGCAACTATCTGAGATTTTAATGTTACTTAGCATCATGTTTGCAGGTCAAAGCTGAAGAAGTGACTACAAGGGTAGAAAAACTCCTGGATGAGTTACGAATGTCGAGAAATGAAGTTGCTAATTTACGTACGAAAGCAGCCATATATAAAGCATTAATGATTGCAAACAAGGCATTCGAAGTCGGAACATCAAAAAAGATAAGGTATCATGTTTTATATATCAAAAGCAGAAATTGTGCTACACTGGTAATCGGTTTTGTAATAGCTATTCTCTTTCTCGATTCAAAACCCAAATCTTACGTATCGTTACTACTGTTTGTGACTTGATATACCTCTTCTCAAATTATTTGTTAACTTGTTTTCCAGGGTGCTAGTTGAGTCATTGGATGATGTGGATGCCGATTCACTAAAAGTTGCCGCCGAACAATTAATCGAGACACTGCAAGATCCTGCAGCTGTAATCTTGGGCAGCTGTCCAGATGAAGGGAAAGTTAGTTTAGTTGCTGCTTTCACACCAGCAGTGGTTGATCTGGGTGTACAGGCGGGGAAGTTTATTGGTCCCATAGCTAAACTGTGCGGAGGTGGAGGTGGTCGCAAGCCGAATTTCGCTCAAGCAGGTGGGAGGAGACCCGAGAATCTGCCCAGTGCCCTCGAGAAGGCGCGGGAAGATATCATCTCGATTCTATCCGAAAAAGCAAGCTGAAATGCTTCAAATTTTTTTACACAGTAAATATTGTATATGATCAATAGGCAGGAAGAACGACTCTACAGGTTATTTTTGCATTCTTTTTAAAGATGACTACCGTAGCCAAAATCAAATGTTTTCGTATGACAACTTTCGGCTATGACAGTATTGGTTTTTATGGTCAAATCCCAGATTCATTGCTAGAAAATTTAATCGAAACAGGGACATTTTCTGCTTGATTCTGACCCAAAAAAATTAACAATGGATAAAGCATTGAGTTTCAGGCAGCTGGATAAAAGCATATAAGGGGTATTTCCACGTCAGAACCAGTAGTTTATGATGTCCAAACTTGATTAATAGGAATACTGTCAGAAAACAAAGTTTTTCCTATTTAAAATGGTTTTCAAATATGTCAGGGTCTCTATACTCTTAAAATTAAAATTTATCCCTAATGGTTTTTAGTCTTTATCAATTTAGTCACTACTCTTTAAAAGTAAATAGAATTCCTAATATTAAATTTAATTATAGAATTGAAGGCCACATAGAGGATGAAGAACTTTGAAGACTAGGTAAGTGTCTGATTCGTATGACAGTCACACTCTGTAATACAGGTTAGGTGAAGAGAAGACTGATTGGGAGAGATCGTGGTTAAGAGTCTGGGTGATTGTTGTTTTATGCTTGAAGTTAAAGACGAGAAACTCCTGAAACTTATAGAGGAGAATGACTAGGCATACCTGAAGAAAAATTTTGTGCACAATTGTTATTAAAATGGGGTGTTTTCAACCAGGAAATTAGCAGATGGGTGATGCCGAGATTCCCTCCTTTGATTTGGATCGAATCTGTAAGCTAAAAGTGTCTCCCAAAGGTGGTGGAAGACTGGAAGGTGCCAGGGACCAGACCAAACGGCATTGAAGACTTCTTCATATTCTGCTTTGATGTCAACGAAATCTTTATGGCTCATTGCGGTAGCTGCAGCTTTGTGGACCCTTTGGATAGCACGGAACGGAAAGGTCTATCGGGGTAAGTTAAGGACTCCCAAAGATTTGATGTTTTATACAATAATGCCAGCCTTTTTGTGGTGCAAGGCCAAGACGATCAAAGACGAGGTGTTGATTCAGGAAGAGAAAGGATGGGATAATCCGAGTACATGCATATCTTATAATCAATTATTGACTTTTATAGGGTAATCAATTCTTTATTAAAATCTTATAATAAAGTTAGTTGATTTTAAATAAAAAATAATGTAATAAATCCATAATAAGATTTAGTAAAGAAATTCAAATTTATATAATTGAATTGAATATATGTTTACAATACTTGATTTTATTACAAGTTAAATATAATTTAATGTCACAATATTTTAATACAATATTAAGTAATTAAAATATACATGTACTATTTAATTATTTAATATAAATATAAAATAATATTTATTTATTTATTAATATCTTTTAATAATACATATAAGTATTTTTTTCAAACAATACATAGACAAACATAATTAACATTAAACTTTATAGGTAAGTGAATTTTACCCAAATTATTATTCAAACTATATAATATATATTGTATTTTCTTCCTTCCTTGCTTTGTTCATCTTCTAATCACCAACTCCCATAATCACAAGGAGAGCAATTTTCTTGTGCAAGATCAGTGATTTGGACTCCAGAATCATAAACAATTCCAGTTTTCCAGTCAGCCGGAAGTACATATTTCGCCCAAATCCACCTGCTGCGATACCCCGAAATGACCTTAAACCTGAATTGTAAGGCACCGGTTAGGAATCTGTTGGTATCCCAGACAGCCCCATAGTTCCTGCTCAAGGAGTTCCAGTTCGAAGACCCGACCTGAAACGATAATCAAACCGAATTGTTTAGTCCAGGTTTCGACATATATCAGTAATGAAACAAAAGACGTACAAGGTTGAGTTTAAAAACAAGGCTAACCTGAGCTACATCAATGGCTACAATCTCAGTCTGACCGCCTTGGTACAACAATTTAATTTGCAGGTAATATGGCTTTTGGCTTGATTCTTCGACTCTAACGGCCAAGTTCTTGTTTTTGTATTCACATGGTATCCTTTTATATTCGACGTCCACAATACCAGCTTTCAAGATGTCTTGTTCCTTGCCCTTGTTAGCCATGGCCATGAAAGCTTTGCTGCTAAGAACAAAGTCGGTTCGGTTATCGTAATTGCGATCGCTTAGTGTCACCTTTGTCCCTGTACCGCTGCACAGGTTTGGATTCTTACACCTTATCTGCAAAAAGAAAAACATGTTAGTTTCCACTGTAATAATTATGAAACAATAAAACCCAAAAACTAATACAAACCTGAAAGCAAGCACCACAACCAGCTCCGTTTTTGAAAAGAGGAGAACCACTACCTGCGAGGAAACCACCGCTGAGGCTTAATGCCAATGATCCATATCCACAAGCTCCAGCTGCACATGTCAAATCCACAAAACAAATGTTACCCACCAAATATTTCAGAAAACTATGATCTGGGTATTAAATACTATTAATAGAGATTGAACCGATAAAGCTAATTAATTACATGAAAGTGCCTCCACTGAGGAGACAAAAGTAGCCTTGGATCGGTGCACGCATCGATCACAGGCTGTAGCAGATGAAAGGAGAAGGAACAAAAACCAAACAAAGTGAGCCATTTTGTTTTTGTTGAGTTGAGAAATGTTAAGGTGAGTATAGCAAAGGGAAATAGGGTTTATTTATACATGAAGATTAGCATGGACAACTGTGGAGCATTTCCAGAAAACTATGGATTATTTTTTTATACTTTATAAGAACCCTTATCGGATTTGAATACTGCTTGCTAGGTTGACATTGTAAGAGAAGAGAATTGAATTAGCTCAAAGGCGGAGAAACAAGAAAAAAGAGAAAGTCTCATGGTTTCTGACGTATCCAACGCCAAACGGAGTGCGCTAAAGCTTTTAACCTGATTACGTCGCCTTCTGCACAGTCCAGTCCGATTGTCTTGTTGCGTGCCAATTGCCATCACTCGCCATTCTGCTCAAACTTGGTCCCTTGAATTCCGACTGATCCGTCGCGAAGCCAACTATATATATTGCACTCTTTCTCCTAGTCTCTTCTCGATCTCTCCTCCTGCGATCACTGCCTGCTTTCCAGGAAAAAAAAACTCAAATGATGTTGTCACTTTAATTAACCAATCAATGCTATACGACAATGTAATTAAATTTTGAAAATTAAAATTTTAAGAAAACAAGAAAAAAATTTAAACTTTAAAAAGGTTTAGAGCTGTGGGGTTGATGAATAAGTAAGCGAAAGTTTTGACACTTTCCAGGAGTAAAATTTTTTTACTTCTTATATATCCGTATTCTTTTTTCTCTCTGTTGTTAAAAAAATTTAAAAAATTATATTTTAAATCCTAATCTTAATTTTTTATATCTTAAAATCTAAATACTATACCTTAAAAACTATACCCTAATTTTCTAAATTCTAAACCTACCCTTTAAATCTTAATTTTAAACCCAGATGAGATGCAATTAATCAAGTTTCAGCATCAAACCACGCGTCAACGGCTTCTGACGTGCACACACCATTTATGTTTCAACCAGCTGCCTGAAACTTGATGCTTCCTCCCTTGGGGTCAGAATCAAGCAAAAACTGTCCCTGGTTGCTAACATTTTCAATGTTTCCTTTGCATTTTCTAGCAATTAATCTGGGACTTGACCATGACAATCAATACCGCCATAGCTGAACGTTGTTCCTCTCGAATATTTCATGTTTACTCCATCCTATTCTGATCATTCCAGTGTTTGTATTTTTCCCTCTATTCTACGATAATTGTCAAAATCACATAAGCAACGAATAGGATTTTTATAAAAGTGTATAAAATAAATAAATCCATGGTTTTTGAGAAATGCTCAACAGTTGTCCATACTAATTTTCTTGTATAAATAAACCCTATATATCTCCCTTTGCTATACTCACCTTAACATTTCTCAACTCAACAAAAACAAAATGGCTCACTTTGTTTGGTTTCTGTTCCTTCTCCTTTCATCTGCTACAGCCTGTGATCGATGCGTGCACCGATCCAAGGCTACTTTTGTCTCCTCAGTAGAGGCACTTTACTATGGATCCTGAGTATTGATTGGATTCGAATTCATCTAATATTTTTTAAGATTAAAAATAAATAGTGATTTACTCATTTGTGCCACGTATAATTTGTTAAATTCTAACACATAACACCTTGCTACCAGCTAGGATGTCACTTCATGTATACCAATAGATTGATTTAGTTGAATATTAATAGATTTTAATTTAATTTTTAAAATATATTTTAAAGAATTAAATAATATTTTTGATATTGGGATGCTAGCATAAGCCTTCTTGTGTATTATAAAAAAATACAAACTTAGTAAATTACTTTAATATATACGTATATAAAAACAAGAAACTGTTGAATAATGAACAATCTTATACCATCGTTTTTTTGATGTACTTCACACATCTGCCTCGCCTGCAGATCATTATAGACAAAGCTAATTCTCCTTCTATCATTCATTTTTTTACTCTTCGCATTCCAACATTTACAGAAACCGGACTGCTCAGGTCTTGCCGTTTTCGTTGTCCATGGCAGCAACATCCATTCCCCAATGTATATGATCGTAAAAAAGAATGCTAAAGAATGAGGGGTGAAAAATATCATTAATAGTAATATAATTCATTACCAACTCCCTCAACCTGCTTCAATTTCGGTTCTAATCTGAAAATAACTCTTCCACTTCAGGTTGTTCTTGTTTGTTGGCCACATTGTTGTCCTTATCGGGCAGTTCTTTAGTATTGTTGTCTAAAGATTCAACCTCGGTCCAATCTGGATCATCCTCAGTGGTCTCTTGTTCATCTGTAGCATCAGTATCATTTCTAATATTGTTCTCACTTTCATGGGGATCCTCAGGGGTTTGTTTTTTAGTAGTGTCGGCTCCCTCGACATCACATATACAGCTATACGGGTTTTCATGGAACTCACCTCTGCCTAGTTTCACTTCTCTTGGAGCTCCCATGAACCCAATCTGAACTGCTCGAACTTGAGAGGCGAATTCGTCCCATGTCATGTTGTTTCTGGCCCAGAACAATTTGTACAGCTTCTTAGAATTCGGTCGAATAGTTGGTTTGTGCCCAAAGTATTTCCTGTGAATAGATAACGTATTTAGAAACACAGGTAGCAAACAAGTGTGTTGTCCGTGATTTATGTAAAGTTGCCTACCTTCGACCAGCTAACATTCTAACCATGTTTCCGTTATTGTTTGAGACGAAAACATCACTTTCATCACAGACTATGTAATCGAGTGCAGCCATGCGGCCTGAAAACTTTGAAAATGGTGCTAACTCCTCCTCGGTGGCTATAGTCACTTTTGAATGATAGTTAGGAAAGAGTGCTTTGAGCGGGGCTAACCTCTCTTCACCTCCATAAACTTCACCCGACGCCACATAAATGTGAACATCGCTTCCAAAACCCAATGCTCTCAACATTAGACCGATTTCCCCTGGAGTTAGCGGGCATCTCCCTTGCCTTCTCATCTTTGCGGGGTTGCTCGACTGCAGTTCGGGTTGAAATACACATGTTCAAAATTCAAATGCTTTGAGAAAGCTACTTACGCTTAACTATGTATTTTAACAGTACACATGGCCTTACATGTAAAGTTTTCCACCTCTTCCTGATTGCTCCAAGTTCCTTCCTTTCCTTTTCTCCTCCACCATAATCACACCCGGTGAATGCAAGCATATCAGGTTCGAACCTATGGGAAATGACATCGACCTGCATTAATGAAATCCTCTGTTTCTTTTTACAGTAAATATGTGGAGACCAACTGATTTAACAGAGAATACACAGCCATTGCAGACTGCAGTAGCCTAATTTCATCAATTATAGGCAATTGAAAGAAACGGAAATATATAAGGACGACGTGAATTAATAACAGAGTGCCCTTTACCTCAAGTGCAATGCAATGAAATGCTTGGTTTTCATCTTCATCCTTTCAACCAATAGTCTACCCATTTGAAGAATGTGATCCGTGAATGTTAAAGCATGGTAGTTTACCCTACATCTAAGCTTTTGTAGATCTGTTTCCAACCTATTTGAAAGCCTATAATCAAACTTTCTAATCTCAACAGCCTGCATCAGGAAAAAGGGGAAATTGTCAGTTTCCAAATGTTGTGCCTGTTTCATGGGGAAAAAGTTCAAGACAGATACTATATTAGTTACTTCAACATTTGAAAAGATGGAGTAGCATGATCTTTCTTGGAAAATGAAGAGGTTTGATATCAAGTTATGACATTTACCGTCTCTACAACTTAATAAGACTAATGCTCATAAAAATCACTGAAGCCTTTTAAACCAATGGCTTGTATTTGTGGTTAGTGGTCACTAATAAGATAAGGTTTTCTAACCATGCGCCTTAGCAAATGTATATGGTTCCATTTATCTTCTCCGCTCATGATTAGACTTGAGCATATATCCTAAACATGTATAGTACATAAACAAAATTTAGAGTTACTTACATTCTTTTTAATTAGAACAGGTAGAACACGATTCAGATAACATTTCTCGTTGCACTTCCTTGGAAGACTCATACGACGTGGTATCCAAGGTTTACCTCCCACCGGTGGTAGCTCTTTGACAACTCGAACATCTCGGGAGAGTGACGAAATGAACCGATCAACATTGAATATTTCAGCAAAACCACTGCATCAAATAACCCATCAAATACGAACACACAGAATGACAGAATACAAACAATTCTCCTGGTTTTAGACTAAACAAGAATATCACAGCAGACCTGGTATCTTTCCAGTAAGAACGCTGATCGAGTTTGGGAATTACTAGAGTAGCATTTAAAATATATGCTGCTACAACAGAATCTACAATCTGTCGCCACAAAAATCAACATTGGCTTGCAATTCCAATAGGCAATAAGCAGGAGCTATAGAAGGTCTGTTTCAGAAAACTTACCCCTGTTCTCTGTTGATTTAACCCTCCACTGGTGGATATCAACAAGTAACGATTGGGATATGTATTCACATCAGCAGCTGAAACATAGAACAAATAGTATGAGAAGGAAGAAGAAGAAGAGCTTTGAAATGAGAAGAAAGCAGCTTAATAAACGTGCAAACCAATCAACAATAGAACCAAGGAAGCAACGCCTAAAAACATTTCTTCTTTTCCAGAGAACAAATTTCAACAACAGAGCTGGTATTCAATATAAAGCTAATTCCAAAGACTGATTAAATAGAAACGGATTAAAAAACTGTATTACTTTACTTTGAAACATAGTAGAGGCGTTACTGCATCCATAGTAGAACTTTGATTGACTCGAACTCCATAAATCACGATCCAAATTTCCTCCACTTGCCTAAACAACATCAAAATTCATTAATCGAAACCGATTTAAGATCCAAACAAGTCACAAACTCAAACACAAAGAAGTTACAATAAGATTCAAGCATTTAAACTAAAATGTAGAAAATAATAGTAATGAATAAAATAAAATAAAATAAAATCGTACCGGAACCTGAAACACCGCGTCTAAATTGGATTGTTTCCTCACCTAAACAAAACAACAAGCACAGATTTTCTTTTTAAAAAATACATGAAAATAAAATAATGTTACTTTTATTTCTCGAAGTTGAAGAAACAAAAAAACGCATAAACCGCGAGAATGTGATGACGTACCAAAGAGTGTAAAGGAAGGAAAGGATTGTTGGCGGTGGGTGGAGGGGAGAAAACGGAGACGGCGAAGAACAAGAGGACGAGACAACCGGAGGTGAGGGAGAATATACGGTGCCGTTTCCGACACAGAATCCGTTTCAGGCCGATACAGAAGTCGTTCGAACCGTGAAGAAGGATGTTGTTACGTTCTCTCCTCTTTCTCTTCATTTTCAGAGAGCAAACCATCTGTTTCAGATTCGTCAGCGTCATAAATTTTCATTTAAATTATTTTTTCAAACAAATCAGTTTATATATATTGTATTTTACTCTCTTTTTTCCATATAAAAAATACTTTAAAATGTTGGTTTTTAAAAACACTAGTAGATGTTTTAAACTATTCATTTGTTTGCGTTTACCCAAAATAACATTAAACGTCTCTTTACTAAATTATTAAGACAAGCATCTTCGTTAACAAATTGCTGATCTGTTGAACTCAATATTTAATAAAAGAGCGTAAAACTATGGAAAGGGAAGCCAGGTCAGCAAACCAATTCACAGATACAGACTCTTCCTGTGCACGTGCTTTTACGCGCGTGTTGAAAATAACTTCCTTTCGTTGAAAACAAAAGAAAATAAAAATCACATGTTTTGTTTACGATTCAATATTTAGTGGTTTATGTCTTACTATTTTGAATTCAGAGTTTAGTTGTTGAGTTTAAGATTAATACTAATATAACAAAATGTAAATAGTTAATTAAACTATATTAAGATGTTTCCGTTTGATCCAACGAACTTTGATCCTTTGGTTGGTTGGAACAACGCAAATTTGGATATAATTTGTGTTTTCTTGTAGCATAAAAATAAATAAATTCAGATGTAATTATATTTTTGTTTTTAATAAAACTCTTATTTTAATTATGTGATTAAGATGTTTGGTTGTGTATAACGAAATGAATCCACCTACTTCTATCGATAATGACAGGCATGTGATGTTGATTAAAGACATGGATTACTTACAATGGCATTATACTGCAATTAGCTAAAAGGAATCTGTTCTATTAAAGAAGAAGGAGTTGGAGGCTGGAGGTAGTCAAGGAAGGCAGATCTGTAGATGGATATAACATTCATACAAAGATATTGGAAACTATAGTTTAGATGGGTTTTAGTTGTATCTTCAGAGGGTCTGTTGTCACTTCTCTCTATACATGGTCTTAAGATTTGTATTTTTTAAATGTTTATAGTTTATTTAGAAATAACATCAAATTAATTATAATTCATTCATTAATTATCGAATTTAGTCACTCCGTCAATCTAATTGAGACATAGTATCTACAACATACATACCCATCGAGGTAAGACTGAAAAGGAAGGATTTAGAACATGAGACTCACTAGTATCATATTTTCTATTTTTTTCTTTCTTTGTAGTGATGGAATTCAGCCTTATTAATTAAAAAAATATTTAAAGATATTAAAAAAATAAAAATAAAAATTATATATTTTAAAAACTAAATTATAATTTTATCATTAATTATTTTTTTAAAAAAATCTTTGATGACTATAACTTTTACCTGATTATTTATTATTTAAAAATAAATTATTTAAAAAATCACAATCGATCATTAACAAAATATAATATTATCGATACTTATATCATAACATTTATGTACTTATTTAATACATGTATTTTTGTGTATGGTTTATAAATGATCGTATGATCCTGCCCTCATTTAAATTTGTGTCTTTTACCCCTCTTATTACTGAATCAACATCTCTATATTTCTCTGACTGGTATAGTACTTATATACTCTTCCAAGTTAGAGTCTGCCCCACTCTGCTCACCTGTTCCCTTGACCTTTGAGTTCATTTCTAACGAATTCAACTTAGAGTCTGACAATCCCTTCAGTATTTTTCTCTACTTACACTATTAATTCCCACAATGTTGTCTAAGGCAGGCTTTATTATCTTATGGATTTTCACTGTCCACGTTTCTATGCTTGTTTTGTAATAGTTGTAAGGACTCGGAGGATGGAATCCAAGTGAAAAAAATACGAGTATATTTATTTATTTGGTTCAGTCCTACTCCAGAAGATCGGGACAGGAAAAAAGCTTGAACCTTTGTAATCCAAGTACAGGCTTTGGCAGGAAAGAGGCACCAAAGCAATGAAATCCAGTAAAAGATTAGTTATGGATAGTTCGACATTTTTAGAGGGAAATTCAGTAGGTAATGAAAAGATTATAATTCAATCCTCAAACTGTCACTTATCCATCTTAATCTAGCCATGACCCAGGACCTGTACCACATGTCAACTTAGATAGAAGAAGGAATGTATTTAAAACACGCAGGTGGAAAGGTAAGGATTAGGTACTTACTACATAAACAAATTAAATAGAATGGCTAAAAAAACATTAAATGAAATCATGACATATCCAAAAATATATGAAATATGTACATACATTCTTTTTTATAAAATTTAAATCGGATTCTAATCTTAAGTAGAGATGAGAGGACAAGAGATTATAAAAAAAAGAAAAGAAAAATAATGATCTTAATGGATCTAGAAAAAATAATTTTTAAAAAAATAAAATAATCAGTTTTATCAAATCAATTAAATATACTTTACTCATAGATACATATATCTTAACAAAATTAATATAAAAACTTTACATCGAACATTAATATTCAAATAAATGGTTGAATTAATAAAAAATTAAATAAATTAATAATACAGTTGAATGACTCAATTAGAAATATATGTTTGAATATATTTTAAATCACGTCAAAACAATAAATTGGTTTTGTGATGCAGTTAGATTTTAATAAACAATATATTAAAAATTGGATAAATTTTAATCAAATTTATGACTTCGAATAATATAATTTGATCAGTCAAAAAAAACTTCGTACATAATCCTAAATTACTTGCGACGACGGATGCTCAGATTTACACGCAACTACAAAGGCTGACTTAAAGTAGTTAAAAATATACTATTAGTCCCTATACTTTAACTAAGTTGTAATTTAAGTTCTATATTTTAATTTTGATATTTTTAATCTTTATACTTTTTTATTTTTTTCAAAATTAATATTTTTTGTTTACTAAAGTATCTACGAAGTGAATCAAGTGAATGATTTATCTTTTTGGTTTTCAATATTAAATAAGTAAATTCTTTTATTTAGTTTATCACATAAATTGAAACCAAATTAAAATACCATGTAAAGTGCAGGGACTAACAACAAAATTTGACACCTTAAAGCCTTGTTTCTAATGGGGCAATAAAGTAATCTAACCCATTAACGGATGAAGGACGCAGATCAACGGGCAGAGTCCGTGTCGGAGCCTTCATCTTTTCGCTCTGACTCCGAGTCCAAGCTAGGGTTTTCAATTTCCCCCTTTTAAAACCCTCAAATTTTGAACCAAACAAGAAATCAGGGATGATCTTCTGCTGATTTTGATTTCTTTCTTAGGAAAATTTAACTTTGGAAGTGGAAAACAAATTATGCTGATTATCTTCAAAGTAAAAGGAAAAGTGTAGTAGCTGATGAAGATTACGGATTATTTATTGAGCTATTCGACGCCTCTTTGGGCTACTTCGATAGCTGGATTGCTTTTAGTCGTAACGCTTTCGCTCTCAGTATACCTTATCTTTGAGCACCTCTCTTCTTACAAAATTCCCGAGGTAAGATTTTTCTTTTTGTTTAGTAACAGATTTTAGGCCTTTTTAGCTTGTTTAAGGCTTTTTTAACTTCTCTTTCTGTTTTTGGATTGGCAGGAGCAAAAGTTTTTAATCGGAGTTATTCTGATGGTTCCTTGCTATTCCGTAGAATCAGTTAGTTTTTTTAATCAGAAAGCTTGATTGTTTTATGTGGTTCCGATCTTGCAAAACCTGTTCTTTCGCATTAATTTTTAAGTTGTTCGATGAAAATATGTGTTTTTTGACCAGCACATATCTTGAGTTCGGATGAACTAAGCAATGTTCGAAAGTCAAAACTGTTGCCTGAATGTCATGGAATATAAGTCTGACTGTGAGTGATATAACTAGCATAGCTGTTTATGATAAATGCTGGAAAATTTTGCTTCTAAAGGTGCTTGTTGTGGGAAATTTTCTGTACGTAGACTTCTTAAAATGAAATATCATGCTTGACTTTTGAGAATTGTAAGTAAAACATCTGGTGTTGTTTTTTATTGAAAATTGTAAGTAAAGCATCGTGCTTGTTGAGATTGCTGGATTTGTATAACTAAATCATGTAAAATTAGTCATGAATATTGAAAGATGTGGTCTGATATTGTTGATAGGTTTGCATTAAAGGTGTGATGGTTTTTTATTTAATTCGAAGTAATGCCTTCATATGAAATTTTCCTTATTCAGCTTCGAATAAAATTTAAATTTAGTGTGCCTTCGAGTCTGTGGGACTTTAAGCGTTTTAGGTATAACTTTCGCGCTGTATTCTATATTTTTTTGAAGGATGTATCTTGTGAAATATATGTTATTGTCCGTCTTGCTAACCCAGATTTCTTTAACAGTTTGTATCACTGGTGAATCCATCAATTAGCGTTGATTGTTCTATACTGCGTGATTGCTATGAATCATTTGCCATGTATTGCTTTGGAAGATACCTTGTTGCTTGCTTAGGTATGTCCACTTCAAGTGCCTTGGAAGTTCTAATAAAGATCTTATTTCTTGATTCTGAATCTCTCTCGAGTCATTAGATTACAGTTTTTATAGTGGCATCATCTTCGGTGTTTGATTTGCTTATATCCTTGTATCTGAATTTTGTATGCCCATGTATTGTTTCAACGTATTTAGTAGACTTTTCACCTTTTGTTTTTCATTCTGTTTAAGAATGTATAAATGTATCGATGTGTTGATGACTCATAAAATCATATCGACATGCACGCACAAAGTAAAAAGAAGTAATTCACTAAAGAGGTACTAAAGGAGATTGGACTATTCGGTCAAACTGTATACATGCTAGTTTTCATGCATTTGACATTATGGACCTAAAAGTCTGACCATTTCTTTCAAAATATTCTGAAACTAAAGCCTTTGCATTGCATATACATTTCTTGTATATAGAGTTTGCAAAAGTCCATTATAGATCATAAAATGTCAGAATACAACACTAGTTTTTGTGCTTGACAGAAACCTTGTTAAATGTTTCATTTTGCATTTCTCCTTATATTCTATAGTGGTCTTCATTTATCAAAGTTGAGCTGCTGTTTATTTTTTATGGCTGATATTGACAATTTTTTTCTTTATTGCAATTTTTCTTCCAACTTCTGCTTTAAAGGTGGCGAAGAGAGGACTATTCAATTCATGGAAAGACTAGGGTATGCAAGTTCTTTAGCTCCACTATTGGAACTTGATTGTGAAAAGGGAACCGTTAAGCACCCTTTTCCTATGAATTATATCCTAAAACCGTGGAAACTTGGTCAATGGTTTTACCAGGTTGTCAAGTTCGGCATTGTCCAATATGTAAGTGCTCTTGAGCTTGTTGAAATGAATTATAAATCTTGCTTGTCATTGGTTACTATTTTAACCAAGTTGTATGCTTTGTTGGCAGATGATAATCAAATTATTGACTGCGCTTTTAGCAGTAATTTTTGAAGCTTTTGGTGTATATTGTGAAGGAGAATTCAAATGGGGATGTGGGTAAGATGATCTTAATGTAGAATGTTACTTAAAATTGTACAGATTTTCTTCTAGTTATTAGTAGGAAGCCTTTCTTTAAGTTTGAAGAAAGTAGTTTTGAAATGTGATTCATATTAATGCCTCTCTTAGTTCTTCACTAAGCAACAAACTTCAAAAATCAGAAGATATGATTTCACTTGTGACTTGTGAGCACAACTGCTTGTTTAAAATATTCAATAGTGAAACAAGATTTTGTAAATGACCCATCTGAAGAAATTTCTTATTATCTTGGCTTTGTTCCTGATTTTCAGGTATCCTTATATGGCTGTGGTTCTAAATTTCAGTCAATCATGGGCTTTGTACTGTTTAGTTCAATTTTATACTGTCACAAAGGATGAACTAGCATACATACAGCCATTGGCCAAGTTTTTGACTTTTAAATCAATCGTGTTTTTAACTTGGTGGCAAGGTGTGGCCATCGCCCTTTTTTATGCTCTTGGTTTGTTCAGAAGTCAAATTGCTGAAAGCCTGCAGCTTAAGTCAAGTGTCCAAGACTTCATCATTTGTATAGAGGTAGATGTCTTGAATCACCAATGTATTTCTTCTGGGTAGATGCCCTATTTACTATAGCTATGTGGATGTGTAGTAATTAAGCAACTAATTTACCTAATGGTATGTAAACTGGAACATCCCCCTCGTCGGTCATCTAAATTCAAAGTTTGACATTTCATGGTATTCCTCCAGCGCAGATGGGCATTGCTTCTGTCGTTCATCTATATGTTTTCCCTTCCAAACCTTATGAACTAATGGGAGATCGCATTACCGGAAGTGTTTCTGTCCTTGGAGACTACGCATCTGTCGATTCCCCTTTGGATCCTGATGAGGTTAGGGACAGCGAGAGACCGACAAAAATACGCCTTCCCCAACCTGACATAGAGTCTCGAGGTGGAATGACAACAATCAAAGAAAGTATGAAGGATGTATTCATTGGTGGTGGTGAATATGTAAGTCTTTGTTTTTATACTAAAAGTTCTCCGTTGTTGCATACGTCGAGGTGGATGGAATATATTAAGTTGCTAATTAGCATTCATTGTATAATCAAAAACTTGAAACTATGATGAATATTGTCTCCCCTATGTTCAAAATTCTTAAACCTTTAATTTTACCTATATCTGTCTATAAACTCAAATCTTTCAAACATCAGGATCCTTTATTATTATTGCTGAATCTGCTGGTTTTGCCTGTTCAGATAATAAATGATGTAAAGTTTACAGTAAACCAGGCAGTTGAGCCCGTTGAGAAGGGGATCAACAAATTCAATGAGAAACTGCATAAGA
Organism: Abelmoschus esculentus; assembly: GCA_035048815.1. Taxonomy (NCBI): domain Eukaryota; kingdom Viridiplantae; phylum Streptophyta; class Magnoliopsida; order Malvales; family Malvaceae; genus Abelmoschus; species Abelmoschus esculentus. The sequence goes on along the minus strand of JAUCBN010000031.1, from coordinate 156,209 downwards.
TCTCTCAAAACATAAAGAGGCATGGAAAAGACAAGAGAAAGACAAAGGATGATAGTTGTATTGCTGCAACTCCGCGGAGGGAAATTCGTGGTATAGATGATCCTCTTTTAAATGGTAGTATTAGTGATAGTGCGGTTGCAAGGGGAAAGAAACATCGTGGAAAATCAGGATATACCCGGGTAAAATCAGGACATACCAGCGGGGAAAGCGGAGGAGAAAGCAGCACTGATCCGAGCCATGGTGGATATCAGATTAGGGGCAATAGATGGATTACAAAGGATTAAAGCTTGGACACTTGTGGAGACATCACCCATCCATCAGCAGCTTGGTTTTGTAATAGCATCAATTGAGCCGATTGCTTCTGCAAGTCACTTGTGGGAAACTGAAGATGTTGTGTAATAGATGTCATGTTGTATAATGTTTTAGGGCTTGGCTATCTCCTACACTTATGAACCGAGTTACATAATTGGACATCTTTGCTCAATTTTTGAGTTGTGTCTGCGTTTCAAATGTCTTATGACCGAGTGAGGTCGGCTGTGTCTAGAAATCATTACCCGGAAAGTTTTGAACACAGAACTGTGACTGTGTATTCTTGTACTGAATTCTGAATATATATGCACGACACTTGAAAATGCACCTCATTATTCGTTTTGGTTTATTGTTTTACGATTTCGTCTGCAAAATATACTGTACTCTTTGATCCATGTTAAGTGTCTGCAGAAGTACGCTGCTACTGACCAGTTTTTTTTTTTTCCTCAAAATATTTATCGGAAGGAGTCTGATGACCAATTTTTTGCATTCTATTGACTTATATAGGGATGGATGCTGGCAATAAGTTTCAAATATCGAAAACCCATCCTTAATAACCCAGCTGTGTATTAGTATCGGCGATAGCTTCCATATGACTTTCTCTTTGTCCGGACGAAGGCCGCTTTCGTCGAAGGGATTAAGGAATTAGATTAGAGATTAGATTTTAAGGTATTAAAACTAGACTTTTAAGTTTTAAATTTTATAATTTAAATAAAAAATATTATAATATTTTTTTTCGACTCCAACAAATTAGCTTAAATCCCATACCCCTCGTTTCTTTACTTCAAACTTGAGATGAGCTGTCAACATTATTATTTTAGGTCCAACACTGCCTTTTTACTTCACTTGGCGGACCCATAACAACTGAAATTGTGGACTGGCGGAGGAACCCACGATCTTTAGACTTGTTTTATACTTATACAATTGAATAATAATGTATTTGTGAAACGTGACGATTCAATTAGCCATTTTCCCACTAGACCATTGAGAATCATATCATTATTAACCTTTTCATATGATTAGATTTGTACTTGAATTTATTATGTCAACATTTTCTTATTTATTTTTAATTGATTAAGTACAAACATTCACAACAAATTGTTTTAACAGTTTATTAAATAATAAAAAGTTTGTTGAATTTAAATTTCCTCTTAAATCATTACTTTTACTAAAAATTTAATTTAATTTATCAATTAAGTCACGATAAAAACATTATTAAACATACTTATTTCAAAGAAAAGTAACAAAATTTCAACATTAAACACCGAAATTTTAAGATATCAATTAAGATTGATCGAAGTGATAAAAAAATTTAGTTTCATTTAAACAAATATCAGGCTCAAAATGTTATATATATAAAAAATCTATAATAAAAGTTTAATCTTTAAAATTAAATATACAATATAAATTAATTATAACAATACCCTAAAATCCAGAAGAAGGATGAAAAATAAAAAAATAAAAAAACCTTTTAAGTTGCGAAGCCTCAGATTTTGTTGTTCCCTGACCTAAAAACGGGTGGGTCCTAATTTACCAAAATAGATACAAATATTGCACGTGAAACCGCGTGAAACGCATAACAGTTTTTCAAATTTTACTTTCCAAATAACTTTCCACTTGTAGGAAACCGGAAAGCCCGCGAAGGAACCGTTATTATAACACCAACCCCCATAAAACCGCCAAATTATTAAAAATTAAAAATTAAAACGAATCAATCCTCATGTTCTAGATACAAAGATAACTTTATTTTATTACTACATTCACTAGTGGCTGACACCTACAGTCTTTTTTCTTTTGCTTCCCCCCTCAAAATTCAATACTGTTTTTGTTTTGTTTTCAGTGAAAGAATACAAGGATTTGCAGGTACCCTTTCTAGAATTGAGCTTGTCGGTGGTCGATGATGGAGAGACAGATTCCGGTGGATTCGGGTTTGTCTGAAGTCGGAGAAGAGAGTGAAGTGGTGGTTAGGGAGTTGATTGAAGTGATAGAGACCGTGGGATCTTATGATGGATTCAGGAAGACTCAAAGGAAGGATTGCTTGAATTTAGTGAGGCGATTGAAGCTTTTGGTTCCACTCTTGGAGGAGATAGAGGATCAGCTTGGTAACCCATCAAATGTTTCCGGTTCGGGTTTGAATTCTCTGGTAACTTTGAAGAAAGCATTGCTTGGAGCAAAGAAGTTGTTGAAGACTTGTAACTATGGAAGCAAGATATATTTGGTATTCCCATGGTTTTCAACTTTTCCCCATTTTTTGTTTCTGTCTTGTGTACTAACTGCAGACGATGTGTGTGACAAAATTAGGCAATGGAAAGTGAGGCAGTGATGAGCAGATTCCATGCTGTTTATGACAAATTAAACCAGGCCCTTGATGGGATGCCTTATGATGAGCTAGGAGTTTCAGTTGAAGTGAAAGAACAAGTAATTTTTCCCCACTCCAGTAACTTTTGCTTCAATCTGATTTCATAAATTTACTTAAAAATCCAATTTTAAGCTTGGATGAACTGAGAATTACTGGTAAAACAAGTGTTGAGATCTTGAACAACAGTTTAGCTGAGTGTTTCTAAAACAGATATGTATGTTAACAAGGGTCAAATTTTGATTTTGGTCCATCTACTATTCTCGAATTTGGGATTTAGTCTTTATACTTTAATTTGGCATAATTTGATTTCTTAGCTTTTATAATGCCATTAGTTAACCAAATAGGTAATACCCTTAACTATTCCAGATAAAATGTTGACTTGGACCGAGATTCCCAGTTTTTAGCTTATAGTGTTCTTTGGCTTTAGGTTGAACTAATGAGAATGCAACTTAAAAGAGCAAAGAGACGAACCGATACACAAGATATGGAGCTAGCAATGGATATGATGGTCGTTTTCTCGAAAAATGAGGACCGTAGTGCAGACATTGCTATATTCGAAAGACTAGCTAACAAGCTTGAATTGCATACGATTGCCGATTTGAAAGCCGAAACTGCAGCTATCCGGAAACTTGAGAAGCGTAGAGGTGGACATAATAACACAATGCAGCGAATCTTAGATCTTCTGGGAAAGTTCAAACAAATTGCAGGGATCGATGAAACCGTTTCACTCGATGGTCCGATTTCGACGAGAACTCTTCAGAGGTGTCAATCTTCATTAATACCTAATGAATTCCTCTGCCCTATCGCATTAGAGATCATGACAGATCCTGTTATTGTGGCAACTGGACAGGTAATCTTGCAGTAATCACTGTATTGAATGCATGTTTGATTGAAACTGAGATGTTTTCTTGTTTTTTTTTTTCCTTTTGAAGACTTATGAAAGGGAAAGCATTACAAAGTGGCTAAACTCGAATCATCGGACCTGTCCAAAGACCGGACAAACCTTGGATCACTTGTCTCTAGCACCGAATTTTGCGCTCCGCAATCTTATTCTGCAATGGTGCGAGAAGAACAATTTCGAATTGCCAAAGAAGGATAGCTATGCATCTTGTGAGAGCTATTCAGCTGAACTCATGGAAGAAATCTCTTCATTGGTTCGAGACCTATCTTTGAGTCAGCCAAATGCGAGACGAGATGCCGTAGTGAAGATCCGAATGTTGTCAAAAGAAAACCCGGAGAACCGAATTCTCATTGCCCACAACGGAGGAATCCCGGGTTTAATTCAGTTATTGTACTATCCAGACTCCAAGATCCAAGAACACACTGTCACTGCACTATTGAACTTGTCCATCGATGAGACAAACAAAAGGCTTATTTCCAGAGAAGGAGCCATTCCAGCCATTATCGAAATACAGCAAAACGGAACCGATGAAGCAAGAGAAAACTCCGCTGCTGCCTTGTTTAGCTTATCGATGCTCGATGAGAACAAAATTCTCATTGGAAATTTCAACGGCATCCCACCATTAGTGAACCTTCTACAAAACGGTACCATCAGAGGTAAAAAAGATGCTGCAACTGCACTCTTTAACTTGTCTTTAAACCAAGCCAACAAGTCTAAAGCCATTAAAGCCGGTATTATACCGCCATTGCTTCGTTTACTCGAAGATAAAAATCTTGGTATGATTGACGAGGCACTCTCTATCTTGTTACTTCTAGTATCACATCCCGAGGGACGGAACGAGATCGGCCGTCTGTCAGTCATCGAGACTCTAGTGGAAATTATTAGGAGCGGGACTCCGAAAAACAAGGAATGTGCTGTCTCGGTTCTTTTAGAGTTGGGGTTGAATAATTCGTCTCTTGCTTTGGCTGCACTTCAGTTTGGTGTTTATGAACCACTGAAAGAGATTACCATAACCGGTACGAACCGAGCTCAAAGAAAAGCTAATTCCTTATTGCAGCATATGAGTAAGTGTGAACATATTCCTTGAATTTTCCTCAACTGGTTATTAATTTCCCTGTAAGTTTATGCCTTGTAATGTTATTGTCTGTATAAATATGACTTGCATTCGACTGAACTTTATCCGTAGTCTCCCGTTCGTTTTTTGTATCAGAAACTGAAAACCTTCCGTTGTTTTTGTATCTTCCGACCACCTCGAAAACCTTTGAAAACTTGATTAGATCATATGTGGGTACAAGAAGAGTCTATACCAACTCGAAAAGAATTGAGTCCCCCTGAACCCAAAATTCCAAACATGTTTCAAGTAAAAAGCCTGACCTATGTTCATGTATCTTGTCCACTTATATGATACTACGTAAAGAGTAAAAAGCTAAACATAAACACATTAAAAAGTAATCTACTTGCCTATTGCCTATTGCCTATTGCCTATTGCCTCTTGCCTCTTGTGGGAAAACTGTCAAATACTCTCCAGTGCCAGTGCCATGTGAATAAGAAAAACTCGACTTTAATATTGTGTGGTTCTAAAACTCTCTGTGTCTAGTAGATCTATGGATATCAAACATAAATTTAATGTCAACCAGATTTATTTGAGGGTTTGTTAAATACTAAGAAATTGGAGAGTTTAGACGTGAACAGCCATCCATGTATCCAACAACCATGTCTGATGACTTAAGCTCATCTGGTACAGAGTTAGTTGGAGAGAATAATTCTGATGGATTTTATTTAGCTTCATCTCCAGCTCAAAAACACATCAGATAGGTGCTCTTAACAATAATAATAATAAGCTGGAGGATTATTTCATAACCAGAAATTATTAATCTTAAAAGACTTAAACGTGATAAAGGTGCTCAATTTATAAATTTTAATCAATTTGATGTTTAATGTTTTTTCGAATAAAATTATATCTCGATGTTCTATTTTGTTATTAGATTGAGTTTTTCTATCAACAAACATTAAAAAAAAATTCGTCTAATCAAAATATAACACATGATCTGTTTTTAATTTTAAAAAATTTGAACTTCTTTAAAAATCTTAAAGTTTTAATTTCTTTCGATTAAACCTTCAAATCACAATTCTCTCACTATTCAGCACTCCACATGTTGATGGTTTACCGTTGTTCATTGTCAAAGCATCATGTACCTCACCGTTCGATATTTTTCACCCTCTAGTTATTGGTTGAAATCCAATCGATCTTTTTTTGTCATTGTTGATTTTTTGTTGATGGCAAAATCGACGTTCCATTCATCGATTTTCAATAACAAGATGATAAGGCTTTCAGATGTAGGATCCAATAAAAAGAATAATGATCTGTGATAGTTGAAGAAGGGGATAAATTTAGGGATTGGATGATTGGTTAACAAAATTTTTTAATAATCGTGATGAAAAAACTGATCTAAATAAGAGAGTAAAACATTAAACTTAACTAAAAACAATATTAGATAAACTATGTATCGATAGATTTGACACTTTTTCATGATTCGATCATCTTAAAATTCAGCAGACGAATCTGCATTTCAACTATAAATGAAAAGTGACTAGAATGATTCTATTCGCCCGTGCAATCCACACGCGTACTTGTCAGTGTCATGGGTGGTCCGTAATACAATAATTCAATTAGTTTATATAAATAATTAATCATCCTTCGGGTATGTCCGTGGCAGACATGAAACCAATTTTTTAGTGAATGAAATCAGCATTTGGCTAATCGATTAACACCTTCTTTCACTTTCAATGACTCAGCAAAGCCAATAAGTATACTATAACACAGGTGTCATCTGACATAATCACTTTAATTATGACCACTAATCGTATATTCTAAATCAACTAGATGGTTGGGGACAAATTTCAACTTGAGAATTGAGAATTTATTATTATTATTGTAGGTAAAATTTGTTATTGTTTCCTGAGAAAGCAACGAGGTGTAGGCCCTGCCTGTTTTCATCAAGCAATCAGATTCAAGAACTGAAAAAAAATGAAACCAGATGAAGGATTCCATGTTTGAACACTAAACTTGTAATTAAATAATTTAATCAGATGGTTAAACTGCTAAGACAGTTTCTCGTACGCGGCAACTCGAGCAAAAACAAGACAAGAGAGCTCGGCCATGGCCTCCCATGATCTTCAGAGCCACTTTGCAAACAGCTTTAACTATTTTCTGCATAGAAACCCTTTGTAGATTCGGTTACCTGTTGTAACTTTCCCATTGGTTAGTTATGGAAATTGGAAAGAGATGATAAAAATAGAAAGGATTGGATTTTCAGACACCTTCAACCGTTGTTAAAGGATACAACCAAACTTAGCACATGTAGGCGGTAGGCTGTCCGAAGATTCTGCAAGTCAAGTGGACGGAACATACTCATAAAAGAATCTCCAAATCTAACCGCATTAACTTTGATCTGATCAGATCCGTAAACAAAATTCTTTTCATGTTTTTTATGTCTACAAGAATCTAATTCGAAATCTTACCAGAAAGTTTCTTTGTACTACAGAGTTTCTCTCTCAGTTTTTTCCCTCAAAGATTCTTTGTAAAGTGAGTGGCTTTTATTCCCCTTTGATTTTACTTTCTTTATATGTCTGTTTTCATTTTTGTTAATCGTAAAATCTGGAATTTGTAAGAAAGAAAGAGTGGTTAAGCAATGGGGTTTTGTTCTTTTATCTAGGTGTTTCAATGTCTGATTATTGTATGTGAAACAGATTTGGTGTTTGGAAATTCCTCTTTTTATTTGTCATCTTCATTGTGCTTCTGTGTTTCGGTTCATGATAGTGTGTGCAATTGGAATCTAATATAGGCTAATAGGCTCCTGTTTAGAAGCATTTTTTTCAACATGGAAGGCAGTGGCAGATTCGCACAGAATTCTACATTCGGGAACTTCCCCGATGCTTCCGATGCAATGGATTTTGATTTTATGGATGAATTCTTGTTTGCCGGATTCTGGTTGGAGACTAGCGATGGATTCAACTTTAGGCAGCCTGGTACTTCAAAATCTAGTGGTACGAATCCGAATGACCCTTCTCAGTGCACTGCTTGCACCAAATGCAGCAAGGAGAGGCAGAAACAATGGTTCCAGACCTATCTCGAAGTCGATCGGAAAACTGGCCAACTATTGGAAACGCTACATCTATGTCACAACCTGGAAGTCTTGCAGTCCAAGGCAATGAGTTGGGGAATAGATGGTGGATAGGGCCAAGGGCGGAGTCCGGTTCTTCAGCATCTGTTAAAGAGAGACGAAGCAGGCTGTTGGATATTTGAAGGAATCTACAAAAGATAGGGATGTCCTGGTCCAAATATGGGTGCGTGTCAAAAGTGGAGGCAAGCAAGTTATTACGACCGAGGGTCAGCCTTATTCGCTGAACATGAATTGCAAGAGTCTTGAAATTTTTAGATATGTCTCCGAATCCTACAACTTCTCGGCTTAGGATGATTCAAAGGAATCGTTCGGGTTACCTGGCTGTATCTTTTTGGGGAAGTTGCCCGGTCCGTTTCTTCAGAAGAGATGAATACCAGCGTATTAGTTTTGCAAAAAATTACAATGTTGGTGGATCTCTTGCTCTTCCGGTGTTCGAATGGGGGAGCAGGACATGCTTGGGCGTTGTTGAGGTCGAACATGTCCGCAAAGCTCTTGAGGTCTACTCTGTTTCCTTCATAATGCATCTGAATATGCATCTTTCTGATTCTATGATTGCTTGTTGTGTCCTGTATGTGATTGTTGTACCAGTGACATACTTCGTAGTCGTCTGTTACGGATTTTTCGTATTTTAATGCACCAGCTGTCCCTAGTTTTCTTCATTTTTGTAATTACAACTTTGTTGCAAGCATCATAGAGTAATTGACTTTTCAATTTTTTTAAAGTAAATGAAATACATAAAAAAAAAAAACCTTTCAGAAGAGCCAATGGTCAAGTATTTGTTTATTACTCCTTTGTCACCTACAGAGCCCTCTTCTTTCGTCATATTCTTGTTTAAATAAAGCATATCTATCTGCAGGCTGTTAATCTAAGGAGCTCGCACAGTTTCACTCCACCTAGTGTTGAGGTAAAAACAATGACATCTTAAGCCTATAGTTTCGAATTCCTGACTGTTTGGAATTTTATTGTTCATTTCTGAGACAAAACAAGTCCTCTAGATTAACAGGCTTGTAACGAGACATATCAAGCTGCATTGCCTGAGATAGCCGAGGTAATAAGATCCGTCTGCAAGAGATATAAGCTGCCTTTGGCTCTAACATGGGCACCGTGCCTCAATCAAGGTAAAAGTGGATGCAGGCATTCCGTCTGAGAACTTTTATTGTTGCATTTCCACCTTGGATTCCGCTTGCTTCGTGGCTGATGAAGGTCTTTCGAGCTTCCTAGAGGCGTGCTCCTAACATCACCTTTTCCAAGGCCAAGGAATAGTTGGCGGAGCATTCACCACAAACCAGCAATGTTTTGCAACAGATATAACTGCTTTCAGTAAGACGAATTATCCTCTCTCACCATGCAAGGATGTTCGGGTTGCATGCTGCTGTAGCTGTCCCGCTACAAAGCACCTTTAATAGATCAGTTGCATTTGTTTCAGAATTATTCTTACCGAAAGATTGTCACAACAGCGAAGCACAAAAGCATATGCTGAACGCATTTTCCAGTTTTAAGCAAAAGGCTTGCCGTAGCTTGCACGTGATCGTAGACAAGGAGCTTGAGGAAGAAGTGATACTGCCGGTTAAGGAAATGGTAATAGCTTCGGATTCGAGATCAGATAAAGAATCATGGATAGTGAACATGATGGAGGCCCAACAGAAGGGTAAAGGTGTATCGCTCTCGCGGGAATATAAAAAAGAAGAAACGAAAGAAGAATTCAAGGTGACAACCCACTGGGAAGAGACACAACTAGAGTTATACAATAAGCAGGTACTTTCGGATTTCGGTCATGTCGAAGGGGGTGGTAGCTACTCTTCTTCTGGAGGGCACTGCGTTTTAGCGGATAAAAAGGCTGGGGACAAGAAACGAAAGAAGATGGAGAAGACAATCAGCTTGCATGATCTCCGGCAGTACTTTGCCGGGAGTCTCAAAGATGCTGCTAAGAGTATTGGTGGTATGAAAATATTTCATTTTAGTATTGGCCTCCGTACATTACCAGTTTACTCCATTTGTGTTTATACAACTATACAAGTACTGAGTACCCTGCTCGTTCAAGTTGCTTACCGAGTTTATTCCATTGCAGTGTGCCCGACTACTCTGAAAAGGATATGCAGGCAACATGGGATCACTCGATGGCCGTCTCGAAAAATTAAAAAGGTAGGCCACTCTCTAAGAAAGCTCCAAGTTGTGATTGACTCGGTTCAAGGTGCTAAGGGAGCCATTCAAATAGGGTCCTTCTATTCAAGCTTCCCCGAACTCAGCAACGGTCCACCCAGTAACCTTTCTATGCCATCAGAGCCTCAACTTGACACCGGCATGTTAATACTAGGAGCTGCTGCTCCTTCAAAATCTCCATCTTCTTCATCAAGTCAGAGTTCCGGTTCGAGTACATGTTGCTCCACTGGAGCTAGACAGCAGAGTGCCAATATCAATTCCTTAGGTGGTACAGATGGATTGGCAGTGGAAGATCCTGGTGGAACACTAAAGAGTGTTCTCTGCGATGCAGAATTGCCGAAGCATCCTAATTTCGAGACTCGATCTCCGATCCTGAAAGCTTTTGGCCAGAATTTATCAGCCTTGAGAGTAAAAGCAATGTTCGGAGAAGTTAAGATAGTATTCATGTTGCAACCAAGTTGGGGTTTCATAGGGTTGCAACAAGAGATTGCGAGACGTTTTAAAATCAAAGATATCAGCAGAATTGATCTCAAGTACTTGGACGACGATGAAGAGTGGATTCTGTTGACATGCGACGCTGACCTCCACGAGTGTATAGATATATACAAATCATCTCAAAGCCACACCATCCGAATCTCCCTTCATCAAGCTTCTAATCCGAGTCGAGGCAGCTCCTTCGGTAGCACTTAGCAGTGCCCCATTTTAAGACCACAATCATATGTTTGTATTTTAGATTTTTATTGTAAAACTGATTCAATGAAGATTTGTAATCAGTTCAACCCATGCAATGTATTATTATTACTTTTTCGGATGCATAAGGCACAACTCCACTTCACCTCCCTCCGACCACCATAACTTTTAGTCGATATGCCGATGTGGCATCGACTCATTGGATCTTTGATAGTCCTTGTCATCACATGACTAAAATCTAGATACTCCATTTTGATTCTTTGAATTGGATTTTGGACGGCTAGATGGCACTTTGTTTGGACTTTGGATTCCCGAGTCCGGCAAAACACCTATTTTTTTTTTTTTGGAAAAGAAAAAAATTATCCACCTTTTTTAGACTTTTTTCTCTTTCTCAGCAACCAAACAACGCCAAATTGAATATGGAAGGAAAAATAATCCACCTTTTTTAGAATATTTTCTCTTTGTTTTCCATGACATTGAATCCGAACTTCGTTTAATGATTTTTAAGTTTTAACAATAACTGTATATTTTGTCAATCTTGTCTTTCAATGCTATAGAAATTAGATGCTTTGTTCTTGTATTTGCAGGCTGGTTTGCCGGTTATGAATCCCCTATGGTTGAGTTCCCTAGCATTGTTGGCAGACCGCGGCACACAGGTATCATGGTGGGGATGGATCAAAACTCAAAAGGATGTTTATGTAGGTGACTAAGTCCAGTCGAAGAGAGGTATCCTCACCTTGAAATACCCTATTGAACACGGCATTGTCAGAAACTGGGATGACATGGAGAAGATTTGTCGCCATACTTTCTGCAACGAGCTTCATGTTTCCCCTCAAGAACATCCGGTACTTCTCACGGAAGCACCACTCAACCCTAAAGCTAATAGGGAGAAGATGACCTAGATTATGTTCGAAACATTCAATCTTCCTGGCTATGTATGTTGCTATTCAGGCAGTTCTTTCGCTCTATGCCAGTGGTCCTACTCGTACAACAAGTATCTACTTATAGCTTATAGCTAGAACAACCGGTCGTATTTAGCACCATTGGTTTGCTTTCCTTTCATCTATTGTTGACTATTCCGATATACTTGAATAGGTGTTGTCTTGGATTATGGTGATGGTGTGAGCCACACGGTGTCCATGTATGAAGGCTATGCCCTTCTTCATGCTATTTTCCGGTTAGATTTTGCTGGTCGTGATCTTATGGATTCCCTGTTGAAGATCTTAACCGAGAGAGTACTCTTCCACAATGACCGCAGAACGAGAAATCTTTCGTGACATGAAAGAAAAACTTGCTTATGTTGCTCTGGATTTCGAGCAAGAATTGGAGAGTGCCAAGAGTAGCTCTTCTATTGAAAGGAGTTATGAATTGCCTGATGGGCAAGTGATCACAATTGAAGCAGAGGTTCTGTTACCCCAAGGCCAAAAGTACTCTTTCAACCATATCTGATCGGAATGGAAGCTTCCGGAATCCATGAAACTACATACAACATCATAAAGTGTGACGTTGAGGTTAGGAAGGTTCTGTATGGAAGCGTCGTGCTTGGTCACACCTCCGAAGAGAAATTACAGTCTGGATTGGAGGATTCATTTTAGCATCCCAACCAGCTTCCAGCAGGTACATCTATGCTTCGACTTTCTAGTATGTTGAATCGAGTATACAACTCTTGTAAGCATCACGAGGTCAAATGGAAGTGCTTCTGATTTGGTTTATCAATGGAGGAAAGATGCTGCTGGAACGTATATTGGATGCTTTGAGTTCGTTCTATCATTAGATTTCAGAGTTCTTAAATGCCAACATTTCTGCTGCTTTGTATTGCGTTTCCTTAAAACTTGAAAATCGGTAGTTTTAGAGTAGTCTATTATTTTTCGTTTAGGTCGGACACTTTTGATGTTTCTCTTATCATCTACTATAAATAAATGTTTTCAGGAGGAAAATTTAAAGTTACCAAATTCCAAGTGTGTTACAAGAGGAGGTTAAAGCAACATGCATTATTTGACAAATTGATCAAAGCAGTCAACTGGACCAGTAGAAAGCAAATTCCCAGAACCCTGTTTGTTCATTCAACCCATAAATGCCTTCGGCAGAAACCAGCCAAGAACATTGACTCTCGCATCGAACAAAGTCCCTCTGAAAGTAGTATGCATCAAAATGATATTGCTGCACCTCCTCCCACCCCATATCACAGTAAAACAATGTACTGCCCCATACATTGACGGTGAAATCCCATCCAAATTCGTTTCCATCATCGACATTTTGCTGGCCGAGATCAGTATCTTTTGATTGGCAATGCAAGGTTAAGTTCTTTCCACTGCCTAATCTGTTCTTGATGCTTACATGCACGTTATCATCCGAATGAACTGAGGTGAAAGAACTTAAAATTAGAAGAATCACCAGAGCATTACAGAAAATTAGAGCTGAAGCTTGCATTTTTAGTATGGTAGAAATTGGTAATGCCTAATGCTCTTATTTATTGCTCTCAAAGCCTAAAGTAATCTAATAGCTAACAAACAGAATTTTCATAGGGATTGCTGTGCTTTCCTTTCTGTATGCACAAAATGAGAGTAGATGATTTTCAATGATGAAAAAACTAGTATATCTTGTCGAAACCAAGGAAAATTGGATGAAGTTTCCAATGCCCAATAGAAGGTTTTCTTAGTTATCATCCATCTGACCCATGATTTAACAATTTCCCAATTGATTGGTGCCAAGTTGACTCGTACACCAACTCACATGTATAGTCTGGCTGATATATCATGCGCATATTCAAATCATCACTATCTAGAAAGATGAACCCTGATTTCATAGTGCAATACTTCCTTGATCTATTTGTATTGTAGCATAAGACATTCTATGATTTTGTAATTCAAAACTCCTACAATTAGACATATAAAATGACACTTAAGCAGAGTTAACAATGCTCACATGAGTACAGAGCTTCCAAAGCCTCCTCGAACTGCTATATGACAGAGCCATTGCCAGAGGGAGGTGCAATACTTCTCCTCACCGGACGAGCTGATCTTTTCATGTAAGAGGAATTCCATTCCCCACCATCTTGTGCATAATAATCCATGGGATAATCGCCATGAAAATCCTCTGTCTCGTTTCCATCACAACATGATTTACTCTCACTGCAACTCAAACCATTTCCACAAGAACCACAGTCATCTCTCTCCCACCACCCGGATATCTCCCCAAGCGCAATCTCTGCCTCGAATGTAGTCAGCAATGGTTTTACAAATGCATCACCCCAATCAATGGAAAGCCTAGGGCAAGCAATTTGGACCCAAGCATCCATTGAATCTTCAAACAGAGCAATTCGAGTCGGACTGATTTCCGACATCAAAATGACTGTATAATCAAATCCTTTCTCCCTCATTTTCCCTTCTAACCTCTCTAAAATCCTAGGATTCCCTTGTCTCCCCAACGTCCCCAACACAATTCCCCAACTTTTAGCTCTCTTTGCCTTCTCTATCGCTCTCCTTCGTGTGTCCCTCATTCCCTTATGATCATATTCCTCCAAAAACAACTTCCCCAAATAAGGGTCGTATCGGAAAGCTTTGATTCCTGGATTTGCAATCATAAACGCTTCTAAATGGAACCTCCCATCTGCGACGAAAACCGCCACTGATTCATTAGCATTGACAACGGAACTGATTTTGGGCGCGGTGCAGCCCAAAACTTCACCAGCTGATAGCGGTTTTGACTGAGGAATTAGAACTCTGAATCCTCGTTTTTCTAGCTCTGGCTTCGCCGATCTAATTGCTGAGGAAAACTGAATCGTCCCAGCAAGGACTACCGATTCCTTGGAAGTATTAAGGTTGTGTTCAATCGTGTTGACGAGACCGTCCACGTTAATTTTAATCTCGACGAAGACGTAAAGGCAAGGAATTTTGGTCGCGTCGATTGGAACCAAGCAACTATGTCCGTAATGAATCAACAAATCGGCACCAAGAGCGACGGCAGAGAGGTCGTCGACGCAGCACGCGCCGTAAGTGACGTCGCCGAGGATAAAACAGTGGGTGACGTCAGCAAAAGAAATAAGGATATCGGAGATGGCAAGGGAGTACATCAGGAGACCTTCTGGGAATTGTAGAGCGATACGCTTTGCGCCAGTGGATCGTACGCGCCAAACACATTTATGGATTTCGAAATTGTAGTTGGAAGGAAGAATGGAAATTGCTGCGTTGAGTGAGGCGTCGTTGAGGATCGAATCTGGGATTTGGTTCTTGACGAACCGCTTCGGTACCGCCTTTGATCTGCTGGCGGATTGTTGAAGATGCATCGTCGTTTCTAACTTGGTTTCCTGCTCGGTATTTTGAATCCATGGATCCATTATCAAATCAATGGAGGCTTTTCAGATCGATATTGTCTCGGTGAACATGACTGCATAAATTTTTAGGGTTTTGTTATTGAAGAATCCTTTGGAGTGGGCTGGCGTTGTCACGAACAGTCCATTTCTTTGAAGGCTATACTTCATAATTTCACCCCTTAGGCCTTCGCCCAAACGAGATTTTGTCCCGATGTCGTCTTCGGCTTTGCTAGTCAGGACTCCGGAGTGTTATGCTCAAGTGTGGGTGTGGCAAGTGGCAACAAGAAACAAAGTGTCTGCTTATGTCCCTTGGTCAGGCTCAGGAACTAATGAGTCACAATTGAATCATCAAAATAAAGCACAAGTTCTATTGTACTGGATAGTAGGGTTACAAGGCCAGGGAAGGACAGAGGATTCTAGTACAAACAAACACTAAGTTTAAGTTTAAGATAAAAAGAAAGAAGATGTATCGAATTAATAAAAAAAGTATCCATCAAAAGCAAGTTTGGTTGTTGATAGATACTTAAACGCTACCTTTACTTACAAAAAATCTAGTTACATTTTTGTTTCCTGCAAGATAAATATTTTCCTGGAAAATCTTTTAATACTCGACAAATATATTAGGTTTATTCACGATTTCTTTGTTTAAACTATTTTTTTCAGTTTCATCTTCAAATTTGTTATTTTTAATAGAACTGTGCCATATTCTTCTTGATATGATAAAGTCAATGTGTCTCGAAAATCGAACACATATGTAAATCAAGAGTCAACATATGATGTTTTGTTGAATAATTATCATAACTATATAGCTAGTCTTTCATCGCAATCATTTGGTGTGTGTGTTCAAAGGGAAAAACAAAACAAAGGAGACGCCGAGAGAGGAAGCGTAAAAGGCACAAGTAGTGACGTGGGGGAAGCATGCCATGCATTTTCTACGTGCTATAACCCACACAGAACAAGCTAAACTCTCATGTCATACGTGTGCTTGACTCTGCCAAGTGTTGGAGATGCCATTTACATACAATTCATACTTACTGGGTTAGTGCGATATCTCAGTTAATGGGATAATATTTTAAATTTTAGAGATGATTACGTAAAATGATAAAATATCATGGTTGCGGAGACGATGTGGAAGAAAGGGAGCAGTGTGTTTGAGACTGTAAAATTTTATAGCAAAGTAGTATAAATTGTAAGCACCGGACTCCCCACACGCACAGGCGTCACTTAGAATCTGCTCTCTGGGGTTTCGCAACAGAGAGAAACACAAGCACGAGAAATGGATCAGATTATTAACATCTTGCATGGATTGAAACCTGCAATGTTGATGGTGGTGGCTCAAATAATTTTTGCAGGGATTAATGTGTTGTATAAATTATCAGAGAGTGATGGAATGAGCTTGAAGGTTATGGTTGCTTATCGGTTCATGTTTGCCTCCGCCATTATGATCCCTCTTGCTCTCCTTGTTGAAAGGTTTTTTCTCCTCTCTTCCGTTCATGTTTTAATCATGTTTATTGTTGTTCGGTTTTGTCTCTGTAAGTCATAGGTTCGAGTCCAAACACGATAGATTCTATCAAACAATTCTAGAACTTGGGTAAGAATAAAGATATAAAACTCTGATCGAAGCCAGACTCGCCGGAGCCGAGACGCATCAAAGTGTGAGAATTACTAATATCTTGTATTTGCAGTGTAAAATGAAAAGATTGCACCGTCTCTCTTTTCTTTGAAAGATTGAAATAACTAAATATGGTGATTAACCCTTACCTTTGGCAATGCTTGTTTCTTACGTAGGAAGAGGCCAAAGCTAACTTGGACTGTACTACTTCAAGCATTCTTTGGTGGGTTACTTGGGTAAGATTATTTTCCATCTCCAGGTTTATTAATAATTAATTAAACTAAACTAAAAGTTAAAAGCTCCACCTCTCACAGTTGAGGCAATTTTCACATTTTCCAAACTTTATCATAATTATCAAAAGATTGCTTTCAAATTACTAAAAATTAACACAGATGAATTTCTGTGATTTCGTACCATACAGGTCACTGTCTCAAAATATGTACATAGAAGCCATGTCATTAACGTCTGCAACCTTTGTTTCTGTCATGACTAACCTAATTCCAGCTATGACTTTTATTATAGCCGCCACCATTGGGTATAGATATTCTTGATCCTTAATCTGGCTTGTTCATGTTTCCATACAGTAGGAAGATAAAATTCTGATAAAGTAACTAGATTTTTTGCATGACATACAGACTGGAGAAGGTAAGGTTTGGAACAATGGCAGGGAAGGCAAAGGTGTTGGGAACAATCATAGGACTAGGTGGGGCAATGGTATTCACATTTTACAAAGGAGTCAGTATTAACATGGGATCGATCCATCTGGACCTTTTACATCACCAGCAGCACCATGGGACTTCTTCTGGTTCACATCCGGGTTCTCCCCATCATGTATTGGGAGCTTTGTTAGCACTTGGCAGTTGTACCTCGTATTCTCTCTGGTTAAACCTGCAGGTGTTTCTATTGATTTCATCTCATTTGCAGTATATTTTTTCTTCTTTTTTTAAGCTTACATTTTTGTTTACTGTGCAAGGCTAAGATGAACGAGAAGTACCCGTTTTATTACTCCAGCACTGCACTGATATGCACAATGACTGCCTTACAAACAACTGTTTTTGCATTTTTCCTGGAAAAGGATCGGAATCAATGGAAATTAGGTTGGAATATCAGGCTTCTCACGGTTGCCTATACGGTACGTGTCGAATGGAAGAAAGTTGGAAACCATTCTCATTCTCAAACTTTTTTTTTCAAATTAACTAGAGTAAACTACCTAAATGGTACCCGACTATGATATAATTCTTTCTTAAGTTTTTTTTACTATGATCTAATATTAAAATATGTGGGTTATTTTTTAGAATTATGATCAAATTAAAATAAGTATAAAACTTAAGGGATAACTATGTAATTATACCAATTCATGCTAATTGCCACATTATTATACGTTAATTTTTTAAATGCAATACACCAATATGTTATTTTTAAGCTAGGGGACTAATTTATAAATTTTAATATCGGGAGACTCCACAAAGAACTAGGTCATAGTTGGAGACTATTTATGTAGTTTACCCAATTAACTAAATTTTGAGATGGGAATTTTCTCGATTTCAACTTGACTCGGCTCGATTTGGGTTTAAAACGAAAAAAAAAAAAGTCTGACCTGACTTAAGACTAATAGTGTTAATTTTCTTTATATTCTTTAGGGATATTTTGAAATAACATTTTTTAAAAATAATAATTAGGTCCTTAATTTTTTTTCTACAATTATGTTCAAAAAAAATTACGATTAAGATCTTAAAATTATTTTTTATAATTAAATTTTTTAATAGATCAAGTGAGTTGAGGTATATGATTTTTGGGTCGAAATAAATTCCTTTAAAGAATATAACTGAATTCGAGTTTAAAATAATTGTTTTTAGATTGAGTTTAGATCAAACAAAAACTTGACATGAATTAGCGGTGCCCATTTGAACAATAGCAACGTTGTAAAATTGACGTTAATCATTTTTTATTTTCTGTCATATCACCGATTTTTTTTATTTAAAAAAATAACTATTTTATTCCCAATGAAATATTATTGTTTTCAACTTTTTGACACTCGTTTATATCCATATTTTACCAATGACAAATAGGTATTGCCTATTAGTCCGTTATTGTATCGTAATATTTATGTCCCCTTGACAACAACTAAAAATATGAAATAGAACTTTAATGACTAAAATAACTAGAATTGCAGAGCCAAGAAATTAAGCTTGAACCTTTCAGTTTCCGTGCATCTACAGTTTCAGATTGTATTGTTGTGTTTGTCAGGGAATTTTGGGTTCCGGATTGATCATTGGGTTAACCTGTTGGTGCGTGAATATGCGAGGTCCGCTTTATGTATCTAGTTTTAACCCTTTGTTGCTCGTATTAGTCGGCTTTGCAGGCGTAGCCTTTCTCGAAGAAAGGTTATATCTGGGAAGGTACGTATTTTGTTTATAAATTCATGATGAGTAGCCGAGTTTGACATGTATATTTGGTGTGGTCTACTGTCTACATTACAGCCTAACAGGAGGAGTGCTAATAGTGTTTGGACTGTATGTGGTGCTGTGGGGGAAACACCGAGAGATGAATCAATTAGTTCCATCTGCATCGACTTCAAAACCTGGAGATATTGAGATTAGTAACCAGGTCAAGGAGAAGGAGAGTCCTGTGGGGGTACTAAAATATTCGTTAAACGAATAAGAAAGTCAGAAGATGCGGAGAATGTGGGAGAAGAAAAAGAAAAGACCAAGAAGAAATGGAAAATGATTCCAGTCTTGTCTTTACCGGTCCAATTATAAAATGTCATTTTTAATAAAGTAATTTAAAAGCCTTTAAAATTAGAATTTAATCATCGACCGATTAGTTATACAATTTCATTTTGAAGCAACCCTCTCAATCTAATTTATCTTATTTACAACGTCAAGATATGAATCCCTAAATTTACTTAAAAGATCTAATATCTCATCTCATTAGATCAACTGATAGATAATTAGTATTGATTAAGAGATTTGGTGGTTCTTGTTTGAGTTCATTCTAAATATTCAAAAATGAAATAATGAGACTAGATTCGCAACCTATGAATAGTATATGGACTAATAAAATAATTTTACAAAAACTACTTGTATTAGAACATAGAAAGAAAACGAGGTCCTTTGATATCCTACAAAAACAGCTTCAGCTTAATAAAACTTCTGGTGACTGGTAGGCTATAGCGTGGGTTTTCCATCCTTCTCGGTCACCTGACTCATAATTCTGTGGTGACGTTGCAAGTATTCGGGTCCCACGTTCATTAAAGTCAAAAACCAACCACAACCATCCGATGTGCTCCACTGCTGGCGGTTTGACGTGGTATAAAGCAAAGCGTTGAAAAACAAGGCGTGATAAACACCGGATCTAGACAAATCCTATGTTGATTACTATCATACATTCACATACACCCTAAAATAACTCCAATCATTTTTTATTATTTTATAAAATTGTGATGGAAGCTTGGTGTGAGTTTCACCAAAAGTTTGTTTTATTAAATATCTTTCATTTGGTGAAATGACTTGTAAATACTAGTACGACTCATAAGTGTTACAGAACCAATAGAAAAGTCAGAAATCTATTGTATTGGTTTTGAGATTGAGTGGAACCCAAGGGAATTCATCCAAGGATATAAAGTACCTTACTTTGTATTTTTTATAATCCTATCCCTTCGCAAAGATTATACAAGATCTTTAAGCAATAACAGGTCTAAAAATATTTTTGAGGTTACACATATATATATATTAATATTGTGTTCGAATTCGATTTGTTTTATTTATTTGATTCAATATATGATAATCATAAATTTATCTTTTTAATTTTCACTAACATGGTTATTAAATGTTTGTGAACGTGTTTAATACTCATAAACAAGATTATTTAATTGGTAGCAAACATATTAGTTTATATGTTTGTAAATATAAGCAACTAGAGGTAAATAAATTAATAATACTTATTTACACTTATATAAATATATTATCGATTCAAACATTAGTAAATCAAAAAATAACAATATAAATAACTTAAATATACACAAATAAAAGTTTAATTTTTTACATGAACAAAAATAAAATTTTAAAATGAATGGAAAATTTACATAAATATTGCACTTATTTTTTTTATTTTTCCAAAATATTATACTAGTCATTTTATTTCCTAAAATATTGTACTTTGAATAGTAACTTTAAAGATGATTACAGAAGAATCCGACTTTAAATAGTAAAATGAATTAAATCGAATAAAAAATTAAAATCGGTACCAGGAGGTGCCGACTTTGAACAGTGTTTTTGTAATTTTCAAAGTGTTTTCTGCAAAACCACTATTCAAAGTTGGAACCTCTTGATATCGATTTTAATTTTTTATTCGATTTAATCCATTTCACTATTCAATGTCAGATTTTTCTGTAATCATCTTTAAAGTTACTATTCAAAGTACAATATTTTAAAAAATTAAATGGCTAGTATAATATTTTGAGAAGTATTTTTTAGATTATCATATTTTTAGAATTTCACCAAAATAATATAATTAATAGGAGAAAAATTAGATTTGAGAGAAAGGACTTTTGCTGATCCTAAATAATAAATGAACTGCCACTGATCTTGAATGGTAAAATGATCACCCAAAATAAAAATGAGTATAGATTATATTTTTTAAATTTAAATACTATTATTTTTCATAAATATGAGTGCTACGTATGAACACCAATAAAAACTCTGTTTATAACGCTTTTGCAACTTCCATTAATCACCCTTTATTGTTCATAAATGCTCTGAATGGATTGAAGAGAAAAGAAAAGAAACACATTCAAAAATGTTGCTTTCGTAAGTTTCATCCATGGAAACTTGAAAGAAGGGGAAAACTGGAGTAAGAATTAAGTTTTAAGTTGCATAGGGATTAAATCCAGAATTAACCCTACAATGGACAAAGGAACAAACAAAATGAGAGAGACGTTGAATTCAGAGATAACATTAATCTTGTTTGGTTTCACGAAGTCAGATAATGGAAACGGAAAAGTCAAACGGGGGCATTTAGTCGTTGGTTGGTTTAGGAGCCTGCTTTTTAGCTCTGTAGCTCAAGCACACCAATATAAAAATCCAAAACAACAACAACATCATCAACCCCGAAGAACTTTAATAGAAATAAAAAACAAAAATGAATTGTAGAGTAGCCTTTTTCATTTTTTTTATTTTGGAAGGGTAAGCCCGTGAGGTGAATTTAATGTGGGTCTGGAGTCCGGATTAGATAGAATCATAGGATACAAAGGCTTCAACAACCAAAAAAAGAAAGAGAGGAGGAGGAGAAGACTGGTTGAATACTTCTTCTGACTTTGATCCATTTCCGATCACCAAACTTTTTTATTTTTCTGTTAATGTTGTCTCAATAGGGTTTTTGGGTTTGTTCTTGTTCTGGATCTCGTCTTTAGATTTGCTGCATGTTTCAGGTACATAATTTTGGATCTCATCTGACCTTTTTGTAGATTTCATCAAACCCACTTTAAGTTTCCTTGTTTTACTTTTGTTTTCTGAGGTTTAAGGCTTTAACATGGGTTTGTTTCTAAATTTTGTATTTCTGTGTTGCAGATCTTTAGTGGGTTTTTGACTTTTGAAGGTAAAACTATGGCGGTTTGATCAGATTCAGCCTTGAGATTTTAAGGCTTAGTTTTGGAAGGTAAAATATTCTCATCTTTTTTTTTTGTATGGATCAGTTCAATAATCTTAGCTAAATCATCGACATTTAGGGAGAAATTTTCCTTTTCTGTGGAAAATTTGATGGGAAAATGTTGAAGTCGGCTCTCTTCCCTGGAAAATTATGTGCTTTGACTTAAGAAAGATTGTTTGATTTTAATGGCAATTTGTTGCTAAGTCGAGTTGCATGGACAATAACGTTCCTTATTCGTTTTTACTCAAATTTATGATATTTAGCTTAGTGAAAATGTGTGTTTGCTTGTTAAATGTTCCATCTATTGCTAGGGTTCCTTTCGTTTATGTACTTTTTATGTTAAATCTGTGGTCAGAACTGGGTTTTGTTTTACATGGGCAGCTGCAGACACAAAGTGGACGGTGTATTTTTATCTGAAATCTTAAGAAAATACGGTCTGATTGAGCTGGCTTAGCTTTTCTGCTTGGAAAATGTCATTCCGAAGCATAGTTCGTGATGTGAGGGATAGTATTGGGAGCTTGTCAAGGAGGAGTTTTGATGTTAGATTGATCGGGCATCACAGAGGAAAATCACATGGTTCTTTACGTGATTTGCATGATGAGCCTGTTGTTGTTCAGAACAGTCGATGGGCTAACCTTCCCCCGGAGTTGCTTATTGATGTGATCAAGAGATTGGAGGAGAGTGAGAGCACGTGGCCTGCTAGGAAACATGTTGTTGCATGTGCATCAGTTTGCCGGTCTTGGAGATTCATCTGCAAAGACATTGTTAAGAGTCCCGAATTCTGTGGGAAGCTTACTTTTCCTGTTTCTCTGAAGCAGGTAGGATCACCGGTTCATTCAAAATTGTCTTTTTCTGGTTTGAGTTGCTCTCGAAAATAGTTTGACCCTGCTTATGTATCTTTGCATTTATTTGGACATTATGCCGTAACTGATTCCGTTACTATCTTGAGAACCCAAGACTGCTTCTCTAACTCTCTTATTTGACTTTTCAGCCTGGGCCACGAGACGGAACCATCCAGTGTTTCATTAAAAGGGATAAATCTAAATTAACATATCGCCTATTTCTTTGTCTTAGCCCTGGTAAGTGGGATTCCCAACAACCAGTTGTTGAATTAGTTGCCTTTGTTAAATGTATATATTAACTATTGAACTTATTGCCGTAAAGCGTATCTTTACATGACGATTGCAACAATTAAATATGATTGAATTTCTCTGTTCTATTGTATGTTCCATGTTGGACTACATAAAGCGATGCTGGTGGTACATGCCAGCTTGAATTCTTTCATTAAAAAAACATTGAAATGTAATAATGTGACTACGCGTTACCACAGGAGATGATTACGTGCCTTGTATTGTTTTTCGCATTTGCATTTTGTTCATTCTAATCTTACCAGTTACCACCGTGTATTTGTCTATTTTTTCCGTTTTGCAGCCCTGTTAGTTGAGAATGGGAAATTCCTTCTTTCTGCAAAAAGGACTCGTAGGACTACTTCTACAGAGTATATCATTTCTATGAATGCTGACAACATCTCAAGGTCAAGCAGCAGTTACATCGGAAAGCTGAGGTATGGATGTGATATCAAGTTGTGACATTTTAGTGCAAATACAACCCGTTTGTTCCAAGGAATGGGTTTTGTGAATTTGAATTTGGCAGAACCGGAGTAGAATCGCTTCTGTTTCCGAGGAATAGTGTTAGCAATTTGAATATTGTTGGATTCATTCTATAGACTTTGATTGATTTCCACATTTCCTTTGCCTGAATTGCTTTCTTTGATTTTTGAAGCGCCCTGTTGGAAAGATTCCTTATAACTTGCACAAAGTATCATGTTTATGGATGTGAATTTGAAACTGTTTCTATTTCCTGTTCCAGGTCAAACTTCCTTGGCACAAAATTCATAATATATGACACCCAACCTGCCTACACCTCTACTCATGTTCCTCCACCAGGCCGGTCGAGTCGAAGATTTTACTCCAAGAAAGTTTCCCCTAAAGTCCCTACAGGCAGCTACAACATAGCTCAGATTTCCTATGAGCTAAATGTTCTTGGTACTCGAGGCCCACGAAGGATGCATTGCATCATGCACTCTATCCCCATCTCAGCTCTTGATGCTGGTGGTAGTGTCCCTGACCAGCCCGAGCTTCTTCGCCACCCCTTGGAGGACTCATTTAGGAGCAATTCCTTCTCAAAGTCTCTTGATCACTCTGTTGAGTTCAGCAGTGCTCGGTTTTCGGAAATCGGGAGTACGTCTTACGACGACGAGGATGGGAAAATGAAACCCTTGATCCTCAAAAACAAACCCCCAAGATGGCATGAGCAGTTACAGTGTTGGTGTCTGAATTTCCGAGGGCGGGTAACGGTTGCATCGGTTAAGAACTTTCAGTTGATTGCTGCCACACAACCAGCAGCTGGTGCGCCCACCCCGTCATCTCAGCCTGCTCCACCCGATCTGGATAAGATCATACTACAGTTTGGTAAGGTTGGCAAAGATATGTTCACAATGGATTATCGTTACCCGCTCTCGGCATTTCAGGCTTTTGCTATCTGCCTCAGCAGCTTTGACACCAAATTGGCTTGTGAATAGCATGACTGAAAAAAATGATAATTGTGGCCAACCAAAACACATGAAAAAGATTAATGACAATCTTTTAATTCTCCTTTTCCTTTCCATTATCTTTTCTTTTGTCACTTCTTTATCCTTAAGGGTGACCGTTGGATGAGAAATTGGTACTTGTGCTGTTTGTAAGCTAATTTGTTTCTTTGATGCCACCCCCGGGACGACAGGTTTGCATCATGGTAAACCTTAGTTCTCTTTAATTCATTCATGATTAATCAGATGCATGATACTTCGTAGATTTTTTTCCCAATCAAAATGAGAATATGGAGGAATAAGTGGTACCTTGGCATTTGGTGAAGCAAACTGACATGGCAATTGGCAAAGCAATGGTTGTGATGATTGCAAGAAAGTGCAGGGACCATCAGCTTTGATGCTGTCAGATCATTGCTGCAAGTTAATAATCGGTGCGTTTGGTATTCTGTCACCCATCAATTCCTTTACATTTTTAGCCCAGCAAGAACTTAATGACATCAGTATAAGATATATGATAGTGGTAAAAAAAGTGAGGCCACTCGAATATTCTCATGAATTTTTACACTCAGAATTTGTGTTAGATCAGTTCTCAGGCCTTGCCTACCACCTTCCCCTTTCTGACAGAATTTACAAAAAATAAAATGATTAATGAGATTTTCTTCCTTTTTTTAATTCACAAATACCTAACCTAGGCGAAATGTATCTTCTTCCGCTCCTCAACCTTCAGTTTCTCAAAAGATCTTTCACATGGGTAAAAGTCCAGATCAAGCTTGAATTTGGTTTTTGCTTTCATCTCCCATACCCCGCTTCTGTTCCAGCTTGGTTCTTGCAGTTATTTCCTATAGCTTCAATAAGGGAAACAGCATCGACAATAAGGAGCTGGTGCAAACATTTACCATTCCATCGAATGAACACGCTTGATAACCAGACGTGGTCTTTGCTTCTCCACGACGGGTATCAAGTTATTCATCAACTGCATTTGAAATAAAACCATCAGGTGTCAGAATTGGGTACCATCATCATCAAGTTTGAAGCAAAGAGGACAGTCATTATTAGGTGTAGCCATGTGCTCTTAACTCATCCATCATGTATGATGTAAGGAAATCAACTTCAAAGTGAAAATGTATTTACTCAATGTTTGCCGAATGTTCTTTTACTGGCAAATAAAAGACATCTCCCAACATTGATCACCACATCAACGATGGGACTTTTAAGAATTCATGATTCGTAAAATAAACTGAAGAAAACTTAAAACATTTACAGCACATAATGTAAATAGAATTGAAAGATTAAACAAAGTGACATACCTGCTTCAACCTCTCTTTGTTCAGCTCAGCCTGCAAATGCACGTTCAGAAATCAATAGGGAACGAAAACGTTCATCGACATTTACAATGTCTTGCT
Source organism: Abelmoschus esculentus (assembly GCA_035048815.1). Taxonomy (NCBI): domain Eukaryota; kingdom Viridiplantae; phylum Streptophyta; class Magnoliopsida; order Malvales; family Malvaceae; genus Abelmoschus; species Abelmoschus esculentus. The sequence goes on along the minus strand of JAUCBN010000031.1, from coordinate 130,046 downwards.
AGATACTACTGGACTAAAACCCAGATAAAAAAGAAAAAAAGAAGCCAAAATCTCTGCTATTTCAGTTCATGTTATATCCACATATGAACATTGATTAGATTTGAAATACATTTTAGTTTCGATTAAACAATTAGAACTTGAATAGTTCATTAAACTGGGCAATGGGTAAGAACTAACAACTGAAACTCTTCAATATAATTTAAAATCATATATATAATACATCAGCTTATATACCGCTTCTCTTAGCAACCGAGCGTTCTCCTCTTCCAAATGTGATACCATTGATTCCAATTCAACAGTATATGCCTAAATGTCAATAAGGAGAGCAATACAATTAAAATCTGAATGAGGCAAGACAAGTATTATTTTAATTCTCTCCATTTTCTAGGCAACCAAACAGAATTTTGAACGGAGAGCCTGACCTGTTTGCGTTCTCTAGACCTAGCAGCAGATTCTCTGTTCTTAATCCTCCTCCTCTGTTTCTGCTGCGTGGCTTTATCCAAAGGAGGTTCCTCCACGGCGCGTCGTTTACCTCTCACCGCGCCTCCGCCAGCTGTCACCACTAACAGCCTCTGATGATCAACGCTGCCGTTGTTTCCAAACGTCGGAAACTGACTTCCTCCTCCGTTGATAACGACGGGATCCACGGGATAAACACCTGCACCTATTCCCACCTGATTAACCCCCCCCCTAACATCCTCTTCTCTAACCGCTCCAGCTCTCGTCAAAAAATCCTCCAAAGTCATCTCTTCCAATTGACCTTCCTGCCTCTGATCGCTTTCCCCGCCGTCGACGATTTCCTTCCAAACCTCGTCGACGGACTTATTCGCCACATCCTTCGGGAGCGAGAAACTACCTTCGCGTGAGATGGAAGAGCCTAGGAACTGCGCGTGGGCGTCGGTGGCTGTTGCGACGAGGAGTAAATGTTTTTCAAGAGGTCGTCCATGGTCATGGAGCCAAAGCAGTTCTGAGATTGGTCTTGGTTGTTTTGTAGATCAGCGAGGAGGGTGGAGAGCGAAGAGCATAGGATGGATGACGTGGCACGTTGGGATTCGTGTTTGACGTGGTCGTAATCCCCTTCGAAGACGCCATTATACCCCGAATTTCCAGTTGTATTTTCTCCGCTTCGTCTCTCACTTCTGTTTCTTCGTCCTTTTTCTGATGTATGTTTCCAGTGCTTGGATGAGATGAAAAAATTTCATTTAAGAAACGCAAAGCACTGAGCACTGAGCACTGAGCAGAGACCAGGGCAGGGAGAGAAAAGAAGGAAGAAAGAAACAGGAACCTGCGCTGCAGCCTGCAAGAGATGGATAAGTAACGTGGACTCGCGGCTATAGCACTCCGTTGGTAATTGGTAGGCACAATATTAAAATAATGAATGAAGCCATAATCGATGAACCAAATACTAAAATAAACATAATTCTACGATTCTACTTTTTTTATTAGTAATATATATTTTATAGTGTATAATTTTATATTTTAAAATTCCAAGGATACAAATAATTTACACTAAGAAATAACGTTCACAATTGTGGGACTCGATTAAAAAATATAGACTGAAAAAGTGAAAATTTCGAAAGTAGGTATACTACAAGGACACAAATCAGATTCAAGATTCATCTCACATTTGAAAAGCCCATTGGCTCGACAAAAAGTAGCCTACAAAACAAAAACTAGAACCAGTCTTCCAGCAAGCCCACACGATCTAAGAAAACCAAAACAAACTGTAAACCGACCTAGTGTCCACGATCTGAGCTCCAAGTGTTCCCAAGCGCAGTGATCGTCGCTGCTTAAACCTTCCCTTTGTTAAACCCTCTTCAGTTCCTTATCCACTCTTCCAGAAGCCTCTGAAACGGAAGACTGAAAAAGCCATGGCAGTGGACAAAGATAAGCTTCAAGAAGAAGCATCAATTGTTCGATTCTGTAAAATTATTCTTGGCTGGGACTATTTTCGACTCCTAAAGTTATCTAATGTACGATTCTCTATGATTTTCCCTTATCGTTTTTAAAGGTATTTTGTGATTTTTTTGAATTGTTTTTTCATTTTGGAATTGGAATCAGAAAAAGGGAAAAGATGAGGCGACGTCGGCTTTGAAAGAAGTGAAGGATAGGTACAAGGACGTTGATGATTACTTGGCTACTTTCGAACCGCTTTTGTTCGAGGAAGTTAAAGCTCAGATTGTTCAGAGAAAGGATGAGGAGGAAGGTAAGTGTTTCTCCATGTTTGGTTCGTGAGTAATTCTTTTTTTTGCCTAAACAAATTCTTTCTATCACGCTCTCATGTTTTCATTAAGTATTGCAGTGACTGATTGGAAGCTGAGGCTGGTCATGGAATGCAATGAGGTCGATGAATTTTACTTACCTGCGATTACTTATGAAGCAGAGGAGGAAGAATCTATATCGCAGAATGACCTTTTGCTGCTTTCAAAAGAGGAGGTAATTAAGCTTCATTTAAAAAGCTTTTCTATAAAGCTTAAGCTAGAAATTGGGATCATAAATTGATAAAAATAGACAAATTAATTTCTAGTTGTTCATTGCAAAAGTAAAACTTGCATTTTCTGTTCTCAAAATGGTTCGATTATCAAAAGAAACTATCAAGAAGGATCTAAAATGATGTTTTTTTTTTGTTATGATTCCATTATAGGATAATTATATAGACACCTCTTTTAATTATACAATTTCCTTTCATTTTTTTGGTGCATTGCTGACTTGTATTTATTCAGTTAACTTAGTATAATATGGTAGGTAGTTATAATCTTAGTCATGTTATTGGTTTTTCTTATTCATGATCTTCTCCAGTTGTTGACCAAGGGGATTTTTATTTCTGTAGTAAGGTGAACATGTTGAGTGCCATGAAATTGTTAGATTCTTGATTAGGCTTTTACAATTGCAGTTTAAAGAGGGTGGCAAAAAACTCCCAACAACATATGCATTTGCATTGGTGGAGCATAGACAAAAGAATATGCTTAGACTTAGAATGTACTTGGCTGGAGAGTTCACACAAGTAAATCCTGATGTTGTAAAAAGTTCTGCAAGGTTGACGCGCATGCAGGCTCTTATCACTTCTACTGCTACTGCGGTGGAGAAACGATTGTTCAGCATAAAGGTAATAAGATTACTGTGTCTTTCCTGCTTTGACCATGCAAAGGTTTTGCTTCTGCCCACATTCCTTTATGCATCATAATATTGATAGATGGAGGTGCAAGCAGGGACGCAACTACCCCCTCCCAAAATATTTTTGTATAATAGCATTTGAGGTCCTTCTAAGTTTAAATACTAGTCAAATAAGGACATTGTCCCTCGCAATTTTTAGTTTTAAAGGCTTAATTGAGTCCTGACCCTCCCAATATTTGATCCTAGCTCCGTCCCTGTGTGCAAGTGAATCTACTAGCTCCTGAGACATATGGTTAATGTGTTTGTCTTTGCAGGTTTGTAGTTTATCCACTATTGTGCGTGAATATATAGCTTTGTGTTCAGTTGGTTCTCTCCCTTTCAAGGATTTAATACTTAAAGCCCCAGAAAGAGATTCTGACTCTGAAGACCAAGCCTGGAAAATATCTGCATCCCTCCATGATTATTTTATGGAGAATCTCAACAAATCGCAACAGGAAGCTATACATGTGAGTCTATTGTTAATTTATTAATACTCGTTATTGAATTTGGTGATTCTCTCCTTTATATTTCTAACTAGTCCATGCAATTTTAGCTTAAGCAACTATTGGTTTGGATCTACCTTATTATTGACCTACTTATAAACAAAGCGTTATTTCATTCTCTCTGCTGCAGGCTGGTCTATCTCGTAAAGCCTTTGTCTTGATACAGGTTTAGCATCTCACTTGGTTTCTTCTATTTGTCTGTTGACTGTTTTCTGAAAAAAGAACTCTTTCTTTCTGTTAGCTGACCATGTACTTTTTCCTAGGGGCCACCTGGAACAGGGAAGACACAAACCATCCTTGGTCTTCTGAGTGCTATTTTGCATGCAACTCCGGGAAGAGTTCACTCGAAGTATAAAAATTATTTCTTTATTTTCTTACACCTTGGGCATTGTGTCACTTGTAGAAATAAAACAACAACAGGTTATATTTGTGTTCATACCTATCTTTTTTCGCAGGGGAGGGTTGCTTGAACTAAAGCGTGGTCCAGAACTACCCATTGAAGAAAAGTATGTATTGAATCCATCTATCATCTCTGCATCAAATCACAGTTGACCATGGATGCCTTAAATTGTTTTATTATCTTCCATATATGTTCAGTTGGAGTTTGTGCGGAAAGCTTTTATGTTTTCTCAAATGGCCGTTGATCTTCAAATGATAATGCACCTGAAAGCTAACCTTATATGTTCCCCCTAAGTTAGATAATGATTTGTAAAGTTTTTCTTTGTCAAAGACATAATTTTAAACTTTTCCAGTTCTCAGTCAATATAAATAGGTCAGGTGCAATGATGATCCTAAGTTTTATGATTTTCATTTCATATAGCAAGACTGCTTTCAAGAGAACCTTGCTATTGATTTGTGCCTGAAATTGCATCATATGGCCGAGTCTGGCTTTTGTATTTTATGTTGACCTATTGGACTCTAATGGTTACACGTTATGCAGATACAAGCATTGGGGACGCGCTTCTCCATGGTTAATGAGTGGCAATCCCAGGGATATTATTATGCCTATTGATGGTGATGATGGTTTCTTTCCCACCTCTGGAAATGAGATGGTAGGCTTAAGTCTTGATGTTGCTTTGTTAACTTCTAACAATTTAATCAATTATTATCTTCTATCTTTAACTTCTGTGCAGAAACCAGAAGTTGTTAATTCCAGTCGGAAATACCGATTAAGAGTGCTGGTATGTGCACCGTCGAATTCTGCTCTTGATGAGATTGTTTTTCGCCTTTTAAAAACTGGTATGACTTTTACTCACTTTTTTATTCTTCTATTCTACTGTACTACATTGAATCATATAGATTTTTTTGTGGAATGGTTACTGCAGATTAGATTCATAAAACATTGTAGTTTGAAGCATATTTTGTTCTTGAAACATGGAAACCAGAAGGTTATTTATTACTGGTGTTCTTTAACAACTTAATCTGGTGTTAGTTTGATTTATGCCCCTCTCTAATAAACCTGATTTACTACACATACATATATACATATATATTATTACATGTTCAATCTCTTACTCAGTATTAAGTTCGTCAAAAACTAAAATGAAAAGGTGATAGACTAAAAAAGAATTCATCTGAAAAGAGTAAATGGAACCAGTTATGTTGGCTTTGAGTTTTGATATCATTGTAAAACCTTGGAAGTGCTTGACTAGGTATTTATTGTTGTAAATTATTTTGGAGGGTGGAGATTATTGTTGGTAGCCTGCTTATTATCTAGCTTTCATTCCTGATATAGTCGTACATTACATTTTTCTATTTCCTACAGGTGTTCGTGATGAAAATGTTCGTGCATATACTCCTAAAATTGTTCGCATTGGTCTTAAACCACATCATTCCGTAGAGGCAGTCTCCCTAGATTACCTTGTATGTATTGTAGTTTAACCTTTGGAACTTCATTTATTATATGTATGATGAGCATTATCCTACAATTGTTCACATTGTTCTTAAACCATATCATACCATAGAGGCCGTTTCCATGGATTACCTTGTATGTATTTATTTTAACCTTTGGAACTTCATTTATTGTTGGTAACAAGCATGATCTCCCCGCGCAAGTGTTAGGTTGAAGTTATTTCAATTGGAACTTATAATTATGACTTATGAGGCAAGAACTGTCAACCATCAAAACATAGAAAATTCTATAACTTCTTTTTTTTTTACTTAAATGACACATGCATTAGTTGGATAAGGAATAAGTATTCCTGAAAGGTATCTTGATAATTCTGATTCAATAGTGATAAGGGAAATTTCCTTTACAGGTAAATCAAAAGCGAGACTTGGCTGGCGATAATAAGCAGAAACAATCTTCCTCGGCTAGGGGGGATCTAGACAGTATTCGTGCTGCAGTTTTAGATGAGGCTGTTATTGTATGTTAAATCTTATTTCTTGTGAAGTTTAAGTCAACATATGTTTAAAACATAACTGCAACTGCATATCTGTAATCTTGGTAGGTGTTCTCCACTCTCAGCTTCAGTGGTTCTGCACTGCTTTCTAAACGGAATTCTGGTTTTGATGTCGTTATAATAGATGAAGCAGCCCAAGCTGTAAGAATCTAAAATCACTTTTTCTTGTGTGATCTTGAATAAGTTGCATCAGTTAATCCTTAATCTATTGTACGCTATTTTTTATATTTTGGGAAGAGACTGACTGCTCTTAAGTTCTCAGGATTTTTCCTCATGGGTATTGGACATTGTTTTTCTGTTTTTCCTAAAAAAAATTTTCCAGGCAGTCACTACTCGCAACTAAGGAATTTTGTGACCCTGGAATACATTTGCTAGTGATTTAGATGATACTACTATACCCCCTTTATTCCTGTATTGTGCTGGCATTATAATCTGATCGTATGTTCTTGAACAGGTGGAACCTGCTACTCTTCTTCCTTTGTCCAGTGGCTGCAAACAAGTATTTCTGGTATAATTCCTGATTTTATTTTCTGTGCATGGTTTTTTATTCTCTAGTGTTTACATTCCTGTATTAAAATCATTGAATAATGATTGCTGTATTTCTCAAAGATGCTGTAAATACATGTAATATTTTCTTCATCTAACAGTTCCTTGATAGGATGCCGTAAATACCTAAGCATTTTCAAAAAACAATGAAATTATAAGGTTGTTGAGTTGAGTGTTACAGTGGAAACGGAGAGTTAAAATCATTAAAATAGTAGTGCTGGAGATGATGGTAATAACCTGCCTTTAAAGATGGGAGGAGATTTTTCTTTTGGCAGGTGTAATGGTAAAATAGATGGTGCCGGTGCTGTAGATTCTGCTGTTCTCCATAGTGGCAATTTTTTTTGTGATTATGATTATCATACAGGAACTGAACATGTTAGGATCATAGGAAAACATCGACGTAGAAAATCCCATAATTTTTGAATGGCAGATTCTATGTCGATTTTCAACTTGCAAGATGCATTTCTAGTTTGCGTTCATGCAGATATGATGTCTGAAATTTAGAAAATAGACATTTGAAACATGTAAATCTCGTAGTTTGAAATTCTTTTGTAAAGATCATTCTACAACAATTAGAAAAGCTTCACTGCTCATGTACTACCTGTTTGATATTAACGTTATTTACCATTGCTTTTTCTTGGGAAATGCCATTAGTGCACTTTTATTTACTAATTTACCTTAGATAGGTGATCCAGTTCAATTGCCAGCTACTGTTATTTCGCCTGTTGCTGAGAAACTTGGGTAAAAACACTTTCTCATGTGCTTATGTGACTATCTTCTATCCCTATATTTCTCTCTCATGTATGTATTAATTTTGAAGCTATGGCACAAGCTTGTTCAAGAGATTTCAGAGGGCTGGTTATCCTGTAAAGATGCTTAAGACCCAGTATCGTATGCATCCTGAGGTAAGAAAATAAATGAATATTGATATTACTCATCCAAAGGAATAAATTCATATAAGTTATGTTGTTAACTAATTTTTATTGAGCTATAGCCTATAATCCATTTTAACAACTAAAATACCGGTGATATTAAAGATGTCAACGGAAATGTGGTAGTGGTAGAGATACCTATTTGGTGCATTGGGACCCAGTTGAGCAGATCATAGATAATTGGATACGATGTGCTTGAATTGGATCAACTTCTGTAGCAGCTTTATCTCTTAAACGGTCATTAACTTTTAGTAATGGTTCCAGCTCTTATGAATTGTGCTTCTTTTGCATCATGTTGTTGTATATTTGTACAATGTGTTGTCTTCAGATTAGATAATCTACTATTAGCATGATACATGAAATCTAATCTTTGTTGAACAGATAAGAAGCTTCCCTTCAAAGGAGTTCTATGACGAGGCATTAGAAGATGGATCAGATGTTCAAGATCGAACTACTCGTGAATGGCACAAATACTGCTGCTTTGGACCATTTTGCTTTTTTGATATATATGAAGGGAAAGAGTCACAACCCTCAGGAAGTGGATCATGGGTAAATACTGATGAGATTGAGTTTGTTCTTGCTATGTATAATAAGTTGATAACCATGTACCCAGAGCTCAAGTCAAGCTCTCAATTTGCAATTATAAGCCCATATAGACATCAAGTCAAGCTTTTGCAAGAGAAATTTCAGGAAACCTTTGGGGTTGAGTCGAAAAAGGTTGTGGATATTGGTACCATTGATGGTTTCCAGGTAATGTTCTTGTTCTCTTATTGAAGTAGAAAAGCTTTTCATGCTCTTATGTTCGGTTTCCAGGTAATATCCATACTAGATCCAAGATCAATGCATTCTCTGTTTTCCCTTTCAGGGACGGGAAAAGGATGTTGTAATATTTTCTTGTGTTAGGGCGAGTAAAGATAGAGGCATAGGCTTTGTGTCTGATTTTCGGCGAATGAACGTCGGAATCACCCGAGCAAAGTCTTCTGTATTGGTACTTATGATATTCCAAGTCTAGTCGAATTTGAAGTTTGGATGAATCATGTACCTAACCGTTGTTTCTGCAGGTTGTAGGTTCAGCATCAACACTGAAGAGGGGGGATGAGCATTGGAACAACTTAGTAGAAAGTGCTGAAAAGCGAGGCTGTCTCTTTAAGGTGTTATTCTTTTTACTGAATTACTTATCCGATGTTAAAAGGGTTTTGTTACACCATTTAAGTCCTAAGTTAGTTTGTTGGTTATAGTCGGGAGGTTCTTTGGTAAGCCATTTTTTCAAAAGAAAAGATCTGAATCGACTGATTGCTCTCCCTTTTGAGGCAAATGGCTTGGTTGAAATGAATGTTATGTAGAAATATTTCTAAGAAATTCCTTGTGCAGGTAGGGAAGCCATATGCATCATTCTTGAATGATGAATATCTCGAGTCGATGAAGGCTGTTCAGAAGGATGTACAAATGGATGAAATGGACGATGAGGAAAATGATGTGCCCTACAATACAGGTGCTGATCACGGACAGGTGGAAGACAATGACTATGGTGATGGAGATGGAGATGGAGATGTGGGGGGATATGATGATGACTAAACACAAGTTTCAGAAGAAAGGGTAAGTTTCACGTTGACATAGAGAAATTTAAAATTCTAGACTGTTATTTTATTAATGCCATGTAAGGCTCATTTTGTTCTCTGCTTTCATGGCATGGTTGACAATATTAAATTATACTTATGTTTCCTTGGAGCTAGGTAGGGATTCTTTGGAGTGTTGTTAATTCTTAACAGAATTATCCACGTAAAATTGGAATCGTCCATTCGTTCCGTATTTTGTTTAGACCCTACTTATACCCGTTCGGTCACCGTCAGAAAACATTATCACAAGGTGTCTAAAGCATCAACCGAAAATGTTGCATGACGGAATACATAATTGAAAATAGCACACTGATAAAATATCATTTTTATAAGTATAGATATTGTTGACAAAAATGTTATTTTGAAGATGTAATATTTTCAGTTTTAAGTGTTTTATAACATCTTCTGTTACCGTACCCTAACCGATAGACCTACCCAGTTTTTGTGTCCGGACTGAAACTTGATTTTCAGTGCAAGTAGAAGACTAAAATTATCTATATATGTTTTGGAGCGGGATTTAAAAATTTACCACTTGTCCTTAATCATATTTAGAAGTAAAACTCAGTCTATAGCTCCATTTAAGCGCATGGGCCAATTTGGAAGAAAACACAGTGATAGTTGAATCAGAGTCCAAAGCACAGGGAATATTATTTTCGTTTAAGGGATTTGAGTTTTTTTATCTCTCAGCTCTGTATCAGTGGATACTAAAAATATAATGTTTGAAGACATCGGGTTGTTTTACCATGGAAAGCATGACAAATTGAGGCAGACAGTTTTTGAGATAAGGTTTGATCCAAGTAGATAAAAAATGGTCCAGGACCAACTGCAGGGGGAATGACTGCCTGCCCTGTTGGCATTGGCGAAGAGAGAGACTGAGCGAGGGATGCTTTGGTCAGGAAACAGTGTACCCAGACATCTATTGCACATGCCAACTTTACAATGGCAGTTAGAACCCTTTTGTTTTTTCCACTTCCTTCAAAACGAAGGAAATGAAACAAGAAAAAAAATGAGCGAAATCTTGGGTTGTAAGGGTGGGGGACACCAACAATTGATTTCTTTTCCATTTAGAATCTTCTCATCGTCTTCTTTGCCTAAGCTTTACTTTTGCAACACCCAAACCATGTGAAGTGTTTCACTGCCTTTCTTTCACACCCTTGAAGTCCGGCTTTTTCTTTTTTTCCTCAGATCCATTTGTGGATGAGAGTATGGAGAAAAATGAAAGAAAATTAAATACCTTTTTTTCTTCAACCAATATGACTATAATGGGGAGGGGGGGGGGGGGGGGGGGGTTAAACACTCAATCCATCAAATCCACATTGCTTGTATGTGAGTGACTGCTTCCTTGGACTTATGACGATTGCACAATCCACGGATACCTGCCCATTCAGACACTCAAATAATTGAGCAAAATGAAACTCACAAGCACATATCATCATCAGTGTAATAATGTGAAAAGAAAAGAGTGAATGTACAAAAAATTGTCATGAACAGGACATGATGCTATGGTTCCCCATCAGAGAGCATGCGGAGAGATCACATTACAATTATGAAAGTCACGAGTTAAGGTCAATGAACATGGGTCCCTTAATATATATGAGAAGAAAAAACATTTCATTACACAGTGAAGACTACTTCATGGCTAAGCAATGTTGCAAACTCATCTCTCCTTAAATCTTATAATTCTCTCATACATGAAACAATTCAGACAAAAGAAAAAACAAACTATAAATACCCATATCAAATATCTAACCTAATTTCTATTTCTCATCCCGACACCCCAAATGGAGGGTACCCAGAAGGGACTTGATTAAGTCCGAGTCGAGTTAACAGGACAAATTCACTCACTATTGTTTTTCATCCACAAGGTTTATCACTATATATATATAGCTTTATTTTCAAATACCATAGATATAAAGACAAGAATTTTTTCAAGCACCAGTGAATTTTGAAAGAGGATTTAGGTTAAAAATTCAAACTTGTGGAGCACACAATTAAAGAATTTCATGGGGGGTGGATCCCACTGTTGCAGACAAGGAGGTAAAGTTATATCCCACCATGTACCCCAAACTCACATGGCGAGAAACCGGCAACGAAACAAAATACTTTTTTTTTTCATTTCTCCCCATAAATAATTCAATCAATCCCTATTTGTTTACTAGTCCTAGTCTACTACAACAATAACAACATCCCGCTCCTATTATTTTAAAAAATTCCCAAAAGAATAATCCTACAACCAAAATGATAAATAAATCCCAGAAACCAAAGGATTGATTTATTTAATTTTAAGAAATAATTCAATGCAATATTTATTAGATTCATGGTCAGGTATTGCATGAGAACAAAGCTATCCGCACGATAGCCAAATGTCATTGGTGCGTGCGGTAAAAGCGCGTGATAAACAAGCAAAATTATTACCGCGATTACAAGTTGAACATAGCTTTAATCGTCTTTTAAGAGTTCCCCAAGACAAACAAATAACACTGAAAAATGCATCAAGACCCAAGGACATTCCTCTCCCTCTCCCTCTCCCTCTCCAAAATTAAAATTTTCAGAGAGTAAAACTGTTATACCTTAAATGAAAAAGTACTCTTTCAATTGGATATATATTTTCTCTGAGTAGCATGAAATTAACTTGCAGTTGTAATGCAATTAGCAATATATAGAGTATAGACAATATCGTTAACAATTTTCAAGATCAACGCAACTATAATTTAAAACACAGTGAATTTTTAGGGGGAAAATCATAATTTGGTGGCCACCAAAAAAAATGGGTCAAAAGAGGTATCCAAGAAAAACAATCCACTTCCATAATGGGTGCAAGTTAGCATGGATAACAGAAAGAAAAAGGGTGTGCAAGTTAGTAAAAAACGAACAAAGCCTAAAAAAGTTGAATGTGACAGCTAGTGGGGTGGTGGGGATGGCGGTGGCTGAAAGCTAGCCACCGCCCTCTGACCGACCGACCGCAGCCTCTTATGGCCCTTTCGAAGTGAAAAACATGGTTAAAATGTACTTGGAAATTTAATGGATTACAATGCTGTAAATAGAAATGGGGTTAGATTGTTTCTAAAAGAGGAAGTTGAAGACATGACCTGAACGCCGGGGGAATCGAAGTCCATCACACGGATCTTGGCGCCAACATCACCCAAAACTCGAAGCTCGACACGGTCGTAAAGCGAAGCATCTCTGATCAAATCAGCTGCATCAGCTTGCATCAAGTTAGCTCGATCGACGGCGATGGTTGCATCCACGGTTCTGGTGCTGTGAGCTTCTTGGTAAAACCCGGGGACCGAAGCTTTCCCCAAAGGAATCCCGCGGTACATGACGGTGAACCGGGATTCCCCGTATTTGATCCCTACTTTATTGGGATTCACCGCCGTGAAAATCATGTGGATGGTGAGAGACAAAGAGGCGGTCGTTGGGGTGGTCGCGACGGCGGTGGCGGTGCCGTCGAATGAGGAAGGATTCGATGTGGAAATGCCCATGTATTGAACACCTACTTGTTGGAGATCGAACTGGGGCTTCTTGGGTTTCACGGCGAGTACGATTACGAGGACGACGGCGAGTACTAGAAGCGCTAAGAAGGAAAATAGAAGGAAGAGACAACAACAACATCCTTTGAAAGAGGCGGCGGATGAGGAAGAGGAAGGTCGGTGAGGGTAGTAAGTTTGGTGATGTTGTATTGGTGGGGCAGCGAGGGAGTGTCCGCCACCTCCGTTGGCGGTGGATGAACGTGGTTGTGGTGCATGATTTTGATGTTGGTTAGGTGACATTTTTTGCTGTTTTTCCAAGGGAAAAAAGAAGCCTCCCTCTCTGAATCTGAACGAGTTCGTTTTTGAGGTACAGACTCCAGACTCCAGACTACAGTGGTTTATTACTTTGGAAGGACTAGGAGTAGGACTAGGAGGCTGAGGCTGAGGCTGAGGCTGAGGTAGACCAACAAAATTCGGTGCCTATTGCCTAAGCCTTTTCTTGACTCACTTCACTTGGCTTGTTGGGTGACACAGTGTTGGTTATGTGAGTCGATTATCCATTTGTATTAATTTAGGAGGTAATAGTTGAGTTTAAGAGTTATAAATTAATATTTTAGGGTTTAAATTTCTGTGCACATACTTGGTAATCATTGATTGGTTCTCAAATCTGAAATGGGCTGTACTTTGGGGAACTTGTGGACCGCACTAAGCACACTTTAAGAGAACAAAAGGAAAGGAATGGACAGGATCAAACATACAGGAGAAATTATACAAAGATGTAACGACCAGCGGAATTGGGGACAATATGCGTCTTTAAAGATCAAAGGCTAATCGTTTTATTTATTAAAAATAAATAGTTAAATTATGTACCGTTAGATTTTAAAGAAAAAACTAAATGGTGATTTATTTGGAGGAGAGACCAAACTCTACACACAAAATAATGTTGCCCTTGGCCTTGCATGTATGTATAGGTATAGCATGTGTACCACAGTCTATATGTATATCTGCTTTCATCAATAATTGTAACTTTGGCAGCTAACACCAAGTACTAGGTTCACGATGCACCCTCTTTGAAGAAAAAAAAAAAAATAGACACAAATTCTGGTATATATCTTTGATACATCTAATATTATAACATTGTAAAAGTAGATCTCTCCTACAATGTGTTTTCCCCCCTCAGAAACCAAATCTAGTGAAGATAAAAGTATACTTTTTAATGTCAATTACAGTGTATAGTAAACAAAGGATTGTCCAATTCCAAATAATATTGTTTTACTACAACCTAGCTAAGATGAATGCTCAATGTTTTTATCAGTTCCAGAGTATGGTTCAAGTATCCAGTTGGCGGTTCTAGAGCTCACACTCTCAATCTCCCTACCAGCGCCTAGTGAAGAAGATGTAGAAGCAATAGGCTGAGTTGTTTGGGTTTCTTTGTTTATTAGAGATGTAACTGCAACACTAAATTTAGGATCCGAAGCCGTCGCAGTAACATTTCCACCATTACTGCTTGGTGAAACCTTGCTTGGCATCCAAGGAAAAGCTGCTGGCGATGGCGTTTGATGGTTGGTGAAATGAGGGGTTTGGTGAAGGAGGGATGCTCGAGTGAAACTCGGCATGCCGTTCAAGAGAACTGGGTTGCTCGAATCGAGTAATGTAAAGGAACTTTCTGCTGAAGCTGTTGAAGGCATGGCGGTTGCACCGAAAGGGAGTGGATGATTGTGGGTTCCTTCGTATGTCGTAACCAAAATTGATGTGTCTTCTAGGCATCGTTGCACCTAATTCAACAATAATATTAGCATAAAACCCCTGCAATATATGTATGTAACTATGCGTGTATACATATTGAAAGATAATTACTTGTTTCCGGACCGGACAACAAGGAGCTGCCGTGCAACGATAGTATGCTCGAGGGCAAGGGTTTCCTTTAGCAATTTTCTGACCATATTTTCTCCATTGACACCCATCATTCATCTGAAAAATATGCAACATTTGTATCGACAAACATGACGTCTAACGATAAAATTTAGAAAAATATAATCAACACTCAAATCTAACTCGGAGTAACAGAGCTATCAACTGTGTATGAATTCATCAACTTACTGTGGCAGTTTGACATCTTGCTCTAACAGAAACCCTAGCTTTCCTGTTTGGTGAAGGAACAACATGGCTTGCTTTCACTGCAGATAAATGGCTTTGATGAAACTTGTTCTTCATCGATGAAAGATTTGGGGTTTCGTGATTTTCTTCTTCCTTTCTTTCTCCTTGGCCGGAACCGGTTCTTAGCCTTAATGATAACCCTAGTTCTTCTTCATTCTCTTCATCTTCTAATGGCGATGACTCATGTTTCTGCAGATTTTTGGCAATATTTGAGTCCCTTTGAATTGCCTGCTGTGTATCTCCATTTAGTGAGAGAAAGATCTGAGGATCCTTAATATATCAAGTCACAAAATCCACAAAAAGTTAGGTTTATGGTAAATTAATAAAGAAAATCAAATGATATTACTATATATTGCTACCTTCTGGTGATTGTTTTGCTGAACAACAGCAAATTTCATCTGAAGATCATGGTAATCCTGCATAGTTTTCTCCACCACCCTCTTCAACACTGTGTTTTCTTCTTTCATGCGATTCATCTTCATTTCTAGCATAGATAACTAATTGTATACACACAACATATATAAGTGTGTGCATATAAATGAAACCAAATGTAAACATATCATACTCGGTTGAGTCGAGTGATAAACATATCGATGTATTTGGAAAAAGGGTTTTGAGTTAGAAAAGATAATTTACGAGATCTAACTCAACTTGATTGCCATGTATAGTTAAGAAGAAGATTACAAAGTAAAGTCCATACCTCTTCGGCGTTGTGGTTATCTCGCAAGGACATATCCAATGGTGTACCGTCTTCAACTTCACCTATGGCTGCCATTGATGCCTCTTCTTTCTCTGCAAAATCCAAAGGTTTTTCCTCATTCTGATTATCATGCAGCTCTTGCATCTCAAAATCTTTCTCAAGGAAAGTTAATCTCCACTTTTTGTGAAGATTGGTAGATTGATTTGATTGCTTTAATTTATGTATTTTGTAAATGCAGGCTGCATTTAACAGCACCAAAGTCAATTTCCTCGTCTCAAGGATGTGTATTAGACACTATTAGATCCATAGTAGGAGGCATCTAAGCTTTGACTTTAATTGAATCCTTAATCAACCTCTTAATTATTTACAAGTTTATATATAAACTTAATAAAAATATTATTACTCACTTGGATATCCCACCATCCCCTACCCTATGTAGTATTATTTAATTTGGACCTTTTCTTCTTAACTAATGACAAAGTTGAATCGAAAATTTATAACCTATGAACATCAAAATATAATTTTATCATCATTTTAAGGAATTAAAATCAAAACTTTATCGTTTTAAAGGTCCTTACTTAAACAAGGTTTATCGAGTCTTTTAGGAAATAAGACTCCTAATCTAACTCAACTTTGGAATTTTCTAAAAGGTTAAGATCTCGCATTAAAAAGTCTAAAGTAACTCATTTTAGTTGAGATTAGGATTCCAATTTTTGGATTAGAAAGAAGAAAATAACCCCTTCAATTTCAAACTTGTGATATTAATGGAAATGTAGCCTTTGGACTGCTTACCCTAATTTTAATTAAGCAACCTCTTTACATAAATACAATTAATTACGAGTCCATTCTTAAACGGTATTAAATGCTCTATGCCAACGATATATTTCCACAACTAACTTAACGATTTGTTTAATGAGGAAGAATGAAAACTCTGAATTTCACCACATCCATTTACCTGAACTAACAGAACAAGTGAGCAAAAAATGAGAATTTTTTTATTGAATCAATGGAATTCCTGCAGCTTACACAGAGAAGTTAAAACCAGGAAATGTTTTAGTTCATCACCTAATCTACATCTCCTTGCAAGGAGAGAGGAAAAAAACAAAAAATAACAATGGAATAACATAAGAAGAACATTTCCTGGTAATGGTCCCGAAACATGTCGATGATCTCTAACATGTCGGTTAATAAGACAGGAAACACGAGTGGAAAGTGTTTAGCAAGGTTTGCCGGCGACGCAGTTAAGTGCTCCAGAATTCTTTGTGAGTAAGGGCGCCTTCTCACCGGGCTTATAAGCAATCATTTTATCGGATCCGAATTTCTTGCTGGCTGATGCACTTCCGGACTCTACGAAAAAGGCTCCGTTCGTAAACAAGTCACCCTCCGATCTCCAGTTCCAGTTCTTCCATTCGTCTGGTGACGCGTAATCCCTCTTGGTCACCTCCTTGTTTACCCTCTCCGATGAAGCGGAGTATCTGTTTCCCTGGCTGATAATCGTAGGGTGGCTGCTGCCGCCGATGGCGTACATGAGCCAATTAGTGTAGTCATTGTTGACCACATGGGTGAAACCGAATCGGCACCTCGGCATCCTCTGTACCAATCCTTTGCCGAAATGGTTCAAAGCAACGGTGATTTGCATCTTCTCGTCAAGGTCGTAGTTGTCGTGCGCTCCGAACAACATCACGTCGTTATGGTCAGTGAAATGGCAGTTGGAGATGGTGATGGCAGTGGAACCTTGAATAACATCGATGAGACCATCGCCGCACCGGAACATGGACAGATGGTCGAGCCAGATATTGGTTGATCCGAAAACAGAGATGCCATCCCCGTCGCTCCTTGTCCTAATTCCGACGTGACCTTCTCCATCCTTGATAGTGCCACCATCACAGGGGAAAGTGTCGTGTATACGAAGGTTATGGACAATGATGTTGTTGGCGAACTGGATGGTAATTCCAGCCCCGTAAGCAATATGAACTCTGACTCCACGCCCGTCGATGGTTTTGTCGTTTGTCATTATAAGGAGCTCCTGATCGGGCGTGATGACCATGGAGTGCTTGAAGGTGATCCAAAGAGGCCTAGTTTGGATGACAGCATAACGGAGAGTTCCGGGTTTAGGATCGAGAATATCATCTGAAGAATCGGTGACCACGTATTTTTCCCCGTCTTTTCCACCAGTAGTGCCACGGCCGAATCCGAGTGCGCAATCAGCCAACTTGGTCCTATCTTCCTTCCAATCTTGGTCACAACGCCAGCATTTGTCGATAGGGTTGGGTGCTTCGCAGGGTCCACTACTCTTGTTCTTTCCCTTCATACTGCGCCTGGTGCTGTTGAGTCCCATCAACGACCTGGCAGCGTGCTCGTTGTAATGGTTTACGACTTCCTCCGGATTAGGGTGATATGCCTTTTCCAGATTCTGTTTGGCTATCAGCTGTCGTTCCCTCAGGTACTCATCGTATTCTGCAATGTGAGCTTGCAGGGTCTGTATTATTAAGAAGAAATAGAAGCAAACCCCAAGAAAGCTACTTTTTCTGGAATCTGCCATCGTCTTTGTGTTATTGGGTACTGAAACAAACAAACAAACAAAACACTAGCTAAGGGATTCAAAGCCCTGTGCTGTGTCTAACAAATGCTTCTTTGGTTACAACAGACAGGGCCTCGAGTTGAGGTCAAGATTGTTGGTGAATACGTATAGAATGAATGGATGAAGAGAATGGGGGGATGAATCATCGTTTTATACAACAGTTGTAGTCCGATTTGGGAATGGTCAACAACAAATGGCCCTAAAATCTCTCCCATCTCAACTCGTTGATGGACTAGAATCATACAACGGACGTGGGACTGGGTTGTTTTATATTTACAAATAAAGTTTATTTAGTATTTGTTTTGAAGTAAATTTAATTTTTTTTACAAAGAGTTAAATTGGGACAAAAATCTTAAACCTCTATTTAAGGTCATTTTTATAATTAAAAAATTAAATTTTGTCAATCTTAAATCTTAAACCTTAAAATTATAATTTTCCTCTAATTTTTTAAACACATTAAATCTAACTTTTTAGTGTGAGCATAAAATGATGCACGAAAGGATAGAAATTTTTATTCGTCAAATGACCCTCAATCTTTTAAAAAAAAGTAAAATCATTATTATTTTTATAGGTTAAACATTCGATCAAAGTTATTCGAGTTTATTGAATAAGCATGTGATGCTACTTGGTAAGGGCCAAGGGGATGAAACGATGATATCACTCCCCTCGGCCCTCGGGGTTAAATCAAACACGTGAATATTTGTAACTCTCATCAAAGTCTCTGCAACACAAAAACTTTACATAAAAGGATGAGAAGGCAATTGAAAGTGAAAATAAATAATAGTATGGTTTAACTGCCACTGGCACCACAGGGGAACTGTACTCGCAATGGACCCTTATAGGCCTCACACACCACGGCGGCAGTTTCAGACAGACTAACCCTCATCTCTGAAATCTTGGATTCAACATGCTCTTTATATTTAGACACAGAATCAACCACCATAAAGAGTTGGCGGGCATGCGTCTGAATTGCCTCTTCAGTTTGTTGAATTGCTTCTTGCAACCTCAGTTGTGAAGCCTTCATTAAGGGAAAAAAGAGAATTTGATTGGGGGACTCTTACTTTAACCAAAGTATTTAAATTTCTCACATAATAAAATGTTGGGAGGGGGAGGGAGCATTCACCTTAAAAAAGATTAATAAAATCTGCTTTTGCTATGCAGTAATGCCCAAAACTTGTAAGCGTGACATGGGAGACCACATTCTATTTATCTAGTTATTTTTAGCCAATGAAGCAAAAGATCAATAAAATGGCCTACCTTTTGAATCTCTGCCGCTTCTCTTTCTGCGATATCTAAACTATGGACCTCAAACTGGACATCCTCCATCATTTTCTTGGCTTCTGCATTAAATCTATGATCACAGTCCTGCATTTCCTTCTTGCATAAATTTATTTGGGCTTCAACCTAACAAGAAAGATTAATATAGGAGGTTAATTGAAAAGAATTTGAGCATTACAGGCAAATTTTATTTGTATTTCAGCATTAGCACCAATTAAATAGAATGCACACAAATATTAGTGATAAAAGGGGTAATATTATAAGACATATCTCTGGACATGAAGATTAATGGAAGAACAAAACAAGGTCAAGAGGGAATAGAGTAACCCTGAAAGTTATGTTTCAAAATTCAGAAACTCTTGGATCTAGGATATTAAATGATCGGTTTCCTTTCGAGGAATGCAACAAGAAAAACGGGTTATAGGATGTGAAAACTAATACATGCATCATCTTACACTGCTTACATGCTTAGATACCTCAAAGTAGCAAAATAAAGATCAGGATCATCACTAAGGACAATGAAAGGACTTATCTACCATGTACAAGCTAGTCATGACATGCACCAAAAAGAAGTGGAAGAAAATGATTACATCAATATTCAATATACAGCTATAAATGCTACTGTAGTGAGTAGACCTGATTTAAATTACTTACTTCATCAATACGGGATTGAAGTGCAGCAATAGTGGTTTTCTTGTCCTCAATTGTGGCAGCCATTTCTTTTGATTGTTGTTGAAGGACAATCATGTCTTCAAACTTTCTCTTAGAACTCTCCCTTATTTTTTCAGCATAACTTTCAAGCTCAGGCTTAATTGTGGCTTTGTAGTCAAGCCCCATCACCTCAGCCGGTGCTGAGCCTTTAGCGTTCAGCTCATACTGAAAATCATTACCAAGCTTTAACCTAAAACCACAATGAAAAATGAGAGCCTCAATGTTAATTGTAACCAACTCACAAGTTGAAAAGGTACTCAAATAACAAATTCAGGCATACCAAAACAATAAACAATACAGCAAACACAAATTCACAATCTTAACACAAACATTACAGAACAGAGTGAGTCAGAGACAAGATATAGAGCAGAAGGGGGAAACAAACTCATCCAAAACCCTCGGCAAAAGGCCAGAATAACTCTTACAAATTTCTTACAACCCCAAAAATAAAATTTTACAATACACTGGAACCAAGAAAACAACACTGAGGGATACTCAACAAATTTTGGGTAAAAAAAATTAATCATACACCAAAGGTCAGGTAGTCGGATCTCAAGGAAATGATTGTAGCAAACTGTTTTAAATAGAGCATCATTTAACCAATAGCAATGAATCCCATTTTCCATTATCTTAACTTTCAGATGCTATGACTGGAACTATAGCATCTAAATTCCACTTTCTACCGCAAGGAAGGATTCACTAATCCTCAGTTTAAATTTATTTGTAGTAGAAAACCAAAGTTCAGATCACATGCATAAGCAACATGTCCAAAAATTATCAGGAGAAATATAAATATGTATCACAGGATAAATAATATCAAACTAAAAGATCAGGAAACCTCCTAATTGCTTGGTTGCATTCCATTGCAAGCGACGTAAGCTCCTTAAACCTTTGCCCAATAGTAGAATCAAGATCCCAAGACTTATCCTCCCATGAATTTCTAGCGACCTCTGCCTCCTCAATATCCTTCTCCACAGCCTGCATCTCTCTCTTCATCCTCTCTACATCTCTAGCATTAAAAGTTTGCAACTCAACTCTATTCTTAAGCTCCTCATTCTCCTCAATAATCCAATTCCTCTCATCTTCCTTTGCATTCAATTCCTTCTGCTTCTCCTCCAACATCTTCTCCAATGCAGCAACCCTCCCTGTAAACTCTGCAATCATTGCCTGAAATTTCTTTACATCTGCTTCCAACACATTCTTTTCTTTCTCTAACTTTTCCCTCTCTGTTGGCCCCGTCCTTAATCCCTCGGCTAGAGCCTCCAGTTCTCCAACACTCTTCTCCAAACCCCTGCAGTTCTCCACCACATTTTCACCCTCCTTCTTAAGCTTCTCCACAAACTCCTTGTCCAAAACCTCCACTATATCATCCTCCCCTCGTAAAAACGGTGTATAACATTCCAAAACAAATTTAGTAATTCTATCGTTTTCAGCAAAAGACGTGGAGTTCTGAGACAAATTTTCATTGTAGATTGCGAGTTGGACCAACCAGTGAATGATTCCAAGCCAATTAGGCCAATTGTGGGGAGTATTAGGGGCACGAAGGGTGGATTTGTTGAATTTGAAGGGGCAATTAAGGGATTTCAGTAAAAAACCTAGGTCATCTTCGAGTTTGGAGCAAGGGAAATCGATAAGAGAAAGAAGGGAGGTGAGGATATTTAAGAGCTCTTTAGCGGAAGGCGCTTGAGCGTGTTTGGTGGAGATAGGAGGAATCGAATGGGAGGTGAAGAAGACGTTGATAGAACGTATGGTCGCTGCTTGGAATGAGCGGTCGGCGTAGGGCTCGGTGGCGGAGATGGCACGACCCATAGCGACGGAAGAGGGTCGGCTGCTGGCAAAACTGGCATCAGAATCACGCGATTGTTGTGACGCCGGTGGATGGAAGGAGTCGGTCTTACGGCCGCGTGTGGTGGCCCTCATTCTTTCTCCGGAAGGCGCCGGCGGGTGTCTGTATTTTGAGTTGTCTTTGTTTTAGATTTATTTAGTGCTTTATGGGAATTCTCACTGTTTGGTTTTTATATTTTCCCGCTGAATTGTTTGTTGGAGCTTTTGTAATTTTATTGGAAATTCAAAAAAAAATGAAAAATGCATGTGGTGGTGGGACCCGTGGAAAAAACCGGCGTCGCTTCTTTTACTTTCTTAAAAGGAATACATTAAATGCCTTTTTTTTTTAAGTATTAACGACATAAAAAAAATTATGCATAAATAGATACAAATAAAATTTTAGATTGAACATATTTAATAAAATATAAATAAAATCTATAATTAATAAAGAAAATTTATACTTATTTGGTAGGCACAATAAAATTTTAAGATATACATTATAATAAAATAAATAACCAACAATAAAAATTAAAATTTTTGAGTGAGCAACACAACATACATCTACTATTATTATACTTTGAGGGTTTTCGTTGGGTGCATGTTACAAGTCTACTGTGCGCCGCCGAGAAAATTTCATTCTTTTCCTCGATTGAATTTCTTGATCTGGGTACTCATTTCCAAAATATTTGATTCATGATTTCTATGTCTGCTATGGAATGCTCTGAATCAGTTTTGGGTGTTCATTCTTTGACAGATTTCCCTCCATTAGCGAAATCTAGTCCTGTTGATTCAAAAAAATGGATTGGATGCTAGTGGGAAATCTAGTCTGTTGGTGGAGTCTGGCGATGGGTTGCCGAATTCTGAGAAGGGTGCTGGTACGTGGGATACGTTCTTTTCCGGTCAACCATTAGATTTTCATCCTTTTGAGATCAAGAATGGCAAAGCTCTAGTACAACTGCCACGTGAAGTTCTGGATTTGGGGATTAAACAGTGGGAAAATGCCTTAATTGGAAATTTCCTCCTCTTTGAATCTTTCAACGTACTGCGGATAAACTTTGGGGGAAGGAGGGATCCATTTCCATTGTTTCCTTGCTCCGAGCGTTTATGTCATTTTGTTCCCTTCACACCGAGTTCGAGACTGGGTCCTTGAATCTGGTCCACGGCACATTCATCAGAAAGCGTTAATTCTTCGTCGTTGGCTACCGGGTATGATTCCTGAGGTTGTTGATTTTAAGTCTGCTCCTATTTAGTTTAAATTATGGCATGTTCCTCTTGAATTATTTTCGCAACAAGGACTTGGTTATTTAGCTAGTGTTTTACGAAAACCTTTTTATACAAACAAGGTTACTACTCAGAAATTACGTCTTGAGTTTGCTAAAGTTTGTGTAGACGTTTCATCTTCTTTTGTGATGCCGAATTCAATTTTGGTGGATTTGGGTGGGAGTAATTATGTTGAGGTTGGAGTTGAGAGTGATTGGGCTCCTCCCAAATGCAGTGTCTGTGCTATTTTGGGGCACTCAGTTGATAATTATAAAGAAAAGTCAAGAGCGGTAGATGTGGTTGCTTCTGGTAGTACTGATCCAGGTGTTCATTCTGATAGTAATAATTCTGATTTTCATAGTCCTGATGTTGCTCTCAAGAATGAATGTGTTAGTCCGAAGTTTAGTACTAATGTTGCTGGTCTTGATAGGGTTTAGTTAGAATCTGATGGTATTTCTAATTTGTCTGATGAGAATATCAATACGGTTGCAGTTTTGCCTGCAACGAATGAGTGTGTAAAAATTACGATTGATATTAATTTGGAGGATGGTGTCACAGTTGCAAATAAGAGTATAGAATCTGCTATTGTTTCCACTTTCTCCAAGGAAGATCGATCAGTGTGGCTAGTTGCAAGGGGTGTTGCTGACCTTATGGAAAAATTAAAACATAAGGACAATGAAAATAAAAAGAAAGTGAGAGGTAGAGGAGTAGGTAAAGGGAGAGGTTTATCTCCTTCTTTTTGATGTCTTTACTTGTTTGGAATATTAGGAGGTTTAATGACCCCTTAAAATAAAAGAAAGTTTTAGGATTGCTCGTAGGCTGGATGTTGAAGTGCTTTGTCTGTTGGAAACTAGAGTGAAGGTTTATAATTCGGATGCTCTTGCTAAGGGTAAATTTGATGGATAGTGGTTTTATAATAATTATCCTCTTTCCACTAATGGTAGAATTTGGATTTTTATTCGAGGTAATTGGTGTTTGGAAGAGTTGAGTTGTACTTCTCAAGTATTTTTTGCTGCTTGCGTAAGGGCCCTTTTTGTTTTTATAGTTCATTTGTGTATGCGTGTAATGGTAGGGATGATCGACTTTCTTTATGGAAGAGCTTGCTTGAGTTTCGGGCTAGAGTGGGTGATCACCCTTGGTTGCTGGCTGGGGATTTTAATATTACCCTTCGTCCACAAGAGAGTTCTGATTATGATGAATCGCAAGGAATATCTGGTGCTATGCAGGATTTTATTAGTTTTACAGAAGCATTGGATGTTGTTGATCATCCTTTTACTGATACTTTTTTTACTTGGTGTAATCGAAGGGAAGATGGTCTTTTATCTAGAAAGCTTGATAGAGTTTTGGTTAACCAATGTTGGTTTAATTCTTTTCCTAATGCTTATGCCAAGTTTCTTAGGCCTGCTTGTTCAGATCATTGTTATAGTCACGTGGTTTTGAAGGATTCGTTTCATTCTCTTCCCAAGCCTTTCAAGTTTTTTAGTTTTTGGCCGGATCACTTTAATTTTCTTCAGGTGGTAGAGAACTCCTGGAATTTACCTGTGTCCGGTAATCCTTTGTATTGCCTTTTTGTGAAGTCAAAAAGATTGAAGATTCCACTAAAGGATTTCAATCGACAACATTTTGGTGGTATTTCTCACAGAGTTCAAGAACTACGGTTAGAACTTGAACATATTCAAAAAATGTTTTTTACCTCGCCTTCTGTTGATAGCGTCAAACAGGAGAAGATACTAAGAGATGAGTTACGGGATCTAGAGAGGGTTGAGGAAAAGTTCTATAAGCAGAAATCAAGGGCTCAGTTTTTGCAGGAAGGAGATTAGAATTCTGCTTATTTTTTCAGGAAAGTTGCAGTAAGGACTTGTATACATGGAACAAAGTTTATCTCATGAGATTTTTTTGGTTGATTCATTCTTGTTCTGGCTCATTGTGGGTTGCTTGGATTAATGCTTATATGCTCAAAGGCTCTTCGTTATGGGATGTGTAAGCAAAAAATCATCATAGTTAGGCTTGAAAAAAAATCTTGAAGTTAAGGTTGTTGTGGTTGCAATTGTCTGTGGTTGCGCAACCTCAGAGTGGTTTTAAGGTGAGAAAGCTCTGGATGAAACTTCGACACAAACTGGAGAAGGTACCATGGGCTAGGATTGTGTGGGGCAACCTTTCTATTCCCAGGTATTCTTTTATTACTTGGTTAGTAGTCTTGGATAGGTTACCTACTAAGACTCGCATGCTTTCTTGGGGTTGTGATATTGATCCCTTATGTCTATTTTGTGGAGAGGCCATAGAAACTAGGGATCACATATTTGCTGAGTGTAGCTTTATTAGACAGCTATTGGCGTTGGTTTTTGGACACTGTGACATGCAATTTACGCATAGAGGGTGGACTGATCTCTGTGTTTGGCTGCAATCAAGGGAAAAAGGTAAGAGTTTGTTGGTTGCTATCTTGAGGCTTTCTTGGTGTTGTGTCAACTATTTTGTTTGGCAGGAAAGGACTTACGTCTACACGGGAATACCATTCGCACGGTTAAAGTTTTATTTTTTGGTATCAAAAAAGATATTAGTGTCAAATTTTCAGGTTTTTCTGAGCTTTTATTTTTGTTAGAAAATTGGGAGCTCTGATATTTCTTATTTTACGGTTGTAATTTTGTTGTTCTTTTTGGTTCTTGGATGAATAAAATAACATTTATCCAAAAAAATAAAAATAAAACTTATACTTCAACGTAAACCTATATAATATCATTAATAATAACAAAAGTATAGTATTTGTATATATCTATAAATATTTTTATCCTATAAACGTACTTATAAATGAATCGAACATATTTTTATCTGTTCACTCATTAAATTAATATAAAAATTTTGTTCATATTCATTTATTTCATTAACGAATGTTATATGAATGGTTTGTTTGATACTCTATTCATTTACACCTTAATAATCATTTCGTAATAAAAATTAAAATTTAATGTTTATTACACAACTTTTAAAAATTTTGTTAACCGTTATATATTTTGAAATAATTTAATGATTGTGTGTACGAAAGATTGGAATTGTTATCTCATGTTTTTTTATAATATTTTTGAAAATTTACATAACTTCTAAAAATTAAAAGTTAATGTGCACGAAAACATAATCAATTTGAACTCAATACAACTATTCAAAATCTTACCGAAGATCGGAGTTGTTATCTCTCTTTTTTTTTTTTAAATATCAATTAAAGTTATTTTTTTCAAACAACAAAAAATTAAGCCTATTATTATATTAAGTAATTTTTTTTTCTATCTTTTCTACTAAGAAAAGTGAGTTATTTTTTTCTATCTACACATGTCACCACTTGATTGAAAAAAATTAAATAATAATAAATTAAAAAGATTAAATGTATAATTTTATAAATTTTAATTAACCCGTTAACTTTTTCTGTTAAATTAATACATGTCTATATACAAAGGACGGATGATTAGCAAAAGCTAAAACTTAGCAAATTACATGTTTCCCAGATAAACACAAGGAATTTTGAATACACCCAAATGATTAACAACTGAAAAACTTCTTCTTCCACCATTTACTTCCCCAACCAACCTTGTGATATACCCCCTAAAGGCTAAAATGAACGAGATAGTAAATCTCTGCAAATTCAAGGTCTATTCTTTTATGTGTTTGTACCTAATTCTTTGCCTAACACTATGACGATGAGTAACCTTTCCCGGTTCTATCACCACCATCGTCCTCATCATCTTGACCAAAGGAACCCAGATCCCCGACAGGAGAGGTGGGCTGAATACCAACAGCATCCTCATCTGCCGCATGTGTGGGTTGCCTTGGTTGTCTACCAAGGTCATTAGTATCCGACGGCCAGAATGCATGCAGAAGGAAGACGTTTACAAAATTACTACTTTCTAAGCCTACTTCAAAACTCCCATCTCTTTCTGCAGGATCTGTGTCAAATCGTCGATGATTTCCTTCTATTACATAATCCCCAAAAACAACTTCCCCAGGCATAGTTGACCTAATTGTGCTGATCACATCCTCTCTCTCACGCTCTCGTTCAAGCCTTGTCCATTTCTGTTCAAGAGTAGGGTCCACTTCGCGTGGCCTAGCACAAGGATGATCTGCTTTCATGTGTTTCATTAATTCCTTAAAAGTCCCGACAAAGGTGCAGTCATCCTGCATGCAGCTTCTCTTCTTAGCATTTAAATATTCCCTTGCAGGTTCCACCACAGTCCATCCTTTCACTTGACCCCTGCAAAGTGGACATGCAAGTTCCGTCACCTCACACTTCTCAACCCTTGGAGTTAGAACTGGATTGTCAATGGAACTACGGAAAGATTCTTCATTATTGGAAGGTACTTTAGTGTAGAACTTCTTGTACTGGTCAAGGCAGTTTGAGTATCGGAAACTAGTTCCGCACATGTAGGAACGGCAGCCCTTGTCATGAGATGAACAGAGAAGAACAGCATTGTGAGGGCACTCCATGCAAACAGAACATATTACATCTTCCCAATCTTTCTTATCCAACGGTTTGGAACATTTTTTCTGGTACAGATCCCCAGAGATCCCTTGACGACACGAGGACAATGGGTATGGTGTTGGCCTGAA
Source organism: Abelmoschus esculentus (assembly GCA_035048815.1). Lineage (NCBI taxonomy): Eukaryota > Viridiplantae > Streptophyta > Magnoliopsida > Malvales > Malvaceae > Abelmoschus > Abelmoschus esculentus. The sequence goes on along the minus strand of JAUCBN010000031.1, from coordinate 102,320 downwards.
TTGCCGGAAAGTAGTTCTACGTTGCCCATTGCTTCCTTTTGCCATTTGTAAACTACATCTCAAACAATATTGAGCAATCAAAAAATCTCATGACAGTAGAAAAATGGAAATAATCTAAAATCAACATATACTGGTGAAAACACATCAATTACTCAAGTGTGCTTATGATTTTCTAAAGCTAATGGTAGCTTAAGGCATATAAAACACAATATCTAAACAGTAGAAAAATCGAAATAATCTCATTTCAGTAATTTTATTTTTACATCCTGCGTTATTCTATTTGAGGATATTAAAGTAATCTCTTATAAACTCAAAATATATAAACGTAGCCCTTAAAAGAACTATGAGATACTATAGTTATTGAGGCAACAGATGCCCAGAGTTCTCTTTCACGCATAAATCGCAGGCATGCACATTTCTTTCTCATTTTCTCTTTTTGGTACCCAAACCATGCAACCTTTATCCAAACTAAAAGGTGGAATTGGGATAAGAGGAGGCTTCACATTCCAAAACTTGAAAGCACAGTTTACCTAAAGATAGATCGAAGCTGGCATGCAACCTTGATCAAAATAAAAATTCCACATGCAAATAACCTTTTGGCTGCTAGATTGATCACAGAAACTGATAATGAACAGACAACAAACAATATTCAGCTGTTAAAACTAAGTACCTTATGTTACATGACACAAAAAATATATGGAAGTAACCCCCATTCTAATCTTGCAATGCTAATTACAAACGAACTTCAACCAACTCTATCAAAAACTTTAGCTACATTATACCCTTATCCTCTTTTTTTATTATGCCGAATGCCCATTCTAGTAGATGATTTGGTCATAGCTGGCTGGGCAGAGGGAGGTTTTGTTTCCTGATGACGTGAGAATAGCTGGTGGTTTGGAAATATTGATTTACAACTGACACACCCCATTTCTAATAATGAAATGTTTGTCATCGAAACAAATTTCTAACATTTAACAAACCCAATCGAGGCTAGGACTGTAAATCATCATTTCCAAACCACAAGCTGTACTCACACCATCATCAAGAAACAAAACCTCCCTGTGCTCACAAGCCCAACTATGATCAAATCTATCAAAAAGGAGCTATATTATACCCTTGTCCTCTTCTTTATTGCACTGCTATGCCCTTCTCTAATAATGAAATGTTTGTAATTGAAACACAAATTTCTAACATTCAAGGAACTAAGACAAAGGTAAATCCTCATTTCCAAACCACAAGCTATTCATACACCATGGGGAAACAAGACCTCCCTGTGCTCACTATGCTTGCAAATTGCTAAAGAGCCATCCACCAATTACTTGCTATTGAAAGTTATCAATTAAAATAAAATATGAAAATTCGAGAACCATAAACCATAAGCATCATGAAAACCAACCATGCACCTTATCCTTGATAAAAATCACATCCCATGTTCGCATTATACAAATGAATAAATCATCCATCGTAAAAAAATAAACAAATCAATCAAATCATTAAAAAAGAAAAAAGAAACCCCTTGGTACAATTGACATCCATTTCCCATCATCCACATGAATTGGATCATCCATCAACAAACACCGAAAAAATGAACAACCCAAATACGACGGACAACTCATAATTCAGAAGGATAAATTTCAAAGAATCTCACCTATTACAGATAAAAATGCTGTGGAATTCTAGATGGTTAGTTGAAGATACCAAGTCTCATCTGATAACAGAACATCCAGAGGAGTTAATAGATTTCTTTATATAGATAGATAAACTTAAAAGAATCAAAACAACGTGCTTTAGCAATAAATTCACACGATAATACAGTTAATTATCTGATTAAATAATCAGAGGAGAACATGAAACTACGATTCTACCCACATGGGACTTTTAGGCATGATCAATCTAAGATCTACAATTATCAAATTCAATATTTAATTTTAAAAATAAAAGACAGAAAAGAAGGAACTTGGAAGCATTTAAGATTAAAATAAATTTATTTAAAAGTGAAAAATCCAAAAAATCTTCAAAGCTTAAAAAGTAAAATAACTTTCTTCTCCGATGAAGCTAATTAGAAGCTTGAAAATTCAACGGGAAAAGCAAAGATAGAGCGACGGACGTACCAGGGAAATGGGATTGCAATTTTTGAAACAAAATTATGGGTGAGAAAAGGAGTGAGAGGACGTAAGGGTTTTGTTTTTTAGCAACGAAATCGCAAGAATTAGCGACGAAATCGAGGGAATGAAAGAGAGGAGTGAAAGGCGCCAAAGAAAGCTTTATTTTTCGGAGAAGGGGAAAAGACTAGCGTAGAAATGACTCGGAGAATCCGAATTCTGGCCGGGTCAATGGATATTTTTCACGTGTCGTTAAAAGACAGTGCAATCCACGCTCCAATTTTTTTCCAAAAAAAGACGTGCGGGATTAGGTGTAGGTGGCTAGTAGACGCGCGTTTGGATGGTCTGAACTCACGCTTTCGCGGGATTTTGCTGCGGTTTACGTGCATTTTGGAGAGGTTGTTAAAGGACGCGCCGTTTATAGGGGCCTCGGTGAGTATAAGTGTAGATGATGTCAACCTCGTTGGCCGCTCACGCAGTATCATGAAAAAAGGGACTATTAACGGTTCACATGACATGCCAATGACAGTTGAGTGAAGGGGGCGGCTTTAAGCTGCGCTGTCTGTCGTGGTGGACCGTGCTTTTCTTCATTCAAAATTCTAAAAAGTAAATAGTTTTATTGTAAATTGGTCCCTAAACTATAATTCGATTCTCAGATGTGTCCTTAAGTTTTCCTGTCAAAGTTATCTCTAAACTATCAATGAGTTCCTAAATAAGAACGTAATGTGTAGCGTATCTTTTATTGAATTTCACACACTTTCGAGTAAAATGAGTTAGATATAACCAATATGACAATCGAAGTGTAGTACTTAAACACGGTGACATGCAAGAACTGGAATCCTCGTGTCACTTATAAAACAATATCTCAGATTACAAATCGAAAACAGAAACCAAAACTTACAATGCGGCCAGTTCAGCCTTTTGGTCCTCCAAAAGCTTTAGCTCTTCATGCCAACAGTCTAGTTTTGCCAAATTTTCCAATTGCCTGCAGAGTTTTCTGTTGTTGAGCTTCTGCAAACCAAATCTACTTATGCAAACCACAATCATGTTAAATTGAAAACACAACGTAAATATTTATGTATGCTAGATGCTCTATGTGCAGAAAGCATGTCGATTTAAAATGACCCTCAGGAAAAGCATAAAACCACCATTCCTACCGTACAAGGAATGGGATAGACACTGATGTAACCAATTAACTTGCCATGTTGCAGTACTGACTACTGAAGTAAAGAAGTAATTCTATGCTGAAGTTACTCAAAATCCTCAATCATGTTTAAACAACCCAAAATTTGGAACTTGTATAAACAACATATTATAACAAAGAACCCGGTTGTCACTCTAGTATTCAGCGTAACCTTGATGTCTTTTTGAGTCCTCAGTAATGTGCAAGAAATTAGAGAGGTACATATCAAACTACTCAGCATCTAAATCCAAGGAAAAGAATGAAAGAACAGAAATCGTGATCTTCTGGAATAAAGAGGAGAAGAAGAAGAACGGAAATTGTTCATTGCCCTTCTACCATTACAGATGATTAAATAATGATCACACTTGCTAGTGACAAAGTCTTTTATTTCTCGTGCACAAAGGTTATGCAAAAGTGCTAGAATAACCATAATACTTGCACGCTAACACAAAAGTGTAATGAATCATACCTTCTTTTTAAGCGCTCAATTTTTTTTATCAAGATCTTGAGCTACTGTCACGGGCTCACAGCATCCAAGGCCTCCATTGAGTGTGAGAAAGGAGAGGTCGTAATATGATTTTGAGAAACAGTGAGATCTGTCATCTAAGAAGTCAATGATTTAACTGAGTCTGATCCATGATCCAAATTTTCCTCGGTTAAATCATCTTGTTCGCTCTCGTCCGCCGCCGCTTCTGAATCTGCTCCTTTTCAAGAGAAGCCTGCCATATAAGTAAATTGGTATATGAAATGATAAGTACTGATATATATAATCTTGTTGGTCTAATGTCTAGAACAATTGCAAGACTAAATAGTTGTCTCTCACTACATTAATTGAGGCATTAAGCTCAATACACAAAACCAATAATTTAAATATATCAACTAGCTAATGCAGTAAATATGAATTCCAATAAATTTGAAGTCGCAGCAACAATGCAATAAAAAATGAACCTCAAAAAAATAACAAGGCTTCCATCCTTCTTCTTTTTAATAACAAAACAAATTAGTCAAAATAGAGATGATAAACTACAGTCTTGCACGAAATATAAAAACCCGAGAAGCTGTTGACAGACCATATATGTCTTCACAAAGTAGAATAAACCATTAAACATAAACCAATCCAAGATTGCAGCAACAAGCTTCGTACCCGTAGCCGTTCTCTTTCTTTCATTTCTCTTTGCCGACTTACCCTTTGGTTTTGCATCCGTAGTTGGATCATAACCCGGAGGCCCTACTTGGGAATCCATCTCCTTTTTCCACTGCATCACATAAAACAAAGATCAATGTAACTCTTCTCGTTCTTTCTCTTTTCCTTTCGGAAAAGGAAAAAACATTTGCATAAGATATTGTCACCAACAAATCTTAGAATCCAATGACCCCAAACAACATTGAATTTTAGCTGAATCAGATGGGACAGTTGCAATACTATATAGCTAACTTTCTGCTCATTCAACAAAAGATTAACAACAATGAGTTACTTTAACATGAATATTTTTTAACTCCAAAACTCAACCATAGATCCATAGCAAAAATTCCCACATTTACAAACACCAAACATAAACAACGAAGCATAGCATACACATCAAAACAGCAAATTCAATGCCATCCTACTCTTATTCCTCATATCATAACCACTAAATACAAGACAAAAGATGAGGATTACATGCACATAAATGCATACATTATATACAAGGGCAACTGACATACCAGGACACCTTTGGACTGGTAGATGGCGACTTCCTCTTGGGGAACATACCTTCAGGGTTTCCGAACTCGAATGGGTTTCCGAAGGGTACCATCGGGTCTTCGTGTGGGCTCTAGAATTCTTTCTCCTTCCTTTAGGGTTTGCCCAATTCCGTCATCTTCTTCAATTGTTCTTCACTTCCAACGTTATTGACAGCCATTGATTTGTATAATTTGAAAACAATGGTTTTCGTTTCGCTTTAATCCTATGTGAATTCGATGTAACAATGTTACAACCCATTTTCATTAATAATAACCAATATTACAACCCAAATTAAACCCATTATATTACAATATTAAACCCAGAAATTCATTACAAATAACCCAAATACCAGCCCATAACCGGTTAGCCCAACACCAAATATTACAACCCATGACCCAAACAAATAATTACCCTAACTAAACTCTAACCCTTCCAACCAAACCGGCCGCCGACCATTCAGCTTCTGCTCGCCAGCTGTTCGCGCGTGGCCACCACGCGCGGCTATTCGAATAACGCATGGTGGTCACACGCTCTTCTGATTCGTCGAGGAGGCCGGCCACCACGTGAAGGAGCAGCCATCGCCCACGTCCAGTCTAACCTGCAAAACAAGAAGGAATTATTAGATCTAATTATCAGATCTAAGAAATAGGATAATATTCCTATCTTTTTTCTCTGATAAAAATATAATATGTTGTAAATGTTTGGGTATAAAAACCCCTATTGCATGCGTGTAAGACCGGTTAGAAACCGGAGACCAAAAATCAATCAAAAAAAAATATTCGAACAAAGGAACAACCACCAATATTATCATAATATTCGGAAAAAAGAGAGATCAATCGGAGTGATAATCGGAAGCCAAAAAGCCGCAAAAAAAACAAAGGTAAAGAAATTTATTTCGAGACTTATCTTGTAGATCTAGGAAAATCGGTGGAGATTCTCGAAAAACCGAGGCCAGATTTGGAATCCTCACGCCGAGAGGAGTCGGGAAGTGAACTCTTTTGCCGGATTGGACTTCCGGCACGGTGGCTGGCAACCGTGGCCGGCGGTCGGAGATGACTCCGGTGGTGATGTTTCCAGAGAGCCCAAGGCTCTGTTATGCTATTTGAAAAAAAGAAGAAGCAAATGATAGATAGCCAAAAAAAAATGAAGGAGGGAGTACATATTTGGACCAAAACGGCACCGTTTTGGTGCCGGTTATTAAGGCCCAAAACGGTGTCGTTTTGAACCTGGGCACCCGAGACCAAACCCGATCCAGACTCGGATCCGCGTGTAACCCGGGGAGAGGGAAAAATTGTGCGCGTAGTCCCCGCAGTTCCAGCGCGTTTTCACTTCGGCCTCCCAGCTTGCATATCCTTGCATTTTGGTCACTGTTTTTGCAATTTAGTCATTCTTTTTTAATTTCTTTCAATTTTAACCTTATTATTATTATTTTCTTTCAATTTAGCCCCTATATTACTTTATTTAATCTTAATGTTTACTTTTTTTGCAGATTAGTCCCTGAAAAATTATATTTTACTTATTTTAAGGTTTTATTAATATTATTAAATATTATTAACCGTTTTTTTACAGTTTCGATACCGGATTATTATTTTCGATCGTATAAAATACTTTGTAACCGATAGGTGCCAAGTTTTGGGCGTTGTAGGGGTGCTAGCCCTTCCCTACGCGTAACAGACTCCCGGATCCAACTCTGGTTTCGCAGACTCATTTTGGTGTTCCAATCGCACCCGTACAAAAAGGTTGGTGGCGACTCCCCGGACGAATTCCGGTGATTACATGCACCATCCGATTAGCTAGAACCCTAGAAAAACATATTGAAGTGCTGATGTTATAATTCCTTTAAAGAGATATTTCGATTTCAGTCCCTAATAAACAAATCTGTTGGCTGTATGCTCAATTCGTTGCGCCACATCAGCCTTCCAGGCTCCAGCCAGGGCCAGCTGAAGGTCAGGCAGGCTCAGCTACACATATTCTCATTTTCTCCCGATTCAAGTACAAATGTGGGAATTATTTTCGAAAGTTTAAATACTTAAAAAATTCAATTAATAAATTGATAAAATTTTGTCAATATTTTGATTGATTTATATATTAAACATTAGAAATATACTAACAATAACACAAGTTTTGAAATCACAAAATCTTTTGCTAAGACAAATTCAGGAATCAGGATTAAGCTATAAGGAGTAAGTTGATTAAATCATAAAAAACAAGATACTTAAGCAATTGAACAAAAAAATGAAGGGTTAATATTTAATTTTATTAATTTTAAGTAGAGTCTTAAAATATAGTAAATTAAATAATTTTGGTAGGACACGAGCTTAATTAGGGGTAGCAAAAAAAAATTTGAATCCTACGTGTTTTGATTGGGCCCGATCAAATAAATTAGATTTTTTTAATACTTTTTAAGTTTTGAATTGAGTTAAATTATATTAAAATAATCGGAATTCATGTAAAATTGAGTTTAGAGATAAAAATATATGAATTGATCTGATATATATATATTTATATTTTACATCTTTATTAATTTGTTTATAATATGTCAGATTTAATCAGATTTTTTATTAAAATATTAGAATCGGATCAGTAACAATCAATTTTTATTATGTTAAGTAAAGTCATAGATAAAATATATTATATTTAAGTAGGGTTAGGGTCACACGAATGTTTTAAATTTCAAAGCAACCAACCCTTTGATTTACCCGTTACTATCCGTAAACTTCATTGCAATGACTTTAAAATTATTTTTAGGCTTAACTCAGTAATAAGTGCCTAAAGTATACGTTTTTTCTGAAATAAGTGTCTAATGTTTTTTTTTGCTGAAATAAGTGCCCGAACTATATATATTTTTCTGAGATAGGTGCCTAATGTATTTTTGACTGAAATATGTACCTAAAGTTTTATTCTCTTAGTGTTTTAAGGTAACACCGTTAAAAGAAATTGTTTAATTCATAAATAAGTACCTAAACTATTTTTTCCTCTAAAATAGGTACCTAATATATTTTTAATTGAAATAAGTGTCTAATTTTTTTAGTTTGTATGCAGCTAAACCATCAACAGTTGGGATGGATGCAAGCTCTTGTTTCTTAGCCCTTCGACGAGTTGCTTGGCTTCCAGTTTGAGCTTTTGGACCTTGTCTTTTTGATTGCACTGATGCAGGAAACCCAAGTGGATTAGATTCAACTGGTGTTGCTAAAATAGAAGATATTCCAAACAACAAGTTTGGGGAAGCTCCTGTAGACTGTAGTATTATTAGGATTGGGGGGAGCAGCAGTTGTTGATGCGCTTGAACCTGCTGCCTTTTGTAACCCGACATCCACTTTGTTGGTTTCAGACGGTGCTGAAAAGACTGGTGTAGTAGAAAATTTCTCCACAGTTTCTCTTCTTGGCCTTCCACGACCCGTTTAGGTGTTGTTGTTGCATCTTTGCTCTGTTGCGGTGGCTGATGTACAGGCTCCACCGCAAGTGGTTGTGGTTATAGAGGAGCTAGAGCTTCGAAACAAATTTGAAGAATTTTGTGAATAAATTATTTTTTAAAATTTTGAATCGTTAATTTAGAGTGAAAATTATTATCTTATTAGATGTATGAAATAAAAGTTAGATTTTCAATATTAAATATCATTCAAAGAACGAAAAAATTTAGACACTTATTTCAATTAAAAAATACATTAAGCACTTATTTTAGAAAAAAATTGTATAGTTTAGGTACTTATTTATAAATTAAATAATTTTTTTTAACGGTATTACCTTAAAACACTAAGGGAATAAAACTTTAGGCACCTATTTCAGTCAAAAAATACATTAGGCACCTATCTCAGAAAAAATATATAGTTTGGACACTTGTTTTAGTCAAAAAAAACATCAGGCACCTATTTCAGAAAAAATTTATACTTTAGGCACCTATTACTGAGTTAAGCCTTATTCTTACCCTAAAATACAATTCAACCACCAAAATTTGAGGATACTTTCTCCTCCGTCCACTCTGTTGGTTCGCATCGACTGAACTTAAAAATGTATATTATATAAGCAACTACAGTCTACAAGATTGAACATTTATAGTCTATGTTTTTTAAGAAAGTGTGATTTGCTTCATCGCCATACTCGTTTTTCTTATGCTTTCAATTTCCCATCTAAAAATTAAAAACTACTGACCTGAGTCGAGTTTAGAGAAATGTTCCAAAACTCTACCAATACCAAATGAGTGAAGAGATATCTAAACCATGACATCCTATTCCTTTTCCTCATCTAAACATTTTATTTTATAAATCTTGAGTTCAACTTTTTCATGCATAAAAATGAACTACTTGTGTTTTCATATACTTTAAATGTCGAAGGTGAAGTATGAAATCAGCCGATGGGGACGAACCGTTGCTGAATCGGAACGTGATTCATACAATCCAAGCAGATAACGAAAGGCAGCACACGCGAAAAGGAGTGACAAATACTAGTACTTCACACAGGAGTAGATCACACTAATGAACCAAAAAAACGTGAAATCATTGCTCGATAAAAATAAAAAAAGATTATGAGGCTTCAGAGTTTGGTTATGAATTGTATGTTTAGGAAAATTAAGAAAAGTCTTAATTAGAGAAATATAATGATGAGAAACGAAAGGGAAAAAAGGGGAATGCAGCAAGCAGAGTCTCTGCATGAAACAAAATTGACGACATTTATTCGTCTGTCTGCGAAAGGGTCCCGAGTTCTGACTCGGTGGGGACTCGGCGTCTATTCAACCTCTTCTTATCTCACACAACGCGCGCGTGTTCTACTCCTCTACCTTCTTCCACTTTTAATGCTTCTCACTTTCGTTTTTCTCTGTAGCTACCTCCACTTCTTAGCGCTCTTCAAATTCCATCAGGTAAAAATTCACACCTTTCTCCATGTCTTCTTCCATGGGAAGTTTAAAAGATAAACACTTGTTTCACACCATGGTTTCTTGTTCTTAATGGAGCTGTAATTATATATTTGCTTTTTTCGGGGTTGAAATATTTCCTCTTTCGTTCATCAAGTGCTTGTATAAATGCATGCATGGGTTTTAAGTTATTGGAAGAAAGGAGGTTCTTTTTTTCTTCTTCATTGATCAGCTGAATAACTTGTTTTTGTTCCAAAATGTTGGGTTTACTCGTTTACAACTGTTTTTGTTAGTCTGCCGTTGCCATAGTTTTACTTTACTGATTGATTTTGTTCATGATCAGCTATAGAAAGATATTATTGAGTTTTTTTTTTTTAGATTTAATTCTTGCTAAGAATAAACATTCAAAAGTTAAAAGTAGGTAGCTTAATCATCATAGAGAGAATTATTCAGTTCATATACACTGAGTCGAGTTTCATTTCAAAATGGTATTTTTGACTCCGAGTGTGTAAGGTTGGGTGCACAGAATAGAGAGAGATTCCATATTGGCCCTCATATTAATTATGGTTGTTGGTAAATAATCATAGATGATGTGAATCTGAGCATCTTGTCTTGTTCTTCCTTGAAAGGGAGAGAAAAGAATAACGATTCTGTAGAGCCTTTAGTGTTGGGACCTTTTATTGTAGTAATTAAAGCACATGGATAGTTTTTTGTTTAATTCCTCAACAACTGAGCATATCAGTGATATTCATTGTTTACCTACTGGCTACTCACTGATAACTAAGCTTCTTTTGGCTGCAATTTTTTTTTGGGGGTTTGTAACATAGGCTTTGAATTGTTTCCTGAAATAAGAAATTCACCAATCTTTTCATTCAATATAATGATCTAGGAATAGGTTTCATATAAACAGAAGTTTCAGGAAAATTATGGCAGATGCTATTGGCTCATTTCCGGAATTGGGGAGTGTATATAAAGTTTCTGGTCGCCGAGTTAATCAACAAAATCGGGAAGGGACAGATCTCGAGCTAACTTCTGCAAAGGATGGTGACAAGGGGAACACTAGGGAGTCTAAAAACAGAGTTGCTGTGAGTTCTGGGTTTCATCAGGATTCTACACCTAATGCATGGGGACATCCAAATGTGATTCAGAAACTTAGGATGCAAAGCAATAGTGGTTCTAAAAAGGGTACTGCCAATGCTGGGTCAACTCAGAATGCTTCCTCTTCGAGTTCCTGCAGACTTGGTAGTGCATGGACCCCACACGGTGATGGATCCAGCCCTGCTCAAGCTGGTTTCACTTTGTCTAACAGTTCACTGGATGGTCGAGTTAAAACAGAGACCCAAGTTGGTGATAATTTGGATGATGAAAATATATTAAATGAATATGGTAACAATAACACTGATGTTGTGTACGATAGTGATGATTTTGATGACTATGGTTTTGATTCGGATGAACTTGAGAAGAGTCATGAAGCACGCAAGAAGAGCAAGTGGTTTAATTCATTTTTCCAAAGATTAGAGAAACTAACTGTTCAGGAGATTATTTCACCGGATCATCAGTGGCACTGCCCTGCATGTCAAGGTGGACCAGGAGCCATCGACTGGTATTGAGGTGTGCAGCCCCTACTGACTCATTCCATGACCAAAACAACACGAAGAGCTAAGATGCATCGATTATTTGCAGAACTTTTAGTTGAGGAGATGCGTAGGAGAGGAACTTTCATTAAACCGGACAATGATGTCTTTGGCCGATGGGAAGGGCTTAATGGTAGGGTTGCAGATCATGAAATAGTCTGGCCGCCAATGGTTATCATTATGAATACAAAATATGAACAGGATGAAAACGGAAAGGTACTTTACTGCATGTTTGCTGTTAGAAATGATTTTGCCAAAGAAATTGCTACATAGCATTTTTTCTCCTTGGTAAAATACCTCTTTTACTAATACACTGCTGACTGCATAGTACTGACTGTTATTTCATCAGTGGACTGGAATGGGAAATCAAGAGCTTCTCAATTACTTCAGCTCATATGCTGCAGTAAAAGCAAGACACTCATATGGTCCACAAGGGCACCGAGGGATGAGTGTTTTGATCTTTGAGAGCTCAGCAGCAGGGTATTTAGAGGCTGCACGCTTGCATAAGCATTTTAAAGAGCAAGGGAGGGATAGGGATGCTTGGGATAGCTCACGGGTTCCATTCTGTCCTGGTGGGAAGCGCCAACTCTATGGCTATATTGCCATAAAAGAAGACTTGGATGTATTTAACCGACACTCTCAAGGTCTAACTGCTCTCTCTCTCTCTCTCTCTCTCTTCCCTTTACCCAACAAATGTTGTGTCAATTTACGTACACAAGGGCCATCCTGTAGAAATGTTCCTAAGATGGTAAATGAGGTTTGTGAGAACAGGGTGATTAAGTAAGCTCCAATACAAGGTTTAGTGAGAAACAAAATGGAAAAAGAATAAATTATTTAACTGAAACTTTGACTATTTCTGATTGCTTTGCAAATATTACTGTTTCGATTTCAATGTTTTCAAACTTTTAGCGCCACTGTAAACTTGAAATAGATGATTTATAATTCCTCTGTTGCTTTTCTCTTCATTTACATTAAAATTTTTTGATGACTTTGATAGTCATAACCTTACTTGAGCAAGGATTAAGAGTTGTTTCTGAGATTATGGTTTTGAATTTTGGCTGATCAACTTATATGATGCTTCTATAATTCAAGATAAAACTTAAATCTTTTGCATGTGTGCTGGTGGAAGGTGAATATTTCTCTCTCTAGCGTCAATGTAACTTTCTCATGTACAATAATCTATGTGATCGAGCAGGAAAGTCGAAGCTGAAATTTGAGATGAGATCATACCAAGAGATGGTTGAGGGCCAGATAAAGAAGATAAATGACGATAGTCAGCAGCTCACCTGACTTAAAAAGAAGGTTGCTCAAGAACAACAGCACTCACATGTCCTTGCAGAGTCTCTAGTTCGACTGAATACAAAGCTCCACCAGACTACGGAGAAAAGCTGTACTGCAACGCAGCAAAGTAGATTGATGCACGAGCAAAACCAAAAAGAGGTAGTATTTTTTAATTGTCTTCCTATATTTCTATTGCCAATCAAGGCTCCACAAGTTAGAACATAAGGATCCTGGGACCCAATTTTCTGTGTTTCACTAGAAAATTTGTTTATCATACGCGGTCGATGGTATTGCAAATTGATGAACATAGCCGATATCTCTTCTTGTAGCTTACTGGTATACTTAAATTGACATTGAGTTCTTTTGACTTACTGCAATGCAATGATTTTCTAGTTGGCTGCTAAAGAACAATACTTTAAGGAGAAAATCAACATTATATACCAATCCATAGACTCCAAGGAAAATAATTTTGAGAAGCTGCAGAGCGCTGCCAGGGATAAACTTGAGCGGTCAAATACAAATCCGACAAATAATGAAGATGAGTTCAGGTAACAGATCTCTCTACTTTATGCTGTAATGACGTTTTTTACTTTTAAAGTTACATGCATTCCTATATACCTTGAGAAGTCAATGAAATCATTGTTTCTGCTGACCTGCTGCCTCCAGGTCCATTAAAGACGATATAAAACAAGCCACTTGCTTTTGTATCTCATGTAGTTGAAAGTGAAACTTGTGATGTTGAACTATAGTCATAAGCTGATGAAGTTTTTTTTTTTTTTTTGACATTTTTTGAACATTCAGCACTGTTGAGATGGAGGAAAATGAGAGTTCCATAACAATTCAAGAGAAAAAGATGAGGGAATTCGAGGCAGAGAGGGAGAAGCTGATGAAAAGTCGTCAAGACAGAAGGCTAGCAATCACAGAGCGGTATTGGGAAGAGCTGGTGGAGCTTGAGAAAGGGTTCGAAAATGAGTTGACATTGCTCATGGATATGTACACTCCAGATTGCCTAGAAGAAGAGACCACTAAATACAACCTTGAAGAACACGACAAGAGAGAAACAAGAGATAAGGCAATAGAAGACACAAAAACACCGCCATTGCCAGAGTGAAAGAAATAAATCAATCTTGTTTCATAGGTAAAGTATAAACCAGCTTTGTTACCCAAAATAATTCAGTTTTTGACAAAAGAGGAAAAAAAAAAGGTTCATAAAAAGTGGGAAAGTTGGGATTCACGGTGAACATTGTTGGAACACTGAACCTCAACTAAAGTTTTACATTTCTGAGGGGGGGGGGGGGGTCCCCAGCTTTTTGACTTTTTGCTATGGTAACTTTACAATAAATTTTCTCCTGTTTGGTCGGAGACTGTATCATCCGATACTCACAAGTCGCATGAGCTTCAAATATATTCGGAGCTACATGGAAACATTTTTAAATAAATCAATATCCATTGACTTTGGAGGGAAAAGATCGTGATATAATGGTAAACAAAATATTTGTCAAATGGTGGGAAATTGTCTGTTTTGTGTCTCTTTATTCTATTTAAAAAACTACATATACCTTGAGTTTGAAGTGATGGATATTCCAAATAACTTAAACCTGTAATGACTTTATTTAACAGATATGAAGCTAATATTCCTAAACATTCAGAGTCGTCAATCCAGCAAACTCCATTTAAGACTTGCAGAAACTCACCATGTAGGGGAGACCATTCAAAGGATTATAACTGGAGAATATGACATCTGTGATGGTGAATGTTTTCTGAAGATTTTGAAAGATTCAAAGGCCATGCGAAACAAACAAACAAAACAGAAAAGACATCCATTTAGATTTGGAAATGATAAACATCAGAGTTTCTAAAAGAATATTTGTAAAATGTTGAAATCAATGGTAATGGCAGCATCAAAATCCTCCTGATCTGAGTCTGAATATAAGTATAACAAGAAATGCTGAAGAAAAAAAAAGTTTTTTTTGTTGATTTAGCGTAAATGCAAAGTCACAGTGACGGTGTCAAATATGAATCCACAAATGGTCTTCGGACATGGCAAAGTCATGTTAGATAGATAACTTCATATAAGGATTCAAGTAAAACAAGGATCTACCAAAAAAAAATTCCTTGCAAATTATAAAGGGATCAACTTAGGAGTGTAGCAATTTATTGGATGTAACCAAATATTTAACATTTAATCAAAACCAATACATGCATGCAGTCAAGAACTCTTCCCCCATGAAAACCTACAAGCTACTCTTTAATATGAGGGTGTGATGTGGATTACTTTAGCGGGCAATCAGCACTAGACACGTATTGTAGCGAGTCCACACCTTGTGGAGATTCTTTTTTGAGTTGGATTCTCTTCATCAAGCAGCAAAATTGGATGGCAATGCTACTAACTATGTCAGCTATGTAGAGCGTGCAGTTACCTTCTTCCGGACAATCCTCTTTCTCCGAGCCTTTGGAGCTCCAGTTTCCCCTTCAGCATTTTGTCTGATACCAAGAAGTCCAAGACCGGAAACAATGGCGTTTTTGGATATAAACCATTTAGAAGTTGACCTAATGCCATCCTCAGAAGGTCTGTTGTATGCCTTCAAGAGGCCATCCGACTGAACGAGCGGATCCACCTCAACACCCAGCCAAGCCAGCCTCGATCTCTCTCCTAACTGGACATTCAAAACCCTGCATATAACCAGTTAGGTGAGGGGGGGGGGGAAATACCACAAACTCTATTTAAGTAATAAAAAATATCAAATTAGAGATTTTCAAAATGATGTACTAAAATTAATGTCCGACATGGGTACTTCATGGAAGAGTCTGAGCAACATAGCCTGGCACACAAAAAAAGGAGAGAAACAAAGAAAGGGATGTTGTGGTCAGAGGTGAACAAGAGAGGGATGGAGACCTTAAAGCGGTGCTGAAGAACAACGCTACACCAATGACATCAAAATGGTTGACCACCGCTTGATCAAATCCACATATAAGTTGATATCTAAAGTTTGCATAGAGTCCGAGGAAAGAACCATAACCAAGAGCATTGGTACCCACAGAAGGAATCGTCACAGATAACCTGCCAACAGTTTAAAAAGGACACCATTAATGCATAAGAAGCCTACTATTATTTCAAATAAAAAGAAGCCTACTAATAAGAACAAATATTCTTCCTTCCAAATAAATTGAACAAAAGGATAACTAAGGAATAGTGAAATCTACTTACTTTTCCTTCTTTTTACTGGCTAGAAAATTTGACAAAGAGCCTTGCACTGCTCCAGCAGCTAATCCAACAATACTCAACTCTGCAGCCTTGTAGAAAAGAGAATGGATTCTCTTTTGCAAGTCAAATTCTCTAAGTGGGTAACTCCGTTCAAATATATTGTTTGGAAGCTTCTGCAATGTGTTTTGCAAGTCAAACTGGAAGGTGTTACCATAAGAACGACACGGAGCAAGAGACCAAACTACAAGAGCATTGCAAGCTGCTACTGTGAGAACATTCATTAGAGCCAGATCCCATTCTTGCTTAATCCTGTAGACAAAAGTAAAGCATGTCTATTCTAAAGCATGTCTATTCTTTTAATTTATCCAAATGGATAAACAACACAAACATTCATTTCATCGTGCTATTTAAAATCACCTATCCTTTCGATTCTTCACCTCCCACCAAACAGAAGAACCAATGGTAGCAACCTCCTCTAAAAGAAGCCTGTATAAAAAGGCAGGATCTGCAAGCATCCTATAAACAGAAAAAGGTTGTGAAGTATCAATGATGGATTTTACGATACACTGCAATAAAATATTCATTTCATTTATATTTCAGGAGACAACCTCAAGAGGTGAACATGAGCATATCAGGGTTTACCTTCCAATAAATGCCCGAGACATTCCTTGTGGGAGTGTTCGAGAAATAAATCTACTGGTAGTTGGTCTGGCATTAATTGCTAAGAATTTTACCATTTGCGCTGAACTGACCAATCCCTGAAGGCAAAAAGCTGTAGTCAGCATCTGACCATAAACAGACCAAGTCCTTGACCATGTGATACAATAGAGAAGTTGCTAAACCATTTCATAAGCCTGTCGGAAGCCAGCAGGCAAGTCCATCATTGTCTTGTGCCACTCATTCAATACGGCATCTACAAATTTTCGATCAAAAAGCTGGAAAGAAAATGTTGGAAAATTCAGGTGAATATTTATTCTATAAGCATTTAGCTAATAATCTGTTAACTATGCATAATGAATCTGCTAGGCCTAGACTTTGATCTCTTACCTCTTCCAGAAACATCCGCCTTCTGAAGAGTCCACCCTCGTCTCCCTCCTCCTCATCAAAGTCATCAAAATAATCATCATCATCTCCATCATCATCGCCTCCATCCCCACCTCCATGATTAATTTTCTTTCCAATATCTCCACCACCTCCCCCTGTTGCAAGCTGTAATTCAAATGTATTAGCTGGTCCTTCCAAAACTTTGGACAATATTCTCAAGGAAACAAATAATAAACAACCCAAGAAGTAAACATCGGATTAAAAAAAATGAACCTTACGCTAAAAATACTAGAAGCTAATTACTGAGGTTAGTAGGACAGAGGACCCACACCCAGAACCTCATACTAGAAGCTAATTACTGATGTAATAGGACAGAGGACCCACGCCCAGAACTTCATACACAGCACAACAGCAGACAGACAGTACCATTAATATAAGGATGCCTAAACAATAAACCAGGCATAAACCTGGTGTAAGTCCATAGCTTTTTTGTGATAGATATTTTAACAAACCAACTACTGTAAATTCATATCATGTGTAAATCATGCATGTTTATCACATGTAAATAGGATATCTTGAAATTCAAACGAAAATAACTGTGTTCCTAATTTATCTCTGCAAATGCTAAAGAGTTCTACAAAAATAACACCAAAAGGTTCAAACTCCGAATCATATTTAAGTTTTGTCATTGTGTTGCAGAATTATGTTCATATCTTGCACAAATGAAGAATTCCAAGGATAATGTAGAAATAGTATATTAAGCTAGTTTAACTCAAATACAAACAAGCTTCAGGATGATATATGCTAGGCTCTGTAAGATAGAACATCTAGTTAAAACATACCAATTCACACACGGATACTTCCAATCAAATGAATTCAAAGAAAAAACCCAATGTGAAATTTTGGTAGAAGGTTTTAAGGATCGTAAGCTCATAATTAAAACCCTAGCTTAAAAATACACGTTATTGAAGATAAACCTTTCAAAATTCATCCATTAACAAAAAGATAAGACTTTCTAGCAGGAAAGTTTCTCTGTTACCTTCGTTAAGCTTAAATAACAGAACTAAGCTAAATTTCCCATCTGAACTCGTTCTACATATTAAAAGAAGTTTATCAAAGCATCTAAAATCGTGAATTAAATTCAACACAACCCTTTTCTCCACGTATTTGATAAAAAAAGCTTTAAATACTTGCAAAGTTCTATGCCTAAATGCTGGGCAATTGCCTGCTCTAATTAAAACTAATTTAACTCATCAGGCAAAAGCTAAAATTTTTAAAAACTAACCTCAGGACTAGACGTGGTCTGCTTCTGAGTCAAATCAAGCTTCCCTTTCTCCAAAGTAACCGCACCAAACGCACCGTACTTTCCTCCCTTCATAACCGGTCCCACCTCACCCGAAGAAGAACCGAGCTCCAACGAAGAGGGCGATGCCGAGAAACAACGCTCGAGAGCAGCGATGGAGGAGTCCACACCATCGATTAAAGAAGAAGACGAACATCTCACCGTCAGATTCTTCTTCAGCTTACCGGATAAAGTATGAGCCGGAGGCGGCAGACTCGGCTTTAACAATAACGTTTTGGGAAGTGGAGAGGCTTGGAACACTATATGAGACATTTCTATTGCGTGTTTGGATGGAGAGAAAGTAGTTGGCTATTTTTTCCTCCCTCACAAAAAGAAGCAGGAGGGATTTGGGGTGGCTTTTGATGGATAGGTTAGCTGACCCAACCCAATCCGATTGGCGAGGAAAAATAAGTGAGTCGACTCGGGTGGATTGTTAGCGAGTTGAATCAGCCGGCTCTTTGAGTTTGGTTGCCAGGGTGTGGGCTCGTGGGCCATACCAACGAAAGGTAGAAGTACTTTTCAGCCACCAATTTATTTTGGGATAATTCACTATTTAATCCTTTATCTATTTTCTACTAAAATTTTAAATATTCTTGGCAGTTTCAAACAGTATAATCTAAAAAAAACATTAATTCAAGTAAAACTCTAGATAAACAAAAAACTTTGAAAACGAGTTGACATCTATTATGAACTCATCCTTTGCTTTCCCTACAAGATAAGAAAAAACTGGGGAAATTAAGAACACAAATCCAGGACCAGGAAAACAACAGAAACATGTTGAACGAGAAAAGGAATCCCTTGCTGCATGTACCAAAGCTATTATCTTCTCTCCTTTTCACGTAGAGAAGGAGTTGTGAATTCTTCTTCCATAATCTAAAAAAAAACATTTCAAAACACACACAATTAATCCCCATTTTCATAGCAAAAAAAAAACATGTCTCTTAGCAACCATCGTCGTCCTGGTGTTGTAGTCAATGGAATCCGAAGGATGAAAACTTACCATTATTTCTGGTGTCTCCATTGCCAATGAACCATGAGGTTCGCCAATTCAAACCCTTTTGAAACTTATTGTCCCCATTGTTTTCGCCAACTTAGTCATGAGCTGGATGTCACAAGGCCGAGGCTTCGAGCTGATCGTGGTCTCATGAGGCAATGACTTAGATGGTTTCCTCGAAGGCCTAACGGAAATCGACAGATTAGGGCCACAACCGGAAGCTGTTGCCGTTGGTCTGATCAACGCCACACATTGCCCTGTTTGCAAGGATGAGTTCGTGATCAATGGCGAAGCAAAAGAGCCACCGTGCAAGCATTTGTATCACTCTAATTGTATTGTACCTTGGCTGAGCATTCACAACACACCTTCCCCGTGTGTCGGTGCGAGATCAAAGACAATAACAACACTGCTGCCGCAGATGATCGAACAGGTGAAATGTTCTTTCAGGACATTGGTTTCATTGTTGACGATCTTGCGAATGGACTGACCCGTTTACGATCTCGGTTCCTCTCTTTTGGGCCTCTTCGTGCATTCTCTCATTGGACACACTGGTATCTCGATTTTCTTTGTAGCAGAACCATTGCAAGTAATCTCTCCCGCGAGGGTAGGGTTTATTGCCAGAACTTAATCTTCTCGTTGTTCATAGTTTACATATATATGTGTATGTATGTATATTACTAACATCTATGAGTAATTCTTAGAACACCAAACACCACAATAGTAGAGTTAACATCCGACTGATGCATGTATAGGATAGCAACCTGTCAAATGAGTAGTTCTTAGATCAACTTTTCACATAATGTGGAAGTAAATATAAGCAATGTAAAAGAAGAAGCTGACAGTAGAACCTTGGTATCCGGAAGACCAATTTCTTCATAGATATCATTCTCTAACTTTTCAATATGCTGAACAAGCTCCGAAACTGGTTTCTGAAGTGTAAAACATGCATGAACTGGGGCTGCAAAGAGTAAATGAATGTATAAGCAAGAAACAAGGGAAAGTACTTACGGAAGCCTATCACTTGAATGAAAAGATCATTCATTGTGATGGAAACACAACCTAAGCAGGAAAAATATCGTAACAAAGCAAAACCAAACTCAATTGCTTCAAAACACTTGACTCATTGAATGCAATTGCAACTTGCAAGCAACAAAGAAAAGTGCCTTCATCCAGAATCAGTCAACAGACAAAATACTAGGCATCTCTCATGAGTCATGACCAAGGGTTCAGTTAACACACAGGAAATCACATCCTCTGCTACTTTGTGGTAGTGGATACTGGATAGTTGAGGGTGTCGATTTTTCAACCCTTCTCCAATCACAATGATGGATATTTTCCTCTAGGATAGTTCACTACTCTCTCTTTACAGTATTTCTAGATAATGATTTCGGATTTCTCAATCCTTCTTTGTACCCAAAACAAAAGAGCAGAGATGATGAATCTCCACGGTGGGGACAATAGAAGGCAGAGGAGACTGAGGTGAAGTCAAGGTCAAATGCTGAAATTAGTACCTATACTAGACGTAAAGTATTGATTTAGTACTAAAATTTGAAACTCTTTTTACAAACTCTTTTTAAAAAACTGATGTTCAATAAATTTGAAACTCATATTTAAAAACATGTAAATAATTAGGTGAGGGCATGATTCTATTTACGCACCAAAGGATTTATTTTCAACGGTCATCCAAGCCAAGGTCGGTAGGTCCACATCGCATTTTTTGTTTTGATATGGACCTAAATGACACTGTGTGTGCTCGTGATCTGTCAGACCCTTTTCCCCCATAATCATTGCCTAAATTTACAGTATTGGTAACATTGAAAACCCTACTTTCCCCCCTCAACTTTGATGCTTGACAATGTCAAATGGCCATGGCCCTACGTCTCCATAGTCCATCACGGTAAAGATTCCCATTCCCATCTTTTGATTGGGATAAGGAATTCACGCCATCCACTTCCCTCAAACAAAAAAAGTGGTATACACTTTCTCCACTAACAAAAAAAACTATTAATAGAACGGGATAGGATTAACAGCTAATTCAATTGTATCAATAATCTTTAGAGTTAACCATGGTATTAATGAGTTTAATGTCTTTTAAGTGAAAATCCAAATTTGACGAGACTAGTATTTAGTTGATACAGCATAAGACGAAAGTAGTCATCCACTACCTTCATTGAAACAAATTATTGTTCATTAGGTAGATCTACGCTTGAGTTCATAGCTTTGTTTCTACATCAACTAAATGGAAGCTCTCCTTTCCCAATTCACCTTCCTGTCAGATCAAGCCTTACAAGACAAGAACTTTGATCCATCCGCCATGGAAGACCTAATGAAATTGTTCGAACTCGAGTCTTACAAGACATGGGCAGCCATGGAGCTCCAACACGAAGAGCAAGTGAAACAAGCTGAAATAACCATGCAGGAAGCTGAGGACTATCTCGACTCGGTCATGGAGACCGCCATGGACGAGTTCAGGCGGTTCGAGGAGGAAATGGAACGTGATTCGAAGGACGAACTCGATGGTCTCGAAGATGGAGCCGAGAAGGCTAAGAAAATGGGGAATTTGATGGAGAAAGGTGCGACTATTGCCTCTAAATTGTACACTGAGGCTGCTATGAATTCTGCTACTGCTTCTATGAAATCAGCTTTCAAGGGACTTTCCACCAACAAGGTTCACCCTCGATGAAAAAGCTATTTTTATTTTATTTTTCTTTTGTACTTTACCTGTATGATTTACAGGTCCTTTTGGGATTTCTTTGATGTCACTGTTCTGTTACTTGTTTATTTCTTTTCATTAAAGTCCATGGACTGGGCTGCTTCCAACACAAAATTCTTCTGTTCTCCATTCCCATGCACAGTCATGGAAGAGTGTTGTATTGTTACATTGATCATGATTGCAGACATAAGAAATATAATTGCAGTTCCAACGAGAGCTGAAGCCAATTTAGTTTTAGTGTTTGTTCATATCAGTTTATTTGCAGTGTGGTTTTGTAGGTAGCAGAGTAGCAATAAACTTGAAGCTTCACTTTACAAAACTTTTGTTCTATAAAAACATTTATATTTGGAATGGAAAAGAAAGAGTAAGAGAGCAAAATGTTTATCAAATAGGTCCTCCGATTCCATGAAAATACCAATTTCTTTCTCTTACAGGATTTTCTGCAGATTATGCGAACTTGTTACATTGATGAACTTCTTTGATGCACCTTTATCTGCTTGTTCACCGGTTTTGGAATTCTTGGATGTTACGATTAGAGGTATATAGCATATGTTAGTGCCTTTGTCATCAGGTTCAGGGATTGGAGGTTGGCTGCAACCTGCAACTGCTGTTTGGAACTTTACTAGTCCCAGGCCCATCCCAGGATGCTATACTGCACAAGAACATATGTAAGATTTTATGCATGAGTTGTGTATTTTATTAATAAAATACCTACACTATATATATATTAAAAAATTGAAATTTTCAATCTCTCCTAACACCCGACGATCCATGCTCATCAGATTCATTTCCCAAAGTTTAGATTTGTACATGTTCGCTAGGTTGGAACCTGTATGAAAGCCCAAAATCAGATAAGCTTTGCTCTCAGAGCTCCTTTGTCCCATCATCAACTTTTCTTCTTCCTTTTAAGATCAGATATGCCTCTGGTCCAATTCATTCAAACTTTCTCCAAATCTCGAGTCTCTTTTGTTCAAGACTAATCAACTTGTACAAGACAAAAGTCTTGTTCTTCTTCGACTCTTGGTACCTTCTCACCAGTCACCAGTCCTTTGACACCCAGCTAAATGGACTCTTTTTTGTAAGTAGTTCCAAGTGAGCTTGAATCCTTTGGGATTATGTAAGACGCAGGGTAGCTTTGTTCTAGGATCAATTTCAGTAGGAACTAGGAATTAGGATCATAATTGTAGAGCAAGATTGTGAGTTGTAAAGAGTAGGGTATATTTGTACAAAGTAGGATAAAACGTTTGAATAGACCAAGATGTCACTTGTTTATCTCACAGAGCCATGGAGAGACCGTGGGGAGGAGAGTAGAAAATTCGACGTCTGCGATGGAAACTATTTCCATTGCTCACGCTGACAACTCGTCCCGTTGCATGTACCTCTCAAACTTCATTTTCTTGTATACATTCAAATTTGTCATATAAAAAATTAAATACAAAGTGGGGTTGTTGAAAAAAATCAAACCCCTTTGTTGTTTTAAAGTGAGAAATGAAAGAACAAGGACAAGAGTAATGCAATGGTCAGGAGGGATTTAAGGGGTGTTGTACTCGGACACTTTTTAAGTGATCTAATAAATTCTGGTTTCAAAATAAACTGTTTTTAATTTTATTTTATTTTTGATATCTTATAAAACCCACTTCACCTTCACATGTATGTATGCTGCAGCTGCTCAGTGTGTATAGTTGTTATTTTTGTTGTACATCTAGACATGTGTATCTCTATTCTCTAATTTATTTGTTTGATATGGTGGAAGTGCGCAGAAATCATGAAAGCAACGAGGGCTTTGAATCCCATGTGAAGTGATAGATATGTTATATGGTATTGATATTGGATCTGGGTTTTATATGCAACAATCAAATTCTTTTTTTAAAAAAATACTTTAGACTGTGCCTGCCTGTGCCTGGTATAATGAACTGAGCAGGAAAAAAATGGCATTTAATTCCTTGGTAAAAGAATGCATATTGTTAACATGGATTAAATGGATTTATTTAAAAAATTAGATGCAGTTTAATTAGGAATCATTCTATATATATTTGAGGTTTAGGGTTAAAGATTGAATTTTTTTAATGATAAATTATAAAGGAAGACCGACACATCTAAAACAATTGAGTCTACGTTACTTAGTTTTGAGTAGGTCAAATTCACTGAAACTAGCTCAAAACGAAAGATTGAAATATAACTACGAAAAGATTCAAGTTTAGTCCCCAATAGAAACACAAAGTATTTCTGATTGTCTCTAAACTCTAAAATACAATCACAACAACCAAGCAGACTACCGGCTACTTTTTCCGTCTAGTTCTTTATATCTGATTTATGTTGTTTCTGATCCTTCAGGCCCTCGACATCCTTGGCATATGCCTCGTCTTGTTGCTTAGACTCGGGACTATTGTGGTATATTATTAGACTATGCCTGCTGTCGAAATCTCTGAGGAACTGCTTCATTTTGTTGCCGGAATCCAAACCCGAACCTGCCGGATCTTCATGTAATAGCCCTTTGATTGCGTCGGGCATGGGTTGATGTTTCATCACGCGTCTCCAGTAGTCCCCTGGTTCTTTTCTTGCATGGCTGAGATTCACAAACTATAAGAAAAACATCAAAGAAACATAATGGATGTAAGAAGAAAAGAACTGATGAATATTGACTTCTCTTACCAGGAGAAGAAAGCAGAAAACGAGGAAAGAAAAGAAAGTCTTCATATCTATGGTAGTAGTCTGTAGAAAAACAAGGGTTAGATTGTGCTATTCTGTATTGTAAGCTGCTCAAGACTGCCCAACCATTTATAGGCGGCAATTAACAAAGGGACAAGAAAGTGATTATTATAATTTGTGTTTCACTGTTTTATTGAAAAAACAATTAAACAAATAGTAGTCTTCTTTAACTTCAATAGCTTTTGCATGATGATATGTCGACTGTCGGTATGAGGGTCCACTAGATACAACGTTTTATAATTTAGAGACTCGAGTTTTAAGGGAAATCTATCCCATATCGATTCGTTAAGGATTGAACCGTGTGTTCCAACTTCCATGACTGAAGATAATTAAATGGTTTTCCCTTTTTGTGTCACTTTCAGTGGTGGACAATGTTCCTACAAGTTTCAATGGCAAGCATTGCTGAAATTTGTTTATATGGAGGGAAGGGAACTGATCATACTAAAAGCAATAACATAATCTTTTTTTCCCCTATATTTTAAGTATTATGAGCCTTTTTCTGATAAGATATTCAAAGACCATCTAGAATTGGAATCTCATTTGTTACCAATTTGTACTTGATGTTTTTCTAGCCTGTGGATTAAATTAAGCAACATCTGCAATCTGTACACACACTGCTTTGAAGAACTCTCAGGGCATTATAGCAAATGATAATGGATTTCTGAGTGGAACATTATCCTATCATGCCACATTTGGAGTGATGATGTACCAAACACTAAATATTTGAGGAAGGTTGCAGAAAAAATCTTGTAGTGATTTGTTGACTTAAACAAATGAATTATTTCATCATCTTATGGCTAATGCTAGAGCAAACCAGGTTAGTTTTTCTTCTTCTGATGAACGGTTGATATATGTCCTTTTCAAGCACATATAGAGACACACTAGAGAACAGCACTATCAGTTGCTCGATGTGAGAAATACCAGAGAAGAGCATCAAATTCACGATCAGTTAGTCTTAAGTTGACTCTCAAATGAATATACTCAACACACCATGAATAAAACTTAAAAAGCTTTTTTTTTTTTCTGTTGAAAGTTGACCTCTTATTATGATTATTACAACCTTAATTAAAACATAGCCTTTACTCATTTAATGGCTATCTACATGCGAATCATAGCCTACACCAGTATGTTTTGTGAATATTATATATATTCATTTAGTGTGGCAAGATACAGTATAAAAAAGGGTTTCAATTCAAAGTGTTGTTCATCTTTATTGGTGATATGTTCTTATTTTAATCATGGAGATGGGGCTATGTGTGTATATATATATATATATATATATATATATATATTCTCATATACTTTTGCATGATACTACTATTGATTATCAGCTACCGGAAAAATAATAAAGTTGTTTAATTGCAATGAGAAGCGGCTGAGACATTGAAGATGAGAAAATGTACAAACTTTGAAGGTTAGATGGAGAGTCTTACACCCACAACTCTGAGTTGTCTCTTTCCGGGGCTAAAGTCAACTTCATAGACGATTGTGCTTATCAAAGAATTTTTCTTGTTGTTTTTCTGGTTCCCATTTGGTTCATGCCCACAACAGCTTTATTTTCCTTATTCATGCACAAGTCTCTCTCTCTCTCTATGCTACCACCCGGAATCAATTTCATTCTTTTTATTCAAGGTTTACTACATCATGCATGTGTGTTGGTTGTTGCCAAAAGTCACATCTCAGTCGCACAATAATAGAACTTATTTTCCTTTATGTCAAGAAAAGAAGATTAGAAAAATCTGCCTCAAGACGGAACAACCAATTTTTGGTATACCCCATGAGTGAGAGAAATTATTACACGAATCCGTTCTACTAACTAAGATATGATTTCTAACCAATTAAAAATTTTTGATAATATTTTTTTTCTTTTTTTAAATAAAATATATTAATGTGTATAATTTGGATAATGCTTATATATAAATATGATATGAAAAAAATATATGATATGTTTTCATTTAATTGGTTGGGACCATATATTAGGTGGTGGAACGAGTTCATGTAATAATTTCTTCATGAATCATGTCTGTTTCCCCCGGTTTCCTTTTTTAAATAAGATACCATGTTCAAATTATAGTTCACAACAAATAAAATAATGTAAGCTACCAGAACTTCATCTCCTTTCTCACACCACTTCATAGCTCATGCGTTTAATTATTAATGCTAATTAAATTTTCGCAAACTTAATACACGAAATAATCAAAGTGAGTTTATGTAAACATCAAATCTTTTTATGTGCAGTGTGTTCGTGACCTCGATGCAGCCGGGGACGTGAAATCTGCTGGAGTGGTGGATCCGAAAGACCTCGATGGCAAATTCATGAGAATCTCCGACTTTCATAAGACGGCGAACATCGGGTCATCGGAAAGGACTAGACTTGTAGATCTAGTAGGGAAATACTCTCTCATGATAACATGGAGAACTCAAAGGGTGGATTGTTCACCGTCGATGAATTACATAACCATTTCCAAGCAGGCAAAACGCTACCAATCTTCTTCCCTAACAAGGACCCTGCAACATCACCCTTTTTGCCCAAGAAAGTGGCAGATTCCATCCCTTTCTCATCATCGAAACTGCCCGAAATCCTCCGATTCTTTTCGATCGCTCCAGGTTCTCCCCTGGCCAAATCCATGGAAGATACACTTTCAAAATGTGAATATGCACCTGCTAAAGGAGAGACCAAAACCTGTTCTACTTCCTTAGCAGTGCTTTTAAAGTGACGCCACAAGATACGAAATTCATCACCCCACCCCACCCCACCATGTCGACTTCTTCGTTACAGAACTACAGGGTGTTGGAAGCTCCGAAAGAGATTAAATCTTCTAGGAAAGTAGCTTGTCACCCTATGCCTTATCCTTACGCTGTGTTCTTCTGTCACTATGACGAGGATTCGAGTGAGACCAGAGTTTTTAAGGTTTCGATGGTCGGAGAGAACACTAAAGACAGAGTGGATGCTGCTGCTGTTTGCCACATGGACTCGGCTAGTGCCGCCCTTCCTAACCTCACGGACAAGCAAGGCAAATCTCCTATGTGCCATTTCTTCTCTGCTGGGGACCTGATTTGGGTTGAGTGATGGATGATTGCTTCCCTGTCTTGTCATGCATGAAGATGTTGTCTGATAGTACAAACCTTGTTATGATCCCGGTGTGTTCAACGCTACTAAATAGTTTGGTCTTGGTGTGTGTATGGATGATTGCTTCCCTGTCTTGTCATGCATGAAGATGTTGTCTGATAGTACAAACCTTGTTATGATCCCGGTGCGTTCAACGCTACTAAATAGTTTGGTCTTGGTGTGTGTATGTACGTAATCAGTGGCAGATCCAGAAAAATATTTGAGGGTGGGTACACATAAAATTTTAAAATTTTAGGGTGGGTACAACTATTAAATATTAAAAATTTTTAAGGATTAACCTATAAAACTTTAAAAAATTGAAGGCAAATCTGTGAATTTTAAAAATTTCAGAGTGGGCACAAGCCCACCCTAGATACAAAGTACATCCGCCACTGTATGTAATAACATTCCTGAATCCTTACGTACAAGGAATTGAAGGAGATGATAGGACTTTATAGGCTTGCAATTATGTCAACTATTGTAGTTTTAATACGAAACGTGCATGACGCTAATATATATGGTTTAATCTCTTGTTGAATGGTGCACTGTGAATCATCTTTTATTATTGATTTCACTTAAAGGGGTTTCATTTAAAATACATAGACTATAATACACTATTAAAACGAAAAATTATTAGGTGAACCCGTGGTCTTAATTAATTAGAACCGTTCATCTTAATTTTTTAAGGTGAATATCACCTCTTTCTTACATGTAATTAGTGGATGAATAGTTAGGTAGTTATTTAAAGATCAACGGTTCTGATTACTTAAATCATGGATGACGTAATGAACATGTTTCACCTAATAATCTCTCCTATTAAAACATATTATATTTTTCTAAAAAATTTACATATTCAAACCTTAGACAATTTTATTAGAAATGGCAACTGCAAGCCACTAATCGAATAAAGGACTTAGGTCCCAAAACAGATATTCGGAAAACATATACCACTTCGAAGATTCACTTCGGATTAATGAGATGTATGATTTTTATTAGTCGATCTTATGGACACGTGATAGACTGGCTCTAATGAATGACTTTCCTTATCGAACGTTTTTGCCATTTTCGCTTTGCATTATCTTTACCTGTTTATTCGCCAAGGAACTCGAAATTACTCTCGTATGGGCCTTCATATCCTCAAAACAACACCATTTCCTTCTACCTCCTCCAAAGCTCTATTACTTACCACAGCCACCGCTGTGAAACCCGCCACTTTTGCTAGATGCATCAGTTCTTATTCTAATCATGTTCTTCCTTGTAATACTCGCTTGAGATTTCCATTTTCTTCAACAAAGGCCGTTACTTGCTCCGTTTCTTCATCTGGGTCCGCTGGGTTCCTTCACCAGAGCAAGCGTAGGTTCCGTGGGAGTGTGGTCGTCGCCATGGCTGCTCCTGGGTCGCTCCGGAAATCTGAGGAAGAGTGGCGTGCCATTCTCTCCCCTGAGCAGTTCTGGATTTTGAGACAAAAGGGCACGGAGTAAGTTTTCCTTTTAAGCTACTGGATGTGTTGAATTAGAACCTTTCTATGGAAAATTGTATAAATTTTTGCGCCTTTATTGTTTTTGGACCAATTAAGCATGTAATCTAATAAATTACATGGATAACTGACATCATTTTGTGGAGAAATTTGAGCTTTGAATGTGCAAAATTTTCTTCTTTTAGCTGTTTTGTTCTGAGAGCTGCTTCTAGGAAGTTCATTCAAAGTTGTGGTATATGTTTTCCCAAATTGCATTTAATCATAGGCTTAATTGCTCAATGTAGTTTCCTCTGAATCACTTGATTAAGCCTATGTTACTCGACTATGGCGTAAGTGTTGGACAAGGGTATGTATTCTATATGGGTATGGTTAGATTTTTTTTAAAAGTTTTCTATGTATTTGGAGAATCCTTGGAGGTCATATTTCCATATTCAAGTGTCTCATGGAAAATGAAGAGTCGAGCAACATAGCTGAAGTCATATCGTTGATAAATTCATAGCAATATTTTGATGCTGTATAGGTATCCAGGCACGGGAGAATATGACAAGTTCTTTGATGTGGGTGTTTATAAATGTGCTGGATGTGGCACTCCTCTCTATAGGTCTACTACTAAATTCAATTCTGGGTGTGGTTGGCCTGCTTTCTATGAGGGTCTCCCCGGAGCTATTAATCGCAATGTGAGCTTCCTTCCTTCCTTTTTTTTTTCTCTCTCTCTTGCTAGTTTTCTTCTATATAATCCAGTGTTTTCTCTGTATCATCTTAAAACTGATGTATCTTTCATGTAAATTTTCCTAATGATGAGAGTGATGTTTAACCAGCCGGATCCTGATGGGATGAGGACTGAGATTACTTGTGCAGCTTGTGGTGGGCATTTAGGCCATGTATTTAAAGGTGAAGGGTTTCGAACGCCCACGAATGAACGCCATTGTGTCAATAGCATATCACTCAAGTTTGTTCCTGCAAATTCTGGGCAGTGAATGCTGTTATTTTTGCAGATATGTTGGTATTATTCGTTCTGTATAAGAACGTGCCCATGGTGGATGTTACATGTTAATTTGTTCTAATAAGAACTGATGTAAATTCTGGATCGAATTCTATTGTATTTGTTCTTCATGGTTTCTTGCAATGCCATGGAAAATGTTTTCGAGTAAAATATGGTTACCGTGCTTCGCAGAGTCTGTACACTGTAAAGATGAACTCAAGGGTATGATTTACTTTGCCTAGGCCTAGCTGTTTCAGATATGTTTACTTTATTTATTTCATAATTCAATTTAAATATGTTTAATTTTGTTATACGCAATCTTTCGCACATCGTAAGTCAACTTACATGATCACGAAATTCAAACTCTGTACGCAGACAATTTTTTTCTTCAAATTGCCATACTAAAGAAAAATCTTAAAAATACAACTCAGTTGTATCACGTTTCATCGGAGATGAATGGAGTAGCTCAAGTGTAAAGTTTTGTATGATAAAAAATGCGAACCTTATCCAACCTACACGTTTGTTTTCTCTTTCGGTAGTATCAGGAACCGCCATGTGTACAAAAGAAAACCCCGCCAGTTACCCGTCCAACCACAAACCACTTCCTATTTGTCTTCAACCGAACATATTCCATCGTCCTCAAAAACAAACTACTTGTCGGGACGGTTCAATTCTTTCCACGAGTTTTAACAAGCTCTCCAAAACACACAGACGACTGTCGTGGCAGCTTTCTCTCCTCTATTTTCTTTGTCGTGGTTACGAATTCTTAACTTGAATCTTTAGTGTTTGTCAAAGAATTAGGGAAATGCCTTCGAATTTGTCTGTTTCAGGTTCTTGAGCCTTCCAGTCTTTAAGCCCTTTTAACACCATGTTGGAGTCGGTATCTTGTTGCCACAGTCCCAAGGTATGCAATCTCTTACCTTTGACATTGTCTTTATGTTTTCTTGAACGATTAAGTGTCAACCCATGGTTGTTCTTGCTTTAAATTTCTTTACAAAATATTTGAACCATCTTTATGTTTTACATGTATGTAGTGCACCCACTTTTGAGCCTTTTGTCAATTCTTCCAAGGCCAGGCTTCGTATATATGGTTTTGTTAAATTTGGGATAGCTAAGCTTACTAATTTAAGTGGTTTGAGGTTCTGGATATTAAGCTGATTATGTTAGTTAAGATTCCTTTTATTTGGCTTCACTGTAATCTATTGGTATTTCAAAGACATAACTTTAGTCTATTTCTACAATTTCCTAGAGTTGTAGTAGTTGCTTGGAAATCAATTTTTGCCTCCAAATGTGTTAAGAACTTGATTCTGTAGGACTCTAGTTCAGTACAAGTACATATTATTCGATTTATCATTTTTATCCCTATTGCAGGGTTACGAATTTGTTAAACGAAAGAGCCGAGGTGGCACATACTCTCAAGCTATATTGTGGTTTTCTGGGCATTCTTCGTACGTTCCATATGTCAATAGCACAATCTTCTGTTCTCGACCTTCATCTGTAAAAGTCAGAATGAATAATTGCACTCTTGATTTAAAGCATATATTTGGTGGCACACCTTCTCCTTCAGTACCATCTAATTTGAGAGGACTTAGTTTCTCCCATGATAGACTGCTCCATCAGAGAAGGTCACGAATCCATGCGACAGTTGAGGTTGCTAGTGCTATCGATGTCATCAATGATTTAGGGTTGGATACCCTGACATTCTTGGCTGTGACCGTCATGGTTGTTCCCACATTCAAGATATTTAGAGCAAGCCCGGTAAGAATAAACAATTCATGTAGCATTATTCTCACAAACTATTCTTTTCCCCACTCCCCATTGTGATTTCATATACCGGCATCACATATGAGTTTCTCCTACATCTTATCGATTGATAAGTCTTCGATCCCTACTAATAACTAAATGTAAATTCTAAATTGCCTCCAGATACTTGGCTTCTTTTTTGCCGGGGTTGTACTGAATCGGTTTGCATTGATTAGGAATCTTACAGATGTCAAAGTCTTGTCTGAATGGGGGATACTTTTTCTGGTAAGTTCAATTGCAACATTTGGCTTTCTTAATCTTTAGCCACAAATTACTTGTGGCATACCCTGTAACTATTATGAATATTAATTTTGGTCTGATACATTCCTTTTCCAGCTGTTTGAAATGGGTTTAGAGCTTTCACTTGCGCGCCTGAAAGCTCTTGCTAAATTTGCTTTCGGCATGGGATTGACTCAGGTATGATGCCATTGGGAATTGTTATTTTAATAGAATTGTACATTTGGGTTGAAATTTTTGGATTCCTTATAAATCATATTTGTAAAACTACCAAGCAATAATACATTGGAAATGGCCGGAGTGAGTTAAATTGTTAAAACATGCAGGACACGGTCTACGTTTAAATGAAAATGTTAGAAGTAAAATACTTCTCCAAACTAATTTCAGATGAGGTTTTCACTTCTTTAGCGATAACACTTGGAGTAGCAATCAAATTTATGTGGAATCTTTGTTTCTATTTTCATTTTTTCAATTGTTTGAAGGACACTTCTAACAAGTTCCTTGGAATATTACTCTATGACTACAGATATAAGATCACTATATTTAAGGTGTACCAATAAGGTGTGTTCAGTTATGGGCCCATTTTGACTGGCTTGGTGATTTAATAGAGCTGTTATTCTATCTTACACCATAGAAGCACTTTTATTTTATGTTTTCCCTTCCAGTGCTAGGTGATTGATACTTTCTTTTTCCTCTTTCAATATGTAAGGTCTTTTTTTCCACCCTTGCTTTCACTGCATTTGAACTTCCACCTAATGGGGCTGTTGGAACCAAAATTTTGCAGTTCCTATTTCACTCTGGACCTGACCTGGTGAGAACACTTCATCACAGTCAGTTTAATCATTCTTGTGTCTGCGTTTATTTGCTTAATGCTTTACTCATTCTCTGCTACTTATGAGTTGGTGTTTGGTTGAGTATCATTGTGCAAGCTCTAGAGCTACTTATTGCATGGACTTGTAGATCTGTTTTATACTTTATTTTGTATCCTGAATTTGACTCAAATTTAGAACTTTATTTCGATTTATTTGTCTTGGTTGGAAAAAAGAATTTTGGAATTTAAACTGATTATCGCAGAGAGATAGATAGATTCAACACTATGTTATAAATTAAGAATTTGGTGATAATGAAGACATAGGGTTGGATTCTGGTTTCATTTTCGCTTGGATTTTGAAGATTGTTCACCCTTTGTTTCTTTTCTCCCTTTTGTTTTTGGTTGGGAAATTGATAGCTTGATTTTATTATCTAATTCAGAATTAGTTAGTAGTAATGTTTATAATTTGAATGTTTTAGACAGCTGTTTATATCTTGGAAGCCATCTATTATCAACATATTAGAGTAATCCCTTTTAGCTTAATTTTCATTTTTGGTACATTTGTAGGTTAATATCAGAAGTGTTGATGAAGCAATAGTGATCGGTGCTGCTCTATCTCTGTCCTCTTCAGCTTTTGTTCTACAGGTATTCTAATTGTTGATATCTAAGAATGGTTGTTTCGTTTTTTTACTTTTGTTATTGTGAATAAATATGTACAAATCCTTGCAGTCAGGCTAAGATCATGCCATGCTCATTATTTATATAAACGGTGGTTTTCAGATTCTAGCTTTTCTAGTGAATTTCTATGTTCAGAAAGTGGATTGTCCCATTTGTACTCTTTTTATTCACGAGGCTAACAAGTATATTTTCTCTATAAATGGAACTCCGATTTTGCTACTTGCTCTTTTATGACAAAATTCCCGCATAACAACAGATTAATACATTATTATGCAAAATAAAAAAAGGCTCCTCGCTTTGCAGTGCTTTTACATATCAAGTATTCACTTTTCATTGATATATGAGATTTTCTTGCCTGATATTGCATTGTAAACCTTACAATCATACGATACAGCTTCTTGCAGAGAAGGGTGAGCTGCCAACAAGATTTGGCTCAGCAACTCTTGGGATACTTCTTCTACAGGTTCTTGCTTACAGTCAACATGCTTGCCTTCTTTATTCCATTTGTGGGTTTTTCCAGGTTCAACGTGAAGTAGACATCAAAAATAGGATGTCAATAACCTCTTTCGGGAACTATTCTTGATATTTGCAGGACATAGCCGTTGTCCCTCTCTTGGTCATACTTCCAGTTCTCGAGAGCCAGGTATAGAGGAGTCTTTCTCTTCTCTCCCTGTTTTTTTGGTTGCTAACTTCTTTATATTTGTTTCATTTGTCTGAATGAGCATCATTTCTCATTTAATTGAGTTTTTTTTCTCATTTCATGTGCATACCTGAGAAATTGATATCATTTTTGGAATAATTTTTCTATAGGAGAAGCCTTTTAACCATTGTGATGGTCAATGGTCTTTTTTTTCTCTCTCGATTATTTGCTCTGCTTCAAAGCTATTATGATATGTTGTATGTGCTTATCAGATATCTGGGAGGCACTGATGTCTTTGACCATTTTTATTGTCTTTTTCAACTTCGCAGAACATAACAGAGGGTAGTATTTTGCCAATGCTAGTTCAAGAAAGTTTAAAAGCGCTACTAGTCTTGGTGTGCTTTCTCTTGGAGGAAAATACATTCTTAGGAGAGTTTTTGAGGTTTGTTGAGTTTATTAATAAAGTGGAAAAAAAAAAGATCAAAAAGATTCTAACACTTTTCATTTTCTGCATAACTAACTTAGGCTTCTTAACTTTTCAGGTTGTTGCCGAAACAAGGAGCTCAGAGGCCTTTGTTGCTCTCTGCTTGCTAACAGTTGCTGGGACTTCCCTGATAACCCAACAGTTGGGTTTCAGTGATACGGTTTGATATGTATTCTCTGTAGCAGATAATGTTTAAGATTGATGCATTTCAAGTGTTGTATTAAACTACACTCTATTTCGTTATGCAGCTGGGAGCATTTCTGGCTGGAGCATTGCTGGCAGAAACAAATTTTAGGACACAGATTGAAGCTGATATACGACCATTTAGAGGCTTGCTTCTTGGGTTATTTTTTGTGACTACTGGAACTTCAATTGACTTGCAGGTACGGTAACCATTTTAAGTAATACCCTTTATTAGCCTCTGTTATCATATACACTTGGTTCTATAACATTTGAATGTTAGCAAGTGAATAGCTGTTGTTTAAAAATTTAAATAACTGAAAGTTGTGTCAAATTTTGTGATATCTATATTTTTATCCTTCATCATATGGCCTTTTCTTTTGCTCAGTATCGTAATTTTTGTGCTTTGTGACCTTAAGTGACTATGCCATCTAGAGTGGCAAGTAATGCATGCAGTATTGATGCTTCCTGTTGTTTGATTTAATGCATTTTATGTCTGTTTCTTCTGCAGCTTCTTTACCGAGAGTGGCCAAGTATCCTTGCACTCTTGTCCGGTTTGATTGTCATCAAAACATTGATCATTACAGCACTAGGTCCTCGTGTTGGGCTCACCTTGCAGGAAAGTGTAAGAGTGGGATTTCTTTTATCACAAGGAGGCGAGTTTGCATTTGTTGTTTTTTCTCTAGCTAACAGGTTTGCATAGCTGAAATCAATGGTGTAACTAGTCTCTTAAGTAAACACTTATTTTTATGCTTATTAAGTCTTCTTCCATCCTCGAGCAGCCTTGGAGTGCTACCGCTTGAGCTTAATAAGCTGCTTATTATCGTTGTGGTACTCTCGATGGCATTAACCCCACTGCTTAACGAAGTTGGAAGAAGGGCTACTGATTTCGTTGAAAACAAGTTTAATGAAGATGTATGTTCATAGTAGTATTTCATTTCAGTTTCATTGATGACTGTTTCTTGTATTCATCATCTTGCTTCAAATACGAGTTTATCTGTGTGAACATAAAAGAATAAAGTTTCACAGGGTGCTGATGATGAGAAAATGAACTTTGATGCAAGTGAACCAGTTGTTATCATTGGATTTGGGCAAATGGGACAGGTACATCCGTGATGATGCAGTAACATCGATTATTATCATGTGGCTGCAACTCTATTTTAGTCTTTAATGTTTTTACTTGTAGGTACTCGCTAATTTTTTGTCAACTCCACTCGCTGCCGGAGTAGAAGGAGACTTCATGGGATTACATTATATTGCTTTTGATCTCAATCTTTCTGTTGTGAAGGTATCCGAATTTCGTTATGTAAACTGATAATTTTTTCTTTTGCTACTTTTACCAGAATATCTATAAAATGAAGAGTACATACTATATATCTTTACCGACTGGTCATTGTATTGAGACGATATGTTACTCTGTTTGCAGGCATCTAGAAAACTTGGTTTCCCAATTCTATACGGAGATGGGTCACGTCCAGGTGTTTTGCTATCTGCTGGTATCAAGTCCCCAAAAGCTGTCATGATTATGTACCGAGGAAAAAAGAGGACTGTTGAAGCTGTTCAAAGGCTTCGACTTGCCTTCCCTGCGGTAATGCCTCTCTTTCTTGTTCTCACTGGCTTTGTGATTTGTACATATGACGCAAAACAAAATTTTGATGATAAAACACATATATATTCATTTGTTTTGTCCCCTGGTGGACTGCTAATCTTCGGCTTAAACATGCTTTTGAGAAGGTTCCAATCTATGCAAGAGCTAAAGACCTCAAACATCTCTTAGACTTGAAAAAAGCTGGTGCAACCGATGCGATCTTAGAGAATACAGAGGTATCTACATATTGCTGTTCCCCCTGCATTGCATTGTTATTACTAGGTTCAACTGTCATGCGTCGGCTCCTTCCATGCAGACGAGCTTACAACTTGGATCCAGGCTTCTGAAAGGATTTGGTGTCATGTCTGATGATGTGACATTTCTGCGACAACTTTTTCGAGATTCCATGGAGTTACAAGCCCAAGAAGAACTCAACAGAACTGATGATCGAGAACCAGAGATTCTGAAGCCACTGCAGGTACGCAGATATTTTTACATATACAGTATGGTGAATGTGGTTGACTATTTACCATCGTGTACTTACAGTCAGGCAATTGATGAATGAACTTTGGTTAGGCGAAAATGGCCAAGGCCAAAGTGTCAACATCACCGATCGCATCTGAAGATAATTTCACCATGAAAAGCCTGATAGATGGAACTCAAGTTTCCAGGCTTCCAGGTGGTGTTGATCAGACAGACGAATTGTTAACATCAGCTGAAGATGAATCATCGGGAAAAAAGCTGGCAGATATAACTCAAGTTCCCTTGTTTCAAGTGGCCAAAGTAGATTTAGCAAAGAATGAAGGCATACTTAATCGGTCTGAAAGTCCACAATCCCAAGGTGTTTTATACGGTGAAATAGATAGAGGGAATGGGTTTCCAAGAACATCAAGCGGTGACGAAGTCAGAAATACATTAACCATTAGTGACGAACATTAGAAGCAACAAAGCTTGAAGTTGGAAATATTTGTTAGATATCAGAAACCGATTAAACATAACTGCAGAGAAGTGCAAGTTTTGGTTATGTTCAGTTTCAGTTTTCTGAAACCACACTCCCAACCACCTCATGTATACTGCAAAAGGAGCAATGATTCTCTTTGTACATTCTCATTTTTATGATTTAGAACAGTGTTTAGCGTTGGTAAACGTTTACAAGCTTGAATTTTGATTTCATCCATCTTTGTATTACAAGTCAGAAACAGTATGGCAGCTGCCACTTTCCCCTGTCTATGATTGGATAAAGTTAAAAATCTGTACAAAAATCAAACCCACCATTTGACCTACATGTTGATTATGGCAGCTGCTCCAGTTGACTAATAACAACTTGTTTAATGTCCAGATAAAGTTTTGGAAACTTTGGGATCTCACATTATGCATAGTTGTCTTTGATTATTAAATTTTAAGAGGTTAAAAATAAAATGTTATCTTGATTAGTCGTAACGGTATTAAATTTAATATTGATAAAAATAAAAAATAAAAATCAAATGACCGATTAAAACATTATCATAATAGTAAATTATTAAATTTAAAAAAATTAAATAAAAAAATCAATAATCAATCACCAATTTTAAAATTTGTGTGGTCGTTACCGAAACTATAATTACATGAAATGTTTTAAATGGCATCGATTGAAGTTAAAATTTGAGATTCAGTCATTATACTTCAAAATTTTAAAATTAAATACTCGTATTTTCTTCGATTCAAAGATTATAATCCAAGTGTTCGCGTCATTACTATATTTCGTCAAAATTTCCATCCAATGATATAGGAGACGTCAACTTGGCATCTTTTGGATCAAGGCAACTTAACATACGATTAGTTAATAAAATGGCAGCTTGACCCTTTTTTTACTTAAATTGCTACTCGGAGTAGGGCTTTTAAACAAAAAAATGCTGGACTGGAGGATTTAATTTTTAAGTACCTGAACTAAATCTCAAACATTGTAAAAGTACAAGGACTGATAACATATTTTGAGAAAACTAAAAATCAAACTTGAAATGAGCAAAAGAGTCCAAGGATAATCAGCTACTGACAAACCTATCTATGCACCTTTACCAGAACCATAAACTAAAAATCAAACTTCAAATGAGCAAAAGAGTCTAATGATAATCAAGGTCAAGGTAATGACAAAATTATGCATCTTTACCAGAATCATAAAACTGTATGAAGTCAATAGGTAAATTCATGGTCTTACATTGTTTGATAGGATGTTAATTAAGATATAAAAACTGAGTTTAAGAGGTCTCTAAGTTTGGCAGTAATCGCGTCCTAAAATCACAATAAAAACAGAAAACGGAATCGTTCAGGAACTTAAACACAAACGTTATTAAAAACAGACAATTACAAGCCATTGTATATAAAGTGCCCCAGGCTGCCTTATTTCCTCGCCAATACTCTTCATCAGTCACTCATTGTTCGTTCTTGTTCATTGATCTTCATAGTATGGCTTATGAGTATATAGTTGCAGTGGTAGTTTCTTTACTGGGGCTTGCTTTTTTGTACAAGAGAATAACCAACAAGGCAAAAGCTGCTGCATCTGTGTTTGGAGAGGAGAATTGTGTAGAGTTGACCAGAAATGGGGAGGTTGATGCCGGGAGTAGGACCGACATTATCATAGTTGGCGCTGGAGTTGCCGGTGCTGCTCTTGCTTATACACTTGGAAAGGTCCCTACATCACTCATTTCCCCTTGTTAACATCTTTTCTTTGATAACATGTATTTTTTTATTCAGGACGGACGGCGAGTGCTTGCGATTGAGAGGGACTTGAATGAGCCTGACAGGATTGTTGGTGAACTTCTACAACCAGGGGGCTATCTTAAGTTAATTGAATTGGGACTTGAAGGTATCCAAAGACACTTGTTGCACGGATCCCTGTTTTGTTTTCATTTTTTTTTTTTTTGACATTGTTTTCTTATCACTTCAGATTGTGTAGAACAGATTGATGCTCAACGAGTTTTTGGTTACGCTCTGTTCAAAGACGGAAAGAATACGAAGTTGTCGTATCCCCTCGAAAATTTTCGCTCTGATGTTGCTGGAAGAAGCTTTCATAATGGACGTTTCATCCAAAGGATGAGGCACAAAGCTGCTGCTCTTCCCAAGTAATAATAGTCTTTACCTCTATTGTCTATTTTATCAGGACCTTTTATTTTCTTAAGATATTCATATCCGACGCATATTCACATTCCCTTCCTTCTCAACAATACAGTGTAAGTCTAGAACAAGGATCGGTCACATCTCTGTTAGAAGAAAAAGGGACCATTAAAGGAGTTCAATACAAAACTAAGGGTGGTGAAGAGTTCACAGCCTCTGCTCCCCTTACCATCGTATGTGACGGTGGCTTCTCAAATCTGCGACGTGCTCTCTGTGACCCTAAGGTGAGGAATCTCTCATTCGAATCTTGTGAAATAAAAATCATGATTGCATTAAGGAACCCTCTCTGCTTGACAACACAAAGATGATGGTTTTTCACTTTAGGTTGATGTCCCTTCGTGTTTTGTTGGTTTGATTCTGGAGAACTGCGAGCTTCCACATGCGAATCATGGACATGTTATATTGGCAGACCCATCACCTATATTGTTTTATCCTATTAGCAGCACAGAGGTCCGCTGCTTGGTCGATGTACCTGGCCAAAAAGTACCTTCCGTTTCCAACGGTGAGATGGCCCATTACTTGAAAACTATGGTGGCTCCTCAGGTACTTGTCTCTCATTTATCACATCGATTTATCTGTTATGAGCCAAATCATAGGTTTGAAAGCCTGAGAATTGAAACAATAACCATTTCGTGTGTCCGAGTGATACTTTGGTTTAACTTCTAACCAAGTTGATTATGCATATCAGATTCCTCCTGAACTGTACACTGCTTTTATCACAGCAGTCAATAAGGGGAACATAAGAACTATGACAAATAGGAGCATGCCTGCAGCTCCACTGCCGACTCCCGGTGCTCTTTTAATGGGGGACGCATTCAACATGCGACATCCTTTGACCGGAGGAGGAATGACTGTTGCTCTATCTGATATTGTTCTCCTAAGGGATCTTCTAAGACCACTCCACAATCTTCATGATGCATCTGCTCTTAGCAGATATCTCGAATCCTTCTATACCTTGCGGAAGGTAAGCTGCAAATGCATTCAAAGAAGTAAATGTTTAATTCCGAAATCTAAAGAACGAGAATGATGTACAGTTTTCCACATACTGAATGGTATTGGTGTTATGATCTGCAGCCAGTGGCATCTACAATAAACACATTGATTGGTGCCTTGTACAAAGTCTTTACTGTATCCCCTGATGCAGCAATGGAGGAGATGCGGGAAGCATGCTTTGATTATTTGAGCCTCGGAGGATCATTTTCAACTGGACCTATATCGCTACTATCCGGTCTAAATCCCCATCCCGTAAGCCTAGTGCTACATTTCTTTTCTGTGGCAATATATGGTGTTGGTCGTTTGTTACTTCCATTTCCTTCCCCGACACGCATCTGGACTGGGGTTCGACTGATTTCAGTATGTATCTGATCTTTTAAACCTTGTGTTATACGACCTCGCCCTTGTTTCCTTTACCAATTGCATTTTCGTTTATATTTCCAGGGTGCATCAGGCATTATTTTCCCCATCATCAGGGCAGAAGGAATCAGACAAATGTTTTTCCCTGCAACTGTGCCAGCATATTACAGAGCTCCTCCAGTTGATTAAATGGAGGGGACGATGAAAATTTCAGAACAAACCAATTTCTTCTACTAGCAAAAGAATTTGTATTTGCAGTTCTATTTTCCTACCAAACTGTGTTTGATAATCTGCCATATTATTTTATTACTTTTTTAGCAAAGAAAGAAAACAAATGCATGTCAGGAATAATGTTAGCTGTTTTTATTTCAGAGAATCAACTTATCGTGTTACACTTTCTTATATCAAAGTTGGCATTACCAATATTGCGAACCAAGACCAGTCTAGCAAGCTTCAGATTTCAAATACAGTATCCTATTTTGCATTAAACGTTTTAGAACGTATGTTCATGGAAAAATGTAATCTGATAAACACTTTTAGATGACTAAAAAGCCGAATGGTCTTTATGCTCATTCTCGGACAAGAAACTAAATCAAGAAATTTCTACCACGTTTGTTCAAAAAGATATAACTATTGGGAAGCTTTGCATGCCTCGCCAAATACAGGCGCTTATTATACATGAAAAGACATATTCAGTGAACTACAGGGCAAATGCTCCTCATTCTTAGCATATAATCCAATTCAATATTACGAGAAATGTTACTAACAGAAAAGGGAACAAATCATAAACCAGATGGCTTTTCAAGTCAGGCGTAAAACCGAGGCAACGGGTCAAATGCTATTGATTCATTTGTAAAGCTGCTTGAATCTTCTGCAGGCTTCCAAGACATTCTCCCTGTGACCAAATGCACTGACCCTGATGAAACCTTCACCACCAGGTCCAAAACCACTTCCAGGGAAGCCTGCAGAAGTATCTCGCTGAACACATCCCATGAGTTGCGGCCAGGGAAGTGGACCCACACATATGGCGCATTCTGTCCTCCATACACTTTAAACCCAAGCGAGTTAAATGTCTCTACTATAATTTTGGTATTTTCTTTATAAAAACCAATCACCTCTTGCATTGCCTGCCAAGAAACAAAATACAAAAATCAGAATGCTAACATTCACATAATATACTGCGTATGATAATTTCAGAAAATTACAAATTTGTTGGAGTTGAACAAAAAAGATTCAGAAAGGTTTTCTCTCAGGTTTTAACAATAAAGCTAGGGAATAACACTAACCTCAAGCCCTTCAGGTGAAAGGCAAGCCAAGCCACCAGCTTGGGAAATATTAGACGCGCCATTAAAACAAGTGCAAACAATACGGTTGAAGTCCTTGGCAACAGGAAATCCATCAGAGAACAGAAGCTGTTTTGGAACAACAGTCCAACCGAGACGAACTCCAGTAAACCCAGCATACTTGCTAAAGGAAGCTGTTTCAATGGCAACCTAGAATATCAATAAGGAAATTTATAATTCAAACATATATTTTCATCAGAATTACCACACTAGATAACAAGCACGAGTTAGAAGACATTGTCAACTCCAGAGTTACCTCTTTTGCTCCAGGAATTTCAAAGATATTGTCAACTCCAGAGTTACCTCTTTTGCTCCAGGAATTTCAAAGATAGATCGTGGGTTTTCATCTGACATATACAGTGCATATGCAGAATCATATACTATGATTGACCCGTTGTCCTTTGCAAACTGAACCAATCGAGTCAATTGTTCTCTTGTTGCAGCAGCTCCAGTAGGATTGTTTGGTGAACAAAAGAATATGATGTCTGTTCTGGCAACAGTGGATAAATCAGGGAAGAATCCATTCTCTGGTGTACACCTCATATACTCAATATTAGCATACTTCTCAACATCCTTTTGAAACTGTCCAGTCTGACCCATGATAACACTGGAATCTACATAAGCCTGCAAAGAATAGCAAAACTTATACACAAAAACTCGGTCATTGTAAGAGACCCAGGCTCAATGTAACAAGTACCACTATGACAAAGTTGAGTGATGCTCTGTCTGAATACAGAGTGACGGGAAATATCTATAACAGAATTTTCACAAGTCCACCTCCTTTCAAATAAACAAACTAAAAGTCTGTTCATTGAAGCTTCATACACCAGAGGAACAAGCCAACCCAATATGATTCTTTGACATCAGATCCAAAAACAACCTAACCCAGAGTGAAATCAAAACCGACAAGATCAAGTTTAAATTAGTCATCAACTACTTCAAGAAGAGGAAGGGCAAAGTACTTTAAAGAATAATTAAATCAAACCTGAAGGCGAGATATGTCACATTTAGCACCATCTGAGACAAATATATCCTCCTCCTCAATGCCAAGGTTGCCATAAAATGTTGAAGCAAGTGCAGCTCTCACTGCCTGCAGAAATTAACATTAAGGTTGTGACTTGAAACTTACCTTTAGTTTGTAGTTGGCAAATGAAGTGATACCCTCATCCCCCTCCCCCCCCCCCAAAAAAAAAAAAATAATGAGCTTCATTTATTGAAGCCAAGAATATTTATATTGAAGACTCAAAACAACATACTTTTTCACCTTGTTCAGCTCCATAACCACTGTAACCCTCCAGCATAGACAATGCATGAGATCTCTGTCAAATAGAAAATAATACAAATGGATATCAGCTTAATCTCTTATAAACTCGTTCAAGCACTAC
Organism: Abelmoschus esculentus; assembly: GCA_035048815.1. NCBI lineage: Eukaryota > Viridiplantae > Streptophyta > Magnoliopsida > Malvales > Malvaceae > Abelmoschus > Abelmoschus esculentus. The sequence continues at coordinate 58,321 of JAUCBN010000031.1, read as the reverse complement.
ATGGAAAACTAAATTCATTGCAGCAGAGTTCCTCTACATATGCTTGAGTAGATCTTGCTGATGGTAATGAGAAATATTGGCTAGAAACAGAAATTCAACCCTAAAATATAGCAAAAACAAGGAATAATTACCTTAGCCATTGCAGAAGTAATAACATCTGGAATAGGCTCAGTAGTATCACCTATTCCTAGGCTAATCACTTGTGCTTTTGGGTACTTGAGCAAGTGTGCAGCCCTTCTTCTGGCAACCTGTTATGGAAAACATTCAAACGAACTACTCTCAACAGCAAACAAATAAGTCTGGACATAGGACAATCAAAACCAAAGCATTTTTTTGGAAACACTGCATGAAACACAATCTGTATCTGAAGGGAAAAGTTTATGCATAACACCAAAGGCAACAAAGAAAAGGATTAGACTAATGAGAAGTAACACAGACCTCCGGAAACAGGTAACCAGCTTGAAGCTTGGCTATGTTGGCATTGCGAGAAACCTTTGTTTTGTAAGCTTCAAAACAAATAGCTCCATTTAGTCAAATGAAATTTAAAAGTAATCACAGAAAATATAAACATCATCACCAAGTCATTTCTGTTACTAATCGTGAACTGTCGTTCTTAGTAACATTACCAGCTCAGCTACTCAGCATTAACTTTGAAGCGGAAAAATTCAAGTTTCCCATGCCCAAAAAAGTGCAATAATAATGAAAAGGAAAAAGAATAATAACCAGTCTGTTGTTCTTGGGGAGTGGCAACACATTTAACTATATTGAGGCTTTTCAGTGGAATTGAAACGCTCCGGGTTCTGCTGCATTATCTCAGCAAAGAAAAATCCAATAAAATAAAAATGAAATGATAAAACGGAAGAGAAGTGGCATTTTTCTCTCTCAAAAACTAAACAGAAACAAGAGGAAAAAAACAGTACCTTGCATTGAAACTGGTTGGAGACAAAAAAGCAGAGGAAGACGAAGAAATCATTGAAGTTGATAGATTGTTCATCACAGACATCTTTCAGATTTCCCCCTTTCCCCCCCAAAAAGCTAGAAAAGGCAGTTTCTTTTTTATGCGGCCAAAAAAAAAAAAAGTTGTGACGGCTTTTCGATTTTCAGCCAAACCAGATATCGTTAAAACCCTAACGGCCACGTCTTGTGAGACCCATTTCTTTGTCCCGTTACTACTATCCAACGTGGCAGAAACGTTAATTTTTAAAAAGCTTAAATAAAAAAATAAATGTTTAAAATCTCTCTCTTGAATTTTAAGAATAAATTTATAAAAATTTGAGGATATTTTTTAAAAATATATGTTTAGAAACTATTTCATGAATATTATAAAATTATTATATAAAAAAAATGGATTTTTTCTTAAAGAATTAAAAAAAGAAACTTCATATCGCAAGTTTCTCGATCAGTTGTAGCTTGTTCCTTGTTCTATGATGAAAAATGAGTTTTTGAAACAAAGCATTTGTGAAGTTGTAGACTCTGTTGAAATCCTTTCAGTTAAGTGCCTGCCTGGTCTACGACTACGAGGACATAACTTTTGGTTTTCAAATAACCGTGCATTCACATGTAGATTGCTGGTTTTTGGCATACGTGCAAAAATATACTTCCTTTCACTCAACTCCCTAATGCATTTCGTACACAACTTGCACAACCTCAAATGTGCCTATGATAAAGCCCCAAGGTGCCAAACAAGTACAACAAGGCAAGGAAAAGGTCATGAGTCCTCATAGTGATGGTCCGTCTCATCAAATATCTCCTCCTGGTCAAAGTCAGTATGGAAAATGTGTGAGAAATGGTAGGCAAGAATGAACTTGACAACATTAGTAGTAGCCGGTAGGTACCTGTAAAAGCTCTTCAATGACATCTTCCATTGTTATTATGCCAACAGCCTCCTCTTCTTCGGGGAGAGTTGGGAGTGGATTATCATTTAGATGTAGGATGTCTGAATCCATACCCTTTGTCCACTTCCTGCTCCGAGAACCACTTTTAAAGGAATTATGTGTACCAGGAAAGCTCTTCCACGACTTCAGTGAACGTTTACGTCTTAAAGCATTATCTCTTGGATGTTTCTCACCATCAACGTCAACCTTCACCTCCGTCAATGGGCCTGTTTTAAGAGAGAAACAAACGGATAGAGAAATAAAATATTAAGCAATTTGGCAGACATGCAAAACCAGAGGATGATACTTACTCATAGAAGAGTCATTAGAAGGTGGCTGCTCCGTCTTTTTGCACTGTCTTACGACAACAGCCATATGGCTATGACCTTTTTGGAATTCATTTAATATATCATACAATGGCAATGTTTCTTGAACCCTGTAACAAACACAGATATATACATATGCGATATTGTGAACAGTGAATTCTTTGCTGAACCCTGTAACACTATAAGATACCTCGGAATCCTCCGTATAGTGACGCTCTTCACAGGCACTTCATCTTCAGGGTGAACTGTCAATAAATTCTTGACCTGTAAGATTAAAAGAAAAACAGTGTTCAATAAAAGCACAACACCCAAAAATCTTTTAGCAAAAAAAACTAAGTGTAACGACCCAAACGTCAAGTTTTAGAATTAAGCATTAGCACAAATATTAAGCCTTTATGTTTGGGAGTCCAAACCAAAGATGATTGCTTAGTGTTAATTAATTTTTGAATGATAGAAAGTTAGGATAAATAAGTAAATAAAAGGAGAAAAAAAGGAAATGGTTTGAATTTTAAATAGGTGGTTGAAAAGTGAGAGAGGATATAATGGATGAAAGAGAAGTGGTGGAAAGAGAAGAGAAATGAATCTAAAAAGAGATTTTTAAATTCTGATCCAGCCGTGTGATTTCAATACTTTCATTACTATTAAAAAGATTTCGTCAAGACAAGTCGACCAACGGTCACCACGTCATTGGAACTGTTGTCGGAATCAGAACGAAAAGAAATAAGTTTCATATTGCTCAATTGAAGGGGTCAGAAAGCTCAAATAAAAAAAAACGACGGAGGCCAGAGTCGTGTTCAAGAGAGTTGAGTAAAAAAGAGCCTTATCATCGTTGAATGGCCAAGAGATGCTACTATCCGCGCGTGAACGTGGATCTATTTTAGGCAGCTGAGTCACCGAGTACAATCGACCGAGTTGGGCCGAGTCGAGCCACCGTGGGTTGGCCAAACCACCATCAACTGTCATGTTGCTGTTGACTATCCCTTTCGTTGACTATTGATTGACATTTTTTTTAAGAGATCCTATCCTAAGATTTCTCGACGTTCCGAATCTAATTGCATAGTTCGTTTTGTCAAATTCAAATCCGATAAACCATTTTTGCGTGTTTGACCTTGTGATCGGTATAAAAATGTATATATTTTTGTATTTATTGATATAAGGATTGTTCGAGTTAGGACATCAAATCTTATGGGATTGTTCAAGAAGTTTAGATGATAATTATAGCAAGTTCGACTTAAGGTTAATGCACATCAAACTTCGAAACGCTTCTTGAACATTATAAGTGTAATTGCTTTGCATGTTAGTTGATACAAATTAGGAGATGAGTAATAAACGTAGGTTGATACTGATATGTTGAAGCTAGATAATTATTGAATTGTCTGATGAGCTTGTAAATATTCGAATATGTTATTTATTTAGAGGTTGTATAGGATTGTTTGAATATTCGTGCCATTGTTTGATGATTGGTTATTTTATTGATAAATGGTGATATCTTGTATGCTATCTTGAATAAATGGATGTGTTCAACTTAAATAACGATAAAAGGATAATATCGATAAATAATTGATTTAACGGGTGAAAATTGGATTATTAATATAAATAAACCAACGTGTTAGCTAAACATTTAAATGATTTTCAAAAGCATTAAGGATCAAGTAAAGAATAATAAATAACATGACTCGAAGACGTGTGAACCCGTGAATAGAGTATCAATATGAACTTTAATAGTACAGGTATATGATTGACGTATTCTATCAATATTCGTGCTCAAGTACTTGTACCCATTGAATTGAATAATTTATAAATGCAAATTAATATTGAAAACTGATGTGAATGCTAATAATTGAATTATCCATTGATAAATGCGATAACGTGGATTAATGGAGGCAATGAATGAGATTAATTATACATTTTTTCATAATGTGTTAACAATTTAGTAAAGCTCGAGTAATTGTTTGTAATAATACAAAGGAAATTGCTTGTGTTAGCAAACCTTAGGAGTCCTTGCCCCTTGGTGGATCATGTGTGGTTGTGCCATGTCCACACACTTGTTTGGTTATGTGTCCTTGCTTGGTAGGATTCGAATACCCAGTGAATGAGTATTGCAACTCTTGAAAGCCACTCGATGTGAGATTTTGAGTGAAGACTCTATGCGAGATTCCAAGCATGAGTGAGTTTTCTATGCCGGGTGACATTGAACCTCACTCTTAGTTTGTTTTATTGATATGTTTATGTTATTTGAAGATTCCGAGTATATTTGCTTAATGTGAAATTTCGAACAGTTTAATGTAAGATTTTGAGCGTATATGATGTTACATTGTTGGGTGACATTGGGCTTCACCCTTAGTTGTTTTATTGATGTGGTTGTAATATATGAGATATTGCATCTATGTTTGATATGTAGGCTCAGGTATACGTTGAATCATAGGATCGAGAAACACTATCAGATTAAGATTCTAGCACATAAGTACGATATTTAAGTTTAGTAGGCTATGTACTCATTGGATCTTACATGTTAGAGTTTGTAATTATTATTTTGATATTATATTACTTGAAACGTACATTCAAATGTTTTAAATTTAAATTGAAGCTCATTTGTAACATTTTATTTATATATTAATTGTTATATATTAATTGTTGGCTTTAAATGCTTTTGTGTATTACATGTTGGGTCAATCCAGTTTGTAAATTTTTATGGTTTTGAGTTTAGACTTGAGGTTCGACATCTAGATCGATGGTGTTACACTAAGGATTAGAGGAAGGGAAGGTCAAATATGTAGGAAAATTTTTAATGTTTAGATGGGGACTAGTAGTCAATGTGCCACCAGATAATAAGCACTTGAGGGGAATCCTATAGAGAAATGGAGGTACAAAGGTGGTGGGATGCATTAATGATATATGCAACCATTAGCAGGGGATAACAAGAAAACCCATCGTGTCATAGAGCACCATCCAGTTGGAAATTTCATGTTAAAGGGGATGTTTGAAGGAGAGTAAAAAGATGCGTTGGAAACAATTACAGAATAACACTCAGCAAACTGTAAATGATATTAATTGTAGACGAAGAAAAATGATTACCAGAATAAGTCCGATAATGTTTGTAGAGTGCTCATAATAAACTGGAACTCTGCTATGCCCTTTCTCCAAAATTAAACCCATCAATTCCCTGTGCATAGCAGGCATGAAACAGCAGTTTATAAAATCTAATGGAAGTTGGAATAGATATGCAAATGCCATCTTTCTTGATAATTTACAGAAAATCATACCTGTCAAGCTTGGCATTAATATCAATTGCAAATGTTTCAGATATAGGAGTCATGGCATCTATAGCTTTTTTCTCAGTGAGCTCAAGTGCTCCAGCTATAATAGTTGTCTCATCATGTGTCAGTTCTCCACCTTTTCCAGCCTAATAAAGGTCCAGCAGAAGGATCATAAATATGAAAGGTACGGTGAATGAAAGCATATAATCTGAAAGAAGGCATGGCAATTCAAAAGGCAAAGACACATCAAGAATTTCACAATTGAAAAATAAGCACAGTCAGAGACAACTACATTAATACATTAATGGTAAAAAACAAACATTGATTTTGATAAATAAAAACAACCAAGAAACAAGCAATTTAAACAACTATAGGGAAAAGCTTGGATGCAAACCTCATTGCCATGCAAATTTACTAGGGTTTTCAACTCAGCTCTTCGAAAAAGAGCTACACGTCCATGGCCCAGCAGAAAGTCTAACAGCTGGGAAAAAAAGAAAAATAAAAAAGATCAACCACTAGGGCAACTTGCAGGAATTACTCGTTTGGTTGTGTTTCTCACTGTCATAAAGGAATTGAAGGCAAATATTTCTAGCAACATTCATCACCTTGCTTATTGGGTATGCAACAGGAAAACATATCCAAACGAGAACTTGAACAAATGGAGCTACTGTTGCCCCAATTGCCAAACCGTATCGAGAACAAACAGATTGTGGTATTATCTGTACAAACAATTAAATTGCAAATAGGACTTAAGACATGTTATACAGCTATAAGTAATTTCACTTTCTAAGAGCAAGTCTTAAACAGGAATGTTGTAAACCTCCTGGGAAAAATTTGCTCAGCCAAAATTTAAGCAAATATTATCCAAGTAACATGCTTCAAATTCGAAATGGTTGTATTGCAAAACGTTATGTTCTGGACTTAACAAGGATTTCTAGCTCTGCTGAGTTTAAAACCGTTTCAACTAAAATAATCTAAGGTGGATCCTCACCTCACCAAACAGAAGAATCAAGGTCACCGAAATCAGAATAGCACCCCAAGCTGTGACCAGACCATCAAGGAAAATGGGAAGTGCCTGATAAAAATAACAAAAAAAGTTGCAAACATCAACTAACATTTTCAATCACACAGATCAGAGGTCTGGCTGAAGTATCTATAATACATACCTCCATTGCAGCAGCATTGCATATAAGTAGTGTACAAAGCAACAAATGCTGTCTTTTGACCACCGGCAATATTTTTGCTGTTCCAAAAAGGGATAAAATTAGCATGTGTAGCTTTTAATTTGAATATTTTACATGACAATAATTTAACTAACCATTGCTTAATTGGAGGACCCAAATTCATAATTTTTCATGTAATTTTTAAATCTATCCTTCAGGCTTCAAGTTCAGACTTTTCAGGATTTTAGGATCTACGCAGTAAACTGTAAACCCTTATTAATATTCATAAAAATCGGTTCTTTCATCGCTCAATTTCTTTCCGAAAAAAAAAAACATAAATTTCAAATAAGCAGCCAAATTATAAAAAAAAAAAACAAAGATTAACTTCACATCAGCCTGTCTCAAGAAGTAAAGATTTCTAGGATTCTACCATTCAATTAACTAAATCAAAGATAGAAAGTAGAGCTATTATGCACACTAAATCATGGCAGAAATGGAGGGAAGTGAAGAAATAGAGAAGTTTACCAGCATGTTTACGATCCTTGGGAGTACCAGACTTGGCAAGAACCTCAAGATCAACGAGACTCATCGACATAAGTCCCAGAGTAAGGCCCGACATCAAGCCGGCGAACACCACCAGTAACACTATTATCAGTATGTGAATGAAGAAATCCGTCTCGCAACATCTGTACTCCACCGCCATTCAACTTGTATGTCTTTCTCTATCAAATCAACCTTTAAAAAGAAATTTTGAAAAAAATAGGTTTTTCGTCATAGAAACGATGAACAAAGACAATATACCTCCTCCATTACTACTTACTCAGGCAATCAAATTTGTTATAAAGGAAATTTTGAGTGAAGTATAAGTTTTATTTTTTAAGAAACTGTGTTTTTGAGCCTGAAATTGGTAATACTGCACATGGATCCAATGTCTCGTTGATTTTTGAGTTTTTCGGTTATTGATGATGATGCACTTGAAAACGATATATCTACCTCTACCGCTGTTATTGTGTTTCACAAAGTCTCTCGATTGTCATAAAAAATTCAATTAAATCTGAAATCTAGTTGGGTTAAATTTCATTTTATGAATCAATAATTACTTTATCTAATAAGAAAAATTATTAATTTTTAAAATAAAAATTAAATATTGAGTAGATTAATAGCCAGTACTGCTTCATGAGAGACAACAAAAACGCGATTATCTTAGACAAATGTTCCACCGCCCGCATTCATTACTTTCAAGTACCATCAACGTAGGTGCCAGGTGGGGTCATTGGGATAGGAACGGGGTTAGAGAGGCATGTTCGGGGTCCTTAAAAGGAGGATTTTGATTTATAATACTAGTATTTTATAGAATCATGTAATTATAAAGTAATTTAAGGGGAAATTATACTATTCTTTTAAATATTTATAAAAATATAACTTTATTTATATTACATTTGAATGATACTCTTAGTTTCCATTCCATTAGACTGATATAACATATTAGAGGATCAAAACTCCGTCCATTGTTTACCAAACATATGTTGATATATTAATCCATACCATTGAAACGTATGAAATGCGGGGGAGGTGAAAGAGAAGAAATCTTCAACTTTTATAAACTATACGTTCATCTTTTAAAATTCACCGAGTAGGCTTAATTTAATGTATAATATACAAGAAAATACAAAAATAAATATTTAATAATTTTAATTTATGAATGAAAGAAGTTTAAGTAGTATAGATTGTATTCAGTTGAATGTTAAAAAAATATTTGTAAGTTCATTGTACCCCTTAAGAAATAGATTGCAGGGAGATTCGATTCCCCGACAAGAGCATCAAAACAGTTGTCCGATTCAGACAAGAGTGTGTCAGTGTAAATTATGGAAAGGAGATGGATGTTTGGTAAAAACTTTAGAACACTCCAGTAATCTAATAAGTGATGGAACGTTGTCCAACCTATATACTCTCTGTGGTTATCTATCTGCTTCATACTCATAGCGCATAAGGATGTCGAAATGGTGAAAAAATCTTTCACCTTCTTATCGTATTTTTTTTTTATGTTTTTATTAAAAAAATTATAAAATTAAATTTTAAATTTCAACTTTTATTTTTATATTTTAAACCCTAAATTTTAAAAAATACACTCTATCTCTAAATTTCTAGACTCTAATCATAACTCATGACCTTAAACTCTAAACTTAAATCCTAAATTATTTAATTTAAAACGGAAACATAAAAAAATATAAAAAAACCCGATAATTTACACCCGTTAAAATGGATTGATTTAACTTATTAAATATGCATTCATATTAAAAAAAATTATGTTCAAGTTTTACCAACATGCACCTCCATTTTTCTATAAAACAAGTATAAATCACCTAGAACCAAGCCAATAAATCAGCAAGACCATTGACTTCACCAAATATTTCTCCTTTTCTTTTTTTAACAATTAGATTGTGTTTAAAATTAATTCGTAAGTTGACGGATAAACTACTAAAAATATCTAATTGATTCAACACTGATACTTTGAGGGTACCATTAAAACATTTTTTGTATGGGGTGAGGGACTGAAATGTAAATCTTTGTCGGACATAAGCCCAGAAGAACTGTGACTAGTGTGTCAATGTGTGAGCCGTGAGGGGAGGTTGGTCTTGGATCCAGAAGAGGGCAGTGAGAAGAACCGTGAAAGACTTTTCTTTTCTCCAGGTAATTTGTTTTTTTTCTCCAGATCACCGAGCACCGCCGATATCACAAATTGCGGAGCTAAACTAGTCATCTCACAACATTTCTTTACCTTCCCTTCACTCCTTTTACGAGGAGTTTTAAGTGTATTTTTCAAGCTTGGGAGTCCTGTCTCAAATTTCCTCGTACTAATACCCTTCCCATGTCCAAAGTACAATTCATGCCAATTGTCCACCAACATTTCCCTAATACAAGTCACATGCAAATTGTACTTTGTGCAACCAGACCTGTAACTCCAGCTCCTCCCTTTACGCCCACATCTATGGCACGGTGCTCTCACTTTCTTATACATATGTAGTTTCACTTATCCATCGTCCAACACCATTGGTAGTTTTGCACAATACGGATGGAGATCGAACCCGCGTGATTTGCAGTGGTAAATGAAGCCCGTTAATGGCCTTTTCGCAGGCATTGCAATAACGGGGGGGGGGGGGGGGGGGGGGGGGGTGTTACCCGGCGGCCTGGAGAAGAACTAAAAGGAGCATTTGGTGTAGAAGAGTTGTAGAAAGGGTGGTAAATGGAAAGAGAAGGTATGACATAGTGCTCGTGGAGATTGAAATCGCAGTAGGAACATCGGTAATGGGAACCTAACCGACTTCCTTGCAGCCATCATACTTGAATGGAACTTGGGTGAAGTCACATTTTAGTCTGTTGGGGGTGGCAGAAATAGGAAATCTCGTTGTATTTCATGACTTTCTTTTTCTTTTTTGTGTGGCCTCTAAAGAAACAATGTGGATAGTGATTTATAATGCCATGTAGATTATGGCTTGAGATTGAAGCTAAGTGAGGAATTATGCTTGAAAATGGTGGCAATGGACCAATGGTGTTGTGTGATTGTACGTAGGAACCCTGATGTTTAGAAGGGAGACATAAGACATTTACTTGAGAAATTTATGTACGTACGTATAATTTCTTCATATGAAAGCAAAACTCTGGTTAGCTTTACTCGGTTCCAATGGAATTTGAACTTTTTTAGTTATAGATTAAGAGATTAAGCAGATGATCTTCTGGAAGGATCCAATGAAGAAATAAGAATCTAAGTATCTTTAAAAGATGATTTTGAGACATCAACAACATTATCAAAGGTTGATTTTAATCCCTCCCAGTTTAGCAAAGAATCCAACATTGTTTGTAATTGCATTGAAGAAACTTGGCAAAGAATGTTTCCATCCTAAGTGGAAAACTATACGTATATAATATGATTTTGAGGATGCTACTGTCTTTCTTTCTTCATTAAATTTTATGCTTTCACGTCAGGAGTAAGGATGAGAACAAATTCTTTGAGATGATCTGATATTTTATGCTTCTTAGCTTATAGTAAAAGAAATCAACTGGCGCTTCACCGTAAACAACACGACTACCACTGTCAGATAAAGGCACTCTGGTTCTGACAATGACAAACATTTACACTGAATTTGTGCAGATATCTTTGCACTTGGAATCTGACCAAATCAGTTTCAATTCAAGAAGCTGAGCCAAATAAGAGTTTCGCAGGCTCTGTTTTGGTTGGTACAACAAATAATGCATTTAGGTAGCTACAATAGTACCCTCACCCTCAGTACAGTGTACTACAAAAGAGAGAGAGAGAGAGAGAGAGAGAGAGAGAGAGAGATGGAACATGGTTTAATTAAAGCGAAGCATCAAGCAGTAGTTTATTAAAAAACACACAAGGAAAGAATGGTTTATCCATATCTCAAAGCACGCAGATAAGTTAATACCACGAATGAAATGTATCAATATATTATGGGCTAATAACAGTGAATACCACCTATGAATTTGCCTTGTATAAAATCCAACCCAAACTATGTATCTGGACTGAAGAACACTATCAAAACTCGTCTTTCTGTGGCAGGCAAGATTCCTACCAATGTCTGGGCTTCTGGATAAGTTTCGAACTGAGCTCACCAAGCAACGTGAAAAGGGTGAATCCATTGTCTCTGGCCAGGTGGTTCAATCACCAGAAAGAAGCTCAAATGGGTCGATACAAGCGTTTGTCACCCGACTCATGCCAGTCAAATCAAACATGGTGCCCTGCTCCGAGGACTCTATTTCCATGCTTGTTCATTGCTTTAGCCCTTGAGCAACAACTTGTCCATTTACTTTCCTTTCTTCCACCGTCTTCCTTTAGTTTCTTTCATGTATGTTGTATGTTGTATGATGTATGTAGAGGATTTGGGGTTGTGCCTCCCAACAATACCATGTTCTAAGTTTGAAGCTAGGCTTTGTATAATTGCTTGCGTAAACTCTTGAAGTTGAAAAATGTGTGTTGTAACGGAGAAATTATATCATGGGTCAGTCTCACCATGTTATCCATGGGACCAACCAATAGAAACTATCCACCTCATTATTTTTTAAATTTCTAAGTGAAGATTCACTTGGAAAAAAATTATGACATGAAAAAATTGATGAAGTGTGCAGTTTTTATTGGTTGGTCTCGTGGATAAGTGTTGGGACTGACCCATGATATAATTTTTCGTTGTAACGACTCTTGATTAAACTGATAGTTTTTACAGTAATTATCACAATCATGGAGTGGTTTTATTTATCCTACAGTTTTTGAATACTGTAGTCAAGATCACATGGACATTTTTTTCTTCCGGGATGGAACCTGATTCCTAACGAGATCTGGATTGAACGCTCGCTGAAACATCATTGGATTTGTAAGATCATTCATAAAATCGCAGGGCAAACATTCTTCGCAACCTGATTACAAGAACATCGAACATAGGAGAAATAAATATGTTCAAACTTACAACAGAGAAGAAGAATATCTTTTTCAATCATAGCAGAGTCCCAACTGGAATGAGTCCTAGTAATTATCTGATTCGATTAATAAAACCGCAAGATATGTGAATGTTTCTGGATCAATTCGGTGCTGTGTTCAAACTTGATTTTTAGTGTTGGACTGATTAATGGCTGGCAATGAGTTGTAAGAGAATTCTAAGAGTTTGAGATTGGTATTGTATGATTTTGCTATGTAAGTGGACACTTTTTTTAGATTTTATATTATTGAAGGTAAATTATGTCAAGTACTATCAAATTATTAGGATGATTCATTTTTATTATCAAAATTTTAATTAGTTTTAAATTTATCGTTAAATTTTTATTGACTTATTTATATTATCATATCATTAATTTTTTACGTTATAATGATATAGATGTTAAATCAAAAAGATTTTGTTTTTATTTTATTATTTTGATTCTAAATGACCCAAAGTTTATTTTAAATTGAGTGGCCCAGAAAACCACCACCTCCCGCCGCCTTATCTATAGGATCCGTCAGGCCCAGAAAGCTATCTTGTTCTTCAAACTCAAAGAGAGTAATAGAAAACAGCAGGAAGCAGAAGAAGAAAGATCGAAGCTTTGCAGCAGAAAGGAATAAGAGAGCAGCCTTAATCAATCTCGTTAAGGAAGCGGAACTTCATAAAGTTGATACGAGAATCCTCAATTTTCTAAGGAAATGGATTTCGTTATCGAACAAGGCAAACAACCACACCATGAATGCTCTACTTTGCTTCTGGTTCGTTCATATTTGTCCTTTTCCCTTCCTTCTATTCCACCTCTTAAGTTTCTTGTTTTTGCTTTTAATAAAAAAAATTTCTTTTCTTTTTGTTTTAGCCTGCGTTGTCTATTGGGAATGTGGGGCAGCTAGCAATGGATTTATTAGTATCGTCAATGAAAGCGGAGAGAATTGGATACTTAGATGACCCCTTTGTGCTTCCATGCGTTGGAAACGATGCTTATGGCCCTATTCCTTGCGGCGACCTTGCTCTTCCTCTTGAAGGTTCTCACTTTACTCCCATTTTTGATATTTCCCTCTCATATTGTTTGTTTAGTAAGCTTGAACTAAACATATTGGAACCCGAATACGCCGTTTCTTGATCTTGAAGCTTACCAATCATCTTCCAGTAGACTCACTCTTCTCCAACAGCGGTCTCCGGTCGTTAAGGTATTTTGCTTCAGTTATAGTCATACCGATTCAATTAAATTTTCTTGCTGCAACTAAGTGCTGGCATGAACTTTATGAAGGTTGATGTTGAGTGTCCAGCATTGACCTTGGGCCCTTTGTAACCTTTCGTTTTAGTTTTCTAAACACCCTGAGAAGTTATAAGTTTTCTCTTGGATAATGTGTGATGAACTTTTTGTGTTCCAGTACAATTTGATGCTTTGGAATTAACGTGCTTCCCTGACTGATTGTTTCCTGATTTTGATGAATGATTATTTCACAAGCCAGTTTTACTGCTCAATCTGAAGTAGAAGGGAGTTCCATTTATCACTTAAGAATTACTTGTATGCAGCTTGTAGTTTTTTCTGTTATATGATCATTGTAGAAAGCAAATGTGTATAACTAAATAATTAGTCACCCAGACGGCGTCACAAGGAACACAAATAATAAATATTTCCAAATTTATATAGTTAAGTGCCTTGATTGTTGTCCTATTTTGAATGCTAAATGATTTTTATTACCTTTAATTGCCTTCTTGTTCATTGAATGTTTACTTTTACATAGAGAACTAAGTCATTTCAGATTGTCCCGACTGATGGATCTACCATGCTCTTGCTTCAATGTGATTTTGTTTTCCCAATCATTTTTTTCTTACTTTTCTTCAGTTTCAATTCTATACAGTACTTAACTTGAATGTTGAATATAGATTGAATTATTTCATCTTTGAACTGGTCATTGTAAATAGGGGCGAATGGTCGAATTTGCCAAAAACTTGGCAAATTTTGCTGCTGCTAGTGGAAAGAAGCATGTTGTCCTGCTTTCCGGCTTGGATTTTGGAATGTGGCAGAAAATTGACATGTCAAGGTATTTCGACCTGAAAATTTCTGCGGCCAGTATATTAGAATATATCATGAGGTTCTGTTAGTTCCAGTTTCATGCAACCATATGTTGGGGACAGCAAGTCATTCTGCTTGTGGATATTTGGAAATATAGATAATTGATTTACTTTTTATTCTGGGACATCGCCTTGTCAACTGCTGATCCTAGTTCACACTAACTGCTGATCCTGATCTTTTGCCTGTGATTTCAGTGGTCTGCAGATACATTACCTATCCAGTGTCAATCCTGATGGAAGAGACGATCGCTGTGAACAACTTGGATGGAAAAGGCTGCAAGAATACAATCCTAGTCAGAGACGTTGGAAGTATCTTAGCACCTTAGCTGAAGGAAATACTATGCTGGAAAGCCATTTACCTTTCGAGGATGAGCTGGAAGACGAAGATTATTACCCAAGTTTGCCTTTTGCTGCACTTTTTTCTTGTTTGAAGGTATTCTTCTCTTTTAAGTGCATGACTGTTTTACACTATGTTGGGTGAGGCTGCCATTTTGCTGAAATATTTTGTCCCTTTCTTTTTAAAACTTTGTAATTTGTATACGAAGTGGAAGACAAGTTTTTTATTATTATTATGATTATGATGAACCTTGTTTTTCTGTGGCTTGACTTACTTTGTTATTTTCTATATAGGCCCAAGGTTTGAAGGTTACATGCTTACTATGCTATTGCTCCGAAGGGGATAATATACCGGATGCTTTTCAATTGGCTGAGGCTGTCTGCAGACTTTTGGGGCTAAATCCCAGTACTTTTCCTGGTAAGGTTCCTTTATACTCAATACATCAATATTGCCTGGAACAGCTGCTCTATTATATCTTTTTAGACCAGTGACCTGTATCATGAATATTTGCACTTACTTTGAAGGTTTTAAATATGGCTGTTTCGATGATTTAAACATCATTTCATGCGTTATCAAAGTTTTCGTGCAACCATATGCAACTGCTAATGAACTCACACTCCAACATTGTTTCTGTAGTTTTTATCTCATCAATATTCTTCTAAATGTATTTTTTTTCTCTTTTTTCCTTTTTGGTGTTTGCTTCATAACTAACCTCCAAACTTGTTTCATTAGAAAGATAATTTATCTGAGTTGAAGAGCTTTTAACCATGACCATATTATTTATTGCCATCCGTTTTTGGTCCGTTAAGAATTTCATTAAGAATATCAAGTACTCACCAGTCACCAGTCACCAGATATGTTTTTCATTTCAGGTGGGAGTGGTGGTTGGATTATCCCTTTCTCATGGCAGACCGTCTATGGACCCCCACCAGATATGTCTATCTTTTAGGCTTAGATTTGTCCTTCTGTAGTAAAGTTGACAAGCTAAATCTGTAATCTGTTGTTGAAACTTGAATCTTCATGGATTCGTTGCCAGAAAAGTAGCATGTATTGCCACTGAATTCTTTTCCAAGTAATTACATTGATTGTAAAATGTTAGAACTTTTTCATATTTTGAAACAATGCTCAATTATTTAGTTTAAATTAAACTTGGAGATGGAAGTCTTATTTCATTGTAGATGAAGTAAGACCAAGTGCATGAGTTATATTATCCGTGGTCTGAATAAGTTGGTATTCCCCTGGTTCCCTAATGTGCTGTGACATGGGGGACTAAAAGGATATCTCTCGCTTTTGCTTGATTATTTTGGGACTTAAGACCTCAAAGAATCGAGTACAACTTAAACTGCACTACACAAATTGGTAAATGCCTTTGTTGTGTCATTGGTTGATTGCTTTATGTTCTACTGCATTTTGCTCAATAATTTGCAGTGGAGACATGAGACGCTTCATATTCAT
Organism: Abelmoschus esculentus; assembly: GCA_035048815.1. Lineage (NCBI taxonomy): Eukaryota > Viridiplantae > Streptophyta > Magnoliopsida > Malvales > Malvaceae > Abelmoschus > Abelmoschus esculentus. The sequence continues at coordinate 42,341 of JAUCBN010000031.1, read as the reverse complement.
AAAAAATTGACATGAACCCTGCATGAGTTCTACAAGGAATATCCATTCTAAAAGTTCACGAAGGTCGTAAGGCTTCACTATTGCAGTAATATTATGATTGCCAGTAACCTTTTTGGTGGAGAGCTGGACCAATAGAAAGCATCTCCTAATGTCACTACTATCTCAGGGTGGAATATATCTGGAATATTATCAACGTTTGATTTGTCTTAATTTATTACTTAGTGAAATTCCATGAAGTGATGTATTTATTTGGCCGAGTGGAACCTCCTTTTTCCTTATTATATTGGAGACATCCGATTTTCCACTAGTAAAGTTCTGGCCCTCATAATCCTTGAAAGGCCATGCCTTTCGCACCTGGAAATGAAAAGAAGATTTGGTTTCTTTGGTGGTTTTACAGATACAGTAGAGGTGAATTTGTGGCCATCCGGTATTCTGACTATATTCCGCGGTTGATCTGAAACATGATCTTGCACGCAATCCTCACTGCCTGCTTTTGGACATCTTGAAGTGAAATCCATTAGTGTTTTCTTCACTTATCTACTTTATTATATACTATATATACAGTTAAACCATATCTTATCGGACGTATTATCTTTCTGTTCAAATTCTGAAAGCTTTTAACCAAGTGGCTGTCTATTCTTAGCATTTTTTGTTTGAGGGAAACTCATGCATGGATGGAGCAACAAAAAAATTGATTAGGTTACCACCATATGAACATTTGGCACCGCATATCTACAATCATTTCTAGTATATAAGTTTTGATTGGGGGATTCAAACATGCAAAATCTCCATACCTGAAAATAGAAGCTTCCACGGGCACATTTATAGGGCATTTGGTGCCCGGCCTGGTACTGACCCTTCTTGGCCTGTGGCACACCATCAACAATATCAGAGCCTATTGTCTCAAGGGCTCTACCAAATTTACAGTAAGGTTCTGATACCCATTCAATGGACCTCTTTCTAGATTCAAACATTTGGAGTTGATCTTTATCTTATCCTTTTCCCTGTTAGCAATTTTCATGCAAGTTTTCGACTTACCTTTTATTCACATCCCTGTCAAACTCTACGGCTTTGAGCATGCAAGCATATTTGTCCATCTTGCTATATTTGCAGGTTTCACTCTTTCTGCAGAATTAACTCAGTCCACCGAGATTCTATTAGCTTTTCCGGAATTCTTGTGGCCTTGGTTTCTTGGACTTGAAGGCTGCTGTCACTTGCTCTTGCAGCTCATAGTGCTTATCTCCCTTCTGGCAGTTGTAGAAGTATTGTTTATACCAACTAGTTTGTCTGTGGTTCTTGTTCTATCGGTTTCCATTGTATTCCAGGGTTGGTTCATGAGCATGGGGTTTATGCTATGGAGTCCTCAGTTTGTTCCTTGAGGATGCATAATGCAGTCGGACGAAAGTGGTGGTGAGTGGTGACAGCATGCATAGTGCAGTGACATATTTCACACATGAAGCTGATATGAGGGCTAGAACATTGGCCAACTTGCAATTCAGTTGGATACTCTCTGGTATTATGATATTCACAGGATTCACCTGCCTGAAGTTTGCTGGAAAATGCACCCCCAAGGCCGCAAATACGAGCAACTCCAGATTAGAGGAAGCGGTGTCTCTATAAATATTGATGACTTCAAGCAAGCTGATCCCTAGGTGTTCAAATTTATTTGATAAACAAGTAAACATGGACAACAATGATTGACACTGAACTACTACACACAAATAAATGTAAAATGAAAACGATGGTAAGTGTAATGTTACGTATTATTATAAATTATGATTTCCCTCCTAGCAGCTTTCAGAATTTTGATTTAAATGCAAAAGCTTGAACTCTCAGCCTGTACAATATATACCAAACAGGATTTGTACTCATGCACTAGTGTCTATAACTATAATTCCATTCATCATCACTGAAACAATCGATGAATTGTATAAAATGATGGAAAAACCATATAGAATGACAAGGAACTAAAGATATTTGCTTTCTTATGCATTTTATTTTACATAGAAATTCAAAATAGCAACCCTAGGCGCTATTTCAGTTGGAATTGAAAAACAATAAAGTTTTTACATGGCAATCAAAGTACAAATTTTGGCAATGCAAATTGCAAAGTCGAGATATTGATGGAGCAAATCTTAAATTTCTCACTCAGGACTCCGCTTCTTCCAAAGATGCTTCGATTCGAAGAAGAACGAATCCCACAGCAACTCCGACGAGAACAAGTCCGTTCATGATTGCTGCAATCCTGAATATCTCACCAACTGCATTGCAGGTTGAAGAGAGTGCGCCGCCGCCGCCTCTCTCTTTCCCTTTTGATGGAGTTTTGAGTGAGCTGACAAAATTTGCAAAAGATTGCTCAATGCACACTGATTGACCTAATGAGACCACTTTGTTATGAGCTTTCAAACCACCAAAAGAATTCAACCCTGTTACGTAATTCATATGAACGCTGGTCTTCCTCTTGGGGTTGCCAACGGTGGTAGCAGCCATCATGGGTGGAGAGTATGCAGCTGAGGCTGTTGCCATTGCTATAAGTTTGCTTATTGCTATGCCCAGAAGGAAAGCTGAAGAGAGAGAAAAATGGATGAAATTGATGGATAAGGTGACGGATGTTGACGAATGGCTGAGGAGCAGATTATATTAGATGATCTGAAAGTATTGGGAGAAGAGATTTTGCAGCTTCCAATGCTGGCCACAAGAAATTTGGGGGCATTTTAAACCACAATCAACATGGGTTTCATGATACATCTATCCGATCCTTTCAACACGTAACAGCCCAAACTAGAAAAACCCTCAAATAAACTTTTCATGGCATCTGTTTACACATTTATTTATTTTTGAGAAACTTGTAGGTTCTAATACTAACAATCTCCATTCTTTGTTTCTCTCTCAGTTGGTAATTAAACATTTTCCATGTTGAGGCTCCAACACCTTTGAATGATCTCCCAAAGACAAAGTTATACCCCTTCTATGAGGAGACAGACTCCGTGCTTAGGCTGTATAGCCAGCCTAAATGCAGGGGAGTAATGGTATGCTGGTAATAGAGAGAAGCGAAAATTGGATAAAAGCAGAGATAGGACCACCTTAAGTTCTGCACTTATAATAGTTAAACTTGTAAAGTTCATAAAATGATTTTTTCTTATCTAAGTGACAATTGCTCAATACCCCTTGTAAATTCGACATGCTAATATATAACAATGCATATGATTCACACTCAAATCATAATAACTTTATCTTTCTCAATTGACACATGCTCTCGTTTCATTAGGCCCCCTACAAGAAGCCATATACCCCAAAATCCAAATAGAAAGAACCCAAAAAATCATTCAGAAATACTTGATCAGAATCTCGTATCTCCGCATTTTCTTGCTTTTTCAGTTTCAGAATCGAAATCGAAATCTTTCAATTTGATAAACTAACAGTGCCGTATGAATGTGTGTGCATATATATCAAATTGAAAGAGAAAGCTGATAACCCAATCTGGTTCATAAGTTGATCCTGCACTTTAGATAAAACTCACTTCACTCATCTGCTCAAATCATTTTATATCAGCATTCAGATTCCGTTTCAAACAAATGAAAAAGATATAGTATTTGATTCCGTTCATAGCAAATCCATTCCCCACCCAATTGAATTTGTCTGTTGATGCAATTAAAGCAAACCAATAACACTATGTATCAACCCACCTGTGCTCCAGATGTTATATTTGGGCCATATCTCTTGTAGTTGTATCAACCAACTGGGGATACAGACCATGGTGTGATCTGGAATGTGTAGTCTCATCTTCCTGCCAAAGGGATGATAATGAAAAGAAATAAAAGGCCATGAAAATCATCTTACCTCCTCTAAGTACCTCCAAAAAAATGAAAAGGATAGTATAAGCTGCTGCTAATAAAATACAATCATCGAGGTCTCGAGGTTTCTCTTCGCAGGTGCTATTTGAGCCATACAAGAATAGCAGTGATGGCCAAAAACTTCAATTAAGGTATTCTCAACGAATCCTGCCGCTTAAGGGGGATGCCTTCAATTAACAACTCCTCTTCTTCATGCTTTAATGATCGCATGGACATAGATGTCGACAAGCTCGGACCTGATTGAACATAATCTATCAGAAGTTTAAAACACCAAAAGTGGCACAATAAATGTTACTTGACTGCACAAAAAGCTTCAAAAAAGTTACAACACAACATTCTTTCTGTGCAAAAAGGAAATGGTTGAGAGTATAAATTCACAATTCAAGGTTCATGAGAGCATACCATCAACCATATCTTTGGTTTTGTGAAGAAGAAAAGTTCCTGAAAGGATTGTCACAAACCCACACATCTCTGTTATGATCTGAGTTGGAGTTTGCCTATCCCAATCCTGATATCAGAATATCAAACTTCGATAAGGTTGTAGTTCAAAGGGATCAGCAGCAGTTTAAAGAGCACCAAAGAGAAGTTTGATTCATATCATAACACTCGCAAACAGGGCCACTACATAAAATCAAACAAGAAAGTGGAACTTAAAATTGACAGTTACATCTTGAATGAGCAAACGGTCCACACTTTTACATAGTCCCCTTTCCCTTAAAAAGACAAAAATAATACATAGAGGATTAAGCAACTCACTGTATGTTGAAGACAAGTTAATTGCGATAACATTTGTATGCAAGATGGCAGACAGTATCAAGTACAATCTTTTAAATATTAGAATTAATAAACTTTTGCGCAATTAAGGTACCATTAATGACTGGAAGTTACCTTAAACATGATCACACTAGCCAAAATGGTCAGTGTCGTAAACATAACATAGTATATAGGAGAAACAACAGCTGTGTTGAAAGTATCTAGTGCCTGCAATTATGAAGACAAAATAATAATATCAAAGAAGATCAGACAGTGAAACCGAAGTCTTAAATTAGCAAAAATCAGCAACACAAACCAAGATAAGGGAACATTGATTCACATGATAAGAAAATAGTAAATAGATAAATTTTAACTGATTTAAAATAAGTATGAACACCATAAACAAGAATATCCATAAACAACATTTCAGGCAAAGATGAAATAGATTTGGATGTAAAATGAATTTTTTCCTCTTGGGTCTTTCTCCACTCATTCCAACATTTCTCTCATCTTCATTACTTCAAAGGGTCATAAAAATTAATAAGAAGAAAAGCACAGGCATCAAAAGAAAGATAGAGGGTAGCACAGGAAGAAAAGACAGCGTGTAACCAGTACCTTGTTTAAATAATTCATTTGGGTAATCACACAAGAAGCCACAACTAAAGTAAACGCCCATGTCTGAGGATACACAAGCTGATTCATTCCCGAAAAGGTTAACTTCAAGGCAATACCAAGTGCCTTAACGCTCATGACCTGTCAAAGAACACTTAAAAATAACAATTGGAGGGGGGAAAGGGCAGCACACAGAATTAAGCAACTGATTAGTTCTGCAGCATACCGAAATGGAACCCACAAGGGAGCAAACTCCAATGTAAACCATAATGTGTGTCTGTCCATATTGTGGAACAAAGTGGAAAATAAGTACAAAGACAATTGCTAAGACCAGAGCCGTGTAAGACAAAAATCCTGCAAAAATATCAAAGAGGATACATTCATATTCCTTTTGTGCAGTTCAACAATTTAGAGAAGAGCTCAAAACAATGTCAATAAGAAAATTTAACCTGGCTCAGTAGCAAGAGCCCAAACTTCTGCTACGGATTCAATCTGACATTCTGGGGGAGCATGCAGTACAATTGTTGTTGATCCCACAACACACAAAGCACAACCGAGAATCCCAAAAGTATGTAATCTTTCACGCAAAATGATATGAGCAAGTACGGCACTGCATGAGAAGTGATGATTAACAGTAACATTTAAATGCCAAACCTAAAATTTGGGTGACAAAATTCCATGCCTGATAATGATGCTGAGAGCACCAAGAGGAGTGACCAATATGGCTGGTGCAAACGCATAAGCAGCAAAATTAGCAATTTCCCCCACAACCACTGTTGCAAAATTAATTAATAATTAGAATTAACTACTTTTTTCATCTAGAATCATGAAACATAAGCAACAACTCTACCATCTCACTAAATATTTTAATAAGGCAGCAGAATCTGATGACTTCCTGAACATTGAGATGTAAGCATGGAATGTAACTAAGAAAATTATCTTTCTACAGCCACAAGATATATTATTGACAAGAATAACCCATTTTTAATTAGTTTAATATAACATTTATAACAACATCTTAAGGATATTATATTTGGTGGGGGTGGGGGGAGAGCTAAAAATGAGAAGAGGAATGAAAAGTCCATATGATATTGAGTTGATTATAAATGAGAAATCCATAAAACTCACTTGTTATCATGCCAACCCACCAAAGTGGCTCAAGCAAGTATGAATACCCTCCGACTCCTGTGTAAAAATACAGAAAAACCATCGTCATTTGGATTGATAATGCATAAGGATAAAAACTCTTCGTTAGGGAATAAAAAGTGAAGAATCACTAAATGATAGCAAATGCATTCAAGAGTTCTTTAGATGATAGAGATAAAACAAAAAAATCTAATTACAAAAGCAACAGAAAATTTATACAATAAACACAGAATTATGATGAATAGAAGAAAAATGTTCAATAGCAGCAAAACATACATGCAAAACCAAAGATCACCTGGAATTTAAAAACCAAAAACATATCATTTTCTCCGATTGCATTCTATACACATATTGTATCTTTCTTTCAAACATTTTGCAAAACATATGCACAAAGAAACTTGGTCAGTTAGAGGAATTTCATAAATAATTTATAATAAAAAACGATTAACTACATGAAGAAAAAGAATATGTAGCTTAGTTTACTAAATACAAGTTCACATGCTAGATTGACAAGAGCTCAAATCAATTAATTCTAGCATAGATAAATTAAATTCAAAGGTTGAATGAATTTCCATCATTTACACTTCACTGAAATTAGTTTTCTAAATCGAGTAAACTATTATTCACAGAATTCCATAATACTGCAAGTTATTTAAACCTAATTGATATTTCCAATAAAATAAAAGACGAAATCCAAAAACAAATCAGCAAAAAAGAAGTAAAATTTTGATAAATTGCAATACCCGCCCTGACGCCAGAAGCTCCGGCTTTTTTCAAGCCTTTCTTCTTAACAATGAAACTTGCCCCAATAAATAAACTGGAAGAAATGGCTAAAACCAAACCCTTAACATTATCCGAGGACATTCCCTCGCTCCATCTTCGCACAGCTGACATACTCTAACCCTACACTTGAAAAAGATACTAATTCTGATGGGAAAATAAATCTATTCTAAGTCGTCAAAACTCGGCAACGATCGTCGATTTGGTCTGAACTCGGTCTGAGACTAAAAAAACAAGTTCATGGATCTGGAAAAAGAAAATACCAAATTTACCCAAACTGGGAGTAGGTTGAAACCTGAAGAAGATGCTAAATTAGATCTCTGGCCTAAAACAGAGAGGGAAGTTGGGACATGAATCGAGTAAAAGAAGAAGAAATAGGAAGACGGGCATTTAGAAATTGGAAGCTAGGTAAGAATCTTGACTCGGTTGACGCGGTGTCTTGGGAGAGAGAACGAGTGGATCTCGAGTCTGAGGAAAGAAGGAAAAACAAAATACAAAAGGAGAATATAAAGAATAAGAAAATCTGAAGGGAAGATAAATGGTTATGGTTGTGGTTGCTTAAAGAAAGAGCTGACTGCTGAGCCTGAGTTGGGGTAAGCACTGAGTCACATAGCAATCACAAAACGGCTGTTTGCCTGTGAATGTGATTGTTAGAGAAGCTTTCTTGGATCACATTCACAGCCTCATTTTTGTTCTTTAAGTTGTAGTTTTGGAGCACATCCACACGATCTAAAAGCATTAAATAAATATTTAAAGTATTTTTTGAGTTAATGAGATATTTAATATTTTTAAAGATATTCATATCTGCCGTTAATTTATACACACGTCTATTTTTTTATTATTTAATAATTATTTTTATGCATTAATAATTTCAAAAACAATTAATTAAAAATATAAGAATTATAAAGGTGTATAGTAATTAAACAAGCAAAACACGATAATATTTTTTTGATAAATGCTTTTTATTTTCAATGAAACAGAACTCTAATATGACTAAATAATTAAAAATAGTCTTCGTAATTACATGAATGAAAATAGTTTGCTTCCAGTTCTTATGGTATGTTTTACGTGTTACCATTTTAAAAGTAGTAGGTTTAAAATTTAGAATTTAAGATTAAGAGTTGTTTTTAAGTTTAAAGAATTAAAGATATGATACTTTTTGGGTTTTAGGTAAAAAAAAAATAGAGTTGAGGTTTATAATTTAATTAGTATGTATTAAACAATATTTCGATAAAATTAGCACACTTAAAAGAAGTTTGGGACCAATTTAAAATGAGAATCATATTTTGGGATAAAATTGAACGCTAAAAAATCTAAAGACTAATTTAGAATGAAAATCATAATTTAATAATAAAATTAGAATATTTAAAAGTTTAGAGGGGGTTTTTACATTAATATTGTTTCTATTTTTTTCAAAAAAAAATAGTACCCTTAAAATTATTTTTAACAATATTGCGATTTATTATATAAATCAGAACACGGTGAGAAAATAACTTGTCTTTAAACAATGTTCTACCTTATATTATTAAAATATTGAACATTGTTCAAGGACAGATTATTTTTAACCCGTCTTCAAACAATACTATTTTAACTTTAAATTTATTATTGATAAAATATAAAAAATATGTTTTAAAAATCTTTAATCAAATAGTTTAAAAATATATATTTTATAAAATTTAATAAATTAAAATATTTAAAATAATTATGGTCAAAATTTTAAAATTTTGACTTTTAAAAGATTAATGCTAGATACCAGAATAGAGAGAAACAAATATGATTATTTTTTTTAAATATTGACCTATTTGTGATTATATTTGGATTCTTTCATATTAGGATGATCGTACAATGAAGTAGTTCATAGGTCAAGTTTAATGAATCATTTTTCATAAGTACCAATGAAAGTTTGTATGATAATAAAAAGCATAACAAATACATTTTTTTTTTAATGTGACTTATTAACTTGTTCGTGATTATATCTAGATGCTTTCATAGTTGCATCTATCTATATACTAGTCATTTTTCATTGTTTATTTAAACTTACAAAGTTTTTTTTTTACTATTTAAACTTAAATTTATTGGTGATGTTTGGATTGTAAACCGTGGTTTGATCGACTCCACCTACCGCCACCTTTTATTATTACCGACTAAAATGCAGCGACAAGAGACTCTTCTGTCGTATTGGTTTATTTATACAGTTTTCTGATATTCATACGCTCAAGTCAAACATCTGGGTGATGGATGAAGTAATAAAACCCACAAAATCCAGGAATAAAACTGTTGATAGATCTTGTGAATGATTTGGATGGCATCACAAGTTACCGCTTCATTTAATTGTAATTTTAAAGTGGGTTACTTGTGGGTGGATTCAAGTCATTTGAATATTTCAGTGTTTGATTTAGATGGTTAATACTTTTTTTATTTATCTTTGATTGATGGATTGAAAGTCTTATTTTTCATTTCAGCTCTTAAAAATCAATAAATGAATCCACCCAGTCTAACTACCAACATTAATTGATCAGAACATAAAACAAAAGATCTTAAAAATCAATAAATGAATCCACCCAGTCTAACTACCAGCAATTGATCTTAACAGAAAACAAACTCGGTTACTTTAACCCTAAATCTAAACCATACCCATGTTTACTAACAATAAAATAAGCACTTAGTTATGGGAAACATATTATTACTGTCTTGGGTCATTTTCTCTTACATCTTTAAGAAATTGGAAATAATGGGATGAGCTTTCCCCAGAGGTTGATTCTATAAATTTCGTGCAAAACATCTCACCCTCCAAGAACATATTTTAAGACCGGAAAGATTACTTCTCATGATGGTCGGTTTAGCCAAATCTTTTAACCGCAATAAAACAAAACCATTTGAATTAATCTGCGCAACAAATTAAGTTGAAACACAAAAACTAATCAATATTAAAATCCCATGTTACGTGTTTAGATCATTATTAATATCCGCTTGAGACTCATCAAACGACGGTAATCAGTATTATTGGTCGAAACCCTTTGTTTTGTTAAAATACTATGTATATAAATTATTATGTCGTGGGCATAATTTTTTTTTGTTGATTTTATTTATTTCTCTCGAGTAACTAATATTAAAATCACTTTATTATTTTATTCAAATTATTATATTTACTTTTTTTCATTAAGTTTAAGAAAATCTTTTAATAATTTTTCGTCTATTTATTAATAAAAATAAATAAATTTATTAAAATGCAAAGCATGTGTTTGAATTTATGTGGATAAGAATTAACAACACCACTACGAATCAAATGTGAGTCAAAACAGCCTGTCACTGTAATACTTGTCGTACAGTATATTGTCCCCTTTCTAGATTTTCATCTTCTTGCATTATTATGTATGTGGGTCAGGCTATTCCAATTGAAATATTTTACATGATTTATTTTTGTTAGACAACTGGCCTCACTAAGAAAGCAAGAAAAATTAAAGTAGCATTCATTATTTTCCTCAAGGTTGGTTGGTTGGTCTCAACCTCTTTACCAATTACCATGGTGTAAATTGGTACCAAAATTATAAAATATTATAATTTTGTAGAGTATAATTAGTACCAATCAGGTTTTAGCATTTGTTTAACTTGACTACAGACCCTAATTGATACAATACTAGTCATTTGAAGATTCAATTAAAATGTTGTAAAATTCAAGGATCAATCTAGAGTTTAAAAGATAGTTTGGGGATGCTTCACACTTCTCCACCGACCCAAGTTCTCCGCCTTTAAAGAAGGGTTCATCATCCAACTCATCTGGGAAAATATACTTCATTACAAGGTTTCAGACGGGGTGATAAGCTATTGAGAAAAGGAAGATGGAATGGTTGTCTTCTTCAAACACAACTACAACTACAGCACTGCCTTTGTTAGCCCTGAACCATGTCTCTTTTGTTTGCAAATCAGTGAGCACATCTGTGAGGTTTTATCAGCAAGTTCTGGGATTTGTTCTCATCAAACGCCCTTCTTCTTTCCGTTTTGAAGGAGCTTGGTATGCTCCCTCTAACACCTTTTAAGCTTTTGTAGTCACCTCAAAGTCACTCCTATACCAAGTCTGAGGGAGAAGTCAGAAATTTCTTTCTGGGAAGATCAGAATTAAGTGATCTCATCATTGTTTTAACTTGTAATTACAAAGGGGTTAAACAGGAATTTTTACCATCATCTTTAGTTTAGATTTAACAAAGATGGGTATTTGATTCTTCAGGTTGTTCAACTATGGGATTGGCATCCATTTGCTGGAATCCTGCTCAGCCTCAGGAGTGCCAGCAAAGAAGAAGATCAACCCCAAAGACAACCATATATCATTCCAGTGCTCCGATATGAAGCAGGTGATGCGGAAACTGGAAGAGATGGAGATCGAGTACGTGACGGCAGTGGTGGAGGAAGGTGGGATTCAAGTGGATCAGTTGTTCTTCCATGATCCCGATGGCTACATGGTCGAGATTTGCAACTGTCAAAACCTGCCTGTTCTTCCACTTTCCTCCTGCCCTCTCAACCTTCCCAATTCTGCCACCACCAACAAACCACTTGCTTCGTTCTATGGTCAAGTCTTACATTAACTATTTATTATACTCACCTGCTTTTGGTTTCTGTTGCCTACAATGTTTAACATTCATTGAAAACTACAGGGAAGGGAAGCAGGGAGACAAATTGTTCTGGAGTGGCGGCTCTAATGATGGAAAATTTGGTGGTGGACTTGTTGGACATATCAATTTGACATGCAATTTTGTTAGATTTCGGAGAAGAATATGTTTTTGTTCCAGGTGTGATCAATTTATTATTTAGGTTGTCTACAATGCAAAGTTATGAATGGGAGGGGGGTGTAATGCGAGTGAAACGAGGTTGTGATTATCTTCTGCCTGAATTGGTTGTATTATATCAACATTATTAATAAATGTCAAATGTGATTTCTTCTCCCACCTGACATGCATACCGGTCGATCTATTAACGTTGGATGTACACCAACAAATCCTTATGAATTCGATGAACAATTAAACAAGACAATGACAACCTGACGAGATACAGGAAAAATGGTAGTATCTTACTGGTTGGACGGGTTGTAGAAAACATGTATTTTTATATAAAATACAGGTTGTAGAAAACATTATAGTTCAATCAGCGAGTTGTGTTCTTCGTTGCGGAGTCGTATAGTATATAAAAAATGAAAGAAATCCTAGTGCTCCAGAGAGAGTACCATCAATGGATTCTTCTGCATCACCATTTCCAAAAAAAATCACACGTTTTCTTGACAGCAATATCGATACAATAGCGGAACATAATTGCCAGTTAAATCCGACCATTAAGGTGTCTACCTAACTTTATGTCATGAAGCTATCTTTCTCAGTAAAACTCTAGTTACAGTTGAAAATGCAAGTGAAAATATACAGGATTGAGGAGGATCAGCTGCAGCACAATTACAGAAGGAAGTATCGCATCCTCCGTATTCAAGAACCTGATGCAATGACAACAAAAACATCATCAAGAGACCATTTTCTTGGTTCCGACTTTTCTTGGAGGGTTGATGACAGCCCACTCGGAATTCACAAGACTATAGCCGATAACTTCTTTCCTTTGGCGACCCCTAATCATTATTTCATAAGAACATAGCTCTTCCTGGTCAAATAAGTAGAATTCTGCAGGTTTGATGCACATCCCATTTCCCTGCAAAACAGAGAAGCTAGAAACTAAGCAAAGGTTCCGTGGCTCTCATTTTGAACGTAACAACGGTACTTGATTTGCTCCGTAAAAATTCATCATAATAAAAAAGCAAAAACAAAAGGTTAAAATAACTTAGAATTCTATGTACTTGATTAAATAAGTAAAACTAAAATTCATTAAACCATGTTATAATAGTTGATTAAAAATCTGAAAACAAATTTATAAATGCATGCATCCAATAAATTCAAAATTATAACAGTTTCAATGTTCGTATTATATAATTATCTCAAATATATAAATCATCTGAAAACAAAAAATAGTTCATACAGTTAAGTAATAGTAAAGTCTAAAAGGAGAGATCCTCCAAGTATTAATACGTTTATTAATTTGAATAAATCTGTAAGAGAAATTATAGGAGGATGAGTCATGAAACTCAGTGTATCTAAGGTACAATATAACAGAGTAATAATAATAAAAATACGATTCAAATAAATATTTTCCCAAGTGTAAAATACCAAGTAAATGCGAATCATGATGCATGTAAGATGTAACGCGTAGTGCACGAATCCCAATTACATCGTCATTAGTCCGAATGGAGGAGTTCCCTAAAACTTTCACCTATATCATCGTCACCAAATTTCGAAAATGGTCTTAGGACTTTCAATTTGGAAGGCTATCACAACTTCATCCGTACACAAATCCCAACCCATGCACATATATTGATGCATCATGATTTGAAAATCCGAAAATAATTCAAAAACATCGTCACCAGTCCGAATGGAGGAGTTCTCAAAAACCATCACCTACATCATCGTCACCAAATTCCGAAAATGGTCTTAAGGTTTTCAATCAGGCTGTCATAACTTCATCCATACACAAATCCCAACCCATGCACACATAACAATGCATCATGATTTGAAAATTTGAAATCAATCTCAATAAAATCCGAAATCATAATTTATCATTATATAAAAATCATAATTACTCGCAAATGTACAAGATCTCAAATTCTGAAAATTTTTATCTACCGTTCAAATCACAATGACATGTATACATCGTAATACAAGTGAAATACAATACATAAACCATAATTTGGGGTAAAATCATAAAAGTAGGGCTTAATTAAATTTAGGTTTTGCACTTGGGTACCAAGTTTGGTACACTTCACAAAATAATTCCTTGAATTTTCAATTAGGCAATTAGATGTTCCCATAAAGTCAAATTCCAGTTTTGCTATATCCATCTCCATTTCTTCTTTGTCTCTTTCTGCAAGTACTACAGGCTACATCCACTCTGCCACCAACACTTTTGTTAATATATGTATATTAGTCAATTCTCGACGAGAACAAAAAAACTGAGATATTTTTAGGGGAAATGTGGGTTTTGAATAATTTTACAACTAGGAAAAAGAAAAGAAAAAATCCCAAAGAACTTCCATTGCAAGAATACTTCTGCTAAAAGAGTAAACAAAACAAGCGCAGGTTAAATTTTTTGGTGGAAAAAAGGTTTCCAGAAGTTAAGAGAAACAGAAAGCGAAAGAAAGCTTATGCCTTATGGAGCGTATATCAAATACCCAGCTGAAAAGGACCGGATCCTATCTGATGAGTCCGGTACCCACTGGGAAACCCGCTTTTGATTCTTCTCTTCCTTTTACAAGAGAGTGGAGTATAAAAGGGAAGCGGGAGAGAGAAGCAATCCTGAAACGTTGAGGGCTTTTAACAGTGGAAGAAAAGATTCCGTCTTTTTCTCCCCCAAAAAAGTGGACAGATGTGATTAGCTCTTAATGTAAGAAACAAGAAATCATGACCGGTGTATTTCAGGAGAGGAGTGTCAATGTCCGTGTTGGGCTGCGCTACAGCTCGGTTTTAGTTTCTCCCGTCCTTGTTTATGGAGTATTTAGGATAAAGTACTTAAATGGTTACATATTTTGTAAGATGATGTCTATTGAAAATATTTTTTTTGAATACATAAGTTTTGTATTCTATAAAACAATTATTATAGATGCTTTCCCCGTTTAGCGTCAAATTTTTTTGAAAGACGTTTAGCGTCATTTAGCATATGAAGTAAGGTTATCATTTAATCCCCACCAATGAAGTAAGGTTATGTTTCTCTCATAATCTCATTTTTCTGACCACTAAATAATTAAATTTCCTAGTATAGTGATCAAAAAATAAAAAATATATAATAATAATAATAAATATATATCACAATAACAGTAAAATATGTGTTACAAATAGAGAAAAATATATATCACAAAAAAAAAGAATTTTATTGAAATATAAATAAATAAAAAATAAAGGAAAGTGATAAAAAAAATCACAGTGAAGTTCCTATGGTTTTTACTCCTTAATTAAGTTAAAAGTTTGACTCCATATTGTTACACCCACGAGTGAATGAACCAACATCTCCTTAATTCCTTCCATTCTCTCACCCACACATTACCTCAACTTCTTGCAGTTGCAGAGATTCGGTTAATCCATACGCCCAAGTACCACACATCCACCCTGTCCCTAACTCTAATTCCTAACAGACGTAAACAACATAGCATATATTTAATTTCTATGAATCTTCATTTTGAGTCTAATAGAAAAGTAGAAAAATCTCACAATTCGGCCACGTTGTAGTTAAACAAGTATTAAACTCATGAGAATATTTTAAATAAGTGCAGGGCTTGTGGTGTAACTCCAAAAAGAATTACAACCTTTTTCACCGTTCCTTTAAAATAAAAATGACTACGTAAACCTGGCCAAGATCATCAAAATATATTTTAAATAAGTATAGGATTCAACTTATTTAACTGAGCAGATACTTTTGAAGAATGCACATAACAGGTTTGTAATTTGTAATGATCAAAATCAAATGCAATGATAAGATTCTAGACTCTAGTGCTTTTTGTAATTGGCAGGCACACCGCACACGGTGGACAATTATTACACCATACTGGCTAGTGGCTACTGCTGTCTGCATTCAGCATGCCAGTGCCACAAACAACCATTATGATTTCAAACATTGGAAAATTTTAATCCAAATAAAATACTCCATAAAACACAAAACCCTGGCTACTGGGTGCATCCATTCATTGCTCATAATTCTATATATATTCCTGCTATTACTAAATCTAAAGCGGGAATAAAGAGAGAGAGAGAGAGAGAGAGAGTGAGGATATACTATATACTTTGCAAATAGCAAACCACCATCTTTAAGTGAAGAAAAAGGGTCCTTAATCATTTATTTTTAGGTCAAGATTTGTTTCCTGTTGAGTGTGAGTGAGCAAAGAAGATGCTGTGTGGTGCTCAGGTCGACTGACGAGGGAACTCCGATAGCATCTGAACTACCTCTCTCATCGTCGGACGTTCGATGCTATTTTCTTGTACGCATAGCATCGCGATGAACAACAAATGCATTGCTTCGTCTTTGGGAACGGCTGTTAGCCTTGGATCAACGATGTTTACCACTTCTTCTCTTCTACAATTTGTCATTAATTTGGTCCAATGAACAATATCGATGCCTTGGCCGAATTCACCCACCGGTTTTCGCCCGGTAATCAACTCTAGAAGCACCACTCCCAAACTATAAACGTCACTCTTCTCGTCCACTTTGAGTGTATAAGCGTATTCTGCAACAAAAGATCAGAACAAATTCAGTATTTGTGAATCACAAAGAAAATGCGTCAACTTGGCAATAGAAAAGCAGCCAAAAGGGGATATTGTGGGTGGGAAGCAGCGAAAGATAAAAACTTTACACGTAAGACCAATTCATCCTTCAACAAAAGAAATATTTTTTTAAAAAAATTCTCAATCTCGAAAGAAAAAAGAACTGTGGTGGGAGTGCATGTTGGCAACCTTTCACGACGCCATGTAACGTTAGACATCACAGTCAGGTTTTCTATCGTGTTTCAGTTTTGTCGGATTGACCGTCTCAGGCTCTCCTCTGAGATCAAAGAATTGGTGGCCCCCTCTGTTTCTGATTTTCAATATATCTTTTGTTGTTTAAATGTGTATTTACGATGTATTCTTACCTTTTGCATGTCCTTAAATCTAGCACAAATCACGGAGTATTTTTTTTATTAACCTGATTTAATCTAGTTCTAACTATAACTAAGATTGGTATGATTAATGAACAGCGAAATTTTTAGAAAAAAATATTAAGGTGCTAGGTTACAGTTGAATTAATCAGGTTTGGCGAATGATTCAAACAACTAGGAATCACATGCCGCAATCACTAATCAAGATTTCTTTCTCTGATTGATCCGATAAGGACAATCTAACGGCTGGGATTACTTCTACATACCCCACAATTTTGACAGTTTGATAACACATCAACTTAACTAATACAAGAGGCGTATTTAGTTAACTAAGAAAATAAATAGGGAATAAATTTGTGTACATACCAGGAGCAATGTAGCCATAGGACCCTGCAATAGCTGACATGCACTCCGACGCACCTCCGTCAACCAAGAACTTCGCTAGTCCGAAATCAGCAACATGCGCTTCAAAGCTTGAATTGAGTAAAATGTTGTTGGATTTAACGTCTCGATGAACAATTAATGGTGAACAATCATGGTGAAGGTAGCACAAGCCTTTGGCTGCTTCGATTGCAATCTTGTACCTCAAGTTCCACCCCAGGAATCCACCCTTTTTCCCATGTAATGCTTCTCCGAGACTACCGTTTCTCATGTATTCATAAACCAAGAGATTGGTTTCCTTGTTGGAACAAAACGCTAGCAACCTGACAATGTTTCTGTGCCTAATGTTTCCGAGTGTCTGGATTTCGGCTCGAAAACCATGATCGTGACTGCTTGTGCCAAAACCAACAAGTTTTTTCACTGCAATTTCCACTCCATTAGCCATTTTCCCATGATACACAATCCCTGAACCTCCTTTACCGACCACGTTACCATCTTTAACGCATTCCAGAACCTCGGAAACTGTGAACTCGAGCTTTTGGAATGCGGTCATCTTCCAAGAATTCGAACCGTTTTTCTTAAATGACTTGGCCTTGATTATGGCGGCAGTGGCAAATATTACAGAGCATATCAAAAGGCCGACAGCAAAGATCAGCTTAAAGTCCCCGGGGGTCTTTCTCGGGGTGCTTGTAATGGCAGTGAATTTGCAAGGATTGTTCAAGAGAGAACCACAAAGTTGAGGGTTGCCTGCAAATGATGAGGTGTTAAAGACAGCGAATTGGCCAGATTCCGGCAGCTTCCCGGAGAAATCATTGAACGAGAAGTCGATGACAGTAAGGCTTTTCATCGACCCTATGCTTCTTGGAATGGCTTGGTTTAAATGGTTCCTTGATACATTTAAGTAACTCAGGATATGCACATTGGAAATCTCAGGTGGAATTGAACCAGAAAGGTTATTCTGGCTCATATCAAGGTATGTGAGATGGATACAATTTCCGATTTCGGCTGGAATACTACCTGAAAGTGAATTTCTACTAAGATCAAGCTTCAAAACCTGCCTGAGTTCTCCTATAGATGGTGGTATTGGACCAGAGAATTGGTTTCCACCAAGTAGAAGGATTTCAAGAGAAGACAAGTTGGAAATTGAAAATGGCAAAGGACCAGAGAGGAGATTGTTCGATAAATTAAGCTGCCCTAACTTAACAGTTTTTGATGAATTATTACCATTTTCGGCCAATGACCCCGACAGGTAATTGCTATGCAATTCTGCTAAACTCAGCTCGGGCAGGTAGATGAACCCGTCTGGAATACTACCATTCAAGTAATTCTGTCCCAACCTTACTCTAGTGAGACTATAACATCTCCCCAGCTCTTGAGGTATATTCCCGAAGAGGAAATTCTTCATCAAAACAAATATCCTCAGCTGATTCGAAGCACACAAGTCCGGAGGGATTGTACCGGTGAGCTTGTTGGACGACAAATCAAGCAACTGCAGCTTCCCGTTTTGACCGAGATTCTTCGGTATAACACCAGTAAAGTTGTTCATCCACAGGGCCAGAGTTTCCAAATAAGGCAAGTCAGCTACATATTCTGGAATAGACCCGTGTAACCTGTTCATGAAGAGATTGAAAAGCCTAAGCTTCTTAAGATTGACGAACTCGGATGGGATTTCTCCGGTGAGTGCATTGTGAGAAAGGTCGAGATTCGTCAAGCTTGTCAAGTTACCTAACTGCTTAGGAATCGTACCCGACAGTTGATTGATATGCAGATAGAGTGTATCCAGCAACTGTAAATTGCCCAACTCTTGGGGAATTGGACCATCTAATTCACAACTTGAGAGATCCAAGATAACTAAGTTCACCAAATTACCCAACTCAACAGGGATACCACCTTCGAAAACATTATAATACCCCAAGTAAAGCTCTTTCAAGTTTTTGAGGTTACCTAATTCCCCAGGAATTTTTCCATTAAGATCATTCCCCGACAGTTGAAGATACTCCAACCTCACTAGTGTGCCATAACTCGGCGGGATTTCGCCGTAGAAATAATTACCACCGAGATCCAAGTGCCTGAGTTTCTTCAATCCAAGAATCCCAACCGGCAGTAAAGCAGTGAAGTTGTTGTTATAAGCATCAAACACTTCAAGGTTGGCGATACTTGCATAGTTCCAATCCAGATTACCATTGAACTGGTTGTTCGAGATGTTGAGAAACCGAAGCTCACGTAAGTTGACCATCTCAATGCTGCCGGTGAAGTTGTTGCCAGCCAGAGAGAGGTTAATCAGCCTATCAAGCCTTGAAATCTGAGGAGAAACAGAACCGCCCATATTCATGTCGGTCAAGTCCAACGAAACAACTCGTCCCTCGGAGCACCCTATTCCAACCCAAGAACATACCAAACTCGGGTCCGAAGAATTCCATGAGCTTAAGAATGGTTGAGGGAACTGAAATCCTTCTTTGAGTGTGACTAAGACATGAAAATCAGTAAGTAATGAAGTAGCAGCAGCAGAAGAAAATGTGGTTAGAAGAGAGAATAATGTCAAAACAATGAGAGGGACCATGTTTCCCTTTGGAAATACGTTTCAAGAAGATGACGTTTGGAAGGACTTAAGCGTTCCAACACCAAAATATTTTCTAAGAAAGAAGGGGAAAAGAAAGGGAATCTGAAAAACTTCAAGTGTGTATAGGCTTGAGGAATCAATCATCTTGACACAAGAGTCTTCATATACAAGAAAGAAGCCAAGCTTCTCCTTTATTTAGTTTGCTCTTTTTTTCCCTTTTTCCTTTGCCTTTGGCTTATCTTCTAGAGGAAGAAGAGAAATAGGGAATTGAAATTTTGCTACTAAAGCAGTACTAATGGTTTCAGATGATCATTCTGTATCTAAACAAAAGCCAAGTCTAAGAGCAGACATCAGAGAGTCGGACTTTTGTTTTAAAATATGATACTCTAAGGAATACATTTTGGGTACAGTGATAATACCTATTTTTAAGTTTAAACATCAAATGCAACAAAGTGCGTGTGTGAGAGAGGAGAGAGAGAGCATTGGATAACAAAAAATTAAAGTTGAGAATTATAAGAGAGGGAAAAGAAAGTGAAGTGATATACTCTGTTCCTTTATTTTATATGACAGAAATACCCTTTTGCTTTAATCATAGAATGTTCTTTATTGCTTTGAACGAGAAAGATGATGGAATTGCACTTTCAATCATTTTAAAATGGCTAAATTGTCCGGTTGCTTTTCATCAATTGACAACCATCTAATTCCCATTTTAGCCTAGTTATTGTATTTTTTATGCCTCAAAATATTGATGAAGACAGTGAAGCAAGGCTCCTGACATAATGCATTTTGATCTTTGAGTTGAGTTTAAGGTAAATCTTCTTGATAAGTATAATTTTCGAAATTTAAACCTTTGTTTTTACCACTACAAGGGTAGACCTTTACTACATCATCCAACTTATTGGTACCCTATTTCTCTGGTGTACTAATCATCTTGATTCATGCTTGATCAGTACAATTTTGTCCCCAAAACACCACTATGTTTGAAGATTCGTGCTCATGAATAGAAAAGGGTAGTAGTAGAAGATTTAAGAATCACTGAATCTGAAACCAAATCCAACAGAGAAAATTCCATTAACAATAGTATATCCAACAGAAATTAAAAAAAAAAAGAGAGAGAGAGAGAGAGTTGAGGGGCACAAAAAGCAAGTTGTGTGATCACCGGCGGATGCACCCTATTTAAAGAGTGGGCCCGTGCCCACCCTAAACTTTTCAAAATTTATATATTTATCTTTAATTTTTTTAATTTTTATAAATTGGCTCTTAAGTTTTTGTAACATTTAAGCTTTGTGTCCACCCTGAGATTTCTAAATTTCATATGTGCCCACCCTCAAATGAATTTCTGGATCCGCCACTGTGTGATCACCTTGATGATTCATGCATGGAGGTCCCACTAAAAAGGGTTTTTCATGATAAGTATCAGAAAATTATGTTAAAAATTCTTCACTGTCACTGACTACTGCCATGACACCCTGTCAACATCATAAATCTCCCCAACCATAGGTTAAATCCCAGATAGATTAAAAGTTCCCAAAACCTTCTTTTTTAGTATTTCCATGCAAACTGCGAAGTATGTATATATACACACGGATAGGAACCTTGCATAAGCCAGGAGAGTGATGACTGATGAGTTTTTAATCTGCGAGTTGGAAACATGTGCATGCAGAGATAGCAGAAGTGAGTTTTGAAGGGGTGAAAAAAGATGATGATTATTAATATATCATTACAATTTTTTGTTGAATGATCACTATATAATTATGTTGTATACTATAGGTTGCATAGAAGGAGGGAAACCAACCAGTGGAAGCTTTCTCGGGTTCTTCAACTTCATTTGCTCCCATCTAATTTTCTCCTTGCTTTTCCCTGTTGAGCTGGGACCAAGTCTCTGGTTAATGCGCACTGTGCAGTATTTGAGCTTTAATGGAAGAAGGAATAGTCTTAAAGAGGGGGCTCAAAAGCAAAAGCAAGGGTATTTGATCTGCTTTTGATCTACCACTTCCCAAAAAAAAATCCATGACCCCTCTTCTATTAGCTTGAACTCTTTTTTATTATGAACTTCAGTAACATGGGATTCGATTATATATGGAGTCAGAGTCGAGCTGATTTTAGGAGAAAAAAAGCTATACAAAACATTATTATTTCATGATATTCAAATCCGATATCTTACTCAAAAGACACCAAATTTATCACTTCTACGACCAACAAGAGCCAGTGCATTAACTTGGAACTCAATTGCATCTCTCTCTCTTTCTATTTCTCTAAAGAAAAAAACATAAGACCCCATACATGGGAAAGAGCGCTCTTTTAATAGCATGAGCTTCACTGCTCTTTTTTTATTTCTCTTTTATGTAGACAATGTTATAAAATAGTGGTTGGCTGGCTCCACCACGTGTTTGATTGCTGATACTGTGAAGAGGGAAGCGATTTGAGCAGGGGTTGCTATGCTATTGAGTTGTCCCCTACCTGTCTTATTGATGGGCAGGTCTGTCCCCTCTGAAGGGCCATTGTTCCTGTGGCTTGGTTCTCAGCAGTGTTTATGCATTTCTAATAACATTAGCTACAATTGGTTCCTGGCTTCCTGCAGGAAGGTCTTGTACCAAAGCAAAATTCCAAGAGGAAACATCTCAACTTCGCTTTTAGCTAAATCTTTCAGGCTGAAATATATTTGTTATAGGTAATCACCTTGTTCAGTATATCTCGCCAAGTCAATCGTTTTGATCAAAGAATAACTCCAACAAATTTAAGACGTGCACCATTACTAAGTTAAATCGACAAACTCCAAGCCGAAACATGGGACCATTATGATTGTTTTGCTGCTTTTCCATAACCAGGGACGGATCCACGTTCAAATTATTTGACCCCATTTGATTTATTGGGTATAAGATTTTTAAAGAGTTAAATGAGATTTTTTAGAGCTAATATATTTTTTTATAAAAATATAATTGATCCCACTTATTGTAGTGATACCAGAATCTTTATATTTCACACTCCATTCTAATTTTTGATTCCACTATCCGAAAAACCTGAATCCGTCAATGTCCACAACAGAAGCATTTGTACTCTTTTTGAATGAATCTGTTCCAGTTTTCATTTGTCTTGTCAAGAAAACTTTGTATATCTAAAACTATGGTGGATAATAAAAAGGAAAAGAAAAGATCCAGGTTAAATTCATAACTCTTTGGTGTGGCAGAGCAACCAGAAAGGGTGAAGCAGGCTGCTTATATTTCACTACAAGTTGTTTGTTAAAGCTGCTATGAAGTTTGAATGTTGCAGGTTTTGTTCATTTATTCTTGAGCTGTAGCATAAATGACATGTGAGAGAATAAACACTAGTACTTTTTAATTATCTTCTTCAAAGATTGCACGGTCTCTCGTGTCCCATGTAGTCGTGTGAACATATAAATGATGTGAATCAGTCCATTTTTTTTGCTACAACTTCTCTCCTCATCTTCAAAATGGTTACTTCCATTAGATATAAGAAGTAATGCCCAGAATGAGTTCCATCCATTTCAATCATGTACTTATATTTCAATGAACGAAACCGTTAGAATTAAAAAATATTTAATATGAATATAAACTTAAGATCTATATATGCAAAATCATCAAGAACGATAAAATAAATAAACTGAATACGGAAGCGTACCTGAATTAATCTCGACAGAGTTTTTCCAGAGGGTTTGATCTTCCAAGAAGTTAGGTTACCTCTTGACAGACAACTCTATCAGACGGGGAAAAGAGATATGCAAGTTATAAATACACCTTATAGTTGATTTAATAACCAACTATTAAGTATTTATAACTCTGACCCTCATCAAATTATAAATACACCTTATGGTATCTACACTTATAATTCCATGAAAATTTAATACCTATAACACGTGTAATATAATTGGTCACTTAATTACTTGTTGAACTTTATAATAACAATATACATTATACGTATGTACCTAATATTATTGAATTTTAATCTAATAGAAGAATTTTAATCTAATAGAAACAACACGCGAAAAAACAATATTATTGTCAGTTACTTCAATATTATACGTGGATGTTTTCTACTGATTCTTGATACCGAGTTTGGATGAATTATTCATCCATATGGTACAAAGATTTAGTGGTGTTTGGTAGATCATGAAATTGTAAGATGTGATGCTTCAATATGCTCGTGCAAAGGAAAGGACCTATATTATCATGGTACAAGCACTCGGTTCACACAATAATTTTTACCACTTTTAGTTTCTACAATTTATTCTTAATTTCTTTTAATTTCTTTGTATAAGTTGAGTTAGAACTGAAGTTTTTAAAACTGAAAAAAATATGGGATTAAAATTTACTAAATTAATGTATATAGGTTAAATTCATAATTTGTATATAATATAAATATAATAAAAATTAGGATGAGTATAGAACATGTAATGCGTACCGTTGAACACCACTAACACGATATACGTTGAATATCATTAATTTTTAAATTAATTATTAAAAATCTCAAAGGTTTTGTGTGTAATTAATCATATTTCAAAATAAAATTAGAAAAAACTATTTCATGAACCATTCTCACTACTTCATCCATAGTCCTACCAAATTAATTATATAAAATCATGTCATAATTTATTTTTTACTTAAATATTTTTTATAAATTAAAGATGATATGAGATCAATATAGGGATATGTAAAAGAGCATTATTGTGCTTTGATTGGGGTGGGGAGATGGAGGGAGGGCTACCACGCCTTCAACACTTTGAACACCTTTATTCAAAAGATGCCTGCACTGCGCTGCTGGCTTGCCTTAAAGTCCTAAAGGATGTGTGTACCCACTCATATTAAGGAGCCCTTGGCAAAGAAAAAGGAAAACAATGCATCTAATAAAGCAAACTTGGCTCTCAACTTTCATGGAGCTCGTGCTCTCTCGATATAACTTGAATATCAAATTTTCAATTACTTGTAGTAGTTTTTTTTTCATTTTTGTGTTGGAAAAAAAATTGTCACCATCCATTTCTGTATAAAGCAACAAAGATTATAAAGTGTACACAAATTTTTATATCCGAGAGGAAAGTGTTCACAACATAGCTAGCAAATCAATCCTGGAGTGATACAACAGCGCAAGGAAGATGAAGCCAAAAACTTCCACACCTTCCTAGTAAGGCAGGGAGCAATGATCAGTACTTCACAGTGGATCAATTACTAATAAAGATATTGTATAATTAAAAATGAAATGATTTTTGATGATATGTCATCATTTAGTTTGTACCTATTAGTTTTGAGAGGTCCAGGGATGTCAAATTCGGGTTCTAAAGTGTTTGAATAAAATTCTTGGATCGATTTTTTATAACTCAGAATCAAAGTAATACTCTACTACCTCTTGTATACCTTTTGAAATGTGAAGATATATAGTTAATAGTGTATATTTATGATTTAATAAACCGTTAATGATTTTTATATGGAAATGAAAGAATCTAGAGTAATTAATAAATAAAATCTTACAAAATCAAAGGTGGTTTTAGTCTACGGTCAGATGAATGAACATTCATGAGCTCGCATGAGAGTTAGGTTGACTTGCCTTAACTATAGTAAAATATAGATAATATCTTTTGCTTTGTCGGGATCCGAAATATCTATCTTATTGAGTAGAATATCTTCCGTAAAATATTCAAATAAATAATTTTAATAATCAAGAAAGCTTTTAAGATCAGCAAATAATCATTAATCAAATAAATAATTTTAATAATCAAGAAATCTTTTAATAGTAAATAATCATTAATTATTTAGCCTCTAATTTTGAATAATCCTAATTATGGAATTAATGTCTTAAAGAATTAGTTATGAAATAACAAAAGTAGCCAGATTATAATTGGAAGTGTGCCTTTCTAATCTATAACTTTCAAAATCAAACAAATATAGGGTCATAGCCAGATTTCGGTAACGTACTCGGTATCCCGATGCTCTTACCATGTATTAGAACAACAAAGGTGGTTTTTTCAATTAAAAACGATATCAACTGAAAGCACGTCATCTGAATTAAATTAAAAACTGAGAAACAGAAATTTATATGGTATCTATCAGAATAGACTGTATATCTGATCCTGAAACAGTAACCAAGCATAACCAAAACTCTAACCAAAATCTGACATACAGATATGGAAAACAAAATACTGTAACGTAACATAAAGAAGCTTGATACCGAGCTGACTTCATCACTTAAAGCACTTGGCATCCAAAAGAGGCTCCCCCTCGAAAGGCTCGGCATCTTCAATCATCTGATTGACTCTTTCTTTCTGGGCGTCATCCAAAAGGTCAACCTTCTTCCACTCGTAGAGTTCCATGTCATAGCACTCATCCATGACAAACTGCGGGATCTCTTGCCCACGGAAAAGCCATAGTCCCTTGACCTTGAATGGAGGGTCCTTACCAATCACCAACATCTTCCCAAAAGCATACTTGCGTGCCAAATCCATTCTCTGCAGGAACCCTCCTACTTTGTTCATAGTCACAAATGAGACTGTATTCTCGTCATTGTACTTGTAGTCACAGAACCAGAGAGAGTATCCTTCAGGATCATACATGTCCCAGAATCCTGTAAGAAACAAAGAAATATATCTTAAAGTAGACGGTCAAAAATATTCTCAATACTACAGAGAGAAATAACTGTGAAAACAACACAGATACCTTTGATTGCAACTTCACGGAAATTGGTCTTTGTGTTAGAGTACAGCCTCTTCCAATCGTCCAGTACCATCTTACTTGGAGGTAGCAAATCAAGAGGATTTTTTGTCTTGGGCTTCGGTGCCTCTTCCTCCTCAACAGCCTCGGCCTTTGGCTTCTCAGCCTCTTTTTTGGTTTCTTTCTTCGGTTCCTCCTTCTTTGGCTTAGTCTCTTTAGGCTGGGTAGTAGGCTTCTTTGATGGAGCAGGTGGAACAGATGTTGCCTGCTTTACGTCACCAAGAATCTTCTTGAAATTTGGTTGATTAACCATGGTCCAGAAGTACCTCTCAACATGAGGGAACTCAGAGGTAAAACTCTTAATCATGATCTGGGTGAAACCCACGTACAGGTTGCATGTCAGGATAATGTCAGCAAGGGTGACTGAATGTCCAACCAGGTAGGTATTAGAGGCAAGGTGAGTGTTCAAAGCACCAAGCGCTCTCTTCAATGCAGCAATAGCAGCTTCCTCGGCCTATATGTAAAACACTCGCGATTGAATAGATTACAAATTACAAACATAACAATTTAAAATCTAGTGTGATTAATATATCAGAATGGAGGAGCAAGATTCAAGAATCATTGCTCTTCAAAACAAATAATAAAGGAAAAAAGGCCATCATGGTTTGCAATTTGCATCTCAACTAGATAAACATGGTTCTGTACCAAAATTGGTTTAATTATATAGCTTGCATCCATTTGCGTCAAGAAATTAAGAGCAAAAAGAATCCACCGAGTAGTCATTCTACAACTTATATAATGCTCTTGAAAAATGTATACGATAAGAACTATAACCTGTCTATATGCTATTTTTTCTACCATTATTCTCTCATTTAAAATCCAATGTAAATAGAAATTACCGGAGGAAGGTAAATGCCAAAGCCCTTTCTTGGATAGAACCATTTTGAAATATTAGCGTCAATTTCCATGGATGCAAAATCAATCCACTGCTCGATATGGCCCTGAGATAAACCAAGCAAATGTAGGAACAGACAATTGGTACAATGATTTCACATAAAATTAACTGATTCCAGAAAAATAACAAGATTATGGTATGGAGAAAAGAAACTCACATAGTCGATCAACAAAGAACCAAAGAGAGAGTTATTAGGCTTTGAGCGAGTAACTGCAGGGAACAGTAAAGATACCGATAAGAAAACAAATATTAAAAGAAGAAAAAGAACTATATGCAGCCAGCACGTCTTCTAACCATAACGAGCAATGGCATTGCTCTCAAAAACAGGACCCTCAGGTGTTTCCAACACGGGAACCTAGACAAGTAGAAGATTTTTCAGAGAAAAGTGAAAAGGGATACATATTGTACAAAAAACCATCATCTCTAAATATAACCTTTAAATAGGCACGGTTACCTTCCCAATGGGATTCATCTTGAGGAACTCAGGAGTTTTGTTTGAGACACCCATCTCAAAGTTGTCAACCAATTTGACAGCCACGCCACTATATTCCGCAGCAATGAGACCCTTGAAGGCATTTTTATTTGTTTTCCCCGCATGCAATACCTACATGTAAAACCAACAAACAGACGACTAGAAAAGTTAATTCCAATATCAAACACTACAACCAAACCCTACAGAGAGATATGCTACTACTCCAAAACAACTGAGAAAAATAAGGTTTTTCTATAAGATTTTTTCTTATCAGCAAAGATAAGATTGATTGGTGGTTGCTATTAATATTTGCAATCCGATGAAATTAACGGAGTGATAATATAGATTCAATATGATATTTAAGGTTTCACACTCTGGAATCTACTTTCCATAAACAAGAACATACCAGTGCCATGATTAGTGTTTAATTGAAAACGGAGAAGCTCAGATTTCAGATCTGGAAATGAAGAACAAACACAAAATGAAATTGTATCAGTAGAAGCAACTAAAGAAACGCGTGTTTTCTAATAATTAAAGGTGAAAAAGAAGTGGAATGCGAGAAAACCTAGAAGGCGCAGCAGGAGAGGAGTAGTGGAATGCAAGGGAAAGGAAAATAGGGTTTTTGAAGTGTTTTGGATAGGCTCCAATTAAGATCCAGATCCATGTATCAATCAGTAATGTTCTTCGGCCCATTACTTTGGAATTTGGATTTGTAATTGTAAAGGGTAAAACGGTTTAATTTGGATATCCTCTTGACCGACGAGTTTTCGTTAGAGAAGAAGCCTCGAAATTATATCATGATTTTGTGGTCTTAATTAATTAGATTTTTCCATCTCATATTTTTTAAAAATGAATCATCATCTTTTTCTTATTTGTAATAAATGAGTAAATAATTATCAGGTAATTATTTAAAGATGAATGGACTTGATTGCATGTACCACGAATAATGTGATAAACAGAAAATCTCTAGTCAAAGATACACAAAATCAGATCAAAACTCATTGAAAATTTAAAGTAACCTATAGTCCTTCAATACTTTGACGGTATGTATACTAATTTCCTCAACATTTTTCTCTCATTAAAATCTTGATTAATAAAATGTTTAAGAGTTGTAAATGGAGGCTCTCTTAAGAATTGGCGAAACAATAGTCCACCCTAAATTAAATAGAATGATACTTTCAATAATTATTAATGCTTCTAAAATTTCAACTTGACAAGTGATTTTATACAACTAAGAAAAAGGCATACTAACATTTTTAAAGAGGGATAAAGCGATACAAAATTTTCTTTTTAAGTATGTAACACTTTAAAATTATAAAGTTTCTAGTTGGTTTGTTTTGGTTTGTTTAGGCTTAGTGTTACAGAGTTATTAGGTGTATTTTTTATGGTATTATGAGGTGTATTTTTCCACTTCATTTTAGACTTAGAAATACTTTTAATGAGACACCTATTAATACATCCAATATGTGTTGTTTCTATGCATTGATGCTATTTACTATAAAAAAAATATATGTCATTCTCCTGTGTAAAAATTAAATTTTATTTTTTTAGTAATAATGTGATAAATTTTAAAGTGACTTATCATCAAATATAATTTAAAATTAAAATTAAATTAAAATATTGTAAAATTTTAAGATTAATACAAAAAAATGTATATCCGAAGAAAATCTTTTTTCTTTCGTATATTATGTGACTTTTATGTGTAAATATGATTATGTGTCACAGATAAATCTTTAAGTATGAAAATTTTGATTTAGGTACACAAGTTTGTGCAACAGTACAATTATTGGTTTATGAGTGTTGTATAAATAAGTGGTAGACCTTTAAGCTATAAAAATTGATACACTTTCTTTATAATATTATATCGATAAGAGAATATAATATACTAGTTCGAGAATCTTTAATATACATTTTAGTTCTCGTATATTTAATTTTTGGTGTAATTATTATTCGTTTTTGATGAAATTTTATCATGTGACTTAAAATGAATCTAATTAAATTAATAATAATAAGTTGATAATTAACACACATATTTGCAAGATTAATATTTTAGTTCCTAAAATAATTTGATGGTATGATTTATTATTAATTCAAAATTGTATATATGATCTCCATTGTAATGTAAACTCACCTTAGGATCTAATGTGTATCTAGTAATGTTAAAAAAAATCAATTTTAGGTTATTAGTTTGGGTTTATTTAAGCAAATCTATGATTTTAGTTAGACCAAATAAAAAAATTATAAAAATCACTCAATATATAGTATGTATATTCCGTTGTTGTTACATATTGATGTAATGGTTCAAAAGATTTTATAAGTCACATTAACTCATATCTTTTCTAAGTGACGAAGTCAAGATTTTTATATAATAAAATTTGAATAAACTTTAAGGTATAATGATTCTCATCCTTTTATAATATAAATATAGTTGATCATATAATAAAATCAATTTTAATATTTTTATTAAAAAAATTATATTATTTTTTTTAAAATCCCATTTAACTTTTAAAAAAAATTATATCATAATAAATCAAATAAGTTGAATTAAACCCCTAATCTATATATATGTCTTGCCACTTTTGTGAAGGCAACAAACTCATCAATTGATTAATAAAATTACCTACTATTAATAATTTTGCATGTCAGCTGTTTTTTATTTCCCAATGAGATTCTGAATATTTTAAATTAACTAATACTAATAATTGGTTTTAGTTGTTCGGCTAATTAGTTTTATTTATCTTTTCGTATATTTTTTTAACGGGAGTTGCGTTTAAGTAATTTGAGTAAAATATAGAAAAACGACTTATCCAAAGAGGTCCAAGCTAAGAAAATGTTTAAGGGCATTTCAGTCATATCGTCGCCAATGAAGGCGCAAAGCAAAAGCAGTGGCGTAATTTCCGAAGTCGTAAAAAGGAGAAAATCTTGGGGATTCATTTGAATTTTTGTCAATTGTTTTTTTCTTCTTCTTCTCAAAAGTCAAAACAAGGTCATTTTCTGATCCTTTCTATTTCCTCTTCTGTTCTCGACGTCCAAAGACAAACTGAAATTAATGGCGAGGAGACCGGACGACGAATACGATTACTTGTTTAAGGTTGTATTGATTGGCGACTCTGGTGTCGGTAAATCTAACTTGCTTTCCCGATTTACTCGGAACGAGTTTTGCTTGGAATCTAAATCTACCATCGGAGTCGAATTCGCCACTCGCACTCTCCAAGTAAATCTCCCATTTTCCTGCTTT
Organism: Abelmoschus esculentus; assembly: GCA_035048815.1. NCBI lineage: Eukaryota > Viridiplantae > Streptophyta > Magnoliopsida > Malvales > Malvaceae > Abelmoschus > Abelmoschus esculentus. Next base: position 11,231 of record JAUCBN010000031.1, on the reverse strand, counting down.
CTTCTTGTTCCTTTTTCTCAAGTATTTCTTTAGTGAAGTGTGATTTTGTTCTTTTAGATGTGTTTAAGATCAAAATTTTCCCCGTTAGAAGCATGCAGTATATCTGACTTGTTCGTCGTCTAATCTAGTTTTCTTGTTTTTTTATGATATATGTCCACTGGCCATTTGGCAAAGTTAACTGAACACTTGGCCAGATTAAATTCCATCGTTCTGTTTTAATGGTCTAGGTTGGATGTTCATTGTGTTATGCACGAATTCTGTAAATGTAATAATTTTCGCATCCATTTCAAGTTTTGCCACTGTTTCAAGTTGAGCATTTTTGTTCTGTCGTTTGACCGATCCATTCAACTCTTGATGCGAGTTAAGGAAACTTGGTATCCCATCAGTTTAGTAGCTTTGGGGTACCCTGGCTATTTTAGTTAGATCAAACTTTTCTATCCGTCCATGTATTCTATTAGATCATTTGTAGACTTTGTACGTCTCAAAACTTGAAATTTTTATCTTAAACGGTAGCCGTTAAATTTGTTAAGTTAAATTTTGCTGTTAGTCCTTGTACTATGTGTAAGTTGTAGATTTAGTTATTATTCTTCAATTTAATCATTTTAAGTTTCTCTAGTTTAGTCATATTGTGCTTGTATGAGAGTTTTAGTACTAAAAAATGTGGTGGAACATATATTAGCTAAAAATATAGAAAATATCAAGTATTTTTATGTATTTTATGAAAATTAATTTGAAAGCAGAAAAATGGTAAGTTATTTTGTTTGTTCTAAAATTGTTGTTATGATCAATGCAAGGATAGAGTTGTTGCGTTTTATGTTTTTAAATGTCTTTCACCATCTGAACCTTATAAATTTGAGATAGTTACTTGCTCATCTTGTTTAGATTTTAGTCTTTTGGTTTGTCAGTTGTGGGGGAATTGAGTGGTAAATGTGGAGTTCCTTTGAAAAATAGCTGATAGGGAGTGCCCATTTGCTGTAGAAACCTACTCTGTCTTCTGTCCTTCAATTAGCTTTACTACTGCATCATGTTAGCCGTGAAAAATGCACTCATGACTGCACTGATTCTTGTATTTCAGGTCGAGGGTAGGACTGTGAAAGCTCAAATATGGGATACTGCTGGTCAGGAACGGTATAGAGCAATAACCAGTGCCTACTACAGGGGTGCCCTTGGAGCCCTTCTGGTCTACGATGTAACCAAACCGACAACGTTTGAAAATGTGAACCGATGGTTGAAGGAACTCCGGGACCATGCAGATTCAAATATCGTGATTATGTTGATTGGGAACAAGACTGATCTGAAGCATCTGCTTGCAGTTTCTACAGAGGATGGTCAGAGCTATGCAGAGAAAGAAGGCCTTTCATTCATCGAGACGTCTGCGCTGGATGCAACAAATGTGGAGAAAGCTTTCCAGATCAGTCTCTCCGAAATATACCGCATCACTAGTAAGAAGTCATTTTCTTCAGATGAACCAACACCTGCAAGTATTAAAGAGGGAAAGACCCTTGTTGTCGGAGCACCAGAAGCCAACTCTAAAAGGGCTTGCTGCTCATCATCTTGAACATCATCTTTGTTCATCACATTTTCATTCTTCTTTTTTTGTATTAAATTTCTGTTTTATTTTACTGAAGTTGTGGGTTCTGTTGTCAGATACTTCTCGTACTATTCCTATTATTTCATTTTGTATAGTTACACATATTAGACCTATACATGTTTTTTCTTTTATTATTTTTCATTTTGTTGCAAGTTAGTTATGAATGCAAGTGCATGAGGGGCTCTTACTCCCCGCTTGGTCCATACTTTGTAATAACCATATAAGTCTGCCAACAACATTGAGGGATGGGAGTTTGATATTTGCGATTTTCTATGAAATTTAAATTTGTTTATTATCCGTACTAAGTTCAAGTGTTATTAATTATCTAAATTCAAATTTAAGATAGTCGTTTGGCCAATTAATGGTGTTGGAACTTGGAAGGTGGTAAGCATTTTGAAAAAATTGCTACATGTTTGTCGTCTAAAACAGAATTAAACCATAACATGGTTGACTAGCCACAACAAATACAATTACCCTTCTGTTCGATAGGCTGTCCCTTCACTTGAACAGTTGCTGTTGCCTTGTTAGCAGTTGGCTGGTTACACATTCTGCACAAATTTTAATACAATCATATAAGGCAAACTTCATAATTAAGGACATGAAAAGTAAAAGAAATAATGGCGGTTTGGACAAAGAACGAATAATTTTCTGGTGATCTAGACAAGCAGACTCCATAGTAGGCACGCTATGTGACGGAAGTATCCATTGAAAGTGATATTTAAAATGTTATGTAGTGGATTGAAAACCTATTATAGCAGGTGATGATATATAGTAATATCTTACCAATAATCAATCAGTAGCAAATAGTTAAATAGATCATAGCATTTGGAAAAAATGGAATGTATGAAAGAGTGAGACTCGTTTTACTTTTGCTTGATTGCTCCAGCCATGGTTAAGAAAGAGTGCTCTACATTGATTGCAACTTTAGCACTTGTCTACAGGAAGAAAATCCCAATCTCATCAGCAAATGCTTGAGATTCATTGAAGAATAGAATTGCAGATTTATAAAATATGATGCTTGTCGTAAATTACCTCATCATTTACTGCATATTCCAATAGCTCACCCAAGTAACCATCTCAACCATCAATAACTCGCAATAAATTCCATATGAATCTTGAAGATAGACTAAAACGTTTCTTCCCAAATCCCAACCATTAGAATCAAATTACAAATCAATCCTTTGCTTTTGTGGGTCAACAACCAGAAGTTTAGCCATCCATCCCCAGGTAGTTGAATGAATCAGCGGCAATGCGCTAATTGATTATTGTTGTGCTTCTTTTGTCCTCTTGTCATCATCATCGCCATTCTTCATGACATAAAGGAATCTGAACTAATGGACTTGGCCTTGTTTCTTCCTTCCTTCATTTCTGTTGTTAATTTTCTCTCTCTGTCGGAGGAGGAAAACGATTAGTTTGGCCATTTTAAAAATTGAAATCCCAATAGTGACATTGCACCAGTACTCAACAATTACCAATAATAGTTGTCAACGACGCATGTGCTTTGAAGCTGGCGGGTATATTGTCAAAATTTGTCCCCGCTTTGAGCTTATTTTATCACCACTTTCTTTCCTCAACAGATGGGCAAACAAGGCCGGCCAATCCAAATGAGTCTACGCCCCCATATAAACACATCAAATTTGCTTTCTTTTCATCTTCTACCTACCTATCATTGTTTTTTCCCCTAACAGCTGTTTTAGAATATGGAGTATTAATTTCTCTCCCCTATATCTATTGCATTGTCAATTGTGAGTTTCTCTTACAATTCAATTCTCTCATTGTCTCTCTCAGTTGTGTTCCCGATGTTGCTGTCCAAGAAACAACCTTCTGCTTCTGCAACAAAGTGGATAGAGAAAGTCAAATACCAAAAACACAAAGAATCCTATTTCTATTTCTCCTTCTTTCTCAACAATCCCAAGTTTAGATGCGCTGCCTTTCTTTCCGTCTTTCTTTCTTTATGGTTTCTATTACAAGTCTGTTGGTTCCCATCCACAAGAACATCTGAATATCAACTTATTACCCAAACAACGTCAAAGTCTTCGACTGGGAAATGCAACAGAGATGTTTCAGTTTATGTGTATGTTTTACCGGCGGAGTTTAACCTCGGCCTCCTCCACGACTGCATCCATTTGAATGTTTATAC